>CM017766.1:27697925-30493706 GCA_008009225.1 Acer yangbiense | reverse complement strand
TGTCCGGAGAACCTTGATTGGCTACCATAAGATATAGTGAAACCTGAAAAGGTGATGTTAAGATTTAGGGGATGCAAGACCATTTCGTTACTTCAAGACATTAAAACAAGCAGCATAAAATGAAAACTAAAAAAACGAAATATGTGCACGGATCATGAAACGAAGATGTAGGACCCTGTTGATCAGTTGCGGAAGGGATGCGGTCCTGGAGGAGAACCGAACTCTAATCGAGATCTGCTAAAGCCGTGTGTGCTCTTCAGTACTTCGAATAATTGTAAACGTAACCAAGCAATGTCCATCAGACATCGCCGTAAACGGTGTCTCCCCGCCGGAGCATTGCTTGTACATTTTGTGATAACATCTCCGACTACTTTCTTTTTCTGATAGCATCTCTGAGTGCTTCGACTTTCGGATGTGTGTCGACATGGCAGCGAGAACTGGGTAAATTTTATCATACTCCCCATTGCTGTCCACTTCACCTACGGTCGCCATAGTATGGTTGTTAGTTTTGATACACTTGCTTTCCATCGTTGGTTTTGGGATATTATAATAGCAATGAGGCATTACCGTTCGAAGGTGGTTGATTACTAGACAGTCACGGCCCTTAAATTATTTTGTGATTATGTTTTTGAAGATCAGTCGCGCCCCTTCCAATGTGGTTGGACCCTCCCTTTGGAGCCTCCCACACCACGGTTCAACACCCGGTTGTACATGTGTATATATATATATTATTGTCCCCCTTGGCCATTAATTCCAAGTGTGGGTGTCCCACCGATTGTGGGTGCTCTTCTCTGCCGGCCGGCGCTTATGGGAGCTGCAGTCCGGCTGCTCTAGTACAGCCTAATCTTCCGGTCCCAGCATTGTTGTTTATATTTAAAAAAAAAATAAAAATTAAACCACCAATAAACCAATAATACCCATGTACTCCACATGAAAGTGTAATAGTAAAGCATCTCCAATAAAAATGCATTTTTGAGTTTCTAAATAGTGTCACATCAGCATTTTTATTTATTATGGGCCCACTTTTGAATTTTTTTTAAAGATATGCATATTCACATCTCCAAAGCAATTATCTAAAGTCAAATATGCATTCATTTTATGTCCAAACATAATAAAACAATTATTACACTGTCTCTCCTCTTTAATTTTACAATTAAACGAGATTTAATCTTGTTGGTGGAAAGAGTTGAAAGCTTTAATCTTATTGGTGGAAATAGTTAGAAATCCTAGTCAGCATTTCTAGGAGAGTTCTAGAATTAGAAACCCAACTCTATATAACTTTTTTTTTGGCCACATCATCTTCATATTGATAACAGCTTCGGAGAGTTTTTCTAACTTTTTTAATATATATCCTATGTGGCACTCCATTTTCTCCAAATGCGTAATAGCATTGGAGATGCTCTATATTGAATATTAAAAATACTCGATAAACATGAAGAATTTAAAGTAAGACCATTTTCGATAACCTTGTAGGCTATAATTCCCCCTGTTATATTAAAACTTAAATAAGTTACTAAATATTATCCTAATCCAAAAATGTTTAATTAAACTGAATGCACCCACTGTAAAATAGTGAGAACAGTTCCTTGATGTGACCACCCAATGGATAGTAACAATGAAAATGCGATGGACTGGGTCGGCACATCCATCGAGTACAAACGTCAGGATCAGTTCTTCGGTCAGTGTGAATAGGGAACCGAATTGATTTTCCGTCATCGATTGATTTCAACTGAACTGATTGGTTGACAGGTTTCTGCTAGGGGCAACATCATTACTTGATAGGAATACTCTGGATGATGACACGATGAGAATTAAACTAGAATATTACACGATCCAGTCCCAAAGGACGTACATACTAGGGGCGGACCCACGTGGAGACCAGGTGGGGCCCGTGCCCTACCTCAATATTTTAAAAAAAAATGATTATGTTTACATTGTATATATACATATTAATTAAAAATCGTTAACAACAAGTTGTTGGTGGTATGGCGGGTGGTGGATCTTAATATTAGACTTAGGTGCTTGGTTCGAGTCTCATCTCAAGGGTACTTTTGTTAATTCAAATTTTTGTTCTAATATTTTTTATGTGCCTTTTTTTAATTCAAGTTTATCTTCCAATTTTTTATTTCTTATTTATTTTATCATCTTTTCCGATTCATTTTCTCTATTTCGTCGTTGTCAATTTCTTAACTACCATTACTGTGTGTTTATTTAATTCAATTTTATTTTATATTAAATTATATATTATTATTTTCGATTTTTACTATTTCCAATAGTTTTAATTTGACATAACTAACATGCCCAAATGCCCAATCAATAAACCTTAAAATATCAGATTTTACTTTATTGAATTAAAATGGTCAATTTATTACTATGATTCATTTTTTTTTTTTATCCTTAGTATTTTTCTTTATTTTATAGTTGTAATTTATTTAGAATCAATAAATCAATAATTTACCAATAGTTTGAAGAATAAAAAATTTAAAAACATGTCTAGTAATATTTATTAATAAATAATTTTTGTATAAATTTAAATTGAATTCATTATAATGCAAAACAAAATATCTTATTATAAATTTAGATTGTAATTTATTCTTTTAATTTTTTCATTATTTATGTTGTTTTTCGTGTTATTATTTTTTTTGTAAATATTTTTTCTTGTTATTATTTAATTTTAAATATTTTTTCTTGTTTTTATTTTCTTTTGAATGTAAGATTATTTAATTCATTTAAGTAAGTGTTCTATTTATTTAATTTTATCTATAAAAATAAAAAATACAAAAATTAAAAATTAAAAAAAAAACTATTTTACTATGATGTTAATTTTTCAAACGTTTATCATATAATTGCGATTTTAATTTATTCAAATACCCTAAGAGTGTAAAATTCCTGGGTCCGCCACAGCATACCTGTATACCACACATCTTTACAGGCAAATATAAACATCAGTAGATTAAATGGTTCAAAAGATACCATCACGAATAAAGATCAGGAGTGCACATCACCTCTTAGCAAAGCTGGTAGTGCACCTCTTCCACATATGTGGTTTAGTGTATATGATCCACCATGCACATTTTAGAAGCAGGTGTGGGGAGTTTTTCTGCCCGGGTTTTGGGAAGTAGTTATCTACTGTTATGGGAGTAGATATATGATCCGCACATGTATTATTTGATCTCGGCAAATACCGACAGTCCTAATGTAATATTTAAAAATAAATAATAATATTAAGAAGATGGGTTTATTATGTAGGCAACAATTTCAAATTGCAAGCCAATATCGACAAAATACATTGGCCACGTAGGCACTGCAGAATTGACCCGGAAACATGAACTTAATATATGTTATTTATGTACGGGTATTGGATGGGTTTTTTCACACGCAAAAATGAAGTTCAAAATTATAGTTCTCTCTAGATTCCGGGAGCTTCTGTCTCCCCGTTGTGGGAGCTGTAGTCCGAGCTGCGTTTGTAGAGGCCATTCTCGCCGGTCTCGGCAGTTGTTGTATTATAAAAAATAAAATAAAATAATTTAGACAAGGAAAATTTTGACAATTAGTTCTATTTTAATCAGGAGAGCTTTTTTGACAATCCAATTTTTTATTCTACCACATTGTTTTCTATGAAATCTCCATTCCCATAATTAAAATTTAGAAAAATTCTAAAGACGGTTAATGTTGTTACAATAATTTATTTTTTATCTTATTTGAATTAAATTATTAAGTAAATAAATTATCTCTCCTAAATAATTAGATAAATTATTACATATGAAATACTCTCCTAAATTTTTAATTACCTATTAACCTCTATATCCTCCAATAAATATTTGTATTTATCTATCTCCATTCTTTCTGAAGCAACACAAAAACCCCATGTGTATGTATATAAATAAATAATATTTTCAAATAAATGAATAAAAAAACAGAAAACACAAGTACCTTGTTTTTAAAATAAAATATTGTCGAAAATTCAAAATATGAAAATCGATTTTGTTACTTGTAGGTATGTGATTGCCTAGAGAACCTTAATTCTTTAATTAGTCATAGAAAATCTGAGTTTAATCGAATATAGTCGAAACAATTCAAGCTTTCATATATCTTTATTTTATTTTAGTTTAATATAGAATAATTGATTAATAAATATTACTAGACATGATATTGAATTTGTTATTATTCTAATTAAAGTAAATTATTGATTTAATGAATCTAAATAAATTAAACATATAAAATAAAGAAAAATAGTAAGGATAAAATAAAATGAATCATATTAATAAAAGGACTATTTTAATACATAGTTGGAAATTTGAGATTTCATGGTTTATTGATGTGATATGCTTGGTATGGCAAACTAAAACTATTACAAATAATATAAGTTTAAATTAATAATAAATTATTTAATATAAATTCAAACAAAATTAAGTAACAATAATTCGTGGGTAGCTAAGAAGTTGTATTGTATTAGGTTTAAAAAGTTATAATTACTATAGAATTCATATATTTTATTATATGTATCTACAATGTTCAAGAATTATGTACATGTATTTACATGCCCGTAGAATTCTCCATAGAAATCACAACATTATTGAATTTTATTTTTGTTTCTATGGAAGGTTTTACGTTGACCAAATCCAGTGCATTCCAATTAGGAATGGCAATGGGGCGGGTTCGAGCAGATTTGGTAAAATCCAAACCCAAACCCGTGAAATTTTATGTCTACCAAACCCGCCCGTGAACCCGCGAAAATAAACGGGTTCGGGTTTGGGTGTTACATGCGGGTTTGGGGGACACCCAAACCCGCCCATGAACCCGTGAACCCGCGAACCCATCAATTTTTTTTTTAAAAGAAATTATTTCTATATTATTTTCCCCTATTTAAATATATGTAATATTATAATTTTAAAGAATAAAAACACTTAATATATTGAAATGTTTACATTTTATTCTCTACATAATTAAAAAGTTTTTATTGGGGTTTAAATTTATAATATTTTAAATAATAAAATATTATATAAATTTTATTGTTCGCGGGTATGCGGGTTCGGGTATAGAATTTTTTCCAAATTTATACCTGAACCGGAACTCATGACGGGTACGATTTTCAAACCCAAACCTGCCCATGGGTACACTTATCCCAACCCAAACCCTTATCAAGCAGGTTGGGTTCGGGCGGGTCCCATGGGCTCGGGTTTAATTGCCATCCATAATTCCAATTGTATTAGATTAACCGTCAACTAAGGGATCCCTCACTTCAAGTTCTGTCCACACCTTCATGAAATCACATCGATTTATATGATAAGTTCATTCTAATATAAACCAATAAATCAAATTTGATAAATTTTAAAGCATTACAACTAAGTATACCAATTTTGTTAAATTGGAGAAATATATATAACTCAACAAACTTTTAATAGTGGTTGAAATATACCTTCTTGTTGTTTTACACTATTAAAAAGCTGTCGAGTTCTTTTGGGGGAGCGGAGGAGTTTAGCCCTAACCTTTTCGGTGCATGTGTGAGGGGTTAACCACACGACTTAAGTGATCTCGTCAGAATGTATTCACATTTGGTGTCGGTGCATATTTCCAAAACATGCTATTTAAATTGCGTATCAAGTCTCATCATTTGGCTGTGAAACTTTTGAGTTGCTGTAATCCTTATTACCCTCATGGTTCCAAAACTGAACGATAAACTATAATTTCGGAGTTTGTCAAAATCTCCCAGCACATATTTATTGACGGTATCTATGTATTCACCGTTATAAACCAGGTGTTTTATATAATAACATCAACCCATTTGTAGGATTCGATACATTGACTCGAGATTCAATCTTTGAAGCTAAGCTCATCCATCTATCTGCGTTGATACGGCCCATGACACGTTTTGCCTATTTGATGTACATATAATATCATAAAATCACATGTAATCAACTGGAAAGGCATGCCGATAGAATAAAGATTGCATAACATATATATGTTATAATTAAATTTATATAATATTGCACAAGTTTTTGATTTAAAATAAGATTGAAGGGTAAAAAGGTCTTTGAAAGGGTGCGTTTGGTACGCGGGACACGGTCACACCAAACGTTGGCCAGATAATTCTTGTCCCACGTTTGGTACGACTTTAGCATGGGATAGAATGGGACAATGTGGGAAAAAAAATCACCAAATTGTGTCCCACCCAAGACGCAAGGCCAGACTTGTCCCATGCGTGGGACTCAAATCAGCTGTCAAATTTTTGTGTCCCATTTTGTGTCCAACCAACCAAATTGGGACATGTGTACACATTTATGAATTTTTTTCAACTTCTTCCAGAAATGTGTCATAAATGTGCACACATGTTCCAATTTGGTTGGTTACACACAAATTGGGACACCAAAAATTTACAGCTTATTTGAGTCCCCATGCGTGGGACAAGTCTCAAAAAGACCTTTTTAACCTTAAATCTGAAAAATTTCACAAATTTGTGCAATATTATATATAGATATATAATAAATTAATATATTAATATAATAATATATGCAATATTATATATATAATTCAAAAAAATAATATGAGATAATTTTACTAAAACATGAAAAACAATAAATACATAATAACTCAATTATGGACATGTAATACCATCTAAAATTATGGACATCATGTGGACAACCAATAAATATATTTGGTTTACTTGATCGATGATATTGTTATATACATAATAAATTGATGATTTCTATTTGACCATTATACTAGAATTTAAACTTAGGGAAAAAGGACAAGGATGTGTTATATGTTTCAGCAGATTAGTGGGCTGTGCGCCTGTGCCGCAGTGTGCCCCCCTATAAAAACATATGTTCAGAGTCAGATTTCGTTAACAGATAACTTCGGTCTGTAGAGCTTGGAAAAAAAAAATTACTTATGACTGTAGAGATGGAGTCCGATGATGAGAACGAATCCACCATATTGGATCGACTGATTTTCTACGTAAGCAAGTGCTTCGACTCTCTGAAAGACCTCCTGGATGTTACAGTTGAATAAATGAAAGTTGTGGAAAGAAACGAAGCACGGTCCCGTTCTAGATCAACAGTTGTTGAATCTCGCGTCGCGGAACTGGAGAGGGATGTTTACAGGTTAAAGAATACCAAGTCGACGTCTCTCGTCGACCGTCTTCGACGTCAAGAGGGCTGTACGTTATTTAAGAATCACCCTTCGGGCTCAAGGCATTAATACGTTCACACTCACCGAGTCAACGCCATAGCGCCACCAAACATGTTTTTGCAAGTGATGTTTGTTTTGTTCCTAGAATCCATTTCAGGACTTGCAAATACCGTTTGACGTAAGGTACTTAGGTTTGCTGTTGCCATTTGTTTTATGTTTTCAAAAACGCCTGTTGTTTTTGTAATTGGATTTAGATAACCCATGTTAAAAACTTCCAGACATACCTCGTTTGTGTGTGTAATCATCTGACGATTTTGTGTTGTAAAATCTTAACAACTTATGTCCCTTCTGAAGGGTTTTCTAAGCTATAATCGGAAACTAACCTTGGAGTTCAAATTCAGAAAAAAAACTTGTACGTTTTCACATTTCACTACAGTTATCAAACTATTCGAACAACCCTAAGACACAGTTAATTTTGAGATGTACTCAACACCGTTCTTAGTTTGAACACCAATTGTCTTGTTAACTTTAACATGTAGAAGAACACCATTCCCCAACTTCACTTGTAAATTGAGGGAGGTGTCGAGAACTGTCGATGTTGATAAAAATGCTCCCATTCAGATGCATAAAACAAGGTAGCTTAACTTTATTTTGCTTCAGAATAATGTTAATTATTATCTATAGACTATAGCCGTTTAAATCTCGATGAAATCCAAAAATTCTCACTCCATATGTAGAAGTGGGAATATGTCTGAAGGTTTGTTCAGGGTGGATTTCTCAAACCCATAGGCAAAATACAACATTATTCAAACATAACATAGACCAACAATTGGTTTCCATCCAAGCGTAAATAGTATGCGCTTAATTCCAACTTCATACACAGTCTAAAGGGAACCTTGGCGCAACAGTCTTCGGTTGCCGGAAGAATGGCATTAACTTTTGTTTATTATTTCATCCCTAAAGTTTGACTTATATACAGTTTGGTCCATATTTAATAAAATATTGGATTATCGAACGGGTTTGAGATGTTTAAAAAAAGAGTAATGCTATTGGACCAAAAAAAAACCAACCCAAATTCTAACCCTAATGTCATTTGTTTACATCTCAAATACTGTGCAAGTTGCACCATTATAGTTCCAACGGTTGCACCAAATCAGGTTTTAGGGTTGGAGATGAGGGTTTACAATGTCTGTTGTACAACCCTTTACATTATGCTTAATTTCGTTTGCCATCGAACCAGATGTGTACAATCAAACCTTGATATATGTTACGTTGAGACGGCTGTAGATTACAATGGACGATTTAGTAAATCTGTGGGATAACCCATCTGATTTTGACGTCTCACTTGCTCCCATTATAAGTGTCGTATCAACTATATATTGGTCATTGACCCAAACCCCTGCCCACCCAAAAAAGCCACTTTATAATTGCCTGTGACTGTACTCTACTCACCCTATTTGCAGGTCACAGATTTAGTTCTGTACGAATAGGGTATGGGTAATGATGAAGAAAATTGGTCATGGGGGTGTGGCCCAACCTAATAATACTGATTGAATTGACAATTAAGTATCGGGGAGTAGTTAAAGTTTATTTGACCATCCAGAAATGGCATCCCAACCAGAGTCGATATGATGTTTTGTAATTGAACGAGGACAAAATATTCAAAATGAGAGGACAACCGATCTCCAAACCTAAATTTTTGATATAGGTTATACACGTGTACAACTTTGACGAATCTAAAAATAGTACCTACACTGAAACGAAAATATTTTTTATTTTTAAAAAACCTACACGATTTGCCAACGGTTGCCTGTTGGAATTACTTTACTTAAAATACCGTGTATTAGAAATTTTTTACTTCAAGTTCAATTTATTGTAAAAAATAAAAATAAAAAAAAACCTAGTTGCTCACAAATAAATAAAGGGAAATTATCATTCTCCCCCCTGTAATTTTCCGTATTCTCCAGTCTCCCCTCTCTAGTTTCAAAATTCTCCAATTTTCCCCCTCCCATGCCTATTTTTTAATTTTTATATGGTGAGAATGGTTGTATTTGTGCATGGGAGGGGGGAAACTGGAGAATTTTAAAACTACAGGGGGGGACTGGAGAATACGGCAAACTACAGAGGGGAGACTAATAATTTCCCATAAATAAATAACTTCTTTCAAATTGTGTCTTCTATTGAAACCCTAATGGCCTAATCGTATTAATACTGTATTTGTTCTTCTCATCGTAAACAACTACAGCATCACAAAACCTATTTGCTTGAAAACTCAAACAAATGGAGACTGGGTCTGGGTTACCTAGCACATTGCGATAAGGACTTTTTTCAAATGAGGACGTCCTAAAATAATTTCACGAGGATATTGAATGTAAGCCACTAGTTTTATATGATTTGACTCAAGTGTGTATGCACTTATCAAAACTAGTGGCTCACATTCAATATCCTCATGAGGTTATATCATGACGTCCGCATGGGAACGAGACTGTATATATAATACTTCTATAATTAGGGCCGTTTTGACTTTATAAGTTAAGGACATCCGCCCACAACCACACATTCGTATTGGTTGTGGGTATTTGTTAATGTGAGGTTGTGGGCCCGCTGTGAATGTGTGGCTATGGTTGGACGTCTAGAAATTATAAAGTCAGGATCTGGTTAGTGCGCAATGATATAACTTCATGAGGATATTGAACGTGACCCACTTGTTTTGACAAGTGCATACACACTTGAGTCTAACCATGTAAAACTAGTGGCTCACATTCAATATCGTTGATCGTATATTTACATCAGTGCGCAATGGCTTGAACATTTCTATATATTGGTCCTTATCTGGTCAGTGCACACTGATATAACTTCATGAGGACATTGAATGTGAGCAACTAGTTTTGAAAAGTGCATACGCACTTGAGTCAAAGGATGTTAGCTAATAGTGGTTGACATCCAATATCGTGGACCATAATTTACATCGGTGCGCATTGGCTTGATCATTTCTATATATCTGTATATGTATGTATAGTACATTATTTAACAAAACCAATCCATCAGCCAAATTGGTGTATGCCAAATGGGAAGGAAAAGCAATCAAATGAGTTATCCATGCTACATGGTATGCTCCCATTCATTAGGAATTTAGGATGCAATATATCGGGTTGGGTTCATGCTCGTTTAAGTAATCAGACTGAAATCAACTGTCCAAAAATGGTGTCACATGTGTCCATTAGGGGGTAAATTTGTCCAAACACTATATTTGGGTGGACAATTTTACTCCCAATGGACACATGTCATGCTTCTTTGAGAAAATCTTGTATGCACCCTAGCCAATGGGTGCATGCCACGTGGCAGGGAGAACACATTTGATTGTTTCCTTGCCACATGGCATGCACCCATTGGTTGGGTGCAATGCACCGGGTGCATGCAAGATTCTGTCGCTTCTGAGAGGGGGTAATGCTTACAATTAACCTTTAAAACGGGGGTAAGCAGCATTACATGAACCCTTCTGTTAGAGCTTATTTGACTCAAATTTTCTATTACAATTCTCTGTCATCTAACTCGATTTAGATTCAATCGCAATCACCTTAGTACTGGTTTTCCTTCAAAATGTGTGTGTGGGTCACAATCATCTACCTTTCGCTAATTCGCATTATACCAGAGATATGGAGTCCGAGTCGTCGGACGATGAGAACAAATTAGGCAGGTGGGATCGAGTGGTTTCCCAGGTAAGTAGAAGCTCCGAAGCTATCAAACTGCTGTTGAACGAGTTCATAGCATTAAACGAAGTAAAGAAAAAAATGCTTCTAGGAAAATAGCAGGAAGGATTTTTTTAGAGGCCCACGTCGATCAACTGGAGACAGATGTGGAGGCCTTGAAGAGAATAGATAAACCACGGAAAGCTGTTTCTCTCCGCGACCATTTCAATCGGCGACGCCGACCTTTTTCGTTGAAAGATCTAACATCAACTTCAAGGAATTTTTTGTAAATCCAGTTAAAGCTTTTAGATTATCGTTGTTATTGTGTAATCTACGAAATTCGCCTTTCTGTTTGTTGTTTTTTGCTGGTTATTTGCTGGTTATTTGCTTGGTTTGCGATTTAAACCTTGGTACCTGTTGATTCGCTACCTCTACTGCTGTGGTTTCCATTTTTAGATTATTAGTTGTGAATTTTGTGTAGGTTAATCCCAGATATGTGCAGACCTTTCTAAGTACTTGCAGTTTCATCTCCCTCAGTACTGCTTTTGTTTTCTTTGTGTTTCCAATACAACAAAATACATCATCATTCATCAATCATGTTTTTATTCTTACGTGAGGTTCACCTTCACCGTTCTTTGACAATGGATGATACGGATTCAAAGGTTTCAGTGTATTACCCATTTATTTATGTTCTCTATAACAAATCTGAACTCTGAAGTACATCCAAAATGGATATCTCACAATTCATAAAATAATTTGGTCATGTGAATGGTGATAGTGTGATACAACTATCGTGTGCAAATGGTAAGTTCAGTCGTACATCATGGGAAATCAAAAACAAGAATCCGAGGTTAACAGCGATGCATTTGCGACATAGAAAGGCATAAAGGTTGTGTGGGGTTGGCTCGACCATTGAATAAGGGTCATAATTGAAACTGACTATATAATTAGTGGCGAATAGATAGAGACATAGAGTCGGTCCCCCCCCCCCCCCCCCCCCCCCCCCCCCCCCCCCTCCCTCTTTTTTTTCCTTTACTTTTCTTGTGCTTGTTTGGGATAAATTTTACTTTTGCCTTGCTGACAGGGATAAGTGGAAGAAGAGAAGTAAAATCATGAGCATTTTATTGTTTTGTTTTTATTGACCCTTCAATTTCAATCTAATGCCCAATAACTAATCCAGCAAGTATACTAGTATCAAGAGTAAAGCTGTTGGACCCAAAAAACCAACCCAAAATTTTAACCCAAACCCATATGGCAACATCACATGGGATCTTGGAAAGAGTGACGTGGGCCCATGTTGCGTGTGATGTTGCCACATGGCATTTGGGTTAGAATTTGGGTTGGTTTTTTGGGTCCAATAGCATTACTCAATATATAGTAGCTGAACCAAAAAATTTAAATAAATGAAAATACAGTGTGCAAAATGAGCGACGACTGTATTGGTCAAAATATATACTATAAAAGATCTACTATGCATAAGATAATGAAAATAACTCTTGCTACATAAAAGTAAAAACGCAACATTGGAAATCGGATGGATTAGATAAGATTGTTGTCCTGAAGGTGGATAAAAGCCCATCTTACTAAAAGAAAACGTCTTTTACCAAACGAAGCCCAATAGAGTAATCAATATATAATAAGAATAAGAACCTCTAATCGAAGATATCATCGTCTGTATTTGGAGACAATGTTTATGCATTGTTCGAACAAGAAAATCATCGGTGGGGTATATCTGGACAAGTCTTTCTACACCCAAGTTGCATGGTTCGCAATGGATTCAAATGTTGTCTGTGGAAAGTAAAAATAATCCTTACTACTACAAAATTCTTTACGCGAGGAAAAGACAAACAACTTATATGAAACACAGTAGCAGAATAAATTCCTTATACGATAAAAATCTACAACAACAGATTACACGATCTAATACACACGCTAAGAAAAGACAAACATGCAACAACATTTTTTACGCGAGCAAAAGACAAAAAACTTATACGAAACACGGTAGCAGAATAAATTCCTTACACGATTAAAATCAACAACAATAAATTACACGATCTAATACACACGCTAAGAAAAGACAAACATGAAGCATGCAGATTAAACTTGGAGGATTTTGCATTAACGAATTACACGACCACAAGCTAAAGGGGATGGACAAAAAATTAAAAAAAAAAAAAAAAAACTACAACGTTGGTAACTCATAAAAGGCTGTTTTTATCAAATTCACAGCATAAACAACGTAGTCCGATGTGGGGTACAAGATTGTGTACATGAAGTTCTCATTTCGTACTTGTTAACGGATCAGGAATCTGTGTGTTTTTTTGTTCCCCTTAGATTTGCACTAGATTGTTGAGACTTGAGACCTAATAATAAATGAAAATTACTGTGCCTACCTGTGGTTGCTATGCAAGAAGAGATCCGTGAACATCCCTTGTAAATATAAGCACATATTAGCCATCTAGGATTGCAAAATCGTTATAAGTAGATCGGGTAACTTTTTCGGAGATGTTTTTAAGGGGATAAGCAGCCTACAAATTCTTTGGGAATAGACCAGACTGGAGGAGAATCTACCCGATTGAGGTTTGTAAATAAAGGGGCAATTACACCTAACGTCAAACAATTCAGAACCATTATCGTAAGCTAATATTACAAGCAGGGACTACTTAAACAACTGAATGAAAGAAAATTTAAATAGATCACAAATTACACGCATTTTCCTTAAAACCAAAGTAGAATGACACATTGTCGATGAATCAACCTAAGAGTGCCGATAAAAGGTTCTCAAATCGGAGGAACTTGTTTGTGCAGCATTCAAAACTGGGTCATGATATCACCTGATGGATTAGGGTTAATAGCCAGAGGGACATGTTTGTCTATTGTGTCCAGGTCTGTGACATATACTGTAAGTGCGTGGAGGCTTGGTTGGCCCAGATGCATCAAACGCTGGTTTTCGGCACCCTGATTTGTTGTGTCCCTTTTCAGAGCAATTTGAACAAGTCTCCTGGTTGTACTTAATGGACTTTCTCTGTCTTCCAGACCATCGACGCAATTTTAGCTCGTGCTCGGGACCTGATAAATTCTTGTTTATACCTGATGCAGAAAGGCTTACTAGATCAACAAGGTGCAGTTGATTGTCATCATGTGTAGGGCGTAGCGGTAAATCTTGTGGACTGATTTCATTAGAGCAAGGACACAATGGCGAGTTGATATTGGCTGAGCAACCCATGCCGCCTTTTTCATCCTCAGCAGTAACAACAGTTGGACAATGAACTTTCTCGTCTTTAGCATAATCGCCGTGATTGCTGCGGTTAGCAGATTTCTTACTGACTGTACCGCCGAGTGGGCTTTGGGTAAATATAGACTTCTTGATTGATGGTGGAGTTTTTGATTCATCTATGGGGAAACCACTAGGAACAAATTCATTGCTACCAGTTGTGGATCTGTATTCGGATGAACTCACAACAGGGCTGCCTGTAGATTTACACTTCACAATGGGTGGTGGCGTACATGCCTGATCACCAGTACAACCGATGGTGATGGAGGTAGATTTGGATTTTAGATCAGGAGTCACAGTTAACTGGTCAACCAGGCTTCGTAACTGTTTGTGAAACACCGACACATAACATTTAGGATTCTCTTTGTTATGCGAAACGAAGATATGTAAATCTAAGTCATAAATCATTTCAACAATGGAGCCATCAATTCTAGTACTTATCTTGAAGTCCACTTCATCAGAATTTAAGCCAAATCGACTACATATCTTCTCTGCCAATGTTTTCAAAGTCTCCTTCACTGTCACTGACAAAAAGAAAACAGCTTTAGGGTTGAACTGTCCATCTTCCCACTGTCCATCGTAGTTCACTATCAACAGAACCATATTCCTGAAGCTGTATGCAACAGATTTAATCAGTTCTATCATCATGGAATTATAATTAAAATACATCTCATCAATGTCATCAGACGGACAATGTCATCAATGTTTTATGGAATTACATTCCATGATGGATCATGGAATGTAATGTCGTGTTGTGTTAGGAGGATCATGGAATGTAATTTAGTGTTGTAATGGTAGGATCATGGAATCTGGGAGGATCATGGAATCTCATTTCATGTCATGGAGAATCTAGGAAAGTTATTCCATGTCATGGAGAATCTACAAATGTCATTCCATGTCATGTAATCTTGGAATCTGGGAGGATCATGGAATCTCATTTCATGTCATGGAGAATCTAGGAAAGTCATTCCATGTCATGGAATGTCGTGTACTGGTACGATCATGGAATGTAATGTAATGGTACCATCAGAATGCAATAAAACTCGTAATCTGACATCTGACATAAACAAACACACACAGGCCGCCGCGACGAAGATAAAGGGGACCTTCTCAATCCTTTTCAACATATATTATATGACTATGATTGAAATCAATCATAAGTATTTAGACTGACATAAACATATGTTATATCATGAATATGAAAGAAATCAATCATATGTATTTTTTAGACTGACATCAACACACACAGGTCGCCGCGACAAAGAACAGGATGACCCTTCTCAATCATTTTCAACATATATATTATATGAAAATTATGAAAGAAATCATCAATCAAAGGAGATATATTTGAAAACCCCCTATTATAGGGGATATATTTTATAGTTACAGTTCGAGTTCTAAGGAGATACATACCTTCTCTGATATTGGGGATGGCTGAAACAAATTAGGACCGCTTCAATCACGGCAACAAATTGACAACTGGAAATACGATTATAGCGGAGAATCGGAGATATGAAATATCGCGGGTAATTGGGTGCTATTTTTACATGTAAGGGTTTGGGTTAACCGACTTGCATTTCAATTTAATAAGATGTATATAATAAAATCAGTTGGAAGCCGCACCGTAATTTAGGGATTGGGTTTGGGGATTGCCTTCGTCTGAGACATAAGAAGGAGACGGGGTCATTTTGGACCTCTTACATCAACAACCACTGACAACTCTCCAGGGGTATTGAAAGTAATTAAATACTCGAGGTGTGTTTAATATATAAAGCTAGAGGGGGGGGGGGGGGGGGGGGGGGGGGGGTGAATAGATTTTATCTAATTATTACCCAATTTTCGCATGCATGTCAATTTTACGAAAATACCCCTACTAGTCAAAAATACATACAAGTGTAATATAGTGCGGAATTAATAAATGACACTTGATATATACGTGGAAAACCCAACCACTGGGAAAAACCACGGGCTGTATAGTGCGCCACACTCGGAACTCGAAATCACTAATTGAAATGAAGTTTACAACCTATGTAGACCTCGTCTAACACTCCGGTCTGTAACCCCTCACTTCTACCCAGCGGGCCTTTATTAGCAACCCTATTCCAATTTGCTCGATCCTCGAAGTCACTACTTGTAATGATGTTTACAGCCAATCCCGGTCTGTAACCCACCACTACTACCCAGCGGGCCTGTAATAGCAACCCTAGACCAAGACTTCAATCTCTCAAAAGAGATGCACAACCCTATGTGAATATGTATGAATATTCAATTAATGCAATAAGAGCTAGGGTACTCTAAATGCTTACCTAGGATTATAAGATGACAATATAATCAATCCTAGATATCACATATAGCTATATGACATGGCATATAACTTTAGCTAAGTAAAGGATAACCAATCCTAGATACAAAGCTATCATATCAAACTCACAAACATTCAAAGGATTAACTAGTTGATTAAAAAACAATCTATCAACCTAGTTATCAATACATCACACAAGAATGTTCATGGCATAGCTTTTAGGCAATAATGACCTAATCAAATAAGCTATGAAAAATAATCTCAATTAACAAATGAGATCAATTAGCTAGATGGCATATGAACATTAAAGCCTAGCTAATAAATAATAACCCAATCAACACATAATCTCAATCTTATATGTAGAAATTAATCTAAACACATATAAGTAAAATATGAGATAAAATTGATAAGTAGAAACACTAATTATGTAAGATAAAAGTGTTCAACAAATCATACCATGTGTGTTGAAGAAGTCCCATGCATTAGCATATGCTAGATGATCCTAGATGATGCTTAGATGAAGATTTATGCATGTGGGAGTGGGTTTAGAGAGATAAAGATATGATCTTTAAGCTTTCTCTCTCAAGTCTCTCTAAATATCTCTCTAGGGTTCTTATGATCAAAGACTTGTGTTCTGAACCAGAGATAAGGATGTATTTATAGAGACCAAAAACAGGGCAGGTGAAAATACAATTTTGCCCTTGAAACGCACCGATCGGCGGTTTCATTCGGCGGCCAGGCCGCCGAATTGAACCGCCGAATTGCTCCCGAGAAGAACAGGGGAACTTCGGCGACTTCGTTCGGCGGTTTCGTAACCGCCGATCATAACCGCCGTTTTGGACCCGAGAGGAATTTCAATCAGGTCTGATTCGGCGGTTTCGAACGGCGGCCAGGCCGCCGAACGGAACCACCGTTTCACCAAAAATGGTGAAACCAAGGAGAAGCCAAAGGCATCTCCACCGGCGATCATCGCGCAAAACAAAGCACATCAACGTGCACGCGCGGACGTTTCCTAACAATCTTCGGGAAACGAATTACACCACACATAAAAGCTAATCATGCATGAAGTGCAAGTGTGGGTATTGAATGCATCCTAATGCCTAACATGTCATGGCATTATCATATAACAAGATGCAATCAATTCAACATGCAAGAAGAGATATTGAATAAATCAATAAAGCACAATGCACACAAAATATAAACACACCATACAAGAATAAGAGTTATGCATGTTGTGTGTGTGTGTGCAACTATAACTCTTCAAGCCAATGTAAGCACTAGATATATACCTTTGGTGCTTGTCCTCTTGAGGTCTTGGAAAGGGTCTTGATCTTCAACAATCACCTAGACTACCCTTACAACCAAACCCCAACATGTGGTTTGACCACGAAATAAGCCAATCAATTAATGGGAATCCTTACAATCTCCCCCTTTGGCTATTTCGTGACAAAACCACCACTCACATTGATTCCTCACAACATAATAGAAACTACGGGTCTACAATGATTTTCTACTTTACAAAGAGATAAGATAAATGGTCTTGAAGTCTTCAATCTCAAGTAGAACAATCAATCCCTGAAAGCACAGTTTCTATACTTTCCAATATAAGAAAAGGTGAGATGAATCAAGTGAGATACAACAATCATTTGCATTTAAGAATTTAAGTACAACATCATGCAATGTATGAATGTGCAAATGCTCCCCCTCAAAGGGTTACTCCCCCTCAATTAGTATTTGTAAGGATTCCCGTTGTTTTTAATTGGCTTATTTCGTGATCAAACCATATGTGGGGGTTCTTTGTAAGGGTAGCCTAAGTATCGGTCTTAATGTTCGAAGCCCTTTGAAGACCTCGTGTTGATAAGCACCGAAGGTAAATTTCTATGTGCTTACCTTTCTTTGAAGAGATTTAGAAGCACACACACACTTTGCATTCTTACATTTGTGTGCATTCTCTTCATATGTCACATTACACACTAGCACTTTGATTGTTATATCTTGTTGTGTATTTATGTGTCTTGTAATTCGTTTCCCGATAGTGTTCGGAAACGTCCGCGCATGCACTAGAATGTGCTTGGTTTTGCGCGAAGACCGCCCACGGAGAATGCCCTTGGCTTCTCCTTGGTTTTCACCTCTGTTGGTGATTGGCGGTTATGATCGGCGGCCTGGCCGCCGAATGGAACCGCCGTTTGCTTCTAGGAGCAATTCTACGGTCACGATCGGCGGTCACGACCGCCGTTCGAAACCGCCGTTCATACCTGATCGATTTCGATCTCTCGGGTCTGATTCGGCGGTTAGGATCGGCGGTCACGAAACCGCCGAATGAACCGCCGTTTATGCTCTGTTCTTCACGAGCTCAATTCGGCGGTCATTATCGGCGGCCTGGCCGCCGATTGAAACCGCCGAACGGTGCGTTTCAAGGGCAAACTTGTCTTTTCACTTGCCCTTTTCTTGATGTCTATAAATATCACACTTTCTCATTTTCAGATTTAATGTTCTTTAACTCTAAGAACCCTAAACTTAAAAGAGAGACATTTGAGAGAAAATCAAATCAAGAACACCTTTTTAACACTCAAAAACCATTCTCATATGCATCAAAATATCATCTAGCATTTTCTAGCTTAGTTAGGATGCTTGCTTGCATGGGTTTTGGTCAACACATATTCTTTGGTAAGTTCTTCACTATTATCATACATAATTAGTGTTTTATTTATCATTGACATCTCTTATATTATTTGTATGCTCTTGAATATATTCTAGATACAAATTAGAGATTGTTGTGTTGACATGATTGAGTGTTGTATTTTTGATAGCTATCTAGGTTTTGTTAATCTATGTTTAGCTAAGCTATTTGACATGTCATCTAGCTTTTAATATCTAGGATTGAATTAATTGCATATTCACTATCCTAGATAAGCATATAGAGTAACCTAGCTCTTAATTGCATTTTGGATATTTTATATATTCACATAGGTTGTATATTCTCTTCATAGAGAAAGTAAGTCTTGTGTGTAGCATCCGGGATTAGGTTGCTTAGAACGCAAGCAAATTGGACTAGGTTCACTCATACCGGGATTAGGTAGGTGTGTGATTACTTTCGGGATTAGGTTGTAATCGTTTGCACATTTAGTGGATTCGAGGTTCGAGTGTGGCTTACTTACATAGCCCGTGGTTTTTCCCGTGAGGGTTTCCACGTAAAAACCAAGTGTTGTTTTAATTTCCGCACCATATTACAATTGCTTGGTTATATTATCTTGAGGGCATTTTCGTAATTTTGACTAACACGAAAAATTGGGTAAAAAGCGTAAAATCTATTCACCCCCCCTCTAGATAGCTTTATACACACCGTGCTATTATTTGTTTCAATTGGTATCAGAGCGGGTTCCTAGACATACATAGGTGATCCTTGCTCATTTTGGTGTGTTTTGCATTTTGTGTGATTTTTTGATTTATTCATACATTTTGCATTCATCTCATTTGCATTCATCCAAACACTATGAGTGGTTTCGGGATGAGCAAAGAGGGAGCGTCGAGCGTGAGGCCACCGTTGCTCACCGGCGATAATTACTCCTCATGGAAGGGGAAGATGGAAGCATACATATGCCAAATCCATGATAGGGCATGGATGGCGGTTGAAGATGGATATGCTCCACCTATGATGACTTCTACGGATGGAGGAGAAGAAGTTCTCAAGCCTAAGGCACAGTGGAGTCCTCAAGAATTTATTGACTCCATGTGGAACAACAAGGCTATTCATGCCATCCGATGTGCAGTGAGTGAAAATCAGTACAAACTGATTCAAATTACTAGGATTGCTAAAGAGGCATGGGACATCCTAGAAGTTGCACATGAAGGCACCGAGGTTGTCAAGGACTCAAAGCTTCAAGTCCTTCAAACTCGGTTTGAGACCATTAGGATGGAAGAGCACGAGCACTTCAATGACTTCCAAGTGAGACTAATAGGACATTGTGAACCAAAGTCACCAACTTGGTGATCCTTACTCGGATAGAAGAATCAAGCAAAAGATCATGCGATCACTTCCCGAGAGGTTCGAACCCAAAGTGACGGCTTTAGAAGAAAATGACACTTACAAGGAAATGAAGCCGAGTGAAGTCATTGGAAGACTTCTAGCCTATGAATCAAGAAAGGCTACCACATCTCCTCCTAAGAAGAAAAAGGATATTGCCTTGAAGACATCCAAGATGGAAGAGGAGGAGGATGACTCATATGAAGACATGGCACTCATTGCCAAAGGATTCAAGAAGTTCTTGAATCTTCAAAAGAGTGATTATGGCTCAAAGGGGAATGACTTCAAGAAGAAGAAGTCCACTATTAAGAATGTCAAGCCATATCATGAGATGTCTTCAAGAGAGAAGATTCAATGCTACGAATGTGGAGGATTCGGGCATATCTCCAAGGAATGTGCTAACTTGGAAGATGAAAGAGAGGAGGTCGCCACTTCAAGTAATAGTGATGAAGAGATTGTGGCAAAATTCTTGGCATTAGGTTGCTCTCACAAGCGGGACAACAAAGTGAAAGTTGTTGAAGGAAGTCCCTCAAGCTTGAATGATTGTGAGAACAACTATTTTGCCTTTCCGATCTCCTACAATAAAGAAGAGAATGAGAGTCAAGAAGAAAGTGACTCTAATAAAGACGACTCTTCATCTAACTCCTCACATGGATATGTGAAGAAAAAGGTTCTAGATAAACACCTCACTGAGTTTAAAAGCTTAGCAATGAAGACCAAGGAAAAGATACGAAGATTGAGAGAAGAGAATCTAGACCTTGAAGCTCATGTTGACCACTTAAGTGAACAAGTGGATAGATCCAAGAATATTGAAGATAAGCTAAGAAAGGAGTTAGACTTATCTAAGAGGAATGAAGAAGAATTAAAAAGAGAGCTTGAAGAGGCTAAAGGATCAAGGACTAGGATAGTTTCTAGCACCGAAAAACTTGACCACATGTTAAGTGTTGGAAAGAGTCCGTGTGATAAGAGAGGTCTTGGGTTTGAAGATAGTAAGGAGTCCTCCACTCCTAACAAGACCATGTTTGTCAAAAGCTTGAGCTACAAAGAAGATTCACCGGTGCAAACTCCTAGGAAGAAGATTGAGCTAGGACAATGCTCTCATAGTGCACAAGTGAAGGTAGCTCCAAGAAGACAACCTCAAGCTCAACCTACAAGAGTTCCTCATGCTAACTTCCCTCAAACTCAAATCCATCAAGGGAAGAGACCAATCATGCAAACTCAACCGTGGAAGCAACCAAGTCTTGGTCAACAACAAAGAAGGAGAAATCCTATCCAACAACCAAGACAACCACAAAGACATGGGAAGGCTCCTATACATGCACAAGGACATGGTATGATTCCTAACTTTGTCCCTACATGTCATTTTTGTGGTGTTGATGGTCATATTAGACCAAAGTGCTTTCGTTACATTAAAATGTGTAGAGTTAAAAGCATGATTGAGAAAAAGAAAGCTAGAGCTAGAATGCATACTCATAGGAAGGAAGAAATTCATTTACATGATCCTATGACATCTAGATCTCTAGAACAATTGACCACTAGGAAGAAAAATGTCACACCTATGTGGATAAGGAAAAATGAACCCGCTTGCTACGAGACTATCAAGTCTCAAATAGGTTCATCCAAGCCAAATGGACTTGGGAGGTCTATAGGACCTCATGACCTTCATTGTTGAAGGTTGATGATTGACCCCATATGGGGAACTCAAGCAAAGAGAGCTATTTTGCATTCTTGTATCTTGCAAAAAATTTGAAATATCTTATGCCTCTTCTTTTAATTGCTTGAGTAAGCTTGGTTGTACATATGTATATATGTTTTAAAATTCCATAAGTGTGAACCTTGCTTGTCTACAATCCATGTCATATTTATGTTCAAACATGCATTTTTGGACTAGGAGATTTACATTGGAAGTATGATTTGAATGACCTATGATTATCTCCATGACATGATGATTCTTTAATAACATGCTAATGACAAATGAAAAAGCATGAAATTCATAAAACATGCTCACATGAAAAGCATGAATTGATGATTGCATATTCTTAAAAATGCAAAACTTGTGTGAAAACTTATGAGACTCAAAACTTATGAAACTTATGTCTCTATTTCTTTATTAGTTGAACATGGTTACTATCATACGGATAATTTTATCCGGAAAAATCAAATAGGGTGCAAAGTCGCTCATGCCATGTTTCGCTTATAAAGTTGGATATAGTTGCTCTTATATTGAAATCAATAATCTCTATATCCTTGCTTTTCCCATGACATTGGTGAAATTGGTTTGAATTCTTATTAGAAACCTTTGTCATTTGCTTTGCCAAATACCATTGTATTTTGGACTTGAATGCTATATGTCTTGTATGCAAAGCATGTTGGATTCACACATTTTCTCAAAATAAATCTCCTTGTTTCTCTCAAATTAATTGAAGTGCATAAAGTGACTTATTTGTATATGCATATCTTGCATGCTTCTATCTCTCGTTGCTATGAGTGACCCGGTTGGGGACTACTCCTTTGCCTATATCATGACAAAAAGGGGGAGTAGGATATGGTAAGGGGAGGTGCAAAATATAGAAGCTATTGTACACTTTGGGGAGAACATACATTGAGGGGGAGTAACCCGTTGAGGGGGAGCATTGCATTTATCATACATTGCATACATTTGGTAATGTTGTGCCTAAATTCTAAAAATGCAAATGCTTGGTATTGTTCTCACATGATTAATCTCACACTTTTCTTGTATTAGAAATGTTAGAAACTCTTTTCAGGGATTGATTATTCTACAAGAGAATTGAAGACTTCAAGTTGCATTATCTTATCTCTTTGTATTGTAGAATATCATTATAGTCCCGTAGTTTCTATTTTTTTGTGAGGAATCATTGTGAATGATGGTTTTGTCACGAAATAGCCAAAGGGGGAGATTGTAAGGATTCCCGTTGTTTTTAATTGGCTTATTTCGTGATCAAACCATATGTGGGGGTTCTTTGTAAGGGTAGCCTAAGTATCGGTCTTAATGTTCGAAGCCCTTTGAAGACCTCGTGTTGATAAGCACCGAAGGTAAATTTCTATGTGCTTACCTTTCTTTGAAGAGATTTAGAAGCACACACACACTTTGCATTCTTACATTTGTGTGCATTCTCTTCATATGTCACATTACACACTAGCACTTTGATTGTTATATCTTGTTGTGTATTTATGTGTCTTGTAATTCGTTTCCCGATAGTGTTCGGAAACGTCCGCGCATGCACTAGAATGTGCTTGGTTTTGCGCGAAGACCGCCCACGGAGAATGCCCTTGGCTTCTCCTTGGTTTTCACCTCTGTTGGTGATTGGCGGTTATGATCGGCGGCCTGGCCGCCGAATGGAACCGCCGTTTGCTTCTAGGAGCAATTCTACGGTCACGATCGGCGGTCACGACCGCCGTTCGAAACCGCCGTTCATACCTGATCGATTTCGATCTCTCGGGTCTGATTCGGCGGTTAGGATCGGCGGTCACGAAACCGCCGAATGAACCGCCGTTTATGCTCTGTTCTTCACGAGCTCAATTCGGCGGTCATTATCGGCGGCCTGGCCGCCGATTGAAACCGCCGAACGGTGCGTTTCAAGGGCAAACTTGTCTTTTCACTTGCCCTTTTCTTGGTGTCTATAAATATCACACTTTCTCATTTTCAGATTTAATGTTCTTTAACTCTAAGAACCCTAAACTTAAAAGAGAGACATTTGAGAGAAAATCAAATCAAGAACACCTTTTTAACACTCAAAAACCATTCTCATATGCATTAAAATATCATCTAGCATTTTCTAGCTTAGTTAGGATGCTTGCTTGCATGGGTTTTGGTCAACACATATTCTTTGGTAAGTTCTTCACTATTATCATACATAATTAGTGTTTTATTTATCATTGACATCTCTTATATTATTTGTATGCTCTTGAATATATTCTAGATACAAATTAGAGATTGTTGTGTTGACATGATTGAGTGTTGTATTTTTGATAGCTATCTAGGTTTTGTTAATCTATGTTTAGCTAAGCTATTTGACATGTCATCTAGCTTTTAATATCTAGGATTGAATTAATTGCATATTCACTATCCTAGATAAGCATATAGAGTAACCTAGCTCTTAATTGCATTTTGGATATTTTATATATTCACATAGGTTGTATATTCTCTTCATAGAGAAAGTAAGTCTTGTGTGTAGCATCCGGGATTAGGTTGCTTAGAACGCAAGCAAATTGGACTAGGTTCACTCATACCGGGATTAGGTAGGTGTGTGATTACTTCCGGGATTAGGTTGTAATCGTTTGCACATTTAGTGGATTCGAGGTTCGAGTGTGGCTTACTTACATAGCCCGTGGTTTTTCCCGTGAGGGTTTCCACGTAAAAACCAAGTGTTGTTTTAATTTCCGCACCATATTACAATTGCTTGGTTATATTATCTTGAGGGCATTTTCGTAATTTTGACTAACACGAAAAATTGGGTAAAAAGCGTAAAATCTATTCACCCCCCCTCTAGATAGCTTTATACACACCGTGCTATTATTTGTTTCAGTATTCTCCCCAACATGCACAATTGCTACTACAATTTGCAACTCCCCTTACCACAACATACTCCCCCTTTTTGTCATGATATAGACAAGGGAGTAGTCCCCAACCGGGTCACTCAAGGCAAAGAGAGATAGTAGCATTCTAGTATATGCATAATCAATATAAGTCACTTTATGCAATCTCAAATTTATTGGAGAGAAACAAGGAGATTTACTTAAAGAAAATGTGTGAATCAAAAAATTGCTTTGCATACAAGACATGTAGCATTTAAGTCCAAAAAATCATGGTATTTGGCAAAGCAAATGACAAAGGTTTTCAATATGAATTCAAACCAATTTCACCAATGTCAAGAGAGAAGCAAGGATATAGGTTTTCATTGATTTCAATTTAAGAACAACTATATCAAACTTTATAAGCCAAACATGTCATGAGCGACTTTGCACCCTACTTGATTTTTCCGGATAAGATATCCGTATGATAGTAGACATGTTCAACCAATAAAGAAAGAGAGACATTTGGATTGTAAAATCCTTGAATGGATACAAGATCCTTTTTCATTTGAGTCTCATAAGCTTTTTCACACATATTTTTTTTTTTTTTGCAGTTAAGAAATGCAATCATCAAAACATGCTTTTTAAGATTAGCATTTAGCATGTCATTTTAGCAATCATCATGTCATGGAGATCATTATAGGTCATTCAAATTAAATCCTATGTATATATCTCCTAGTCCAAAAATGCATGTTTGAACATAAATATGACATGGATTGCAATACAAGCATTGATCACACTTATTGAATAGAAAATATGTATACATAGTGTAACCAAGCTTACTCAAGCAACAAAAAGAGAAGCACAAGATATTTCAAATTTTTTGCAAGTGACTAGATGCAAAATAGCTCTCTTTGCTTAAGTTCCCCATATGGGGTCAAATATCCACACCACTTCAATGAAGGGCATGTGGTCTAAAAGACTTACCAAGTCCATAGGACCTAGTTGAACCTATTTGAGACATGTTTGTCTCGTAGCAAGCGGGTTCGTCTTTTCTAATCCACTTAGGTGCCTCAATAACATACCTAGTGGTCATAGGTTCTAGAGTTATAGATGGCAAAGGATCATGCAAATGATTTTCTTCCTTTTTAAGGACATGCATCTTAGCTCTAGCCTTTTTATTTACAATCATGCATATAAGATTACATATTTAAATGTAATGCAAGCAACTTGGTCAAACATGACCAACAATACCACACGAATGACAAGAGGAGATAAGGTTAGGAATTATACCATTCCCTTGAGCATGCAAAAGTGCTTTCCCTTGTCGTTGTGGTTGTCTTGGTAGTTGGATAGGATCTCTCCTCCTTTGATGATGACCAAGACAAAGTTGCTTGCTCGGTTGAGCTTGCATGATTGAATACTTCCCAATTAAGATCGTAGGTTGAGGGAAGTTAGCCTTCTTGGTTGGTTAGACCAAGATTGAGGAAGGCTTGGGCTTGAAGCTCTTTGGTGATGTGAGCAACGCCCTTTCATCTTCGTCTCCTCTCGCACCTTAGAGGGACATCTCCTTATTGGAGTTATTTTCTTCTCTCACAAAATCACTCATAGTGTTTGCGTTGAATGAATGCAAATGAGAAGAATGCAAGATGTATGTCAAAAACAATAATCAAACAAAATGCACAACACACCAAAAATGAGCTTGGATCACCTAAGTATATCTAGGAACCCGCTCTGATACCAATTGAAAGTAATTAAATACTCGAGGTGTGTTTAATATATAAAGCTAGAGGGGGGGGGGGGGGGGGGGGGGGGGGGGGGTGAATAGATTTTATCTAATTATTACCCAATTTTCGCATGCATGTCAATTTTACGAAAATACCCCTACTAGTCAAAAATACATACAAGTGTAATATAGTGCGGAATTAATAAATGACACTTGATGTATACGTGGAAAACCCAACCACTGGGAAAAACCACGGGCTGTATAGTGCGCCACACTCGGAACTCGAAATCACTAATTGAAATGAAGTTTACAACCTATGTAGACCTCGTCTAACACTCCGGTCTGTAACCCCTCACTTCTACCCAGCGGGCCTTTATTAGCAACCCTATTCCAATTTGCTCGATCCTCGAAGTCACTACTTGTAATGATGTTTACAGCCAATCCCGGTCTGTAACCCACCACTACTACCCAGCGGGCCTGTAATAGCAACCCTAGACCAAGACTTCAATCTCTCAAAAGAGATGCACAACCCTATGTGAATATGTATGAATATTCAATTAATGCAATAAGAGCTAGGGTACTCTAAATGCTTACCTAGGATTATAAGATGACAATATAATCAATCCTAGATATCACATATAGCTATATGACATGGCATATAACTTTAGCTAAGTAAAGGATAACCAATCCTAGATACAAAGCTATCATATCAAACTCACAAACATTCAAAGGATTAACTAGTTGATTAAAAAAACAATCTATCAACCTAGTTATCAATACATCACACAAGAATGTTCATGGCATAGCTTTTAGGCAATAATGACCTAATCAAATAAGCTATGAAAAATAATCTCAATTAACAAATGAGATCAATTAGCTAGATGGCATATGAACATTAAAGCCTAGCTAATAAATAATAACCCAATCAACACATAATCTCAATCTTATATGTAGAAATTAATCTAAACACATATAAGTAAAATATGAGATAAAATTGATAAGTAGAAACACTAATTATGTAAGATAAAAGTGTTCAACAAATCATACCATGTGTGTTGAAGAAGTCCCATGCATTAGCATATGCTAGATGATCCTAGATGATGCTTAGATGAAGATTTATGCATGTGGGAGTGGGTTTAGAGAGATAAAGATATGATCTTTAAGCTTTCTCTCTCAAGTCTCTCTAAATATCTCTCTAGGGTTCTTATGATCAAAGACTTGTGTTCTGAACCAGAGATAAGGATGTATTTATAGAGACCAAAAACAGGGCAGGTGAAAATATAATTTTGCCCTTGAAACGCACCGATCGGCGGTTTCATTCGGCGGCCAGGCCGCCGAATTGAACCGCCGAATTGCTCCCGAGAAGAACAGGGGAACTTCGGCGACTTCGTTCGGCGGTTTCGTAACCGCCGATCATAACCGCCGTTTTGGACCCGAGAGGAATTTCAATCAGGTCTGATTCGGCAGTTTCGAACAGCGGCCAGGCCGCCGAACGGAACCGCCGTTTCACCAAAAATGGTGAAACCAAGGAGAAGCCAAAGGCATCTCCACCGGCGATCATCGCGCAAAACAAAGCACATCAACGTGCACGCGCGGACATTTCCTAACAATCTTCGGGAAACGAATTACACCACACATAAAAGCTAATCATGCATGAAGTGCAAGTGTGGGTATTGAATGCATCCTAATGCCTAACATGTCATGGCATTATCATATAACAAGATGCAATCAATTCAACATGCAAGAAGAGATATTGAATAAATCAATAAAGCACAATGCACACAAAATATAAACACACCATACAAGAATAGGAGTTATGCATGTTGTGTGTGTGTGTGCAACTATAACTCTTCAAGCCAATGTAAGCACTAGATATATACCTTTGGTGCTTGTCCTCTTGAGGTCTTGGAAAGGGTCTTGATCTTCAACAATCACCTAGACTACCCTTACAACCAAACCCCAACATGTGGTTTGACCACGAAATAAGCCAATCAATTAATGGGAATCCTTACAGGTATACTTGTCAAAGAACCCACTAACTTCCACCACACAATCCATGATCCATGATCCATGATCATATTGTTTGATCCATGATCATATTGGTTATATTTGGTTTTTTAAAAACTAGTGGCTATATGTAAAAATTGGAAAACCAAAGTGGCTATATAATGGAATTATCTCTTTATTTTATTGATTGATTAAATGGAAATTAATTAATTTATTAGTTAATCATTTAATTGAGAATCAAAATCTTTTTCTGATCAGGATATATGTTTCCTAGAGTTATACTATTGGTAGTAGTATATTAAAGATAAAAGACTTATTTGGTAAGAAGATAAATAATAAGGTTTATTTATCTAATCAAATAAGGAAGTCTTTTAATAAGTCATAATAGGATTAAACACTTATGAGTTGTATTAGGGTTAGGATTCTAAGGTTGATAGGAATTAGGGTAAAGCACAAATCCTCTTTGGGAGAGAATTCGGCCAACCCTAAATCCTAATACAAGAAGAATTTGGCAACCCTAATAATAATACATGAAGATTTCGGCCACCCTATATATTTGATAGGATAGCATTCGGCCACCATCTTCTTCTTCTCCTAGCTTGAGTGAATTATTTCTTTGGCTTAGAAAAATAATTGATACTCTAGACAAGTGTTTAATTCGGCCAAGAGAGAAATAGAGAAAGGCAGTTCTAATTTCAATAGTGCACTTGTAAGCTTGAATATCAAAAAGCTTTGTGCACAACTTCGAATTAGGTTCACGCGAGTTTCAATCTTAACAGTTGTTAAATTCAAAAGTGACCGGAACATACTTTCTAGTTTTCTTGGATTTTATTGTGACTGATGATCAGGAGGAGAGATTTTGTTTTCCATCCTTAGGTACGCAATTCAAAGAAAGGGAGACCACGCTCCTAGGTGATTCACATTCGTGATAGGATTGGAAGATCTTGCGGATTACCATCGATACAAAGTCAATCGGATCACGCGACAAAAGGTATTCTACTTTTTAGTATATATATATATATATATGTTTAATTAATTAGAGGGTTAAGGTTCAAATTATGGAAAACTTTTAAACTATACTAAACTCTATTTTAGTCTCGTTTCTGCTGCGTGACCGTATTTTTTCCTACAATTGGTATCAGAGCCTGGTTGTACCCTTTGATTAATTAACGTATATATACATGAATCTATTTCTTTTTATTGTGATTATGCATGTTTTAGAAAGAGATGACACTCTAGGTTTCTCATATATAATTACATATTGAATGTATGGATTTATTTATGTTTTTATAAAGTGAATTGTTGTTGCTCGATTTTGGTCCTAGAATTTGAATGTATTTTTGTTTCGGAATTGTAACAAGAAGGGTGACCTATTATCGTCACAAGTTCCTTCTTGATAGTTGCTTAATTTTTTTTTTATTGTAATTAAATAGTGCAGTTTTTTATGTATTAAAATATACTGCAGTATTTTTTATTTTATTAGTGCAGTTTTTTATTGTATTAAAAATACTGCAGTGATTAAAAATAAAAAATAAAAAAAATTCTGCAGTATTTTTATTGTTAAAAATATTTTGTAATACATTCAAGTATCAAAGATTCGAAGATTTGAAGAATGGAAGAAACCGGAACATAGAACGAGCACCATGCGCACCCTTGGAGTGGATTGGGCTGCGCATGGCAAGCCCATATAATGGTGGGCTGCGCACGGCAGCCCTTTGTGGGGTTGTGGGGTGTGCACGCCCATAGGAGGTAGCCGAGGGATGCGCGAGTGGACGGTGGCCACTTGAAGACTTGTTCGTCAAGAAGGAAGATCTTATATTCCTAACAATTATAATTTACTTGCTTTTCTAGGATGGACCAAAATTGTGGCTATTTATTTTGTGTAAATATTACAATATTTGTTATTGTTTGATGACATGTCATATAGAATAGGAGTGCCACTCATATATCTCTTTTGGTATGAACATGCATTGAATGATTTAGGTATCTAAATTGACATCTAGATAACTTGGTAAATCATTCTATGGGATTTAATCTCACGCCTTAAATAATTGAGTGGGAGAAGGTGTTTTGCAACACCTATGGCCTCCAAGGTTAGTTGAGCTTTATTATTTATTGGTAATCCCCCCAAGGGGCTTCCATGAATGGAATTTAGCAACATACTTCCTTACAAGGATAGACTAGACAATTGACTCAAACGAGATCTACTCCCCAATAAGGGATTTTCGTGAGAGAAAATATTGAGGGTCGATATCTTGGTAACACACTCAATGTGATTTTATTGATATCCTCCCAAGAGTTCTTGTCAATAAAATCACAAGGCTAAAATTGAAAACGCTGGTTGTTATGTTAACAATTAGGTGGGACCTAGTCCAACTAGTAAATGGTACGTACTCCTAAAGGAGGCGTAACATTTATGGGTGTTGGATCACTGTTGAATTTTTATGATTGAGTTATTTATTTAAATCAAGATAAATATTCGAAAGTGCTTTACCATGATTATTTATTCATATATATTTTTGTTTTATTCAGAAATCATGACCCCATCACTTATGAACATCCTGAAAGATAACACTTTAACTGGAGATAATTATGTCACATGGAAAAGGAAAATTGGGTTGTTGTTGCAAAGTGAAAAACATAAGTTTTTTCTGACTACTCCTAAACCACCTACTCCTAATAATGAATCTAATATAATGCAAAAAGATGAGTATGAGCAGTGGAAGACTTCAGATGATATGGCCAAATGTTACATTATGGCTACTATCTCCGACGTGTTGCAACAGCAGCATGAAGGAATGGAGTCTGGTGCTAGTATAATGATGTCTCTAGAGGAGATGTTTGCTATGAGGTCCAGGACGACTAAGAGAGAGGCAGTGACTGCTTTTATGAATCTTAGGATGAAACCTGGACAGATTGTGAAGGATCACATGATGAAAGTCATAGCACATCTCAACATTGCTGAACTAAATGGCACTGAGATAGATGGCGAGACAAAATTTGACATGGTTGTCAACTCACTGTCAGATTCCTTTGATCAGTTCAAATTGGACTACACTTTGAACAAAAAGGAATACACCTTGCAAGGCCTGATGCAAGATGTTCAAAGCGCTAAAAAGATCCTTTTGAAAAGCAAAGGTCAAGAGATTCATATGGTTGGTAAAGTTGCTACTGTTAAGACCCGTCAGAAGGTCAAGAAACAATAGAAGAAAAAGAAACTTGGGCCTACCAATAAGGAGACCAAGAAAGTAACCAAGATCAAAGGGAAATGCTTCATTTGTGGTGAAAATGGACATTGGAAAAGAAATTGCCCAAAGTCCCGGAATAAGATGGAAGAAGGTAATGTTAATTATCTTGAAACATGTTTTCTGGCAGATTCTATAGATTCTTGGATCATAGACTCTGGAGCCACTAATCATGTTTGTTATTCCTTGTAGGGGTTCCAAGAAAGGAGAAGGCTGAATAAGAATGAAATCAATTTGCGCTTTGGCAACGGAACGTTAGTGTCTGCAAGTGCAGTGGGAGATATTAGAGTTTACTTGGATTCTAGAAGGCATTTAGATTTAATAGACGTTTATTATGTACCTCAATTCAAGAGGAATTTAATTTCAGTTTCTTGTTTAAATAAATTTGGATATTCGGTTACTTTTAATAAAGTTTTTATTATTAGTAAGAATGACAAAATTATTTGCGAAGGTACATTAGAAAATGGTCTATACTTTTTGCATAGAAATATCTCTCACTTGTTAGACACAGAATTAACGGAACCTAATCATAAAAGAGTAAAATTATCAATAGATGAAACCTACCTATGACATTTACGCCTAGGTCATGTTAACCTTAATAAGATTAAAAGATTGTAAGTGACGGACCTTTAAGTGACTTAAAGGTTGATGATCTACCAACTTGTGAATCTTGTTTGGTAGGTAAGATGACCAAAAGGTTGTTCTCGGCCAAAGGCGCAAGAGCCACTGAATGTTTAGGATTAATACACACTGATGTATGTGGTCCTATGAGCATTCAAGCTAGAGGTGGATATGAGTACTTCATCACCTTCACAGATGATTACTCGAGATTTGGCTATGTGTATCTCATGAGACATAAGTCGGATGCTTTTGACATGTTCAAAGCATTCAAAGCTGAAGTAGAAAATCAGCTTGAGAAACACATAAAAATCTTGAGATCTGATCGTGGTGGAGAATATCTATCTGGTGAGTTTCAACAATATCTTATTGATAATGGGATAGTTTCTCAGTTTTCTGCACCAGGTACACCTCAACAGAATGGGGTATCAGAAAGGAGAAACAGAACTCTTTTGGATATGGTTAGGTCTATGCTGAGTTATTCAACACTTCTTATTTCTTTTTGGGGATATGCTTTACAAACTGCAATATACATTCTAAACGATGTACCATCTAAGTCCGTTCCTCAAACACCACATGAGTTGTGGACTGGGCGCAAGCCTAGTTTACAACACTTAAGGATATTTGGTTGTCCTGCGCATGTGTTAAAAGGAAAGACAGAAAAGATGGAGTCCCGTTCGAAAACATGCATATTTGTAGGGTATCCAAAAGAAACTAAAGGATATTATTTCTATAGTCCTTCAGATCTTAAAGTATTTGTTTCAACAAATGCTAAATTTCTGGAAAAAAAACTATATGAATGATTTTATACCTAGAAGTAGAATTGTCCTGAATGAGATGTCAGGAGATACAATTCCACGAGAGGTTACACAACCTAACCCAATTGTAAGTTCCAATCCAACACAAAATCAACAACCTACCATTCCTCGTCGTAGTGGGAGGGTTAGTACACAACCTGAAAGATACATCAGTCTGGGAGAATCAGTGGAGAATCTCCCGGATGACGATGATCCCTACACGTATAAGGAAGCAATGGAGGATGTTGATAGTCGTCATTGGCAAAAGGCAATGCAATCTGAGATTGAATCCATGTTCGATAACAAAGTCTGGTCCCTTGTAGACTTGCCTAAAGGGATAAAACCCATTGGGTGCAAGTGGGTATACAAGAGGAAAAACGGTATGGATGGAAAGGTGGAAACTTTTAAAGCTAGATTGGTAGCTAAAGGTTATACACAAAAAGAAGGTATCAATTACGAGGAAACCTTCTCTCCTATGGCCATGCTTAAATCCGTTAGGATACTCTTATCCATTGCAGCATCTTTAGATCTAGAGATTTGGCAAATGGACGTCAAGACAGCTTTTCTTAATGGAAGTCTTGACGAAAGCATCTACATGATGCAACCAGAAGGATTCATTGAAAAAGGCCAAATGGAAAAGGTATGCAAGTTGCAGAAATCCATATATGGATTAAAGCAAGCATCCAGATCCTGGAACATAAGGTTCGATCAAGCTGTGAAAGGTTTTGGATTTATTCAGAATCCTGATGAACCTTGTGTATACAAAAGGATTAAGGGTGACAAGTTGGTTTTCCTAATTCTTTATGTTAATGATATACTACTCATTGGAAATGATGTAGGTGTATTGACATCAGTAAAAGAATGGTTAGCAAAACAATTTGATATGAAGGACTTAGGAGAAGCAAGTTTTATTCTAAGTATCCAAGTAATTAGGGATAGAAAGAATAAAATGATTGCATTATCCTAAGCTTCATATATAGACAAGATCTTGTCTAGGTTTTCCATGCAGGATTCTAAGAAAGGTATGTTACCTTTCAGACATGGAATCAAACTTTCTAAGGAACAAGTTCCTAAGAATGAGCATGAAGAGCAATTCATGAGTAGAGTTCCATATGCCTCGGTAGTTGGAAGTCTCATGTATGCAATGCTCTGCACTAAACCAGATATTTGTTTTGCTGTTGGCATAGTTAGCAGGTTTCAATCGAAACCTGGTCCTGATCACTGGACGACAGTCAAGCATATTTTCAAATATCTCAAGAGAACGAGAGATAATATGCTTGTATACTCTGGAAGGGATTTAATTCCCGTTGGGTATACAGATTCTGATTTCCAATCAGATTCTAACTCCAAAAAATCCACATCAGGAGCTGTGTTTACTATTGGAGGAGGAGCAGTCATATGGAGGAGTATCAAGCAAACTTGGATTGCTGATTCCACCATGGAAGCTGAGTATGTTGCTGCATGCGAGGCTGCCAAAGAGGCTGTTTGGCTCCGCCAATTCTTGATGGACTTGGAAGTGGTTCCTAGTGCGAATAAGCAGATCACTATCTACTGTGACAACAGTGGAGCAGTGGCTAATTCGAAAGAACCAAGAAGTCACAAGAGAGGAAAACACATTGAAAGAAAGTATCATCTTTTAAGGGAGATTGTTCAAAGGGGTGACGTGATGATTACCAAAATCGCGTCAGTAGAAAATCTAGCAGATCCCTTCACAAAGGCTCTACCTCAGAAGAGTTTCGATGGGCACCTAGAGACCATGGGCATGAGAGATATGACACATTTGCTATAGCGCAAGTGGGAGATTGTTAGGATTATGCTCAATAGCAAGAGTGTAATATTGTAATTGACAATCTTTTCATATTAACAAAGTGATTTCTGGTTTAACAAATCTTATAGCATTTATAGTTTAATATTATAATTGTCAAAGTAAATAATCATAAGGTCAAAAGACTATGAGAAAAGAAGAATTGTTCGTACATCTGGATATGTATGAGGTAGACACAATTCTTTAGTTAGTCTTGAATAATGTTCACAACTTAAGTTAAAGGTTGGGCACCTTTATCTTGTTAAAGTTGTAGAATTCTTTTGCTAGCATTTGAGTGGGATCAAATGAGTTATGATGAGTCTAAAATCATCGAAGGGTCTTCGAGTAAAAGAATCTAGTGCACTGGGTGCATTGAATAGGATCACAATGAAATACTTTATCTAGAACCGTTAGTAGATAAAAGTTTTTTCATTATCAGGACAATCGGAGAGTCTATCTTAATCCTGAGATAAATGATGGACTTATGGTTGCAAGTGTTATCATTTGAGTTATTAATGAGTACGATTATATAGCATAGTCTATCCTCGATAGTTTGGTGGTATTCATTTGTTAATTGATAGAGGACTTCATTTATAGATATGGACATCGTGGCTCCATTTATTAAATGAGAGTAGAATATTATCATATGGATGTTTTTGAGGTATTGGATATTGAATCTTAACGTTAAGTTCTCGATAGAGTGACTCTATCGAAACATGGCTTCTGGACAAGTCAAAATATCCAAGTTCAAAATGTGGTCATATGAGTAAATATGGTAACTTGGAGAGCTATAGGCGGTCTATGAGCACTTGGCGATTACTGATATTCTTCACGAGGATACACCATCTCTAATAAGATTGTCTAGGGTACGAATGAGAAATATTTGCTTATTCTATCTTTATTTATGAGTTCAATTTTAGCTCTTTAGTGGAATGAGTTAAAATTAATAGATCGGATCTAAGTGAATCATTTGTTGATTGTGATTAGGTTATGTCTATTGAAGCTTAAATTTAGATAGCCCGCCAAGATCTCCAATACACACGGACTTGCATGGATCACTTGATATATTCTACCGGACCAATTTATGGGTCCATCTAGAATTGTATTTAATATATTAAGAATATAATTTGCATATTATTTATTTAATGGGCTGATCAATTATATTAATATATTAATGAAAGGCATGTGGGCTTGTTTCTTTTAGTAAGAATGGGTCTGGTTCACATGTGGGCTTTTTAATTAAAGTCTAATGGATTAAATAAAATAAGAAAATAATATTAGGCCCATGTATATGGTGTGGGCGGCAAGACTAAAATAATAGTCTAAAATATTATTTTATTTTATTGATTGATTAAATGGAAATTAATTAATTTATTAGTTAATCATTCAATTGAGAATCAAAATCTTTTTTTGATCAGGATATATGTTTCCTAGAGTTATACTATTGGTAGTAGTATATTAAAGATAAAAGACTTATTTGGTAAGAAGATAAATAATAAGGTTTATTTATCTAATCAAATAAGAAAGTCTTTTAATAAGTCATAATAGGATTAAACACTTATGAGTTATATTAGGGTTAGGATTCTAAGGTTGATAGGAATTAGGGTAAAGCACAAATCCTCTTTGGGAGAGAATTCAGCCAACCCTAAATCCTAATACAAGAAGAATTCGGCAACCCTAATAATAATACATGAAGATTTCGGCCACCCTATATATTTGATAGGATAGCATTCGGCCACCATCTTCTTCTTCTCCTAGCTTGAGTGAATTATTTCTTTGGCTTAGAAAAATAATTCATACTCTAGACAAGTGTTTAATTCGGCCAAGAGAGAAATAGAGAAAGGCAGTTCTAATTTCGATAGTGCACTTGTAAATTTGAATATTAAAAAGCTTTGTGCACAACTTCATATTAGGTTCACACGAGTTTCAATCTTAACGGTTGTTAAATTCAAATGTGACCGGAACATACTTTCTAGTTTTCTTGGATTTTATTGTGACTGACGATTAGGAGGAGAGATTTTGTTTTTCATCCTTAGGTACGCAATTCAAAGAAAAGGAGACCATGCTTCTAGGTGATTCACGTTCGTGATAGGATTGGAAGATCTTGCAAATTACCATTGACGCAAAGTCAATCGGATCACGCGACAAAAGGTATTCTACTTTTTGGTATATATATTTATGTTTAATTAATTAGAGGGTTAAGGTTCAAATTATGGAAAAATTTTAAACTATACTAAACTCTATATTAGTCTCGCTTCCGCTGCGTGACCGTATTTTTTCCTACAGAGAATTCAACCGTTAAGCTCAAAATTGTAATAGCGTGTACTGAGGCATATTTTGTAACTTGTGCTAAGAAAGGGCTTTCAAAAATTAAGTGTTAAAAATTGAGCACTTAAAGCCCTTAATCTTCAAAGCAATGACTACTCCAATGAGAGTAACCAATTAGCACAAATCATACTTCAAAATTATAGCCTAGACGCTTGTGTAAATGAGTAATCTAAAATGAGCTTCGAGTTGAAAATTGTAAATGTGAAACATCTTGGCATGATTAGTATCTTCCATATACCTTCCATATACCATTCACCATAAATCACCTTGGCCAACATAAGTAGAGAAGAACTTAATTGATCTTTTAGGAAGTCTATGTCGGGAATACGAGTTTTTAATATGCTCTACCACGTTCATGGCATTCAATTCCTTCATAAGATCAATTCACAGAAAATAGGCTTTATTTTGAGTACTCACATGCGTTATATATTTGATTTCCATTTACATAACTTCTAAAACACATGTGTTTGATAGAGAGTGTGCCTAGGACTCTGAGAGAAAAACAGAGTGAAATCTAGTGAGATTAGAGTCGAGGCGAATTACATCTGAAGCATTTGAGTATGTTGAATTTGATGCTATGCCATTTAGAGTGTGGGATTTGCATTATGTGTTTCGGTCATTTGAATGACTTTAGGTTACCCACCACTCAGCAATTCTCACATTCATGACTCCTCATATGCACAACTTTTCATATCTTATTTTTTATATGGTTTTCACAATTTGCTTTTAATTTTAGATTTTAATTGTTAGCTTTACGTTTGTGGGTATCGTAGCGGTAAACCCTCAGGAGACTACACTCCTCCTACTAGGGACACCTAGGGGTTTAAAAGGCTTGTGGCACGTGCTAAGTGCCATCGTTTCTCCCACGACAGTGGACTAATTAGTTTATGTTTTATTATGCTTTCGTAGTTATTTATTTGTTAGTTTTTGTTTTGTTTTGTTTTGTTTTGCTCGAGGACGAGCAAAAGTTAGGTGTGAGGGTATGATCGTGTTCCAAATGTTCACATTTATCGCTCCATTTTCCTATCTTTTTGTGCTTGTTTCTCGGGTAAAACCCGGTATTTAATGGAATAAATATGTGTTTCAGGTGATTAGGGAAGTTCAGGGGTATAATTGTCATTTTGGACAAATCAGGGCAAAAGTATAATATTTGGAACATTAATGAAGCTTCCGTGAATAGGGGAAAGCTCAGGGGAGCAAACTGTAATTAGCCAGCCAACGAACAGTGTCAGCGCCATGTCATCCCTGGAACGCTGCCGTTTTGGCGCCTGCTTGCATCACGCCTGACGTCACGCTGACATCAGGTCGTCTTCCACCTCTAGTCGAGTCAACCTGACCCACAACTCAACCCAGTTGACCCGGTCATGACCTGGAATCTTTCCTGATGTTTTCCAGCCACTTTCTGATGGTTTTTCCAATCGATTTCTGCCCAGATCGGTAGCCCACGTCCCGGCGGTCCCGTTGCACCCACTTTGAGCCTCTCATGCACGTGATTTTCCTCACCTCCAAGTCCACCAACTTCCATGGATGTTCAAGCCTTCAAGCTTGATTCCAGCGGGTTCTTTCACGCCCAAAGATGTCCAAACTCGCCAAGAATCTGTGGTTTCATGCCGCTGAAACATTCCCACAGTCCAGAAGGTCAGAACTCGCGGCCAACCTTCGTAAATCCACCGTGACTTCCGACGGCGGGAATGAGCCCGGGATACAGGGGATCCAAGCCCACCGGAGCAACCGACTTCGGAGTTTTGCACGTCCAAACTTGCCCAAACCTTCCCTACTATATATATTCACCTTTCCCAACCTTAAACACAATCCCTAATGTCCAAATAAACACCTAAATTTCACTAGAATAGATTAAAAACCTTAGTTTAGCTTACAACCCACCACCTCAACACTACATGGTTTCATGTGGATTTCCTAGCTTGGAAGAAGAAGGCTTGGTGCTCTATTGAAGAACAAGAAGCTTCCTACTTGTGGTTTCTTCTTACTTTTACTTCTCTTCCATTTATTTGTAATTCATGAACATGTATGTGTAATATACTTTGAATGTTGAGGAATGGATTTTATATGATTTATCTTGTATTTAATTGATCTTATCTTTACCATATCCATCTTGAGTTACCATATGTTGAATTGAATTAGATTGAATGTATACATATTGTTAATTGATCACTAGTAACATGTAAACTTTGTTTTCCAACATTGATTATCTCTAGTGGAGAGGATTGGGTTAGTATTTGCATGTCCATGCATATTAGCTAGTTCTCATGTTCTAGGATTGTAAACCTCTCTATTATTGTCATCCTATATCCTTAGTTGATGGTAATTGAGTGGTAGGATTATATTGCATATTCCATAGAACAAAAGATTCTTAATTGAGATCAATTGATATATTCCTTTTCAATTGTATCTTTGCTCTTGCATAATCTTTGCAAGAATTAGTTAGTTAGGTTAGTTAATGATAATTTAGTTAGTTGTAATTAATTCGTGTAACTTAATTGTATTGCTTAGTTGTTAATTTACTTATTTGCTTTAGTTGCCATCTAGTTAGTTTAGGTTATTTATAATTGTCATTGTAGTATAGAGATTGCGTATTCTCAATCGTAGGATTCGCATCGCTTTTACTTCTCCGCATTAGTGTAATCTAATCTATATTTAATTTACATGCCATTTTAGAGTAATTGTTGTGCATTAGATTAGTTGTAGCTTACTTGCCGCCATCTCCGTTTACATTTCCATGCACTTGTAATTATTGTAATTAGTGTAATTAGCTTAATTATAACATAAGACGTAGAACCGACTTTATGTGTAACTCCTCCCTTATGGGAACGATACCCTTACTTGTAACCACTATACGTGGCCAACGATTCGTATATTTGCGAAAAGGGTAAAAATACACTCGCATGCATGTACCATCATTTACCGATAGTTATAGAACTATTGTGTGTCCCGCGTGCGCCGATCAAGTTATTGGCGCCATTGGGGATAGTTTATTAGAACCGTTACGTGCACATCAACATTAAAGCGTGCGCTTGGTGGGAGGCAACCCACTTAGGTACATTTCATTTTTAGCTTAAATTTTGTTTTTTTTAGTCATTTAATTTTTGTTTCTTTTGTTTTTATCTTTTGCTTAGAATAAGGTTGTGAGTTGTTTGTGATAGTGGATTTAGACTTGAATGATCACATATTTTGTCCACATGGATTGTGATGTAACTCTTGATGAATTTACTATGATATATCTCTTGAGTTGATTATGAGCATATAGGATGTTATGGAACCACTTGTTTCCAAAATTTGGGATAATTTTTATAATGGACAATTGATGTTGTTTTGACTCTTTGATTGAGGATGTGTGTTGCGCCGCGTTTATCGGTTTATATGCCCCAAAGACATTGAGGACAATGCCTAATTTAGGTTTGGGGGTGTGTGCACAACACCGTCTCTTGTTTGCAATTGTGTGCAAATGTTTTGAGCCGGAATTTTTGAAAAATTTCAAAAATCTTGTGATAATGTCATGCTTGAGCATATTTTGCTTGTCGAGATTGTGCAATTGTGTGTGCGAGTAAGGAATTGTGCATCTTAGCCTTGCTTAGTTTAGATTAACTTCATGTCATTTAGGGTTGCATTGAGCAAAGCGCGCTAGTTCTTTTCTCTTGATGTTAGAGTGGATATTCAATTGTGCTTGAAGGTTAGGAATTAATAGTGGAGACTTCCCGTGAGGTTCACAAACACGGCCTAAAAAGCTTATTTTGAGGGAAAGTTTTCACTCTTTAAACACTCATTCAAACACACACGTTAAGCATATTTAAAATGTCTCATTTGCACTTAAATATTGTTTGCCATAGAACATATGGACTGCTTGTGGATGCCTTAATTGACTTTGTGGACAAACCTTTAGAGATGATTTTAGGCAATGCATGTGAAAAACCACCAAATTTGCCTAAATACTTCCAATCCCTCTATGTGTGTGCTCCATTGCCCATTTGAAGCCAAACACAATTAAGCTTTTCATTCATGAACCACATAAACATAAACCATATAGCCTATACACTAGACTTACCTTATACCAAATGGTTTGCTAAGGCTTAGGGGTTGAATGTAAGCTTTGAGGAGTATTAAATTGTAAGGCATGTACCTAGGCAAGTATGTATGTGCAAACACATTAAAAAGATGAAATGCAATGCTTGAAAAGAAAAGAAAAGCAAAGCAAAGAAAAGAAAAGAAAAGCAATGCAAAAGAAAGAAAAGAAAAGATGAATGAGGCACTAAGTGCCTAGATGAATTATGTGAAATTAAATGAGCTACTCAATGAAAATCAAGAGTAGAAAATTGCACAAAGTAAATTGTAAGCCTGGACGCCAAGGTGTGGGTTATGCAAGTTGTAATGAGAAAAGTGTGCTAAATTTAGAATGTATGCCTTAGTGTGACCTTTGGGTGTTTGTTATCAATTCTTCCCATTTATTGTCTCACCATTCACCTCAGGCCCCATTACAACCAAACGAAAGACCTATTTGATCTTTAGGGATGTCCACTTTGGAAATTTTGGTTAATGCATGTTCTTTCTGGTTCATGGTTTTCAATTCCATTCATGAGACAAATTTTTAGAAATTGTGTTTTTAAATGATCATGTGCAATTATATTTGATATCTTGAACATAAACTCATATTGCATATGGATTGTGAGTGAAGCCTAGGAATCTGTGCAAAAATAAGAGAATCCGGTGAGGATTAGATGTCGAGGTGAATTACATTTTTTTCCGAATGGTACTCTAGTTTTTGAAACTTTAGCATCTTGAATGTAGGATTGCGTTGCGTGCAATGTGTACTTAGAGTGGCATGACTTTAATCTTCAATTAGCATCTTTTACATGCATTATTTCCTAATGAGCACAACATTGGTTAAATCTTTTCGCTTTTGGTTTTGCAAGTCGAATATTCACTTTTAAGTCTTTTACAAAATAGTTGGTGCTTCAAATGATTGATTGTTTGATATTTAGACGCATGTACATGTGTGCTTATGTTCGTTTTGCTCGAGGACGAGCAAAAGATAGATTTTGGGGTATTTGATCGGACTAAAATTGGTATGATTTTCGCCCTCACTTCCTTCTCTTTTTGCATCATTCTCGGGAGATATCCCGTGATTTAATGGTGTGAATTAAGTGTTTTCAAGTATTTATAAAGTTCAGGGGCATTGGAGTAATATTGGTCAATTAGGGATGAAACTGTAATTATTGAAGGAGGACTGAATTTATTGTGATTTTAGAAGAGTTTAGGAACCAAAACGTAATTTGCCATGCAAGCAACCAGCTCACGCCACCTCATTTAATAAAACGGGGCGTTTTGTTTTGCTGAGCACAAATCAATGCAAGCCCAATTTAAAATAAAGTCAAAAAGGCCCATTAATCATGTGTGGTGAGCTCACCATTCCTAAAGCCTATCTACACCCCATAAGACTGCTAAATGCACCCCATCTTCTTAACTTCATCTTCTTCCTTAAAGCTTCACAAACTAGCTATGGAGGCAGTCCAAACCCTAACTGCAACCCGCCGGAAAGCACCACTCCCATTCCTTATTCCGGCCAATTTCTGGCCCAAACACTCACCGGAGTCACGCAAACCTAGATGGACCTCTTCTCAGCTCCCCAAAACTCCTCCAATCGCCATTTACATCGCCTAAGCATCGCCATTGAAACCAACCACGACCTCTTCTCTGTACATTTGTGATTGGGTAGGAAAATTACGTAATGATCCCCTCTTTTGGACTAAATGGTAATTTGCCATACATGAGGGTGTTTTGGTAATTAGCCATCCGTGACCTAATTTGAAATGCCTATAAATTCATCATTATTTTCCTCTTTTGAACAACTCTCGGCAACTCTTGACAACCAAAAAACCTCATTTCTACCATTCCTAATCCCACCATTTCTCCTCCACTCTAAACTCAACATCTAGATTACCTTCCCCCAATCATTCCTTTCTTCCCATTTTCTCCACATATCTCCTTAGTCACTTCCCATTTGACTCCACCTATCTAAACACATCCTCATCATCCACTCTTTGCACAAGGAGCATCAAAGGCAAGGAAAGGATCAAGCTCTACAAAAGGAGGCCCAAGGGTGATTTCCTAATCTTTTACTTGCCTTCCCTTTGATTGTAATATGTGTAACTAAATCCCTTTTCTAAGGTTTGATGTGAGAACATTTGGATTGGGTTTTGCTTAAGCTTTAATATATTTAATCTCTATTTGTGTTCTATTCATTTTATAATTAGATTCTATGCATTATATAATTGACATGTATACCTACTAGTTGATTATACTCTTGCTTAGGATAATTTGTTATATAATCTTGATTGGATTGACACCCTTGATGGATTGAGAACACAGTTGTAAGGATTCCCATTCTTTAATTGGCTTATTTCATGGACAAACCACATGTTGGGGTTTATTGTGCAAGGGTAGTTTATGTGATTGAACTTCAAGCTCGAAGGCCCTTTCAAGACCTCAAGGGACAAGCACGCCAAAGGTATAATCTCTAGTGCTTGGTTTTCTTTGAAGAGATTTAGATTGCACACACACACTTAGCATTCTTGCATTTGTGTGCATACTCTTCACATGTCACATTTCACACTTGCACCTTGATGTTGTATCTTGTTGTGTGTATTTGTGTCTTGTAATTTGTTTCCCGATAGTATTCGGAAACGTCCGCACATGCACTAGAATGTGCTTGGTTTTACACGAAGACCGCCCACGGAGAATGCCCTTGGCTTCTCGTTGGTTTTCACCTATGTTGGTGATCAACGGTTATGATCGGCGGCCTGGCCGCCGAATGAAACTGCCATTTGAGTCCAGAGACCTCTGGATCAATTCTACGGTTATGATCGGCGGCCACGACCGTCCTTCAAAACCATCGATCATACTTGATTGATTTAATCTCTCGGGTTTGATTCTGCGGTTGGTTCGGTGGTTTCAAAATCGCCGAATGAAACCACCGATGATGCTCTGTTCTTCTCGGGCTCAATTCGGCGGTTGTAATCGATGGGCTGGCCACCGATTGAAACCGCCGATCGGTACGTTTCAGGGGCAAACTTGTCTTTTCACATACTCTGTTTTTCATGCCTATAAATACATCACTTTCTCTTATTCTGAATGTGACTCTTTAATCATCAAGAACCCTACTTTTAAAAGAGAGATTTTTAAGAGAGAAAGCAATCAAGTTTGCTCATTTAAACACTCAAACCAAAATTCATATGCATCAAAATTCATCTAGCATCTTCTAGCATATCTAGGATGCTTGCTTGCTTGCATTGGTCTTTCATCATCGCACTTGTCTTGGTAAGTTTTTCACTATTATCACGTATAATTAGTGTTATATTTATTATGACATCTCTTTCATTACTTGATTGATTCTTAGATTAGATTCTAATATTCAAGATAGAGATTGTTGTGTTGATTTGATTGTGTGTTGTATTGTGATAGATATCTAGGTTTTTATAATCTATGATTATCTAAGCTATTTGACATGTCATTTAGTTATTAATATGTAGGATTGTTTTTATTGCAAAATCATCATCTTAGATAAGCATATAGGGTTCCCTTGCTCTATGTTGCATTTTGGATATTCACATATTCACTTAGGGTGTTAATCTCTTCTTAGAGAATTAAGTCTTGTGTTGTGACCAGGATTATGTTGCTTAATTCGCAAGCATTCGGACTAGGTTCACTCATACCGGGATTAGGTAGGTGTGTGATTACTTCCGGGATTAGGTTGTAATGTTATCACATTTAGTGGATTTGAGGTTCGTGTGTGGCTCACAAAATAGCCCGTGGTTTTTCCCTTGAGGGTTTTTGAAACAAATTAGAGGCGTGTTCTATATAAAGCTAGATGGGGGGTGAATAGATTTTATCTAATTATTACCCAATTTTCGCATGCAAGCCAATTTTACGAAAATGCCCCTACTAGTCAAAAATACATACAAGTGTAATAAAGTGCGGAATTTAAATAACACTTGATGTATACGTGGAAACCCAACCACTGGGAAAAACCACGGGCTGTATAGTGCGCCACACTCGGAACTCGAAATCACTAATTGAAATGAAGTTTACAACCTATGTAGACCTCGTCTAACACTCCGGTTTGTAACCCCTCACTTCTACCCAGCAGGCCTTTATTAGCAACCCTATTCCAATTTGCTTGAGGCCTAAGCACTCTTAGCCTCAAGACTTACTTCTCAATAAAGAGAAACAACCTATGTGAATATATATATGAATATTCAAATAACAAACAAGGCTAGGTAACCTTAGATGCTTATCTAGGATGATGATATAATCAATTTAATCAACCCTAGATATCAATTGCTAAATGACATGTCAAATAGCTTAGCTAATCAAGATTAATTAAAAACCAAATTAGCTATCACAATCAACACTCAATCATTTTCATCACAAATAATCTCTAACTTATATCTAGCATATAATCAAAAGCATACAAGTAATTAAAGAGATGTATTAATATGAAAAACACTAAAGTAATATGAAATTAGTGAAGAACATACCAAATAAGATGTGATGATTCAAAACCATGCATGGATCAATTCTATGAAGGCATAGAAGATCAAATATGAAATTTGATGCAAAAGGGATTTGATTTGAGTGTTTAAAGTTGAGTTCTTGATTTGATTTTTTCTCAAAAATCTCTCTTGAATGTTTAGGGTTCTAATGACTCAAGAAACTTGATTAGAGAATGAGAAAATAAGATATTTATAGACATCAAGAATTGGGCATGTGAAAAGACAATTTTGCCCCTGAAACGCACCGTTCGGCGGTTTCAATCGGCGGCCAGGCCGCCGATAACGACCGCCAAATTGAGCTCGTGAAGAACAGAGCATTAACGGCGGTTTCATTCGGCGGTTTCGCGACCGCCGATCCAACCGCCGAATCAAACCCGAGGGATTAAAATCGATCAGGTATGAACGGCGGTTTCGAACGGCGGTCGTGACCGCCGATCTTGACTGCATAATTGCTTCAGACCAATCTGGACTGAAACGGCGGTTTCATTCGACGGCCAGGCCGCCGATCATAACCGCCGATCACCAACAATGGTGAAAACCAAGGGTATTCTCCATAGGCGGTCTTCGCGCGAAACCAAGCACTCATTAGTGCAAGCGCGGACGTTTCCGAACAATGTCGGGAAACGAATTATAAGGCACATATACACACAACAAGATATATCAACCAAAGTGCTAGTGTGTAAAGTGACATGTGAAGAGATGCACATAAAAATAAGCAAATATGCAATCATAGCAAGAATGCTAAGTGTTTGTGTGCTACTAATTATCTTCAAAGAAAACCAAGCACAAGAGATTATACCTTTGGCGTGCTTGTATCTTGAGGTCATGGAAGGGCCTTTGATCTTCAACACTAATCACTTAGACTACCCTTACATTCAAAACCCCAACATGTGGTTTGACCACGAAATAAGCCAATCAACAAAACGGGAATCCTTACAGTTTTCACGTAAACATCAAATGTGATTTACATTCCGCACCATATTACACTTGTATGTCTTTTTGACTAGTTAGGGGCATTTTCATAAAATTGTCTTGTATGTGAAAATTGGGTAATAACGATTAAAATCTATTCACCCCCCCATCTAGATTAATATTTAACACACTGTGAGAACTTTCAATTGGTATTAGAGCGGGTTCCTAGATATACTTAGGTGATCCTTGCTTATTTTTGTGTGTTTTGCATTTTGTGTGATTTTTGTTCTTTCATACATTTGCATTCATTTCATTCATTCATAAACACTATGAGTGGAAATGGTGGTGGCAACGAAGGTGCTTCTAGCACAAGGCCTCTGCTTCTTACCGGGTTGAATTATGCCTCTTGGAAAGGCAAGATGGAGTCGTAAATATGTCAAATCCATGACCGAGCCTGGATGGCGGTTGAAGACGGCTATACATCACCCATGATGACTCCTACGGGTGGAGGAGAGGATGTGCTCAAGCCTAAGGCGCAATGGAATAGGAAGGCGATGCATGCCATCCTATGTGCAATGGACGAAAATCGATATAAATTGATTCAAAATACTAGGATAGCTAAGGAGGCATGGGACATGACCGCACGGCGGTCGTGAGGTCCGCGGATCAAGAAAAGATATTTCTAATTCTAATCTCCTCGCAAATGCAACGAGTCAAAGGACAAGTATAGCAAGTATAGCAAGTAAGCAAGGGTCATTCCCACAAAGAATGGAATTCGTTAACTGTATCTAGTTCTAGTGTTTATTAAAGCATGTAAATGGAAAGCGGTGTGGTGTGTGCGAAAATGTAAACTAGCTAACTAGGATAGAAATGTAGCCGGGTGTCTTGGCTATCTAATTAATCTACACCTAATTAAGTTAATCTACTCCTAAAGGCAAGACACCCTAACTACGAAAATAAAGGTAGCTTGGAGATAAGCAAGATATATAACACATATGGGAAATCAGTTCACCAAACACAATATGCAATTTATGTCGATTGTTTAACATGTTAATCCAATTAATCTAGTAAAGGGTTCGTTCTCTTGATTAGGGAATTCCCAAAATCATATCATCACTCTCTAAGTCGGAAAAGTGATTGTGTCTAGGGTTTAGACCCATTAAGCACAAGAACTTATAAACCAAAGCTAAAGTGGCATAATTATGCACACCTAAGCTATTTCCATTCCAAAGAGCTAGCAGTCAAGATTATACCCGGAATGGAAATCCGAGCACAAACTCAACTCTCAATCTCTCTAATCACTCTAAACACATACATAGTAAATCATACATCAACATACATAAACAAATGAGATATTTGATTACAACTACTCCTAATCATTTAGTTAATCTACTCCTAATCTCATTCATCATACATATCAACACATAATCATCCATACATATGAATATCATAAAAAGAGCTTAATCAATATACATCTAAGGAATGAATCAATACCAAATCAAAGCAAATGAACAATACATACATATATTAGCATAAGTGTAGGTTTACAATACTCCCAAATGGGTTATACATCAATAGAAATACAAGAGATGAGCAAATGAAGAAATAACCCTTGAAGACAAGCCTCCAATAGCTCTTCCTTGCTATGAACTCCTATGGCTCAGTTTTGACACACGAACCTCTCCTATCTCAGCATCTCTACTCTCCATGGAAGGCTTTCCATGGAGGAAGATCCCCCATGGAAGGCTTGGAGTTGCTCTCTCTCTTTTGTGATGATCAATCCTAGAAAATGGATTTCTTGGAGCAAAGTTGGGTGGTACACACTTTAGAAAGAGAGGCAAGTGATGTATATATAGTGGGAAGTGTATAGGGAACAAATGGGGATCAAAATATCCCAAAATATCTCGAAATCCTCTTGAGTCGGCCACCAAGGCGGGTTCAGACACCCTGGATGGCGAGCTTGTGCCCGCCGTCGAAAGTCACGGTGGAGAAAATGGAGGTTGGCGGCGAGTTCTGACCTTCTGGACCGCTGGCTTCTTCCCGCTGAATAAAATCGCCGTCTTCCGGTAAGTTTGGACGTTCTGGAACGCGGGAAAGAAGCCGCTGTACAAAGCTTGCGAGCTTGCATGGCCATGGAGTTTGGAGGATTTGGTGGAGAGTGGAACCTTTGCATGGGAGGCTCAAAGTGGGTCCATCGTGACCGGAAAGAGACCGGCTACCGATCTGGGTGGAGAACGGTCGGAAAAACCATCGAAAAATGGCCGAAAAAGGCTGGGTTATCGTCGGGTCTGAACCGGGTGGAACACGGGTGGGGTCGGGTGGGGTCGGGTCGGGTCGTCACGGGTCGAGGTGACCAGGCACAAGCTTGAAAACGACCTGACATCAGCGTGACGTCAGGCTGACGCGGACCCCCCCAAAACGACGCCGTTTAGCGCGTGACATGGCACTGGTGCTGTGCCTTGCACGGTCAATTACAATATGCACCCGTGATCTCTCCCTTATTCACAGAATAGTCAATACTTTCCCGAATATTTCACTTTGACCCCTGATTCTCCACAATGACATATTTGCCCCTGAATTTCCCTGTTTTCTTCCATTTAGGTTAAAACACCCACTCTGAGGGATATTTACCTACACATAGCTAAAACACATATTATATACACAAAAGTGCTCGGAAACGAACACAAAAGCTAGGAATAGAGAGCGCTAAATGTGAACATTTGGAGCGCGATCAGGACATCCTAGAGATTGCACATGAGGGAACCGAAGTGGTGAAGGGGTCGTCACGGGTCGAGGTGACCAGGCACAAGCTTGAAGACGACCTGACATTAGCGTGACGTCAGGCTGACGCGGACCCCCCCAAAACGACGCCGTTTAGCGCGTGACGTGGCATTGGTGCTGTGCCTTGCACGGTCAATTACAATATGCACCCGTGATCTCTCCCTTATTCACGGAATAGTCAATACTTTCCCGAATATTTCACTTTGACCCCTGATTCTCCACAATGACATATTTGCCCCTGAATTTCCCTATTTTCTTCCATTTAGGTTAAAACACCCACTCTGAGGGATATTTACCTACACATAGCTAAAACACATATTATATACACAAAAGTGCTCGGAAACGAACACAAAAGCTAGGAATAGAGAGCGCTAAATGTGAACATTTGGAGCGCGATCAGGACATCCTAGAGATTGCACATGAGGGAACCGAAGTGGTGAAGGACTCTAAGCTTCAAGTCCTCCAAACTCAATTCGAGTTGCTCAAGATGGAAGAGAATGAGTGCTTCAACGATTTCGGGATCAAGTTGATGGACATAGTCAACCAAAGTCATCAACTTGGTCATCCTTATTCGAATAGAAGGATCAAGCAAAAGATTATGAGATCGCTTCCCGATAGGTTTGAATCGAAGGTAATGGCTTTAGAAGAAAATAGTGGATATAAGGATATGAAGCCGAGTGAGGTGATTAGGAGACTTCTAGCTTATGAGTTTAGGAAGGGTCCTATCTCCACACCTCCTAAAAAGCAAAAGGGAATTGCTTTGAAAGCCTCTAAGGATGAAAAAGAGGAAAAGAATGACTCGAACGAAGACCTCACCTTATTTGTAAAAAGGTTCAACAAGGTTATGAAGTTTGGGAGAAAGGGCTTTGGATCAAAAGGTCAAGATTTGAAGAAAAAGGGTTCGTTCAAGAAGTTTGAACCTAGGCAAGAAAGGACCGAAAGGAAAGGGGTCCGATGCTTCGAGTGTGGTGGCATAGGTCACTTTGTCCCCGAATGTGCTAATCACAATCACAAGAAGAAGGGTAAAGTGATGGCCGCCATATAGAGTGGTAGTAGTGATGACTCCAATGAGGGAGATGAGTCTTCGGATGATGAAGAGCTCATGGCTAACCTCCTAGCTTTTGCCTCCTCCCATAAAAGCAAAAGTGCTAGTGAAAGAGAGGAAATGAGTCAAGAGGAAAATGACTCAAGTGAAGAAGAAAGTGATTCCTCATCTAACTCTATAAATGGATTTGTGGAGAAAAAAGTGCTTGCTAAATACCATGCCGAGTTTAATGATTTAGCAATCAAGAGCACAAGAAAGATCAAGATGTTAAGAGACAAGAATCTTGAGCTTTTATCTCATAATGACCACTTAAGTGAACAAGTGGAAAAATTCAAGAAGATGGAAGATAAGCTAAGAGAGAAGTTAGTCTTATCTAAGAGGAATGAAGGATATTCCATCTTGTTTAGTAAAAGTGATTGTTCTATCCTAAAGCCCGATGGACAAACTTTGTTGAAAGGTATGAGATCTAGTGACAATTGCTGTTGTCTTGAAGCTAGAATAGTCTCAAACAATGTGTCCATGGATGAGCAAATAGAGTTGTGGCATGAAAGACTTGGCCACATGAACTGTAGGGATTTACGAACCCTTGGAAAGTTCAATTGTGTGCGTGGTCTCCCTAAGCTTGGGAAGAAAACCACTGGTGTTTGTGGACCTTGCCAATAAGGAAAACAAACCAAAAGCATGCACAAAAAGGGCAAGTATCTCTCCACCAAGGAGCCCCTAGAGCTTCTCCACATGGATCTAATGGGTCCTATGCAAACCGAGAGTTTAGGTGGAAAGAGATACATTTTTGTTTATGTAGATGATTTCTCTAGGTTCACATGGACATATTTTCTTAGAGAAAAATCCGAAACTTTTGATAAGTTTAAAATGATTTGTACTAAAATACAAAATGAAATGAATTCTAACATTAAAAGCATTAAATGGATTAGAAGTGACCATCGGAGAGAATTTGAGAATGCCTCTTTTGAAAGCTATTGCAATAGCTTAGATATCTCCCATGAGTTTTCGGCTCCTAGGGCACCTCAACAAAATGGAGTTGTTGAGAGGAAGAATAGGGTCCTTCAAGAGATGGCCCGTGTGATGTTGCTTAGCAACAATGTCCCTAGGAACCTATGGGTCGAAACCGTCAATACGGCTTGCTATATAGGGAATAGAGTTTTCCTAAGGCCCGGATCTAGAAATACCTCCTATGAGTTATGGAAGGGTAGGAAGCCAAATGTTAGCTACTTCCACACATTTGAAAGCAAATGCTACATTTTAAATGACCGTGATCAACTTGGCAAATTTGATGCTAAGAGTGATGAGGGTATCTTTATTGGCTATGCCTTGAATAGTAGAGCCTATAGAGTTTTCAACTTGAAAACTCGAACCGTTATGGAATCATCCAATGTTGTCATTGATGATACAAGGCTCAAGTCTAATGACCATGAGGAGGAGGAAGTTTTAGATGATAACTATCCTTTGGAGAGGGTTGTGGAGACTCCCAATGTTGGGACGTCCAATGGTAATAATGAGGACACATAACCTCTTGATAGAGTTCCTCGTGTGGACTCTAATGAACCCGCTCCATGGGTTAGAAGACTCCATAACAAAGAGGATGTTATTGGAGATGTGAATGTGGGTGTTAGGACTAGGCGTCAAATAGCTAATCTAATTAGCTACAAATGCTAAACCTCTCAAATTGAACCCAAAAAGGTTGATGAAGCCTTAAAAGATGAGTTTTGGGTTCTTGCCATGCAAGAAGATCTAAACTAATTCGAAAGGAATGAGGTTTGGACTCTAGTTTCTAGGCCTAAAAGCACACATGTTTGTAAGGATTCCCGTTTTGTTGATTGGCTTATTTCGTGGTCAAACCACATGTTGGAGTTTTGAATGTAAGGGTAGTCTAAGTGTTTAATGTTGTAGATCAAAGGCCCTTCCATGACCTCAAGATACAAGCACGCCAAAGGTATAATCTATTGTGCTTGGTTTTCTTTGAAGAGATTTAGTAGCACACACACACTTAGCATTCTTGCTATGATTGCATACTTGCTTATTTTTATGTGCATCTCTTCACATGTCACTTTACACACTAGCACTTTGGTTGATATATCTTGTTGTGTGTATATGTGCTTTATAATTCGTTTCCCGACATTGTTCGGAAACATCCGCGCTTGCACTAATGAGTGCTTGGTTTCACGCGAAGACCGCCTATGGAGAATGCCCTTGGCTTCTCCTTGGTTTTCACCATTGTTGGTGATCGGTGGTTATGATCGGCAGCCTGGCCGCCGAATGAAACCGCTGTTTCAGTCCAAATTGGTCTGAAGCAATTATGCGGTCCAGATCGGCGGTCACCACAGTCGTTCGAAACCGCCGTTCATACCTGATCGATTTTAATCCCTCAGGTTTGATTCGGCGGTTGGATCGGCGGTCACGAAACTGCCGAATGAAACCGCCGTTGATGCTCTGTTCTTCACGAGCTTAATTCGGCGGTCGTTATCGGCGGCCTGGCCTCCGATTGAAACCTCCGAAAGGTGCGTTTCAGGGGCAAAATTGTCTTTTCACATGCCCAATTCTTGATGTCTATAAATATCTTATTTTCTCATTATTTGATTACGTTCTTTGAGACCTTAGAGCCCTAAACATACAAGAGAGATTTTTGAGAAAAAATCAATTCAACAACTCAACTTTAAACACTCAAATCAAATCCCTTTTGCATCAAATTTCATATTTGATCTTCTATGCCTTCATAGAATTGATCCATGCATGGTTTTGAATCATCACATCTTATTTGGTATGTTCTTCACTAATTTCATATTACTTTAGTGTTTTTCATATTAATACATCTCTTTAATTACTTGTATGCTTTTGATTATATGCTAGATACAAGTTAGAGATTATTTGTGATGAAAATGATTGAGTGTTGATTGTGATAGCTAATTTGGTTTTTAATTAATCTTGATTAGCTAAGCTATTTGACATGTCATTTAGCAATTGATATCTAGGATTGATTTAAATTGATTATCTCATCATCCTAGATAAGCATCTAAGGTTACATAGCCTTGTTTATTATTTGAATATTCATATATATTCACATAGGTTGTTTCTCTTCATTGAGAAGTAAGTCTTGAGGCTAAGAGTGCTTAGGCCTCAAGCAAATTGGAATAGGGTTGCTAATAAAGGCCCGCTGGGTAGAAGTGAGGGGTTACAGACCGGAGTGTTAGACGAGGTCTACATAGGTTGTAAACTTCATTTCAATTAGTGATTTCGAGTTCCGAGTGTGGCGCACTATACAGCCCGTGGTTTTTCCCAGTGGTTGGGTTTCCACGTATACATCAAGTGTCATTTAAATTCCGCACTATATTACACTTGCTTGTATTTTTGACTAGTAGGGGCATTTTCGTAAAATTGACTTGCATGCGAAAATTGGGTAATAATCGTTAAAATCTATTCACCCCCCCTCTAGATAATATATAGAACACACCTTGAGTATTCTTTTGACTTATGTTATTGGCACTAAGTGGATTTATAGGAACAAATCCGATGAGGATGGCAACATAGTGCGGAACAAGGCTAGACTTGTAGCACAAGGGTACTCTCGAATTGAGGGTATCGACTTTGAGGAGACATTTGCTCCAGTTGCTCGTTTAGAGTCCATTAGGCTTCTCTTGTCCATCTCGTGTATTCACAAGTTCAAATTACACCAAATGGACGTCAAGAGTGCCTTTCTTAATGGCTTATTGCAAGAGGAAGTGTTTGTTGAACAACCCAAGGGGTTTGTGGATGCACACCACCCCAACCATGTCTATCGCCTTAAAAAGGCTTTGTATGGGTTAAAACAAGCACCGAGGGCTTGGTATGAGCGCCTCACTCAATTTCTTGTTGACAATGACTACACAAGAGGTAGTGTTGATAAGACCTTGTTCATCAAGAGAAACAAAGATGAGTTATTTATAGCTCAAATTTATGTTGATGACATTGTATTTGGCTCAACCAACAACTAGACCTGGCACGGTTCCGGTTGGAACCGCCGGAACCGAAACCGAAACCGAAACCGAAACCGAAACCGGAACCGAAACCGGAACCACCGGAACCGGAACTGGAACCGAAACCAGAAATCCAGTTCCGGTTCCGGTTCTATGATTTGGTCGAATCGGCGGTTCGAACCGGATTGGAACCCGCGGTTCCTGTTCGGCCAGTTCCAATCCGGTTCGAACCGCCGGTTCGCACAATATTTTTTTTTTTGTTTTTTTTTTTTCTATAAATACCACCCCCCCCCCCCCCCCCCCCCCCCTCCTTTCATTTTTCCTCACACCAATTTCTTCTCAATTCTGTAATTCTAATTTCTCTCCAACACTCTCAAGTCTCCAAGTCTCCAAGTTTCTAAGGTTTTTAATATTTATTTCATTTTGTAATTGTTTTGAAGACGGTATTCAGCTTTGGTAAACAATGAGTATTGAACGGAATAGAGAACACAAAGTGTCAAACTCTTAGTAGAAAAATTTCCGTTGACAACGAGAGAATAGAAAAAATTTGCCTCAAAAAAAAAAAAATTTGCGGTAAAAATATTTTTATTTATGCCTTAAACTGTGAAATGCCATAACTTTGTGCTCGGATGTCCGAATTGGGTGATTTTTTTTTTGAAATCACATAGAATGATGCAAGGAATCCAATGGGAGCAAGCCGAAAGGGCTTGTGGCCACTTTTCCGGCCCTAAAAACCCCTTTTTCATCAAAAAAAAGTGTTTTTAAATGTTGTGTCCATTTCGAACCACGTTTAAACCTAGTAAGAAACCTTTTCCTCCCGATCCCACACCACATCCGTGCCCCTCTTGGTCTGGAGAATTACTTTAACATCAGGCCTTGTGTAAATGGACACGTTTTTAAAAAAATCTTTATACTACTTATAGTTTTTGTTTGAAATATTATACTAGTATTGAATGTTGTTTAAGCGGCTAGGTTGTTATTGTTATTGTTTTTCTTTTGCAACCATGGTTCAAGCATCCATAACCCATAAATTGTCATTTGTAATTTTATTTTATAATTTAATTTAATTTTGTAATTTGTCATTTATATATTTTATTTTATTAGAGAAGTCTTTTTTTGTTTGTAAAAAAAAAAAAAAAAAAAAAAAAAAAAGGTTCAAAACCGCCGGTTCCGGTTCCATCAAACCACGGAACCGGAATCGAAATCGGAACCGTCGGTTTCAAACCGGAACCAGAATCAGAATCAGAACCGGAACCATGTCAGGTCTGGGCAACAACACCAAAGTCCAACAATTTGTTGATGTCATGTCTCATGAATTTGAGATGAGTCTTATTGGTGAGCTTAGTTACTTCCTAGGTTTGCAAATTAGGCAATTAGATGATGGGATCTTCATTACCCAAGCCAAATATGCCAAAAACCTAGTGAAGAAGTTTGGTCTTGAAAATGCCAAACATTGTAATACACCCATGAGTACAACTTTGAAGCTAAGCAAGGATGCTAGTGGTAAAAGTGTGGAACAAACGTTATATCGTGGCATGATAGGTAGCTTGCTTTATTTGACCGCAAGTAGGCCTGATATCTCTTTTAGTGTGGGTGTGGGTGTGGGTGTGGGTGTGGGTGTGTGTGTGTGTGCTAGGTACCAAGTGGATCCTAAGGAGTCCCATCTCTCTTCCGTAAAGAGAATCATTCGCTATATGAATGGGACTTCCAACTATGGGATTTGGTACTCTTTTGACAGTAATGCTAGTCTTGTAGACTTTAGTGATGCGGATTGGGTAGGAAATTGTGATGATAGGAAAAGTACATCGGGCGATTGCTTCTTTCTAGGCAACAACTTGGTGTCTTGGTTTTGCAATAAGCAAAACTCGATTTCCTTGTCCACGGCCGAGGCCGAGTACATAGCCGTAGGGAGTGGTTGCACACAACTCCTATGGATGAAGCAAATGCTAGTCAACTGCGGATTCAACCAAGGTACTCTAACCCTCTTTTGTGACAATATGAATGCTATTAATATTTCCAAGAATCCGGTACAACACTCTAGGACTAAGCATATTGACATCCGCCATCATTTCATTAGAGAGCTTGTTGAAAATAAATGCATAGTACTTGAATATTTAGGTACTAATGATCAACTTGCGGACTTATTTACTAAACCCTTAGATGCTACTCGATTTAAAACACTTAGTAGATTTATTGGGATATGTCTTGTGGAATGATGTGATTTGTGAATGACCCCATATGGGGAACTCAAGCAAAGAGAGCTATTTTGCATTCTTGTCACTTGTAATAAATTTGAAATATCTTATGCCTCTTCTTTTAATTGCTTGAGTAAGCTTGGTTGCACATATGTATATATGTTTTAAATTTAATAAGTGTGAACCATGCTTTATCTACAATCCATGTCATATTTATGTTCAAACATGCATTTTTGGACTAGGAGATTTACATAGGAAGTATGATTTGAATGACCTATAGTTATCTCCACGACATGATGATTCTTATATAACATGCTAATGTCAAATGAAAAAGCATGAAATTCAAATAACATGCTCAAATGAAAAAGCATGAATTGATGATTGCAATATAATGCAAAACTTGTGTGAAAAAGACTTATGAGACTCAAAACGAATAAAAGATCTTGTATCCGTTCAAAGGACCTAAAAAATCCAAATGTCTCTCTTTCTTTATTAGTTGAACATGGTTACTATCATACGGAGATCTTATCCGGAAAAATCAAATAGGGTGCAAAGTCGCTCATGCCATGTTTCACTTATAAAGTTGGATATAGTTGTTCTTAATTAAAATCAATGAAATCTTTATATCCTTGCTTTTCTCATGACAATGGTGAAATTGGTTTGAATTCTTATTAGAAACCTTTGTCATTTTCTTTGCCAAATACCATTGTATTTTGGACTTGAATGCTACATGTCTTGTATGCAAAGCATGTTTGATTCACACATTTTCTTTCAAATAAAACTCCTTGTTTCTCTTCTATTAATTGGGGTGCATAAAGTGACTTATATTATTATGCAAATATCTTGCATGCTACTATCTCTCTTTGTTAAGAGTGACCCGGTTGGGGACTACTCCTTTGCCTATATCATGACAAAAAGGAGGAGTAGTATATGGTAAGAGGAGTTGCAAATTGTAGTAGCAATTGTGCATGATTGGGGAGAACATACATTGAGGGGGAGTAACCCGTTGAGGGGGAGCATTGCATACACATACATTGTATGATGTTTCATGTTGTGCCTAAATTCTTAAATGCAAATGCTTGTTTTATTCTCACTTGATCATCTCACATACTTTTGCTTTGGAAAGTATAATCTTTTGTTTTGAAGGGTTGATAGTTCTACAAGAGATTGAAGACTTGAAGTTTTCTTTTATATATTCTTATATCTCTTTATAATGTAGAATATCTTTATTATCCCGTAGATTCAATTATGTTTGTGAGGATCAATGTGAGTGGTGGTTTTGTCACGAAATAGCCAAAGGGGGAGATTGTAATGATTCCCATTCTTTAATTGGCTTATTTCGTGGATAAACCATGTGTTGGGGTTTATTGTGTAAGGGTAGTTTAGGTGATTGAACTTCAACCTCAAAGGCCCTTTCAAGACCTCAAGGGACAAGCACGCCAAAGGTATAATCTCTAGTGCTTGGTTTTCTTTGAAGAGATTTAGATTGCACACACACACTTAGCATTCTTGCATTTGTGTGCATACTCTTCACATGTCACATTTCACACTTGCACCTTGATGTTGTATCTTGTTGTGTGTATTTGTGTCTTGTAATTTGTTTCCTGATAGTATTCGGAAACGTCCACGCATGCACTAGAATGTGCTTGGTTTTACGTGAAGACCGCCCACGGAGAATGCCCTTGGCTTCTCGTTGGTTTTCACCTCTGTTGGTGATCGGCGGTTATGATCGGCGGCTATGATCGGCGGCCTAGCCGCCAAATGAAACCGCTGTTTGAGTCCAAAGACCTCTGGATCAATTCTACGATTATGATCGGCGGCCATGATCGCCGTTCGAAACCGTCGATCATACCTGATTGATTTAATCTCTCGGGTTTGATTTTGCGGTTGGTTCGGCGGTTTTGAAACCGCCGAATGAAACCACCGATGATGCTCTGTTCTTCTCAGGCTCAATTCGGCGGTTGTAATTGGTGGCCTGGCCACCGATTGAAACTGCCGATCGGTGCGTTTTAGGGGCAAACTTGTCTTTTCACATGCTCTGTTTTTCATGCCTATAAATACATCACTTTCTCTTGTTCTGAATGTGACTCTTTAATCATCAAGAACCCTACTTTTAAAAGAGAGATTTTTAAGAGAGAAAGCAATCAAGTTTGCTCATTTAAACACTCAAACCAAAATTCATATTGAAACAAATACTCGGTGTGTTCTATATATTAATCTATAGGGGGGAGGGTGAATAGATTTTATACGATTTCACCCAATTTTCGCATGTATGTCAATTTTACGAAAATGCCCCCAAACTAGTAAATCAAGCAATCAAGTGTAAATGTGCGGAAATAATAAATGACACTTGATATTTACGTGGAAACCCCCAACAGGGAAAAACCATGGGCTGGTAAGTGCGCCACACTCGAACCTCAAAGTCCACTATATAAAAAGACGGTTACACCCTCAAGTGATTCTCGGACTCTCACCCTAAATAACCTCAGGCTATGGACACTACCACTCGCCACTCTTGGTTCAATCCCTAGTGATATCCCCTGATACACTACTCTTGGTGTGAGCACCCTCTAATATACCCCGCGGGCCTTTTATAGTGGCTCTTAGTCCAATTTGCTCATGTGACCACCTAATCCCGGTCTATCGACCTAATCCCGGTCTATCACACAAGACTTACATTCTCCGAAGAGATCAAACACCCTATGTGAATATGCAATGAATATTCAAAGAGCAAATAAAGCTAGGGAACCTTAGATGCTTATCTAGGATTATATGATGACAATAAAATCAATCCTAGATATCAAAATAGCTATATGACATGGCATACAACTTTAGCTATGTTAAGGATAACCAATCCTAAATACAATAGCTATCACAAATAACCCACAAACATTCAAAAGATTAACAAGTTGATTAAAATACAATCTATCAACCTAGTTATCAATAAATCACACAAGAATGTTTATGGCATAGCTTTTAGGTAATAATGACCTAATCAATTAAGCTATCAAAAATAACCTCAATCATATAATGAGATTAATTAGCTAGATATAAAATAGGCATGAAAACCTAGCTAACATAAATAACCCAATCAACACATAATCTCAATCATGTATGTAGAAATTACTCAAAGAACATACAAGTGATAAAAGAGATAAATTGATAAGTAAAAACACTAATTATGTAAGATAATAGTGTTCAACATATCATACCATGTGTGTTGAAGAAGACCCATGCATTATCACATGTTAGATGAACCTAGATGATGCCTAGATGATGCCTAGATGATGATTTGTGCATGTGGGAATGGGTTTAAAGAGATAAAGATGTAATCTTTAAGCTTTTTCTCTCAAATCTCTCTTTCTCTCTCAAGAATATGGAGCCTCTCTCTAGTGTTTGATTTTGTGGCTCTGCCCTCAAAATGATGAGAAAGATATGTATTTATAATGCCCAAGTGAAACTATGTCGTTTTGGAAGAAATGGAAAAATTATGGGCATTTTCGCGGTACTCGCGTCAGTGCAGTGGCTCAAGATTCGAGCGCTTCGAAACATGACCAAACGACATCGAAACCTTTCGTATGATATATCGTTGGAAAGGTATAGATGTCTACTTTCTACTCATTTTTACAGAATGACATTTAAATGTCTCTAGAAAAGGTTATGGTCATTTGAGTGACCAAAGGTCAGAAACGGACAACAACAGAGTTGCCCTGTTTTGGTTGTAACTTTGGAGATTTTAAAACCAATCCAAACGGTCATGAAATATTATGAATAATATACCGTTGGAAAGGTATGGGTGTCTGTACAAAAATTTTCAAAACTCATTTTGAAGCTTTTTATAAAAAGTTATATCACAAGACCATGCAAATGTCAGTTTTGAAAACACTTGAAACATTCAAATCCAATCTTTTGAAACTAGACACCTTACTCCAATCAACCAAACCAAAAATACCACTTATCCAAGAGAAGAATGAGAACTTCTCAAGTGGTCAACCATCGTGCTAAGACATGCACACCATCGTGCTAAGACATGCACACCATCGTGCAAGCACGGACGTTTCCGAACATCTTTCGGGAAACAAATTATACCACACTTAAAGCTAACATACATGAAGTGCACGTGTGGGTATTGAATGCATCCTAATGCCTAACATGTCATGGCATTAACATTGAACAAGATGCACTCAATTCAAACATGCATGAATAAAATTCATGACTTTGCATCCTAATGCCTAAACATGTCATGGCATTTCAATAAACTAGATGCAATTAAATAAACATGCATGAAGAGATATTCAACAATTATGAATGCACACATATGAAAACACACAACATATAAGTATAAGAAATATGCATGAGTTGTGAGTGTGTGCAACTATGATCTCTTCAAAGTATGTAAGCACTAGAATTAACCTTTGGTGCTTCTTCTCTTGAGGTCTTGAGAGGGCCATTGAACTTTCACCAATTCCTAAGTTACCCTTACAACAAGCCCCACATGTGGTTTGTCCACGAAATAAGCCAATCAATAATTGGGAATCCTTACACATATGCATCAAAATTCATCTAGCATCTTCTAGCATATCTAGGATGCTTGCTTGCATGGGTCTTTCATCATCACACTTGTCTTGGTAAGTTTTTCACTATTATCACATATAATTAGTGTTCTATTTATTATGACATCTCTTTCATTACTTGATTGATTCTTAGATTAGATTCTAATATTCAAGATAGAGATTGTTGTGTTGATTTGATTGTGTGTTGTATTGTGATAGATATCTAGGTTTTTATAATCTATGATTATCTAAGCTATTTGACATGTCATTTAGTTATTAATATGTAGGATTGTTTTTATTGCAAAATCATCATCTTAGATAAGCATATAGGGTTCCCTTGCTCTATGTTGCATTTTGGATATTCACATATTCACTTAGGGTGTTAATCTCTTCTTAGAGAATAAAGTCTTGTGTTGTGACCGGGATTAGGTTGCTTAATTCATAAGCATTCGGACTAGGTTCACTCATACCGGAATTAGGTAGGTGTGTGATTACTTCCGGGATTAGGTTGTAATTTTATCACATTTAGTGGATTTGAGGTTCGTGTGTGGCTCACAAAATAGCCCGTGGTTTTTCTTGTGAGGGTTTCCACGTGAACATCAAGTGTGATTTACATTCCGCACCATATTACACTTGTATGTCTTTTTGACTAGTTAGGGGCATTTTCATAAAATTGTCTTGTATGCGAAAATTGGGTAATAACGATTAAAATCTATTCACACCCCTCTAGATTAATATTTAACACACCGTGAGAACTTTCAATAGTGAGTAGGATAGATTGTCGGAAGGTATATCAACCGCGACAATCTAAACCTTTAATTGTAATAAACCAATCCCACCGTGACCCCCTCTCCTTAATCGGCTAGGCATTGCGGTAGGAAGTTGTTTAGGGTTCATAGTAATGGTCTAAACACATTCTTGAATACAATTGGTTAACATTTGTGAGGTTGGTTCACTAAGGTAGCTTGAGAAACATTTCCCATAATCCACTTGTGATCCCATTAATTCCCTAGCAATTCTTTTAATTGTTTATCCCATATATATCTTGTCTAGATTTGTTGAGCATTCTATCTATTTTATTAGGTTTATTAGGTTTATTTTACATATATGTTTGATGGCTTGACAAACCATACAACCATCCATTGCTTATGATTTACTTTATTGCATTTATGAATTGTTAATATAATCAACTGATTACTCTAATTCCCTATGGAATGAATTCTACTTACCACTTTACTAATTTTCCATCTAAATGGATTTTCTAGTGGTGAAATTGGTTTTCAAAGACGATCACATTTAAAACATTATTTTGTTAAGTACTAAACAACACTCATCACTGGCCCCCCTACAAATCTCGCCAGGGTTCTGGTAGCACCTGACAGGGTTTTTGGTGCTCTGGAATGAGTAATGTGAAAAAGATCATGTGGCGAGGGAGTCGGGGTACGACGAGCTCCGATACATCTTCCAGGTGGCGAATTTAGTGCCCAGGGTCAGTTTTATTTTAGGGCATTTAACAAGATGAAATTCTTGGTACCCGGAGTGAATACGAAGTTCAACCCATCCTAGAAAGACGAATGGATCGTGGTAGAAGGAGATTGGGGCCACTTAGTTCATATCGGGGGTACTGAGTATTCGGTCCCTATCCAGTTCACCACGAAGGACAAGTGGGATAAGGGGATACTTTCAGCGAAGTCCGGGGGGGGGGGGGGGGGGGGGGTGTTCCTTAAGAGGACCCAAGAGAGGATGTATATGAATCTGCAGTACCCCTCCAATGACGCTTATGAGGGAGCTAGGCTGGACCGGTATCTCAAGATATCTATCGCTCATCCGGGTATGTGGTTCTGTCCTTCTTGCTTTTTAATTTTTTTTTATTTTTTATATGGTGCTGATCCTCCTTTTAGTAGTTTCTGCCACTACTTTCCTACCTCTTTCTCCTTTTTCTTCAAGGCTGGGATTCCCAGATCCCCTTCCAGTCCATTCTCATACTCCTTTTCCACCTTCTAGTGTCGGTATTGTGTTCGGGGCCAGATTGCCTGCATTAACCCCTCCTTCGGCTTCTACGGGGTTACCTTCACACTCTCCTGCCTCTCTTCCCGCTCATATTACAGCACGCCCGAAACTGGGTGAGATGTTGGCACGGGTTGCCAAGGCTCGAGTTTCACCAGTCCAAACCCTGAAGCAGGCTTCTAGTGTTGCTGCTACTAGGCCTGCTGCAGTGGTTTCTCCTCCTCTTCCTCCTCCTCCTCCTCCTCCTCCTCCTCCTCCTCCAACTGTATCTGCTAGGTGCCTAGCCAGGGTGGAGAAAGAAAAAAGTGCTGCTATTGCGGCCCCTCTTCCTGCTGACCTTCCCTCTGGATCGGGGTCACGGGATTATAGTGAGGAGGATATAGTATCCAAGTTCATCGCTGCTTGCAGTTAATGTCTTTTTTGCCCAATGACATTCTGGTCACCAAGGGGGCTTCTCTGCTTGTTGAGGTATAAACCCTGATCTTTCTAGCTTGCTTGGTATAATTCTTTAGGAAGTACTTACTATTTTTCTTTCTCTTTGTAGGGCTTTAAATTTGCTTTGGTTATGGGGCAGCAGGTCAAAGCTCGGAAGGAGGCCAATCTTGCACTTTTGGCTGAGCTGGAAGAGGCTAGGGATGATCTATCTCGAGCTGAGGAGAGTGTGACCTCCCTGGTGTAGTCTGCAACTGAAGTTGAAACTGGTAGGCAGGCTACCTTGGTAGAGCTGGAGCTGGAGCTGGAGCTGGAGCGGATGAAGCATGCTTATGACATAGAAACAATCAAGTCAACACGCTGCCGAGTTGAGAGAGAGATTGTGAAAGCAGAGAAAGCCATGCTTCTGGATGAGAACCAATTTTTGCGAGGTTCTATGAGCATCTTGGAGGCTAGGGTGGACTCCTCTTTCATAGATGGATACTTCACTGCCTCATACAAGATTGCCAAGGCTTTCCCTCCTCCTTTCGACCTATGGACTACCCTCAATTGGGACTGGGATCATATCATGGCTAAGGCTGCCCAATTTTTAGATGCGGATCTGGACCAGAGGGGTCCCTCTCAAGTCACCACCATCCCGGATCCTCCTCCTCATTAGGGACCTAGTTTGCCTACTACTAACTTGGTAGAAACAACCGAGAAGGGAGCACATGATCTTTCTACTACTCAAGACAATCAAGTGCAGGATTCTGTGCATCCTACCGAGGTTGTTTCATTAGATGAAGCAAACTTCTTGCTGAAGCTGGGGTGCCAAGAGCTGGGGAAGTCCAAGCTAATGCGAGAGCCGGGGTTGTTGGGAAATCAGAAGCAGCCAGCTAGAAGAAGGAAGCAGAGAAGAAGAGGGACGCATGACTTGTTATCTTTGCTATGTTGTTCTTTATATTCATTCCATTTTTGTAGCCCGGAAATGGGGGTTGGGCACCCTGTTTGATTAATGGAAAGCCTCTATTTTTTGCAACTATAATGTTTTACATGCTTAAAATGCACCCTAGTAGAATCTGGTCACGCTTGTTAATAAACCAAATAAAACTTACTTGGGATGCTGCCAGTACTTAGCTTCAAGCTTGTTCACCTGGTCATAGGGGAACCCAAACTTGAATGATGCTTGAAGATATCTTTGGACGATAGTCCCCATGTAGGATTCAATATAATTTTTGCAAGGAATATTGATCAAGTAATTTTAACCAAGTATGGAATGACCCTGGCTAGAGCAAATCGATCCCAGTAGGAGGCTAAGGTTGCTTAGAGACTCTAATCAGCACACAACATGTCCAGATACTTGATCCTTACACATGGAATCCCGATACTGAACTGACCCTGATTGGCAACCCAACAAACTTCTATCATGGAAATTTTTCACATGTATGCATGGCGGGGTAATGTATCAGGTATCCTGATAAGGTGACCTGATCCTTTGGCGATCTGTCCTGGTAGGCAACTAAGGCCATTTTAGCACCAGGTCTTCATGAGTAGATATGGCGAAGTAAGATATCAGGTATCCTGATCCTTTAGCGATCTGTCCTGGTAGGCAACTAAGGCCATATTAGCACCAGGTTTTCATGAGTAGATATGGCGAAGTAAGGTATCAGGTATGCTGATCCTTTGGTGATCCTGTCCTGGTAGGCAACTAAGGCCACTTTAGCACCATGTGTTCCTAGAGAGGGGTGATCGGACCAAATATGGTATGATTTTGTACCCTTATTTCATATTCTTTATGCTTGATTCTCGGGCATTTCCCCGTATTTTAATGTTGTTATTTAAGTATTTTCAGGTTGTAAGGATTCCCATATCTTGATTGGTTTATTTCGTGGACAAACCACATGTTGGGGATTGTATGTAAGGGTAGCTTTAGTGATAAATATTCAAGCTCAAGACCCTCTCATGTCCTCAAGGTTGATAAGCACCAAAGGTAAACTTCTATGTGCTTAATTTGCTTTGAAGAGATTAGTTGCACACACACATTCACATCTCATGCATAATTCATTCTCTTGTATGTTGTGTATGTGTTGTTATTTGTGCTCATTAATGCTCATTATCATCTCTTCTTGCATGATTTACATGATTGCATCTTGTATGACCAATGCAATGCCATGCCATGCATGCTTTTAAGAATTGATACATAGTGTCAGGTGCTGTACAAAGCGCTATTCGTACAGCGCCCATCCTGACCTGGTCGAAAATGCATTTTTAAATGCATCAGGTCTGATGCAATTTTAGAAGGCGCTGTACGAGCGCTGTACGAGCGCTGTACAAAGCGCTGTTCGTACAGCGCCCCTCTGTTTTCCCGTGAGAACAGAGTAGGGGCGTTGTACAGGCGCTGTACAAGATGCGCTCTACGTACAGCACCCAAGGCAAAAATAGGTGTAACTTATTCAAAACAACCACACTTTGTTTTGACTCCCTATTTATATGCCACTTTGACTTTAGGTCAATCAAGTGAGTTGATTATCAGATTTCATACTTAGAATATTTTTCAAGAAAAGAAAGATACAAAAGAACTCACCTTTAATCACTCAAATCAAATCCCTTGTGCATCAAATTTCATATTGCATCTTCTATGTCTAGATAGAAAGCATCCATGATTGGGTTTGCATCATCACAACTTGCTTGGTAAGATTTTGATTAAGTTCATCTTATTTGAGTATTTTTATTATCAAGCTATTCTCTTTAATTTACTTGTATGTTTTGATCATATGATAAATACAAGATTAGAGAATTAACTGTGATGAATTGATTGAGTGTTGTTTGTGATAGCTAATTAGGTTTTTAATTAATCTTGATTAGCTAAGCTATTTGACATGTCATTTAGCAATTGATATCTAGGGTTGATTTAAATTGATTATCTCATCATCCTAGATAAGCATCTAAGGTTACCTAGCCTTGTTTGTTATTTGAATATTCATACATATTCACATAGGTCGCATAATCTCTTCCTAGAGAATTAAGTCTTGAGGCTAAGGTTGCTTAGGCCTCAAGCAATTGGACTAGAGACACTTTTAAAGGCCCGAGTGGTAGAAGTGGGGGGTTATTGACCGGAGTGTTAGACGAGGTCTACATAGGTTGTAAACTCCATTTCGATTAGTGGATTTCGAGGTCCGAATGTGGCGCACTAAACAGCCGTGGTTTTTCCCAGTGGTTGGGTTTCCACGTATACATCAAGTGTTATTTAAATTCTGCACTATATTACACTTGCTTGTACTTTTGACTAGTATGGGCATTTTCGTAAAATTGACTTGCATGCGAAAATTGGGTAATAATAGCTAAAATCTATTCACCCCCCCTCTAGATAACATATTTAGAACACACCATATTCTTTTCAATTGGTATCAGAGCGGGTTCCTAGATATACTTAGGTGATCCTAGCTCATTTTAGGTGTGTTGTGCATTTGTGTGATTTTTGCTCATTCATACATTTTGCATACATTTCATTCATTCATTTGATACAATGAGTGGATTCGGTGGCAACCATGAGGGTGCTTCAAGCACACGGCCTCCTCTCCTCACCGGTGTGAATTATGCCTCATGGAAAGGCAAGATGGAGGCATATGTGTGCCAAATCCATGATAGGGCATGGATGGCAATTGAAGATGGGTATGCACCTCTGTAAGGATTCCCTTTTGTTGATTGGCTTATTTCGTGGTCAAACCACATGTTGGGGCTTGGTTGTAAGGGTAGTCTAGGTGATTTGTTGAAGATCAAGACCCTTTCCAATACCTCAAGCGGACAAGCACCAAAGGTATATCTTGTGCTTACTTTGGCTTGAAGAGATATAGTTGCACACACACACAACATGCATAACTCTTATTCTTGAATGTTGTGTTTATATTTTGTGTGCATTGTGCTTTATTGTTTATTCAATGTCTCTTCTTGCATTAGATTGATTGCATCTTTTGATATGAAATGCCATGACATGATAGGCATTAGGATGCATTCAATACCCACATGTGCACTTCATGTATGTTAGCTTTTAGTGTGGTGTAATTCGTTTCCCTAAGGATGTTCGGAAACGTCCGCGCGTGCACGTTGATGTGCTTTGTTTTGCGCGATGATCGCCGGTGAAGATGCCTTTGGCTTCTTGATCGAACTATTTTATACCTATTTGAGGTCCCCCATTTCCGATCGTTTGTCTCGTTTTCGAGCGTATTTTTGTGTATAATGTTTTGTTTGAGCTTTGTGTAGGTACATATTCCTTATAATAAGGTTTTGAGCTTAAAGATTAGTTTGGGAGGCAAAATGGAGCAAAATGAGCTGAAATTGTATATACGCGTGCAGAACGTACAACTTGCAGAGATCATATCTTCCTTCTCAGATCGAACCACATGGATATCTTTATATATTCGGAAAGCCCCGGAAGTCTAGTTTCCAGAACATTTTACGGATTGCGATTCCGAGCTTTCTGCAGGAAGTTATGCTCATTTCCGTAACAGTGCGCGATGCTGAAAACGCTGAAAGGCTGTCAGGTCTAAACGGCTACTTAAACCGGCGGCCAGGCCGCTGAATTAAACCGCCGAATCACTCCAGAAAGTCATTTTTTGGGCGAATTTCAGGGACAGTTTCGTCCTTTCATCCCCAATTCGTGCCCTAACCTCCCAACACTATATAAACACCTTATTCTCTTCTCAACCATCAGAACACACTCCCCACAAACTTCCTCTTCTTCTTCTTCTTCATTTTCTTCACCAAATAAGAGAGAGAGAAGCTTCCAAGAGCATCCATGGAGGTTTTTCCTCCATGGATGCTCCCCATCTCACCTTCTACACATCTTCCACCACATTTAGGAGTAGATTGCATAGAGATAGGAGTGGGCTTTGGTCAATTTCGAGCTAGCAAAGGAAGGAGCTCTTGGAGGAGGTTTTCTTCAAGGGTTGTATCTATTTCTCACTCTCTATGTATTTCTTGTTTTCTTGAATGTGTAATCCCCACTTGGGAATATTTGTAGACCTATTTTGTGCTCAATATATATATGGTTGTCTTTATATCCAATTTGTGTTTTGATTCATTCTTGATTGTTATTGAATATATCTCTTATCTTGAAATGCATGTTTATGGATGATTGGAAATTGATATGTGTTCATGGATGGGATTAGGAGTAGATTAACTTAATTGTAGGAGTAGTTGTAATCAAATATCCCATTTGTGTATGTATTTCTTTGGAAGGTCAAAATTGCATGTCATGAATTGGTTTGAGTGAATTAGAGTTAGGATTGTGCTTTAGGAGGGGCTCTCCGGGCATAGTTTTGGCTAATTAGCTAGGAAGAGTGGGTGAACCTATAAATTGTCATATTAGAAGGGTTTGGTTCATTGTTCTTGTAAACAATTGGACTTTAGCTATTTCTCACTCTAGGGGCTCTAGATGAGTCATGGCTAGAGTTACAATTATTGGTCTTTGGCTATTTCTCACTTTAGGGGCTCTAGGTGAGTTATGGTTGGAGATACAATCACTCTTTCCACATTCATTAGACTTTCACGTTGCCATTTTACATTACGAATCTATTATTGGGGCTCAATGTAGTTTTGTTTGTAGAATCGGTTCACATATGTTGGTTGCGGTTTCGTGTTTGAGAGGTTCTCGGCACACTCTTCAACCGTTAGCTCTATGAATGGGTATAAATCGGATTGAGGCAAGAACGAACCCTTAACTAAAATTGGATGTCCTTAATGTCTAACAACCAACTATTTGTGCACTTATGTATGGTGAACTTGTTGAACCTTGTGTGACCATTTTCTTGCATCTCTCTTATCCACTATTTTATTTATCGCTTTAAACACCGTTCTCACCCTTCCATATTCTCTTTGTTTTTATTTATTTTTATTTTTATTCTCTACACACACACACACACACGGCATTGTACATACATTTCACACACATCATTCTTACCTTTCCGCATTCTATTTACATGCTTACAATAAACTCTAGAACTTGATATGGTTGACGAATCACACCTCCCTGCGGAACGATACCCTCGCTTGCCGCTTTACTAGTCTTTTGCTAGTTTAGAGCACATTGCGTAGGAAACCCCATTTTTAAATGAAATAATCTTTTGATCCTTGCAATTTCTTAACGACGGAAAAAGTGAGATCACTTCTCCTTGGTTTCACCATTTTTGGTGAATCGGCGGTTACGTTTGGCGGCCTGGCCGCCGTTCGAAACCGCCGAATGAGACCTGATTGAAATATATCTCTCGGGTCCAAAACGGCGGTTGGGATCGGCGGTTTCCAAACCGCCGAACGAAGTCGCCGAAGTTCCCCTGTTCCACTCGGGAGCCATTCGGCGGTTCAATTCGGCGGCCTGGCCGCCGAATGAAACCGCCGATTGGTGCGTTTCAAGGGCAAAATTGTATTTTCACCTGCCCTGTTTTTGGTCTCTATAAATACATCCTTATCTCTGGTTCAGAATACAAGTCTTTGATTATAAGAACCCTAGAGAGATATTTAGAGAGACTTGAGAGAGAAAGCTTAAAGATCATATCTTTATCTCTCTAAACCCACTCCCACATGCATAAATCTTCATCTAAGCATCATCTAGGATCATCTAGCATATGCTAATGCATGGGACTTCTTCAACACACATGGTATGATTTGTTGAACACTTTTATCTTACATAATTAGTGTTTCTACTTATCAATTTTATCTCATATTTTACTTATATGTGTTTAGATTAATTTCTACATATAAGATTGAGATTATGTGTTGATTGGGTTATTATTTATTAGCTAGGCTTTAATGTTCATATGCCATCTAGCTAATTGATCTCATTTGTTAATTGAGATTATTTTTCATAGCTTATTTGATTAGGTCATTATTGCCTAAAAGCTATGCCATGAACATTCTTGTGTGATGTATTGATAACTAGGTTGATAGATTGTTTTTTAATCAACTAGTTAATCCTTTGAATGTTTGTGGGTTTTATATGATAGCTTTGTATCTAGGATTGGTTATCCTTTACTTAGCTAAAGTTATATGCCATGTCATATAGCTATATGTGATATCTAGGATTGATTATATTGTCATCTTATAATCCTAGGTAAGCATTTAGAGTACCCTAGCTCTTATTGCATTAATTGAATATTCATACATATTCACATAGGGTTGTGCATCTCTTTTGAGAGATTGAAGTCTTGGGGCTAAGTGTGCTTAGGCCTCAAGCAAATTGGACTAGAGCCGCTATAAAAGGCCCGCGTGGTAGATTAGAGGGTGCTCACGCCAAGAGTAGTGTATCAGGGGATATCACTAGGGATTGAACCAAGAGTGGCGATTGGTAGTGTCCATAGCCTGAGGTTATCTAGGGTGAGGGTCCGAGAATCACTTGAGGGTGTAACCGTCTTTTCATATAGTGGATTTCGAGGTCCTAGTGTGGCGCACTTAACAGCCCGTGGTTTTTCCCAGTGGTTAGGTTTTCCACGTATACATCAAGTGTCATTTACTATTTCCGCATCCTATTACACTTGTATGTATTTTTGACTTGCTAGGGGTATTTTCGTAAAATTGACATGCATGCGAAAATTGGGTAATAATTAGATAAAATCTATTCACCCCCCCTCTAGCTTTATATATTGAAAAACACACCTCGAGTATTTAATTACTCTCAACCTCCTATGATGACTCCCACGAGTGGTGGAGAAGAAGTACTCAAGCCAAAGGCCCAGTGGTCACCTGAAGAGTTTGAGACTTCAAAATGGAATAGGAAGGCATGGCATGCTCTTCTATGTGCAGTGGATGAAAATCAGTACAAACTGATTCAGAACACTAGGATAGCCAAGGAGGCATGGGATATCCTACAGGTTGTTAGGATTATGCTCAATAGCAAGAGTGTAATGTTGTAATTAACAATCTTTTTCATATTAATAAAGTGATTTCTGGTTTAACAAATTGTATAGCATTTATAGTTTAATATTATAATTGTCAAAGTAAATAATCATAAGGTCTAAAGACTATGAGAAAAGAAGAATTGTTCGTACATCTGGATATGTATGTGGTAGACACAATTCTTTAGTTAGTCTTGAATAATGTTCACAACTTAAGTTAAAGGTTGGGCACCTTTATCTTGTTAAAGTTGTAGAATTCTTTTGCTAGCATTTGAGTGGGATCAAATGAGATATGATGAGTCTAAAATCATCAGAGTGTCTTCGAGCAAAAGGATCTAGTGCACTGGGTGCATTGAACTGGATCACAATGAAAAGCTTTATCTAGAACCGTCAATAGATAATAGTCTTTTCATTATCAGGACAATTGGACAGTCTATCTTAATCCTGAGATAAATGATGGACTTATGGTTGCAAATGATATCATTTGAGTTATCAATGAGTACGATTATAACGCATAGTCTATCCTCGATAGTTTGGTGATATTCATTTGTTAATCGATAGAGGACTTCATTTATAGATATGGACATCGTGGCTCCATTTATTAAATGAGAGTATAATATCATCATATGAATGTTTTGAGGTAATTGGATATTAAATCTCAACGTTGAGTTTTCGATAGTGTCTATTGAAAACATGGCTTCTGGACAAGTCAAAATATCCAAGTTCAAAATGTGGTCATATGAGTAAATATGGTAACTTGGAGAGTTATAGGCGGTCGATGAACTCTTGGCGATTACTGATATTAATCACGAGGATACACTATCTCCAACATGATTGTCTAGGGTATGAATGAGGAACATCTTCCTTTTCTATCTTTATTTAAGAGTTCAATTTTAGCTCTTTAGTGGAATGAGTTAAAATTAATGGATCGGACCTAAGTGAATCATTTGTTGATTGTGATTAGGTTATGTCTATTGAAGCTTAAATTTAGATGCCCCGCCAAGATCCCCAATCCACACGGACTTGCATGGATCACTTGATATATTCTACCGGACCAATTTAAGGGTCCATCTAGAATTGCATTTAATATATTAAGAATATAATTTGCACATTATTTAAGTAATGGGCTGCTCAATTATATTAATATATTAATAAAAGACATGTGGGCTTGTTTCTTTTAGTAAGAATGGTTCTGGTTCACATGTGGGCTTTTTATTTAAAGTCCAATGGATTAAATGAAATAAGAAAATAATATTAGGCCCAATTTTATTCAAGTGGGGCGGCAAGGTTAATATTTTAACCTAAGATATTATTTTGTTTTCATTGTTTTAATTAAATAAGAATTAATTAATTAATTAATTAATTGTTTAATTAAGAAACAAATCTTTTCTGATTAGGAAATATGATTCCTAGTCTTATACTATTGTTGGTAGTATACTAAAAGTAAAAGACTTATTTGGTAAGAAAATAAATAATTAATTTTATTTATTTAATCAAATAAGAAGTCTTTTATTTTAGTCAATAAAAAGAATAAAATATCTATGAGTTGGATTAGGGTTTGAAGTCTATTCTTTTATGGAAATTAGGGTGCAACACAAACTCCTTTTAGGAGTGTGATTTGCGGCAACCCTAGTAGAAAAAGAGAGCAAGATTTCGGCAACCCTAATAGGAAAAGAGAAGAAAATTTAGGTCACCTATATATTCATATGTATAGAATTCAGCCACCCTATGCTTTATGCTTGAGAGACAATTTTTCTTCTTCTTCTTAATTCATAGAGAGCATTAATTTTGTTCTACTAAAAACATAAAAGAGTGAATAAATTATTCTTTGATGGTACACTATTTGCTTGTTCATCAATAAGCTTGTGTGTACAACATCGATTTAGATTCACGCGAGTTTCGATCATTAGATTGAGAACTCAAAAGTGACCGGAATAATTTTAGTCTTCTTTTGATTGTTTTTGTGACTAACAAAGAAAAGAAAAGTTTATTTGTCCATTCACAGGTTTGCAATTCAAAGAAAATCGATCTAGGACAATGCTCAAGAAGTGCACATGTGAAGGAAGCTCCAAAGAGACAACCTCAAGCTCAAAAAGTTCCTCAACCTAACTTCCCTAAAGCTCATATTCATCAAGGGAAGAGGCCAATCATGCAAAATGAAACAAGGAAGCAAGCTAGACCGGTTCAACAACAAAGAAGATTTGAACCCGCTCAACCACAAAGTCATGGGATGGCTCCTATGCATGCACAAGGACATGGTATGAATTCTAAATTTATCCCTACATGTCACTTTTGTGGTATTAATGGTCACATTAGACCAAATTGCTTTCATTTCATTAAATTATGTAGAATCAAAAGCATGATTGAAAAGAGAATGATAAGAGTTAGAATGCATGCTAATAGGAAGGAAAACATTCATATTCATGATCCTATTAATTCTAGACCTCTTGAACCCTTGTCCACTAGGAAGAAAAATGTCATATCTATGTGGATAAGGAAAAATGAACCCGCTTGCTACGAGACTAACAAGTCTCAAATAGGTTCAACTAAGTCCAATGGACTTGGTAGGTCCATAGGACCTCATGCCCTTCATTAATGAAGGATGATACTAACCCCATATGGGGAACTCAAGCAAAGAGAGCTATTTTTGCATTCTTGTCACTTGCAAAAAATTTGAAAAATCATATGCTTCTTGGTTGATTGCTTGAGTAAGCTTGGTTGCACATATGTGTATATGTTTTCAATTCAATAAGTGTGAACCTTGCTTGTTTACAATCCATGTCATATTTATGTTCAAACATGCATTTTTGGACTAGGAGATGTATGTAGGAAGTATGATTTGAATGACCTATGATTATCTCCATGACATGATGATTCTTTTATAACATGCTAATGTCTTATGAAAAGCATGAAATTCATGTACATGCTCAAATGAAAAAGCATGAATTGATAATTGCGTTCTTAAATGCAAAAACTTGTGTGAAAAAGCTTATGAGACTCAAATGAAAAAGGATATTGTATCCATTCAAGGATTTTACAATCCAAATGTCTCTATTTCTTTATTGGTTGAACATGTCTACTATCATACGGGTTTCATTCCCGGAAAAATCAAATAGGGTGCAAAATTGCTCATGACATGTTTAGCTTATAAAGTTGGATATAATTGTTCTTAAATTGAAATCAATGAAATTTCTATATCCTTGCTTCTCTCATGACAATGGTGAAATTGGTTTGAATTCCTATTAGAAACCTTTGTCATTTGCTTTGCCAAATACCATGGTATTTTGGACTTGAATGTTATATGTCTTGTATGCAAAGCATTTTGTTTCACACACTTTTATTTTAATAAATCTCCTCGTTTCTCTTCGATTAATTGAGATTGCATAAAGTGACTTATATTGATTATGCATATACTAGAATGCTACTATCTCTCTTTGCCTTAAGTGACCCGGTTGGGGACTACTCCTTTGCCTATATCATGACAAAAAGGGGGAGTAGAATGTGGTAAGGGGAGGTGCAAATTGTTGTGTGCACATTGGGGAGAATATATATTGAGGGGGAGTAACCCTTTGAGGGGGAGCATTGCATACATAAAACAACATGATGTTGTGCTTAATTTTTTTAAATATGCAAATGCTTGTTTTAATCTCACTTGATTCATCTCACCTTTTCTTGTTTTGGAAAGTTTAGAAACCTTGTTTCAGGGAATGATTGTTCTACAAGAGATTGAAGACTTCAAGTTTTATTTTTTATATATCTCTTTGTACTGTAGAAAATCTTCATTGACCCATAGGTTTATTTTGTTGTGAGGAATCAATGTGAGTGGTGGTTTTGTCACGAAATAGCCAAAGGGGGAGATTGTAAGGATTCCCGTTTTGTTGATTGGCTTATTTCGTGGTCAAACCACATGTTGGGGTTTTGAATGTAAGGGTAGTCTAAGTGTTTAAGGTTAAAGATCAAAGACCCTTCCATGACCTCAAGATACAAGAACGCCAAAGGTATAATCTCTTGTGCTTGGTTTTCTTTAAAGAGAATTAGTAGCACACACACACTTAGCATTCTTGCTATGATTGCATATTTGCTTATTTTTATGTGTATCTCTTCACATGTAACTTTACACACTAGCACTTTGGTTGATATATCTTGTTGTGTGTATATGTGTTTTATAATTCGTTTCCCGACATTGTTCGGAAACGTCCGCGCTTGCACTAATGAGTGCTTGGTTTCACGCGAAGACCGCCTATGGAGAATGCCCTTGGCTTCTCCTTGGTTTTCACCATTATTGGTGATCGGCGGTTATGATCGGCGGCCGGGCCTCCGAATGAAATCGCCGTTTCAGTCCAGATTGGTCTGAAGCAATTATGCGGTCAAGATCGACGGTCACGACCGCTGTTCATACCTGATCGATTTTAATCTCTCGGACTAATTCGGCGGTTGGATCGGCGGTCACGAAACCGCCGAATGAAACCGCCGTTGATGCTCTGTTCTTCACGAGCTCAATTCGGCAGTCGTTATCGGCGGCCTGGCCACCGATTGAAACCGCCGAAGGGTGTGTTTCAGGGGCAAAATTGTCTTTTCACTTGCCCAATTCTTGATGTCTATAAATATCTTATTTTCTCATTCTCTGATTAAGTTCTTTGAGACCTTAGAACCCTAAACTTTCAAGAGAGATTTTTGAGAAAAAATCAAATCAAGAACTCATCTTTAAACACTCAAATCAATTCCTTTTTGCATCAAATTTCATATTGCATCCTCTATGTCTACATAGAAAGCATCTATGATTGGATTGGCATCATCACAATATGCTTGGTAAGATTTTGATTAGTTTCATCTTATTTTAGTATTTTTACTATCAAGCATATTCTCTTTTAATTTACTTGTATGTTGTTGATCATATGATAAATACAAGAATAGAGAATTAATTGTGGTGAATTAATTGAGTGTTGTTGATTGTGATAGCTAATTAGGTTTTTAATTAATCTTGATTAGCTAAGCTATTTGACATGTCATTTAGCAATTGATATCTAGGGTTGATTAAATTGATTATATCATCATCCTAGATAAGCATCTAAGGTTACCTAGCCTTGTTTGTTATTTTAATATTCATATATATTCACATAGGTTGTTTCTCTTCATTGAGAAGTAAGTCTTGAGGCTAAGAGTGCTTAGGCCTCAAGCAAATTGGAATAGGGTTGCTAATAAAGGCCCGCTGGGTAGAAGTGAGGGGTTACAGACTGGAGTGTTAGACGAGGTCTACATAGGTTGTAAACTTCATTTCAATTAGTGATTTCGAGTTCCGAGTGTGGCGCACTATACAGCCCGTGGTTTTTCCCAGTGGTTGGGTTTCCACGTATATATCAAGTGTTATTTAAATTCCGCATCTTATTACACTTGTATGTATTTTTGACTAGTAGGGGCATTTTCGTAAAATTGACTTGCATGCGAAAATTGGGTAATATTCGATAAAATCTATTCACCCCCCCTCTAGCTTTATATAGAACACGCCTCTAGGACTTTCAATGACAAAAAGGGGGAGTAGAATGGTGGTAAGGGGAGTTGCAAATTGTGGTAGTAATTATGCATGTTGGGGAGAAAATACATTGAGGGGGAGTAACCCATTGAGGGGGAGCATTGCATTCACAATTATTGCATGATGTTGTAGTTGTACTTAAATTCTAAGAATGCAAATGCTTGTTTTTATTCTCACTTGATTCATCTCACTTTTTACTTGAATTGGATAGTATAAAAACTTTGCTTTCAGGGACTGATTATTCTACAAGAGATTGAAAGACTTCAAGATTTTTTTTAAAAAATATCTCTTTGTAATGTAGATAATCATTTGTGACCTGTAGTTTCTATTATGTTGTGAGGAATCAATGTGAGTGGTGGTTTTGTCACGAAATAGCCAAAGGGGGAGATTGTAAGGATTCCCATATCTTGATTGGCTTATTTCGTGGACAAACCACATGTTGGGGATTGTATGTAAGGGTAGCTTTAGTGATAGATATTCAAGCTCAAGACCCTCTCATGTCCTCAAGGTTGATAAGCACCAAAGGTAAACTTCTATGTGCTTAATTTGCTTTCAAGAGATTAGTTGCACACACACATTCACATCTCATGCATAATTCATTCTCTTCATGTTGATTCCTAGTAGGGCTTGGTACCCAAATGCTCATAACCTTTATTGATCATACTTGGAATGTTGACGTTGACCAAGTCTCCACTTCATCTAGGTTGACATCTAACTTCTGCTGCCCACCTCTATAAATATCTCATCCTTCCTCTCCACTTACTCATACTAATTTAAATTTCAAAAAGCAAACTCTAACGTTCTTTCAAATGTCTTCATTTTCCTTCTTCGAGTTCCATCCGTGTCTTCTCCAACAAAATCTCTCGGTAGCCTTGGCGAGCTTCTCAACCAAGAGGAGAATCATTCGGTTGATAGCTCCTCCCTAATTTTGAGGAAGAGGGATTGAGATAGAGACGACGTTATGGTAGGCGGGCTTCTTTCTTCCTTTCATGATTCCCGGATTGCCTATCCTAAACACAAGGAGCAAATGAAACCTCATCAAGTGGAAGGCTTTAATTTTCTTCGTAGTAATTTGGTAATAGATGATCCTGGGGATGTATCTTAATTCATTATCCTGGTTCAGGCAAGACCTCCATGATCATCAGCTTAACGTAAAGCTTCTTAGCCAATTATCCCCGTGCTCGACCATTAGTTATACTTCTCAAAGGAATTCTGGATACATGGAAAAGAGAGTTTCAGATACGGCTAATGGAAGATCTTCCTCTATTAGGCCTCTATACTGTCGAAGCGGATAATTGGGCTCAGCAATTAGAGGTGTTGAAAAAGTGGGTTGAGTATAAGATTGTACTCCTTTTAGGGTACAAGCAATTCTCCTCCATTGCTTGTGATAAGGAATCTAGCCCGGTATCCACTGTTTGTCAAGGGGTATTGCTCAAGCAACCTTCTACTTTGATCCCGGACGAGGGCCACACTTCAAAGAGTGGGGATACTAATGTGCTTTAATCTCTTTCTAAGGTGCAGATTGAGCTAGTGAAAGAGATAGAGACTTCTGCTGAACCGAGGGAACTAGGAACTGGTGAAGCCCTAATCAATCTAGGGGTTGTTGGGACCGAGGGTCAGGGATGCTGATGCTGCAAACCCAGACCAGAGATTATGAGAGGAGGATGAAGATAATCCTTCAGCATGATGCGTTTATTTTTTCTTGTATGTAGCCCAAAAATGTAGCTCGGGCTCCCTTGATGTTTTGTTATTGCCCACAATCAGGGTCTGGGCACCCTACTTGATCAATGGAAATTCTCTTCTTTTAAACATACTGTCTTATTTGCTCGTACTAGATCTTGATAAGATTTGACGCTTGCATGCTTGCCCATAGTCGAGATAAGACTTACTTGGATTGTTGGCAACACTTTGTATCTGGATACTTGATCATAATCCAGACAAGACTTACTTGGAATGCTAATAGCACTTGGTGCTTTCATGCTCATCCCATAATCCGGATAGAACACACTTAAGATGTTGGATGTTGATTAAGTCTTGGTACCCGGATACTTGTTAGAAGTATCCTGGTAGGTAATCCCCTTGTAAGATTTGATAGAAATTTTACAAGTAATTTGCACCAACTATCGTCTAACCTGATAGAAAGGACTAATCCCTATAGGTGGCCACGACTATTTTGACAGCCAAATTATGATAGTGTAAATCAAAGTACTAGGTACTTCCCGTATAGGAGATCTTGATCGTTAACCGATCCTAGTGGTCCGTTAAGGCTACTTCTTGATTCTCACAAGGTAAGTTGGGGTACAAGGTAATCCTGCACAAGAAATCCTGACCCCTAGGCGAACTGATCCTGGTTGGCGACTAAGGTCATTTTAGCACCGAGTCTTCTATTAGGCGAACCAAGGTAACTAGGTATTCCCATATGAGGAATCCCGGTCCTTTATTGGAAAAGACAAGCTTCAAGGAGTTTGGGTGCCGAGTATTCCCATGTATATGGAATCCTGTTACTTAGTCGATAGTATAGATGAATCATGGTACTTAGCATTCCTGTTTCCGGGAATCTTGGTACTTAGGTGAAATAAGACCATGGTAGGCAACTATGCTGTCTAATTACCAAGTCCTTCCTGGAGGGATTGGGTACCGGCCAAGGCAGCAGGAGGGCTATTGGGTTGTCCTGGTCTTGAGGAAGCAACGGGCAACCAGGGCCACGACTTCGCAACCTTGGTATGGCAGGTGATGGAGGCTAACGGGCAGCAAGACAGGGGAAAGCCCCAATGCATGAGCAGGCTCACGCCATTACTAGTTCTAGGAGTGGGTACACTACCAAGGAACAAGATCCAGGGAGTTTTGAGTTGAATATTACTGTGGGAAACTCCTCAGCAGAAAAAGCCATGCTTGATCTAGGAGCCAGCATCAACATGATGCCATACTTTGTGTATGAAAGGCTGGGATTAAGTGAACTCAAGCCGACTTCCATTAGTTTGCATCTCGCAGATCAGTCATCTAGAAATCCTAGAGGAGTAGTGGAGAATGTGATCCTCAAGGTGGATCGATTGCTTATTCCCACTGACTTTGTAGTGTTGGACGTAGAGGATAGAGATGAGAATGGAAAGCCACAACCAGTGTTGTTAGGAAGGCCGTTTATGGTGACCTCACGAGCAGTTGTGGATGTTCATGGAGGGAAACTCACTTTGAGTGTTTTGGATGATGTAGTAGAGTTCAATATGTTTGGAGCTCAACCATTGCCAAAGAAGGAACCCAGAAGTGAGGGAAAAAGTCCACCTAGTCAAGACACTCAAGAGTCTGACAGCATGGAAGAATTTTTTAGGACACTGGAAGAAGAGGAGAAAAGCCTGAAGGATTCAGAGACTCTGAACAAGGAGAAATTGCTTGCCCACAACAAGAGTTTGTTAGTAAGAATTGAGCAGCTAGATCAAGAAAATGAGGAACAGATAGGATATCTTGCGGAGGTTATGAAACTCATATCTGATTTGAAGGAGACCTATGCGTCCTCTACATAGAAGATGCAAGATAGGATTTTCAATCTAATGAAAGAATTAGAGGTACGGGATATGGTGGACGATTTGAACACAACTTGTCCGGGAAGGAAGCGAGCCAGCCACAACCTCAATACCATAGAAAGAGTTGACAACCATGGAGGTACTTTCTACTCTCCAACATGTTATTATTGTGGAACTCAAGGGCACAAAAGGCCCAATTGCATGAGATATCATGAGTTCTGTAAAACAAGGAATGTGTCTCCTAGGAGGGTTGTGGGGAGACCAAGGCAAATATGGGTCTAAAAGGACATATACAAGGAATCTTCCCCACCACAAGTGAACTCCACACCAGATTTGAAAATGTGGTTCCCTGAGGCACCCATGCCCTTTAGCTTGTTACGCCGACCTCTTACGTCTTGTTCTGAGATTGGAAGCACGAACACGTCTCGTTCATATTTAAATACGTGAACGATTTAATGAATATTATGTGTGTGTAGGTTGGTGACCGAAGAACAGGGTTGGAAATACAATGTTTTACTTGTTTTGTTTGTAATTATTAATTAAGGACTAGTAATGAGGTGTGGGATCATTTGACCCACAACCTTGGACTCTAATAAGTAATAATATCTATTATGTGTGTAATCTCCCCGAGCATTGAGCTAGGATTGTATATGTTGTGTGTGTGTGAAGTGAATCGTGCAGGTCAGACGATTCGAAAGTACGAAAAGGGAGACCAGGTTTTAGGGATGGATTGCGGCGAGCTTAGTCCCGGCGGGACATAAGCCGCCGTCCAGAAGTAACAAACTCGCCAAGGGAAAATGGAGCATCTCGGCGACCTTGGTTCAGGCGGGACATAAGCCGCCGTCCAAATGATACAAGCCCGCTGGGAATTGATGACCGTGTGGCGAGACCATGGTCGGCGGGCTAAAAACCGCCTAGCAAAAGAAGCAAGCTCATCAGTTATGGAAGGATTGTACTGCGACCTTGTGCGGCGGGACATGTTCCGCCGTGAAGAAGGAACAAAGCCGCGGCGGGTTGCTAAAGAGGAAGGGTGTTGTTGTGTGGCGAGTTCGTACGGTGGGATTAAACTCGCCGCACAAACCCGCCGAGGCAGTCAGAAAGGGGTTTTAAAGGTAGATGTTCTGGCTTTTGGGTTGGTACTCTATTTTTCAACTGAAGTTTTCATTTCAAACATCCTTGCTTTTCTTGATCCTCAGCCAAGGTACCTTTTAGATACTAATTCTTTGCTTGGTTTGCAAGTCATCTCTCTTTCTCTATTCTTTCTTGTTTATATGGTGATGTTAGGCTGCAAAAATATCAAGGACTAGAAAAGAGAAATCATTAGAAGATATCTAGAGACATGTGCATGCTAGGATGATGGGTTCGTCAGGAGTAAGATAAAATCAATGATATGTGAGCCAACTTGTGATTTTGATTGTTGAATAACGTGTTTATATGCATGATGGTTTACACACACACACACCTAATTATAGTAAATAACATAAGGATTAAGAAATACTTAGGACAATTAAGGCATTTTCGGTATAGGTAGAATTCACTGTTCCAGTAGTCTTGTTAACATTGATTCTATGTAGTGTATAAATTTTTCATACCAGGAAATGGAAACTCCATTGAAGATGTGTTAGTGGCTGAATTCTCTAAGAAGAATATTCATGACTCTATGGCTTCTGAAGACTACGAATTAAAAGAGGGTCAAGTAATTGACTGGGTAGAAATGTTGGTATGGGCTAGCGCCACAGGGGAAGATGAAGAAACAGGGGAGCACATTCTGAGGGATGAGCAACCAAACACAACTCCCCCACCTATCTTAGATTTCAAGCTATTGCGATCTACCTTGAAGTATGCATTCCTAGGGGAAAATGAGACACTTCCGGTGATCATTGCATCAGACTTGCAACCAGAGGAAGAGAAAGAATTGATTAATGTGTTGCGATACTACAAAGAGGCTATAGGTTGGTCGTTGGATGACTTGAAAGGAATTAGCCATACCATGTGTATTCACAAAATTTTTCTTGGGGAAGGATCCAAACCAACCATCGAAGGGCAACGAAGGCTAAATCCAATCATGAAGGAGGTAGTCAAGAAGGAAATCCTCAAGTTGTTAGAAAATGGGATCATTTACCTTATTTTAGAAAGCAAGTGGGTTAGCCCTATTAATGTAGTGCCTAAGAAGTCTGGGTTGACTGTGGTAAAGAATGAAGACAATGAGTTGGTGCCACAAAGGGTTCAGACAGGATGGCGAGTATGCATCGATTACTGGAAACTTAATACAACTACTAAGAAGGATCATTTCCCTCTGCCATTCATTGATCAGATGTTGGAACGTCTGGCAGGTCACAGTCATTACTGCTTTTTGGACGGGTACTCCAGATACAATCAGATTGCTAACGCTCTAGAAGATCATGAGAAAACCAATCTCACATGTCCTTTCGATACATTCGCCTACCGACGGATGCCATTTGGGCTATGTAATGCTCTAGGTACATTTTAGAGGTGCATGACATCTATATTTTCAGATATGGTGGAAGGCATAATAGAGATCTTCATGGATGACTTTTCTGTAATGGGAAATTCTTTTGGTGACTGTTTGAGAAACCTATCCTCAGTGCTAGCAAGATGCAAGCAGGCTCATTTAGTATTGAACTGGGAAAAAAGTCACTTTATGGTGAATGAAGGAATTGTGCTAGGGCACATTATCTCGGGTAGAGGCATTGAAGTAGATAAGGCAAAAGTCGACATCATGAAGAGTTTACAGTTACCAAGATCAGTGAGAGAAATTAGAGCATTTTGGGGACATGCAATGTTTTACAGAAGGTTCATCAAGGACTTTTCGAAGATTTCAAGGCCCCTGTGTCGACTACTTCAAAAAGAGATCGAGTTTGATTTTGACGAGAAGTGTATGGCAGCATTTAAAGAACTCAAGGAATTGTTGACCACGGCTCCCATAATGAGGCCACCTGATTGGAGTTTGCCTTTCGAGCTCATGTGTGATGCTTCTGACTATGCTATTGGAGCAGTACTAGGGCAGAGGGTTGACAAAATTCCACATGCCATATACTACGCTTCAAGGACCCTGAATGACGCACAGATGAACTACTCCGCTACAGAAAATGAGTTGTTAGCAGTTATTTTTGCGCTAGAAAATTTTAGATCATATCTAATTGGTGCAAAGGTTATTGTGTTCACTGATCACTCAGCACTCCAATACCTCCTCCAAAAGAAGGATGCCAAGCCAAGACTCATTCGATGGATCCTTCTATTACAGGAATTCAATTTAGAGATCAGAGACAAGAAAGGGAGTGAGAATGTGGTAGCAGACCACTTGAGTAGACTAATGTTAGATTCATATGCAGAAGAAGATACTCTACCATTGAGGGACAGTTTTCCAGATGAACAGCTTTTGAAATTAAGCGACATAAAGCCATGGTATGCAGATATAGTCAACTATCTCACAAACCAGATTTTACCAGCAAGCATGACAAGTCAAGGGAAAAAGAGATTTGTTTTCAATGCCAGACAATACTTTTGGAACGACCCATACTTATTCAAACATGGGGCGGACCAAATCATTAGAAGATGTATACCAGAGGATGAACAGTTAGACATCCTGAAGTTCTGCCATGAACTTCAATGCGGAGGCCACTACAGTTCTAGAAAGACAGCGATGAAGGTTCTTCACTCGGGGTTCTATTGGACAACATTGTTCAAAGATGCTTACCACTTCTGCTTACGATGTGATCGATGTCAGAGAACAGGGAACATTGGTAAGAGGAATGAGATGCCGCAATCATGCCAAATGGTAGTAGAGATTTTCGATGTCTGGATTCGATTTCATGGGACCATTCCCACCATCGAACGGATACAGCTACATCCTGGTAGCGATGGACTACGTTTCTAAATGGATTGAAGCCATAGCCACGAAGACCAATGACAGTAAAGTAGTTGTGAAGTTTGTAAGGGGCACGATTTTCTCTAGGTTCGGGACTCCACAGGCCATCATAAGTGATGGGGGAAGTCACTTTTGTAACAAGATATTCGCCACGCTGCTGAAGAAGTATAGCGTGAATCACAAGGTTGTAACCCCCTATCACCCTCAGACCTCCGGTCAAGTAAAAGTTAGTAACAGACACATCAAGCAAATCCTTGAAAAGACTGTGAACACAAGCAGGAAAGATTGGTCGTTCAAGTTGAATGATGCCTTATGGGCCTACAGAACTGCTTTCAAAACTCCAATCGGGATGACACCCTATCGTTTAATCTTTGGGAAGGCTTGCCATTTGCCAGTGGAATTAGAGCACAATGCTTACTGGGCACTCCAGAAGCTGAACTTTGATATGGACGAGGTAGGGGAAGAACGTAAACTTCAACTGAACAAACTTCAGGAACTCCGGGATGAAGCATATGAGAATGCAAAAATCTACAGAGAGAAGACCAAGAGAATTCATGACAAGAAAGTAATTGAAAGTTCTCAAAATACTCGAGGTGTGTTTATCAATATAAAGCTAGAGGGGGGGTGAATAGATTTTATCTAATTATTACCCAATTTTCGCATGCATGTCAATTTTACGAAAATACCCCTAGCAAGTCAACAAAACATACAAGTGTAATAGGATGCGGAAATAGTAAATGACACTTGATGTTTACGTGGAAAACCCAACCACTGGGAAAAACCACGGGCTGTTAAGTGCGCCACACTCGGACCTCGAAATCCACTATATGAAAAGACGGTTACACCCTTAAGTGATTCTCGGACCCTCACCCTAGATAACCTCAGGCTATGGACACTACCAATCGCCACTCTTGGTTCAATCCCCAGTGATATCCCCTGATACACTACTCTTGGCGTGAGCACCCTCTAATCTACCACGCGGGCCTTTTATAGCGGCTCTAGTCCAATTTGCTTGAGGCCTAAGCACACTTAGCCCCAAGACTTCAATCTCTCAAAAGAGATGCACAACCCTATGTGAATATGTATGAATATTCAATTAATGCAATAAGAGCTAGGGTACTCTAAATGCTTACCTAGGATTATAAGATGACAATATAATCAATCCTAGATATCACATATAGCTATATGACATGGCATATAACTTTAGCTAAGTAAAGGATAACCAATCCTAGATACAAAGCTATCATATAAAACCCACAAACATTCAAAGGATTAACTAGTTGATTAAAAAACAATCTATCAACCTAGTTATCAATACATCACACAAGAATGTTCATGGCATAGCTTTTAGGCAATAATGACCTAATCAAATAAGCTATGAAAAATAATCTCAATTAACAAATGAGATCAATTAGCTAGATGGCATATGAACATTAAAGCCTAGCTAACAAATAAAAACCCAATCAACACATAATCTCAATCTTATATGTAGAAATTAATCTAAACACATATAAGTAAAATATGAGATAAAATTGATAAGTAGAAACACTAATTATGTAAGATAAAAGTGTTCAACAAATCATACCATGTGTGTTGAAGAAGTCCCATGCATTAGCATATGCTAGATGATCCTAGATGATGCTTAGATGAAGATTTATGCATGTGGGAATGGGTTTAGAGAGATAAAGATATGATCTTTAAGCTTTCTCTCTCAAGTCTCTCTAAATATCTCTCTAGGGTTCTTATAATCAAAGACTTGTATTCTGAACCAGAGATAAGGATGTATTTATAGAGACCAAAAACAGGGCAGGTGAAAATACAATTTTGCCCTTGAAACTCACCGATCGGCGGTTTCATTCGGCGGCCAGGCCGCCGAAATGAACCGCCGAATGGCTCCCGTGTGGAACAGGGGAACTTCGGCGACTTCATTCGGCGGTTTTGAAACCGCCGATCCCAACCGCCGTTTTGGACCCGAGAGATATATTTCAATCAGGTCTCATTCGGCGGTTTCTAACGGCGGCCAGGCCACCGAAAGTAACCGCCGATTCACCAAAAATGGTGAAACCAAGGAGAAGCCAAAGGCATCTCCACCGGCGATCATCGCGCAAAACAAAGCACATTACCGTGCACGCGCGGACGTTTCCGAACATCCTTAGGGAAACGAATTACTCCACACTAAAAGCTAACATACATGAAGTGCAAGTGTGGGTATTGAATGCATCCTAATGCCTAACATGTCATGGCATTATCATATAACAAGATGCAATCAATTCAACATGCAAGAAGAGATATTGAATAAATCAATAAAGCACAATGCACACAAAATATAAACACACCATACAAGAATAAGAGTTATGCATGTTGTGTGTGTGTGTGCAACTATATCTCTTCAAGCCAATGTAAGCACTAGATATATACCTTTGGTGCTTGTCCTCTTGAGGTCTTGGAAAGGGTCTTGATCTTCAACAAACACCTAGACTACCCTTACAACCAAACCCCAACATGTGGTTTGACCATGAAATAAGCCAATCAATAATGGGAATCCTTACAGTAATCCTCAAGGATCTGTGCCCGAGGATGTTAGTCCTCCTATTCAACACTAGGTTGAAGCTGTTTCCAGGAAAGCTCAGATCGAGATGGTATGGGCCGTATAGAATACTCCAAATATTCCCATATGGAGCCATCGAGCTACTGAATGAGAAAAATGGGGATACATTCAAGGTAAATGGGCATCGAGTGAAGCCATATCTGCAAGGAGCGGATGAAGTCAGGATTTTGGAACAGGTAGCACTTATAGGGTCGTAGAGCTCTCATGCGTCTTGCCTAGACGAAAAATCTCGCACTAGGTGGGAGGCACCCCACCCAGGTACAATTTTCTTACCTAGTGTTATTTACGTATTTTAATGTATATATATATATGGTTGTTTGTTTAGTGTTGATTTTATTGTTGCTATATCTAAACTCTAACTAACCATGTTCACAATTACATTGAGGACAATGTTTGATTTAGGTTTGGGGGTGTGGCACAAGTTTTCTTTTTGAAATCTTTGTAGTATTTTTATAATATATGCTTATATTTTGTAGTGTTTGGTAGTCATGTCGGGAAAATTCAAAAAAATTTCAAATCTCTATAACAATTTTGAAAATTTGTTTTGTGGGTTATTACTTATATATGCCAATGGAACCATTCCATACTTGCTTTGGAAGCTAAATTTTGACTAATATGCATGCCATCTAAGCTGTTGCACCACTGTAAATATGCTTGTACAGTGCCAATTTTCGGATGTTTAGGTGAAGGAACCTTAGACTGTTTGATCCTAGGGGAATGTGGAGACTACCCATGTGAGGAATTGAGCCTATGCTGATTAATTGAGAGGGTATAATCCATTCTTCTTGTAAAAAGCACTATTCAAATATAGGATGCATTGAGATCTCATTCATATGCACTAGTATTGATTGCCATTGAACAGGAAATATTGTGGACTGCTTGTGAAATTTGTATTCCCTTGTTAGAAGGTCTGATAGAGATGATCCTAGGCATGTGTGTTCAACTTCATTATCCAAACACTGTCCTTATGATGTGTGCTCCAATTGCCAAATTTGAGGCCAAACATAACCGTTCATTTCATCAACACATACATCCATACACACCAACCACATGAAATCTTTAGATGTTGATCATAGTTGCATAAGTAAAAATGCAAGTAGATAGCTCAAATATGTAAATAGCGTGTACTCAGGCGATGATAGAAAAATGTGCAATAGAGAGGCTACTTTGTAAAGGTGTAAAAGTAAACACTTAAAGCCATGATACCTAATCGATTGAATACTTGTAGTGAGTACCAATTAGCACATCATCAAATTGTTAATCTTAGCCTAGACGCTTGTGGACATTGAAAAAAATGAGCTAGTAAAGTGATTGAAAGGTTGATCAACATCTTTAGGATTCCATCAAATTCATTCCACTCACGATAAATTACCCATGGCCCCATTACAACCAAGGAAAGCCCTATTGGATCTGTGAGAAGTCTAAGTTGGGAATACGAGTCAAACATGATCTCTCCACGTTCATGGTTATCAATTCATTTATGAGACTTGACATTATGAAACTGCGTTGTTTCTATATTCACATGCGTTATATTCGAATTCTATATATATACACTCAATTCGCATGTGATTGAAGAGAGATAACCTAGGATTCTGAGAGAAGAAAGAGATGGATCTGTGAGAAATAGAAGTCGAGGCGAATTTACCTTAGGCATATAATTTACTTATTATTGGACCTAAAACATCCAAATTATTGGCATACAAGTATTATGTGTTGTTATAACTGAAGTGGAATTTTATTAGTCCTAGTTAAGAATGCTTGGCTTGCATGAGTTTCTGTTGATATATACAAGGTGACTTCTCAATAGTAGATTACAGAGTTGTGTTTGTGGGTATCGTATCTGGTAAACCCTCAGGAGACTACACTCCTCTTACTAGGGGCTGTAGGGAAAAATACGGTCAACGCAGTGGAAGCGAGACTAAAAACAAGTTTAGTATAGTTTAAAATTTTTCCATAATTTGAACCTTAACCCTCTAATTAATTAAACATATATAATCAAAAGTATCATACCTTTGTCGCGTGATCCGATTGACATTGCGTCGATGGTAATCCGCAAGATCTTCAAATCCAATCACGAATGTGAATCACCTAGGAGCGTGGTCTCCCTTTCTTTGAACAAAATCTTTTCTTTTTCGTCAGTCACAAAAACTTCTAAGAGATAACGAAGAACGTTCCGGTCACTTTTGAATTCTCAATCTAATGATTGAAACTCGCGTGAGCCTTATTCGAAATTGTGCACAAAACCTTTTGATGTAAAAAGTTACTAGTGCACTATCGAAATAAGAACAGACTCTTCTCTTTATACCTCTTGGCCGAAATTATCACACTAGTCTAAGAGTTGGATTCTATTTTTCTCAAGTAAAAGAAAAAACTCTCAAGTCCAAAACCTAGGGTTAGCTGAATTCCACTTGCCTCATATTTATATAGTGCACCGAATTCTTGCCTATTAAAAACATATAAGTGCACCGAATTCTTTGCCCAAGTCTATATATATGTCTATTGCACAATATATTTTATATATATATCTAGTGCTATTTCCTAGCACAATATATTATCTATATATGTAGTGCGAAATACTTGCTCAATATATATTATATATATCTCTAGTGCAATATATATCACTGCATGAATTCAATTTTATATATATATCTCGTGCATATATTCATGCATATATATATATTTCCATTCCGCATGCATATATGTATATATATATTTCCGCATGCATTCATGCATATATTATCTATATATTCCACATGCATATATATTATATACAAACCCTAATCCAACTCTTTAGTGTATTTGTGACTATATCAAAGACTTCCTAATTTGACTAGATAAATAAATTCCCTTTATTTATCTACTTACCAAATAAAGTCTTTAATATTTATTATACTACCACAATAGTATACTACTAAGAAACATATTTCCTAGTCAGAAAAAGATTTTGATTTTTAATTAAATAATTAATCAATCAATTAATTAATTTCTATTTAATCAATTAATAAAAATAAAACAATATAATATTCTATATATCTCGGCCATGTGCCATATATATTAATATATCTATATATTGTTTTTCTATTTTATTAAATCCATTGGACCTTAATAAACATGTGAACTAGGCCCATTCTTACTAAAAGAAACAAGTCCACATGCCTTAATACAATTCTAGATGGACCCATAAATAGTCTGGTAGAATATATCAAGTGATTCATGCAAGTCCGTGTGGATTGGGGATCTTGGCGGGCCTATCTAAATTTAAGCTCCAATAGACATAACCCAATCACAATCAACAAATGATTCACTTAGGTTCAATCTATTAATTTTAGTTCATTCCACTAAAGAACTAAAATTGAACTCTTAAATAAAGATGGAATAAGTAAATGATTCTCATTCATACCCTAGACAATCTTATTGGAGATGGTGTATCCTCATGAAGAATATCAGTAATCGCCAAGAGCTCATAGACCGCCTATAGCTCTCCAAGTTACCATATTTACTCATATGACTACATTTTGAACTTGGATATTTTGATTTGTCCAGAAGCCATGTTTCAATAGACACTATTGAAAACTTAACGTTAAGATTTAATATCCAATACCTCAAAACATCCATATGATGATATTCTACTCTCATTTAATAAATGGAGCCACGATGTCCATATCTATAAATGAAGTCCTCTATCGATTAACAAATGAATACCACCAAACTATCGAGGATAGACTATGCTATATAATCGTACTCATTGATAACTCAAATGATAACACTTGCAACCATAAGTCCATCATTTATCTCAAGATTAAGATAGACTCTCCGATTGTCTTGATAATGAAAAGACTTTTATCTACTGACGGTTCTAGATAAAGTATTTCATTGTGATCCAGTTCAATGCACCTAGTGCACTAGATCTTTTACTCAAAGCCATTTTGATGATTTTAGACTCATCATAACACATTTGATCCCACTCAAATGCTAGTAAAAGAATCTACAACTTTAACAAGATAAAGGTGCCTAACCTTTACCTTAAGTTGTGAACATTATTCAAGACTAACTAAAGAATTGTGTCTACCTCATACATATCCAGATGTACGAACAATTCTTCTTTTCTCACAGTCTTTTGACCTTATGATTATTTACTTTTGACAATTATAATAATTAAACTATAAATGCTATAAGATTTGTTAAACTAGAAATCGTCAAAAACACTATTACACTCTTGCTATTGAGCATAATCCTAACAGAGGCACCTAGAGGTTTAAAAGGCATGTGGTACGTGCTAAGTACCATCGTGTTTCCTACGAAAATGGATTAGTTATTTGTTATTAATAAGTAGTAGTGTTATTCTTTCTTTCGTTGTTTTGCTTGAGGACGAGCAAAAGATAGGTTTGGGGGTCTGATCGCGCTATGAATGTTCACATTTAGCGCCCCTTATTCCTACCTTTTGTGTTCATATTCGAGCACTTTTGTGTGCATAACGTGTGTTTTTGTTAAGTTCAAGTAATCTGACCAGTCAGGAAGGTTTTTACATCAAAATGGTTAAAAGAGGAGTGAAACCATGAGAAGAAGTGGTGGCGGGATAAAGGCCGCGGAACGAAGCCACGGCACAAAATCACAGGAAGACATGGCTGGACATAAGCCGCCAGCCAGGGAGCTTGAAGTGGCCAGAAATCACGGCGGGTTCGTACGGTGGGAACATTCCAGCCGTCCCGAAGGTATGAAAGTCACCAGAAATCACGGCGAGTTTGTGACGGCGGGAAAGAAGCCGCCAATAGCTTTCCTGAAGCCGCGGCGAGTTCGTGACGGCGGGAAAGAAGACGCCGAGAAACTCACCAGAAGCCACGGCAGGTTTGAACCCGCAGAATGAACCCTCCCGAGGCACGTCCAAGGGTCAATTTGGTATTCCTTGCTTCACTTGAAGAAAAACATATATATACTTCTCTCTCCTGCAGAACAAAGGGTGACAAAAATAGTATAGAATAGTTCTTAGTAGTTTTTGGGTAATTTATCATAGAATAAATTAGTGGTTAAGAAGCTTTCACTTGTAATCTTTGTAGCGAAAAGGTATTGATCTTAGTAAGTACCTTGCTCATCAATCTCTTGAAAGTTAGTGTGATCATTTGGTTTGTATTGCTGTGGAGGAAGGAGAGGACGACCTTGATTCTTAGAGGGTAGTATTTCTTCCTTTTGTTCATTCATATGTTATATTTAATGATCATGTGTAACTAAACACCTATGTTGGGGAATTCATGGAAGTAATGATGTAATCACTTATTACCACTTTTTCTTATATGGATCACTTGTGTTTGTATGCTTGAATTGATGAAATCATGTCATATATCTCATAAATCTTAGAAGCATGGATTGGTTAGCTTAGAGTAAATTAAATACTAAATTCTTGATGTTGAATTGAGTATTGTCAACTAATACTCCTTGATAGAGTGTGTGTGTTCATACAATATTCTAAGAATTCACTCTATAGGCTTAATTCCACAACTTACATTCATTAATGATTAATCTAAACTTAGAGGATTTATTAAGTGAATGGTTGATTGTGCCGATGGCATAAGTGGAACAACAATAGTGATTTGATCTTTAGTGCATAAAAGTGGTTATTTGTGGTGCATCGTTACTAATTTCATACATTCCCTAACATCTTAGCTTATCAATTATAATCTTTTATTATCACATTCGTTTAATTCCGTAAAACGCTCACTAATTCTAGCATTTTCTAGTTATTTGATTCTCTGTGGATCGATACCCTTACTTTGTACACCATACTAGCATAACAACTTGTACGATTGCAAAGGGTGAAATACTCGCGCGTTCAGTAATATAGCCGTGGTAATTTAGAACATATTATAGTGTAATTAGAGACCCGGTTAGGACACGTCAATTACATGCAAGAAAAGTAAAGGGAGGATGGTTGCAAGCAAGTTAACTAGCTAATAACTAAATTACACTAAGTTATACTAAATCCAACAACAATTAACTAAACTAACACTAACTAACTAAATTAACTAAACTCATGCATGGTCATGCAAGAGTGAGGATTGGATATGAAAATGCTAGGAAATGATATTCATGCAATTAATCCAATTCCTAGTTAATGGTAAATATGCTCACAAGATTAGTCTTCACTAATCTAAACTAGGATAAAGACACATACATAAATGATCATTCATGCATGTTATTGAAATCTCAATTAGTCTAAATCCATTACATATTAATTAATTGATTAATCAACTAACATGCATATATTAAGCTCAAGCACATAAACACATTAACCAAATAATGAATATTATTACAATCTCACCAAAATCCCAACATAAACATATAGTTACAACAACAAGCTAAAGCAAGAAAAGAAAATAAAGAAGACAACATAAACACTTAGTGAAGTCCTCAAGCTAGCTAGGCTTCTCCTTGACTTTCCCAAGCTTGGAAACAATGGTGGCTTATGAGATTATAGGTTGAAAACTAAGGTGTTTGGTGTAAACTTTACTTATTGGGTGTAAGTTTGGATATTAGGGATAGTGTTTAGGGTTAGGGAAAGCTGTATATTTATAGAAGGGAGTGTTTTGGGCGTGAAAGAGCTTGAGTCGGTTGTCCTGGCGGGTTTGGATCCCCTGTCTCGCGGGTTCATTCTCGCAGCACAAAGTTGCAGTGCATTTCGGTGCTTTTCTGGCGAGCTTGGACCTTCTGTATTGCGGGACATAAGCCGCTGCATGAAGCCGCGGTCTTCCGGAAAGTTTGGACATTCTGGATTGCGAGAAAGAAGCCGCTGGAACGTGACCTTGAAGCTTGGTGGCCTTGGAGGTTTGGCTTCTTGGAGGTGAGGAATTTCACATGCATGGGAGCCCTAAATTTAGTCCATCGTGACCGGAAGGAGGAGGACAACCGATCTGGGTGGAGAATGGCCGAAAATTGGCTGAAAAATGACAGGAAACCACCGGGTTACGATCGGGTCTGTAGCCGGTTCTAGTCTGGTCGGGTCGGGTCGGGTCGGGTCGTCGGGTTGGCGGGTCGACCCGGCTATAGGTAGAAGACGACCTGATGTCAGCGTGACGTCAGGCTGAAGTGGTCCTTCGCCAAAACGACGTCTGACTTGGTCCTTCGCCAAAACGACGTCGTTCTTGGGGTGACGTGGCAGCTACTCTGACTTTTGCTGGTGAATTACAGTTTGAACCCCTGTCTTCTCCCTTAATCACAGAATAATCAATAATTTCCCGAATCTTTCACTTTTGCCCCTGAATTGTCCAAAATGACAACAATGCCCCTAAACTTCCCTAATTACCTAAAACACTTATTTAATCCATTAAACACCCAATATTACCCGAGAAACAAGCACAAAAAGATAGGAAAAAGGAGCGCTAAATGTGAACATTTGGAGCGCGATCAGACCCCCAAACCTAACTTTTGCTCGTCCTCGAGCAAAACAAAACAGAAAAACAAAAAATAAAAATAAAAATATACTAAAGCATAAATAGATATAAACTAACTAGTTCACTTTCGTGGGAGAAACGATGGCACTTAGCACGTGCCACAAGCCCTTTAAACCCCTAGATGTCCCTAGTAGGAGGAGTGTAGTCTCCTGAGGGTTTACCGCTACGATACCCACAAACGTAAAGCTAAAAATTAAAAACTACAATTAAAAACAAATTGCGAAAGCCATATAAAATGATATATCAAAGAGTTGTACAAATGAGGAGAGACACATGTGAAAACCGCTGAGTGAAGGACAACCTAAAGTCATTAAAATTGAATGAAACGCATAATGCAAATCCCACACTCAAAATGGCATAGCATTAAATACAGCATACTCTCATGCTTCGGATGTAATTCGCCTCGACTCTAATCTCACTGGATTTCACTCTATTTTTCTCTCAGAGTCCTAGGCACACTCTCTATCAAACACATGCGATATGGAAGTTATGTAAATGGAAATCAAATATGTAACGCATGTGAGTATTCGAAACAAAGCACATTTTCTATAAATTGATCTCATGAATGGAATTGAATTACCATGAACGTGGAAAGAACATGCTTTGACTCGCATTCCCAAGCTAGACTTCCTAAAAGATCAACTAGGGCTTTCCTTTGGTTGTATTGGGGCCAAGGGTAATATGGGGTGAATGGAAAGAATTTAGTGGAATTCTAGAGTTATTGATCATACTAAACAATTTAACTACTAGCTCATCCATATATGTCTACAAGCGTCTGGGCTAAGATTCATATTTTGATAATTGTGCTAATTAGTACTCAGATTCAAGCATTTTTCAATTAAGTACTGTGGCTTAAGCGTTTTATTTTTAACACTTTACAATTAGCCTCTAAATTGCACAATTTTCTATCATTGTCTGAGTACACGCTATTTACAAATTTGAGCTAAATATTTGCATTTATAACTTATGCATAATCTATGATCAACAACAAAAGAATTCCGTGTGTTCAATGTGTATGGATATTTATGTGGTGATGAAATGAATGGTTTGTGTTTGGCCTCAAATTGGCTATTGGAGCACACATGAGTGACAAGGAAAGTGTTTGGCCAAAATATGGTAGTTAAGCACACACATGCTTAGAATCATATCCGAAAGTTTATCTAACAAGGGAATACAAGTCATAGCAAGCAGTCCACATAATTTTCATGTTCTATGGCAATCAATGAATTATAACGCAAATGAGATCATAATTGAAGCACAACTGTTTTGAAGAGTGTTTAAGAATGGAAACATCATTTACCCTCAGAAATGAATGCTAAGGCACAAAATTCACAGGTAGTCTCCACTATTAATCCTAACAATCGAGTACGGAGTCTCGTCCACTTAGACATTAAGAGAAAGGGACTAAATTCACATTATGCACAAAAAATTCCTAGACTGACAAAAAATTATCCAGGACTCAGCAATTAACACATGCGAAAGACTTCTCAATGGCACAATTCAAAACATCTCATTCAAACAATTTGTTCAAAGATGGCTTATCGCAAAAATCTCAAAATTTTTGAGAAAAACACAATATTTACAACACAAAAATCACAAAAAATAATGACACATATGTGTCCACACCCCCAAACCTAAACTCGACATTGTCTCCAATGTTGAAAAATTGAAGTACATGGACAAGGAGTTCATGATTTGGAAATCTAGGCACAAAGCATCCTAACACTTATATACAACTAAACACAACTCTAAAAACAAAATAACAAAAATACCATGTGAAAGATGCTTCTAAACATAGAGGAAAACATTTGAAGAAAAACTGTCAACTTTTGAAATTCGAACAACGTCTGCCTTTCAATGAATATTTTCAAAGATACTTTGTAAAACATGCTCTAATTGTGAGACAAGAATATAGACATGCAAATGAACACTTTTCATGAAGAAAATATTTCAAAATTCAATTTGGAAAAGTGTGATTACAGACGTTGAAAACAGGTCACGTGCAAAATTTTGAAAACAGGGCACGTTCATGACCTTCGGTCGAAGAAACACTCATAACTTTCAAACCACTGCCCGGAATTTTACGTTCTTTATACCGTTAGAACCGTATCGAAAAAAAAATGAACACAGCATGGGAAGAAAAATTTATTTCTTCACCGATTGGTACAGTTTTAAAGAAATATTTCGCCTCAAAATTTCAAAACAGGGCATCTTCACAAGGTTTGAAAAACAACAACAAAAATAAAAGCAAAAATACAACATAATCATATATATACAATCCTAATATCTACCACTAACATGTAAACACATATATACAATCTTAAATATCCACCACTAATCACATTACAACAACCAATCCTAGTCACTGGGCAACACAATCAATTCACACTCTTAAGCTAAACAAGAGATATCAACTTGAAGTAAAAGCTCAAGGGTAGAGATTGGACCTTAGAATTAGCATTCGTAGGATGGTGTGGCCTCGTGGTATGGTGTATTGTGCATGGTGTGTGCTGCGGATTTGTTCCCCTGTTCCCACAGCTTTGAAGTCGCGGCTTTTTCCAAGAGAACCCCGCAGGTTCTTGTCTTCTGTCCAGCGGGCTTTGTCCCGCGGTTATGAGGTCCCGGTGAACTCAGCGAGTTCCTTCCCGCGGTGGGCATGTCTTCTTCTGATTCCAGCCCTGCACATACACAAAATAACACCAAAACTACAAGCATATGCTATACAAGTTTATAAGTAAGGAGTATAACCCCCAAACCTATCTATTTCCATGCATCTCATAGCACATTTGCAATATGGTAAGTGGATAAATAAGAGACTCAAAACTCTTAAAAAACAACACTAACCCTAAAAATAACAAAAGACCTAAAAATGGGCTTCCTCTAGAAGCCATAGGACATTAACAAGCAAGCATACATTCAAAAATGTTCATACGTGTAATGAAACACGTAATTCACTCGAAAAGAAATCATGCAATGTATGGAAGCTAGAAGGCATATCAAATGTAGCATGATTTCCATCGTGGTTCTTCACTACCCACACCTTATTCCTAGGTGTGTCATTCCTTGCAACAAAAGGCATTTCCTTTGAATGGTCTAGTTTGTCCTTACAGATCCAAACTTCCCTAACTTTTCTAACTCTCCTCCTAAGCATGCTTTTCCTATTTTTGCAATATTCATCATATTTAGCACATTGTGCCTTTTTGTGACCCCTAATATGGCAAAAATAACATGTGGGAGCAAAGTTCGAAAGACTACCTTTGTTGACTTTCGCCGTTGCTTTAGCTTGCTTGTGGGCAACCTTCAGAAGGCTTGCTCCGCTTTGGGTAGTGAGGGGCTTCTTTGTTGATCTTTGCTTGATCCCCTTCTTTTCCAAAGCCTTGATTGGACATTCGGCTTTGTCTGACTCCATGATGTAATCACATACCACTACTTGTGCTACCTTCAAGGCATGGTTCCTCTTGATGAGTTCTTCTTTCAAACCCTCCAATGCCTTGTCCTTCTTCTCAGCTTCCACTTGCATTTTGCTCGCTTTCCGAGAGAATTCTTCTTCTTGTTCTACCACCAACACGGAGAGCTCTTGTGATTTCTTCATTGCCAAGTCTCTCTCCTTCTCAAGCGAATTGACCTTCAAGACTAAATCATTGTTTTGACTTATCAATTCCTTGTTCTGTAGGGCAACCTCTACTCCCGTTTCTTTTTTACCTCCTCCATCAACTTCGAAATCCTCATCCTCATCCAATATGAGCAAAAGCTCATCCAAGTAATCATCTACGGTCTTTGAGGACTCCTCCGGTTTTTCAACTTCTTTTCTTTCCCTTTTTACCCTTGGCTCTTCTTCAATCCTTAGCAAAACATCACCAAGGATGCATTCTGAGCTACTTGAGGAATCCACTACCTTGATTCCTCCAACGGTGAGACAAAAGAAAGGGTGAGTTGACTTGTGGAGTTGTTGAGGCTCTTCCACCTCTTTTCACTCTAGCAAGCCTTCCAAATATTGTTCCATCCTACCTCCTAACCATTCTATGCGTACTTCAAAGTCAATCAACCGTTGGTTGAGGTAGTGTCGGTAGGCTTGCTCTTGGTCATGGGCTTCCTTGGCTTGCCCTTGGGAGTTCTCCACACATTGAGCCAACCAAATTGCACACCCTTCTACTCATTTTTCTAGGTCTAGCAATCATTGGTCAATGGCGCGTTGGTATGCCTCTACATCACAATTGCCCCATTGGTGGTCTTGGTTCTATTGATCATATCTAGCTTGATGGTTGTGGTTTCGATACGGATACATGGATGGTGCTTCTTCTTCCCTCGGCCATTGTTCTCCTTGCGAACTAACGTCCGTGTGTCCATTCCACCCCAAAGGTGGATGAACTGTAGCCGGTGGCTGCCTAAAGTGTAAATTGAAAGTCATCACTTTTCTATTTAACTCGACCAATTGAGTGATCAACGCCGAATTACTACCTTCCATGTTGATCTAAAATCTGAAACAACCAAACAACACACGATCAAATTGAACAAGATAGATTATGAACAATAAAAATAAAAATAACAAAAATAACTAAAAATGACTAAAACAAAGACTAGACCTACAAAATGTACGCAATGCCTCTCCCCGGCAGCGACGCCAAAAACTTGATCGCCGCAAACATGGTACGCGATAGTTCTATAAACTACTGTGAATGATATGGCGTGCGAGTTTATCCGCAAGTGCACGAATCGTTACGATCGTGTAACGGCAAGTACGGTTCGTTCCCACAGGGAGGTACGGTACACTTAAGTTGGTTCTACGTCTTATGTTATAAACAAGCTATTTACACTAATTACACTAATTACATGCAAGAAAAGTAAAGAGAGGATGGTTGCAAGCAAGTTAACTAGCTAATAACTAAATTACACTAAGATGGCAATTATCTAAATTAAACTAAGTTATACTAAATCAAACTACAATTAACTAAACTAACACTAACTAACTAAATTAACTAAACTCATGCATGGTCATGCAAGAGTGAGGATTGGATATGAAAATGCTAGGAAATGATAATCATGCAATTAATCCAATTCCTAGTTAATGGTAAATATGCTCACAAGATTAGTCTTCACCAATCTAAACTAGGATAAAGACACATACATAAATGATCATTCATGCATGTTATTGAAATCTCAATTAGTCTAAATCCATTACATATTAATTAATTGATTAATCAACTAACATGTATATATTAAGCTCAAGCACATAAACACATCAACCAAATAATGAATATTATTACAATCTCACCAAAATCCCAACATAAACATATAGTTACAACAACAAGCTAAAGCAAGAAAAGGAAATAAAGAAGACAACACAAACACTTAGTGAAGTCCTCAAGCTAGCTAGGCTTCTCCTTGACTTTCCCAAGCTTGGAAACAATGGTGGCTTGTGAGATTATAGGTTGAAAACTAAGGTGTTTGGTGTAAACTTTACTTATTGGGTGTAAGTTTGGATATTAGGGATAGTGTTTAGGGTTAGGGAAAGTTGTATATTTATAGAGGGGAGTGTTTTGGGCACGGAAGAGCTTGAGTCGGTTGTCCTGGTGGGTTTGGATCCGCTGTCTCGCGAGTTCATTCTCACCGCACGAAGTCGCCATGCATTTCGGTGCTTTTCCGGTGAGCTTGGACCTTCTGTATTGCGGGACATAAGCCACTGCAAGAAGCCACGGTTTTCTGGCAAGTTTGGACGTTCTAGATTGCGAGAAAGAAGCCGCTGGAACGTGACCTTGAAGCTTGGTGGCCATGGAGGTTTGGCTTCTTGGAGGTGAGGAATTTCTCGTGCATGGGAGGCCCAAACTTAGTCCATCGTGATCGGAAGAAGCAGGACAACCGATCTGGGTGGAGAATGGCTGAAAAACTGGTCAGAAAATGATAGGAAACCACCGGGTTACGATCGGGGTCCGTAGCCAGGTCGGGTCGTCGGGTTTGCAGGTCGACCCGGCTATAGGTAGAAGACAACCTGACGTCAGCGTGACGTAACAGCTGCTCTGACTTTTGCTGGCGAATTACAGTTTAAACCCTTGTCTTCTCCCTTAATCATAGAATAATCAATAATTTTCCGAATCTTTCACTTTTGCCCCTGAATTGTCCAAAATGACAACAATGCCCCTGAACTTCCCTAATTACCTGAAACACTTATTTAATCCATTAAATACCCGGTATTACCTGAGAAACAAGCACAAAAAGATAGGAAAAGGGAGCGCTAAATGTGAACATTTGGAGCGCGATCAACATACTTCTCAATGAAGAGATTAAATAGCCTATGTAAATATAAATGATATCCAAAATGCAAATAGAGCTAGGGAACACTAAATGCTTATCTAGGATTATAAGATGACAATTAAATGAATCATAGAAATCAAATGCTATATGACATGGCATAAAGCATAGCTAACATAGATTAAGCAATCCTAAGTATAGCTATCACAATACAACACTCAATCAAAACAACACAACAATCTCTATCTTGTATAATAGAATATAATCTAAGAACATACAAGTAATTAAAGAGATGTCTTGTTAAGTAAAACACTAAGATTAGATGAAATTAGTGAAAAACTTACCAAGAGATATGTGTTGAGTAAGACCCATGCAAGCAAGCATCCTAGATATGCTAGAATATGCTAGATGAAGTTTTAATGCATACGAGAATGGTTTTTGAGTGTTTAGAGAATCAAAGGAGCAACCTTTGTGCCTTTTCTCTTAAGTCTCTCTATATTTCTCTTTAGGGTTCATTAAATGAAAAAAATTGATTCAGAGAAAGAGATAATGATGTATTTATAGACGTCAAGAACACGGTAAGTGAATAGACAAGTTTACACTTGAAATGCGCCATCGGCAGTTTCATTCGGCGGTTTCAAAACTGCCGACCCAACCGCCAAATTGAATCCTGTGAGAATAGGGAATCAACGATGGTTTCATTCAGTTGTTTCATGGCTGCCGAATCCAACCATCGATTTGAGACCGAGATATTTAAATCAATCAGGTCTCATCGGCTGTTTTGAACGGCAGTCCTAGCTGTCGATCATAACCGCATAATTGCTCAAGAACTTTCTGGACTCAAACGGAGGTTCCATTCAGCGGTCATAGCCGCCGATCAAACCGTCGTTTCACCACTTTTGGTGAAACCAAAGGAGAAGCCATGAGCATTATTTGAAGGCGATCCTCATGCTAAACCAAGCACACCATCGTGCATGTGCGGACATTTTCAAACAATATTCAGGAAACGAATTACTAGACACATTAACACACAACAAAATACAACAACGAAGTGCAAGTGTGATATGTGACTGTTGGGGATAATGCCCTAAGAACACATGTTGTTAATCTTCTTGCTGAATTATAGGTGGAAGAGTGCTCCTAGTACAAAGAGTGGTGGAAGAGGGATGTGTCTTGATAGGTGGATGGCTAATGGTGAGTGACAAAGGTAATGGGTGGAGAAGATGGAAAGAAAGGAATGATTTAGGTGAGGTAGTCTAGTTGTTTGTTGATGAGATTTGAGAGGAGAAATGGGTGGATTAGGAATGGTGGAAGAAGGAATTTCTTGCTTGAACAAGTGATGAATTTATAGGGTTTTCAAATTAGGTCACTGATCTTCTATGTCGCCATTTGAAGTGGCGACGTCAAGTGGCCATGCCACTAATTCTTCTATGTCGCCACTTTGTGTCGCCATTTGAAGTGGCGACGTCTAGTGGCCACGCCACTAATTCTTCTATGTCGCCACTTTGTGTGGCCATTTGAAGTGGCGACGACACCTGATTGAATTTAGCTTGGAATAAAACTCTTTGTTGCCATGGCGACACTTGTGGCGACAATGCCCTATTTTGTTAACTTGTGCACCTTTTGTACCAAGCTTCTCTTCTTCTTCACAAATGCCCTTGAGGCATAATTAAACATGAAACACTCGATTTAGCAACATTAAATACGGGAAAATGCCCAAGAATCAAGCATAAAGAGACGAGAATGAGGGCCAAAATCATACCAATTTTGGCTCGATCAAGTACCCCTAAACCTATCTTTTGCTAGTCCTCGAGCAAAACAATCACAAAAGAACCCCAAAGATATGCATCATGACATTTCAAAGGTTTTCAGTAAAGCTCTAACTTATCTGAGCAAGGTTTTACTTCTCATGATCAATTGTGCAACCAAAATGAAGAGATTACAACAATGATGCACTAGTGAGGACTTATACATGTAAGAGAATGTTAAGTAAAGATTAAAAGCATGCCACTCTAGATATGATTGTACGTAATGTGACCTTACATTCAAAATGCCAAAGCTTCAAAGCAAATGTGCTATTCGGTTTAGAATGTAATTCACCTTGATATCTAATCCTCATCAGATTCTCTCTTTTCTTCTCTAAGATCCCTAAGTTTCACTCAAAATACATATGCAATATGAATTCATGTCATGGATATCTAATTGATTGCACATGATGACATTTAAAATGCAATTTTTGAAAAGTAAGTCTTATGAATGGAATTGCAAGCCATGAATTAGAAAGAACATGCTTCAACCAAATTTCACAAAGTGGACACTCCTAAAGATCATGAAGGTCTTTCTTTTGGTTGTAATGGGGCCATGGGTGATGGTGAAACTAAGAATGGGGCAATGGATAACAAAGAACCCAATGATTACACTAAGACATACATTCTAGTTATGAGTTCAAATTGTTTCACACATTAGGCGTCCAGGCTTATAATTTCAATTCACATTTGCAATCTACTATAATTTTTTTTTATTTGAATAGTTCATTCCACTTGTCATTTCCTTTCTAGGCCAATTGTGCCTAATTCTTGGTTCTCTTTTCCCTTCTTTTCTTTTCTTTACTTTGCCAAACTTTTCTTTTCAAGCTTCTTTTCTTTTGCTTCTCTTTTCTTTTCAAATTTCTTTGCTTTTCTATTGCTTTTCGTTTCTTTTCAAGTTTCTTGCTTTTCACGATTCATTTGCACACATTTTCATGCCTAGGTACACGCCTCTACATTTTCAAGTATAAGATCTTACATTGATTCCCTAAGCCTTAGTAAATCATTTGGTCAAGGTAAGTCAATCATGTAGGCTATAAGGTTCATGTAGACGTGGTTCATGAATGAAAGACTTAAAACGTGTTTGGCTTCAAAGGGGCTTGGGAGCACACACATTAGAGGGTTGGAAGTATTTAGGCCAATTTAGTGGTTCACACATGCATTGCCTAAAATCCTTTCTAAAGGCTTGTCCACTAAGCAAAATAAAGCATCCACAAGCAGACCATACTATTCTATGGCAAGCAACATTTAAGTGCAAATGAGACCAATACATGCTTGAATGAGTGTTTGATAGTGAGTGTTTAAAGAGTGAATATATGAAACTCGAAATCCACTTTTTAAGGCCGTGTTTGTGTTCCTCACGGGAATCTCCACTATTAATTCCTAGCCTTAAGCAAAATTGATAATTCACCCTAACATTATGAGAAAAAGATGACACACTTTGTTCAATGAAGTCCTAAATGGCATGACGTTAATCTAAACCAAACAATGGCAAAGATGTGCAATTCCTCACTACTCATGTAAAGCACAATCTCAACAAGCAAAGTATGCTCAAATATGGCATTATCGCAAAGATTTGAAAAATTCAGCTCAAATTTTAAAACCAAGCTATGTGGTGCTGCGCAAATGTACCCCCAAACCTAAATTGGACATTGTCCTCCATGTTCATGGGAGGCAAAATTTTGTCAAAAGGCGCAACCCAACAAATCCAAAGCAAATGATGCATATATGTCCACAAATAATCAATGTATTTTCAAAATTTTTGGCAAAGTGCCTTCTCATCCTAATATGCCCAAAATCATCCAAAAAGATGTTCAATCATGAATGGCATATTCATCAGCATTCCTACTATCCAAAAATCATCAATTAAGCACATTCATCCTAAATCCACTACCAAAATCCATCTCACACCCTTATTCTAAACAAGAAAACTAAAAAGCAAGAAATAAAACAAATTAGAAAGCAAGACAAGAAATTGTACCTAGGTGGGGTGCCTCCCACCTTCGGCACTCCAAACTCCAAAATGTTGCTTTTCTTAAGATAAGGCTCTCGCCCTTTTTATGAGCACACTTGGCTTCCTCGTCCCTCAAAGATTCATAAGTTGTCTTTGTTTCATCCCAAGAGATAAAGAAACCTTACTTCCATGCACAAGCAACACAACATACTTCCCTAAGAAGCAATAGAAAATCTTCACAAGCACTAAGCACATTAGAAAGTTCCGTCAAATAAAAATATACTCAATACATGCAATTGCCAACAAGAGCTTGGAACACCATTTATTTCTTTAACAGAAACAAATTTAACCAACTAAAAACACAATGCGAAAGAACATCTAAATATGGAGGAAAAAATTCCAAAAACAGGTGACTTTTGAATTTGACCTATGTCCGCTTTGCAGTGCATAGTTTCAAAAATACTCAATAAAACCTTCTCCAATTTTGGCACAGGAAAATAGACATGTAAATGCACACTTTTCATTTAGAAAAAATTTCAAAATTCAAATTGGAAAAGTGTGGAACCGGACGTCGAAAATGGTTTACGTGCAGATTTTCAAAACAGGGCATCACCCATGACCTTTGGTTGAAGAAACATTCATAACTTTTGAGGCCCCACGCAGAATTTTACGTTCTTTATACCGTTGGAACCGTATCGAAAAATCAAAGAATGCAGCATGGGTGAAATAATTTATTTCCTCACCAAGAAGTACAGTTTACATGAAAATATTACCTCAGAAATTTCAAAACAGGGTACTTTCACAAGGGTCAAAGAAAAATTTGAAAAAGTAAAATGAAAAATGACTCAGATAATGACTCCACACCCCCAAACCTAATCTAAACATTGTCTTCAATTTTTATATGACATTGAGATGCATGGACAATGAATAAACGAAACATGGAAGGCAAGAACTCAAAACACAAACAACTTAAAAACCCTAGGCACTAGACATAACACAAACAAACCACACACTTATTCTAATCAAAAATGTAAAAACTAAAAAGAAAAATAAAATGAACAAAGAAATAAATTATACCTAGGTGGGGTGCCTGTCACCAAGCGCTTGATTTTACGTCTTCGGCTAGACGGGCTACTTGGATCGGTCAACCAAATTCCAAGGCTTCGAATATGTGCCTATATGCTATTAGGTCTTGGAAGTATTTGGTGCGCATCGGTGTGTTCCTAATCACAACAAGCAAAGGCAAGTAAATGTGCACTTGAAAAAGTGGTTTAGAATGTTTAGAAAACAACCTATACCAATTGCTTTTGTATATGCGGCATGGACGAGTAATGGGAGGGACATAAGGCATGGACTCCTCGTATAGGGGCGGTGCCTCAAAAGAGACATCATCCACTTCCATCATTTGTTCTTTTGTCTCCTTATTTTCTATTTCCATCCCTGAAACACAAGGAAAATCATTAGAAAGTTCATGGCCAACTTCGGTTTCGACATTCTCACCATTTGAAAAGATGGTGGGGGCATTTCCCTTTTCCGGATAGCTCAAAGACTCTTCATGCACCCGACTTTGTATAGCTTCGGCGATAATCTCAAAGTGCCTTTCCATTCTTTGAATTGAGGCTTCCATCCTCTCATCTTGTTGTTTCCACATTTGATCTTGATGTTGCCATCCTTGTTCATTGGCTTGTATGTTGGCTTGAGGTCTTTGTTGGAAGGCTTTAGCAGTTTGAATAAAATCATTCAAAGTCTCCTCTTGAGATCGAACATAGGCATTAACTTGAGTGTTTTGATCTATCCTCTAATCCGGCTTGTACAAATCGGCACACCATTCGTAGCTTGACCTCGGATTGTTGAAATCTCCACATGGTTCATGCGTAGGCCAAGGATTGTAATTTGAAGCTTGGGCTTGTCCTTCATCATTAGAAAGCTCTCCTCCTGAACAACATTTTCTGTCGTTAGGAATCGCGATTCAAAAGATGTTTAATATGAAATTCCTATGCAATGTGCTCTATGTTTTGAAAACTGTAGGGAAAAATACGGTCAACGCAGCGGAAGCGAGACTAAAATAGAGTTTAGTATAGTTTAAAATTTTTCCATAATTTGAACCTTAACCCTCTAATTAATTAACATATAATACTAAAGATATCATACCTTTGTCGCGTGATCCGATTGACATTGCGTCGATGGTAATCCGCAAGATCTTCCAATCCAATCACGAACGTGAATCACCTAGGAGCGTGGTCTCCCTTCTGTTTGAATTGTGTACCTGAGGATGGATTAACAAAACTTTTTCTTTTTCGTTAGTCACAACAAATTCCAAGAGGCTTCAAAGAAAGTTCTGGTCACTTTTGAATTTACAATCGTTAGATCGAAACTCGTGTGAACCTTATTCGAAATTGTGCACAAAACCTTTTGATATAAAAGTTACTAGTGCACTATCGAAATAAGAACAAACTTTTCTCTTTTCCTCTTGGCCGAATTCTCACACTAATCTAAGAGTTGGATGTTATTTTTCTCAAGCAAAAAAAAGAAAAAACACTCTCTAGTCTTACATTAGGGTTATCGAAAATATACAAAGAATATATATATATATACTTGGTGGCCGCAAGTCTTGCCATATATATCTAATATATTAGATTTTTTACTCAATATAATATATATCTATATTCGGCGACATATAATTAATATATATATCTTAGGCGACCACATGCTGCCATATTAAGTATCTCTCATATATATTCCACTTGCCATAAATAATAGTGTATATCTCATATATATTCTCCGCATGCATATATGTATATATATATTTCCGCATGCATTCATGCATATATAATCTATATTTTCCACATGCATATATATAAAATACAAACCCTAATCCAATTCTTTAGTGTATTTGTGACTATATAAAAGACTTCCTTATTTGACTAGATAAATAAATCCCTTATTTATCTACTTACCAAATAAAGTCTTTTATTTTAATTATACTACCACAATAGTATACTACTAAGAAACATATTTTCTAGTCAGAAAAAGATTTTGGTTCTTAATTAAATAATTAATCAATCAATTAATTAATTCTCATTTAATTAAATAATAAAAATAAAACAATATAATATCATATATATATCTCGGCCATGTGCCATATATATTAACATATCTATATATTATTTTTCTATTTTATTAAATCCATTGGACCTTAATAAAAGGCCCACATGTGAACTAGGCCCATTCTTACTAAAAGAAACAAGTCCACATGCCTTAATACAATTCTAGATGGACCCATAATTAGTCCGGTAGAATATATCAAGTGATTCATGCAAGTCCGTGTGGATTGAGGATCTTGGCGGGCCTATCTAAATTTAAGCTCCAATAGACATAACTCAATCACAATCAACAAATGATTCACTTAGGTTCAATCAATTAATTTTAGTTCATTCCACTAAAGAACTAAAATTGCACTCTTAAATAAAGATGGAATAAGTAAATATTTCTCATTCGTACCCTAGACAATCTTATTGGAGATGGTTGATACTCGCTTTTTCCGTCGTTGTAAGAATGCGAGGATCAAAAGATTTGTTTATATTTAAAATAGGGGTTTCCTACGCAATGTGCTCTAAACTAGCAAAAGACTAGTAAAGCGGCAAGCAAGGGTATCGTTCCGCAGGGAGGTGTGATTCGTCAACCATATCACGTTTTAGAGTTTATTGTAAGCATGTAAATAGAATGTGGAAAGGTAAGAATGATGTGTGTGAAATGTATGTACAATGCGATGTGTGTGTGTGTAGAGAATAAAAATGAAAATAAATAAAAATAAAGAGAATATGGAAGGGTGAGAATGGTGATTAAAGTGATAAATAAAATGATGGATAGGAGAGATGCATGAAAATGGTCACACAGGGTTCAACAAGTTCACCATACCTAAGTGCACAAATAGTTGGTTGTTAGACATTAAGGACATCCAATTTTAGTTAAGGGTTCGTTCTTGCCTCAATCCGATTTATACCCATTCATAGAGCTAACTGTTGAAGAGTGTGCCGAGAACCTCTCAAACACGAAACCGCAACCAACATATGTGAACCGATTCTACAAACAAAACTACATTGAGCCCCAATAATAGATTCGTACTGTAAAATGGCAACATGAAAGTCTAATGAATGTGGAAAGAGTGATTGTATCTCCGACCATAACTCACCTAGAGCCCCTAGAGTGAGAAATAGCCAAAGACCAATAATTGTAACTCTAACCATGACTCACCTAGAGCACTAGAGTGAGAAATAGCTAAAGTCCAATTGTTAACAAGAACATTGAACCAAACCCTTCTAATATGGCAATTTATAGGTTTACCCACTTTTCCTAGCTAATTAGCCAAAACTATGCCCGGAGAGCCCCTCCAAAAGGCACAATCCTAACTCTAAGTCACTCAAACTCATTCATGACATGCAATTTTGACCTTCCAAAGACATACATACACAAATGGGATATTTGATTACAACTACTCCTACAATTAAGTTAATCTACTCCTAATCCCATCCATGAACACATATCAATTTCCAATCATCCATAAACATGCATTTCAAGATAAGAGATATATTCAATAACAATCAAGAATGAATCAAAACACAAATTGGATATAAAAACAACCATTTATATATTGAGCACAAAATAGGTTTACAAATATTCCCAAGTGGGGATTACACATTCAAGAAAACAAGAAATACATAGAGAGTGAGAAATAGATATAACCCTTGAAGAAAACCTCCTCCAAGAGCTCCTTCCTTTGCTAGCTCGAAATTGACCAAAGCCCACTCCTATCTCTATGCAATCTACTCCTAAATGTGGTGGAAGATGTGTAGAAGGTGAGATGGGGAGCATCCATGGAGGAAAAACCTCCATGGATGCTCTTGGAAGCTTCTCTCTCTCTTATTTGGTGAAGAAAATGAAGAAGAAGAAGAAGAAGAAGTTTGTGGGGAGTGTGTTCTGATGGTTGAGAAGAGAATAAGGTGTTTATATAGTGTTGGGAGGTTAGGGCACGAATTGGGGATGAAAGGACGAAACTGTCCCTGAAATTCGCCCAAAAAACGACTTTCTGGAGTGATTCGGCGGTTTAATTCGGCGGTTTTAAGTAGCCGTTTAGACCTGACAACCTTTCAGCGTTTTCAGCATCGCGCACCGTTACGGAAATGGGCATAACTTCCTGTAGAAAGCTCATAATCACAATCCGTAAAATGTTCTGAAAACTAGACTTCCGGGGCTTTCTGAATATATAAAGATATCCATGTGGTTCGATCTGAGAAGGAAGATATGATCTCCGCAAGTTGTACATTCTGCACGCATATATACAATTTCAGCTCTTTTTGCTCCATTTTGCCTCCCAAACTAATCTTTAAGCTCAAAACCTTATTATAAGGAATATGTACCTACACAAGGCTCAAACAAAACATTATATACAAAAATACGCTCGAAAACGAGACAAACGATCGGAAATGGGGGACCTCAAATATGTATAAAATAGTGCGATCAATGGTGTATCCTCGTGAAGAATATCAGTAATCGCCAAGAGCTCATAGACCGCCTATAGCTCTCCAAGTTACCATATTTACTCATATGACCACATTTTGAACTTGGATATTTTGACTTGTCCAGAAGCCATGTTTCAGTAGACTCTATTGAAAACTTAACGTTAAGATTCAATATCCAATACCTCAAAACATCCATATGATGATATTCTACTCTCATTTAATAAATGGAGCCACGATGTCCATATCTATAAATGAAGTCATCTATCGATTAACAAATGAATACCACCAAACTATCGAGGATAGACTATGCTATATAATCGTACTCATTGATAACTCAAATGATAACACTTGCAACCATAAGTCCATTATTTATCTCAGGATTAAGATAGACTCTCCAATTGTCCTGATAATGAAAAGACTATTATCTATTGACGGTTCTAGATAAAGTATTTCATTGTGATCCGGTTCAATGCACCCAGTGCACTAGATTCTTTTACTCGAAGACCCTCCGATGATTTCAGACTCATCATAACTCATTTGATCCCACTCAAATGCTAGCAAAAGAATTCTACAACTTTAACAAAATAAAGGTGCCCAACCTTTAACTTAAGTTGTGAACATTATTCAAGACTAACTAAAGAATTGTGTCTACCTCATACATATCCAGATGTACGAACAATTCTTCTTTTCTCATAGTCTTTTGACCTTATGATTATTTACTTTTGACAATTATAATATTTAAACTATAAATGCTATAAGATTTGTTAAACCAGAAATCACATTATTAATATGAATAGATTGTCAAAAACACTATTACACTCTTGCTATTGAGCATAATCCTAACAAAAACAAGTAAAACGGTAAGCAAAGGTTCGTTCCACAGGGATTAGGTTAGAATAATCAATTTGCGATATAATCAATGTTAGTCTAATCTAGGTGCATAAAACATAAACCATATGTTTGGGTTTTTGATTGGTTAAGATATAATAAACTAGAAAAGTAAATAACAATAATATAAAGAAATTGAATAGATAGAAATCCAACATCAACAATACTAGATAAGAGAAATGGATGTAAACAATTAATATAGATGCTAGGGAATTGATTGATTAGCAAGTGGGTATGGGTAGTGCTTTTAAGCCACTTTAATGGACCAATCTCTACATGTTAACCATTTGTTTTCTAAGATGTGTTTAGGTCATTACTATAAACCCTAAACATCTTCCCACCACAATGCCTAACCGATTAAGGAAAGGGGGTCATGGTGGGATTGGTTGGTTACAAATCTAGGTTTAGATTAGTGTGGTTGATATACCCTCCACTAATCTATCCTATTTATTGGGTTCTTAATCACACAAGGGTGTCAATCCAAGGATGATTGCATAACATGTTATTCTAACAAGATTGTAATTAACAAGTGGATATACAAGTCAATCACATAGTGAATAGAATCTATTGAATAAAGAAATAGAACACATATAGAGATTCATTACAAAGCTTAAGCAAATACCCACAACCAAATGTTCCTCAAATCTATCCCCTAGATTAGGGGTTTATTTACACATAGTTACAATCAAATAGAAAGCAAGTAATAGGTAAGGAAATCACCCTTAGGCCTCCTTCTTTAGTGCTTGATCCTTCCTTTCCAAGAGTGGTGGAAGAGGGATGTGTGTTGATAGGTGGATGGCTAATGGTGAGTGACAAAGGTAATGGGTGGAGAAGATGGAAAGAGAGGAATGATTTAGGTGAGGTAGTCTAGTTGTTTGTTGATGAGATTGGAGAGGAGAAATGGGTGGATTAGGAATGGTGGAAGAAGGAATTTCTTGCTTGAACAAGTGTTGTCAAGAGTTCTCTAAAAGGGGAAGATAGTGATGAATTTATAGGGTTTTCAAATTAGGTCACTGATCTTCTATGTCACCATTTGAAGTGGCGACGTCAAGTGGCCACGCCACTAATTCTTCTATGTCGCCATTTGAAGTGGCGACGTCTGGTGGCCACGCCACTAATTCTTCTATATCGCCACTTTGTGTGGCCATTTGAAATGGCGACGACACTTGATTGAATTTAGCTTGGAATAAAACTCTCTATCGCCATGGCGACACTTGTGGCGACAATGCTTTATTTTGCCAACTTGTACACCTTTTGTACCAAACTTCTCTTCTTCTTCACAAATGCCCAAACACTCGATTCAACGACATTAAATACGGGGAAAATGCCCGAGAATCAAGCATAAAGAGACGAGAATGAGGGCCAAAATCATACCAATTTTGGCTCGATCAGTCAATGGATTTGAACCTAGCTCATATTACGAACTATTTATGTAGGATTGATCTATATGTAATGATTATATCAATGAACGGTTCGATTCCTATTCAAGTAATTAATTCTATAATGACAAGAGTGCAATTCCAGTTTTTTAGTGGAATAAATCTGGAATTAATAAATCTAATATTTAATTAATGAGTTTAATTAAATATTAAAGATTTATTGGAGCTTGAAATTATAGGTCTATGTGTCCCCATACCATCTCTATAACATTGTATACTAAGGCTTAGTGATTAATTTGGAATTAATCATCTACACCTAAAGAAGTTTATGTATTGTTTTATTAATTAAATAATGTTCGATTATTTAATCATATATATATAATAAAATAAGTTCATTATTTTATTATATATATATATATATTATAATTTGATTATTTAAATAAATATATATATATATATAATATTGATTATTTTAATATATATATATATTACATTATTTTTGGGGTGGTTGATTTCAGTGGATTTTATTATTGTTTCTTAATAGTCAAAAAGAAAAGGGGTGGAAAGCTAGCAAGAAGTACTCTTGCTTTTCAACATATTCAGTTTTTGTTTTGTTTTCTTCATTGGCATTAAATGCAAGGTTGAAATTTTGAAAAGTTTTTCTTACTCCATGCTTCTTGCCTTCTTTGTTCCGACACCCACATGCCACCCTACATGTTTTATAAATAAACTTTTAATTGTTAATTTTTATTAATACAAAAAGGAAGAGAAAGCATTGTGAATGCTCAAGCTCTTATTTTTCAAAGTCAAGTTTGGGCACCGCCCATCAAAAGAAAATGTTTTCACATTATGAATGATTATCCATTATTGATTAAGGTGGTGCATTGCTCTCTCTCTCTCTTAATATTAAGAGACACGCCCAAAAAGACTTTAAAAGAGAGATTTTTGGTTTTGAAAAAAAGAAAAAGATGAAAGAATAACAAGAAGGGTTCTTGTTCTTACACAAGAGAGAGAGAGGAACAAAGAAAGGTTCTTTGGTTTTCATTTATAAGGGAGAAATGCACCACTCCAAGAAAGTTTTTTGTTTTGTTTTGTGTCCTTGTTATTTTTCTTATACGAGAGATTCAGAGAAAAGAAAAATAGATAAATATTTTTGAATATTAAACCTCTAAAGAATTTTGTGAGATAGTCTCTCAATATTTTTCCAGTTTCTCAAGTGTTGAGTACACAACAAGTACAGAAATTTGAGAGTCGAATTTTTCTATTTAATGCCAAGATGCCCACCCGTCGGTTCTTTGGTGTTGGAGATTCGATGTGGAAGAACTTGGTTCAAGGGAATCACGAAGATTCTACAGTGGAGGAACTCGGTTCGAGTGAATCACAGAAAGTCTACAAGGGTAACGATTTCTTTCTCTACTATTTATATTAAATATTAGAATCAATATAATTACAACGATCCAGCTAAAACGTTTTTGATTTTAAGAAAAATTTTAAAAACCGGGCCCACCGCCCTGCTGTTGTGCGGATACCGATTTCGGTTCCCCGAAACCAACAGTGACATGTGAAGAGAATTCACACAAGAGTAATATACATATATGCAATCATGATAAGTGAGTGTGTGCAACTAAGTCTCTTCAATGAAAACTAAGCACTAGAGATATACTTTTGGAGTGCTTATCATCTCGAGGTCTTGAGAGAGCCTTTGAGTATGATCACCAATTACCTAAGCTACCCTTACATTTCAAACCACAATTATGGTTTGTCACCGAAATAAGCCAATCAAACTTTGAGGAACTTACAATCTCCTCCTTTGGCTATTTCGTGACAAAACCACCACTCACATTGATCCTCACAACAAAATAGAAACTAAAGGTCAACAATGATTTTCTACATTACAAAGACATATTCAAAAGATAAAACTTCAAGTCTTCAATTTCTTAAAGAACAACCAATCCTTCAAAACAAAGTTTCTACACTTTCCAATACAAGTGCAATGTGAGAAGATCAAGTGAAATTAAAACAAGCATTTGCATTTAAAGAATTTAAGCATAACATCATGCAATGTATGTGAAATGCAATACTCCCCCTCAACAGGTTACTCCTCCTCAATTAAGCACTCTCCCCAATGTGCGAATTAGCTACTCTCAATAAGCACTCTCCCTTACCAAATACTACTCCCTCTTTTTGTCATGATATAGACAAAGGAGTATCCCCAACCGGGTCACTTGTAGCAAAGAGAGATAGTAGCATACAAGACATTTGCGTAATCATATAATGCACTTTATGCAACGTAATTAATTGGAAGAGAAGTAAGGAGGTTTATTTTATAAAAATGTGTGATTATAATGCTTTGCATGCAAGACATGTTGCATTCAAATCCAAAAGCAATGGTATTTGGCAAAGAAAATGACAAAGGTTTCCTAAAGAATTCAAACCAATTTCACCATTTTTCATGAATCAAAACAAGGATATAAAGTTGTTAATCATTCAATTTTAATGAGCAACTATATCCAACTTTATAAGCTAAACAAGGCATGAGCGACTTTTTGCACCCTATTCGATTTTTCTGGGTATGAAACCCGTATGATAGTAGTCATGTTCAACAAATAATGAAAGAGAGACTTTGGATTTTAAAATCCTTAGAACGGATACAAGATCCTTTATTCATTTAAGTCTCATTAGCTTTTCACACATTGTTTTGCATTTAAGAATTGCAATTATCAATTCATGCTTTTTCATTTGAGCTTGTCATTTGAATTTCATGCTTTTCACATTTTAAGCATGTCATAAGAATTTCATGCTTTTTCATTTTGAGCATGTCATTTAAAGAATCATCATATCAAGGAGATTATTATAGGTCATTCAAATAGTACTTCCTATGTATATCTCCTAGTCCAAATATGCATGTTTGAAAATAACTATGACATGGATTGCAATCAAAGCAAGGTTCACACTTATTGAAGAAAATATCATATAAGCATATATGCAACCAAGATACTCAAGCAATTAATAAAGAAACATAAAATTTTTCAAATTTTTGCATTTGACAAGTATGCAAATTTGCTCTCTTTGCTTGAGCTCCCTATATGGGGTCAATTACCACACCTCATCAATGAAGGTCATGAGGTCCTATAGACCTACCAAGTTTATTGGACTTAGTTGAACCTATGGGAGACAAGTTAGCATCATAGCAGGCGGGTTCATCTTTTCTTATCCACTTTGGTGACATATTTTCAATCCTAGTGGTCAAAGGTTCATGAGGTCTAGAAGTCAAAGGATCATGTAAATGGGTTTTATCCTTCCTAGGAACATGCATCTTAGCTCTAGCCTTTTTCTTTTCAATCATGCTTTCAACTTTACGCATTTTGATATAATGAAAGTAACTTGGTCTAATGTGACCATCAATACCACAAAAATGACAAGTGAGACTAAAGTTAGGAATCATACCATTCCCTTATGCATACCTTGGTGCTTTCTGTAAGTGTCTCACTTTTGATTGGTTCATTTCGTTGACAAACCACAATGGGGTTCAAATATATAAGGGTAGCTTAGGATTGAAGTAATCCTCCTCAAATGTGAAAGGACCTTATTGTGGACATCATGAGCTTCAAGGAAGGTAGTTTACTTGTCTTGACTCTTAATTGAAGAGAATTATATTGCACACACACACATCTCATGCATTTACACTTCTTGTACCATGTTGTGTGTTTCTTGTTGGTGTATATTCTCTTTTCATGCATGATCATTGCCATAGCTATTAGCCTTGAAAATTGCATGATTTTTTACCTCTGACCGCTCCCATGATTGCTGTGATTTTTCACAGCAGTAGAGACAGCGGTTCACAAATAATGTCAACCGCTCCCATTACCGCTGTGGCTTTCACAACGGTACGGACAGCGGTCGATAGCTGGTGCATTTTTTTAAACGAAGTCTTTTCATCTTCTCACTCTCACTTCTATAAATAGACCCTTTTCTCTAGTCTATTTTAAGGTTTTGAGTTTCAAATCAACTAGAGAGAGTTTTTAGAGTGACTTCAAAGAAAAGCAACCAAGATTTGATCTTTCTTAATCAAAACCAAAAACCCGTCATCCTTTCATGGTTCATTAATCATCTAGCATCTTCTAGGTATGATTTCTTATGGGTTTTCTGCATTACTCACATGACTTGTGTAAGGATTCCCGTTGTTTTTAATTGGCTTATTTCGTGATCAAACCATATGTGGGGGTTCTTTGTAAGGGTAGCCTAAGTATCGGTCTTGTTGTTCGAAACCCTTTTGAAGACCTCGTGTTGATAAGCACCGAAGGTAAATTTCTATGTGCTTACTTTTCTTTGAAGAGATTTAGAAGCACACACACACTAAACATTCATTGCATATGTGTGCATTCTCTTCATTTGTCACAATTCACACTTGCACTTATTTATTATATTTTGTTGTGTGTTATTGTGTCTTGTTGTTGTGTTAATTCGTTTCCCGATAACTTTCGGAAACGTCCGCGCATGCACGAGAATGTGCTTGGTTTAGCGCGAGGACCGCCTATGGAGAATGCCCTTGGCTTCTCCTTGGTTTTCACCTTTCTAGGTGATCGGCGGTTATGATCGGCGGCCTGGCCGCCGAATTAAACCGCCGTTTCAGTCCAGATTGGTCTGAAGCTTTTCTGCGGTTAATATCGGCGGTCACGACCGCCGTTCGAAACCGCCGTTTCAAGACCTGATTGATTTATCTCTCGGTCTAATTCGGCGGTTGAAACGGCGGGCATTAAACCGTCGTTCGAAACCGCCGTTCATACCTGGTCGATTTTGATCTCTCTGTTCTGTTTCGGCGGTTGGAATCGGCGGTCACGAAACCGCCGAATGAACCGCCGTTTTTGCTCTGTTCTTCACGAGCTCAATTCGGCGGTCATTAACGGCGGCCTGGCCGCCGATTGAAACCGCCGATCGGCGCGTTTCTTTGAAACTTACTTAAACGACCACACTTTGATTTGGCCCCCTATATATATGCCACTTTGACTTTAGGTCAAAAAAGAGAGTTCATATTCAGAATTCATACTTAGGATATTTTTCAAAGAGAAGAAAAATTCCAAGAACTCCATTCTTGATTCTCAAACACTTTTCATGATCATCAATCATCATCTAGCATCATCTTAGATCATCTAGATGTCATCTAGCATGGAATCTTCATCATACTTTGCTTGGTAAGCTTTTCACTAATATCTTACATGTTTTGTGTTTCTCTTATCTAGCAATCTCAATTAATTACTTGTTTGTTATTTTGTATGCTTTAGATACAATATTGAGATGAGTATGATGTATGTTTGAGATTTTATATTGTGCTTGCATATTAGGTTTTGTGCTTAATATTGATTAGCTAAACTAATTGACATGTCATTTAGTTTTGATATCTAGGATTATACTTAATTGCATATTAATCATCTTAGATAAGCATATAGGGTTTCCCTTGCTCTATGTTGCATTTTGGATATTCACATATATTCACTTAGGGTTGTATTCTCTTCAAAGAGAAAGTAAGTCTTGTGTGTAGCATCCGGGATTAGGTTGCTTAGAACGCAAGCAAATTGGACTAGGTTCACTCATACCGGGATTAGGTAGGTGTGTGATTACTTCCGGGATTAGGTTGTAATCGTTTGCACATTTAGTGGATTCGAGGTTCGAGTGTGGCTTACTTACATAGCCCGTGGTTTTTCCCGTGAGGGTTTCCACGTAAAAACCAAGTGTTGTTTTTATTTCCGCACCATATTACAATTGCTTGGTTATATTATCTTGAGGGCATTTTCGTAATTTTGACTAACACGAAAAATTGGGTAAAAAGCGTAAAATCTATTCACCCCCCCTCTAGATAGCTTTATACACACCGTGCTATTATTTGTTTCAACTTGTAGTTAGAACATCATCTACATCTTTTTATATGTTCTTGCTCTACAAGATAGCTCATTTATGACGTGACTAGTTTCAAGATTGCATCTTTATTACTTGACTAGTTTCAAGATAGCTTTTTTATTATGTTTTGCGAGTTGTTTGTGATAGCTATTGCATATAGGTTTGATTTGCACATATAGCTAGGTTATATGCATCTCATATAGCTACATGATATCTAGGAATGTCTTTAACATGTTCATCCATGCCTAGATAAGCTTAAATGTTTAACCTTGCATTTATGCTTCTTGAATATTGCATATATTCACTTTAGGTTGTTTATCTCTTCTCTTTGAGAGACAAGTCTTGTATTTGCCTTTTGGTAGTTTGCAAGCAAGGGACTAGATTCACTTTTGAAGGCCTGCGGGTAGTAGTGGTAGATTAGTAACCGTGTAAGGTTTAACGTGGTCAACCTAGGTTATAATTGCCCTTACAATTAGTGGATTGAGGTTCATGTGTGGCGCACATAACAGCCCGTGATTTTTCTCGTGAGGGTTTCCACGTAAAAATCAAGTGTCGTTTATATTCCGCTTTATTACACTTGATTTTATTTTATGACTAGATAGGGTTTTTTCGTAATATTGATTAATCGCAAAAAGTTGGTAATAATCCGATTAAAATCTATCACCCCCCCTCTTGATTATATTAGGGCACGTTTTATATATATTTTCACTTTCCCTTGTCGTTGTGGTTGTCTTGGTTATTGGATTGGATCTCTCCATCTTTGTTGTTGACCAAAACAAGGTTGCTTGCTCAATTGAGCTTGCATGATCGGTCTCTTCCCTTGATGGATTTTTGGTTGAGGGAAGTTAGCATGTGGAGCCCTTTTTGGTTGAGCTTCAGCTTGACCTTTTGGTGCCACCTTTACTTGGGCACTTCTTGAACATTCTCCTAGGTCAATCTTCTTTTTAGGGTGTTTAGAAGGAGGAGACTTTTTGAAGTCCATGCTCTTGACAAAGGTTATCTTACTTGAAGAGGAAGCATCATTGTCATCAATGTAGCCAAGACCTTTCTTGTCACTTGGCCTTTTTCCAACTCCCAACATGTGGTCAAACTTCTCAGTGCTTGAAGCCATCTTAGCCATTGAGGCTTTAGCCTCTTTAAGCTCTCTTTTCAACCCTTCTTCTCTCCTTTTAGATAAAGCTAACTTATCTTGTAGCTTATCTTTATCCTTCATGGATCTCACCACTTCCCCACTCAAGTGGTCAACTTGCGTTGAAAGCTCTAGATTCTCCTCCTTCAATCTTCTAATTTCTTTCTTGTTCCTCATCCTTGAGCTTTCAAACTTGACTATGTAGTCATGAAGATCCATACTCTCCACATTTCCATTTGTGGAGTGAGATGACGAATTCTCAACACTTGAGTCATCTCCTATTCCTTCCATCTCACTAAAGGAGTCATTTTCCTCATCAAGACCTTCACCTTGGTCATATGAAGTTATATGAACCATATCCCAATGAGTAGCTACACCAACAACTTCTTTAGCTACTTCTTCATCTAGTTCTTCTTTGGGATCACAAGTCAAGGCATCTTTGCCATCTTCTTCAACTTCTACACGAGTGGCTTCAAATGTCGTGTAGTTAATGGCAAGCTTTTCATCACTTGAAGGATTTTCTTCACGCTTATCCTAACTCCATTAGGTGGCCATCGTCTTTCCTTTTCTTCAATCCTTCAAGTTTCCACACTCCAGAAAGATATGCTCGAATCCTTCACATTCGTAGCATTGAATCCCCTCTCTTGCAGACATCTCTTGGTTTGGCTCATCATTCTTGACCTTGGTCTTCTTTTTGAAGCCATCCCCCTTTGAACCATAACCATTCTTTTATAGACTCAAGAACTTCTTGAATCTCTTGACAATTAGTGCCATGTCTTTATCCGAGTCATCCTCCTTCTTGTCATGCTTGGAAGTCTTCAAAGCAATATTCTTTTTCTTTTTAGGAGGTGAGGTGGTAGCCTTTCTTGACTCATAGGCTAGAAGTCTTCCAATGACTTCACTCGGCTTCACATCCTTGTACTCACTATTCTCTTCGAAAGCCGTTACCTTGGACTCAAATCTTTCGGGGGGAGATCTCATAATTTTCTATTTGATCCTCCTATCCGAATAAGGGTCACCAAGTTGATGACTTTGGTTGACTATGTCCATCTACTTAACCTCGAAGTCGTTGAAGCAGTTGTTCTCCTCCATTTTAAGCGTCTCTAATTGAGTTTGGACAACTTGAAGCTTTAAGTCCTTAACCACTTCGGTTCCCTCATGTGCAACCTCTAGGATGTCCCATGCCTCTTTAGCGATCCTAGTGTTTTGAATCAATTTATATTGATTCTCATCCATTGCACATAGGATGGCATGTATCGCCTTCCTATTCCACTTCGATGCCTCAAACTCTTGCGCATTCCACTAAGCCTTCGGTTTGAGCACATCCTCTCTTCCACCCGTAGGAGTCATCATTGGTGGAGCGTAGCCATCTTCAACCGCCATCCAAGCACGATCATGGATTTGACATATGTACGACTCCATCTTGCCTTTCCAAGAGGCATAATTTGACCCGGTGAGTAGGGACGGCCTCGTGCTAGAAGCACCCTTATTTCCTCCACCGTTTCCACTCATAGTGTTTATGAATGAATGAAATGAATGCAAATGTATGAATGACCAAAAATCACACAAAATGCACAACACACCAAAATCAGCAAAGGATCACCTAAGTATATCTAGGAACCTGCTATGATACCAATTCAAACTAATTATGGCATGCTAATATTATGAAGAGGGGGGGTGACTAGATTTTAATCAAGTTATATTACCGAATTAGTCAATATTCTAAATGTAATCCCCAAACTAGTCACAAAATAAAATCAACTGTAATAATGCAGAATTTAAAAGAAACCTGATTTTTACGTGGAAACCTTCAACAAGGAAAAACCAAAGGCTATTATGTGCGCCACACACGAACCTCAAAACCACTAATTGCAATGGTGTTTACAACTTAGGTTGACCTTAACCTCTCACGATCTATAACCCACCACTACTACCTACAGGCCTTTAAAAGTTAATCTAGTCCAATTTGCTTGTGGCCTAAGCAACCTTAGCCACAAGACTTACTTCTCAATGAAGAGATTAAATAGACTATATGAATATAAATGATATCCAAAATGCAAATAGAGCTAGGGAACACTAAATACTTATCTAGGATTATAAGATGACAATTGAATCAATCCTAGATATCAAATGCTATATGACATAGCATAAAGCATAGCTAACATAGATTAAGCAATCCTAAGTATAGCTATCACAATACAACAATCAATCAAAACAACACAACAATCTCTATCTTGTATAATATTGTAAGGTTCCCATTTATTGATTGGCTCATTTCGTGGACAAACCACATGTTGGGGGTTCTTTGTAAGGGTAGCCTAGGTATCGGTGTTATTGCTCAAGCCCTTTGAAGACCTCGTCTTGATAAGCACCGAAGGTAAATTTCTATGTGCTTACTTTTCTTTAAAGAGATTAGTTGCACACACACACTTAACATACATTGCATATGTGTGCATTCTCTTCACTTGTCACATTTCACATTTGCACTTATTTGTTATATTTTGTTGTGTGTAATTGTGTCTTGTTGTCTTGTAATTCGTTTCCGATTGTTTTTAGAAACATCCGCGCATGCACTAGAATGTGCTTGGTTTAGCGCGAGGACCGCCTACGGAGAATGCCATTGGCTTCTCCTTGGTTTTCACCTTTGTTGGTGATCGGCGGTTATGATCGGCGGCCTGGCCGCCGAATGAAATCACCGATTTCTTTCAGTAGTGTATGGAGCAATTCTGCGGTTATGATCGGCGGTCATGACCGCCATTCGAAACCGCCGTTCAAGACCTGATTGATTTTATCTCTCGGCCTATTTTGGCGGTTGGATCGGCGGTCACGATTGAAACCGCCGTTTTCATACCTGATTGTTCTTTTAATCTCAGGTTTGATTTGGTGGTTAGATAGGTGATCACGAAACCGCCGTTGGTCCCCTGTTCCTCTCGGGCCAATTCGGCGGTTATTATCGGTGGCCTGGCCGCCGATTGAAACCACAGATCGGTGCGTTTCAGGGGCAGACTTGTCTTTTCACATGCTCTATTTTTCATGCCTATAAATACATCACTTTCTCTTGTTCTGAATGTAACTCTTTAATCATCAAGAACCCTACTTTAAAAAGAGAGATTTTTTAAGAGAGAAAGCAATCAAGTTTGCTCATCAAACACTCAAACCACAAACCATTTGCATCAAAGTTCATCATTCTCTAGCATATCTAGGATGCTTGCTTGCATGGGTCTTTGATCATCACACTTGCTTTGGTAAGTTTGAAACAAATTATAGCACGGTGTGTATAAAGCTATCTAGAGGGGGGTGAATAGATTTTACGCTTTTTACCCAATTTTTCGTGTTAGTCAAAATTACGAAAATGCCCTCAAGATAATATAACCAAGCAATTGTAATATGGTGCGGAAATTAAAACAACACTTGGTTTTTACGTGGAAACCCTCACGGGAAAAACCACGGGCTATGTAAGTAAGCCACACTCGAACCTCGAATCCACTAAATGTGCAAACGATTACAACCTAATCCCGGAAGTAATCACACACCTACCTAATCCCGGTATGAGTGAACCTAGTCCAATTTGCTTGCGATCTAAGCAACCTAATCCCGGTTGCTACACACAAGACTTACTTTCTCTAGAAGAGAATACAACCCTAAGTGAATATATGTAAATATCCAAAATGCAACATAGAGCAAGGGAAACCCTATATGCTTATCTAAGATGATTAATATGCAATTAAGAACAATCCTAGATATCAAAACTAAATGACATGTCAATTAGTTTAGCTAATCAATATTAAGCACAAAACCTAATATGCTAGCACAATACAACTTCTCAAACATACATCATACTCATCTCAATATTGTATCCAAAGCATACAAAATAATCAACAAGTAATTAATTGAGATTGCTAGATAAGAGAAACACAAAACATGTAAGATATTAGTGAAAAACTTACCAAGCAAAGTATGATGAAGATTCCATGCAAGATGACATCTAGATGATCCAAGATGATGCTAGATGATGATTGATGATCATGAAAAAGTGTTTGAGTGATTAAAATTGAGTTCTTTGTGTATTTTTCTTCTCTTGAAAAATATTCTAAGTATAGAATATGAATATGAACTCTCTTGGCTGACCTAAAGTCAAAGTGTTATATATATAGGGGCCATAAGTGAAGTGTGGTCGTTTTGAAAAACGCACCAAAAATTGCTCTGTGCGCTGGTGGCCTTGCGCTGGACGACAGGCGCAAGACCAGCGCACACGCACATTTTTGCATTGGCGCTGGACGACATGCGCTCACACAGGCGCCAGACCAGCGGAGCCACACTGTGCGATCAGCGCTGGTGACCTTGCGCTGGTGTAGACCAGCGCACGACCGGCGACAGAGAACTGGACGATCTGCGCTGGTGGGCTGTGTTGGTGTGGACCAGCGCACGACCAGCGGCACGTCACTGGGCGTTTTGCGTCGGTGAGCGGCGCTGGACGTCAGGCGCAGGTGGACCAGCGCACAGCCCACAACTTTGAACCCTACAAGCAATCATGCAAGGGGAACAAAGGTAAACTAAGATGCATCCTAAAAGCCTAAATGCTATGATGTTATAAACACAAGATGCAATCATTATACCAAGCAAGAAGAGATGTAAATAGGCATTGATGCACAACAAAAAGAAACACAACATACAAAGATTAAACATATGCATGAGTTGTGAGTGTGTGCAACTATCTCTTCAAGACAAGTAAGCACTTAGAGTATTACCTTTGGTGCTTGTCAATTATGAGGTCTTCAAAGGGCCTAAGCAATAACAACAACATCTAAACTACCCTTACAAAGAATCCCCACATATGGTTTGATCACGAAATAAGCCAATTAAAAACAACGGGAATCCTTACAATCTCCCCCTTTGGCTATTTTGTGACAAAACCATCACTCACATTGATTCCTCACAAAAAAATAGAAACTACGGGACTACAATGATATTCTACATTACAAAGAGATAAGAGAATGCAACTTGAAGTCTTCAATCCTCTTGTAGAATAAACAATCCCTGAAAAGAGTTTCTAACATTTCTAATACAAGAAAAGTGTGAGATTAATCATGTGAGAACAATACCAAGCATTTGCATTTTTAGAATTTAGGCACAACATTACCAAATGTATGCAATGTATGATAAATGCAATGCTCCCCCTCAACGGGTTACTCCCCCTCAATGTATGTTCTCCCCAAAGTGCACAATAGCTTCTATATTTTGCACCTCCCCTTACCATATCCTACTCCCCCTTTTTGTCATGATATAGGCAAAGGAGTAGTCCCCAACCGGGTCACTCATAGCAACGAGAGATAGAAGCATGCACGATTTGCATATACATATAAGTCACTTTATGCACTTCAATTAATTTGAGAGAAACAAGGAGATTTACTTTTAGAAAATGTGTGAATCCAACATGCTTTGCATACAAGACATATAGCATTCAAGTCCAAAATACAATGGTATTTGGCAAAGCAAATGACAAAGGTTTCTAATAAGAATTCAAACCAATTTCACCAATGTCATGGGAAAAGCAAGGATATAGAGATTATTGATTTCAATTTAAGAGCAACTATATCCAACTTTATAAGCGAAACATGGCATGAGCGACTTTGCACCCTATTTGATTTTTCCGGATAAGATATTCGTATGATAGTAACCATGTTCAACTAATAAAGAAAGAGAGACATTTGGAATGTAAATTCCTTTGAACGGATACAAGATCCTTTATTCATTTTGAGTCTCATAAGCTTTCACACAAGTTTTGCATTTTTAAGAATATGCAATCATCAATTCATGCTTTTCATGTGAGCATGTTATATGAATTTCATGCTTTTTCATTTGTCATTAGCATGTTATTAAAGAATCATCATGTCATGGAGATAACTATAGGTCATTCACATCATACTTCCTATGTAAATCTCCTAGTCCAAAAATGCATGTTTGAACATAAATATGACATGGATTGTAAACAAGCAAGGTTCACACTTATTGAATTGAAAACATATATACATATGTACAACCAAGCTTACTCAAGCAATTAAAAGAAGAGGCATAAGATATTTCAAATTTTTTGCAAGATACAAGAATGCAAAATAGCTCTCTTTGCTTGAGTTCCCCATATGGGGTCAATCATCAACCTTCAACAATGAAGGTCATGAGGTCCTATAGACCTCCCAAGTCCATTTGGCTTGGATGAACCTATTTGAGACTTGATAGTCTCATAGCAAGCGGGTTCATTTTTCCTTATCCACATAGGTGTGACATTTTTCTTCCTAGTGGTCAATTGTTCTAGAGATCTAGATGTCATAGGATCATGTAAATGAATTTCTTCCTTCCTATGAGTATGCATTCTAGCTCTAGCTTTCTTTTTCTCAATCATGCTTTTAACTCTACACATTTTAATGTAACGAAAGCACTTTGGTCTAATATGACCATCAACACCACAAAAATGACATGTAGGGACAAAGTTAGGAATCATACCATGTCCTTGTGCATGTATAGGAGCCTTCCCATGTCTTTGTGGTTGTCTTGGTTGTTGGATAGGATTTCTCCTTCTTTGTTGTTGACCAAGACTTGGTTGATTCCACGGTTGAGTTTGCATGATTGGTCTCTTCCCTTGATGGATTTGAGTTTAAGGGAAGTTAGCATGAGGAACTCTTGTAGGTTGAGCTTGAGGTTGTCTTCTTGGAGCTACCTTCACTTGTGCACTATGAGAGCATTGTCCTAGCTCAATCTTCTTCCTAGGAGTTTGCACCGGTGAATCTTCTTTGTAGCTCAAGCTTTTGACAAACATGGTCTTGTTAAGAGTGGAGGACTCCTTAGTATCTTCAAACCCAAGACCTCTCTTATCACATGGACTCTTTCCAACACTTAACATGTGGTCAAGTTTTTCGGTGCTAGAAACTATCCTAGTCCTTGATCCTTTAGCCTCTTCAAGCTCTCTTTTTAATTCTTCTTCATTCCTCTTAGATAAGTCTAACTCCTTTCTTAGCTTATCTTCAATATTCTTGGATCTATCCACTTGTTCACTTAAGTGGTCAACATGAGCCTCAAGATCTAGATTCTCTTCTCTCAATCTTCGTATCTTTTCCTTGGTCTTCATTGCTAAGCTTTTAAACTCAGTGAGGTATTCATCTAGAACCTTTTTCTTCACATATCCATGTGAGGAGTTAGATGAAGAGTCATCTTTATTAGAGTCACTTTCTTCTTGACTCTCATTCTCTTCTTCATTGTAGGAGATCGGAAAGGCAAAATAGTTGTTCTCACAATCATTCAAGCTTGAGGGACTTCCTTCAACAACTTTCACTTTGTTGTCCCGCTTGTGAGAGCAACCTAATGCCAAGAATTTTTCCACAATCTCTTCATCACTATTACTTGAAGTGGCGGCCTCCTCTCTTTCATCTTCCAAGTTAGCACATTCCTTGGAGATATGCCTGAATCCTCCACATTCGTAGCATTGAATCTTCTCTCTTGAAGACATCTCATGATATGGCTTGACATTCTTAATAGTGGACTTCTTCTTCTTGAAGTCATTCCCCTTTAAGCCATAATCACTCTTTTGAAGATTCAAGAACTTCTTGAATCCTTTGGCAATGAGTGCCATGTCTTCATATGAGTCATCCTCCTCCTCTTCCATCTTGGATGTCTTCAAGGCAATATCCTTTTTCTTCTTAGGAGGAGATGAGGTAGCCTTTCTTGATTCATAGGCTAGAAGTCTTCCAATGACTTCACTCGGCTTCATTTCCTTGTAAGTGTCATTTTCTTCTAAAGCCGTCACTTTGGGTTCGAACCTCTCGGGAAGTGATCACATGATCTTTTGCTTGATTCTTCTATCCGAGTAAGGATCACCAAGTTGGTGACTTTGGTTCACAATGTCCATTAGTCTCACTTGGAAGTCATTGAAGTGCTCGTGCTCTTCCATCCTAATGGTCTCAAACCGAGTTTGAAGGACTTGAAACTTTGAGTCCTTGACAACCTCGGTGCCTTCATGTGCAACTTCTAGGATGTCCCATGCCTCTTTAGCAATCCTAGTAATTTGAATCAGTTTGTACTGATTTTCACTCACTGCACATCGGATGGCATGAATAGCCTTGTTGTTCCACATGGAGTCAATAAATTCTTGAGGACTCCACTGTGCCTTAGGCTTGAGAACTTCTTCTCCTCCATCCGTAGAAGTCATCATAGGTGGAGCATATCCATCTTCAACCGCCATCCATGCCCTATCATGGATTTGGCATATGTATGCTTCCATCTTCCCCTTCCATGAGGAGTAATTATCGCCGATGAGCAACAGTGGCCTCACGCTCGACGCTCCCTCTTTGCTCATCCCGAAACCACTCATAGTGTTTGGATGAATGCAAATGAGATGAATGCAAAATGTATGAATAAATCAAAAAATCACACAAAATGCAAAACACACCAAAATGAGCAAGGATCACCTATGTATGTCTAGGAACCCGCTCTGATACCAATTGAAACAAATTATAGCACGGTGTGTATAAAGCTATCTAGAGGGGGGTGAATAGATTTTACGCTTTTTACCCAATTTTTCGTGTTAGTCAAAATTACGAAAATGCCCTCAAGATAATATAACCAAGCAATTGTAATATGGTGCGGAAATTAAAACAACACTTGGTTTTTACGTGGAAACCCTCACGGGAAAAACCACGGGCTATGTAAGTAAGCCACACTCGAACCTCGAATCCACTAAATGTGCAAACGATTACAACCTAATCCCGGAAGTAATCACACACCTACCTAATCCCGGTATGAGTGAACCTAGTCCAATTTGCTTGCGATCTAAGCAACCTAATCCCGGTTGCTACACACAAGACTTACTTTCTCTAGAAGAGAATACAACCCTAAGTGAATATATGTAAATATCCAAAATGCAACATAGAGCAAGGGAAACCCTATATGCTTATCTAAGATGATTAATATGCAATTAAGAACAATCCTAGATATCAAAACTAAATGACATGTCAATTAGTTTAGCTAATCAATATTAAGCACAAAACCTAATATGCTAGCACAATACAACTTCTCAAACATACATCATACTCACCTCAATATTGTATCCAAAGCATACAAAATAATCAACAAGTAATTAATTGAGATTGCTAGATAAGAGAAACACAAAACATGTAAGATATTAGTGAAAAACTTACCAAGCAAAGTATGATGAAGATTCCATGCAAGATGACATCTAGATGATCCAAGATGATGCTAGATGATGATTGATGATCATGAAAAAGTGTTTGAGTGATTAAAATTGAGTTCTTTGTGTATTTTTCTTCTCTTGAAAAATATTCTAAGTATAGAATATGAATATGAACTCTCTTGGCTGACCTAAAGTCAAAGTGTTATATATATAGGGGCCATAAGTGAAGTGTGGTCGTTTTGAAAAACGCACCAAAAATTGCTCTGTGCGCTGGTGGCCTTGCGCTGGACGACAGGCGCAAGACCAGCGCACACGCACATTTTTGCATTGGCGCTGGACGACATGCGCTCACACAGGCGCCAGACCAGCAGAGCCACACTGGGCGATCAGCGCTGGTGACCTTGCGCTGGTGTAGACCAGCGCACGACCGGCGACAGAGAACTGGACGATCTGCGCTGGTGTGGACCAGCGCACGACCAGCGGCACGCCACTGGGCGTTTTGCACCGGTGAGCGGCGCTGGACGTCAGGCGCAGGTGGACCAGCGCACAGCCCACAACTTTGAACCCTACAAGCAATCATGCAAGGGGAACAAAGGTAAACTAAGATGCATCCTAAAAGCCTAAATGCTATGATGTTATAAACACAAGATGCAATCATTATACCAAGCAAAAAGAGATGTAAATAGGCATTGATGCACAACAAAAAGAAACACAACATACAAAGATTAAACATATGCATGAGTTGTGAGTGTGTGCAACTATCTCTTCAAGACAAGTAAGCACTTAGAGTATTACCTTTGGTGCTTGTCAATTATGAGGTCTTCAAAGGGCCTAAGCAATAACAACAACATCCAAACTACCCTTACAAAGAATCCCCACATATGGTTTGATCACGAAATAAGCCAATTAAAAACAACGGGAATCCTTACAAAGTTTTTCACTATTATCATACATAATTAGTGTTTAATTTATTATGGCATCTCTTTTATTACTTGATTGTTCTTAGATTATATTCTAATATTCAAAATAGAGATTGTTGTGTTGATTTGATTGAGTGTTGTTTTTATGATAGATATCTAGGTTTCTCTAATCTATGATTATCTAAGCGAATTGACATGTCATTTAGTTTTAATATCTAGGATTGTTTTTAATTGCATATTCATCATCTTAGATAAGCATATAGGGCTTCCCTTGCTCTATGTTGCATTTGAGTATTCATATATTCACTTAGGGTGTTAATCTCTTTTTAGAGAATTAAGTCTTGTGTTGTGACCGGGATTAGGTTGCTTAATTCGCAAGCAATCGGACTAGGTTCACTTATACCGGGATTAGGTAGGTGTGTGATTACTTCCGGGATTAGGTTGTAATCGTTTACAGATTTAGTGGATTCGAGGTTCGAGTGTGGCTTACTTACTAGCCCGTGGTTTTTCCCGTGAGGGTTTCCACGTAAAAATCAAGTGTTATTTAATTTCCGCATTTTATACTTGATTTATTGCTTTATCTATTTAGGGGTAATTTCGTAATTTTGACTAATCACGAAAAATTGGGTAATAAGCTTAAAATCTATTCACCCCCCCTCTAGATAGTTTATACACACCGTGCTATAATTTGTTTCAAATATAATATAATCCAAGAACATACAAGTAATTAAAGAGATGTCTTGTTAAGTAAAACACTAAGATTGGATGAAATTAGTGAAAAACTTACCAAGAGATGTGTGTCGAGTAAGACCCAAGCAAGCAAGCATCCTAGATGAAAATACAATACTTGCGTGTGTCTTAACAACCTAGAGGGGGGGTGAATGGGTTGTTAATCGATTATTACCAATTTTTCGATTAGTCAAAATTAATATATGAAACCCAATTCAACAAACAATAAAAAATCAAGTAAAGAATGCGGAAATAAATGAACACTTGATTTTTACGTGGAAACCCTCACGGGAAAAACCACGGGCTAATATGTGCGCCACACACGGTCAACAAAATCCACTATATGAAAAGGAATTTACACCCTCAAGTGATTCTCGGACTCTCACCCTAGATAACCTCAGGCTATGGACACTACCACTCGCCACTCTTGGTTCAATCCCTAGTGATATCCCCTGATACACTACTCTTGGCCTGAGCAACTCCTAATCTACCCCTCGGGCCTTTTACAGTGAACTTAGACCAACCCTAGACAACCTCTATATGAAAAGAAGGTTACACTCTCAAGTGATCTCCACGATCTACTACTATTGGCGTGAGCACCTTCTAATCTACCCGCATGCCTTTTATAGAGGAGCTAGTACAATGCTTGTGCAACTTCACTTAGAAGCCACAAGACTTTGACTCTATGAAGAGAATTAACAACCTATGTGAATATGTGATGATATTCAAAATGCAAATAATGCTAGGCTACACTAAATGCTTATCTAGGAATTTAAGATGTCAATGTGGACAACCCTAGATATCATGATGTCTATATGAATGCTCATAAAGACTTGACTAGATGAAAACATGCAAGTCTAAGACCTAGTCATCAAACAAAATGCCAATCAACACAAGTTGTCAATAATCATGGCAAGGACTATAAATATGCAATTAACAAATGCAATCAAGGAGTCCTACTCAACAATGTATAAATGTAAATCATATAGACTTAGCTAGATGTTATCAATCACAAAACAATCCTAGCTATCAAACAATGTCAACATGTCCATACATGTGAACTCATTTAAAATCTTAAGAACATTTTATAAAGCTTGACTAGATAAATAAACATACATCTATCAACCTAATCATCAACCAATTTCACAAGAATGTTCTAGGGTTAGCTATTTAGGGAAAATCATCCTAATCATGTAAGCTATCACAAACAAAACCCAATCATGTCATAACTTCACTAAATATGCAATAGGAGTGAAGATTTGCTAAACTAAATCAAAGACATGTCTTGACTAAGATAGAACAATAAATGAAGATGTGATGTTTGTTCTACTTACCAAGTCAAGAAACCAAGAAGACCCATGCTTTAAAGATGTTCAATGATGCATGAAGAAGATGGGTTTTGGGTTTGGAGAGTCAATCAAGCTTTCATGAAGCTTTCTCTCTCTAGGAAACTCTTAATCTCTCTCTAGGGTTGTGTATCTTTTGTTTCCTTGAATACAAATGAGAGATAAAGATGTATTTATAGTGCTAAGATGATAGCCCTATAATTTTTGTGACTTTTGCTCCAAAAAAGAGCCAAATCGGACTCCAAATGAGTGAGATATAGCAACATTACGAAACATGGGTGGAGCATTGTGCTGGACGTCATGCACCACACCAGTGCCACACAAGCGCAACATCTCTGGACCAAAAGCACTAGATGAGAAGCGCTGGACGAGCAGTGCCACACCAGCGCACAGGTGTGACAACGCAACAGCTCAATATTCGAGCGCTCCGAAACATGACCAAATGACATCAAAACCTTTCGTATGATATGTCGTTGCAAAAGTATGGAAGTATACTTTCTACTCCAATTTATGGAATGACATTTCGATATCTATAGAAAACGTTATGGTCATTAGAGTGACCAAAGGTCAGATTCAGATGACAGCAGTGATGCCCTGTTTTAGTGGTCACTTTGGAGATTTCAAAACCAATCCAAACGGTCATAAAATATTACGTTTAATATACCGTTGGAAAGGTATAGGTGTCTAGTTTGTCTAGAATTTTACAAAACTCAATTTAAATCTTTTTATAAAAAGTTATGGTCATAAGACCATACAAAGGTCAGTTTTGTAAAACATGTTTAAATCAATGAAATCCAATTTTGAAACTAGACACTTACTCCAAATAACCAAACCAAATCTAGCACTTATCCAAGAGAAGGTTGAGACCTTCTCAAGTGGTCAACCATCACGCTAAGACATTCACATCATCGTGCAAGCACGGATGTTTCCGATCACACAAACGGAAACAAATTACACCACACTTAAGACTAACATACATGAAGTGCAAGTGTGGGATGTGAATGCATCCTAATGCCTAACATATCATGGCATTGCATGAACGAGATGCAATCATTTAAACATGCATGAAGAGACTTCATGGCTTTGCATCCTAATGCCTAAACATGTCATGACATTTCAATAAACTAGATGCAATCAAATAAACATGCATGGGAATGGATAACATCATGAATAATCACCAAGCATGTGACACACAAAAGATATGCAATATATGAAAATGCATAAGTGTGATGATAAAGTATATAAGCACACAATTATGAGAAACACAAATGCAATCATATAAATGCAATGAAAGTGTGTGTGTGCTAAAAGACATAGATGCACTAATCATTGAAACACACATGCATGGTAACTAATACACAATATATAAAGATGCATGCAAGTGTGTGTGCGCACCTAATCTCTTCAAGAATCATGGTCAAATGGTATACCTTTTGGAGCTCTTGATCTTGAAGTCACCTTGGGAAGTCCGGAAGCTTGTCAACCACAATAACCTAAGCTACCCGTTACATACCAATCCCAATGTGGTTTGTCATGAAATAAGCCAATCAATAAGTATGCACTACCACTAGATATGCTAGAAGATGGTAGGTGAAGTTTTGATGCATATGAGAATGGTTTTTGAGTGTTTAGAGAATCAAAGGAGCAACCTTCGTGCCTTTTCTCTTAAGTCTCTTTATATTTCTCTTTAAGGTACATAAAATGCAAGAGCTTGATTCAGAGAAAGAGATAATGATGTATTTATAGACATCAAGAATAGGGTAGGTGAAAAGACAAGTTTACCCCTGAAACGTGCCATCGGCGGTTTCAAAACTGCCGATCCAACCACCGAATTGAATCCCGTGAGAACAAGGGATCAACGGCGGTTTCATTCGGCGGTTTCACGGCCGCCGAATCCAACATCCGATTTGAGCTTGAGATATTTCAATCAATCAAGTCTCATCGACGGTTTCAAACGGTGGTCCTAGCCGCTGATCATAACCGTAAAATTACTCCAGAACTTTCTGGACTCAAACGGCGGTTCCATTTGGTGGTCATGGTTGCCGATCAAATCATCGTTTCACCACTTTCGGTGAAACCAAAGGAGAAGCCAAGGGCATTCTCTGAAGGCGATCCTCACGCTAAACCAAGCACACAATCGTGCATGCACGGACGTTTTCAAACAATATTCGGGAAATGAATTACTAGACACATTAACACACAATAAAATACAACAACGAAGTACAAGTGTGATATGTGACATGTGAAAAGAATACACACAAGAGCAACATACATATATGCAATCATGATAAATGAGTGTGTGCAACTAAGTAACTTCAATGAAAACTAAGCAGTAGAGATATACCTTTGGAGTGCTTATCATCTCAAGGTCTTAAGAGGGCCTTTGAGCTTGATCACCAATTACCTAAGCTACTCTTACATTTCAAACTCCAATTGTGGTTTGTCACCAAAATAAGCCAATCAAACTTTGAGGAACTTACATGGCCAATGTGAGGGGGATACTTGGCATTTCATCATGACTCCATGCAAATATGTCATTGTATTTCTTGAGGAGTCCCACCAGGCTTTCTCTGACTCTACTTTCCAGCGCCTCTCCTATCTTCACCACCTTGGTTGGATCATCCTCCTGACATGTATCTCTTCAAACTCTTCTGTAGGGTGCCTACTAGCCTATCCTTGATTTTCTTTCTCTGGTTCCTCCACAATCATTTCTAGTACCTCTCCTTCATCTAGGACATCATGAACCTCCTCTTGTACCTCTCTGCTCGGTTCATTGGTCACATGTGCGTACTGCTTAGCTAGCCCAGTAGGATTGGTGGACACCATATAACACTTGCGGGATGCTTGTCAATGTCCTCGAACTTCTCCCACTCTAGTTTCGATCGAGAATTTTAGAACATTATGGTAGATGGATAACACCCCTCTGATTCCTGATAGGAAGGGTCTTCCCAAGATTGCACTATAGGCGAACGGGGTATCAACCACAATGAACTCTATCATTATGTTCTGTTGTAGAGAAGTTTCCCCGGTTATTACCGGTAGGATTTGTGACCCAACTGGCATTAGGGAGTCTCCTGTGAACCCACACAAGGGTATGCTACAGCTATTGTAGAAGGGATTCATAAGGTTGAACTTCTTGAGTGCTCCCTTGAACAGAATGTCAACGTTACTTCCGGTATCAATCAGGACGCTGTGAACCTGGTAATTGGCTTTCTGTAATGTGCTCACCATTGGGTCATCATGTGGTTCGACCATGTTGTAGACATCCTCTTCCGTGAAAATGATCTGGCTTATACGAGGGAGGTATTAGGAGCCCTAAGTGACTCGGAGTACGTCATGACTGGTAGTGAGCCGAGGGATCTTCCTAGCATGGCTCTTTCTTGAATTGTTGGAGGTTTTGACTAGCGTAAGGCCTGCACTGATGGTGTGAATGATCTGGATTTGCTGCATCTGATCCATCCATTTATCCCTCATTCTCTCTTCCGCTTCCTACATCTCTCTCTCTACCTCCTTATGCTCTTCTTTCTGAGGACGATATCCTCTGAGATTTCTTCTAGATCCGGCACAACCACCTACATCGGGCTGTTGATCCCTCTCCTCTGCTACTGGTTTGGTTGTTGGTCGATTCCTCCTATGAGGGATATCAACCACTGATTTCACATGTCGGGGTCTGAAATCTTCGAGGCGGTTTGGAGCTGGAAATGGTAGTCCAAGTCTGTCGAAGACCGGTACCTGGGTACCCGGTCCAACCTCTCATACGGTCTTGGGCACTTCAAAAGGTATCCCCTGAGCGATCATTCTGAGGCGAATACTCTCTACGTAGGTAGCAGCCTACTGTTCCAAGATATCCTGATTGATTTCCTGGACAGCAGGGTCCTAGGGCATGGAGCCTGCATTTGGTGGTGGGACCGGTGCCGGGTTTTGGTTTCTCAATCCTCTTCCCTGCCGTTAGACTCTCTGGGTGGAGGTGAGGGATTGAGGTCCCAATAGGTCGGGCTACCCTTGAGAGGATCGTAGTCTCATCTTATTGTCTCTTGGGTAGAACTAAACAGCTTCTTCGTAAATGGATGAGAGGATATTCCCCATAGACAACACTAAAAAGTGTTAGCAGAAAAATGTTAAAAGGGTCAAATTCCAATTAACACAGTATATGTATATTATTGAGATGAAGAAATAATACTGTTTTATTTATCAATCAAATAACATGTATCATGCAATGGAGATTACACATAGTTTTGATACAATGGGGTTTTTGTGAGGTTTAGGTGGGAGATTTCTAACACAGTTGGCGATGGCGATCTCGTGCTGGTCGATAAGTAGAAAAACTATAGGGTTATGGATTCTAGAATTGGATCCTTTTCTTTCGAGAGTCTCGTTGCATTTATAGGTCCCTTTTCTTGCTTATTACTCTGGTAATTAATCAATCAATTTAAGCAATCAACGGGACGTGGATGGTGGCCTTGTTTTAGGCGCGGGAATGGTTCCCATAATCAAGTGATTCTGTTTCCTTCCATGGCGATCTTGACAGAGTTTACTAATCCTGTTCAAAATGGCAGGAGAAGTCAACTTTCCTTGTATTTAAAAAGTTGGGTGTATACCGTCCTTCTTGTAGCATAAATCTGATTCCTTAGTTTATCGATTTTTTACTTCGGTCACCACTGCCTAGTAGCATGGTTTTATGAGGTGTCAGGGTATTCGGTTATCCCACATCCTACTAGACCGAGGTAACAATATCTTTTGAGTAGCGAGGTATCGGGGTATCGGGGTACCGGGTCAACACAGTAATGGGGTACCGGGATGATGTAGTAGCAGGGTCCTTAGGACCTTACCGTATTTGTCTCCTGGTATTTGGGGATTAAGGTGTCCTTGATTCTGATCTGGATTCGTAGAAGGTACATCTGGACATACTATTCCTGCTTCTTCTTGGAGTAGCTGGATACTCCCTTTAATGTTCCTCTTCTTCATTTAATCTTGACACAGATGGAAAATTCTTCTTTTAACCCCTGCTGATCAGTCTATTTCTATGCTTATATTTCGCCCTTTTTCTTATCTATTATGCTTGGTTCTTGTGCCCTTTTGGTGGTTTGATGTGTTTGTTGAGCCTATGTATGACGCTTTCCATAGAAGTGAGGATGGATCCGATTGTGCAAGAAAAGAAGTCAAAAGATAAGGAAAAATGACAAAACCATCATTTTCCGCGGCCTAGGTCGCGGCCTAGGCAAGTGCACCAGAAGCAACCTTGCAAGCGGTCGAGAGCAAAGGATTTCCATTGATTTTCCGCAGCCTAGGCCGCCCCCCAGGCATGTGCCTACCAAGCGGTCTACAAACCGATCAAGTCCAGAGGTGCTCCGCTTGACGTACCGCTCCTGAGGTAACTTACCTAGGCTGCGGTATAGGGAGCGATAATGCGTAATCTTGGTTCAGTCGAGACAGCACGTGACCTATTTTTAAGAGAGTATTTAAAGTTGCTAGTACATTATATTCCAGAAGTCAAACGACAAAAGGGGGGATTAGACCTAAAAAAACACCATTCTTTCATATTCATTCATTCCATTGATTCTTTCATTCAATTCCATCCATCCTTAGAGGATTCTTGGAAGCAAGAAGACGGCGAAGTTTTCAAGATAAGAGCACATGACCAATATGGTTCTCTCTTTAACTCTTCTATGTTTTTATCTTCTCCATTGATATGTAACTAAACCTTTAACTAGAGGATTGATGTGACTGATTTTAGGCAACTCTATGTAAACAATTAGTCTATCTTTTGTTAATCAATTGGGTTTTAGTTTTGTTTATTGAATTAATTGCTCTATTCTACTTGCTCTTATTACGTTGTGACAATAAGTGATTTGAGTTTGTGGCTTAGCTTATCCATGAGATTAGGGTTTAGATGTGGATGACCATTCCATTTAAGTCTTAATCAAAAGCTTAATAAACAAGAAAATTGATATAAGCTTGACCATGCTATGTTAATTTGGCTTAGAGTTTTGTGTAAAACATGGGTTTTGACAATTGCTCATGACATGACTGTGTGTGAGTAATAGGAAGAACCCTAGATCATTATTCCGTATTCGTTGCATGACCGTGTGCAAGTATTGGAAAGGATCTTCGAACTTAATTGAATTATCTTGAAAATAAGCTCGTAAACTAGATTGAAGTGTTTAAACAAGACTGATTGATAGCATTGAGTGTCTAAGAAAGGTGCATCGATTCCCTAGTATTTCTCTCCATATATTCATCCCTTGTGTGATTTGATTTGATTTGATTTTAGTCTTTAGTTCAAGTATTCATAATTTAGGTTAATATTAAAATTCATCAAATTTCCAAAACAAAGCATTATGCAATTTAGGTTTTCACATTTAGAGTAAATCCTTGCTAGACTAATTGGCATTCGACCGATAAAATCGCCGATCCCAGTGAACGAACTTTCTTAGTAAAATAAAAGCAAATTTTACTGCATCAATTTTGGCGCTGCTGCCGAGGATTGGTATAGATTTTATTAGTTGAATCTAGTTAGTTTAGTTCGGTAGTGTGTGTCATTATATATTTTTTATTTTAGTTTTTAGTTTTTTTTTTTTTGTTTCATCTTACTTCGTGGTAGTTGTGTTTTTGGTGTTTCAGGTTTTACAGGTTTATGAATGGACGTCATTCGCTTGGAGGTATTCTGATCCCTGCTAACGATGAGATTGACCGAGTAGGCCGGGTTGCTAGACAGTTCGAAGAGATAGATCATTTTTGTAAGGTTCCCATTTGTTGATTGGCTCATTTCGTGGACAAACCACATGTTGGGGTACATTGTAAGGGTAGCTTATGTATTGGTTTTATTGTTCGAAGCCCTTTAGAGACCTCGTGTTGATAAGCACCGAAGGTAATTTTCTTTGTGCTTACTTGTCTTGAAGAGATAGTTGCACACACTCACAACTCATGCATATGTCTTATCTTTGTATGTTGTGTTTATTTTTGTTGTGCATTAATGCCTATTTTCATCTCTTCTTGCATGTTTTTTTTTTTATTGCATCTTGTGATTATATATCATATCATGTTAGGCCTTTAGGATGCATTTAGTTTTACCTTTTTACCCCTTGCATGTTTTCTTGTGGGGTTCAAAGGAGTGGGTTGTGCGCTGGTCGTCAAGCGCCAGACCAGCGCAGATCGCCCAGTGGTCTGTCGCTGGTCGTGCGCTGGTCCAGACCGGCGCAGCTCACCAGCGCAGATCGCCCAGTTGTCTATCGCTGGTCGTGTGCTGGTCCAGACCAGCGCAACTCACCAGCGCAAAATGCCTAGTGGTGTGCCGCTGGTCGTGCGCCTGTCTGAGCATTGGTCGTCAAGCGCTTGTGCAATTTTTGCCTTTTTGTTGGTCGTGCGCCTGTCGTCCAGCGCAAGGCCACCAGCGCACAGAGCAATTTCTGGTACGTTTTTCAAAACGACCACACTTCATTTATAGCCCTTATATATATGCCACTTTGACTTTAGGTCAGCCAAGAGAGTTCATATTCATATTCTATACTTAGGATATTTTTCAAGAGAAGAAAAATACACAAAGAACTCATTTTTAATTACTCAAACACCTTTTCATGATCATCAATCATCATCTAGCATCATCTTTGATCATCTAGATGTCATCTTGCATGGATTCTTCATCATACTTTGCTTGGTAAGCTTTTCACTAATATCTTACATATTTTGTGTTTCTCTTAACAAGCAATCTCAATTAATTACTTGTATGTTATTTTATATACTTTGGATACAAGATTGAGATTAGTGTGATGTATGTTTGAGAAGTTGTTTTGTGCTAGCAAATTAGGTTTTGTGCTTAATCTTGATTAGCTAAACTAATTGACATGTCATTTAGTTTGTAATACCTAGGATTGCTTTAATTGCAAATTCATCATCTTAGATAAGCATATAGGGTTTCCCTTGCTCTATGTTGCATTTGGATATTCATATATTCACTTAGGGTTGTATTCTTTCATAGAGAAAGTAAGTCTTGTGTGTAGCTTCCGGGATTAGGTTGCTTAGATTGCAAGCAAATTGGACTAGGTTCACTCATACCGGGATTAGGTAGGTGTGTGATTACTTCCGGGATTAGGTTGTAATCGTTTACACATTTAGTGGATTCGAGGTTCGAGTGTGGCTTACTTACTAGCCCGTGGTTTTTCCCGTGAGGGTTTCCACGAAAAAATCAAGTGTTATTTAATTTCCGCATTTTATACTTGATTTATTGCTTTATCGCTTTATCTAGTTAGTGGTAATTTCGTAATTTTGACTTATACGAAAAATTGGGTAATAAGCTTAAAATCTATTCACCCCCCCTCTAGATAGTTTAATACACACCGTGCTATAATTTGTTTCAATTGGTATCAGAGCGGGTTCCTAGACATACATAGGTGATCCTTGCTTATTTTGGTGTGTTTTGCATTTTGTGTGATTTTTGATCATTCATACATTTGCACTCATTTCATTCATTCATAAACACTATGAGTGGAAACGGTGGAAATGGTGGTGGCAACGAAGGTGCTTCTAGCACAAGGCCTCCACTTCTTACCGGATTGAACTATTCCTAATGGAAAGGGAAGATGGAATCCTACATATACCAAATTCATGACCGTGCATGGATGGCGGTGGAAGACGGATATGATCTACCCAAGATGACTCCCGATGGTGGAGGAGAAGAAGTATTGAAGCCTAAGGCGCAATGGAATGCGCAAGAGTTAGAGGCTTCAAAGTGGAATAGGAAGGCGATGCATGCCATCTTGTGTGCTATGGATGAAAATCAATATAAATTGATTCAAAATGCTAGGATAGCTAAGGAGGCTTGGGACATCCTAGAGATTGCACATGAGGGAACCGAAGTGGTGAAGGACTCTAAGCTTCAAGTCCTCCAAACTCAATTCGAGATGCTTAAGATGGAGGAGAATGAGTGCTTCAACGACTTTGAGATCAAGTTGATGGATATAGTCAACCAAAGCCATCAACTGGGTGATCCATATTTGGATAGGAGAATCAAGCAAAAGATTATGAGATCTTTACCCGATAGGTTTGAATCGAAGGTGACGGCTTTAGAAGAAAATAGTGGATATAAGGATATGAAGCCGAGTGAGGTGATTGGGAGACTTCTAGCTTATGAATCTAGGAAAGGGCCTATCTCCACACCTACTAAAAAGCAAAAAGGAATTGCTTTAAAAACCTCCAAGGATGAAAAGGAGGCAAAGAAGGTTGACTCGGATGAAGACCTTGCCTTGTTTGTAAAATGGTTCAAAAAGGTTATGAAGTTTAGAAGAAAGGGCTTTGGATCAAAAGGTCAAGATTTGAAGAAAAAGGGCTCTTTCAAGAAGTTTGAACCTAGGCAAGAAAGGACCGAAAGGAAAGGGGTCCGATGTTTCGAGTGTGGTGGCGTAGGTCACTTTGCCCCCGAATGTGCAAATCACAATGAGAGGAAAAAGGGAAAAGTGATGGCCGCCACTTGGAGTGGAAGTAGTGATGACTCCATTGAGGGAGATGAGTCTTCAAGTGATGAAGAGCTCATGGCTAATCTCCTAGCTTTTGCCTCCTCCCATAAAAGCAAAAGTGCTAGTGAAAGAGAGGAAAAGAGTCAAGAGGAAAATGACTCAAGTGAAGAAGAAAGTGATTCCTCTTCTAACTCCATAAATGGATTTGTGGAGAAAAAGGTGCTTGCTAAATATCATGCCGAGTTTAATGATTTAGCAATCAAGAGCACAAGAAAGATCAAGATGTTGAGAGAAGAAAATCTTGAGCTTGCATCTCATAATGACCACTTAGGTGAACAAGTGGAAAAATTCAAGAAGATGGAAGATAAGCTAAGAGAGGAGTTAGTCTTATCTAGGAGGAATGAAGAAAGTCTAAAGAGGGAGCTTGAAGAAGTTAGAGATTCTATGACTAGGATGGATTCTAGCACCAAGAAGCTTGACCATATGCTTGGTGTTGGAAAGAGTCCATGTGACAAGAGGGGTCTTGGGTATGAAGATGGCAAGAAGATCTTAACCTCTAACAAGACCGTGTTTGTCAAGGGTTTGAAGAACGAAGAAACTTCATATGTGCAAATTCCTAGGAAGAAGTTAGAAGTAGGACAATGTTCAAATGCACAAGTGAAGATGGGGCCAAGAAGGCAAACTCAAGCTCAACCCCCTAGGGTCCCTCAAGCTAACATTCCTCCACAATTGGCTCACAAAGGAAAGAGACCTATCATGTAACCTCAAGCTAGGAAGCAATCTAGACTGGTTCAACAACGAAGAAGGATTGAACCCTTTCATCCACAAAGACAAGGACAAGGTATGATTCCTTATTTTACTCCTATATGTCACTTTTGTGGATTTGATGGTCATATTAGACCACATTGCTTTCGATATATAAAAATGTGCAAAACTAGAAGCACGATAGAGAAGAAAAAGAAAAGAGCCATGATGCATGTTCCTAGGAATGATAATATTATTATGCATGATCCTAGGACATCTAGAGCCCATGTACCAAAGACCACTACGAAAGCAAATATTGTTTCTAGGTGGATTAGAAAGAATGAAAATGTTTGCCATGTTGCTCAAATAGCCTTGAAGGCAAATTCTTCTAATTTTTGGTATTTAGATAGTGGGTGCTCTAGGCACATGACGGGAAACAAGAGTTTCTTCGAGACTCTTGTTATGGAGGAAGGAGGATATGTCACTTTTGGTGATGGATCCAAAAAGAAAGTTGTAGGGAAAGGAACCATTTCCGTTCCCGGATTACCCTCCTTATCCGATGCTTTATTTATTGATGGCTTGAAAGCCAATTTAATAAGCATTTCACATCTAAGTGATGAAGGATATTCCGTCTTGTTTTGTAAAGATGATTGCTCAATCCTAAAGCCCGATGGACAAACCTTATTGAAAGGTATGAGATCTAGCGACAATTGCTATTGTCTTGAAGCTAGAATAGTCTCAAACAATGTGTCCATGGATGAGCAAATAGAGTTGTGGCATGAAAGACTTGGCCACATGAACTTTAGGGATTTAAGAACCCTTGGAAAGTTCGAGTGTGTGCGTGGTCTCCCTAAGCTTGGGAAGAAAGCCAATGGTATTTGTGGACCTTGCCAATAAGGAAAACCAACTAAAAGCATGCACAAAAAGGGCAAGTATCTCTCCACCAAGGAGCCCCTAGAGCTTCTCCACATGGATCTCATGGGTCCTATGCAAACCGAGAGTTTAGGTGGAAAGAGATACATTTTTGTTTGTGTTGATGATTTCTCTAGATTTACATATATTTTCTTAGAGAAAAATCCGAAACTTTTGATAAGTTTAAAATGTTTTGTACTAAAATACAAAATGAAATGAATTCAAACATTAAAAGCATTAAGCGGATTAGAAGTGACCATGGGAGGAAATTTGAGAATGCCTCTTTTGAAAGCTATTGTGATAGCTTAGGCATCTCCCATGAGTTTTCGGCTCCTAGGACACCTCAACAAAATGGAGTTGTTGAGAGGAAGAATAGGGTCCTTCAAGAGATGGCCCGAGTGATGTTGCTTAGCAACAATGTCCTTAGGAACCTATGGGCCGAAGCCGTCAATACGGCTTGCTATATAGGGAATCGTGTTTTCCTAAGGCCCGGATCTAGAAACACCTCCTATGAGTTATGGAAGGGTAGGAAGCCAAATGTTAGCTACTTCCACACATTTGGAAGCAAATGCTACATTTTAAATGACCGTGATCAACTTGGCAAGTTTGATGCTAAGAGTGATGAGGGTATCTTTATTGGCTATGCCTTGAATAGTAGAGCCTATAGAGTTTTCAACTTGAAGACTCTAACCGTCATGGAATCATCGAATGTTGTTATTGATGATACTAGGCTCAAGTCTCTTGACCATGAGGAGGAGGAAGTTTTAGATGATGACTCTTCTTTGGAGAGGGTTGTGGTGACTCCCAATGTTGGGACGTCCAATGACATTAATGAAGTCACACAACCTATTACTAGAGTCCCTCTCTTGGACTCTAATGAACCCGCTCCATGGGTTAGAAGGCTCCATAACAAAGAGGATGTTATTGGAGATGTGAATGAGGGTGTTAGAACTAGGCGTCAAATAGCTAATCTAATTAGCTACACATGCTACACCTCTCAAATTGAACCCAAAAAGGTTGATGAAGCCTTAAATGATGAATTTTGGGTTCTAGCCATGCAAGAAGAGCTAAACCAATTCAAAAGGAATGAGGTTTGGACTCTAGTTCCTAGGCCTAAAAGCTCACATGTGATAGGAACTAAGTGGATTTATAGGAATAAATCCGATGAGAATGGCAACATAGTGCGGAACAAGGCTAGACTTGTAGCATAAGGGTACTCTCAAATTGAGGGTATCGACTTTGAGGAGACTTTTGCTCCCGTTACCCGTTTAGAGTCCATTAGACTTCTCTTGTCCATTTGTTGTGTGCACAAGTTTAAATTGCACCAAATGGATGTCAAGAGTGCCTTCCTCAATGGCTTCTTGCAAGAGGAAGTGTTTGTTGAACAACCCAAGGGGTTTGTGGATGCACACCATCCCAACCATGTCTATCGCCTCAAGAAGGCACTATATGGGTTGAAACAAGCACCGAGGGCTTGGTATGAGCGCCTCACTCAATTTCTTGTTGACAATAACTACACAAGGGGTAGTGTTGACAAGACACTATTCATCAAGAAAGACAATGATGAGCTTTTCATAGCTCAAATCTATGTTGATGATATAGTCTATGGCTCCACCAACAACACCAAGGTCCAACAATTTGTTGATGTCATGTCTCATGAATTTGAGATGAGTCTTGTTGGTGAGTTTAGTTACTTCCTAGGTTTGCAAATTAGGCAAATGTATGATGGGATTTTCATAACCCAAGCCAAATATGCTAAGAACCTAGTGAAGAAGTTTGGTTTAGAAAATGCCAAATATTGTGATACACCCATGAGTACCACTTTAAAGCTAAGCAAGGATGCTAGTGGTAAAAGTGTGGAACAAACGTTATATCGTGGCATGATAGGTAGCTTGCTTTATTTGACCGCAAGTAGGCCCGATATCTCCTTTAGTGTGGGTGTGTGTGCTAGGTACCAAGCGGATCCTAAGGAGTCCCATCTCTCTTCTGTAAAGAGAATCATTCGCTATGTGAATGGGACATCCAACTATGGGATTTGGTACTCTTTTGACACTAATGCTAGTCTTGTAGGCTTTAGTGATGCGGATTGGGCAGGAAATTGCGATGATAGGAAGAGCACATCGGGCGGTTGCTTCTTTTTAGGCAACAACTTGGTGTCTTGGTTTTGCAAGAAGCAAAACTCGATTTCCTTGTCCACGGCCGAGGCCGAGTACATAGCCGCGGGGAGTGGATGCACACAACTCCTATGTATAAAGCAAATGCTAGTAGACTACGGATTCAACCAAGGTACTCTCACTCTCTTTTGTGATAACATGAGTGCTATTAATATTTCCAAGAATCTGGTACAACATTCTAGAACTAAGCATATTGACATCCGCCATCACTTCATTAGAGAGCTTGTTGAAAATAAATGCATAGTACTTGAACATGTAGGTACTAATGATCAACTTGCGGACTTATTTACTAAACCCTTAGATGCTACTCGATTAAAAACTCTTAGTAGATCTATTGGGATATGTCTTGTGGAGTGATGTTCTATGATTGACCCCATATGGGGAACTCAAGCAAAGAGAGCTATTTTGCATTCTTGTATCTTGCAAAAAATTCTAAATAACTTATGCCTCTTCTTTTAATTGTTTGAGTAAGCTTGGTTGCGCATATGTATATATATTTTCAATTCAATAAGTGTGAACCTTGCTTGTCTACAATCCATGTCATATTTATGTTCAAACATGCATTTTTGGACTAGGAGATGTATGTAGGAAGTATGATTTGAATGACCTATGATTATCTCCATGACATGATGATTCTTAAATAACATGCTAATGTCAAATGAAAAAGCATGAAATTCATATAACATGCTCACATGAAAAGCATGAATTGATGATTGCATATTCTTAAATGCATAACTTGTGTGAAAGCTTATGAGACTCAAAATGAATAAAGGATCTTGTATCTGTTCAAAGGAATTTATATTCCAAATGTCTCTCTTTCTTTATTAGTTGAACATGGCTACTGTCATACGGATATTTATCCGGAAAAATCTAATAGGGTGCAAAGTCGCTCATGCCATGTTTCGCTTATAAAGTTGGATATAGTTGCTTATATATTAAAATCAATAAAAACTCTATATCCTTGCTTTTCTCATGACAATGGTGAAATTGGTTTGAATTCTTATTAGAAACCTTGTCATTTGCTTTGCCAAATACCATGATATTTTGGACTTGAATGCTACATGTCTTGTATGCAAAGCATGTTTGATTCACACATTTTTCTCAAATAAATCTCCTCGTTTCTCTTCAATTAATTGAGGTGTATAAAGTGACTTATATGTATATGCAAATATCTTGCATGCTTCTATCTCTCGTAGCTATGAGTGACCCAGTTGGGGACTACTCCTTTGCCTATATCATGACAAAAAGAGGGAGTAGGATATGGTAAGGGGAGTTGCAAAATATTAGCAATTGTGCATATTGGGGATAACATTCATTGAGGGGGAGTAACCCGTTGAGGGGGAGCATTGCATACACATACATTGCATAATGTTGTGGCTATTTTTTTTAATGCAAATGCTTGGTATTGTTCTCACTTGATTAATCTCACACTTTTCTTGTATTGGAAATGTTAGAAACTTTATCTTCAGGGCTTGATTATTCTACAAGAGATTGAAGACTTGAAGTTTTATTTTCTTATCTCTTTGTATTGTAGAATATCATAGTTGTCCCGTAGTTTCTATTTTTTTTGTGAGGAATCAATGTGAGTGGTGGTTTTGTCACGAAATAGCCAAAGGGGGAGATTGTAAGGTTCCCATTTGTTGATTGGCTCATTTTGTGGACAAACCACATGTTGGGGTACTTTGTAATGGTAGCTTATGTATTGGTTTTATTGTTCGAAACCCTTTGGAGACCTCATGTTAATAAGCACCGAAGGTAATTTTCTTTGTGCTTACTTGTCTTCAAGAGATAGTTGCACACACTCACAACTCATGCATATGTCTTATCTTTGTATGTTGTGTTTATTTTTGTTGTGCATTAATGCCTATTTTCATCTCTTCTTGCATGTTTTTTTTTTTTTTTGATTGCATCTTGTGATTATATGTCATATCATGTTAGGCCTTTAGGATGCATTTAGTTTTACCTTTTTACCCCTTGCATGTTTTCTTGTGGGGTTCAAAGGAGTGGGCTGTGCGCTGGTCGTCAAGCGCCAGACCAGCGCAGATCGCCCAGTGGTCTGTCGCTGGTCGTGCGCTGGTCCAGACCGGCGCAGCTCACCAGCGCAGATCGCCCAGTTGTCTATCGCTGGTTGTACGCTGGTCCAGACCAGCGCAGCTCACCAGCGCAAAATGCCCAGTGGTGTGCCGCTGGTCGTGCGCCTGTCTGAGCGTTGGTCGTCAAGCGCCTGTGCAATTTTTGCCTTTTCGCTGGTCGTGCGCCTGTCGTCCAGCGCAAGGCCACCAGCGCACAGAGCAGTTTCTGGTGCGTTTTTCAAAATGACCACACTTCACTTATGGCCCTTATATATATGCCACTTTGACTTTAGGTCAGCCAAGAGAGTTCATATTCATATTCTATACTTAGGATATTTTTCAAGAGAAGAAAAATACACAAAGAACTCATTTTTAATTACTCAAACACCTTTTCATGATCATCAATCATCATTCATCATCTAGTATCATCTTTGATCATCTAGATGTCATCTTGCATGGATTCTTCATCATACTTTGCTTGGTAAGCTTTTCACTAATATCTTACATATTTTGTGTTTCTCTTAACAAGCAATCTCAATTAATTACTTGTATGTTATTTTATATACTTTGGATACAAGATTGAGATTAGTGTGATGTATGTTTGAGAAGTTGTTTTGTGCTAGCAAATTAGGTTTTGTGCTTAATCTTGATTAGCTAAACTAATTGACATGTCATTTAGTTTGTAATATCTAGGATTGCTTTAATTGCAAATTCATCATCTTAGATAAGCATATAGGGTTTCCCTTGCTCTATGTTGCATTTGGATATTCATATATTCACTTAGGGTTGTATTCTCTTCATAGAGAAAGTAAGTCTTCTGTGTAGCTTCCGGGATTAGGTTGTTTAGATCGCAAGCAAATTGGACTAGGTTCACTCATACCGGGATTAGGTAGGTGTGTGATTACTTCCGGGATTAAGTTGTAATCGTTTATACATTTAGTGGATTTGAGGTTCGAGTGTGGCTTACTTACTAGCCCGTGGTTTTTCCCGTGAGGGTTTCCATGTAAAAATCAAGTGTTATTTAATTTCCGCATTTTATACTTGATTTATTGCTTTATCTAGTTAGGGGTAATTTCGTAATTTTGACTTATACGAAAAATTGGGTAATAAGCTTAAAATCTATTCACCCCCCTATAGATAGTTTAATACACACCGTGCTATAATTTGTTTCAATTTTGTTGAGGAGATGGGCGATAAAGGTGACCCATGTGACCGGGTTACTCAGGCTGAAAGAGAGGTTCAAGATGAACAAGGTGTTCGAAATAGATAGGGAATTCAAAAGAGTCCACCGGGTTCTCCGAGACGTGCACTAGAAGATGATATCAGTGCAATGAGAGAGTCCGGACAACCTATGCTAGGAAACCAACCTCAACCAATTGTGCTAGATGCTGTGGCCAGGAGTTATGAGTTGAGGAGTATGCATTTAAATATGCTACCATTTTTTCACGGTTTGGCAACAGAAGACTGCCTCCAGTTTATGAAAGACTATCAATCTATCGTGGAGACATTCCCTGTAGGTCGATTGACAGAAGAGCAGTTAAGGATGAGGTGTTTCCTGTATTGTTTGAAAGACAAAGGTAAACAGTGGTACAATTCACTAAAGGCAGGATCTTTAACATCGTGGGACGACGTGTGCAATGCATTTTTCAACAGATTTTTCCATGCTTCAAAGACAAAGGAAATCCGAATCAAAATAGCTAGTTTTGGTAAGGAAGATGCTGAGTCTTTCCATGAGGCATGGGTGCGATACAAGGAGCTGATAGATCAAATTCCCCCTCACATGGTGACAGGTGAGTACAAAGTCTGAACCTTTTATAATGGATTGACGCCCTTTACCTAAGCCATTTGTAAGGATTCCCGTTTTGTTGATTGGCTTATTTCGTGGTCAAACCACATGTTGGGGTTTTGAATGTAAGGGTAGTCTAAGTGATTAGTGTTGAAGATCAAAGGCCCTTCCATGACCTCAAGATACAAGCACGCCAAAGGTATAATCTCTTGTGCTGGGTTTTCTTTGAAGAGAATTAGTAGCACACACACACTTAGCATTCTTGCTATGATTGCATACTTGCTTATTTTTATGTGCATCTCTTCTCATGTCACTTTACACACTAGCACTTTGGTTGATATATCTTGTTGTGTGTATATGTGCCTTATAATTCGTTTCCCGACATTGTTCGGAAACGTCCGCGCTTGCACTAATGAGTGCTTGGTTTCACGTGAAGACCGCCTATGGAGAATGCCCTTGGCTTCTCCTTGGTTTTCACCATTGTTGGTGATCGGCAGTTATGATCGGCGGCCTGGCCGCCGAATGAAACCGCCGTTTCAGTCCAGATTGGTCTGAAGCAATTATGCGGTCAAGATCGGCGGTCACGGCCGCCGTTCGAAACCGCATTTCATACCTGATCGATTTTAATCCCTCGGGTTTGATTCGGCGGTTGGATCGGCGGTCACCAAACCGCCGAATGAAACCGCCGTTAATGCTCTGTTCTTCACGAGCTCAATTCGGCGGTCGTTATCGGCTGCCTGGCCGCCGATTGAAACCGCCGAACGGTGCGTTTCAAGGGCAAAATTGTCTTTTCACATGCCCAATTCTTGATGTCTATAAATATCTTATTTTCTCAATCTCTGATCAAGATTCTTGAGTCATTAGAACTCTAAACATTCAAGAGAGATTTTTGAGAAAAAATCAAATCAAGAATTCAACTTTAAACACTCAAATCAAATCCCTTTTGCATCAAATTTCATATTTGATCTTCTATGCCTTCATAGAATTGATCCATGCATGGTTTTGAATCATCACATCTTATTTGGTATGTTCTTCACTAATTTCATATTACTTTAGTGTTTTTCATATTAATACATCTCTTTAATTACTTGTATGCTTTTGATTATATGCTAGATACAAGTTAGAGATTATTTGTGATGAAAATGATTGAGTGTTGATTGTGATAGCTAATTAGGTTTTTGCTTAATCTTGATTAGCTAAGCTATTTGACATGTCATTTAGCAATTGATATCTAGGGTTGATTAAATTGATTATATCATCATCCTAGATAAGCATCTAAGGTTACCTAGCCTTGTTTGTTATTTGAATATTCATATATATATTCACATAGGTTGTTTCTCTTCATTGAGAAGTAAGTCTTGAGGCTAAGAGTGCTTAGGCCTCAAGCAAATTGGAATAGGGTTGCTAATAAAGGCCTGCTGGGTAGAAGTGAGGGGTTACAGACCGGAGTGTTAGACGAGGTCTACATAGGTTGTAAACTTCATTTCAATTAGTGATTTCGAGTTCCGAGTGTGGCGCACTATACAGCCCGTGGTTTTTCCTAGTGGTTGGGTTTCCACGTATACATCAAGTGTTATTTAAATTCCGCACTATATTACACTTGTATGTATTTTTGACTAGTAGGGGCATTTTCGTAAAATTGACTTGCATGTGAAAATTGGGTAATAATTAGTTAAAATCTATTCACCCCCCCTCTAGCTTTATATAGAACACACTTTGAGAACTTTCACCATTGTTGACAACGCTTATTGAGGTGTCATTACAAAGAAGTCTGCTTTAGAGATTAATGAGATCTATGAGACATTGGCTCTAATCTCCGAGTATAAAAGTTCAACTGTCAGAAAAGGAGAAAAGTATGAGGTTAACCAGACGACTGGGATGGAAATTCAAATGGCTAATCTTACTAAGCAGGTACAGGCTATGATGGCTCAGAACTCGAATAGGAATCAACAGCAAGGAGGGGTGAACTCAGTGCAAGATGGAGACGGGATGCCATTTGAAATAGAGGAGGTCCAAGCTTTCAACTACCAAAGAGGGAAAAATGATCCTTACTCAAACACCTACAATCCTGGATGGCGTAACCACCCCAATTTCTCCTATTTCAACCCAAACACTGCTTTAAATGGTCATCAGCAACCTCAACAAAATACTCAAGGAAATTACAACAAAGGCAATTACTCAGGGTCCAACAGTCAACCTCAACAATGTAACAATGCTACAAACAGAGACAATACCACTTATCAGCCTAAAAAGCAATCCATAGAGGATATTGTGTCATCCCTTGCTGAAAGTACAAAGCACTTTTTGCATGATACAGAACGGATAATGGGAAACATGGAGTCCTCTATTAAAAATTTGGAAATGTAGATGGTGTCATCTATTAAAAATTTGGAAACGCAGAAGGGGCAAGTAATCGACACATTTCACAGGAATGAACCATGAAAGTTTCCTTGTCAGTCAGAGCAAGCTAGTGCTGTGACAGTTTTGAGATGTGAGCGAGTTTTTTCTATCACTATTTAAAGACAAAGGCGAGAAAGATGTTCTTATAGGGGAGACTTGTGAAACACAAACATCATCATAAATTAGTAATCTAAAGAGTGAAAATGCCAACTTGTTGATGGAAGTGGAGGCCCTTAGAAAAGAAAGGGATGAGGCAATCAAGAAGGCGAAAGAGCTTGCAAGGTTGGTAGAAGAGCAGGAGAAAGATTTTGCCCACAAGACAAGAAAAGTCCAAAGGCAAGCAAAGCTAAAAGACTAGACAATAGATGCCATGAAGGAGGAATCATGCAAAAACGAGAATGCTTTGAGAATAGAAAAGGTGAAGTGACACATCCTAACCGGGTCTCTAATTACACTATGATGTATTCTAAATTACCACGGTTGTATAACTAGACGCGCGAGTGCTTCACCCTTTGCAATCGTACAAGTTGTTAAACTAGTATAGTGTACAAAGTAAGGGTATCGATCCCACAGGGAAATCAAAGATCGGTTTATGCTAGAATTAGTGATTCTTAATGAAATTAAACTAATGTGATTTTAACGTTTACAAATGAAGAGCTAAGATGCTAGGGAATATATGAATTTAGTAATGATGTACAACAAGTAACCACTTTTGTGCAATAATGAACGAATCACCATTGTTGTTCCATTTATACCATCGGCACACTCAACAATTCACTTAAGATATCATCTAAGTTTAGATTAATCATTAGTGAATGTAAGTTTTGGAACTAAGATTGCTAGAGTGAATTCTTAGGATATTATAAGAACAAACACACTCTAATCAAGGAGTATTAGATGACCACACTCAATTCAAACATTAAGAATTTAGTATTTCATCATTCTAAGATAACCACCTCCATGCTTCTAGGTTTATGATATACAAGACATTATTTCATCAATTCAAGCATGCAACACAAGTGATTCATATGAGAAAAAGTGGTACTAAGTGGATTACATCATTACTTTCATAAATTCCCCAACATGAGTGGTTAGTTACACATGATGATTAAGTGTAGCATAAGAATGAAGAAAAGGAAGAAATACTACCCTTGAAGTCTTGACCGATTCCAAGGCAAAACCCTTCCTTCCTCCATAGCAAATACAACCCAATTGATCACTAGTAACTTTCAAGAGACTATTTGAAATAGTATTTTACTGAAAATCGTATCTTTAGCTACTAAGATTACAAATAATAAGCTTCCCTAAGACAATAATCTATATATGATGCAAATAGCCAAGAACTACCAATATCTATTACTATCCTCTTTTTGTCACCCTTTTTTCAGCAGCAGTAGGAAGTATATATATCTCCCTTCAAATTAGGCAAGGAATGTCCAATTTGTCCTTGGACGTGCCTCCGGCGGGTTCCTTCCGCGGCTTCAAGCCCGCCGGTCAAACCCGCTGCGGCTTCTGGCATCCTTCTCAGCGGCTACTTTCCCTCTGGAATGAACTCGCTACGGATTATGGTGAATTATCTGTGGTTTCCTTCCCGCTGGAACAAACTCACCGTGGTTTCTAGAGACTTCAGACCTTTGGGACAACGGCAACGGTCTCGCTGCATGAACCCACCGTGAATAAATTGGCGAGTTCAGGTTCTCTGACTGGCGGCTCATGTCTAGCCGTGTCTTTCTGCGACTTTGAACGGCGGCTTCATGCCGCGGGCTTTGTCCAGCCATAACTTCTTCCTATGGTTTTGCTCATCTTTTACAACTTTGATGCAAAACACCTTCCTGGATGGTCATATTGCCTGAACTTAACAAAAACACACGTTATGCACACAAAAGTGCTCAGAGACGAACACAAAAGGTAAGGAAAGAAGGCGCTAAATGTGAACATTTCTAGTGCGATCATGAAGGAATGTGATTACTTAGTTGAGCTTGAAAAGGCCGAAAACACTATTAAGATCTTGACCAAGGAACAAGGCATTAAGGGAGAGACCTTAGGGCCTAACATCATCAAAGGAATTTCAAGCCATTCCAAAGAAAAGGTCAGTAATATCACATGTGGTCCTTCATTTTTTCCTTACAATTGTTATTTTTGCCATACTAGGGGTCATAAAAGGGCCAATTGTGCGGAGTTTATTGAAAGCTACAAAAAGAAACAAAGGAAGCCTAGAGGGAAGCCAGGAAGAATTCGGCAAATTTGGGTCCGCAAGGACAAATTGGACCAAGTGAGAGAAACTATCATTGATGGGAAGAAAGCCCTTGATATGAAAGAGTGTCCTAAACTCCTAGACACAAATGGTGGTAATACAAGTGGAGAAGTCATTCAAATGAAAGATGTAGAGCTTACAGCACCGTAGTGCTCACACACGTCTCGTATAGACGTTAAATAAAGTGCTTGGTGGGAGGTGATTGAGCCAAAATTGGTATGATTTTGGCCCTCATTCCCGTCTCTTTATGCTTGATTTTCAGGCATTTTCCCTGTATTTAATGTCATTAAATTGATTGTTTCAGGTTTATTTAGGCCTTAAGGACATTTGTGAAGAAGAAGAGAAGTTTGGTACAAATCGTGCACAAGTTGGCAAAATAGGGCATTGTCGCCACAAAGCGTCGCCACATGTGTCGCCATGGCGATAGAAGGTTTTATTCCATGCTAAATCAATCAGGTGTCGTCGCCACTTGATGTCGCCACTTGACATATGGTGACATAGAAGGAAGTCAATTGTCGCCACTTGACATATGGCGACAACGTAGGAATTCCAGCGTTGGAATTGTCGCAATATGGCAACACAAATAGCGACATAGAAGAAAGCCAAGCGTCGCCACATGATGTCGCCATGGTGACATACAAGGACAAACGGCGATAGAGAGATAAACTTCCAGCATTGGAATTCTAGCTTTAGAATGTCAGCCTTTCAAGAGGGGTATTCTTGTCTTTTCATACCAATTTCGTACCCTAGCTTTCTCAACCTATAAATACATCACATTTTCTCCTTTGATAACACTTGTTCAAGCAAGAAATTCCCTCTTCCACCATTCCTAATCCACCCATTTCTCCTCTCCAATCTCATCAACAAACAACTAGATTACCTAACCTAAATCACTCCTCTCTTTCCATTTTCTCCACCCATTACCTTTGTCACTACCAATTAGCCATCCACCTATCTAGACACATCCTTTTCTACCACTCTTTACACTAGGAGCACTCTTGGAAATGAAGGAGCAAGCACTAAAGAAGGAGGCCTAAGGGTGATTTCCTTACCTATTACTTGCTTTCTATTTGATTGTAACTATGTGTAATTAAACCACTAATCTAGGGGATAGATTTCAGGAACATTTGGTTGTGGATATTTGCTTAAGCTTTGTAATGAATATCTATATGTGTTCTATTTATTTATTCATTAGATTCTATTCACTATGTGATTGACTTGTATATCCACTTGTTAATTACAATCTTGTTTAGAATAACATGTTATGCAATCATCATTGGATTGACACCCTTGTGTGATTAAGAACCCAATAAATATGATAGATTAGTTTAGGGTATATCAACCACACTAATCTAAACCAAGATTTGTAACCAACCAATCCCACCATGACCCCCTTTCCTTAATCGATTAGGCATTGTGGTGGGAAGATGTTTAGGGTTCATAGTAATGACCTAAACACACCCTAGAAAACAAATGGTTAACATGTAGAGATTGGTCCATTAAAGTGGCTTAAACAGCACTACCCATACCCACTTGCTAATCAATCAATTCCCTAGCATCTATATTAATTGTTTACATCCATTTCTCTTATCTAGTATTGTTGATGTTGGATTTCTATCTATTCAATTTCTTTATATTATTGTTAATTACTTTTCTAGTTTATTATATCTTAACCAATCAAAAACCCAAAAATATGATTTATGTTTTATGCACCTAGATTAGACTAACATAGATTATATCGCAAATTGATTAATCTAACATAATCCCTGTGGAACAAACCTTTGCTTACCGCTTTACTTTTTTTCAAAACATAGAGCACATTGCGTAGGAATTTCATATTAAACATCTTTTGAATCACGATTTCCTAACGATAGAAAAAGCCTGTTCAAAATGGCACCGCTGCCGGGGAATGGTGTTTAGAGTAGTTGATTTGTATAACTTTCCTTGTTGTTAGATTTTCTAGGTAGTGTGTCATTTTTGTTAATTTTAGATTTTCTAGTGTTATTTTCTTTTGTGTCTTGTGTCGTTTTTCTTTTTTGTTTTCTTTTTAGGAACAATGGATTCTTTTGACTTGCAATTGGCCAACTTCAACTGGGAAATGGAATTATTTGCCTCAAGGCACTCGAGGGAAGAAAGAGCTCATGACTCGAATTCTTCCAATACGGAGCCGAATGAGGGGAATCCCGAGGAAGAAATGCTAGAGGCCATCCGAGCATCACAAATGTCGTATGAGCATACATTGAATGGATGTTTGTAGGCTAGTGCACTTAGGTTTCGGGACTAGAAGCTTCGTTGAGAAGAATAGAAATGCACATTGGAACAATCATGGAGGCCATGCAAAGGCAAGAGAGTGAAGAGTTCCCACTTCCACCAAAGTTAGAAGAAGTTGTCACCATCCCTTGGAGTGGTAAGAATATAGAGCATGATTTCATTCATAATTTTGCTAATGATTCTTCTAGTATTTCAGGTGAAGAAGTAGGAAAGGAGGAAATGAGAGACAAAGTGAAGGAACCCAAGCCTTTTATCCCTCCCACTACTCTTCCATGTCGCCTACAAAAAAGCAAATGGTATAGGTTGTTTTCCGAATTAACTAAATCATTTTTTCAAGTGAACATTTACTTGCCTTTGTTTTATGTGATTAGGAACACGCCGGTGGGCGATAAATACTTTCAAGACCTAATTGCATATAGGCGCAAATCTGAAGTCTTGGAATTCGGTTGACTGATCCAAGTAGCCCGTCTAGCCGAAGACGTAAAATCAAGCGCTTGGTGGGAGACACCCCACATAGGTATAATTTCTTTCTTTGTTCATTTTATTTTGCTTTTTAGTTTATTGTTTAGAATAAGGGTGTGAGATGGATTTTGGTAGTGGATTTATGATGTATGTGCTTTATTGATTAATTTTTTGATGATAGGAATGTTGAGAATATGCCATTCATGATTGAGCATCTTTTTAGATGATTTTGGGCATGTTAGGATGAGAAGGCACTTTGCCAAAATTTTAGAAATACATTGATTATTTATGGACATATATGCATCATTTGCTTTGGATTAGTAAGGTTGCGCCTTTTGACAAATTTTGCCTCCCATGAACATTGAGGACAATGTCCAATTTAGGTTTGGGGGTACATTTGCGCAATACCACTTTGCTTACCTTGCTTGGTTTTTAAAAGTTAAGCCAAAATTTTCAAATCTTTGCAATAATGCCATATTTGAGCATACTTTGCTTGTTGAGATTGTGCTTTACATAAGTAGTGAGGAATTGCACATCTTTGTCATTGTTTGGTTTAGATTAACGTCATGCCATTTAGGACGTCATTGAACAAAGTGCGTTAATCTTTTTCTCATAATGTTAGGGTGAATTATCAATTTTGCTTAAAGGCTAGGAATTAATAATGGAGATTCTCGTGAGGGTCACAAACATGGCCTTAAAAAGCATATTTCAAGTTGTCCAAAATTTCACTCTTGAAGCACTCACTCTCAAACATTCATTCAAGCATGTATTGGTCTCATTAGCATTAAAATGTTGTTTGACATAGAATATTATGAACTGCTTTTGGATGCTTTATTTTGCTTAGTGGACAAGCCTTTAGAAAAGATTTTAGGCAATGCATGTGAAAAACCACTAATTGGCCTAAAATACTTCCAACCCATCTAAATATGTGTGCTCCCAAGCCCCTTTGAAGCCAAACACATTTTATGCTTTTCATTCATGAACCACATCTACATGAACCTTATAAGCCTTCAATATTGACTTACCTTGACCAAATGATTTACTAAGGCTTAGGAAATCAATGTAAGATCTTGTACTTGAAAATGTAGAGGTGTGTACCTAGGCATGTAAATGTGTGCAAAGAGTCTTGCAAAGCAAGAGAGCTTGAAAAGAAAATGAAAAGCAAAGAAAAAGAAAAGCAAAAGAAAAAAAAAAGTGAAAAGAAAAAGATTGGCAAAGTAAAGAATAGAAAATCAAGGAAAAAAGAACCAAGAATTAGGCACAATTGGCCTAAGAGAGAAATGAAAAGTGGAATGAGCTACTCGAAGGAAAAGCTAGAGTAGAATGCACAAGAAAATTGAAATTGTAAGCCTGGATGCATTGAGTGTGAACAATATGTGTGAAGCATTGGAACTCATAATTAGAATGTGTGCCTTAGTGTAATCATTGGGTTCTTTGTTATCCATTGCCCCATTATTTGTTTCACCATCACCTAAGGCCCCATTATAACCAAAAGAACCCTTCATGATCTTTAGGAGTGTCCACTTTGTAAAATTTGGTTGATGCATGTTCTTTCTAATTCATGGCTTGCAATTCCATTCATGAGACTCACTTTTTAGAAATTGCGTTTTAAATGTCATCATATGCAATCAATTAGATATCCATGACATGAATTCATATTGCATATGTATTTTGAGCGAAACCTAGGAATCAATGAGAAGAAAAGAGAGATTTCAGTGAGGATTAGATATCAAGGCGAATTACATTCTTAACCGAATAGCACATTTGCTTTGAAGCTTTGGTATTTTGAATGTAAGGTTGCATTACGTACAATCATATCTAGAGTGGCATGCTCTTAATATTTACTTAACATTTTCTTACATGTATAAGTCCTCGCTAGTGCATCATTATGTTAATCTCTTCATTTTGGTTTCGCATGTTAATCATTAGATAGCAGATCCTTGCTAAAGTGAGTTAAAACTTTATTGAAAATCTTTGAAATGGCTTGATGCATGTCTTTGGGGGTTGATTTATGATTGTTTTGCTCGAGGACGAGCAAAAGATAGGTTTAGGGGTATTTGATCGAGCCAAATTTGGTATGATTTTGGACCTCATTCCCGTCTCTTTATGCTTGATTCTCGGGCATTTTCCATGTATTTAATGTTGTTAAATCGAGTGTTTCAGGTTTATTTAGGCCTCGAGGGCATTTGTGAAGAAGAAGAGAAATTTGGTACAAATGGTGCACAAGTTGGCAAAACAAGGCATTGTCTCCACAAAGCGTCGCTACATGTGTCATCATGGCGACAGAAGGTTTTATTCCAAGCTAAATCAATCAGGTGTCATCGCCACTTGATGTCGCCACTTGACATATAGCGACATAGAAGGAAGTCAATTGTCGCCACTTTATGTCTCCACTTTATGTCGCCACTTAACATATGGCGACAACGTAGGAATTCCAGCGTTGGTGTTCCAACGTTGGAATTGTCGCTATATGGCGACACAAATGGCGACATAGAAGAAAGCCGAGCATCGCCACATGATGTCGCCATGGCGACATACAAGGACAAATGGCGATATAGAGATGAACTTCCAACGTTGGAATGTCAGCCTTTCAAGAGAGGTATTCTAGTCCTTTCATGCCAATTTTGTACCCAAGCTTTCCTAACCTATAAATACATCACATTTTCTCCTTTGATAACACTTGTTCAAGCAAGAAATTCCCTCTTCCACCATTGTCCTTTCATGAGGGGTATTCTTGTCCTTTCATGCCAATTTCGTACCCTAGCTTTCCTAACATATAAATACATAACATTTTCTCCTTTGATAACACTTGTTCAAGCAAGAAATTCCATCTTCCACCATTCCTAATCTACCCATTTCTCCTCTCCAATCTCATCAACAAACAACTAGATTACCTAACCTAAATCATTCCTCTCTTTCCATTTTCTCCACCCATTACCTTTGTCACTACCCATTAGCCATCCACCTATCAAGACACATCCTCTTCTACCACTCTTTACACTAGGAGCACTCTTGGAAAGGAAGGAGCAAGCACTAAAGAAGGAGGCGTAAGGGTTGAAACAAATTAACGGTGTGATGTAATATTAATCTAGAGGGGGGTGAATAGATTTTAATCGTTATTACCCAATTTTCGTATGTATGTCAATTTTACGAAAATGCCCCTAACTAGTCACAATAATATAACAAGTGTAATAAGGTGCGGAATGTAAATAACACTTGATGTTTACGTGGAAACCCTCACGGGAAAAACCACGGGCTGTTATGTGTGCCACACACGAACCTCGAATCCACTAATTGAAATGATTACAATCTAATCCCGGTCTAATGATCTAATCCCGATCAATAATCATCACAACTACCTAATCCCGGTATAAGTGGACCTAGTCCAATTTCTTGTGATTTAAGTTACGTAATCCCGATAGCAACACAAGACTTAATTCTCTAAGAAGAGATAATACAACCTAAGTGAATATATAAAATATCCAAAATGCAATTTAGAGCTAGGTTACTCTATATGCTTATCTAGGATAATGATTTTGCAAAAAATTCAATCCTAGATATTAAAAGCTAGATGACATGTCAAATAGCTTAGCTAAACATAGATTATGAAAACCTAGATAGCTATCAAAATACAACAGTCAATCATGTCAACACAACAATCTCTATTTTGTATCTAGAATATATTCTAAGAGCATACAAATAATATAAGAGATGTCAATGATAAATAAAACACTAATTATATATGATAATAGTGAAGAACTTACCAAAGAAAGTGTGTTGACCAAAACCCATGCAAGCAAGCATCCTAACTATGCTAGAAAATGCTTAGATGATAATTTGATGCATATGAGAATGGTTTTTGAGTGTTAAAAAAGTGTTCATGATTTGATTTTCTCTCAAATGTCTCTCTTTGAAGTTTAGGGTTCTTAGAGTTAAAGAACATCATTCAGAAAATGAGAAAGTGTGATATTTATAGACATCAAGAGCAGGGCATGTGAAAAGACAAGTTTGCCCCTGAAATGCACCGATCGGCGGTTTCAATCGGTAGCCAGGCCACCGATTATAGCCGCCGATTATAACCGCCTAATTGAACCCGAGAAGAATAGGGGAACAACGGCGGTTTCATTCGACGGTTTCGTAACCGCCGATCCAACCGCCGAATCAAACCAAGATGTTAAATCGATCAGGTATGAACGGCGGTCGTGGCCGCCGAACCGCAGAATTGCTCCAAACACTTCTGGATGCAAACGGCGGTTTAATTCGGCGGCCAGGCCACCAATCATAACCGTCGATCACCAACAAAAGTGAAAACCAAGGAGAAGCCAAGGGCATTCTCCGTAGGCGGTCTTCACGTAAAACCAAGCACATTCTAGTGCATGTGCAGATGTTTCCGAATACTATCGGGAAACGAATTACAAGACACAAATACACACAACAAGATACAACATCAAAGAGCAAGTGTGAAATGTGACATGTGAAGAGTATGCACACAAATGCAAGAATGCTAAGTGTGTGTGTGCAATCTAAATCTCTTCAAAGAAAACCAAGCACTAGAGATTATACCTTTGGCGTGCTTGTCCCTTGAGGTCTTGAAAGGGCCTTCAAGCTTAAAGTTCAATCACCTAAACTACCCTTACACAATAAACCCCAACACGTGGTTTGTCCACGAAATAAGCCAATCAAAGAATGAGAATCCTTACAAGGGTGATTTCCTTACCTATTACTTGCTTTCTATTTGATTGTAACTATGTGTAACTAAACCCCTAATCTAGGGGATAGATTTGAGGAACATTTGGTTGTGGGTATTTGCTTAAGCTTTGTAATAAATATCTATATGTGTTCTATTTATTTATTCATTAGATTCTATTCACTATGTGATTGACTTGTATATCCACTTGTTAATTACAATCTTGTTTAGAATAACATGTTATGCAATCATCCTTGGATTAACACCCTTGTGTGATTAAGAACCCAATAAATATGATAGATTAGTTGAGGGTATATCAACCACACTAATCTAAACCTAGATTTGTAACCAACCAATCCCACCATGACCCCATTTCCTTAATCGGTTAGGCATTGTGGTGGGAAGATGTTTAGGGTTCATAATAATGACCTAAACACACCCTAGAAAACAAATGGTTAACATGTAGAGATTGGTCCATTAAAGTGGCTTAAAAAGCACTACCCATACCCACTTGCTAATCAATCAATTCCCTAGCATCTATATTAATTGTTTACATCCATTTCTCTTATCTAGTATTGTTGATTTTGGATTTCTATCTATTCAATTTCTTTATATTATTGTTAATTACTTTTCTAGTTTATTATATCTTAACCAATCAAAAACCCAAAAATATGATTTATGTTTTATGCACCTAGATTAGACTAACATAGATTATATCGCAAATTGATTAATCTAACCTAATCCCTGTGGAACAAACCTTTGCTTACCGCTTTACGTTTTTCCAAAACATAGAGCACATTGCATAGGAATTTCATATTAAACATCTTTTGAATCACGATTTCCTAACGACAGAAAAAGCGTGTTCAGGAGGCAACCACCCAGGTAAAATTTTCCTTTCTTTTCTTTTGTTTAATTTGAGTTAGTAATTAGTGTGAGTCTCGAGCACTCTTGGACCCAATTGAATATCGTTTATGTTATAGATGAGCTTAGTGAAGGGCATTATTCAATTTAGGTTTAGGGGTGCGCGAATGTTTTTGTAATTTAGGCTGATAGTAGATGTGGTTTATGTGTGCATGTTGGAATTGATCAGGATCAGGTCTGGGCAGCATGGCTAGGATTTACCGCCTTGTAGACCACCCCCTAAACACATTGTCTGGGCGGCGGTAATTGAAGACCTGACGAGGTTGGAGTTTACCGCAGGTGGGACCGCCCCCTAGACACATGCCTGGGTTGCTGTATGGGTAGCGCATGAACCATTAGAGTTTATCGCCATGTAGGCCGCTCCCCGTGCAGAAGTGTAATTTCTAATTAATTTTATTCACCTAATCAAAAATCTAATTTCTACGACAGACATATATTAAAAAAATTTTATTGAAATTTTTAATAAAATTATATTTTTTTTAAACATATATAGTCGAGTTATTGGTCAATACTCTATGGTCACGTTTGGTTACATGGTGAATAGTAATTGACACGTCCTAACCAGTTCTACAATTGTCACTACAATTATGCTATTCTATCATGGTTATACTAAAGGATGCGCGAGTCTGATGACCCTATTGCAAGTGCACAAGTCGTTAGACTAGTGTAGTGAGCAAGTAAGGGTATCGTTCCCACGAGGATGAAGGACGACTAGTAAAAGTTAGAACTAGCGAAATCCTACTAGACTAAACTAAACTATGCGATATTAATTGATTGAAGATTAATTAACTGGAATGCTAGGGGATATATGAATTTAGTAATGATGCAACACAAATAACCACCCTCATGAAAAAAGGACCAAGTCACTTAGCCTAGTTCCATTTACACGATGAGGCACACTCAACAATTCACTTAACATATCCTCTAAGGTTTTAAATTAATCATTAGTGAAAGTTGGATTGGGAACATAGAGTTGATAGAGTGGGTCTTAAAGATATCCTTGATAACACACACACTCTAATCAATGAGTTATTGGATGACAATACACAATTCAAACATTAGGAATTTAGTATTTCATCAACTCTAATATAACCACATACATGCTTTATGAGAGATTGTAGGGAAAAATCGAGTGCACGCAGCGGAAGCGAGACTAAAAACGAGTTTAGTATATTTTAAAATTTTTCCATAAGTTGAACCTTAACCCTTTAATTAACTAACATATAATACTAAAGATATCATAACTTTGTCGCGTGATCCGATTGATATTGCGTCGATGGTAATCCGCAAGATCTTCCAATCCAATCACGAACGTGAATCACCTAGGAGCGTGGTCTCCCTTCTCTTTGAATTGTGTACCTGAGGATGGATTAACAAAACTTTTTCTTTTTCGTTAGTCACAATAAATTCCAAGAGGCTACAAAGAATGTTCCGGTCACTTTTGAATTCACAATCGTTAGATCAAAACTCGCGTGAACTTTATTCGAAATTGTGCACAAAACCTTTTGATATAAAAGTTACTAGTGCACTATCAAAATAAGAACAAACTTTTATCTTTTTTCCTCTTGGCCGAATTTTCACACTAGTCTAAGAGTTGGATTCTATTTTTCTTAAGCAAAAGAAAAATATTCTCTCAACCAAGAACTCTAGGGTTTTTCAAATCTTATTGCCCTCAAATATATATCCTTCAATGACCGTGCACAATATATTATATATATCTAGTGCAATTACCGTCCACCATATATTATATATATCTAGTACGATAATCTTACACAATATATTATATATATGACTGTATGCTTTATAAATATATATATATATATATATATATATATATATATATATATATATTCCGGCAATTAATTGCCATATATATTTTATATATATCTATATATTGAGGCTGAAATCCTTTACCATGTAGGATTTGTGTCTTTTGACTTAAATCCTAACCCTAGGTAGATTTCTTTAGAATTCCAAACCCTAATCCAACTCTTTAGTGTATTTGTAACTATATCAAAGACTTCCTAATTTGACTAGATAAATAAATTCCCTTTATTTATCTACTTACCAAATAAAGTCTTTAATATTTATTATACTACCACAATAGTATACTACTAAGAAACATATTTCCTAGTCAGAAAAAAATTTTGATTTTTAATTAAATAATTAATCAATCAATTAATTAATTTCCATTTAATCAATTAATAAAAATAAAACCATATAATATTATATATATCTCGGCCATGTGCCATATATATTAATATATCTATATATTGTTTTTCTATTTTATTAAATCCATTGGACCTTAACAAAAGGCCCACATGTGAACTAGGCCCATTCTTACTAAAAGAAACAAGTCCACATGCCTTAATGCAATTCTAGATTGACCCATAAATTAGTCCGGTAGAATATATCAAATGATTCATGCAAGTCCGTGTGGATTGGGGATCTTGGCGGGCCTATCTAAATTTAAGCTCCAATAGACATAACCCAATCACAATCAATAAATGATTCACTTAGGTTCAATCTATTAATTTTAGTTCATTCCACTAAAGAACTAAAATTGCACTCTTAAATAAAGATGGAATAAGTAAATGATTTGTATTCATACCCTAGACAATCTTATAGGAGATAGTGAATCCTCGTGAAGAATATCAATAATCGCCAAGAGCTCATAGACCGCCTATAGCTCTCCAAGTTACCATATTTACTCATATGACCACATTTTGAACTTGGATATTTTGACTTATCTAGAAGCCATGTTTCAATAGACTCTATCGAAAACTTAAGATTCAATATCCAATACGTCAAAACATCCATATGATGATATTCTACTCTCATTAAATAGAGCCACGATGTCCATATCTATAAATGAAGTCCTCTATCAATTAACAAATGAATATCACCAAACTATCAAGGATAGACTATGCTATATAATCGTACTCATTGATAACTTAAATGATACCACTTGCAACCATAAGTCTATCATTTATCTCAGGATTAAGATAGACTCTTCGATTGTCCTGATAATGAAAAGACTATTATCTAATTACGGTTCTAGATAAAGTATTTCAATGTGATCCAGTTCAATGCACCAAGTGCACTAGATTCTTTTACTCGAAGACCCTCCGATGATTTTAGACTCATCATAACACATTTGATCCCACTCAAATGCTAGTAAAAGAATTCTACAACTTTAACAAGATAAAGGTGCCCAACCTTTAACTTAAGTTGTGAACATTATTCAAGACTAACTAAAGAATTGTGTCTACCTCATACATATCCAGATGTACGAACAATTCTTCTTTTCTCATAGTCTTTTGACCTTATGATTATTTACTTTTGACAATTATAATATTCAATCTATAAATGCTATAAGATTTGTTTAAATCTGAAATCACTTTATTAATATGAAAAGATTGTCAAAAACAATATTACACTCTTGGTATTGAGCATAATCCTAACAGAGACTGAAACAAATTATAGCACGGTGTGTATAAAACTATCTAGAGGGGGGTGATTAGATTTTAAGCTTATTACCCAATTTTTCGTGTTTAGTCAAAATTACGAAATTATCCCTAAATAGATAAAGCAATAAATCAAGTATAAAATGCGGAAATTAAATAACACTTGATTTTTACGTGGAAACACTCACGGGAAAAACCACAGGCTAGTAAGTAAGCCACACTCGAACCTCGAATCCACTAAATGTGTAAAACGATTACAACCTAATCCCGGAAGTAATCACACACCTACCTAATCCCGGTATAAGCGAACCTAGTTCGATTGCTTGTGAATTAAGCAACCTAATCCCGGTCACAACACAAGACTTAATTATCTAAAAAGAGATTAACACCCTAGGTGAATATATGAATATTCAAATGCAACATAGAGCAAGGGAAACCCTATATGCTTATCTAAGATGATGAATTTGCAATTAAAAACAATCCTAGATATTAAAGCTAAATGACATGTTAATTAGCTTAGATAATCATAGATTATAGAAACCTAGATATCTATCATAAAAACAACACTCAATCAAATCAACACAACAATCTCTATCTTGAATATTAGAATTTAATCTAAGAACAATCAAGTAATAAAAGAGATGCCATAATAAATTAAACACTAATTATGTATGATAATAGTGAAAAACTTACCAAAGCAAGTGTGATGATGAAAGATCCATGCAAGCAAGCATCCTAGATATGCTAGAGAATGCTAGATGAACTTTGATGCAAATGGATTTTGGTTTGAGTGTTTAATGAGTAAACTTGGTTGCTTTCTCTCTTAAAAATCTCTCTTTTGAAAGTAGGGTTCTTGATAATTAAAGAGTTACATTTAGAACAAGAGAAAGTGATGTATTTATAGGCATGAAAAACAGAGCATGTGAAAAGACAAGTTTGCCCCTGAAATGCACCGATTGGCGGTTTCAATCGGCGGCTAGGCCGCCAATCATAATCGCCGAATTGGACCTAAGAAGAACATGGGACCAACGGCGGTTTCGTGACTGCCGATCTAACCACCGAATCAAACCTGAGATAAAAAAATCAATCAGGTATGAACGGCGGTTTCATTCGGCGGTTTCGTGACCGCCGATTCAACCGTCGAATTAGACCGAGAGATAAAATCAATCAGGTCTTGAACGACAGTTTTGAACAGCGGTCATGACCGCGTTGCAAGTGATATCATTTGAGTTATCAATGAGTACGATTATATCGCATAGTCTATCCTCGATAGTTTGGTGATATTCATTTGTTAATCGATAGAGGACTTCATTTATAGATATGGACATCGTGGCTCCATTTAATTAAATGAGAGTATAATATCATCATATGGATGTTTTGAGGTAATTGGATATTAAATCTCAACGTTGAGTTTTCGATAGTGTCTATTGAAAACATGGCTTCTGGACAAGTCAAAATATCCAAGTTCAAAACGTGGTCATATGAGTAAATATGGTAACTTGGAGAGTTATAGGCGGTCTATGAACTCTTGGCGATTACTGATATTAATCACGAGGATACACTATCTCCTATATGATTGTCTAGGGTATGAATGAGGAGCATCTTCCTTTTCTATCTTTATTTAAGAGTTCAATTTTAGCTCTTTAGTGGAATGAGTTAAAATTAATGGATCGGACCTAAGTGAATCATTTGTTGATTGTGATTAGGTTATGTCTATTGAAGCTTAAATTTAGATGGCCCGCCAAGATCCCAATCCACACGGACTTGCATGGATCACTTGATATATTCTACCGGACCAATTTAAGGGTCCATCTAGAATTGCATTTAATATATTAAGAATATAATTTGCACATTATTTAAGTAATGGGCTGCTCAATTATATTTATATATTAATGAAAGACATGTGGGCTTGTTTCTTTTAGTAAGAATGGGTCTGGTTCACATGTGGGCTTTTTATTTAAAGTCCAATGGATTAAATGAAATAAGAAAATAATATTTTGGCCCATTTATTCAAGTGGGGCAGCAAGGTTAAGTTTTAACCTAATATATTATTTTGTTTCATTTGTTTTAATTAAATAAGAATTAATTAATTTATTAATTAATTGTTTAATTAAGAAACAAATCTTTTCTGATTAGGAAATATGATTCCTAGTGTTATACTATTGTTGGTAGTATACTAAAAGTAAAAGACTTATTTGGTAAGAAAATAAATAATTAATTTTATTTATTTAATCAAATAAGAAGTCTTTTATATTTAGTCAAATAAAGGAATAAAAGATTTATGAATTCAATTAGGGTTTAAAGTCTTAAACTAAATAGGAAATAGGGTGCAATACAAACTCTTTTGGGCTTGAGAATTGCGGCAACCCTAGTCCCTTTTAGGTTGTGATTTTCGGCCACCCTAAGTAAAAGAAGAGAAGAAAATTTGGCCACCTATATAAGTGCTCTTATAGATTTCGGCCACCACAAGTTGTTCTGGAGACAATTTTTCTTCTTCTTCTCAATTCATAGAAAGCTTTTATTCTACTAAAACAAATAGGAGTGTTAGATTATTCTTTGATAGTATACTATTTGCTTAATCATCAATAAGCTTGTGTATACGATATCGATCTAGGTTCACGCGAGTTTCGATCATTAGATTGAGAACTCAAAAGTGACCGGAATAATCTCAGTCATTCTTTTGATTGTTTTTGTGACTAACAAAGAAAAGAAAGTTTGTTTTGTCCATTCACAGGTTTGCAATTCAAAGAAAAAGGGAGACCACGCTCCTAGGTGATCCACGTTCGTGCTAGAATTGAAGATCTTGCGGATTACCATCGACGTAAGTCAATCGGATCACGCGACAAAAGGTATTCTACTTTTTGGTTATTGTATATGCATGTTTAATTAATTAAAGGGTTTAAGGTTCATAAAGGAAAAATTTTAAAAGTCACTAAATCTTATTTTTAGTCTCGCTTCCGTTGCGTGTACTACGGTATTTTTCCCAACGCCCACAAGTTCAACATGAGGTCTTCCATGCTCAACCTAGAAGACATGCCAACTTGGCTCAACCACAAAGGAGAGAGTTGCCTCAACACCCAAGAGCAACTCAAAATAGAAGGAGACCACAAATGCTTGCACAAGGCTATGGTATGAATTCCTACTTTACTCCTACTTGCCATTTTTGTGGAATTGAAGGCCATATTAGGCCTAATTGCTTTAAGTATATTAAATTGTGTAGAAGAGAAAGTATGATTGAGAAAAATATGCTTAGAAGAGCCATAATGCATGCACCTAGGAATTTTAGAGCTAATGGACCAATGGCTCCTAGGAATGACCATGTTTCACCTAGGATGAGTAGACATGATGACTATTATTGCTATGTGGCCCAAGTTGCCTTAAAAGCAAATGCCTCTAACACTTGGTACCTTGATAGTGGGTGTTCTAGGCACATGACCGGAAACAAGAGTTTCTTTGAAACTCTTGTGATGGAGGATGGTGGGTCTGTCACCTTTGGTGATGGATCTAAGAAAAAAGTTATAGGGAAAGGTAATATATCTATTCCCGGTTTACCCTCTTTGCCCAATGCTCTCTATGTTGATGGCTTGCAAGCCAATCTCATTAGTATATCACACTTAAGTGATGAAGGGCTTTCAGTCATGTTTGGCAAAGTTGATTGCTCTATTCTTAAGGAAAATGGGCAAGTTTTGTTGAAAGGCAAGAGATCAAGTGACAATTGCTATTGTCTTGAGTCTAATCTCATCTCTTGTAACTTGTCTACTAGTGAGCAAATTGAGGTGTGGCACCAAAGACTTGGCCATATGAACTATAGGGACTTGAAAGTCCTTGATAGGTTGAATGTTGTTAGGGGCCTTCCCAAGTTTGGGAAAAAGATTGAGGGAGTTTGTGGACCTTGTCAACAAGGAAAGCAAACTAAAAGTGTGCACAAGAAAGGCAAATACCTCTCCACCAAAGAGCCATTGGAGCTCATCCATATGGACCTTATGGGTCCCATTCAAACCGAAAGTTTAGGTGGTAGAAGGTACATTCTTGTTGTTGTTGATGACTTCTCTAGGTTTACATGGACTTACTTCCTTAGAGAAAAGTCCGAAGCCTTTGAGAAATTTAAAATGCTTTGTGTCAAAATTCAAAATGAGAAAACCTCTCACATTAAAAGCATTAAGAAAATTAGAAGTGATCATGGGAAAGAATTTGAAAATGCTAAGTTTGAAATTTTTTACAATAGCCTAGGCATTTCCCATGAATTTTCGGCCCCTAGGACTCCTCAACAAAATGGTGTTGTTGAGAGAAAGAATAGAGTCCTCCAAGAGATGGCCCGTGTGATATTGCTTAGCAACAAAGTCCCTAGAAATCTTTGGGCCGAAGCCATCAATACGGCTTGCTACATAGGGAATAGAGTCTTCCTTAGGCACGGGACTAAACAAACATCCTATGAGTTATGGAAGGGTAGAAAACCCAATGTGAGCTACTTCCACATCTTTGGGAGTAAGTGCTATATACTAAATGACCGGGATCAACTTGGCAAGTTTGATGCCAAGAGTGATGAGGGTATTTTCATTGGGTATGCACTTAATATCAAGGCCTATAGAGTTTTTAATCTAAAGACTCAAAGTGTTATGGAATCATCAAATGTTGTCTTTGATGATTGTAGGCCCAAATATGATGACCATGAGGAGGATGTTTGTGAGGTGGATGTCCTTCCTTTGAAGGAAAGTGGTGAGACTTCAAGTGGTGTGAAGTCAAACCAAGATGAAGAGGATGATTTGCCTCTTAATAGAGTTCCTCCTTTGGACTCTAATGAACCCGCTCCTTGGGTTAGAAAACTCCATGATAAGGATGATATCATTGGAGAGGTTAGAGAGGGTGTTAGGACTAGGCGTCAAATAGCCAATCAAATTAGCTACACTTGTTACACCTCTCAAATAGAACCCAAAAAGGTTAATGAAGCCTTGGAAGATGAGTTTTGGGTTCTTGCCATGCAAGAAGAGCTAAACCAATTTGAGAGGAATGAGGTTTGGACTCTTATTCCTGGACCTAGAAACACCAATGTCATAGGAACTAAATGGGTGTTTAGGAACAAATCCAATGAGGATGGCAACATTGTGTGAAACAAGGCAAGGCTTGTTGCACAAGGATACTCTCAAATTGAGGGTATTGACTTTGAGGAGACTTTTGCTCCCGTTGCCCGTCTTGAGTCCATAAGGCTTCTTTTATCCATTTCTTGTGTGTACAAGTACAAGTTCAAGTTACACCAAATGGACGTCAAGAGTGCCTTCCTCAATGGCTTATTGCATGAGGAAGTGTTTGTTGAGCAACCCAAGGGGTTTGTGGATCCACACCACCCCTCTCATGTCTATCGCCTCAAGAAGGCTCTATATGGGTTGAAACAAGCACCGAGGGCTTGGTATGAACACCTCACTCTTTATCTTGTTGACAATGGCTACTCAAGAGGTAGTGTTGACAAGACCTTGTTCATCAAGTGCACTAAAGATGAGCTATTCATAGCTCAAATTTATGTTGATGACATTGTATTTGGTTCCACCAACCAATCCAAAGTTAGACAATTTGTTGATGTCATGTCTCATGAGTTTGAAATGAGCATGGTTGGTGAACTAAATTATTTCCTAGGCTTGCAAATCAAGCAAATGCATAATGGGATCTTCATATCCCAAGCTAAGTATGCGAAGAGCCTAGTGAGAAAGTTTGGCCTTGAGAATGCCAAACATTGTGACACACCCATGAGCACCACCTTGAAACTTAGCAAAGATGCTAGTGGAAAGGATGTGGAACAAAGTCTATATCGTGGCATGATAGGTAGCTTGCTTTACTTGACCGCAAGTAGGCCCGATATTTGTTTTAGTGTAGGTGTTTGTGCTAGGTACCAAGCTAATCCCAAAGAATCTCACCTTGTGGCGGTGAAGAGGATCATTCGGTTTGTGAATGGTACCTCAAATCATGGGATATGGTACTCCTTTGACACTAATCCAAGTCTTGTTGGATTTAGTGATGCCGATTGGGCGGGAAATTATGATGATAGGAAGAGTACATCGGGCGGTTGCTTCTTCCTTGGGAACAATTTGGTCTCTTGGTTTTGCAAGAAGCAAAACTCAATTTCCCTATCCACGGCCGAGGCAGAATATATTGCCGCCGGTAGTGCTTGCACTCAATTGATGTGGATGAAACAAATGCTAGCCGATTATGGCTTGGAGCAAGGTACTCTTACTTTATTTTGTGATAATATGAGTGCCATTAACATTTCTAAGAATCCCGTCCAACATTCTAGGACAAAGCACATTGACATTAGACACCATTTCATAAGAGAGCTAGTTGAGAGCAAAACCATTGCATTGGAACATGTGGGAACAAATGACCAACTAGCGAATTTGTTTACAAAGCCTTTAGACACCATTAGATTTAGGAACCTTAGCAAGTCTATTGGGATTTGTCAATTGGGTTGATTTGGTGTGTCTTGACCCCATATGGGGAGCTCAAGCAAAGAGAGCAAAGTTGCATGATCATGCATTGTGCCACGTTGATATATTTTATGCCTCTTAGTTAATTGCTTGAGATGATTGGTTGTACTTACTTATATGTTTTTTCTTAATAAGTGTGTTACATTGCCTTGCTTACAATCCATGTCATATTTATGCTCAAACATGCATTTTTGGAATAGGAGATGTACTTTGGAAGTACTTTTGGATGACCTTTAATTGATCTCCATGACATGATAATTCCTTTTAAATGACATGCTAAAGTTGAAAAGTATGAGATGAAAATGTGAAATGTTTGATTGCAAATGTTAAATGCAAATATGTGTGCAAAAGCAATATTGAGACTTAAATCAAAAGGATCTTAATATCCAAAGTCTCTCTTTCTTTATTTGTAGAACAAGGCTACTATCATACAGGTATCTCACCCGAAAAAATCAAATAGGGTGCAAAGTCGCTCATGTCTTGTTTTGCCTATAAAGTTGGATATAGTTGCTCTTTTTTTGAAATACTAAAATTCTATATCCTTGCTTTTTCCATGACAAAGGGTGAAATTGGTTTGAATTCTATTGAAAACCTTTGTTGTTTGCTTTGCCAAATACCATTGTTTTGGTCTTAGATGCAACATGTCTTGCATGCAAAGCATTATTGTCACACATTTTTCATAAAATAAAACTCCTTGAATCTTTCTTACTTGATTGAGGTGCATAAAATTGCCTATTTGATTGCATATGTGTTCGTGTTACAAGCTCTCCTTGCTAATGCTTACCCATTAGGGGAGACTCCCTTTGCCTATCTCATGACAAAAAGGGGGAGTAAGGTTTGGGGGTATTTGTGCTTCTAGGCATTGCATTTAGGGGGAGTTGAGAGTGATTAACCCATGATGGGAGATGATTGCATTTAGGGGGAGTTGCATTGCATTACATTGCTTGTTTGATTCCTTTTTGAAAAGGCATTTCTTTTGTCATTAGCATCTCTCACACACTTGTTCTTGGAAGGTATTTTTCTTATTGATTGTGCATAGGTTGGATTTTTTCTACAAGCTTGGAATTGACTTGAAGATGTTCAAGACTTAGACTAGGAGCTTTATTGTAATGTAGAAAATTCTTGTTGACCAATCTTTTGTTTTGTGAGGTTGCTATGTGAGTGGTGATTTTGTCACGAAATAGCCAAAGGGGGAGATTGTAAGTGACTCACTTTTGATTGGCGTATTTCGTTGGCAAAATCACAATGGGGTTCTATATGTAAGGGTAGCTTAGAATGGAAGAAAACCTCATTGTGTGATCAAGAGCTTCAAGAAAGGTAGCTCTCTTGACTTAACTCTATTTTGAAGAGATGTAGTTGCACACACTCACATTGGTTGCATGTTTTGTTGATTGCATCCTTGTTTGATAATTGCCATGCCATGCTAGACTCTAGGTTGCATCCTCTTGTCACTTCCCACACTTGCACTTCATGTATGTTTGTCTTAAGTGTGGTGTAATTCGTTTCCGTTTGTGTGATCGGAAATGTCCACGCTTGCACGATGGTGTGCATGTCTTAGCGTGATGGTTGACCACTTGAGAAGGACTTATTCTTCTCTTGGATAAGTGTTAGATTCGGTTTGGTTATTTGGATTAATGTGTCTAATTTAAAAAGATTGGATTTCAATGTTTTAAACGTTTTTCAAAACCGACCTTTGTATGGTCTTGTGACCATAACTTTTTATCAAAAGATTTAAATTGAGTTTTGTAAAATTCTGGACAAACTAGACACCCATACCTTTCCAACGGTATATTATTCATAATATTGCATGACCGTTTGGATTGGTTTTGAAATTTCCAAAGTGACCACTAAAACAGGGCATCACAGCTGTTATCCGAATCTGACCTTTGGTCACTCAAATGACCATAACGTTTTCTACATTTATCCAAATCATGTTTTGTTAATTGGAGTAGAAAGTAGACTTCCATACCTTTCCAACGATATATTATTCGAAAGGTTTCGATGTCGTTTGGTCATATTTTGGGGCGCTCAAAACTTGAGCTGATGCACTGTCTGTGCTTTACCGCGGCCTAGACCGCCCCCTAGGCATGTGCCTGGCCAGCGGTCCTCCGCAGTGAGCCAGATCAGTGTCTTCACGCTTGATGTACCGCTGCCCAGGCATGTTGCCTCTTGAGCGGTACGCGCAGCGGTTGCCCGTGAAGAAGCTGAATCGTTTTCTTCAAAACGACATCACTTCATTTGGATCTCATATATATGTGTCTTGTTTGCCTTGGCTCGTTTTCTAGAGCAAAAATTACACATTTGAGAGCTTCTTGAGCATCTTCCACTTCAAGGCATCAAGACTTCATATTTAAGGTTCCAAAACACAAACACCCTCCATCTTGCATCTTTCATTCATCTTCTAGCATGATTCTAGGTTGATTTCATTTAGGGTTGTTAGTTTTGCTCACATGACTTGTATCTAGAATATCATTCTCATATCTTTATGTTCTTGCTTTACAAGATAGCTTTTTTATTACTTGAATTGATTCAAGATTGCATCTTTATGACTTGACTTAGTTTCAAGTTTGTTTTATTGTGGTTTGTGAGTTGTTTTGTGATAGATAATGCATATAGGATTTTGGTTGCTTATTTAGTGTTGTTATATGCATGTCATCTAGTGATATGATATCTAGGAATGTCTAACATGTTCATCCATGCCTAGATAAGCTTGAATGTCTAACCTTGCATTTTTAGCATCTTGAGTATTTCACATATTCACCTTAGGTTGTGCTATCTCTTCACTTTAGAGACAAGTCTTGTATTTACCTATTAGGTAGTTTGCAAGCAAGGGACTAGAGTCACTATTAAAGGCCCGCGGGTAGCAAAGACGGATTAGTAATTTTAGGTGTGATGTGGTCAACCTAAATTGAAATCGTATTTGCAATTAGTGGATTCGAGGCTCTCGTGTGGCGCACATAACAGCCCGTGGTTTTTCCCCGTGTGGGTTTCCACGTAAATATTATGTGTTCTTTAATTTCGCACTTGTATACTTGTTTTTGTATATTGACTAGATTGGGGCATTTTCATAATTTTGACTAATATCGAAAATTGGGTAAAAAATGTTTAAAATCTGTTCACCCCCCTGTAGATTACTTTAGGACACGTTTATATTTATTTTCACCTATTAACGTTTTCATTAAGTAGCGTTATAAACATGTGTCAGGAAATGGATCCAGTCAATCGGTATTGCATAGTGGTCGGTGTACATACCTGAAAAGAGAGAAGAAACCCGGAAAGGTTGTAAGTGATGGAAGCATTTCCTTTCGAAGGACCTGCGTTTTGTGATTCTTGTTTACCTTCTCCTTCAACACCTGATTTGATTGTTTTGGAGTATGACTCATTCTTGTCTACTTCGGGTTTGCTTTCAGTCTTTTTAATTCTTTTTTTTTTTTTGCATTTCCTTTGGAAGGACCTGCGTCTTTGGGTTTGCTTTCAGTCTTTTTAATTCTTCTTCTTTTTGTATTTCCTTTGGAAGGACCTACGTCCTGTGATTCTTGTTTACCTTCTCCTTCAACACCTGATTCGATTGTTTTGGGTCTCAGATTGTCAACGTTGTTGTGTATAGCATTTTTCAGCCGGTTTAAAGTATAACTATACACGTATGAACCCCATGAAAAACCTTCGAAAGCTACGTCGTCATCCAATAATGCAAACATTCATAGCGGTACACGGTCACGTGGGTCGACAGTGCATAAGACATATCCTATAACCAACAGATTTGCCATCTTCAGGCCATCTTCACCTTGATCATCGGTCAGTCGTTTAAAAGTTTGGAACAAAGAATAGTACGAAGGTTGGTTCTGGAAATGTCTTGCGTATAGGCTGTTCTTCGTTGGAGTAATCGCTTTTATTACTCCTTCTGGCAATTTACCCATTTTTAGCCCAAAACATAGGCAAAACTCAACTTGACCGAAACGATGTTGTTGCCTACCCAGCCCAAACCACATTTCGTCATCTCGAGGTGGTGATGCATTTTCAGACCTACTGGTATATTCGATCTGCCTTTTCAGAATAGAATGCAAAACCTTTCCATGTGTAGTGACGGGCAAATGCAGACCAAGGTAATGACCGAAAGGTCCTTGCTTAAACTGCTCTAAAACGTGTAATTTGCCTAAGACGTTGCCAATGTCAACAAGAATGTTACAGTGCTGCCGACTTCTCGAGTTTATCCTTGCATTGATCCATCTCTCGTGATCCGGATATAAGAAGGTTCTCGTGTTTGGGTCCAAAGCCATCTGAAAATAATAGGGGGAATATATATGAAATAATGCTAAGTCGTGTAAAAACCTTAGGCAATTCATGAAAGCATAGAAAAACAGAATTATAAGAGGCTAACATGAAAAGGTAATGAAAAGTAATTAAAAGCCATGGGAGATGATTGTGATGGCATCATGGAAAGTCATATAAACATCATGGAATCGAAAGCATCATGGAATGTTAGCCTTCGTCATGGCATCATGGAAAGAAAGTCATGTTAACATCATGGAAAGTATTGCAACGTCATGGAAGGTCATGTAAAGTCATATAAACATCATGGAATCGAAAGCATCATGGAATGTTAGCCTTCGTCATGCGGGCATCATGAAAAGAAAGTCATGGCATCATGGAAAGAAAGTCATGTTAACATCATGGAAAGTATTGCAACGTCATGAAAGGTCATGTAAACATCATTGAATGTCATGTAAACATCATTGAATGTCATGGAAACGTCATGAAATGCCATGTCCAGAATCATGAGTGCTTCATGGAACATTAATCTTGGACATGAAATCATTGAATGTCATGGCAACGTCATGAAAAATCATATTAACATCATAAAATGTCATGGAAACGTCATGGAATGTCATGTCAGAATCATGAATGTATCACAGAACTTTAATCTTGGACATGGCATCTTGTTTGGCAACATCATGGAAATCAAGATCATGGAAAGCTTCATGTAAAGTCTAAGGGGATATGGCAACATCACGGAAAGCTTCATGTAAAGGGGTTTTTTTTTTGGGTGAACCATCGAAATCATGGAGACCGGTCTTGGGTCCTAAACAACTCTTGGGAAAATCATGGTAAAAATCAAGACCCAAATCGGGAATTAATTCAAGATTAAATCTAGATTTCAAGTAATTTCAGATTTCCAAACAAACCCTAATATCAAATCAAATGTAATTAGGGATCGTGCCGATTAAGGGATACAGGATATCAAATCAAAGGAAATTATTAGGGATCATGCCGATTAAGAACACACCTACTCCGATCCTACCTCGTCTCCACACACAGTGGTCGTCAGGGTATTTGGTGGTCACCTGCGGTCGTCGTTCTTTTCTGAGTATCCACACACTGTGGCTTTCCCATTTTCCCTCCCTTGCGGCCTGTGGTTATCGTTCTTCAGTGTGGCTTTCTCACTTTTCAAGCTTTTGTTACTGGTGCCTTTCCGTTTCCGTTTTGTCTTTTGAACCGACATTCTATAACAAGGGTAATTTAGTCTTTTAGTAGAACAATTAGATGTCAGATCAGAAGAATTCGAATAGGGGTAAAATTGTAAGATCAGGTATTTAAATACAATAAAGTTGTCTCCAGGGGTATAACTGTCAAAGAACCCACTAACTTCCACCACACAATCCATGATCCATGATCATATTGGTTATATTTGGTTTTTTAAAAACTAGTGGCTATATGTGGTTTTGGCATCTTAACGGTGGCTATATTTGAAAACCCCCCTAAAATAAAATAATATTTTAGACTATTATTTTAGTCTTGCCGCCCACACCATATATATGGGCCTAATATTATTTTCTTATTTTATTTAATCCATTAGACTTTAATTAAAAAGCCCACATGTGAACCATACCCATTCTTACTAAAAGAAACAAGCCCACATGCCTTTCATTAATATATTAATATAATTGATCAGCTCATTAAATAAATAATGTGCAAATTATATTCTTAATATATTAAATACAATTCTAGATGGACCCATAAATTGGTCCGATAGAATATATCAAGTGATCCATGCAAGTCCGTGTAAATTGGGGATCTTGGCGGGCTATCTAAATTTAAGCTTCAATAGACATAACCTAATCACAATCAACAAATGATTCACTTAGGTCCGATCTATTAATTTTAACTCATTCCACTAAAGAGCTAAAATTGAACTCTTAAATAAAGATAGAATAAGTAAATATTTCTCATTCGTACCCTAGACAATCTTATTAGAGATGGTGTATCCTCGTGAAGAATATCAGTAATCGCCAAGAGCTCATAGACCTCCTATAGCTCTCCAAGTTACCATATTTACTCATATGACCACATTTTGAACTTGGATATTTTGACTTGTCCAGAAGCCATGTTTCAATAGACTCTATCGAAAACTTAACGTTAAGATTCAATATCCAATACCTCCAAAACATCCATATGATGATATTCTACTCTCATTTAATAAATGGAGCCACGATGTCCATATCTATAAATGAAGTCCTCTATCGATTAACAAATGAATACCACCAAACTATCGAGGATAGACTATGCTATATAATCGTACTCATTGATAACTCAAATGATAACACTTGCAACCATAAGTTCATCATTTATCTTAGGATTAAGATAAACTCTCGGATTGTCCTGATAATGAAAAAACTTTTATCTACTGACGGTTCTAGATAAAGCATTTCATTGTGATCCTATTCAATGCACCCAGTGCACTAGATTCTTTTACTCGAAGACCTTTCGATGATTTCAGACTCATCATAACTCATTTGATCCCACTCATATGCTAGCAAAAGAATTCTACAACTTTAACAAGATAAAGGTGCCCAACCTTTAACTGAAGTTGTGAACATTATTCAAGACTAACTAAAAAATTGTGTCTACCTCATACATATCCAGATGTACGAACAATTCTTCTTTTCTCATAGTCTTTTGACCTTATAATTATTTACTTTGACAATTATAATATTAAACTATAAATGCTATAAGATTTGTTAAACCAGAAATCATTTTATTAATATGAAAAGATTGTCAATTACAATATTACACTCTTGCTATTGAGCATAATCCTAACATTCTCTACTTTAGTAGAACTTGACAAGATTAGTAGCTATGTAAGATTAAGTGTATAGGTCTATGGATTAGGGTGTTGTGTGATAGGTTTATGTGTTTGGCCGTATTTACATTGAATCATGCATAAAGGGAAACGGACGTGTTTAGCAAATTTGGTAGTGGGTACTAACAAAGTCCTAATATCATTTCTAGAAGTCTGTCTATCATGGGAATACAAATTCAACATGTTATCCACATTTATGAATGTTCTAGGGCAATCAATGCAATTGAAGCAATGAGATCACAGTGAAAAACATATTCGATGAGTGTTTAAGAATAAAAACATATTCGAAGAGTGTTTAAGAATATGTTTTTATTCTTAAGAATAGAAACATAATTACCCTAAAAAATGAACGCTAAGGCACAAAACTCACGGGTAGTCTCCACTATTAATCCTAACAATTGAGTACGGAGTCTTTTCCACTTAGACACTAAGAGAAAGGGACTAAATTCACATCATGCAAAGCAATCCTAGACTGATAATAGTTAGCCAAGACTCAGCAACTAACACATGCTAAAAACTCCTCAATGGCACAATTCAAAACATCTCATTCAAACAATTTGTTCAAAATGGCTCATTTCGCAAAAATTTCAAACTTTTTGAGAAAAACACAAAAACACAATATATACAACACAAAAATCATAAAAATGACACATATGTGTCCACACCCCTAAACCTAAACTCGACATTGTCCTCAATGTTGAAAAATTGAAGCACATGGACAAAGAGTTAATCGGTTTGAAAATCCGAGCACAAACATACAAACACTTATATACAACTAAACACACACTCTAAAAACAAAATAACAAAAATACCATGTGAAAGATGCTTCTAAACATGGAGGAAAATGTTTCAAGAAAAACTGTCAACTTTTGGATTCGAACAACATCTGCCTTTCAATGCATATTTTCAAAGATGCTAAATCAAACTTGTTCAAATTTTGACACAAGAATATAGACTTGCAAATGAACACTTTGCATGAATAAAATATTTTTAAATTAAATTTGGAAAAGTGTGAAAACAGACGTTGAAAAAAGGTCACGTGCAGGATTTTGAAAACAGAGCACGCCTGTGACCTTCGGTCGAAGAAACACTCATAACTTTTAAACCACCACCTAGAACTTTACGTTCTTTATATCGTTGGAATCCTAACGAAAAAAAGATGAACACAATGTGGGTGGAAAAATTTATTTGTTCACCGATTAGTACAGTTTTTAAGAAACATTTGACTCAAAATTTTCGGAACAGGGCATCTCACAAGGTTTGAATAAAAACATGAAAAATAAAAACAAAAATACTCAATAACATAATATACAATCCTAATATCTACAACTAACATGTAAGCATATATATACAATCCTAAATATCCACCACTAATCACATCACAACAACCAATCCTAGTCACTAGGCAAACACAATCAATTCATACTCTTAAGCTAAGCAAAACATATCAACTTGAAGTAAAAGCTTAAGACTAGAAGATTGGACCTTCGATTTCGCATTCGTAGGATGGTGTGGCTTCGTGGTATGGTGTATGGTGCATGGTGTGGCTCGCGGCTTGGTGGAGCAGGTTCATTCCCGCGGATGCTTCTCGCGGGCAATTCTCAGGAATCCCCGCGGGCTCACACATTCTGTCTGGCGGCCTTATTCCCGCGGATGTGAAGTTGCGGAGTTTCCTCCGGAGAATACCGTGGCTTTGCATCTTTTGGCTAGCGGGCTTTGTCCCGCTGATATGAAGTCGCGGTCTCCTCTAAAGAATCTTACGGGTTCATTCCGTCTGGCTGGCGGGTCTTTTCCCGCGGATGCATGTCGTGCAAGGTTTAAGAGAACCTTGCAGCTTTGTTGTGCAGGCATATTCCCGCGGCTTCTTCCCGCGGTGGGCATTTCTTCTTGATTCCAGCCCCCCTGCACACAGAAAATTACACCAAAAACTACCACAAGCACATGCTAAATAAATAAGTGTGGAGTCTAAACCCCTAAACCTATCTATTTCCATGCATCTCATCATGATATGTGGATAAATGAGAGACTCTAGACTCTTAACACTAAACTAATAATTGTACAAAATAATTACAAATTAAAAAGTCCTTAAATAAATAAATAAAAAATGAATGTCCATTAAGTGCGTCCTTTCCTTAAAGCTTGAAATTCCTGCACATTAACAAACATATCAAAAAGTTCATATGTTCAATGAGATTCGCAAATCACTCGAAAAATCATCATGCAATTCATGGAAGTCTGAAGGTGTTTCTAATGGAATAAGAGATTTATGTCTTTTAACCACCCACACCATATTACTTGGTGTGCTTGTTCCATTAACAAACGGAGTCTTTCTCATTTGTACAAGTTGATCCTTTTGAACCCAAACTTGTCTAGCTTCTCCTACAACTCTCCTAGGTGTGACATTCCTAGTTTTGCAAAATTCATTATACTTTGAGCACTCGGCCATCTTGTGGCCTCTAATTGAGCAAAAATAGCATCTAGGAGAATAAGTTGGAGGAGTACCTTTGTTCTTGTTCTTACTCCTTTTTCCTTCTTCTTCTTGGGGGCCCTTTGGATGGCATGCATCTTCATGGGAAGTGCAAGGCTTCCTTGGTTCTACTTCTTGTTCGGTCCCCATCTTGGTCAAGGTTTGGAGAGTGTTGTTGACATTGTCTATCTCCACAATCATTGCATTCTCCTTGACTTTTGAGATCTCCAAGGCATTGTCTCTCATGTTGAGCTCTTCTTGCAACTCTACTAATGCCTTGTCCCTCTTCTCTACTTCCAATTGCACTCCATGCAATTTCCTAGCGAACTCTTCCTCTTGTTCTTCCATGAATTTGGATAGAGCTTGTGATTTTTGAATTTTCGAGTCTCTCTCTCCTTCAAGTGAGTCAACCATATGCATCAAGTTCATATTTTTACTTGTCAATTCCATGTTGTCCATGATCACATATGTGACATCTATCCTTTTTTCTTCCTCCTCCTTCTTTAGCTAATCTTCAAAATTCATGAAAGCCTCATATATGTCGTCTTCCGAGCTACTTGGAGTTGGTACCGATTCTTCTTCATGTGAACACAAAGGATAGGTTGGTTGAGAGAGTCTTGGAGGCTCTTCCTTCTCTTCTTCGACCTCTTGTAAAATCTCGCTCAATTGAAATCCGACCCTGTCTACGACTTCTTCTATGTTGAGCATTCTTTGTTCTGTTGATGAGAAGTTGTCATGATTGCTCCATTGATGGTCTTGCCCTTCTTGTTCATAGCTTCCTTGATTGTTGTACTCTTGATAAGGGTACATGGGAGGTATCTCTTCTTCATATTCCGGCAAACTCTCTCCTTGTGGACCCAAGTCCATCATGTGTTCATTCTACCCACAAGGCGGATAAACTACAGCAGGATGCTGCTCATATTGTGCCAAGAGAGTCTTCACCATTTTTGACAAGTCTGCCAATTGCATGGCTAACATTGAGTTGCCCCTCTCCATGTTGATTTGGAATTCTGAAACAATCAAACAAACTAAACAAGAATCACATCGAATAAGATAGAATATGAACAATTAAAAATAAAAGAAAATAAAATAAAAATAACGAAAATTAACTTAAATAAAACTAAGACTAGACCTACAAAACGTATACTACCTCTTTCCCGGCAGCGGCGCCAAAAACTTGATGCGCACGTAACGGTTCTAATAAACTATCCCCAATGGTGCCAATAACTTGATCAACGCACGTGGGACACACGATAGTTCTATAACTATTAGTAAATGATGGTACGTGCGTGCGAGTGTATTTTTACCCTTTTCGCAAGTATACGAATCGTTGGCCACGTATAGTGGTTACGAGTAAGGGTATCGTTCCCACGAGGGAGGAGTTACACGTAAAGTCGGTTCTACGTCTTATGTTATAATTATGCTAATTACACTAATTACAATAATTACAAGTGCATGGAAATGTAAACGGAGATGGCGGCAAGTAAGCTACAACTAATCTAATGCACAGCGATTACTCTAAAATGGCATGTAAATTAAATATAGATTAGATTACACTAATGCGGAGAAGTAAAAGCGATGCGAATCCTACAATCGAGGATATGCAATCTCTATACTACAATGACAATTATAAGTAACCTAAACTAACTAGATGGCAACTAAAGCAAATAAGTAAATTAACAACTAAGCAATACTATTAAGTTACACGAATTAATTACAACTAACTAAATTATCATTAACTAACCTAACTAACTAATTCTTGCAAAGATTATGCAAGAGCAAAGATACAATTGAAAAGGAATGTATCAATTGATCTCAATTAAGAATATTTTGTTCTATGGAATATGCAATATAATCCTACCACTCAATTACCATCAACTATGGATATAGAATGACAATAATATAGAGGTTTACAGTCCTAGAACATGAGAACTAGCTAATATGCATGGACATGCAAATACTAACCCAATCCTCTCCACTAGAGATAATCAATGTTGGAAAACAAAGTTTACATGTTACTAGTGATCAATTAACAACATGTATACATTCAATCTAATTCAATTCAACATATGATAACTCAAGATGGATATGGTAAAGATAAGATCAATTAAATACAAGATAAATCATATAAAATCCATTCCTCAACATTCAAAGTATATTACACATACATGTTCATGAATTACAAATAAATGGAAGAGAAGTAAAAGTAAGAAGAAACCATAAGTAGGAAGCTTTTTGTTCTTCAATAGAGCACCAAGCCTTCTTCTTCCAAGCTAGGAAATCCACATGAAACCATGTAGTGTTGAGGTGGTGGGTTGTAAGCTAAACTAAGGTTTCTAAGCTATTCTAGTGTAATTTAGGTGTTTATTTGGACATTAGGGATTGTGTTTAAGGTTGGGAAAGGTGAATATATATAGTAGGGAAGGTTTGGGCAAGTTTGGACGTGCAAAACTCCGAAGTCGGTTGCTTCGGTGGGCTTCGATCCCCTGTCTCGTGGGTTCATTCCCGCCGTCGGAAGTCACGGTGGATTTATGAAGGTTGGTTGCGAGTTCTGACCTACTGGACTGCGGGAATGTTCCAGCGGCATGAAACCGCGGATTCTTAACGAGTTTGGACGTCTTTGGGCGTGAAAGAACCCGCTGGAATCAAGCTTGAAGGCTTGAACGTCCATGGAAGTTGGTGGACTTGGAGGTGAGGAAAATCACGTGCATGAGAGGCTCAAAGTGGGTGCAATGGGACCACCGGGACGTGGGCTACCGATTTGGGTAGAAATCGACCAGAAAAACCATTGGAAAGTTGCCGAAAAATATTGGGTAAGATGCCGGGTCACGACCGAGTCAACCAGGTCGAGTTGCTGGTCAGGTCGACCCGGCTAAAGGTGGAAGATGACCTGACGTCAGGCGTGAGGCAAGCAGGCGCCAAAATATCGTCGTTCTAGGGGTGACGTGGCGCTGACGCTATTCGTTAGCTGGCTAATTACAGTTTACTCCCCTGAGCTTTCCCCTATTCATGGAAGCTTCATTAATGTCCCAAATATTGCACTTTTGCCCTGATTTATCCAAAATGACAATTATACCCCTGAACTTCCCTAATCACCTGAAACACTTATTTATTCCGTTAAATAGACGGTTTTACCCGAGAAACAAGCACAAAAAGATAGGAAAAGGGAGCGCTAAATGTGAACATTTGGAGCGCGATCAAATTTCTAGGCAAGACGTGGCATGGTGCTCCCGCACTTTAAACTTCCAAAATGTTGCTTTCCTTAGGATAAGGCTCTCGCCCTTTTTATGAGCACTCTTGGCTTGCTCGTCCCTCCAAGACTCGCAAGTTGTCTTTGTTTCATCCCAAGAGATAAATAAGCCTTGCTTTTTCCCACAAGCAACACAACACTCGCTTCCTCAAGAAGCAATAGAAAATCTACACAAACACTAAGCACACTAGAAAGTTCCGGCAAATAAAAAAAAAATACTCAATATATGCAATTGCCAACAAGTGTTTGGAACATCAATTATTCAAAAGAAACAAACTAAACAAAGAAAGCATACAAATAAAATGCACAAAAAGAATTTTTCTATATTATGTACTTGTGCTAGGGGTGGCATCAACTAAAGGAGGTTTTACCAAGTTTGGAAATTGGTTCTTTTTCGCAACCCAAACAGGTTGAGTTGATTTCCCCTTTTCTTTTCTTTTCTTTTCTTTTCTTTTGGGTCTAACTCGGTCAATGATCGGACTTTTAAAGTACCAAAATTCCACACTTGGAATACACAAATCGAATGAGATGTATAATGGCAAGCGGGATCGTTCCTCAGGGAAAGGAAGGATATTTGGCTATAACTAAAATATGTACACTAATCTAAACTACGTGCGGAAAAGTAAAATTCATTTTTGGTTTTGGAATTTGTTTTAATAGTTAAACTAAATTAAATTAATCAATCTAAAACAAGTAATTTAAAGGTAAGGTGTGATATATGATGATGGATATTGGGGAATTGAGTTGACAACTAAAAGATTTCATAATGTAATGAACTAGTCCAATTAAACACTTTCATCCTACTCAATGGTTGTTCTTAAATTGATTTAACTCATTAAAGTGCAATTTCAACCTTGACTCAAGTAAGCCCTACTATGAGTTTTAGTACGAATAAATTCAAGCTCTTACCCAAGTGAACCCCACTATGAATAATAGCCCAAACAATATTCTTAAGAAGAAATGAAAGGTCTTGTACCATATAACACATGCATGCACCAATTTTCACTTTATATAAGCTAAAGATTGGAGATTGGGTTGAAAGCCATTCAAACCCTAAACCACAACCTTCATATGTGAACCATTTTTACCACAAGCTAAATTGAACCCCAATATTAACAAGTAAAGTAAAAATGGCAACTTCAAAGCAATGAAATGAAAATATACCAAGAGTGGATTTGATAAATATATGACTAGTTCAAATACATGGGATTATCACATAAGTTGTCTCATCAATTCCCCAATAAAGGGTTTAGTTACACATAATGAAAATAGAAATGAAAAGAGAAAGATTGTAGAGAAAACCCACAAAAAATCTTCATAAGTCTTCTTGTTCCTTGATAAGCTTGGAATCTCCTTGACCTTGGTGACTCCTTTCTTCTCTCTTCAATTAATCTTCAAAGTGAGGTGAAAAGAATGTTGTTGGAATGAATTAATGGAGCTTTGGAGTGATGGAAGTTAGAGAGAGGTTAGAGAGTTTTAGAGAAAGGATAGGGTTTCATGAAAATGGTGGAGAGTGGTGAGAGAAAGGAGAAAAAAGGGGATATTTATATGTGGTCCCATGAGGTAGGGATGAAATCCTAGTGCTGCTGACGTGGCACATGATCGGCGGTTTCAAACGGCTATCAGGCCGCCGAATGGAAACCGCCGAATTGAAAATGGACTTACTGGAATTGATCAACGGTTGGGACGGCGGTTGAACTGTGGCCGCTGAATGCAACCTGACACTTCTGGAATAAAATGGCGGTTTCAAACGGCGGCCAGACCGTCGAATTGAACCGCCGAATTCTTCTTTTCTTGCCAAATGACCGTTTTGCCCCCAAATGTTCTCCTTTCACCGCTTTTAGCCCAAAATCACCGAATTTCTTCATTCTTCAACCCAGAATCAAAAACGTACTTGTACAATCAACATCGAGCCATAAATTTCATGAATTTACTCGAAAGTCAATCAAAAGTATCGGAAATAGGGGGTGTATTTCTATATATGTAATGGCTCAATCAGTCAACCAAGTCTTTTCTTACCCAAATTCGCTTAACTCTAGGTGGATTTTTCCTTTTCCTAGACTCTCTCATTTTTTTGTGCTTATGAAATTTAAAACAATGAGCTTTTAAGTGCCCTTTTTGCAAGCAAAAATAGCAAGTAGGAGGATGGTTAAGAAAACTCCCTCTTGGTAGGTGACTATAAGGTCCATGGTGTTGTCTCATTTGTAGTGCTTTGACCTCCTTCTTCTCCTTGTCTAGATTGACTATGTAGTCACATTCTTTGACCTTGGCTACCTTGAGTGCTTCATCCTTCCTACCAAGTGCTTCTTTTGTTTCTTCCAAAGCTTTTGCTTTTCGCTCCTTTTCCATAAGCAACTTTCTAGTCTTCCTTGCACATTCTTCTTCAAATTCTTCAAATAGCCTTGCAAGGTCTTTGAATTCCTTTGATGCAGAATTCCTCTCAACTTCAAGTCTCCTAACTTGTATTTCCAACTCCTTGTTCTTGTTAGAGACTTCTCTTACCTTCCTTTGAAAGGTAACATTCTCATCTTTGAGAAAGTTTAGTTCAAGAGTGAGCTTCTTGTTAAGAGTTTCAAGCTCATCAACCTTCACCTTTCCCAAGGCTTCCTTATCTTTTAACTCCTTCATCATAAGTTGTAACTTTCTCTCTAATTCTTCCATCCATTGGGAGGTTTCCACTAACCTCTCTTAAAGTAAAGCCAATTTTTCCTCTAACTTCGTGCTCCGCTCTTGGTCCTTCGATGGTTCTTCCTTGGTTTCCGCACCCTTCTCATAAACTTGTACAAGAGCGTGTACACGGTTCCTTGACCTCCCTTGCTTGGGATTGACTGATTCTAGTGATAGGTTCGGCCAGCTAGGTAACACATGGTTTGTCATCCTCTTCTCATGTGCTTGTTGTGTGGATCGGAATAACTCCATGGTCTCTCATTGAGAAGCTTGGAATCTCTCACTCTCCTGAAGATGATTCTCCATGAAATTTTTCCTCTCATCATCAATGGCGTTTGATTGTATGATGAGATGGAATCTTGGTTAATCCACCAATCCATATTGAAGCTATTCCCATGAGTGTCGTAGCTTGGCCCTTGATATTTCGTGAAGAAATCCATAGAATCCTGAAACAAAATAAACAAAAACTACCAAAGAAGTAAAAAGAAACTAAAAAGACTGAAAACAACTAAGAGATTAAAAATTAATAAAAACTAAACTAACAACTACTAAGAAAAGTTAATTGATTCAACAATCGCTACTAATTCCCCAGCAGCGGCGCCAATTTTGAAGAGCGTCGTTTAGTACTTAACAAAATAATGTTTTAAATGTGATCGTTTTTGAAAACCAATTTCACCATTAGAAAATCAACTTAGATGGAAAATTAGTAAAGTGATAAGTAGGATTCATTCCACAGGGAATTAGAGTAATCGGTTGAATAAATTAACAATTCCTAAATGCAATAAAGTAAATCATAAGCAATGGATGGTTGTATGGTTTGTCAATCAATCAAACATACATGTAAAATAAACCTAACAAAACTAATAAAATAGATAGAATGCTCGACAAATCTAGACAAGATATATATGGGATAAACAATTAAGAGAATTGCTAGGGAATTAATGGGATCACAAGTGGATTATAGGTGATCGGCCCGCAAACGAAAGCGGTAGTTCTACAAAATACGATAAGAGATGGGCGTGGTCATGTTTATCCGCAAGTGCATGGATCGTTACGATTGCGTAGCAGCAAGTACGGTTCGTTCCACATGGAGGTATGGTACACTTGAGTTGGTTCTACGTCTTGTGTTATAGTCAAGCTATTTACACTAATTACAAGCAATCAAAGTAAAGCATGGGCTGCCGCAAGCAATTATCTAAACTAATGGCTAAGAGGGAGAATTAAAGCTATGTGTATCCTACGGTCACGGATACATAATCTCTATACTACAACTACAACTAAAGAGATGTAAACACAAGATAAATAATTAATCTAAACTAATTATATGGCAATAAAGCAATTAAGTAAATTAACCACTAAATCACTAGGATTAAATTACACTAATTAACTACAACTAACTAATCTATCTAATTCTTGCAAGGTTATGCAAGAGCAAGGATAAATGAAGAGGGATATTATCAATTGATCACAATTAAGCACACTAGTTCTATGGCATAGGTAATTCAACAACTGCCAATCAAACTATTATCAACTACGATTATAGAATGACAATAATAGAGAGATTACAACCTAGAACATAAGAATTAGTCAATAAGCATTAATCATGCAATTACTAACCAAGTCTTCTCCAATTAGCTAATCAAATGTTATAAATCAAGGTTACATGCTACTAATTTGTCAATCAACAACATGCATCCATTCAATTTAACTCAATTCAACATTTAATAGCTAAAGATGGATATGATAAATGTAGAGTTCAACCAATTACAATATAAAGTCTTATGAAAATCAATCCCTTAACATAGAGATTATTTTACACATACATGTTACATGAATCACAAATAATAGAAAGAAGTAAGAGATAAGAAGTAACCACAAGATGGTAAACTTCTTGTCTTCAATAAAGCTCCAATTCTACTTCTTCCAAGCTATGAAGCTCACATGCAACCATGTAGTGTGAGTTTAAGTTATCTAAGCTATTCTAAGTATTTGTAAGCTAGGTAGGGTTTGTTCTAAGTTATTTTGGATGTAAGGGATAGTGTTTTAGGTTACAAAAGAGGGATATATATATTAGGGAAGGCTTAGGGGAAGCATTGGATGAAATATCCTCAAGGTCGATCACTCCGGCGGGTTCAGAACAACAGGCTTGCGGGTTCATTCCCGCCGGCGGAAGTCACGGTGGAAAATTGGAGTTTGGCTGTGAGTTTACACCTTTTGGACGGCTGGAATGTTCCCGCGGCATGAAATCACGGACTTCTTGTGAGTTTGGAGGTCTGAATTGCGGGAAAGAAGCCGCTGAACCAAGCTTGAAGGCTTGAACATCCATAGAGGTTGGAGGACTTGGAGGTGAGGAGAATGTTGTGCATGGTGTAAGGATTCCCGTTTTGTTGATTGACTTATTTCGTGGTCAAACCACATGTTGGGGTTTTGAATGTAAGGGTAGTCTAAGTGATTAGTGTTGAAGATCAAAGGCCCTTCCATGACCTCAAGATACAAGCACGCCAAAGGTATAATCTCTTGTGCTTGTTTTTCTTTGAAGAGATTTAGTAGCACACACACACTTAGCATTCTTGCTATGATTGCATACTTGCTTATTTTTTATGTGCATCTCTTCACATGTCACTTTACACACTAGCACTTTGGTTGATATATCTTGTTGTGTGTATATGTGCCTTATAATTCGTTTCCCGACATTGTTCGGAAACGTCCGCGCTTGCACTAATGAGTGCTTGGTTTCCCGCGAAGACCGCCTATGGAGAATGCCATTGGCTTCTCCTTGGTTTTCACCATTGTTGGTGATCGGCGGTTATGATCGGCGGCCTGGCCGCCGAATGAAACCGCCGTTTCAGTCCAGATTGGTCTGAAGCAATTATGCGGTCAAGATCGGCGGTCACGACCGCCGTTCAAAACCGCCGTTCATACCTGATCGATTTTAATCTCTCGGGTTTGATTCGGCGGTTGGATCGGCGGTCACGAAACCGTCGAATGAAACCGCCGTTAATGCTCTGTTCTTCACGAGCTCAATTCGGCGGTCGTCATCGGCGGCCTGGCCACCGATTGAAACCGCCGAACGGTGCGTTTCAGGGGCAAAATTGTCTTTTCACTTGCCCTGTTCTTGATGTCTATAAATATCACACTTTCTCATTATCTGAATCAGTTCTTTGACTCTTAAGAACCCTAATCTTCAAAGATAGATTTTGAGAGAAAATCAAATCAAGAACTCAACTTTAACCAATCAAATCAAACCCCTTTTGCATCAAATTTCATATTGCATCTTCTATGTCTATATAGAGTGCATCCATGTATGGGTTTGCATCATCACAACTTGCTTGGTAAGATTTTGATTAATTTCATCTTATTGTAGTATTTTAAATACCAAGCCATCTCTTTTAAATTACTTGTATGTTTTAGATCATATGTTAAATACAATAAAAGAGATTATTTGTGATGAATTAATTGAGTGTTGTTTTTGATAGATATCTAGGTTTTTATAATCTATGATTATCTATGCTATTTGACATGTCATTTAGCTAGTGATATCTAGGGTTGATTTAAATTGAATATATCATCATCCTAGATAAGCATTTAGAGTACCCTAGCTCTTATTGCATTAATTGAATATTCATACATATTCACATAGGGTTGTGCATCTCTTTTGAGAGATTGAAGTCTTGGTCTAGGGTTGCTATTACAGGCCCGCTGGGTAGTAGTGGTGGGTTACAGACCGGGATTGGCTGTAAACATCATTACAAGTAGTGACTTCGAGGATCGAGCAAATTGGAATAGGGTTGCTAATAAAGGCCCGCTGGGTAGAAGTGAGGGGTTACAGACCGGAGTGTTAGACGAGGTCTACATAGGTTGTAAACTTCATTTCAATTAGTGATTTCGAGTTCCGAGTGTGGCGCACTATACAGCCCGTGGTTTTTCCCAGTGGTTGGGTTTCCACGTATACATCAAGTGTTATTTAAATTCCGCACTATATTACACTTGTATGTATTTTTGACTAGTAGGGGCATTTTCATAAAATTGACTTGCATGCGAAAATTGGGTAATAATTAGATAAAATCTATTCACCCCCCCTCTAGCTTTATATTGATAAACACACCTCGAGTATTTAATTACTTTCACATGGGATGCCCAAAATGGGTCCATCGTGACCGCCAAGAAGTGGGCTTCCGATCTGGGCAGAGATTGGCCGGAAAAACCACCGAAAATGGGTCGAAAATCAACCACAAATGATCGGGTCTGAACCGGGTCAAAACCGAGTCGTCGGGTCATCGATTCGGGTCGGGTCGGGTCGGGTCGGGTCGGGTCGGGTTGTCACGCCCAGCTAGAGGTAGAAGAAGGGGTGATGTCACGATGATGTCATGCTGACGCTCGCGACACCCAAAACGATTAGGGGTGCATAATGTAATTCGCTAACCAAGGCAGCCACGTCAACAAGCAAAACGACGTCGTTCTGCTTGTTGACGTGGCTGCCTTGGTTAGCGAATTACATTATGCACCCCTAATCTCCTCCTTATTCACATAATGGTCAATATTTCTCCAATATTGCACTTTAGCCCCTGATTTCTCCATAATTACCACAATGCCCTTGAATTCCTCTAATTACCTGAAACACTTATTTACACCCTATTAAATACACAAAAATGCTCGAAAACGAATACAAAAGACAGGAAAAGGGAGCGCTGAATGTGAACATTTAGAGCGCGATCAAACCCTCAAACCTAACTTTTGCTCGTCCTCGAGCAAAACAAAACAAAATAGAAACTAACAATTAACAACTACTACAGCATAAATAACATAAACTAGGCTAGTCCATTGTCGTGGGAGAAACGATGGCACTTAGCACGTGCCATAAGCCTTTTAAACTTCTAGGTGCCCCTAGTAGGAGGGGTGTAGTCTCCTGAGGGTTTACCAGATACGATACCCACAAACGCAACTCTGAATTTCAACAAAGAGATGCAACAATATACATACAAACAAAAACTTCAAGCAAGCTAAGCATCTTAAATTAAGACTAGTAAAATTCCACTTCATTAAAACAACACAGAATGCCAGTTTGCTAACACTCGGGATGTCTTCGGTCTATGAATCAATAAACTAATCGCCTAGGGTTGAATTCGCCTTGACTTCTATATCTCACGGATTCAGCTTTTTCTTCTCTCAGAGTCTTAGGCAATCTCCCATCAACCACATGCCTTATTGGAAGATATAAAATTCGAATTCAACACATGTGAATATATGAAACAATGCACTTTATAGTGAATGACCTTATGAATGAATTGATGCACCAAGAACGTGGAAAGAACATTTTTTGACTCGTATTCCCAAGCTAGACTTCTAAAAAATCAGCTAAGGCTTCCCTTTGGTTAAAATGGGGCCATGGGTGATTTTTGATGAATGGAATGAATTTAATGGAAATCTCAAGATGTTGATCAATTTAACAATAATATTCTACTAGCTCATTATTCATATGTCTACAAGCGTCTAGGCTAAGATTAACATTTTGATAATTGTGCTAATTGGTACTCTATTCGAGTATTTAGTCAATTAGGTACTATGGCTTTAAGCATTTTTATTTTGAACACTTTTATAGTTTAGCCTCTATATTGCACATTATCTATCATCGCCTGAGTACACGCTATTTACAGATTGAGCTAATCAATTGCATTTATAACTTATGCAAAACTATGATCAACAACTAAAGATTTCATGTGAATGATGTGTATGGATATATGTGGTGATCAAATGAATGGTTTGTGTTTGGCCTCAAATTTTGCAATTGGAGCACACATTTATAAGGACAGTGTTTGGGAAATGGAGTTAAGCACACACATGCTGATCAGTCTAAGTCTATGCTTATATTTTGCCCGTTTTTCCTTTGTATATGCTTGTTTCTTGGGTCCTTTTGGTGGGTTGATGTGTTTGTTAAAGCCTTTGTAGGTCTCTTTCCATAGAAGGATTGATCCGATCTTATTTCAGAGAAATGGAGTAATAAGATGAAGAAAGTGGCTAAATTTGCCATTTACCGCGGCCCATGCCGCTCAACAGGCATATGCTCCATCGGCGGCACGCCAGGCGGTCAAGAAGGGCTATTTATCGCGACCCATGCCGCTCAGGAGGCAAGTGCACGACAAGCGGTACACCCAGCGAGCCAGATCAGTTTGTCACCGTTTGATTTACCGCTGCCCAGGCAAGTGCACCATAAGCGGTACGGGCAGCGGTAACCTGCCTTTTCAGTTCCTCGAGCCAGGTCAGAAGACCTAATAAAGAGGAAAATATAAGGAGGCCGTAAGAGGATATATAAAGAGTGCAACACACAACATCAGACCACCATCAGATACCGATTCATTCATTCATTCATTCTTTTCCATCCATCATTAGAAGATTATTGGAAACAAGAAGACGACGGAGATTTCAAGTGAAGAGCATCTCACCATAATGGGTTTTCTCTCCATCTCTTCTATGTTTTTGTTCTCTCCATTGATGTGTAACTAAACCTATAACTAGGGGATGATGTAACCAATTTTAGATAACTCTATATGAACAATTAGTCTATCTTTTGTTAATCAACTTGGTTTCGTTTTGTTTATTGAATTAATTGCTCTATTCTACTTTCTCTGATTATGTTGTGACCGCAAGTGATTTGAGTTTTGTAGTTTAGTTTATCTATGAGATTAGGGTTTAGGTGTGGATGACCGTTCCATTTAAATCTGAATCAAAAGCTTAATAAACAGGAAAATTGATATATGCATGACCGTGCTATGTTAATTTGGCTTAGAGTTTTGTGTAAAATATGGGTTTTGACAATTGCTCATTACATGACCGTGTGTGAGTAGTAGGAAGAACCCTAGATCAGTAATCCGTATTTGTTGCATGACCGTGTGCGAGTATTGGAAAGGATCTTCGAACCTAATTGAATTATCTTGAAAACAAGCCCGTAACTGGATTGAAGTGTTTAATGAGACTGATTGTGAGCATTGAGTGTCTAAGAAAGGTGCATCGATTCCCTAGTATTTATCTCCATATATTCATTCTTTGATTTGATTTTAATTGATTTTAGTTTTTAGTTCAAGTAGTCATAATTTAGGTTAATTTTAGAGTTAAACAATCTTCCAAAGAAAAAGCATTATGCAATTTAATTTTCGTATTTAGAGTACCCTTTTGCTAGATTAATTGGTTTTGACCGATAAAATCGCCGATCCCAGTGAACGAACTTTCTTAGTAAATTGAACACAGATTTTACTGCATCAATTTTGGCGCCGCTGCCGTGGATTGGTATAGATTTTATTAGTTGAATCTAGTTAGTTTAAGTTAGGTAGTGTGTGTCATTAGATTTTATTTTTAGTTTTATTTTTTCTTTTGTTTCATCTTACTTCGTGGTAGTTGTGTTTTTGGTGTTTCAGGTTTTACAGGTGTATGAACGGACGTCGTTCGCTTAGAGGTATTCTGATCCCTGCTAACGACGAGATTGACCGAGTAGGCCGGGTTGACAGACAGTTCGAAGAGTTAGATCCTTTGGTTGAGGACATGGGTGATCACGGTGAGCAACGTGACCGGGTTATTCGAGCTGAAAGAGAGGTTCATGATGAACAAGGTGTTCAAAATAGACAGGAAGTTCGAGACAATCCACCGGGTTCTTCAAGACGTGCACTAGAAGATGATATCAGAATAATGAGAGAGTCTGGACAGCCTATGCTGGGAGACCAACCTCAGCCAGTTGTGTTAAATGTCGTAGCCAGGAGTTATGAGTTGAGGAGTAGCCATTTAAATATGCTGCCATCTTTTCATGGTTTGGCAACAGAAGACTGCCTCCAGTTTATGAAGGACTATCAAGCTACCGTAGGGAATTTCCCGATGGGCCGATTGACAGAAGAGCAGTTAAGGATGAGGTGTTTTTGGTATTGTTTGAAGGACAAGGGCATCAAGTGGTACAATTCAGTAAGGGCAGGATCTTTGAGATCATGGGTTGACGTGTGCACTGCATTCTTCAACAGATTTTTCCCTGCTTCAAAAGCAAAAGAAGTCCGGATCAAGATAGCTAGTTTCGGTGAAGAAGATAGTGAGTCGTTCCATGAAGCATGGTCGCGATATAAGGAGCTGTTAGATCAAATCCCCCCTCACATGGTGACAGAGGAGTACAAAGTCCGCACTTTTTATGATGGATTGACACCTTTCACACAAAACATTGTTGACAACGCTTGTGGGGGTATCATTACCAGGAAATCTGCTTTAGAGATTGCTGAGATCTATGAAACTTTGGCTCTAAACTCCCAGCATAGAAGTTCAACTGTCAGAAAGGGAGGTAAGTATGAGGTTAACCAGACAACTGGGGTGGAAATTCAGATGGCAAATCTAGCTAAGCAAGTACAGGCTATGATGGCCCAAAACTCGAATAGGACTCAACAGCAGTCAGGGGTGAACTCATTGAAAGATGGAGATGGGATACCATTTGAGACAGAGGAGGTTCAAGCTTTCAATTACCAAAGAGGAAGAAACGATCCTTACTCGAACACCTACAATCCTGGATGGCGTAACCACTCAAATTTATCTTATTCTGACCCTAACACTGTTCTAAATAGTCATCAGCTCATTCAACCGAACACTCAGGGAACAAATCAAGGAGGGTACAACAGAGGCAATTACCAAGGCCAAGGTTCCAATAGTCAACCTCAACAATGGAACAATGCTGCAAATAGAGACAGTACCACCTATCAACCGAAGAAAAGATCCTTAGAGGATATTGTGACATCCCTAGCTGAGAATACAGAGCGTTTCTCACGTGATACAAATCAGAGATTTAACAATGTTGAGTCATCCATTAAAAATTTAGAAACACAGATGGGCCAAATAGTCGACGCAGTTCGCAAGAATGAACCAGGAAGGTTTCCTAGTCAATCAGAACAAGCCAAGGCATTGACTTGTTAGACGGCAAAAGAAAGAGGACACCAGGGGATCAGAAGAGGTGAGGGAGAAGGAGGATAGAGAAGAAGAAGAGGTAGTGGTAGGTCCACCACCAAAGAAGACCTCGGTTTTACACAAATCGTCAGACCCTTATATTCCACCCCCTCCATATGTTCCACCAATTCCTTTTCCTGGGAGACTTAAAAGGGACAAGCTAAGTAAGGCATTCAAAGAGATTTTTGATGTTCTGTCCAAGGTACATGTGAACTTACCTCTTCTCGAGATAATAGAAAAGATGCCCGCATATGCAAAAATTTTCAAGAGCCTTCACACCAACAGGCAGAAGTTTGGACCGAATCATCAGGAATATATAGCAGGCAGTGCTAGTGCAGTTTTGCAAAAGGAACTTCCTCCCAAACTGAAAGATCCGGGCAGTTTCTGCATCAATATCACAGTAGGAGGTACCCAACTTGAAAGAGCAATGCTAGATTTAGGTGCTAGTATTAATTTGATGCCTTATTCCATTTACAAGCAGTTAGGGTTGAATGAGTTGAAGCCTACCACAATGTCACTTCTGTTAGCAGATGGTTCAGTAAGATATCCGAGAGGGCATGTTGAAGATGTATTGGTCCAAGTTGGAAAGCTTATTATTCCAGCAGATTTCGTGGTATTAGACATGGAGGACGTAAGTAAAGAGACTAACATGAGACCTGTTCTTCTGGGTAGACCGTTCATGGCCACAGCAAAGACATTTATTGATGTGCAGAATGGAAAACTTTCAATGACAGTGTTAGATGAGACAGTGGAGTTCAAACTGTTTGAAGCATCATCATACCCTGCCGGAGCTGATGATTGTTCATTCATCGAGGTTTTAGACCCTGGGATTGATGGAATATTCAAGGATGAGGATTTGGCGGATTGGGATTGGGATTGGGATTGGGATTGGGACGATCAAGATGACAAGACTGAAGATAGTTCTAAACTAGCTGAAGAAGAAGTTGAAGACTTCTAAGTTTCAACTGTCAGTTTTGCCAATGATCCACCACCAAAGTTGGAACTCAAGGAGTTACCAACAACTCTGAAGTATGTGTATCTAGGTGCGAATGAGACATACCCGGTAATTGTTGCTTCAGAATTGCAGAGTAATGAGGAAGAAAGGCTCATTGGGGTTCTACAGAAACATAAGTCAGCTATAGGATGGTCAATTGAAGATATCAAGGGAATCAGTCCAACAATTTGCATGCACAAGATATTTCTCGAAGAAGAGTCTAGACCGTCAAGAGAGGCTCAGAGGAGATTAAATCCGATAATGAAAGAGGTAGTGAAGAAAGAGGTCCTGAAACTTCTACAAGTGGGGATAATTTATCCCATATCAGACAGTAAATGGGTCAGTCCGATTCACGTGGTTCCTAAGAAATGAGTTGGTTCCACAGAGGCTTCAGACAGGATGGAGGGTGTGTATCGACTACAGGAAGCTGAACACTGCTACCAGAAAAGACCATTTTCCTCTTCCGTTCATAGATTAGATGCTTGAGCGATTGGCAGGGCACAGTCATTATTGTTTCCTCGATGGGTATTCGGGTTACAATCAGATAGCTATCACACCGGAAGATCAAGAAAAAACTACTTTCACTTGTCCATTTGGGACGTTTGCTTATAGAAGAATGCCGTTTGGTCTCTGCAATGCTCCGGGCACCTTTCAGAGGTGTATGATGTCAATTTTTTTAGATATGTTGGAGGAAATCATTGAGGTATTCATGGATGACTTCTCGGTGTTTGGGGATTCATTTGATTTGTGTTTGCACAACCTTACCTTGGTCCTTAAGAGATGCGAAGAGAACAACTTGGTGTTGAACTGGGAAAAGTGCCACTTCATGGTACAACAAGGGATAGTTCTCAGACATGTGATTTCAAGAAGAGGAATTGAAGTGGACAAGGCTAAGGTGGAGGTGATCAGTAGTTTACAGCCTCCAAAATACGTGAAGGATGTGAGGTCGTTTCTTGGGCACGCAGGTTTTTACAGAAGATTTATAAAGGACTTTTCGAAGATAACGAGGCCCTTGTGTTTGCTCCTACAGAAAGAAATTGATTTTGAGGTCATTGAGGAGTGCATGGTAGCTTTTAACACTTTGAAGAGTGCATTAACCACCGCGCCAGTGATAATTCCCCCCAATTGGGAATTGCCTTTTGAATTAATGTGTGACGCTTCGGATTATGCCATCGGAGCAGTTTTGGGGCAGCGGGTAGACAAGGTTCCGCACGCGATATACTATGCTTCTCGAACCTTAAATGACGCCCAGTTAAATTACTCAACAACTAAGAAGGAGCTTCTAGCAGTAGTGTTTGCATTGAAGAAATTTCGAACGTACTTGGTGGGCGCCAAAGTCATTGTATATTCAAACCATGCAGCCCTTCGTCATCTTCTTCAGAAAAAGGATGCCAAGCCTAGATTGATTCGGTGGATTCTCCTGCTACAAGAATTTGACTTGGAGATACGAGACAAGAAAGGTAGTGAGAACGTGGTTGCTGATCATCTAAGCAGGTTAGTACTGGAAAATCCGGATGAAGTAGACAAATTGCCATTGCATGAGAAGTTCCCGGATGAACAATTGTTGGCTGTGAAAGATAGTGAACCATGGTATGCTGATTTGGTTAACTATTTGGTAAGTGGAGTAGTCCCGGATGAGTTGAACTCACAAGGAAGACAAAGGTTCATTTCAAGAGCGAAAAAATACTTTTGGGATGACCCTTATTTATACACTCATGGTCCTGATTCTATGATAAGAAGATGTGTTCCTGAGTCAGAGCAGAGAGACGTTCTAAAATTTTGTCATGAGCTACAATGTGGAGGACATTTTGGTGCAAGAAAGACAGCTTTGAAAGTGTTGCAATCTGGATTCTTCTGGGAATCATTACACAAGGATGCAGTCCAGTTCTGTGTGGCATGCGACAGATGTCAACGTACAGGGAGTATAAGTAGGCGAAATGAGATGCCCTTATCTGGGAATTTGGTGATAGAGCTTTTTCACGTATGGGGCATCGATTTCATGGGACCATTCCCACCATCTTATGGTAATAGTTACATCTTGGTAGCGGTTGATTATGTGTCAAAATGGGTAGAAGCAAAGGCCACAAGGAATAATGACGGTCAAACTGTGGTGAAATTTGTGAGGGAGACGATATTTGTAAGATTCGGGACCCCTAGAGCTATCATTAGTGATGGAGGTACGTATTTTTGCAACAGATCCTTTACTGCACTTTTGAAGAAATATGGTGTACGGCATAAGGTTGCTACACCATACCACCCACAGACTTCAGGACAGGTTGAGGTCAGCAACAGGCAAATAAAGGGTATCCTGGAGAAGACTGTAAATTCAACTTGAAGGGATTGGGCTTTGAAGTTAGATGATGCACTGTGGGCCTACCGGACAGCTTTCAAAACGCCTATTGGGATGAGTCCATATAGGTTGGTCTTTAGGAAAGCGTGCCACCTTCCAGTAGAACTTGAACATAGAGCCTTCTGGGCAGTTAGAAAGTTGAACTTTGATTATGACAAGGCCGGTGAGGAGAGGAAACTTCAGCTGTGTGAGCTTGAAGAATTTCACTTAGAGGCATATGAGAGTGCAAAACTGTACAAGGAGAAGACTAAGTTGATACATGACAAGATGATAGTGCATAAAGATCTTCGTCCAGGTATTCAAGTGCTGGTGTTCAACTCAAGGCTGAAGTTGTTTCCCGGTAAGTTGAGGTCCAGGTGGTTTGGACCTTACATGGTAACTCACATTTTTCCCCACGGAGCTGTAGAAGTGCAGAACGAGAAGAATGGCGACAAGTTCAAGGTCAATGGGCATAGGGTAAAACCTTACATTATGGAGTTTGACAAGGTCGTTCAAATGGAGGATGTTGAGCTTACTGAGCCGTAGCGCTCTCACACGTCTTGCCTAGACGCTAAATACAACGCTTGGTGGGAGGCAACCCACCTAGGTAACATTTTCTTTTTCTTTAGAGTTCTTTGAGTCCGTAATTAGTGTGAGTCGTATGTTTAGTGAAGAGTATTATTCAGTCCAGGTTTGGGGGTAGTGGAAATTGTAGATATGTGAGTTGTGTGCAGATATGCTTTATGCGTGCTTGTTGTCTTGGTCAGAATCAGGTTCGGACTGCAACGTTTGGGAATTACCGCTGCCCGTGCCCCTCAAGGGACACGTGCACGGTCAGCGGTCCAATCTAACATGACAACACTGGAATGGCTCGCAGCCTAAACCGCTGAGGAGGACCATGCATGGGACGCGTAAATTGGAGACCTGACTCCCTCCAAGATAGACCGCTCAAGAGACCGCTCCAGATGCACGTGTCCAGCCAGCGGTAAATTGAAGACCTGCAAAATTGGGAATTACTGCGGACCGGACCGCTCAGGAGGACCTTGCATGGTCAGCGGTAAATGAAGACCTGATGCACGTGGAGTTTAACGCAGCATGTACCGCTCAAGGAGCAAAGTGTCCGCACAGCGGGCATCATTTAATAACAACACTGGAATGGCTCGCTGGGTGTGCCGCTCAGGATGCACGTGCCTGGTTAGCGGTAACTTAAATGAAACAATGCGTTTGGCTGCACCAGGTACGCTTATTTGTGCTTTACCGCTGGACGGACCGCTGCTCATGCAGCGTGCCTGGTCGGCGGTAGGGTAAAATCTTGCCCTCTTCGGTTATATCCAACACGCAGCTTTGGTGGGTCTCATTTGACCCATAACTGCTGTGTTGTTTTCTGTATAAATTCTTTCCCTCCAACTTCTTTTCTTCTCTTCTCAATTTCTTCCATAGTCTCTCCTCTCCTCGTTCAACAACAAGGTATGCATTCTCTTCTCCCTTCTATTTTGCTTCAATGGCTTTAACTTATGAAGTTTGATTCTACAATGTGGTATGAAGAGATAGAGAGTTTTTAGTGCTCAAATTTCGGTTTCCAACTTTTATTGATCAATGGGTTTTGTTCATATTGAGTTATTTAGCATGATTAAGCTTATTGTGGTGTGTTTCACTTGGTGTTTAGGGAATTCCGAAATTCCTTGTTCATAAGAGATTTTGAATGTTTTGTTGAATAATGGTTGCTATGCTTGAATTTGAAGGATAGATTGGGTTTAGATGAACCTTGCATGTGATTATTTGGTGTTCCATGTGATTTATATGGCATTGTAAACATAGTTGGAGCCGAATTTTGAAACAAAATGCTGCCGAATTTTTGGTAGAGACTTGTTGTGTAATTTTGGCTTGTGTTATCTGCAGATGGCAAGGACTAATCAAGGGAAGCGTCCTCGGGTCAGCACACCCGATAAGAGGAAACAGAAGGCAGTGCCGAAACAGGCACAAAACAAGGACTTTAAAAGTCGGTTTAGCGATTTCCTCAGGCGACCTTGGATTATTGAGAGGGGAATTGACGTTGAGAGTTTGGTGCAGACGCCTATTCCAGAGATGGTTGCGGACCGCAGATGGGGTGGATATGTTGCACGCCCACCAAGGCCGAACAGGGGGATTGTGGCAAAATATTATGCTAGTGCTGTACCAGAGAGGCTTTTAGTTGGGGGCCCAGTTTTAGTGCAGGGTGTTGAGGTCCATATAACTCCGGAGGCCATTAATCAGTACTTTGACGCTCCAGAGGTGGCTATCAGTAACGGTCGAGGAATAGAATATATTGCAAATCTTGACCCTTACAGAGGGAGAGTGGCTGCAGGCCTTAGGATGGATGGACAAGAGGAATGGGGTACGTTAGTGAAGCTATACCAGCGCGACACGTATGCCGATGTTGCCTTTTGGAACCTTTTCCTGACATACTCACTGATGCCATCCCAGCACCGTACAGAGATCTTTTATGACCAGGCCCGTGTGTTGCTTCGTTTGAGGACAGGTGGCCCTATCAATATTGGACGGGTGATTTTCAATGCCATTCATGACGCTACTGCGCACGATGACCAGTCCATGGTATTTCTGTGTTTGATCACTTCTTTATGCAGGCAGACAGGCAGGCATTGATGTGAGTGCAGGGTTAGAGAATCATGACCCGAGTATGATGAACTTGACAAACTGGAACCTGCAGTTAGTTCTTCGGGGCTTTCCTCCTATTGGAAATTATGGGGAGAGAAGACATCGCCTGGAGGAGCGAGAGGCGCGAGAGGCTGAGGCAGCAGCACTTTTACAGGACCAGCCTTTAGGGGCACTAGATGCCGCTCAGCTAGGCGGAGCTCAGCCAGGAGGTGATCCATTTACCACTCTTTTGCAGGCTATGCAGACTCACATGGATTTGTGTTTCGGGCAGTTAGAGGGACGAATGGATGCTCGTTTTGACACTATCGAGACGAACATAGAGGAGCTGCGTGGGATGATGACTGGGAGTGGAGCGCCATTTCAGACCCCTATTCCAGACCCGGATCCTTTTGCAGCTGGTGGATCAGGTCTCGAGCCACAGAACTTTGACCAGCGGACCCCGATCTTGCACTTTGATGATGAGGAGCCGATGCAGGATGACCAGATAGACTCCGATCAGGGGACCGAGATCTTGTTGCTGTCAGATGAGGATGGAGGAGATTAGCAGGCTATGGATTTTCTTTTTGAACTTTTATTTTATTTTGTTTTTCTTTTGTCTTTCATTGCCTGTCTTTTCTTGATTGTCAACATTGGGGACAATGTCGAGTTTAGGTTTGGGGGTGTGTCGTTGTTTTGAGTCTGTCGTTCCTGCATTAACTTTGATGAGATGTTTTGGTATGTGACTTTGAAATGATATGCTTAAATCACTGGGTTTAAACTAACATCTTGCCAGTTAGAGTATTGCATTGCATTTTTCATAACTTATGACATGCTCTTGATGTGATAGTGGATAGGATGCATAGTTGGATTACCATGATTAATAGTGGAGACTACCCTGTGAGTTCACTAAGCCAAAGTGCATACATAAATGACATATATGAGGGATTATTTTGTTTCTATTCTTTAAACACTCAGTAGGTTCTTAGCATTAGATTTGATCTCTATAGGTTGAACATTGAGCATTATAAAGCATTCATCATAAAAGATTTCACATGTTATCTTTGATCTTGAGTAAGTCGAACCAGTGGAAGTGATGTTAGACTATATGTGTGTGAACCACTTAAAAGGCCTGTAATATTTCCTACCCTTGTGTGTGTGCTCTATAGCCCCGTTTGAAACCAAACACTGAGTTGCCTTTTCTTTCTTCACCACATTTACTGTAACCCATGTAAGCCATAATATAGCCATACCTGTTAACTTGGGATCATGCTTTGAGATTGTGAAGAAGGCTAAAGAGTTCGCATAAGAATTTGTGCGAAAGTGATATGAGTCAAATAAAGAATGAGCTGTATTCAATCCAAATGAAAGAGGAAAGGTTGTATGGTTTTGTATTATATATATGTAAAAAAATAAAAAAAATAAAAAATAAATAAATAAAAAAATCAATCAAAAAGAGAAAGAAAAAGAAAGTTTTGCCACCAAAATGAATGGTGAGTTGCGTGTGCCAGAGAAAAGAATCTAAGGAACACAACATGTCAAAGGATTTAAGTGTTGTATCTACTCTCGAAGGAGTGGGAAAAAGAGAATGGTGAATTAAGGGGACATCAATGAATGGTAAGTGGCAGTATTCCACTTACAAAGGAAGTCAATGAAGACCTAAGAGCTTGCGCCAAGCCGTAAAGGTAACTGAAAGCTCTCATTGATTGATCCTAGGTTTTTGAACTCCTACATCCCGTTCCTTTCTAACCTTTACCCAATAGCCCCATTACAACCTAATGAAAAGTCTAATTGATCTGCTGGTTATCCTTGCTATGAAAGTAGAAGTGAAGTGTGTGTTTATCTTGCTCATAATGATTCGATTCTTTTCATGAGATCTTTGCATACAAATCAAGCGTTCTTTCAATGATATATTCATATGCGATTATAATTTGAAATTTCTTGTGCATAACTTCTTTCGCATATGCTTGATGAGTGAATTTGCCTAGGTTCTGTGAGAAATATGAGCGATATCTGGTGAGGCTTAGAGTCGAGGTGAATTACATCTATGGCATTCGGCGAAAGTGTTTTTGATGCTTGAATATCTTGAGTGTGGGCTTTTCATCTTAAATTGAGCAATGCATTCAAATTTGTGACATAATGTTAGTCTTTACCTATTGGCTTTTGCATACATTGTTTCAATCTGGGCATTAATCGATTGCATCTCGAATGATTGGTTTTGTGGGATATGTTTGTAGGTGTCATAGCTGAGAACCCTCAGGAGACAACACTCCTCCTACTAGGGACACCTAGAGGTTTAAAGGCTTGTAGCATGTGCTCAATGCTATCGCGTTCCCTGCGAAAGTGGCTTTATTAGGATTTAGTTTTCTTTTCAGTTTAGGAATGTTTGGTTTTGCTCGAGGACGAGCAAAAGATAGGTTTGGGGGTATTTGATCAGTCTAAGTCTATGCTTATATTTTGCCCGTTTTTCCTTTGTATATGCTTGTTTCTTGAGTCCTTTTGGTGGGTTGATGTGTTTGTTAAAGCCTTTGTAGGTCTCTTTCCATAGAAGGATTGATCTGATCTTATTTCGGAGAAATGGAGTAATAAGATGAAGAAAGTGGCTAAATTTGCCATTTACCGCGGCCCATGCCGCTCAACAGGCATATGCTCCATCGGCGGCACGCCAGGCGGTCAAGAAGAGCCATTTATCGCGGCCCATGCCGCTCAGGAGGCAAGTGCATGACAAGCGGTACACCCAGCGAGCCAGATCAGTTTGTCGCCGTTTGATTTACCGCTGCCCAGGCAAGTGCACCATAAGCGGTACGGGCAGCGATAACCCGCCTTTTCAGTTCCTCGAGCCAGGTCAGAAGACCTAATAAAAAGGAAAATATAAGGAGGCCGTAAGAGGATATATAAAGAGAGCAACACACAACATCAGACCTCCATCAGATACCGATTCATTCATTCATTCATTCTTTTCCATCCATCATTAGAAGATTATTGGAAACAAGAAGACGACGGAGATTTCAAGTGAAGAGCATCTCACCATAATGGGTTTTCGCTCCACCTCTTCTATGTTTTTGTTCTCTCCATTGATGTGTAACTAAACCTATAACTAGGGGATGATGTAACCGATTTTAGATAACTCTATGTGAACAATTAGTCTATCTTTTGTTAATCAATTTGGTTTCGTTTTGTTTATTGAATTAATTGCTCTATTCTACTTTCTCTGATTATGTTGTGACCGCAAGTGATTTGAGTTTTGTAGTTTAGTTTATCTATAAGATTAGGGTTTAGGTGTGGATGACCGTTCCATTTAAATCTGAATCAAAAGCTTAATAAACAGGAAAATTGATATATGCATGACCGTGCTATGTTAATTTGGCTTAGAGTTTTGTGTAAAATATGGGTTTTGACAATTGCTCATTACATGACCGTGTGTGAGTAGTAGGAAGAACCCTAGATCAGTAATCCGTATTTGTTGCATGACCGTGTGCGAGTATTGGAAAGGATCTTCGAACCTAATTGAATTATCTTGAAAACAAGCCCGTAACTGGATTGAAGTGTTTAACGAGACTGATTGTGAGCATTGAGTGTCTAAGAAAGGTGCATCGATTCCCTAGTATTTCTCTCCATATATTCATTCTTTGATTTGATTTTAATTGATTTTAGTTTTTAGTTCAAGTAGTCATAATTTAGGTTAATTTTAGAGTTAAACAATCTTCCAAAGAAAAAGCATTATGCAATTTAATTTTCGTATTTAGAGTACCCTTTTGCTAGATTAATTGGTTTTGACCGATAAAATCGCCGATCCCAGTGAACGAACTTTCTTAGTAAATTGAACACAGATTTTACTGCATCACATGCCTAGAATCATATTTGTCAGACTTCCTAACAAGGGAATACAAGTAGCACAAGCAGTCCACAATTATCGTGTTCAATGGCAATCAATAATAAATGCTTTGTGAATGAGATCTCAATGCAATCCTAGTTTTGAAAAGTGCTTTTTAAGAATAGAATAGAATACCCTCTCGAATGATCGTTAAGGCTCAATGTCTCACATGGGTAGTCTCCACAATTCTCCTAGGAACAACAAGTCTAAGATTCATTTACCTCAACAGCCAAGTATTGGCACTGAACAAGCATATTTATAGTGGTGCAACAACTTAGATGGCATGCAAACTAGTCAAAATTTAGACTTCAAAGCATAGTATGACATGTTCCTATTGGTATACATAAGTAAACAACTCCCAAAACACAAAATTTTGACAAAACTTTTTAGAGATTTGAAAATTTTTGACACAAAAACAAAAACAAAAACACAATATAAACAACACAAAACATGAAAACGACACATATGTGTCCACACCCCTAAACCTAAACTCGACATTGTCCTCAATGTTCAAAAATTGAAGCATATGGACAAAGAGTTCATTAGTTTGAAAATCCGGGCACAAACATACTAACCCATATGTATAATTTAAACAAACACATACAAATATATAACAACATATATATACAATCCTAATATCTATAACTAACATGTAAACACATATATACAGTCCTAAATATCCACCACTATTCACATCACACAACCAATCCTAGTCACTAGGCAAACACAATCAATTCACACTCTTAAGCTAAACAAAAGATATAACATGAAGTAAAAGCTCAAAAGTGGAAGATTGGACCTGTGATTTAGCATTCTTAGGTTGGTGCTGCTTCGTGGTATGGTGTGTTTCCGCGGATTTGGAGTTGCGGAGGTATGCGGGCTTTGCTCCCCTGTTCTCGCTGGTTTGTTCCCTTCTCCGCGGGTTCATTCCCGCGGAACGAAGTCGCGGACAACTCTCTGGAATCTTTTGCAGCTTCACACATTCTGTGCAACAGGATTATCCCCGCGGATTTGAAGTCGCAGTGAACTCCGTGGGTTCTGGTTTACGGCTTCCTTATCTTCTGGTTTGCAGCTTCTTTCCCTTGGATGAGTCTCGCGGTGATTCTAAAATAACCCCACGGCTTTGTTGGGCGGGCTTATTCCCACGGCCTTATCCCACGGATGCATTTCTTCCTTTTGATTCCATGCCCTGCATACACAAAACACACCAAACACCACAAGCACATGCTATGCAAAAATATAAACCCCCAAACCTATCTATTTCCATGCATCTTATCATTTATCATTTAAGCACAATTGCAATATGGCAAGTGGATAATTAAGAGACTCAAGACTCTCAAAACAAAACTAAACCTCAAAACTAACAAAATACCTAGAAATGAGCTTCCTCTAGAAGCAATAGCACATTAACATGCTAGCATACATTAAAATGTTCATACGTGTAATGAAACACGTAATTCACTCGAAAAGTGATCATGCAATTTATGGAAACTAGAAGGCATTTTCAATCTATCATGATTTTCACCATGGGTTTTCACTACCCACACTTTATTCCTAGGTGTGTCATTTGCAACAAAGGGAGTTTCTTTGGATTGGTCTAGTTTGTCCTTACGGATCCAAACTTCCCTAACCTTTCTCACTCTCCTCCTAAGCATGCTTCTATTTTTGCAATATAGAATGTATTTGGCACATTGGGTCTTTTTGTGACCCCTAATAGAGCAAAAATAGCATATAGGAGCAAAGTTAGAAAGACTACCTTTGTTGTCTTCCGCCGTTGCTTCGGCTTGCTTGTGGGCAACCTTCGGAAGGCTTGCTCCACTTTGGGTAGTGCAGGGCTTCTTGGTCGATCTTCTCTTGGTCCCCTTCTTTTCCAAAGCCTTGATTGGCAATTCGGCTTTGTCCACTTCCACAATGTAGTCACATATCACTGCTTGTGATACCTTCGAGGCATGGTCCTTCTTGATGAGTTCTTCTCTCATAGCCTTCCATGCCTTGTCCCTCTTTTCTGCTGTCACTCGCATTTCCCCCGCTTTCTGAGTGACTTCCTCCTCTTGTTCTACCACCAATAAGGAGAGCTCTTGTGCCTTCTTCAATGCTGAGTCTCTCTCCATCTCAAGTCAATTGACCTTCAAGACTAAGTCATTGTTTTGACTTATCAATTCCATGCTTTGTAGGGCAACCTCTACTCCCATTTCCTTTTTACCTCCTAAATCAACTTCAAACTCCTCATCCTCATCCAATATGAGCAAAAGCTCATCTAAGTAATCATCTATACTCCTTGAGGATTCCACCGATTTTTCAACCTCTTTTCTTTCCTTTTCTACCCTTGGCTCTTCTTCACTCCTTAGCAAAACATCACCAAGGTTACATTCTGAGCTACTTGAGGAATCCACCGGTTTGATTCCTCTAAGAGTGAGACAAAAGAACAGGTTGGTTGATTTGTGGAGTCTTGGAGGTTCTTCTATTTCTTTTCTCTATAATAACCCGTCCAAATATTGTGCCAGCCAAGCTCCCAACCATTCTATGTGTTCTTCATAGTCAAGCAACCGTTGGTTAACGTTTTGTCGGTAGGCTTGCTCTTGGTTATGGGCTTCCTTGGCTTGCCCTTGGGAGTTTTCCACACATTGAGCCAACCAATTTGTACATATCTCTATGTGTTTTTCAACTTCAATAAATCGTTGGTCAATGGCATGTTGGTATGCCTCTCCATCAAAATTACCCCATTAGTGGTCTTGTTTCTCTTAATCCCATCTAGCTTGATGGTTGTGGTGTTCATACGGATACATGGACGGTACCTCTAGCATTCCCGACCATGGCTCTCCTTGCGGAACAAAGTCCGTGTGTCCATTCCATCCAAAAGATGGATAAAGTGGTGCCGGTGCCTGCCTAGAGTGTGACACGAAAGTTGCTACTTTCCCATTCAATTCGGCCAATTGACTAATCAATGCCGAATTACCACTTTCCATATTGATCTAAAATCTGAAACAACCAACAAACAAAACAAAATCAAATCGAACAAGATAGATTATGAACACTACAAATAAAAATAAAAATAGCAAAATATGACTAAAAATGACTAAAACAAATACTAGACCTATAAAACGTATACTATGCTTCCCCGGCAGCGGTGCCAAAAACTTGATCGGCCCGCAAACGAACGCGGTAGTTCTACAAACTACGGTAAGAGATGGGCGTGGTCGTGTTTATCCGCAAGTGCACATATCGTTACGATCGCATAGCAGCAAGTACGGTTCGTTCCACATGGAGGTAAGGTACACTTGAGTCGGTTCTACGTATTATGTTATAGTCAAGCTATTTACACTAATTACAAGCAATCGAAGTAAAGCATAGGCTATCACAAGCAATTATCTAAACTAATGGCTAAGAGGGAGAATTAAAGCTATGCGTATCCTACAGTAACATATACGTAATCTCTATACTACATGTACAACTAAAGAGATGTAAACACAAGACAAATAATTAATCTAAACTAATTATATGGCAATAAAGCAATTAAGTAAATTAACCACTAAATCACTAGGATTAAATTACACTAATTAACTACAACTAACTAATCTATCTAATTCTTGCAAGGTTATGCAAGAGCAAGGATAAATGAAGAGGGATATTATCAATTGATCACAATTAAGCACACTAGTTCTATGGCATAGGTAATTCAACAACTACCAATCAAACTATTATCAACTATGATTATAGAATGACAATAATAGAGAGATTACAACCTAGAACATAAGAATTAGTCAATAAGCATTAATCATGTAATTACCAACCAAGTCTTCTCCAATTAGCTAATCAAATGTTATAAATCAAGGTTACATGCTACTAATTTGTCAATCAACAACATGCATCCATTCAATTTAACTCAATTCAACATTTAATAGCTAAAGATGGATATGATAAATGTAGAGATCAATCAATTACAATATAAAGTCTTATGAATATCAATCCCTCAACATAGAGATTATTTTACACATACATGTTACATGAATCACAAATAATGGAACGAAGTAAGAGATAAGAAGTAACCACAAGATGGTAAACTTTTTGTCTTCAATGAAGCTCCAATTCTACTTCTTCCAAGCTATGAAGCTCACATGCAACCATGTAGTGTGAGCTTAAGTTATCTAAGTTATTCTAAGTATTTGTAAGCTAGGTAGGGTTTGTTCTAAGTTATTTTGGATGTAAGGGATAGTGTTTAGGTTACAAAGAGGGATATATATATTAGGGAAGGTTTAGGGGAAGCATTGGACGAAATCTCCTCAAGGTCGGTCACTCTAGCGGGTTTAGAACAACAGGCTCACGGGTTCATTCTTGTCGGCGGAAGTCATGGCAAAAAATTGGAGTTTGGTCGCGAGTTTACACCTTCTGGACGGCTGGAATGTTCCCGCGGCATGAAATCACGGACTTCTCGTGAGTTTAGAGGTCTGAATTGTGGGAAAGAAGCCGCTGAACTAAGCTTGAAGGCTTGAACATCCATAGAGATTGGAGGACTTGGATGTGAGGAGAATCTTGTGCATGGAATGCCCAAAATGGGTCCATCGTGACTGCCAGGAAATGGGCTTCCAATCTGGGTAGAGATTGGCCGGAAAAACCACCAAAAACGGGTTAGAAATCAACCACAAACGATCGGGTCAAAACCGGGTCGTCGGGTCGAGTCGGGTCGGGTCGGGTCGGGTCGGGTCGTCACGCCTAGCTAGAGGTAGAAGAAGGGGTGATGTCACGATGACATCATGCTGACACGCGCGACACCCAAAACGATGTCGTTCTGCTTGTTGACATGGCACCGATGCCTGCCTTAGCTGGCGAATTACATTCTGCACCCCTGATCTTCTCGTTATTCACAGAATGGTCAATATTTATCCGAATATTGCACTTTAGCCCCTGATTTGTCCATAATTACCACAATGCCCCTGAATTCCTCTAATTACCTAAAACACTTTGTTGACGGTGAAATTTGGATTGCCACGCACTCAACAATTATGTCAACTCAAAGTGAAAGCAAGGAAATAATCAGCGCATGCAAGAGACAGATTTTACATGGAAAACCCTTGAATGGGAAAAAAACCACGACGCCCCAGAGGGCAAGAAAAATAATACTAGGCTTATTTCTTTGTTACACACTCAAATCTCTCATACATGTTGGAGATAGTGTATCCTCGTGATTAATATCAGTAATCGCCAAGAGTTCATAGACCGCCTATAACTCTCCAAGTTACCATATTTACTCATATGACCACGTTTTGAACTTGGATATTTTGACTTGTCCAGAAGCCATGTTTTCAATAGACACTATCGAAAACTCAACGTTGAGATTTAATATCCAGTTACCTCAAAACATCCATATGATGATATTATACTCTTATTTAATAAATGGAGCCACGATGTCCATATCTATAAATGAAGTTCTCTATCGATTAACAAATGAATATCACCAAACTATCGAGGATAGACTATGCGTTATAATCGTACTCATTGATAACTCAAATGATATCATTTGCAACCATAAGTCCATCATTTATCTCAGGATTAAGATAGACTGTCCGATTGTCCTGATAATGAAAAGACTATTATCTATTGACGGTTCTAGATAAAGCTTTTCATTGTGATCCAGTTCAATGCACCCAGTGCACTAGATCCTTTTGCTCGAAGACACTCCGATGATTTTAGACTCATCATATCTCATTTGATCCCACTCAAATGCTAGCAAAAGAATTCTACAACTTTAACAAGATAAAGGTGCCCAACCTTTAACTTAAGTTGTGAACATTATTCAAGACTAACTAAAGAATTGTGTCTACCACATACATATCCAGATGTACGAACAATTCTTCTTTTCTCATAGTCTTTAGACCTTATGATTATTTACTTTGACAATTATAATATTAAACTATAAATGCTATACGATTTGTTAAACCAGAAATCACTTTATTAATATGAAAAAGATTGTTAATTACAACATTACACTCTTGCTATTGAGCATAATCCTAATAGATAGGTGGTTCTATTTATACACGATAATTAGGGTTTCCCCTTGTTTCTAGCCGTATTAGTGGTAGGATTTCCTTTTGGACTTGTATTGGGACTCCTACGTTGCGACTGTAAGACAAGTTTCCTATCTTCACCTTTTATGACTTTTCATTGCCATAGGTCTTTCGGGAATTAGGGTTCTATTTCTGTGTTTTTGTCAAGCCGTTGTGTGCTTAGTAAGTTGATGCGGCGAGTGCTTCCATATCTGGGTATCACCCTTCGGTGACCATGTTCTACCTCTGGCGAGTACATATCTTGATCTGGCGAACACACCTTTGACTTATTGAATTGAGACTTATTAACATGCTGTCTGGTCCACGTTTCCTCTTTGACTTAGTCAACAACTTGTCAACAAGTGACGTGGCACTGTCCTCCCCAGCGTTTGTTGATTCCTTTGATGACGTGTCCGTCTGGCAAAATTACACATACAACAATACCCCCATAAATACTTCGAGCTGAGCGAACGTTTTGATCTTCCAACTTGTTTGTCTCCGCGAGTAGTATTTATATCTATGCTTAAGCTTCTCGATGTGTTTTGCAAATAATTTCCCCCATTTTTTATTTTCACCACGTGTTGAATTTGTTCATTTGATTCTTCCGGTGCAAGCCTTCATTCATGGCCACATAATTTCTAACGCTTCCATTTGCTTGACATGGTGAAAGTATGTTTTGATTGCTTGGTGATCCCCAAGGCGCCACGTGTCTGTTATCTAGTGGGTATTGTAGTGGCTATTTACCATGACTGTCATTTACCTTATCAGTTTTTCTTTTTCTGATTTTTGAATTTTAAAATACTCCCTCTTTTACCGTGAAATGCCTTTCTGCCCTATTAATTCTTGCGGCTCTATTAATCTTCATTTTTCTCAGAACTAAACCGTTTCGTTTCTCCATTTGCTTTATTTTCTTCTTTGGAGTAGAAACAAATTTGAACCTTTGTTTTTATCTGCCCTATTTTCTTAGTTCTTCGAATATTTGCTACAGCTTTTTGCCTGTATTACCAGACGGCTCACCGAACTCAACTATTCTTATTTCTCGGCGTCCACACATCTCCCACGCATTCTTCACGTTTTTTTTAAAGGTTTTCTGGTGAGTTTCCATTGATCCTTCCTTACGTTCTTCTCTTTTCAATCAAATGATGCAAGCTTTAGAACTAGGTGATAGACATACTGCAGATCGAATTGAATCCCTAATTCGTAATTTTCATCCGGATTCCCCATCCCCAATTTATGTCTATATTCCTTCTCCTGAGGAAGTTTTTGTTCCTAACATTCCTTCTCCCTCGTCTTTTAATAGTGACTCTCCGATGATGACGAGGTCTTCCAAACCAGGTGGCAGGTGGCAGTAGACGACGGGCTTCAAGAGCTCCTCGCGGGTCTCTGCTGGATGCTCAGACCACCGTTGATTCAGATGTTGATGATCATCAGAAAAATAGACTACATTTCTCAGCTGACCACCCATGTTCTTTTGACTGTGAAGTCAATGTAGTTGGTGAAGAGGAACTTCGCAAATATAAGAGTCGCTTCGAAATCCCTGATGCTGTGACTTTGATTTTACCGGATGAACGAGCAGCTTGGAATCCTCTTGAGAATGCGGTTGCCATCTATGGCGCAATGCTCAGCTGTGGGGTAACTCTTCCCCTTCAGCTCTTCATCGCCAGATTCCTTGCAGAAGCCCAGATTGCGCCTGCCCAGCTCACCCCAAACAGCTATAGGATCTTGATGTGCTTGTGCTTGATGTGGAAGTTGAAAGGCTATGGACCCCCTATGCCCCGCGAGATCCGCCACTTTTATACCTTAAGGCAAGCGGGCAAGCGGGCAATAGTGGCACGTATTTCCTTCTTTCCTCAGTCGTGGAAAATTAGATCCCCGAGGATGTGGCGAACCCCGGATATGTAGAAATTTCCAGTGACGAGAAGAAAAAGGGCTTCATTTGGGGTTTTCCCACCTCAAACAAAAGGTGGAAGAATAGTTGGTTCTTCGCTGGTGGCGAGTGGGGCAAAGATGTGCCCGTAAATGTGAGCCACAACTTTTCAGCGAAGAGGGTTCCCAAGCATTTCACCTCTCCTGAAGTCTGGTCGAAGGCAACTCCTATTTTGCTTGATGCTGAGATCGCTCTTCTTGCTGCGGCAACTGTCCTTCATTTGGACGAGAGGGATCGATCGTTCCTCTTAGACGAGGAAAAAATGATTGCCCAACAAATTTTTACACGCCTGCCTGCTAGACCTCCTTGCCATGAGTTTCGCATGCTTCTTTTTGATATTATTGTTTTGATTATTTCGTTAGTGATTCCTGGTTATTTTTTTGTAGTCTGTGATTTCAATACAATTTGCTATTTGCAAGCCCGGGCAGTGAAGAATTCCGAGGCTGCCAGTAGAAGACATGCTGCTGGTTTGGCTAAGGAAGGAATTGCTAGCCCGGATGGTGGTGATCCCTCAAACGGTGAGGAAGTTGGTGATGTCGCTAGGGGAGGTGTTGAATTGGGGCAGCCTCCTGTGCATCCATAAGTTGCTGCGAGTACCCCTGCTGCGACTACTCCCAGCCGCAAGGGTAAAGAGAAGGTTAGCGTTTCAGGGGCGGTCAGTGACATCCCTATTTTTGATGGGGATGTCCCTAAGACTCCCCTTGATCCTGCAAGTGATTTGACCCCCCGAACCGGTAGAGGCAAACGCTCGGCTGAGGGTACCCCTGATCATGCTGCTCAACCCCTAAAACGGGCATCAAAGGTTGTGCAGTATGTTGTTTCTTCTAACAAGGAGGGTGCTAATGAACTTGTACTTGCTGGGACTACCTCTACTCAAACAACTGTCCCTGAGGTTCCTGCTGAAGGGGTGAGTACAGTGGTTCCTCCACTTCCCAAAGGAGTTAACGAGTTGAATGTTTCTACCCCTATCCAGACCAGTGCTGCTTCTCCTCCTACAGCTGCAGGTGAATCGAATGTTTCCCCCGCTGTTCAGCCTGGGCCATCTAGTCGACCTGGGCCAGCTGATAAACCGAGGTCATCAAAACAAACTGGGGCTTCTGCATCTGGTTCTGGTGTTACCCGTGAAGCTCCTCCCGTTGGTCCAAACGAAGCTGGTGACGGAACTGAGTCTGTTTCCCTTTCAGACTTCTCAGCTGCAGAGATTTGCTCATATCTAATCAACAACGACGTCTATGTTGGTGAAGGTTGGGAGCATGTGAAGAGCAGGTCTTGTAACAGGAAAATGGAGTTTTTCTTCAACTGCCATTCTCTGGTGGGTTTCTCACAGTACTCCTATTGTATTTCCGTTTTATGTGTTTCCTGATTTTGTATGTTTTCTTTTCAGATGATGTCTGAGTTGGCTGACAACTATAGGCGCGGGAATTTTCTTTCTAGGGATGTAAAGCGTCTGCAAGACCAAGCTTCTACTTTGGCAGTTGAGAAGCGTTTTGCTGAAGAATTCCATGCTCAGCAACTTACTCAGTTGAGAGAGTCCGCGGATTGTTACCTTTCTACTTAGCTAGCTGCCGAAGAAAAATTTTCTGCTGCTGATGAGGAGATTCGCTCGCTGAAAGGGCAGTTGTCTGCTAATCAAGACTCACTCGTAGCGCGCTTGGAGGCTGAGCGACTAGCTGAGGAGGCTAAAGAGAAAGCTGAGCATGAGGCGTTGGATTTGCTCAACCAGTTGTCTTCGCGTGATGTCATCTTCAATGACTTAAAGGCTGTATTGAAGGTTGAAGCAGTTGATCATTTTAAGAGATCCCTTGCCTATGATGCGCTTTTCTTGTGCGAATTTGAACAAGGCATGAGGCAGTCGAAGAAGTTTTTCGCCATGAAGGATCATTCGAATGAAAAGGCTCTAAGGCGCTTCGACAAGTCTCTTCAGTTGCATATGGTCAACGCAGTGGGTTCAATTAAGGAACAGAGAAAACGATGGAAAGCCCACTGTCGTTATACCAGGACTGAGCCACCTCCCATGCATTTAGAAGTTCCCAGTAAGCGTGCTTTCAACACTTACTACTCTGGTCAGAAGGGCAACTTTTCTGGTTCTAGTGCTGAACCTGATTTAGGTCCTGTTGCCAGTAGGGATTACGGTCCTTTCATGCCGGATAGGGACGAAGAGATAGTCTGGCCTTCTGAAGATGAGATTGAGGATGACGAAGACAGCGAGGATCCTCCGACTGCTAGTTGAGATTATGCTATAACTTTTTGTACTTCAGTTGTAAATAACTCTCCATACGTTTTTGTAACTTCAGTTGTAAATAGCCTTTATAAAATTTGTAACTCTTCTTTAGCTTCACTTTTATTTTATTCAGCTGCCCTTGCTGAGTTTTCAGTTTTGTTATTTTTATTATTATTATTTAGCTGCCATTACTGAGTTTTTGGCATACTTAGTGTTTGTCAGGACGTATCCGACCATACACCAAATTTTATTTAAGCATACTATTAGTTTTTATTCAGCTGCCATTGCTAAGTTTTTGGTGCATTCAGCGTTTGTCAGGACGTATCCGACCATACACCAAATTTTGTTTAAGCATACTATTGGGACGTCTCCCACTTTTGCTTTTGACTTCAGTCATCTTATTTTCAGCAAGCTTTTTCGACACCCATCGTTTTTTGTTGAGAGATACAATTTATGTGTGTGTTGGCTGGACGCTTCTCATGCCTTTTAAAAGGTCTAGCTTTATTTATGGTGGCGACCACCCTTTGGTCTTATAACAGGTCCGGGTTGTGGTGGCATGTTTAACTTTGACCCTCTGTTTGTCTAGCTCGCTTTTGTCGCTGTGAGTTTCGAACTCGTCTTTACGCAACGGCGAGTGGTTCATAATCGTAAGCTGGCGAGTAAATTTATCCCTTTGGCGAGCGAAACTATGAGCTCATAGTAATAAATTACTCTTTATTGAATATATCCTGCAATCCTCGACAAAAACAAGAAAAGGAAAGAAATGTTGAAATGAAAAATACTTAAAATGAAAAACGGTAAAATAAAATCCAAGAAGGTGGTGACAAGGTCACGGGTAGTATATCTTCAGGTACTGTGCATTGCACGGTCGAGGTAGCTCGCCAAAACCCTCTCGAGTGATGTGATATGCTCCATGACCGGCTATGCCTGTAATTTGATAAGGCCCTTCCCATTTATCTGCGAGTGATCTGGCAGCTTTATCTCTCATTCACGAGTTCACCCTTTTTAGCACTAAGTCACCGAGTGCGAATCGTCTTTCACGCACATGTGAATTGTAGTATCTAGCTACCCTTTGTTGGTAGGCAGCATTTCTTATTTGTGCACGTTCTCTTTTTTCTTCTAACTCATCCAGACCACACTTTAGCATATCAATATTGAGCTCTGGTTGAAAGAGTTGTACTCTTGGTGAAGAGAAGGATGTTTCCACGGGAATGACAGCTTCAGCTCCGTAAGCCATAGAATATAGGGTCTCACCTGTTGAGCTTCTTTCTGTGGTCAGATATGCCCAGAGTACCTGTGGTAACTTCTCTGCCCAGCTACCCTTCTTTGCAGCCAGCTTGGCTTTCAGGTTGTGCTTTATGATTTTGTTCACTGCTTCAATTTGACCATTTGTTTGTGGATGTGCTGGAGTTGCGTAGTAGTTGTTGATTCCATGCTTGTCACACTGTTCCTTGAATTTCTTGCCATCTAATTGGGCTCCATTGTCAGTGATGATGGTGTTTGGTATCCCGAATCTATACAGGATATTTTTCTTCACAAAGCTGGTAGTTATTTCTTCTGTTATGTGCACCAATGACTCGGCTTCTACCCATTTTGTAAAATAATCCATAGCCACAATGCCATGTTTTGCTCCTCCGGGTGCTGTTGGCATTGGACCGATCAAGTCAATTCCCCACATGGCGAATGGCCAAGGCGAGGTGATGTTCTACAAGAGTTCAGGTGGTTGGCGAATGTTGTTCGCTATTCTCTGACACGCCTCACACCTTGCTGCTATCCTTTTTGCATCGGTGAACAACGTTGGCCAGTAAAAGCCCTGTCTTAATGTTTTGTGGGCTAAACTTACATCCCTAGCATGGTTCCTACAGTTTCCACTATGTATGCTTTTCAGGATTCCTTCTGCTTCTTCAGGTCCGACACATCTCTGCAACGCCCTTGAGTATCCCCTCTTGTACAGTTTTTCATTGAGGACTGAATATCTTGTAGCTCTGTACTTCAGTCGTTTTGCCTCCGCTGGATCACTCGGAAGTACGTCATTGATAAGGTACTTTTTGATTGGTGTTATCCAGCTATCTGTTTCGCCGAAGATTGCCCCAACTTCCATTTGTTTGATTATACTTGGTTGCAGAAGGTGAATCATGGGAATAGTTTTGGGCCAGATGTTGATTGTGGCGGATGCCAATTTAGCCAAGGTGTCAGCCTGTTCGTTTTCGTCTTTGGGAATCTGGATAATCTTGTACACTTTAAACCTCCCCAACAACTCTTTTGCTAATTTTAGGTAAGCGATCATGTTTTCGTCTCTCGCCTGGTATTCATCTAATACTTTATTAACAATGACTTGGGAGTCGCTGAAAATTTCCACCTCATTGGCTCCTAGAACTGTGCAGACTCTTAGTCCTGCTATGAGCGCTTCATACTCGGCTTGGTTATTGGTAGCTTTGAAGTCAAAACGTAAGGCACATTCGACTAAATCTCCTTTCGGGGTTGATACCACTACCCCCGCCCCACTGCCATGCGTGTTTGAGGACCCGTCGACGCGGAGTTGCCACCTGAATGTTTTCTTAGTTTGCTCCACCATCATCCTTGCTGAAATAAATTATAGCACGGTGTGTATAAAACTATCTAGAGGGGGGGTGAATAGATTTTAAGCTTTTTACCCAATTTTTCGTGTTAGTACAAATTACGAAATTACCCCTAAATAGATAAAGCAATAAATCAAGTATAAAATGCGGAAATTAAATAACACTTGATTTTTACGTGGAAACCCTCACAGGAAAAACCATGGGCTAGTAAGTAAGCCACACTCGAACCTCAAATCCACTAAATGTGTAAACGATTACAACCTAATCCCGGAAGTAATCACACACCTACCTAATCCCGGTATGAGTGAACCTAGTCCGATTGCTTACGAATTAAGCAACCTAATCCCGGTCACAACACAAGACTTAATTCTCTAAAAAGAGATTAACACCGTAAGTGAATATATGAATATTCAAATGAAACATAGAGCAAGGGAAACCCTATATGCTTATCTAAGATGATGAATATGCAATTAAAAACAATCCTAGATATTAAAGCTAAATGACATATCAATTAGCATAGATAATCATAGATTAAAGAAACCTAGATATCTATCATAAAAATAACACTCAATCAAATCAACACAATAATCTCTATCTTGAATATTAGATTATAATCTAAGAACAATCAAGTAATAAAAGAGATGCCATAATAAATTAAACACTAATTATGTATGATAATAGTGAAAAACTTACCAAAGCAAGTGTGTTGATCAAAGACCCATGCAAGCAAGCATCCTAGATATGCTAGAGAATGCTAGATGAACTTTGATGCAAATGGATTTTGGTTTGAGTGTTTGATGAGCAAACTTGATTGCTTTCTCTCTTAAAAATCTCTCTTTTTAAAGTAGGGTTCTTGATGATTAAAGAGTCACACTCAGAATAAGAGAAAGTGATGTATTTATAGGCATGAAAAACAGAACATGTGCAAAGACAAGTTTGCCCCTGAAACGCACCGATTGGCGGTTTCAATCGGCGGCCAGGCCGCTGTTCATAACCGCCGAATTGGCCCGAGAGGAACAGGGGACCAACGGCGGTTTCATTCGGCGGTTTCGTGACCGCCGATCCAACTGCCGAATCAAACCTGAGATTAAAAATCAATCAAGTATGAAAACGGCGGTTTCATACGTGACCGTCGTTTCAACCGCCGAATTAGGCCGAGAGATAAAATCAATCAGGTCTTGAACGGCGGTTTCAAATGGCGGTCGAGACCGCCGATCATAACCGCAGAATTGCTCCATACACTATTAGAAGCAAACAGCGGTTTCATTCGGCGGCTAGGCCGCCGATCATAACCGCCGATCACCAATAAAGGTGAAAACCAAGGAGAAGCCAGGGGCATTCTCTGTAGGCGGTCCTCGCGCTAAACCAAGCACATTCTAGTGCATGCACGGACGTTTCCAAAAACTATCGGGAAACGAATTACAAGACAACAAGACACAATTACACACAACAAAATATAACACATAAGTGCAAGTGTGAAATGTGACAAGTGAAGAGAATGCACACATATGCAATGTATGTTAAGTGAGTGTGTGCAACTAATCTCTTTAAAGAAAAGTAAGCACATAGAAATTTACCTTCGGTGCTTATCAAGACGAGGTCTTCAAAGGGGTTGAGCAATAGCATCGATACCTAGGCTACCTTTACAAAGAACCCCCAACATGTGGTTTGTCCACGAAATGAGCCAATCAACAAATTGGAACCTTACAATCTCCCCCTTTGGCTATTTCGTGACAAAACCACAACTCACATTGATTCCTCACAAAGAAATATAAACTACGGGACAACTATGATTTTCTACAACACAAAGAGATAAGAAAATAAAACTTCAAGTCTTCAATCTCTTGTAGAATAATCAAGCCCTGAAAAGAAAGTTTCTAACATTTCCAATACAAGTAAAAAGTGAGATGAATCAAGTGAGAACAAAAACAAGCATTTGCATTTTAAAAGTTTAGGCACAACATTATGAAATGTATGTGTATGCAATGCTCCCCCTCAACAGGTTATTCCCCTTCAATGAATGTTCTCCCCAATATGCAACTCCCCTTACCATATCCTACTCCCCCTTTTTGTCATGATATAGGCAAAGGAGTAGTCCCCAACCGGGTCACTCATAGCAACGAGAGATAGAAGCATGCAAGATATTTGCATATATATATAAGTCACTTTATGCACCTCAATTAATTGAAGAGAAACAAGGAGATTTATTTGAAAGAAAATGTGTGAATCAAACATGCTTTGCATACAAAGACATGTAGCATTCAAGTCCAAAATATAATGGTATTTGGCAAAGCAAAAGACAAAGGTTTCTAATAAGAATTCAAACCAATTTCACCAATGTCATGAGTAAAGCAAGGATATAGAATATATTGATTTCAATTTAAGAACAACTTTATCCAACTTTATAAGCGAAACATGGCATGAGCGACTTTACACCCTATTTGATTTTTCCGGATAAGATATCCGTATGATAGTAGCCATGTTCAACCAATAAAGAAGGAGATACATTTGGAATGTAAATTCCTTTGAACGGAAACAAGATCCTTTATTCATTTTGAGTCTTATAAGCTTTCACACAAGGTTTTGCATTTTAAGAATATGCAATCATCAATTCATGCTTTTCATGTGAGCATGTGATATGAATTTCATGCTTTTTCATTTGACATTAGCATGTTATTAAAGAATCATCATGTCATGGAGATAATCATAGGTCATTCAAATCATACTTCTTACATACATCTCCTAGTCCAAAAATGCATGTTTGAACATAAATATGACATGGATTGTAAACAAGCAAGGTTCACACTTATTGAATTGAAAACATATATACATATGTGCAACCAAGCTTAGTCAAACAATTAAAAGAAGAGGCATAAGATATTTCAAATTTTTTGCAAGTGACAAGAATGCAAAATAGCTCTCTTTGCTTGAGTTCCCCATATGGGGTCAATCATAGAACATCACTCCACAAGACATATCCCAATAGATCTACTAAGAGTTTTTAATCGAGTAGCATCTAAGGGTTTAGTAAATAAGTCCGCAAGTTGATCATTAGTACCTACATGTTCAAGTACTATGCATTTATTTTCAACAAGCTCTCTAATGAAGTGATGGCGGATGTCAATATGCTTAGTTCTAGAATGTTGTATCGGATTCTTGGAAATATTAATAGCACTCATGTTATCACAAAAGAGAGTGAGAGTACCTTGGTTGAATCCGTAGTCTACTAGCATTTGCTTTATCCATAGGAGTTGTGTGCATCCACTCCCCGCGGCTATGTACTCGGCCTTAGCCGTGGACAAGGAAATCGAGTTTTGCTTCTTGCAAAACCAAGACACCAAGTTGTTGCCTAGAAAGAAGCAACCGCCCGATGTGCTATTCCTATCATCGCAATTTCCTGCCCAATCCGCATCACTAAAGCCTACAAGACTAGCATTAGTGTCAAAAGAGTACCAAATCCCATAGTTGGATGTCCCATTCACATAGCGAATGATTCTCTTTACGGAAGAGAGATGGGACTCCTTAGGATCCGCTTGGTACCTAGCACACACACCCACACTAAAGGAGATATCGGGCCTACTTGCGGTCAAATAAAGCAAGCTACCTATCATGCCACGATATAACGTTTGTTCCACACTTTTACCACTAGCATCCTTGCTTAGCTTCAAAGTGGTACTCATGGGTGTGTCACAATGTTTGGCTTTTTCAAGACCAAACTTCTTCACTAGGTTTTTGGCATATTTGGCTTGGGTTATAAAAATCCCATCATCTAGTTGCCTAATTTGCAAACCTAGGAAGTAACTAAGCTCACCAACAAGACTCATCTCAAATTCATGAGACATAACATCAACAAATTGTTGGACCTTGGTGTTGTTGGTGGAGCCAAACACTATATCATCAACATATATTTGAGCTATGAAAAGCTCATCATTGTTTCTTTTGATGAATAGTGTCTTGTCGACACTACCACGTGTGTAGTCATTGTCAACAAGAAATTGAGTGAGGCGCTCATACCAAGCCCTCGGTGCTTGTTTCAACTCATATAGAGCCTTCTTGAGGCGATAGACATGGTTGGGGTGGTGAGCATCCACAAACCCCTTGGGTTGTTCAACAAACACTTCCTGTTGCAAGAAGCCAATCAGGAAGGCACTCTTGACATCCATTTGGTGCAATTTGAACTTGTGAACACAAGAAATGGACAAGAGAAGCCTAATAGACTCTAAACGGGCAACGGGAACAAATGTGTCCTCAAAGTCGATACCCTCAATTTGAGAGTACCCTTATGCTACAAGTCTAGCCTTGTTCCGCACTATGTTGCCATCCTCATCGGATTTTTTCCTAAATATCCATTTAGTGCTTATGACATTAGTGGTCTTAGGCCTAGGAACTAGAGTCCAAACCTCATTCCTTTCGAATTGGTTTAGCTCTTCTTGCATGGCAAGAACCCAAAATTCATCATTTAAGGCTTCTTCAACCTTTTTGGGTTCAATTTGAGAGGTGTAGCATGTGTAGCTAATAAGATTAGCAAGTTGACGTCTAGTCCTAACACCCTCATTAACCTCTCCAATGATATCTTCTTTATCATGGAGTTTCCTAACCCATTGAGTGGGTTCTTTAGAGTCCAAGAGAGGAACTCTATCAATAGGTTGTGTGTCATCATTGTTGACATTAGATGTCCAAACATAAGGAGACACCACAACCTTCTCCAAAGGAGAAACATCACTAAAAATAACCTCCTCCTCATGATCATTTGACTTGAGCCTAGTATCATCAAATACGACATTGGATGATTCCATAACACTTAGAGTCTTTAAATTGAAAACTCTATAGGCTCTACTATTCAAGGCATAGCCAATAAAAATACCCTCATCACTCTTAGCATCGAATTTGCCAAGTTGATCACGGTCATTCAAAATGTAGCATTTGCTTCCAAAAGTGTGGAAGTAGCTAACATTTGGCCTCTTGCCTTTCCATAACTCATAGGAGGTGTTTCTAGTACCGGGCCTTAGGAAAACTCTATTTCCTATATAGCAAGCCGTATTGATGGCTTCGGCCCATAGGTTCCTAGGGACATTGTTGCTAAGCAACATCACACGGGCCATCTCTTGAAGGACCCTATTTTTCCTCTCAACAACTCTATTTTGTTAAGGTGTCTTAGGAGCCGAAAACTCATAGGAGATGCCAAAACCATTACAAAAGGTTTTAAAAGTAGCATTCTCAAATTCCCTCCCATGGTCACTTCTAATCCGTTTTATGCTTTTCATATTATAGTTCATTTCATTTTGTATTTTATTAAAAAGCATTTTAAACTTATCAAAAGTTTCAGATTTTTCTCTAAGAAAATATGTCCATGTGAACCTAGAGAAATCATCAACACAAACAAAAATGTATCTCTTTTCACCCAAACTTTCGGTTTGCATGGGACCCATGAGGTCCATGTGGAGAAGCTCAAGAGGCTCCTTGGTGGTGAGATACTTACCCTTTTTGTGCATGCTTTTAGTTTGCTTTCCTTGTTGGCAAGGTCCACAAACACCATTGGCTTTCTTCCCAAGCTTAGGGAGGCCACGCACACAATTAAACTTTCCAAGGGTCCGTAGATCCCTAAAGTTCATGTGGCCAAGTCTTTCATGCCACAACTCTATTGCTCATCCATGGACACATTGTTTGAGACAATTCTAGCTTCAAGACAATAGCAATTGTCGCTAGATCTCATACCTTTCAATAAGGTTTGTCCATCGGGCTTTAGGATCGAGCAATCATCTTTACAAAACAAGACGGAATATCCTTCATCACTTAGATGTGAAATGCTTATTAAATTGGCTTTCAAGCCATCAACAAATAAAGCATCGAATAAGGAAGGTAATCTGGGAACGGAAATGGTTCCTTTCCCTACAACCTTCTTTTTGGATCCATCACCAAAAGTGACATATCCTCTTTCCTCCATAACAAGAGTCTTGAAGAAACTCTTGTTTCCCGTCATGTGCCTAGAGCACCCACTATCTAAATACCAAAAATTAGAAGAATTTGCCTTCAAGGCTATTTAAGCAACATGGCAAACATTTTCATTCTTTCTAATCCACCTAGAAACAATCTTAGCTTTCTTAGTGGTCTTCGGTACATGGGCTCTAGATGTTCTAGGATCATGCATAATCATATTATCATTCCTAGGAACATGCATCATGGCTCTTTTCTTTTTCTTCTCTATCATGCTTCTAGTTTTGCACATTTTTATATATCGAAAGCAATGTGGTCTAATATGACCATCAAATCCACAAAAGTGACATATAAGAGTAAAATAAGGAATCATACCTTGTCCTTGTCTTTGTGGATGAAAGGGTTCAATCCGTCTTTGTTGTTGAACCGGTCTAGATTGCTTCCTAGCTTGAGGTTGCATGATAGGTCTCTTTCCTTTATAAGCCAATTGTGGAGGAATGTTGGCTTGAGGGACCCTAGGGGGTTGAGCTTGAGTTTGCCTTCTTGGCCCCATCTTCACTTGTGCATTTGAACATTGTCCTACTTCTAACTTCTTCCTAGGAATTTGCATAAATGAAGTTTCTTCGTTCTTCAAACCCTTGACAAACACGGTCTTGTTAGAGGTTAAGATCTTCTTGCCATCTTCATACCCTAGACCCCTCTTGTCACATGGACTCTTTCCAACACCAAGCATATGGTTAAGCTTCTTGGTGCTAGAATCTATCCTAGTCATAGAATCTCTAACTTCTTTAAGCTCCCTCTTTAGACTTTCTTCATTCCTCTTAGATAAGACTAACTCCTCTCTTAGCTTATCTTTCATCTTCTTGAATTTTTCCACTTGTTCACCTAAGTGGTCATTATGAGATGCAAGCTCAAGATTTTCTTCTCTCAACATCTTGATCTTTCTTGTGCTCTTGATTGCTAAATCATTAAACTCGGCATGGCATTTAGCAAGCACCTCTTTCTCCACAAAACTACTTATGGAGTTAGACGAGGAATCACTTTCTTCTCCACTTGAGTCATTTTCCTCTTGACTCATTTCCTCTTTCTCACTAGCACTTTTGCTTTTATGGGAGGAGGCAAAAGCTAGGAGATTAGCCATGAGCTCTTCATCACTTGAAGACTCATCTCCATCAATGGAGTCATCACTACTTCCACTCCAAGTGGCGGCCATCACTTTTCCCTTTTTCTTCTCATTATGATTTGCACATTCGGGGGCAAAGTGACCTATGCCACCACACTCGAAACATCGGACCCCTTTCCTTTCGGTCCTTTCTTGCCTAGGTTCAAACTTCTTGAAATAGCCCTTTTTCTTCAAATCTTGACCTTTTGATCCAAAGCCCTTTCTTCTAAACTTCATAACCTTGTTGAACCTTTTTACAAACAAGGCAAGGTCTTCATCCGAGTCAACCTTCTTTGCCTCCTTTTCATCCTTGGAGGTTTTTAAAGCAATTCCTTTTTGCTTTTTAGTGGGTGTGGAGATAGGCCCTTTCCTAGACTCATAAGCTAGAAGTCTCCCAATCACCTCACTCGGCTTCATATCCTTATATCCACTAGTTTCTTCTAAAGCCGTCACCTTCGATTCAAACCTATCGGGTAAAGATCTCATAATCTTTTGCTTGATTCTCCTATCCGAATATGGATCACCAAGTTGATGGCTTTGGTTGACTATATCCATCAACTTGATCTCGAAGTCGTTGAAGCACTCATTCTCCTCCATCTTAAGCATCTCGAATTGAGTTTGGAGGACTTGAAGCTTAGAGTCATTCACCACTTCGGTTCCCTCATGTGCAATCTCTAGGATGTCCCAAGCCTCCTTAGCTATCCTAGTATTTTGAATCAATTTATATTGATTTTCATCCATAGCACACAAGATGGCATGCATCGCCTTCCTATTCCACTTTGAAGCCTCAAACTCTTGCGCGTTCCATTGCTCCTTAGGCTTCAATACTTCTTCTCCTCCACCATCGGGAGTCATCTTGGGTAGATCATATCTGTCTTCCACCGCCATCCATGCACGGTCATGAATTTGGCATATGTAGGATTCCATCTTCCCTTTCCATTGGGAATAGTTCAATCCGGTAAGAAGTGGAGGCCTTGTGCTTGAAGCACCTTCGTTGCCACCACCATTTCCACCGTTTCCACTCATAGTGTTTATGAATGAATGAAATGAATGCAAATGTATGAATGATAAAAAATCACACAAAATGCAAAATACACCAAAATAAGCAAGGATCACCTATGTATGTCTAGGAACCCGCTCTGATACCAATTGAAACAAATTATAGCACAGTGTGTATAAAACTATCTAGAGGGGGGGTGAATAGATTTTAAGCTTTTTACCCAATTTTTCGTGTTAGTACAAATTACGAAATTACCCCTAAATAGATAAAGCAATAAATCAAGTATAAAATGCGGAAATTAAATAACACTTGATTTTTACGTGGAAACCCTCACGGGAAAAACCACGGGCTAGTAAGTAAGCTACACTCAAACCTCAAATCCACTAAATGTGTAAACGATTACAACCTAATCCCGGAAGTAATCACATACCTACCTAATCCCGGTATGATTGAACCTAGTCCGATTGCTTGCGAATTAAGCAACCTAATCCCGGTCACAACACAAGACTTAATTCTCTAAAAAGAGATTAACATCCTAAGTGAATATATGAATATTCAAATACAACATAGAGCAAGGGAAACCCTATATGCTTATCTAAGATGATGAATATGCAATTAAAAACAATCCTAGATATTAAAGCTAAATGACATATCACTTAGCATAGATAATCATAGATTAAAGAAACCTAGATATCTATCATAAAAACAACACTCAATCAAATCAACACAACAATCTCTATCTTGAATATTAGATTATAATCTAAGAACAATCAAGTAATAAAAGAGATGCCATAATAAATTAAACACTAATTATGTATGATAATAGTGAAAAACTTACCAAAGCAAGTGTGTTGATCAAAGACCCATGCAAGCAAGCATCCTAGATATGCTAGAGAATGCTAGATGAACTTTGATGCAAATGGATTTTGGTTTGAGTGTTTGATGAGCAAACTTGATTGCTTTCTCTCTTAAAAATATCTCTTTTTAAAGTAGGGTTCTTGATGATTAAAGAGTCACACTTAGAATAAGATAAAGTGATGTATTTATAGGCATGAAAAACAGAGCATGTGAAAAGACAAGTTTGCCCATGAAACGCACCGATCGGCGGTTTCAATCGGCGGCCAGGCCGCCCTTCATAACCGTCGAATTGGCCCGAGAGGAACAGGGGACCAACGGCGGTTTCATTCGGCAGTTTTGTGACCGCCGATCCAACCGCCAAATCAAACCTGAGATTAAAAATCAATCAGGTATGAAAACGGCGGTTTCATACGTGACCGCCGTTTCAACCACCGAATTAGGCCGAGAGATAAAATCAATCAGGTCTTGAACGGCGGTCGAGACCGCCGATCATAACCGTAGAATTGCTCCATACACTATTGGAAGCAAACGGCGGTTTCATTCGGCGGCCAGGCCGCCGATCATAACCGCCGATCACCAATAAAGGTGAAAACCAAGGAGAAGCCAGGGGCTTTCTCCGTAGGCGGTCCTTGCGCTAAACCAAGCACATTCTAGTGCATGTGCGGACGTTTCCAAAAACTATCGGGAAACGAATTACAAGACAACAAGACACAATTACACACAACAAAATATAACACATAAGTGCAAGTGTAAAATGTGACAAGTGAAGAGAATGCACACATGCAATGTATGTTAAGTGAGTGTGTGCAACTATTCTCTTTAAAGAAAAGTAAGCACATAGAAATTTACCTTCGGTGCTTATCAAGACGAGGTGTTCAAAGGGGTTGAGCAATAGCATCGATACCTAGGCTACCCTTACAAAGAACCCCCAACATGTGGTTTGTCCATAAAATGAGCCAATCAACAAAAGGGAACCTTACACTTGCCACTTCCATGTTTGGTTCGGTGAACTCTGCCACAAAATCCGCCACTGCCTGGCCCTTGATTGCTGTCCTTAGGAGATACTCTACATCAAACTCACTTAATTCGATCGCCCACTTGGTTAGTCTACCGGATACCTCTGGCTTCTGTAAAATCAGTTTTAGTGGGCAGTTGGTGTATATTCCGATTTTATGAGCCTGAAAATACGGTCTTCCTCGCCGCTGTTATTATGGTGAGGGTCATTTTCTCGGCTGGCGAGTATCTTGTCTCAGCTGGTAGTAGAGCTTTGCTTGTGTAATATATCTGTTTCTGAACCCCCTTTTCCTGTCTCACCAGTACATAACTTGTAGCTGCTTCAGAGATAGATAGATACATGTATAGTATTTCTCCGGCTACTGGTTTTGATAGCAGTGGCGCTCGCCCGAGGTATTCTTTCAGGGCTTGAAATGCCTTCTCACAGTCTTCGTTCCATTTAATCCCCCTGCCTTTCTTGAGAGCTTTGACGAATGGTAGGCACCGATCCATTGATTTTGCTATGAACCTGTTTAATGATGCCAAGCACCCTGTGTGTCTTTGGACATCCTTCAGGGTCTTTGGGGAAACCATTTTAGCCAATGCCTGGATCTTGTCAGGGTTCACCTTTATTTCTCTCTGATGCACTTGATATCCAAGGAACCTTCCAGACGATACGCCGAATACACATTTTGCAGTGTTCAGCTTCATTCCGTATCTAGCTAACACTTCGAATGTTTCTCTCAGGTCATCTACATGCTTGTCAGCTGTGACGCTCTTTGTTAGCATATCGTCAACATATACCTCCATATTCTTCCCTATTTGTCTGGCGAACATCTTGTTGACTAGGCGTTGGTAAGTCGCTCCAGCGTTTTTTAGGCCGAATAGCATGACTGTATAGCAGTATAACCCTTGATCCGTGGTGAATGCTATTTTCTCTTCGTCTGGCTTGTGCATCTTGATTTGGTTATATCCTGAGTATGCATCCATGAAACGCAATGTCTCGTGTCCGGCTGTTGCATCAACCAACTAGTCGATTCTTGGTAACGGGAAGCTATCTTTGGGGCAAGCCTTGTTTAAATTGGTGAAGTCTATGCACATCCTCCACTGACTGTTCTTCTTCTTTACAAGGACTACGTTCGCCACCCATTCCGGATATTTAACTTCTCTAATTGATCCTGTGGCGAGTAATTTAGAGATTTCCTCTTTCATTCCTGCGCTCCTCTCTAGGTTAAAGCTTCTCATTTTCTGTACCACCGGTTTGCTTCTTTCGTCTACGGCCAGGTTGTGCGAGATCACGCTTCTACTAATCCCTGGCATGTCTTCATGGCTCCATGCAAAAATTTCCTTGTACTCTATCAATAAGTTCGATACATCTCTCTTGACTTGTTCGGCCAGCCTTGCACCAATCTTGACTGTTTTATCAGGTTATGTCTCGTCTAGAACAATAGACTCAATGGGCTCTTCTTTTTCTCTGCTCATTTTATCCCTTGGGTCCAATTCGAAAGCTTCTGGATTTTCTTCTTGCATCTCCTTATTTACCTCGAATATGCCTAAGGTTTCCACTCTTGTCTTGTCTTTGAAAATGGAGAGGTTAGCGCGGTAGGCCATCTCCTGGGATCCTTTTAACTCCCCAACTCCAAACTCTATAGGAAATTTTACTTTCAATGCGTGGGTTGAAGTGACTGCTCGGGCTTTGTTGAGGAATGGTCGACTGAGTAAAGCATTATACGGCCAGTTGTGAATGTCGACCATGACAAAATCCAGTAGGATCGTTCGCCGGCATGGTGCTGTTCCAAACCTCACTGGTAGCTTCACGGTCCCCAGCGATCTTACTTCTGCACCCCCGAAACCTTTCAATGGCACATGGAAAGGCTCCAGATCTCTCCTGTCTAGTCACAGTTCATCGTATACCCTGGCACTCAAAATGTCAGCTGAACTCCCATTGTCTGTCATTACTCGGAGAACGTCCCTGTGTGCTATCTGAACCCCAACTACAATTGCATCATTGGGCGTGGCATCAATCCTGTCTGAGTCTGTTGCTAAAAATGTTATGGGGTCATGTCCTTCTCTTCCTTTCTTAGGGTTTCTCTGTACAGAGTTTATCTCCATATTTTTGCTCTCGTACATTACTTCTCGGACTTCTGACATCCTTTCTCGGTTGCTTCTGCCGGTATGGGGTCCACCGAAAATGGTGTTTATTGTAGCACCGGGGCTGCTTCTCATTGGGCTTTTCCTTTCCTGCCCACTTCCTTGGCGGCTATCTTGGCGACCACCATGTTTGTCTCCTTTCAGAGTAAAATCTTTCAGGTGCCCTTCTCTGATTAAACTCTCAATATGATCACGTAGCTGGAAGCATTTTAAAGTGTCATGCCCGTGATCTTTGTGAAATCGGTAGTATTTGGTTGTGTCCCTTCGAGCATTAGATGACTGTTGCCGAGGATACCTTCTACTACGGAAACTATCTCCTCCTGATCACCTGTTAGAGGGGTGTAGTGACTATACCTTCCCTGGAACCTACTGATTCGGTTGTTTCCTCTGCTTTCCCTAGGTTGCCCCTTTTGGTTCTTTTCATCTTTCTAACGATCGTGCGACTGCGCTTTCTTGTCATCCTTGTGCTCTGATTTTGAGTCGGGTTTGTGGCCATGCACGTAGCTACCCCTTTGTGCTACTTCTTCTTCCTCCGCCAGTGCATAATCGCCAGCTATTTCCATCATCTCTTCGTAAGTTTTTGGCCGATCTCTGCGCAGGTTAAAAGACAGTCAACCGCTTTGCAACCCATTGGTGAAGGCTACGATGACAGCTACATCACTAGCGTCTTCGATTTGAGCGACCTCCTTTCCAAACCTTGCTAGATATTTCTTGATCGACTCATTACGTTCTTGCTTCAGGTTTGATAGATGGGCGAGCGACTTTCTTCTCTGCACACTTCCCATGAACTGTCTTATGAATGCTTTGCTGAGGCTTGAAAAACTATTAATGCTCCCCGGAGGGAGTCACCCAAACTACCTGGAGGCGAGGTCGTCGAATGTTTGAGGGAACGTCAGGCACAGTAGTCCGTTGTTGGATGAATATTCGGTCATGATATTGCGAAATCGGCGGACATGCTCTTTTGGATCTCTATTTTCCTTATACTGCTCGATGGTTGGCATTCTGATTCTGTCTGGAAATTGGGTGCGAGCAATACTTTCAACGAATGGGATGTCTGACTCATCATCCGAAGATATGTTGCGACCATATCTTTGTGCCATCGCTGAAACCTTCCTTGATAGTTCTTGTAGGGTGACATCTCGCTGACCAGTTGGCTCTCCTGCTGGATCGAGTCTGCTCTTGATTGTCATTCTTCCATAATCGCCTTTATCACCCGGGCTCCTACCAGTTCTTCGATCTTCTGTGCTCTCAGATTTTCTCCGTCGTGCTCTTTTTAATCGTAATTCCCTTCGTGGCTGAGGACTTTTGTCTTCTGACGAGATAGAACGGTGTCTCCGCCGGCTCTTTTGGTATATGTCACTGGAATTTACCCCATGTATTCGCACCTGGTCTCGCCCCTCCGTAGATTCTTCATTCAACACACCTTTTCCCTTCCTTTGTTTTCTTCCTTCAAAATTCTCAAGGTGGTCCTGGGGAGTCTCTTATGTGGATTGTCTTGCTTGAGCATCGGGGGTTACAATGTGAACTTCTGACCGCAGTCTCCTAGGTGGCTGGATTCCAGGAGTGGTTAACTCGTAGGGAGAAGAGACTCCCAAGCCTATGGGAAGCGAAAGCCCTATTATGCTAGCGTCGCTAATTAAGTTTACCAATGCAATTTGGAAGTGTTGCAGAATTCCTAGATTGGCTGCCCTAATTCCTGGCGTTGCTGCCGATTGTTCCCCGATAGTCACCGCCCCATCTCCTGTCGGCGCGGCTGGTTCAACAATTTGATCTCCGCTGGAGTTACCATCCTTGTAGCTGTCGTTGTTCATATCTTTTAGTTCGCAAGGGTTCCTCGAAGTTTCTGTTCAAAAAGCCCCCCTCCTTCTAGCGCCAATTGTTGACGGTGAAATTTGGATTGCCACGCACTCAACAATTATGTCAACTCAAAGTGAAAGCAAGGAAATAATCAGTGCATACAAGAGACAGATTTTACGTGGAAAACCCTTGAATGGGAAAAAACCACAGCGCCCCAAAGGGCAAGAAAAATAATACTAGGCTTATTTCTTTGTTACACACTCAGATCTCTCATACAATTGCTTTTTTCTCTCTTTCTCTTTTTTCTGAACCCCTTCCATATGGGATAGGTGGTTCTATTTATACATGATAATTAGGGTTTCCACTTGTTTCTAGCCGTATTGGTGGTAGGATTTCCTTTTGGACTTGTATTGGGACTCCTACGTTGCGACGGTAAAGATAAGTTTCATATCTTTACCTTTTATGACTTTTCGTTGCCATAGGTCTTCCGGGAATTAGGGTTCTATTTCTGTGTTTTTGTCGAGCCGGTGTGTGCTTAGTAAGTTAATGCGGCGAGTGCTTCCATCTCTGGGTATCACCCTTCGGCAACCATGTTCTACCTCTGGCAAGTACATATCTTGATCTGGCGAACACACCTTTGACTTATTGACTTGAGACTTATTTGTAGGAAAAAAATACCGTAGTACACGCAGCGGAAGCGAGACTAAAAATAGATTTAGTTACTTTTAAAAAATTTTCCTTTTATGAACCTTAAACCCTTTAATCAATTAAACATATATATTATCTAACAAAAGAATAATACATTTTGTCGCGTGATCCGATTGACTTACGTCGATGGTAATCCGCAAGATCTTCAATCCTAGCACGAACGTGGATCACCTAGGAGCATGGTCTCCCTTTTCTTTGAATTGCAAACCTGTGAATGGACAAACAAACTTTTCTTTTCTTTGTTAGTCACAAAAACAACCAAAAGAATACTAAGATTATTCCGGTCACTTTTGAGTTCTCAATCTAATGATCGAAACTCGCGTGAACCTAGATCGATGTCGTACACACAAGCTTATTGATGAATAAGCAAATAGTATACCATCAAAAAATAATCTAACACTCTTTTATGTTTTAGTAGAATTAAAATAATCTATCTTATGAATTGAGAAGAAGAAGAAATTTGTATCAAGAACACTTGTTGTGGCCGAATTCTATAAGAGCACTTATATAGGTGGCCAAATTTTCTTCCTCCTTTTCTATTAGGGTTGCCGAATTCTCTACCCCAAAAAGGACTAGGGTTACCGCAACACACAAGCTTAAAAGAGTTTGTGTTGCACCCTAATTCCTATCTAGTTAAGACTTCAAACCATAATTCAATTCATAAAACTTTTATTCTTTTATTTGACTAAATAAAAAGACTTCTTATTTGATTAAATAAATAAAATTAATTATTTATTTTCTTACCAAATAAGTCTTTTACTTTTAGTATACTACCAACTATAGTATAAGACTAGGAATCATATTTCCTAATCAGAAAAGATTTGTTTCTTAATTAAATAATTAACTAATAAATTAATTAATTCTTATTTAATTAAAACAAATGAAACAAAATAATATATTAGGTTAAAACTTTAACCTTGCCGCCCCACTTGAATAAAATTGGGCCTAATATTATTTTCTTATTTCATTTAATCCATTGGACTTTAAATAAAAAGCCCACATGTGAACCAGACCCATTCTTACTAAAAGAAACAAGCCCACATGTCTTTCATTAATATATTAATATAATTGAGCAACCCATTACATAAATAATGTACAAATTATATTCTTAATATATTAAATGCAATTCTAGATAGACCCTTAAATTAGTCCGGTAGAATATATCAAGTGATCCATGCAAGTCCATGTGGATTGAGGATCTTGGTGGGCCATCTAAATTTAAGCTTCAATAGACATAACCTAATCACAATCAACAAATGATTCACTTAGGTCCGATCCATTAATTTTAACTCATTCCACTAAAGAGCTAAAACTGAACTCTTAAATAAAGATAGAAAAGGAAGATGTTCCTCATTCATACCCTAGACAATCATGTTGGAGATAGTGTATCGTCGTGATTAATATCAGTAATCGCCAAGAGTTCATAGACCGCCTACAACTCTCCAAGTTACCATATTTACTCATATGACCACGTTTTGAACTTGGATATTTTGACTTGTCCAGAAGCCATGTTTTCAATAGACACTATCGAAAACTCAACGTTGAGATTTAATATCCAATTACCTCAAAACATCCATATGATGATATTATACTCTCATTTAATAAATGGAGCCACGATGTCCATATCTATAAATGAAGTCCTCTATCGATTAACAAATGAATATCACCAAACTATCGAGGATACACTATGCGATATAATCGTACTCATTGATAACTCAAATGATATCACTTGCAACCATAAGTCCATCATTTATCTCAGGATTAAGATAGACTCTCCGATTGTCCTGATAATGAAAAGACTATTATCTATTGACGGTTATAGATAAAGTATTTCATTGTGATCCAGTTCAATACACCCAGTGCACTAGATCCTTTTGCTCGAAGACACTCCGATGATTTTAGACTCATCATATCTCATTTGATCCCACTCAAATGCTAGCAAAAGAATTCTACAACTTTAACAAGATAAAGGTGCCCAACCTTTAACTTAAGTTGTGAACATTATTCAAGACTAACTAAAGAATTGTGTCTACCACATACATATCCAGATGTACGAACAATTCTTCTTTTCTCATAGTCTTTAGACCTTATGATTATTTACTTTGACAATTATAATATTAAACTATAAATGCTATATGATTTGTTAAACCAGAAATCACTTTATTAATATGAAAAATATTGTTAATTACAACATTACACTCTTGCTATTGAGCATAATCCTAACATTATTAACATGCTGTCTGGTCCACGTTTCCTCTTTGACTTAGTCAACAAGTTGTCAACAAGTGACGTGGCACCGTCCTCCCCAACGATTGTTGATTCCTTTGATGACGTGTCCGTCTGGCAAAATTACACATACAACACACTTATTTACACCCTATTAAATACACAAAAATGCTCGGAAAAGAATACAAAAGATAGGGAAAGGGAGCGCTAAATGTGAACATTTGGAGCGCGATCAATGGGAAATGCTTCTCAAGCTACCTTAGTGAACCAACCACACAAATGTTAACCAATTGTATTCAAGAATGTGTTTAGACCATCACTATGAACCCTAAACAACTTCCCACCGTAATGCCTAACCGCTTAGGGAAAGGGGGTCACGGCGGGATCGGTTTATTACAATTAAAGGTTTAGATTATCGCGGTTGATATACCCTTCGGCAATCTATCCTACTTACTATGTTCTCAATCCATCAAGGGTGTCAATCCAATCAAGATTATATAACAAATTATCCTAAGCAAGAGTATAATCAACTGATGGGTATACATGTCAATTATATAATGCATAGAATCTAATTATAAAATGAATAGAACACAAATAGAGATTAAATATATTAAAGCTTAAGCAAAACCCAATCCAAATGTTCTCACAGCAAAACCCTAGAAAGGGGATTTATTTACACATATTACAATCAAAGGGAAGGCAAGTAAAAGATTAGGAAATCACCATTGGGCCTCCTTTTGTAGAGCTTGATCCTTTCCTTGCCTTTGATGCTCCTTGTGCAAAGAGTGGATGATGAGGATGTGTCTAGATAGGTGGAGTCAAATGGGAAGTGACTAAGGAGATATGTGGAGAAGATGGGAAGAAAGGAATGATCAAGGGAAGGTACTCTAGATGTTGAGTTTAGGGTGGGGGAGAAATGGTGGGATTAGGAATGATAGAAAAGAGGTTTCTTGGTTGTTAAGAGTTGCCAAGAGTTGTTCAAAAGAGGAAAATAGTGATGAATTTATGGGCATTTCAAATTAGGTCATAGATGGCTAATTACCAAAACACCCTCCTGCATGGCAAATTACCATTTTGTCCAAAAGAGGGGATCATTACGTAATTTTCCTACCCAATCACAAATGTATAGAGAAAAGGTCATGGTTTGTTTCAATGGCGACGCTTGGGTGATGCAAATGGCGACACAACTATAGCCAAAACAACTCCCTGTCGCCATGGCGACATCGAACAAACAAACCGTGACATTGATTGGGTGCTCTTCACGGTGATGTCGCGGTTCTGAAGTTGGGGGTGACGTGGAAGCGACGGCCATGGATTTGCGGAGGTGATTGGAGGAGTTTTAGGGAGCCGAGAAAAGGTCTATCTAGGTTCGCGTGACTCCGGCGAGTGTTTGGGCCAGAAATTGGCCGGAATAAGGCACAAGAGTGGTGCTTTCCGACAGGTTGCAGTTAGGATTTGTACTGCCTCCATAGCTGGTTCGTGAAGCTTGAAGGAAGAAGATGAAGTTGAGAAGATGGAGTGTATTTAGCAGTCTTGTGGGGTGTAGATAGGCTTTAGGAATGGTGAGCTCACCACACATGATTAATAGGCCTTTTTGACTTGGTTTTAAATTGGGCTTGCACTGATTTGTGCCCAGCAAAACAAAACGCCCCGTTTTATTAAATGGGGTGGCGTGAGCTGGTTGCTGACATGGAAAATTACGTTTTGGTACTTGAACTCTTCTAAAATCACAATAAATTCAATCCTCCTTCAATAATTACAGTTTCACCCCTAATTGATCAATATTACTCCAATGCCCCTAAACTTTATAAATACCTGAAAACACTTAATTCACATCATTAAATCATGGGATATTGCCCGAGAATCAAGCAAAAAGAGAAGGAAGTAAGGGCCAAAATCATACCAATTTTGGTCCGATCAGCCAACTCTAGAGCAACAAGCGCCCTGCGAAGAGTGGTATGAAAGGGAAGCCTGGCCCCGCACTCGAAGGCGACTGTATGAATGAGAATACAACCTTGAGGAGGGGTGTACACATCATAACCCTGGTGACGAAGAGACAGGGTGATGGTATTAAGGATCCTATAATCCCTCAACAAGCGAGCCAAAGTCTAAGCTGTGCAAACCGAATCCGGGATAATCCGGCCATCATGGAAAGAGGACAGAGGACCGACAAGGACTCTTGTAGAATCAACAGCCAGAATATCATCCTCCTCCTCATCATTAACTTCCTCATCGTCTTCTTCGTCGATAATTTGGACTGGGTCATCCGATCTATTGTTGAAGCCTGACCTGATCTAGGGGTTTCTTGTGGAACGGCGGTGAAACAAATTATAGCATGGTGTGTATATAACTATCTAGACGGGGGGTGAATAGATTTTAAACTTATTACCCAATTTTTCGTGTGAAGTCAATATTACGAAATTACCCCTAACTAGATAAAGCAATAAATGAAGTATAAAATGCAGAAATTAAATAACACTTGATTTTTACGTGGAAACCCTCACGGGAAAAACCACGGGTTAGTAAGTAAGCCACACTCGAACCTCGAATCCACTAAATGTGTAAAACGATTACAACCTAATCCCGAAAGTAATCACACACCTACCTAATCCCGATATAAGTGAACCTAGTCCAATTTGCTTGCGATCTAAGCAACCTAATCCCGGAAGCTACACACAAGACAAACTTTCTCAATGAAGAGAATAACACCCTAAGTGAATATATGAATAACCAAATGCAACATAGAGCAATGGAAACCCTATATGCTTATCTAAGATGATGAATATGCAATTAGATCAATCCTAGATATTAAAACTAAATGACATGTTAAATAGTTTAGCTAATCAAGATTAAGCCCAAAACCTAATTAGCTATCACAATACAACTTCTCAAACATACAACACACTAATCTCAATCTTGTATCCAAAATTTATATAAAGATCATACAAGTAATAAATTGAGATTGTTTGTTAAGAGAAACACAAAATATGTAAGATATTAGTGAAAAGCTTACCAAGCAAAGTGTGATGAAGAATCCATGCCAAAAGACATCTAGATGATCAAAGATGATGCTAGATGATGATTGATGATCATGAAAAGGTGTTTGAGTAATTAAAAATGAGTTCTTGGAATTTTTCTTCTCTTTGAAAAATATCCTAAGTATGAAATCTGAATATGAACTCTCTTGATTGACCTAAAGTCAAAGTGGCATATATATAGGGTGTCAAGATGAAGTGTGCTCATTTTGATAAGTGACACCACTATTTTGCCTTGGGCGCTGTACGTAGAGTGCTTCTGTACAGTGCCTGTACAGTGCCCCAACTCTGTTCTCTTAGGAAAATAGAGTGGCGCTGTACGTACAGCGCTTTGTACAGTGCCTGTACAGCGACCCAACAACGACCGAATTAAATCGATCAGGTCTGAACAGCGCCTCTGTAGAGCGCTTTTGAGAGCGCCCATTGCAAAAATGCACTCCTAAGTCTAAGCATGACAAGACAATTGGATATGCAAGATGCAATCAAAATAACATGCAAGAAGAGATGTTAATGAAGATTAATGCACAAAAATAAGACACACAACATACAAGGATTAAACATATGCATGAGTTGTGAGTGTGTGCAACTATCTCTTCAAGACAAGTAAGCACATAGAAATTTACCTTCGGTGCTTATCAAGACGAGGTCTTCAAAAGGCTTTGAGCAATAACACCAACACTTAAGCTACCCTTACAAAGAACCCCAACATGTGGTTTGTCCACGAAATGAGCCAATCAACAAAAGGGAACCTTACAATCTTCCCCTTTGGCTATTTCGTGACAAAACCACCACTCACATTAATTCCTCACAAAAAAATAGAAACTACGGGACTACAATGATTATCTACATTATAAGGAGATAAGAAAATAAAACTTCAAATCTTCAATCTCTTGTAGAATAATCAATCCCTGAAAATAAAGTTTCTAAACTTTCCAAAACAAGTAAGAGTGAGATTAATTAAGTGAGAACAAAAAACAAGCATTTGCATATTAAAAGATTAGGCACAACATTATGCAATGTATGTGTATGCAATGCTCCCCCTCAACGGGTTACTTCCCCTCAATGTATATTCTCCCCAACAAGCACAATTGCTACTACAATTTACAACTCCCATTACCATATTCTACTCCCCCTTTTTGTCATGATATAGGCAAAGGAGTAGTCCCCAACCGGGTCACTCATAGCAACGAGAGACAGTAGCATGCAAGATATTTGCATAATCAATATAAGTCACTTTATGCATCTCAATTAATTGGAGAGAAACAAGGAGATTTATTTGAAAGAAAATGTGTGAATCAAACATGCTTTGCATACAAGACATGTAGCATTCAAGTCCAAAATACAATGGTATTTGGCAAAACAAATGACAAAGGTTTCTAAGAAGAATTCAAACCAATTTCACCATTGTCATGAGAAAAACAAGGATATAGAGATTTTATTGATTTCAATTTAAGAGCAACTATATCCAACTTTATAAGCAAAACATGGCATGAGCGACTTTGCACCCTATTTGATTTTTCTGGATAATATATCCGTATGATAGTAGTCATGTTTAACCAATAAAGAAAGAGAGACATTTGGAATATAAATTCCTTTGAACGGATACAAGATCCTTTATTCATTTTGAGTCTCATAAGCTTTCACACAATGTTTGCATTTTAAGAATATGCAATCATCAATTCATGCTTTTCATGTGAGCATGTTATATGCATTTCATGCTTTTTCATTTGACATTAGCATGTTATAAAAGAATCATCATATCATGGAGATAACTATAGGTCATTCAAATCATACTTCCTATGTACATCTCCTAGTCCAAAAATGCATGTTTGAACATAAATATGACATGGATTGTAAACAAGCAAAGTTCACACTTATTGAATTGAAAACATATATACATATGTGCAACCAAGCTTTCTCAAGCAATTAAAAGAAGAGGCATAAGTTATTTCGAATTTTTTGCAAGTCACAAGAATGCAAAATAGCTCTCTTTGCTTGAGTTCCCCATATGGGGTCAATCACAAAACTCATCACTCCACAAGACATATCCCAATAGATCTACTTAGTGTTTTAAATCGAGTAGCATCTAAGGGTTTAGTAAATAGGTCCGCAAGTTGATTATTAGTACCTACATGTTCAAGTACTATGCATTTATTTTCAACAAGCTCTCTAATGAAATGATGGCGGATGTCAATATGCTTAGTTCTAGAATGTTTTACCGGATTCTTGGAAATATTAATGGCACTCATGTTATCACAAAAGAGAGTAAGTGTACCTTGGTTGAATCCGTAGTCTACTAGCATTTGCTTCATCCATAGAAGTTGTGTGCATCCACTTCCCGCGGCTATGTACTCGACCTCGGCCGTGGACAAGGAAATTGAGTTTTGCTTCTTGCAAAACCAAGACACCAAGTTGTTGCCTAGAAAGAAGCAACCGCCCGATGTGCTCTTCCTATCATCGCAATTTCCTGCCCAATCCGCATCACTAAAGCCTACAAGACTAGCATTAGTGTTAAAAGAGTACCAAATCCCATAGTTGGATGTCCCATTCACATAGCGAATGATTCTCTTTACGGAGGAGAGATGGGACTCCTTAGGATCCGCTTGGTACCTAGCACACACACCCATACCCACACTAAAAGATATATCGGGCCTACTTGCGATCAAATAAAGCAAGCTACCTATCATGCCCCGATATAGAGTTTGTTCCACACTTTTACCACTAGCATCCTTGCTTAGCTTCAAAGTGGTACTCATGGGTGTATCACAATGTTTGGCATTTTCAAGACCAAACTTCTTCACTAGGTTTTTAGCATATTTGGCTTGGGTTATGAAAATCCCATCATCTAATTGCCTAATTTGCAAACCTAGGAAGTAACTAAGCTCACCAACAAGACTCATCTCAAATTCATGAGACATGACATCAACAAATTGTTGGACCTTGGTGTTGTTGGTGGAGCCAAAAACTATATCATCAACATATATTTGAGCTATGAAAAGCTCATCATTGTCTTTCTTGATGAATAGTGTCTTGTCAACACTACCCCTTGTAGTTATTGTCAACAAGAAATTGTGTGAGGCACTCATACCAAGCCCTCGATGTTTGTTTCAACCCATATAGTGCCTTCTTGAGGCGATAGACATGGTTGGGGTGGTGTGCATCCACAAACCCCTTGGGTTGTTCAACAAACACTTCCTCTTGCAAGAAGCCATTGAGGAAGGCACTCTTAACGTCCATTTGGTGCAATTTGAACTTGTGCACACAAGAGATGGACAAGAGAAGCCTAATGGACTCTAAACGGGCAACGAGAGCAAAAGTCTCCTCAAAGTCGATACCCTCAATTTGAGAGTACCCTTGTGCTACAAGCCTAGCCTTGTTCCGCACAATGTTTCCATTTTCATCGGATTTGTTCCTATAAATCCACTTAGTGCCTATCACATGTGAGCTTTTAGGCCTAGGAACTAGAGTCCAAACCTCATTCCTTTCGAATTGGTTTAGCTCTTCTTACATGGCAAGAACCCAAAATTCATCATTCAAGGCTTCATCAACCTTTTTTGGTTCAATTTGAGTGGTGTAGCATGTAAAGCTAATGAGATTAGCTATTTGATGCCTAGTTCTAACACCCTCATTCACATCTCCAATAACATCCTCTTTGTTATGGAGTCTTCTAACCCATGGAGCGGGTTCATTAGAGTCCAAGAGAGGGACTCTAGTAAGAGGTTGTGTGACCTCATTATTGTCATTGGACGTCCCAACATTGGGAGTCACCATAACCTTCTCCAAAGGAGAGTCATCATTTAAAACATCCTCCTCCTCATGGTCATTTGACTTGAGCCTATTATCATCAATAACAACATTGGATGATTCCATGACGGTTCGAGTCTTCAAGTTGAAAACTCTATTGGCTCTACTATTTAAGGCATAGCCAATAAAGATACCCTTATCACTTTTAGCATCAAATTTGCCTAGTTGATCACGGTCATTTAAAATGTAGCATTTGCTTCCAAATGTGTGGAAGTAGCTAACATTTGGCTTCCTACCCTTCCATAACTCCTAGGAGGTGTTTCTAGATCCGGGCCTTAGGAAAACACGATTCCCTATATAGCAAGCCGTATTGACGGTTTCGGCCCATAGGTTCCTAGGGACATTGTTGCTAAGCAACATCACTCGGGCCATCTCTTGAAGGACCCTATTCTTCCTCTCAACAACTCCATTTTGTTGAGGTGTCCTATGAGCCGAGAACTCATGGGAGATGCCTAAGCTATTGCAATAGCTTTCAAAAGAGGCATTCTCAAATTCCCTCCCATGGTCACTTCTAATCCGTTTAATGCTTTTAATGTTAGAATTCATTTCATTTTGTATTTTAGTACAAAACATTTTAAACTTATCAAAAGTTTCGGATTTTTCTCTAAGAAAATATGTCCATGTAAATCTAGAGAAATCATCAACACAAACAAAAATGTATCTCTTTCCACCTAAACTCTCGGTTTGCATAGGACCCATGAGATCCATGTGGAGAAGCTCTAAAGGCTCTTTGGTGGAGAGATACTTGCCCTTTTTGTGCATGCTCTTAGTTTGTTTTCCTTGTTGGCAAGGTCCACAAATTCCATTGGCTTTCTTCCCAAGCTTAGGGAGGCCATGCACACAATTGAACTTTTCAAGGGTTCTTAAATCCCTAAATTTCATGTGGTCAAGTCTTTCATGCCATAACTCTATTTGCTCATCCATGGACACAATGTTTGAGACTATTCTAGCTTCAAGACAATAACAATTGTCACTAGATCTCATACCTTTCAACAAGGTTTGTCCATCGGGCTTTAGGATCGAGCAATCACTTTTACTAAACAAGACGGAATATCCTTCATCACTTAGATGTGAAATGCTTATTAAATTGGCTTTCAAGCCATCAACAAATAAAGCATCAGATAAGGAGGGTAATCCGGGAACGGAAATGGTTCCTTTCCCTACAACTTTCTGAAAGTTAATAACAATAACGCTCGGTTTGTACGATATATATTATCTAAAGGGGGGGGGGGGGTGAATAGATTTTAACTATTATTACCCAATTTTTGCATGCAAGTCAATTTTACGAAAATACCCCTACTAGTCAAAAATACAAGCAAGTGTAATATAGTGCAGAATTTAAATAACACTTGATGTATACGTGGAAACCCAACCACTGGGAAAAACCACGGCTGTTTAGTGCGCCACACTCAGACCTCGAAATCCACTAATCAAAATGGAGTTTACAACCTATGTAGACCTCGTCTAACACTCCGGTCAATAACCCCCAACTTCTACCACGCGGGCCTTTAAAAGTGGCTCTAGTCCAATTGCTTGAGGCCTAAGCAATCTTAGCCTCAAGACTTAATTCTCAATGAAGAGATTATACAACCTATGTGAATATATATGAATATTCAAATAACAAACAAGGCTAGGTAACCTTAGATGCTTATCTAGGATGATGAGATAATCAATTTAAATCAACCCTAGATATCAATTGCTAAATGACATGTCAAATAGCTTATCTAATCAAGATTAATCAAAAACCTAATTAGCTATCACAAAACAACACTCAATCAATTCATCACTGTAAGGATTCCCGTTGTTTTTAATTGGCTTATTTCGTGATCAAACCATATGTGGGGGTTCTTTGTAAGGGTAGCCTAAGTATCGGTCTTAATGTTCGAAGCCCTTTGAAGACCTCGTGTTGATAAGCACCGAAGGTAAATTTCTATGTGCTTACCTTTCTTTGAAGAGATTTAGAAGCACACACACACTTTGCATTCTTACATTTGTGTGCATTCTCTTCATATGTCACATTACACACTAGCACTTTGATTGTTATATCTTGTTGTGTATTTATGTGTCTTGTAATTCATTTCCCGATAGTGTTCGGAAACGTCCGCGCATGCACTAGAATGTGCTTGGTTTTGCGCGAAGACCGCCCACGGAGAATGCCCTTGGCTTCTCCTTGGTTTTCACCTCTGTTGGTGATTGGCGGTTATGATCGGCGGCCTGGCCGCCGAATGGAACCGCCGTTTGCTTCTAGGAGCAATTCTACGGTCACGATCGGCGGTCACGACCGCCGTTCGAAACCGCCGTTCATACCTGATCGATTTCGATCTCTCGGGTCTGATTCGGCGGTTAGGATCGGCGGTCACGAAACCGCCGAATGAACCGTCGTTTATGCTCTGTTCTTCACGAGCTCAATTCGGCGGTCATTATCGGCGGCCTGGCCGCCGATTGAAACCGCCGAACGGTGCGTTTCAAGGGCAAACTTGTCTTTTCACTTGCCCTTTTCTTGATGTCTATAAATATCACACTTTCTCATTTTCAGATTTAATGTTCTTTAACTCTAAGAACCCTAAACTTAAAAGAGAGACATTTGAGAGAAAATCAAATCAAGAACACCTTTTTAACACTCAAAAACCATTCTCATATGCATCAAAATATCATCTAGCATTTTCTAGCTTAGTTAGGATGCTTGCTTGCATGGGTTTTGGTCAACACATATTCTTTGGTAAGTTCTTCACTATTATCATACATAATTAGTGTTTTATTTATCATTGACATCTCTTATATTATTTGTATGCTCTTGAATATATTCTAGATACAAATTAGAGATTGTTGTGTTGACATGATTGAGTGTTGTATTTTTGATAGCTATCTAGGTTTTGTTAATCTATGTTTAGCTAAGCTATTTGACATGTCATCTAGCTTTTAATATCTAGGATTGAATTAATTGCATATTCACTATCCTAGATAAGCATATAGAGTAACCTAGCTCTTAATTGCATTTTGGATATTTTATATATTCACATAGGTTGTATATTCTCTTCATAGAGAAAGTAAGTCTTGTGTGTAGCATCCGGGATTAGGTTGCTTAGAAGGCAAGCAAATTGGACTAGGTTCACTCATACCGGGATTAGGTAGGTGTGTGATTACTTCCGGGATTAGGTTGTAATCGTTTGCACATTTAGTGGATTCGAGGTTCGAGTGTGGCTTACTTACATAGCCCGTGGTTTTTCCCGTGAGGGTTTCCACGTAAAAACCAAGTGTTGTTTTAATTTCCGCACCATATTACAATTGCTTGGTTATATTATCTTGAGGGCATTTTCGTAATTTTGACTAACACGAAAAATTGGGTAAAAAGCGTAAAATCTATTCACCCCCCCCCTCTAGATAGCTTTATACACACCGTGCTATTATTTGTTTCAATTGGTATCAGAGCGGGTTCCTAGACATACATAGGTGATCCTTGCTTATTTTGGTGTGTTTTGCATTTTGTGTGATTTTTTGATTTATTCATACATTTTGCATTCATCTCATTTGCATTCATCCAAACACTATGAGTGGTTTCGGGATGAGCAAAGAGGGAGCGTCGAGCGTGAGGCCACCGTTGCTCACCGGTGATAATTACTCCTCATGGAAGGGGAAGATGGAAGCATACATATGCCAAATCCATGATAGGGCATGGATGGCGGTTGAAGATGGATATGCTCCACCTATGATGACTTCTACGGATGGAGGAGAAGAAGTTCTCAAGCCTAAGGCACAGTGGAGTCCTCAAGAATTTATTGACTCCATGTGGAACAACAAGGCTATTCATGCCATCCGATGTGCAGTGAGTGAAAATCAGTACAAACTGATTCAAATTACTAGGATTGCTAAAGAGGCATGGGACATCCTAGAAGTTGCACATGAAGGCACCGAGGTTGTCAAGGACTCAAAGCTTCAAGTCCTTCAAACTCGGTTTGAGACCATTAGGATGGAAGAGCACGAGCACTTCAATGACTTCCAAGTGAGACTAATGGACATTGTGAACCAAAGTCACCAACTTGGTGATCCTTACTCGGATAGAAGAATCAAGCAAAAGATCATGCGATCACTTCCCGAGAGGTTCGAACCCAAAGTGACGGCTTTAGAAGAAAATGACACTTACAAGGAAATGAAGCCGAGTGAAGTCATTGGAAGACTTCTAGCCTATGAATCAAGAAAGGCTACCACATCTCCTCCTAAGAAGAAAAAGGATATTGCCTTGAAGACATCCAAGATGGAAGAGGAGGAGGATGACTCATATGAAGACATGGCACTCATTGCCAAAGGATTCAAGAAGTTCTTGAATCTTCAAAAGAGTGATTATGGCTCAAAGGGGAATGACTTCAAGAAGAAGAAGTCCACTATTAAGAATGTCAAGCCATATCATGAGATGTCTTCAAGAGAGAAGATTCAATGCTACGAATGTGGAGGATTCGGGCATATCTCCAAGGAATGTGCTAACTTGGAAGATGAAAGAGAGGAGGTCGCCACTTCAAGTAATAGTGATGAAGAGATTGTGGCAAAATTCTTGGCATTAGGTTGCTCTCACAAGCGGGACAACAAAGTGAAAGTTGTTGAAGGAAGTCCCTCAAGCTTGAATGATTGTGAGAACAACTATTTTGCCTTTCCGATCTCCTACAATGAAGAAGAGAATGAGAGTCAAGAAGAAAGTGACTCTAATAAAGACGACTCTTCATCTAACTCCTCACATGGATATGTGAAGAAAAAGGTTCTAGATAAACACCTCACTGAGTTTAAAAGCTTAGCAATGAAGACCAAGGAAAAGATACGAAGATTGAGAGAAGAGAATCTAGACCTTGAAGCTCATGTTGACCACTTAAGTGAACAAGTGGATAGATCCAAGAATATTGAAGATAAGCTAAGAAAGGAGTTAGACTTATCTAAGAGGAATGAAGAAGAATTAAAAAGAGAGCTTGAAGAGGCTAAAGGATCAAGGACTAGGATAGTTTCTAGCACCGAAAAACTTGACCACATGTTAAGTGTTGGAAAGAGTCCGTGTGATAAGAGAGGTCTTGGGTTTGAAGATAGTAAGGAGTCCTCCACTCCTAACAAGACCATGTTTGTCAAAAGCTTGAGCTACAAAGAAGATTCACCGGTGCAAACTCCTAGGAAGAAGATTGAGCTAGGACAATGCTCTCATAGTGCACAAGTGAAGGTAGCTCCAAGAAGACAACCTCAAGCTCAACCTACAAGAGTTCCTCATGCTAACTTCCCTCAAACTCAAATCCATCAAGGGAAGAGACCAATCATGCAAACTCAACCGTGGAAGCAACCAAGTCTTGGTCAACAACAAAGAAGGAGAAATCCTATCCAACAACCAAGACAACCACAAAGACATGGGAAGGCTCCTATACATGCACAAGGACATGGTATGATTCCTAACTTTGTCCCTACATGTCATTTTTGTGGTGTTGATGGTCATATTAGACCAAAGTGCTTTCGTTACATTAAAATGTGTAGAGTTAAAAGCATGATTGAGAAAAAGAAAGCTAGAGCTAGAATGCATACTCATAGGAAGGAAGAAATTCATTTACATGATCCTATGACATCTAGATCTCTAGAACAATTGACCACTAGGAAGAAAATGTCACACCTATGTGGATAAGGAAAAATGAACCCGCTTGCTACGAGACTATCAAGTCTCAAATAGGTTCATCCAAGCCAAATGGACTTGGGAGGTCTATAGGACCTCATGACCTTCATTGTTGAAGGTTGATGATTGACCCCATATGGGAAACTCAAGCAAAGAGAGCTATTTTGCATTCTTGTATCTTGCAAAAAATTTGAAATATCTTATGCCTCTTCTTTTATATTGCTTGAGTAAGCTTGGTTGTACATATGTATATATGTTTTAAAATTCCATAAGTGTGAACCTTGCTTGTCTACAATCCATGTCATATTTATGTTCAAACATGCATTTTTGGACTAGGAGATTTACATTGGAAGTATGATTTGAATGACCTATGATTATCTCCATGACATGATGATTCTTTAATAACATGCTAATGACAAATGACAAAGCATGAAATTCATATAACATGCTCACATGAAAAGCATGAATTGATGATTGCATATTCTTAAAAATGCAAAACTTGTGTGAAAACTTATGAGACTCAAAATGAATAAAGGATCTTGTATCCATTCAAAGGAACTTACATTCCAAATGTCTCTCTTTCTTTATTAGTTGATCATGGTTACTATCATACGGATAATTTTATCCGGAAAAATCAAGTAGGGTGCAAAGTCGCTCATGCCATGTTTCGCTTATAAAGTTGGATATAGTTGCTCTTAAATTGAAATCAATAATCTCTATATCCTTGCTTTTCCCATGACATTGGTGAAATTGGTTTGAATTCTTATTAGAAACCTTTGTCATTTGCTTTGCCAAATACCATTGTATTTGGACTTGAATGCTATATGTCTTGTATGCAAAGCATGTTGAATTCACACATTTTCTCAAAATAAATCTCCTTGTTTCTCTCAAATTAATTGAAGTGCATAAAGTGACTTATATGTATATGCATATCTTGCATGCTTCTATCTCTCGTTGCTATGAGTGACCCAATTGGGGACTACTCCTTTGCCTATATCATGACAAAAAGGGGGAGTAGGATATGGTAAGGGGAGGTGCAAAATATAGAAGCTTTTGTGCACTTTGGGGAAAACATACATTGAGGGGGAGTAACCCGTTGAGGGGGAGCATTGCATTTATCATACATTGCATACATTTGGTAATGTTGTGCCTAAATTCTAAAAATGCAAATGCTTGGTATTGTTCTCACATGATTAATCTCACACTTTTCTTGTATTAGAAATGTTAGAAACTCTTTTCAGGGATTGATTATTCTACAAGAGAATTGAAGACTTCAAGTTGCATTATCTTATCTCTTTGTATTGTAGAATATCATTATAGTCCCGTAGTTTCTATTTTTTTTGTGAGGAATCATTGTGAGTGATGGTTTTGTCACGAAATAGCCAAAGGGGGAGATTGTAAGGATTCCCGTTGTTTTTAATTGGCTTATTTCGTGATCAAACCATATGTGGGGGTTCTTTGTAAGGGTAGCCTAAGTATCGGTCTTAATGTTCGAAGCCCTTTGAAGACCTCGTGTTGATAAGCACCGAAGGTAAATTTCTATGTGCTTACCTTTCTTTGAAGAGATTTAGAAGCACACACACACTTTGCATTCTTACATTTGTGTGCATTCTCTTCATATGTCACATTACACACTAGCACTTTGATTGTTATATCTTGTTGTGTATTTATGTGTCTTGTAATTCGTTTCCCGATAGTGTTCGGAAACGTCCGCGCATGCACTAGAATGTGCTTGGTTTTGCGCGAAGACCGCCCACGGAGAATGCCCTTGGCTTCTCCTTGGTTTTCACCTCTGTTGGTGATTGGCGGTTATGATCGGCGGCCTGGCCGCCGAATGGAACCGCCGTTTGCTTCTAGGAGCAATTCTACGGTCACGATCGGCGGTCACGACCGCCGTTCGAAACCGCCGTTCATACCTGATCGATTTCGATCTCTCGGGTCTGATTCGGCGGTTAGGATCGGCGGTCACGAAACCGCCGAATGAACCGCCGTTTATGCTCTGTTCTTCACGAGCTCAATTCGGCGGTCATTATCGGTGGCCTGGCCGCCGATTGAAACCGCCGAACGGTGCGTTTCAAGGGCAAACTTGTCTTTTCACTTGCCCTTTTCTTGATGTCTATAAATATCACACTTTCTCATTTTCAGATTTAATGTTCTTTAACTCTAAGAACCCTAAACTTAAAAGAGAGACATTTGAGAGAAAATCAAATCAAGAACACCTTTTTAACACTCAAAAACCATTCTCATATGCATCAAAATATCATCTAGCATTTTCTAGCTTAGTTAGGATGCTTGCTTGCATGGGTTTTGGTCAACACATATTCTTTGGTAAGTTCTTCACTATTATCATACATAATTAGTGTTTTATTTATCATTGACATCTCTTATATTATTTGTATGCTCTTGAATATATTCTAGATACAAATTAGAGATTGTTGTGTTGACATGATTGAGTGTTGTATTTTTGATAGCTATCTAGGTTTTGTTAATCTATGTTTAGCTAAGCTATTTGACATGTCATCTAGCTTTTAATATCTAGGATTGAATTAATTGCATATTCACTATCCTAGATAAGCATATAGAGTAACCTAGCTCTTAATTGCATTTTGGATATTTTATATATTCACATAGGTTGTATATTCTCTTCATAGAGAAAGTAAGTCTTGTGTGTAGCATCCGGGATTAGGTTGCTTAGAACGCAAGCAAATTGGACTAGGTTCACTCATACCGGGATTAGGTAGGTGTGTGATTACTTCCGGGATTAGGTTGTAATCGTTTGCACATTTAGTGGATTCGAGGTTCGAGTGTGGCTTACTTACATAGCCCGTGGTTTTTCCCGTGAGGGTTTCCACGTAAAAACCAAGTGTTGTTTTAATTTCCGCACCATATTACAATTGCTTGGTTATATTATCTTGAGGGCATTTTCGTAATTTTGACTAACACGAAAAATTGGGTAAAAAGCGTAAAATCTATTCACCCCCCTCTAGATAGCTTTATACACACCGTGCTATTATTTGTTTCAATCACAATTAATTCTATATTCTTGTATTTATCATATGATCAAAAACATACAAGTAATTAAAAGAGAATATGCTTAATTAGTAAAATACTAAAATAAGATGAAATTAATCAAAATCTTACCAAGCATGTTGTGATGATGCAAACCCAATCATAGATGAATGCAAGATGAACTTTGATGCAAAAAGGATTTGATTTGAGTGTTTAAAGGTGAGTTCTTGATTTGATTTTTTCTCAAAAATCTCTCTTTGAAGTTTAGGGTTCTAATAACTCAATGAACTTAATCAGAGAATGAGAAAGAAAGATATTTATAGACATCAAGAATTGGGCATGTGAGAAGACAAGTTTGCCCTTGAAACGCACCGTTCGGTGGTTTCAGATTGGCGGCCAGGCCACCGATCACGACTGCCGAATTGAGCCCGTGAAGAACAGAGCATCAATGTTTGTTTCATTCGGCGGTTTCGTGACCGCCGATCCAACCGCCGAATTAGACCGAGAGATTAAAATCGATCAGGTATGAACGGCTGTTTCGAACGGCGGTCGTGACCGCCGATCATGACCGCAGAATTGCTTCAGACCTGTCTGGACTGAAACGGCGGTTTCATTCGGCGGCCAGGCCGCCGATCATAACCGCCGATCACCAACAATGGTGAAAACCAAGGAGAAGCCAAGGGCACTCTCCGTGGGCGGTCTTCGCACAAAACCAAGCACACATACGTGTGAGCACGGACGTTTCCGAACACTATCGGGAAATGAATTACTAAGCACATATACACACAACAAGATATAAAACAAAGTGCTAGTGTGTAAAGTGACATGTGAAGAGTATGCACACAAATGCAAGTATGCTATGTGTGTGTGTGCTTACTAAATCTCTTCAAAGAAAAATCAAGCACAAGAAATTATACTTTTGGCGTGCTTGTCCCTTGAGGTCTTGAAAGGTCCTTCGAGCATGAAGTTCAAACACCTAAATTACCCTTACATTATCAACCCCAACATGTGGTTTGTCCACGAAATAAGCCAATCAATATATGGTAATCCTTACAATCTCCCCCTTTGGCTATTTCGTGACAAAACCACCACTCACATTGATTCCTCACAACATAATAGAAACTACGGGTCTACTATGATTTTCTACTTTATAAAGAGATATGTAAAAATAATCTTGAAGTCTTCAATCTCAAGTAGAACAATCAATCCCTGAAAGCAAAGTTTCTATACTTTCCAATTCAAGTAAAAAGTGAGATGAATCAAGTGAGAATTAGAACAAGCATTTGCATTATAAGAATTTAAGCACAACTACAACATCATGTAATAATTGTGAATGCAATGCTCCCCCTCAATGGGTTACTCCCCCTCAATGTATTGTCTCCCCAACATGCATAATTGCAACTCGAATTAGAACAAGCATTTGCATTATAAGAATTTAAGCACAACTACAACATCATGTAATAATTGTGAATGCAATGCTCCCCCTCAATGTATTGTCTCCCCAACATGCATAATTGCAACTCCCCTTACCACCATTATACTCCCCATTTTTGTCATGATATAGGCAAAGGAGTAGTCCACAACCGGGTCACTTAGCAAAGAGAGATGATAGCATTCAAGTCATTTGCATAATCATAAAATGCACTTTATGCAACTCTATCAGTAGGAGAGAAACAAGGAGATTTATTTTAGAATAAATGTGTGAATCAAAACATGTTTTGCATACAAGACATGTAGCATTCAAGTCCAAAATACAATGGTATTTGGCAAAGCGAATGACAAAGGTTTCTAATAAGAATTCAAACCAATTTCACCAATGTCATGAGAGAAGCATGGATATAGAGTTTTTATTGATTTTAATATATGAGCAACTATATCCAACTTTATAAGCCAAACATGTCATGAGCAACTTTGCACCCTATTTGATTTTTCCGGGAATGAAACCCGTATGATAGTAGACATGTTCAACAAATAAAGAAAGAGAGACAATTTGGAATATAAATTCCTTTGAACGGATACAAGATCCTTTATTCATTTTGAGTCTCATAAGCTTTTTCACACAAGTTTTGTATTTAAAAATTGCAATCATCAATTCATGCTTTTTCATTTGTCATTAGCATGTTATAAACAACTCATGCTTTTCAATTTTTAAGCATGTCATTAAGAATCATCATGTCATGGAGATAACTATAGGTCATCCAAATCATACTTCCTATGTAAATCTCCTAGTCCAAAAATGCATGTTTGAACATAAATATGACATGGATTGTAAACAAGCATGGTTCACACTTATTGAATTGAAAACATATATACATATGTGCAACCAAGCTTACTCAAGCAATTAACAAAGAAGCATAAGATTTTTCAAATATTTGCATGCAACAAGTATGCATAAGCTCTCTTTGCTTGAGTTCCCCATATAGGGTCAATATCATCCTTCATCAATGAAGGTCATGAGGTTCTATGGACCTCCCAAGTCCATTTGACTTGGTTGAACCTATTTCAGACTTGCTAGTCTCATAGAAAACGGGTTCATTTTTCCTTATCCACATAGATATGACATTTTTCTTCCTAGTGGACAATGGTTCAAGAGTACTAGAAATAATAGGATCATGAACATGAATATTTTCCTTCCTATTAGCATGCATTCTAGCTCTTGTCATTCTCTTTTCAATCATGCTTTTGATTCTACATAATTTAATGAAATGAAAGCAATTTGGTTTAATGTGACCATCAATACCACAAAAGTGACATGTAGGGATAAATTTAGAATTCATACCATGTCCTTGTGCATGCATAGGGCCTTCCCATGACTTTGTGGTTGAGCGGGTTCAAATCTTCTTTGTTGTTGAACCGGTCTAGCTTGCTTCCTTGATCCATTTTGCATGATTGGCCTCTTCCCTTGATGAATATGAGCTTGAGGGAAGTTTGGTTGAGGAACTTTTTGAGCTTGAGGTTGTCTCCAAGGAGCTTCCTTCACATGTGCACTTCTTGAGCATTGTCCTAGATCGATTTTCTTCCTAGGTGTGTGCACCGGTGAGGCTTCATTCTTGCCCAAACTCTTGACAAAGATGGTCTTGGTTGGAGTAGTGATCTCCTTGCTTACTTCATACCCAATACCTCTCTTGTCACAAGGGTTCTTTCCACTACCAAGAATATGGTCAAGTTTCTTAGTGCTTGTAGTCATCCTAGTCAATGACTCTATGGCTTCAACAAGCTCTCTCTTCAACCCTTCTTCATTCCTCTTAGACATAGCTAGCTCATCCCTTAGCTTGTCTTCAATCATCTTGGATGCCTCCACTTGTTTACTTAAGTGGTCATTGTGTGTTGAAAGTTCTAGATTTTCATCCTCTAAAATCTTCAATTTCCTATTGTTCTTCTCCAATGAACTTTCACACTTGACTATAAAGTCATTCACATCCATTTTCTCTACACTTCCATTTGTAGAGTTAGATGATGAGTCATCTACACTAGAGCTATCTCCTCCACTCTCCATCTCACCTATGGAGTCATTTATCTCATTTAGACCTTCACCTTGGTCTCTTGAGTCAATGAGAGCCATATCCCAATGAGTAGCTTCGCCTATCACCTCTAGAACTACTTCTTCATCTTTTTCTTCTATGGGATCACTAGTCAAGTCATTCTTACCAATAACTTTATCTTCTACATAAGTGGCCTCAAATGCCGTGTAGTTGATGGTAAGCTCATCATCACTAGATGACTTGTCTCCCTTTCCGGAGTCATCACTTTCACTCCACGTGGTGGCCATCACTTTTGCCATCTTGTTCTTCAAGTTCCCACAATCGGGTGAGATGTGACCTATACCACCACACTCATAGCATTGTACCCCTTTCTTTTCACTCTTCTCTTGCCTAGGCTCAAAACTCTTGAAGGGAGCCTTTTTCTTCAAGTCTTGGCCTTTGGATCCAAAGCCCTTCTTCTCGAACTTGACGAATTTCTTGAATCTTCTAAGCAATAATGCCATGTCTTTGTCCGAGTCACCTTTTTCCTCCTTCACAACCTTGGAAGCATTCAAAGCAATTCCTTTTTGCTTTTTAGGAGGTGAAATGCTAGGAGCCTTCCTAGATTCATAAGCGAGGAGTCTTCCAATAACCTCGCTCGGCTTCATGTCCTTATATGTGCTATTTTCCTCTAAAGCCGTCACCTTTGATTCAAACCTAGCAGACAGAGACCTCATAATTTTCTGCTTAACTCTTCTATCCGAATAAGGATCACCGAGTTGATGGCTTTGATTCACAATATCCATCAACTTGACTTCAAAGTCATTGAAGCACTCGTCCCCCTCCATCTTAAGCAACTCAAATTGCGTTTGAAGGACTTGTAGCTTGGAATCCTTAACCACATCGGTTCCTTCATGTGCAACCTCTAGGATATCCCATGCCTCATTGGCTATCCTAGTGTTCTGAATCAGTTTGTACTGATTTTCATCCACTGCACATAGAAGAGCATGCCATGCCTTCCAATTCCATTTTGAAGTCTCAAACTCTTCAGGTGACCACTGAGCCTTAGGCCTGAGTACTTCTTCTCCACCACCTGTGGGAGTCATCATAAGAGGTGCATACCCATCTTCAATAGCCATCCATGCCCTATCATGGATTTGGCACACGTACGTTTCCATCTTGCCTTTCCATGAGGCATAATTCACACTGGTGAGGAGAGGAGGTCATGTACTTGACGCACCCTCATGGTTGCCACCATATCCACTCATTGTATGTAATGAATGAATTCAAATGAATGCAAAATGTATAAATGAGCACAAATCACACAAATGCAAAAAACACCTAAAATGAGCTAGGATCACCTAAATATATCTAGGAACCCGCTCTGATACCAATTGAAAGTTAATAACAATAACGCTCGGTTTGTATGATATATATTATCTAGAGGGGGGGTGAATAGATTTTAACTATTATTACCCAATTTTCGCATGCAAGTCAATTTTACGAAAATGCCCCTACTAGTCAAAAATACAAGCAAGTGTAATATAGTGCGGAATTTAAATAACACTTGATGTATACGTGGAAACCCAACCACTGGGAAAAACCACGGGCTGTTTAGTGCGCCACACTCAGACCTCGAAATCCACTAATCGAAATGGAGTTTACAACCTATGTAGACCTCGTCTAACACTCCGGTTAATAACCCCCCACTTCTACCACGCGGGCCTTTAAAAGTGGCTCTAGTCCAATTGCTTGAGGCCTAAGCAATCTTAGCCTCAAGACTTAATTCTCAATGAAGAGATTATACAACCTATGTGAATATATGTGAATATATATGAATATTCAAATAACAAACAAGGCTAGGTAACCTTAGATGCTTATCTAGGATGATGAGATAATCAATGTAAATCAACCCTAGATATCAATTGCTAAATGACATGTCAAATAGCTTAGCTAATCAAGATTAATCAAAAACCTAATTAGCTATCACAAAACAACACTCAATCAATTCATCACAATTAATTCTCTATTCTTGTATTTATCATATGATCAAAAACATACAAATAATTAAAAGAGAATATGCTTGATTAGTAAAATACTAAAATAAGATGAAATTAATCAAAATCTTACCAAGCATGTTGTGATGATGCAAACCCAAACATAGACGAATGCAAGATGAACTTTGATGTAAAAAGGATTTGATTTGAGTGTTTAAAGGTGAGTTCTTGATTTGATTTTTTCTCAAAAATCTCTCTTTGAAGTTTAGGGTTCTAATAACTCAATGAACTTAATCAGAGAATGAGAAAGTATGATATTATAGACATCAAGAATTGGGCATGTGAAAAGACAAGTTTGCCCTTGAAACGCATCGTTCGGCGGTTTCAGATCGGCAGCCAGGCTGCCAATCACGGCTGCCGAATTGAGCCCGTAAAGAACATAGCATTAATGGCGGTTTCATTTGGCGGTTTCATTCGGCGATTTTGTGACTGCCGATCCAACCGCCGTATTAGACCGAGAGATTAAAATCTATCAGGTATGAACGGCTGTTTCGAACGGCGGTCGTGACCGCCGATCGTGACCGTAGAATTGCTTCAGACCTGTCTGGACTGAAACGATGGTTTCATTCGGCGGCCAGGCCACCAATCATAATCGCCGATTACCAACAATGGTGAAAACCAAGGAGAAGCCTAGGGCACTCTTCGTGGGCGGTCTTCGCGCAAAACCAAGCACACATACGTGTGAGCGCGGACGTTTCCGAACACTATTGGGAAATGAATTACTAAGCACATATAAACACAACAAGATATAAAACAAAGTGCTAGTGTGTAAAGTGACATGTGAAGAGTATGCACACAAATGCAAGTATGCTAACTGTGTGTGTGCTTACTAAATCTCTTCAAAGAAAAATCAAACACAAGAAATTATACCTTTGGCGTGCTTGTCCCTTGAGGTCTTGAAAGGGCCTTCAAGCATGAAGTTCAAACACCTAAACTACCCTTACATTATCAACCCCAACATGTGGTTTGTCCACGAAATAACCCAATCATTATGTGGGAATCCTTACACTTTCTTTTTGGATCCATCACCAAAAGTGACATATCCTCCTTTCTCCATAACAAGAGTGTAAGGTTCCCATTTGTTGATTGGCTCATCTTGTGGACAAACCACATGTTGGGGTTCTTTGTAAGGGTAGCTTAGGTGTTGTTGTTATTGCTCAAGCCCTTTGAAGACCTCGTCTTAATAGCACTGAAGGTAAATTTCTGTGTGCTTACTTGTCTTGAAAAGATAGTTGCACACACTCACAACTCATGCATATGTTTAATCCTTGTATGTTGTGTGTCTTATTTTTGTGCATTAATGCTCATTAAACATCTCTTCTTGCTTGTTATTTTGATTGCATCTTGCATTGTCCATTACCTTAACATGTTTAAGCTTAGAAGTCATGCATTGCAAAAGGCGCTGTTCAAAGCGCTCTACAAGGCGTTGTTCGAACAGCGCCCACATGACCTGATGCAAAAATGGTCATTTTAATGCATCAGGTCTGATGCATTTTGAAGAGGCGTTGTACGAGCGCTGTTCGTACAGCGCCCAATTGAGACCTGATTGAAATTGTATTTTAAATGCATCAGGTCTGATGCATTTTGGGTAGGCGCTGTACGAGCGTTATACAGAAGCACTGTTCGTACAGTGCCACTCTATTTTCCCGAGAGAACAGAGTTGGGGCGCTGTACAGAAGCGCTCTACGTACAGCGCCCAAGGCAATTTCAGGCAAACTTATTCAAAACAACCACACTTTGTTTTGGCCTCCTATATATATGCCACTTTGACTTTAGGTCAAAAAAAGAGAGTTCATATTCAGATTTCATACTTAGGATATTTTTCAGGAGAAGAAAAAATTCCAAGAACTCATTTTCTATTTACTCAAACACTTTTTTCATGATCATCAATCATCATCTAGCATCATCCTTGATCATCTAGATGTCTCTTTGCATGGATTCTTCATCACACTTTGCTTGGTAAGCTTTTCACTAATATCTTACATATTTTGTGTTTTTCTTAACAAGCATTCTCAATTTATTACTTGTATGATTTTCATATATCTTTTGATACAAGATTGAGATTAGTGTGTTGTATGTTTGAGAAGTTGTATTGTGATAGCTAATTAGGTTTTGTGCTTAATCTTGATTAGCTAAACTATTTGATTGAACATGTCATTTAGTTTTAATATCTAGGATTGTTCTAATTGCATATTAATCATCTTAGATAAGCATATAGGGTTTCCCTTGCTCTATGTTGCATTTGGATATTCATATATTCAATTAGGGTGTTATTCTCTTCATTGAGAAAGTAAGTCTTGTGTGTAGCTTCCGGGATTAGGTTGCTTAGATCGCAAGCAAATTGGACTAGGTTCACTCATACCGGGATTAGGTAGGTGTGTGATTACTTCCGGGATTAGGTTGTAATCGTTTTACACATTTAGTGGATTCGAGGTTCGAGTGTGGCTTACTTACTAGCCCGTGGTTTTTCCCGTGAGGGTTTCCACGTAAAAATCAAGTGTTATTTAATTTCCGCATTTTATACTTGATTTATTGCTTTATCTATTTAGGGGTAATTTCATAATATTGACTAAACACAAAAAATTGGGTAATAAGTTTAAAATCTATTCACCCCCCCCTCTAGATAGTTTTATACACACCATGCTATAATTTGTTTCAATTGGTATCATAGCGGGTTCCTAGACATACATAAGTGATCCTTGCTTATTTTTGTGTGTTTTGCATTTTGTGTGATTTTTTATCATTTATACATTTGCATTCATTTCACTCATTCATAAACACTATGAGTGGAAACGGTGGAAACGGTGGTGGCAACGAAGGTGCTTCTAGCACAAGGCCTCCACTTCTTACCGGATTGAACTATTCCCAATGGAAAGGGAAGATGAAATCCTACATATGTCAAATTCACGACCATGCATGGATGGCGGTGGAAGACGGATATGATCTACCCAAGATGACTCCCGGTGGTGGAGGAGGAGAAAAAGTATTGAAGCCTAAGGCGCAATGGAACGCTCAAGAGTTTGAGGCTTCAAAGTGGAATAGGAAGGCGATGCATGGCATCCTATGTGCAATGGACGAAAATCAATATAAATTGATTCAAAATACTAGGATAGCTAATGAGGCATGGGACATCCTAGAGATTGCACATGAGGGAACCGAAGTGGTGAAGGACTCTAAGCTTCAAGTTCTCCAAACTCAATTCGAGATGCTTAAGATGGAGGAGAATGAGTGCTTCAACGACTTCGAGATCAAGTTGATGGACATAGTCAACCAAAGTCATCAACTTGGTGATCCATATTCGGATAGGAGAATCAAGCAAAAGATTATGAGATCTCTCCCGGATAGGTTTGAATCAAAAGTAACGACTTTAGAAGAAAATAGTAGATATAAGGATATGAAGCCGAGTGAGGTGATTGGGAGACTTCTAGCATATGAGTCTAGGAAGGGTCCTATCTCCACACCTCCTAAAAAGCAAAAAGGAATTTCTTTGAAAACCTCCAAGGATGAAAATGAGGCAAAGAAGAATGACTCGGATGAAGACCTTGCATTGTTTGTGAAGAGATTCAAGAGGGTCATAAAGTTCGGGAAAAAGGACTTTGGTTCCAAAGGTCTAAACTTCAAGAAAAAGGGTTCCTACAACAAGTTTGAGCCTAGGAAAGAGAAGACCGAAAGGAAAGGGGCCCAATGCTTCGAGTGTGGTGGCATAGGTCATTTTGCCCCCGAATGTGCAAATCACAATGAGAAGAAAAAGGGAAAAGTGATGGCCGCCACTTGGAGTGGAAGTAGTGATGACTTCATTGAGGGAGATGAGTCTTCGGATGATGAAGAGCTCATGGCTAATCTCCTAGCTTTTGCCTCCTCTTATAAAAGCAAAAGTGCTAGTGAAAGAGAGGAAATGAGTCAAGAGGAAAATGACTCAAGTGGAGAAGAAAGTGATTCCTCCTCTAACTCCAGAAATGGATTTGTGGAGAAAAAGGTGCTTGCTAAATATCATGCCGAGTTTAATGATTTAGCAATCAAAAGTGTAAGGATTCCCATTATTGATTGGCTTATTTCGTGGTCAAACCACATGTTGGGGTTTGGTTGTAAGGGTAGTCTAGGTGTTTGTTGAAGATCAAGACCCTTTCCAAGACCTCAAGAGGACAAGCACCAAAGGTATATATCTAGTGCTTACATTGGCTTGAAGAGATATAGTTGCACACACACACACAACATGCATAACTCTTATTCTTGTATGGTGTGTTTATATTTTGTGTGCATTGTGCTTTATTGATTTATTCAATATCTCTTCTTGCATGATTGAATTGATTGCATCTTGTTATATGATAATGCCATGACATGTTAGGCATTAGGATGCATTCAATACCCACACTTGCACTTCATGTATGTTAGCTTTTAGTGTGGAGTAATTCGTTTCCCTAAGGATGTTCGGAAACGTCCGCGCGTGCACGGTAATGTGCTTTGATTTGCGCGATGATCGCCGGTGGAGATGCCTTTGGCTTCTCCTTGGTTTCACCATTTTTGGTGAATCGGCGGTTACGTTCGGCGGCCTTGCCGCCGTTCGAAACCGCCGAATGAGACCTGATTGAAATATATCTCTCGGGTCCAAAACGGCGGTTGGGATCGGCGGTTTCCAAACCGCCGAATGAAGTCGCCGAAGTTCCCCTGTTCCACACGGGAGCCATTCGGCGGTTCATTTCGGCGGCCTGGCCGCCGAATGAAACCGCCGATCGGTGCGTTTCAAGGGCAAAATTGTATTTTCACCTGCCCTGTTTTTGGTCTCTATAAATACATCCTTATCTCTGGTTCAGAACACAAGTCTTTGATCATTAGAACCCTAGAGAGATATTTAGAGAGACTTGAGAGAGAAAGCTTAAAGATCATATCTTTATCTCTCTAAACCCATCCCCACATGCATAAATCTTCATCTAAGCATCATCTAGGATCATCTAGCATATGCTAATGCATGGGACTTCTTCAACACACATGGTATGATTTGTTGAACACTTTTATCTTACATAATTAGTGTTTCTACTTATCAATTTTATCTCATATTTTACTTATATGTGTTTAGATTAATTTCTACATATAAGATTGAGATTATGTGTTGATTGGGTTTTTATTTGTTAGCTAGGCTTTAATGTTCATATGCCATCTAGCTAATTGATCTCATTTATTGATTGAGATTATTGTTCATAGCTTATTTGATTAGGTCATTATTGCCTAAAAGCTATGCCATGAACATTCTTGTGTGATGTATTGATAACTAGGTTGATAGATTATTTTTTAATCAACTAGTTAATCCTTTGAATGTTTGTGGGTTTTATATGATAGCTTTGTATCTAGGATTGGTGATCCTTTACTTAGCTAAAGTTATATGCCATGTCATATAGCTATATGTGATATCTAGGATTGATTATATTGTCATCTTATAATCCTAGGTAAGCATTTAGAGTACCCTAGCTCTTATTGCATTAATTGAATATTCATACATATTCACATAGGGTTGTGCATCTCTTTTGAGAGATTGAAGTCTTGGGGCTAAGTGTGCTTAGGCCTCAAGCAAATTGGACTAGAGCCGCTATAAAAGGCCCGCGTGGTAGATTAGAGGGTGCTCACGCCAAGAGTAGTGTATCAGGGGATATCACTAGGGATTGAACCAAGAGTGGCGATTGGTAGTGTCCATAGCCTGAGGTTATCTAGGGTGAGGGTCCGAGAATCACTTGAGGGTGTAACCGTCTTTTCATATAGTGGATTTCGAGGTCCGAGTGTGGCGCACTTAACAGCCCGTGGTTTTTCCCAGTGGTTGGGTTTTCCACGTAAACATCAAGTGTCATTTACTATTTCCGCATCTTATTACACTTGTATGTTTTGTTGACTTGCTAGGGGTATTTTCGTAAAATTGACATGCATGCGAAAATTGGGTAATAATTAGATAAAATCTATTCACCCCCCCTCTAGCTTTATATTGATAAACACACCTCGAGTATTTTTATGAACTTTCAATTGGTATCAGAGCGGGTTCCTAGATATACTTAGGTGATCCTAGCTCATTTTGGTGTGTTTTTGCATTTTGTATGATTATTGTTTTTGACATACATCTTGCATTCTTCTCATTTGCATTCATTCAACGCAAACACTATGAGTGATTTTATGAGAGAAGAAAATGACTCCGATGAGGAGATGTCCCTCTAAGGAGAGAGAGGAGACGAAGATGAAAGGGCGTTGCTCACATCTCCAAAGAGCTTCAAGCCCAAGCCTTCCTCAATCTTGGTCTAACCAACCAAGAAGGCTATCTTCCCTCAACCTACGATCTTAATAGGGAAGTGTTCAATCATGCAAGCTCAACCGAGCAAGCAACTTTGTCTTGGTCATCATCAAAGGAGGAGAGATCCTATCCAACTACCAAGACAACCACAACGACAAGGGAAAGCACTTTTGCATGCTCAAGGGAATGGTATAATTCCTAACCTTATCTCCTCTTGTCTTTTGTGTGGTATTGTTGGTCATGTTAGACCAAGTTGCTTGCATTACATTTAATTATGTAATCTTATATGCATGATTGAAAAGAAAAAGGCTAGAGCTAAGATGCATGTCCTTAAAAAGGAAGAAAATCATTTGCATGATTCTTTGCCATCTAGAACTCTAGAACCTATGACCACTAGGTATGTTTTTGAGGCACCTAAGTGGATTAGAAAAGACGAACCCGCTTGCTACGAGACAAACATGTCTCAAATAGGTTCAACTAGGTCCTATGGACTTGGTAAGTCTTTTAGACCACATGCCCTTCATTGAAGTGGTGTGGATATTTGACCCCATATGGGGAACTTAAGCAAAGAGAGCTATTTTGCATCTAGTCACTTGCAAAAAATTTGAAATATCTTATGCTTCTCTTTTTGTTGCTTGAGTTAGCTTGGTTACACTATGTATACATATTTTCTATTCAATAAGTGTGATCAATGCTTGTATTGCAATCCATGTCATATTTATGTTCAAACATGCATTTTTGGACTAGGAGATATATACATTGGATTTAATTTGAATGACCTATAATGATCTCCATGACATGATGATTGCTAAAATGACATGCTAAATGCTAATCTTGAAAAGCATGTTTTGATGATTGCATTTTTTAAATGCAAAATAATGTGTGAAAAAGCTTATGAGACTCAAATGAAAAAGGATTTTGTATCCATTCAAGGATTTTACAATCCAAATGTCTCTCTTTCTTTATTGGTTGAACATGTCTACTATCATACGGATATCTTATCCGGAAAAATCAAGTAGGGTGCAAAGTCGCTCATGACATGTTTAGCTTATAAAGTTGGATATAGTTGTTCTTAAATTGAAATCAATGAAAACCTATATCCTTGCTTCTCTCTTGACATTGGTGAAATTGGTTTGAATTCATATTGAAAACCTTTGTCATTTGCTTTGCCAAATACCATGATATTTTGGACTTAAATGCTACATGTCTTGTATGCAAAGCAATTTTTTGATTCACACATTTTATTTAAATAAATCTCCTTGTTTCTCTCCAATAAATTGAGATTGCATAAAGTGACTTATATTGATTATGCATATACTAGAATGCTACTATCTCTCTTTGCCTTGAGTGACCCGGTTGGGGATTACTCCCTTGTCTATATCATGACAAAAAGGGGGAGTATGTTGTGGTAAGGGGAGTTGCAAATTGTAGTAGCAATTGTGCATGTTGGGGAGAATACTAATTGAGGGGGAGTAACCCTTTGAGGGGGAGCATTTGCACATTCATACATTGCATGATGTTGTACTTAAATTTTTAATTGCAAATGCTTGTTTTATCTCACTTGATTCATCTCACCTTTTCTTGTATTGGAAAGTATAGAAACTGTGCTTTCAGGGATTGATTGTTCTACTTGAGATTGAAGACTTCAAGACCATTTATCTTATCTCTTTGTAAAGTAGAAAATCATTGTAGACCCGTAGTTTCTATTATGTTGTGAGGAATCAATGTGAGTGGTGGTTTTGTCACGAAATAGCCAAAGGGGGAGATTGTAAGGATTCCCATTATTGATTGGCTTATTTCGTGGTCAAACCACATGTTGGGGTTTGGTTGTAAGGGTAGTCTAGGTGTTTGTTGAAGATCAAGACCCTTTCCAAGACCTCAAGAGGACAAGCACCAAAGGTATATATCTAGTGCTTACATTGGCTTGAAGAGATATAGTTGCACACACACACACAACATGCATAACTCTTATTCTTGTATGGTGTGTTTATATTTTGTGTGCATTGTGCTTTATTGATTTATTCAATATCTCTTCTTGCATGATTGAATTGATTGCATCTTGTTATATGATAATGCCATGACATGTTAGGCATTAGGATGCATTCAATACCCACACTTGCACTTCATGTATGTTAGCTTTTAGTGTGGAGTAATTCGTTTCCCTAAGGATGTTCGGAAACGTCCGCGCGTGCACGGTAATGTGCTTTGATTTGCGCGATGATCGCCGGTGGAGATGCCTTTGGCTTCTCCTTGGTTTCACCATTTTTGGTGAATCGGCGGTTACGTTCGGCGGCCTTGCCGCCGTTCGAAACCGCCGAATGAGACCTGATTGAAATATATCTCTCGGGTCCAAAACGGCGGTTGGGATCGGCGGTTTCCAAACCGCCGAATGAAGTCGCCGAAGTTCCCCTGTTCCACACGGGAGCCATTCGGCGGTTCATTTCGGCGGCCTGGCCGCCGAATGAAACCGCCGATCGGTGCGTTTCAAGGGCAAAATTGTATTTTCACCTGCCCTGTTTTTGGTCTCTATAAATACATCCTTATCTCTGGTTCAGAACACAAGTCTTTGATCATTAGAACCCTAGAGAGATATTTAGAGAGACTTGAGAGAGAAAGCTTAAAGATCATATCTTTATCTCTCTAAACCCATCCCCACATGCATAAATCTTCATCTAAGCATCATCTAGGATCATCTAGCATATGCTAATGCATGGGACTTCTTCAACACACATGGTATGATTTGTTGAACACTTTTATCTTACATAATTAGTGTTTCTACTTATCAATTTTATCTCATATTTTACTTATATGTGTTTAGATTAATTTCTACATATAAGATTGAGATTATGTGTTGATTGGGTTTTTATTTGTTAGCTAGGCTTTAATGTTCATATGCCATCTAGCTAATTGATCTCATTTATTGATTGAGATTATTGTTCATAGCTTATTTGATTAGGTCATTATTGCCTAAAAGCTATGCCATGAACATTCTTGTGTGATGTATTGATAACTAGGTTGATAGATTATTTTTTAATCAACTAGTTAATCCTTTGAATGTTTGTGGGTTTTATATGATAGCTTTGTATCTAGGATTGGTGATCCTTTACTTAGCTAAAGTTATATGCCATGTCATATAGCTATATGTGATATCTAGGATTGATTATATTGTCATCTTATAATCCTAGGTAAGCATTTAGAGTACCCTAGCTCTTATTGCATTAATTGAATATTCATACATATTCACATAGGGTTGTGCATCTCTTTTGAGAGATTGAAGTCTTGGGGCTAAGTGTGCTTAGGCCTCAAGCAAATTGGACTAGAGCCGCTATAAAAGGCCCGCGTGGTAGATTAGAGGGTGCTCACGCCAAGAGTAGTGTATCAGGGGATATCACTAGGGATTGAACCAAGAGTGGCGATTGGTAGTGTCCATAGCCTGAGGTTATCTAGGGTGAGGGTCCGAGAATCACTTGAGGGTGTAACCGTCTTTTCATATAGTGGATTTCGAGGTCCGAGTGTGGCGCACTTAACAGCCCGTGGTTTTTCCCAGTGGTTGGGTTTTCCACGTAAACATCAAGTGTCATTTACTATTTCCGCATCTTATTACACTTGTATGTTTTGTTGACTTGCTAGGGGTATTTTCGTAAAATTGACATGCATGCGAAAATTGGGTAATAATTAGATAAAATCTATTCACCCCCCCTCTAGCTTTATATTGATAAACACACCTCGAGTATTTTTATGAACTTTCAAAAAGCACTAGAAAGATCAAGATGTTGAGAGAAGAGAATCTTGAGCTATTATCTCATAATGACCACTTAAGTGAACAGGTGGAAAAATTCAAGAAGATGGAAGATAAGCTAAGAGAGGAGTTAGTCTTATCTAGGAGGAATGAAGAAAGTCTAAAAAGGGAGCTTGAAGAAGTAAGAGAGTCTATGACTAGGTTGGATTCTAGCACCAAGAAACTTGACCATATGCTTGGTGTTGGAAAGAGTCCATGTGACAAAAGGGGTCTTGGGTATGAAGATGGTAAGAAGATCGCAACCTCTAACAAGACAATGTTTGTCAAAAGTTCAGGGATCGAAGAAGCCTCATTCGTGCAAATTCCTAGGAAGAAGTTAGAACTAGGACAATGTTCAAATGCACAAGTGAAGATGGTGCCAAGAAGGCAACCCCAAGCTCAAGCCCCTAGGGTCCCTAAAGCCAACACTCTTCCATAATTGGCTCACAAAGGAAAGAGACAAATCATGCAACCTCAAGCTAGGAAGTAATCAAGATCGGTTCAACAACGAAGATGGATTGAACCCATTCATCCACAAAGACAAGGACAAGGTATGATTCCTTATTTTACTCCTATATGTCACTTTTGTGGATTTGATGGTCATATTAGACCACATTGCTTTTGATATATTAAAATGTGCAAAACTAGAAGCATGATTGAGAAGAAAAAGAAAAGAGCCATGATGCATGTTCCTAGGAATGATGATATTGTTATGCATGATCCTAGAACATCTAGAGCCCATGTACCAAACACCACTAAGAAAGCTAAGATTGTTTCTAGGTAGATTAGAAAGCATGAAAATGTTTGCCATGTTGCTCAAATAGCCTTGAAGGCAAATTCTTCTAATTTTTGGTATTTAGATAGTGGGTGCTCTAAGCACATGACGGGAAATAAGAGTTTCTTCGAGGCTCTTGTTATGGAGGAAGGAGGATATGTCACTTTTGGTGATGGATCCAAAAACAAAGTTGTAGGGAAAGGAACCATTTCCGTTCCCAGATTACCCTCCTTATCCGATGCTTTATTTGTTGATGGCTTGAAAGCCAATTTAATAAGCATTTCACATCTAAGTGATGACTTGTTTTGTAAAGATGATTGCTCTATCCTAAAGCCCGATGGACAAACCTTGTTGAAAGGTATGAGATCTAGTGACAATTGCTATTGTCTTGAAGCTAGAATAGTCTCAAACAATGTGTCCATGGATGAGCAAATTGAGTTGTGGCATGAAAGACTTGGCCACATGAACTTTAGGGATTTACGAACCCTTGGAAAGTTCAATTGTATGCGTGGCCTCCCTAAGCTTGGGAAGAAAGCCAATGGTGTTTGTGGACCTTGCCACCAAGGAAAACAAACCAAAAGCATGCACAAAAAGGGCAAGTATCTCTCCACCAAGGAGCCCCTAGAGCTTCTCCACATGGATTTCATGGGTCCTATGCAAACCGAGAGTTTAGGTGGAAAGAGATACATTTTTGTTTGTGTTGATGATTCCTCTAGATTTACATGGACATATTTTCTTAGAGAAAAATCCAAAACTTTTGATAAGTTTAAAATGCTTTGTACTAAAATACAAAATGAAATGAATTCTAACATTAAAAGCATTAAACGGATTAGAAGTGACCATGGGAGGGAATTTGAGAATGCCTCTTTTGAAAGCTATTGCAATAGCTTAGGCATCTCCCATGAGTTCTCGGCTCCTAGGACACCTCAACAAAATGGAGTTGTTGAGAGGAAGAATAGGGTCCTTCAAGAGATGGCCCGTGTGATGTTGCTTAGCAACAATGTCCCTAGGAACCTATGGGTCGAAGCCATCAATACGGCTTGCTATATAGGGAATCGTGTTTTCCTAAGGCCCGGATCTAGAAACACCTCTTATGAGTTATGGAAGGGTAGGAAGCCGAATGTTAGCTACTTCCACACATTTGGAATCAAATGCTACATTTTAAATGACCGTGATCAACTTGGCAACTTTGATGCTAAGAGTGATGAGGGTATCTTTATTGGCTATGCCTTGAATAGTAGAGCCTATAGAGTTTTCAGCTTGAAGACTCGAACCGTCATGGAATCATCGAATGTTGTTATTGATGATACAAGGCTCAAGTCTAATGACCATGAGGAGGAGGAAGTTTTAGATGATGACTCTCCTTTGGAGAGGGTTGTGGTGACTCCCAATGCTGGGACGTCCAATGACAATAATGAGGTCACACAACCTATTACTAGAGTCCCTCTCCTGGACTCTAATGAACCCGCTCCATGGGTTAGAAGACTCAATAACAAAGAGGATGTTATTGGAGATGTGAATGAGGGTGTTAGGACTAGGCGTCAAATACCTAATCTCATTAGCTTTACATGCTACACCTTTCAAATTGAACCCAAAAAGGTTGATGAAGCCTTGAATGATGAATTTTGGGTTCTTGCCATGCAAGAAGAGCTAAACCAATTCGAAAGGAATGAGGTTTGGACTCTAGTTCCTATGCCTAAAAGCACTAATGTGATAGGCACTAAGTGGATTTATAGGAACAAATCCGATGAGGATGGAAATATAGTGCGGAACAAGGCTAGACTTGTAGCACAAGGGTACTCTCAAATTGAGGGTATCGACTTTGAGGAGACATTTGCTCCCGTTGCCCGTTTAGAGTCCATTAGGCTTCTCTTGTCCATTTCTTGTGTGCACAAGTACAAATTGCACCAAATGGATGTCAAGAGTGCCTTCCTCAATGGCTTCTTGCAAGAGGAAGTGTTTGTTGAACAACCCAAGGGGTTTGTGGATGCACACCACCCCAACCATGTCTATCGCCTCAAGAAGGCTCTATATGGGTTGAAACAAGCACCGAGGGCTTGGTATGAGCGCCTCACTCAATTTCTTGTTGACAATAACTACACAAGGGGTAGTGTTGATAAGACACTATTCATCAAGAAAGACAATGATGAGCTTTTCATAGCTCAAATATATGTTGATGATATAGTTTTTGGCTCCACCAACAACACCAAGGTCCAACAATTTGTTGATGTCATGTCTCATGAATTTGAGATGAGTCTTGTTGGTGAGCTTAGTTACTTCCTAGGTTTGCAAATTAGGCAATTAGATGATGGGATTTTCATAACCCAAGCCAAATATGTCAAACACCTAATGAAGAAGTTTGGTCTAGAAAATGCCAAACATTGTGATACACCCATAAGTACCACTTTGAAGCTAAGCAAGGATGCTAGTGGTAAAAGTGTGGAACAAACTCTATATCGGGGCATGATAGGTAGCTTGCTTTATTTGACCGTAAGTAGGCCCGATATCTCTTTTAGTGTGGGTGTGTGTGCTATGTACCAAGCAGATCCCAAGGAGTCCCATCTCTCTTCCGTAAAGAGAATCATTCGCTATGTGAATGGGACATCCAACTATGGGATTTGGTACTCTTTTAACATTAATGCTAGTCTTGTAGGCTTTAGTGATGCGGATTGGGCAGGAAATTGCAATGATAGGAAGAGCACATCGGGCGGTTGCTTCTTTCTAGGCAACAACTTGGTGTCTTGGTTTTGCAAGAAGCAAAACTCGATTTCCTTGTCCACGGCCAATGCCGAATACATAGCCGCGGGGAGTGGATACACACAACTCCTATGGATGAAGCAAATGCTAGTAGACTACGGATACAACCAAGGTATACTCACTCTCTTTTGTGATAACATGAGTGCCATTAATATTTCCAAGAATCTTGTACAACATTCTAGAATTAAGCATATTGACATCCGCCATCATTTCATTAGAGAGCTTGTTGAAAATAAATGCATAGTACTTGAACATGTAGGTACCAATGATCAACTTGCGGACCTATTTACTAAACCCTTAGATGCTACTCGATTTAAAACACTAAGTAGATCTATTGGGATATGTCTTGTGGAGTGATGAGTTTTGTGATTGACACCAAATGGGGAACTCAAGCAAAGAGAGCTATTTTGTATTCTTGTCACTTGCAAAAAATTTGAAATATCTTATGCCTCTTCTTTTAATTGCTTGAGTAAGCTTGGTTGCACATATGTATATATGTTTTCAATTCAATAAGTGTGAACCTTGCTTGTTTACAATCCATGTCATATTTATGTTCAAACATACATTTTTGGACTAGGAGATGTACATAGGAAGTATGATTTGAATGACCTATAGTTATCTCCATGACATGATGATTCTTAAATAACATGCTAATGTCAAATAAAAAAGCATGAAATTCATATAACATGCTCACATGAAAAGCATGAATTGATGATTGCATATTCTTAAAATGCAAAAACTTGTGTGAAAGCTTATGAGACTCAAAATGAAAAAAGGATCTTGTATCCGTTCAAAGGAATTTATATTCCAAATGTCTCTCTTTCTTTATTGGTTGAACATGGCTACTATCATACGGATATCTTATCCGGAAAAATCAAATAGGGTGCAAAGTCGCTCATGTCATGTTTCGCTTATAAAGTTGGATATAGTTGCTCTTAAATTGAAATCAATAAATCTCTATATCCTTGCTTTTCTCATGACATTGGTGAAATTGGTTTGAATTCTTATTAGAAACCTTTGTCATTTGCTTTGCCAAATACCATTGTATTTTGGACTTGAATGCTACATGTCTTGTATGCAAAGCATGTTTGATTCACACATTTTCTTTCAAATAAATCTCCTTGTTTCTCTCCACTTAATTGAGATGCATAAAGTGACTTATATTGATTATGCAAATATCTTGCATGCTACTATCTCTCATTGCTATGAGTGACTCGGTTGTTGACTACTCCTTTGCATATATCATGACAACAAGGGGGAGTAGGATATGGTAAGGGGAGTTGCAAAATATAGAAGCAATTGTGCATATTGGGGAGAACATTCATTGAGGGGGAGTAACCCGTTGAGGGGGAGCATTGCATACACATACATTGCATAATGTTGTGCCTAATCTTGTAATATGCAAATGCTTGTTTTATATTCTCACTTGATTAATCTCATTTTTTTCTTGTATTGGAAATGTTAGAAACTTTATTTTCAGGGATTGATTATTCTACAAGAGGTTGAAGACTTCAAGTTGCATTTTCTTATCTCTTTGTAATGTAGAATATCATTGTAGTCTCGTAGTTTCTATTTTTTTTTTTGGTGAGGAATCAATGTGAGTGGTGGTTTTGTCACGAAATAGCCAAAGGGGGAGATTGTAAGGTTCCCATTTGTTGATTGGCTCATTTCGTGGACAAACCACATGTTGGGGTTCTTTGTAAGGGTAGCTTAGGTGTTGTTGTTATTGCTCAAGCCCTTTGAAGACCTCGTCTTAATAAGCACCGAAGGTAAATTTCGATGTGCTTACTTGTCTTGAAGAGATAGTTGCACACACTCACAACTCATGCATATGTTTAATCCTTGTATGTTGTGTGTCTTATTTTTGTGCATTAATGTTCATTAAACATCTCTTCTTGCTTGTTATTTTGATTGCATCTTGCATTGTCCATTGCCTTAACATGTTTAAGCTTAGAAGTCATGCATTGCAAAGGGCGCTGTTCAAAGCGCTCTACAAGGCGCTGTTCGAACAGCGCCCACATGACCTGATGCAAAAATGGTCATTTTAATGCATCAGGTCTGATGCATTTTGAAGAGGCGCTGTACGAGTGCTGTTCGTATAGTGTCCAATAGAGACCTGATTGAAATTGTATTTTAAATGCATCAGGTCTAATGTATTTTGGGTAGGCATTGTACTAGTGCTGTACAGAAGCGCTGTTCGTATAGCGCCACTCTGTTTTCCCGAGAGAACAGAGTTGGGGCGCTGTACAGAAGCGCTCTACGTACAGCGCCCAAGGCAATTTCAGGCTAACTTATTCAAAATGACCACACTTTGTTTTGGCCTCATATATATATACCACTTTGACTTTAGGTCAAAAAAAGAGAGTTCATATTCAGATTTCATACTTAGGATATTTTTCAAGAGAAGAAAAAATTCCAAGAACTCATTTTCTATTTACTCAAACACTTTTTTCATAATCATCAATCATCATCTAGCATCATCCTTGATCATCTAGATGTCTCTTTGCATGGATTCTTCATCACACTTTGCTTGGTAAGCTTTTCACTAATATCTTACATATTTTGTGTTTTTCTTAACAAGCATTCTCAAATTATTACTTGTATGATTTTCATATATCATTTGATACAAGATTGAGATTAGTGTGTTGTATGTTTGAGAAGTTGTATTGTGATAGCTAATTAGGTTTTATGCTTAATCTTGATTAGCTAAACTATTTGATTGAACATGTCATTTAGTTTTAATATCTAGGATTGTTCTAATTGCATATTAATCATCTTAGATAAGCATATAGGGTTTCCCTTGCTCTATGTTGCATTTGGATATTCATATATTCAATTAGGGTGTTATTCTCTTCCTTGAGAAAGTAAGTCTTGTGTGTAGCTTCCGGGATTAGGTTGCTTAGATCGCAAGCAAATTGGACTAGGTTCACTCATACCGGGATTAGGTAGGTGTATGATTACTTCCGAGATTAAGTTGTAATCGTTTTACACATTTAGTGGATTCGAGGTTCGAGTGTGGCTTACTTACTAGCCCATGGTTTTTCCCGTGAGGGTTTCCACGTAAAAATCAAGTGTTATTTAATTTCCGCATTTTATACTTGATTTATTGCTTTATCTATTTAGGGGTAATTTCGTAATATTGACTAAACACGAAAAATTGGGTAATAAGTTTAAAATCTATTCACCCCCCCCCCCCCCCTCTAGATAGTTTTATACACACCGTGCTATAATTTGTTTCAAAGAGTCTCGAAGAAAATCTTGTTTCCCGTTATGTGCCTAGAGCACCCACTATCTAAGTACCAAAAATTAGAAGAATTTGCCTTCAAGGCTATTTGAGCAACATGGCAAACATTTTCATTCTTTCTAATCCACCTAGAAACAATCTTAACTTTCTTAGTGGTCTTTGGTACATCGGTTCTAGATGTCCTAGGATTATGCACATCAATATTATAATTCCTATGAGCATGCATCTTGGCTCTATTCTTTCTCTTTTCAATCATGTTTCGTGTTTTACACATTTTAATATATCGAAAGCAATTTGGTCTAATATGACCATCAAATCTACAAAAATGACATGTAGGAATAAAATAAGGGATCATACCTTGTCCTTGAGCATGCATGTGAGCTTGTCCATGTCTTTGTGGTTGAGTGGGTTCAATCCATCTTCGTTGTTGAACCGGTCTAGCTTGCTTCCTAGCTTGAGGTTGCATGATTGGTCTCTTTCCTTTGTGAGCCAATTGTGGAGGAATGTTGGCTTGAGGGACCCTAAAGGGTAGAGCTTGAGGTTGCCTTCTTGGCACCATCTTCACTTGTGCATTTGAACATTGTCCTAGTTCTAACTTCTTCCTAGGAATTTGCACAAATGAAGTTTCTTCGTTCCTCAAACTCTTGACAAACACGGTCTTGTTAGAGGTTGAGATCTTCTTGCCATCTTCATACCCAAGACCCCTATTGTCACACGGACTCTTTCCAACACCAAGTATATGATCAAGTTTCTTGGTGCTAGAATCCATCCTAGCTAAAGATTCTAAAGCTTTATCAAACTCCCTCTTCAAACCTTCTTCATTCCTCTTAGATAAGACTAACTCCTCTCTTAGCTTATCTTCCATCTTCTTGAATTTTTCCACTTGTTCACTTAAGTGGTCATTATGAGATGAAAGCTCAAGATTTTCTTCTCTCAACATCTTGATCTTTCTTGTGCTCTTGATTGCTAAATCATTAAACTCGACATGGTATTTAGCAAGCACCTTTTTCTCCACAAATCCATTTATGGAGTTAGAAGAGGAATCACTTTCTTCTCCACTTGAGTCATTTTCCTCTTGACTCATTTCCTCTCTTTCACTAGCACTTTTGCTTTTATAGGAGGAGGCAAAAGCTAGGAGATTAGCCATGAGCTCTTCATCATTCGAAGACTCATCTCCCTCAATGGAGTCATCACTACTTCCACTCCAAGTGGCAGCCATCACTTTTCCCTTTTTCTTCTCATTGTAATTTGCACATTCGGGGGTAAAATGACCTATGCCACCACACTCGAAGCATCAGACCCCTTCCTTTCGGTCATTTCTTGCCTAGGTTCAAACTTCTTGAAAGGACCATTTTTCTTCAAATCTTGACCTTTTGATCCAAAGCCCTTTCTCCTAAACTTCATAACCTTGTTGAACCTTTTTACAAACAAGGCAAGGTCTTCATCCGAGTCAATCTTCTTTGCCTCATTTTCATCCTTGGAAGCTTTTAAAGCAATTCCTTTTTACTTTTTAGGTGGTGTAGAGCTAGGAGCCTTCCTAGACTCATAGGTGAGAAGTCTTCCAATAACCTTGCTCGGCTTCATGTCCATATATCCACTATTTTCTTCTATAGCCGTTACCTTTGATTCGAACCTATCGGGGAGAGATCTCATGATTTTCTACTTGACTCTCCTATCCGAATACGGGTCTCCAAGTTGGTGACTTTGATTAACGATATCCATCAATTTGATTTCGAAATCATTGAAGCATTCATCCTCTCCCATCCTAAGTAACTCGAATTGAGTTTGGAGGACTTAAAGCTTGGATTCCTTCACCACCTCAGTTCCTTCATGTGCAACTTGTAAGATAACCCAAGCCACTTTCGCGATTTAAGTGTTCTGAATAGGCTTATACTGATTTTCATCCATTGCACAAAGGATGGCGTGCATCGCCTTCCTATTCCACTTTGAAGCCTTAAACTCTTGCGGACTCCATTGCGCCTTAGGCTTCAATACTTCTTCTCCTCCACTATCGGGAGTCATCTTGGGTAGATTATATCCATCTTCCACCGCCATCCACGCACGGTCATGAATTTGACATATGTAGGATTCCATCTTCCCTTTCCATTGGGAATAGTTCAACCCAGTAAGAAGTGGAGGCCTTGTGCTTGAAGCACCCTCGTTGCCACCACCATTTCCACCGTTTCCACTCATAGTGTTTATGAATGTATGAAATGAATGCAAATGTATGAATGATCAAAAATCACACAAAATGCAAAACACACCAAAGTGAGCAAGGATCACCTAATTATATCTAGGAACCCACTCTGATACCAATTCAAACAAATTATAGCACGGTGTGTATATAACTATCTAGAGGGGGGGGGGGGGGGGTGAATAGATTTTAAACTTATAACCCAATTTTTCGTGTGAAGTCAATATTACGAAATTACCCCTAACTAGAAAAAGCAATAAATCAAGTATAAAATGCGGAAATTAAATAACACCTGATTTTTACGTGGAAACCCTTACGGGAAAACCACAGGCTAGTAAGTAAGCCACACTCGAACCTCGAATCCACTAAATGTGTAAAACGATTACAACCTAATCCCGGAAGTAATCACACACCTACCTAATCCCGGTATAAGTGAACCTAGTCCAATTTGCTTACGATCTAAGCAACCTAATCCCGGAAGCTACACACAAGACTTACTTTCTCAATGAAGAGAATAACACCCTAAGTGAATATATGAATAACCAAATGCAACATAGAGCAAGGGAAACCCATATGCTTATCTAAGATGATGAATATGCAATTAGAACAATCCTAGATATTAAAACTAAATGACATGTTAAATAGTTTAGCTAATCAAGATTAAGCACAAAACCTAATTAGCTATCACAATACAACTTCTCAAACATACAACACATTAATCTCAATCTTGTATCCAAAATATATATAAAGATCATACAAGTAATAAAATGAGATTGCTTGTTAAGAAAAACACAAAATATGTAAGATATTAGTGAAAAGCTTACCAAGCAAAGTGTGATGAAAAATCCATGCAAAAAGACATCTAGATTATCAAAGATGATGCTAGATGATGATTGATGATCATAAAAAGGTGTTTGAGTAATTAAAAATGAGTTCTTGGAATTTTTCTTCTCTTTGAAAAATATCCTAAGTATGAAATCTGAATATGAACTCTCTTGATTGACCTCAAGTCAAAGTGGCATATATATAGGGTGTCAAGATGAAGTGTGGTTGTTTTGATAAGTGACACCACTATTTTGCCTTGGGCGCTGTACGTAGAGCGCTTTTATACAGCGCTGTACGTAGAACGCTTTTGTACAGCGCCTGTACAGCGCCCCAACTCTGTTCTCTCGGGAAAACAGAGTGGTGATGTACGTACAGTGCTTTGTATAGCGACCCAACAGCGACCGAATTAAATCGATCAGGTCTGAACAGCGCTTGATGGGCGCTGTTCGTACAGCGCCTCTATAGAGCGCTTTTGAGAGCGCCCTTGAGAGCGCCCATTGCAAAAATGCACTCCTAAGTCTAAGCATGACAAGACAATTGGATATGCAAGATGCAATCAAAATAACATGCAAGAAGAGATGTTAATGAACATTAATGCACAAAAATAAGACACACAACATACAAGGATTAAACATATGCATGAGTTGTGAGTGTGTGCAACTATCTCTTCAAGACAAGTAAGCGCATAGAAATTTACCTTCGGTGCTTATCAAGACGAGGTCTTCAAAAGGCTTTGAGCAATAACACCAACACTTAAGCTACCCTTACAAAGAACCCCAACATGTGGTTTGTCCACGAAATGAGCCAATCAACAAAAGGGAACCTTATAGGCGGTGCTAAGATGGGTTGTTGCCACCAGCGACGTCGCTTTCTTCCCGACCTCGTTTCTTCCCTCTTGTCGTCGGGGAACTCTCCTTTGAATCTACCTTCTTTATATTAAGGAGGTCATCAATGCTATTAGAAGGATTGGGTGAAGTTGGGTGAGGGTTTGGTGAAGCTGGATAAGGGTCTTGTGAAGGTGCAAGAAGGTCTGACGAAGTCACCAATGCAGAAATATGAAGAAGAAGAAGAAGAAGAAGAAGAAGAAGAAGGAAATTTAGGAAGTAGTTGGTAAGAAGAAAGAGCGAGAAAGCTAGGGTTGATGCTTTTTGAATTTTGAAATCGGTGTGAAAGAAGGAAGAAAGTTGGAGTATTTATAGAGAAAGGTAGGCGGTAACCTGAATAAGCAAGGAAACCGGCATTGATGTTCAGAAACGTGTAGGAGACGGTTTCGAGAAAATCACACCAAAAAACGGTCCTTTAAATAAGCGGACCACTCAGGACTTGACACGTGGATTACTCATTTATTATGAGCGTGCTGAGGAAGAATTTACGTGCTGAAAGAGGATTTCCTCTAATACAGTGGAAACCAACTAGACAGGATAAGGAAAATCCTTCATGTATCCATGTATCCAGGTATCCTGACTCTAACCCTAACAAAGTACCGGTGTTTAAGTCAGAGGGGACTTCTGTTAACCGCCAAAAATGGTAGGGGTTCAAAGAAGAATTTTCCATCAACATTGGGGAATAACCGAGATAGAAAGACACCATAGAAGATCATCCCGATACCCCGCCTTTAAAATTGGCAAGGTACAACCTCCTACTAGTCCAAATCAGGATCAAAGGTTCCTAGACTCAAAGGTACAAGGAAACAAAGAAGCCAAGTTCTAGAGACTCCACTACTGTAGGATCCTAGTACCTCGTTACCATCCGGTATCCCAGTATCCTGAAACCCCGTTGCACTTATACTAAGTTTAAATAATCAAGTAGAAAGCGAGATGCCTATGTGCCCCAATTCCTCTTAGAGCCGGCCAACCAAGCAGCAAGTGGTAGATTAGCGGACCACCAAGGATCGAGGTAAGAGCAGGCATGCCAAAATCAAGCTACAAAGAAAGACAGTGTGACGACAGCGTTTTAGTAACAAGAAAGTTGATTCTTTCCCGCCACTCAAGAGTTCTATTTGAAAGACAAGTCAACTCTATCAAATTCCGCCAAATAAGGGATTGTTGGATTCCTAAACCCAATCTGATGATCTTTTCGCCAATCGCCAGGGAACGTCCCGAAAATCTCTAGGTCACTGGACCGAATTTAAAGGAGTGCTCAGCAAGCATTGGGACTATATATACAACAGGCTATAATACAAGCAGGTGACTGCAATTTCGAGTCCTGAACCCTACTTTTCATTTTCCCACTTATCGACATGCATAAGAGCTCCATCGCTATCGCCAACTGAGCTTTAACCTTATCACCATACCCATACGGAAATCTCCATTGTATTTTCATTATATGTTTACTATCAATAAAAGAGTTATATGTGATCCTATTTCTACGTTAATTCTTACTCACCATTATCATCATTTTTAACTTGCTTTACTGAGAATCTATAGGTATCGAACTACTTGATATCTCTCCGACTGAGATCTACCCCGATTTCAGTCATTAGAATTGTTAATTGGAAAAATCACCCCAACTGACAATTTTCGGTTAACAATATGAAATGTATGGATCATGAACAAATCATGTAGAACTAGACTTAGTCAACAAAGCTCACAACAAAAATAGTCTAGGTCATTAATGCATGAAAACCGAAAGCTAGAGTGTGTCAAATCACCAAACACACTTTAATCCTTGATTTGATTCACGAAACTAAAGCTTGATATTAGACATGTTCATGAAGCATATATACAAGCATTTAGTACATAAATGAAAATCCTAGAGAAGTGAGATAATGTTTTCAAACTTCTTCTAGAAAACAATTAGAGCATGTATTCAAATATCAATTAAGTTAATCCAATCAAAGCTCTAAAACATACAAAACATGTGCTATTTTTGAATATGATCAATGAATGAAACATAGCACAACTAGGAATCATTTATCATTAGAATATCAATAATAAAAGCACCAATAATCCTAGATACAAAGCTAATCACAATATATCTCACAAGCCTGTGAAAACATAGGTTTAGAAAACCTAACTCACATTCAAGAATCTAATCATGATCAAATTAGCTTTTAATTGAAGCTATCCTTCTCAGTAGCATTCATCATAGTAACACATATATATAGAAGAAGAAAACCTAAGGTAATTGATGATCATAAAAGATAAAATCACAAAGTTTAGTTCAATACCTAAAAATCCAGTGCAGTTTCGGTTTTGAGTGAAGAACCACCACAAAACTCAATCAAACTGCTACAAACTCTTTTGGAGAAGGTAGGGGACTTAATTACGAAGATTCTCCAACTTTAATCACTCAATTCAGAGTCCAAATGAGAAAATTATGGTGTTTTGAAGATGAGAAAGTTAGAGAGAAAATTTCAGCTCTAATTTCAAATTTTCTTTTTAGTTATAAACAAATGAGAGAGGGGGAGTATTTAAAAAAGGAATGGGAGGGAAAATGAAAGAGAGATGGGGCCCACTTGGGAGGTGGCTCTTTGCCTTTCCCATGGAGGCGCGTGGCCACCATGGGTAGGCCAAGAGCCTTCCTTCCCGTGGTGGCCATGCACCTCCACAGGAAGGCCTCCTTTTTGGCCTTCTCTCATTTCATTCTTCTCCTTGCGCTCCCCTCACGTTTTTCGATCGTCCTTTGGCCTCCGAACTTGGAATTCGAATTTGTTTCCAGATTACGAACCATAACTCACTAACACATGAGGACGACTACCAAACTTTGACAAATGGATGTGAACTCGACTCGATATACAAAGACGAAGACAACGCATTGTTAGAGAACGTAAAGTTTCATAGCTTCCTATTTTGAACTCAAAATGTAATGAGTAGGTATCCAAAATGACTGGAACTCAACAAGTAATTATTTAAGAACATAGTCAAGTCCAAATACACTTATACACAAACAAATAAATACAAGATCACACAAGTATGCAATTTCCTAGACATAGTCCTACTACATGCATTTCTACAATGTATGGCAATATGAGATCAATGCATGAACATACTAAAATATGTGAATGTGTTATACTAATTTGGCGCTACGATGCAGGGACACTTATGAATGAATTGTGTGTGTGTGCGCCTAAGCCTTGTAAGAGGAAAGAGGTCTTATTACCTTTGTAGTCAATAGTGCTTTCCTCGTACGAAGGCATCACTTTGTTTGAATCGTTATCCATCTTCTTTGAAGCTTGATAAATCACACAACTAGGTCAACTAAACAATACAAAGCAAATAATGTTTTGATATAGAATAATGCCAACTAGACTCAAAATCCTAACACTTCTGTTACGGTGTGCATATGGCGGCACTAAAACAACGACAATGCCCTGTTTTTACCTTTTTGCACTTTTTATTTCAAATTCTTCTCCATCTTCACAAATGCCCCTTGTGGCACTAATAATCCTGAAACACTTGATTAACATAGTTAAAACACAAGAAAATGCCCGAGAATCAAGCAAAAAGAGAAGAAAATGGGGGCAAAAATCATATCTATTTTGGCTCGATCAGGAAGCTGGCTGCAGGTGGCGGTGTTATTGTTCTTTTACTCTTGTATGATGATAATTGTTCTTTAATTGCAAGTGGCGGTGTTATTGTCTTGGTTAGAATCCTCGTTTATTGTTTTTTTAATTATAATATATCGACATTGTTTTATTCACACAAAAACAAATTCGACATTGTATATGTATTGTGATTCAGTTAGCAATTGTTGACATTTAAGTAAATATATGTTCTTTATAAAGCATTAAACATAATTTCATAGTCACTTACAAATTTTGTGTGTATATCTTATTCTTTGTAACATTTTTAATATTAGTGTTTTGTAGGGATTTAATATTTAATATCATGAAAAATGGTGGAAAGATAACACAGCCTTTGTTAATTCGGGATGTCAGGAAGAATCTTATCCATGTAGAAATATCAGTTATAATCCGTATTATATATTTTATGTGATCGAATAGTTATTTGTATAATCAAAACGTAAACGCATCCTTTTAAAAATAAAAATAAAAATCAATTAATTTTGGAGCATTTTTTGTCCAAAATTGGTCAAAAGTAATGAAAAATAAAATAAAATTTGGTGGCTAAAAATAGTAAAACCATAAAAAAATTTGGCTCTTTATGAATTCACCCAAAATCATCAAATTTTATGTTAGGAGTAGTAGATATGATATTGTAGACTTTTTCTCATATACATGGTAATTTGACTATGAGAAACATACATATACATGGTCATGTAACTAGTTCTTCAAGTAGTGTATCAAGTTCTTCATAAACATCGTTCACAAATTAGTTTAGCAGTTGTACAAGTCATGGAATCAGATAAAAATTGTGTGAACCGATGTGATCATAATTTCTAACGGTAATGAATAGTATCCGAGTTGGTGAGTTCCATTTCCATGCAATTGAGACAGGTTGTGAGCTGAGTATGTTCTACTCAAACAACAAATTGAGTTGGGTCTGACTCATAGATGGGTGCATTATTACAAATAAAATAATTCATTCGAATAAAAATACATAGTTCCATGTCATCTAAAATTGGGCTTGATAAGTTGATATCCCTTTATAGGCTAGTGGGTACGGCATAGCATTTAATTTGAAGATATAGACATTAATTCATGGAAAGCAACTGCCACTTTCTGCACAAAGAGACATTTTGATTATATAGAAAGCAAATAAAATCATCTACCCAAAGCAAGGCTCAGTGGAGGATCTATAGAGTATTGAAAGACAAAAAGCCCAAAATATTCTCAAATGAAATATTAATAAATGTCATTGATTAAAATACCCTTTCACTTTTCACACACTTATATAATCACCTTACGACCTCCAACAAGTACTCAAACTCAAGTCTCTCAGCCTTCTAAATATGTCAACTACTACTACAACTTCTTTCTCATCCACTCAATTATTCCAGGATTTTCTTGGAAAAATTCACTATAGAAAGCTACTACAACCAGCAACAGCCACAGCTGCTGTTGCTCCTCCTCCTAATCCTGCAGGAGGGAGCGACTTCGATTCAAATGTTGTGATGGTCCTCTCAGTCCTTTTATGTGCTCTAGTTTGTTCACTTGGCTTGAATTCCCTCATTAGGTGTCTATTAAGGTGCTCAAGTAGTTTAGTAGCCTCTGGCTCCGATGCCAGCTCCTCTGCCGGGATCGTCAACAAAGGAATCAAGCAAAAGGCCTTGAAAACCTTCACAGTAGTAAATTACTCAGTAGAGCTGAATCTTCCAGGGTTGGACACAGAATGTGTTATATGCCTGTCCGAATTCTCCTCTGGTGAGCATGTTCGGCTCCTGCCAAAATGCAACCACGGGTTTCATGTTCGTTGCATAGATAAGTGGCTCAAGTCACACTCCTCGTGCCCAAAATGCAGGCATTGCCTGATTGAGACCTGCCAGAAGATCGTCGGATGTAGCAGCCAGTTTAGCTCATCATCATCAGGACCAACGTCTGTGCCAGTTCAAGAAACTCATGTTGTGAGTATTGTTCCATTGGAACCTGAAGGTTTGATATGCAATTACAGAGGACTCAGCTAGGTTTTGTACATATTTCATGACATAGTGCAGGCTACTGGTTTGTCATTATTGTAAATATAAAAAGGCAGTGGAAAAGAAAAGAGAGTTGGTGATGTACGTTTTGGGTTTTGAAATTAAATTTTGTTTAGGATTAGGAGACTCTCAACTCATTTAGTAATTAATATCTTCTTCGTCTTAACAGTTTACATATCAAATTTGGGGAAGTACAAATTTAAAATTATTGAAAAAGAAATCAATTTTTTGTTGATTAAAAAATTAACGAAATTGACAAGGTGATTGGAACAACAATAATGCAACTTTACTTTAAAGAAAATTAAAGTAGATCTAAGAAGAAAGAGAAATGAGGAAAAAATTTCTAAAAAATATTCCCGAAGCGGCTCATGATTCAGACAACAAATTATGTAGACCCCATATGCTATAGCAAGAAAATGATTGTGTAAAACCAAGAAAATTGGGTTCCTGAAAAGGATAATGAAACCAAATTTATGATATAATCGGGATTAATGCTGTTTGGAGTAATTTTATTTTGCTTGAGACGTCAACACAGAGCTCGGAATTCATGGAATCAAATTACCATGACATCAAGCCACGTGTGGTAGCGGTAAACTGACAAGCAAAGAACAAGTCGCCCATCAAAGAAACTAGCTCGCCAAAGCTTCCCAAATGGTGAATTGACAAAAGCTTGCCAAGCGAGTAAAAGATATCCTCAACATCATTGCAAAATTGGGTTCCAGCATATCTCCCATAAAATCAGGCCTTATATTAGGTAAGATAGCCACCAAGAATCCAGCAGTTGACAACTCCAATAATAAATACGAGGATTCAGAAGATAACTCCTACAAGGAATGTAGATCCTTACATCATAAATGCAAGAAGACTTGATTCACCAATGGTCTAGGCAATTGGGGTGATATTCCCACCAATGAACCTATCATATTCACTATGAGCTCTATCAATTAAGGGTGCCAAGTCTCAACCAATTTTATCTACCAATATTGCAATTAAAGAGTGATGTTCAATTCAATCACATAAAGATTAAGATATAATTGAGCAAATGATTAAAACTATAATTGTGCAAATATATTAATGAAAGCTAACAAAACCCATTTTCCAACAATTCCTTACATTAATCCCTTAGAGTGGGAATTTAGTTACACATGTTCATAAGCAAAGAGAGAAGCACTACAAGAAAATATGGTTTTGTTGACAGTTATAATCCTTGACAGTTATTAACTTTCTTGACAGTTTTTAAATGTCAAGGATTGTTGACAGTTAAAAACTGTCAACAAATAACAAACCATTTATATATATATTATTAATGTATTAAACAATATATAATAATATATATAATAATATATTTATATAATATATTAACATTATATATATTATATAATATATATGTAATATAATAGTATAATATATAATAATATAATATTATATATGTTTATATATCGTTTTATATACTATAATAATATAATATATAATATATATAATAATATAATATATAATACATATATATTATATATATTTATATATCAATAATATAATATATTATATTATTTTTGGAAAGGAGGGTATTTTTGGAATGGAGTTGGGGCATATGAGGGTATTTATGGAATAAAAATTTTAGTTTGGAATGGAAGGGCATTTCATTGGTTTTTGGATGGAATGCCCATTCAACCAAAATGGTCGAACCCATATTCCAATGGAATCACTATTCCATTGCATTTTAACAAACCAAACGAATGGAATGACTTTCTTTCCTTTCCATTCCATTCAACCAAACATGGCCTGTAGGAGACTCGTGACATCAATTGTAATAAGCATGATTTGGAATACAACTCTCATTATAGGGGTGATATTTCTCAACATGCATATTGCAATTTAATGAACAAATGTAAGACTCATATTACAAATTTATATAGGTAATTGCATTATTAACGTGTCTCTTAGTATGAAACAAGAGAGTGCAAAATAAATAAACAATTTTTTGAAATTTTTTTTTTTGAATTTTTTGAAAGTAAATGATTTAAAAGTAAATTTATTAAATTTAAAATTTTACTTATCCAATATCAGTTTGCCCAAAAACCGATATCTTACTGTAAAATAAATCTATATCGAGATTTTGTTTAGTGTTGAAAATATGAAGTAAAAGTTTTAAAAAATTATTAAAGATAAAAAAAAATTATATATTATGAATGTTTTATAATATAATATATATTATATACTTATTATACAATATATATATATATATATAAAATAATATATTTATATAATATAAATATATAATATATATTATTTAATATAATAATATATAATATTACATATTATATAAATATTATAAATATATATTATTATTATATTATTAGATGTGATTTGCTATAAATATATATATATTATACTATATATTATATTATATATTATACTATAAAACATTCATAATATATAATTTTTTCATTATCTTTAATAATTTTTTTAAACTTTTACTTCCTATTTTCAACACCAAACAAAATTCCGAAATGGATTTATTTTACAGTAAGATATCGGTTTTTGGGTAAACCGATATTGGATAAGTAAAATTTTAAAATTAATAAATTTACTTTTAAATCATTTATTTTAAAAAAATTCAAAAAAATAATTCAAAAAAATTTGTTTATTTATTTTGCACTCTCTTATTTCATACTAAGAGACACGTTAATAATTACCCATATAAACTAGTAATCTAAGTCTTACATTTGTTCATTAAATTGTAAGATGCATGTTGATAAATATCTCCCATGTAGTGAGAGTTGTATTCCAAATCATGCTTATTACAACTGATGTCACGAGTCTCCTATAGGCCATGTTTGGTTAGATGGAATGGAAAGAAAGTCATTCCATTCGTTTGGTTTGTTAAAATGCAATGGAATGGTAATTCCATAGGAATGGGGATTCCACCATTTTGGTGGAATGGGCATTCCATCCAAAAACCAATGGAAAGCCATTCCATTCCAAACTAAAATTTATATTCCATAAATACCCTCATATGCCCCAACTCCATTACAAAAATACCCTTAGCTCCTTTCCAAAAATAATATATTATTATTATATATTATATTATTATAATATATATAACGATATATAAACATATATAATATAATATATTTATATATTATTATTATATATATTATTAATATATTAATATATGTATATTATATAATATATATATTATTATATGTATTATATATATATTATATTATTATATATATTATATATTATAAATATATAAATATATTATTATATAAATATATTATTATATTATATTATTATATTATTATATGTATATGCTCTAATACCAGTCGGGTGGCAGGTACCCCTGGGTGCCTCTCTAGAGTTTTTAGAGTTTTCCCCACAAAAGCGGCCTAACCACGGTCTAAACAGTGTACTAACATTTCAACTATCTAGAGACAGACAAGGACCTTAAGCCTAAAAATCTCATCTTCTGATGTGTAGGATCCTCTACTAGAGGCAAGCACAGAGCATACTGAGATCATTATAGACTATTACTTATATGATAGACAGGCATTCGAAGGAAGAAGAAGAAGTAATTAGAAAGACATGAGAATTATAACACAAAGGAAATATTTATTGATACTAGCTTCTGATTTTTACAAGGGACGAACTCTCCTTATATAGAGGGAGAGATAGGATACATCCAAGACAATAAACAGGAAAAACCAACAACGTGGCAGACAGAAAATAAAAGCAAACTAGGGGGGCCATCGGCCTACAATAATTAAAGCACAATAATTAAAACATAGAAAAACACAGGAAGCTGATAAGATCACGAGCTTCAATTACAGGTAGCTGGGGGCCATAAGAGCTTTAGTCATGGACTAGAAAGATTACAAGTGGCATGATATTGATCATTTGAGTCTTGGGCTTCACAGATGGAACAGGGCCAGGCAAAATCAAAGGGGTCCTGAGAGTCAATCTTGTAGGAATCTGGAAAAGGGTTCCAGCTCTGAGTGGGATGTCTAGAGATATCAGGGAGGATGAAAACTTCATCGGTGGAGACGTTATTAACATCACAAAGAAGATTGAGCAGTGAGATTTGGAGATTTTTGGGGTACATCCTTGGATAATCATAAGTGGTGTGCCATTCATAGCTGGTGTTGACTATCTACAGAAGGTTAGTGTAGGGATTGTACCGGTATGGTCTATAGAGGATCCAAATGTAGGAAACAGAGGAGGCTGACTTGGGGTCAAGTTTCCAAAGATTATACGTCCCATAAGTTCAGTGAGATCCTTTTTCCAATTTTCCAGAGGTGAGAACCATTGTAGGAAGGTCCATAACAGAGAATTTTGGTGAGAGGGATCATGGAGATATCCATATAAAGTCTGTAGAGGAAATACAAAGGCATGGTAATGTAGAACTGATAAACACCAGAGGAACCATAAAAGCTGAGGGGAAAAATAGTAGAATGGTGGCATCAAGAATGGATCGAGAAAGGGTCTGGAAGGATTGATAAGATCATGACGACAACCTTAACCTTTGATCTGGGATAAGTACATGGGGAGATGAGTTGTAGCAAAATTCTGGATCTAGGCTAGAGAAGGTTGATGGTTAGGTGGAAGTATAGCCAAGAGTTTCGGAGGGAACATTAGTTATGACGGGTCTGTGAGGTCGGAAGAGGATGAGGAGGGACCTGTAGGGGAGGCCATGAATATGAGAGGATAGTGACCTGTGGGAGTGATGAGATGGGAGAGTGGAGGCCTGGAGAGCATATCAGCAATTATGTTATGATGGCCTTTCACGTGGCGTACAGTGAAGTCATACCGAGCAAACCAATCTTTGAGTCTCAAAAGGAGAGGATTGGGAGGAATCTTATTGCAAAAATCGAGTATCTTGGGAATGATGAGTTGTCCATTTCGATAATAAAGTTCCTTATCCTGAGGTCAAAATCCAACTTTTGGATTCCGTATTTAACTGCAAGAATCTCTTTATAGATAGTGTGATAATGCTGTTAGGCCTCTTTGAATTTACCACTAGCATGACCACAGTATCTCCTTTGACCGTCTCAGTCTTCGATGAGAATAGCACCCTAGAAAATATCGCTGTAGTCAGAGGAGCCAGAATATTCTTAGTCAAAAAGGTCTTCTTGGAGAACAAAGGTAGTGGTGTGATCCACACTATCTTGTTCAGAGAAGATTGATTCAATGTCTGCATCGGACGGAACTTCATCAGCAATATCTTTTAACTGCTAAACTAATCTGGCGGATTTGGCTTTCTTGTTGGGACATTTCTTTGCAAAGTGTCCTAGTTTGCCACAGATGTAGCATCATTGGGATTTATTCCACCCTCGGTTTGCTTTCTTTTTGAAGAACTTGAATCTCTTTGAATTGCCTTTTTTATTCTTGAAGTGTTTGAAATGATTCTTCTTCTTAGTCTTGCAGGTGTAGGAGCCTAAGGATTTGCACTTGATTTGGAGAGAAGGTTGTTTACATTGGGACTATAGTTTCTTGCCTTCTGTGAGCATCTTGGAGAAGAATCTTTGAGTGGCACAGAGTTTATCAAGGGAGCTCAGAGCATATATGTGGAGTTCACCTAAGGATGTGTCATTGAGAGAACGTCCTAAGGTGTATATTTTTCTTTGTATCTCATCTTGGAGTTCATCAGGAAGGGAGTTGACATAGACTTGTTTAAGACTATGATCATTGATACCACCAAGAGTGTGATACCACTAAGAGTGTGATACCGCTGAGACATCCGTTTGTAATGGAATTCAATGTCTTTTCTTCTAAGAGAGCAGCAACGCATGTCAAAGAATTCATGTCTAGCCTGCTTGTAGAAATGATCAGGATCACCAAGAAATTATCTGAAAATATATCCTATGGCTTGTGAGGCGAAGGGAACTCGAACAAATTGGAGTTGTCTGTATTCGCCGAGAGCTTGGTACAAATCTCTGAGAGAACCAGTAAATCGTGAGATGAATTCTCGTAAAATTGTTTCAAGGTTCTGTTCAGATTTTGCCAAGTGCAAATCAAGCCATGCGCTCTTCTCTGAAACCCGTTTTCTCCAAGAACCAGGAGAAGAGTTGTCAAGATTAAACCAAGGGCCATTAATTGGTCTGGCAGGAGGACGACCGGGAACAAGTTCTGGTAGTTCTTCGACATAAGGAGTGGGACCAGTGGAGGCGGTTTCATCAGGAGACTCATAGGTCCGTGCCGAAGGCTGAGGGTCTGTGCGAGATGCCATAAAAACTTGGGTAAGGTCTGCATGATTATAAGGAGAGGAGGCTGCAGTATTCAACCAGGATGAGTGACATGATGTTTGTGAAGACTGAGAGGAGACGTCTTCAGAAAAGGACGCCACATCAGACTTGGGTGAGGACGAAAATGTTTTAGAGGCAAACAACACTGGGTCATATGAACTGGAAGCAGCTTGCTTGTCTTTCCGCTTAGAAGGGGACCTTTTATCTGGTGGAGAAGAGAGTATGGGATATTTTCGGAATAGTTCACCAGTGGATCTGAAATGTCTAGAAAAATCGTCAGGTTTGGATGGAGGCGAGTGAGTAGGAGACATATGGAGGAACAGTGATTGTGAATGAGAATAAGGTTTCGGTCTGGAAGATTGATCTCTGTTCATCTGCTCAAGCTGTTCTTTAAGTTTCTTGATTTCTCGTTCTTTTGTATCAAAATCTGGGCCAGAGTACCCATGGTCAATATATCTATGAAGATCAGAATGTAGCTTTGCAATTCTGGACTGGAGATCAGAGGCTATGTCTCTAAAAGTGGCATCAAGAGTTTGGAGATGATGATCATGTTGAGAAACATGTCGTGTAACACGGTCAATCTTCTGATCAATAGAGTTGAGAACTCTATTTTGGGCCTTGGCATTGTGAGTTTGCCAGTTGAGAACTTGTTCAGCCTGGGAGGACTGCTTGAAGGAACCATCAGATAGGACTTCGGTTGTTTGGACAAAAGGTTTAGAGAAACGAGTTTTTTCTGGATTTGAAGAAGGTTCAAGTGGAGGAAAATCACAATCATAATCCGAAGTCATGTAACAAGGGACTGGTGGAGGTAAGTTAGGGACCGCCAGTACGGGCTGTGGAGGTAAAAGACCTTCAGATTGTAAGATCTGTAATGCTCTGTCATAAATGGGCAAAGGCTTGTGTTTGATAGGATGTAAACCTATCCAAGGACTGTTTGGGTCATCAGGCTTGCGAGGTTTATGCGAGGGTTTGCAAGACTTTGAGGAGCCTTTTAAACGTTTTCTGCATGTACAATCAGCATCACACATATTGGGATCAACATCCCAGATGAAGTGACCATTGATCTTGTCGGTGTAGATCGGAGATCCATCAGCTTCAAAGCTGTGGATAGGAATGTCATCTTCAGTGGTGACTGGCTTGATCATAAGAGCCTGGAAGATCGGTGGAGTATCCGAACTGGAAGGAGCCTTAGAACCGGTGAGGGGTTCATAGATTGTTTTGATGGAACCATCTGATTGGTGGACATATTTTGTGTCTGTAGCAACAACAAGGGCAACATTCTCGAATGCCTTTTCATAATTTGTGATCCATTCGAGAGGCATGATTTCTGTAAGCTTTTCTCTAGGCAACTGTTTTGGAATTTGAAGGATGGTAGGAACTTCATCTTCTCTTTCTGCTTTGATGAAGATCGTGTCACCATTATGACCAGGAAGTGAGAGGTCAAGAGCATGATCCTGAAGTCTGTAACCAAGTTGGTGATGGAGGGTAGCCATATAGGAATTTGGCTGCATGGAAGCTCCAAGGATCTGGATCTGAATTTTCAGGCAGTTGTGGAGATTCTGGTCTCTCAAAGGAATGTTGAAATTGGGATAGTAAGTGAGAGATATACTTCCAGCATGAAGGGTAGAAAGGCAAGTGCCAACGACAGCTTGTTCATACTGAATATAGATGGTGTTGAGCAAGACCAATCTGGCTGTGATAGGTAAGCCTTTTCGGCCATGTAGGGAGAGAATGATACGAACAGCACCTATATAGAGATGGGAGTAACCTTCTCTGATCCATTGATCTATCATTTTCTGATCAATGGCAAGATCAACATATTGTTCACTAGGTGAGGCCAGAATTAAGCACTTGTCTAGACCCGTGGACTGGATGTATTCCTTGATAGGAGGAGGTCTTGTTTGGACAAGACGAACCATCCGAGTAGCAAGGGATTTGTTTCTTTTGAAGATGTTGTACGGGTTAAGTAGAGGGAGAGAAGTTTCATTTATTTGGGCAGAGGCAGGGATATGAGTGTATTCTACCAAATCTTGGATTCTATTGGAATGGGTTCTTTGGATAGTAAGAGGAGGTAAAGACAAGGAAGAAGATAATCTATTAGGAACTAAAGTAGCAGCAGAGGGAGTAGAGGTAGTGTTTGCCATTTCTGAGAAATTTCTTCCTTCTATACCAATCTACGATACTTGTAATAGTCTAACTCTTTTCCTGGACTCCAGGTAATCGAGACAGGCTCTGATACCAGTCGGGTGGCAGGTACCCCTGGGTGTCTCTCTAGAGTTTTTAGAGTTTTCCCCACAAAGGCCGCCTTTGTGGGGAAAACTCTAAAAACTCTAGAGAGGCACCTAGGGGTATTAGAGCCTGTCTCGATTACCTGGAGTCCAGGAAAAGAGTTAGACTATTACAAGTATCATAGATTGGTATAGAAGGAAGAAATTTCTCAGAAATGGCAAACACTACCTCTACTCCCTCTGCTGCTACTTTAGTTCCTAATAGATTATCTTCTTCCTTGTCTTTACCTCCTCCTACTATCCAAAGAACCCATTCCAATAGAATCCAAGATTTGGTAGAATACACTCATATCCCTGCCTCTGCCCAAATAAATGAAACTTCTCTCCCTCTACTTAACCCGTACAACATCTTCAAAAGAAACAAATCCCTTTCTACTCGGATGGTTCATCTTATCCAAACAAGACCTCCTCCTATCAAGGAATACATCTAGTCCATGGGTCTAGACAAGTGCTTAATTCCGGCCTCACCTAGTGAACAATATGTTGATCTTGCCATTGATCAGAAAATGATAGATCAATGGATCAGAGAAGGTTACTCCCATCTTCACATAGGTGCTGTCCATATCATTCTCTCCCTACATGGCCGAAAAGGCTTACCTGTCACAGCCAGACTGGCCTTGCTCAACACCATCTATATTCAGTATGAACAAGCTGTAGTTGGCACTTGCCTTTCTACCCTTCATGCTGGAAGTATATCTCTCACTTACTAATTTCAACATTCCTTTGAAAGACCAGAATCTCCACAACTGCTTGAAAGTTCAGATCCAGATCCTTGGAGCTTCCATGCAGCCAAATTCCTACATGGCTACCCTCCATCACCAACTTGCTTATAGACTACAGGATCATGCCCTTGACCTCCCACTTCTTAGTCATAATGGTGACACGATCTTCATCAAAGCAGAAAGAGAAGATGAAGTTCCTACCATCCTTCAAATTCCAAAACAGTTGCCCAGAGAAAGGCTTACAGAAATCATGCCTCTCGAATGGATCACAAATTATGAAAAGGCATTCGAGAATGTTGCCCTTGTTGTCGCTACAGACACAAAATATGTCCACTAATCAGATGGTTCCATCAAAACAATCTATGAACCCCTCACTGGTTCTAAGGCTCCTTCCAGTTCGGATACTCCTCCAATCTTCCAGGCTCTTATGATCAAGCCAGTCACCACTGAAGATGACATTCCTATCCATAGTTTTGAAGCTGATGGATCTCCGATCTACACCGACAAGATCAATGGTCACTTCATCTGGGATGTTGATCCCAATATGTGTGATGCTGATTGTACATGCAGAAAACGTTTAAAAGGCTCATCAAAGTCTTGCAAACCCTCGCATAAACCTCGCAAGCCTGATGACCCAGACAGTCCTTGGATAGGTTTACATCCTATCAAACACAAGCCTTTGCCCATTTATGACAGAGCATTACAGATCTTACAATCTGATGGTCTTTTACCTCCACAGCCCGTACTGGCGGTCCCTAACTTACCTCCACTAGTCCCTTGTTACATGACTTCAGATTATGATTGTGATTTTCCTCCACTTGAACCTTCTTCAAATCCAGAAAAAACTCGTTTCTCTAAACCTTTTGTCCAAACCACCGAAGTCCTATCTGATGGTTCCTTCAAGCAGCCCTCCCAGGCTGAACAAGTTCTCAACTAGCAAACTCACAATGCCAGGGCCCAAAATAGAGTTTTCAACTCTATTGATCAGAAGATTGACTGTGTTACACGACATGTTTCTCAACATGATCATCATCTCCAAACTCTTGATGCCACTTTTAGAGACATGGCCTCTGATCTCCAGTCCAGAATTGCAAAGCTACATTCTGATCTTCATAGATATATTGACCATGGGTACTTTGGCCCAGATTTTGATACAAAAGAACGAGAAATCAAGCAACCTAAAGAACAGCTTGAGCAGATGAACAGAGATCAATCTTCCAGACCGAAACCTTATTCTCATTCACAATCACAGTTCGTCCCTATGTCTCCTACTCACTCGCCTCCATCCAAACCTGACGATTTTTCTAGACATTTTAGATCCACTAGTGAACTATTCTGAAAATATCCCATACTCTCTTCTCCACCAGAGAAAAGGTCCCCTTCTAAGCGGAAAGACAAGCAAGCTGCTTCCAGTTCATATAACCCAGTTCTGTTTGCCTCTAAAACATTTTCGTCCTCACCCAAGTCTGATGTGGCGTCCTTTTCTGAAGACGTCTCCTCTCAGTCTTCACAAACATCATGTCACTCATCCTGGTTGAATACTACAGCCTCCTCTCCTTATAATCATGCAGACCTTACCCAAGTTTTTATGGCATCTCGCACAGACCCTCAACCTTTGGCATGGACCTATGAGTCTTCTGATGAAACCGCCTCCACTGGTCCCACTCCTTATGTCGAAGAACCACCAGAATCTGTTCCCGATCGTCCTCCTGCCAGACCAATTAATAGCCCTTGGTTTAATCTTGACGACTCTTCTCCTGGTTCCTAAAGAAAACGGGTTTCAGAGATGAGCGCATGGTTTGATTTGCAATTGGCAAAATCTGAACAGAACCTTGAAACAATTTTACGAGAATTCATCTCACGATTTACTGGTTCTCTCAAAGATTGGTACCAAGCTCTCGGTGAATACAGACAACTCCAATTTGTTCGAGTTCCCTTCGTCTCACAAGCCATAGGATATATTTTAAGAGAATTTCTTGGTGATCCTGATCATTTCTACAGGCAGGCTAGACAGGAATTCTTTGACATGCGTTGTTGCTCTCTTAGAAGAAAAGACATTGAATTCCATTACAAACGAATGTCTCAGCGGTATCACACTCTTGGTGGTATCAATGATCATAGTCTTAAACAAGTCTATGTCAACTCCCTTCCCGACGAACTCCAAGATGAGATACAAAGAAAAATAGACACCTCAGGACGTTCTCTCAATGACATATCCTTAGGTGAACTCCACATGTATGCTCTGAGCTCCCTTGATAAACTCTGTGCCACTCAAAGATTCTTCTCCAAGATTCTCACAGAAGGCAAGAAACTGCAGTCCCAATGTAAACAACCTTCTCTTCAAATCAAGTGCAAATCCTTAGGCTTCTGCACCTGCAAGACTAAGAAGAAGAATCATTTCAAACACTTTAAGAATAAAAAAGGCAGTTCAAAGAGATTCAAGTTCTTCAGAAAGAAAGCAAAATGAGGATGGAATAAATCCCAACGATGCTACATCTGTGGCAAACCAGGACACTTTGCAAAGAAATGTCCCAACAAGAAAGCCAAATCCGCCAGATTAGTTCAGCAGTTAAAAGATATTGCTGATGAAGTTCCGTCCGATGCAGACATTGAATCAATCTTCTTTGAACAAGATAGTGCGGATCACACCACTACTTTTGTTCTCCAAGAAGACCTTTCTGACTCAGAATATTATGGCTCCTCCGACTACAGCTCTATTCTAGAATCCTATCAGGCTACTCAACTCATTTCTCATTCAGGTCCTCAAGCTCCAGTTCGGATTCTGCCTGACAAATACTCCAAACCAGTTGATGTCATCGCCTATTTTGACACAGGTTCTCACACCACAATGATGAACCCAAAGGTCCTTCCTCTAGAATTTTGGAAACCCCATATTCAGCACTTTAGAGCCGCTGATGGAAAAGTTTTTTTCTACTACTCTCCTTTCCAGAAAAAAGATTGGCATTAAGTTCTTCCCTTCCTTCACTCTTTGGGTTCAAGTCATCGGCACTCCTCTTCCAGATAAAGACATTCTCCTCGGCTGGGATGTGCCTAATACAACCGGGGGGTGAATGGGTTGTTAATCCTACTAGTTACCAATTTTTTGGATAATTCAAGATTATAAGAAAAAAAACCCAATACAATCAAATACAACCCACATACAATCAACGTAATTAAAGTGTGGAAAATAATAAAAACACACTGAATTGATTTACATAAGAAACCCTCTAACTGGGCAAAACTCATGGGCTGGCCACCTAGCCAATCCAGTCTTTAAATCCACTATATGTAATGTTGCTTACAACCTAGGTTGACCTCTAGTCACACCATTCTCGAAAAATAGCACAACACTACTACCTGCAAGCCTTTTATAGTGATTCTAGACCTTGCTTGTGCAATACACCCTGTAGTCACAAGTCTTGACACTCAAGGAAGAAATAAACAACCTAAGTGAATATATAACAATATTCAAACATGCAAATAATGCTAGGCAACACTGAAAGCTTATCTAGAGATTTATATTGGCAATCAAACAATCATAGATATCAATATGTCTATATAAATATTCATAAGAAGATAACTAGATAAAGATATGCAAATCTAAACCCTAGTCATCAAACAAATCTCAATCAACACATGTTGTCACAAGATATAATAAAAACAATAACTCTGCAATTAATAAATGCAATCAATAAGATATCTTGGTAGATAAGACAATAGATGATGAGAGTGAAGAATTTAACTTACCAAGTCAAGATGCAATGAAGACTCATGCCTAATTAAAGCTTGATGATGCTTGAATGCATGAGGGTTTGGGATTTGGAGAGTTAAAAATCCAATCTTGGAACTTCTCTCTCATTGGAATTCTAAGAGACATGTAAGTGCGTTTAGTTTGATTGGCGTATTTCGATAACAAACCACATGTGGGGTTTATGTAAGGGTAGCTTAGGAATTGTGATCAAGTTCAAAGCCCTTTCAAGACCTCTAAAGTAATAAGCACTCCAAAGGTAAATTTCAAGTGCTTACCTGCAAATGAAGAGATATAGTTGCACACACACACACACAACTCATACATACATTTATATCTTGTATGTTGTGTATGTTTTATAGGTGCATTCATGTTCATTAATCTCTCTTCTTGCATATAGTAATTGATTGCATCTTGTTCATAACAATGCCATAACACTTTAGGCATTAGGATGCATTCATTTCAATTTTCACACTTGCACAAAATTGCTCATTTTAGACTAAGTGTGAATTGACTTTGAAAAGAGAAAAAATTCTCTTTGACCGCTGCATGTACCGCAGCCTAGGCACATGCCTAAGGGGCGGTCTACGCAGCGGTCCATGTCAGGTTGAAAATCCTGATGATTTTGCACCGCGAATTCCGCGGCCTAGGCACATGCCTATGGGGCGGTCTACGCAGCGGTTGAAAGCAGTGCTTTCACGCTATGCGTACTGCTCCCTAGGCACTTGCATAGGGTGTAGTATGGGAAGCAGTAATTCAGCCAAATCGTTTTAAAAAATTGACCAAAACAACCATACTTTGAAGAGACCACCTATATAAGTATCACTTATGTCTCTAGGTCATTTTGAGAGAGTTCAAATCAGTTTTCTTACTTAGAACATTTTTCAAGAAAGAAAAAATTCACAAGAACTCACCTTTAAACACTCAAACCTTTTCCTTTGATTCATCAAAGTTCATCTAGGATCATCCATGACCATATAGGATGCATCCATGCATGGTTTTGCATCATCACATCTTCCTTGGTATGTTCTTCACTAACTTCATCTAATTTTAGTATTTTTCATATTAAGACAACTCTTTAATTACTTGTATGTTTTTAGATCATATGCTAAATACAAGTTAGAGATTATTTATGATGTATTGATTGAGTGTTGTATTGTGATAGCTATCTAGGTTTTCATAATCTATGTTTAGTTAAGCTATTTGACATGTCATCAAGCTTTTAATATCTGGGATTGAATTAATTGCAAAATCATCATCCTAGATAAGCATATAGGGTTACCTAGCTCTAAATTGCATTTTGAATATTTCACATATTCACATAGGTTTTATTATCTCTTCTTAGAGAACTAAGTCTTGTGTTGTGACTGGGATTAGGTTGCTTAAATTGCAAGCAATTGGACTAGGTCCACTTGTACCGGGATTAGGTAGGTGTGTGATTATATACCGGGAGTAGGTTGTAATCTTTAACACATTTAGTGGATTCGAGGTTCGAATGTGGCGCACTAACTAGCCCGTGGTTTTTCCCATGAGGGTTTCCACGTAAATATCAAGTGTTATTTAAATTCCGCACATATTACACTTGCTATATAAATTGACTAGTTAGGGGCATTTTTGTAATCTTGACCATACATGAAAATTGGGTAAAATCGGTTAAAATCTATTCACCCCTCTCTAGATTATATATTGTACACACCATAATTTGTTTCAAGACATTCTAAGGTTTGTATTTTTGGTGTTCTTGAAAAGCCAAAGAAAGAAGATGATGTATTTACATGGTCCAAAAACGAGTTGGTATGAAATACAAAATATGCCTAGAAAACGGGCAAATCGGCGGTTGGTGGCCACCGAATGCACGAACCGTCAATTCCATTGGAATTATTCAGTGATTCAATTATAGGTTCCCAACCATCGAATCCACTAGAATCATTCAACAGTTATATCAGCAGCTCCCAACCACCAAATCCCATAAAAGAAATACACAATCGTGCACGTGTGGATGTTTCCAGTTACACAAACGGAAACGAATTACACCACACTTAGAGCTAGAAATGAAGTGCAAGTGTGTTTGTGAAATGAATGCACAACACAAAGAATAATGAGCACATGAGCAAATTTAATCTGCAAGAAAGTGTGTGTGTGTGTGTGTGTGTGTGTGCAACTAATCTCTTCAAGAAGTAAAGAACAAGTGAACTACCTATCTTGAACCTCTTTGGGATCTCGGAAGAAGAATCACGTATGTGTTGGGATTTATGCCCTAAAGCTTGTAATATGTAAATGTTACAAAAACATGAATAAAAGAAGTTGTTTTTCATTCTACAAATATTGATTTATTGACATTTGTACGCTTATATCATATGTGCAAAACATCCAAGATTGCTTGATGTAATCTCAAACTGAGTATATGAGTGTCATATACAGAAGGATTCAGTTTGAGACGTGCAATCTAAAGAGTCCATAGAGAGCAAATAAAGCTGGGTACTTTGTTTGTGGTTAATCTATAGCTACGGTCCATTCCGTAATGTATGGTGGTCTTATCCTAGACTACTCATGTAGTGACATGGGAATGAAGGCACCTTATATGATGAAATCATATAGGACAGGGCCACGATCTATATGAATCTCTCACACAGATTCGTTAAATGAAGAGATTCATATATATTGACAAATGATGGTTGTATATGAGTGATCTTAATCTTGAGTGTTTTACTGACTCCTTCAAGTTGGATCGTGGCTTTTGACATACCATGGGTGAGACCGGTGTAACATTCATGATCAATAACTCTGTATCCTGGAGTCACGGCTTAGCTTGTGGCTAGGAAGGTTTGCACACAATAGAGGAATCCACTCCTTCTTGCGAGAAGTAGAGGAGTAATTCCCTTAAGGGTTGATTCGGGGCTTAAACAGTTAAGAGTGCTCTCCTTCTTCCGTAATGGAAGATAGGATATAATTGTTCATTAGAGAATCAACGGCACTTAAAGGAAAAGATATAATTAGAGAGGTAAAACGAACATTATGACCTAGCTCTAATTATGAACTACTTGTTGAGGATCATACCATATGTAATATCTATGTCGATGGACACTGAGATTTCAGTCTATGTAATACATTTTTAGTTTCGACAGTGCTGCCTCGGGTTCTTAGTAGAGTAACTCCGAGGTTAATAATCATGGAATATTAATTAAAGAGTTTTAATTAATATTTATAAGTATTATTGGAGCTCAAAACTGTGGGTCCATTAGGTCCCCTTGCTAGCCTTTTATGGTTAATGGTAACAATGGTCACGGTTAATTAATTGGATAGTCTAGTTAACTGTGTTATGAAAGTAACACGAATAAATTCAGGGAACTAATTAAATAATATGATTATTTGATTAGTACATTAATAATTAAGAATTATTAACTATTTAATTATTAATAGGAGGTTACAGGTTCGGACCATGACTAATACAAAAGGATTAAAGATAATAAAGATTATTTTAAATCCTAGAGGTCACAGGTTCAAGTCCTGGTGATGACTAAATTAAAATAGGATTTAAAATCCTATTTTGACTTGGACAACTGAACCCTAGGATCCTGATATAAATAGATACTTATTAGGAAACAAAAGGCAACAAAAACCTAACACAAAAAGAGAGGTGCAGCCAAAGCAAAAGAAAAAAAAATAGATTTGTTTCTCTTGCAGGAGCCGGCCAAACACAAGGAGAAGGCAATGGGTTGTCTTCTTGATTTTTGTAACTTTCGTTTTGTCTTGTCTGTATCCATGACGTGCCCAAACACAAGTTATCAGATCGCGAGTCATAGCTCTAAAGGCTTGGTGGTGAAATCGGAATCGAAGCTTTAAGAAAACAATCAGTCATACTTCAAGTTTATATATATAATCAGTCATACTTCAAGTTTATATATATATATATATATATATATATATATATATATATATATATATATATATATATACGTGTATATAGAAAACCTGGTTCCGAAAATATGTTTTCTGAAGGAAATTTTTTTTGAAACCCTATTCCACAACAATTTATTTTATAATCAAAACCCTTTTTTCCTTCAATTGGTATCAGGGCCAGTTTTTGTATATATACGAAAAAACTTAAGTGGTTTTCTTTTGATTCCATTATGTATGATATGTGTGACGAAAGTCGGATTGTGTGTCGTTTAAATCACTTTGTCAAACAATATTTATAATAACCTCACAAAAGCCCTAAATGGTGTAAAAAGCACAAGTATGGCAGTAAGTGGGGTGTCGTCCACAAGGATCAGAGTTAACTACAACTAGTTGATACATAAGTAATATTAATGCGATAAAAGTAAATGGTTGATGTTGTGAAATGTGAATGAGCATACAACTTAAAACTAAACTAGGAATGCAAACTAAAATGGAATGCGAAATGATTGAAAGATGTATAAGATGGAAACTAAGGTGTTGACAGACTCGTATGCGAACATTTGGGAAAAATGTAACAAACTTGCAAATAAGCGCGTTTTAACGAATGTAACCAACCTAGGGTGTATAGAGTTGGCTATCTATCTCTAGTAAGAGACCAACATAGGGTGTATAGCGAAAGCCCCCTACTAGTGATGAATCTCTCCTAAGTAACCAACCTAGGGTGTATAGTGTTAGTTGCTCATTTAGGATTCTAACAATGAAAGCTCGTTCATATATCAAGGGCTCAACCTATTGCTAATGTAGCCAACCTAGGTTGTATAGTGAAGGCTTCTAATCCCCTCACAAGTGCCGTCCTAGGGTGTATAGTAATGGACACCCGTTCGAGGTTAGATTAAGAACGAGGTTGTAAGGTCTCATATTTTGATTGGCTTATTTCGTGGACAAACCACATATTAGGGTTTGATGTAAGGGTAGCTTAGGCATTTGATGGTTGGTGATTTACACAACCAAGGCCCTTTCAAGTCCTCAAGAGAAGAAGCACCGAAGGTAAATTTCTAAGTGCTTACTTGCTTTGAAGAGATATAGTTGCACACACTCACAACTCATGCATAATTCTTATTCTTGTATGTTGTGTGTTTTTTAAATGTGTACATTTATGTTCATTAATCTCTCTTCTTGCATGTTTATTTAATTGCATCTGGCTTGTTAAATGCCATAACATGTTAAGCTTTAGGATGCATTGTCTTCACTCACATTCTTGCACTTATTGCATTGTTCTTGTGTTGGAAGCAGCATGAGAATGCCTTGCCCTTCTCTACCGCGGTTGGACAACCGCGGCATTCAAGCGACAGAGATGAGTCTTCTCTGCCGTGGTACACAGCCGTGGTTGGGACAATCGTGGCATGCAGGCGACAGAGACTTTTATCTCTATCGCGGTTGCAAACCGTGGCAGTCCGTCGTGCGTGACACGCGTCCAAAACGCAGCAGTTTCATTAGACACCTATAAATACACCACTTTGGTTTCTAGGTCGCCCACAACTCTTAAAATATCTTATTTTTCATTGAGAACTTTTACAAAGAGAAAAAGTTACCAAAGAAATCATCTTTCATCTTCTTTGATCACTCAAATCAATTTCCATGAGCATCAATCATCATCTAGCATCATCCTTGATAATCTAAGTGTCATTACATGGTTTTTGAACACACTTTGCTTGGTAAGCTTTTCACTAATATCTTACATATTTTGTGTCTTTCTTAGCAAGCAATCTCATTTATCACTTATATGTCATTAGAATATATTTTAAATACAAGATTGAGATTAGTGTATTGATTGTTTGAGAGTTGTATTGTGATAGCTACATAGGATTGCCTAATCTATGTTTAGCTAAGCTTTATGACATGTCATTTAGCTAATGATATCTAGGATTGTAATGATTGTCATTTTATCATCCTAGATAAACATCTAAGGTTTCCTAGCTTTGTTTACTCTTTGAATGTCTTCATATATTCACATAGGACATATTATCTCTTCATTGAAAAGTAAGACTTGTGTAGCTACCAGGATTAGGTTGCGTAAATCTCAAGCAATTGGACTAGGTTCACTTATACCAGGATTAGGTAGTGGTGGTGAGTTACATACCAGGATTAGGTTGTAATCACCTTTACCATTAGTGGATTTGAGGTTCGAGTGTGGCGCACTTATTAGCCTGTGGTTTTTCCCGTGAGGGTTTCCACGTAAATATCTTTGTTTTGAAGGGTTGATAGTTCTACAAGAGATTGAAGACTTGAAGTTTTTTTATATTTTTATATCTCTTTGTAATGTAGAATATCTTTGTAATGTAGAATATCTTTGTTATCCCGTAGATTCAATTATGTTTGTGAGGATCAATGTGAGTGGTGGTTTTGTCACGAAATAGCCAAATGGGGAGATTGTAAGGATTCCCATTCTTTGATTGGCTTATTTCGTGGACAAACCACGTGTTGGGGTTTATTATGTAAGGGTAGTTTAGGTGATTGAACTTTAAGCTCGAAGGCCCTTTCAAGACCTCAAGGGACAAGCATGCCAAAGGTATAATATCTAGTGCTTGGTTTTCTTTGAAGAGATTTAGATTGCACACACACACTTAGCATTCTTGCATTTGTGTGCATACTCTTCACATGTCACATTTCACACTTGTTCTTTGATGTTGTATCTGTAGGGAAAAATACCGTAGTACACGCAGCGGAAGCGAGACTAAAAATAGATTTAGTAACTTTTAAAATTTTTCCTTTTTATGAACCTTAAACCCTTTAATCAATTAAACACATATATTATCTAACAAAAGAATAATACCTTTTGTCGCGTGATCCGATTGACTTACGTCGATGGTAATCCGCAAGATCTTCAATCCTAGCACGACGTGGATCACCTAGGAGCGTGGTCTCCCTTTTCTTTGAATTGCAAACCTGTGAATGGACAAATAAACTTTTCTTTTCTTTGTTAGTCACAAAAACAATCAAAAGAAGACTAAAATTATTCCGGTCACTTTTGAGTTCTCAATCTAATGATCGAAACTCGCGTGAACCTAAATCGATGTTGTACACATAAGCTTATTGATGAACAAGCAAATAGTGTACCATCAAAGAATAATTTATTCACTCTTTTATGTTTTTCAGTAGAATAAAATTAATGCTCTCTATGAATTAAGAAGAAGAAGAAAAATTGTCTCTCAAGCACAAAGCATAGGGTGGCCGAATTCTATACATATGAATATATAGGTGGCCTAAATTTTCTTCTCTTTTCCTATTAGGGTTGCCGAAATCTTGCTCTCTTTTTCTACTAGGGTTGCCACAAATCACACTCCTAAAAGGAGTTTGTGTTGCACCCTAATTTCCATAAAAGAATAGACTTCAAACCCTAATCCAACCCATAGATATTTTATTCTTTTTATTGACTAAAATAAAAGACTTCTTATTTGATTAAATAAATACAATTAATTATTTATTTTCTTACCAAATAAGTCTTTTATTTTTAGTATACTACCAACAATAGTATAAGACTAGGAATCATATTTCCTAATCAGAAAAGATTTGTTTCTTAATTAAACAATTAATTAATAAATTAATTAATTCTTATTTAATTAAAACAATGAAAACAAAATAATATCTTAGGTTAAAATATTAACCTTGCCGCCCCACTTGAATAAAATTGGGCCTAATATTATTTTCTTATTTCATTTAATCCATTGGACTTTAAATAAAAAGCCCACATGTGAACCAGAACCATTCTTACTAAAAGAAACAAGCCCACATGTCTTTTATTAATATATTAATATAATTGAGCAGCCCATTACTTAAATAATGTGCAAATTATATTCTTAATATATTAAATGCAATTCTAGATGGACCATTAAATTGGTCCGGTAGAATATATCAAGTGATCCATGCAAGTCCGTGTGGATTGGGGATCTTGGTGGGCCATCTAAATTTAAGCTTCAATAGACATAACCTAATCACAATCAACAAATGATTCACTTAGGTCCGATCCATTAATTTTAACTCATTCCACTAAAGAGCTAAAATTGAACTCTTAAATAAAGATAGAAAAGGAAGATGTTCCTCATTCATACCCTAGACAATCATGTTGGAGATAGTGTATCCTCGTGATTAATATCAGTAATCGCCAAGAGTTCATAGACCGCCTATAACTCTCCAAGTTACCATATTTACTTATATAACCACGTTTTGAACTTGGATATTTTGACTTGTCCAGAAGCCATGTTTTCAATAGACACTATCGAAAACTCAACGTTGAGATTTAATATCTAATTACCTCAAAACATCCATATGATGATATTATACTCTCATTTAATAAATGGAGCCACGATGTCCATATCTATAAATGAAGTCCTCTATCGATTAACAAATGAATATCACCAAACTATCGAGGATAGACTATGCGTTATAATCGTACTCATTGATAACTCAAATGATATCATTTGTAACCATAAGTCCATCATTTATCTCAGGATTAAGATAGACTCTCCGATTGTCCTGATAATGAAAAGACTATTATCTATTGACGGTTCTAGATAAAGCTTTTCATTGTGATCCAGTTCAATGCACCCAGTGCACTAGATCCTTTTGCTCGAAGACACTCCGATGATTTTAGACTCATCATATCTCATTTGATCCCACTCAAATGCTAGCAAAAGAATTCTACAACTTTAACAAGATAAAGGTGCCCAACCTTTAACTTAAGTTGTGAACATTATTCAAGCTAACTAAAGAATTGTGTCTACCACATACATATCCAGATGTACGAACAATTCTTCTTTTCTCATAGTCTTTAGACCTTATGATTATTTACTTTGACAATTATAATATTAAACTATAAATGCTATACGATTTGTTAAACCAGAAATCACTTTATTAATATGAAAAAGATTGTTAATTACAACATTACACTCTTGCTATTGAGCATAATCCTAACAGTATCTTGTTGTATGTATTTGTGTCTTGTAATTCATTTCCCGATAGTATTCAAAAACGTTCACGCATGCACTAGAATGTGCTTGGTTTTACGCGAAGACCGCCTACTGGCTTCTCCTTGGTTTTCACCTTTGTTGGTGATCGGCGGTTATGATCGGCGGCCTGGCCACCGAATGACCGTTTGCATCCAGAAGTGTCTGGAGCAATTCTACGGTTACGATCGGCGGCCACGACCGCCATTTGAAACCACCGTTCATACCTGATTGATTTAATCTCTCGGTTTGATTCGGCGGTTAGATCGGCGGTTAGATCGGCGGTTAGATCGGCGGTTACGAAACCGCCGAATGAAACCGCTGTTGTTCCCCTATTCTTCTCGGGTTCAATTCGGCGGTTATAATCGGCAGCCTGGCCGCCGATTGAAACCGCCGATTGAAACCGCCGATCGGTGCGTTTTAGGGGCAAACTTGTCTTTTCACATGCCCTGTTCTTGATGTCTATAAATATCACACTTTCTCATTTTCAGAATTAATGTTCTTTAACTCTAAGAACCATAAACTTCAAAGAGAGACATTTGAGAGAAAATCAAATCAAGAACACTTTTTTAACACTCAAAAACCATTCTCATATGCATCAAATTATCATCTAAGCATTTTCTAGCATAGTTAGGATGCTTGCTTGCATGGGTTTTGGTCAACACACTTTCTTTGGTAAGTTCTTCACTATTATCATATATAATTAGTGTTTTATTTATCATTGACATCTCTTATATTATTTGTATACTCTTAGAATATATTCTAGATACAAAATAGAGATTGTTGTGTTGACATGATTGAGTGTTGTATATTGATAGCTATCTAGGTTTTCATAATCTATGTTTAGCTAAGCTATTTGACATGTCATCTAGCTTTTAATATCTAGGATTGAATTTATTGCAAAATCATTATCCTAGATAAGCATATAGAGTAACCTAGCTCTAAATTGCATTTTGGATATTTTATATATTCACTTAGGTTGTATTATCTCTTCTTAGAGAATTAAGTCTTGTGTTGCTATCAGGATTAGGTAGCTTAAATCACAAGCAATTGGACTAGGTCCACTTATACCGGGATTAGGTAGTTGTGATGATTATTGATCGGGATTAGATCATTAAACCGGGATTAGGTTGTAATCATTTCAATTAGTGGATTCGAGGTTCGTGTGTGGCACACATAATAGCCCGTGGTTTTTCCCGTGAGGGTTTCCACGTAAACATCAAGTGTTATTTACATTCCGCACCTTATTACACTTGTTATATTATTGTGACTAGTTAGGGGCATTTTCGTAAAATTGACATACATGCGAAAATTGGGTAATAACGATTAAAATCTATTCACCCCCCCCTCTAGATTAATATTAGATCACACCGTTAATTTGTTTCAGAGATGTACATAGGAAGTATGCTTTGAATGACCTATAATTATCTCCATGACATGATGATTATTTTATAACATGGTCAAATAAAAAAGCATGAATTGATGATTGCTTTCTTAAATGCAAAACTTGTGTGAAAAAGACTTATGAGACTCAAAATGAATAAAGGATCTTGTATCCGTTCAAAGGATCTAAACAATCCAAATGTCTCTCTTTCTTTATTTGTTGAACATGGCTACTATCATACGGATATCTTATTCAGAAAAATCAAATAGGGTGTAAAGTCGCTCATGCCATGTTTCGCTTATAAAGTTGGATATAGTTGCTCTTAAATTTAAAATCAATGAAATTTCTATATCTTTGCTTTTCTCATGACAATGGTGAAATTGGTTTGAATTGTTATTAGAAACCTTTGTCATTTGCTTTGCCAAATACCATTGTATTTTGGACTTGAATGCTACATGTCTTGTATGCAAAGCATGTTTGATTCACACATTTTTTTCAAATAAATCTCCTTGTTTCTCTTCAATTAATTGGGATGCATAAAGTGACTTATATTATTATGCAAATTTCTTGCATGCTACTATCTTTCTTTGCTAAGAGTGACCCGGTTGGGGACTACTCCTTTGCCTATATCATGACAAAAAGGGGAAGTAGGATATGGTAAGGGTAGTTGCAAATTGTAGTAGCAATTGTGCATGTTGGGGAGAATATTCATTGAGGGGGTGTAACCCGTTGAAGGGGAGCATTGCAAACACATACATTGCATAATGTTGTGCCAAATCTTTTAAAATGCAAATGCTTGTGTTTTGTACTCACTTGATTAATCTCACATGTTTTATTTGGAAAATATAGAAACCTTGTCTTGCAGGTTTTGATTGTTCTACAAGAGATTGATGCCTTGAAGATTTTATTCTTTAAATATCTCTGTGTAATGCAGAAGATCTATTTGTCTCGTAGTTTCTATTTTTTTTGTGAGGAATCAATGTGAGTGGTGGTTTTGTCATGAAATAGCCAAAGGAGGAGATTGTAAGGTTCCCATTTGTTGATTGGCTTATTTCATGGACAAATCACATGTTGGGGTTTATTGTGTAAGGGTAGTTTAGGTGAGTGAGGTTCAAGCTCAAAGGCCCTTTCAAGACCTCAAGGGACAAGCACGTCAAAGGTATAATCTCTAGTGCTTAGTTTTTTCTTTGAAGAGATTTAGTTAGCACACACACACTTAGCATACTTGTACTTATGTGTATTCTCTTCACATGACACATTTCACTCTTACACTTTGTTTGATGTATCTTGTTGTGTTTGTGTGTTGTATAATTCGTTTCCCGAATATGTTCGGAAATGTCCGTGCTTGCACGAATGTGTGCTTGGTTTTACGCGAAGAGTGCTTAAGGGGAATGCTCTTGGCTTCTCCTTTAGATTCACCATTACTGGTGAATCGGCGGTTTGATCGGTGGCTTGGCCACTGAATTGAAACCACCGTTTCAGTCCAGAAAGGTCTGGAGTGATTCTGCGGTTACGATCGGCGGCCCTCGACCGCCGTTCGAAACCACCTATCATACCTGATTGATTTTATTTCTCGGGTTTGATTCTGTGGTTAGTTCGGCGGTTTCAAAATCGCTGATTGAAACCGCCGTTGTTCCCCTGCCTTTCTCAGGAGCCATTCGGCGGTTGTAAACGGCGGTCTGGCCGCCGAATGAACCGCCGATCGTGCATTTTCAAGGGCAAACTTGTCTTTTCACATGCTCTGTTTTTCATGCCTATAAATACATCACTTTCTCTTGTTCTGAGTATGACTCTTTAATCATCAAGAACCCTACTTTTAAAAGAGAGATTTTTAAGAGAGAAAACAACCAAGTTTGCTCATTTAAACACTCAAACCAAAATTCATTTGCATCAAAGCTAGCATTCTCTAGCATATCTACGATGCTTGCTTGCATGGGTCTTTCATCATCACACTTGCCTTGGTAAGTTTTTCACTATTATCATATATAATTAGTGTTTTATTTATTATGGCATCTCTTTTGTTACTTGATTGTTCTTAGATTGAATTCTAATATTCAAGATAGAGATTGTTGTGTTGATTTGATTGAGTGTTGTTTTGTGATAGCTAATTAGGCTTTTGCTTAATCTTAATTAGCTAAGCTATTTGACATGTCATTTAGTTTTAATATCTAGGATTGTTCTAATTGCAAATTCATCATCTTAGATAAGCATATAGGGTTTCCCTTGCTCTATGTTGCATTTGGATATTCATATATTCACTTAGGGTGTTAATCTCTTCTTAGAGAATTAAGTCTTGTGTTGTGACCGGGATTAGGTTGCTTAATTCGCAAGCAATCAGACTAGGTTCACTTATACTGGGATTAGGTAGGTGTGTGATTACTTCCGGGATTAGGTTGTAATTTTCATCACTTAGTGGATTCGAGGTTCGGGTGTGGCTCACTTATTAGCCCGTGGTTTTTCCCGTGAGGGTTTCCACGTAAAAAATCAAGTGTTATTTAATTTCCGTATTTTATACTTGATTTATTGTTTTATCTAGTTAGGGGTATTTTCGTAATATTGACTTCACACGAAAAATTGGGTAATACGTTTAAAATCTATTCACCCCCCCCCCCCCCCCCCCCCCCCCCCATTTAGATAGTATTTTACACACCATGCAATATTTGTTTCAGTTATGTCTGGGTATCTAGATACCGGTTGATGTTGTAGCATGATATCAAAACCACAAAGTATCGGGATACTGGATTCTGCGTGGTAGCAGGGTATTGGATTCTACGTGGTAGCGGATTCCTCGGAACCCAGCTTCTTTGCTATCTGGTATCTTTTGAGTCTAGGAGCCCTTGGTCCTAGTCTGGACAGGTAGGAGTTTGTACCCAACCAATTTGTAAAGGCGGGGTACCAGGATGCTCTTCTACAGCGTCTTTCTACCTTGGTCATTCTCCAGTGTTCGATGGAAAATTCTTCTTTGAACCCCTGCCATTTTTTACGGTTAACACATATATTTATGAGTCATGATAACATGATTGGGTTTGTATTTTGGTAGCATAATTGATTAGGTCATTTTTGTTAGGATTATGCTCAATAGCAAGAGTGTAATATTGTTTTTTGACAATCTTTTCATATTAATAAAGTGATTTCTGATTTAAACAAATCTTATAGCATTTATAGATTGAATATTATAATTGTCAAAAGTAAATAATCATAAGGTCAAAAGACTATGAGAAAAGAAGAATTGTTCGTACATCTGGATATGTATGAGGTAGACACAATTCTTTAGTTAGTCTTGAATAATGTTCACAATTTAAGTTAAAGGTTGGGCACCTTTATCTTGTTAAAGTTGTAGAATTCTTTTGCTAGCATTTGAGTGGGATCAAATGAGTTATGATGAGTCTGAAATCATCGAAGGGTCTTCGAGTAAAAGAATCTAGTGCACTGGGTGTATTGAATAGGATCACAATGAAATACTTTATCTAGAACTGTCAGTAGATAAAAGTTTTTTCATTATCAGGACAATCGGAGAGTCTATCTTAATCCTGAGATAAATGATAGACTTATGGTTGCAAGTGTTATCATTTGAGTTATCAATGAGTACGATTATATAACATAGTCTATCCTTGATAGTTTGGTGGTATTCATTTGTTAATCGATAGAGGACTTCATTTATAGATATGGACATCGTGGCTCCATTTATTAAATGAGAGTAGAATATCATCATATGGATGTTTTGAGGTATTGGATATTGGATCTTAACGTTAAGTTTTCGATAGAGTCTATTGAAACATGGCTTCTGGATAAGTCAAAATATCCAAGTTCAAAATGTGGTCATATGAGTAAATATGGTAACTTGGAGAGCTATAGGCGGTCTATGAGCTCTTGGCGATTACTGATATTCTTCACGAGGATACACCATCTCCAATAAGATTGTCTAGGGTACGAATGAGAAATATTTACTTATTCTATCTTTATTTAAGAGTTCAATTTTAGCTCTTTAGTGGAATGAGTTAAAATTAATAGATCGGACCTAAGTGAATCATTTGTTGATTGTGATTAGGTTATGTCTATTGAAGCTTAAATTTAGATAGCCCGCCAAGATCCCCAATCCACACGGACTTGCATGGATCACTTGATATATTCTACCGGACCAATTTATGGGTCCATCTAAAATTGTATTTAATGTATTAAGAATATAATTTGCACATTATTTATTTAATGGGCTGATCAATTATATTAATATATTAATGAAAGGCATGTGGGCTTGTTTCTTTTAGTAAGAATGGGTCTGGTTCACATGTGGGCTTTTTAATTAAAGTCTAATGGATTAAATAAAATAAGAAAATAATATTAGGCCCATGTATATGGTGTGGGCGGCAAGACTAGAATAATAGTCTAAAATATTATTTTATTTTATTGATTGATTAAATGGAAATTAATTAATTTATTAGTTAATTATTTAATTAAAAATCAAAATCTTTTTCTGACTAGGAAATATGTTTCTTAGTAGTATACTATTGTGGTAGTATAAATAAAATAAAAGACTTTATTTGGTAAGTAGATAAATAAGGGATTTATTTATCTAATCAAAAAAGGAAGTTTTTTATATAGTCACAAATACACTAAAGAGTTGGATTAGAGTTTGTATATAATATATATATGCATGCGGAATATATAGATAATATATGCATGAATGCATGCGGAAATATATATACATATATGCATGCAAAATATATAGAATAGATATACATATATGCATGCGGAATGGAAATATCTAAATGCATGAATGCATGCAGAGATATACATATATATAAAAAGTAGGATTCAAGCATATATAAATAGATATATAAATACATATTTTTTGCAAGGGACTTGCGGCCTCTATATATTTTTCATGGGACTTGCGGCCACTAAATATATATATATATATTCTTTGTATATTTTTAGGAACTCTAATGTCTTGGACTTGAGAGTTTTTTCTTTTGCTAGAGAAAAATAGAATCCAACTCTTAGACTGGTGTGATTTTCGGCCAAGAGGAATAGAGAGAAAAGTTTGTTCTTATTTCGATAATGCACTAGTTACTTTTACATCAAAAGGTTTTGTGCACAATTTCGAATAAGGTTCACGCGAGTTTCGATCTAAAGATTGTGAATTCAAAAGTGACCAGAACATTCTTTGTTGTCTCTTGGAACTTGTTGTGACTAACGAAAAAGAAAACGTTTTGTTAATCCATCCTCAGGTACACAATTCAAAGAGAATGGAGACCACGCTCCTAGGTGATTCACGTTCGTGATTGGATTGGAAGATCTTGCGGATTACCATCGATGCAATGTCAATCGGATCACGCGACAAAAGTATGATATCTTTAGTATTATATGTTAATTAAATAGAGGGTTAAGGTTCAAATTATGGAAAAAATTTAAACTATACTAAACTCGATTTTAGTCTCGTTTCCGCTGCGTGACCGTATTTTTCCCTACAATTGGTATCAAAGCCTTGGTTGTACCCTTTAATTAATTAACATATATATACGTGAATCTATTTCTTTTTATTGTGATTATGCATGTTTAGAAAGAGATGGCACTCTAGGTATTATCATATATAATTACATTGGAATGTATGGATTTATATATGTTATATGTTGTATGTTGTTATAAAGTGAATTGTTATTGCTCAATTTTGATCCTAGAATTTCAATGTATTTTTGTTTCGGAATTGTAACAAGAAGGGTGGCCTATTATTATCACAATTTCCTTCTTGGTAGTTGCTAAGTTTTTTTTTATTATGTTAAAATTAAGTGCAGTTTTTTTTTATTGTATTAAAATATAGTACAGTTTATTTTTGTATTAAATACTGCAGTGATTAAAAAAAAAAAAAACTGCAGTATTTTATTGTTTAAATAATATTGTAATACGTTCAAGCATCAAAGATTCAAAGACTTGAAGAATTGGAAGCAACTGGAACAAGTTTGGGACCGTGCGCACCATAGCAACATGCATGCGCGCAAGATTGCAAGCAGCTGTGCATGTTGGACTGTGGGCTGCACACGGCAGCCCTTGTTGGGATTGTGGAGTGCGCACGCCCATAGGGGCAGCCGTGGGACGCTCAAGTGATCGTTGGCCGCTTGAAGACTTGTTCGCCAAGAAAGGAGTTTTTTGTATTCCAAACAAATGTAATTTACTTGTTTTTCTAGGATGGATCAAAATTGTGGCTATTTATTTTGCATAAATATTACAATATTTGTCATTATTTGATGACATGTCATATAGAATAGGAGTGCCACTCATATATCTCTTTTGGTATGAACATGCATTGAATGATTTAGGTATCTAATTGGCATCTAGATAACTTGGTAAATCATTCTATGGGATTTAATCACACGCTTTAAATAATTGAGTGGGAGAAGGTATCTTGCAACACCTATGGCCTCCAAGGTTAGTTGAGCTTTATTATTTATTGGTAATCCCCCCAAGGGGCGTCCATGAATGGAATTTAGCAACATACTTCCTTACAAGGATAGACTAGACAATTGACTCAAACGAGATCTACTCCCCAAGGAGGGATTTTCGTGAGAGAAAATATTGAGGGTCGATATCTTGGTAACACACTCAATGTGATTTTATTGATATCCTCCCAGGAGTTCTTGTCAATAAAATCACAAGGCTAAAATTGAAAACGCTGGTTGTTATGTTAACAATTAGGTGGGACCTAGTCCAACTAGTAAATGGTACGTACTCCCAAAGGAGGCGTAACATTTATGGGTGTTGGATCACCGTTGAATTTTTATGATTGAGTTATTTATTTAAATCAAGATAAATATTTGAAAGTGCTTTATCATGATTATTTACTCATATATAATTTTGTTTTATTAAGAAATCATGACCCCATCCCTAATGATCATCCTAAAAGATAAATATTTTAAATAGTGATAATTATGTCACATGGAAAAGGAAAATTGGGTTGTTGCTGCAAGCTGAAAAATATAAGTTTGTTCTGACTACTCCTAAAAACCACTTGCTCCCACTAATGAATCTAATGTGATGCAAAGAGACGAGTATGAGCAGTCGAAGACCTCGAATGAGATGGCCAAATGGCTACCATCTCCGACGTGTTGCAATAGTAGCATGAAGGAATGAGGTCTGCTGCTGATATGATGATGTCTCTAGAAGAGATTCATATGGTTGGTAAAGTTGCTACTGTTAAGACCCGTCAGAAGGTCAAGGAATAACAGAAGAAAAAGCAACTTGGGCCTACCAAGAAGGAGACTAAGAAAGTAACCAAGATCAAAAGAAAGTGCTTCTTTTGTGGTGAAAAGAGACATTGGAAAAGTAATTGCCCAGAGTCTCAGAATAAGAAGGAACAAGGTTGAAATTCCCTTAAGCAATATAGTGTAAAATATACCTAGAGGGGGGGGGGTGAATAGGTATTTACTCAAATTCTTCCAATCTTAAAAATGATGCGGAATATAACAAAGAAAATGCACACTTGATTAGATTTAGCAAATGAATTGATTTCACTAATACAAGAGTTAATCAATTTACAAGATATGGAAGATAAAGAAAAGTAAAAACAAAAAATGAACACAAGTATTTTTTACGTGGTAAAACCTCAAAGAGAAAACATCCACGGGTTGATACCACAACCACCGGCAAAGCAAACCACTATACGAAAAGGACTTACACACTCAAGCTATCAACACATGATATCCGCTCAAGCTATCACCTCCTAATCTACCCTCGGGCAAGTGAACTACCAAGCCTACTTTCTATCCGAGATGTGTCCTACACCTCTAGAAAGCAACTTCCTATCCAAGACGCTCACGTCTCTAGGAAGATTTCTTGCTTGCCTATCCGGATCCTCCCGACCCTAGACAAGTCTCCCTTGCTTGATTATCCGAGTCCTCCCGACTTTAATCAAGACTTCCTTGCTCTATCCACAAAGCTTCACTTACTTTGCTAGAGACTTCAACCTAATGCAAGGCTATGATCTAAAGTGATGAAAGTGATGCAAACACAAACAAATTAAGCTAGATGATCAATCAAGCAAAATGTACATGTTCAATGACAATCTAGAATATGCTTCCAACACACAATCACAAGATTATCTAGAAATCAAGACATGTAAATCAATAAGAACAAAGGTATGAATATTCAATATATCACACTAAAAACCTAGTTCTTAGATCATGAAATAAAACCTAGAAAATAATATGAGACACATCATATATTCATTTTCTAGAATCAATTTCACACAAAATCAAGTTTAGCACATATATGTTCAAAACAAATCACAAAGCTAAATCTCAATTAACAAATGATCAAACACCCCTAGCATATGATCTAACATACTTCTCAACAAATTTCATCAATCAAATAGTAAGAATCAAGAGATGATCAAAGATGAAATTGAAAAAAGAAGAAGTTGAACAATCAACCTTGACCTCGTACTGGAAATCAGGCTGCTGAGAAAAATGACGAAGCCAGCTCCCTCTGAAAATGCTTGGGGTTTGTAGCTCTTCTCAAGACCAACAATGTTGGCTTTTGAATCGATTGATTTCGAGTTCGTATGAGAAAGTTATGATCAAAATAAGAAAATGAAAATTGAAGAAAATTGTGCAGAATTTCGTGAAAATCACTTCAAGTTCTTCAACAAGTGTGGAGGGAAGGAGATGAGTTTAAAAGGAGGAGAGAGAAGAGATTTTTGGGCAAATTAGCATGTGCCACATCACCACCCCGTGGGGGGAGCGTGGGCCTCATGGGGGTGGAGAGCCCCTCTGGCCGTGGGGCCCACGGCCTCCCTCACGGCGTGGCCAAGTGGCCTCACGCCCACACACACCTCTCGCGCACTCTCTGGTTCTTCAGCCATATCTTGGGCGTCCAAACTCCGATTTTGAATCCGTTTTCAGATTACGAACCATGACTCCCTCACGCATAACTATGACTATAAAACTTTGAAAAATTATTGATAAATCATCTCAGAAAATGACGATGAAGTCAACTCAATGAATGAGAATGAAAAGTAGCGTAGCTACATCGTTTGGACTCGAAACCTTATGAATGAGTAACCGAAACGACCAGAACTCAATAAGGCATTAAATAAGAACATGTTCAAGTCCAAAACACAAAATACACAAACAAATAAACACATATACACACAAGCATGCCATATCAAAGAGATAGTCACAAAGCATGCAATTCCACAATGTTTGTCTATACAATATCAATGCATGAGCATACTATGAGATGTGTGAATGTGTTATACCAAATGTTTGAACCATGATGCAAGGACACACATATATGAATTGTGTGTGTGCGCTAACGCCTTGCAAGAGGATAAAAATCAAGATATACCTTTGATGCTTTTCACCTCTTGAAGACGACTTTTGCACTAGAAGTTGCTCTTCCCTTTTTAAGCTTCCTTTCTTCAAAGAATGTCCTAAGCAACAACTAATACATACATAGAGTGTTTTGCAATGGAATCAAGCCAATACAAATAGTGAACCTTACAAAGGTAATGTGAATTATCATGAAACATGTTTACTGGCAGATTCTACAGATTCTTGGATCGTAGACTCAGTAGCCAATAATCATGTTTGTTATTCCTTATGGGGGTTTCAAGAAAGGAGAAGGCTGAATAAGAATGAAATCAACTTGCGTTTAGGCAACGGAGCATTGGTGTCTACTAGTGCAATGGGAGATAATAGAGTTAATCTAGATTCTAGCAGGCATTTAGATTTGATAGACATTTATTATGTATCTCAATTCAAGATAAATTTAATTTCAGTTTCTTGTTTAAATAAATTTGAATATTCGGTTACTTTTAATAAATTTTTTATTATTAGTAAAGATGACAAATTTGTTTGCAAAGGTACATTGGAAAATGGTCTATTCTATTTACATAGAAATATCTCTCACTTGTTAGACACAGAATTAACGCAACCTAACCATAAAAGAATAAAAATTATCATAAGATGAAACCTACCTATGCCATTTGCGCCTAGGTCATATTAACCTTAATAGGATTAAAAGATTGGTTAGTGATGGACCTTTAAATGACTTAAAGGTTGATGATCTACCAACTTGTGAATCCTGTTTGGAAGGTAAAATGAACAAAAGGTCGTTCAGGACCAAAGGCACAAGAGTTACTGAATGTTTAGGATTAATGCATACTGATGTATGTGGTCCTATGAGTATTCAAGCTAGAGATGGATATGAGTACTTTATCACTTTCACAGATGATTACTCGAGATTTGGATATGTGTATCTCATGAGACATAAGTCGGATGCTTTTGACATGTTCAAAGCATTTAAAGCTGAAGTGGAAAATCAGCTAGAGAAACACATAAAAATCTTGAGATCTGATCGTGTTGGAGAATATCTATCTGGTGAGTTTCAGCAATATCTTATTGATAATGGAATTATATCTCAGTTTTCTACACCAGGTACACCTCAACAAAATGGGGTGGCAGAAAGGAGAAATAGAACTCTTTTAGACATGGTTAGGTCTATGTTGAGTTATTCAACACTTCCTATTTCTTTTTAGGGATATGCTTTACAAACTGCAATATACATTCTAAACGATGTACCATCTAAGTCGGTTCCTCAAACAAACGCATGAGTTATGGACTGGGCGAAAGCCTAGTTTACAACACTTAAGGATATTTGGTTGTCCTGCACATGTGTTAAAAGGAAAGACAGAAAAGATGGAGTCCTGTTCGAAAACATGCATAATTGTGGGGTATCCAAAAGAAACTAAGGGATATTATTTCTATAGCCCTCCAGATCTTAAAGTATTTGTTTCAACAAATGCTAAATTTCTAGAAAAGGACTATATGAATGATTTTGTACCTACAAGTAGAATTGTCCTGAATGAGATGTCAGGAGATACAATTCCACAAGAGGTTACACAACCTAACCCAATTGTAAGTTCCGCACCATCACAAAATCAACAACCTACCATACCTCGTCTTAGTGGGAGGGTTAGAAATCAACCCGAGAGATACATCGGTCTGGGAGAATCAGTGGAGAATCTCCCGGACGACGATGATCCCTACACATATAGGGAAGCAATGGAGGATGTTGATTGTCGTCATTGGCAAAAGGCAATGCAAGTTGCTAAGATCCAAATATGGATTAAAGTAAGCATCCTGATCCTGGAACATAAGGTTCGATCAAGTTGTGACGAACCTTGTGTATGCAAAAGGACTAATGGCGACAAGTTGGTTTTCCTAAATTCTTTATGTTGATGATATACTACTCATCGGAAACGATGTAGGTGTATTGATATCAGTAAAAGAACGGTTAGCAAAACAATTTGATATGAAGGACTTAGGAGAAGCAAGTTATATTCTTGGTATCTAAGTAATAAGGGATTGAAAGAATAGAACGATTGCACTATCCCAAGCTTCATACATAGATAAAATCTTGTCTAGATTTTCCATACAAGATTCCAAGAAAGGTATGTTACTTTTCAGAAATGGAATCAAATTTTCTAAGGAACAAGTTCCTAAGAATGAGCATGAAGAGCAATTCATGAGTAGGATTCCAAATGCCTCGGCAGTTGGAAGTCTCATGTATGCAATGTGATCGCGCTATGAATGTTCACATTTAGCGCCCCTAATTCCTACCTTTTGTGTCATATTCGAGCACTTTTTGTGTGTATAACAAGTGTTTTTGTTAAGTTCAGGTAATTTGGCCAGTCAGGAAGGTTTTTGCATCAAAGTGATTAAAAGAGGAGCAAAACCATGAGAAGGAGGCAAGACGGGCTTTGAAGGCGGGCACATGCCAGCCTTCCCGAAGATCTGAAGTCGCCTAAAATCAAGGCTAGTTGCGCGGCGAGCTCATGCGGCGGGAAAGAGGCCGCCCATAGCTTTTCAGAAGCGCAGCGACTTCGTGACGACGGGAAAGAAGACGCCAAGAAGATCGCTAAAGGCAAGGCGGGTTCGCGCGGCGGGAATAAACCCGCCCCAGGCACGTCCAAGGGCCAAATTTGGCACTTCTTGCCTCATTTGAAGAAGACATATATACACTTCTTTCTCCTACTGAACAAGTGTGAAATATATATAGTTTAGAATAGTTCTTAGTAGTTTTTAAATAATTAATCATAGAATAGCCTAGAGATTCAAGTAGTTCATCACTTGTAATCTTTGTAGAAAAAGATACTAATCTTAGTAAGTATCTTGCTCATCAATCTCTTGAGGGTTATTGTGATTATTTGGTTTGTATTGCTGTGGAGGGAAGAGAGATCGGTCTTGATTCTTCGAGGGTAGTATTTCTTCCTTTTGTTCATTAATATGCTATACTTAATGATCATGCGTAGCTAAACACTTTGTTGGGGAATCTATGAAAGTATTGATGTAATCACTTATTACCACTTTTTCTTATATGCATCACTTGTGTTTGTATGCTTGAATTGATGAAATCATGTCATGTATCTCATAATCTTAGAAGCATGGAGTTTGTTATTGTAAAGTAATGAAATACTAAGTTCATAATGTTTGAATTAAGTATGGTTAGTAAAAACTCCTAGATTAGAATGTGTTGTTCATACAAAATCCTAAGAATACGTTCTGTCAATTTAGTTCCACAACTTACATTCATTAATGATTAATCTAAACTTAGGGGATTCATTCAGTGAATGGTTGATTGTGCCGAGGGCATAAGTGAAACAACACTAGTGATTTGATCTTTGTTGCATGAAGGTGGTTATTTGTGGTGCATCATTACTGATTTCATACATTCCCTAGCATCTTAGCTTATCAATTATAATCTTTTATCATCTCAATAGTTTAATTCCCTAAAATGATCACTAATTCTAGCATTTACCAGTTACTAGATTTCCCTGTGGACCGATACCCTTACTTTGTACACTACTAGCATAACGACTTGTACGAATTGCAATAGGGTCTTCAGACTTGCACGCCCCTTTAATACAACCGAGGTAGAATAGGTTAAATTATAGTGACATTTGTAGAACCGGTTTGGGCGTGTCAAGATTTATGGCGCCGCTGCCAGGGAATACTTTCTCTTGTAGCGCGGTTAGTTAGGTTTAGGATTGTCATTTTGTGATAAATTTAGAATTACTACACTTTTAGTTGCGCACTAGTATAACGTTTATCTTTTTCACATTAATCTTCGTTACCTTTCTTGAATTTGTGTGCAGAGTCTTCATAGTGAACTAAATGGAGGACGTACGATGTATGAAGGAATTTTCATTGCCTATTGTGGGGGCACATCCTTCGGCCATAGCATTGAATGCCGCTCAGCGGGACTATGAGCTGAAGAACTTGCACTATAACATCTTGCCATCCTACTATGGGAAACCTAACGAGGACGCACTTTAGTTTATGAAAGAATACTACAATGCTATCACTACGATACCATTGGGTCGGTTAACAGAGGACTTACTGAGGATGCGTTGTTTTTCATACTGTTTGAAGGACAATGCCAAGAAATGGCTGATGGCTTTGCCAGCTGGTACACTGACCAGATGGGCCGAGGTGGAGCAAAATTTTTTCTCCAAATTCTTTCCGTTCTAGAAAACCAAAGAAATAAAGGGAAGAATTGCAAACTTCCAAGAGGAGGAAGGAGAAGCATTCCACGAATCATGGGAGAGGTTCAAGCTATTGTTAGCTCAGTGCCCACACCATGATTTCACACTTGAGTCACAGGTGCAATCATTTTATGATGGACTTACTGGACTCACACAAGCAATTGTCGACAATGCTTGTGGTGGAGCGATGAGGGAATGTACCGCTGATTATGTGTTCAACAAGTATGAAATGCTGGGACAGAATTCTCAACAAAGAAGCACAAAGGGAAGCCGTAGTGGGACTGCACATTTAGCAATGCAGATGGAGACCTTGAATAACAGTGTCAGGGCAATGATGGTAAATCAGCAGGGGTAACAGAATAGCCCGGGTAAGGTATGCCAAGCATGTGGCATGATTGGACATGGAGCAGATGTATGCACCTCCCACAGAGAGGTTTATTCAGAGGCAGAAGCTCAAGCGATGTACCAGTGGAATCAAGGCAGGCAGAGAAACAGTAACAATGCCTACCAGCAGCCGAGGTATGATCAAAATCAATCATGGGGTGGAAATAACCCTCGTGGTCAGTATCAAGTACAGCAGGGTGCTGGGAGTTCGGGTCAGTGGAGCAATCATAACCCTCCACATTCATATCAACAAGAAATGGACCAAAGGATGATGGGAATAGAGGCGTCACTGAAAAAGTTATCAATTCAATTGGGACAGGTGATGGAGGCTAATGGGCAGCAAGACGGGGGGAAAGCCCCAATGCATGAGCAGGCTCACGCCATTACTAGTTCTATGAGTGGGTACACTACCAAGGAACAAGATCCAGGGAGTTTTGAGTTGAGTATTACTGTGGGAAATTCCTCAGCAGAAAAAGCGATGCTTGATCTAGGAGCCAGTATCAACATGATGCCATACTCTGTGTATGAAAGGCTTGGATTGAGTGAACTCAAGCCGACTTCCATTAATTTGCGTCTTGCTGATCAGTCATATAGAAATCCTAGAGGAGTAGTGGAGAATGTCATCCTCAAGGTGGATCGATTGCTCATTCCCACTGACTTTGTAGTGTTGGACGTAGAGGATAGAGATGAGAATGGAAACTCACAACCAGTGTTGTTAGGAAGGCCGTTTATGGCAACCTCACGAGCAGTTGTGGATGTTCATGGAAGGAAACTCACTTTGAGTGTTTTGGATGATGTAGTAGAGTTCAATATGTTTGGAGCTCAACCATTGCCAAAGAAGGAAGCTAGGATTGAGGAAGAAAGTCCACCGAGTCAAGACACTCAGGATTCTGAAACCATAGAAGAATTTTTTAGGACACTGGAAGAAGAGGAGAGAAGCCTGAAGGATTCAGAGACTCTGAAAAAGGAGGAATTACTTGCCCACAACAGGAACTTGTTGACAAGAATTGAGCAGCTAGAGCAAGAGAAGGAGGAACAGATGAGGTATCTTGCAGAGGTTATGAAACTCATATCTGATTTGAAGGAGGCCTATACGTCCTCTACACAGAAGATGCAAGATAGGATCTTTGATCTAATGAAAGAATTGGAGGTACGGGATATGGTGGACGATTTGAACGCAACTTGTCCAGGAAGGAAGCGAGCCAGCCACAACCTCAATATCACTGAAGGAGTTTACAACCATGGAGGTACTTTCTACTCTCCAACATGTTATTATTGTGGAACTCAAGGGCACAAAAGGCCCAATTGCATGAGATATCACGAGTTCTGTAAAACAAGGAATGTGTCTCCTAGGAGGGTTATGGGGAGACCTAGGCAAATATGGGTTCGAAAGGACACATACAAGGAATCTTCCTCACCTCAAGTGAACTCCACACCGAATTTGAAAATGTGGCCACCTGAGGCACCCATGACCTTGACCTTGACCTTGACCTTGACCTTGTTACGCCGACCTCCTACATCTTGTTCTGAGATTGGAAGTACGAGCACGGCTCGTTCACCTTTGAATATGTGAACGATTTAATGAATATTGTGTGTGTGTAGGTGGATGACCCGAAGAACAGGGTCGAAAATGGAATGATGTACTTGTTTTGTTTGTAATTATTAATAAAGGACAAGTAATGAGGTGTGGGATCATTTGACCCACAACCTTGGACTCTAATAATAATATCTATTATGTGTGTAATTCCCCCGAGCATTGAGCTAGGGTTGTATATATATATATTGTGTGTTGTGTGTGAAATGTGTTGTGCAAGTCAAACGTTTCAAATTCGAGAAAAGGGAACTCAAAATGTTGGGATGCATTTCGGCGAGCTAGTCCAGGCGGGACATTGGCCGCCTTCCAAAAGGATCAAGCTCGCCAAAGGAGAATGGAGCATTTCGGCGAGCTAGTCTAGGCGGGACATTGGCCGCCTTACAGAAGGCACAAAGCCGCCGCGAGTTGCTTCTGAAGAAGGTCATTGTTGGGCGGCGAGCTAGTACGGCGGGCTTGAACCCGCCGCACAAACCCATCGAGGCAATCAGAAAGAAGTTTTAAAAGGTAGATGTTTTGGCTTTTTGGGTAGGTACTCTATTTTTCAACTGAAGTTTTCATTTCAAACATCCTTGCTCTTCCTGATCATCAACCAAGGTACCTTTTAGATACCAATTCTTTACTTGGATTGCAAGTCATCTCTTTTTCTCTTTTATTTCTTGTTTATATGGTGTTGTTATGCTACAAAAAGTTCAAGGATAGAAAAGAGAAATCATTAGAAGTTATCTAGAGACATATGCATGTTGGGATGATGGGTTCGTCAGGAGTAAAATCAATGATATGTGAACCAACTCGTGATTTTAATTGTTGAATAACTTGTTTATATGCATGATGGTTTACACACACACACCTGATTATAGTAAATAACAATAGGATTAAGAAATACTTAGGACAATTAAAGCACTTTCGGTAGCGGTAGAATTCACTGTTCCAGTAGTCTTGTTAACATTTTTTTCTATATAGTGTATAAATTGTTCATACCAGGAAATGGAAAACTCCATTGAAGATGTGTTAGTAATCGAATTCTCTGAGAAGAATATCCGTGACTCTATGGCTTCGGAAGACTACGAAATAGAAGTGGGTCAAGAAACTGACTGGGTAGAAATGTTAGTATGGGCTAGTACCTTAGTGGAAGATGAGGAGACAGGGAGCACATTCTGAGGGATGAGCAACCAAACACTACTCCCCCACCTATCTTGGAACTCAAGCTACTACCATCTACCTTGAAGTATGCATTCCTAGGGGAAAATGAGACACTTCCGGTGATCATTGCATCAGACTTGCAACCAGAGGAAGAGAAAGAATTGATCAATGTGTTGCGATACTACAGAGAGGCTATAGGTTGGTCGTTGGATGACTTGAAAGGAATTAGCCCTACCACTTGTATGCACAAGATTTTTCTTGAGGAAGGATCCAAACCAACCATCGAAGGGCAACGAAGGCTAAATCCAATCATGAAGGAGGTAGTCAAGAAGGAAATCCTCAAGTTGTTAGAAAATGGGATCATTTACCCTATTTTGGACAGCAAGTGGGTTAGCCTTATTCATGTAGTGCCTAAGAAGTCTGGGTTGACTGTAGTAAAGAATGAAGACAATGAGTTGGTGCCACAAAGGGTTCAGACAGGCTGTTGAGTATGCATCGATTACAGGAAACTTAATACAGCTACTAAGAAGGATCATTTCCCTTTGCCATTCATTGATCAGATGTTGGAACGTCTGGCAGGTCACAGTCATTACTGCTTTTTGGACGGGTACTCCGGATACAATCAAATTGCTATCGCTCCAGAAGATCAGGAGAAAACCACTTTCATATATCCTTTCGGTACATTCGCTTACCGACGGATGCCATTTGGGCTATGTAATGCTCCAGTTACATTTCAGAGGTGCATGACATCTATATTTTCAGACATGGTGGAGGGCATAATAGAGATTTTCATGGACGATTTCTCTGTAATGGGAAATTCTTTTGGTGACTGTTTGAGAAACCTATCCTCAGTACTAGCAAGGTGCAAACAGGCTCAGTTAGTATTGAACTGGGAGAAAAGTCACTTCATGGTGTGGGACTTTGGGCAATTTCTTTTCCAATGTCTCTTTTCACCACAAATGAAGCATTTCCCTTTGATCTTGGTTACTTTCTTGGTCTCCTTCTTGGTAGGCCCAAATTGCTTTTTCTTCTGTTGTTTCTTGACCTTCTGACGGGTCTTAACAGTAGCTACTTTACCAACCATATGAATCTCTTGACCGTTGCTTTTCACAAGGATCTTTTCAGCACTTTGAACATCTTGCATCAGGCCTTGTAAGGTGTATTCCTTTTTGTTCAAAGTGTAGTCTAATTTGAACTGATCAAAGGAATCTGACAATGAATTGACAACCATATCAATTTTTGTCTCACCATCTATCTCAGCGCCATGCAGTTCAGCAATGTTGAGATGTGCTATGACTTTCATCATGTGATCCTTCACAGCCTGTCTAGGTTTCATCCTAAGATTCATAAAAGCAGTCACTCCCTCTCTCTTAGTCATCCTGGACTTCATAGCAAACATCTCCTCTAGAGACATCATTATATCAGCAGCAGACTCCATTCCTTCATGCTGCTGTTGCAACACGTCGGAGACAGTAGCCATAATATAACATTTGGCCATATCATCTGAAGTCTTCCACTGCTCATACTCATCTCTTTGCATTATGCTAGATTCATTATTAGGAGCATGTGGTTTAGGAGTAGTTAGAACAAACTTATGTTTTTCACTTTGCAGCAACAACCCAATTTTCCTTTTCCATGTGACATAATTATCTCCAGTTAAAGTGTTATCTTTCAGGATGTTCATAAGTGATGGGGTCATGATTTCTGAATAAAACAAAACATATATAAGTAAATAATCATGATAAAGCACTTTTAAATATTTATCTTGAATTAAATAAATAACTCAATCATAAAAATTCAATGGTGATCCAACACCCGTAAATGTTACGCCTCCTTTGGGAGTTCGCACCATTTACTAGTTAGACTAGGTCCCACCTAATTGTTAACATAACAACCAGCGTTTTCAATTTTAGCCTTGCAATTTTACTGACAAGAACTCTTGGGAGGATATCAATAAAATTACATTGAGTGTGCTACCAAGATATCGACCCTCAATTTTCTCTCACGAAAATCCCTCCTTGGGGAGTAGATCTCATTTGAGTCCATTGTCTAGTCTATCCTTATAAGGAAGTATTTTGTTAAATTCCATTCATGGATGCCCCTTGGGGGGATTACCAATTAATGTGTTACAAAACACCTTCTCCCACTCAATTATTTAAGGCGTGTGATTAAATCCCATAGAATGATTTATCAAGTTATCTAGATGCCAATTTAGATACCTAAATCATTCAATGCATGTTCATTCCAAAAGAGATATATGAGTGGCACTCCTATTCTATATGTCATGTTATCATACAATAACAAATATTGTAATATTTAAGCAAAAATTAAATAGCAACAATTTTGGTCCATCCTAGAAAAGCAAGTAAATTACAATTGTTTAGGAATACAAGATCTTCAAGTGGCCATCAACCATACGCTCATCCCTCGGCTGGCCCCCATAGGCGTGCACACCCCACAACCCCACAAAGGGGGCTGCCGTGCGCAGCCCATGAGGACATTTAGGGCTGCCGTGCGCAGCCCACCATGTTTTGGGCTTGCCATGCACAGCCCAATCCAATCCTAGGGTGCGCACGGTGCTCGTTCTTGGTTCCGGTTGCTTCCTTTTTCTTCACGTCTTCAAATCTTCGATGTTAGAACGTATTACAACTTTATTTAAACAATAAAAATACTGCAGTTTTTTTTTTTAATCACTGCAGTACTTTTTTACATAAAAAAAACTGCACTAAAAATAATACAATAAAAAAATCTGCAACAATAAATCTAATACAATAAAAAATATAGCAACTACCAAGAAGGAATTATGGTGATGATAGACCACCCTTCTTGTTACAATTCCATAACAAAAATTACATTGAAAATCTAGGACCAAAATCGAGCAATAACAATCCACATAATAAAATAATAACATATATAAATTCATACATTCACATGTAATTATATATGTGAATACCTAGAGTGCCATCTCTTTTTAAACATGCATAATCACAATAAAAAGAAATAGATTCACGTATATATACGTTAATTAATTAAAATGGTTCAACCTAGGCTCTGATACCAATTGTAGGGAAAAATACCGTAGTACACGCAGCGGAAGCGAGACTAAAAATCGATTTTAGTATAGTTTAAAATTTTTCCTTTTTTTATGAACCTTAACCCTTTAAATTAATTAACCATATATAAAGTAACAAAAGTTGAATACCTTTTGTCGCGTGATCCGATTGACTTACATCGATGGTAATCCGCAAGATCTTCAATCCTAGCACGAACGTGAATCACCTAGGAGCGTGGTCTCCCTTTTCTTTGAATTGCAAACCTGAGAATGGACAAGCAAACTTTTCTTTTTCTTTTGTTAGTCACAAAACAATCAAAAGAATACAAAGATTATTCCGGTCACTTTTGAGTTCTCAATCTAATGATCGAAACTCGCGTGAACCTAATTCGATGATGTACACACAAGCTTATTGATGAACAAGCAATTAGTGTACCATCAAAAGAATAATCTCTTCTCTCTTTTATGTCTTAGTAGAATAATCAAATACTTGTCTATGAGTTTAGAAGAAGAAGAAAATTGAATCAATCAACCAACCAAGGTGGCCGAATTTCTCTTCCTTTTTACTTTAGGGTTGCCGAATTCTATGTGGTGTGGTATTAGGGTTGGCCGAATTTCATCACATCGCCTATATAGGGTGACCGAAATTCAACCCTAATTCCCATCATCCTTTTAGACTCCTAACCCTAATTTAACTCATAAGTATTTTTATTCTTTTATTGACTAAATAAAAAGACTTCTTATTTGATTAAATAAATACACTTAATTATTTATTTTCTTATCAAACAAGTCTTTTACTTTTAGTATACTACTACCAATAGTATAACTCTAGGAAATATATTTCCTGATCAGAAAAAGATTTGTTTCTTAATTAAACAATTAATTAATAAATTAATTAATTCTTATTTAATTAAACAATGAAACAAAATAATATGTTAGGCTAATATTTTAACCTTGCCGCCCCACATGTATATAATGGGCCATATATTATTTTCTTATTTCATTTAATCCATTGGACTTTAAATAAAAAGCCCACATGTGAACCAGACCCATTCTTACTAAAAGAAACAAGCCCACATGCCTTTCATTAATATATAAATATAATTGAGCAGCCCATTTGTAAGGATTCCCATCTATTGATTGGCTTATTTCGTGGACAAATCACATATTGGGGCTTGATGTAAGGGTAGCTTAGGTATTTGATGGTTGGTGTTTTACACAACCAAGGCCCTCTCAAGACCTCAAGAGATGAAGCACCAAAGGTAAATTCTAGTGCTTACTTGCTTTGAAGAGATCTAGTTGCACACACACACAACTCATGCATAAATCTTATTCTTGTATGTTGTGTGTTTTATATGTGTGCATGCATGTTCTTGAACATCTCTTCTTGCATGTTTTATTTGATTTCATCTTGTTCATTGAAATGCCATGACATGTTTAGGCATTAGGATGCAAAGTCATGAATTCTATTCATGCATGTTTAAGTGATTGCATCTTGTTCATTGAAATGCCATGACATGTTTAGGCATTAGGATGCATTCACTTCCCACACTTGTACTTCATGATTAGTCTTAAGTGTGGTGTAATTCGTTTCCGTTTGTGTGATCGGAAACGTCCGCGCTTGCACGATGGTGTGCATGTCTTAGTGTGATGGTTGACCACTTGAGAAGGTCTCATTCTTCTCTTTGATAAGTGGTAGTTTTGGTTTGGTTGATTGGAGTAAAGTGTCTAGTTTCAAAAGATTGGATTTCAATATTTTAAGTGTTTTCAAAACTGACCTTTGCATGGTCTTGTGACCATAAATGTTTACACAAAGCTTCAAAATGTGTTTTGAAATTTTCTGTACAAACTAGACACCCATACCTTTCCAACGGTATATTATTCGTAATATTGCATGACCGTTTGGATTGGTTTTAAAATCTCCAAAGTTACAACCAAAACAGGGCAACTCTGTTGTTGTCCGTTTCTGACCTTTGGTCACTCAATTGATCATAACGTTTTCTACAGACATAAAAATGTCATTCTTTTAAAATGAGTAAAAAGTAGACATCCATACCTTTCCAACGATATATCATACGAAAGGTTTCGATGTCGTTTGGTCATGTTTCAAAGTGCTCGAATCTTGAGCCGCTGCACTGAGGCGAGTACCGCGAAATTGCCCATAATTTTTCCATTCTTCCAAAACGACATAGTTTCACTTGGGCATTATAAATACATACCTTTCTCATCATTTTGAGGGTAGAGCCACAAAATCAAACCCTAGAGAGAGAGGCTCCATATTCTTGAGAGAGAAAGAGAGACTTGAGAGAAAAAGCTTAAAGATTACATCTTTATCTCTCTAAACCCATTCCCACATGCACAAATCATCATCTAGGCATCATCTAGGTTCATCTAGCATGTGCTAATGCATGGGTCTTCTTCAACACACATGGTATGATTTGTTGAACACTTTTATCTTACATAATTAGTGTTTCTACTTATCAATTTTATCTCATTTATTACTTGTATGTGTTTAGATTAATTTCTACATACATGATTGAGATTATGTGTTGATTGGGTTATTTATGTTAGCTAGGTTTTCATGCCTATTTTATATCTAGCTAATTAATCTCATTATATGATTGAGATTATTTTTGATAGCTTAATTGATTAGGTCATTATTGCCTAAAAGCTATGCCATAAACATTCTTGTGTGATTTATTGATAACTAGGTTGATAGATTGTATTTTAATCAACTAGTTAATCTTTTGAATGTTTGTGGGTTATTTGTGATAGCTATTGTATTTAGGATTGGTCATCCTTAACATAGCTAAAGTTGTATGCCATGTCATATAGCTATTTTCATATCTAGGATTGATTTTATTGACATCATATAATCCTAGATAAGCATTTAGTGTTCCCTAGCATTACTTGCATATTTGGATATCTTTGCATATTCACATAGGGTTTTGATCTCTTCGGAGAAGTAAGTCTTGTGTGATAGACCGGGATTAGGTCGGACACCAGGATTAGGTGGTCACATGAGCAAATTGGACTAGGTCCACTTTTACAGGCCTGCGGGTAGTGGTAGGGGATATTGGCCAGGATTAGGCTGTCAAACCTGGATTAGGTTGTATATGCTATCACAATTAGTGGATTCGAGGTTCGAGTGTGGCGCACTTACCAGCCCGTGATTTTTCCCTGTTGAGGGTTTCCACGTAAAAATCAAGTGTCATTTATATTTCCGCACCTTTACACTTGATTTATTGTATTGACTAGATTGGGGTATTTTCGTAAATTTGACTAAACGCGAAAATTGGGTAATAACGATTAAAATCTATTCACCCCCCCTCTAGATAGTTTTATACACACCGTTAATTTGTTTCAATTGGTATCAGAGCGGGTTCCTAGATATACTTAGGTGATCCAAGCTAATTTTTGGTGTGTTTTGCATTTTGTTTGATTATTGTTTTTGACATACATCTTGCATTCTTCTCATATGCATTCATTTGACTCAAACACTATGAGTGAATTTGAGAGAGAAGAAAATAACTCTGATGAGGAGATGTCCCTCTAAGGTGAGAGAGGAGACGAAGATGAAAGGGCGTTGCTCACATCACCGAAGAGCTTCAATCCCAAGCCTTCCTCAATCTTGGTCTAACCAACCAAGAAGGCTAACTTCCTTCAACCTACGATCCTAAAAGGGAAGTGCTCAATCATGCAAGCTCAACCGAGCAAGCAACATTGTCTTAGTCATCAACAAAGGAGGAGAGATCCTATCCAACTACCAAGACAACCATAACAACAAAGGAAAGCACATTTGCATGCTCAAGGGAATGTTATAATTCCTAACCTTATCTCCTCTTGTCATTTGTGTGGTATTAATGGTCATGTTAGACCAAGTTGCTTGCATTACATTAAAATATGTAGATTTTAATGCATGATTGAAAAGAAAAAGGCTAGAGCTAAGATGCATGATCCTTTGACATCTATAACTCTAGAACCTATGACCACTAGAAATGTAATTGAGACATCTATGTGGATTAGAAGTGATGAACCCGCTTGCTACGAGACTAACAAGTCTCCAATAGGTTCAACTAGGTCCAATGGACTTAGTAGGTCTTTAGGACCTCATGCCCTTCATTGAAGCGGTATGGATTTTTACCCCATATGGGGATCTCAAGCAAAGAGAGCATTTGCATACTTGTTGCATGCAAAAATTTTGATATATCTTATGCTTCTTTATTAATTGCTTGAGTAGCTTGGTTGCACATGTGCTTACATGTTTTTACTTCAATAAGTGTGAACCAATGCTTGTATTGTAATCCATGTCATATTTATGTTCAAACATGCATTTTTGGACTAGGAGATATTCATAGGAAGTACTCTTTGAATGACCTAAAATGATCTCCATGACATGATGATTGTTAAATGACATGCTTAAAATGAGAAAAGCATGATTTTATATGACATGCTTAAAATGTGAAAAGCATGATTTCAAATGACATGCTAAAAATGAAAAGCATGATTTGTTGATTGCATTTTCTTAAATGCAAAAATAATGTGTGAAAAGCAAATGAGACTCAAATGAAAATCAAAATGTCTCTCTTTCCTTACTTGTGGAACATGGCTACTATCATACGGGTATCTTACCCGGAAAAATCGAATAGGGTGCAAAAAGTCACTCATGCCATGTTTTGCTTGTAAGGTTGGATATAGTTGCTCATTAAATTGAATTCTTTGAATAATCTATATCCTTGCTTTTATTCATGACAAATGGTGAAATTGGTTTGAATTCTTAAAGGAAACCTTTGTCATTTGCTTTGCCAAATACCATTGATTTTTGGACTTAAATGCAATATGTATTGTTTGCAAAGCATTTTTATTCACACATTTTTATGAAAATAAATCTCCTTGTTCTCTCCAATTAATTGAGTTGCATAAAATGCATTATATGATTATGCAAATGACATGTATGCTACTATCTCTCTTTGCTACAAGTAACCCGGTTGGGGATTACTCCTTTGCCTATCTCATGACAAAAAGGGGGAGTGGTATGTAGTTAGGGGGTGAATGCTTATTTCTAAATTATTGTAGCATTCTTGCATGATTGGGGAGTTCTTTACTTTGAGGGAGAGTAACCCGTTGAGGGGGAGCATTTGCACTTCACATACATTGCATGATGTTGTGCTTAAATTCTTATTGCAAATGCTTGTTTTATCTCACATGATTAATCTCACATATACTTATATTGGAAAGTATAGAAACTTTGTTTTTGAAGGATTGAATGTTCAATAAGAGATTGAAGACTTGAAGATATAGTTTTTAATCATCTCTTTGTAATGTAGAAAATCCCTTTAGTTTCTATTTTATTGCGAGGATTAATGTGAGTGGTGGTTTTGTCACGAAATAGCCAAAGGGGGAGATTGTAAGGATTCCCATCTATTGATTGGCTTATTTCGTGGACAAACCACATATTGGGGCTTGATGTAAGGGTAGCTTAGGTATTTGATGGTTGGTGTTTTACACAACCAAGGCCCTCTCAAGACCACAAGAGATGAAGCACCAAAGGTAAATTCTAGTGCTTACTTGCTTTGAAGAGATCTAGTTGCACACACACACAACTCATGCATAAATCTTATTCTTGTATGTTGTGTGTTTTATATGTGTGCATGCATGTTCTTGAACATCTCTTCTTGCATGTTTTATTTGATTGCATCTTGTTCATTGAAATGCCATGACATGTTTAGGCATTAGGATGCAAAGTCATGAATTCTATTCATGCATGTTTAAGTGATTGCATCTTGTTCATTGAAATGCCATGACATGTTTAGGCATTAGGATGCATTCACTTCCCACACTTGTACTTCATGATTAGTCTTAAGTGTGGTGTAATTTGTTTCCGTTTGTGTGATCGGAAACGTCCGCGCTTGCACGATGGTGTGCATGTCTTAGCGCGATGGTTGACCACTTGAGAAGGTCTCATTCTTCTCTTTGATAAGTGGTAGTTTTGGTTTGGTTGATTGGAGTAAAGTGTCTAGTTTCAAAAGATTGGATTTCAATATTTTAAGTGTTTTCAAAACTGACCTTTGCATGGTCTTGTGACCATAAAGTTTTACACAAAGCTTCAAAATGAGTTTTGAAAATTTCTGTACAAACTAGACACCCATACCTTTCCAACGGTATATTATTCGTAATATTGCATGACCATTTAGATTGGTTTTAAAATCTCCAAAGTTACAACCAAAACAGGGCAACTCTGTTGTTGTCCGTTTCTGACCTTTGGTCACTCAATTGATCATAACATTTTCTACAGACATAAAAATGTCATTCTGTTAAAACAAGTAGAAAGTAGACATCCATACCTTTCCAACGATATATCATACGAAAGGTTTCGATGTCGTTTGGTCATGTTTCGAAATGCTCGAATCTTGTACCGCTGCACTGACGCGAGTACCGCGAAATTGCCCATAATTTTTCCATTCTTCCAAAACGACATAGTTTCACTTGGGCGTTATAAATACATACCTTTCTCATCATTTTGAGGGTAGAGCCACAAAATCAAACCCTAGAGAGAGAGGCTCCATATTCTTGAGAGAGAAAGAGAGACTTGAGAGAAAAAGCTTAAAGATTACATCTTTATCTCTCTAAACCCATTCCCACATGCACAAATCATCATCTAGGCATCATCTAGGTTCATCTAGCATGTGCTAATGCATGGGTCTTCTTCAACACACATGGTATGATTTGTTGAACACTTTTATCTTACATAATTAGTGTTTCTACTTATCAATTTTATCTCATTTATTACTTGTATGTGTTTAGATTAATTTCTACATACATGATTGAGATTATGTGTTGATTGGGTTATTTATGTTAGCTAGGTTTTCATGCCTATTTTATATCTAGCTAATTAATCTCATTATATGATTGAGATTATTTTTGATAGCTTAATTGATTAGGTCATTATTGCCTAAAAGCTATGCCATAAACATTCTTGTGTGATTTATTGATAACTAGGTTGATAGATTGTATTTTAATCAACTAGTTAATCTTTTGAATGTTTGTGGGTTATTTGTGATAGCTATTGTATTTAGGATTGGTCATCCTTAACATAGCTAAAGTTGTATGCCATGTCATATAGCTATTTTCATATCTAGGATTGATTTTATTGACATCATATAATCCTAGATAAGCATTTAGTGTTCCCTAGCATTACTTGCATATTTGGATATCTTTGCATATTCACATAGGGTTTTGATCTCTTCGGAGAAGTAAGTCTTGTGTGATAGATCGGGATTAGGTCGGACACCGGGATTAGGTGGTCACATGAGCAAATTGGACTAGGTCCACTTTTACAGGCCTGCGGGTAGTGGTAGCGGGATATTGGCCGAGATTAGGCCGTCAAACCTGGATTAGGTTGTATACGCTATCACAATTAGTGGATTCGAGGTTCGAGTGTGGCGCACTTACCAGCCCGTGGTTTTTCCTTGTTGAGGGTTTCCACGTAAAAATCAAGTGTCATTTATATTTCCGCACCTTTACACTTGATTTATTGTATTGACTAGATTGGGGTATTTTCGTAAATTTGACTAAACGCGAAAATTGGGTAATAACGATTAAAATCTATTCACCCCCCTCTAGATAGTTTTATACACACCGTTAATTTGTTTCACCATTAAATAATTAATGTGCAAATTATATTCTTAATATATTAAATGCAATTCTAGATGGACCCATAAATTGGTCCGGTAGAATATATCAAGTGATCCATGCAAATCCGTGTGGATTGGGGATCTTGTCGGGCTATCTAAATTTAAGCTTCAATAGACACAACCTAATCACAATCAACAAATGATTCACTTAGGTCTGATCCATTAATTTTAACTCATTCCACTAAAGAGCTAAAATTGAACTCTTAAATAAAGATAGAAAAGGAAGATGTTCCTCTTTCATAACCCTAGACAATCATATTGGAGATAGTGTATCCTCGTGATTAATATCAGTAATCGCCAAGAGTTCATAGACCGCCTATAACTCTCCAAGTTACCATATTTACTCATATGACCACGTTTTGAACTTGGATATTTTGACTTGTCCAGAAGCCATGTTTTCAATAGTCACTATCGAAAACTCAACGTTGAGATTTAATATCCAATTACCTCAAAACATCCATATGATGATATTATACTCTCATTTAATAAATGAAGCCACGATGTCCATATCTATAAATGAAGTCCTCTATCGATTAACAAATGAATATCACCAAACTATCGAGGATAGACTGTGCTATATAATCGTACTCATTGATAACTCAAATGATATCACTTGCAACCATAAGTCCATCATTTATCTCAGGATTAAGATAGACTCTCCGATTGTCCTGATAATGAAAAGACTATTATCTATTGACGGTTCTAGATAAAGCTTTTCATTGTGATCTAGTTCAATGCACCCAGTGCACTAGATTCTTTTGCTCGAAGACACTCCGATGACTTTAGACTCATCATATCTCATTTGATCCCACTCAAATGCTAGCAAAAGAATTCTACAACTTTAACAAGATAAAGGTGCCCAACCTTTAACTTAAGTTGTGAACAATATTCAAGACTAACTAAAAAATTGTGTCTACCACATACATATCCAGATGTACGAACAATTCTTCTTTTCACATAGTCTTTAGACCTTATGATTATTTACTTTGACAATTATAATATTAAACTATAAATGCTATAAGATTCGTTAAACCAGAAATCACTTTATTAATATTAAAAAGATTGTTAATTACAATATTACACTCTTGCTATTAAGCATAATCCTAACAAAGAGATGACTTGTTAAGAAAGACACTAAGTGTAAGGTTCCCATTTGTTGATTGGCTTATTTCGTGGACAAATCACATATTGGGGTTCTTTGTAAGGGTAGCCTAGGTATCGGGTTTATTGTTCGAAGCCCTTTTGAAGACCTCGTGTTGATAAGCACCGAAGGTATATTTCTTTGTGCTTACTTGTCTTGAAGAGATAGTTGCACACACTCACAACTCATGCATATGTTTAATACTTGTATGTTGTGTGTCTTATTTTTTGTGCATTAATGTTCATTAACATCTCTTCTTGCATGTTAGTTTGATTGCATCTTCCATATCCAATTACATTGTCATGCTTAGACTTAGGATTGCATTTTTGCATTGGGCGCTCCCAAAAGCGCTCTACAGAAGCGCTGTACGAACAACGCCCATTGAGCGCTGTTCAGACCTGATCGATTTAATTCGGTCGCTGTTGGGTCGCTGTATAGGCGATGTACAAAGCGCTGTACAAAGCGCTCTACGTACAGCGCCACTCTGTTTTCCCGTGAGAACAGAGTTGGGGCGCTGTACAAGCGCTGTACAAGCGGCGCTCTACGTACAGCGCCCAAGGCAATATTGAGGCAAACTTATCAAAATGACCACACTTTGTTTTGGCCTCCTATATATATGCCTCTTTGACTTTAGGTCAATTACAAGAGTTCATATTCAGATTCCATACTTAGGATATTTTTCAAAGAGAAGAAAAATTCCAAAAAACTCATTTTTAGATTACTCAAACACTTTTTCATGATCATCAATCATCATCTAGCATCATCCTTGATCATCTAGATGACATCTTGCATGGATTCTTCATCATACTTTGCTTGGTAAGCTTTTCACTAATATCTTACATATTTTGTGTTTCTTTTAACAAGCAATCTCAATTAATTACTTGTATGTTATTTTATATACTTTGAATACAAGTTTGAGATTAGTATGATGTATGTTTGAGAAGTTGTATTGTGATAGCTAATTAGGTTTTGTGCTTAATCTTGATTAGCTAAACTATTTGATTGAACATGTCATTTAGTTTTGATATCTAGGATTGCTCTAATTGCATATTAATCATCTTAGATAAGCATATAGGGTTTCCCTTGCTCTATGTTGCATTTTGAATATTCATATATTCACTTAGGGTTGTTATTTTCTTCATAGAGAAAGTAAGTCTTATGTGTAGCATCCGGGATTAGGTTGCTTAGATCGCAAGCAAAATTGGACTAGGTTCACTCATACCGGGATTAGGTAGGTGTGTGATTACTTCCGAGATTAGGTTGTAATCGTTTTACACATTTAGTGGATTCGAGGTTCGAGTGTGGCTTACTTACTAGCCCGTGGTTTTTCCCGTGAGGGTTTCCACGTAAAAATCAAGTCTTATTTAATTTCCGCATTTTATACTTGATTTATTGCTTCATCTATTTAGGGGTAAATTCATAATTTTGACTAACACGAAAAATTGGGTAAAAAGCTTAAAATCTATTCACCTCTCTAGATAGTTTTATACACACCGTGCTATTATTTGTTTCACTAAGATTAGATGAAATTAGTGAAAGCCTTACCAAGCAAGATGTGATGTTGTAAAACCATGCATGGACGCATCCTATATGGTCATAGATGATGCAAGATGAACTTTGATTCACAAAGGAATGACTTTGAGTGTTTAAAGGTGAGTTCTTGTGAATTTTTTCTTTTGAAAAATGTTCTAAGGAAAAATATGATTTTTGAACTCTTGAACTCGACCTAAAATGAAAGAGGCATATATATAAGGTGTCAAAATGAAGTGACAACGTTTTGATAAGTTTTCAAAAAATATGCCTTGACCGTTGTTCACCCGTTATACATAGGGTGGGTGTACAGCGGTACACTTGGGAAATTGAAGAACATGTTCTTCATGGCCGTTGTTCACCATGGGCGATATTGGGGTGACCAAGGAGCGATTGCTCTCGGGTCTGGTGAGCAACTGTTCACCCACTTTACGTAGGGCGGCTGAACAGCAATTGAACAGCGATGGAAAAAATCCATCAGGTGCCCCACAGTACATAGGGTGGGCGTACAGCGGGTAAGAGCAATTTTGCTCATTGCCTTTGGTAGGCGATATACGTAAAGCGACCCAAGGGCTGGTGTACAACGCCTCTCAAATAAAATGCATCCTAAATGATCTATCATGATATGGCATTTTAATCCTAAGATGCAATCAATTTAAACATGAAAGAAGAGAGATTAATGAACATTAATGCACAAGTATTAAAAAGACACAAGATACAAGAATAAGAATTATGCATGAGTTGTGAGTGTGTGCAACTACATCTTTTCAAAGCAAGTAAGCACTTAGAAATTTACCTTTGGTGCTTCTTCTCTTGAGGTCTTGAGAGGGCCTTGGTTGTGCAAAGCACCAACTATCAAATGCCTAAGCTACCCTTACATCAAACCCCACATGTGGTTTGTCACTTAAATAAGCCAATCAAACTTGAGGAACTTACAAGGTTAAACTTTTCGAGTGCTTCTTTGAACAAAATGTCAACACTGCTCCCGGTATCAATCAGGAAGCGGTGAACCTGGCAATTGGCTATTTGCACTGTGATCACCATCAGGTCATCATATGGCTGCACCATGTTGTAGACATCCTCTTCTGTGAAAATGATCTGGCTTGCACGAGGGGGGTCCTGGGATCCCCTAGTGACTCGGAATACATCGTGACCGGTAGTGAGTCGAGGGATCTTCCTAGCATGGTTCTTCCTTGAATTATTAGAGGTTCTTGCTATTGTTGGGCCTCCGCTAATGGTGTGAATGATTTGGATTTTTTGCATTAGATCCTTCCCCTTATCCTCATTCTTTCATTTGCTTCTTACATTTCTCTCTATACCTCCTTCCCTATTTTGATGCTATCCCGTACCTGTTGCAAAAATTCAACCAGTAGACCACCCCTTACCAATCCTTCGATTTGGTTACAGAGGGTGTAGCATTCTGATGTGTTATGTCCCACATCCTCATGGAAGTCACAGTACTTGTAATGGTTCCTCTTGTCAGCCGGGATCTTTATAGGACTGAGAATACTAAGTAAACCCCTGTTCTAGATGGCGAGGTATATGGTCTCCCGGGATACATTGAGAGGGGTATAGTGTTTGTATCCGTCCTCCTCTCCCCGTTATCCATGCTACCTCCCTTGGTGGAGGTGTTGTTCTAGAAGGGGTCCTTCTTACTGGGTATCACTTTCGGTGTAGGGGGAAAAATGGTGGTCAGTACGTAGACCAGTTTGGAGGTTGATTTTGAAACTTCTTGACTGGTCTGGGTTTTGGAACCTTTTTCTTCTAGCGTTTGGCAGATCGGGCTTCATCATGCTCAACTTTGATTCGGAGTTGCTCATCTATCTCTACCTACTCCAAAGCCCTGTCGTAGGCCTCCTGGTACGTTTCAGGTTGGAGTTTAGCAAATGACCAGAATAACCTACCAGCCCATAGATTTCTTCGGAAGTTGGCTAGAGTCTCCTTTTCAAAGAACCATTGGATCACCTCTTTGTGAAATTTTTCCACATAGGACCTCAGCGTTTTACCATGCTCTTGGATCACGTACTGGAGCAGGATAGGGTCTTCGGGACGAGGCTTGATTCCTTGAAATTGAGCATAGAAATCTTTTGTAAGCTGTGTAGAAGAATCTACGCTACCTGGGGATAATTTCCTAAACCAAATCTTGGCGCAATCTGTCAAGGTTGAAGGAAATATCCTACACATTGATAACCGGGTAGCATTCTGAATCTCCATCTAGTGTAAAAAGCTCTCTAGGTGGCTTAGGGGGTCTTCTGATCTGGAATACTTCTCGGCTAGCATTTTGAATTTGGGAGGTAGCTCTACCTCCCTAATTCTTCTTGAGAATGGTGCATTCATCTCTCCCAAGGGTTTTTTTTCACGTTCCCTGGTGCTTCCCCTTTCTCAACTCTTCGATCTCCTTTGCCATTCTGGCCATCTAGTCTAAGAGGTGCCTGGGTCCACCGTTCTTGAACTAGGCTTCTGAACCTTCATTGTCTGAGGTTTCGGATACCACGATTGCCTCCTTACACTCCTCTCTCTGAGGGTGATTTCCTCAAGGATTCCTTCTTGGTCCGGTACTTCCACCGGTATCGGGCTATGGAACCCTATCCTCTACTACCGGTCTTGCTATTGGCCGATTCCTCCTAGGAGGGATATCAATCGTATATTTTACCTTTCGGGGTCTGAAATCCATGGGTGGTTTGGAATTGGGAGTGGTGGTCCAAGTTTGTCAAAGACCGGTACTCGTGTACCCGATCCTGCCTCTTTTGTGTTCCTGGGTACTTTAAAGGGTATTCCCTGGGCAATCATCCGGAGGCAAATGCTTTCCACAAAAGCAACGGCCTACTGTTCCATGGTATCTCGGTTGGTTTCTTAGACAGCTAGGCCTTAGGCGGGGAGTGTGCATTTGGTGGAGGAACCGATGCTGGGTTGTGGTTCCTTGATCCCTTACCCTGCATTTGGACTCTTTGGGCAGAGGCGAGGGATAGGGGTCCCGATTGGTCGGGCTACCCTTGAAAGGATCGGAGTCTTATCTTTGTGCCTTCTAGGTAGAACTAGGCAGTTTCTTTGGAAATGGATGGGAGGATACTTCCCATAGACAGCGCCAAAATATGTTAATGCAAAATATCAAAGAGGTCAAATTCCAATTAACACATTATACGTGTAAGGATTCCCATATATTGATTGGCTTATTTCGTGGACAAACCACTTGTTGGGGTTGATTGTGTAAGGGTAGTTTAGGTGATTGAACTTCAAGCTCGAAGGCCCTTTCAAGATCTCAATGGACAAGCACGCCAAAGGTATAATCTCTAGTGCTTAATTTTTCCTTGAAGAGATTTAGTTAGCACACACACACTTAGCATACTTGCATTTGTGTGCATACTCTTCACATGTCACTTTACACACTAGCACTTTGATTGATATCTTGTTGTGTGTATATGTGCTTAGTAATTCGTTTCCCGATAGTGTTCGGAAACGTCTGCGCATGCACTAGAATGTGCTTGGTTTTACGCGAAGACCGCCCACGGAGAATGCTCTTGGCTTCTCCTTTAGATTCACCATCACTGGTGAATCGACGGTTTGATCGGTGACCTGGCCGCTGAATTAAAACCGTCGTTTCAGTCCAGAAAGGTCTGGAGTGATTCTATGGTTACGATCGGTGGCCACCGACCACCGTTCGAAACTGCCGATCATACCTGATTGATTTAATCTCTCAGTTTGATTCTGCGGTTGGTTCGGCGGTTTCGAAACCACCGATTGAAACCGCCGTTGTTCCCCTATTCTTCTCGGGTTCAATTCGGCGGTTGTAAACGGTGGCCTGGCCGCCGAATGAAACCGCCGATCATGCGATTTCAGGGGCAAACTTGTCTTTTCACATGCTCTGTTTTTCATGCCTATAAATATCTCACTTTCTCTTGTTCTGAATATGACTCTTTGATTATCAAGAACCCTATATTTTAAAGAGAGATTTTGAGAAAAAAAAGCAACCAAGTTTACTCATTTAAACACTCAAATACATTCCTTTGTGCATCAAAGTTCATCCATGAATGGGTTTGCATCCATCCATGAATGGGTTTGCATCATCACAACATGCTTGGTAAGATTTTGATTAATTTCATCTTATTTTAGTATTTTACTATCAAGCATATTCTCTTTTAATTTACTTGTATGTTTTTGATCATATGATAAATACAAGAATAGAGAATTAATTGTGATGAATTAATTGAGTGTTGTATTATGATAGCTAATTAGGTTTTTGATTAATCTTGATTAGCTAAGCTATTTGACATGTCATTTAGCAATTGATATCTAGGGTTGATTTAAATTAATTATATCATCATCCTAGATAAGCATCTAAGGTTACCTAACCTTGTTTGTTATTTGAATATTTATACATATTCACATAGGTTGCATAATCTCTTCATTGAGAATTAAGTCTTGAGGCTAAGATTGCTTAGACCTCAAGCAATTTGACTAGAGCCACTTTTAAAGGCCCGAGTGGTAGAAGTGGGGGGTTATTGATCGGAGTGTTAGACGAGATCTACATAGGTTGTAAACTCCATTTCAATTAGTGGATTTCGAGATCCGAGTGTGGCGCACTAAACAACCCGTGGTTTTTCCCAGTGGTTGGGTTTCCACGTATACATCAAGTGTTATTTAAATTCCACACTATATTACACTTGCTTGTTTTTTTGACTAGTAAGGGCATTTTCGTAAAATTGACTTGCATGCGAAAATTGGGTAATAAAGCTTAAAATCTATTCACCCCCCCCCCCCCCCCCTCTAGATATATATCGAACACACCATTAATTTGTTTCGGTATGCATTACCAAGACAAAAGAATAATATTGTTTTATTGATAAATGATACACAACTTGAATGATACAATGTGGGTTTATGGGGGGTTTAGGTATGAGTTTTCTGACAAAATAGGTGATGGCGATCTCGTGCTAGTCAATAAGTGGAAAAACTGTCATCAAAATTCGATCAAAAATCGGATCCCCTCTCTTTAGAGAGTCTTGTAAATTTTATAGGTCCCTTTTCTTACTACTCTCTCCGTTAATTAGTCAATCAATTTAGCAATCAAAGGGACATTGATGGTGGCTTCATTTAGGCGTGGGAATAATCCCAAATCAAGTGATTTGTTTCCCTTCTTGGCGAACTTGATAGAGTTGAGTAATCCCATTTAAATGGAGTTTACAGATGGCGAGAAAAGTCAACTTTCCTTTATTCAAATGCTGGCGCTTACTGTCCTTCATGATAGCCTTCTCTTTTGATGTATTGAAAACTCCTTTGTTTAGTATGATCCATGTTGCCTAGTAGATCGGTTCTAAGAGGAATCATGGTATCGGGGTATTGTGCATGTCACTAGACCATGGTACTAGTATTCCTTGGGTATCAAGGAACCGGGATGGTGTGGTAGCGGGGTCCTCTGGATTTTGACTTCAATGTTTCCTGATACATGGGGATCTGGGTAACCTTGATACCTGGGGATCTGGGTGACCCCGATCCCGATCCCAATCCCAATCCCAATCCCAATCCTGATCCCGATCCCGATCCCGATCCCGATCCCGATCCCGATCCCGATCTTGATTCCGATTTCGATTCACAGATGGCGTATCTGAGTATACAGGTCTCGGCTTCTTCCTAGGGTAGCTGGATGCTTCCTGTAGTGTCCTTCTGCTTCACTTTGTCTTGGCAATGATGGAAAATTCTTCTTTGGACCCTTGCCTTTTTATGCAGTTAACAAACGCTAAAAGAGACATTGAGAGATACTTGAGAGAAAAGGCATAAAGATTGCTCATATAATTCTCTAAACTCATTTCCATGTGCATCAAACATCATCTAAACATCATCTAAGATCATCTAGGATGTATCTATGCATGAGTCTTCTTCAACACACATGACTTGGTAAGTTGAACACCATCTATTCATTTTTGTGTTCTTTCTTAGCAAGAAATCTCATTTATTACTTGTATTCATTTAGATTATAAACTATCTTTAAGATTGAGATTATGTGTTGATTGATTGAGTAGTTTTGTGATAGCTAGGTTTTCAAGTTTATATAACTTCTAGCTAATTTATCACATTAATTGATTGAGATTGTTTGTGATAGCTATTGTATCTAAGATTGGATATCCTTTACATAACTAAGTTGTATGCCATGACATAGAGCAATATTGATTTCTAGGATTGTTCTTATTGACATCTTGAAATCCTAGATAAGCATTTAGTGTAACTGTAAGGATTCTCATATCTTGATTGGCTTATTTCGTTGACAAACCACATATTGGGGATTCTTTGTAAAGGTAGCTTAGGTATTGGTGTTCAAGTTAAATGCGCTTTGAAGACCTCATCATTCATAAGCACCAAAGGTAAATCTATATGTGCTTGATTTGCTATGAAGAGATTTAGTGCACACACACACATTCCATGCATTTCCATACTTTGTGTATTTTGTATGTCCTTATGTGTGTACATTCATGTTTATATAATATCTTTTCTTGCATATTTTGTTGATTGCATCTAGTTGTTCAAATGCCATGACATGATTAGAACTAGGTTGCATTGTGTATGAATGGGCGCTGTTCACCCGACCTACAGGCGCTCTTCGAACATGTAAGGTTCATGATTTGTATTGGCTTGATTCCATTGCAAAACACTCTATATTTGTATTAGTTGTTGCTTAGGATATTCTTTGAAGAAAGGAAGCTTAAAAAGTGAAGAGCAACGTTTAGTGCAAAAGTCGTCCTCAAGAGGTGAAAAGCGTCAAAGGTATATCTTGACTTCTATCCTCTTGCAAGGCGTTAGAGCACACACGCACAATTCATACATGTGTGTCCCTGCATCGTGGTTCAAACATTTGGTATAACACATTCACACACTCCATAGTATGCTCATGCATTGATCTTGTATAGACAAACATTGTGGAATTGCATGCTTTGTGACTATCTCTTTGATATGGCATGCTTGTGTGAATATGTGTTTATTTGTTTGTGTATTTTGTGTTTAGGACTTGAACATGTTCTTATTTAATGCCTTATTGAGTTCCGGTCGTTTCGGTTACTCATTCATAAGGTTTCGAGTCCAAACAATGTGACTATGCTACTTTTCGTTCTCATTCGTTGAGTTGACTTCATTGTCATTTTCTGAGATGATTTCTCAACCATTTTACAAAGTTTTGTAGTCATAGTCGTGCGTGAGGGAGTCATGATTCGTAATCTGAAAACGGATTTGAAATCGGAGTTCGGATGCCCAAGATATGGCTGAAGAACCGGAGAGTGCGCGAGAGTGGTGTGGAAGGCCGTGAGCCACCTTGCCCACGCCGTGAGGGAGGCCGTGAGGCTCACGGCCAGAGGGGCTCTCTGCCCCCGTGAGCCTCACGTGCCCCCCACGGGAGGGTGACGTGGCTCATGTTGATTGGCCTCTGAAATCCTTCTCTCTCCTCCTTTTTAAACTCTCCTCCTTCCCTCCACACTTGTTGAAGATCTTGATGAACATTTCACGAATTCTAAAGATTTTCTTCATATTTTAGTTTTAGTGTTTTGATCATATCTCTCTCATACGAACTTGAAATCAATCGATTCAAAAGCCAAAATTGTTGGTCTTGAAGAGAGCTACAAACCCCTAGCATTTCCAGAGGGATCTGACTTCGTCATTGTTCCCAGAAGCCTGTTCTTCATTACTAGTTCAAGGTTGTTTGTTCAACTTCTTCTTTTTCAATTTCATCTTTGATCATCTCTTGATTCTTACTATTTGATTGATGAAATTTGTTGAGAAGTATGTTAGATCATATGCTAGGGTTGTTTGATCATTTGTCAATTAAGTTTTAGCTTTGTGATTTCTCTTGAATATATTTGTGCTAAACTTGATTCAACATGAAATTGATTCTAGAAAATGTATATATGATGTGCTTCATGTTATTTTCTAGGTTTTATTTCATGATCTAAGAACTAGGTTTTTAGTGTGATATATTGAATATTCATACCTTGTTCTTATTGATTTGCATGTCTTGATTTCTAGATAATCTTGTGATTGTGTGTTGAAAGCATATTCTAGATTGTCATTGAACATGTACATTTTGCTTGATTGATCATCTAGCTTAATTTGATTGTGTTTGCATCATTTGCATCACTTTAGATCATAGCCTTGCATTAGGTTGAAGTCTCTAGCAAAATGAGTGAAGCTTTGTGGATAGAGCAAGGAAGTCTTGATTAGAGTCGGGAGGACTCGGATAATCAGGCAAGGGAGTCTTGTCTAGGGTTAGGAGGATCCGGATAGGCAACCAAGAAATCTTCTTAGAGACGTGAGCGTCTTGGATAGGAAGTTTCTTTCTAGAGGTGTGGGATACATCTCGGATAGGAAGTAGGTTTGGTGATTCACTAGCCCGAGGGTAGATTAGGAGTTGATAGCTTCAGCGAATATCATGAGTTGATAGCTTGAGTGTGTAAGTCCTTTTTGACATAGTGGATTGCTTTGCCGGTGGTTGTGGTATCAACCCGTGGATGTTTCCTCTTTGAGGTTTTACCAAGTAAAAATACTTGTGTTCATTTTTGTTTTTACTTTTCTTTATCTTCCATATCTTTCATTGATTGCATATCTTGTAAATTGATTAACTCTTGTATAAGTGAAATCAATTAATTTGTCAAATATAATCAAGTGTGCATTTTCTTTGATATATTCCGCATTATTTTTAAATTGGAAGAATTTGGAGCCTATACCTATTCACCCCCCCTCTAGGTATATTTCACTACTACTTAAGGGAAATTTCAGAACAGCGGCCCAAAAAGGGGAAAGAGCAAATTTGCTCTTAACCGCTCTACACCCGCTCTACGTAGAGCGGGTGAACAGCGGTGCCACTGGTGATGTTTTTCACACCTGATGGTCCGCCAAAAAATCGCTCTACGAACAGCGGGTGAAGGGCGGCTCTCAAAACCCCTAGAGCAACCGCCCCTAGGTCACCTGGTTTTCGCCCTACGTAGGGCTGTCACGAAGAACATGTTCTTCACAAACCCAAGTGAACCACTGTACACCCGCCCTACGTAGAGCGGGTGAGCAGCGGTCATGGCAATTTTTCTGCCAGCTTTTCAAAACGACGCCATTTTACTTAGAGGCCCTATATATATGCCTATTTCATCTTAGGTCGTTTTTAGAGAGTTCAAAATCATATTTTTACTTAGCATATTTTTCCAAGAGAAAAATTTCAGTAAGGAACTCACATTTGATTACTCAAACACTTTTCTATGATCATCGATCATCATCTAGCATCATCCTTGATCATCTAGATGTCATTTTGCATGGGTTTTTCAACACACTGTGCTTGGTAAGTTTTTCACTAATATCTTACATATATTGTGTCTTTCTTAACAAGCAATCTCATTTATCACTTGTATATTATTCATATATCTGTTAGATACAAGATTGAGATTAGTGTATTGACTGTTTGAGAGTTGTATTGTGATAGCTATCTAGGTTTTCATAATCTATGTTTAGCTAAGCTATTTGACATGTCATTTAGCTCTTAATATCTAGGATTGATTTAATTGTTATATCATCATCCTAGATAAGCATCTAAGGTTCCCTAGCCTTGTTTGTTATTTGAATATCATCATATATTCACATAGGTTGCATAATCTCTTCATTGAGAATTAAGACTTGTGGCTAAGAGTGCTTAGGCCACAAGCAAATTGGACTAGAGCCATTTTTAAAGGCCCGCATGGTAGAAGTGGGGGGTTATTGACCGGAGTGTTAGACGAGGTCTACATAGGTTGTAAACTCCATTTCAATTAGTGGATTTCGAGGTTCAAGTGTGGAGCACTAAACAGCCCGTGGTTTTTCCCAGCGGTTGGGTTTCCATATATATATCTAGTGATATTTAATTTCCGCACCATATTACACTTGCTATATTATATTGACAATTAGGGGTATTTTCGTAATCTTGACTATACACGAAAATGTTAGGATTATGCTCAATAGCAAGAGTGTAATAGTGTTTTTGACAATCTATTCATATTAATAATGTGATTTCTGGTTTAACAAATCTTATAGCATTTATAGTTTAATTATTATAATTGTCAAAAGTAAATAATCATAAGGTCAAAAGACTATGAGAAAAGAAGAATTGTTCGTACATCTGGATATGTATGAGGTAGACACAATTCTTTAGTTAGTCTTGAATAATGTTCACAACTTAAGTTAAAGGTTGGGCACCTTTATCTTGTTAAAGTTGTAGAATTCTTTTGCTAGCATTTGAGTGGGATCAAATGAGTTATGATGAGTCTGAAATCATCGGAGGGTCTTCTAGTAAAAGAATCTAGTGCACTGGGTGCATTGAACTGGATCACAATGAAATACTTTATCTAGAACCGTCAATAGATAATAGTCTTTTCATTATTAGGACAATCAGAGAGTCTATCTTAATCCTGAGATAAATGATGGACTTATGGTTGCAAGTGGTATCATTTGAGTTATCAATGAGTACGATTATATAGCATAGTCTATCCTCGATAGTTTGGTGATATTCATTTGTTAATCGATAGAGGACTTCATTTATAGATATGGACATCGTGGCTCAATTTATTAAATGAGAGTAGAATATCATCATATGGATGTTTTGAGGTATTGGATATTGAATCTTAACGTTAAGTTTTCGATAGAGTCTATTGAAACATGGCTTCTGGACAAGTCAAAATATCCAAGTTCAAAATGTGGTCATATGAGTAAATATGGTAACTTGGAGAGCTATAGGCGGTCTATGAGCTCTAGGCGATTACTGATATTCTTTACGAGGATACACCATCTCCTATAAGATTGTCTAGGGTATGAATGAGAATCATTTACTTATTCCATCTTTATTTAAGAGTGCAATTTTAGTTCTTTAGTGGAATGAACTAAAGTTAATTGATTGAACCTAAGTGAATCATTTGTTGATTGTGATTGGGTTATGTCTATTGGAGCTTAAATTTAGATAGGCCCGCCAAGATCCCCAATCCACACGGACTTGCATGGATCACTTGATATATTCTACCGGACCAATTTATGGGTCCATCTAGAATTGTATTTAATATATTAAGAATATAATTTGCACATTATTTATTTAATGGGTTGATCAATTATATTAATATATTAATGAAAGGCATGTGGGCTTGTTTCTTTTAGTAAGAATGGGTCTGGTTCACATGTGGGCTTTTTAATTAAAGTCTAATAGATTAAATAAAATAAGAAAATAATATTAGGCCCATGTATATGGTGTGGGCGGCAAGACTACAATAATAGTCTAAAATATTATTTTATTTTATTGATTGATTAAATGGAAATTAATTAATTTATTAGTTAATCATTTAATTGAGAATCAAAATCTTTTTCTGACTAGGAAATATGTTTCTTAGTAGTATACTATTGTGGTAGTATAATAAATATAAAAGACTTTATTTGGTAAGTAGATAAATAAGGCATTTATTTATCTAGTCAAATAAGGAAGTCTTTTATATAGTCACAAATACACTAAAGAGTTGGATTAGGGTTTGGAATTCTAAGGAAATCTACCTAGGGTTAGGATTTAAGTCAAAAGACACAAATCCTACATGGTAAAGGATTTCGGCCTCAATATATAAATATATATGAAATATATATGGCAATTAATTGCCGGAATATATAGATATATATATATATATATATATATATATATATATATATATTTAGGGGTTGTCTATAGAACAACGGTGTACTAAACACCGCTACCTGTTGTTTACCTATAAACTTGTTGAGTAGGTTACCATTTAATCCAAGACAATTTAAATTTTTGCTTTATTAACTGTTCCTTATGTAAAACAATCATTTCTTTTCAAATTTAAAAAACAATCAATGCAGCTGACAAAAACAATAAATGTGTTTCAAATTTAAACATCAATCATTTATTTTTAAAATTAAGTCTGTTCCCGTTATTCGATTTGCATTTGTACTATGTGATAACACTCGATATGAGTAAATATCATTTGAAATGTGTGATTACATTAGATACAGGTAAACATAATTCGGAATGTGTGATAACAGTCGATACAGGTGAATAGTTAAAAATATAATAGGGCTGGTGAATCTAATGTCCAACGAAGTAAGAGAATTGATAGAGCTTTGGGTACAGGTTTACAACCCCCTTGTCCTAGTGTCCGAGTTTGATATATATATATATATTTTTCTAGTAAGAGAAGTGTTTTTTTTTTTTTTTTTTTAATGAAATAATTGACAATAGTCCCACACCAGGCATACATGCCCATTGTACTTACATCATTCATATTAACAACAACAGTATATATGGAAAAAAAAAATACATAAACAAAATTGTAATCCAGAAACTTCATTTTTTATTGTGCTTTTTTATAGATCCAACATACATCTCTGTTAAAAATAAAAATAAAAATAAAAATAAAATTTTAAAAACCTTATTAAAGTCAGATTAGCCCAGACCTCAAAGGGCTCTAGCTCGTCAACAGACAAGCCCAAGAACTCTAAAACCCAAAGCCCATCGTTACTTCAATAGGTTTAAATGTTAGGCCCAGTTGGGAGGCCTATTGTTCAATGTCTAGACATTACTTTACTACTTATAAACCCTTTTAATCCCTTTTTATTTTTCGATGTGGGATTCGCATTATACAGTGTTTCAATAAAACTGTTCCATCCTCTACAACGAGTGATATTTACATAATCACGTTGTGATTGTATTAAAATATTTACGATCACAAATACTATTTTAAGTTAAAAAAAACCTTATTAAAGTTAGACTAGCTAAAGCATCAAATGGCTCTAGCTCGTCAAGAGACAAACCCAAGAACCCCAAGACCCAAAGCCAATGGTTACTGTTTACGATTATACTGTTTATTCAGTGATTATAAATATATATTCAATTACATAATATATATAATATGAATTCTGATTGAAATTGTTTATATCGACTCTTTCAAATGTAATTATACTTCTGAAGTTGTAATTGTAATCATATATATTCAAATACAGAATTTATGTAGATTGTATTCTAATGATTAGCCCAAGCATCAAAGGGCTCTAGCTTGTCAAGTGACAAGCCCAAGAACCCCAAGACCCAAAGCCTATCATTACTGTTTATTTAGTTATTATATAAATAAAAAGTCAATCACATAAGATATGTAATATGGATTCTGATTGAAACTGTTTATATCGACTCTTTCAGATGTAATTATACTTATTACATTGTAGTTGTAATAATATATTTTCAAACACAGAATATATATAAAATGTATTGTAATGACTAGCCCAAACATCAAAGGGTCGTAGCTCGTCAAGAGATAAGCCCAAGAACCTCAAGACCCAAAGCCCATCGTTATTGTTTGTGATTATACTTTTTATTTAGTGATTATATAAATAAAACATCAATCACATAAGATATGCAATATGGATTCTGATTGAAATTGTTTATATCGACTCTTTCATGTGTGATTATACTTCTAAAGTTATAGTTGTAATAATATATATTCAAACACAGAATTTATGTAACTTGTATTCTAATGACTAGTCCAAGCCCCAAAGGGCTCTAGCTCATCAAGAGACAACCCCAAGACCCAAAGCCCATTGTTACTATTTACGATTATACTGTTTACTTAGTGATTATACAAATAAATAGTCAATCACATAAGATATGTAATATGGATTCTGATTGAAACTGTTTATATCGACTCTTTCAGATGTAATTATACTTATTACATTGTAGTTGTAATAATATATTTTCAAACACAGAATATATATAAAATGTATTGTAATGACTAGCCCAAACATCAAAGGGTCGTAGCTCGTCAAGAGATAAGCCCAAGAACCTCAAGACCCAAAGCCCATCGTTATTGTTTGTGATTATACTTTTTATTTAGTGATTATATAAATAAAACATCAATCACATAAGATATGCAATATGGATTCTGATTGAAATTGTTTATATCGACTCTTTCATGTGTGATTATACTTCTAAAGTTATAGTTGTAATAATATATATTCAAACACAGAATTTATGTAACTTGTATTCTAATGACTAGTCCAAGCCCCAAAGGGCTCTAGCTCATCAAGAGACAACCCCAAGACCCAAAGCCCATTGTTACTATTTACGATTATACTGTTTACTTAGTGATTATACAAATAAATAGTCAATCACATAAGATATGTAATATGTATTCTAATTGAAACTGTTTATATCGACTCTTTTATATGTAAATATACTTATTAAGTTGTGATTGTAATAATAAATTTTCAAAAACACAATATATATAAAATGTATTCTAATTTATATTTTTAGAATATGTTGTCATGCATTTATCAATACAAATATTCATATATCAACAGTCTTCAAAATATGGATTCTTATTGTAATTGATATAAAAAGTGTTGTCATGCATTTATCAATGCAAATATTATATACAGAATATGTTTTACATGTGATTACACATATTAAATTGTGATTATATAATTAAAATATTATATAAATAAAATCGACTCTTTTAACGTTAATTATACATATTCAATTGTGCTTGTAATGAAATATAAGTAATCACAAAAAATATCTAATTTGTATTCTAATTGATATTTTTACAGAAAAAGTTATTATGCATTTATCAATACAAATCTTCGTATATCAACACTCTAAGAAATATGATTATATGTCTTAAACTGTAATTCCAAAACAGACATTCGATCACGAAACATATATAATATGGATTGTTACTACAATTGTTACATTGATTAAAATCGTGACCACAAAACATAGTTAATATGGATTTTAACTGATGCATATAACATATTCCACCGATGTGTTGGTCGTAACCCACCAATAGTGTGCTATGCAGCTCAATAGTGTGCGTAACAGACTGTTGGTGGGATACCACGAACACATTAACTGGCGATTCATGATACATTGAATAAACTCGTGACCACAAACCATATTTAATATGGATTCTAACTTATACATATAACCTATCTCTCTAATGTGTTGGTCGTAACCCACCAACGGTGTGCTATGCAGCTCAATAGTGTGCGTAACAGACTGTTGGTGGGATACCACCAACACATTAACCGATGAGTAAGACATACACACAAAATTTCTAAGTGCTTATGAAATTATGTTTAATGCCTTATAAAGAACATATATTTATTAAAATGTCAACAATTAGTAACTGAATCGCAATTCATGTACAATGTCGATATGCTTATTTTTTTTTTTTAATAAAACAATGTGAATATGTTATAATTAGTGAAAAGAATACTCGGTGTGTTCTAAATATGTTATCTAGAGGGGGGTGAATAGATTTTAACTATTATTACCCAATTTTCGCATGCAAGTCAATTTTACGAAAATGACCCTACTAGTCAAAAATACATACAAGTGTAATATAGTGCGGAATTTAAATAACACTTGATGTATACGTGGAAACCCAACCACTGGGAAAAACCACGGGCTGTATAGTGCGCCACACTCGGAACTCGAAATCACTAATTGAAATGAAGTTTACAACCTATGTAGACCTCGTCTAACACTCCGGTCTGTAACCCCTCACTTCTACCCAGCGGGCCTTTATTAGCAACCCTATTCCAATTTGCTTGAGGCCTAAGCACTCTTAGCCTCAAGACTTACTTCTCAATGAAGAGAAACAACCTATGTGAATATATATATGAATATTCAAATAACAAACAAGGCTAGGTAACCTTAGATGCTTATCTAGGATGATGATATAATCAATTTAATCAACCCTAGATATCAATTGCTAAATGACATGTCAAATAGCTTAGCTAATCAAGATTAAGCAAAAACCTAATTAGCTATCACAATCAACACTCAATCATTTTCATCATAAATAATCTCTAACTTGTATCTAGCATATAATCAAAAGCATTCAAGTAATTAAAGAGATGTATTAATATGAAAAACACTAAAGTAATATGAAATTAGTGAAGAACATACCAAATAAGATGTGATGATTCAAAACCATGCATGGATCAATTCTATGAAGGCATAGAAGATCAAATATGAAATTTGATGCAAAAGGGACTTGATTTGAGTGTTTAAAGTTGAGTTCTTGATTTGATTTTTTCTCAAAAATCTCTCTTGAATGTTTAGGGTTCTAAGGTCTCAAAGAACTTGATCAGAGAATGAGAAAATAAGATATTTATAGACATCAAGAATTGGGCATGTGAAAAGACAATTTTGCCCCTGAAACGCACCGATCAGCGGTTTCAATCGGCGGCCAGGCCGCCGATAACGACCGCCGAATTGAGCTCGTGAAGAACAGAGCATCAACGGCGGTTTCATTCGGCGGTTTCGTGACCGCCGATCCAACCGCCGAATCAAACCCGAGGGATTAAAATCGATCAGGTATGAACGGCGGTTTCGAACGGCAGTCGTGACCGCCGATCTGGACCGCATAATTGCTTCAGACTAATCTGGATTGAAACGGCGGTTTCATTCGGCGGCCAGGCCGCCGATCATAACCGCTGATCACCAACAATGGTGAAAACCAAGGAGAAGCCAAGGGCATTCTCCATAGGCGGTCTTCGCGTGAAACCAAGCACTCATTAGTGCAAGCGCGGACGTTTCCGAACAATGTCGGGAAACGAATTATAAGGCACATATACACACAACAAGATATATCAACCAAAGTGCTAGTGTGTAAAGTGACATGTGAAGAGATGCACATAAAAATAAGCAAATATGCAATCATAGCAAGAATGCTAAGTGTGTGTGTGCTACTAAATCTCTTCAAAGAAAACCAAGAACAATAGATTATACCTTTGGCGTGCTTGTATCTTGAGGTCATGGAAGGGCCTTTGATCTACAACATTAAACACTTAGACTACCCTTACATTCAAAACCCCAACATGTGGTTTGACCACGAAATAAGCCAATCAACAAAACGGGAATCCTTACAATTAGAAAACAGTAAATGAGAATTCTAACCAAGACCAAACAACAATTATCATCATACAAGAATAAACGATAAAAAAACATAAATATGGAGAGCAAAAATTATCCATCGAAACATGTTCAAGCAAACATATTTATACATTTCAAAACTTACATCCAGAAGATAATCATGTTCATATTGAACCGTTGCAATCAAATCTAACATTGGCCATTCATCAAGCACATTGCAGATCAAAGAATAAGAAACAGATAAATTCTCTTCAAAGAGCAAAAATTATCCATCGAAACATGTTCAAGCAAATCTTGTTTCATTTTCAAAACTTACATACCGAAGGTAATCATATTCGTATTGAACTATTGCAACTATATCAAACATTTGCCATTAAACAAACAGGTACTATCACTATAAAACATTCATCAAACACGTAGTAGATCAAAGAAGAAGCAACACTAATAAATGCTTTTCGAATATGGATTCTATAAAGAATAAGACATACATATTTTTCATGTTCAGTCTGTGCAAAAACATTTTACAAACACGAATTATCATAATAAACCCTTCAACAAACACATGCAGGATTACGAAACCAATCAAAATATCTTCAAACTTTTGAGTACAAAAGCTTGCAAAAACCTAAATATATATATATATATTTACAAAGATCAGACCGTGCGATTTTCACAAACCTCTAAGGTCTATTAATCTTATCACATAAGCCTCTCGTTAACAGAAGAATAGTTGCGTGATGGACAATGTTTAGTGAAAGGAACAATAGTGGTATGATGAAAAGAGTTGTATTTAGGGTTTCAAATCGTGAATCAAAGACAGAGAGATGCTAAATGTCTTTTGATGTTAAAAAAAGGGTAAAAAATGAAATTATATTTATGCTTTGCATTGGAAATTATTTTAATAATAAATTTCAGGTTATGCATGCGTAAGAGAATATGAATACAACCTTTCCCAACAAAACAAACAATTTGCAACCACTACTATTTTTCAATAAAAAAAGAAATCTAAATATCCAGATTTATCAAATTTAGAAAAATAACAATTTAAAAGTCAGAATAATTACATGTAAACACTTAAGTAAATATATAATTGCAGAATATTATATATAAAATTTAAACAAGTTCAAACTTAAGATACAGTTATAAACTTTTGACAAATTTTTTTTATAAAAAAAAAACAATAGTGATAATGAATTTTAAACAAACTCAAAAATCATAAAAACGTGACTACACCATCTAGGTATGAATGCGATAAACCATCACACCATTATCAGACTCAGTCAAGTATAATGATTCATCTTTTCGACTTCTAACTACATATGACAACCAGTAATCATCACAAAAAATTAAAATATATTGAATCGAAATTATTAAATTACAAAACAGTAATCGAAAGTTATGAAATTATAGAAAAAAAAAGTAAGCAACCTGGCGTGGTGAAGATTGTTCCAAGTTTGATGAATGTACACAGTAAACTGTATGTGTGTGAAAGAGAGAGGGAGAGAGAGAGAGGAGAGGTAGGGTTTCTGAATGTTATGTATGATGTTATAATGTGCTGTAGGGTTTTTTATTTTATTTTTTATTTATAGATCATATTTATAAAATTACTCAAATAGCCTTAACACACCATAAAATATTATTTGAAACGATACATTTATTGTACAGATTTCAAAATATTTGTTTAATCAATTTTGTTTTTTTTAATATCCCGAATCCATTAAGAATACAGGTTTTCTGGAAGCAATTAATGTTTCATCTTCCCTTTCCTTATTACTATTTTCTATATATTTTTATTAAATTAGATCCATTACATTTAGGAAATAAAAAAGAAAGGTTTGAATTTTTATTATTATTTAGAAACGAAAGGTTTTAAAATATTAACTTTTATTTATTTATTTGAACATGTTAACTTTTTGAATATTGTTAGGCAGCTCAAATTAGTTGGCTATATGATTCAATTTTTTTTTTCTCTTTATACAATCAATTCAACTAAGGATATTTGGCCATATGATGTTATTTTATTGTTCTAACATAAAAATAAATTAATGTAGGGTTGCTTTATGATGCACGCTTTTTTTTTTTTTTTTTTAAAGTTATGATGCATGTTGTTAATATATGATTAAGGATCATTTTCATGTAAAAGTGATCATTTTATCACATTCATTGATGTATACAAAATTAATTAAGCATTCATAGTGTAATGTTAATGTCAAGGATGTTAATATATATTAATATGCCAAACATGTAACAACACAATTCATGTTCCAACATGTTTTTAATATTTAAAATTTAGAACTTATAACGTTATTATAAAATGTTTATAACAACACAATTCATGTCTCCATATGCATATAAAGTTATTTAAGCACTACTATATAGCACGAATACGGATACGGGTACGGGATACGGATATGGTATGATACGGGGATACGACAATTCTCTAAAAACTAGGATACGGATCTTTAGCTCTTTGTAGTGTTATATTCTTCCTCTTCGAAGCATTTTCGGTTAAGTTGGTTCTTCAGAAAAAATTATGGAAAAAATATAATACATGCTTGATAAGTGATACCGATCGAAGCTTTTTCGGTATTTAAGTTGATTCTTCTTCTTCCGCTTCTTGTTGGGGATTCTAAACCGATGAACGCAGAAATGTCGTGCCTATTGCTCGCCCATAACTCATAGTAATTAATAACGTCAATATAGCAGAAGAAATAGATGGGAGAAAATAAACAATCACAACACAAGATATAATTGGAAAACCCAAATCGGGTAAAAAAAACCACGGGCCATTAGGAGGACAGAGCAAGTTCCACTATATGATAATATGTTACAACCATATACTTCAAGATTCTCTCTCACACCTAATCTCAAACCACGCTCACAAGATCCTCACCATACCCCCCCAATATCCCCTAAGTCTCCCATGAATATCACCTAGGGATCTCTAACTAGATCCACCAATATTCCTTTGGATCTCTCCTCGGATATTCTCATGGGTCTCCTCGGATCTCACCACACTCTTTTTGATGTTACATGGTGTTCATTTTGCTCCATAGCCTTAAATCTAATAACATATATATTATGTATATTTATACTAGTTACAGGGAGTTTAAGATAAAATGAAATCCTACTCCTAAACATACAAGACTTACTTATTCTACATAAATACTATTTCCTTTTTTGACAAATCTTCTTATAAAAAGTAAATCTTGTTCCTTCAAGCACAAGAACTTTTAGAAAGAGAACCTTTCATATTTTATGCAACATTCCTAATCTCAGCAAAATACATTCGTCTCTGTGGTATGGGTCGCGGTATGCACCCCGCTTCCTACACTGTAAAACATTCTGGTCCTGACCGCTCCGGGTACCGTGGTCTGTGCCTCTTGCCTTTGCCACAGTTTGCACCGGATCTTGAGAATCGACCGCTCCTTGTGCCGTGGTCCATGCGCTTGTTCGCACCGTGCCTCCTTTCTGATTTCGTTTCTTCAGCTCTTCTTCAATCTTCAAACCTCCTTTAAATACCACCTTCAACTTCCAAACGTTATCCCACGTCTCCAGGAAGTAACACATCAGTTTAGTCTTGTTTGGTTCACATTTGGTTCGTTTAGGAATACAAATCAAAACCTAACAATTCTCCCTTTTGACTTGAATTCTCAAGACTTTTGTCCATATCCACGATTCTCCATACTGAGAATCAACATACCCCACCACAAGGTACAACCACTTAAGAACGAACCATCTTAAGATTTCCCTTCACATTTTTGTGTGTTCGTTGTTCCAGTACCATGTCGAAATAACCCGCTGAAATTGTGGTTCAACTCCTCAAGTCAGATTTCTAGGGAGTTCGTCAGCCATCAACATCTTTGTCCACTATACACCTTGCATCACTTTTAGACCAATGCCTTTTGCACAGTAATATAGGAAATCAAGGTTATACCTATATCATATGATTGTCCAATTCATGCATGTTCCCATATGCACATATTATGTTTCGAATAATTAACATATAGTATTTATAATGTTATTACTAAATGTGTACAATTGTTCAATTCATGTTCCCATAGTTATATTTATTAATTGAAATTTATTAGTTATAACAATATTACAAAATGTTTTATAACTATATAATGCATATCCCTATATGCACATAAAGTGATTTAAGCATTCATAGTGTAATGTTGATATTAAGGGATATCATAGTTGGCTTCATACTTTGATTAAAGATGATGTAGTTTCTACTTTTACTGAGTAATAAAGTTTTCTTTCAAAAAAAAAAAAAGTTAAACATATATCATATGAATGCCCAATTCATGCATGTTCCCATATGCACATAATATGTTTCGAATAATTAACATATAGCAGTTATACTGCTATTATTAAATGTGTACAATTGCTTAATTCTTTTATGGTCTCATATTAATTTTTTAAAGTATGAAGTATAACAGTATAATATTTTTTATTTGCAAAATAATCAAAGTTTGATAAGATCGAACATGTTGACACACCATTGAACAGTTTACTTGATCAACGTGTGAATTTTTTCATAGGGACTTGGTTTCAAATAAATATATCAATGCATGCATCTACAGTTAATTGTTTTAATAAATTATTATTATCAAGTTAGAATTAATTTATGGAGGATCTGCAATTTGTACAGCTCAAAGAGATCCTTAATGACTCTCTTAATTAGAATATGTTGGAGCTCACTCTCTTAATTAGAATCTGGGAGATACTTTAGTACCTTTGGGTTAAGAGATGAGTTGGCACGCTCAGCCAGTCAAATTTCACTATGTCATTAATTTTATAAACCCAACACCAACACTGCCACATCAAAAACTCCTCCTCTCTCTTCATGTCTCCCCAAATCTCTATATTTTCCCTTTTATTTTATTTTGTTTTGTTCATATCTGCTTCTTTTTCCTTTCCCATCATTCAACCAAGAAACTTCTTCTCTTCTTATTTTCCTTCTCTCTTGATGGCTATGCAAATCCATTTGTTTTATTAGTTTAAATCCTTTAAATTTTTTTTTTTTTTAAAGTTTAAATAATTTGATTAGCCTCCATTATTTTTTCTTTCTTTTTTTTTTTTGTTTAAATCACTAAATCAAAACATTTTTTTTGAAACAAACACACACACACACACACACACACACACACACACACATATATATATATATATATATATATATATATTTTATGTTTCTGATTTATTATGGTAAAAAAAAATCTATACCCAAATACAATATACAAAAAATTTAGTTGATGGGTTTTAAAATTTTGAGACTGAGATGATGGATCGAAGATGATAATGAGAGATGGTAAAAGAAAGAGACCTGAGATTCATATTTATAAAGGTTTTATCTTTTAAGTTTTAGTTATTTTTAATTTAATTTCTTTATATATTTTTAATAATCAAATGTATGAAAATTTTAGTTGTTGGGTTTTAAATCCAGAGATGGAGCTATGAATTTTGTTTTTTCCAGAGATGGAGATGTTGAGGTGAACCTACGAAGATGGTAGTTAAAAATAATAAATGGAAGATAGGTTGGAATTCATGACTTGGCAGGTTTTTGTTTTTCACATGGCAATGTTTGTGTTGGGTTTGTAAAATTAATGACATGGTGATATTTTAACGGTCGGGCTTGCAATTAGCATCTCCCCTAATACATAAGGTGTGTCTTCAGCCTCCCTTAAAATATCAATTGTTTTATTTTCCTATAAAATAAATTCAATATATCTTCTCTAAAATCATTCTTTTACTCCATTTACAGACAAAGACAATAGCTTACAATGTAAAGTCTATATCTCTCTATATCATTTTATATTGTAAATCTCCTTTTGTTTCTTCCTTTATTTTTTCTCTATTATAATATTTGTTAAATGACAAAAATATGATTAGTCTCCTATTTTCAGATGGAGTATAGTTCCGAAGAAGAGATGTATTTTAGTATTTTTGAGTTCACTGAATACACTGAGAAGCCGTATGAAGATCTTAAGGCTAGCAAGTATAAGGTGAATGTGAATGATAGGTTAAGGTGCCCATTCTGTCTTGGAAAGAAGAAACATGATTACAAGTTAGAGCATTTACTTCAACATGCTTCATGAGAGGGTAAACCATCGTACAAAAAAAGTGCTAAACAGAAGGCTAGTCATCATGCCCTTGCAAAAATATTTGAAGAATGATCCCTACCAATTTCTTCTTTTACTGCCACCACCATAACCAGTGAAGCAAACTCAATCCACCACCGATGAAGCAAACTCCAGTAATCAAGTTGCTAATGCTTGATTGCTATTCCTTGGTGATTGGTCGACAGAAAAAAGGGTACATCTTTTTTTTTTTTTTTTTTTTTTTGGAGATGTGAATACAAATGGTGATGTCTCACAATTTAAAAACCTATAAATGGTTGTCTGAAACAGTGCTTGTTATTTATTATTATTATTTTTTTGTGTATTTTTAATTTTATCTTATGTAATTACATCTTTAAGGTGTTATTATTTTCGCGATCATATCTTTTGGGTTTGTTTGTATTTCAAATAATGCCTACTATGGTGCGTTTCGTAAGTGTATGAACTCTTAAAGAATCTGGAGAAGAGTCATTCCATATATTTTTTATTCATTGTTTTTTTGTCTTGTTTGTATCAAAATATAAAAAAAGAAACTAAATCCCTATAAAAATATATCATGGATCACTAAACCACATAAGATAATTTGAAAAATAGTCATTCCATATATTTTTTTGTCTTGTTTGCATCGAAATATAGAAAAGAAACCAAATCCCTATAAAAATGCATCATAGATCACCAAATCACATAAGGTAATTTAAAAAGTGTCCTTTCATGTATTTTTTGGTCATTTTTTCTCTGTCCTAGGTTGTATCTAAATATAAAAAAAATTAATAAATCCCTAAAAAAAAAAAATGCAGGGATCACCACTCGACTTAAAAAATACAAAAAAGAGTTCTTCCATTTTTATTTTTTAAAGGATGGGAATAAACTCCTGTAGGTGTATATAGTTTGAAATTTTGTATGAAAAAAGTCATCCATAAATAATAATTATATATCTTGGAAAACATCAAATTAATTGAGTAATGTACATGCATTTTTCAATAAATACTTAAATGGATAATAAAAGGATAATACAACAACTAAGGCACGCAAATAAAGTAATTAAGTTATTCATCCAACCAAATTCACAATCGCGTCTTAAACGCTTCAATAAATTTTCTTCAATAAATAGATGAAGCTAATTCATTGAATAAAGCTTTACCGCTTACATGCAATGGATGTTTTATTTAAACTTTATTAAAATATTTAGGTTTTGATAACCATATAGGCTTTAACTAATTACCCAATGCATGATCAATATTTTTATTAAATAGAAAAATAAAAGGATAATATTACTTTCTCGAAAATGCAATATAGGTTATTATTGCTTCGTAATGTATGGTAAATTAGTGTTTCCTTACTTGCCAATTGCACACTTCTCATACGAATTATTAAATTAACTTTCTCGAAAATATCCATATTAATGCAATTGACAATCATTAATATGGATATTAAGGGATTAGTATTCCTAATAATTGAATTATACACCATGTTTTTTTTTATAGGTTTTATTTATTTATTTTTATTTTTATTTTAAGGATGGGAATAGACTCCAGTAGGTGTCTATAGTTTGAAATTTTGTATGAAAACAGTCATCCATAAATAATGATTATATATCTCGGAAAACATCAAATTAATTGAGTAATGTACATGCATTTTTCAATAAATACTTAAATGGATAACGAAAGAATAAAACAACAATCAATGCTTACGAATAAAGTAATTAAGTTATTCATCCAACCAAATTCACAATCGTGTCTTAAATGCATCAATAAATTTTCTTAGATAAAGGGATGCAGCTAATTCATTGAATAAAGCTCTGCCACTTATATGCAATGAATGTTTTATTTAAATTTCATTAAAATATTTAGGTTTTGATAACCCTATAGGCTTTAACTAATTGCCCAATGCATAATCAATATTTTTATTAAATAGAAAAATAAAAGGATAATATTACTTTCTCGAAAATGCAATATAGGTTATTATTGCTTCGTAATGTATGGTCAATTAGTGTTTCCTTACTTGCCAGTTGCACATTTCTCATACGAATTATTAAATTAACTTTCTCAAAAATATCCATATTAATGCAATTGACAATCATTAATATGGATATTAAGGGATTAGTATTCCTAATAATTGAATTATACACCTTGTTTTTTTTACAGGTGTTTTTTTTTTCTTTTATTTATTTATTTATTTATTTTAAGGATCGGAATAGACTCTTTTAGATATATATAGTTTGAAATTTTGTATGAAAACAATCATCCATAAATAATAATTATATATCTCAGAAAACATCAAATTAATTAAGTAATGTACATGCATTTTTCAATAAATACTTAAATGGATAACAAAAGGATAATACAACAACCAAGGCACACAGATAAAGTAATTAAGTTATTCATCCAACCAAATTCACAATCGCGTCTTAAACGCATCAATAAATTTTCTTGGATAAAAGGATGTAGCTAATTCATTGAATAAAGCTCTGCCGCTTACATGCAATAGATGTTTTATTTAAACTTCATTAAAATATTTAGGTTTTGATAACCCTATAAGCTTTAAATAATTGTCTAATGCATGATCAATATTTTTATTAAATAGAAAAACAAAAGGATAATATTACTTTCTTGAAAATGCAATATAAGTTATTATTGTTTCGTAATGTATGGTCAATTAGTGTTTCCTTACTTGCCAATTGTACACTTCTCATGTGAATTATTAAATTAACTTTCTTGAAAATATCCATATTAATGCAATTGGCAATCATTAATATGTATATTAAGGGATTAGTATTTCTAATAATTGAACTATACACCTTGTTTTTTTTACAGGTGTTTTTTTTTAAAGGATGGGAATAAACTCCTGTAAGTGTATATAGTTTGAAATTTTGTATGAAAATAGTCATCCATAAATAGTAATTATATATCTCAGAAAACATCAAATTAATTGAGTAATGTACATGCATTGTATTTACATGCATTTTTTAATAAATACTTAAATGGATAACAAAAGGATAATACAGCAACCAAGGCATGCAGATAAAGTAATTAAGTTATTCATCCAACCAAATTCACAATCGCGTCTTAAACACATCAATTAATTTTCTTAGATAAATGGATGTAGCTAATTCAATGAATAAAGCTCGGCCGTTTACATGCAATGGATGTCTTATTTAAACTTCATTAAAATATTTAGGTTTTGATAACCCTATAAGCTTTAACTAATTGTCCAATACATGATCAATATTTTTATTAAATAGAAAAACAAAATGATGATATTACTTTCTCGAAAATGCAATATAGGCTATTATTGCTTCGTAATGTATGATCAATTAGTGTTTCCTTGCCAATTGCACACTTTCCATGCGAATTATTAAATTAACTTTACATTGTTATTCATTTAAAATTAATATATAATATGGATTCTTATTGTAATTGATACAGAAAGGGTTGTCATGCATTTCTCATAGTAAATATTATATATCGAATACCTTTTAAATGGGATTATATATGTCTAGAAAGGGTTATCACATACATTATTTTTATTACGGATTCTAACTGATATTTTTACACAAAAGGTTTTCATGCTTTTGCCAATGCAAATCTTCATATATCAGTACTCTTTTAAAACATATTATGTGCATATTAAGTTGTGATTACTGAAAAAATAATTAGTTCATATGGATTCTAATTGACAGTTTTATAGTGTTAACCGCCAAAAATGGCAGGGGTCAAAGAAGAATTTTTCACCAATCTTAGGAGATAAGTCGAGGTAAAAAGATATCATGGAAGAGGCATCCCGATACCCCACCATTCTACAAAATGGCCGGGTGCATCCTCTTACCAGCCACAATCAAGTTTAAGGTTCCCTAGATACAGAAGGCACCAGGAAACCTAGAAGGCGAGGCTCTAGGAACTCCATTGTACAAGATCCTCACACCACTCTACCATTTGGAATCCCGGTACCCCGGTATCCCCGATACCCCGATACAATTCATACATAGTTTGAATGGACGGGAAGAAGGCAAAATACTTGAGTATCCCGATCCGCCAAAAGCTAAACGGTAAGAATCAGGTTATCAAAACGGCCACGTATCGATACAAAATCCCAGTACCCTGATCCCGCCTGAAACAGGATCAGACATACCAAGAACAAGCCGGATAGAGGGACAAAGCACAAAGCGCCACCGTTCAAGACAAGTAAGGAGTTACGCTCATTCCCGCCACTAAGAGTTCTACTTGAAAGAGGAGTCAACTCCCACATAAATTGCCAAGGAAGGAATCACTTGATTATAGGGATCAAGTCCCCCGGCAAACTCGTTGATCGCCAAGGAAAGTCTTGTGAATTGCGAAAACACTAGACCAAAGTTATAGGAGTGCATGGCAAGAAACGAGACCTATATATACATTGTATTGTCAAAGACAAAGTGGAGGCAACTCGAGCAACCTAACCCTACTTGATACTTTACCACTTATTGACATAGACGAGAGCTCCATCGCCATTATTAGAAAAAACGTTATATTTCATGTCCATCTAAAGATCTCCTTTGTAACCTTATCATGCATTCGAAATCAATAAAAGAGAGAACAGTGTTACGTGAGATCCTTTTGTTACATTAACGCTTGCCTACCAACATTGTTGTTTATTTTTCACAGGTTCTTACCAGGAAGCTAAGGGTATCAAACTACGTGATACCTCTCCGACTGAAATCTATTCCGATTCCAGTCCCCCTTGAATTGTTAATTGGAGATATCACCCCAGTGATAATTTTCGGTTAACATATAGTAAAGTTTTTCATGCATTTGACAATGCAAATCTTTACATACCAATACTCTTTTAAATGTGATTATATGTTTTACGTTTTGATTATACAAACAACTATTCGATCACATAAAATATATAATACAGATTCTAATTGATATTTTCACATGGATAAGTTTCTTCCTAACATCCCGAATTAACAAAGACTGTGTTTTCTTTCCACCATTTTTCATGATATTAAGTATCAAATCCCTACAAAACACTAATTTTAAATTTTTTACAAAGAATAAGATATACATACCAAATTTGTAACTAACTATGAAATTATGTTTAATACGTTATAAAGAACATATATTTACTGAAATGTCAACAATTATTAACTGAATCACAATACATGTACAATGTCGATATGTTATAATTAAAAAAAAACAATAAACAAGAATTTTAACCAAGACTAAACAAAAATTATCATCATATAAGAATAATAGCCAATAAAACATAAATCTTTGGAGCAAAAATTATCCATCGAAACATGTTCAAGCAAATCTGGTTTTAATTTTAAAACTTGCATGCCGAAGTTAATCATGTTCATATTGAACCATTGTAATCATATCTAACACTGACCATTGAACAAGCAGGTACTATCACTATAAACCATTCATCAAACACATAGCAGATCAAAGAAGAAGCAACGCAGATGAATGCTTTTCGAAGAGTTTGGGATTTTGATAGTATAGTTATGTGTTCAGTATGTGTAAAAATATTTTTCAAACATGAATTATCACAATAAACCCTTCAACAAACACATACAGAGATTGCGAAACCAATCAAAACACCTTCAAATGTGTGAGTACAAAAGCTTGCAAAAACCTAAAAAAAAAAAAAAAACACAAATATAAACATTGATGTGGAAATATAAACATTTACAAAGAGCAGATCATGTGATTTTCACAAACCTCTTAGGTCTGTAAATCTGATCACATAATTCTTTCATTAACAGAAGAATAACTGCATGATGGATATTGTTTCATGAAAGGAACAACAATAGTGTGATGAAAAGAGTTTTATTTAGGATTTTAATTTGTGAATCGAAGAGAGAGAGAGAGAGGCTAAAAGTCTTTTTAAGTTAAAAAAAATGAAATTATATTTCAGCTTTGTATTGGAAATTGTTTTAATAATAAATTTCAGGTTGTACATAAATTACAAATGACTATGTATTAAATTCGGACCAACCCTTGTCAACTAAAACAACCAATAGAAAGAAAATATATTAAAAGGTTGAATATAAAGAGTTTGAAGTTAAGAGATCCCTAATCTATATCAATGATTACAATCTATCTTATTAAAAAAAAAAAAATTAAATATCAACCAGCAAATAAAAATTTCATTGAAGAATGTAAGAGGTGTGGATAAACCTGTATCCCAATTGCCAATCTTATTAAAATATAAATAATAATCATCCACATATTCATGAATGCATAACAAAATCTAAACCAGAAGCCCTACATCCTTATATTTTTGGAAAGCCCTAAACTCTTCACATATTTTATGCCCTAAATCAATGTCCTACATAATTCGTATGTACATACCTAAATTCAAAATCTATGGATTTCATATATTAATACAGTCTCATTAAATTTTAAATACCAATAAACGATATTTAAATTAAAATAACAACATGCTTGTATATTTTTCGATTCAAATTACAATAGTTACACAACACGCATGTCCCAATATATTTACATAATTCAAATCAGCTTCGTTTTTTGTGTTATTTTCACGTTACATAATTGCATAGAACTTATTGTGTATAGTTCAATGATGTATCATCTAATTCAATCTTATTAAAATTTGATTACTTTGCAAATAAAAAAATTCTACTGTTATACCTAATGCTTTAAATAAATAATGTCAATTATACTATTATATTAACAAAATTTGATATCATCATTAGACTATGAGTGTTTAAATCACTTTATGTGCATATGGTGACATGAATTGTATAGTTATAAAACATTTTATAATATTGTTGTAACTAATAAATTTCAATTAATAAAAATGAATATGGGAAAATGAATTGAGCAATTGTACACATTTATTAACATTATAACTACTATATGTTAATTATTCGAAACATATTATGTGCATATGGGAACATACATGAATTGGGCATTCATATAATATAGATATAACTTTGATAATGCATATGATATCAACATTACACTATGAATGCTTAAATCACTTTATGTGCATATGAGGATATGAATTGTAAAGTAACAAAACATTTTGTAATATTGTTATAACTAATAAATTTCAATTAATAAACATATAATTACGGGAACATGAATTGTGTAATCATATGATATATGTATAACCTTGATATTCTAATATGTGCATATGGAGACATGGATTGGGCAATCATTTGATATAGGTATAACTTTGATATCCTATATATCAATATTTAACTATGAATGCTTAAATTACTTTATGTGCATATGGGAACATGAATTTTATAGTTATACAATAATATGTAACATTGTAGCTGCATGCTTTGATATATTTATTTGAAAACAAGTCCTTGTGAAAAAAATTCAAGCATCGGTTAAGTAAAATGTTCAATGGTGTGTCAACATATTAAATCTTATTAAACTTTGATTACTTTGTAAATAAAAAATATTATACTGTTATATCTCATACTTTAAAAAATTAATATGAGACCATGCATGAATTGAGCAATTATACACATTTAGTAATAACATTATAACTACTATATGTTAGTTATTCGAAACATATTATGTGCATATGGGAACATTCATGAATCGGGTATTCATATGATATAAGTATAACTTTGATATCCTTTGATATCAACATCACACTATAAATGCTTAAATCACTTTATGTACATATGGAGACATGAATTGTATAGTTATATAACATTTTGTAATATTATTATAACTAATAAAGGAAAGATGAAACATTAATTGCTGTCAGAAAACCTATATTAAAAAAATGGATTCGGGATATTAAAAAAAAATAAAATGAAAAAACAAATATTTTGAAACATATGTAATAAAAAAAACACAAACATTTCTTTTTTATTTCCTAAATGTAATGAATCTAATTTAATAAAAGTATATGAAAAATAGTAATATGGAAAGGGAAGATGAAACATTAATTGCTTCCAGAAAATCTTTATTCTTAATGGATTCAGGATATTAAAAAAAAAAGAAAAATGAATAAAAAAATATGTTGAAATCTGTGCAATAAATGTCTCGTTTGAAATAATATTTTATAGTGTGTTAAGGTTATTTGAGTAATTTTATAAATATAATCTATAAATAAATAAAAAAACACTAATACTCACTCAAAACACCATACATAACTTTCAGAAACCCTAAAACTCTCTCTCTCTCTCTCTCTCTCTCTCTCTCTCTCTCTCTCTCACACACACACAATCTGCTGTATACATCCATCAAACTTGGAACAATCTACACCACGTACACCAGGTTGCTTAATTTTTTTTTCTCTTATTTCATAACTTCCGATTACTGATTTTGTAATTTAATAATTTCGATTTAACATATTTCAATTTTTTGTGATGGTTATTGGTTGTCATATGTAGTTAGAAGTCAAAAAGATGGAAAGTTATACTTGACTGGGTCTGATAATGGTGTGATGGTTTATCACATTCATACCGAGATGGTAAGTTTTCATGATTTTTGAGTTTGTTTAAAGTTCATCATAACTGTTGTATTATTTTTTTTTTAAATAAAAATAAATTGTCTAAAGTTTATAGCTGTAGTTAAGTTTAAATTCAAATTTTATATATAATATTCGCAATTATAGATTTGATCAAGTGTTTGCATGTACTTAATCTGACTTTTAAATTGTTTTGATAAATCTGGATATTTAGATTTCTTTTTTATTGAAAAACAGTAGTAGTTGCAAATTGTTTGTTTTATTGGGGAAGATTGTATTCATATTCGCTTACTTGCACAATAAAAGGTTTTGTTAATATCATCTTCCTCTTCATCAAACGTACATGGGTATGGGGAGGGAAAATGCAAATGTGGGTTACCATTGAGATAATATATTGCCATGCATAACACCTTGGAACTATAAGAGACTATTCGAATGGTGTTCCAAAAGAATTGTTATTGAACTATAAGTGACTATTTTAAGTTATATTCATATAGATTGATTTATGAAGTAATACAGCTTACATTTCAATATTATACTACAGAAAGAATTTGGTGGATGTAATTTCTTCAAATGGTTGGGACCTAAAGTACCGGTTACAATTATTACAGTTGATATGTTATTGAATGAAGAAATGTAGAGGTTACAGAGGGAATTTCATAGGTCGGAACGACTTCATTAGTTCTACGAAAGAGAAAATATGAGCTTAAAAGATCGTGTTCGGGTGTTGGAGTTTGATTTAGCTAGGAAGAGGGCAACCATTCAGAAAACTCAGACTTTTATATTTCTGTCTTTGATTGCCTTTCTTTGGCTACTGTCTAAATTCCTAAAACAATGTGTACTGTGGTGTAATCGATTAATATCAAATGTGATATCCTACGTAACGATACATTATTATGGTTCCTGTAATTGCATTTTTATTTTGACGTGATTGCATTACATCTATTTTGTAACCATGTGTTTCAAGTCTAAAATTTCTTCATATTAGATTATCTATGTTGTACCTTAATAGTTGGCATTAGAGGTAAGATAAGTGCAGGTTTTGAATTAGAAGATAATTTTGGTTAAGTAAGTATAGGGCAACTTTCAACAAATAAAAACAAATTGGCTTTTATAATCAACACTAGCCCTTTTATAATCAATAAAATCTTTTGGCCTATCTTTGAAGCATTTGCTGGGCTTATAGACACGTAATTAATTCTTTTATAATATAATCGGTTCATCTTTTATTTGATCGTTCTTTTTTAAACGTAATCTCAAACGTTTTCATTTATTAATACATCCTAAAACATACTGGCTCCATGTGGCCTAATACAAAATATACAAACAAAACTACTTAAATTTCAATGGAACACTACAAAAAAAAAGGGCTATTGGGACGTTTTTTTTTTTTCGTCCCAATAGCCCAAAAATCGTCCCAATAGGTCTATTAGGACGAATAAAATTCGTCCCAAATTCCGTCCCCTCAGGTGGGTCGTAATAGCTTCTTTGGGACATGTAAGGATTCCCATATCTCGATTGGTTTATTTCGTGGACAAACCACATGTTGGGGTTGACAATGTAAGGGTAGTTTAGGTGTTTGAACTTCATGCTCGAAGGCCCTTTCAAGACCTCAAGGGACAAGCACGCCAAATGTATAATTTCTTATGCTTGATTTTTCTTTGAACAGATTTAGTAAGCACACACACACTTAGCATACTTGCATTTGTGTGCATACTCTTCACATGTCACTTTACACACTAGCACTTTGTTTTATAACTTGTTGTGTGTATATGTGCTTAGTAATTCGTTTCCCGATAGTGTTCGGAAACGTCCGCGCTCACAAGTATGTGTGCTTGGTTTTACGTGAAGATCACCCACGGAGAATGCCCTTGGCTTTTCCTTGGTTTTCACCATTGTTGGTGATCGGCGGTTATGATCGGCGGCCTGGCCGCCGAATGAAACCGTCGTTTCAGTCCAGATTGGTCTGAAGCAATTATGCGGTCATGATCGGCGGTCACGACCGCCGTTCGAAACCGCCGTTCATGCCTGATCGATTTTAATCTCTCGGTCTAATTCGATGGTTGGATCGGCGGTCACGAAACCGCCGAATGAAACCGCTGAACGGTGCGTTTCAGGGGCAAAATTGTCTTTTCACATGCCCAATTCTTGATGTCTATAAATATCTTACTTTCTCATTCTCTGAACAAGTTCTTTGAGACCTTAGAACCCTAAACTTTCAAGAGAGATTTTTGAGAAAAATCAAATCAAGAACTCAACTTTAAACACTCAAATCAAATCCCTTTTGCATCAAATTTCATATTTGATCTTCTATGCCTTCATAGAATTGATCCATGCATGGTTTTGAATCATCACATCTTATTTGGTATGTTCTTCACTAATTTCATATTACTTTAGTGTTTTTCATATTAATACATCTCTTTAATTACTTGTATGCTTTTGATTATATGCTAGATACAAGTTAGAGATTATTTGTGATGAAAATGATTGAGTGTTGATTGTGATAGCTAATTAGGTTTTTAATTAATCTTGATTTGCTAAGCTATTTGACATGTCATCTAGCCATTTATATCTAGGATTGTTTTAATTGCAAAATCATTATCCTAGATAAGCATATAGAGTAACCTAGCTCTAATTTGCATTTTGAATATTCATACATATTCACTTAGGTTGTTTCTCTTCATTGAGAAGTAAGTCTTGGGGCTAAGAGTGCTTAGGCCTCAAGCAAATTGGAATAGGGTTGCTAATAAAGGCCCGTTGGGTAGAAGTGAGGGGTTACAAACCGGAGTGTTAGACGAGGTCTACATAGGTTGTAAACTTCATTTCAATTAGTGATTTCGAGTTCCGAGTGTGGCGCACTATACAGCCCGTGGTTTTTCCCAGTGGTTGGGTTTCCACGTATACATCAAGTGTTATTTAAATTCCGCACTATATTACACTTGCTTGTATTTTTGACTAGTAGGGGCATTTTCGTAAAATTGACTTGCATGCAAAAATTGGGTAATAATAGTTAAAATCTATTCACCCCCCCTCTAGATAACATATTTAGAACACACCGTATTTGTTTCAGGACAAAAATTGAAATTCGTCCTTTAAAACTACCTGTAGGGATATTTTTGTTTGTCCCCTTTGACAACCTGTAAGGACGAAATATTTCGTCCCATTAGATAAATTTTCGTCCTTTTAGATAAACTATAGGGACGATTTTTGTTCGTCCCCTTTGACAACCTATAGGGATGAAATTAAAAAAAAAAAAAAAAATTTGTTGCCCACTCAAGCCACCCACCAGCTCACCCAACACAAATTACAAATAATATGTGTTATCATTGGGTGTTGAACCCAGCTCGCCCACACCCACCCACCAACCTTTTCCACCTTGCTGCTGCTTTGAATATAATAATAAAAGCATAATTTTTATATATAACCTCTAATTGTTATTAAATTTTTATTGATTTTTTTTTCAATCAAAATTTTATTTGTAGATCGATTCCACTAATTTAAATTTTATTTTTATTTGATAAACAAATTGATATTAAAAAACATTGATTATAACATTTAATTAAATTATTTATTTTAAATCATATATTGTTAGATCAAATGGTCAATCGTTAATCGTACTCGGAATTAGACATGACCCCGGTTTCGGTTCTCGATTCGGAACCGACGGTTTTGATTTTTAATTCGAAACCAGCGGTTTCGGTTTTTGATTCGGAACCAGCGGTTTTGGTTTCCGATTCGGAACCAACGGTTTCGGTTTTCGATTCAGAATCAATGGTTTCGGTTCCAGTTCTAGTTCCGACGGTTCGGTTCTTTTTTTTTTTTTTAATAATAGAAAACCTCTCAAGACTAATAGTTATTGATCCTTATGAAGAATTTATTGGAAAAAACAAAATTCATCTCGATAGAGAACCACTTTGGACGAATAAAATGATCCATATTGCATCATTTTCTAATTTATATGGTAATTTAATTATTAATCTACCTTTAAGGAAAAACTTAAAAACAAATCAAGATTTTCAACAAAATTAATTAATTAGTTCTTGTTTTTTTTTTTTTTTTTTTTTTTTTTTTTTTTTTTTGGATTTTTGAATGGATAACATATTTTATATCATAAATTCCAGTATTTTGATTATATCAAAAAACTTCTAGTAAAAAAAAATAAAATTCGAGTACTTTGAAGAATTTTTATCAACTATGTATTTATTTTATTTAAGCATTTCTATCAATAAATAAAAAAGAATGCCACAAGTGAAAATATAAAAAGAGATGAAATAAGAAATGTTATAAGATGAAAAGAAAATAATAGTAATAAGAGAGGAAAGAGAGAAATAAATGACTAGAGAGAAACAAATAAAATGTTTAGGAAAAGAGAAAAAATATGAGAGAGAGAAACAATTAAGATAATTAATGATCATGAAATCTTGACCATTCAGACAAGTATGATCTAATGGATACATAAGTGTGACAAATCCTGTGTAAAAAAAAATGGTTAAGATGCACTCATAAATCATAACCATAAATACAATAACTATTATACACATCAAAATAATATATATATTTTTACCTCTATTATTTACCTCATTTTCTCTCCTTTCATCTTAAAGTAATATTTTCTTCATCTTCGTCTTCTAATACTTTTTTCACGTTTCTTTCTTCACTCACATTCATCTAAGTCTTTTGAGGATTAATTAAAAACACTACAAAAAAAATGGCTATTGGGACGATATTTTTCATCCCAATAGCCCTAAAATCGTCCCTATAAACCTATTGGGATGAAAAAAATTCATCCCAATAGGATGTCTATTGGGACAAATTTATTCGTCCCAATAAGTAGTCTATTGGGACGAATTATATATTTCGTCCCAATAGATATCCTATTTAGACGAAAAAAATTCATCCCTAAAGATTATACCACATTGGACAAAATTTGTTCCAATAAATATTCTATTGCGACGAAAATCTATAGGGACGAAATTTTTTCGACCCAATAGATTTTTCGTCCCAATAGGTCATTTTTCTTGTAGTAGAAGTCATCTTATAACATTTGAGCTTTTTTAGTCTATAGAAAATTATGTGTCCATGTGGTCCAGTTCAAGCTCCACAAATCAAACAAAATACATGTCAATTGAAATCATATAACAAACAACCCTATGAGAATTATCAAAACAACAAACAATAATGAAAGTAACTAACATTCAGGACAATTAAAAAACAACCCAATGAAAACACAATGCATAACAAACAACCAAAGACAAAATTCAAATGCATCATGAACCCAAACACTAATGAAAGTGACTAACTATCTGATTCTTTTTATGGACAATTACGCCAGTTGTGCCCAGAAATGTGGCAATATGGCATTGATTTGGTCTTTCATGCTTGGTTGCTGGCGTGGTAGGTGCAGTCAGATCGATGGGTCTGCCTTTCGTTTTTACAACATTACAAAATTGTTGCTTGTGAATCACTTTCAAAAAAATTTAATCGTCTCATCTTAGCAATCTTATTATACAAGTTCTTCTGAGTGAATCTAATTTTTGAGTATCCCCATTTCTGGTCAACAATGTACTCGAATGTTTGACAACCTCTTATGAAGTTTTTGCCCATGGTGTCAATTTGGGCATAGTCTCCTTCATCTACGTTTTTGTGAGATCGATGGGATGAAACCTCACGTAAAGTTGCTAGTTTGTGTGAATGATCATTGATGAATACCTTTACCATGTACTTTAACGTATGACTGTCTATGCCAATTGAGAAACAAGCTTTGCAATTCTGTCTTGTTTGCAGCCTTGGCTTGCGTTTCCTATTTTTATCGGTCAAATACTCCTCCCTTCTTGATCCATGCTTATCACAAACCCACTTTCTCCTTAATACTCTACATTCATGGTCATAGTCCAAGTTCGTCGCTATTATACCAAACCCATTACCCCTAGCATAACCAAGATAAAATGACCTTGCATCTTCCACATAATCAAATTTCATATTTTTGATATGATTCAAATCAACATCTTGATTGCCACTGCCTTCCTATGACAAAATTTGCATAGAATTAACCCCAGCAGAACACATATTATTTGGTGTTAAAAACAATCCATCATTGTTATCAGGCTTACTTTGCGATTCACTCCTAGCCATTACTATACAAAGTCAAAACAAGATGACAGAAGTATAAGTAATTTTTTTATCGCAATAATATGTGTTGATCGAATTATAATAAAAGTAATAGCAAACAGAAAAACAATATTGATGCGAGGAATCACCGAGATTTTTAATATGCATCATTCAGCATAGAATTTATACATAGATTATAGACAACATTATTGATGTAAGGAATCACCGAGATTTTGAACATGAATCATTCACCTTCAAAATTATAGAAAGATTATTATAGAGATAAGATAAAGAAACAATTACAAACAGGAAAACATTATTGATTCTATGAATTCGAACCCTAAGTAATTTCATATTGATTTCGAAACTAATCAAAACAACCATGGATGTATTGTAGAGATGAGTTAAAAATAACGATTCAAACAATAAATAATTACATATTGAATTCAAAACTAATCAAAACAACCATGGATGTATTGTAAAGATGAGATAGAAATAACGATTCAAACAATAAGTAATTTCATATTGAATTGAATGCTAATAAAAAAAAAGACACAAAAGAGACATACATGTGAGATCAAACTTGATGAAGCAAAAAAGAATGGGTTGGAGGCGAGATTTCAATTTGAATGCAAATAGACGAGTCAGAACACCAGACCAAAACACCAATGAGCAAGACGAATGATTGATTGAAGTGGATTTTTACCTGTGAGATCAAACTTGATGAAACAAAAAAGAATGGGTTGGAGGCGAGATTTCAATACGAATGTAAATAGACGAGTCAGAACACCAGACCAAAACACCAATGAGCAAGATGAATGATCAATTGAAGTGAATGTTTATCTGTGAGATCAAACTTGATGAAGCAAAAAAGAATGGGTTGGGTACGAGATTTCAATACAAACACAAATAGACGAATCAGAACACCAGACTGAAACACCAATCAGCAAGACGAATGATCGATTGAAGTGTTTGAGCTGGTAACAAAGAAAAGTTCACAAGAGTTTTTGAGCTGGTAAACCAGAAAAGTTCAGAAGATAGTGTTGGGAAGGAGAAGAATTGGATTTGGAAAGGAGAAGAAGTGTTTATATACGTTTAAATAAAAAAAAGAGTTGGATTTGGAAAGGAGAAGAAAATAGCATTGGGAAGGAGGAAAATCAAAAACAGTAACTATTGGGCTTTGTGAAGCACAAACGGTCATTAGGTTTTGTGACCTGCTAAGAAGGTAATATTAGAATGCATAGGGAATCACAACAACTTTAAAACATAACCATTAGATGTGAAAGTTGGACAAATCAAGGGTCAAGATTTGATGAGCTGGATTTTTTTTAGAAGGTGTATAGAAACACCGTTGTTCTATAGATTGTCCCATTTATTTATACGGTCAAATATATATAATATATGGTGCACAAGACATATATAATATACTATGCAAGATTATCACACAAGACATATATTGTGCACGGTCATATATATAATATAAAAGGCATGCAGAATCCGAAAAAATATATATATTTTAATAGGGTGCAGCTTTTATAAAATAGACCTAATATATATATTTGGTGCAAAGAGCATTCTGCGGCTAATATGTATATATTCTTTGTATAGAATTTGGTGAACCCTAGGTCTTGGACTTGAGAGTTATTTCTTTTGCTTGAGAAAAATAAAATCCAACTCTGAGACTAGTGTGATTATTTTCGGCCAAGAGAAAAGTGAGAAGAGATTGTTCTTATTTCGATAGTGCACTGGTAACTTTTACACCAAAAGGTTTTGTACACAATTTCGAATAAGGTTCACGCGAGTTTCGATCTAACGATTGTGAATTCAAAAGTGACCGGAACATTCTTTATAATCCCTTGGAATTTATTGTGACTAACGATCAAGAGAAGAGATTTTGATTTCCATCCTTCAGGTATGTAATTCAAAGAAAGGGAGACCACGCTCCTAGGTGATTCACGTTCGTGATTGGATTGGAAGATCTTGCGGATTACCATCGATGCAAGTCAATCGGATCACGCGACAAGAGGTATGTTACTTTTTGATACGTATGTTTAATTAATTAAAGGGTTACGGTTCAAATTATGGAAAAATTTTAAACTATACTAAACTTTTTTTTAGTCTCGCTTCCGCTGCGTTGACCGTATTTTTCCCTACAATTGGTATCAGAGCCTAGGTTGAACCCTTTTAATTAATTAACGTATATATACGTAAATCTATTTTTTTTATTGTGATTATGCATGTTTAGAAAGAGATGGCACTCTAGGTATTCGCATATATAATTACATGTGGATGTATGGATTTATATATGTTTTTATGTGGATTGTTGTTGCTCGATTTTGGTCCTAGATTTTCAATGTATTTTTTGTTTTGGAATTGTAACAAGAAGGGTGGTCTATCATCGCCATAATTCCTTCTTGGTAGTTGCTAGGTTTTCTTTTATTTTTATTGTAATTAAAAAGTGCAGTTTTTTTATGTATTAAAAGTTACTGCAGTTTTTTTATTTTAATATAGTGCAGTTTTTTTTTATTGTAATTAATACTGCAGTGATTAAAAAATAAATAAAAAATACTGCAGTATTTTATTTGTTTAAATACTGCTGTAATGTATTCGGGTATTGAAGAGGAAGCAACCGGAACCTAGAACGAGCACCGTGTGCACCCTAGGAGTGGATTGGGCTGCGCATGGCAAGCCCATATCATGGTGGGCTGCGCACGGCAGCCCTATATGCTCTCATGGGCTGCGCACGGCAGCCCCTTTGTGGGGTTGTGGAGTTGTGGAGTGTGCACGCCTATGGGGGGCAGCCGAGGGATGTGCGGATGGTTGATGGCCACTTGAAGATCTTGTATTCCTAATAAATTGTAATTTACTTGCTTTTCTAGGATGGACCAAAATTGTGGCTATTTATTTTTGCATAAATATTACAATATTTGTTATTGTATGATAACATGTCATATAGAATAGGAGTGCCACTAATATATCTCTTTTGGTATGAGCATGCATTGAATGATTTAGGTATCTAAATTGGCATCTAGATAACTTGGTAAATCATTCTATGGGATTTAATCACACGCCTTAAATAATTGAGTGGGAGAAGGTGTTTTTCAACGACTATGGCCTCCAAGGTTAGTTGAGCTTTATTATTTATTGGTAATCCCCCCAAGGGGCGTCCATGAATGGAATTTAGCAACATACTTCCTTACAAGGATAGACTAGACAATGGACTCAAACGAGATCTACTCCCCAATGAGGGATTTTCGTGAGAGAAAATTGAGGGTTGATATCTTGGTAACACACTCAATGTAATTTTATTGATATCCTCCCAAGAGTTCTTGTCAGTAAAATTGCAAGGCTAAAATTGAAAACACTGGTTGTTATGTTAATAATTAGGTGGGACCTAGTCTAACTAGTAAATGGTGCGAACTCCCAAAGGAGGCGTAACATTTATGGGTGTTGGATCACCGTTGAATTTTTACGATTGAGTTATTTATTTAATTCAAGATAAATATTCGAAAGTGCTTTATCGTGATTATTTACTCATATATATTTTTGTTTATATTCAGAAATCATGACCCCATCCCTAATGAATATCTTAAAAGATAATACTTTAACTGGAGATAATTATGTCACATGGAAAAGGAAAATTGGGTTGTTGCTGCAAGCTGAAAAACATAAGTTTGTTCTGTCTGCTCCTAAACCACCTGCTCCTACTTATGAATCAGAGATTCATATGGTTGGTAAAGTTGCTACTGTTAAGACCCGTCAGAAGGTCAAGGAATAACAGAAGAAAAAGCAACTTTGGCCTACCAAGAAGGAGATTAAGAAAGTAACCAAGATCAAAAGGAAGTGCTTCTTTTGTGGTGAAAAGAGACATTGGAAAAGTAATTCCCCAAAGTCTCAGAATAAGAAGGAACAAGGTAATATGAATTATCTTGAAACATGTTTACTGGCAGATTCTACAGATTCTTGGATCGTTGACTCAGTAGCTAATAATCATGTTTGTTATTCCTTATGAGGGTTTCAAGAAAGGAGAAGGCTGAATAAGAATGAAATCAACTTGCGTTTAGGCAACGGAGCGTTGGTGTCTGCTTGTGCAGTGGGAGATATTAGAGTTAATCTAGATTCTAGTAGGTATTTAGATTTGATAGATATTTATTATGTACCTCAATTCAAGAGAAATTTAATTTCAGTTTCTTGTTTAAATAAATTTGAATATTCGGTTACTTTTAATAAATTTTTTATTATTAGTAAGGATGACAAATTTGTTTGCAAAGGTACATTGGAAAATGGTCTATTCTATTTACATAGAAATATCTCTCACTTGTTAGACACAGAATTAACGCAACCTAACCATAAAAGAGTAAAATTATCATAAGATGAAACCTACCTATGCCATTTGCACCTAGGTCATATTAACCTTAATAGGATTAAAAGATTGGTTAGTGATGGACCTTTAAGTGACTTAAAGGTCCATGATCTACCAACTTGTGAATCCTGTTTGGAAGGTAAAATGACCAAAAGGTCGTTCAGGACCAAAGGCACAAGAGCCACTGAATGTTTAGGATTAATGCATACTAATGTATATGGTCCTATGAGCATTCAAGCTAGAGGTGGATATAAGTACTTCATCACTTTCACAGATGATTGCTCGAGATTTGGCTATGTATATCTCATGAGACATAAAGTCTGATGCTTTTGACATGTTCAAAGCATTCAAAGCTGAAGTAGAAAATCAGCTTGAGAAACACATAAAAATCTTGAGATCTGATCGTGGTGGAGAATATCTATCTGGCGAGTTTCAGCAATATCTTATTGATAATGGGATAGTTTCTCAGTTTTCTTCACCAGGTACACCTCAACAAAATGGGGTAGCAGAAAGGAGAAATAGAACTCTTTTAGACATGGTTAGGTCTATGTTGAGTTATTCAACACTTCCTATTTCTTTTTGGGGATATGCTATACAAACTGCAATATACATTCTAAACGATGTACCATCTAAGTCGGTTCCTCAACCACCGCATGAGTTGTGGACTGGGCGAAAGCCTAGTTTACAACACTTAAGGATAACTGGTTGTCCTGCGCATGTGTTAAAAGGAAAGACAGAAGAGATGGAGTCCCGTTCGGAAACATGCATATTTGTGGGGTATCCAAAAGAAACTAAGGGATATTATTTTTATAGTCCTTCAGATCTTAAAGTATTTGTTTCAACAAATGCTAAATTTCTGGAAAAGGATGATATGAATGATTTTGTACCCAGAAGTAGAATTGTTCTGAATGAGATGTCAGGAGATACAATTCCACAGGAGGTTACACAACCTAGCCCAATTGTAAGTTCCGTACCATCACAAAATCAACAACCTACCATTCCTCGTCGTAGTGGGAGGGTTAGAAATCAACTCGAGAGATACATCGGTCTGGGAGAATCAGTGGAGAATCTCCCAGACGACGATGATCCCTACACGTATAAGGAAGCAATGGAGGATGTTGATAGTCGCCATTGGCAAAAGGCAATGCAATCTGAGATTGAATCTATGTTCAATAACAAAGTTTGGTCTCTTGTAGACTTGCCTAAAGGGATAAAACCCATTGGTTGCAAGTAGGTATACAAGAGGAAAAGAGGTATGGATGGAAAGGTAGAAACCTTTAAAGCTAGATTGGTAGCTAAAGGTTATACATAGAAAGAAGGTATCGATTACGAGGAAACCTTCTCTCCTGTGGCCATGCTTAAATCCATTAGGATACTCTTATCCATTGCAGCATCTTTAGATCTAGAGATTTGGCAAATGGACGTCAAGATAGCTTTCCTCAATGGAAGTCTTGACGAAAGCATCTATATGATGCAACCAGAAGGATTCATTGAAAAAGGCCAAATTGAAAAGGTATGCAAATTACATAAATCCATATATGGATTAAAGCAAGCATCCAGATCCTGGAACATAAGGTTCGATCAAGCTGTGAAAGGTTTTGGATTTATTCAGAATCCTGACGAACCTTGTGTATACAAAAGGATTAAAGGCGACAAGTTGGTTTTCCTAATTCTTTATGTTGATGATATACTACTCATTGGAAACGATGTAGGCGTATTGACATCAGTAAAAGAATGGTTAGCAAAACAATTTGATATGAAGGACTTAGGAGAAGTAAGTTTTATTCTAGGTATCCATGTAATAAGGGATAGAAAGAATAAAACGATTGCATTATCCCAAGCTTCATACATAGACAATATCTTGTCTAGGTTTTCCATGCAAGATTCCAAGAAAGGTATGTTACCTTTCAGACATGGAATCAAACTTTCTAAGGAACAAGTTCCTAAGAATGAGCATGAAGAGCAATTCATGAGTAGAGTTCCATATGCCTCGGCAGTTGGAAGTCTCATGTATGCAATGCTCTGCACTAGACCAGATATTTGTTTTGGTGTTGGCATAGTTAGCAGGTTTCAATCGAAACCTGGTCCTGATAACTGGACGGTAGTTAAGCATATTTTCAAGTATCTAAAGAGAACGAGAGATAATATGCTTGTATACTCTGGAGGGGATTTAATTCCCGTTGGGTATACAGATTCTGATTTCCAATCAGATTCTGACTCCAGAAAATCCACATCAGGGGCTGTGTTTACTATTGGAGGAGGAGCAGTTATATGGAGGAATATCAAGCAATCTTGTATTGCTGATTCCATCATGGAAGCTGAGTATGTTGCTGCATGCGAGGCTGCCAAAGAGGCTGTTTGGCTCCGCCAATTCTTGATTGACGTGGAAATGGTTCCTAGTGCGAATAAGCAGATCACTATCCACTGTGACAACAGTGGAGCAGTGCCTAATTTGAAAGAACCAAAAAGTCATAAGAGAGGAAAACACATTGAAAGGAAGTATCACCTTTTAAGGGAAATTGTATATAGGGGTGAGAACATGGGAATGAGAGATATGACACATTTGCTATAGCGTAAGTGGGAGATTGTTAGGATTATGCTCAATAGCAAGAGTGTAATAGTGTTTTTGACAATCTATTCATATTAATAATGTGATTTCTGGTTTAACAAATCTTATAGCATTTATAGTTTAATTATTATAATTGTCAAAAGTAAATAATCATAAGGTCAAAAGACTATGAGAAAAGAAGAATTGTTCGTACATCTGGATATGTATGAGGTAGACACAATTCTTTAGTTAGTCTTGAATAATGTTCACAACTTAAGTTAAAGGTTGGGCACCTTTATCTTGTTAAAGTTGTAGAATTCTTTTGCTAGCATTTGAGTGGGATCAAATGAGTTATGATGAGTCTGAAATCATCGGAGGGTCTTCGAGTAAAAGAATCTAGTGCACTGGGTGCATTGAACTGGATCACAATGAAATACTTTATCTAGAACCGTCAATAGATAATAGTCTTTTCATTATTAGAACAATCAAAGAGTCTATCTTAATCCTGAGATAAATGATGGACTTATGGTTGCAAGTGGTATCATTTGAGTTATCATTTGAGTTATCAATGAGTACGATTATATAGCATAGTCTATCCTCGATAGTTTGGTGATATTCATTTGTTAACCGATAGAGGACTTCATTTATAGATATGGACATCGTGGCTCAATTTATTAAATGAGAGTAGAATATCATCATATGGATGTTTTGAGGTATTGGATATTGAATCTTAACGTTAAGTTTTGATAGAGTTTATTGAAACATGGCTTCTGGACAAGTCAAAATATCCAAGTTCAAAATGTGGTCATATGAGTAAATATGGTAACTTGGAGAGCTATAGGCGGTCTATGAGCTCTTGGCGATTACTGATATTCTTTACGAGGATACACCATCTCCTATAAGATTGTCTAGGGTATGAATGAGAATCATTTACTTATTCCATCTTTATTTAAGAGTGCAATTTTAGTTCTTTAGTGGAATGAACTAAAGTTAATAGATTGAACCTAAGTGAATCATTTGTTGATTGTGATTGGGTTATGTCTATTCGAGCTTAAATTTAGATAGGCCCGCCAAGATCCCCAATCCACACGGACTTGCATGGATCACTTGATATATTCTACCGGACCAATTTATAGGTCCATCTAGAATTGTATTTAATATATTAAGAATATAATTTGCACATTATTTATTTAATGGGTTGATCAATTATATTAATATATTAATGAAAGACATGTGGGCTTGTTTCTTTTAGTAAGAATGGGTCTGGTTCACATGTGGGCTTTTTAATTAAAGTCTAATGGATTAAATAAAATAAGAAAATAGTATTGGGCCCATGTATATGGTGTGGGCGGCAAGACTAGAATAATAGTCTAAAATATTATTTTATTTTATTGATTGATTAAATGGAAATTAATTAATTTATTAGTTAATCATTTAATTGAGAATCAAAATCTTTTTCTGACTAGGAAATATGTTTCTTAGTAGTATACTATTGTGGTAGTATAATAAATATAAAAGACTTTATTTGGTAAGTAGATAAATAAGGCATTTATTTATCTAGTCAAATAAGGAAGTCTTTTATATAGTCACAAATACACTAAAGAGTTGGATTAGGGTTTGGAATTCTAAGGAAATCTACCTAGGGTTAGGATTTAAGTCAAAAGACACAAATCCTACATGGTAAAGGATTTCGGCCTCAATATATAAATATATATGGCAATTAATTGCCGGAATATATAGATATATATATATATATATATATATATATATATATATATATTTATTTATTTATACGGTCAAATATATATAATATATGGTGCACAAGACATATATAATATACTGTGCAAGATTATCACACAAGACATATATTGTGCATGGTCATATATATAATATAAAAGGCATGCAGAATCCGAAAATATATATATATTTTAATAGGGTGCAGCTTTTATAAAATAGACCTAATATATATATTTGGTGCAAAGAGCATTCTGCAGCTAATATGTATATATTCTTTGTATAGAATTTGGTGAACCCTAGGTCTTGGACTTGAGAGTTATTTCTTTTGCTTGAGAAAAATAAAATTCAACTCTGAGACTAGTGTGATTATTTTCGGCCAAGAGAAAAGTGAGAAGAGATTGTTCTTATTTCGATAGTGCATTGGTAACTTTTACACCAAAAGGTTTTGTGCACAATTTCGAATAAGGTTCACGCGAGTTTCGATCTAACGATTGTGAATTCAAAAGTGACCGGAACATTCTTTATAATCCCTTGGAATTTATTGTGACTAACGATCAAGAGAAGAGATTTTGATTTCCATCCTTCAGGTATGTAATTCAAAGAAAGGGAGACCACGCTCCTAGGTGATTCACGTTCGTGATTGGATTGGAAGATCTTGTGGATTACCATCGACGCAAGTCAATCGGATCACGCGACAAGAGGTATGTTACTTTTTGATACGTATGTTTAATTAATTAAAGGGTTAAGGTTCAAATTATAGAAAAATTTTAAACTATACTAAACTCTTTTTTAGTCTCGCTTCCGCTGCGTTGACCGTATTTTTCCCTACAGAAAATTGGGTAAAATTAGTTTAAATCTATTCACCCCCCCTCTAGATAATATTAAACACACCAAGTATTTGTTTCAGTAACCTAGCATTATTTGAGTCTTGAATATCATTATATTCACATAGGTTATTGATCTCTTTAGTGAGAACTAAGTCTTGTGGCTAGGTTGCTTAATGCGGAAGAAAGTGGGTCTAGGTTCGCTATTAAAGGCCCGTAGGGTAGTGATAAGGTCGTTTGTGAACATCAAAACAATGTATATATGTGATTTTTTTGAAAAGAATGTTTTACCACTTTGGAATCCTCTTAGGATATAAAACGTATAAATGGTAAGCTAGATTCGTTCCACTGGGAAATGAAGTAACTAATCTAAAATGCAATAACATAAATCATAATAAGTGGATAGTGTGTGGTTTAATGCACCACCAAATATGCATAAAGTAAAAGTGACAAAAGTGATAGGCAAAATAGAAGCTCAACAATCTATAATAAGAAAAGTGGGTGTAAACAATTAAGAGATACGCTAGGGGATTGATGAAGTTGCAAGTGGATTAGGGGTGCTTTTCAGACTATCTTAAAGAACCAATCTCTTATAAGCTAACCTCTTGTATTCTTTAGTGTGTTTAGGCCATAACCATGAACCATAAACATCTTCCTACCTCAATGCCTAACCGATTAAGGAAATGGGGTCAAGGTGGGATTGGTTGTTTACAAGACAAGGTTTAGATTAATGTGGTTGATATACCCTCCACTAATCCATCCCATTCATTGGATTCTTTAAACACACATGGTTGTCAATCCAAAGGTGATTATATAAAATATTATTCTAACAAGATTATGATCAACAAGTTGATATACAAATTAATCCCATAATGAAAAGAATCTAATGATAAAATAAATGGAAAACATATAGAGATTCAATTAAAATATAGTCAAGCAAACCCCAAGTCCAAGTGTTCCTAACACCAACCCCCTAGATTGGGGGTTTAGCTACACATAGTTACAAATAAGAAAAGAGAGTAATAAATAAGGAAATCACCCTTAGGTCCCCTTCTTTAATGCTTAATCATTTCACTCCTTAGATGCTCCTTTGTGCAAAAGTGTGGATGAATGTCAAATGGTGAGTGACTAAGGTAATATGGTGAAGAAAATGGCAAGAGAGGAATTATTTGGTGAGGTAAAATAGATTTGATGTTGAGTGTTTGATGGAAAAGGCAGTTCAAGGTTAGAAATGGAGGAAGTTGGAAGTGGGAATCATGGAAGAAAAACTAGATCTAAAAATGCTAAGTAAAAGTGTGCTTTTTAATACTTTGTAAATTCTTGTGTGTCTTCAAACTCAGAGAAGAGGGGTATTTATACTAGTCTTGAATTTGCACTGAAAATCGCTTAGAAAGCTAATGTGGCAGGATTGTCGCCATTTTGTTGCCATGGCAACCTCGTGGTGTAAAACGGTTACGCATTCTGAGATTCACTTTATTGCCACGAACATCATATTTTTCGCCATTGGTAAATGGCAACACTGAGGAAATTTAGGTGATGTCGCCATTTGCCATTGAATGTCGCCATGGCGATAATACCTGATGCAAACTTCTTGGAGTAATCCTTCTATCTCCCTGGCGACCATATAGCGACATGGAGGCGACATTTAGTCTTTTGAAACACACCTCCCTATCGCCATGGTAACCATATGGCGACAAGCTTCAGCAAATGGCAAAAATGCCCTGTTTCATGTCTTTATGCTCCTTTTTGCACCAAGTTCCTCATCTTCATGACAAATGCCCTTGTGGCCTAATAAAACCTGAAACCCTTGATTTGACAATATTAAATATGGGGAAACACCCGAGAATTAAGCACAAAGAATAGGAAATAAGGGTACAAAATCGTACCATATTTGGTCTGATCAGGTAGTAGTGGTTGGTTAGTGACCGAGAATAGTTGAGGGAAACCTAGGTTGTAAACATCATTACAAATAGTGGATTCGAGGACCGTGTGTGGCTAGCATAATAGCTCGTGGTTTTTCCTTGGTAAAGGTTTCCACGTAAAATCAAGTGTTCTTTAATTTCTGCATTTTATACTTGATTTTATTGTTTGTTGAATTGGGTTACTTTTGCAATATTGACTAATCCAAAAAATTTGGTAATAATCGGATTAAAAACCCATTCACCCCCCTCTAGGTTGTTTTAGACGCACGCTATAATTCTTTTCAGTATCTAAATTGAAAGGAACGAATAAACGCTCAGTGTGTATGATAAATATATCTAGGGGGGGGGGGGGTGAATAGATTTTAACTATTATTACCCAATTTTCTCAAGCAAGTGAATTTTACGAAAATGCCCCTACTAGTCAAAAATACAAACACGTGTAATAAAGTGCGGAAATTAAATAACAGTTGATGTATACGTGGAAACCCAACCACTAGGAAAAACCACGGGCTGTATAGTGTGCCACACTCGAACTTCAAAATCCACTAATTGAAATGGAGTTTACAACCTATGTAGACCACGTCTAACACTCCGGTCAATAACCCCTCACTTCTACCACGCGAGCCTTTAAAAGTGGCTCTAGTCCAATTGCTTGAGGCCTAAGCAATCTTAGCCTCAAGACTTAATTCTCAATGAAGAGATTATGCAACCTATGTGAATATGTATGAATATTCAAATAGCAAACAAGGCTAGGGAACCTTAGATGCTTATCTAGGATGATGATATAATCAATTAAATCAATCCTAGATATCAAGAGCTAAATGACATGTCAAATAGCTTAGCTAATCAAGATTAAGCAAAAACCTAATTAGCTATCACAATACAATACTCAATCAATTTATCACAATTAATTCTCTATTATTGTATTTATCATATGATCAAAAACATACAAGTAAATTAAAAGAGAATAGCTTGATAGTAAAATACTAAAATAAGATGAAGTTAATCAAAATCTTACCAAGCAAGTTGTGATGATGTAAACTCATTCATGGATGAATGCAAGATGAACTTTGATGCACAAAGGTATGTATTTGAGTGTTTAAATGAGCAAACTTGGTTGCTTTTTCTCTCAAAATCTCTCTTTAAAATATAGGGTTCTTGATGATCAAAAAGTCATTGTTCAGAACAAGAGAAAGAGATGTATTTATGGGCATGAAAAATAGAGCATGTGAAAATACAAGTTTGCCCTTGAAACGCACCGATCGGCAGTTTCGATCGGCGGCCAGGCCGCTGATCACGACTGCCAAATTAAGCCCGTGAAGAACAGAGCATCAACGGCGGTTTCGTAACCGTTGATCCAATCGCTGAATCAAACCCTAGATATTAAATCGATCAGGTATGAACGGCGGTCATGACCGCCGATCTTGATAGTATAATTGCTCCAGACACTTCTGGACACAAATGGCGGTTTCATACGGCGGTTTCATTCGGCGGCTTCATTCGGCGGCCAGGTCGCCGATCACCAACAGAGGTGAAAAACAAGGAGAAGCCAAGGGCATTCTCCGTGGGCGGTCTTCGCGTAAAACCAAGCACATTCTAGTGCATGCGCGGACGTTTCCGAACACTATCTGGAAACGAATTACTAAGCACATATACACACAACAAGATATCAATCAAAGTGATAGTGTGTAAAGTGACATGTGAAGAGTATGCACACAAATGCAAGTATGCTAAGTGTGTGTGTGCATTCTAAGTCTCTTCAAAGAAAACCAAGCACTAGAGATTATACCTTTGGCGTGCTTGTCCCTTGAGATCTTGGAAGGGCCTTCAAGCTTGAAGTTCAATCACCTAAACTCCCCTTACACAATAAACCCCAACATGTGGTTTGTCCACGAAATAAGCCAATCAAGATATAGGAATCCTTACAATCTCCCCCTTTGGCTATTTCGTGACAAAACCACCACTCACATTGATTCCTCATAACATAATAGAAACTACGGGTCTACAATGATTTTCTCCTTTACAAAGAGATATATAAAAATAATCTTGAAGTCGTCAATCTCTTATAGAATAATCAATCCCTGAAAGCAAAGTTTCTATACTTTCCAATACAAGTTAAATGTGAGATTAATCAAGTGAGAGCATAACCAAGCATTTGCATTCTAAAAATTTAAGTACAACAACAACATCATGCAATGTATGTGTATGCAATGCTCCCCCTCAATGTGTTGTCTCCCCAACATGCACAATTGCTGCCACAATTTGCAACTCCCCTTACCACCATTCTACTCCCCCTTTTGTCATGATGTAGGCAAAGAGTAGTCCCCAACCGGGTCACTTAGCAAAGAGAGATAGTAGCATACTATATACTTGCATAATCATATAATCCATTTTATGCAACTCAATCAATTGGAGAGAAACAAGGAGATTTATTTAAAATAAATGTGTTAATCAAAACATGCTTTGCATACAAGACATGTAGCATTCAAGTCCAAAATACATTGGTATTCGGCAAAACAAATGACAAAGGTTTCTAATAAGAATTCAAACCAATTTCACCAATGTCATGAGAGAAGCAAGGATATAGAGTTTTCATTGATTTTAATTAATGAGCAACTATATCCATCTTTATAAGCCAAAAATATCATGAGCGACTTTGCACCCTATTTGATTTTTCCGGGAATGATACCCATATGATAGTAGACATGTTCAACAAATAAAGAAAGAGAGACATTTGGATTTTAAAATCCTTTGAACGGATACAAGATCCTTTATTCATTGAGTCTCATAAGCTTTTTCACACAAGTTTTGCATTTTTGAATATGCAATCATCAATTCATGCTTTTTCATTTGAGCAAGTCATATGAATTTCATGCTTTTCAATATTCATTAGCATGTTATAAAAACTCATGCTTTTCAATTTTTAAGCATGTCATTAAGAATCATCATGTCATAGAGATAACTATAGGTCATTCAAATCATACTTTCTACGTAAATCTCCTAGTCAAAAAATGCATATTTGAACATAAATATGACATGGATTGTAAACAAGCATGGTTCACACTTATTGAATTGAAAACATATATACATATGTGTAACCAAGCTTACTCAAGCAATCAACAAAGAAGTATAAGATTTTTCAAATATTTGCATGCAATAAGTATGCATTAGCACTCTTTGCTTGAGTTCCCCATATGGGGTCAATCACCATCCTTCATCAATGAAGGTCATGAGGTCCTATAGACCTCCCAAGTCCATTTGACTTGGTTGAACCTATTTGAGACTTGTTAGTCTCGTAGCAAGTGGGTTCATTTTTTCTTATCCACATAGATATGACATTTTTCTTCCTAGTGGATAAAGGTTCAAGAGTTCTATAAATTATAGGATCATGAATATGAATTTTTTCTTTCCTATTAACATGCATTCTAGCTCTTGTTATTCTCTTTTCAATCATGCTTTTGAATCTACATAATTTAATGAAATGAAATCAATTTGGTCTAATATGACCATCAATACCACAAAAGTGATATGTAGGGATGAATTTATAAATCATACCATGTCCTTGTGCACGCATAGGAGCCTTCCCATGTCTTTGTGGTTGAGTGGGTTCAAACCTTCTTTGTTGTTGAACTGGTCTAGCTTGCTTCCTTGGTTCATTTTGCATGATTGGCCTCTTTCCATTTAGATTCATTTGATGAGGAATGTTGACTTGAGAGACTCTAATGCGTTGAGATTGAGGTTGTCTCCTTGGAGCTTCCTTCACTTATGCACTTCTTGAACATTGTCCTAGATCAATTTTCTTCCTAGGAGTGTGCATCGGCGAGGCTTCTATCTTGCCCAAACTCTTGACAAAGACGGTCTTGGTTGGAGTAGTGATCTCCTTATTATCTTCATACCCAATACCTCTCTTGTCACAAGGGTTCTTTCCACTACCAAGAATGTGGTCAAGCTTCTTGGTGCTTATAGTCATCCTAGTCAATGACTTTTTAGCTTCATCAAGCTCTCTCTTCAACCCTTCTTCATTCCTCTTAGACATAGCTAACTCATCTCTTATCTTGTCTTCAATCATCTTGGATGTTTCCACTTGCTTACTCAAGTGGTCATTGTGTGTTGAAAGCTCTAGATTTTCATCCTCTAAAATCTTCAACTTTCTATTGTTCTTCTTCAATGAACTTTCACACTTGACTATAAAGTCATGAACATCCATTTTCTCTACAATTCCATTTGTAGAGTTAGATAAGGAGTCATCTACACTTGAGTTATCTCCTCCACTCTCCTTCTTAATTATGGAGTCATTTCCCTCATTAAGACCTTCACCTTGGTCTCTTGAGTAAATGAGAGCCATGTCCCAATGAGTAGCTACACCTATCACCTCTAGAGCTACTTCTTCATCTTTTTCTTCTATGGGATCATTAGTCAAAGCATTCTTACCAACAACTTTATCTTCTACACAAGTGGCCCCAAATGCCGTGTAGTCGATGGTAAGCTCATCATCACTTGATGACTTGTCTCTCTTTCCGGAGTCATCACTTTCACTCCAAGTGGCGGCCATCACTTTTGCCATATTGTTCTTCAAATTCCCACAATCAGGTGAGATGTGTCCTATATCGCCACACTCATAGCATTGGACCCCTTTCTTTTCACTCTTCTCTTGCCTAGGCTCAAAACTCTTGAATGGAGCCTTTTTCTTCAAGTCTTGGCCTTTGGATCCAAATCCTTTCTTCTCGAACTTGACAAATGTAAGGATTCCCGTTTTGTTGATTGGCTTATTTCGTGGTCAAACCACATGTTGGGGTTTTGAATGTAAGGGTAGTCTAAGTGTTTAGTGTTGAAGATCAAAGGCCCTTCCATGACCTCAAGATACAAGCACGCCAAAGGTATAATCTCTTGTGCTTGTTTTTCTTTGAAGATATTTAGTAGCACACACACACTTAGCATTCTTGCTATGATTGCATACTTGCTTATTTTTTATGTGCATCTCTTCACATGTCACTTTACACACTAGCACTTTGGTTGATATATCTTGTTGTGTGTATATGTGCCTTATAATTCGTTTCCCGACATTGTTCGGAAACGTCCGCGCTTGCACTAATTAGTGCTTGGTTTCGCGCGAAGACCGCCTATGGAGAATGCCCTTGGCTTCTCCTTGGTTTTCACCATTGTTGGTGATCGGCGGTTATTATCGGCGGCCTGGCCGCCGAATGAAACCGCCGTTTCAGTCCAGATTGGTCTGAAGCAATTATACGGTCAAGATCGGCGGTCACGACCGCCGTTCGAAACCGCCGTTCGAAACCGCCGTTCATACCTGATCGATTTTAATCCCTCGGGTTTGATTCGGCGGTTGGATCGGCGGTCACGAAACCGCCGAATGAAACCGCCGTTAATGCTCTGTTCTTCACGAGCTCTATTCGGCGGTCGTTATCGGCGGCCTGGCCGCCGATTGAAACCGCCGAACGGTGCGTTTCAGGGGCAAAATTGTCTTTTCACTTGCCCTGTTCTTGATGTCTATAAATATCACACTTTCTCTTTATATGAATTAGTTCTTTGACTCTTAAGAACCCTAATCTTCAAAGATAGATTTTGAGAGAAAATCAAATCAAGAACTCATCTTTAACCACTCAAATCAAACCCCTTTTGCATCAAATTTCATATTGCATCTCCTATGTCTATATAGAGTGCATCCATGTATGGGTTTGCATCATCACAACTTGCTTGGTAAGATTTTGATTAATTTCATCTTATTGTAGTATTTTAAATACCAAGCCATCTCTTTTAAATTACTTGTATGTTTTTGATCATATGTTAAATACAAGAAAAGAGATTATTTGTGATGAATTAATTGAGTGTTGTTTTTTGATAGATATCTAGGTTTTTATAATCTATGATCATCTATGCTATTTGACATGTCATTTAGCAATTGATATCTAGGGTTGATTTAAATTGAATATATCATCATCCTAAGATAAGCATTTAGAGTACCCTAGCTCTTATTGCATTAATTGAATATTCATACATATTCACATAGGGTTGTTTCTCTTCATTGAGAAGTAAGTCTTGAGGCTAAGAGTGCTTAGGCCTCAAGCAAATTGGAATAGGGTTGCTAATAAAGGCCCGCTGGGTAGAAGTGAGGGGTTACAGACCGGAGTGTTAGACGAGGTCTACATAGGTTGTAAACTTCATTTCAATTAGTGATTTCGAGTTCCGAGTGTGGCGCACTATACAGCCCGTGGTTTTTTCCCAGTGGTTGGGTTTCCACGTATACATCAAGTGTTATTTAAATTCCGCACTATATTACACTTGTATGTATTTTTGACTAGTAGGGGCATTTTCGTAAAATTGACTTGCATGCGAAAATTGGGTAATAATAGTTAAAATCTATTCACCCCCCCCCCCCCCCCCCTCTAGCTTTACGTTGATAAACACGCCTCGAGTATTTTGAGAACTTTCAACAAATTTCTTGAATTTTCTAAGCATCAAAGCCATGTCTTCGTCCGAGTCACCTTTTTCCTCATTCTCAACCTTGGAAGCTTTCAAAGAAATCCCTTTTTGCTTTTTAAGAGGTGAAATACTAGGAGCCTTCCTAGATTTATAGGCGAGGAGTCTTCCAATTACCTCGCTTGGCTTCATGTCTTTATAACCATAATTCTGTTCTAAGGCTGTCACTTTTGCCTCAAACCTAGCGGGGAGAGACCTCATAATTTTCTGTTTGACTCTCCTATCCGAATAAGGATCACCGAGTTGATGGCTTTGATTGACAATATCCATCAACTTGACTTCAAAGTCATTGAAGCATTCGTCCTCCTCCATCTTGAGCAACTCAAATTGCGTTTGAAGGACTTGAAGCTTGGAATCCTTGACAACATCAGTTCCTTCATGTGCAACCTCTAGAATATCCCATGCCTCCTTGGCTATCCTAGTGTTCTGAATCAGTTTGTACAGATTTTCATCCACTGCACATAGAAGAGCGTGCCAAGCCTTCCTATTCCATTTTGAAGTCTCAAACTCTTCAGTGGACCACTGAGCCTTAGGTTTGAGTACTTCTTCTCCACCACTCGTGGGAGTCATCTTAGGAGCCACATACCCATCTTCAATTGCCATCCATGCCTTATCATGGATTTGACACAAGTATACTTCCATCTTGCCTTTCCATGAGGCATAATTCACACTGGTGAGGAGAAGAGGTCGTGTACTTGACGCACCCTAATGGTTGCCACCGTATCCACTCATTGTATATAATGCATGAATTCAAATGAATGCAAAATATATGAATGAGCAAAAATCACACAAATACAAAACACACCAAAAATGAGCTAGGATCACCTAAGTATATCTAGGAAACCGCTCTGATACCAATTGAAAGGAACGAATAAACACTCAGTGTGTATGATAAATATATCTAGAGGGGGGGGGGGGGGGGGGGGGGGGATGAGTAGATTTTAACTATTATTACCCAATTTTCGCATGTAAGTCAATTTTACGAAAATGCCTCTACTAGTCAAAAATACAAACAAGTGTAATATAGTGCGGAAATTAAATAACACTTGATGTATACGTGATCAGACCAAAATTGATATGATTTTGGACCTCACTTCCTTCTCCGTTTGCTTGATTCTTGGGTATTATCTCGTGATTTAATGGTGTAAATTAAGTGTTTTCAGGTATTTACAGAGTTTAGGGGCATTGAAGTAATATTGGTGAAATAGGGGTAAAAGTGTAATTATTGAAGGAATATTGGATTTTAAGCAAAATAAGAGGAGTTCAGGGGTCCTTTACGTAAATTACCACACAAAGCAGCCAAGTCACGCCACATCAGATGAAGCGGTGCGTTTTGGGGTGGTGGCTGATAATGGGTTCTAAGCGCACCCCACGCCTAGTCTATGTGCACCCAAATGCTAGCCCAACGCATGGCCCAAGCACTTGATCAGTCAAGCCCAAACACACCCCCTGTCTCGTCTAAGTGCACCCCAAATGAAGACAAGAAGGTGCGCCTGATTACACCCCACTCCCTTGCTAAATACACCCCGTTAAAAGACAAAGCAACAAAGGCTGATTGCACCCCTGCTTCTTGCTAAATGTCCCTCATTTCTTCTATTCATCTTCTTCTCTCTTCTTCACGCGAGCAGCCATGGCACCTCAAGCTTAAACCATCGCTCCACCGACGACCACCTTTCTCGAGCTACCGTCGGTCGAAACCGGCCCCACATCAACGGCCAAGTCAACGGTAGCCTGGTCATTGACTTTCCAGTGCCTCAATCGACCAAAATAATAACCGCCAATCACACCTCTCCACGCCTTTAGTCGCTACTTGTCCCTCATTGTGTCGCCACTTGTCCTTTCAATGTCGCCATGGCGACAAGAGGTTGATTTTGGCACCTGATGATGTCGCCATTTGGGTCGCCACCTTCATCGCCATTGAACATATAGCGACATCTTGCTGTGCAAATCTGATTGGGTGTGTAAATTACAATATGCACCCCTCTGTTGGACTAAATGGTAATTTTCCATCTAAGAGGTGTGTTTTGGTAATTTGCCACCCGAGACCTAATTTGAAACTCTTATAAATACATCATTATTTTCCTCTTTTAAACAACTCTTAGCCATTCTTGACAACCAAGAAACCTCCTTTCTACCATTCCTAATCCCTCCACTTCTCTCCTACCAAAGCTAAATATCTAGATTTCCTTCCCTAAATCATTCCTTTCTTCCCATCTTCTCTACAAATCTCCTTAGTCACTTCCCATTTGACTCCACCTATCTAGACACATCCTTATCCTCCACTATTTGCACAAGGAGCATCAAAGGCAAGGAAAGGATCAAGCTTACAAAAGGAGACCCAAGGGTGATTTCCTAATCTTTTACTTGCCTTCCCTTTGATTGTAATGTGTAATTAAACCCCTTTTCTAGGGTTTTGATGTGAGAACATGTGGATTGGGTTTTGCTTAAGCTTTAATATATATTTAATCTCTATTTGTGTTCTATTCATTTTATAAATAAATTCTAGGCATTATATGATTGACATGTATATCCACTAGTTGATTATATTCTTGCTTAGGATAATCTGTTGTATAATCTTGATTGGATTGACAACCTTGATGGATTGAGAATATAGTGAATGGGATAGATCGTCGGAGGGTATATCAACCGCGATTATCTAAACCGTTAATTGTAACAAACCAATCCCACAGTGACCTCCTCTCCTTAATCGGTTAGGCATTACGGTGGGAAGTTGTTTAGGGTTCATAGTAATGGTCTAAACACATCCTAGAAATCAATTGGTTAACATTTATGAGGTTAGTTCGCTAAGGTAGCTTGAGAAGTACTTCCCGTAATCCATGTGCGATCCCATTAATTCCCTAGCAATTCTATTAATTGTTTTCCCCATATATCTCTTATCTAGATTTCTATCTTATTTTATTAGTTTTATTAGGTTTATTTTACATGTATGTTTGATGGCTTGACAAACCATTCAACCATCCATTGCTCATGATTTATTTTATTGCATATAAGAATTGTTAATTCATTCAATAATTACTCTAATTCCTTGTGGAACGAATCCTACTTGCTACTTTACTAATTTTACATCTAAGTGGTGAAATCAGTTTTCAACACGAATACATTTTAAAACAATCATTTTGTTGAGTACCAACGACGGCTCATCAATACATGGAAACCCAACCACTGGGAAAAACCACGGGCTGTATAGTGCGCCACACTCGAACTTCAAAATCCACTAATTGAAATGGAGTTTACAACCTATGTAGACCTCGTCTAACACTCTGGTCAATAACCCCCCACTTCTACCACGCGGGCCTTTAAAAGTGGCTCTAGTCCAATTGCTTGAGGCCTAAGCAATCTTAGCCTCAAGACTTAATTATCAATGAAGAGATTATGCAACCTATGTGAATATGTATGAATATTCAAATAACAAACAAGGCTAGGGAACCTTAGATGCTTATCTAGGATGATGATATACTCAATTAAATCAATCCTAGATATCAAGAGCTAAATAACATGTCAAATAGCTTAGCTAATCAAGATTAAGCAAAAATCTAATTAGCTATCACAATACAACACTCAATCAATTCATCACAATTAATTCTCTATTCTTGTATTTATCATATGATCAAAAACATACAAGTAAATTAAAAGAGAATAGCTTGATAGTAAAATACTAAAATAAGATGAAGTTAATCAAAATCTTACCAAGCAAGTTGTGATGATGTAAACCCATTCATGGATGAATGCAAGATGAACTTTGATGCACAAAGGTATGTATTTGAGTGTTTAAATGAGCAAACTTGGTTGCTTTTTCTCTCAAAATCTCTCTTTAAAATATAGGGTTCTTGATGATCAAAGAGTCATTGTTCAGAACAAGAGAAAGAGATGTATTTATAGGCATGAAAAATAGATCATGTGAGAAGACAAGTTTGCCCTTGAAACTCACCGATCAGCGGTTTCAATCGGCGGCCAGGCCGCGGATCACGACCGCCGAATTGAGCCCGTGAAGAACAGAGCATCAACAATGGTTTCATTCAACGGTTTCATAACCGTCGATCCAACCGCCGAATCAAATCTGAGATATTAAATCGATCAGGTATGAACGGCGGTTTCGAATGGCAGTCATGACCGCCAATCTTGACTGCAGAATTGCTCCAGATACTTCTGGACACAAACACCGCCGATTCGTCGATTATAACCGCCGATCACCAACAGAGGTGAAAAACAAGGAGAAGCCAAGGGCATTCTCCGTGGGCGATCTTCGCGTAAAACCAAGCACATTCTAGTGCATGCGCGGACGTTTCCAAACACTATCGGGAAAGGAATTACTAAGCACATATACACACAACAAGATATCAATCAAAGTGATAGTGTGTAAAGTGACATGTGAAGAGTATGCACACAAATGCAAGTATGCTAAGTGTGTGTGTGCATTCTAAGTCTCTTCAAAGAAAACCAAGCACTAGAGATTATACCTTTGGCATGCTTGTCCCTTGAGGTCTTGGAAGGGCCTTCGAGCTTGAAGTTCAATCATCTAAACTCCCTTTACACAATAAACCCCAACATGTGGTTTGTCCACGAAATAAGCCAACAAAGATATGGGATATATTTTTTATGCTACGAAGAAGATCAGGATGTCTGAAAGGATTCGAAGAAAAAAAAAAGGGCTGCCCTGTGTGCACAAACAGCAGCTACGCACGACAAGCTACGTGCACCAGGTGTATGTGCGGCTGTCGCTACTACAGCTGCATGTTCACAGGCGCAGGGACTGTTTTAGGCCATACTTGGACTTTGGTTATGTGTTCAGGTAACACTTGGGCCTCTGTGCATGAGATGGCAGCCTATTAGAAGCCAAATGGACATCCATGATGCGTCCAAGGTTGCTGCATTCATCTTCGTGCATGTGCGGCCCTGAGGATTGCAAAAAGGTCGTATTGTGGGCTTTATGGGCAGTATATATTCTACTGGAATTAAGTGATGGGCCTTAGGGTTTAATCCATGAGATGGATCACTTGACATAAATCAAGTTGGACTTGATTGGAAGCCCAAAGATGCAAAGAAGTTGATTTCTAGAATATTGAAGACAATGGATTTACAAAAAGCCCAAGGAATGCCTTGGATTATTTTTGTAATTAGAATTTGTTTAACCCATCGTGCTCGGTCAACTCATGTATGCTTTAATTTTGAAGTCATGAGATGATTTATACATATATATATATATATATTAAAAGCATTGTCATGCATAAGAATGCCATATAAATTAGGTGTGCCTACACTTACATTATAACATTCATACATTCATAATTGCCATGATTTGTGTTTTATTTTTAATTAGATTAAAATAGATTTTTCACATAATTAGCTATTAATAATGAGATTAGTTTTTAGGAGTAAAAAACTTGATAATTCTCATTAATAACTAATCTTTTTATTAAAGAGTTTAATTAGTTAGATTAGTTAGGCCCAATACATTATTAGGATTAATTCGATTAAGGCCCTATTAATAATTGGACCGGATAATGTGTTTTTAGTTTTAATAGTTAAAAGTTGGTATATTCCACCTTTAATTCCAATCTATGTAAATAGTTTACATAGGTTAGAATTCCAATAAGAAATTAGACTTTTAATAGTTAAAAATTGGGTATTTTATTAAATGTTAATAGGATAAGATTCTAGTAACATAACCTAGAAACGTAGATTCTTCTTAGCCGTTAAATCTAACTTAATCTAGGATCACAGAGTTTCAATACTAGTAGTAATTAGAAAACCCTAACCATAAAATAGTGAGTGGGAGAGGGATACATGACATTATTTCCCGCAGTCTCTATCGTTAGTTCAAACACCATGAGATTCAAGTGGGTCCTTGAGACGGCTTTGTTTTCATCCTTCCTAAGGAAGGTGTCCACGAGAATTATTACCAAGGTTGTCTTCCTAACGGATAGGATTTCTAGATGCATTTTGAGATCAATTGACCCTAAGGCAACAACTCTCAAGTTAAGTTCATGAGATATAAAATGATGGGTTACACTCACAAGGATTTAATTAAATGGTTAATTAAAATCATGACTAAAATAAGTGATGGTTGAATGATATAAGAATAAAGAGTTATTCTGGTGTATCATTCGATTGAGAATGTCTCGATCCAACATGTAAGTACTTGACCGACCCAAAGGCGGCACTTGCTTGTGGAATGTTGGATTGTCGTGGCGTAGTAACATTTTTAGGGATTTTTCTTGTTCATTAAACATTTTCATGCATCATGTTTAATATTATGCTGACTCTTTACACATGATATGAATGTATGGAATGAATGAATTTTTTAATTCTTGTTTATTTCAACAATGTCGTCTGCACTACTTCAAATACTTGCTATAAGGTTCCCATTTGTTGATTGGCTCATTTCATGGACAAACCACATGTTGGGGGTTCTTTGTAAGGGTAGCCTAGGTATCGATGTTATTGCTCAAGCCCTTTGAAGACCTCGTCTTGATAAGCACCGAAAGTAAATTTCTATGTGCTTACTTTTGTAAGGTTCCCATTTGTTGATTGGCTCATTTCGTGGACAACCACATGTTGGGGTTCTTTGTAAGGGTAGCCTAAGTATCGGTCTTATTGTTCGAAGCCCTTTGAAGACCTCATGTTGATAAGCACCGAAGGTAAATTTCTATGTGCTTACTTTTCTTTGAAGAGATTAGTTGCACACACACACTTAACATTCATTGCATATGTGTGCATTCTCTTCACTTGTCACATTTCACACTTGCACTTTTTTATCATATTTTGTTGTGTGTAATTGTGTCTTGTTGTCGTGTAATTCGTTTCCCGATAACTTTCAGAAACGTCCGTGCATGCACTAGAATGTGCTTGGTTTAGCGCGAGGACCGCCTATGGAGAATGCCCTTGGCTTCTCCTTAGTTTTCACCTATCTAGGTGATCGGCGGTTATGATCGGCGGCCTGGCCGCCGAATTAAACCGCCGTTTCAGTCCAGATTGGTCTGAAGCATTTCTACGGTTAAGATCGGCGGTCACGACCGCCGTTCGAAACCACCGATTCAAGACCTGATTGATTTATCCCTCAGTCTATTTCGGCGGTTGAATCGGCGGTCAAGAAACCGCCGTTCGAAACCGCCATTCATACCTGATTGTTTTTAATCTCTCTGTTTTGATTCGGCGGTTGTAATCGGCGGTCACGAAACCGCAGAATGAACCGCCGTTTATGCTCTGTTCTTCACGAGCTCAATTCGGCAGTCATTATCGGTGGCTTGGCAGCTGATTTAAACCGCCGATTGGCGTGTTTCTTTGAAACTTACTTAAACGACCACACTTTGTTTTGGCCCCCTATATATATGCCATTTTGTCTTTAGGTCAATTAAGAGAGTTCATATTCAGAATTCATACTTAGGATATTTTTCAAAGAGAAGAAAAATTCCAAGAACTCATTTTTTATTACTCAAACACTTTTTCATGATCATCAATCATCATCTAGCATCATCCTTGATCTTCTAGATGTCATCTTGCATGGATTCTTCATCATACTTTGCTTGGTAAGCTTTTCACTAATATCTTACATATTTTGTGTTTCTCTTAGCTAGCAATCTCAATTAATTACTTGTATGTTATTTTATATACTTTGAATACAAGTTTGAGATTAGTATGATGTATGTTTGAGAAGTTTTTTTGTGATAGCTAATTAAGTTTTGTGCTTAATCTTGATTAGCTAAACTATTTGACATGTCATTTAGTTTTGATATCTAGGATTGTTCTAATTGCATATTAATCATCCTAGATAAGCATATAGGGTTTCCCTTGCTCTATGTTGCATTTGGATATTCATATATTCACTTAGGGTTGTATTCTCTTCATAGAGAAAGTAAGTCTTGTGTGTAGCATCCGGGATTAGGTTGCTTAGAACGCAAGCAAATTGGACTAGGTTCACTCATACCGGGATTAGGTAGGTGTGTGATTACTTCCGGGATTAGGTTGTAATCGTTTTACACATTTAGTGGATTCGAGGTTCGAGTGTGGCTCACTTACTAGCCCGTGGTTTTTCCCGTGAGGGTTTCCACGTAAAAATCAAGTGTTATTTAATTTCCGCATATTATACTTGATTTATTGCTTTATCTATGTAGGGGTAATTTCGTAATTTTGACTATCACAAAAAATTGGGTAAAAAACTTAAAATCTATTCACCCCCCCTCTAGATAGTTTTATACACACCGTGCTATAATTTGTTTCAATTGGTATCAGAGCGGGTTCCTAGACATACATAGGTGATCCTTGCTTATTTTGGTGTGTTTTTGCATTTTGTGTGATTTTTGATCATTCATACATTTGCATTCATTTCATTCATTCATAAACACTATGAGTGGAAACGGTGGAAATGGTGGTGGCAACGAAGGTGCCTCAAGCACAAGGCCTCCACTTATTACCGGATTGAACTATTCCCAATGGAAAGGGAAGATGGAATCCTACATATGCCAAATTCATGACCGTGCATGGATGGTGGTTGAAGACGGATATGATCTACCCAAGATGACTCCCGATGGTGGAGGAGAAGAAGTATTAAAGCCTAAGGCGCAATGGAACGCGCAAGAGTTTGAGGCTTCAAAGTGGAATAGGAAGGCGATGTATGCCATCTTGTGTGCTATGGATGAAAATCAATATAAATTGATTCAAAATACTAGGATAGCTAAAGAGGCTTGGGACATCCTAGAGATTGCACATGAGGGAACCGAAGTGGTGAAGGACTCTAAGCTTCAAGTCCTCCAAACTCAATTCGAGATGCTTAAGATGGAGGAGAATGAGTGCTTCAACGACTTTGAGATCAAGTTGATGGATATTGTCAACCAAAGCCATCAACTTGGTGATACATATTCGGATAGGAGAATCAAGCAAAAGATTATGAGATCTCTACCCGATAGGTTTGAATCGAAGGTGACAGCTTTAGAAGAAAATAGTGGTTATAAGGATATGAAGCCGAGTGAGGTGATTGGGAGACTTCTAGCTTATGAGTCTAGGAAATGGCCTATCTCCACACCCACTAAAAAGCAAAAAGGAATTGCTTTAAAAACCTCCAAGGATGAAAAGGAGGCAAAGAAGGTTGACTCGGATGAAGACCTTGCCTTGTTTGTAAAAAGGTTCAACAAGGTTATGAAGTTTAGAAGAAAGGGCCTTGGATCAAAAGATCAAGATTTGAAGAAAAATGGCACTTTCAAGAAGTTTGAACCTAGGCAAGAAAGGACCGAAAGGAAAGGGGTCCGATGTTTCGAGTGTGGTGGCATAGGTCACTTTGCCCCCGAATGTGCAAATCACAATGAGAGGAAAAAGGGAAAAGTGATGGCCGCCACTTGGAGTGGAAGTAGTGATGACTCCATTGAGGGAGATGAGTCTTCAAGTGATGAAGAGCTCATGGCTAATCTCCTAGCTTTTGCCTCCTCCCATAAAAGCAAAAGTGCTAGTGAGAGAGAGGAAATGAGTCAAGAGGAAAATGACTCAAGTGAAGAAGAAAGTGATTCCTTGTCTAACTCCATAAGTAGTTTTGTGGAGAAAAAGGTGCTTGCTAAATGCCATGCCGAGTTTAATGATTTAGCAATCAAGAGCACAAGAAAGATCAAGATGTTGAGAGAAGAAAATCTTGAGCTTGCATCTCATAATGACCACTTAGGTGAACAAGTGGAAAAATTCAAGAAGATAGAAGATAAGCTAAGAGAGGAGTTAGTCTTATCTAGGAGGAATGAAGAAAGTCTAAAGAGGGAGCTTGAAGAAGTTAGAAATTTTATGACTAGGATGGATTCTAGCACCAAGAAGCTTGACCATATGCTTGGTGTTGGAAAGAGTCCATGTGACAAGAGGGGTCTTGGGTATGAAGATGACAAGAAGATCTCAACCTCTAACAAAACCGTGTTTGTCAAGGGTTTAAAGAACGAAGAAACTTCATATGTGCAAATTCCTAGGAAGAAGTTAGAAGTAGGACAATGTTCAAATGCACAAGTGAAGATGGGGCCAAGAAGGCAAACTCAAGCTCAACCTCCTAGGGTCCTTCAAGCCAACATTCCTCCTCAAATGGCTCACAAAGGAAAGAGACCTATCATGCAACCTCAAGCTAGGAAGCAACCAAGACCGGTTCAACAACGAAGAAGGATTGAACCCTTTCATCCACAAAGACAAGGACAAGGTATGATTCCTTATTTTACTCCTATATGTCACTTTTGTGGATTTGATGGTCATATTAGACCACATTGCTTTCGATATATAAAAATGTGCAAAACTAGAAGCATGATAGAGAAGAAAAAGAAAAGAGCCATGTTGCATGTTCCTAGGAATGATAATATTATTATGCATGATCCTAGGACATCTAGAGCCCATGTACCAAAGACCACTAAGAAAGCTAAGATTGTTTCTAGGTGGATTAGAAAGAATGAAATTGTTTGCCATGTTGCTCAAATAGCCTTGAAGGCAAATTCTTCTAATTTTTGGTATTTAGATAGTGGGTGCTCTAGGCACATGACGGGAAACAAGAGTTTCTTCGAGACTCTTGTTATGGAGGAAGGTGGATATGTCACTTTTGGTGATGGATCCAAAAAGAAAGTTGTAGGGAAAGGAACCATTTCCGTTCCCAGATTACCCTCCTTATCCGATGCTTTATTTGTTGATGGCTTGAAAGCCAATTTAATAAGCATTTCACATCTAAGTGATGAAGGATATTCCGTCTTGTTTTGTAAAGATGATTGCTCGATCCTAAAGCCCGATGGACAAACCTTATTGAAAGGTATGAGATCTAGCGACAATTGCTATTGTCTTGAAGCTAGAATAGTCTCTAATCATGTGTCCATGGATGAGCAAATTGAGTTGTGGCATGAAAGACTTGGCCACATGAACTTTAGGGATCTACGGACCCTTGGAAAGTTCAATTGTGTGCGTGGCCTCCCTAAGCTTGGGAAGAAAGCCAATGGTGTTTGTGGACCTTGCCAACAAGGAAAGCAAACTAAAAGCATGCACAAAAAGGGCAAGTATCTCTCCACCAAGGAGCCTCTTGAGCTTCTCCACATGGACCTCATAGGTCCTATGCAAACCGAAAGTTTGGGTGGAAAGAGATACATTTTTGTATGTGTTGATGATTTCTCTAGGTTCACATGGACATATTTTCTTAGAGAAAAATCCGAAACTTTTGATAAGTTTAAAATGCTTTGTAATAAAATACAAAATGAAATGAATTCTAATATTAAAAGCATAAAACGGATTAGAAGTGACCATGGGAGGGAATTTGAGAATGCCTCATTTGAAAGCTATTGCAATAGCTTAGGCATCTCCCATGAGTTCTCGGCTCCTAGCACACCTCAACAAAATGGAGTTGTTGAGAGGAAAAATAGGGTCCTTCAAGAGATGGCCCGTGTGATGTTGCTTAGCAACAATGTCCCTAGGAACCTATGGGCCGAAGCCGTCAATACGGCTTGCTATATAGGGAATCGTGTTTTCCTAAGGCCCGGTACTAGAAATACCTCCTATGAGTTATGGAAAGGCAAGAGGCCAAATGTTAGCTACTTCCACACTTTTGGAAGCAAATGCTACATTTTAAATGACCGTGATCAACTTGGCAAATTCGATGCTAAGAGTGATGAGGGTATTTTTATTGGCTATGCCTTGAATAGTAGAGCCTATAGAGTTTTCAATTTAAAAACTCTAAGTGTTATGGAATCATCCAATGTCGTATTTGATGATACTAGGCTCAAGTCTAATGATCATGAGGAGGAGGTTGTTTTTAGTGATGTTTCTCCTTTGGAGAGGGTTGTGGTGACTCCCAATGTTGGGACATCTAATGAAAATGATGAAGTCACACAACCCACTACTAGAGTCCCTGTCTTGGACTCTAATGAACCCGCTCCATGGGTTAGAAGACTCCATAACAAAGAGCATGTTATTAGAGATGTAAATGAGGGTGTTAGGACTCGACGTCAACTTGCTAATCTTATTAGCTAAACATGCTACACCTCTCAAATTGAACCCAAAAAGGTTGAAGAAGCCTTAAATGATGAATTTTGGGTTCTTGCCATGCAAGAAGAGCTAAACCAATTCGAAAGGAATGAGGTTTGGACTCTAGTTCCTAGGCCTAAGACCACTAATGTCATAGCCCGTGGTTTTTCCCGTGAGGGTTTCCACGTAAAAATCAAGTGTTATTTAATTTCCGCATTTTATACTTGATTTATTGCTTTATCTATGTAGGGGTAATTTCGTAATTTTGACTATCACGAAAAATTGGGTAAAAAGCTTAAAATCTATTCACCCCCCTCTAGATAGTTTTATACACACCGTGCTATAATTTGTTTCAACTTTTCTTTAAAGAGATTAGTTGCACACACACACCTTAACATACATTGCATATGTATGCATTCTCTTTACTTGTCACATTTCACACTTGCACACTGTGTCTTGTTGTCTTGTAATTCGTTTCCCGATAGTTTTCGGAAACGTCCGCGCATGCACTAGAATGTGCTTGGTTTAGCACGAGGACCGCCTACGGAGAATGCCCTTGGCTTCTCCTTGGTTTTCACCTTTATTAGTGATCGGCGGTTATGATCGGCGGCCTGGCCGCTGAATGAAACCGCCGTTTGCTTCCAGTAGTGTATGGAGCAATTCTACGGTTATGATCGGCGGTCTCGATCGCCATTCAAAACCGCCGTTCAAGACCTGATTGATTTTATCTCTCGGCCTAATTCGGCGGTTGAAACGGCGGTCAAGTATAAAACCGCCGTTTTCACACCTGATTGATTTTTAATCTCAGCTTCGATTCAGCAATTGGATCGGCGGTCATAAAACCGCCGAATGAAACCGCCGTTGGTCCCCTGTTCCTCTCGGGCCAATTCGGCGGTTATGAACGGCGGCTTGGCCGCCGATTGAAACCGCCGATCGGTGCGTTTCAGGGGCAAACTTGTCTTTTCACATGCTCTATTTTTCATGCCTATAAATACATCACTTTCTCTTGTTCTGAATGTAACTCTTTGATCATCAAGAACCCTACTTTCAAAAGAGAGATTTTTAAGAGAGAAAGCAATCAAGTTTGCTCATCAAACACTCAAACCAAAATCCATTTGCATCAAAGTTCATCTAGCATTCTCTAGCATATCTAGGATGCTTGCTTGCATGGGTCTTTCATCATCACACTTGCTTTGGTAAGTTTTTCACTATTATCATTCATAATTAGTGTTTAATTTATTTTGGCATCTCTTTTATTACTTGATTATTCTTAGATTATAATATAATATTCAAGATAGAGATTGTTGTGTTGATTTGATTGAGTGTTGTTTTTATGATAGATATCTAGGTTTCTCTAATCTATGATTATCTATGCTAATTGACATTGAAACAAATTATAGCACGGTGTGTATAAAACTATCTAGAGGGGGGGCGGTGAATAGATTTTAAGCTTTTTACCCAATTTTTCGTGTTAGTCAAAATTATGAAATTACCCCTAAATAGGTAAAGTAATAAATCAAGTATAAAATGCGGAAATTAAATAACACTTGATTTTTACGTGGAAACCCTCACGGGAAAAACCACGGGCTAGTAAGTAAGCCACACTCGAACCTCGAATCCACTAAATGTGTAAACAATTACAACCTAATCCCGGAAGTAATCACACACCTACCTAATCCCGGTATGAGTGAACCTAGTCCAATTTGCTTGCGATCTAAGCAACCTAATCCCGGATGCTACACACAATACTTACTTTCTCTATGAAGAGAATAACAACCCTAAGTGAATATATGAATATCCAAATGCAACATAGAGCAAGGGAAACCCTATATGCTTATCTAAGATGATTAATATGCAATTAGAACAATCCTAGATATCAAAACTAAATGACATGTCAAATAGTTTAGCTTATCAAGATTAAGCACAAAACTTAATTAGCTATCACAAAAAAAACTTCTCAAACATACATCATACTAATCTCAAACTTGTATTCAAAGTATATAAAATAACATACAAGTAATTAATTGAGATTGCTAGCTAAGAGAAACACAAAATATGTAAGATATTAGTGAAAAGCTTACCAAGCAAAGTATGATGAAGAATCCATGCAAGATGACATCTAGAAGATCAAGGATGATGCTAGATGATGATTGATGATCATGAAAAAGTGTTTGAGTAATAAAAAATGAGTTCTTGGAATTTTTCTTCTCTTTGAAAAATATCCTAAGTATGAATTCTGAATATGAACTCTCTTAATTGACCTAAAGACAAAATGGCATATGAAAGTCCTAGAGGCGTGTTCAATATAAAGCTAGAGGGGGGGTGAATAGATTTTAGCTATTATTACCCAATTTTCGCATACAAGTCAATATTACGAAAATGCCCCTACTAGTTAAATATACAAGCAAGTGTAATATAGTGCGGAATTAAAATAACACTTGATGTATACGTGGAAACCCAACCACTGGGAAAAACCACGGGCTGATTAGTGCGCCACACTCGGACCTCGAAATCCACTAATCGAAATGGAGTTTACAACCTATGTAGACCTCGTCTAACACTCCGGTCAATAACCCCCCACTTCTACCACTCGGGCCTTTAAAAGTGGCTCTAGTCCAATTGCTTGAGGCCTAAGCAACCTTAGCCTCAAGACTTAATTCTCTAAGAAGAGATTATGCAACCTATGTGAATATGTATTAATATTCAAATAACAAACAAGGCTAGGTAACCTTAGATGCTTATCTAGGATGATGATATAATCAATTTAATCAACCCTAGATATCAATTGCTAAATGACATGTCAAATAGCTTAGCTAATCAAGATTAAGCAAAAACCTAATTAGCTATCACAAAAACAACACTAAATTAATTCATCACAATTAATTCTCTATTCTTGTATTTATCATATGATCAACAACATACAAGTAAATAAAAAGAGAATATGCTTGATAGTAAAAATACTAAAATAAGATGAAACTAATCAAAATCTTACCAAGCATATTGTGATGATACCAATCCAATCATAGATGCTTTCTATGTAGACATAGAGGATGCAATATGAAATTTGATGCAAAAAGGATTTGATTTGAGTGTTTAAAGGTGGGTTCTTGAATTGATTTTTTCTCAAAAATCTCTCTTGAAAGATTAGGGTTCTAATTGCTCAAGAAACTTATTCAGAGATTAAGAAAACAAGATATTTATAGACATCAAGAAATGGGCATGTGAAAAGACACTTTTGCCCCTGAAACGCACCGTTCGGCGGTTTCAATCGGCGGCCAGGCCGCCGATAACGACCGCCGAATTGAGCTCGTGAAGAACAGAGCATTAACGGCGGTTTCATTCGGCGGTTTCGCGACCGCCGATCCAACCGCCGAATCAAACCCGAGGGATTAAAATCGATCAGGTATGAACGGCGGTTTCGAACGGCGGTCCTGACCGCCGATCTGGACCGCATAATTGCTTCAGACCAATCTGGACTGAAACGGCGGTTTCGGTCGGCGGCCAGGCCGCCGATAATAACCGCTGATCACCAACAATGGTGAAAACCAAGGAGAAGCCAAGGGCATTCTCCATAGGCGGTCTTCGCGCGAAACCAAGCACTCATTAGTGCAAGCGCGGACGTTTCCGAACAATGTCGGGAAACGAATTATAAGGCACAAATACACACAACAAGATATATCAACCAAAGTGCTAGTGTGTAAAGTGACATGTGAAGAGATGCACATAAAAATAAGCAAGTATGCAATCATAGCAAGAATGTTAAGTGAGTGTGTGCTACTAGATCTCTTCAAAGAAAAACAAGCACAAGAGATTATACCTTTGGCGTGCTTGTTTCTTGAGGTCATGGAAGGGCCTTTGATCTTCAACACTAAACACTTAGACTACCCTTACATTCAAAACCCCAACATGTGGTTTGACCACGAAATAAGCCAATCAACAAAACGGGAATCCTTACAGCATATATATAGGGGGCCAAATCAAAGTGTGGTCATTTAAGTAAGTTTCAAAGAAACGCGCCGATCAGCGGTTTCAATCGGCGGCTAGGCCGCCGATCATGACCGCCGAATTGAGCTCGTGAAGAACAGAGCATAAACGGTGGTTCATTCGGCGGTTTCGTGACCGCCGATCCCAACCGCCGAATCAAACCTGAGAGATTAAAATCAATCAGGTATGAACGGCGGTTTCGAACGGCGGTTTCGTGACCGCCGATTCAACCGCCGAATTAGACTGAGAGATAAATCAATCAGGTCTTGAATCGGCGGTTTCGAACGGCGGTCATGACCGCCGATCTTAACCGCAGAAATGCTTCAGACCAATCTGGACTGAAACAGTGGTTTCATTCGTCGGCCAGGCCGCCGATCATAACCGCCGATCACCTAGAAAGGTGAAAACCAAGGAGAAGCCAAGGGCATTCTCCATAGGCGGTCCTCGCGCTAAACCAAGCACATTCTAGTGCATGCGCGGACGTTTCTGAAAGTTATCGGGAAACGAATTACACGACAACAGGACACAATTACACACAACAAAATATAATAAATAAGTGCAAGTGTGAAATATGACAAGTGAAGAGAATGCACACATATGTAATGAATGTTAAGTGTGTGTGTGCAACTAATATCTTCAAAGAAAAGTAAGCACATAAAAATTTACCTTCAGTGCTTATCAACACGAGGTCTTCAAAGGGCTTCGAACAATAAGACCGATACTTAGGCTACCTTTACAAAGAACCCCAACATGTGGTTTGTCCACGAAATGAGCCAATCAACAAATGGGAACCTTACAATCTCCCCCTTTGGCTATTTCGTGACAAAACCACCACTCACATTGATTCCTCACAAAGAAATAGAAACTACGGGACAACTATGATATTCTACAACACAAAGAGATAAGAAAATAAAACTTCAAGTCTTCAATCTCTTGTAGAATAATCAAGCCCTGTAAATAAGATTTCTATGTTTTCCAATACAAGTGAAATGTGAGATTAATCAAGTGATATCAAAACAAGCATTTGCATTTTTAGAATGTAGGCACAACATTACAAAATATATGCAATGTATGATAAATGCAATGCTCCCCCTCAAAGGGTTACTCCCCCTCAATGTGTTATCTCCCCAATGTGCACAATTGCAACACCAATTTGCATCTCCCCTTACCATATATTACTCTCCCTTTTTGTCATGATATAGGCAAAGGAGTAGTCCCCAACCGGGTCACTCATAGTAACGAGAGATAGTAGCATGCAAGATTTGCATAATTAATATAAGTCACTTTATGCATCTCAATTAATCGGAGAGAAACAAGGAGATTTATTTGAGAGAAAATGTGTGAATCAAACATGCTTTGCATACAAGACATGTAGCATTCAAGTCCAAGATACAATGGTATTTGGCAAAGCAAATGACAAAGGTTTCTAATAGGAATTCAAACCAATTTCACCAATGTCATGAGTAAAGCAAGGATATAGAATACATTGATTTCAATTTAAGAGCAACTATATCCAACTTTATAAGCGAAACATGGCATGAGCAACTTTGCACCCTTTTTGATTTTTCCGGATAAGATATCCGTATGATAGTAGCCATGTTCAACCAATAAAGAAAGAGAGACATTTGGAATATAAATTCCTTTGAACGGATACAAGATCCTTTATTCATTTTGAGTCTCATTAGCTTTCACACAAGTTTTGCATTTTTAAGAATATGCAATCATCAATTCATGCTTTTCATGTGAGCATGTTATATGAATTTCATGCTTTTTCATTTGACATTAGCATGTTATTAAAGAATCATCATGTCATGGAGATAATCATAGGTCATTCAAATCATACTTCCTATATACATCTCCTAGTCCAAAAATGCATGGTTGAACATAAATATGACATGGATTGTAAACAAGCAAGGTTCACACTTATTGAATTGAAAACATATATACATATGTGCAACCAAGCTTACTCAAGCAATTAAAAGAAGAGGCATAAGATATTTCAAATTTTTTGCAAGTGACAAGAATGCAAACTAGCTCTCTTTGCTTGAGTTCCCCATATGGGGTCAATCATAGAACATCACTCCACAAGACATATCCCAATAGATCTACTAAGAATTTTAAATCGAGTAGCATCTAAGGGTTTAGTAAATAGGTCCGCAAGTTGATCATTAGTACCTACATGTTCAAGTACTATGCATTTATTTTCAACAAGCTCTCTAATGAAGTGATGGCGGATGTCAATATGCTTAGTTCTAGAATGTTGCACCGGATTCTTGGAAATATTAATGGCACTCATGTTATCACAAAAGAGAGTGAGAGTACCTTGGTTGAATCCGTAATCTACTAGCATTTACTTCATCCATATAAGTTGAGTGCATCCACTCCCCGCGGCTATGTACTCGGCTTCCGCCGTGGACAAGGAAATCGAGTTTTGCTTCTTGCAAAACCAAGACACCAAGTTGTTGCCTAGAAAGAAGCAACCGCCCGATGTGCTCTTCCTATTATCACAATTTCCTGCCCAATCTGCATCACTATATCCTACAAGACTAGGATTAGTGTCAAATGAGTACCAAATCCCATAGTTGGAAGTCCCATTCACAAAGCGAATGACTCTCTTAACCGAAGAGAGATGGGACTCCTTGGGATCGGATTGGTACCTAGCACAAACTCCTACACTAAATGATATATCGGGCCTACTTGCGGTCAAATAGAGCAAACTCCCTATCATGCCACGATATAAGGTTTGGTCCACACTTTTACCGCTAGCATCCTTGCTTAGTTTCAAAGTGGTGCTCATAGGAGTGTCACAATGTTTGGCTTTTTCAAGACCAAACTTCTTCACAAGGTTTTTGGCATATTTGGCTTGGGTTATGAAAATCCCATTATCTAGTTGCCTAATTTGCAAACCTAGGAAGTAATTAAGCTCACCAACAAGACTCATCTCAAATTCATGAGACATAACATCAACAAATTGTTGGACCTTGGTGTTGTTGGTGGAGCCAAACACTATGTCATCGACATATATTTGAGCTATGAAAAGCTCATCATTGTCTCTCTTGATGAATAGTGTCTTGTCAACACTACCTCTTATGTAGTTATTGTCAACAAGAAATTGAGTAAGGCGCTCATACCAAGCCCTCGGTGCTTGTTTCAACCCATATAGTGCCTTCTTGAGGCGATAGACATGGTTGGGGTGGTGAGCATCCACAAACCCCTTGGGTTGTTCAACAAACACTTCCTCTTGCAAGAAGCCATTGAGGAAGGCACTCTTGACATCCATTTGGTGCAATTTGAACTTGTGCACACAAGAAATGGACAAGAGAAGCCTAATAGATTCTAAACGGGTAACGGGAGCAAATGTCTCCTCAAAGTCGATACCCTCAATTTGAGAGTACCCTTGTGCTACAAGTCTAGCCTTGTTCCGCACTATGTTGCCATCCTCATCGGATTTGTTCCTAAATATCCATTTAGTGCCTATGACATTAGTGGTCTTAGGCCTAGGAACTAGAGTCCAAACCTCATTCCTTTCGAATTGGTTTAGCTCTTCTTGCATGGCAAGAACCCAAAATTCATCATTTAAGGCTTCTTCAACCTTTTTGGGTTCAATTTGAGAGGTGTAGCATGTGTAGCTAATAAGATTAGCAAGTTTACGTCTAGTCCTAACACCCTCATTAACCTCTCTAATGATATCTTCTTTATCATGGAGTTTCCTAACCCATGGAGCGGGTTCTTTAGAGTCCAAGAGAGGAACTCTATCAATAGGTTGTGTGTCATCATTGTTGACATTAGATGTCCCATCATTAGGAGACACCACAACCTTCTCCAAAGGAGAAACATCACTAAAAATAACCTCCTCCTCATGATCATTAGACTTGAGCCTAGTGTCATCAAATACAACATTGGATGATTCCATAACACTTAGAGTCTTTAAATTGAAAACTCTATAGGCTCTACTATTCAAGGCATAGCCAATAAAAATACCCTCATCACTCTTAGCATCGAATTTGCCAAGTTGATCACGGTCATTCAAAATGTAGCATTTGTTTCCAAAAGTGTGGAAGTAGCCAACATTTGGCCTCTTGCCTTTCCATAACTCATAGGAGGTGTTTCTAGTATCGGGCCTTAGGAAAACTCTATTACCTATATAGCAAGCTGTATTGATGGCTTCGGCTCATAGGTTCCTAGGGACATTGTTGCTAAGCAACATCACACGGGCCATCTCTTGAAGGACCCTATTTTTCCTCTCAACAACTCCATTTTATTGAGGTGTCCTAGGAGCCGAAAACTCATGGGAGATGCCTAAACCATTACAAAAGGTTTCAAAAGTAGCATTCTCAAATTCCCTGCCATGGTCACTTCTAATCCGTTTTATGCTTTTAATATTAGAGTTCATTTCATTTTGTATTTTGTTACAAAGCATTTTAATCTTATCAAAAGTTTCGGATTTTTCTCTAAGAAAATATGTCCATGTGAACCTAGAGAAATCATCAACACAAACAAAAATGTATCTCTTTCCACCCAAACTTTCGGTTTGCATAGGACCCATGAGGTCCATGTGGAGAAGCTCAAGAGGCTCCTTGGTGGTGAGATACTTACCCTTTTTGTGCATGCTTTTAGTTTGCTTTCCTTGTTGGCAAGGTCCACAAACACCATTGGCTTTCTTCCCAAGCTTAGGGAGGCCACGCACACAATTGAACTTTCCAAGGGTCCGTAGATCCCTAAAGTTCATGTGGCCAAGTCTTTCATGCCACAACTCAATTTGCTCATCCATGGACACATGATTAGATACAATACTAGCTTCAAGACAATAACAATTGTCGCTAGATCTCATGCCCTTCAACAAGGTTTGTCCATCGGGTTTTAGGATAGAGTAATAATCTTTAGAAAACAAGACGGAATATCCTTCATCACTAAGATGTGAAATGCTTATTAAATTGGCTTTCAAGCCATCAACAAATAAAGCATTGGATAAGGAGGGTAATCCGGGAACGGAAATGGTTCCTTTCCCTACAACATTTCTTTTAGATCCATCACCAAAAGTGACATTTCCACCTTCCTCCATAACAAGAGTCTCGAAGAAACTCTTGTTTCCCGTCATGTGCCTAGAGCACCCAATATCCAAATACCAAAAATTAGAAGAATTTGCCTTCAAGGCTATTTGTGCAACATGGCAAACATTTTCATTCTTTCTAATCCACTTAGCAACAATTTTAGCTTTCTTATTGGTCTTTGGTACATGGGCTCTAGATGTCCTAGGATCATGCAAAGTAAAATTATCATTCCTAGGAACATGCATCTTGGCTCTATTCTTTCTCTTTTCAATCATGCTTCGTGTTCTACACATTTTAATATATTGAAAGCAATTTGGTCTAATATGACCATCACAACCACAAAAGTGACAAATAGGGATGAAAAAAGGAATCATACCTTGTCTTTGTGCACGTATGGGAGCTCATCCATGTCTTTATGGATAAGTGGGTTCAATCCATCTTCGTTGTTGAACCGGTCTAGGTTGCTTCCAAGCTTGAGGTTGCATGATTGGTCTCTTTCCTTTGTGAGCCAATTGTTGAGGAAAGTTGGCTTGAGGGACCCTAGGGGGTTGAGCTTGAGGTTGCCTTCTTGGTCCCATCTTCACTTGAGCATTTGAACTTTGTCCTATTTCTAACTTCTTCCTAGGAATTTGCACAAATGAAGTTTCTTCTTTCTTCAAGCTCTTGACAAACACGGTCTTGTTAGAGGTAGAGATCTTCTTGTCATCTTCATACCCAATACCCCTCTTGTCACATGGACTCTTTCCAACACCAAGCATATGGTCAAGCTTCTTGGTGCTAGAATCTATCCTAGCCAAGGACCCTTTAACTTCTACAAGTTCCCTCTTCAAGCCTTCTTCACTTCTCTTGGATAAGTCTAACTCCTCAATTAACTTATCCTCTCTCCTCTTCAATCTTTCCACTTGTTCACTTAAGTGGTCATTGTGAGCCGAAAGTTCAAGGTTCTCTTCTCTCAACCTCTCAATCTTTCTTGTGCTTTTAATTGCTAAATCATTGAACTCGCCATGGTATTTAGCAAGCACCTTTTGCTCCACAAATTTCTTTATGGACTTAGAAGAGGAGTCACTTTCTACTTCACTAGAGTCAATTTCCTCTTGACTCATTTCCTCTATCTCACTAGCACTTTTGCTCTTGTGAGATGAGGCAAAAGCTAGGAAGTTAGCCATGAGCTCTTCTTCACTTGAAGACTCATCTTCCTCATTTGAGATATCACTACTCTCACTCCAAGTGGCGGCCATCACTTTGCCTTTCTTCTTTTCATTGTGATTAGCACATTCGGGGGCAAAGTGACCAATCCCACCACATTCAAAGCATTGGACCCCTTTCCTTTCGGTCCTCTCTTGTTTAGGCTCAAACTTCTTGAAGGAACCTTTTTTCTTCAAGTCTTGTCCTCTTGACCCAAATCCCTTCTTCTTCTTGAACCCCATAACCTTATTAAACCTTTTCACGAATAAGGCAAGGTCTTCATCTGATTCATGCTTTGCCTCATTTGCATCCTTAGATGCCTTCAAAGCTATTCCTTTAGACTTCTTAGGAGGAGTAGTGGTGCTAGGAGCCTTCCTAGACTCATATGCAAGGAGACGTCCAATCACCTCACTTGGCTTCATATCCATATAGCCACTATTTTCTTCTATGGCCGTCACCTTTGATTCAAACCTATCGGGGAGAGATCTCATAATTTTTTGCTTGACTCTCCTATCCGAATACGGGTCTCCGAGTTGATGGCTTTGATTTACAATGTCCATCAATTTGATTTCGAAGTCATTGAAGCATTCATCCTCTCTCATCCTATGTAGCTCAAATTGAGTTTGGAGGACTTGAAGCTTGGACTCCTTCACCACCTCGGTTCCCTCATGTGCAACTTGAAGGATGTCCCATGCCACTTTTGCAATCTGAGTGTTCTGAATAAGCTTGTACTGATTCTCATCCATTGCACACATGATGGCATGCATAGCCTTCCTATTCCACTTTGAAGCCTCAAACTCTTGCGCGTTCCATTGCGCCTTAGGCTTCAAAACTTCTTCTCCTTCACCACCGGGAGTCATCTTGGGTAGATCATATCCGTCTTCCACCGCCATCCATGCACGGTCATGAATTTGGCATATGTAGGATTCCATCTTCCCTTTCCATTGGGAATAATTCAAACCGGTAAGAAGTGGAGGCCTTGTGCTAGAAGCACCTTCGTGGCCACCACCATTTCCACCGTTTCCACTCATAGTGTTTATGAATGAATGAATGAAATGAATGCGAATGAATGAATGAAATGAATGCAAATGTATGAATGATCAAAAATCACACAAAATGCAAAACACACGAAAATAAGCAAGGATCACCTATGTATGTCTAGGAACCCGCTTTGATACCAATTGAAACAAATTATAGCACGGTGTGTATAAAACTATCTAGAGGGTGGTGAATAGATTTTAAGCTTTTTACCCAATTTTTCATGTTAGTCAAAATTACGAAATTACCCCTAAATAGATAAAGCAATAAATCAAGTATAAAATGCGGAAATTAAATAACACTTGATTTTTACGTGGAAACCCTCATGGGAAAAACCACAGGCTAGTAAGTAAGCCACACTCGAACCTCGAATCCACTAAATGTGTAAACAATTACAACCTAATCCCGGAAGTAATCACACACCTACCTAATCCCGGTATGAGTGAACCTAGTCCAATTTGCTTGCGATCTAAGCAACCTAATCCCGGATGCTACACACAAGACTTACTTTCTCTATGAAGAGAATAACAACCCTAAGTGAATATATGAATATCCAAATGCAACATAGAGCAAGGGAAACCCTATATGCTTATCTAAGATGATTAATATGCAATTAGAACAATCCTAGATATCAAAACTAAATGACATGTCAAATAGTTTAGCTAATCAAGATTAAGCACAAAACTTAATTAGCTATCACAAAAAAAACTTCTCAAACATACATCATACTAATCTCAAACTTGTATTCAAAGTATATAAAATAACATACAAGTAATTAATTGAGATTGCTAGCTAAGAGAAACACAAAATATGTAAGATATTAGTGAAAAGCTTACCAAGCAAAGTATGATGAAGAATCCATGCAAGATGACATCTAGAAGATCAAGGATGATGCTAGATGATGATTGATGATCATGAAAAAGTGTTTGAGTAATAAAAAATGAGTTCTTGGAATTTTTCTTCTCTTTGAAAAATATCCTAAGTATGAATTCTGAATATGAACTCTCTTAATTGACCTAAAGACAAAATGGCATATATATAGGGGGCCAAATCAAAGTGTGGTCGTTTAAATAAGTTTCAAAGAAACGCGCCGATCGGCGGTTTCAATTGGCGGCCAGGCCGCTGATCATGACCACCGAATTGAGCTCGTGAAGAACAGAGCATAAACGGCGGTTCATTCGGCGGTTTCGTGACCGCCGATCCCAACCGCCGAATCAAACCTGAGAGATTAAAAACAATCAGGTATGAACGGCGGTTTCGAACGGCGGTTTCGTGATCGCCGATTCAACCGCCGAATTAGACCGAGAGATAAATCAATCAGGTCTTGAATCGGCGGTTTCGAACGGCGGTCGTGACCGCCGATCTTAACCGTAGAAATGCTTCAGACTAATCTGGACTGAAACGGCGGTTTCATTCGGCGGCCAGGCCGCCGATCATAACCACCGATCACCTAGAAGGGTGAAAACCAAGGAGAAGCCAAGGGCATTCTCCATAGGCGGTCCTCGCGCTAAACCAAGCACATTCTAGTGCATGCGCGGACGTTTTCAAAAGTTATCGGGAAACGAATTACACGACAACAGGACACAATTACACACAACAAAATATAATAAATAAGTGCAAGTGTGAAATGTGACAAGTGAAGAGAATGCACACATATGCAATGAATGTTAAGTGTGTGTGTGCAACTAATCTCTTCAAAGAAAAGTAAGCACATAGAAATTTACCTTCGGTGCTTATCAACACGAGGTCTTCAAAGGGCTTCGAACAATAAGACCGATACTTAGGCTACCCTTACAAAGAACCCCAACATGTGGTTTGTCCACGAAATGAGCCAATCAACAAATGGGAACCTTACAGACATGTCATTTAGCTTTAATATCTAGGATTGTTTTTAATTGCATATTCATCATCTTAGATAAGCATATAGGGTTTCCCTTACTCTATGTTGCATTTGAATATTCATATATTCACTTAGGGTGTTAATCTCTTTTTAGAGAATTAAGTCTTGTGTTGTGACCGGGATTAGGTTGCTTAATTTGCAAGCAATCGGACTAGGTTCACTCATACCGGGATTAGGTAGGTGTGTGATTACTTCCGGGATTAGGTTGTAATCGTTTACACATTTAGTGGATTCGAGGTTCGAGTGTGGCTTACTTACTAGCCCGTGGTTTTTCCCGTGAGGGTTCCCACGTAAAAATCAAGTGTTATTTAATTTTCGCATTTTATACTTGATTTATTGCTTTACCTATTTAGGGGTAATTTCGTAATTTAGACTAACACAAAAAATTGGGTAAAAAGCTTAAAATCTATTCACCCCCCCCCCCCCCCTTTAGATAGTTTTATACACACCGTGCTATAATTTGTTTCACTTGCTAATGAAAAATTAACCGGGGAAAACTTTACTAAATGGAAGAATAACATTAATGAAATCTTAGGTACCAAGCAGATCCTAAGGAGTCTCATCTCTCTTCCGTTAAGAGAATCATTCGCTATGTGAACGAGACATCGAACTATTGGATTTGATACTGTAAGTGCCTCATTTTTTATTGGCGTATTTCGTTGGCAAAATCACAATGGGGTTCTATATGTAAGGATAGCTTAGGATGGAAGAAAACCTCATTGCATGATCAAGAGCTTCAAGGAAGGTAGATTTCTTGACTTACTCTACTTTGAAGAGATGTAGTTGCACACACACACAACACTTGCATAACTCTTACTTGTATGTTGTGTTTGCAGTTTTTGTGCATCATTGGGTATTTAAATCTCTCTTCTTACATCTTGTGATTATAATGGCATATCTAGTTAGGCTTAGGATGCATTTCTTTTGACCCTTGCACTTTTGTTTGTGTGCTTAAGGGAGTGTGTGCACTGGTCATGCGCTGGTCGTCACCAGCGCAAGCTGACCAGCGCAACTAGTCCAGTGGACTACCGCTGGTCGTGCGCTGGTCTGCACCGGCGCTCTCCTCCAGCGCAACTCCTCCAGTAGGTTGTCGCTGTTGGTGCGCTGGTCGTCACCAGCGCAAGCACCACCAGCGCATCTCGTCCAGAATGTTGCCGCTGGTCTTGCGCCCTTGAGGCGCACCACTCGTCGAGCGCCCTTGCCAGTTAAAGGGCGTGCGCTGGTGAGTTGCGCTGGTCGTCCAGCGCTGAACCAGCGCAGCTGACGGGAATCTGAAGCGTTTTTTTTCAAAAACGATGTCACTTCACTTGGATCCCATTTATATATGTCTTGATAGTCTTGGCTCGGTTTCTAGAGCAAAAAATTACACTTTTGAGAGCATGGTTGAGTATCTTCAAGCCAAGGTATCAAGACTTCATCTTTAAGCTTCCAAATCACAAAACCCTTCATATTGCATCTTTCATTTATCATCTAGCATAATTCTAGGTTGATTTCATCTAGGGTTTTTAGTTTTGCTCACATGACTTGTATCTAGAACATCATTCTCATATCTATATGTTCTTGCTTTACAAGATAGCTTCTTTATCACTTGAATTGATTCAAGATTGCATCTTTATGACTTGACTTAGTTTCAAGATTGTTTTATTGTGGTTTGTGAGTTGTATTGTGATAGATAATGCATATAGGATTTTGGTTGCTTATCTAGTGTTGGTTTATGCATGTCATCTAGTAATATGATATCTAGGATTGTCTAACATGTTCATCCTTGCCTAGATAAGCTTAAAATGTCTAACCTTGCATTTTTAGCATCTTGAGTATTTCACATATTCACCTTAGGTTGTGCTATCTCTTCACTTTAGAGACAAGTCTTGTATTTACCTCTTAGGTAGTTTGCAAGCAAGGGACTAGAGTCACTATTAAAGGCCCGCGGGTAGCAAAGACGGATTAGTAAATTTTAGGTGTGATGTGGTCAACCTAATTTGTAATCGTATTTGCAAATAGTGGATTCGAGGTTCTCGTGTGGCGCATATAACAGCCCGTGGTTTTTCCCCGTGTGGGTTTCCACGTAAATATTGTGTGTCCTCAAATTTCCGCACTTGTATGTTTTTTGTATATTGACTAGATTGGGGCTTTTTTGTAATTTGGACTAATCTCGAAAAATTGGGTAAAATTGTTTAAAATCTATTCACCCCCCCTCTAGATTACTTTAGGACACGTTTATTATTTATTTTCAGATACTCTTTTGACACTAATGCTAGCTGAAACAAATACTCGGTGTGTTTAATATTAATCTAGGGGGGGGGGGGGGGGGGGGAGGGGGTGAATAGATTTTATCAATTATTACCCAATTTTCGCGTTAAGTCAAATTCACGAAAATACCCCTAACTAGTCAATAAAAACAACAAGTGTAATATGGTGCGGAAATATAAATAACATTTGAAGTATACGTGAAAACCCTCAACAGGGAAAAACCACGGGCTGGTAAGTGCACCACACTCGAACGTTGAATCCACTAATTGTGATAGCGCATACAACCTAATCCAAGTTTGACGGCCTAATCCCAGTCAATATCCCCGCTACCACTACCCGCAGGCCTTTAAAAGCGGACCTAGTCCAATTGTTTGATGTGACCACCTAATCCCGATGTACGACCTAATCCCGGTCTATCACACAAGACTTACTTCTCCGAAGAGATCAATACCCTATGTGAATATGCAAAGATATCCAAATATGCAAGTAATGCTAGGGAACACTAAATGCTTATCTAGGATTATATGATGTCAATAAAATTAATCCTAGATATGAAAATATAGCTATATGACATGGCATACAACTTTAGCTATGTTAAGGATAACCAATCCTAAATACAATAGCTGTCACAAATAACCCACAAACATTCAAAAGATTAACTAGTTGATTAAAATACAATCTATCAACCTAGTTATCAATAAATCACACAAGAATGTTTATAGCATAGCTTTTAGGCAATAATGACCTAATCAATTAAGCTATCAAAAATAATTTCAATCATATAATGAGATTAATTAGCTAGATATAAAATAGGCATGAACACCTAGCTAACATAAATAACCCAATCAACACATAATCTCAATCATGTATGTAGAAATTACTCAAAGAACATACAAGTGATAAAATAGATAAATTGATAAGTAAAAACACTAAGATTAGATAAAATTAGTGTTTTACCATGTGTGTTGAAGAAGACCAATGCATTAGCACATACTAGATGAACCTAGATGATGCCTAGATGATGATTTGTGCATGTGGGAATGGGTTTAGAGAGATAAAGATGTAATCTTTAAGCTTTTTCTCTCAAGTCTCTCTTTCTCTCTCAAGAATATGGAGCCTCTCTCTCTAGGGTTTTATTTTGTGGCTCAGCCCTCAAAATGATGAGAAAGATATGTATTTATAATGCCCAAGTGAAACTATGTCGTTTTGGAAAAAATGGAAAAATTATGGGCATTTTCGCGGTACACGCGTCAGTGCAGCGGCTCATGATTCGAGTACTTCGAAACATGACCAAATGACATTGAAACCTTTTGTATGATATATCCTTGGAAAGGTATGGATGTCCAATTTCTACTTGTTTTTACAAAATGACATTTCGATGTCTATACAAAACATTATGATCAATTTAGTGACCAAAGGTCAGAAACGGACAACAACAGAGTTGCCCTGTTTTGGTTGTAACTTTGGAGATTTGAAAACTAATCCAAACGGTTATGAAATATTATGAATAATATACCATTGGAAAGGTATGAGTGTCTAGTTTGTACAGAAATTTTCAAAACTCATTTTGAAGCTTTGTATAAAACGATATGGTCACAAGACCATGCAAAGGTCAGTTTTGAAAACACTTGAAACATTGAAATCCAATCTTTTGAAACTAGACACCTTACTCCAATCAACCCCACCAAATTTAACACTTATCCAAGACAAGAATGAGACCTTCTCAAGTGGTCAATCATTGTGCTAAGACATGCTCACCATCGTGCAAGCGCGGACATTTCTGATCACACAAACGGAAACGAATTACACCACACTTAAGACTAACATGAAGTGCAAGTGTGGGAAGTGAATGCATCCTAATGCCTAACATGTCATGGCATTGTCATTGAACAAGATGCACTCAATAAAACATGCATGAAGAGATATTCAAGAATATGAATGCACACATATAAAAACACACAACATACAAGAATAACATTTATGCATGAGTTGTGTGTGTGTGCAACTAGATCTCTTTAAAGCACGTAAGCACTAGAAATTTACCTTTGGTGCTTATCAAGATGAGGTCTTGAAAGGGCCTTGAGCTTGAATACCAATACCTAAGCTACCCTTACAATGAACCCCACATGTGGCTTGTCCACGAAACAAGCCAATCAAAATATGAGACCTAACACTAGCTTAGTTGGCTTTAGTGATGTGGATTAGGCAGGGAATTGTGATAATAGGAAAAGCACATCAGGTGGTTGCTTCTTCCTAGGGAACAACTTGATTTCTTGGTTTTACAAGAAGTAAAATTCTATTTCCTTGTCCACGGCCGAAGCCGAGTATATTGCCGCGGGGAGTGGATGCATACAACTCCTATGGATGAAGCAAATGCTAGTCGACTACAGATTCAATCAAGGTACTCTAACCCTCTTTTGTGATAATATGAGTGTCATTAACATTTCTAAGAATCCAGTGCAACATTCTAGGACTAAGCATATTGACATCCGACATCATTTCATAAGAGAACTAGTTGAGAACAAATGCATTGTACTTGAACATGTAGGTACAAATGATCAACAAGTGAACTTATTTACTAAACCCTTAGATGCAACTAGGTTTCATGCAGTTAGTAGGTCTACTAGGATATGTCTCGTGGATTGATATGGTTTGGAAATTGACCCCATAAGGGGAACTCAATCAAAGTGAGCATTCTTGCATACTTGTCACATGCAAAAAATTCGATATACATTATGCTTCTTTATTAATTGCTTCAGTATCTTGGTTGCACATATGCTTATATGTTTTTATTCAATAAGTGTGAATCATTGCTTTGATTGCAATCCATGTCATATTTATGTTCAAACATGCATTTTTGGACTAGGAGATTTACTTGGGAAGTACTCTTTGAACGACCTATAGTTATCTCCATGACATGATGATTTTTTAAATGACTTGCTTAAAAAATGAAAAGCATGAATTGATGATTGCATATTCTTAAATGCAAAATTATGTGTGAAAAACATTTTATGAGACTTAAATGAATAAACGATCTTGTATCTGTTCTAAGGATTATAAAATCCAATGTCTCTCTGTCTTTATTTGTCGAACATGGCTACTATCATATGTGTTTCATAATCGGAAAAATCAAATAGGGTGCAAAAAGTCACTCATGCCATGTTTTGCTTTTAAAGTTGGATATAGTTGTTTATTAAAATTGAATGATTGATAACTCTATATCCTTGCTTTACTCATGACAAATGGTGAAATTGATTTGAATTCTTTAGGAAACCTTTGTCATTTTCTTTGCCAAATCCCATTGATTTTTGGACTTGAATGCAATATCTCTTGCATGCAAAGCATATTAATCACGGATTTTCATAAAATAAATCTCCTTGTTTCTCTCCAATTAATTGACTTGCATAATGTGCTTGTATATGACTATGCAAATGTCTTGTATGCTACTATCTCTCTTTGCTACAAGTGACCCGGTTGGGGAAACTCCTTTGCCTTTCTCATGACAAAAAAGGGAAGTAGTATGTGGTAAGGGAGATTGCTAATTGAGTAGCAAATTTGCATATTGGTGAGATTATGAATTTAGGGGGAGTAACCCGTTGAGGGGGAGCATTGCATTGCACATTCATTGCATGATGTTGCTTAATTTCTTTAAAATGCAAATGCTTGTTTTGATTTTACTTGATTACCTCACATACACTTGCTTTGGAAAGTGTAATCTTTTTGCTTTGAAGGATTGATTGTTCTACAAGAGATTGAAGACTTGAAGTTTTATTTTTTAAATATCTCTTTGTATTGTAGAAAATCATTCTTGACCTTTAGTTTTAATTTTGTTGTGAGGATCAATGTGAGTGGTGGTTTTGTCACAAAATAGCCAAAAGGGGAGATTGTAAGTTCCTCAAAGTTTGATTGGCTTATTTCGGTGACAAACCACAATTGGGGTTTGAAATGTAAGGGTTGCTTGGGTGATTAGTGATCAAGCTCAAAGGCCCTCTCAAGACCTCAAGTTGATAAGCACTCCAAATGTATATCTCTTGTGCTTAGTTTTCATTGAAGAGACTTAGTTGCACACACTCACTTATCATGTTTGCATACATGTACGCATACATGTACATTGCTATTGTATGCATTCTCTTCACATGTCACATTTCACACTTGCACTTCATTGTTGTATCTTGTTAATAGGTCTAGTAATTCGTTTCCCGAAGATTGTTCGGAAAAGTCCGCGCATGCACGTTGGTGTGCTTGGTTTAAGCGTGAGGATCACCTTCGAAGAATGCCCTTGGCTTCTCCTTTGGTTTCACCACAATTGGTGAAACGGCGGTTTGATCGGCGGCCATGACCGCCGAATGAAACCACCATTTGAGTCCATAAGGTTTTGGAGTTGTTCTACCGTTATGACCGTCAGCCATGACCGCCATTCGAAACCACCGTTTAGACCTGATTGATTTTTATCTCTCTGGTTTATTTTTGCGGTTGTGATCGGCGGTTATGAAATCGTTGAATGAAACTGCCGTTGATCCCCTATTCCTCTCGGGTTAAATTCAGCGGTTGGATCGGTGGTTGGTGGCCACCGAATGAAACCGCCGTTGATCCCATATTCTCTCGGGATTCAATTCGGCAGTTGGATCAGCACTTTTGAAACCGCAAACTGAAACTGCCGATGGGCGCGTTTCAGGGGCAAACTTGTCTTTTCACCATTACAATTAGTGGATTCGAGGATAGTGTGTGGCGCACAAAATAGCCCGTGGTTTTTCCTTGTTGAAGGTTTCCACGTAAAAATTAAGTGTCATTTAAATTCCAAACTTTACACTTGATTTATTGTTTTGACTATATTGGGGTTATTTTCATAAAATTGACTAATTGCGAAAATTTGGTAATAACCGGATTAAAATCTATTCACACACCCCCACCCCCCTCTAAATAGTTTTATACACAGCATAATATTTGTTTCAAATGCAATGCTCCCCCTTAATGGGTTACTCCCCCTCAATTAGCAATCTCCCCCAACATGCCATTCAACTACTACAACTCCCTTAATACACATTACTCCCCCGTTTCGTCATGAGATAGGCAAATGAGCATTCCCAACCGGGTCACTTTAGCAAAGAGAGATAGTAGCATACAAGACATTTGCATAGTCATATACAAGAACTTTATACAACTCAATTAAATGGGAGAGAAGCAATGAGATTTATTTTATGAAAATGTGTGATAATAATGCTTTGCATGCAAGACATGTTGCACTCAAGTCCAAAAACAATGGTATTTGGCAAAGTAAACGACAAAGGTTGCCAAAAGAATTCAAACCAATTTCACCATTTGTCATGAATTAAAGCAAGGATATAGAATTTTTAAGGAATTCAATTTCAAGAAACAACTATATCCAACTTTATAAGCAAAACAAGGCATGAGCGACTTTTGCACCTTATTCGATTTTTTCGGGTAAGATACTTGTATGATAAGAGCCATGTTTAACAAATAAAAAAAAAAAGACATTGGATTTTAAAATCCTTAGAATGGATGCAAGATTATTTATTCATTTGAGTCTCATGCTTTGCTTTTCACACATAATTTTGCATTTAAAGATTTGCAATCAACATATCATGCTTTGCAACTTAGGCATGTTATTAAAAGAATCATCAAAGAGTACTTCCAAAGTAAATCTCTTAGTCCAAAAATGCATGTTTGAACATAAATAAGGCATGGATTGTCAACAAAGCAAAGGTTCACACTTTTTTGAAGAAAATATCATATAAGCATATATGCAACCAAGATACTCAAGCAATTAATGAAGAAGCATCATGTTTATCAAATTTTTGCATGTGACAAGTATGCAAGTTTACTCTCTTTGCTTGAGTTTCCCTTATGGGGTCAATTTCCATACCACATCAAGCCACAAGACAAATCCCAATAGATCTACTAAGTGCATTAAACCTAATTACATCTAAGAGTTTATTATAAGTTCGCTAGTTGATCATTTGTACCTACATGCTCAAGTACAATGTATTTGTTCTCAACTAGTTCTCTTATGAAATAATGTCTAATGTCAATATGCTTTGTCATAGAATGTTGCACGGGATTCTTTGAAATGTTAATGGAACTCATGTTGTCACAAAAAAGAGTTAGAGTACCTTGATTGAATCCATAGTCGACAAGCATTTGCTTCATCCAAAGAAGTTGTGTGCAACCATTCCCCGCGGCTATGTATTCGGCTTCGGCGGTGGACAAGGAAATGGAATTTTGCTTCTATTTACAAATATGATCAAATGAATTTGTTTACAAATCACACTTTACAAAATCTTGTTCCAATATACATCACAAGTGAATAATATGCAAGAAGATAACAACATACACACAAACAAATATAAGAGACAGAGATAGGAAGAATTAACACAAGAGATTTTTTAACATGGTAAAACCTCCAAGGAGAAAACATCCACGGGTTGAACTACAACCATTGGGTACTATATATATTGGATGATAGATTAGAAATTTGTCAAAAGTGACCAACCTATGATCTACTCTCTATTGGAGTCTATGTCTACCCAATCCTTACTGGAAGATATAAAATCCCTCAATGATGCGAAACCACCATATATTGGACTCCATACCAAACCAACATCGTTGGATGATTAGAAATTCCTCAAGCATGCATACACATCCCATGTACCACACTCTATTGGAGTTTATGTCATACCAAACGCCCGGGCCTACCAATAATGTAGCTAACTCCCTATCCAAGGCACTCATGCCTCTAGAGAGCCTCCCATGCATAGCTATCCGGACCTTCCTGATCCTAGCCATGACTTCTTGCTTCACTATCCGAGTCCTCCCGACTTAAGTCAAGACTTCTTGCTTGGTTATCCGAACCTCATGTCCTAACCAAGTCTTCCTTGCTTGACTATCCGAACACATTGTCCTAGTCAAGACTTCATGCCTTTAACAAGGACTTCCTAGTGTGATCACGTGAATGCAAATGATGCAAACAATCAATTCATCATAGAACATGTGATTAATACATTCCATGGAACAACTGGACCTAAACAAGTGAGAACACAAGTAATATAGTCTAGATGCAAAACGTGAATTAAACCTAGAGCATGTGAAAACACCTAACATAAAAGCTCCTAGTTTCATTCACACAAATAACACTTGAATAAATCATAATCATGAAGCACATATTCAAGATGTTACAAACATACACAAAAATGCTAGAATCATAAAATGTATTCAATGAATATTCTAGCCAAAGATTTAGAGCAAGGATATGATGATAAATCAATTAAATCATAGATGTCTCTAAAAACACATTTACAAGCATTAATCCTAGATGAAAGAACAAATAAACGCTCGGTGTGTATTCTAAATATATCTAGAGGGGGGGGGGGGGTGAATAGATTTTAACTATTATTACCCAATTTTCGCATACATGTCAATTTTACGAAAATGCCCCTACTAGTAAAAAATACAAACAAGTGTAATATGGTGCGGAAATTAAATAGCACTTGATGTATACGTGGAAACCCAATCACTCTGAAAAACCACGGGCTGTTTAGTGTGCCACACTCGAACCTTGAAATCCACTAATTGAAATGGAGTTTACAACATATGTAGACCTCGTCTAATACTCCGGTCAATAACCCCCCACTTCTACCACACGGGCCTTTAAAAGTGGCTCTAGTCCAATTGCTTGAGGCCTAAGCAATATTAGCCCTAAGTCTTAATTCTCAATGAAGAGATTATGCAACCTATGTGAATATGTATGAATATTCAAATAACAAACAAGGCTAGGGAACCTTAGATGCTTATCTAGGATGATGATATATCAATTAAATCAATCCTAGATATCAAGAGCTAACTGACATGTCAAATAGCTTAGCTAATCAAGATTAAGCAAAAACCTAATGAGCTATCACAATACAACACTCAATCAATTCATCACAATCAATTCTCTATTATTGTATTCAGCATATGATCTAAAACATACAAGTAATTTAAAGAGATGGCTTGATAGTAAAAATACTAAAATAAGATGAAGTTAATCAATATCTTACCAAGCAAGTTGTGATGATGCAAACCCATGCATGGATGCATTCTATATAGTTATAGAAGATGCAATATGAAATTTGATGCAAAAAGGATTTGATTTGAGTGGTTAAAGGTGAGTTCTTGATTTGATTTTCTCTCAAATATCTCTCTTTGAAGTTTAGGGTTCTACGGAGTAAAAGAACTTGTTCAGATAATGAGAAAGTGAGATATTTATAGACATCAAGAACAGGGCATGTGAAAAGACAATTTTGCCCCTGAAATGCACCGATCGACGGTTTCAATCGGTGGCCAAGCCACCGATCACAACCGCCGAATTGAGCCCGAGAAGAACAGAGCATCATCGGCGGTTTCATTCAACGATTTCGAAACCGTTGATTAAACCGCAAAATCAAACCCGAGAGAAAAAATCGATTAGGTATGAACAGCGGTTTCGAACGGTAGTCATGACCACCGATCTTAACCGCAAAATTGCTCCAGACACTTCTGGACACAAATGACGGTTTCATTCGACGGCCAGGCTGCCGATCATAACTGCCGATCACCAACAGAGGTGAAAAACCAAGGAGAAGCCAAAGGCATTCTCCGTAGGCGGTCTTCGCACAAAACCAAGCACATTCTAGTGCATGCACGGATGTTTCCGAACAATGTCGGGAAACACACACAACAAGATATATGAATCAAAGTGCTAGTGTGTAAAGTGACATGTGAAAAGTATGCACACAAATGCAAGTATGCTAAGTGTGTGTGTGCATTCTAAGTCTCTTCAAAGGAAACTAAACACTAGAAGTATACATTTGGAGTGCTTGTCCCTTGAGGTCTTGGAAGGGCCTTCGAGCTTGAAGTTCAATCACCTAAACTACCCTTACACAATAAACCCCAACATGTAGTTTGTACACGAAATAAGCCAATCAAGATATGGGAATCCTTACACTAGATATTATCAATAAAATGATTCAATCAAGTCACAAATAATCCTAGATATCAATCTAATCACAATACAACTCTTAAACATGTGAAAAACCTAGAATCCAAGAAACTAGTTCACATTGTTAGGATTATGTTCAATAGCAAGAGTGTAATATTGTAATTGACAATCTTTTCATATTAATAAAGTGATTTCTGGTTTAACAAATCTTACAGCATTTATAGTTTAATATTATAATTGTCAAAGTAAATAATCATAAGGTCAAAAGACTATGAGAAAAGAAGAATTGTTTGTACATCTGGATATGTATGAGGTAGACACAATTCTTTAGTTAGTCTTGAATAATGTTCACAACTTAAGTTAAAGGTTAGGCACCTTTATCTTGTTAAAGTTGTAGAATTCTTTTGCTAGCATTTGAGTGGGATCAAATGAGTTATAATGAGTCTGAAATCATCGAAGGGTCTTCGAGTAAAAGAATCTAGTGCACCGGATGCATTGAATAGGATCGCAATGAAATACTTTATCTAGAACTGTCAGTAGATAAAAGTTTTTTCATTATCAGGACAATCGGAGAGTCTATCTTAATCCTAAGATAAATGATGGACTTATGGTTGCAAGTGTTATCAATGAGTACGATTATATAGCATAGTCTATCCTCGATAGTTTGGTGGTATTCATTTGTTAATCGATAGAGGACTTCATTTATAGATATGGACATCGTGGCTCCATTTATTAAATGAGAGTAGAATATCATCATATGGATGTTTTTGAGGTATTGGATATTGAATCTTAACGCTAAGTTTTCGATAGAGTCTATTGAAACATGGCGTCTGGACAAGTCAAAATATCCAAGTTTAAAATGTGGTCATATGAGTAAATATGGTAACTTGGAGAGCTATAGGCGGTCTATGAGCTATTTGCGATTACTGATATTCTTCACGATGATACACCATCTCCAATAAGATTGTCTAGGGTATGAATGAGAAATATTTACTTATTCTATCTTTATTTAAGAGTTCAATTTTAGCTTTTTAGTGGAATGAGTTAAAATTAATAGATCGGACCTAAGCGAATCATTTGTTGATTGTGATTAGGTTATGTCTATTGAAGCTTAAATTTAGAAAGCCCGCCAAGATCCCCAATCCACACGGACATGCATGGATCACTTGATATATTCTACCGGACCAATTTATGGGTCCATCTAGAATTGTATTTAATATATTAAGAATATAATTTGTACATTATTTATTTAATGGGTTGATCAATTATATTAATATATTAATGAAAGGCATGTGGGCTTGTTTCTTTTAGTAAGAATTGGTATGGTTCACATGTAGGCTTTTTAATTAAAGTCTAATGGATTAAATAAAATAAGAAAATAATATTAGGCCCATGTATATGGTATGGCCGGCAAGACTAAAATAATAGTCTAAAATATTATTTTATGTTATTGATTGATTAAATGGAAATTAATTAATTTATTAGTTAATCAATTAATTGAGAATCAAAATCTTTTTCTGATCAGGAAATATGTTTCCTAGAGTTATACTATTGGTAGTAGTATATTAAAAATAAAAGACTTATTTTGTAAAAAGATAAATAATAAGGTTTATTTATCTAATCAAATAAGGAAGTCTTTTAATAAGTCATAATAGGATTAAACACTTATGAGTTGTATTAGGGTTAGGATTCTAAGGTTGATAGGAATCAGGGTAAAGCACAAATCCTCTTTGGGAGAGAATTCGGCTAACCCTAAATCCTAATACAAGAAGAATTCGGCAACCCTAATAATATACATGAAGATTTCGGCCACCCTATATATTTGATAGGATAGCATTCGGCCACATGCTTCCTCTGCTCCTAGCTTGAGTGAATTATTTCTTTTGCTTAGAAAAATAATTTATACGCTAGACAAGTGTTTAATTCGGCCAAGAGAGAAATAGAGAAAGGGAGTTCTAATTTTGATAGTGCACTTGTAAGCTTGACTATCAAAAAGCTTTGTACACAATTTCGAATTAGGTTCACGCGAGTTTCAATCTTAACGGTTGTTAAATTCAAAAGTGACCGGAACATACTTTCTAGTTTTCTTGGATTTTATTGTGACTAACGATCAGGAGGAGAGATTTTGTTTTCCATCCTTAGGTACGCAATTCAAAGAAAGGGAGACCACGCTCCTAGGTGATTCACAATCGTGATAGGATTGGAAGATCTTGCGTGTTGTATATATAATTTCGCCAAGCAGCCACGTCATCAAAGGAGTCAATAAATGCTGAGGAACAGGTTGCCACGTCACTCATTGACCAGGTCAAAGAAGAAAAACGTGGACCGGTCAGTATATCAAGTCAAATAAATCAAAGGTGTGTTCGCCAGAGCTAGATATGTACTCGCCAAAGATAGAAGCATAGTCGCCAAAGGGTAATACCCAGGAGGGGAGATGTTCGCCGCATCTGCGTACTGGGCACAAACCGACTCAGCAGAAACACAAGAATAAGCCCTAAACTCCCAGGTGACCCATGGCAACGAGGAGTCGTATAAAAGAAAAGGGCCGAAAACACATATCCGTATCTGTTACAACATGGGAATCCTAGTACAAATAAAAAAGGAAATCCTATCTCCAACACGACAGGATCACGTAGTAACCCTAAATTATCATGTATAAATAGAACCACCTATCCCACGAGAAGGGGGTTCGAAAACCTAAAGAGAGAAAAGTAAGAACTCGAGAGACTTAAATGTGTAACCGAAACAAGTGAATTTTAGTGATATTTTCCTGTCCTCTGGGACGCCGTGGTTTTTTTCCCATTCAAGGGTTTTTCCACGTAAATCTGTCTCTTGCATGTGCTGATTTTCTTTCTTGTTTAATGTTCGTTTTGATTTAATTGTTGGTTGTGTGGTAATCCAAATTTCACCGTCAACAATTGGCGCTAGAAGGAGGGGGCTTTTTGAACAGAAACTTCTAGGAACCTTTGCGAATCGAGAGGTATGAACAACGATAGCTACAAGGATGGTAACTCCAGCGGAGATCAAATTGTTGAACCAACCGTGCCAATAGGAGATGGGGAGATAACTATCGGGGAATAATCAGCAGTAATGCCAGGAATTAGGGCAGCCGATCCAGGAATTCTGTAGCACTTCCAAACTGCATTGGTGAACTTAATCAGCGAAGCTAGCAAAATAGGGCTTTCGCTTCCCATAAGCCTGGGAGTTTCTTCTCCCTACGAGCTAACCCCTCATGGGATCCAGCCACCTGGGAGGATGCGGTCGGAAGTTCATATTGCAACCCCCGACGCTCAAGCAAGACAATCCACAAAAGAGACTCCCTAGGACCACCTTGAAAATTTTGAATGGAGAAAACAAAGGAAGGGAAAAGGTGTGTTGAATGGAGAATCTACGGAGGGGCAAGACCAGACGCGAGTACATGGGGTAAATTCCAGTGACATATACCAAAAGAGCCGACGGAGACACCATTCTATCTCGTCCGAAGACAAAAGTCCCCAGCCACGAAGGGAATTACAATCAAAAAGAGCACGACGGAGGAGATCTGAGAGCACAGAAGATCGAAGAACTGGTAGGAGCCCGGGTGATAGAGGCAATTATGGTGGAATGACAATCAAAAGCAGACTCGATCCAGTAGGAGAGCCAACTGGTCAGCGTGATGTCACCCTACAAGAACTATCAAAGAAGATCTCAGCGATGGCACGAAGATATGGTCGCAACGTATCCTCGGATGATGAGTTAGATAGCCCATTCATTGAAAGTATTGCTCACACCCAATTTCCAGACAGATTCAAAATGCCAACCATCGAGCAGTATAAGGAGAGTAGAGATCCGAAGGAGCATGATCACCGATTTCGCAATGTTATGGCCCAGTATTTGTCCAATGACGGGCTACTATGCCTTACCTTCCTGTAAACATTTGGCGATCTCGCATCCAGGTGGTTTGGACGACTTCCACCCGGAAGTATTAGCAGTTTCTCAAACCTTAGCAAGGCGTTCATAAGACAGTTCATGGGGAGTGTGCAGAGAAGAAAGTCACTCGCCCATCTATGAAACCTGAAGCAGGAACGCAATGAGTCGATCAAGAAGTATCTAGCAAGATTCGGAAAGGAGGTCACTCAAATTGAAGACGCCAGTGATGTAGCTGTCATCGCCGCTTATCCTTTGACCTGCAAAGAGAGAGGCCAAAAACTTATGAAGAGATGATGGAAATAGCTGGCGATTATGCACTGGCAGAAGAAGAAGAAGTAACGCAAGGGGGTAGCTATGTTCATGGCCACAAACCTGACTCAAAATCAGAGCACAAGGATGACAAGAAGGCGCAGTCGCACGATCGCCAGAAAGACGAGAATGGCCAAAAAGGGCATCCAAAGGAAAACAGGGGAAACTCCCGAGCCAGTAGGTTTCGAGGAAGGTACAACCATTACACTCATCTAACTGGCGATTAGGAGGAAATACTTTCCGTGGTAGAAGACAAAGACTTGCGAAGTACCCTCGACAACAGTCAAATAATACCAGAAGGGATATGACCAAATACTGCCGATTTCATAAAGATCATGGGCATGACACTTTGAAATGTTTTTAGCTGGGAGACCATATTGAGAGTCTAATCAGAGAAGGCCGACTGAAAGATTTCACACTAAAAGGAGACAAGCATGGTAGTCGTCAAGATAGCTGCCAAGGAAGTGGGCAGGAAAGAAAAATCCCGAGGAGAGGCAGCCCCGGTGCTATAATAAACACTATTTTCGGGGGACCACATACAGGCAGAAGCAATCGGGAGAGAATGTCAGAAGTCAGAGAAGTAATGTATGAGGGCATAAATATTGAGATAAATTCTATGCAGAGAAACCCAAAGAAAGGAAGAGAAGGACATGACCCTATAACATTTACAGCGGAAGATTCAGATGGGATTGATGCCAAGCCCAACGATGCAATTGTAGTGGGAGTTCAAATAGCGCACAGGGATGTACTTCGAGTAATGATAGACAACGGAAGTTCAGCCGACATTTTGAGAGCCAGAGTATACGATGAGCTGCGACTGGACCAGAAAGATCTGGAGCCTTTCCATGTACCATTGAAAGGTTTTGGGAGCACAGAAGTAAGATCGTTGGGGAATGTGAAGCTACCGGTAAGGTTCGGGACAACACCATGCCGGTGAACAATCCTGCTGGATTTTATTGTGGTCGACATTCACAACTGACCGTATAATGCTTTACTCGGCCGACCATTCCTGAACAAAGCCCGTGCAGTCACTTCAACCCACGCACTGAAAGTAAAATTTCCTACAGAGTTTGGAGTTAGGGAATTAAAAGGATCACATGAGATGGCCCGCCGCGCTAACCTTTCAATTTTCAAAAATACGATAGGAGTGGAAACCTTGAACGCATTTGAGGTAAATAAGGAAATGCAAGAAGAAAATCCCGGAGCTTTTGAATTCGATCCAAAGGACAAGGCGAGCAGGGAAAAAGAAGAACCCACTGAGTCTATTATTCTGGACGAGACAGAACCTGGTAAAACAATCAAAATTGGTGCAAGATTTGCCGAACAAGTCAAGAAAGATGTATCGAACTTACTGATAAAGTACAAGGAGATCTTTGCTTGGAGCCATGAAGACATGCCAGGGATTAGTAGAAGCGTGATCTCGCACAACCTGGTCGTGGATGAAAAAAACAAACCGGTGGTGCAGAAAAGGAGGAGCTTTAACCCGGAGAGGAGCGCAGCAATAAAAGAAGAAATTTCTAAATTACTTGCCGCGGGATCAATCAGAGAGGTTAAGTATCTAGAATGGGTGGCGAACGTGGTCCTTGTAAAAAAGAAGAACAATCAGTGGAGGATGTGTGTAGACTTCACCGATCTAAACAAGGCTTGCCCCAAGGATAGCTTCCCACTACCAAGAATCGACCAGCTGGTCGACGCAACGGCAGGACACAAGATGTTGAGCTTCATGGATGCGTACTCAGGATATAACTAAATCAAGATGCACAAGCCAGACGAAGAGAAAATAGCATTCACCACGGATCAAGGGTTATACTGCTATATAGTCATGCCATTCGGCTTGAAGAACGCAGGAGCAACCTACCAGCGTCTAGTCAACAAGATGATCGCCAGACAAATAGGGAAGAATATGGAAGTATATGTTGACGACATGCTAACAAAGAGCATCACGATTGACAAGCATGTAGATGACCTGAGAGAAACATTCGATGTGCTAACTAGATACGGAATGAAGCTGAATGATCAGTCTAATTCTATGCTTATATTTCGTCCTTTTTTCCTATGTATATGCTTGTTTCTTGGGTCCTTTTGGTGGGTTGATGTGTTTGTTAAGCCTTTGTAGGTCTCTTTCCATAGAAGAATTGATTGGATCTTATTTGGGAGAAGATAGAGTCAGAAGACGAAGAAAAGGGCTAAAAATGCCATTTACCGCGGCCTAGGCCGCTCATCAAGTGAGTGCATCATCGGCGGTCGAGAAGGGTTGATTTACTGCGGCCCATACCGCTCAGCAGGCAGGGCCTCTCCAGCTGTCTCTCCAGTGAGCCAGATCAGAGTGTCGCCGCTTAAAGTGCCGCTACTCATACAAGTGCCCACTCAGCGGCACGGGCAGCGGTAATCCGTTTTCCTCGTTTTCTCAGGACGGGGCAGAAGACCTAAAGAAAGAAAGATATTTAAAGGGTCGATTCTTAGAAATAAAAGACAGAAAAACACACCACTCTGATATATTCATTCTTTCATTCTTTCATTCTTTCATTCAATTCTATCCATCATTGGAGGATTCTTGGAAACTAGAAGACGACGGAGAATTCAAGACAATAGCATCTCACCATAATGGGTTTTCTCTTCATCTCTTCTATGTTTTTGTTCTCTCCATTGATGTGTAACTAAACCTCTAACTATGGGATTGATGTAACCGATTTTGGATAACTCTATGTGAACAATTAGTCTATCTTTTGTTAATCAATTGGGTTTTAGTTTTGTTTATTGAATTAATTGCTCTATTCTACTTTCTCTGATTATGTTGTGACCGCAAGTGATTTGAGTTTTGTAGCTTAGTTTACCCATGAGATTAGGGTTTAGATGTGGATGACCATTCTATTTAATTCTTAATCACAAGCTTAATAAACAAGAAAATCGATATATGCATGACCGTGCTATGTTAATTTGGCTTAGAGTTTTGTGTAAAATATGGGTTTTGACAATTTCTCATTACATGACCGTGTGTGAGTAATAGGAAGAACCCTAGATCATTAATCCGTATTCGTTGCATGACCATGTGATTGTATTGGAAAGGATCTTTGAACCTAATTGAATTATCTTGAAAACAAGCCCGTAAACTAGATTGAAGTGTTTAACGAGACTAAGTGTGAGCATTGAGTGTCTAAGAAAGGTGCATCGATTCCCTAGTATTTCTCTCCATATATTCTTCCCTTGTGTGATTTGATTTAATTTTAGTTTAGATTAAACAAACATCCAAAGCAAAGCATTATGCAATTTAGTTTTCCGCACTTAGAGTAATCCTTGCTAGATTAATTGGCTTTGACCGATAAAATCGCCGATCCTAGTGACCGAACTTTCTTAGTAAATTGAACACAGATTTTACTGCATCAATTTTGGCGCCGCTGCCGGGGATTGGTATAGATTCTATTAGTTGAATTTAGTTAGTTTAAGTTTGGTAGTGTGTGTCATTAGATTTTGTTTTTGTTTTAGTTTTAGTTTTAGTTTTTCTTTTGTTTCATTTTACCTCGTGGTAGTTGTGTTTTTGGTGTTTCAGGTTTTACAGGTGTATGAACGGATGTCGTTCGCTTGGAGGTATTCTGATCCCTGCTAAAGACGAGATTGACCGAGTAGGCCAGGTTGCTAGACAGTTCGAAGAGTTAGATCCTTTAGTTTAGGAAATGGGTGATCGAGGTGAGTAACGTGACCGGGTTATTCAAGATGAGATAGAGGTTCATGATGAACAAGGTGTTCAAAATAGACAGGAACTTCGAGGCAGTCCACCAGGTTCTCCAAGACGTGCACTAGAAGATGATATCAGAAAAATGAGAGAGTCAGAACAACCTATGTTGGGAAACTACGGTAGCTGAGGAGTATGCATTTGAATATGTTGCCATCTTTTCACGATTTGGCAATAGAAGACTGCCTCCAGTTTATGAAGGACTATCAAGCTACCGTAGAACAATTCCGAATAGGCCGATTAACAGAAGAGCAGTTACGGATGAGGTGTTTTCGGTATTGCTTGAAGGACAAGGGCATCAAGTGGTACAATTCAGTAAGGGCAGGATCTTTGACATCATGGGTTGACGTGTGCACTGCATTTTGTAAGGATTCCCTTTTGTTGATTGGCTTATTTCGTGGTCAAACCACATGTTGGGGTTTGGTTGTAAGGGTAGTCTAGGTCATTAAGGTTGAAGATCAAAGACCCTTTCCAAGACCTCAAGAGGACAAGCACCAAAGGTATATCTTGTGCTTACTTTGGCTTGAAGAGATATAGTTGCACACACACACAACATGCATAACTCTTATTCTTGAATGTTGTGTTTATATTTTGTGTGCATTGTGCTTTATTGTTTATTCAATGTCTCTCCATGCATTAAATTGATTGCATCTTGTTTTATGAAATGCCATGACATGATAGGCATTAGGATGCATTCAATACCCACACTTGCACTTCATGTATGTTAGCTTTTAGTGTGGTGTTATTCGTTTCCCGAAGGATGTTTGGAAACGTCCGCGCGTGCACGTTGATGTGCTTTGTTTTGCGCGATGATCGCCGGTGGAGATGCCTTTGGCTTCTCCTTGGTTTCACCATTTTTGGTGAAACGGCGGTTACGTTCGGCGGCCTGGCCACCGTTCGAAACCGCCGAATGAGACCTGATTGAAATATATCTCTCGGGTCCAAAACGGCGGTTGGGATCGGCGGTTTAGAAACCGCCGAACGAAGTCGCCGAAGTTCCCCTGTTCCGCTTGGGAGCCATTCGGCGGTTCAATTCGGTGGCCTGGCCGCCGATTGAAACCGTCGATCCGTGCGTTTCAATGGCAAAATTGTATTTTCACCTGCCCTGTTTTTGGTCTCTATAAATACATCCTTATCTCTGGTTCAGAATACAAGTCTTGCATCCCAAGAACCCTAGAGAGATATTTAGAGAGACTTGAGAGAAAAAGCTTAAAGATCACATCTTTAATTCTCTAAACCCATTCCCACATGCACAAATCATCATCTAGGCATCATCTAGGTTCATCTAGCATATGCTAATGCATGGGTCTTCTTCAACACACATGGTATGATTTGTTGAATACTTTTATCTTACATAATTAGTGTTTCTACTTATCAATTTTATCTCATATTTTACTTATATGTGTTTAGATTAATTTCTACATATAAGATTGAGATTATGTGTTGATTGGGTTATTATTTATTAGCTAGGCTTTAATGTTCATATGCCATCTAGCTAATTGATCTCATTTATTGATTGAGATTATTTTTCATAGCTTATTTGATTAGGTCATTATTGCCTAAAAGCTATGCCATGAACATTCTTGTGTGATGTATTGATAACTAGGTTGATAGATTGTTTTTTAATCAACTAGTTAATCCTTTGAATGTTTGTGGGTTTTATATGATAGCTTTGTATCTAGGATTGGTGATCCTTTACTTAGCTAAAGTTATATGCCATGTCATATAGCTATATGTGATATCTAGGATTGATTATATTGTCATCTTATAATCCTAGGTAAGCATTTAGAGTACCCTAGCTCTTATTGCATTAATGGAATATTCATACATATTCACATAGGGTTGTGCATCTCTTTTGAGAGATTGAAGTCTTGGGGCTAAGTGTGCTTAGGCCTCAAGCAAATTGGACTAGAGCCGCTATAAAAGGCCCGCGTGGTAGATTAGAGGGTGCTCACGCCAAGAGTAGTGTATCAGGGGATATCACTAGGGATTGAACCAAGAGTAGCGGGTGGTAGTGTCCACAGCCTGAGGTTATCTAGGGTGAGGGTCCGAGAATCACTTGAGGGTGTAACCGTCTTTTCATATAGTGGATTTCGAGGTTCGAGTGTGGCGCACTTACTAGCCCGTGGTTTTTCCCTGTTGAGGGTTTCCACGTAAACATCAAGTGTCATTTACTATTTCCGCATCTTATTACACTTGTATGTATTTTTGACTTGCTAGGGGTATTTTCATAAAATTGACTTGCATGCGAAAATTGGGTAATAATTAGATAAAATCTATTCACCCCCCCTCTAGCTTTATATATAGAACACACCTCTAATTTGTTTCACATTTTTCAACAGATTTTTCCCTGCTTCAAAAGCAAAAGAAGTCCGGATCAAGATAGCTAGTTTCGGTGAAGAAGATGGTGAGTCGTTCCATGAGGCATGGATGCGATATAAGGAGCTGTTAGATCAAATTCCCCCTCACATGGTGACAGAAGAGTACAGAGTCCGCACTTTTTATGATGCATTGACATCTTTCACACAAGCCATTGTTGACAACGTTTGTGGGGGTATCATCACCAGGAAATCTGCTTTAGAGATTACTGAGATCTATGAAACTTTGGCTCTAAACTCCCAGCATAGAAGTTCAACTGTCAGAAAGGGAGGAAAGTATGAGGTCAACCAGACAACTGGGATGGAAATTCAGATGGCAAATCTAGCTAAGTAAGTACAAGCTATGATGGCCCAGAACTCGAATAGGACTCAACAGCAGTTAGGGGTGAACTCAGTGCAAGATGGAGACGGGATACCATTTGAGACAGAGGAGGTTCAAGCCTTCAATTACCAAAGAGGGAGAAACGATCCTTACTCGAACACCTACAATCCTGGATGGCGTAACCACTCAAATTTATCTTATTCTTACCCTAACACTGCTCTAAATGGTCATTAGCTCATTCAACAGAACACTCAGGGAACAAGTCAATGAGGGTACAACAGAGGCAGTTACCAAGGCCAATGATTCAATAGTCAATCTCAACAATGGAACAATGCTACAAATAGAGACGGTACCACCTATCAGCCGAAGAAGAGATCTTTAGAGGATATTGTGACATCCCTTGCTGAGAATACAGAGCGCTTCTTACGTGATACAGAACAGAGATTTAACAATGTTGAGTCATCCATTAAAAATTTAGAAACACAGATGGGGTAAATAGTCAACGCAGTTCGCAAGAATGAACCAGGAAGGTTTCCTAGTCAATCAGAACAAGCCAAGGCATTGACTATGTTGAGAAGTGGGCGAGTGTTAGACACTGAAGTTGTTAGAGGGCGAACAAAAGAGGACACCAGGGATCAGAAGAGGTGAGTGAGAAGGAGGCTAGAGCAGAAGAAGAAGAGGTAGTGGTAGAGTCAACACCCAAGAAGACCTCAGTTTTACACAAGTCGTCAGACCCTTACATTCCACCCCCTCCATATGTTCCACCAATTCCTTTTCCTGGGAGACTAAAAAGGGACAAGCTAAGTTAGGCATTCAAAGAGATTTTTGATGTTCTGTCCAAAGTACATGTGAACTTACCTTTACTCGAGATGATAGAAAAGATGCCTGCATATGCAAAATTTTTCAAGAGCCTTCACACCAACAAGCAGAAGTTTGGACCGAATCATTAGGAATACATAGCTGGCATTGCTAGTGCAGTTTTGCAAAAGGAACTCCCTCCCAAAATGAAAGATCCGGGCAGTTTCTGCATCAATATCACAGTTGGAGATACCCAACTTGAAAGAGCAATGCTAGATTTAGGTGCCAGTATTAATTTGATGCCTTATTCCATTTACAAGCAGTTAGGGTTGAATGAGTTGAAGCCTACAACAATGTCACTTCTGTTAGCAGATGGTTCAGTAAGATATCCGAGAGGGAATGTTGAAGATGTACTGGTCCAAGTTGGGAAACTTATTATTCAAGTAGATTTCGTGGTATTAGACATGGAGGACGTGAGTAAAGAGACTAACATGAGACGTATTCTTCTAGGTAGATAGTTCATGGCCACAGCAAAGACATTTATTGATGTGCAGAATGGAAAACTTTCAATGACAGTGTTAGATGAGACAGTGGAGTTCAAACTGTTTGAAGCATCATCATACCCCGCCAGAGCTGATGATTGTTCATTCATCGAGGTTTTAGACCCTGGGGTTGATGGAATATTCAAGGATGAGGATTTGGCGGATTGGGATTGGGATGATCGAGATGACAAGACTGAAGATGGTTTTGAACTAGCTGAAGAAGAGGTTGAAGACTTCCAAGTTTCAACTGTCAGTTTTGCCAATGATCCACCACCAAAGTTGGAACTCAAGGAGTTACCAACAACCTTGAAGTATGTGTATCTAGGTGAGAATGAGACATACCCGGTAATTGTTGCTTCAGAATTGTAGAGTAATGAGGAAGAAAGGCTCATCGGGGTTCTACAGAAACACAAGTCAGCTATAGGATGGTCAATTGAAGATATCAAGGGAATCAGTCCAACAATTTGCATGCACAAGATATTTCTCGAAGAAGAGTCTAGACCATCAAGAGAGGCCCAGAGGAGATTAAATCCGATAATGAAAGAGGTAGTGAAGAAAGAGGTCCTGAAACTTCTACAAGTGGGGATAATTTATCCCATATCAGACAATAAGTGGGTCAGCCCGATTCACGTGGTTCCTAAGAAATTAGGTATTATCGTGGTTTGCAATGAGCAGAATGAGTTGGTTCCACAGAGGCTTCAGACAGGATGGAGGGTGTGTATCGACTACAGGAAGCTGAACACTGCTACCAGAAAAGACCACTTTCCTCTTCCCTTTATAGATCAGATGCTTGAGCGATTGGCAGGGCATAGTCATTATTGTTTTCTCGACGGGTACTCAGGTTACAATCAGATAGCTATCGCACCGGAAGATCAAGAAAAAACTACTTTCACTTGTCCATTTGGGACGTTTGCATATAGAAGAATGTCATTTGGTCTCTGCAATGCTCCGAGCACCTTTCAGAGGTGTATGATGTCAATATTTTTAGATATGTTGGAGGAAATCATTGAGGTATTCATGGATGACTTCTCGGTGTTTGAGGATTCATTTGATTTGTGTTTGCACAACCTTACCTTGGTCCTTAAGAGATGCGAAGAGGACAACTTGGTGTTGAACTGGGAAAAGTGCCATTTCATGGTACAACAAGGGATAGTTCTCGGACATGTGATTTCAAGAAGAGGAATTGAAGTGGACAAAGCCAAGGTGGAGGTGATCAGTAGTTTACAGCCTCCAAAATTTGTGAAGGATGTAAGGTCGTTTCTAGGGCACGCAGGTTTTTACAGAAGATTTATAAAGGACTTTTCCAAGATAACGAGGCCCTTGTGCTTGCTCCTACAAAAAGAAATTGATTTTGAGGTCAATGAGGAGTGCATGGTAGCTTTTAACACTTTGAAGAGTGCATTGACCACCGCACCAGTAATAATTCCACCTAATTGGGAATTGCCCTTTGAATTAATGTGTGATGCTTCGGATTATGCCATCGGAGCAGTTTTGGGGCAGCGGGTAGATAAGGTTCCGCATGTGATATACTATGCTTCTCGAACCTTAAATGACGCCCAATTGAATTACTCAACAACTGAGAAAGAGCTTCTAGCAGTAGTTTTTGCATTGGAGAAATTCCGAACTTACTTGGTGGGCGTCAAAGTCATTGTATATTCAGACCATGCAGCCCTTCGTTATCTTCTTCAGAAAAAGGATGCCAAACCTAGATTGATTCGGTGGATCCTCCTGCTACAAGAGTTTGACTTGGAGATACGAGACAAGAAAGGTAGTGAGAACGTGGTTGCTGATCATCTAAGCAGGTTAGTTTAGAAAAATCCGGATGAAGTACACATATTGCCATTGCATGAGAAGTTTCCGGATGAACAATTGTTGGCTGTGAAAGATAATGAACCATGGTATGCTAATTTAGTTAACTATTTGGTAAGTGGAGTAGTCCTAGAGGAATTGAACTCACAAGGAAGAAAAAGGTTCATTACAAAAGTGAAAAAATACTTTTGGGATGACCCTTATTTGTACTCTCATGGTCCCGATTCTGTGATAAGAAGATGTGTTCCGGAGTGAGAGCAGAGAGACGTTCTGAAGTTTTGTCACGAGCTACAATGTGGATGACATTTTGGTGCAAGAAAGATAGCGTTGAAAGTGTTGCAATCTGGATTCTTCTGGGAATCGTTACACAAAGATGCAGTTTGGTTTTGTTTGGCATGCGACAGATGTCAACGTACATGGAGTATAAGTAAGCGAAATGAGATGCCCTTATCTGGGAATTTGGTGATAGATCTTTTTGACGTATGAGGCATAGATTTCATGGGACCATTCCCACCATCTTGCGGTTATGGTTACATCTTGGTAGCGGTTGATTATGTGTCAAAATAGGTGGAAGCTAAGGCCACAAGAAATAATGACAATCAAACTGTGGTGAAATTTGTGAGGGAGACGATATTTGCAAGATTCGGGACCCCTAGAGCCATTCTTAGCGATGGAGGTATGCATTTTTGCAACAGATCATTTGCCGCACTTTTGAAGAAATATGGTGTAAGGCATAAGGTTGCTACACCATACCACCCACAGACTTCAGGATAAGTTGAGGTCAGCAACAGACAAATAAAGAGTATCCTAGAGAAAACTGTAAATTCAACTCGAAAGGATTGGGCTTTGAAGTTAGATGATGAATTGTGGGCCTACAAGATAGCTTTCAAGACGCCTATTGGGATGAGTCCATATAGGTTGGTCTTTGGGAAGGCGTGTCACCTTCCAGTAGAACTAGAGCATAGAGCCTTATGGGCAGTCAGAAAGTTGAACTTTGATTATGACAAGGCCGGTGAGGAGAGGAAATTACAACTGTGTGAACTCGAAGAATTTCGCTTAGAGGCATATGAGAGTGCAAAACTGTACAAGGAAAAGACTAAGTTGATACATGACAAGATGATAGTGCATAAAGACCTTCGTCCCGGTATGCAAGTGCTGGTGTTCAACTCCAGGCTGAAGCTGTTTCCCGGTAAGTTGAGGTCCAGATGGTTTGGACCATTCAGGGTAGCACAAGTTTTTCCCCACGGAGCTGTAGAAGTGCAAAACAAGAAGAATGGCGACAAGTTCAAAGTCAATGGGCATAGGGTAAAACCTTACATTATGGAGCTTGGCGAGGTCGTTCAAATGGAGGATGTTGAGCTTACTGAGCCGTAGTGCTCTCACACGTCTTGCCTAGACGCTAAATAAAGCGCTTGGTGGGAGGTAACCCACCCAGGTAACATTTTTCTATTTCATTTATTTTCTTTCGATTAATTTGAGTCATTTGTTTAGTGAAGGGTATTATTCAATCCAAGTGAGCGAAGACTCTAGTTCTGTTGGGCTGTGAGCAGATATGCTTTATGTGTGTGTTTGTTTGACTTGGTCAGGATCAGGTTCGAACTGTAAATTTAGGAATTTACCTGGCCTAGACCGCTCAAGTGACACGTGCACGAGCCGCGGTACAAGCAACGTCACAATACTGGAATGGTTCGCAGCCTAGACCGCTCAGGAGGACCATGCATGGACCGCGGAAATTGGAGACTTGACTATCACCAAGATAAATCGCTGGATGTGCCGCTCCTGATGCATTTGTCCAGCCAGCGGTGAATGAAGACCTGATGCAAGTGGAGTTTAACACGGTCTATACCGCTCAAGAGGCACTAGTGTCCGCACGGCGGACATAATTTGACAACAACACTGGAATGGCTCGCTGCAGATGCCGCTCATGCTGCAGGTACCTGGACAGCAGTGGCTTAAATAAAACGATGCATTTGGCTACAGCAGGTAAGCTAATTTGTGCATTACCGCTGGTTATACCGCTGCACATACACGTGCACGAGCACGAGCCGCGGTAGGGTAAAAAATTGCACTCTTCGTTTATAAACGACACGCAGCTCTGGTGGGTCTTATTTGACCCACAGCTGCTGCGTTGTCTTCTTTTTCTTTCCCTCCAAATTCTTTTCTGTTCTTTTCTTCTCCATTTTTCCCCCACAGTTTCCCCTCTCCTCATTCAACAACAAGGTATGCACTCTCTCCTCTCTTCTATTTTGTTTCAATGGCATTATCTTATGAAGTTTGATTCTACACTGTGATATGAAGAGGTAGAGAGTTTTAGCGTTTGAAATCGGTTTCCAAGTTTTATTGAGCAATGGGCTTTGTTCATATTGAGTTATTTAGCATGATTAAGCTTATTGTGGTGTGTTTCACTTGGTATTTAGGGAATTCCAAAATTCTTTGTTCTTGGGAGATTTTGAATGTTTTGCTTGAATAATGGTTGCCATGATTGAATTGAATTGAATTGGTTGATAGGTTGTGTTTAGATGGACTTGCTTTGTTGATAATTTAGTGGTGCATGTAATTATTTGACTTATATGGCAGTGATAAGCATATTTGGAGCTGAATTTTGAAATAAAGTGCTGCCGAATTTTCTGTGGAGGTATGATGTGTTAATTTTGGCATGTTTTGTCTGCAGATGGCAAGGACTAGCGTCGGGAAACGTCCTCGGGTCGGTACGCCCGATATGAGGAAACAGAAGGCATTGCCGAAACAAGCACAGCACAAGGACTTTAAAAGTCGGTTTAGCAATTTCCTCAGGCAACCTTGGATTATTGAGAGGGGAATTGACGTTGAAAGTTTGGTACAGACACCTGTTCCAGAGATGGTTGCAGACCGCAGATGGGGTGGATATGTTGCACGCCCACCAAGGCTGAACAGGGGGATTATGGCGGAATATTATGCTAGTGCTGTACCAGAGAGGCTTTTAGTTGGGGGCCCAGTTTTAGTGCAGGGTGTTGAGGTCCATATAACTCCGGAGGCAATTAATCAGTACTTTGGCACTCCAGAGGTGGCTATCAGTAATGGTCAAGCAATAGAATATGTAAGGATTCCCATTAATAGATTGGCTTATTTCGTGGTCAAACCACATGTTGGGGTTTGGTTGTAAGGGTAGTCTAGGTGTTTGTTGAAGATCAAGACCCTTTCCAAGACCTCAAGAGGACAAGCACCAAAGGTATATATCTAGTGCTTACATTGGCTTGAAGAGATATAGTTGCACACACACACAACATGCATAACTCTTATTCTTGAATGTTGTGTTTATATTTTGTGTGCATTGTGCTTTATTGTTTATTCAATGTCTCTTCTTGCATAAGATTGTTTGCATCTTTTTATATGAAATGCCATGACATGATAGGCATTAGGATGCATTCAATACCCACACTTGCACTTCATGTATGTTAGCTTTTAGTGTGGAGTAATTCGTTTCCCTAAGGATGTTCGGAAACGTCCGCGCGTGCACGGTAATGTGCTTTGTGTTGCGCGATGATCGCCGGTGGAGATGCCTTTGGCTTCTCCTTGGTTTCACCATTTTTGGTGAATCGGCGGTTACGTTCGGTGGCCTGGCCGCCGTTCGAAACCGCCGAATGAGACCTGATTGAAATATATCTCTCGGGTCCAAAACGGCGGTTTCCAAACCGCCGAACGAAGTCGCCGAAGTTCCCCTGTTCCACTCGGGAGCCATTCGGCGGTTCAATTCGGCGGCCTGGCCGCCGAATGAAACCGCCGATCGGTGCGTTTCAAGGGCAAAATTGTATTTTCACCTGCCCTGTTTTTGGTCTCTATAAATACATCCTTATCTCTGGTTCAGAATACAAGTCTTTGATCATAAGAACCCTAGAGAGATATTTAGAGAGACTTGAGAGAGAAAGCTTAAAGATCATATCTTTATCTCTCTAAACCTATTCCCACATGCATAAATCTTCATCTAAGCATCATCTAGGATCATCTAGCATATGCTAATGCATGGGACTTCTTCAACACACATGGTATGATTTGTTGAACACTTTTATCTTACATAATTAGTGTTTCTACTTATCAATTTTATCTCATATTTTACTTATATGTGTTTAGATTAATTTCTACATATAAGATTGAGATTATGTGTTGATTGGGTTATTATTTATTAGCTAGGCTTTAATGTTCATATGCCATCTAGCTAATTGATCTCATTTATTGATTGAGATTATTTTTCATAGCTTATTTGATTAGGTCATTATTGCCTAAAAGCTATGCCATGAACATTCTTGTGTGATGTATTGATAACTAGGTTGATAGATTGTTTTTTAATCAACTAGTTAATCCTTTGAATGTTTGTGGGTTTTATATGATAGCTTTGTATCTAGGATTGGTGATCCTTTACTTAGCTAAAGTTATATGCCATGTCATATAGCTATATGTGATATCTTGGATTGATTATATTGTCATCTTATAATCCTAGGTAAGCATTTAGAGTACCCTAGCTCTTATTGCATTAATGGAATATTCATACATATTCACATAGGGTTGTGCATCTCTTTTGAGAGATTGAAGTCTTGGGGCTAAGTGTGCTTAGGCCTCAAGCAAATTGGACTAGAGCCGCTATAAAAGGCCCGCGTGGTAGATTAGAGGGTGCTCACGCCAAGAGTAGTGTATCAGGGGATATCACTAGGGATTGAACCAAGAGTAGCGGGTGGTAGTGTCCACAGCCTGAGGTTATCTAGGGTGAGGGTCCGAGAATCACTTGAGGGTGTAACCGTCTTTTCATATAGTGGATTTCGAGGTTCGAGTGTGGCGCACTTACTAGCCCGTGGTTTTTCCCTGTTGAGGGTTTCCACGTAAACATCAAGTGTCATTTACTATTTCCGCATCTTATTACACTTGTATGTATTTTTGACTTGCTAGGGGTATTTTCATAAAATTGACTTGCATGCGAAAATTGGGTAATAATTAGATAAAATCTATTCACCCCCCCTCTAGCTTTATATTGAACACACCTCGAGCATTTATTAATTACTTTCAGAATATATTGCAGATCTTGACCCTTATCGAGGGAGAGTGGCTGCAGGCCTTAGGATGGATGGACAGGAGGAATGGGGTACATTAGTGAAGCTCTACCAGCGCGACACGCATGCCGATGTTGCGTTTTGGAACCTTTTCTTGACATACTCGCAGATGCCATCCTAGCACCGTACAGAGATCTTTTATGGCCAGGCCCGTGTGTTGCTTCGTTTGAGGACAGGTGGCCCTATCAATATTGGACGGGTGATTTTCAATGCCATTCTTGACGCTAGTGAGCACGATGACCAGTCCATGGTATTTCCGTGTTTGATCATTGCTTTCTGCAGACAGGCAGGCATTGATGTGAGTGCAGGGTTAGAGAATCATGACCCGAGTTTGATGAACTTGACAAACTAGAACCAACAGTTAGTTCTTCGGGGCCTTCCTCCTCTTGGCAATTATGGGGAGAGAAGACATCGCCGGGAGGAGTGAGAGGCAAGAGAGGCTGAGGCTGCAGCATTTTTACAGGACCAGCCTATAGGGGCACCAGATGCCGCTCAGCTAGGCGGAGCTCAGCCAGGAGGTGATCCATTTAGCACTCTTTTGCAGGCTATGCAGGCTCATATGGATTTACGCTTCGGGCAGTTAGAGGGACGGATGGAGACTCGTTTTGACACTATCGAGACGAGCATAGAGGAGCTGCACAGGATGATGACTAGCCGGTTTTCTGTGGCGAGTGGGAGTGGAGCACCGTTTCAGACCCCTATTCCAGACCAGGATCCTTTTGCAGCTGGTGGATCAGGTCTCGAGCAGCAGAACTTTGACCAGCAGACCCCGATCTTGCACTTTGATGACGAGGAGCCGATGCAGGATGACCAGATAGACTCCGATCAAGGGACCGAGATCTTACAGCTGTCAGATGCGGATGGAGGAGATTAGCAGGCTATGGATTTTTCCTTTTGAACTTTTATTTGCTTTTGTTTTTCTTTTGTCTTTCACTGCCTGTCTTTTCTTGTTGTCAACATTGGGGACAATGTCGAGTCCATGTTTGGGGGTGTCAACTTTTCAGTGTTTTAGAATCTGTAGTTCCTGCATTAACCTTGATGAGATATTTTGGTATGTGCCTTTGAAATGATATGCTTAAATCACTGGGTTTAAACTAACATCTCACCACTTAGAGTATTGCATTGCATTTTTCATAACTTATGACATGCTCTTGATGTGATAGTGGATAGGATGCCTAGTGGTTTGTCATGATTAATAGTGGAGACTACCATGTGAGTTCACTAAGCCAAAGTGCGTACATAAATGACATATATGAGGGATTATTTTGTTTCTACTCTTTAAACACTCAGTAGGTTCTTAGCATTAGATTTGATCTCTATAGGTTGAACATTGAGCATTATAGAGCATTCATCATAAAAGATTTCACATGTTATCTTTAATCTTGAGTAAGTCGAACCAGTGGAAGTGATTTTAGACTATGTGTGTGTGAACTACTTAAAAAGCCTGTAATATTTCCTACCCTTGTGTGTGTGCTCCATAGCCCTGTTTGAAGCCAAACACTGAATTGCCTTTTCTTTCTTCACCACATTTGCTGTAACCCATATAAGCCATATTATAGCCATACCTGTTAACTTGGGATCATGCTTTGAGATTGTGAAGAAGGCTGAAGAGTTCGCATAAGAATTTGTGCGAAAGTGATATGAGTCAAATAAAGAATGAGCTACATTCAATCCAAATGAAAGAGGAAAGGTTGTATGGTTTTGTATTATTATGTTAGTTAAAAAAAAAAAAAAAAAACAGAAAAAAAAAGAAAAACAATTTTGCCACCAAAATGAATGGTGAGTTGCGTGTGCCAGAGGAAAGAACTTAAGGAACACAACAAGTCAAAGGATTTAAGTGTTGTATCTACTCTCGAAGGAGTTGGCAAAAGAGAATGGTGAATTAAGGGGACATCAATGAATGGTGAGTGGCATTATTCCACTTACGAAGGTAGCTGAAGGCTCTCACTGAATGATCCTAGGTTTTTGAACTCCTACATCCCGTTCTTTTTAACCTTTACCCAATAGCCCCATTACAACCGAATGAAAAGTCTAATTGATCTGCTGGTTATCCTTGCTATGAAAGTAGAAGTGAAATGTGTGTTTATCTTGCTCATAATGTTCGATTCTTTTCATGAGATCTTTGCATACAAATGAAGCGTTCTTTCAATGATGTATTCATATGCAATTATAATTTGAAATTTCTTATGCATAACTTCTTTCGCATATGCTTGATGAGTGTACTTGCCTAGGTTCTGTGTGAAATATGAGCAATATCTGTGAGGCTTAGAGTCAAGGCGAATTACATCTATGGCGTTTGGCGAAAGTGTTTTTGATGCTAGAATATCTTGAGCTTGGGCTTTTCATCTAAAATTGAGCAATGCATTCAAATTTGTGACATAATGTTAGTCTTTACCTATTGGATTTTGCATGTATTGTTTCAATCTGGGCATTAATCAATTGCATCTCGAATGATTGGTTTTGTGGGATATGTTTGTGGGTGTCATAGCTGAGAACCCTCAGGAGACAACACTCATCCTACTAGGGACACCTAGAGGTTTAAAGGCTTGTAGCATGTGCTCAATGCTATCGCGTTCCCTGCGAAAGTGGCTTTATTAGGATTTAGTTTTCTTTTCAGTTTAGGAATGTTTGGTTTTGCTCGAGGACGAGCAAAAGATATGTTTGGGGGTATTTGATCAGTCTAATTCTATGCTTATATTTCGCCCGTTTTTCCTATGTATATGCTTGTTTCTTGGGTCCTTTTGGTGGGTTGATGTGTTTGTTAAGCCTTTGTAGGTCTCTTTCCATAAAAGAATTGATCGGATCTTATTTGGGAGAAGATAGAGTCAGAAGATGAAGAAAAGGGCTAAAAATGCCATTTACCGCGGCCCAGGCCGCTCATCAGGTGAGTGCATCATCGACGGTCGAGAAGGGTTGATTTACCGCGGCCCATACCGCTCAGCAAGCAGGGCCTCTCCAGGGAGCCAGATCAGAGTGTCGTGGCTTGAAGTGCCGCTGCCCATGCAAGTGCCCACTCAGCGGCACGGGCAGCGGTAATCCGTTTTCCTCGTTTTCTCAGGACGGGGCAGAAGACCTAAAGAAAGAAAGATATTTAAGGGGCCGATTCTTAGAAATAAAAGACAAAAAAACACACCACTCTGATATATTCATTCTTTCATTCTTTCATTCAATTCCATCCATCATTGGAGGATTCTTGGAAACTAGAAGACGACGGAGAATTCAAGACAATAACATCTCACCATAATGGGTTTTCTCTTCATCTCTTCAATGTTTTTGTTCTCTCCATTGATGTGTAACTAAACCTCTAACTAGGGGATTGATGTAACCGATTTTGGATAACTCTATGTGAATAATTAGTCTATCTTTTGTTAATCAATTGGGTTTTAGTTTTGTTTATTGAATTAATTGCTCTATTCTACTTTCTCTGATTATGTTGTGACCGCAAGTGATTTGAGTTTTGTAGCTTAGTTTACCCATGAGATTAGGGTTTAGATGTGGATGACCGTTCCATTTAATTCTTAATCACAAGCTTAATAAACAAGAAAATCGATATATGCATGACCGTGCTATATTAATTTGGCTTAGAGTTTTTTGTAAAATATGGGTTTTGACAATTGTTCATTACATGACCGTGTGTGAGTAATAGGAAGAACCCTAGATCATTAATCCGTATTCGTTGCATGACCGTGTGATTGTATTGGAAAGGATCTTTGAACCTAATTGAATTATCTTGAAAACAAGCCCGTAAACTAGATTGAAGTGTTTAACGAGACTAAGTGTGAGCATTGAGTGTCTAAGAAAGGTGCATCGATTCCCTAGTATTTCTCTCCATATATTCTTCCCTTGTGTGATTTGATTTAATTTTAGTTTAGATTCTCTTAATTTAGGTTAAGTTTAGATTAAACAAACTTCCAAAGCAAAGCATTATGCAATTTAGTTTTCCGCACTTAGAGTAATCCTTGCTAGATTAATTGGCTTTGACCGATAAAATCGCCGATCCCAGTGAACGAACTTTCTTAGTAAATTGAACACAGATTTTATTGGAGTATATACCAATTGCCCACTGAAACTGATTTTGCAGAAGCCAGAGGTATCCAGTAGACTAACCAAGTGGACGATCGAATTAAGTGAATTTGATATTGAATATCTCCCAAGGACAGCTATCAAGGGCCAAGCAGTGGCGGATTTTGTGGCAGAGTTCACCGAACCAAATATGGAAGTAGCAAGGATGATGGTGGAGCAAACTAAGAAAACATTTAGGTGGCAACTCCGCGTTGACGGGTCGTCAAACACGCATTGCAGTGGGGCAGGGGTAGTAGTATCAACCCCTAAAGGAGATTCAGTAGAATGTGCCTTGCGTTTTGACTTTAAAGCTACCAACAACCAAGCTGAGTATGAAGCACTCATAGCAGGACTAAAAGTTTGCACAGTCCTAGGAGCCGATGAGGTGGAAATTTTCAGCGACTCCCAAGTCATTGTTAATCAAGTGTTAGATGAATACCAGGCGAAAGATGAAAACATGATCGCCTACTTAAAATTAGCAAAGGAGCTACTGTGGAGGTTTAAAGAGTACAGGATTACCCAGATTCCCAGAGAAGAAAACGAACAGACTGACGCCTTGGCAAAACTGGCATCCGCCACAATCAACATCTGGCCCAGGACTATTCCCATGATTCACCTACTACACCCAAGCATAGTCAAAGAAATGGAAGTTAGGGCAGTCTTCAATGAAGCAAATAGCTGGATAACACCAATCAAAGAATACCTCGTCAATGATGTGCTCCTAAGCGATCCATTGGAGGCAAAGCGACTGAAGTACAGAGCTACAAGATATTCAGTACTCAATGGAGAACTGTACAAAAGGGGGTACTCAAGGGCACTGCAGAGATGTGTCGGGCCTGAAGAAGCAGAAGGAATCCTAAGAAGCATACATAGTGGAAATTGTGGGAATCATGCTGGAGGTGTCAGCTTAGCCCACAAAACATTACGACAAGGTTTTTACTGGCCAACACTGTTTGCCGATGCTAAAAGGGTAGCAGCAAGGTGTGAAGCGTGTTAGAAAATTGCAAACAACATTCGCTAGCTACCTGAACTCTTGCAAAGTATCACCTCACCTTGGCCATTCGCCATGCGGGGAATTGACTTGATCGGTCCAATGCCAACAGCACCCGGAGGAGCGAAACATGCTATCATGGCTGTGGATTATTTTACAAAGTGGGTAGAGGCTGAGTCATTAGTGCACATAACAGAGGAAAACACTACAAGCTTTGTGAAGAACAATATCCTGTACAGATTCGGGATACCAAGCACCATAATCACTGATAATGGGACCCAATTCGATGGCAAGAAATTCAGGGAGCTGTGTGACAAATATAGAATCAACAACTACTACGCAACTCCAGCACATCCACAAACAAATTGTCAAACTGAAGTAGTCAACAAGATCATAAAGCACAACCTAAAAGCTAAACTAGCTGCGAAGAAGGGTAATTGGGCAGAGAAGCTACCACAGGTACTGTGGGCGTATCGAACTACGGAAAGAAGCTCAAATGGCAAAACCCCATACTCCATGGCTTTCAGAACTGAAGCTGTCATTCCCGTGAAAACATCCTTCTCTTCACCAAGGGTATAACTATTTCAGCCAGAACTAAACGTCAATATGCTAAAATGTGGCCTGGATGAGCTAGAAGAAAGGAGAGAACGTGCACAAATAAGAAATGCTGCATATCAACAAAGGGCGGCCAAGTATTACAACTCGCATGTTCGTGAAAGAAAATTTGTACTCGGCGACTTAGTTCTGAAAAGAGTGAATCCGGGAACCAGAGACAAAGCTGCGGGATCACTCGCAGACAAATGGGAAGGGCCTTATCAAATTACAGGCATAGCTGGTCACGGGGCATTACTCGAGAGGGTTTTGGTGAATTACCTCGGCCATGCAATGCGTAATACCTGAAGATATACTACCCTTAACTTTCTCATTTGCTTCTAGAATTTATTTCAATGTTTTTTCTTCTTAGGTAGTTTTTGCTTTAGCATTCTTTCTCTGTTTTATTTTAACAAAAGTTGCAATGGAGTATTCAATAAAGAGTAATTTATTACTAAGAATCCGTGACTTAGCTCGCCACGAAAGTAACCAGGCACAAAGAATATTCGCCATCATACACCATAGGTCACTCGCTGTTGCGTAAAGACGAGTTTTATACTCGCAACGACAGAAACGAGCGAGATGACGCACTAAATTAAGGCGTAGCAATTATGCCTAAAGCTATTATAAAAATCAGTGGTCGCCGCCGCGGGAGAAACGAGATCCCAAGAAAGACACAAGAGACACCCAATCAAAAGCGTACATGAGGAATCTCAATCGCTGGGGATTGAGAAAGCTAGCCGAGAACAAAAGTGACTAAAGCATAAAGTAAAAAGCAAAAGAGGGAGACGTCCCAATAATATGCTAAAAACTTGGTGTATAGTCGGATACGTCTTGACAAACACTGAGTACGCTAAAACTCAGCAATGGCAGCTGAATAAACAATCAATAATATGCTAAAAACTTGGTGTATAGTCGAATACGTCTTGACAAACATTGAGTACGCTAAAACTCAGCAATGGCAGCTGAATAAACAATAAATAATATGCTAAAAACTTGGTGTATAGTCGGATACGACTGGACAAACATTGAGTATGCTAAAACTCAGCAATGGCAGCTAAATAAAGAACAAAGCCAAGAATTCATCAAAGGCAACTGAACCAAAAGTGAAGTCAAAGGAGTTATAAATTTTGTAAGTTATTTACAAACTGAAGCTACAAGGAGAGTTATTTACAATTAAAAGTAATACATAAGTTCAACTGGCTGCCAGAGGATCCTCGATGTCTTCCTCATCTTCAATCTCATCTTCAAAAGGCCAAGAAATTTCTTCATCCCCCTCTGGCATGAAAGGCCCATAATCCCTACCAGCAACAGGGCCTAAATCGGGTTCAGCACCAGAACCAGAAAAGTTGCCCTTCTGACCAGAATAGTAAGTATTAAAAGCACATTTGCTAGGAACTTCTAAGTGCATTGGATGAGGCTCAGTCCTCGTATAGCGACAATGGGCTTTCCACCATTTTCTCTGTTCCTTTATCGAACCCACTGTGCTGTCCATATACAACTTAAGGGATTTGTCAAAACGCCTTAGAGCCTTTTCATTCGAATGATCCTTCATGGCGAAGAACTTCTTCGACTGCCTCATGCCTCATGCCTCGTTCGAATTCACGCAACAAAAGCGCATCATAGGCAAGGGACCTCTTAAAACGATGAACTGCTTCAACCTCTAAAACAACCATCAGATCATTGAAGATGACATCACGCGAAGACAACTAATTGCGCAGGTCCAAAACCTTGCACTCCACTTTTACCTTAGCCTCCTCAGCTAGTCGCTCAGCATCTAAGCGTGCTACGAGTGAGTCTTGACTCGCAGACAATTGCTCCTTCAGCAAGCGAATCTCCTCTACAGCAGTAGACAGTTTTTCTTCAGCAGCCAGCTGAGCAGAAAGGTAACCATCAGCGAATTCCCTCAACTGAGTAAGCTGTTGAGCATAATTCTCCTCAGCGGAAAGCTTCTTAGCTGCCAAAACGGAAGCTCGCTCTCGCAGGCGTTTCACATCCCTGGAAAGAAAATTCCCTCGCCTGTAGTTGTCAACCAACTCGGAAATTACCTGAAAAGAAAAATAGACAAGTCAGGAAACACGCGAACGAAAAACACAAAATGAATACCGCGAGAGACTTACCAGAGAGTGGCAGTTGAAGAAAAATTCCATTTTTCTGTTACAAGACCTGCTCTTCACGTGCTCCCAACCCTCACTAACATAAACATCGTTGTTCATTATATGTGAGCAAATCTCCGCAGCCATGAAATCCGAAAGGGAAACAAACCCAACTCCCTCACCAGCTTTGGTTGGATCAACTGGAGGAGCTTCGCGAGCAACGCCCGAACCAGATGCAGAAGCCTCAAGTTGCTTTGATGAATCCGGTCTACCAGCTAGCCCTGGCTGACCAGATGGCCCAGGTTGGCTAACAGAAGACGTATTCGGCTCACTCGCAGCCGCTGGGTGAGGAGCTGCACCAGTCGGGGAAGGGGCAGGAGTGTTCAATCGAGTAACTCCCTCAGGAGGCAGAGACACCACCGTACTCACCCCCCAGCAGGAACCTCAGAAACAGGTGCTTGGGTAGAGGGAGTCTCGACAAGTACAGATTCATCAGCACCCTCCTCATCCGAAGAAACAACGTATTGTACAACTCTAGACGCCCGCTTTAGAGGTCGAGTAGTATGATCAGGAGTACCCTCAGCCGGGCGTTTGCCTCTACCAGTTCTGGGAGTCAAGTCATTCGCAGGATCAAAGGAAGTTTCAAGGACATCCGCATCAAAAAAAGGAATGTCACTAACTACCCTTGAAACTCCAACCTTCTATTTTCCTTTATGGTTGGGGGTAGTCGCAGCAGGGGTAGTCACAGCAGGAGTATTCGCAGCAGCCTCTGTATGCACATGGGGCTGTCCCGATTCGACCCCTCCATCAGTAATATCACTAGCTTCCTCGCCATCTGAGGGATCACCACCATCCGGGCTAGCAATTCCTTCCTTGGCCAAACCAGCAGTATGTCTTTTACTAGCAGCCTCAGAATTCTTCACTGCCTGGGCTTGCAAGTCACAGACAGTATCAAAGTCACACACTGCAAGAAAAATCACCAAGTATTAGCTATGGAAAAAGCAAAACTATAAAACCAAAAGAAAGCAGGTAAAACTTACGGCGAGGAAGTCTGGCGGGTAAGCGCGAAAAAGCCGCTGAGCGATCATTTTATCCTCGTTCAAAAGAAATGAACGGCCCCTTTCATCTAGAGGGAGGACGGCCGCAGCAGCGAGAAGAGATATCTCTTCGTCCAACAAAACAGGAATGGCCTTCGACCAAGTGTCGGGAGAAGAGAAGTGAAGTGCCTAGGAACTTTCTTCGTCGCAAGATTTAGGCGACCACGGGCGAACACGTCTCTATCCCACTCGTCGCCAACGAAGAACCAGCTGTTCTTCCATCTCTTATTTGAGGTAGGAAAACCCCAAATAAATCCTTTCTTCTTCTCATCACCAGAAATCTCTATTTGTCCAGGGTTCACCACTCCCTCTAGGATCCAGTTCTCCACGGGTGAAGAAAGAAGAAAGTAAGTTCCACTGTTGCCCGCCTGTCTTAAGGTGTAGAAATGGCGAATCTCACGAGGCGTAGGGGGTTCATAAACTTTCAACTTCCACATTAATCCTGAACACATAAGAATCCTATAGCTATTTGGGGCAAGTTGAGCGGGTGCAATTCGTGCCTCCGCAAGAAACCTGGCAATGAAAGGCTGAAGAGGATGGGTTACTCCACAGCTGAGCATGGCACCATAAATGGCGACCGCATTTTCGGGAGGATTCCATGCTGCTCGATTACCAGGTAGCATCAAAGTCACTGAGTCTAGAATCTCAAAGCAACTCATATACTTGCGGAGTTCATCCTCGCCAACCACATTAACTTCAGTATCAAAGGAACACGGACGATCAAACGAGAAATGCAACCTATCCCATTGATGGTCTTCAACGTCAGAGTCAACAGTTGTCTGCGCATCCAGTAGGGACCCATGAGGAACCCTAGAGGCGCGTCGTTTACCTGGTTTAAAAGATCTCGGCATCACTGGAGAATCACTATCGAAAGACGAAGGAGAAATGTTAGGGATGGAATCATCTTCAGAAGATGGAACGTAAACAGAAAGTGGGACCAGAGAATCCGGGTGAAAATTACGAATCAAAGATTCAATTTTGTCCGCAGTACGTTTGTCGCCAAGCTCTATAGCTTGCATCATTTGATTAAAAAGAGAATAACGTAAGGAGGGATTCGTGAAAACTCACCAGAAAAACCCTAGGTTCGGAGAATGAGCAGGAGATTTGGGGACGCCAAGAAATAAGCATGATCGAGTTCAAGATGAGCCGTCCGACAATGAAATAAAATAGAAGAAATTTATGGCAGAAATTTCTAAGGGAGAAGAATGAGAGACAATGAAGGAACTCTGTTTTGAGAGAAAGAAGAGATTAATGGAGATGTGAGAGGATAGAGGAGAAGGAGAAACGATCGGGCATTAAAAGAGGGAGTTTTGAAATTCAAAAAGAAAAGAATAAGATAAAAAGATATTTGGTTAAAGTGAGCGACGGTCACAACAACTGGCCGCAACAGTCACCACCAGATAACGGACATGTGGCACCTCGGGGATCACCAATCAGTCAAAATGTATCTTCACTTGTCAAATGAGTGGAAGCGCCAGAAATTGTGTGGCCAAGAATGAAGGCTTGCACCGGAAGAATCAACTAACAGGTTCAACACGTGGTGAAAATGAAAAAGGAAGGAATTATTTGCGAAACACGCCAAAATTTTATAAGCATGGATATAAATACTGCTCGCGGAGGCAAACGAATTAGAAACCCAAATCATTCGCTCAGCTCGAAATATTTATGGGGGTATTGTTGTATATATAATTTTGCCAAGCAGCCACGTCATCAAAGGAGTCAATAAATGCTGAGGAACAGGTTGCCACGTCACTCATTGACCAGGTCAAAGAAGAAAAACGTGGACCGGTCAGTATATCAAGTCAAATAAATCAAAGGTGTGTTCGCTAGAGCTAGATATGTACTCGCCAAAGATAGAAGCATAGTCGCCAAAGGGTAATACCCAGGAGGGGAGATGTTCGCCGCATCTGCGTACTAGACACAAACCGACTCAGCAGAAACACAAGAATAAGCCCTAAACTCCCAGGTGACCTATGGCAACGAGGAGTCGTAGAAAAGGAAAGGGCCGAAAACACATATCTGTATCTATTACAACATGGGAATCCTAGTACGAATCAAAAAGGAAATCCTACCTCCAACATGACAGGATCACATAGTAACCCTAAATTATCATGTATAAATAGAACCACCTGTCCCACGAGGAGGGGGTTCGAAAACCTAAAGAGAGAAAAGTAAGAACTCGAGAGACTTAAGTGTGTAACCGAAACAAGTGAATTTTAGTGATATTTTCCTGTCCTCCGGGTCGCTGTGGTTTTTTTCCCATTCAAGGGTTTTTCCACGTAAATCTGTCTCTTGCATGTGCTGATTTTCTTTCTTGTTTAACGTTCTTTTTGATTTAATTGTTGGTTGTGTGGTAATCAAAATTTCACCGTCAACATTGTGGATTACCATCGACGCAAAGTCAATCGGATCACGCGACAAAATGTATTCTACTTTTTAGTATATATATATATGTTTAATTAATTAGAGGGTTAAGGTTCAAATTATGGAAAAAATTTAAACTATACTAAACTCGTTTTTTTAGTCTCGCTTCCGCTGCGTGCACTGTTATTTTTCCCTACACACATATGTCTCTAATTAGAGTTTTGATTAGGATTGAATGTGAAGCTATCTTTCATAATAGCATTCACCATACATATACATACATATAGAAGAAGAAACCACAAGCAAATTGAAGGTTATAAAAGAAGAAATCTCAAAGATATGACAACTACCTTGCAATCACGAGCTAGTTCGGTTTCGATGGTGAAACCACTCAAAAACTAGATCAAACAGTTGCAAGACCACTTGGAAAAGGTAGAGTACTAGAATACGAACAATCTCCAACTTCAATCAACCAATTCTGACTTCGTATGAGAAAGTTATGTTGTTTGGAAGGTGAGAAAAAGTTGAGAGAAAATTCTGGTGTGAGTTTTTCTAATTTTTTCTTCGTAGAATGAATTGGAGGGAAAATAGGTGATTTAAAGAATTCAAGAGAGGCAAAACAAAACAGACCAATCACAGCCTGCCACGTCACCAAGCCCATGTGGGGCGCATGTGACACACGTGGGCAGAGGGTTGCCTTGGCCGTGTGGCACACGGCCTCCACACGTGGCCTCCTTGCTTGGCCGTTGGATGAGCAAGGCTCCCTTGCGCTCCTCTCGCGTTCTTCGACTGTATTCGGGCCTCCAAACTTTGATTTCAAATCCGTCTTCAGATTATGAATCATGACTCCCTCACGCATAACGAAGACTACAAAACTTTGACAAAAGGTTGAGAATTCATCTCAGAAAATGACAACGAACACAACTCAACGAATGAGAACACAAAGTAGCGTAGCTACATCGTATGGACTCGAATCCTAATGAATGAGTAACCGAAATGACCGGGACTCAATAAGAAATCATAAGAGATCATGGTCAAGTCCAAAATCAATAATATAGAAACAAATAAACATAATGTCACACACGTATGCCGTTTCCTAGACATAGTCCTAGAATATACAAATTACAATGTTTATTAAATTAAATCTAATGCATGTGCATACATTACCAAGTGTGTGAAAGTGTTATATAAATGTTGTTCAATCATGCAGGGATACATATGAATGCCATGTGTGTGTGTGTGCCTACACCTTGTAAGAGGAATAAGGTCTATTTTACCTTTATTGTGCAATGTAGCACATTCCTCCTTGAACAACACCAACTTGCATGAAATGTGGCCGAGCCTTTCTTTGATGCTTCAAATCATCAATCCTAAGACCACTAATCGATACAAGACAAACATCGCTTTGATACGGAATATATGCCAAGACAAACCAAAAACCTAACAATCTCCCCCTTTGGCAAATTCCATGTCAAAACCCCTATACATATACTAAAACAATTACAAAGAAAATTTTGTCACAATGAGTACAATGAAGTACACATTCTTAGACAAAATTTTCTATAGCAAGTCTTGAACTTCATCTTGGTCTTCTCTTGATATCACCTAAAAATAACTTGAAAGCACAAGAATATCCAAGAGACAACATATATGGCAATATACATTCATTGGCAAGAAAAAAAAACATTGAAAGATCAAATGGATCATGTATGCTCCCCCTTAATACATGCTATCTAACAAAATATTCTAGCCTATATCAATCAAAAATATTACATGCCATAGAGTTCAAACTTGATACTAAAATACACCAAAAATAAAAAATATTGAGAACTAAGAAAGCTAGAACTAACATGTAACATGTATCTCCCCATATATCTCCCTATAATTCTCCCCTTTTTTGACATGATATGAAGCCAAAAAGAAAGAATAAGAAAATATACTTTAGAACATTCTAGCCACTTATGCCACCAAGGAAAATTGTACGACTTGTTGATCTTACATACTGCTTTGTAGTAGATGTTTTCCATTCTAATTCTTTGATCTTCTCATCTTGAAGCTCTACTCTAGCATTGAGCTCTTCAATCTTCCTACGTGACTCCTCAATTTGCCTCCTAGACTCTTCAACCTCTTTCTTCAAATGCAAAGCCCAAATAGGAAGACTAGGTGCACTAGATACATGGCTTGAATCATGTGATTCACCAAAAAGCCTAAATGTATCACTAGACTCTCCCTTTTCCTTGTATGACACGTTTGCCACACGTTTATCACATAACTTATCTAAGGGAGGTGGTAGCACATCATTGTCTTCTTTCTTCAATCCCTTGGCTAAACAAAAATGAGAAATAAAACCCGGAAATGCCAACTTCTTGTCCAAACGAGTTGCACAAGCTGCAATCTTTATATGTTTGTAAGGTTTATAGTTTGTGTTGGCATTAATTCCATATCAAAACGTGTTTCTCTTGTAATATTTAGTAGTTAGTATATTGAATAATTAAGAAGACGAAGGACGTCTCATCCACAATTCATTCAAGAAGCCGGCTTTTAAGAGATTCGTGCATCAGTGGTCAACAAAGGTATTAAAGGACCTCATATCTCTTACAAGGCTAGGCACACACTCACACATAGCATTCTTGTGTGTTCCTTCATGATTTGATTTCATTTATATATCACTTTCACACAGTTGGCAAAATATGCTCATGCATTCATATTATGTTGATAAACTTTGTGTTTTGCATTTTCTAGGACTATGTCCGGAAACTAGCATATGTGTGTGTCTTTGTGTTTGTATGTTTCCGTATTTTTGTATTTGGACTTGAATATGCTCTATTATGATTCCTTATTGAGTTCCGGTCGTTTCGGTTACTCATTCATGTAGTTTCGAGTCCAATCGATGTAGCTACGCTACTTTTCGTTCTCATTCGTTGAGTTGACTTCATCGACGTTTTGCCGAGATGATTTCTCAGCCTTTTTTCAAAGTTGTGTAGTCTTCATCGTGCGTAAGAGAGTCACGGTTCATAATCCGGAAACAGATTCAAAATCGGAGTGCGGATGCCCAAGATACGGGCTGAAGAATCGAGGGAGCGCGCGAGGAGACAGCCCAAGCCTTGAGGCCACTTGGGCTAGCCGTTGGTGTGGCCGTGGGCCCCACGGCCTGGAGGGGCCTCTGCCCCCGTGTGGGCCACGCGCCCCCCACGGCCAGGGGGTGACGTGGTCTCACACCATTGGTTGATTTTGTCTTCTCTCTCTTCCTATATCTTCCCTCTCTCTCTCCATTTGAAATTTTTAAGAAGAAAAATTGATTTTCCCGTAAGAAATCCTCTCCAGTTTTTCAGAACTTCAAAACACCATATCTTCCTCATCCGGAGTCGGATTTGAGTGATTCAAGTTGGAGAGTGTTCGTATTTGAGTCCTCTATCATCTCCAAGTGGTTTGGTGGCTGTTTGATCTTGATTTCTGGTGGTTCCACACTGATTTCCGAACCCGCTCGAGCAACCAAGGTATTGGACTTAACTTTGGGATTTCTTTCTTTTAAACCTTCCATTTGCTTGGGGTTTCTTCTTCTATATCTATGTTTATGTTTGGTAAAAGCTATTGAGAAAGATAGCTTGACTATCATTCTAATTGAAAGTCAATTTGTGGACTAATGTTGACTAGTTTCTATGATTCTAGATTTTACATATGTTTTTGAGTTGTATTGTGATTAGAATGGCATCTTAGGTTGTTTGGAACTTAATTGAATTAATTTTGTGATAAATGACCTTGAGATTTGATTTGATCCTTTGATTGATGAAATCTAGGATTTGTGTATTTGTTTGTGATTTAGAGAATCTAGGTTTTGATTGATGTAAATCTCAAATCCTTGCTCTATATTTTTTGGCTAGAATATTGACTGATTTTAATCTCATATATCTAGTATTTAATTGTATATTGATAGCATCTTGAATTTGTTCTTCATGAATATATTTTGATTCAAGTATTATTTGTGTGAATGAGACTTTGAGCTTATGTGTTTGGTGTTTCACATGCTTAGGTTTTATTCTCGTATTTTGCATTTAGACTTTTATTGAATGTGTTATCACATGTTTAGGTCTATTTGTACCATAGGATGTATTGATCACATGTTCTATGTTGATTTGATTGTTTGCACATTTGCATTCACATGATCACACTAGGAAGTCCTTGTAAAAGGCATGAAGTCTTGGCTAGAGTCGGGGTGACTCGGATAGCCAAGCAAGAAGACTTGCCTAGAGTCGGGATGACTCGGATAGGTAAGCAAGGAGTCATGGCTAGAGTCGGGAGGACTCGGATAGTCATGCATGGGAGGCTCCCTAGAGGCAAGAGTGCCTTGGATAGGGAGTTGGCTAATATATTGGTAGGCCTAGGCGTATGGTTAGACATAGACTCCAATAGAGCGGGGTACACAGGAGGTGTATGCACTCTTGAGGAATTTCTAATCTACTATCGATGTTGGTTTTGTGTGGTGTCCAATATATGGTGGTTTCGCATCATTGAGGGATTTTACACTTTCCAATAGGGTTGGGTAGGCTTAGACTTCACTAGGTTGGGTGAGCTAAAGATTGGTCACTTTGTGAATGTTCTATGTTTACTTTCCAATAATATAGTACCCAATGGTTGTAGTTCAACCCGTGGATGTTTCCTCCTTGGAGGTTTTACCACGTTAAAAAATCTCTTGTGTTAATTCTTCCTATCTCTGTCTCTTATATTTTAATTGTATATTTTGTTATCTTGATTCATAATATTCTCTTATGATATATTGTGAAGCAAGACTTTGTATAGTGTGATTTGTGGATCCATTCTTTTGATCATTTTTGTATCTATATTTCTTTTGTATATTGTAATTTTTGTTTAGTGATATTTGATCACTCTTGTAACTCATTGAATATCTATTGAAATACAAGCTTACTTTGTTGTTGTGTTTACTTGTTCTTATACCTCACACAACTAGATGATATACTTAGACCTTGCTCTCATGATTGTATTCTCGTATTGTCTATGTATGTCTTCCTTGGCTTATTTTGTTGTGTGTAAGGCTACCTTGAGGGACAAACGAAAGTTTGTTCAAGGGTTTAAAAAAAGGTGTAAAAACCTATTCACCCCCCCTCTAGGTATGCTTTAAGCTATTTAACTACGTTTGTATACATTCAATTGGTATCAGAGCGGGTCGTCGGACGGCACTCGACGAGATCCGGTTTATACTTACGTGTGGATTGCTTAGGTTCTTGCTAGTATGGTTTTCCAAGATGATGTGATGACCGAAGGGGCTTCGAATTCTAGGCCTCCTCTTCTCAAGGGTCACAACTATGGGTTTTGGAAATTGAGGATGAAGGCATACATTCGATCAATTGATGAGAGAGCTTGGATGACCGTTGAAGAAGGTTACCTTGCTCCTAACAAGATTGAGGATGGAGTGACCGTTTCTAAGCCTAGGAGTGAGTGGTCTACTAATGAGTTTGAGTTAGCAAAATGGCATCATCGGGCGGTGAATGCTATTTTCGGAGGTGTTGATAGTAGGCAATTTTCCTACATTCAAAACCTAGAAACCGCAAAGGAGGCATGAGAGGCTCTCCAAGTCACCAATGAAGGGACTAAAGCGGTGAAGAAGTATCGTCTTCAATTGCTCACTTCCCGATTTGAGGTTTTGCAAATAGGTGAGGAAAACAAGTTTGTTGACTTCCAAGATAAGCTACTAGACATCGCCAACCAATGCCAAGCACTTGGTACTCCTATCTCCGGTGAGAGGCTAAATTGGAAGATTCTTAGATCACTTCCAAAGAGGTTCAAAGCCAAGGTTATCGCCATTGAAGAGAGCAAAGACGTTGACGTCATGAGCTTAGATGAGTTGCTAGGATCTCTTCAAACTTTTGAGGCGTGCATGAAACCGAAGGCTAAGAACAAGGGTTTAGCTCTCAAGGTTGTCAAGGAAGCTAGTAGTAGCGATGATGATGAGGAGATGGCGTTATTGGTTAGGAAGTTTAGGAAGTTCATGAGGAAAGGTGCCAAGTCAAGTGGTAAGTACTCAAATGGACAAGGAAGTCAAGAAGTCCTTTACTCCACCTCATGAGAGGAGTGGCCATGCTAAGAGCAATAGGAAGGTTCAATGCTTCAAGTGCAAGAAGCTTGGACATTATGCTTCGGATTGTCCTAGTGGTGATTCTAAGAAGGACAAGAATGGAAAGGCTATAGAGGAGAGCTCAAATGATGAGTCTTCTAGTGATGAAGAGCTAGTGAGTAACTTTGTTGCTTTCACGACCTCTCACTCTACTCTAGAGGATATGAATCAAGATTCTTTGGATAAGGAGGTTGATCCAAGTCATCAAGAGTGTTTAAATGATAATCCAACCTACATTGATCTTTTGGCTAAGGTGAAGTTTCTTGAGGAGAAGTTGAAGATAGCCTTAAGAGAGGTTGATGAGAAGGATGACTTGATCAAGATTCAAGTGGATGAGTTTGTTGCTACAACTCGTAGGCTCTTGCTTGAAAAGAATGCTCTTGCCAAGAAGCTTAGTGAAGTTGAGGGTATTGTGCTTGAAAAGGATAGGATCATCTCTAATATGTCCTTAGGTAGCTCTAGTGACGCGGTAGTTGAGGAGAAGCTCATAGAAGCTGTAAGGTTCCCGTTTGTTGATTGGCTTATTTCGTGGACAATCCACATGTTGGGGTTTATTGTGTAAGGGTAGTTTAGGTGATTGAGGATCAAACTCAAAAGCCCTTTCAAGACCTCAAGGGACAAGCACACTAAAGGTATAATCTCTAGTGCTTATTTTTCTTTGAAGAGATTAGTTGCACACACACACTTATCATACTAGCATTTGTGTGCATTCTCTTCACATGTCACATTCCACACTTGCACTTCCTTGTTATATTTTTTAAGTGTGGATTTGTCCATAGATGAGTTCCGAGCGATTCGGAGACTTGTCTATATATTTCGGATGATTTCCGAGATATTTGAGACATTCCGTGTTTTTATCGGAAATTGGATTTCCCGAACTTAAATTGGAAAGTTATATAATTTTCTATATTTATGATTAAATCCGGGTCAATATTCCGAAGACGGAATTGAATTCCAAGGTTCGAGGTCAACTGGACTGAAGAACGCTCGGGTCCAAAGTCAACTTAGTGTGGCATAATAGCCGCAGCTAGCAAGGCTGCAAGGGGTGGCGTGCAGCGTGCTCCGTGCTCCCCACGGGCTCCCCACGCCCAAAAGTCTTCTCTGCCCGCGTTGGTGCCACGGGGACACACACGGCACACTTTAATTTTTTTTTAAACTTTTTTGTTTTGTTCCTCTGATTGTGTCAATATATATATATTTATATAACCTTTTTTTTGTCTTTTACTTCACTTAAATATTATATATATATATATGTAAACGTGTTTTTTTGTTCTCTGCTGCACCTAAATATTATATATATATATATAAAATCGTGCATCTCTTTTTTTTCTTTTGTAAAACCTGATTCATTTATATATATTTTTTTTCTTCTTCATTTTTTTTTCAAGGAGGCAACACACTTTTGAGAGACAAATATCTTCAAGAGAGAAACTCCCAAGAACTTGTCTTTAACTCTCAAAACCCATTTTCATATGCATCAAAATATCATCTAAGCATTTTCTAGCATAGTTAGGATGTTTACTTGCATGGGTCTTGGTCAACACACTTCCCTTGGTATGTTCTTCACTATTATCATTTATAATTAGTGTTTTATTTATCAAGGCATCTCTTTTATTATTTGTATGTTCTTAGAATATATTCTAGATACAAAATATAGATTGTTGTGTTGACATGATTGAGTGTTGTATTTTGATAGCTATCTAGGTTTTTATAATCTATGTTTGGCTAAGCTATTTGACATGTCATCTAGCTTTTAATATTTAGGATTGAATTAATTGCAAAATCATCATCCTAGATAAGCATATAGGGTTACCTAGCTCTAATTGCATTTTTGGATATTTCATATATTCACTTAGGTTGTATTATCTCTTCTTAGAGAATTAAGTCTTGTGTTGCTATCCGGATTAGGTAGCTTAAATCACAAGCAATTGGACTAGGTCCACTTATACCGAGATTAGGTAGATGTGATGATTATTGATCGGGATTAGATCATTAAACCGGGATTAGGTTGTAATAATTTCAATTAGTGGATTCGAGGTTCGTGTGTGGCGCACATAACAGCCCGTGGTTTTTCCCGTGAGGGTTTCCACGTAAATATCAAGTGTCATTTACATTCCGCACCATATTTCACTTGTTATACTATTGTGACTAGTAGGGGAATTTTCGTAAAATTGACTTGTATGCGAAAATTGGGTAAAATCATTTAAAATCTATTCACCCCCCCTCTAGATTAGTTTTATACACACCGTGCATTATTCCTTTCAATTGGTATCAGAGCGGGTTCCTAGACATACATAGGTGATCCTTGCTCATTTTTGTGTGTTTTGCATCTTGTGTGATTTTTTGATTTATTCATACATTTTGCATTCATCTCATTTGCATTCATCCAAACACTATGAGTGGTTTCGGGATGAGCAAAAAGGGAGCGTCGAGCGTGAGGCCACCGTTGTTCACCGGCGATAATTACTCCTCATGGAAGGGGAAGATGGAAGCATACATATGCCAAATCCATGATAGGGCATGGATGGCGGTTGAAGATGGATATGCTCCACCTATGATGACTCCTACGGATGGAGGAGAAGAAGTTCTCAAGCCTAAGGCACAGTGGAGTCCTCAAGAATTTATTGACTCCATGTGGAACAACAAGGCTATTCATGCCATCCGATGTGCAGTGAGTGAAAATCAGTACAAACTGATTCAAATTACTAGGATTGCTAAAGAGGCATGGGACATCCTAGAAGTTGCACATGAAGGCACCGAGGTTGTCAAGGACTCAAAGCTTTAAGTCCTTCAAACTCGGTTTGAGACTATTAGGATGGAAGAGCACGAGCACTTCAATGACTTCCAAGTGAGACTAATGGACATTGTGAACCAAAGTCACCAACTTGGTGATCCTTACTCGGATAGAAGAATCAAGCAAAAGATCATGCGATCACTTCCCGAGAGGTTCGAACCCAAAGTGACGGCTTTAGAAGAAAATGACACTTACAAGGAAATGAAGCCGAGCGAAGTCATTGGAAGACTTCTAGCCTATGAATCAAGAAAGGCTACCACATCACCTCCTAAGAAGAAAAAGGATATTGCCTTAAAGACATCCAAGATGGAAGAGGAAGAGGATGACTTATATGAAGACATGGCACTCATTGCCAAGGGATTCAAGAAGTTCTTGAATCTACAAAAGAGTGGTTATGGCTTAAAGGGGAATGACTTCAAGAAGAAGAAGACCACTATCAAGAATGTCAAGCCATATCATGAGATGTCTTCAAAAGAGAAGATTCAATGCTACGAATGTGGAGGATTCGGGCATATCTCCAAGGATTGTGCTAACTTGGAAGATGAAAGAGAGGAGGCCGCCACTTCAAGTGATAGTGATAAAGAGATTGTGGCAAAATTCTTGGCATTAGGTTGCTCTCACAAGCGGGACAACAAAGTGAAAGTTGTTGAAGGAAGTCCCTCAAGCTTGAATGATTGTGAGAACAACTATTTTGCCTTTCCGATCTCCTACAATGAAGAAGAGAATGAGAGTCAAGAAGAAAGTGACTCTAATGAAGATGACTCTTTATCTAACTCCACACATGGATATGTGGAGAAAAAGGTTCTAGATGAATACCTCACTGAGTTTAAAAGCTTAGCAATGAAGACTAAGGAAAAGATACGAAGATTGAGAGAAGAGAATCTAGACCTTTTGGCTCATGTTGACCACTTAAGTGAACAAGTGGATAGATCCAAGAATATTGAAGATAAGAGAGGAATGAAGAAGATTTAAAAAGAGAGCTTGAAGAGACTAAAGGATCAAGCACTAGGACAGTTTCTAGCACCGAAAAACTTGACCACATGTTAAGTGTTGGAAAAAGTCCGTGTGACAATAGGGGTCTTGGGTTTGAAGATAGTAAGGAGTCCTCCACTCCTAACAAGACCGTGTTTGTCAAGAGTTTGAGCTACAAAGAAGCTTCACCGGTGCAAACTCCTAGGAAGAATATTGATCTAGGACAATGCTCTCATAGTGCACAAGTGAATGTAGCTCCAAAAAGACAACCTCAAGCTCAACCTACAAGAGTTCCTCATGCTAACTTCCCTCAAACTCAACTCCATCAAGAGAAGAGACCAATCATGCAAACTCAACCGAGGAAGCAACCAAGTCTTGGTCAACAACAAAGAAGGAGAGATCCTATCCAACAACCAAGACAACCATAAAGACATGGGAAGGATCCTATGCATGCACAAGGACATGGTATGATTCCTAACTTTGTCCCTACATGTCATTTTTGTGGTGTTGATGGTCATATTAGACCAAAGTGCTTTCGTTACATTAAAATGTGTAGAGTTAAAAGCATGATTGAGAAGAAGAAAGCTAGAGCTAGAATGCATGCTCATAGGAAGGAAGAAATTCATTTACATGATCCTATGACATCTAGATCTCTAGAACTTTTGACCACTAGGAAGAAAATTGTTTCACCTATGTGGATAAGAAAGGATGAACCCGCTTGCTACGAGACAAACTTGTCTCTAAAAGGTTCAACTAAGTCCAATGGACTTAGTAGGTCCATAGGACCTCATGACCTTCAATGATGAAGGATGTGATGACCCCATATGGGGAACTCAAGCAAAGAGAGCTATTTTGCATTCTTGTCACTTGCAAAAATTTGAAATATCTTATGCTTCCTTTTTAATTGCTTGAGTAAGCTTGGTTGCACTTATGTATATATGTTTTCAATTCAATAAGTGTGAACCATGCTTGTTTACAATCCATGTCATATTTATGTTCAAACATGCATTTTTGGACTAGGAGATCTACATAGGAAGTATGATTTGAATGACCTATGATTATCTCCATGACATGATGATTCTTAAATAACATGCTAATGTCAAATGAAAAAGCATGAAATTCATATAACATGCTCACATGAAAAGAATGAATTGATGATTGCATATTATTAAAATGCAAAACCTTGTGTGAAAGCTTATGAGACTCAAAATGAATAAAGGATCTTGTATCCGTTCAAAGGAATTTACATTCCAAATGTCTTTCCTTCTTTATTGGTTGAACATGACTACTATCATACGGATATCTTATCCGGAAAAATCAAATAGGGTGCAATGTCGCTCATGCCATGTTTCACTTATAAAGTTGGATATAGTTGTTCTTAAATTGAAATCAATATTGTAAGGTTCCCTTTTGTTGATTGGCTCATTTCGTGGACAACCACATGTTGGGGTTCTTTGTAAGGGTAGCCTAAGCATCGGTCTTATTGTTCGAAGCCCTTTGAAGACCTCGTGTTGATAAGCACCGAAGGTAAATTTCTATGTGCTTACTTTTCTTTGAAGAGATTAGTTGCACACACACACTTAACATTCATTGCATATGTGTGCATTCTCTTCATTTGTCACATTTCACACTTGCACTTATTTATTATATTTTGTTGTGTGTAATTGTCTCATGTTGTTGTGTAATTCGTTTCCCGATAACTTTCAGAAACGTCCGCGCATGCACTAGAATGTGCTTGGTTTAGCGTGAGGACCGCCTATGGAGAATGCCCTTGGCTTCTCCTTGGTTTTCACCTATCTAGGTGATCGGCGGTTATGATCGGCGGCCTGGCCGCCGAATGAAACCGCCGTTTCAGTCCAGATTGGTCTGAAGCATTTCTGCGGTTAAGATCGGCGGTCACGACCGCCGTTCGAAACCGCCGTTTCAAGACTTGATTGATTTATCTCTCAGTCTAATTCGGCGGTTGAATCGGCGGTCACGAGACCGCCATTCGAAACCGCTGTTCATACCTGATTGATTTTGATCTCTCTGTTTTGATTCGGCGGTTGGAATCGGCGGTCACGAAACCGCCGAAGAAACCGCCGTTTTTGCTCTGTTCTTCACGAGCTCATTTCGGCGGTCATAATCGGCGGTCTGGCCGCCGATTGAAACCGCCGATCGGCGCGTTTCTTTGAAACTTACTTAAACGACCACATTTTGATTTGGCCCCCTATATATATGCCACTTTGACTTTAGGTCAATTAAGAGAGTTCATATTCAGAATTCATACTTAGGATATTTTTCAAAGAGAAGAAAAATTCCAAGAACTCAATTTTTGATTACTCAAACACTTTTTCATGATCATCAATCATCATCTAGCATCATCTTAGATCATCTAGATGTCATCTTGCATGGAATCTTCATCATACTTTGCTTGGTAAGCTTTTCACTAATATCTTACATGTTTTGTGTTTCTCTTATCTAGCAATCTCAATTAATTACTTGTTTGTTATTTTGTATGCTTTGGATACAATATTGAGATGAGTATGATGTATGTTTGAGAATTTATATTGTGCTAGCATATTAGGTTTTGTGCTTAATATTGATTAGCTAAACTAATTGACATGTCATTTAGTTTTGATATCTAGGATTGTTCTTAATTGCATATTAATCATCTTAGATAAGCATATAGGGTTTCCCTTGCTCTATGTTGCATTTTGGATATTCACATATATTCACTTAGGGTTGTATTCTCTTCTAGAGAAAGTAAGTCTTGTGTGTAGCAACCGGGATTAGGTTGCTTAGATCGCAAGCAAATAGGACTAGGTTCACTCATACCGGGATTTGGTAGGTGTGTGATTACTTCCGGGATTAGGTTGTAATCGTTTGCACATTTAGTGGATTCGAGGTTCGAGTGTGGCTTACTTACATAGCCCGTGGTTTTTCCCGTGAGGGTTTTCACGTAAAAACCAAGTGTTGTTTTAATTTCCGCACCATATTACAATTGCTTGGTTATATTATCTTGAGGGCATTTTCGTAATTTTGACTAACACGAAAAATTGGGTAAAAAGTGTAAAATCTATTCACCCCCCCTCTAGATAGCTTTATACACACCGTGCTATAATTTGTTTCAATTGGTATCAGAGCGGGTTCCTAGACATACATAGGTGATCCTTGCTTATTTTGGTGTGTTTTGCATTTTGTGTGATTTTTGATCATTCATACATTTGCATTCATTTCATTCATTCATAAACACTATGAGTGGAAACGGTGGAAATGGTGGTGGCCACGAAGGAGCTTCTAGCACAAGGCCTCCACTTCTTACCGGATTGAACTATTCCCAATGGAAAGGGAAGATGGAATCCTACATATGCCAAATTCATGACCGTGCATGGATGGCGGTGGAAGACGGATATGATCTCCCTATGATGACTCCCGAGGGTAGAGGACAAGATGTTTTAAAGCCTAAGGCGCAATGGAACGCGCAAGAGTTTGAGGCTTCTAAGTGGAATAGGAAGGCTATGCATGCCATTATGTGTGCTATGGATGAGAATCAGTACAAGCTTATTCAGAATACTCAGATTGCCAAAGTGGCATGGGACATCCTTCTAGTTGCACATGAGGGAACCGAGGTGGTGAAGGAGTCCAAGCTTCAAGTCCTCCAAACTCAGTTTGAGCTACTTAGGATGGGAGAGGATGAATGCTTCAATGACTTCGAAATCAAATTGATGGACATTGTAAATCAAAGCCATCAACTCGGAGACCCGTATTCGGATAGGAGAGTCAAGCAAAAAATTATGAGATCTCTCCCCGATAGGTTTGAATCCAAGGTGACGGCCATAGAAGAAAATAGTGGCTACATGGATATGAAGCCAAGTGAGGTGATTGGGCGTCTCCTTGCATATGAGTCTAGGAAGGCTCCTAGCACCACTACTCCTCCTAAGAAGTCTAAAGGAATAGCTTTGAAAGCATCTAAGGATGCAAAGGAGGCAAAGCATGAATCGGATGAAGACCTTGCCTTATTTGTGAAAAGGTTCAACAAGGTTATGGGGTTCAAGAAGAAGAAGGGATTTGGGTCAAGAGGACAAGATTTGAAGAAAAAGAGTTCCTTCAAGAAGTTTGAGCCTAGACAAGAGAGGGCCGAAAAGAAAGGGGTCCGATGCTTTGAATGTGGTGGGATTGGTCACTTTGCCCCCGAATGTGCTAATCACAATGAAAAGAAGAAGAGCAAAGTGATGGCCGCCACTTGGAGTGGGAGTAGTGATGACTCCAATGAGGAAGATGAGTCTTTAAGTGAAGAAGAGCTCATGGCTAACCTCCTAGCTTTTGCCTCCTCACATAAGAGCAAAAGTGGTCGGTCAATACGGCTTGCTATATAGGGAATCGTGTTTTCCTAAGGCCCGGTACTAGAAATACCTCCTATGAGTTATGGAAAGGCAAGAGGCCAAATGTTAGCTACTTCCACACTTTTGGAAGCAAATGCTACATTTTGAATGACCGTGATCAACTTGGCAAATTCGATGCTAAGAGTGATGAGGGTATCTTTATTGGCTATGCCTTGAATAGTAGAGCCTATAGAGTTTTCAATTTAAAGACTCTAAGTGTTATGGAATCATCCAATGTCGTATTTGATGATACTAGGCTCAAGTCTAATGATCATGAGGAGGAGGTTATTTTTAGTGATGGTTCTCCTTTGGAGAAGGTTATGGTGTCTCCTAATGTTAGGACATCTAATGTCAACAATGATGACACACAACCTATTGCTAGAGTTCCTCTCTTGGACTCTAAAGAACCCGCTCCATGGGTTAGGAAACTCCATGATAAAGAAGATATCATTGGAGAGGTAAATGAGGGTGTTAGGACTAGACGTCAACTTGCTAATCTTATTAGCTATACTTGCTACACCTCTCAAATTGAACCCAAAAAGGTTGAAAAAGCCTTAAATGATGAATTTTGGGTTCTTGCCATGCAAGAAGAGCTAAACCAATTCGAAAGGAATGAGGTTTGGACTCTAGTTCCTAGGCCTAAGACCACTAATGTCATAGGCACTAAATAGATATTTAGGAACAAATCCGATGAGGATTGCAAAATAGTGCGGAACAAGGCTAGACTTGTAGCACAAGGGTACTCTCAAATTGAGGGTATCGACTTTGAGGAGACATTTGCTCCCGTTGCCCGTTTAGAGTCTATTAGGCTTCTCTTGTCCATTTCTTGTGTGCACAAGTTCAAATTGCACCAAATGGATGTCAAGAGTGCCTTCCTCAATGGCTTCTTGCAAGAGGAAGTGTTTGTTGAACAACCCAAGGGGTTTGTGGATGCTCACCACCTCAACCATGTCTATCGCCTCAAGAAGGCACTATATGGGTTGAAACAAGCACCGAGGGCTTGGTATGAGCGCCTCACTCAATTTCTTGTTGACAATAACTACACAAGAGGTAGTGTTGACAAGACACTATTCATCAAGAGAGACAATGATGAGCTTTTCATAGCTCAAATATATGTCGATGACATAGTGTTTGGCTCCACCAACAACACCAAGGTCCAACAATTTGTTGATGTTATGTCTCATGAATTTGAGATGAGTCTTGTTGGTGAGCTTAATTACTTCCTAGGTTTGCAAATTAGGCAACTAGATAATGGGATCTTCATAACCCAAGCCAAATATGCCAAAAACCTTGTGAAGAAGTTTGGTCTTGAAAAAGCCAAACATTGTGACACTCCTATGAGCACCACTTTGAAGCTAAGCAAGGATGCTAGCGGTAAAAGTGTGGACCAAACCTTATATCGTGGCATGATAGGGAGCTTGCTCTATTTGACCGCAAGTAGGCCCGATATATCTTTTAGTGTAGGAGTTTGTGCTAGGTACCAATCTGATCCCAAGGAGTCCCATCTCTCTTCGGTTAAGAGAGTCATTCGCTTTGTGAATGGGACTTCCAACTATGGGATTTGGTACTCATTTGACACTAATCCTAGTCTTGTAGGATATAGTGATGCGGATTGGGCAGGAAATTGTGATGATAGGAAGAGCACATCGGGCGGTTGCTTCTTTCTAGGCAACAACTTGGTGTCTTGGTTTTGCAAGAAGCAAAACTCGATTTCCTTGTCCACGGCGGAAGCCGAGTACATAGCCGCGGGGAGTGGATGCACTCAACTTATATGGATGAAGCAAATGCTAGTAGATTACGGATTCAACCAAGGTACTCTTACTCTCTTTTGTGATAACATGAGTGCCATTAATATTTCCAAGAATCCGGTGCAACATTCTAGAACTAAGCATATTGATATCCGCCATCACTTCATTAGAGAGCTTGTTGAAAATAAATGCATAGTACTTGAACATGTAGGTACTAATGATCAACTTGCGGACCTATTTACTAAACCCTTAGATGCTACTCGATTTAAAACTCTTAGTAGATCTATTGGGGTATGTCTTGTGGAGTGATGTTCTATGATTGACCCCATATGGGGAACTCAAGCAAAGAGAGCTAGTTTGCATTCTTGTCACTTGCAAAAAATTTGAAATATCTTATGCCTCTTCTTTTAATTGCTTGAGTAAGCTTGGTTGCACATATGTATATATGTTTTCAATTCAATAAGTGTGAACCTTGCTTGTTTACAATCCATGTCATATTTATGTTCAAACATGCATTTTTGGACTAGGAGATGTATATAGGAAGTATGATTTGAATGACCTATGATTATCTCCATGACATGATGTTTCTTTAATAACATGCTAATGTCAAATGAAAAAGCATGAAATTCATATAACATGCTCACATGAAAAGCATGAATTGATGATTGCATATTCTTAAAAATGCAAAACTTGTGTGAAAGCTTATGAGACTCAAAATGAATAAAGGATCTTGTATCCGTTCAAAGGAATTTATATTCCAAATGTCTCTCTTTCTTTATTGGTTGAACATGGCTACTATCATACGGATATCCTATCCGGAAAAATCAAAAAGGGTGCAAAGTTGCTCATGCCATGTTTCGCTTATAAAGTTGGATATAGTTGCTCTTATATTGAAATCAATGTATTCTATATCCTTGCTTTACTCATGACATTGGTGAAATTGGTTTGAATTCCTATTAGAAACCTTTGTCATTTGCTTTGCCAAATACCATTGTATTTTGGACTTGAATGCTACATGTCTTGTATGCAAAGCATGTTTGATTCACACATTTTCTCTCAAATAAATCTCCTTGTTTCTCTCCGATTAAATTGAGATGCATAAAGTGACTTATATTACTTATGCATATCTTGCATGCTACTATCTCTCATTACTATGAGTGACCCGGTTGGGGACTACTCCTTTGCCTATATCATGACAAAAAGGGGGAGTAGTATATGGTAAGGGGAGATGCAAATTGGTGTTGCAATTGTGCACATTGGGGAGATGACACATTGAGGGGGAGTAACCCTTTGAGGGGGAGCATTGCATTTATCATACATTGCATATATTTTGTAATGTTGTGCCTAAATTCTAAAAAATGCAAATGCTTGTTTTGATATCACTTGATTAATCTCACATTTCACTTGTATTGGAAAACATAGAAATCTTATTTATAGGGCTTGATTATTCTACAAGAGATTGAAGACTTGAAGTTTTATTTTCTTATCTCTTTGTGTTGTAGTATATCATAGTTGTCCCGTAGTTTCTATTTCTTTATGAGGAATCAATGTGAGTGGTGGTTTTGTCACGAAATAGCCAAAGGGGGAGATTGTAAGGTTCCCTTTTGTTGATTGGCTCATTTCGTGGACAACCACATGTTGGGGTTCTTTGTAAGGGTAGCCTAAGCATCGGTCTTATTGTTCGAAGCCCTTTGAAGACCTCGTGTTGATAAGCACCGAAGGTAAATTTCTATGTGCTTACTTTTCTTTGAAGAGATTAGTTGCACACACACACTTAACATTCATTGCATATGTGTGCATTCTCTTCATTTGTCACATTTCACACTTGCACTTATTTATTATATTTTGTTGTGTGTAATTGTGTCATGTTGTTGTGTAATTCGTTTCCCGATAACTTTCGGAAACGTCTGCGCATGCAGTAGAATGTGCTTGGTTTAGCACGAGGACCGCCTATGGAGAATGCCCTTGGCTTCTCCTTGGTTTTCACCTATCCAGGTGATCGGCGGTTATGATCGACGGCCTGGCCGCCGAATGAAACCGCCGTTTCAGTCTAGATTGGTCTGAAGCATTTCTGCGGTTAAGATCGGCGATCACGACCGCGGTTCTAAACCGCCGTTTCAAGACCTGATTGATTTATCTCTCAGTCTAATTCGGCGGTTGAATCGGCGGTCACGAGACCGCCGTTCGAAACCGCCGTTCATACCTGATTGATTTTGATCTCTCTGTTTTGATTCGGCGGTTGGAATCGGCGGTCACGAAATCGCCGAATGAACCGCCGTTTTTGCTCTGTTCTTCACGAGCTCATTTCGGCGGTCATAATCGGCGGTCTGGCCGCCGATTGAAACCGCCGATCGGCGCGTTTCTTTGAAACTTACTTAAACGACCACACTTTGATTTGGCCCCCTATATATATGTCACTTTGACTTTAGGTCAATTAAGAGAGTTCATATTCAGAATTCATACTTAGGATATTTTTCAAAGAGAAGAAAAATTCCAAGAACTCAATTTTTGATTACTCAAACACTTTTTCATGATCATCAATCATCATCTAGCATCATCTTAGATCATCTAGATGTCATCTTGCATGGAATCTTCATCATACTTTGCTTGGTAAGCTTTTCACTAATATCTTACATGTTTTGTGTTTCTCTTATCTAGCAATCTCAATTAATTACTTGTTTGTTATTTTGTATGCTTTGGATACAATATTGAGATGAGTATGATGTATGTTTGAGAATTTATATTGTGCTAGCATATTAGGTTTTGTGCTTAATATTGATTAGCTAAACTAATTGACATGTCATTTAGTTTTGATATCTAGGATTTTTCTTAATTGCATATTAATCATCTTAGATAAGCATATAGGGTTTCCCTTGCTCTATGTTACATTTTGGATATTCACATATATTCACTTAGGGTTGTATTCTCTTCTAGAGAAAGTAAGTCTTGTGTGTAGCAACCGGGATTAGGTTGCTTAGATCGCAAGCAAATAGGACTAGGTTCACTCATACCGGGATTTGGTAGGTGTGTGATTACTTCCGGGATTAGGTTGTAATCGTTTGCACATTTAGTGGATTCGAGGTTCGAGTGTGGCTTACTTACATAGCCCGTGGTTTTTCCCGTGAGGGTTTCCACGTAAAAACCAAGTGTTGTTTTAATTTCCGCACCATATTACAATTGATTGGTTATATTATCTTGAGGCCATTTTCGTAATTTTGACTAACACGAAAAATTGGGTAAAAAGCGTAAAATCTATTCACCCCCCCTCTAGATAGCTTTATACACACCGTGCTATAATTTGTTTCAAATATGTTCTATATCCTTGCTTTACTCATGAAATTGGTGAAATTGGTTTGAATTCTTATTAGAAACCTTTGTCATTTGCTTTGCCAAATACCATTGTATTTTGGACTTGAATGCTACATGTCTTGTTTGCAAAGCATGTTTTGATTCACACATTTATTTTAAATAAATCTCTTTGTTTCTCTTCAATTAAATTAGGATGCATAAAGTGACTTATATTATTATGCAAATATCTTGTATGCTACTATCTCTCTTTGCTAAAGAGTAGTGGTGGCACGGTTCCGGTCCGGTTCCGGTTCCGGTTCCGGTTCCAAGGTTTAGTGGAACCGGAACCGGCGGTTCCGAACCGGATTTTTTATTTTTTATTTATTTATTTTTTTTTAATTTTTTTTTTTAACAAACAAAAAAAAAAATTTCTAAGTTCTAACTTGTAACTTATAAGTTGTAGATTGTAATTGAATAAAATAAAATATATAAATGACAAATTACAAAATAAAATTCATTGGGTTCATAAGTTCATTGGATGTTGGAAGTTAGATCATCGTCATCCGAGTATCCAACCGAAAATAAAATAAAAAAATGACAAATTACAAAATTAAATTAAAATAAAAGTAAACAAAATTACAATTTACATTTCATTGGGTATTTGGAAATTGAGTCACCCGAATTTCAAAAATAACATAAAATAAATAAATGACAAATTACAAAATTAAATTAAAATAAAATAAAACTAAAAAAAATGTAAAGTTATTAGCCTTGCACTTAATTTTTACCACAATTAAGTTGCCTACGTATCCTCTTAGGGGGGTTTAGAGGAATCAAAGGCCACGTAGTTCTCATACCTTTTATTACAGATTTACAGATTTACGGTTTCGGTGCTCAGCTTACTCCAGAGCCTTCGCCCGCTTCGGGTTCGTCGCTGTTAAAGAAATCATATGTCGGTTCTTGTTGGATTTCTTGTTGTCTGTATTCCGCTTTCGTCCAGTCGTCAACACAAACCTGTATCTGTAGTGCTTTTGGAGTCAAGCACGAACGTTTTTCATCCAAAATATTGCCCCCGGCGCTGAACTCTTGTTCCACCGCCACAGTAGAAACCGGTGTTGAAAAAATATTTTTGGCTATCATAGCCAAAATTGGATAGTACTTCGTAGCATCATTCCAATATTTTAAGAGGTCAAATTCTTCAGGAAAATCACAAGAAGAAGCTAGATAAGATTCAAGCTCGGCATGCGAATCGGAGCTTGATGAAGAACATCTTGGTTTTTTTTTTTTTTTTGAGAACATACTATACCCTAAATTCATAAATCCAGAGGAGGAGGATAGAGGCTGAGAAGCAGTTTTTGTTCGTGCAACATCTACGTTCGGAGTACCGGATCCATAAAATGTAACATATTCATCATATAAATCATACAATAATTTTTTAACTCTACCACAACATGCTTCAATATCATATTCAATATTTAAACCTTCTTTGCCATAATAACCATCTAGATAATAAGACAAAGATTGTAATTTGTGTCGTGGATCAAAAACCATACCAATCAAATAAATATTTGGAAATTCCGTATAATAATTTAACCATTTTTGCTTCATAGAACTAACGGCTTCCTTTATTGCTTGGTCAGATTCACAATAAAAAAATGCACCAGCAATATTAATACTCTCAATAACAAATAAATGTGTTGTAGAAAAATAAATTTTAGAAAAATTTTGTGTAGCATTATAAAAAACTCTTAACAAATTGAAAACATTGTAACAAGCATCCCAATGAGATTCAAAAAGTTGAATGTTAGGAACATGAAATTGAATAAAAGAAACTAATAAATCCCTATACTTATAACTTTGAGCAAGCAATTTATAAGTAGAATTCCAACGTGTTGGAACATCACGAGCAAATTTAATGGCACGTCTACCATTTTGTTTACAATATCTTGCCCATGCTTTCATTGTAGAAGGATTTCTCCATAAAAACATTAGGGCTTTTTTAATAGGTTCAATAAAACATTGAAGAGTTTCTAATCCTTTTTGAACACATATATTTAAAACATGGCATGCACATCTTTGATGAAAAAATGTACCACCAAGAAAGGGTTTGCATAAATCAATTAAAAGTGGAATAGCAGCGGTATTGGCAGAAGCATTATCAAAACCAATTGCAAAAATTTTGTTTTCAATACTATACTCTGAAAAAATAATTCTAAGCTGTCTAAAAATATTTTGAGCATTGTGTGAATCATCAAAAACTCTAAAAGCAAGAATTCTTTTTTGGATTGTCCATGCATTATCCATAAAATGGCAAGCGACACCCAAGTATGAATGCGTTTGCCAATGGTCAGTCCATATGTCGGCACATACGGTAACACGACCATTATATTTTTCAAAAAAAATTTCTAACTTTTTTTTGTCTCTCACATAAATCTTTTCAAGTGTTTGTGTGAGCGTGGATCTAGGGACACGGCATGCAGCAGGGTTTAATGCTCGTCGACAATAGTTAATAAAGCCAACCCTCTCACCAAAACTGAATGATAAATGTTCTACTGCTACCATCCTAGCTAATTCTTCTCTATTTTGTTCATCACTATAACGAAATAATTGTTGGTTAGGAGTAGCGTACCTGGGAATTTGTGTTTGTGACCTCATTCTGACCACTGCGTCTGGATGTTTGACTTCAATATGCTTCCAATAAGTGCCATATCCTCCGGATTTGCTCCATTTATATACTTTGTTGCAGTAATTGCAAGCTGCTGTAAAGCTTCCATCTTCATTCCTAATTTTCTTCATATGTTTTGTAAGGACCTCAAGTTTTGATTGGCTTATTTCGTGGACAAACCACATGTGGGGCTTGATGTAAGGGTAGCTTAGGCATTTGATGGTTGGTGATTTTCACAACCAAGGCCCTCTCAAGACCTCAAGTGAAGAAGCACCAAAGGTAAATTCTAGTGCTTACTTGCTTTGAAGAGATCTAGTTGCACACACTCACAACTCATGCATATCTCTAATACTTGTATGTTGTGTGTTTTTATATGTGTGCATGCATGTTCTTGAACATCTCTTCTTGCATGTTTTTATTGATTGCATCTTGTTCATTGAAATGCCATGACATGTTTAGGCATTAGGATGCAAAGTTATGAAGTCTCTTCATGCATGTTTAAATGATTGCATCTTGTTCATTGAAATGCCATGATATGTTTAGGCATTAGGATGCAAAGTCATGAATTATATTCATGCATGTTTTATTGATTGCATCTGGTTCAATGACAATGCCATGACATGTTAGGCATTAGGATGCATTCACATCCCACACTTGCACTTCATGTATGTTAGTCTTAGTGTGGTGTAATTCGTTTCCGTTTGTGTGATCGGAAACGTCCGCGCTTACACGATGGTGTACATGTCTTAGCGCGATGGTTGACCACTTGAGAAGGTCTCATTCTTCTCTTGGATAAGTGTTAGATTTGGTTTGGTTATTTGGAGTAAGTGTCTAGTTTCAAAAGATTGGATTTCAATGATTTACATGTTTTTCAAAACTGACATTTGTATGGTCTTGTGATCATAACTTTTTATAAAAAGATTGAAATTGAGTTTTGTAAAATGCTGGACAAACTAGACACCCATACCTTTCCAACGGTATATTATTCGTAATATTTCATGATCGTTTGGATTGGTTTTGAAATCTCCAAAGTGACCACTAAAACAGGGCATCTATGCTGTTTTCCAAATCTGACCTTTGGTCACTCTAATGACCATAACTTTTTCTACAGACATCTAAATGTCATTCCATAAATTGGAGTAGAAAGTAGACTTCCATACCTTTCCAACGATATATCATACGAAAGGTTTTGATGTCGTTTGGTCATGTTTCGGAGTGCTCGAATCTTGAGCTGTTGCGCTGTCGCGCCTGCGCGCTGGTGTGACGCTTCTCGTCCAGCTCCAATCGTCCAGCGCTTTTCGTCCAGAGATGTTGCGCTTGTTTAGCGCTGGTGTGGCGCATGACGTCCAGCGCAATGCTCCGCCCCTGTTTCGTAATTTTGCCATATCTCACTCATTTGGAGTCCGATTTGACTCATTTTTGGAGCAAAAGTCACGAAATTTATAGGGCTATTATCTTAGCACTATAAATACATCTCTTTCTCTCATTTGTATTCAAGGAAACAAAAGATACACAACCCTAGAAAGAGATTAAGAGTCTCCTAGAGAGAGAAAGCTTCAAGAAAGCTTCTTTGACTCTCCAAACCCAAAACCCATCTCCATCTTGCATCATTCAACATCATTTGAGCATGGGTCTTCATGGTTTCATGTCTAGGTAAGTTAGAACTTCATTGAATATCATTTAATGTTCTTCTTACTCTAGATTAGGTATTTATTGCATGATTAAATACCTAGACTATATTTATTGCATATATTTATGAGTCTTGATAACATGATTGGGTTTGTATTTTGATAGCTTAATTGATTAAGTCATTTTTGCCTAAAAGCTAAGTCATAAACATTCTTGTGTGATTTATTGATAACTAGGTTGATAGATTGTCTTTTAATCAACTAGTTAAGCTTTTGAATGTTTGTGAGTTGTTTGTTGACAATTAGGTAGCTAGAATCATCTTGCATCTAATTGAGTCCTCATGTGTGCTCATGTAGGATTATTTTGTGATAGCTAGGCTTTAATGTTTATATGCCATCTAGCTAATTGATCTCATTTGTTGGTTGAGATTATTTTTCATAGCTTATTTGATTAGGTCATTATTGCCTAAAAGCTATGCCATGAACATTCTTGTGTGATGTATTGATAACTAGGTTGATAGATTGTCTTTTAATCAACTAGTTAATCCTTTGAATGTTTGTGGGTTTTTTGTGATAGCTATTGTATTTAGGATTGGTCATCCTTAACATAGCTAAAGTTGTATGCCATGTCATATAGCTATTTTGATATCTAGGATTGATTTTATTGTCATCATATAATCCTAGATAAGCATCTAAGGTTCCCTAGCTTTATTTGCTCTTTGAATATTCATTGCATATTCACATAGGGTGTTTGATCTCTTCGGAGAAGTAAGTCTTGTGTGATAGACCGGGATTAGGTCGGACACCGGGATTAGGTGGTCACATGAGCAAATTGGACTAGGTCCACTTTTACAGGCCTGCGGGTAGTGGTAGCGGGATATTGGCCAGGATTAGGCTGTCAAACCTGGATTAGGTTGTATACGTTATCACAATTAGTGGATTCGAGGTTCGAGTGTGGCGCACTTACCAGCCCGTGGTTTTTCCCGTGAGGGTTTCCACGTAAAAATCAAGTGTCGTTTATATTTCCGCACCATATTACACTTGATTATTGTTTTGTGAATTGGGGTTATATTTGTAATATTGACTAATCCGAAAATTTGGTAACAACGGATTAACAACCCTTTCACACACCCTCTAAGTCATATTTTAAAAGACACGCACGCGTAAATGGGAATTCATTATTCCTTTCATGTTTGACGAAGAGATCAGATTTGTTCTGCTTCTGTATCAGATCTTCCTCCGTTTCTAGATCCACTTCTGGTGTATCAAAACCAAAATCCGGAGGTGTATCAATATCAGGCATATTTTCTGACTGGCTTGTCAAATTGTTGGGGGTGGTTTCATTGGGATCGGGTTCATAAATTGTAAAAGGGGGATCAGAAATATTTAGGCCTAGGTCTTCAGCATAGGTCCGACGTTGCAGATATTCATGATAGGTGGGGTTGTTATGATCGAGATTATTGATCATAGGACCCTTACCTTTCATTGAAATCGAACGCCTAGGACCGTCACAGCCGTGACCCCTTCCATTTCCACCACTTCCACTTGCCATTTAAAAATAAATTTGGGAGAGAATAGGAAACTTAGAACTTAGAAGAATAATTGCTAATTGGAAATTAAATAAATTGGAAATAAAATAAATTGCAAATAAAATAAATTGGAAATAAAATTAATTGAAAATAAAATAAATTACAAATAAAATAAATTGGATATAAAATTAATTGAAAATAAAATATATTGGAATTTGGAAATAAAATAAATTGCAAATAAAATAAATTGGATATAAAATTAATTGAAAATAAAATATATTGGGAATAAAATAAATTGCAAATAAAATAAATTGGAAATAAAATTAATTTCAAACAAAATAATTAAAAAATGAAATAAATATTAAAAACCTTGGAAACTTGGAGATTGAGAGACTTATCACTTGAGAGTTGAGAGTTGAGAGAGTGTTGGAGAGAAATTAGAGAGAATTGAGAAGAAATTGGTGTGAGGAAAAATGAAAGGGGGGGGGGGGGGGGGGGGGGGGGGGAGTATTTATAGAAAAGAAAAAAAAAAGAAAAGAAAAAAAAGGGGTAGCCGTTGCACCCCAACGGCCTGCTGACATCAGCAGACCGTTGGGCCTAACGGTCGGCTGACGTCAGCCGACCGTTGGGCCTAACGGTCGGCTGACGTCAGCCGACCGTTGGGCTCCAACGGCAGCCCAACAAAAAAAAAAAATTAAAAAATTAAAAAAAATTTAATTCGTCGAACCGCCGGTTCGAACCGGAACCGGGACCGCCGGTTCCAATCCGGTTCGAACCGGCGGTTCGACCAAACTCTTGAACCGGAATCGGAACCGGTCTCCGCCTGTTCAGGTTCCGATTCAAGAACCGGAACCGGAAAACCGGTTCCGGTTCCGGTTCCGATTCCGGCGGTTCCAACCGGAACCGTGCCAGGTCTACTAAAGAGTGACCCGGTTGGGGACTACTCCTTTGCCTATATCATGACAAAAAGGGGGAGTTGCAAATTGTAGTAGCAATTGTGCATAATGGGGAGAATATACATTGAGGGGGAGTAACCCGTTGAGGGGGAGCATTGCATACACATACATTGCATAATGTGTGCTTAAATTCTTAAATGCAAATGCTTGTTTTATTTTCACTTGATCATCTCACATACACTTGCTTTGGAAGTGTAATATTTTGTTTTGAAGGGTTGATAGTTCTACAAGAGATTGAAGACTTGAAGTTGTTTACATTTTTATATCTCTTTGTAATGTAGAATATATTTGTTTGTGAGGATCATTGTGAGTGGTGGTTTTGTCACAAAATAGCCAAAGGGGGAGATTGTAAGGTTCCCGTTTGTTGATTGGCTTATTTTGTGGACAATCCACATGTTGGGGTTTATTGTGTAAGGGTAGTTTAGGTGATTGAGGATCAAACTCAAAAACCCTTTCATGACCTCAAGGGACAAGCACACTAAAGGTATAATCTCTAGTGCTTATTTTTCTTTGAAGAGATTAGTTGTACACACACACTTATCATACTAGCATTTGTGTGCATTCTCTTCACATGTCACATTCCACACTTGCACTTCTTTGTTATATTTTTTAAGTGTGGATTTGTCCATAGATGAGTTCCGAGCGATTCGGAGACTTGTCTATATGTTTCGGATGATTTCCGAGATATTTGGGACATTCCGTGTTTTTATCGGAAATCGGATTTCCTAAACTTAAATTGGAAAGTTATATAATTTTCTATATTTATGATTAAATCCGGGTCAATATTCCGAAGACGGAATTGAATTCCAAGGTTCGAGGTCAACTGGACTGAAGAACGCTCGGGTCCGAAGTCAGCTTAGTGTGGCATAATAGCCACACCTAGCAAGGCTGCAAGGGGTGGCGTGCAGCGTGCTCCGTGCTCCCCACGGGCTCCCCACGCCCAAAAGTCTTCTCTGCCCGCGTTGGTGCCACGGGGACACACACGGCACACTTTAATTTTTTTTTAAACTTTTTTGTTTTGTTCCTCTGATTGTGTCAATATATATATATATTTATATAACCTTTTTTTTGTCTTTTATTTCACTTAAATATTATATATATATGTAAACGTGTTTTTTTGTTCTTTGCTGCACCTAAATATTATATATATATATATATAATCGTGCATCTCTTTTTTTTCTTTTGTAAAACCTGATTCATTTATATATATATTTTTTCTTCTTCATTTTTTTTTCAAGGAGGCAACACACTTTTGAGAGACAAATATCTTCAAGAGAGAAACTCCCAAGAATTTGTCTTTAACTCTCAAAACCCATTTTCATATGCATCAAAATATCATCTAAGCATTTTCTAGCATAGTTAGGATGTTTACTTGCATGGGTCTTGGTCAACACACTTCCCTTGGTATGTTCTTCACTATTATCATTTATAATTAGTGTTTTATTTATCAAGGCATCTCTTTTATTATTTGTATGTTCTTAGAATATATTCTAGATACAAAATATAGATTGTTGTGTTGACATGATTGAGTGTTGTATTTTGATAGCTATCTAGGTTTTTATAATCTATGTTTAGCTAAGCTATTTGACATGTCATCTAGCTTTTAATATCTAGGATTGAATTAATTGCAAAATCATCATCCTAGATAAGCATATAGGGTTACCTAGCTCTAATTGCATTTTTGGATATTTCATATATTCACTTAGGTTGTATTATCTCTTCTTAGAAAATTAAGTCTTATGTTGCTATCGGGATTAGGTAGCTTAAATCACAAGCAATTGGACTAGGTCCACTTATACCGAGATTAGGTAGTTGTGATGATTATTGATCGGGATTAGATCATTAAACCGGGATTAGGTTGTAATCATTTCAATTAGTGGATTCGAGGTTCGTGTGTGGCGCACATAACAGCCCGTGGTTTTTCCCGTGAGGGTTTCCACGTAAATATCAAGTGTCATTTACATTCCGCACCATATTACACTTGTTATACTATTGTGACTAGTAGGGGCATTTTTGTAAAATTGACTTGTATGCGTAAATTGGGTAAAATCATTTAAAATCTATTCACCCCCCTTCTAGATTAGTTTTATACACACCGTGCATTATTCCTTTCAAAAGCATCACTTCCTACAAGCGAAGTCATTGTTGAAGAAAAAGCTCCTAAGAAGAGACGTTCCAAGAAGAAGAACAAATTGAAGAATAAGGTACCCCTTGAAACTCCCATTTGTCCTCCACCACCACCGGAAGGTAAAATCTCTCCTTTTGTTCCCATATGTCATTTTTGCAATACCTTAGGCCATATCAAGCCCAAGTGCTATAAATTCATTGAATATTGCAACTTAGAAAATGCATCTAGGAATAGAGAGATTGGACCTAATTCTATGCATGCTAAAGCTTTTGAATATGGAAAGCATGATAATTTCACAAAGCATGTTAAGAATGTCCGGATGGTGAAGAATGCATATCCTTCAAAATTTGACCTTGCATGTGTTGCTAACAATGTTGAGAAAAAGAGTATTAATGATATTATTGTGAATCAAGTTGTGGAAGAACTTTACTCTAGATTCAACATTGTGGTCAAAGAGAATCTTGATGATGTTCGTGTATGTCCACCCAAGACAAAATTTGTCAAGGGTGAGTGCTCTTACCATTAGTGTAAGCTGCACATGTGAGTTAGCTTTAAGACTAGTGTTGTTGATAAGAAGCTTAACTTTTTGCTTTGTATCTTTACAACTTGACATGAACTTAGCTATCTCACATTGATTGTTATGATAGTTAAAATTTGTTGATTAACTTTTGAGAAGTTTTTTTTTTTGGAATCTATATGGTAATATTGTTGTTATGGCTTTTAGAGAAAGTCATTTTTTTTGTTTGTTTGAGTTGGATTACATTGTCTTTAGTCTCTTGGAATCGACACACCTATAACTTGTAGTCATGAGGACTTACAAGCCAAGAGGACTCATAAAAAGGGTGAAGGCTTTGTATTTGGTGAAAATAGCTTGTGAAGGTATCTCTATATCATATCGCTTGCTTTCTTGATTTTTCATCTATCAACTCATTGTTTGTATCACATTCATGAAGCATGTCATAATTGAGAACTAGTATAGTGTTTATATGGTCCTCTTTGACATTTGCTAGTTTAAGATCTTTTAGTGATAAGTGTTCACATTGATCTTATTTCATGAAGTGTGTTGTTATTTGTATGATTGTTGAGTGGCTAATTTTTGAATAATGTGAGCTTCATATTCTTTGATAGCTACTCTCTTGAGAAGTAAAGATCTTAAGTAAGTCTTTTTACTTGCTTCTAGATCATATGCTTTTAAGCCTTAAAATTGGTTTCAAAAATGCACTTTGCTTCTCTTGTATGTTTTGTTAAGTATGTTGAGCTTGATTGATGTTCGCTTTGGATACACCTTGAAGTCCTAAGGACTAGTACATTTAAAAATGACCAATGGTTGGTATCCATTTGCTTCGGCAACATAGAACTCAACGAGCACCCTCATGGAAAGGGCTACACACCTTGGTTGTGAAGCCACCTAATGTAGGAAAGGGCTACGCCATTGTGATGAGTGAAAGCCGCCATGAGGAGTATATTTTTTTTTGTTAGAAAAATCAAAGAAGTGTTGAATTGAATCATAAAAAAAAAAAAAAATCTTCGATTCAAGCCTAAATAAAAAAAAAGGCTTTTGGAGTATAGTTGAATAATCAAATGAGCTCGGGTTGACAAATAGAAATGGTTTGACGAGCCACATGCACACACACGCTCACATGTTGAAATCTATTCTCTTTATAAGCAAAATTCGGATGATAACCGGTTTGACCTTTTTATGGAAAGGCCTAAGATGAATAGAAGTTGAAATTGTTTGCATGCTTGATTATCAAACTACTTCTTTTCATATACTTGAAGCAAATCTTCACACACTCACTTTTGCTTAATTAGTATTTTTGATACTTTAGCAATTTTCGATGACATATGAGAGTGATTGAAAATCTTGATGTAACTCTCTTAGATATGTGAAGCTTATTTGCAAATCTAATAAAATTGCTTGTGATGTGATTGTGTGGTGATTTTTGTGAACATTTGTCTATCTTGATTTTAGATGAGGCACTTGTCAAGGGGGAGCATAATATGCTAAATTCTTGTTCTCTTTTATGACATGTTCACATGTTCTTCAAGGTTGTTGTTTGTTGGCATTATTCTTATTTTTGATAAATCATGAAGATGCTATGATAAATTCTTATTCGCATGATGATTTATTGAATATAGTGTTTTGCCTTTGTATATGTTTATTGGTTACTAATTTGTTTCTTTTTTTCCTCTCACTTTGGTTTTTAGTTTGTTTTTGTATAGCAAGATTATGGGAAAAGCAAAGAAGATTGGTGGAAATACTTCTTCAACTCCCATTGACAAGTCCAAACCTACAATTTCTTCCAAAATTTCCAAAGCTAACAAAGTGGATGAATTGGGAATTTTTGGTTGCAAAAAGCTAATTCAAGAAAGAGGTATTGACTTGGACTCTTGTGTTGGATCCTATGTTTATGATGTGCTTAAGAGTAGAAATTGGAATTCATGGGTGAACATGTTAGGAATCTCTAATGAGACCGTTGTTAGAGAGTTTTATCATGCTTACAAATCTAGTTCTACTGTGACGAGTGCTATTCTAAGCATAAGGAAGGTCGTCTTTAGAGTTTGTTCTAGGAAGATTAATGAATTTCTAGACTTGCCCGATGACATTGAATCGGAATTCCTTGATGTTGACATCTTGGAAAACCTTGATTTAATGGGTAGGACTCTATGTGATGATAGTAATTTTGTGTGGGGGAAACATGCTTTTATTAAGCAAGGTGAGTTAACAAAAATTAGTGCATTTTGGCATTGATTTGTGTGCTCCAATCTTGTTGTTTCTACTAATGCTTCGGAGCTTAATAGAGACAAAATTAAGATTGTATATGCCTTGGTGACTAACAAACCTATAAACCTTGGTGAATTGCTTGTGGAGCAAATTGAAATTGCGGCTTGTACTAGTCGATTGGATAAGAAATTGGCTTTTCCGGGGTTTATAACTCAATTGTGCTTAGCTAAAGGTGTGAGGAATCTTGATGGTGATGTTATGCTTCCTCCCTCAGAGAAGTTGAGTGAGAAACGTATGGCATCCATGTCATACAAGGACAAGGGAAAGTCTAATGATGTGTTTAGGCTTTTTGGTGATTCTCTTGATTCTAACCATGTCCCTAGCTCACCCGCTCTTCCTAGTTGGGCTTTAAAATTGAAGAATGAGGTTGAAGATTCTCGTAGGTTGATTGAGGTGTCACAAAGGAAGATTGAAGACCTTAGTGCCAAGCTTGTTGTTCAAGATGAAAGGATCAAAGAGTTGGAAGGAAAATCAACTCCAACAAAGCAATATGTGAGATCCGCACACCGTTCTTCTTTCCTTGGTGGCACAAGTGGCTAGAGAGCTTCATGAGGTATATTTTTCTTACTCTTTCCCTTTGGCTTCATATCATGTCAAAAAGGGGGAGAAATATGAGAAACACATGGGAGAAATCTAGCTTACTTAGTCTCATTTTAGTTGTTTTATATGTTTGTATATTTGGTATCTAGCTTGAACTATATGGCATGTAATATTTTTGTTGTTGTTGAATCTTGGCTTAGAATATTTTGATGGATAGTATGTATTAAGGGGGAGCATACTTGATCCACTTGAACTTATATGTTACCATTTTCTTGCCTAAGATTGGATATTGCCATATTTGTTGTCTCTTGGATATTCTTGTGCTTTCAAGTTTCTTTTTACGTGATATCAAGAGAAGATCAAGTTGAAGTTCAAGACTAGTTGTGGTTGTTAATTTGTGTCTATATGTGTAACTCATTGTACTCATTGTGACCAAATTTTCTTTGTAATTGTTTTAGTGTTTGTTTAGGGGTTTTGTCATGGAATTTGCCAAAGGGGGAGAATGTAAGGTTTATAGTTTGTGTTGGCATTAATTCCATATCAAACGTGTTTCTCTTGTAATGTTTAGTGGTTAGTATATTGAAGAATTAAGAAGACGAAGGACGTCTCATCCACAATTCATTCAAGAAGCCGGCTTTTAAGAGATTCGTGCATCATTGGTCAACAAAAGTATTAAAGGATCTCATATCTCTTACAAGGTTAGGCACACACTCACACATAGCATTCTTGTGTGTTCCTTCATGATTTGATTTCATTTATATATCACTTTCCCACACTTGGCAAAATATGCTCATGCATTCATATTATGTTGATAAACTTTGTGTTTTGCATTTTCTAGGACTATGTCCGGAAACTAGCATATGTGTATGTCTTTGTGTTTGTATGTTTCCGTATTTTTGTATTTGAACTTGAATATGCTCTATTATGATTCCTTATTGAGTTCCGGTCGTTTCGGTTACTCATTCATGTAGTTTCGAGTCCAATCGATGTAGCTACGCTACTTTTCATTCTCATTCGTTGAGTTGACTTCATCGACGTTTTCCGAGATGATTTCTCAACCGTTTTTCAAAGTTGTGTAGTCTTCGTCGTGCGTAAGAGAGTCACGGTTCATAATCCGGAAACGGATTCAAAATCGGAGTTTGGATGCCCAAGATACAGGCTGAAGAACCAAGGGAGCGCGCGAGGAGACAGCCCAGGCCTTGAGGCCACTTGGGCTGGCCGTTGGTGTGGCCGTGGGCCCCACGGCCTGGAGGGGCCTCTGCCCCCGTGTGGGCCACGCGCCCCCCACGGCCAGGGGGTGACGTGGTCTCACACCATTGGTTGATTTTGTCTTCTCTCTCTTCCTATATCTTCCCTCTCTCTCTCCATTTGAAATTTTTAAGAAGAAAAATTGATTTTCCCGTAAGAAATCCTCTCCAGTTTTTCAGAACTTCAAAACACCATATCTTCCTCATCCGGGGTCGGATTTGAGTGATTCAAGTTGGAGAGTGTTCGTATTTGAGTCCTCTATCATCTCCAAGTGGTTTGGTGGCTGTTTGATCCTTATTTCTGGTGGTTCCACACTGATTTCCGAACCAGCTCGAGCAACCAAGGTATTGGACTTAACTTTGGGATTTCTTTCTTTTTAACCTTCCATTTGCTTGGGGTTTCTTCTTCTATATCTATGTTTATGTTTGGTAAAAGCTATTGAGAAAGATAGCTTGACTATCATTCTAATTGAAAGTCAATTTGTGGACTAATGTTGACTAGTTTCTATGATTCTAGATTTTACATATGTTTGTGAGTTGTATTGTGATTAGAATGGCATCTTAGGTTGTTTGGAACTTAATTGAATTAATTTTGTGATAAATGACCTTGAGATTTGATTTGATCCTTTGATTGATGAAATCTAGGATTTGTGTATTTGTTTGTGATTTAGAGAATCTAGGTTTTGATTGATGTAAATCTCAAATCCTTGCTCTATATTTTTTGGCTACAATATTGATTAATTTTAATCTCATATATCTAGCATTTAATTGTATATTGATAGCATCTTGAATTTGTTCTTCATGAATATATTTTGATTCAAGTATTGTTTGTGTGAATGAGACTTTGAGCTTATGTGTTTGGTGTTTCACATGCTTAGGTTTTATTCTCGTATTTTGCATCTAGACTTTTATTGAATGTGTTATCACATGTTTAGGTCTATTTGTACCATAGGATGTATTGATCACATGTTCTATGTTGATTTGATTGTTTGCATCATTTGCATTCACATGATCACACTAGGAAGTCCTTGTAAAAGGCATGAAGTCTTGGCTAGAGTCGGGGTGACTCGGATAGCCAAGCAAGAAGACTTGCCTAGAGTCGGGATGACTCGGATAGGTAAGCAAGGAGTCATGGCTAGAGTTGGGAGGACTCGGATAGTCATGCATGGGAGGCTCCCTAGAGGCAAGAGTGCCTTGGATAGGGAGTTGGCTAATATATTGGTAGGCCTAGGCGTATGGTTAGACATAGACTCCAATAGAGCGGGGTACACAGCAGGTGTATGCACTCTTGAGGAATTTCTAATCTACCATCGATGTTGGTTTTGTGTGGTGTCCAATATATGGTGGTTTCGCATCATTGAGGGATTTTACACTTTCCAATAGGGTTGGGTAGGCTTAGACTTCACTAGGTTGGGTGAGCTAAAGATTGGTCACTTTGTGAATGTTCTATGTTTACTTTCCAATAATATAGTACCCAATGGTTGTAGTTCAACCCGTGGATGTTTCCTACTTGGAGGTTTTACCACGTTAAAAAATCTCTTGTGTTAATTCTTCCTATCTCTATCTCTTATATTTTAATTGTATATTTTGTTATCTTGATTCATAATATTCTCTTATGATATATTGTGAAGCAAGACTTTGTATAGTGTGATTTGTGGATCCATTCTTTTGATCATTTTTGTATCTATATTTCTTTTGTATATTGTAATTTTTGTTTAGTGATATTTGATCACTCTTGTAACTCATTGAATATCTATTGAAATACAAGCTTACTTTGTTGTTGTGTTTACTTGTTCTTATACCTCACACAACTAGATGATATACTTAGACCTTGCTCTCATGATTGTATTCTCGTATTGTCTATGTATGTCTTCCTTGGCTTATTTTGTTGTGTGTAAGGCTACCTTGAGGGACAAACGAAAGTTTGTTCAAGGGTTTGAAAAAAGGTGTAAAAACCTATTCACCCCCCCCTCTAGGTATGCTTTAAGCTATTTAACTACGTTTGTATACATTCAATGTTCTATAAGCACTTTTCCAAGATTTATGGGTTTGTTAGTCACTAAAGCATACACAATCTTGATCTTTTCTCTATTAAGTTCGGTAGCATTAGTAGAGACAACAAGATTGGCATAAACAAATAAATGCCAAAAAGGCACTAATCTTGGTCAACTCACTTTGCCTAATAAATGCACGTTTACCCCACTCAAAGTCATCATTGTCACAAAGAATCTTACCCATCAAATCAATGTTTTCCAAGACATTAACATCAAGGAAATCCGACTCAATATCATCGGGAAATCCTAGAAACTCATTCAATTTCCAAGAATTGACTCTAAAGACAACACCTCTCATATTCATAACGGCATCTTCAACATTAGTACTTTCTTTAAACACATGATATAATTCTCTAACCATGGTTTCATTAGCTATTCCTAGCGTGTTAATCCAAGTACTCCAATTTCTATCAATGATGACCTTATGCATATATGAACCAATACAAGAATTCAAATCAATACCTTTCTCTTGCAAAATGTTTTTGCACTCATAAGCTCTCAAAGGCCTAAACTTGTTGGCTTTGATTGTCTTGGAAGAGGAAGTAAGATTAGAATTGTCAACGGGCTTTGTAGGATTGCTAACTCCAACTTTCTTAGCTTTTCCCATGACCTTGTATCACAAAAACACTTAAAACATAAGTGAGTGGAAACAACAAAGCTAGTTAGTGACCAATAAACATATACAAAGGTAAAAACATCATTTTTGAACAAATCAATATTCAAATAAAGAATTATCATAGCATCTTAATGATTTCTCAAAAACATGAATAATGCCAACAAACAACTATCTTGAAGAACATGTGAACATATCATAAAAGAGAACACAAATTTAGCATATTATGCTCCCCCTTGATAAATGCCTCATATAAGATCTAGATAGACAAATGTTCACAAAAATCACCACACATTCACATCACAAGCAATTTTAATAGATTTTCAAATAAGCTCCACATATCAAAGAGAGTTACACCAAGATTTTCAATCACTCTCATATGTCTTCAAAAATTGCTGAAGTATCAAAATACTAAATAAGCAAAAGTGAGTGTGTGAAGATTTTGCTTCATGTATATGAAAAGAAGTAGTTCGATAATCAAGCATGCAAACATTTTCAACATCTATTCATCTTAAGCCTTTCCATAAAAAGGTCAAATTGGTTATCATTCGAAATTTTGCTTATAAAGAGAATAGATTTAAACATGTGAGCGTGTGTGTGCATGTGGCTCATCATGCCATTTCTATTTGACAACTTGAGCTAATTTGATTATTCAACTATACTCCATAAGCCTTTTTGTTTTGTTTTAAGGCTTGAATCAAAGATGTTTTTTTTTTAATGATTCATTTCAACACTTCTTTGACTTTTTTCAAGCATAAACATATACACCTTATGGCGGCTGTCACTCATCACAATGGCATAGCCCTTTCCTACATTGGGCGGCTGCACAACCAAGGCGTGTAGCCCTTTCAATGAGGGTGCTCGTTGAGTTCTATGTTGCCGAAGCAAATGGATACTGATCGCGCTATAAATGTTCACTTTTAGCGCCTCCTTTCCTTACCTTTTGTGTTTGTCTCCGAGCATTTTTGTGTGCATAACGTGTGTTTTTGTTAAAGTTCAGACAATATGACCATCCAGGATGGTGTTTGCATCAAAGTTGTAAAAAGATGAGCAAAACCATGGGAAGAAGTTGTGGCGGGACAAAGCTCGTGGCATGAAGCCGCGGTACAAAGTCGTAGAAAGACACGGCTAGACATGAGCCGCCAGCCAGAGGGCCTGAACTCGCCAATTTATTTCTGACGGGTTCAAGTAGCGAGACCATTGCCGGCGTCCCGAAGGTCTGAAGTCGCCAAAAACCGCTACGAGTTCATTCTAGTGGGAAGGAAACCGCCGATAATTCACCATAAACCGCGGCGAGTTCATTCCAGCGGGAAAGAAGCCACTGAGAAGGATGCCAGAAGTCGCAGCGGGTTTGAGCGGCGGGCTTGAAGCCACGGAAGGAACCCGCCGGAGGCACGTCCAAGGACAAATTGGGCATTCCTTGCCTAATTTGAGGGGAGAGATATATATACTTCCTGCTGCTGCTGAAAAAAGTGTGACAAAAATAGGATAGTAATAGTTGTTGGTAGTTCTTGGCTATTGCATCATAGAATAGTTTATTGTCTTAGGAAGCTTATCACTTGTAATCTTAGTAGCTAAAAATACGAATTTTAGTAAAATACTATTTCAAACAGTCTCTTGAGAGTTATTAGTGATCAATTGGGTTGTATTTGTTGTGGAGGAATGAGAGGTTTGCTTTGGAATTGGTCAAGACTTCAAGTGTAGTATTTCTTCCTTTTCTTCAATCTTATGCTATACTTAATCATCACATGTAACTAACCACTTATGTTGGGGAATTTATGAAAGTAATGATGTAATCCACTTATTACCACTTTTGCTCATATGAATCACTTGTGTTGTATGCTTGAATTGATGAAATAATGCCTTATATATCATAAACCTAGAAGCATGGAGGTGGTTATCTTAGAATGATGAAATACTAAATTCTTAATGTTGAATTGAGTGTGGTCATCTGATAATCCTTGACTAGAGTGTGTTTGTTCATACAATATCCTAAGAATTCACTCTATCAATCTTAGTTCCAAAACCTACATTCACTAATGATTAATCTAAACTTAGATGATATATTAAGTGAATTGTTGAGTGTGCCGATTGTATAAATGGAACAACACTGATGATTCGATCATTATTGCATAAAAGTGGTTATTTGTGGTGCATCATTACTAAATTCATATATTCCCTAGCATCTTTGCTCTTCATTTGTAAACGTTAAAATCACATTAGTTTAATTTAATCAAGAGTCACTAATTCTAGCATAGACCGATCTTTGATTTCCCTGTGGGATCGATACCCTTACTTTGTACACTATACTAGTTTAACAACTTGTACGATTGCAAAGGGTGAAGCACTCGCGCGTCCAGTAATATAACCGTGGTAATTTAGAATACATCATAGTGAAATTAGAGACCCGGTTAGGATGTGTCAACTTTTGGCACCGCTGCCGGGGAACTTTCTGGTAGCACGGTTAGCTAGGTTTAGGGGTTTCATTTCAGATAATTTTTATAATTGCACTACTTTTAGTTGTACCCTAGCATAACGTTTATCTTTTTCACATTGATCTTCGTTACCTTTCTTGAAACTGCGTGTAGAGTCATTACAGTAAACTCGATGGAAGACGTACGCTGCATGAAGGAATTCTCATTGCCCACTGTGGGGGCACATCCTTCAGCCATAGCATTGAACGCCGCTCAACAGGACTATGAGCTGAAGAACTTGCACTATAACATCTTGCCATCCTACTATGGGAAACCAAATGAGGACGCGCTCCAATTCATGAAAGAATATCACAATGCTATCACCACGATACCATTGGGCCAGTTAACAGAGGACTTACTGAGGATGCGTTGCTTTTCGTACTGTTTGAAGGACAATGCCAAGAAATGGCTAATGACTTTGCCAGCTGGTACATTGACCACATGGGCCGAGGTGGAGCAGAAATTCTTCTCCAAGTTCTTCCCGTCCTGGAAAACCAAAGAAATAAAGGGAAGGATTGCAAACTTTCAAGAGGAGGAACGAGAAGCATTCCATGAATCATGGGAAAGGTTCATGAAACAAATACTCGGTGTGTATAATATATAAAGCTAGAGGGGGGGGGGGGGTGTGAATAGATTTTATCTAATTATTACCCAATTTTCGCGTGCATGACAATTTTACGAAAATACCCCTAGCAAGTCAACAATACATACAAGTGTAATAAGATGCGGAAATAATAAATGACACTTGATGTTTACGTGGAAAACCCAACCACTAGGAAAAACCACGGGCTGTATAGTGCGCCACACTCGGAACTCGAAATCACTAATTGAAATGAAGTTTACAACCTATGTAGACCTCGTCTAACACTCCGGTCTGTAACCCCTCACTTCTACCCAGCGGGCCTTTATTAGCAACCATATTCCAATTTGCTTGATCCTCGAAGTCATTACTTGTAATGATGTTTACAGCCTAATCCCGGTCTGTAACCCACCACTACTACCCAGCGGGCCTGTAATAGCAACCCTAGACCAAGACTTCAATCTCTCAAAAGAGATGCACAACCCTCTGTGAATATTTATGAATATTTAATTAATGCAATAAGAGCTAAGGTACTCTAAATGCTTACCTAGGATTATAAGATGACAATATAATCAATCCTAGATATCACATATAGCTATATGTCATGGCATATAACTTTAGCTAAGTAAAGGATAACCCAAAGCTATCATATAAAACCCACAAACATTCAAAGGATTAACTAGTTGATTAAAAAACAATCTATCAACCTAGTTATCAATACATCACACAAGAATGTTCATGGCATAGCTTTTAGGCAATAATGACCTAATCAAATAAGCTATGAAAAATAATCTCAATCAACAAATGAGATCAATTAGCTAGATGGCATATGAACATTAAAGCCTAGCTATCAAATAATAACCCAATCAACACATAATCTCAATCTTATATGTAGAAATTAATCTAAACACATATAAGTAAAATATGAGATAAAATTGATAAGTAGAAACACTAATTATGTAAGATAAAAGTGTTCAACAAATCATACCATGTGTGTTGAAGAAGACCCATGCATAAACATATGCTAGATGAACCTAGATGATGCCTAGATGATGATTTGTGCACGTGGGAATGGGTTTAGAGAATTAAAGATGTGATCTTTAAGCTCTTTCTCTCAAGTCACTCTAAATATCTCTCTAGGGTTCTTGGGATGCAAGACTTGTATTCTGAACCAGAGATAAGGATGTATTTATAGAGACCAAAAATAGGGCAGGTGAAAATACAATTTTGCCCTTGAAACGCACCGATTGGCGGTTTCAATCGGCGGCCAGGCCGCCGAATTGAACCGCCGAATGGCTCCCGAGCGGAACAGGGGAACTTCGGTGACTTCGTTCGGCGGTTTAGAAACCGCTGATCCCAACCACCGTTTTGGACCCGAGAGAGATATTTCAATCAGGTCTCATTCGGCGGTTTCGAACGGCGGCCAGGCCGCCGAACGTAACCGCCGTTTCACCAAAAATGGTGAAACCAAGGAGAAGCCAAAGGCATCTCCACCGGCGATCATCGCGCAAAACAAAGCACATCAACGTGCACGCGCGGACGTTTCTGAACATCCTTCGGGAAACGAATTACACCACACTAAAAGCTAACATACATGAAGTGCAAGTGTGGGTATTGAATGCATCCTAATGCCTATCATGTCATGGCATTTCATAAAACAAGATGCAATCAATTTAATGCAAGAAGAGACATTGAATAAACAATAAAGCACAATGCACACAAAATATAAACACAACATTCAAGAATAAGAGTTATGCATGTTGTGTGTGTGTGTGCAACTATATCTCTTCAAGCCAAAGTAAGCACAAGATATACCTTTGGTGCTTGTCCTCTTGAGGTCTTGGAAAGGGTCTTTGATCTTCAACCTTAATCACCTAGACTACCCTTACAACCAAACCCCAACATGTGGTTTGACCACGAAATAAGCCAATCAATTTAATGGGAATCCTTACAATCTCCCCCTTTGGCTATTTCGTGACAAAACCACCACTCACATTGATTCCTCACAACATAATAGAAACTACGGGTCTACTATGATTTTCTACTTTACAAAGAGATAAGATAAATAGTCTTGAAGTCTTCAATCTCAAGTAGAACAATCAATCCCTGAAAGCATAGTTTCTATACTTTCCAATACAAGAAAAGGTGAGATGAATCAAGTGAGATAAAACAAGCATTTGCATTTAAGAATTTAAGTACAACATCATGCAATGTATGAATGTGCAAATGCTCCCCCTCAATAAGTATTCTCCCCAACATGCACAATTGCTACTACAATTTGCAACTCCCCTTACCACAACTTACTCCCCCTTTTTGTCATGATATAGACAAAGGAGTAGTCCCCAACCGGGTCACTCAAGGCAAAGAGAGATAGTAGCATTCTAGTATATGCATAATCAATATAAGTCACTTTATGCAATCTCAATTTATTGGAGAGAAACAAGGAGATTTATTTAAAGAAAATGTGTGAATCAAAAAATTGCTTTGCATACAGGACATGTAGCATTTAAGTTCAAAATATCATGGTATTTGGCAAAGCAAATGACAAAGGTTTTCAATATGAATTCAAACCAATTTCACCAATGTCAAGAGAGAAGCAAGAATATAGGCTTTCATTGATTTCAATTTAAGAACAACTATATCCAACTATATCCAAACATGTCATGAGCGACTTTGCACCCTATTTGATTTTTCCGGATAAGATATCCGTATGATAGTAGACATGTTCAACCAATAAAGAAAGAGAGACATTTGGATTGTAAAATCCTTGAATGGATACAAGATCCTTTTTCATTTGAGTCTCATAAGCTTTTTCACACATTTTTTGCAGTTAAGAAATGCAATCATCAAAACATGCTTTTTAAGATTAGCATTTAGCATGTCATTTTAGCAATCATCATGTCATGGAGATCATTATAGGTCATTCAAATTAAATCCTATGTAAATATCTCCTAGTCCAAAAATGCATGTTTGAACATAAATATGACATGGATTGCAATACAAGCATTGATCACACTTATTGAATAGAAAATATGTATACATAGTGTAACCAAGCTTACTCAAGCAACAAAAAGAGAAGCACAAGATATTTCAAATTTTTTGCAAGTGACAAGATGCAAAATAGCTCTCTTTGCTTAAGTTCCCCATATGGGGTCAAATTTTCATACCACTTCAAAGAAGGGTATGAGGTCCTATGGACCTACCAAGTCCTTTGGACTTGGTTGAACCTATTTGAGACTTGTTAGTCTCGTAGCAAGCGGGTTCATTCTTTTTATTCCACTTAGGTGACACTAAGTTAATCCTAGTGGACAAAGGTTCTAGAGTACAAGATGAACAAGGATCATGCACATGATTTTCTTCCTTTTTATGAAGCATCTTAGCTCTAGCCTTTTTCTTGTCAAACATGCTTTTAGCTCTACACATTTCAATGTAATGAAAGCAACTTGGTCTAATATGACCAACAATACCACAAAAATGACAAGTGGGAATATAGTTAGGAATCATACCATTCCCTTTAGCATGGATAGGTGATTTCCCTTGTCGTTGTGGTTGTCTTGGTTGTTGGATAGGATCTCTCCTCCTTTGTTGATAACCAAGACGAGGTTGCTTGCTTGTCTGAGCTTGCATGAATGAACTCTCCCCATGTTGTTTTTGAGTTTGAGGGAAGATAGGGTGAGGAGCCCTTTGGGTGTGAGCTTGAGCTTGACCTTTTGGTGCCTCAAACACGGGCACTTCTTGAACACTCTCCTAGGTCACTCTTCTTTCTAGGTTGTTGAAGAGGAGGGGACATATTGAAGTCCATGTCCATGGCACAGGATGTCTTGCTTGTGGAGGAGGCATCCGTGTCATCAATGTAGCCAAGACCTCTCTTGTCACTTAGCTTTCTTCCAACTCCCAACATGTGGTCAAGCTTCTTGGTGCTTGAAGTCATCTTAGCCATTAAGACCTTAACTTCTTCAAGCTCTCTTTCTAGCTCTTCTTCTCTCCTCTTAGATAAAGCTAAGTCTTCTTTTAGCTTATCTTTATCCGCCATGGATCTCACCACTTCTTCACACAAGTGGTCTACTAGTGTTGAAAGCTCTAGATTCTCTTCTTTTAATCTTCTAATTTCTTCCTTGTTCCTCATCATCGAGCTCTCAACTTTGACTTTGTAGTCATTAAGATCCATACACTCCACACTTCCATTTGTGGAGTTAGATGACAAATATTCAATACTTGTGTCATCTCCTTTAATCTCCATTTCACCAATGGAGTCATCTCCTTCATCAAGATCATCAAATTTTTCTCTTGATGAGGAAAGAGCCAAATCCCTATGAGTAGCTACACCAACTATTTCTATACCTAGTTCTTCTTGGGGATCACAAGGATAATCAACTTTGCCATCTTCTTCAACTTCTACACTCTTGGCTCCAAATTCCGTGTAGATGATGGCAAGTTCTTCATTACTTGAAGGATTTTCGTCATCTTCATATTTATCCCATAAGGTGGCCAACGCCTTCCCTTTTCTTTTATCCTTCAAGTTTCCACACTCCGGGGAGAAATGCCCGAATCCTCCATATTCATAGCACTGAATCCCCTCTCTTGAAGACACTCCTTGGTTTGGCTTGTCATTGAGTCCCATGTCTTCAATTGAGATACCCTCCTTCTTGTCATGCTTCAAAGTTTCCAAAGCAATTGTCTTCTTCTTCTTAGGAGGTGAGGTGGTCAACTTCTTCTTAGGAGGTGAGGTGTGAAACTAATACTCGGTGTGAAATATATTATCTAGAGGGGGGGTGAATAGATTTTAAACAATTTTACCCAATTTTCGCATACAAGTCAATATTACGAAAATGTCTCAAACTAGACAATATAAAATATCAAGTGTAAAAGTGCGGAAATATAAATGACACAAGATATTTACGTGGAAACCCTCACGGGAAAAACCACGGGCTAGTAAGTAAGCCACACTCGAACCTCGAATCCACTAAATGTGTAAACCAATTACAACCTAATCCCGGAAGTAATCACACACCTACCTAATCCCGGTATAAGCGAACCTAGTCCAATTGCTTGTGATTTATGCAACCTAATCCCGGAAGCTACACAAGACTTACTTCTCAATGAAGAGAGTTACAACCTATGTGAATATATGAAATACTCAAAAATGCAACAAGAGCAAGGCAACTCTATATGCTTACCTAGGATGATGATATGTCAAGAAAAACAATCCTAGATATCAAAAACTAAGTGTCATGTCAAAAAGCTTAGCAACACAAGATTTATAAAAAACCTAGAAGCTATCACAATACAACTCTCAAACATTCAACATACTAATCTCTAACTTGCATTTAAAAGATAAATCCATGATATACAAGTAATAAAAGAGATAGCTTGGAAAGAAAGACACAAAATATGTAAGATACAAGTGAAAACCTTACCAAGCAAAGTATGTTGAAGAATCCATGAAATAAGCTATTTAGATGCTCAAGAAGGATGCTAAATGAAGATTGATGCTCATGGAATGATGTTTGAGTGAATAAAAATGAGTTCTTGGTGGAATTTCTCTTGAAGAAAAATATGCTTAGTAAAAATGGCTTTTGAACTCATGAAAAACGACCTAAGGAAGAAAGCCACATATATATAGGAGATCAGTACAAAGTGGCGTCGTTTTGAAAAAAACGCTTCAGATTCCCGTCAGCTGCGCTGGTTCTGCGCTGGACGACCAGCGCAACTCACCAGCGCACGCCCTTTAACTGGCAAGGGCGCTCGACGAGTGGTGCACCTCAAGGGCGCAAGACCAGCGGCAACATTCTGGACGAGATGCGCTGGTGGTGCTTGCGCTGGTGATGACCAGCGCACCAACAGCGACAACCTACTGGAGGAGTTGCGCTGGAGGAGTGCGTCGGTGCAGACCAGCGCACGACCAGCGGCAGTCCACTGGACTAGTTGCGCTGGTGACGACCAGCGCACGACCAGCGCACACACTCCCTTAAGCACACAAACAAAAGTGCAAGGGTCAAAAGAAATGCATCCTAAGCCTAACTAGATATGCCATTATAATCATAAGATGCAAAAAGAGAGATTTAAATACCCAATGATGCACATAAACTGCAAACACAACATACAAGTAAGAATTATGCAAGTGTTGTGTGTGTGTGCAACTACATCTCTTCAAAGTAAAGCAAGCACAAGAAATATACCTTTGGTGCTTCTTCTCTTGAGGTCTTGAGAGCCTAATCTACCCTTACAAAAACCCCAATTGTGGTTTGTCTACGAAATAAGCCAATCAAGGAATGGGAATCCTTACAAGGTGGTTAATTTCACAAATCTCATAAATCTCTCTAGTAAGAGAGGCATTTCCTCAACGGAGTCAATTTCTTCTCTCACAAATTCACTCATAGTGTTTGCGTTGAATGAATGCAAATGAGAAGAATGCAAAATGTATGAAGAAATCAAACAAACATACAAAATGCAAAAACACACCAAAAATGAGCAAAGAATCACCTAAGTATATCTAGGAACCCGCTTTGATACCAATTGAAACAAATACTCGGTGTGTATAATATATAAAGCTAGAGGGGGGGTGAATAGATTTTATCAAATTATTACCCAATTTTCGCGTGCATGACAATTTTACGAAAATACCCCTAGCAAGTCAACAATACATACAAGTGTAATAAGATGCGGAAATAATAAATGACACTTGATGTTTACGTGGAAAACCCAACCACTGGGAAAAACCACGGGCTGTATAGTGCGCCACACTCGGAACTCGAAATCACTAATTGAAATGAAGTTTACAACCTATGTAGCCCTCGTCTAACACTCCGGTCTGTAACCCCTCACTTCTACCCAGCGGGCCTTTATTAGCAACCCTATTCCAATTTGCTTGATCCTCGAAGTCACTACTTGTAATGATGTTTACAGCCTAATCCCGGTCTGTAACCCACCACTACTACCCAGCGGGCCTGTAATAGCAACCCTAGACCAAGACTTCAATCTCTCAAAAGAGATGCACAACCCTATGTGAATATTTATGAATATTCAATTAATGCAATAAGAGCTAGGGTACTCTAAATGCTTACCTAGGATTATAAGATGACAATATAATCAATCCTAGATATCACATATAGCTATATGTCATGGCATATAACTTTAGCTAAGTAAAGGATAACCCAAAGCTATCATATAAAACCCACAAACATTCAAAGGATTAACTAGTTGATTAAAAAACAATCTATCAACCTAGTTATCAATACATCACACAAGAATGTTCATGGCATAGCTTTTAGGCAATAATGACCTAATCAAATAAGCTATGAAAAATAATCTCAATCAACAAATGAGATCAATTAGCTAGATGGCATATGAACATTAAAGCCTAGATATCAAATAATAACCCAATCAACACATAATCTCAATCTTATATGTAGAAATTAATCTAAACACATATAAGTAAAATATGAGATAAAATTGATAAGTAGAAACACTAATTATGTAAGATAAAAGTGTTCAACAAATCATACCATGTGTGTTGAAGAAGACCCATGCATAAGCATATGCTGGATGAACCTAGATGATGCCTAGATGATGATTTGTGCATGTGGGAATGGGTTTAGAGAATTAAAGATGTGATCTTTAAGCTCTTTCTCTCAAGTCACTCTAAATATCTCTCTAGGGTTCTTGGGATGCAAGACTTGTATTCTGAACCAGAGATAAGGATGTATTTATAGAGACCAAAAATAGGGCAGGTGAAAATACAATTTTGCCCTTGAAACGCACCGATCGGCGGTTTCAATCGGTGACCAGGCCACCGAATTGAACCGCAGAATGGCTCCCGAGCGGAATAGGGGAACTTTGGCGACTTCCTTCGGCGGTTTAGAAACCGCCGATCCCAACCGTCGTTTTGGACCCGAGAGAGATATTTCAATCAGGTCTCATTCGGCGGTTTCGAACGTCGGCCAGGCCGCCGAACGTAACCGCCGTTTCACCAAAAATGGTGAAACCAAGGAGAAGCCAAAGGCATCTCCACCGGCGATCATCGCGCAAAACAAAGCACATCAACGTGCACGCGCGGACGTTTCCGAACATCCTTCGGGAAACGAATTACACCACACTAAAAGCTAACATACATGAAGTGCAAGTGTGGGTATTGAATGCATCCTAATGCCTATCATGTCATGGCATTTCATAAAACAAGATGCAATCAATTTAATGCAAGAAGAGACATTGAATAAACAGTAAAGTACAATGCACACAAAATATAAACACAACATTCAAGAATAAGAGTTATGCATGTTGTGTGTGTGTGCAACTATATCTCTTCAAGCCAAAGTAAACACAAGATATACCTTTGGTGCTTGTCCTCTTGAGGTCTTGGAAAGGGTCTTTGATCTTCAACCTTAATCACCTAGACTACCCTTACAACCAAACCCCAACATGTGGTTTGACCACGAAATAAGCCAATCAATTTAATGGGAATCCTTACAGTTCAAGCTATTGTTAGCTCAGTGCCCACACCACGATTTCACACTCCAGTCACATGTGCAATCTTTTTATGATGGTCTTACTGGACTCACACAGGCTATTGTCAACAATGCTTGTGGTGGAGCGATGAAGGAATGTACCGTTGATTATGTGTTCAACAAGTATGAAATGTTTGGACAGAATTCCCAATAAAGAAGCACAAAAGGAAGCCGTAGTGGGACTGAACAATTAGCAATACAGATGGAGACTTTGAATAACAGTGTTAGGGCAATGATGGTAAATCAGCAGGGGCAACAGAATAGCCAAGGTAAGGTATGCCAAGCATGTGGCATGATTGGACATGGAGCAGATGTATGCACCTCCCACATAGAGGTTTATTCAGAGGCAGAAGCTCAAGCCATGTACCAGTGGAATCAAGGCAGGCAGAGAAACAGTAATAATGCATATCAGCAACCAAGGTATGATCAGAATCAATCACGGGGTGGAAACAATCCCCGTAGTCAGTATCAGGGCCAGCAGGGTGCTGGGGGTTCAAGCCAGTGGAACAATCATAATCCTCCACAGTCTTATCAATAGGAAATGGACCAAAGAATGATGGGAATAAAGGCGTCACTGATGTGTAAAATCGTGTTATAAAAACCTAACTCGCAAGTGCACGAATCGTGAGATAAGTACAGCAACAAGTAGGGATCGTTCCCACGAGGAAAAGTGGTTTACCAATTAAACTAGTTCTAATTCAAGCTAAGCAATTAACAGTATCCAAGAGAGTTTGTTTGATTGATTGATTGATGATTGATTAAAACTAAATTAAACTAAGAAAAGCAAGTAACAAGAATATGTGAATGTGATCAAGAGGTGAGAGGACTAGGTCATCAATGCTCCCCAACTATGTCTACTCAATGCTTTGAATTGACTTTTGATAAAAGATGTAACTCAAGTTAAGGGTTCGTTCTTATCTTATTTATGATTGTTACCGTATGATCCTGGGATGAATCAAGTGTTCTCAACTACAATTCAATTTAACTCAAAAACTTGAGATATGAATCACAACCAAAAACCCATTAAGCACAAGAACAAGTGAACCAAAATTGCGTCCCAAAAACTTGGGGTTGCTAATTTTATTCATTCAATTAAATATTAGCTCTCAATTATAATTATAATTTAATTTAACTCAAACACATGAGATATAAATCACAATCAAAAACCCTAAATTCCTACCTAGCATAAAACTATGCATCAACAAGAATAAAGAACTAAGTTATAGGATGAATTGAATGAATCAAAACCTGAATTAATGGAAATATAGTCAATTCTAACAAAGAGTATTCATAGAGGTTCGCATTGACTCCCTAGTATGGAGTTAGTTACACATATTAGAAACAAAGAAACAAAAGGGAGAAAAGATAAAACCCATTGAAAAGCTTCAACAAATTCTTCAAATCCTCGATGAACTCCTTCGTCTTCGAATCTTATATGAGTAAGGTGAATGATGAATTTGTGTGATGAGTAAAAAAAATGTGGAATGTCTGAATGGGAGAGTTGTAGACCTAACCAGAGAGAGAGGAGCCCTGACCTAAAAAATGTCATAACATATATATAGCTCCTTAAATCTCACTATGAAAAGATTCCATCGTCAGGTCATTATCGCGAAACCGCTGCCATGACCGCTGCTAGTGTGGCAGCGCCCTAGACGAGAAAACGGGGGACCGCTGCAGTAGCGGCAGCGCCCTGGCAGCGGTAGCTTCTGTTCTCTGAACGCTACTACATCGCTGTTAAGTAATTGGGAGCGATTGCAGCTGCACTATTGGATATTTGCACGAAAGCCCCTGAAGTCTTCAAAATAGCACTTTTTGCTTGATATTCTTCAATTTATTCATCTGGATTCAAAATCCTGAAAATGCTCACACACACACACATTAAATCCCAAAAAGACTCGAGAAACAAGCAAATGACTGGAGGAATGGGGATCAAAAACATATACAATAAATGACCGATCAGTCACTGAAGAAGTTATATATTCAGTTGGGACAAGTGATAGAGGCTAATGGGCAGCAAGACAGGAGGAAAGCCTTAATGCATGAGCAGGCCCATGCCATTACTAGTTCTAGTAGTGGGTATACCACCAAGGAACAAGATCCGGGGAGTTTTGAGTTGAGTATCACTGTGGGAAACTCCTCAGCATAAAAAGCTATGCTTGATCTAGGAGCCAGCATCAATATGATTCCATACTCTGTGTATGAGAGGCTAGGATTGAGTGAACTCAAGCCAACTTCCATTAGTTTACGTTTTGCAGATCAGTCATCTAGGAACCCTATAGGAGTAGTAGAGAATGTGATCCTCAAGGTGGATTGATTGCTCATTCCCATTGACTTTGTAGTGTTGGATGTAGAGGATAGAGATGAGGATGGAAATTCACAATCCGTGTTAATGGGAAGGTCGTTTATGGCAACTTCACGAGCAGTTGTGGATGTTCATGGAAGGAAACTCACTTTAACTATCTTGGATGACGTAGTAGAGTTCAACATGTTCGGAGCTCAAAGAAGACCCACCTAGTCAAGATTCTCAGGAGTCTGATAGCATGGAAGAGTTTTTGACGACATTGGAAGAAGAGGAGGAAACCTCGAATGATTCTGAAGCAAGGAAGAAGGAAGAATTGATTGACCACAACAAGAGGTTGTTAATGAGAGTTGACCAGCTAGATCAAGAGAAGGAGGAATAGATGGGATATCTTACGGAGGTTATGAAACTCATATCTGATTTGAAAGAAGCCTATACCGCATCTACACAAAAGCTGCAAGATAGGATTTTTGATCTAATGAAGGAAATAGAGGTATGAGATATGGTGGACGACTTGAACACGACTTGTCCGGCAAGGAAGCATTCCATCCACAACCTCAACACCACGACAAGAGATGACAACCATGGAGGTAATTTCTACTCCCCAACTTGTTACTATTGTGGAACTTAAGGGCACAAAAGGCCCAATTGCATGAGATATCACGAGTTCTGTAAAACTAGGAATGTGTCACCTATGAGGCTCGTGGGGAGACCAAGGCAAATATGGGTCCGAAAGGACATATACAAGGAATCTTCCCCACCTCAAGTGAAATCCACACCAGGTTTGGAAATATGGGTCCCTAAGGCACACATGTCCTTTAGCTTGTTACGTCGCCCTTCTACACCTTATTCTGAGTATGGAAGCACGAGCACGTCTCGCTCACATTTAAATATGTGAATGGTTTAATAAATATTGTGTGTGTACAGGTGGATGACCTGAAGATGAGGGTCAGATATGAAATGTTTTACTTATTTGGTTGTAATTATTAATTAAGAACAAGTAATTAGGTTTGGGGTCATTTGGCCACAACCTTGGATTCCAATGAGTAATTATGTCTATTATGTGTGTAATTTTCCCGAGCATTGAGCTAGGGTTATATATATTGTGTGTGTGTGTGAAGTGAATCGTGCAGGTCGGACGTTTCTAATTAGAGAGAGAGGAGCCAAGGAACTAGGGTCGGGTTGCCACGAGTTCAGTCCTGGCGGGACATATGCCGCTAGGCAGAAGGAACAAACCCACGGTGACTTGATGACTTTGTGGCGAGACCAGGTTCGGCGGGCACAAAACCACCATGGAGGAAGAAACAATCTCGCCATGTATGGAAGGATTGTACCGCAACCTTGTGTGGCGGGACATGTCCCGCGGGGCAAAAGGGACAAAACCGCAGCGGGTCTGATACAGAAGAAGGGTGCCTTGTGTCGCGAGCTAGTGCGGCGGGATTAAACTCGCTACACAAACCCGCTGCTGCCTTCAGAGATGGTTTTTAAGGGTAAATGTGCAATCTTTTGGGTTGGTATTCTACCTTTCAACTTGAACTCTCAACTAAAACATCCTTGCTCATCTTGATCCTCAGTCAAGGTACTCTTAAGATACTAGTTCTTTACTTGGTTTGCAAGTCATCTCTCCTTCTTTATTCTATCTTGATCATATGTTGATGTTAGGTTGTTAAAATTTTGAGGAATAGAAGGGAGAAATCATTAGAAAATATCTCAAGACATGTGCATGCTAGGATGATAGGTTAGTCAGAATTAAGATGAAATCGATGATATGTGAACTAACTTGTGATTTTGATTTTGATTGTTGGATACCCAAAATTCTTAATAGAAAATAGACCGCGGAGAGCGTGTTTATGTGCATGTTGACACACACACACACACACACACACACACACACACACACACACACACACACACAGTTATAGTAAATATTATAAATATTAATAAATAATTAGGATAATTAAGGCATCACTACAAAAAAAGTTACCTATAGTGACACATTTCTTTGTGACAAATTTTAATTGTATCACTGTTGGCATTATTTTGTGACAAATTTTACTGTTTGTCATTATGTTTTGTTCAATTGAAACTTTTTAAAAATATTTGTCACAATTAGTTACAAAACTTGATAATTTATGACAAATAATATAATTAGTCACAAAATTACCTTTTTAAAAGGAAAGATTTTATTTTATAAATAATTAGGTTTTTAAAAGGCATTAGAATCAATTAATATTTACATTAAAAAAAATCAATTAATATTTCCTTTTTTTTTTTTTCTAAAAAAGCCACACACAAAAAATGCCATAATCATGCTGTGTTTTTTGTTTTCCCTTTTTTTTTTTTTTTTTCTTTACCTTAAAACAGTTTGTAGGTTTGAAACAATGTTTCATCAAAAGAAGTATCGAGATTATAGAGAAACTTTTGCCCGGATAAAAATGTAAGCTTATCTTGATTTTTTTTTTAAGGTTTATTTTCTTATACTTGTTTTTCAGGGTCAAAATCTCAAATTCGAGTTTCATATATTGAAAGTGTCATTGAATAAGGTATGGTTTTTTTTTTTTGAATGTAGAATTGTATATAGCTATTTAGAGATGTATTTTTTTTACTTTAATTTGTTTTCAATTTTTTTTTTAAAGAACCCATTATTATTATTTCATGATTTATAGTTGTTTATTAATCTTAGATTTCCACAGTATATGTCAATATTAGTTTATGTGCTTACTAACTGTTTGATTAAATGATTCTTATGGAACAATCAATTGTTTGATGCAGTATTGAAAGAAAACTCGTAAGCTTCTCTTTTTCTTGATTTCATTTTTTTAGGGTTTGTTTTTTGGTAATTGATTTTTTCAAGGTCAGAATCTCATATTCGAGTTTCATATATTGAAAGTGTCTTCAAATAAGGTATGATTTTTTATTTTTTTTTGTATGTAGCGTTGTATATACGTTTAGGGATGTTTTTTTAACTTTAATTTGTTTTCAAATTTTTTAAGGAATCATTATTATTATTTCATGATTTATAGTTTTTTGTTCTTAAATTTTCACAATATATGTCAATTTAGTTTATATGCATACTAACTGTTTGATAAAATGATTATTATAGAACAACCAATTTTTATATGCATACCAATTGTTTGATAAAAGAGTTCAAACACTCAATAAGATATTTGATATTTGGCTGGATAAATAGATTGACATTATGGAGGACTTTATATGAAGATGAATAGATTAACAGTTCCAATAAGTTTTATACTTGGATATCAAACTTATAGAATTTATTTTATACTTATACTAAGTTTTGTCAGTATTGTTGCATTTTTCATCAATTTTTTTTTGGTGACTTTAATTTGTTCTCACTATTTTTTTTTCTTCATGTCTTCATGTATATAGGTTTCTCTTGCAAAGCCTAAAGATTCTTTAGCTACCTGTTAACTGACAGTGGATCATTGGCTTCTAATATTTCACAATCAAGACCTCAGAAATTTCAAGTTTTTGGTTATGCAGTTGGAAGTTATTGTGTGTGACCTAACACTTATGTTAACTTAGACTAGCCGGCTTACATGTGTTATTTAGTAGTAGACTTTAAAAGATATTGGATTACTTTTGTATCAATTCGATATTATGTTAATTTTTGGATATTTTTTTTATGGAATGATTATTTATGGAACTCAATGTCATTCAATGAGTGACATGTTTTATTTGGTTATATTTTTAATACAATTTAAATTTATATTAAATTTTGACAATTGATTAAATTATTACTATGTATCTATACAATGACTTAATATTCATATTGTTAATTGTCACTAAATCTGCGTTGTAATGACAATTATTATATGGTTAACTTAATTGTCACTAAATTTGTCTGTACTGACATAATTTTAAGATGATTATTTGTCACTAGATTTGTGAATAGTGACATTTTTTATACAATAAAATGTCACTAAGAATATATACAGTGACAAAATCTTCAAACGGTTAATTGTCACTAAATACTAATATAGTGACACAATTTTTATTTTGTCACTAATTATGGTCAAGTGATAATGTGTCACTAAAAGTTATGATTTGTGACAAATGCCAAAAAACTGTCACAAATACTTTTAGTGACAGGGGCAAAAGTGACAAATTGTTAGTGACACTTTTTTTGTCACAATATTGAATTTGTGACAATTTCTTCACTTATAGTGACAAATATTTTTTGTCACTGTAGGTCAATTTTCTTGTAGTGCATCTTAGGTAGTAATAGAATTCACTGCTTCAGTGGTCTTGTTAACATTGAGTCTATATAGTATATAATTGTTCACTCCAGGAAATGGAAAATGCCATTGAAGATGTGTTAGTGGCTGAATTCTCTAAGAAGAATATTCGTGACTCTATAGCTTCTGAAGACTATGAAAGAGAAGAGAGTCAAGAAACCGACTGGGTAGAAATGTTAGTATGGGCTAGCGCCACAATGGAAGACAAGGAAACCAGGTAGCACATTCTGTGGGATGAGCAGACAAGCACAACTCCCCCACCTATCTTAGAACTCAAGCCACTGCCATCTACCATCTACCTTGAAGTATGCTTTCCTTGGGAAAAATGAGACACTTCTGGTGATCATTGCATCAAACTTGCAACCAGAGGAAGAGAAAGAATTGATCAATGTCTTGAGATACTACAGAGAGGCAATTGTAGGGAAAAATCGATTGCACTCAGTGGAAGCGAGACTAAAATAGAGTTTAGTATAGTTTAAAATTTTTCCATAATTTGAACCTTAACCCTCTAATTAATTAACATATAATACTAAAGATATCATACCTTTGTTGCGTGATCCGATTGACATTGCGTCGATGGTAATCCGCAAGATCTTCCAATCCAATCACGAACGTGAATCACCTAGGAGCGTGGTCTCCCTTCTCTTTGAATTGTGTACCTAAGGATGGATTAACAAAACTTTTTCTTTTTCGTTAGTCACAACAAGTTCCAAGAGACAACAAAGAATATTCCGGTCACTTTTGAATTTACAATCTTTAGATCGAAACTCGCGTGAACCTTATTCGAAATTGTGCACAAAACCTTTTGATGTAAAAGTTACTAGTGCACTATCGAAATAAGAACAAATTTTTCTCTCTATTCCTCTTGGCCGAAAATCACACTAGTCTAAGAGTTGGATTCTATTTTCTCTAGCAAAAGAAAAAACTCTCAAGTCCAAGACATTAGGGTTGCCGAATTCCACTTGCCTCATATTTATATAATGCACGAATTAACTTGCCTATTAAAATATATAGTGCACCGAATTCTGCATTTTGCCCAAATAACATATAAGTGCATAAATGCACCGAATTCTGCACTTTGCCCAAATAATATATAAGTGCATAAGTGCACTGAATTCTGCACTTTCCTTATATATATTCAATTAGCCAAATTCTGCACTTAACTTATATATATATTATGACGAATTCTCTTGACTAATTACCATTAGGGTTGCCGCAAATCACTAATAGGAAAACATGTGGTGGCCAAAATCCTCATTTGAAGAGGATTTGAGTTTCCACAATTGACTCCTATCAATCTTTTGATTTCCAAACCCTAATCCAACTCTATAGTGTATTTGTGACTATAAAAGACTTCCTTATTTGACTAGATAAATAAATCCATTATTTATCTACTTACCAAATAAAGTCTTTTATTTTAATTATACTACCACAATAGTATACTACTAAGAAACATATTTCCTAGTCAGAAAAAGATTTTGATTTTTAATTAAGTAATTAATCAATCAATTAATTAATTCCCATTTAATTCAATAAAAATAAATAAAACAATATAATATCATATATATATCTCGGCCAAGTGCCATATATATTACATATATATCTCTATATTGTCTTTCTATTTTATTAAAACCATTGGACATTAATAAAAAAAGCACACATGTGAACTAGACCCATTCTTACTAAAAGAAACAAATCCACATGCCTTAATACAATTCTAGATGGACCCATAATGAGTCCGGTAGAATATATCAAGTGATTCATGCAAGTCCGTGTGGATTGGGGATCTTGGCAGGCCTATCTAAATTTAAGCTCCAATAGACATAATCCAATCACAATCAACAAATGATTCACTTATGTTCAATCTATTAATTTTAGTTCATTCCACTAAAGAACTAAAATTGCACTCTTAAATAAAGATGGAATAAGTAAATGATTCTCATTCATACCCTAGACAATTTCATAGGAGATAGTGAATCCTCGTGAAGAATATCAGTAATCGCCAAGAGCTCATAGACCGCCTATAGCTCTCCAAGTTACCATATATACTCATATGACCACACTTTGAACTTGGATATATATTATGACTTGTCCAGAAGTCATCTTTCAATAGTCACTATTGAAAACTCAACGTTAAGATTTAATATCCAAAACCTCAAAACATCCATATGATGATATTCTACTCACATTTAATAAATAGAGCCACGATGTCCATATCTATAAATGAAGTCTTCTATCGATTAACAAATGAATATCACCAAACTATCGAGGATAGACTATGTTATATAATCGTACTCATTGATAACTCAAATGATACCACTTGCAACCATAAGTCCATCATTTATCTCAGGATTAAGATAGACTCTCCGATTGTGCTTATAATGAAAAGACTATTATCTATTGACGGTTCTAGATAAAGTATTTCATTGTGTTCCAGTTCAATGCACCCAGTGCACTAGATTCTTTTACTCGAAGACCCTCCGATGATTTTAGACTCATCATAACACATTTGATCCCACTCAAATGCTAGTAAAAGAATTCTACAACTTTAACAAGATAAAGGTGCCCAACCTTTAACTTAAGTTGTGAACATTATTCAAGACTAACTAAAGAATTGTGTCTACCTCATACATATCCAGATGTACGAACAATTCTTCTTTTCTCATAGTCTTTTGACCTTATGATTATTTACTTTTGACAATTATAATATTCAATCTATAAATGCTATAAGATTTGTTTAAATCAGAAATCACTTCATTAATATGAAAAGATTGTCAAAAACAATATTATACTCTTGCTATTGAGCATAATCCTAACAGCAATAGGGTGGTCGTTGGATGACTTGAAAGGAATTAGCCCTACCACGTGTATGCACAAAATTTTTCTTGAGGAGGGTTCCAAGCCAACTATTAAAGGGCAGCGAAGGCTAAATCCAATCATGAAGGAGGTAGTCAAGAAGGAAATCCTCAAGTTGTTAGAGAATGGGATCATTTACCCCATTTCAGACAACAAGTGGGTTAGCCCTATTCATGTAGTGCCTAAGAAGTCTAGGTTGACTGTGGTACAAAATGAAGACAATGAGTTGGTGCCACAAAGGGTTCAGACAGATTGACGGGTATGCATTGATTACAGAAAGCTTAATACAGCTACTAAGAAGGATCATTTCCCTCTGCCATTCATTAATCAAATATTGGAACGTCTGGCAGGTCACAGTCATTACTGCTTTTTGGACGGATACTCCGGATACAATCAGATTGCTATCGCTCCAGAAGATCAAGAGAAAACCACATTCACATGTCCTTTCGGCACATTCGCCTACCGACGGATGCCATTTGGGCTATGTAATGCCCCAAGTACATTTCAGAGGTGCATGACATCTATATTTTCGAATATGGTGGAAGGCATAATAGAGATCTTCATGGACGACTTTTCAGTGATGGGAAATTCTTTGGTGACTGTTTGAGAAACCTATCTTCAGTGTTAGCAAGATGTAAGCAGGCTCATTTGGTATTGAACTGGGAGAAATGTCACTTCATGGTAAAGGAAGGAATTGTGCTAGGGCACATTATTTCGGGAAGAGGCATTGAAGTAGATAAGGCAAAAATTAACGTTATAAAGAGTTTACAGTTCCTAAGAACAGTTAGAGAAATACGAGCATTCTTGGGACATGCAGGGTTTTATCGAAGGTTTATCAAGGACTTTTCAAAGATTACGAGACCCTTGTGTTGACTACTTCAAAAAGAGATAAAGTTCGATTTTGATGAGAAGTGTATGGCAGCATTTAAGGAGCTCCAGGAATTGTTGACCATAGCTCCCATAATGAGACCACCTGATTGGAGTTTGCCTTTCGAGCTGATGTGTGACGCTTCTGACTATGCTGTTGGAGCAGTACTAGGTCAGAGGGTTGACAAAATTCCACATGCCATATACTACGCTTCAAGGACCCTGAATGTTGCACAAATGAACTACTCTACTACCGAAAAGGAGTTGGTAACAGTTATTTTGCACTAGAAAAGTTCAGATCATATCTGAATGGAGCAAAAGTAATTGTATTCATTAATCACTCAGCACTCTGATATCTCCTCCAGAAGAAGGATGCCAAGCCTAGACTTAATCAATGGATCCTTCTGTTACAAGAATTCGATATAGAGATCAGAGACAAGAAAGGGAGTGAGAACGTGGTAGCAGACCACTTGAGTAGACTAATGTTAGAGTCATATGCAGAAGAGGACACTCTTCCACTGAGAGACAGTTTTCCAGATGAGCAGCTTTTGAAATTAAGCGACACAGAGCCATGGTATGCTGATATAGTCAACTACCTCACAAACAAGATTTTACCAGCAGGCATGACAAGTCAAGGGAAAAAGAGATTTGTTTTCAATGCAAGACAGTATTTTTGGAACGACCCATACTTGTTCAAACATGGGGCGGACCAGATCATTAGGAGATGTATACCAGAAAGTGAACAGTTAGATATCCTGAAGTTCTGCCATGAACTTTAATGCGGAGGCCACTACAGTTCTAGAAGGACGGCAATTAAGGTTCTTCACTCGGGGTTCTACTGGACAACATTGTTCAAGGATGCTTACGGCTTCTGCTTACGGTGTGACCGATGTCAGAGAATAGGGAACATTGGAAAGAGGAATGAGATGCCACAGTCAGGCCAAATGGTAGTGCAGATTTTTGATGTTTGGGGAATCGACTTCATGGGACCATTCCCACCATCGAACGGATACAGCTACATCTTGGTAGCCATGGACTACGTTTCTAAATGGATTGAAGCCATAGCCAAGAAGACCAATGACAATAAGGTAGTTGTGAAGTTTGTAAGGGGCACGATTTTCTCCAGGTTCGGGACTCCACGTGCCATCATAAGTGATGGGGGTAGTCATTTTTGCAACAAGGTATTCGACACACTTTTGAAGAAATATAGTGTGAATCATAAGGTTGCAACACCCTACCATCCTCAGACCTCCGGTCAGGTAGAAGTCAGTAACAAACACATCAAGCAAATCTTTGAAAAGACTGTGATCACAAGCAGGAAAGATTGGTCGTTCAAGTTGAATGACGCCTTATGGGCCTACAGAACTACTTTCAAAACTCCAATTGGGATGACACCCTACCGTTTGATTTTTGGGAAAGCTTGCCACCTGCCAATGGAATTAGAGCACAATGCTTACAGGGCACTCTAGAAGCTGAACTTTGATATGGACGCAGTAGGGGAAGAACGTAAACTCCAACTGAATGAGCTCCAGGAACTTAGAGATGAAGCATATGAGAATGCCAAGATTTATAGAGAAAAGACCAAGAGAATACATGATAAAAGCATAGTCATTAAGGATTTGCGCCCGGGTATGTTGATCCTCCTGTTTAACACTAGGTTGAAGCTGTTTCCAGGAAAGCTCAGATCAAGATGGTATGAGCCGAATAGGATGTAGGGAAAAATACCGTAGTACACGCAGCGGAAGCGAGACTAAAAAATAGATTTAGTAACTTTTAAAATTTTTCCTTTTTATGAACCTTAAACCCTTTAATCAATTAAACATATATATTATCTAACAAAAGAAGAATACCTTTTGTCGCGTGATCCGATTGACTTACGTCGATGGTAATCCGCAAGATCTTCAATCCTAGCACGAACGTGGATCACCTAGGAGCGTGGTCTCCCTTTTCTTTGAATTGCAAACCTGAGAATGGACAAACAAACTTTTCTTTTTCATTGTTAGTCACAAAAACAATCAAAAGAAGACTAAGATTATTCCGGTCACTTTTGAGTTCTCAATCTTATTATCGAAACCCCCATGAACCTTGATCGATGTTGTACACACAAGCTTATTGATGAACAAGCAATTAGTGTGCCATCAAAGAATAATCTATTCACTCTTTTATGTTTTAGTAGAATAAAAACCTTTCTATGAATTGAGAAGAAGAAGAAAATTGTATCAATGAACAACCAAGTGGCCGAATTCTCTTCCTCCTTTCTTTTAGGGTGGCCGAAATTCCTTCTCTAAAAGGAACTAGGGTTGCCGCAAATCACAAGCCAAAAGGATTTTTGTGTTGCACCCTAATTTCCATCTAGTTTAAGACTTCAAACTCTAATCCAACTCATAGATCTTTTATTCTTTTTATTTTGACTAAATAAAAAGACTTCTTATTTGATTAAATAAATAAAATGAATTATTTATTTTCTTATCAAACAAGTCTTTTAATTTTAGTATACTACTACCAATAGTATAACTCTAGGAATCATATTTCCTAATCAAAAAAGATTTGTTTCTTAATTAAACAATTAATTAATAAATTAATTAATTCTTATTTAATTAAAACAATGAAACAAAATAATATATTAGGTTAAACTACACCTTGCCGCCCCACTTGAATAAATGGGCCATATATTATTTTTCTTATTTCATTTAATCCATTAGACTTTAAATAAAAAGCCCACATGTGAACCAGACCCATTCTTACTAAAAGAAACAAGCCCACATGTCTTTCATTAATATATTAATACAATTGTGCAGCCTATTAAATAAATAATGTGCAAATTATATTCTTAATATATTAAATGCAATTCTAAATGGACCCATAAATTGGTCCGGTAGAATATATCAAGTGATCCATGCAAGTCCGTGTGGATTGGGGATCTTGGCGGGCTATCTAAATTTAAGCTTCAATAGACATAACCTAATCACAATCAACAAATGATTCACTTATTTCTGATCCATTAATTTTAACTCATTCCACTAAAGAGCTAAAATTGAACTCTTAAATAAAGATAGAAAAGGAAGATGTTCCTCATTCATACCCTAGACAATCAAGTTGGACATAGTGTATCCTCGTGATTAATATCAGTAATCGCCAAGAGTTCATAGACCGCCTATAACTCTCCAAGTTACCATATTTACTCATATGACCATGTTTTGAACTTAGATATTTTGACTTGTCCAGAAGCCATGTTTTCAATAGACACTATCGAAAACTCAACGTTGAGATTTAATATCCAATTACCTCAAAACATCCATATGATGATATTATACTCTCATTTAATAAATGGAGCCACGATGTCCATATCTATAAATGAAGTCCTCTATCGATTAACAAATGAATATCACCAAACTATCGAGGATAGACTATGCGATATAATCATACTCATTGATAACTCAAATGATATCACTTGCAACCATAAGTCCATCATTTATCTCAGGATTAAGATAGACTCTTCGATTGTCCTGATAATGAAAAGACTTTTATCTACTGACGGTTATAGATAAAGTATTTCATTGTGATCCAGTTCAATGCACCCAGTGCACTAGATTCTTTTGCTCGAAGACACTCCGATGATTTTAGACTCATCATATCTCATTTGATCCCACTCAAATGCTAGCAAAAGAATTCTACAACTTTAACAAGATAAAGGTGCCCAACCTTTAACTTAACTTAAGTTGTGAACAATATTCAAGACTAACTAAAGAATTGTGTCTACCACATACATATCCAGATGTACGAACAATTCTTCTTTTCTCATAGTCTTTAGACCTTATGATTATTTATTTTGACAATTATAATATTAAACTATAAATGCTATAAGATTTGTTAAACCAGAAATCACTTTATTAATATGAAAACGATTGTTAATTACAACATTACACTCTTGCTATTGAGCATAATCCTAACAATGGATTCTCTAAATATTCCCATATGGAGCCGTCGAGCCACTGAATGAGAAAAATGGGGATACATTCAAGGTAAATGGACATCGAGTGAAGCCATATTTGCAAGGAGCGGTTGAAGTCAGGATATTAGAACAGGTAGCGCTTAAAGAGCCATAGAGCTCTCATGCATCTTGCCTAGACGGAAAATCTCGCGCTTGGTGGGAGGCACCCCACCTAGGTACAAGTTTCTTACCTATTTGTCGTTTACGTATTTTAGTGTATATATATATATATATATATTTATATATATATATATATATGTTGCTGTGTGTATCAAGCACTTGCATGTGATTTGGGTTGTAGTGATTATGCTATGCAGGAGAAAATAAATGAAAAATAGCAGATAATTGTGTGCAAGGCTGCGAGTTCGGCGGTTTCGTGCCGCTGGACTATTCCCGCTGAACAGAAGACACAACCCGTGGGAATGGAAAGAAGGTCACCGCAGCTTCATGCAGCGGGTAATTGCCCGCCAACCCTATCTAGCTAAACTCGCCAGAACTGTGAAACTTCGTGTAAAATCTAGGTAGATTTCCTTAGAATTCCAAACCCTAATCCAACTCCTTAGTGTATTTGTGACTATAAAAGACTTCCTTATTTGACTAGATAAATAAATCCCTTATTTCACTAGATAAATAAATCCCTTATTTATCTACTTACCAAATAAAGTCTTTTATATCTATTATATTACCACAATAGTATACTACTAAGAAACATATTTCTTAGTCAGAAAAAGATTTTGATTTTTAATTAATTAATTTCCATTGAATCAAATAATAAAATAAAATAATATATTAGACTTACATACAAGCCTTGTCGCCCATATAGAAAATAGGCCCAAATATTATTTTTCATTTTATTAAATCCATTGGACCTTTAACTAAAAGGCCCACATGTGAACTAGGCCCATTTTTACAAAAAGAAACAAGCCCACATGCCTTAATACAATTCTAGATGGACCCATAATTAGTCCGGTAGAATATATCAAGTGATCCATGCAAGTCCGTGTGGATTGGGGATCTTGGCGGGCTTATCTAAATTTAAGCTCCAATAGACATAACCCAATCTCAATCAACAAATGATTCACTTAGGTTCAATCTATTAATTTTAGTTCATTCCACTAAAGAACTAAATTGCACTCTTAAATGAAGATAGAATAAGTAAATGATTCTCATTCATACCCTAGACAATCTTATAGGAGATGGTGAATCCTCGTGAAGAATATCAATAATCGCCAAGAGCTCATAAACCGCCTATAGCTCTCCAAGTTACCATATTTCCTCATATGATCACATTTTAAACTTGGATATATATTATGACTTATCCATGAGTCATCTTTCAATAGTCACTATTGAAAACTTAATGTTAAGATTTAATATCCAAAACCTCAAAACATACATATGATGATATTCTACTCTCATTTAATAAATGGAGACACGATGTCCATATCTATAAATGAAGTCATCTATCGATTAACAAATGAATACCACCAAACTATCGAGGATAGACTATGCTATATAATTGTACTCATTGATAGCTCAAATGATAACACTTGCAACCATAAGTCCATAATTTATCTCAGGATTAAGACAGACTCTCCGATTGTCCTGATAATGAAAAGACTTTTATCTACCGACTGTTCTAGACAAAGTATTTCATTGTGATCCAGTTCAATGCACCCAGTGCACTAGATTCTTTTACTCGAAGACCCTTCGATGATTTTAGACTCATCATAACACATTTGATCTCACTCAAATGCTAGTAAAAGAATTCTGCAACTTTAACAAGATAAATGTGCCTAACCTTTAACTTAAGTTGTGATCATTATTCAAGATTAACTAAAGAATTGTGTCTACCTCATGCATATCCAGATGTACGAACAATTCTTCTTTTCTCATAGTCTTTTGACCTTATGATTATTTACCTTGACAATTATAATTATATAAATGCTATAAGATTTTGTTAAATAAACATAAATCACTTTGTTGATATGATAAGATTGTCAATTACAATATTACATTCTTACTATTGAGCATAATCCTAACAGTTTGGCCAACAAACAACTTCCCAATCCATGTAAAAACAAACCCATATATACAATCACATGATATCATATCCATCCATGCACTATACTTCAAAATATCCTAGTCTACTTGATAGCATCATTGACACGCCCAAACCGGTTCTACAAATGTCACTATAATTTAACCTATTCTACCTCGGTTGTATTAAAGGGGCGTGCGAGTCTGAAGACCCTATTGCAATTCGTACAAGTCGTTATGCTAGTAGTGTACAAAGTAAGGGTATCGGTCCACAGGGAATTCTAGTAACTGGTAAATGCTAGAATTAGTGATCGTTTTAAGGAATTAAACTATTGAGATGATAAAAGATTATAATTGATAAGCTAAGATGCTAGGGAATGTATGAAATCAGTAATGATGCACCACAAATAACCACCTTCATGCAACAAAGATCGAATCACTAGTGTTGTTTCACTTATGCCCTCGGCACAATCAACCATTCACTGAATGAATCCCTTAAGTTTAGATTAATCATTAATGAATGTAAGTTGTGGAACTAAATTGACAGAACGTATTCTTAGGATTTTGTATGAACAACACATTCTAATCTAGGAGTTTTTACTAACCATACTTAATTCAAACATTATGAACTTAGTATTTCATTACTTTACAATAACAAACTCCATGCTTCTAAGATTATGAGATTTATGACATGATTTCATCAATTCAAGCATACAAACACAAGTGATGCATATAAGAAAAAGTGGTAATAAGTGATTACATCAATACTTTCATAGATTCCCCAACAAAGTGTTTAGTTACGCATGATCATTAAGTATAGCATATTAATGAACAAAAGGAAGAAATACTACCCTCGAAGAATCAAGACCGATCTCTCCTTCCTCCACAGCAATACAAACCAAATAATCACAATAACCTTCAAGAGATTGATGAGCAAGATACTTACTAAGATTAGTATCTTTTTCTACAAAGATTACAAGTGATGAACTACTTGAATCTCTAGGCTATTCTATGATTAATTATCTAAAAACTACTAAGAACTATTCTAAACTATATATATTTTTCCCTTGTTCAGTAGGAGAAAGAAGTATATATATGTCTTCTTCAAATGAGGCAAGAAGTGCCAAATTTGGCCCTTGGACGTGCCTGGGGCGGGTTTATTCCCGCCGCGTGAACCCGCCTTGCCTTTGGCGATCTTCTCGGCGTCTTCTTTCCCGCCGTCACGAAGTCGCCGCGCTTCTGAAAAGCTATGGGCGGCCTCTTTCCCGCCGCATGAGCTCGCTGCGCAACTAGCCTTGATTTCAGGTGACTTCAGATCTTCGGGAAGGCTGGCATGTGCCCGCCTTCAGAGCCCGCCTTGCCTCATTCTCATGGTTTTGCTCCTCTTTTAATCACTTTGATGCAAAAACCTTCCTGACTGGCCAAATTACCTGAACTTAACAAAAACACTTGTTATACACACAAAAAGTGCTCGAATATGACACAAAAGGTAGGAATTAGGGGCGCTAAATGTGAACATTCATAGCGTGATCAATCATCCTAAGCACTATCAATCAACCACACAACAATTCCACACTTAGATCTAAAAACTAAATAACTAATACTATATGCAAGTAAAAATAACTAAAGTGATATAATAATAATAATAAAATTGAAAGTACTATAGGTACAACTAAACCAAAAGTACCATGTATACAAAAATATGCGGAATAATGTTCCGGCTACAAAAATCCCCGCAGAGTACCAATCCGCCTACATCGAAATTGTTAGGATTATGCTCAATAGCAAGAGTGTAATATTGTAATTAACAATCTTTTTCATATTAATAAAGTGATTTCTGGTTTAACAAATCTTATAGCATTTATAGTTTAATATTATAATTGTAAAAGTAAATAATCATAAGGTCTAAAGACTATGAGAAAAGAAGAATTGTTCGTACATCTGGATATGTATGTGGTAGACACAATTCTTTAGTTAGTCTTGAATATTGTTCACAACTTAAGTTAAGTTAAAGGTTGGGCACCTTTATCTTGTTAAAGTTGTAGAATTCTTTTGCTAGCATTTGAGTGGGATCAAATGAGATATGATGAGTCTAAAATCATCGGAGTGTCTTCGAGCAAAAGAATCTAGTGCACTGGGTGCATTGAACTGGATCACAATGAAATACTTTATCTATAACCGTCAGGTAATGTTTATTCAAGACTAACTGAATTCTATCTGGTGAGTTTCAGCAATATCTTATTGATAATGGGATAGTTTCTCAGTTTTCTACACCAGGAACACCTCAACAGAATGGGGTGACAGAAAGGAGAAATATAACTCTTTTGGATATGGTTAGGTCTATGTTGAGTTATTCAACACTTCCTATTTCTTTTTGGGGATATGCTTTACAAACTGCTATATACATTCTAAACGATGTACCATCTAAGTCTGTTCCTCAAACACCGCATGAGTTGTGAACTGGGCGCAAGCCTAGTTTACAACACTTAAGGATATTTGGTTGTCCTGTGCATGTGTTAAAAGGAAAGACAAAAGATGGAGTCCCGTTCGGAAACATGTATATTTGTAGGGTATCCAAAAGAAACAAAAAGATATTATTTCTATAGTCATTCAGATCTTAAAGTATTTGTTTCGACAAATGCTAAATTTCTGGAAAAGGATTATATGAATGATTTTGTGCCTAGAAGTAGAATTGTCCTGAATGAGATGTCAGGAGATACAATTCCACGAGAGGTTACACAACCTAACCCAATTGTAAGTTCTGATCCAACACAAGATCAACAACCTACCATTCCTCGTCGTAGTGGGAGGGTTAGAACACAACCCAAAAGATACATCGGTCTGGGAGAATCAGTGGGGAATCTCTCGGACAACGATGATCCCTACACGTATAAGGAAGCAATAGAGGATGTTGATAGTTCTATTGGCAAAAGGCAATGCAATCTGAGATTGAATCCATGTTCGATAACAAAGTCTGGTCCCTTGTAGACTTGCCTAAAGGGATAAAACCCATTGGGTGCAAGTGGGTATACAAGAGGAAAAGAGGTATGGATGGAAATGTGGACACCTTTAAAGCTAGATTGGTAGCTAAAGGGTATACACAGAAAGAAGGTGTCAATTATGAGGAAACCTTCTCTCATGTGGCCATGCTTAAATCCATTAGGATACTCTTGTCCATTGCAGCATCTTTAGATCTAGAGATTTGGCAAATGGACGTCAATACAGCTTTCCTTAATGGAAGTCTTGACAAAAGCTTCTACATGATGCAACCAGAAGGATTCATTGAAAAGGGCCAAATGGAAAAGGTATGCAAGTTGCAAAAATCCATATATGGATTAAAGCAAGCATATAGATCCTGGAACATAAGGTTCGATCAAGCTGTGAAAGGTTTTGGATTTATTCAGAATCTTGACGAACCTTGTGTATACAAGAGGATTAAGGGTGACAAGTTAGTTTTCCTGATTCTTTATGTTGATGATATACTACTTATTGGAAACGATGTAGGTGTATTGACATCAGTAAAAGAATGGTTAGCAAAACAATTTGATATGAAGGACTTAGGATAAGCAAGTTTTATTCTAGGTATCCAAGTAATAAGAGATAGAAAGAATAAAACGATTGCATTATCCCAAGCTTCATACATAGACAAGATCTTGTCTAGGTTTTCCATGCAAGATTCCAAGAAAGGTATGTTACCTTTCAGACATGGAATCAAGCTTTCTAAGGAACAAGTTCCTAAGAATGAGCATAAAGAGCAATTCATGAGTAGAGTTCCATATGCCTCGGCAGTTGGAAGTCTCATGTATGCAATGCTCTGCACTAGACGGGATATTTGTTTTGCTGTTGGCATAGTTAGCAGGTTTCAATCGAAACCTGGTCCTGATCACTGGACGGCAGTCAAGCATATTTTCAAGTATCTTAAGAGAACGAGAGATAATATGCTTGTATACTCTGGAGGGGATTTATTTCCCGTTGGGTATACAGATTTTGATTTCCAATCAGATTCTGACTCTAGAAAATCCACATCAGGGGCTGTGTTTACTATTGGAGGAGGAGCAGTTATATGGAGGAGTATCAAGCAATCTTGTATTGCTGATTCCACCATGGAAGCTGAGTATGTTGCTGCATGCGAGGCTGCCAAAGAGGCTGTTTGGCTCCGCCAATTCTTGATTGACTTGGAAGTGGTTCCTAGTGCGAATAAGCAGATCACTATCTACTGTGACAACAGTGGAGCAGTGGCTAATTCGAAAGAACCAAGAAGTCACAAGAGAGGAAAACACATTGAAAGAAAGTATCATCTTTTAAGGGAGATTGTTCAAAGAGGTGACGTGACGATTACCAAAATCACGTCAATAGAAAATCTAGCGGATCCCTTCACAAAGGCTCTACCTCAGAATAGTTTCGATGGGCATCTAGAGAACATGGGCATGAGAGATATGACACATTTGCTATAGCGCAAGTGGGAGATTGTTAGGATTATGCTCAATAGCAAGAGTGTAATATTGTAATTAACAATCTTTTTCATATTAATAAAGTGATTTCTGGTTTAACAAATCTTATAGCATTTATAGTTTAATATTATAATTGTAAAAGTAAATAATCATAAGGTCTAAAGACTATGAGAAAAGAAGAATTGTTCGTACATCTGGATATGTATGAGGTAAACACAATTCTTTAGTTAGTCTTGAATATTGTTCACAACTTAAGTTAAAGGTTGGGCACCTTTATCTTGTTAAAGTTGTAGAATTCTTTTGCTAGCATTTGAGTGGGATCAAATGAGATATGATGAGTCTAAAATCATCGGAGAGTCTTCGAGTAAAAGAATCTAGTGCACTGGGTGCATTGAACTGGATCACAATGAAAAACTTTATCTAGAACCGTCAATAGATAATAGTCTTTTCATTATAAGGACAATCGGAGAATCTATCTTAATCCTGAGATAAATGATAGACTTATGGTTGCAAGTGATATCATTTGAGTTATCAATGAGTACGATTATATAGCATAGTCTATCCTCGATAGTTTGGTGATATTCATTTGTTAATCGATAGAGGACTTCATTTATAGATATAGATATAGACATCGTGACTCCATTTATAAAATGAGAGTATAATATCATCATATGGATGTTTTGAGGTAATTGGATATTAAATCTCAACATTGAGTTTTCGATAGTGGCTATTGAAAACATGGCTTCTGGACAAGTCAAAATATCCAAGTTCAAAACGTGGTCATATGAGTAAATATGGTAACTTGGAGAGTTATAGGCGGTTTATAAACTCTTGGCGATTACTGATATTAATCATGAGGATACACTATCTCCAACATGATTTTCTAGGGTCTGAATGAGGAATATCTTCTTATTCTATCTTTATTTAAGAGTTCAATTTTAGCTCTTTAGTGGAATGAGTTAAAATTAATGGATCGGACCTAAGTGAATCATTTGTTGATTGTGATTAGGTTATGTCTATTGAAGCTTAAATTTAGATAGCCCGCCAAGATTCCCAATCCACACGGACTTGCATGGATCACTTGATATATTCTACCGGACCAATTTATGGGTCCATCTAGAATTGCATTTAATATATTAAGAATATAATTTTCACATTATTTGTTTAATGGGCTGATCAATTATATTAATATATTAATGAAAGGCATGTGGGCTTGTTTCTTTTAGTAAGAATGGGTCTGGTTCACATCTGGGCTTTTTATTTAAAGTCCAATGGATTAAATAAAATAAGGAAATAATATTTGGCCCTTTTATTCTATGTGGGGCGGCAAAGCTATGTATATAGTCAAAAATATTATTTTATTTTATTGTTTGATTAAATGAGAATTAATTAATTTATTTATTAATTATTTAATTAAGAAACAAAATCTTTTTCTGATTAGGAAATATGTTTCCTTGAGTTATACTATATGTATACTAAAAGTAAAAGACTTGTTTGGTAAGAAAATAAATAATTAAGTTTATTTATTTAATCAAATAAGAAGTCTTTTTATTATAGTCAATAAAAGAATAAAAATACTTATGAGTTGGATTAGGGTTAGAAGTCTAAAGTTGATGTGAATTAGGGTGCAACACAAATCCTTTTTTGTAGAGGAATTGCGGCAACCCTAATTGAATCATAGGAAGATTTCGGCAACCCTAAAGGAGAAAGGAAGCAAAATTCGGCCACCCTATATAATTCTTGCTATAGGGTTCAGCCACCTCTAAGGAATGATTTGACTGAATCAATTTTCTTCTTCTTCTCAACTCATAGAAAAGTGTTTGATTATTCTACCAAGATATAAAAGAGAGAAGAGATTATTCTTTTGATGGTACACTAATTGCTTGTTCATCAATAAGCTTGTGTGTACAACATCGAATTAGGTTCACACGAGTTTCGATCATTAGATTGAGAACTCAAAAGTGACCGGAATAATCCTTGTATTATTTTGATTGTTTTGTGACTAACAAAAGAAAAAGAAAGTTTGTTTGTCCATTCTCAGGTTTGCAATTCAAAGAAAAGGGAGACCACGCTCCTAGGTGATTCACGTTCGTGCTAGGATTGAAGATCTTGCGGATTACCATCGACGTAAGTCAATCGGATCACCCGACAAAAGGTATTCTACTTTTGTTACTTGATATGTATAGTTAATTAATTAATGGGTTAAGGTTCATAAAAAGGAAAAATTTTAAAACATACTAAATCGACTTTTAGTCTCGCTTCCGCTGCGTGTACTACGATTTTTTCCCTGCAGAAATGATGTCGTGCTGGGGTAACTGGTGCTGCTGGTGCTGCTGGGGTCTAACGGTGTGAACTGAACACCTCTAATGGAGTAATGAAAGATAGGCTCAGATGGAGGTGGTGGCCCCACGTATGGAACTATGCTCGTCGGTGTCTCGGGCTCCTCCACAAAATACTCCATCGGTTGTGCAATCGTATCCTTATATCCCTCTGGTAAAAGCTCAATGCTCACCACCTATGACCCCTCGTACTGCTCATTTCTTGGTCTCTGCCTTTGGAATGGCTTCTGATCCTCCATCCCCTTTGGATACTGTCCTCTCACTATCTGAGTTGGACTCCCTTCTGCCTTTGGTTTCACTAGGACCTGTTCTAAAATCTGTTGCTCATCATACAGTAAGTCCATGAAGTTGAAATTCGGATCATATTGGTTTTGTTGGGCCATAGGATTGAAAAATAAATCATCAATGTCAATGAAAAGATGAGGGTTAGGTATACCTGACTCTAGGGGAATGGGGAATATTGGTGGTGCCTCAAATGTAGCAAGTGGCTTCTCTTGCCTGCGGTCCTGGCGGCGCTCCTGATCCTACTCACTAGATTGCTCACTATCGGCATCAGAAGGCTGCTCTGGCTCGTAGCCCACCAAGTGCACGACTACTCCCTTCAAGCCTTTCATCTCCTTCGCGAGGCGACGAACAGTCCGTGCCAACACGGCATTGGAATCCATCATGTCCCTGTGGGACTGCATCATACTCTGTGCCCAAGCTGGCACGTCATCCTCTCTCTTACACTTTGACCACTTAGACTGGCTACCATCATCTCCTACATCAGACTCCTCAACTCGAGCCTAAGTCTCTAGTCGCTCCATCTCTGCTATAGTGATGTGTAGGGAAAAACACGTGCAAGCAGCGGAAGCGAGACTAAAATATCTTTGCCACCAATTCTGTATTACATATAAATAATATATATATATATATATATATATACATATATACACATATATATCAATATATAGGCTACGAATTCTGCATGCCACATATAATATATAGTAGTGGCCGAAATTTTCTTTCCACCTATATTATCTATATGGGCCGAAATTTGCTTTCCACATATAGTATATATTAGTGGCCGAATTCTCTTGCCTAAAATATAGGGTGAAACAAATTAACGGTGTGTTCGATATATATATCTAGAGGGAGGGGGGTGGGGGGTGAATAGATTTTAACTATTATTACCCAATTTTCGCATGCAAGTCAATTTTACGAAAATGCCCTACTAGTCAAAAATACAAGCAAGTGTAATATAGTGCGGAATTTAAATAACACTTGATGTATACATGAAAACCCAACCACTGGGAAAAACTACGAGCTATTTAGTGCGCCACACTTGGACCTCGAAATCCACTAATTGAAATGGAGTTTACAACCTATGTAGACCTCGTCTAACACTCCGGTCAATAACCCCCCACTTCTACCACTCGGGCCTTTAAAAGTGGCTCTAGTCCAATTGCTTGAGGCCTAAGCGATCTTAGCCTCAAGACTTAATTCTCTATGAAGAGATTATGCAACCTATGTGAATATGTATAAATATTCAAATAACAAACAAGGCTAGGTAACCTTAGATGCTTATCTAGGATGATGATATAATCAATTTAAATCAACCCTAGATATCAATTGCTAAATGACATGTCAAATAGCTTAGCTAATCAAGATTAATCAAAAGCCTAATTAGCTATCACAATATAACACTCAATCAATTCATCACAATTAATTCTCTATTCTTGTATTTATCATATGATCAAAAACATACAAGTAAATTAAAAGAGAATAGCTTGATAGTAAAAATACTAAAATAAGATGAACTTAATCAAAATCTTACCAAGCAAGTTGTGATGATGCAAACCCAATGATGTATGCATTCTATATAGTCATAGAAGATACAATATGAAATATGATGCAAAAAGGATTTGATTTGAGTGTTTAAAGGTGAGTTCTTGATTTGATTTTTTCTCAAAAATCTCTCTTTGAAGTTTAGGGTTCTAAAGACTCAAAGAACTTAATCAGATAATGAGAAAGTAAGATATTTATAGACATCAAGAATTGGGCATGTGAAAAGACAATTTTACCCATGAAACGCACCGATCGGCAGTTTCATACGGCAGCTAGGCCGCTGTTTACAACCGCCGAATTGAACCCGAGAAGAACAGGGGAACAACGGTGGTTTCATTCGATGGTTTAGAAACCGTCGATTAAACCGCAGAATCAAACCCGAGAGATTAAATCGATCAGGTATGAACGGCGGTTTCAAACGGCGGTCGGTGGCCGCCGATCGTAACCGCAGAATCACTCCAGACCTTTCTGGACTAAAACGGCGGTTTTAATTCAGCGGCCAGGCCGCCAATCATAACCGCCGATCACCAACAGAGGTGAAAACTAAGGAGAAGCCAAGGGCATTCTTCGTGGGCGGTCTTCACGTAAAACCAAGCACATTCTAGTGCATGCGCGGACGTTTCCGAACACTATCGGGAAACGAATTACAAAGCACATATACACATAACAGGATATCGATCAAAGTGCTAGTGTGTAAAGTGACATGTGAAGAGTATACAAACAAATGCAAGTATACTAAGTGTGTGTGTGCATTCTAGTCTCTTCAAAGAAAACCAAGCACTAGAAATTATACCTTTGGCGTGCTTGTCCCTTGAGGTCTTGAAAGGGCCTTTCAACATGATGTTCAATCACCTAAACTACCCTTACATAATCAACCCCAACATGTGGTTTGTCCACGAATTAAGCCAATCAAGATATGGGAATCCTTACAATCTCCCCATTTGGCTATTTCGTGACAAAACCACCACTCACATTGATTCCTCACAACATAATAGAAACTACGGGTCTACAATGATTCCTCACATATGAGTAAATATGGTAACTTGGAGAGTTATAGGCGGTCTATGAACTCTTGGCGATTACTGATATTAATCACGAGAATACACTATCTCCAACTTGATTGTCTAGGGTATGAATGAGGAACATCTTCCTTTTCTATCTTTATTTAAGAGTTCAATTTTAGCTCTTTAGTGGAATGAGTTAAAATTAATGGATCGGACCTAAGTGAATCATTTGTTGATTGTGATTAGGTTATGTCTATTGAAGCTTAAATTTAGATAGCCCGCCAAGATCCCTAATCCACACGGACTTGCATGGATCACTTGATATATTCTACCGGACCAATTTAAGGGTCCATCTAGAATTGCATTTAATATATTAAGAATATAATTTGCACATTATTTATGTAATGGGCTGCTCAATTATATTTATATATTAATGAATGGCATGTGGGCTTGTTTCTTTTAGTAAGAATGGGTCTGGTTCACATGTGGTCTTTTTATTTAAAGTCCAATGGATTAAATGAAATGAGAAAATAATATAAGGCCCTATTTTAGACAAGTGGGGCAGCAAGGGTTAATATATTAGCCTATATATTATTTTGTTTCATTGTTTAATTAAATAAGAATTAATTAATTTATTAATTAATTGTTTAATTAAGAAACAAATCTTTTCTGATTAGGAAATATGATTCCTAGAGTTATACTATTGGTAGTAGTATACTAAAATTAAAAGACTTGTTTGGTAAGAAAATAAATAATTAATTTTATTTATTTAATCAAATAAGAAGTCTTTTTATTTAGTCAAATAAAAGAATAAAAGATCTATGAGTTGGATTAGGGTTTGAAGTCTTAAACTACATGTGAATTTGGGTACAACACAAAGTCCTCTTTTGTAGAGGAAATTGCGGCAACCCTAGTGTTCCTACATGAAGGATTTCGGCAACTCTAATAGAATAGAGGAAGAAAATTTAGGCCACATATATATTCACACATATAGATTTCGGCCACCACATGAGTTGTTCTTGAGACAATTTTCTTCTTCTTCTTAATTCATAGAGAGTATTATTTTTATTCTACTAAAACATAAAAGAGTGAATAGATTATTCTTTGATGGTACACTAATTGCTTGTTCATCAATAAGCTTGTGTGTACAACATCGATTGAGGTTCACGCGAGTTTCGATCATAAGATTGAGAACTCAAAAGTGACCGGAATAATCTTAGTCTTCTTTTGATTGTTTTTGTGACTAACAAAGAAAAAGAAAAGTTTTTTTGTCCATTCTCAGGTTTGCAATTCAAAGAAAAGGGAGACCACGCTCCTAGGTGATCCACGTTCGTGCTAGGATTGAAGATCTTGCGGATTACCATCGATGTAAGTCAATCGGATCACGTGACAAAAGGTATTCTTCTTTTGTTAGATAATACATATGTTTAATTGATTAAAGGGTTTAAGGTTCATAAAAAGGAAAAATTTTAAAAGTTACTAAATCTATTTTTTAGTCTCGCTTCCGCTGCGTGTACTACGGTATTTTTCCCTACAGTTGAACTGGTCTAGCTTGCTTCCTTGATCCATTTTGCATGATTGGCCTCTTCCCTTGTTGAATTTGAGCATGAGGGAAGTTAGGTTGAGGAACTTTTTGAGCTTGAGGCTGTCTCCTTAGAGTTTCCTTCACTTGTGCACTTCTTGAACATTGTCCTAGATCAATTTTCTTCCTAGGAGTGTGCACCGGTGAGGCTTCTATCTTGCTCAAACTCTTGACAAAGACGGTCTTGGTTGGAGTAGTGATCTCCTTGCTTTCTTCATACCCAATACCTCTCTTGTCACAAGGGTTCTTTCCACTACCAAGAATGTGTTCAAGTTTCTTGGTGCTTGTAGTTATCCTAGTCAATGACTCTATAGCTTCATCAAGCTCTCTCTTCAACCTTTCTTCATTCCTCTTAGACAAAGCTAGCTCATCACTTAGCTTGTCTTCAATCATCTTGGATGCCTCCACTTGTTTACTTAAGTGGTCATTGTGTGTTGAAAGCTCTAGATTTTCATCCTCTAAAATCTTCAACTTTCTATTGTTCTTCTTCAATGAACTTTCACACTTGACTATAAAGTCATTAACATCCATTTTCTCTACACTTCCATTTGTAGAGTTAGATGAGGAGTCATCTTCACTTGAGTCATCTCCTCCACTCTCCTTCTCACTAATGGAGTCATTTCCCTCATTAAGACCTTCACCTTGGTCTCTTGAGTCAATGAGAGCCATATCCCAATGAGTAGCTTCGCCTATCACCTCTAGAGCTACTTCTTCATCTTTTTCTTCTATGGGATCATTAGTCAAGTCATTCTTACCAATAACTTTATCTTCTACACAAGTGGCCCCAAATGCCGTGTAGTCGATGGTAAGCTCATCATCACTTGATGACTTGTCTCCCTTTCCAGAGTCATCACTTTCACTCCACGTGGCGGCCATCACTTTTGCCATCTTATTCTTCAAATTCCCACAATCGGATGAGATGTGTCCTTTACTGCCACACTCATAGCATTGGACCCCTTTCTTTTCACTCTTCTCCTGCCTAGGCTCAAAACTCTTGAAGGGAGCCTTTTTCTTCAAGTCTTGGCCTTTGGATACAAAGCCCTTCTTCTCGAACTTGACGAATTTCTTGAATCTTCTAAGCAATAATGCCGTGTCTTTATCCGAGTCATCTTTTTCCTCCTTCTCAACCTTGGAAGCTTTCAAAGCAATCCTTTTTTGCTTTTTAGGAGGTGAAATACTAGGAGCCTTCCTAGATTCATAGGCGAGGAGTCTTCCAATTACCTCGCTCGGCTTAATGTCCTTATAAGTGCTATTCTCCTCTAAAGCCGTCACTTTTGCTTCAAACCTAGCAGGGAGAGACCTCATAATTTTCTGCTTGACTCTCCTATCCGTATAAGGGTCATCGAGTTGATGGCTTTGATTGACGATATCCATCAACTTGACTTCAAAGTCATTGAAGCATTCGTCTTCCTCCATCTTGAGCAACTCAAATTGCGTTTGAAGGACTTGAAGCTTGGAATCCTTGACAACATCGGTTCCTTCATGTGCAACCTCTAGGATATCCCATGCCTCATTGGCTATCCTAGTGTTTTGAATCAGTTTGTACTGATTTTCATCCACTGCACATTGAAGAGCGTGCCAAGCCTTCCTATTCCATTTTGAAGTCTCAAACTCTTCAGTGGACCACTGAGCCTTAGGCTTGAGTACTTCTTCTCCACCACCCGTGGGAGTCATCTTAGGAGCCACATACCCATCTTCAATTGCCATCCATGCCCTATCATGGATTTGACACAAGTATGCCTCCATTTTGCCTTTCCATGAGGCATAATTCACACCGGTGATGAGAGGAGGTCGTGTACTTGACGCACCCTCATGGTTGCCACCGTATCCACTTATTGTAAATAATGATAGAATTCAAATGAATGCAAAATGTATGAATGAGCAAAAATCACACAAATGCCAAACACACCTAAAATGAGCTAGGATCACCTAAGTATATCTAGGAACCCGCTCTGATACCAATTGAAACAAATTAACGGTGTGTTCGATATATATATCTAGAGGGGGGGGGGGTGTGAATAGATTTTAACTATTATTACCCAATTTTCGCATGCAAGTCAATTTTACAAAAATGCCCCTACTAGTCAAAAATACAAGCAAGTGTAATATAGTACGGAATTTAAATAACACTTGATGTATACGTGGAAACCCAACCACTGGGAAAAACCACGGGTTGTTTAGTGCGCCACACTCGGACCTCGAAATCCACTAATCCAACTCATTAGTGTATTATTAAATTGTGACTTAATCAAAAGACTTCCTAATTTGATTAGATAAATAAATTTCTTTTATTTATCTACTTACCAAATAAAGTCTTTGATTCTTATTATACTACCAACAATAGTATAACATTAAGAAACATATTTCCTAGTTATAAAAAGATTTTGACTTTTAAATAAATAAATAATTAATTAATTAATTAATTTCCATTTAATTAAATAATAAAATAAAATAATATAGCAGGCTTATTTACTAGCCTTGCCGCCCAAGTCCATATCTTGGGCCATATATTATTTTTCCATTTTATTAAATCCATTGGACCTTAATAAAAAGTCCACATATGAACTAGACCCATTCTTACTAAAAGAAACAAGTCCACATGCCTTAATACAATTCTAGATTGACCCATAATTAGTTCGGTAGAATATATCAAGTGATCCATGCAAGTCCGTGTGGATTGGGGATCTTGGCGGGGAACTGAAAGATGTAACTAGACCTAGGAATCCATTTCTTCTCATTTCATAAGCTTTCTACTCAACATCTAAGGAATTATCAAGGTGGAGATGATCTTCAAGGGTTATTCCTCATCTTTTCTCTTATTTCCATTATTGTCAATGAGTAGCTAAACCCCACTAAGGGGGGTCTATGGATTAGTTTGTGATGTAGGGAAAAACACGTGCACGCAACGGAAGCGAGACTAAAAATAGGTTTAGTATAGTTTAAAATTTTTCCTTAAGATGAACCTTAACCCTTTAATTAATTAACATATAACTAAAAGATATTGTACCTTTGTCGCATGATCCGATTGACGTTGCATCGATGGTAATCCGCAAGATTTTTCTATCCAATCATGAACGTGAATCACCTGAGTGTGGTCTCCCTTTCTTTGAATTGTGTACCTGAGGATGGATAACAAAAACTTTTCTTTTTCGTTAGTCACAATAACTTTCAAGAGATAAGAAAGAACGTTCCGGTCACTTTTGAATTCTCAATCTAATGATCGAAACTTGCGTGAACCTTATTCGAAGTTGTGCACAAAGCCTATTGATGTATAAGCTACTTGTGCACTATCGAAATAAAACGATCTCTTATCTTTCTCTCTCTTGGCCGAATTCTCACACTAATCTTTAGAGTTGGATTTTATTTTTCAAGTAAAAGAAAATAACTCTCAAACCAAGCAACTAGGGTGGCCGAATTCTATATCTTCCAATATATAGGGTGGCCAAATTCCTTGCTCAAAAATATTTAGGGTTGCCGCATTTTATGATAGGTAATTAGGGTGGTGGCCGAAATCCTCCTTGCTAGGGGATTTGTGTTTCACCAAAATATCTATCAACCTTATAATCCTAACACTAATCCAACTCTTTAGTGTATTATTCAATTATGACTATATCAAAGACTTCCTAATTTGACTAGATAAATAAAATCCTTTTATTTATCTTCGTATCAAATAAAGTATTTTATTCTCATTATACTACCACAATAGTATACTACTAAGAAACATATTTCCTAGCCATAAAAAGATTTTGATTCTTAATTAAATAATTAACAAATAAATAAATTAATTTCCATTTAATCAAATAATAAAATAAAATAATATTTTAGACTAATATATTAGCCTTGCCGCCCATATACACATACATGGGCCAAATTTTTTTTTTTCTTTCACTTTATTAAATCCATTGAACCTTAATTAAAAAGCCCACATGTGACTAGGCCCATTCTTACTAAAAGAAACAAGTCCACATACCTTAATACAATTCTAGATGGACCCATAAATTAGTCAGGTAGAATATATCAAGTGATTCATGCAAGTCCGTGTGGATTGGGGATCTTGGCGGGCTATCTAAATTTAAGCTTCAATAGAAATAACCCAATCACAATCAACAAATGATTCACTTAGGTTCGTTCTATTAATTTTAGTTCATTCCACTAAAGAACTAAAATTGCACTCTTAAATAAAGATAGAATAAGTAAAAGTTCTTCATTCATACCCTAGAGATAGTGAATCTTCGTGAATAATATTAGTGAAAGTTCTCACGGTGTGTTAAATATTAATCTAGAGGGGGGATCAATAGATTTTAAAGATTTTACTCAATTTTTCGTGTATGGTCAAGATTACGAAAATACCCCTAATAGTCAATAAAATAAAGTAAGTGTAATATGGTGCGGAAAAATTAACAACAGTTGATTTTTATGTGGAAACCCTCACGGAAAAAACCACGGGCTAATAAGTGGGCCACACTCGAACCTCGAATCCACTAAATATGTAAAATGATTACAACCTAATCCCCGGAAGTAATCACACACCTACCTAATCCCTGTATAAGTGGACCTAGTCCAATTGCTTGTGAATTAAGCAACTTAATCCCGGTCACAACACAAGAATTAAGTCTCTAAGAAAAGATTAACACCCTAAGTGAATATGTGAATATCCAAAATGCAACATAGAGCAAGGGAACCCTATATGCTTATCTAAGATGATGATATTGCAATAAAAGCAATCCTAGATATTAACAACTAAATGACATATCAAATAGCTTAACTAATCAAGATTAAGCAAACACCTAATTAGCTATCACAATACAACTTCTCAAACAATCAATACACTAATCTCAATCTTATATCCAAAATATATATGAAAATCATACAAGAATTAAATGAGATTGCTTGTTAAGAAAAGACACAAAATATGTAAGATATTAGTGAAAAAACTTACCAAGCAAAGTGTGTTGAAGAACCCATGCAAAATGATATCTAGATGATCAAGGATGATGCTAGATGATGATTGATGATCATGGAAAAGTGTTTGAGTAATCAAATATGATCAAGGATGAGTTCTTGATGAAAATACTCTCAATTAAAAATATGATATTTGAGTCATTAGGGATGACCTAAAGTTGAAGCAATGTTTATATAGGTGTCCCAATTGAAGAAACGCCGTTTTGAGAAAAACAGGGCAAAAACCGCTGTCGTTACCGCTGTTAAAGCCACAGCGGTAATGACAGCGATGCATTAAAAATGCGTCAGGTATGAAACCGCTGTGCCAACTGTTGTGGCTTCGGTAGCGGTTCTGACAGCGGTATGCACTGTTCACGAAACCGCTGTCCAACCGCTGCGAAAAAACCCACAGCGGTCGGAGTGATGCAAACAGAGCATCACACCGCTGTGGCTACCGCTGCGGATACCGGCAGCGGTAATGGCAGCGATCTCCAGACCTCATGCCAAGCAAAAGCAAGGCTTTGCATCCTAATGCCTAAATGTCATGGCATTTCAATGTACAAGATGCAATCGATTAAGAACATGCATGAAGAGATATATATGATCATTAATGAGCACATAATAAAAACACATACACAACATACAAGTAAACGAATTATGCATGAGATGTGAGTGTGTGTGTGCAACTAATCTCTTCTAAGCAAATTAAGCACTTAGAAATTACCTTTGGTGCTTATCAATAATGAGGACTTCAAAGGGCATTTAACTTGAACACCGATACTAAGCTACCCTTACAATGAATCCCCAGTATGTGGTTTGTCCACGAAATAAGCCAATCAACAAATGAGAATCCTTAAAATCTTCAAGTCTTCAATCTCTTGTAGAACAATCAACCCTTCAAAACAAAAACAAAATTAAACTTTCCAAAGCAAGCATTTGTGAGATGATCAAGTGAAAATAAAACAAGCATTTGCATTTGTGAATTTAAGCACATCATCATGTAATGTATGTGTATGCAATGCTCCCCCTCAAAGGGTTACTCCCCCTCAATGAATAGTCTCCCCAACATGCACAATTGCAACCACAATTTTCAACTCCCCTTACCACAATCTACTCCCCCTTTTTTTCATGATATAAGCAAAGGAGTAGTCCCCAACTGGGTCACTCTTAGCAAAGAGAGATAGTAGCATGCAAGATATTTGCATAATAATATAAGTCACTTTATGCATCCCAATTAATTGAAGAGAAACAAGGAGATTTATTTGAAAGACAATGTGTGAATCAAACATGCTTTGTATACAAGACATGTATCATTCAAGTCCAAAATACAATGGTATTTTGCAAAGCAAATGACAAAGGTTTCTAATAAGAATTCAAAACAATTTCACCATTGTCATGAGAAAAGCAAGGATATAGAGATTTCATTGATTTTAATTTAAGAGCAACTATATCCAACTTTATAAGCGAAACATGGCATGAGCGACTTTGCACCTTATTTGATTTTTCCGGATAAGATATCCGTATGATAGTAGCCATGTTCAACCAATAAAGAAAGAGTGACATTTGGATTTTTTAGGTCCTTTGAACGGATATAAGATCCTTTATTCATTTTGAGTCTCATAAGTCTTTTTCACACAAGTTTTGCATTTATATTGTCATCATCAATTCATGCTTTTTCATTTGAGCATGTTATATGAATTTCATGCTTTTTTTCATTTAACATTAGCATGTTATAAAAGAATCATCATGTCATGGAGATAACTATAGGTCATTCAAATCATACTTCCTATGTAAATCTCCTAGTCCAAAAATGCATGTTTGAACATAAATATGACATGGATTGTAAACAAGCAATGTTCACATTTAATGAATTGAAAACATATATACATATGTGCAACCAAGCTTACTCAAGCAATTAAAAAAGAAGCATAAGAGATTTCAAATTTTTGCACGTGACAAGTATGCAAAATAGCTCTCTTTGCTTGAGTTCCCCATATGGGGTCAAATACCAAAACTCATCACTTCATGAGACAAATCCCAATAGATCTACTAAGAGTTTTAAAACGAGTAGCATCTAATGGTTTAGTAAATAGATCCGCAAGTTGATCATTAGTACCTACATGTTCAAGTACTATGCATTTATTTTCAATAAGCTCTCTAATGAAATGATGGCGGATATCAATATGCTTAGTTCTAGAGTGTTGTACTGGATTCTTGGAAATATATATAGCACTCATATTATCACAAAAGAGAGTGAGAGTACCTTGGTTGAATCTGTAGTCTACTAGCATTTGCTTCATCCATAGGAGTTGTGTGCATCCACTCCCCGTGGCTATGTACTCGGCCTCGGCCGTGGACAAGGAAATCGAGTTTTGCTTCTTGGAAATCGAGTTTTGCTTCTTGCAAAACCAAAACACTAAGTTGTTGCCTAGAAAGAAGCAATCGCCCGATGTGCTCTTCCTATCATCGCAATTTCCTGTCCAATCAGTATCACTAAAGCCTACAAGACTAGCATTAGTGTCAAACGAGTACCAAATCCTATAGTTGGAAGTCCCATTCACATAGCGAATGATTCTCTTAACGGAAGAGAGATGGGACTCCTTAGGATCCGCTTGGTACCTAGCACACACACCCACACCCACACTAAAAGATATATCGGGCCTACTTGCGGTCAAATAAAGCAAGCTACCTATCATGCCCCCGATATAAAGTTTGTTTCACACTTTTTCCACTTGCATCCTTACTAAGCTTCAAAGTGGTACTCATGGGTGTATCACAATGTTTGGCATTTTCTAGACCAAACTTCTTCACTAGGTTTTTGGCATATTTGGCTTGGGTAATGAAGATCCCATCATCTAATTGCCTAATTTGCAAACCTAGAAAGTAACTTAGCTCACTAACAAGACTCATCTCAAATTCATGAGACATAACATCAACAAATTGTTGGACCTTAGTGTTGTTGGTACAGCCAAACACTATATCATCGACATAGATTTGAGCTATAAAGAGCTCATCCTTGTCTTTCTTGATGAATAGTGTTTTGTGAACACTTCCCCTTGTGTAGTTATTGTCAACAAGAAATTGTGTGAGGCACTCATACCAAGCCCTTGGTGCTTGTTTCAACCCATATAGTGCCTTCCTGAGGCGATAGACATGGTTGGGGTGATGTGCATCCACAAACCCCTTGGGTTGTTCAACAAACACTTCTTCTTGCAAGAAGCCATTTAGGAAGGCACTCTTGACGTCCATTTGGTGCAATTTGAACTTGTGCACACAAGAAATGGACAAGAGAAGCCTAATAGACTATAGACGGGCAACAGGGAGCAAAAGTCTCCTCAAAGTCGATACCCTCAATTTGAGAATACCCTTGTGCTACAAGTCTAGCCTTATTCCGCATTATGTTGCCATCCTCATCGGATTTGTTCCTATAAATCCATTTAGTGCCTATAACATGTTTGCTTCTAGGCCTAGGAACTAGAGTCCAAACCTCATTCCTTTCGAATTGGTTTAGCTCTTCTTGCATGGCAAGAACCCAAAACTCATCATTTAAATCTTCATCAATCTTTTTGGGTTCAATTTGAGAGGTGTAGCATGTGTAGCTAATTAGATTAGCTATTTGACGCCTAGTCCTAACACCCTCATTCACATCTCCAATAGCATCCTCTTTGTTATGGAGTCTTCTAACCTATAGAGCGGGTTCATTAGAGTCCACACGAAGAACTCTATCAAGAGGTTGTGTGTCCTCATTATTACCATTAGACGTCCCAACATTGGGAGTCTCCACAACCCTCTCCAAAGGAGAGTCATCATCTAAAACTTCCTCATCCTCATGGTCATTAGACTTGAGCCTTGTATCATCAATAACAACATTGGATAATTCCATGACGGTTCGAGTTTTCAAGTTGAAAACTCTATAGGCTCTACTATTCAAGGCATAGCCAATAAAGATACCCTCATCACTCTTAGCATCAAATTTACCAAGTTGATCATGGTCATTTAAAATGTAGCATTTGCTTCCAAATGTGTGGAAGTAGCTAACATTTGGCTTCTTACCCTTCCATAACTCATAGGAGGTATTTCTAGATTCGGGCCTTAGGAAAACTCTATTCCCTATATAGCAAGCCGTATTGATGGCTTCGGCCCATAGGTTCCTAGGGACATTGTTGCTAAGCAACATCACATGGGCCATCTCTTGAGGGACCCTATTCTTCCTCTCAACAACTCCATTTTGTTGAGGTATCCTAGGAGCCGAAAACTCATGGGAGATACCTAAGCTATTGCAATAGCTTTCAAAAGAGGCATTCTCAAATTCCTTCCCATGGTCACTTCTAATCCATTTAATGCTTTTAATGTTAGAATTCATTTCATTTTGTATTTTAGTACGAAGCATTTTAAACTTATCAAAAGTTTTGGATTTTTCTCTAAGAAAATATGTCCATGTGAACCTAGAGAAATCATCTACACAAACAAAAATATATCTCTTTCCACCTAAACTCTCGGTTTGCATAGGACCCATTAGATCCATGTGGAGAAGCTCTAGGGGCTCCTTGGTGGAGAGGTACTTGCCCTTTTTGTGCATGCTTTTGGTTTGTTTTCCTTATTGGCAAGGTCCACAAACACCATTGGCTTTCTTCCCAAGCTTAGGGAGGCCACGCACACAATTGAACCTTCCAAGGGTTTGTAAATCCCTAAAGTTCATGTGGCCAAGTCTTTCATGCCACAACTCTATTTGTTCATCCATGGACATATTGTTTAAGACTATTTTAGCTTCAAGACAATAACAATTGTCACTAGATCTCATTCCTTTCAACAAGGTTTGTCCATCGGGTTTTAGGATAGAGCAATCATTTTTACTAAACATGACGGAATATCCTTCATCACTAAGATGAGAAATGCTTATTAAATTGACTTTCAAGTCATCAACAAACAAAGCATTAGATAAGGAGGGTAAACCGGGAACGGAAATGGTTCCTTTCCCTACAACTTTCTTTTTGGATCCATCACCAAAAGTGACATATTCTCCTTCCTCCATAGCAAGAGTCTCGAAGAAACTCTTGTTTCTCGTCATGTGCCTAGAGCACCCACTATCTAAATACCAAAAATTAGAAGAATTTGCCTTCAAGGCTATTTGAGCAACATGGCAAACATTTTCATTCTTTCTAATCCACCTAGAAACAATATTAGCTTTCTTAGTGGTCTTTGGTACATGGGCTCTAGTTATCCTAGGATCATGCACATCAATTTTATCATTCCTAGGAACATGCATCTTGGCTCTATTCTTTCTCTTTTCAATCATGCTTCGTGTTCTACACATTTTAATATATCGAAAGCAATTTGGTCTAATATGACCATCAAATCCACAAAAATGACATATAGGAATAAAATAAGGAATCATACCTTGTCCTTGTGCATGCATGGGAGCTTGTCCATGTCTTTGTGGTTGAGTGGGTTCAATTCATCTTCATTGTTGAATCGGTCTAGCTTGCTTCCTAGCTTGAGGTTGCATGATTGGTCTCTTTTCTTTGTAAGCCAATAGTGGAGGAATGTTGGCTTGAGTGACCCTAGAGGGTTGAGCTAGAGGTTGCCTTCTTGGCACCAACTTCACTTGTGCATTCTTTGAACATTGTCCTAGTTCTAACTTCTTTCTAGGAGTTTGCACGAATGAAGCTTCTTCGTTCCCTAAACTCTTGACAAACATGGTCTTGTTAGAGGTTGAGATCTTCTTGCCATCTTCATACCCAAGACCCCTCTTGTCACACGGACTCTTTCCAACACCAAGTATATGGTCAAGCTTCTTGGTGCTAGAATCCATCTTAGTCATAGACTTTTTTACTTCTTCAAGCTCCCCCTTAAGCCCTTCTTCATTCCTCTTAGATAAGTCTAACTCCATACTTAGCTTTTCTTCAATTTTCTTGAGTCTTTCCACTTGTTCACTTAAGTGGTCATTATGAGATGAAAGGTCAAGATTTTCGTCTCTCAATCTTTGAATTTTTTCTCGTGCTCTTGATTGCTAAATCATTAAACTCAGCATGGTATTTAGCAAACACCTTTTTCTCCACAAATCCATTTATGGAGTTAGAAGAGGAATCACTTTCTTCTCCACTTGAGTCATTTTCCTCTTGACTCTCTTCCTCTCTTTCACTAGTACTTTTGCTTTTATGGGAGGAGGCAAAAGCTAGGAGGTTAACCATGAGCTCTTCATCATCCGAAGACTCATCTCCCTCATTGTAGTCATCACTACTTCCACTCCAAGTGGCGGCCATCACTTTTCCCTTTTTCTTCTCATTGTGATTTGCACATTTGAGGGCAAAGTGACCTATCCCATCACACTCAAAGCATCGGACCCCTTTCCTTTTGGTCTTCTCTTTCCTAGGCTCAAACTTGTTGTAGGAAACCTTTTTCTTGAAGTTTTGACCTATGGAACCAAAGTCCTTTTTCCCGAACTTCATGACCCTCTTGAATCTCCTCACAAATAATGCAAGGTCTTCATCCAAGTCATTTTTCTTTGCCTCCTTTTCATCCTTGGAGGCTTTCAAAGCAATTCCTTTTTGCTTTTTAAGAGGTGTGGAGGTAGGACCCTTCCTAGACTCATAAGCTAGAAGTCTTCCTATCACCTCACTCGGCTTCATATCCTTATATGTGCTATTCTCCTCTAAAGCCGTCACATTTGATTCAAACCTATAGGGAAGAGATCTCATAATTTTTTGCTTGATTCTCCTATCCGAATACGGGTCACCAAGTTAATGACTTTGGTTGACTATGTCCATCGACTTGATCTCGAAGTCGTTGAAGCACTCATTCTCCTCTATCTTAAGCATTTCGAATTGAGTTTGGAGGACTTGAAGCTTAGAGTCTTTCACCACTTCGGTTCCTTCATGTGCAATCTCTAGGATATCCCATGCCTCCTTAGCTATCCTAGTATTTTGAATCAATTTATATTGATTTTCGTCCATTGCACATAGGATGGCATGCATCGCCTTCCTATTCCATTTTGATGCCTCAAACTCTTGCGCGTTCCATTGCGCCTTAGGCTTGAGCACATCCACTCCTTCACCCGTAGGAGTCATCATGGGTGATGTGTAGTCGTCTTCAACCGCCATCCAGGCTCGGTCATGGATTTGACATATGTACGACTCCATTTTGCCTTTCCAAGAGGCATAATTCAACCAAGTAAAAAGCGGAGGCCTTGTGCTAGAAGCACCCTCGTTGCCACCACCATTTCCACCATTTCCACTCATAGTGTTTATGAATGAATGAAATGAATGCAAATGTATGAATGATCAAAAATCACACAAAATGCAAAACACACCAAAGTGAGCAAGGATCACCTAAGTATATCTAGGAACCCGCTTTGATACCAATTGAAAGTTCTCACAGTGTGTTAAATATTAATCTAGAGGGGGGTGAATAGATTTTAAAGATTTTACCCAATTTTTCGTGTATGGTCAAGATTACGAAAATAACCCTAATAGTCTATAAAATAAAGCAAGTGTAATATGGTGCGGAAAAATTAATAACACTTGATTTTTATGTGGAAACCCTCACGGGAAAAACCACGAGCTAATAAATGGGCCACACTCGAACCTCGAATCCACTAAATGTGTAAAACGATTACAACCTAATCCCGGAAGTAATCACACACCTACCTAATCCCGATATAAGTGGACCTAGTCCAATTACTTGCGAATTAAGCAACCTAATCCCGGTCACAACACAAGACTTAATTCTCTAAGAAGAGATTAACACCCTAAGTGGATATGTGAATATCCAAAATGCAACATAAAGCAAGGGAACCCTATATGCTTTTCTAAGATGATGATATTGCAATAAAAGCAATCCTAGATATTAACAACTAAATGACATGTCAAATAGCTTAACTAATCAAGATTAAGCAAACACCTAATTAGCTATCACAATACAACTTCTCAAACAATCAATACACTAATCTCAATCTTGTATCCAAAATATATATGAAAATCATACAAGATTTAAATGAGATTGCTTGTTAAGAAAAGACACAAAATATGTAAGATATTAGTGAAACAACTTACCAAGCAAAGTGTGTTGAAGAACCCATGCAAAATGATATCTAGATGATCAAGGATGATGCTAGATGATGATTGATGATCATGGAAAAGTGTTTGAGTGATCAAATATGATCAAGGATGAGTTCTTGATGAAATAGCTCTCTTTGAAAATGCTCTCAATTAAAAATATAATATTTGAGTCATTAGGGACGACCTAAAGTTGAAGCAATGTTTATATAGGTGTTCTAATTGAAGAAACACCGTTTTGAGAAAAACAGGGCAAAAACCGCTGTCGTTACCGCTGTCAAAGCCACATCGGTAATGACAGCAGTGCATTAAAAATGCGTCAGGTATGAAACCACTGTGCCAACCGCTATGGCTTCGGCAGCGATTCTGATAGTGGTACGCACTGTTCATGAAACCGCTGTCCAACCACTGCGAAAAAACCCACAGCGATCGGAGTGATGCAAACAGAGCATCACACCGCTGTGGCTACCGCTGCGGATACCGGCAGCGGTAATGGTAGCGGTCTCCAGACCTCATGCCAAGCAAAAGCAAGGCTTTGCATCCTAATGCCTAAATGTCATGGCATTTCAATGTACAAGATGCAATCAATTAAGAACATGCATGAAGAGATATAAATGATCATTAATGAGCACATAATAAAAACACATACACAACATACAAGTAAACGAATTATGCATGAGATGTGAGTGTGTGTGTGCAACTAATCTCTTCAAAGCAAATTAAGCACTTAGAAATTACCTTTGGTGCTTATCAATAATGAGGACTTCAAAGGGCATTAAACTTGAACACCAATACTAAGCTACCCTTGTTAGGATTATGCTTAATAGCAAGAGTGTAATAGTGTTTTTGACAATCTATTCATAATCATAATGTGATTTCTGGTTTAACAAATCTTATACCATTTATAGTTCAATGATTATAATTGTCAAAAGTAAATAATCATAAGGTCAAAAGACTATGAGAAAAAAAGAATTGTTCGTACATCTGTATATGTATGAGGTAGACACAATTCTTTAGTTAGTCTTGAATAACGTTCACAACTTAAGGTAAAGGTTGGGCACCTTTATCTTATTAAAGTTGTAGATTCTTTTGCTGGCATTTGAGTGGGATCAAATGAGTTATGATGAGTCTAAAATCATTTGAGGGTCTTCGAGTAAAAGAATCTAGTGCACTGGGTGCATTGAACAGGATCACAATGAAATACTTTATCTAGAACCGTCAGTAGATAAAAGTCTTTTCATTATCAGGACAATCGGAGAGTCTATCTTAATCCTGAGATAAATGATGGACTTATGGTTACAAGTGATATCATTTGAGTTATCAATGAGTACGATTATATAGCATAGTCTATCCTCGATGTATTCATTTGTTAATCGATAGAGGACTTCATTTATAGATATGGACATCGTGGCTCCATTTATTAAATGAGAGTATAATATTATCATATGGATGTTTTGAGGTATTGGATATTAAATCTCAACGTTGAGTTTTCGATAGTGTCTATTGAAAACATGGCTTATGGACAAGTCAAAGTATCCAAGTTCAAAATGTGGTCATATGAGTAAATATGGTAACTAGGAGAGCTATAGGCGGTCTATGAGCTCTTGGCGATTACTGATATTATTCACGAGGATACACTATCTCCAATATGATTGTCTAGGGTATGAATGAGGAACATCTTCTTATTCTATCTTTATTTAAGAGTTCAATTTTAGCTCTTTAGTGGAATGAGTTAAAATTAATAGATCAGACCTAAGTGAATCATTTGTTGATTATGATTAGGTTATGTCTATTGAAGCTTAAATTTAGATAGCCCGCCAAGATCCCCAATCCACACGGACTTGCATGGATCACTTGATATATTCTACCGGACCAATTTATGGGTCCATCTAGAATTGTACTTAATATATTAAGAATATAATTTGCACATTATTTATTTAATGGGCTGTTAAATTATATTAATATATTAATGAAAGGTATGTGGGCTTGTTTCTTTTAGTAAGAATGGGTCTAGTTCACATGTGGGCTTTTTATTAAGGTCCAATGGATTTAATAAAATGGAAAAATAATATATGGCCCGTGATAGAGTACTTGGGCGGCAAGGCTAATAAATTAGCTTATTATATTATTTTATTTTATTATTTAATTAAGTAGAAGTTAATTAATTTATTAATTAATTATTTAATTATTGATCAAAATCTTTTTCTGACTAGGAAATATGTTTCTTAGTAGTATACTATTGTGGTAGTATAATAAATATAAAAGACTTTATTTGGTAAGTAGATAAATAAGGAATTTATTTATCTAGTCAAATAAGGAAGTCTTTGAGATGGTCACAAATACACTAAAGAGTTGGATTAGGGTTTGGAATTCTAAGAAAATCTACCTAGGGTTAGGATTCAAGTCAAAAGACAAATCATACATGGTAGAGGATTTTGGCCACAATATATAAATATATATTAAATATATTTGGCACTAGGCCGAAAATATATATGTATATAATGCATGCAGTATTAATCCCGCATGAGAAATAAATAATGGTTTGGCGTGCAATATAAGCACAATTTTTATGAGAGGTGTGCAGGATTGATGAACTTATGTATATTATAATATATATATATATTCTTGAAATAGAATTAAAAAGAACCCTAATTGCTAGGTCTTTGGACTTGAGAGTTTTTTCTTTTACTTGAGAAAAATAGAATCCAACTCTTAGACTAGTGTGATAATTTCGGCCAAGAGGTATAGAGAGAAGAGTTTTTTCTTATTTTGATAGTGCACTAGTAACTTTTACATCAAAAGGTTTTGTGCACAATTTCGAATAAGGCTCACGCGAGTTTCGATCATTAGATTGAGAATTCAAAAGTGACCGGAACATTCTTCGTTATCTCTTAGAAGTTTTTGTGAGTAACAAAAAAGAAAATTTTTTGTTATCCATCCTCTGGTACACAATTCAAAGAAAGGGAGACCACGCTCCTAGGTGATTCACGTTCGTGCTAGGATTGAAGATCTTGCTGATTACCATCGACGCAAGTCAATCGGATCACGTAACAAAAGGTATTATACTTTTATTAGTTCATATATATGTTAATTAATTTAAAGGGTTAAGGTTCATCAAAGGAAAAAATTTTAAACCATACTAAACGATTTTTAGTCTCGCTTCCGCTGCGTGTACTACAATTTTTCCCTACAACCCTTCCAATGAACCCCCAATATGTGGTTTGTCCACGAAATAAGCCAATCAACAAATGGGAATCCTTACAATCAGTAATTGCCAAGAGCTCATAAACCGCCTATAGCTCTCCTAGTTACCATATTTACTCATGTGACACATTTTGAACTTGGATATTTTGATTTGTCCAGAAGCCATGTTTTCAATAGACACTATCGAAAACTCAACGTTGAGATTTAACGTCCAATACCTCAAAGCATCCATATGATAATATTATACTCTCATTTAATAAATAGAGCCACGATGTCCATATCTATAAATGAAGTCCTCTATCAATTAGCAAATGAATACCACCAAACTATCGAGGATAGACTATGCTATATAATCGTACTCATTGATAGCTCAAATGATAACACTTGTAACCATAAGTCCATCATTTATCTCAGGATTAAGATAGACTCTCCGATTGTCCTCATAATGAAAAGACTTTTATCTACTGACGGTTCTAGATAAAGTATTTCATTGTGATCATATTTAATGCACTTAGTGCACTAGATTCTTTTACTCAAAGAAACTTCGATGATTTAGACTTATCATAACACTTTTGATCCCACTCAAATGCTAGCAAAAGAATCTACAACTTTAACATGATAAAGGTGCCCAACCTTTACCTTAAGTTGTGAACATTATTCAAGACTAACTAAAGAATTGTGTCTACCTCATACATATCCAGATGTACGAACAATTCTTCTTTTCTCATAGTCTTTTGACCTTATGATTATTTACTTTTGACAATTATAATATTTAAACTATAAGTGCTATAAGATTTGTTAAAACAGAAATCACTTTATTAATATGAAAACATTGTCAAAATCAATATTACACTCTTGCTATTGAGCATAATCCTAACATGTGAATGATTGGGCTTTTGTATATATGCTTTATTTCTTTTATATGTCTATCTTTTATTGATTTATTCAAGAGTTTGAATGGATTTCATTGGATTTACTTGTCTTAGATACACTCTCTTTGCAAGCTTCCATTGGATTCTATCTTTTTAGGCAACTAGATATACATCCTATATAGTGAGGAGCCGTCGTTGGTACTCAACAAAATGATATTTTAAAATGTGTTCGTGTTGAAAACCGATTTCACCACTTAGATAGAAAATTAGTAAAGTGGCAAGTAGGATTTGTTCCACAGGAAATTAGAGTGATAGTTAAATGAATTAACAATTCCTATATGAGATAAAATAAAACATAAGCAATGGATGGTTGAATGGTTTGTCAAGCCATCAAACATACATGTAAAATAAACCTAATAAACCTAATAAAAGAGATATAAATCTAGATAAGAGATATATGGGATAACAATTAATAGAATTGCTAGGGAATTAATGGGATCGCACGTGGATTACTGGAAGTGCTTCTCAAGCTACCTTAACGAACCAATCTCACAAATGTTAACCAATTGATTCCTTAATTGTGTTTAGACCATTACTATGAACCCTAAACAACTTTCCACCGCAATGCCTAACCAATTAAGGAGAAGGGGTCACGGCGGAATCGGTTTGTTACAATTATCGGTTTAGATAATCACGGTTGATATACCCTCCGATGATCTATCCTAGTCACTATGTTCTCAATCCATCAAGGTTGTTGAAACAAATACGGTGTGTTCTAAATATGTTATCTAGAGGGGGGGGTGAATAGATATTAACTATTATTACCCAATTTTCGCATGCAAGTCAATTTTACGAAAATGCCCCTACTAGTCAAGAATACAAGCAAGTGTAATATAGTGCGGAATTTAAATAACACTTGATGTATACGTGGAAACCCAACCACTGGGAAAAACCACGGGCTGTTTAGTGCGCCACACTCGGACCTCGAAATCCACTAATCGAAATGGAGTTTACAACCTATGTAGACCTCATCTAACACTCCGGTCAATAACCCCCCACTTTTACCACTCGGGCCTTTAAAAGTGGCTCTAGTCCAATTGCTTGAGGCCTAAGCAACCTTAGCCTCAAGACTTAATTCTCTAAGAAGAGATTATGCAACCTATGTGAATATGTATGAATATTCAAATAACAAACAAGGCTAGGTAACCTTAGATGCTTATCTAGGATGATGATATAATCAATTTAATCAACCCTAGATATCAATTGCTAAATGACATGTCAAATAGCTTAGTTAATCAAGATTAAGCAAAAACCTAATTAGCTATCACAAAAACAACACTCAATTAATTCATCACAATTAATTCTCTATTCTTGTATTTATCATATGATCAACAACATACAAGTAAATTAAAAGAGAATATGCTTGATAGTAAAAATACTAAAATAAGATGAAATTAATCAAAATCTTACCAAGCATAATGTGATGATGCCAATCCAATCATAGATGCTTTCTATGTAGACATAGAGGATGCAATATGAAATTTGATGCAAAAAGGATTTGATTTGAGTGTTTAAAGGTGAGTTCTTGATTTGATTTTTTCTCAAAAATCTCTCTTGAAAGTTTAGGGTTCTAATAACTCAAGAAGCTTATTCAGAGAATGAGAAAGTAAGTTATTTATAGACATCAAGAATTGGGCATGTGAAAAGACAATTTTGCCACTGAAACGCACCATTCGGCGGTTTCAATCGGCGGCCAGGCCGCCGATCACGACCGCCGAATTGAGCCCGTGAAGAACAAAGCATCAACGGCGGTTTCATTCGGCGGTTTCGTGACCGCCGATCCAACCGTCGAATTAGACCGAGAGATTAAAATCGATCAGGTATGAATGGCGGTTTCGAACGGCGGTCGTGACCGCCGATCGTGACCGCATAATTGCTTCAGACCAATCTGGACTAAAACGGCGGTTTCATTAGGCGGCCAGGCCGCCGATCACCAACAATGGTGAAAACCAAGGAGAAGCCAAGGGCATTCTCCATGGGCGGTCTTCGAGTAAAACCAAGCACACATACGTGTGAGCGCGAATGTTTCCGAACACTATCGGGAAACGAATTACTAAGCACATATACACACAACAAGTTATAAAACAAAGTGCTAGTGTGTAAAGTGACATGTGAAGAGTATGCACACAAATGCAAGTATGCTAAGTGTGTGTGTGCTTACTAAATCTCTTCAAAGAAAAATCAAGCACAAGAAATTATACCTTTGGCGTGCTTGTCCCTTGAGGTCTTGAAAGGGCCTTCGAGCATGAAGTTCAAACACCTAAACTACCCTTACATTATCAACCCCAACATGTGGTTTGTCCACGAAATAAGCCAATCAACAAATGGGAATCCTTACAATCTCCCCCTTTGGTTATTTCGTGACAAAACTACCACTCACATTGATTCCTCACAACATAATAGAAACTATGGGTCTATAATGATTTTCTACTTTACAAAGAGATATATAAAAATAATCTTGAAATCTTCAATCTCAAGTAGAACAATCAATCCCTGAAAGCAAAGTTTCTATACTTTCCAATACAAGTAAAATGTGAGATTAATCAAGTGAGAACATAAACAAGCATTTGCATTCTTGAAAATTAAACACAACATCATGCAATGTATGATGAATGCAATGCTCCCCATCAAAGGGTTACTCCCCATCAATGTATTGTCTCCCCACAATTGCTACCACAATTTGCAACTCCCCTTACCACCATTCTACTCCCCCTTTTTGTCATGATATAGGCAAAGGAGTAGTCCCCAATCGGGTCACTTAGCAAAGAGAGATAGTAGCATACTATATACTTGCATAGTCATATAATCCACTTTATGCAACTCAATCAATTGGAGAGAAACAAGGAGATTTATTTAAAATAAATGTGTGAATCAAAACATGCTTTGCATACAAGACATGTAGCATTCAAGTCCAAATTACAATGGTATTTGGCAAAGCAAATGACAAAGGTTTCTAACAAGAATTCAAACCAATTTCACCAATGTCATGAGAGAAGCAAGGATATAGAGTTTTTCATTGATTTTAATGTATGAGCAACTATATCCATCTTTATAAGTCAAACATGTCATGAGTAACTTTGCACCCTATTTGATTTTTCCGGGAATGAAACCCATATGATAGTAGACATGTTCAACAAATAAAGAAAGAGAGACAATTTGGAATATAAATTCCTTTGAACGGATACAAGATCCTTTATTCATTTTGAGTCTCATAAGCTTTTTCACATAATGTTTTGCATTTATAAATTGCAATCATCAATTCATGATTTTTCATTTGAGCATGTCATTTGAATTTCATGCTTTTTCATTTGACATTAGCATGTTATAAACACTCATGCTTTTCAATTTTTTTAAGCATGTCATTAAGAATCATCATGTCATGGAGATAACTATAGGTCATTCATATCATACTTCCTATGTAAATCTCCTAGTCCAAAAATGCATGTTTGAATATAAATATGACATGGATTGTAAACAAGCATGGTTCACACTTATTGAAATGAAAACATATATACATATGTGCAACCAAGCTTACTCAAGCAATTAACAAAGAAGCATAAGATTTTTCAAATATTTGCATGCAACAAGTATGCATAAGCTCTCTTTGCTTGAGTTCCCCATATGGGGTCAATATCATCCTTCATCAATGAAGGTCATGAGGTCCTATGGACCTCCCAAGTCCATTTGACTTGGATGAACCTATTTGAGACTTGATAGTCTCGTAGCAAGCGGGTTCATTTTTCCTTATCCACATAGATATGACATTTTTCTTCCTAGTGGACAAAGGTTCAAGAGTACTAGAAATAATAGAATCATGAACATTAATGTTTTCCTTCCTATTAGCATGCATTCTAGCTCTTGTCATTCTCTTTTCAATCATGCTTTTCATTCTATATAATTTAATGAAATGAAAGCAATTTGGTTTAATGTGACCATCAATACCACAAAAGTGACATGTAGGGATAAATTTAGAATTCATACTATGTCCTTGTGCATGCATAGGAGCCTTCCCATGATTTTGTGGTTGAGCGGGTTCAAATCTTCTTTGTTGTTGAACCGGTCTCGCTTGCTTCCTTGATCCATTTTTCATGATTGGCCTCTTCCCTTGATGAATATGAGCTTGAGGGAAGTTAGGTTGAGGAACTTTTTGAGCTTGAGGTTGTCTCTTTGAAGCTTCTTTCACAAGTGCACTTCTTGAACATTGTCCTAGATCAATTTTCTTCCTAGGTGTGTGCACCGGTGAGGCTTCTATCTTGCCCAAACTCTTGACAAAGACGGTCTTGGTTGGAGTAGTGATCTCCTTGATTTCTTCATACCCAATACCTCTCTTGTCATAAGGGTTCTTTCCACTACCAAGAATGTGGTCAAGTTTCTTGGTGCTTGTAGTCATCTTAGACAATGACTCTATAGCTTCATCAAGCTCTCTCTTTAACCCTTCTTCATTCCTCTTAGACAAAGCTAGCTCATCTCTTAGCTTGTCTTCAATCTTCTTGGATGCCTCCACTTGATTACTTAAGTGGTCATTGTGTGTTGAAAGTTCTAGATTTTCATTCTCTAAAATCTTCAATTTTCTATTGTTCTTCTTCAATGAACTTTCACACTTGACTATAAAGTCATTTACATCTATTTTCTCTACACTTCCATTTGTAGAGTTAGATGAGGAGTCAACTTCACTTGAGTTATCTCCTCCACTCTCTTTCTCACTAATGGAGTCATTTCCCCCATTAAGACCTTCACCTTGGTCTCTTGAATCAATGGGAGCCATATCCCAATGAGTAGCTACATTTATCTTCTCTAGAGCTACTTCTTCATCTTTTTCTTCTATGGGATCACTAGCAATGGAATTCTTACCAACAACTTCATTTTCTTCACAAGTGGCACCCAATGCCTTGAAGTTATTGATAAGCTCATCATCGCTTGATGACTTATCTCCCTCTCCGGAGTCATCACTTTCACTCCATGTGGCGGTCATCACTTTTGCCATCTTGTTCTTCAAGTTCCCACAATCCGGTGAGATGTGACCTATACCACCACACTCATAGCATTGGACCCCTTTCTTCTCACTATGCTCTTGCCTAGGCTCAAAATTCTTGAAGGGAGTTTTTTTCATCAAGTCTTGGCCTTTGGATCCAATGCTCTTATTCTCGAACTTGACAAACTTCTTGAATCTTCTAAGTAGTAAAGCCATGTCTTGGTCCGAGTCACCTTTTTCCTCCTTCTCAACCTTGGAAGCTTTCAAAGCAATTCCTTTTTGCTTTTTAGGAGGTGAATTACTAAGAGCCTTCCTAGATTCATAAGCGAGGAGTCTTCCAATCACCTCGCTCGGCTTCATATCCTTGTATGTGCTATTTTCTTCTAAAGCCGTCACTTTTGATTCGAACCTAGCGGGGAGAGACCTCATAATTTTATGCTTAACTCTCCTATCCGAATAAGGATCACCGAGTTGATGGCTTTGATTCACAATATCCATCAACTTGACTTCAAAGTCATTGAAGCACTCGTCCTCCTCCATTTTAAGCAACTCAAATTGCGTTTGAAGGACTTGTAGCTTGGAATCCTTAACCACTTCGGTTCCTTCATGTGCAACCTCTAGGATATCCCATGCCTCCTTGGCTATCCTAGTGTTCTGAATCAGTTTGTACTGATTTTCATCCACTGCACATAGAAGAGCATGCCATGCCTTCCTATTCCATTTTGAAGTCTCAAACTCTTCAGGTGACCACTGAGCCTTAGGCTTGAGTACTTCTTCTCCACCACCCGTGGGAGTCATCATAGGAGGTGCATACCCATCTTCAATAGCCATCCATGCCCTATCATGTATTTGGCACACATATGCCTCCATCTTGCCTTTCCATGAGACATAATTCACACCGGTGAGGAGAGGAGGCCGTGTGCTTGAAGCACCCTCATGGCTGCCACCGTATCCACTCATTGTATGTAATGAATGAATTCAAATGAATGCAAAATGTATGAATGAGCACAAATCACACCAATGCAAAACACACCTAAAATGAGCTAGGATCACCTAAGTATATCTAGGAACCCGCTCTGATACCAATTGAAACAAATACGGTGTGTTCTAAATATGTTATCTAGAGGGGGGGTGAATAGATATTAACTATTATTACCCAATTTTCGCATGCAAGTCAATTTTGCGAAAATGCCCCTACTAGTCAAGAATACAAGCAAGTGTAATATAGTGTGGAATTTAAATAACACTTGATGTATACGTGGAAACCCAACCACTGGGAAAAACCACGGGCAGTTTAGTGCGCCACACTCGGACCTCCAAATCCACTAATCGAAATGGAGTTTACAACCTATGTAGACCTCGTCTAACACTCCATTCAATAACCCCCCACTTCTACCACTCGGGCCTTTAAAAGTGGCTCTAGTCCAATTGCTTGAGGCCTAAGCAACCTTAGCCTCAAGACTTAATTCTCTAAGAAGAGATTATGCAACCTATGTGAATATGTATGAATATTCAAATAACAAACAAGGCTAGGTAACCTTAGATGCTTATCTAGGATGATGATATAATCAATTTAATCAACCCTAGATATCAATTGCTAAATGATATGTCAAATAGCTTAGCTAATCAAGATTAAGCAAAAACCTAATTAGCTATAACAAAAACAACACTCAATTAATTCTCTATTCTTGTATTTATCATATGATCAACAACATACAAGTAAATTAAAAGAGCATATGCTTGATAGTAAAAATACTAAAATAAGATGAAATTAATCAAAATCTTACCAAGCATATTGTGATGATGCCAATCCAATCATAGATGCTTTCTATGTAGACATAGAGGATGCAATATGAAATTTGATGCAAAAAGGATTTGATTTGAGTGTTTAAAGGTGAGTTCTTGATTTGATTTTTTCTCAAAAATCTCTCTTGAAAGTTTAGGGTTCTAATAACTCAAGAAGATTATTCAGAGAATGAGAAAGTAAGATATTTATAGACATCAAGAATTGGGCATGTGAAAAGACAATTTTGCCCCTGAAACGCACCATTCGGCGGTTTCAATCGGCGGCCAGGCCGCCGATCACGACCGCCGAATTGAGCCCGTGAAGAACAGAGCATCAACGGTGGTTTCATTTGGCGGTTTCGTGACCGTCGATCCAACCGCCGAATTAGACCAAGAGATTAAAATCGATCAAGTATGAACGGCGGTTTCGAACGGCGGTCGTGACCGCCGATCGTGACCGCATAATTGCTTCAGACCAATCTGGACTGAAACGGCGGTTTCATTCGGCGGCCAGGCCGCCGATCACCAACAATGGTGAAAACCAAGGAGAAGCCAAGGGCATTCTCCATGGGCGGTCTTCACGTAAAACCAAGCACACATACGTGTGAGCGCGGACGTTTCCGAACACTATCGGGAAACGAATTACTAAGCACATATACACACAACAAGTTATAAAACAAAGTGCTAGTGTGTAAAGTGACATGTGAAGAGTATGCACACAAATGCAAGTATGCTAAGTGTGTGTGTGCTTACTAAATCTCTTCAAAGAAAAATCAAGCACAAGAAATTATACCTTTGGCGTGCTTGTCCCTTGAGGTCTTGAAAGGGCCTTCGAGCATGAAGTTCAAACACCTAAACTACCCTTACATTATCAACCCCAACATGTGGTTTGTCCATGAAATAAGCCAATCAACAAATGGGAATCCTTACAGTTGTCAATCCAATCAAGATTATATATCAAATTATCCTAAGCAAGAGTATAATCAACTAGTGGATATACATGTCAATCATATAATTCCTAGAATCTATTTATAAAATTAATAGAACACAAATAGAGATTAAAATATATTGTTGTATGCATAAATTCGCCAACCCGACACGTCATCAAAAAGAGTCAATAAAGATTGCCACGTCGTCAAAGTACCTCGAAACCAAAAAAGTCAGAAACACGCTCGCCGAAACTGGATATGTACTCGCCAAATCTAGATATATGGTCGCCGAAGAAACGAAACCCAGAACTAAATGTACTCGCTGCACCAGCTTACTGGGCCTAAACCCCGACTCGGCAGAAACACGGAAATAAACCCATAAACAACAAGGAATCAAGGGAGGAAAAGGTGAAGACCTATCTGTATCCGTAACAACGTGGGATTCCCAGTACGAATCTGAAAGGAGATCCTACTACAAGTAGGACTAAAATCAAGGGAAAAACCCTAAATATCATGTATAAATAGAACCACCTATCCCTCGAGAAGGGGGTTCAGAAGAGAGAGAGAAAAGAAAGAAAAAAGAAAGCAACTGTAAGAGAGATCTAAGCGTGTAATAAGGCAACGAAAACCTAGTATTATTTTTCTGCCCTCAGGGGCGCCGTGGTTTTTTCCCGTTCAAGGGTTTTCCACGTAAAATCTATCTTTTGCATGCGTTCTTAATTTTCTTGTTTTATATTAAATTGATATAATTGTTGAGTGCGTGGCAATCCAAAAATCACCGTCAACAATTGGCGCTAGAAGGAGGGGTTTACAAAAAACTTCGAGGAACCCTTGCGAATTAAAGAACATGAACATGAACATGAGCATGAGCAACGACAGTGACAGAGATGTTAACTCCAGCGGAGATCAGGTTATTGAACCAGCTGCACCGATAGGAGATAGGGCAGTAACGATCGGGGAACAATCGGCAGCAACACCAGGGACTAGGGCCGCCGACCCTGGGATTCTGCAGCACTTCCAAGCTGCGTTGGTAAACCTAATCAGCGAAGCCAACAAGATAAGGCTTTCGCTTCCCATCGGTTTGGGAGTCTCATCCCCTTATGAGTTAACTACCCCTGGAATCCATCCTCCCGGAAAGCTACGATCAGAAGTTCACATCGCAATCCCTGATACTCAAGCAAGACAATCCGCCGAGGAGACTCCCCAAGACCACCCAGAGTATTTCGAAAGGAGAAAACAAGGGAAAAGAAAAAGTGTGATGAAAGAAGAACCAACTGAGTCAGTTATTCTAGATGAAGCGGAACCAGACAAAACAGTAAAGATCGGAGCAAGGCTGGCTAAACAAGTTAAGAAAGATGTGACAAACTTGTTGAAGGAATATAGGGGGATTTTCGCTTGGTGCCACGAAGACATGCCAGGGATTAATATAAGTGTAATTTCGCACAATCTGGCTGTGAATGAGAAATGCAAGCCGGTTGTGCAAAAAAGGAGGAGTTTCAACCCAGAAAGAAGTGCAGCGATAAAGGAGGAAGTATCAAAATTGCTCGCCGCAAGGTCAATCAGAGAAGTTAAATACCCAGAATGGGTGGCGAATGTGGTCTTAGTGAAAAAGAAAAATAATCAATGGAGGATGTGCGTCGACTTCACTGATCTGAATAAAGCCTGCCCCAAGGATAGCTTCCCGCTACCAAGGATTGACCAGTTAGTCGATGCAACAACTGGACATGAAACGTTAAGCTTCATGGATGCATATTCAGGATATAACCAAATAAAGATGCACAAGCCAGACGAAGAGAAGACAGCGTTCACCACAGATCAGGGGTTGTATTGTTACACGGTCATGCCATTCGGCCTAAAAAACGCTGGGGCAACTTACCAGCGCTTGGTCAACAGAATGTTCGCCAGACAAATCGGGAGAAATATGGAAGTCTACGTTGACGATATGCTAACAAAAAGCACCACAGCGGATAGACATACAGATGACCTGAGGGAAACATTCGACGTGCTGGTCAAGTATGGAATGAAGTTGAATCCAGCAAAATGCGTATTCGGCATACCATCTGGGAGGTTTCTCGGATATCAAGTACATCAAAGGGGAATAGAGGTGAACGCTGAAAAAATCCAAGCACTAGCAAAAATGGTCTCGCCAAGAACTCTGAAAGACGTTCAAAAACTCACAGGGTGCTTAGCATCGCTGAGCAGATTCATAGCCAAATCAACAGACCGATGCCTACCATTTTTCAAAGCTCTAAAAAAGGGAAAGGGAATCGAGTGGAATGAGGAGTATGAAAAGGCTTTCCAAGCCTTGAAAGATTACCTGGGGCAAGCACCGCTGCTATCAAAACCAGAAACAGGAGAAACATTGTACATGTACTTGTCCGTCTCTGGAGCAGCCACAAGTTCCGTGCTAGTAAAACAGGAAGATGGGATCCAGAAACCAATATACTACACCAGCAAAGCACTGTTGCCAGCCGAAACCAGATACTCACTGGCTGAAAAATTGGCACTAGCTCTAATAACAGCAGCGAGGAAACTGAGGCCATATTTCCAGGCTCATAAAATCAGAGTATACACCAACTGCCCACTGAAGTTAATCCTGCAGAAACCAGAAGTATCCGGTCAATTAACAAAGTGGGCAATCGAGTTAAGTGAATTCGATGTAGAGTACCTCCCAAGGACAGCAATTAAAGCCCAGGCAGTGGCAGACTTTGTAGCAGAGTTCACCGAACCAAACGTGGAAGTAGCGAGAATGATGGAGGAACAAAATAAAAAAATATATAAATGGCAACTCCGCGTTGACGGCTTATCAAACACGCATGGCAGCGGGGCAGGGGTAGTAGTGTCAACCCCAGAAGGAGATTCAGTCGAATGTGCCTTGCGTTTTGACTTCAAAGCTACCAACAATCAAGCCGAGTACGAGGCACTCATAGCAGGTTTAAAAATTAGCACAGTCCTAGGAGCAGACGAAGTGGAAGTTTTTAGCGACTCTCAAGTTGTTGTCAATCAAGTACTAGATGAATACCAAGCAAGAGATGAGAGCATGATCACCTACCTGGAATTGGCAAAGGAGCTATTAAAAAGATTTAAAGAATACAGGATTGTTTATGTCCCCCGAGAAGAAAACGAGAAAGCTGATGCCTTGGCCAAACTGGCATCTGCCACAATCAGCATCTGGCCCAAAAATATTTCTATGATCCGCTTATTGCAGCCGAGTATAGTTAAAACAAAGGAAGTTGGGGCAGTCTTTGGCGAAAGGGACAGCTGGATCACACCAATCAAAGAATATCTCATCAATGATGTACTCCCAAGTGACCCGTTAGAAGCAAAGCGGCTGAAGTACAGAGCTACAAGATACTCAGTACTCAATGGAGAACTGTACAAAAGGGGATACTCGAGGGCACTGCAGAGATGTGTTGGGCCTGAAGAAGCAGAAGGTATCCTGAGAAGCATACATAGTGGAAATTGTGGGAACCACGCTGGGGGCGCCAGTTTAGCCCACAAAACATTAAGGCAGGGTTTTAACTGGCCAACACTGTTCGCCGACTCCAAAAGGGTGGCAGCGAGATGTGAGGCTTGTCAGAAAATTGCTAATAACATCCGACAGCCACCTGAACTCTTGCAAAGTATTACCTCGCCTTGGCCGTTCGCCATGTGGGGAATTGACTTGATCGGCCCAATGCCAACAGCAACTGGAGGAGCAAAACATGCCATAGTAGCTGTGGATTATTTTACAAAATGGGTAGAAGCCGAGCCATTGGTACACATAACTGAAGCAAACACTGTAAGCTTTGTGAAGAAAAATATCCTTTACAGATTCGGGATACCAAACACCATCATCACGGACAACGGGACCCAATTCGACGGGAGGAAATTCAGGGAGCTATGTGATAAGTACAGCATCAACAACTACTATGCCTCTCCAGCACACCCACAGATGAATGGCCAGACTGAAGCAGTAAACAAAATCATAAAACATAACCTGAAGGCTAAATTGGCAGTTAAAAAGGGCAGCTGGGCAGACGAATTACCACAGGTACTTTGGGCATACCGAACCACAGAAAGGAGTTCAACAGGCGAGACCCCATATTCCATGGCATATGAAGCTGAAGCTGTCATTCCCGTGGAAACATCTTTCTCTTCGCCGAGGGTGTAACTTTTTCAGCTAGAAATCAACATTGATATGCTAAAGTGCGGCCTAGATGAGTTAGAGGAAAGAAGAGAGCGCGCGCAAATAAGGAATACTGCGTACCAACATAGGGTAGCCAGATATTACAACTCACATGTGCGTGAAAGAAGGTTCTCGCTGGGCGACTTAGTGCTGAAAAGGGTGAACCAAGGAACAAAAGACAAAGCTGCAGGGTCACTCGCAGACAAATGGGAGGGGTCTTATCAGATTACAGGCATAGCTGGCCACGGGGCATATCGCATCACTCGAGAAGGTTTTGGCGAACTACCCCATCCATGCAATGCGCAGTACTTGAAGATATATTATCCATAACTTGGGGGTCAAATTTAGAATTGGTGTGAGCCTTTTATTTTTTCTTAGAACAGTTTTCGTTTTAGTATTTGTTTTCTTTTCTTTGTGATTATGTTAACAAAGTTGCAGGAATTATCCAAACAAAGAGTAATTTATTACTGAGAAATTTACAAAAGGACACTCACCGACATATGTCAATACCATTGCGTAAAGACGAGTTTCGTACTCGCAGCAGTGAGAATAAGTGACAACTCAACGAAATTAAAAGCAAGCCAAAAGCGACTTAGTCGCCATAGCCCAAGCTACAGAAATTGGGGATCGCCCCCACAAGGAGAATAAGATCTCCGGAGAAAAACTTGGTGTGGGCAAATACGCCCTGAATAAGCACCAAGTACGCCAGAACTCAGCAATGGCAGCTGAATAAATAAAAACATGTTAAAAGCTTGGTGTATGGTCGGATACATCCTGACAAACACTAAGTACGCCAAAATCCAGCAATGGCAGCTGAATACAAAATAAGTTAAAAACTTAGTGAAATGCTAAGTACGCCAAAATCCAGCAATGGCAGCTGAATACAAAATAAGTTAAAAACTTAGTGAAACGCTAAGTACGCCAAAATCCAGCAATGGCAGCTGAATACAAAATGTGCTAAAAACTTGGTGAAATACTGAGTAAGTCGAAAATTCAGTAAAAGCAGCTGAACAAAGAAAAAGTTTATAACTTCTTATAAATAAAGTTATTTACAATTAAAGAATTAAGAATGAAAATACAAAAAGTCAACTAGCTGCAGGCGGGCCCTCGCTATCTTCCTCATCTTCGATCTCCTCGTCTGAAGGCCAGGCGACTTCCTCATCCCCTTCTGGCATAAAACGCTCATAATCCCTTCCAGCAACAGGACCCAAGTCAGGCTCAGCACCAGAACCAGAAAAGCTGCCCTTCCGACCCGAATAATAAGTATTGAAGGTACGCTTGCTGGGGATTTCTAAATGCATAGGGTGAGGTTCAGTCATGTTGTAGCGACAGTGGGCTTTCCAACGTTTTATCTGCTCTTTAATCGAGTCCACTCCGCTGGCCATATGCTGTTGAAAAGACCGGTCAAAATGCCCCAGAGCTTTCTCATTGGAGTGATCCTTCATGGTGAAGAATTTCTTCGCCTGCCTCATGCCTTTTTCAAATTCACGCAATAAAAGCGCATCATAGGCAGGGGATCTCTTGAAACGATCAACCGATTCAACCTCCAGCACAGCCTTGAGATCGTTCAGAATAACTTCATGCGAGGACAACTGGTTGCGCAAGTCCAAGGCTTCACGTTCAGCTTTCTCCTTTGCCTCCTCAGCCAGTTGCTCAGCCTCAAAACGTGCTGCGAGTGATTCTTGATTAGCGGAGAGTTGCTCTCGCAGCAAACGAATCTCTTCCTCAGCAGCAGCTAATTTATCTTCAGCGACAAGTTAAGCTGAAAGATAGCCATCCGCAGATTCCCCCATCTGAGCGAGATGCTGAGTATGGATTTCCTCAGCAGAGAGTTTCTCAGCGGCCAAAATAGAAGTCTGTTCCCGCAGGCGTTTCACATCCCTCGAAAGGAAATTCCCTCGCCTGTAAGCGTCGGTCAACTCAGACATCATCTAAAAAAGAAAAACAGTCAAGTCAGGAAACATACGAATGAAAAATGCAAAACACGAATATCGCAAGAGACTCACCAGGGACTGGCAATCAAAGAAAAATTCCATCTTCTTGTTGCAGGATCTGCTCTTCATGTGCTCCCAACCCTCATCAATATAAACATTGTTGTTCATTATATGTGAGCAGATCTCTGCAGCCGTGAAATCTGAAAGAGACACACACCCCTCTCCCTCACCAACTCCGGTTGGATCCACGGGAGGAACTTCACGGGCAATACCCGAACCTGATGCAGAAGCCCCAGTTTGCTTCGATGGCCCTGACCTATCAGCTGGCCCCGGCTGACCAGATGGCCCAGGCTGATCAGCAGACGATACGTTCGGCTCATCTACAGTCGCTGGAGGAGAAGCTGCACCAGTTGGAGAGAAAGCAGGAACATTCAATTCACCAACTCTTTCAGGAGCTGGAGACGCTACCTCACTCATCCCTTTAGCGGGAGCTTCAGGCACAGTTGGATGAGTAGAAGGAATTCCGACGAACACAGGTCCATCAGCACCCTCCTCGTCAGAAGAAACGACATACTGCACGACTCTTGATGCCCGTTTCAAAGGTCGAGTAGTATGGTCAGGGGTACCCTCAGCCGGGCATTTTCCTCTACCAGTCCTAGGAGTTAGATCATTCGCAGGATCCAGAGGAATTTCAGGGACATCCGCGTCAAAAATAGGAGTATCACGGACTGGCCCTGAAACTCCAACTTTTTCTTTTCCCTTGCGGCTGGAGGTAGCTGCAGGAGTGGTCGCAGCAGAGGTATTCGCAGCAAGAATGTTCACAGCAGCCTCTGTGTACACAGGGGGTTGTTCCGATTCGACCCCACCCTCAGGAATATCACCAACTTCCTCGCCATCGGAGGGATCGCCGCCATCCAGACTAGCAAGTCCTTCCTTGGCCAAACCAGCAGCATGTCTTCTACTGGTTGCCTCAGAATTCTTTACTGCCCGGGCATGTTGATCGCAAACTGTGTCAAAATCGCACACTGTAAGAAAAATAAACAAAGTATCAACTAACAGAATAAGATAGTAAAACAAAGAAGGAGTGGACAAAGACTTACAGCGAGGAAGCCTTGCATGTAGGCGTGTGAAAATCCCCTCGGAAATCATTTTTTCCTCATCCAAGAGGAAAGACCTATCCCTTTCTCTCAAAGGGAGGACAGCTGCTGCGGCGAGGTGAGAAACCTCTCTATTCAGTAAAACAGGGGTCGCCTTCAACCAAGCTTCAGGCGATGTGAAGTGCCTGGGAACCTTCTTCGCCAAGAAATTGTGGTGACTACTGGCAGGCAAATCACGACCCCACTCGCCATCAACGAAAAACCATCTGTTCTTCCACCTCTTGTTCGAAGTAGGAAAACCCCAGATGAACCCCTTTTTCTTCTCATCACCGGAGATTTCTACTTGACCGGGGTTCGCCACACCCTCAGGAATCCAGCTCTTCACGGGTGAAGAGATAAGGAAATACGTACCACCATGGCCCGCCTACCTTAGAGTGTAAAAATGGCGGATTTCACGAGGAGTAGGGGGCCCGTAACCCTTCAACTTCCACATGAGGCACAGGCACATCAATATTCTGTAGCTATTTGGAGCGAGCTGTGCCGGCGTAATTTGAGCCTCCGCAAGAAATCTGGCGATGAAAGGCTGAAGAGGGAGAGTCACCCCACAGCTAAGCATGGCCCCGTAAATAGCGACTGCATTTTCGGGAGGATTCCACACAGCCCGGACGCTAGGTAAAATGAGATTCACTGAGTCTAGCAGGTCAAAACGACTCTTGTATTTACAAAGCTCAACCTCGCTGACCACGTTTACCTCCGTATCAAAAGAACACGGATGGTTTGGCGAGAAGCGTAGCCTATCCCTCTGATGGTCTTCAACATCGGAGTCGACAATCGTCTGCGCATCCAGCAGAGATTCACGTGGAACCCTAGAAGCGCGTCGTCTACTGCTTGTTGGTCTAGAAGATTTCGGCATTGTTGGAGAACCGCTGTTAGAAGATGAAGGAGAGATGTTAGGGATAAAAACATCTCCAGAAGATGGAACATAAACAGAAATTGGGACCGGAGAATCTGGACGAAAATTACGAATGAGAGATTCAATTTTGTCCGCAGTACTTTTATCACCAAGCTCCATGGCTTGCATCATTCGATTAAAAAGAGAAGAGCGTAAAGAATGGTCCATGGGAACTCACCGGAAAACCCTAGATTCGCGGAAGATTCGTAGAGAGGCAGGAATAATCGATTCCGGTGAACCGTCTGATAAATAGAAAACACAGGGAAATGACTGAAGCAAGCACTCGAAGGAACAAGGTAGATAAAAACGAAGAATCAAACTGTTCTTTTTTGCTCTGAGAAAACCAGTAGAGAAATAAAATGGAAAAAATGAAATGGAGAAAAGAAACGATCGGGCCTTAAAAAGAGGGAGTTTCGAAATTCAAAAAAGAAAATCAAGTAAAAAGATATGCAATTAATGAGAATGACAGCCACAGTGACCAGCCGCAATAGCCACCATCAGAAAACAGACACGTGGCATCTCGGGGAAAGCCAAGCGGTCAAAATGTCTCTTCGTCCGTCAAGTAAATAGGTGCGTCAACAATTATGTGGACCAAGTTGAAAGCTTGCACCAGAAGAATCAATTAATCAATACAGCGCGTGACAAAAAGGAAAGAAGGAGGTATTACAAAATGCATCGAAACCTTGTAAGTATAAAAATAAATACTACTCGCAGAGACAAACGAAGTAAGAAGAACAAATCATTCGCCCAGCTCGGAGTATTTATGGGGGTATTGTTGTATGCATAAATTCGCCAACCCGACACGTCATCAAAAAGAGTCAATAAAGATTGCCACGTCACTCATTGACCGGGTCAATAAAGGAAATGTGACAAGTCAATGTCAAAGTACCTCGAAACCAAAAAAGTCAGAAACACGCTCGCCGAAACTGGATATGTACTCGCCAAATCTAGATATATGGTCGCCGAAGAAACGAAACCCAGAAATAAATGTACTCGCTGCACCAGCTTACTGGGCCTAAACCGACTCGGCAGAAACACGGAAATAAACCCATAAACAACAAGGAATCAAAGGAGGAAAAGGTGAAGACCTATCTATATCCGTAACAACGTGGGATTCCCAGTACGAATCTGAAAGGAGATCCTACTACGAGTAGGACTAAAATCAAGGGAAAAACCCTAAATATCATGTATAAACAGAACCACCTATCCCTCGAGAAGGGGGTTCAGAAGAGAGAGAGAAAAGAGAGAAAAAAGAAAGCAACTGTAAGAGAGATCTAAGCGTGTAATAAGGCAACGAAAACCTAGTATTATTTTTCTGCCCTCAGGGGCGCCGTGGTTTTTTCCCGTTCAAGGGTTTTCCACGTAAAATCTGTCTTTTGCATGCGTTCTTAATTTTCTTGTTTTATATTAAATTGATATAATTGTTGAGTGCGTGGCAATCCAAAAATCACCGTAAACAATATTAAAGCTTAAGCAAATCCCAATCCAAATGTTCTCACATAAAAATCCCTAGAAAGGGGGTTTAATTACACATATTACAATCAAAGGGAAGGCAAGTAAAAGATTAGGAAATCACCTTTGGGTGTCCTTTTGTAAGCTTGATCCTTTCCTTGCCTTTGATGCTCCTTGAGCAAAGAGTGGATGATGAGGATGTGTCTAGATAGGTGGAGTCAAATGGGAAGTGACTAAGGAGATTTGTGGAGAAGATGGGAAGAAAGGAATGATTTGGGGAAATGAATCTAGATATTTAGATTAGGTAGGAGAGAAGTGGAGGCATTAGGAATGGTAGAAAGGAACTCTGTCAAGAATGGCCAACAGTTGTAAAATAGTGATGAATTTATAGGATTTTCAAAATAGGTCACGGGTGGTCAATTACCAAAATACACCTGGACTTTGTAATATTTCCATTTTGGCCCCTCTAGGGGGCCTTCTTGTAATTTGCCACCAAAATTCAGCCAATTAGGCGTGAACACAGAGATGTCGCTACTTCTTCCAAAGGCAACGAGAGTGGCGACCCAAATAACGGCATCATCATGTGTGGAAATCAACCTCCTGTTACCATGGCGACATCGAAAGACCAAGTGGCGACAACAGAGGGACACATGGCGACCAAAGGAGATATAGGGAGGCGTGATTGGTGTGGCATGATTCCGGTCGATTGGGCCATCGGAAAGATTATGACCGGGTTGTCGTTAATGTGGCCGTTGTTTTTCCACCAGAGTTGGCCGACGGTAGATCGGAAAAGGTGGTTGTCGAGGTGGCAGCATGATTTAAGGTTTGGAGGGATGCCTTGGCTGGTTCGCGTGAGAGGAAGAAGAAGGTGAATAGTGAAGGTGGGGTGCATTTAGCAGATGTGTGGGGTGTACTTAGACGCCAACCCGTTTGTCTCATGTGGGGTGCAATTAGTAGGAAGCTGGGGTACGTTTGGAGGCCTAGCTTGCCTCTTAAATGCACCATTTCATTAAATGGCAACGTGGGCTGCATGTGAGGTGCGTTAAGAAATGGGATGGGTAAAATTTAGAAGCCCAATACCCTTCACTTAGCCAAAACGCGCCGGATCACTGTGGTGACGTGGCATGCTCCCCCACTTTGCATGGCGAATTGCAATTTGGCCCCTGATCTCTTCCATATCTGCAATAACTTCAATTTTCCTTCAATAATTATATTTTTGCCCCTATTTCTCCAAAATTACCTCAATGCCCCTGAACTCTGTAAATACCTGAAAACACTTAATTTACACCATTAAATCACGAGATAATGCCCAAGAATCAAGCAAAAGGAGAATGAAGTAAGGGCCAAAATCATACCAATTTTGGTTCGATCATCTAGTTGTTTATTGCTCTCTTGAATCGATGAGATTCTCGTAATCTCGGCTCGATAATCGCGCTCTTCATCTAACTTCAATTGAGTGTCCGTTTCTATACATCCTAGGACGGCTCTCATGACAGGCTTAGAAGCCTCTTCTATACACCCTAGATTGGCTATAGTAGAATCGGTTGAGCCCGAGATAGATACATGAGCTTTATTGCTAGGGTCCTAACCGAGCAACCGACACTATACACCCTAGGTTGGTTGTTTCTGAGGGACCAATCACTAGTAGGCGGCCTCCTATACACCCTAGGTTGGCCCCTTGCTAGGGATAGATAGCCAACCTATACACCCTAGGTTGGCTACAGTGGTCAAAACGTGCATATTTACGAGTTTATTACATTTGCCCAAATGTTTGCTTTCTAATCCGTTAGCTCCCTAGTCTCCATCATATCTATCTTTCATTACATTCATATTCCATTTTTAGTTACATTTCTAGTTTCGGTTAAGTATTTGCTATTTCACATTTCATCATCATCAACCATTTATCTTTGTTGCATTAATATCACTTAAGTATAGATTAGTTTTAGCTAAATTCCAATCTCTGTGGACGACCCTTGCTTGCCACAATACATGTGTTTCCAAACCATTTAAGGCTTCGTGAGGTTTTATAAATATTGTTTGACAAGTGGATTTTAAATGCACACAAAAAGACTTTGTCAAAATGGCGCAATTGCCGGGGATCAACGTGTTTAGCTTTGATTAAGTTTTATTTGAGTAGTATTAGTGTTTTGTAGTATTATTCGTTCTTTCTTAAGATAACAAATTGGCTTTTGGAAATAGTGTGATTGCGTTGGGTAGTTTTTGTTTCACTGTATTTCAGGTTTCATGGACTATTCTTGGCAGAATTTAGGGCCAGGGTATGACCTATATATTAACCCATTTAGTGAAGATTAGGGGAATAATCGAGATTTCCAAGAGGGCTGCAATGAGGTTGGAAACCTTTCAGTTGAAGAAAAGCTTGCAGATCTTCTAAAGGACTATTTGCAAGGGGATGAAGAGACCATGTTATCTAATCAATGAGAGGTGGAAACTGTACAAGCGTCACAGACTTCGGATAAGGAGTGTTCCAACAACCTAGGATGCATTGATTCTTGTCAACTCGATAGGGGATTACTAGATGAAATGTTAGGAGAATTCATGCAATCAGCCCAACAAGATACACAAGAGGCACAGCTACTGCAGCAAGCACATGGAGAGAGTTGGGAAACATACATGTGGAAAAATGAGAGACAATCAAGTGAGATGGATGCCTCCATTCATAGAATTGAATTCCAAATTGGACAGTTAGCGGAAATGTTTCAGGAAAAAGAGAAGGGGAGATTCCCGAGCCAACCTGAGTAAGCTAGCGCAAGGGCAGTCCTTTGAAGTGGAAAGACCATGAGAGCCAGTAACAAGGAGGCTGCTAGAAAAGAGGATGAGGTTGTACAAAGAAAAGGAAAGGGTGAGAAGGAGTTGGAAACGGAGGACGATGTTGAGGTAGCAAGTCCGGAACCAATACCACAACTCCATAAGTCATCAAACCCCTATGTGCCATCTATACCATTTCCCGGAAGATTGAAGAACTCTAAAATGGATAAGTCACATCAGGACATCTATGACCTCCTTTCCAAAGTAACCATCAATTTGCCACTCTTGGATGCCATTCAGAAAATGTCGGCTTATGGAAAATTTTTCAAAGATTTGAACAAGGATAAAGAGACGTTTAGGCCGAAACAACAAGAGCTTCTAAATGAGAACGTAAGTGCCGTGATTCAGAGGACATTGCCTCAAAAAATGAAAGACCCAGGGAGTTTTATAATAGACATAACAATAGGTGGATCGAATTAAGAAACAGCGATGTTGGATTTGGGAGCAAGCATTAACCTCATGCCATTATCTGTCTATAAGAAGCTTGGTCTTAATGACCTTAGAAAAACCACCATGTCCCTTGTCTTAGCGGATGCTTCGGCAATGAGTCGTAGGGGTTTTGTCGAAAATGTGTTGATACAGATTGAGAAGCTAATCATACCTGCCGACTTTGTGTTGATTGACATGGATGAAGGTAGAGATGAGAGGGATGTGAAGTTACTCTTAGGTCTGCCCTGTGGGGAAAATACACGTGGCGGAAGCGAAAATAGGTTTTGTATATTTAAAAAATTTTCCTTTTAAAGATGAACCTTAACCCTTGATTAATTAACATATAATAAAAGTATTGTACCTTTTTCACGTGACGATTAATGTTGCGTCGATAGTAATCCGCATGATCTTCTAATCCAATCACGAACGTGAATCACCTAGGAGTGTGGGCTCCCTTTCTTTGAATTGTGTACCTGAGGATGGATAACAAAAAACTTTTTCTTTTGTTAGTCACAATAACCTTCCTAGAGAAAAACAAAGAACGTTCGGTCACTTGTGAATTATCAATCTTTTGATCGAAAATCGCGTGAACCTAATTCAAAGTTGTTCACAAAGCCTTTTGATGTAAAAGCTACTAGTGCACTATCGAAATAAAACGATTCTTCTCTCTTTTTTCTCTTGGCCGAAAATCACACACTATATATTAGAGTTGGATTAATTTTTCAAGCAAAAGAAAATCTCTCTTTCAAAAACTATGGTGGCCGAATTCTATAGTTCCAAAAACTATGGTGGCCGAATTCCATAGTTCCGCATAAGGTGATAGCCTAAATCTTCTCCCAAGTAGGATTTAGCTAATCAAATTAGTTACACTTGTTACAACTCTCAAATAGAACCCAAAAAGGTTGATGAAGCCTTGGAAGATGAGTTTTGGGTTCTTGCCATGTAAGAAGAGCTAAACCAATTTGAGAGAAATGAGGTTTGGACTCTTGTTCCTAGACCTAGAAACACCAATGTCATAGGCACTAAATGGGTGTTTAGGAACAAATCCGATGAGGATGGCAACATTGTGCGAAACAAGGCAAGGCTTGTTGCACAAGGATACTCTCAAATTGAGGGTATTGACTTTGAGGAGACTTTTGCTCCCGTTGCCCGTCTTGAGTCCATAAGGCTTCTCTTATCCATTTCTTGTGTGTACAAGTTCAAGTTACACCAAATGGATATCAAGAGTGCCTTCCTCAATGGCTTATTGCATGAGGAAGTGTTTGTTGAGCAACCCAAGGGGTTTGTGGATCCACACCACCCCTCTCATGTCTATCGCCTCAAGAAGGCTCTATATGGGTTGAAACAAGCACCAAGGGCTTGGTATGAGTGCCTCACCCTTTATCTTGTTGACAACGGCTACTCTAGAGGTAGTGTTGACAAGACTTTGTTCATCAAGTGCACTAAAGATGAGCTATTCATAACTCAAATTTATGTTGATGACATTGTATTTGGTTCCACCAACCAATCCAAAGTTAGACAATTTGTTAATGTCATGTCTCATGAGTTTGAAATGAGCATGGTTGGTGAACTAAATTACTTGTAAGGATTCCCGATTTGTTGATTGGCTTATTTCGTGGACAAACCACATGTTGGGGATTGTATGTAAGGGTAGCTTTAGTGATAGATATTCAAGCTCAAGACCCTCTCATGTCCTCAAGGTTGATAAGCACCAAAGGTAAACTTCTATGTGCTTAATTTGCTTTGAAGAGATTAGATGCACACACACATTCACATCTCATGCATAATTCATTCTCTTGTATGTTGTGTATGTGTTGTTATTTTGTGCTCATTAATGCTCATTAACATCTCTTCTTACATGCTTTACATGATTGCATCTTGTATGACCAATGCCATGCCATGCATGGTTTTTAAGATTTCATACATAGTGTCAGGCACTGTACAAAGCGCTGTTGGAAGCGCTGTTCGTACAGCGCCCATCCTGACCTGGTCGAAAATGCATTTTTAAATGCATCAGGTCTGATGCAATTTTGGAAGGCGCTGTATGAGCGCTGTACAAAGCGTTGTTCGTACAGCGCCCCTCTGTTTTCCCGTGAGAACAGAGTAGGGGCGCTGTACAGGCGCTGTACAAGAGGCGCTGTACAGGCGCTGTACAAGAGGCGCTCTACGTACAGCGCCCAAGGCAAAAATAGGTGTAACTTATTCAAAACGACCACACTTTGTTTTGACACCCTATATATATGCCACTTTGACTTTAGGTCAATGATGTGAGTTGATTATCAGATTTCATACTTAGAATATTTTTCAAGAAAAGAAAGATACAAAAGAACTCACCTTTAACCACTCAAATCAAATCCCTTGTGCATCAAATTTCATATTGCATCTTCTATGTCTAGATAGAAAGCATCCATGATTGGGTTTGCATCATCACAACTTGCTTGGTAAGATTTTGATTAAGTTCATCTTATTTGAGTATTTTTATTATCAAGCTATTCTCTTTAATTTACTTGTATGTTTTGATCATATGATAAATACAAGATTAGAGAATTAATTGTGATGAATTGATTGAGTGTTGTTTGTGATAGCTAATTAGGTTTTTAATTAATCTTGATTAGCTAAGCTATTTGACATGTCATTTAGCAATTGATATCTAGGGTTGATTTAAATTGATTATCTCATCATCCTAGATAAGCATCTAAGGTTCCCTAGCCTTGTTTGTTAATTGAATATTCATACATATTCACATAGGTTGCTGTAAGTGCCTCTTTTTTTATTGGCGTATTTCGTTGGCAAAATCACAATGGGGTTCTATATGTAAGGATAGCTTAGGATGGAAGAAAACCTCATTGCATGATCAAGAGCTTCAAGGAAGGTAGATTTCTTGACTTACTCTACTTTGAAGCGATGTAGTTGCACACACACACAACACTTGCATAACTCTTACTTGTATGTTGTGTTTGAAGTTTTTGTGCATCATTGGGTATTTAAATCTCTCTTCTTACATCTTGTGATTATAATGGCATATCTAGTTAGGCTTAGGATGCATTTCTTTTGACCCTTGCACTTTTGTTTGTGTGCTTAAGGGAGTGTGTGCGCTGGTCATGCGCTGGTGTCACCAGCGCAAGCTGACCAGCGCAACTAGTCCAGTGGACTACCGCTGGTCGTGCGCTGGTCTGCACCGGCGCTCTCCTCCAGCGCAACTCCTCCAGTAGGTTGTCGCTGTTGGTGCGCTGGTCGTCACCAGCGCAAGCTCCACCAGCGCATCTCGTCCAGAATGTTGCCGCTGGTCTTGCGCCCTTGAGGCGCGCCACTCGTCGAGCGCCCTTGCCAGTTAAAGGGCGTGCGCTGGTGAGTTGCGCTGGTCGTCCAGCGCTTCACCAGCGCAGCTGACGGGAATCTGAACCGTTTTTTTCAAAAACGATGTCACTTCACTTGGATCCCATTTATATATGTCTTGATAGTCTTGGCTCGGTTTGTAGAGCAAAAATTACACTTTTGAGAGCATGGTTGAGTATCTTCAAGCCAAGGTATCAAGACTTCATCTTTAAGCTTCCAAATCACAAAACCCTTCATATTGCATCTTTCATTTATCATCTAGCATAATTCTAGGTTGATTTCATCTAGGGTTTTTAGTTTTGCTCACATGACTTGTATCTAGAACATCATTCTCATATCTATATGTTCTTGCTTTACAAGATAGCTTCTTTATCACTTGAATTGATTCAAGATTGCATCTTTATGACTTGACTTAGTTTCAAGATTGTTTTATTGTGGTTTGTGAGTTGTATTGTGATAGATAATGCATATAGGATTTTGGTTGCTTATTTAGTGTTGGTTTATGCATGTCATCTAGTAATATGATATCTAGGATTGTCTAACATGTTCATCCTTGCCTAGATAAGCTTAAAATGTCTAACCTTGCATTTTTAGCATCTTGAGTATTTCACATATTCACCTTAGGTTGTGCTATCTCTTCACTTTAGAGACAAGTCTTGTATTTACCTCTTAGGTAGTTTGCAAGCAAGGGACTAGAGTCACTATTAAAGGCCCGCGGGTAGCAAAGACGGATTAGTAAATTTAGGTGTGATGTGGTCAACCTAATTTGTAATCGTATTTGCAAATAGTGGATTCGAGGTTCTCGTGTGGCGCACATAACAGCCCGTGGTTTTTCCCCGTGTGGGTTTCCACGTAAATATTGTGTGTCCTCAAATTTCCGCACTTGTATGTTTTTTGTATATTGACTAGATTGGGGCTTTTTCGTAATTTGGACTAATCTCGAAAAATTGGGTAAAATTGTTTAAAATCTATTCACCCCCCCTCTAGATTACTTTAGGACACGTTTATTATTTATTTTCAATTGGTATCAGAGCGGGTTCCTTAACATAATTAGGAGATCCCTTGCTCTTGTTAAAGTCTCTTGCATTTGTTTGCATTGTGGTGTGTGCTTAGTTTGTTTGTGTGCATTCATTTCATTCAAACCCAAACACAATGAGTGGAAATGGAATGGGAGGTGAGGGTGCCTCTAGCACAAGACCCCCCTTGCTCACCGGGGTCAATTACGCCTCATGGAAGGGCAAAATGGAAGCTTATGTGAGTCAAATTCATGATCGGGCATGGATGGCGATTGAAGATGGATACACTCCACCTATGATGACTCCTACGGGAGGTGGAGAGGAAGTCCTCAAGCCGAAGGCACAATGGACTCCACAAGAATTTGAGGCTTCAAAATGGAACAACAAAGCCATGCATGCAATCCTATGTGCCATGGATGACAACCAATACAAGCTCATTCAAACTACAAGGATAGCAAAGGAAGCTTGGGATATATTAGAGACGGCTCATGAAGGAACCGATGTGGTTAAGGATTCCAAGCTTCAAGTTCTCCAAACGCAATTTGAGACCATAAGGATGGAGGATGATGAGTGCTTCAATGACTTCCAAGTGAAGCTCATGGATATAGTAAACCAAAGTCACCAACTTGGTGATCCCTACTCGGATAGAAGAATTAAACAAAAGATCATGAGGTCACTTCCCGAGAGGTTTGAATCCAAAGTGACGGCATTGGAGGAAAATAGTGACTACTCAAGAATGAAGCCAAGTGAAGTCATTGGAAGGCTCTTGGCGTATGAATCTAGGAAAGGTCCTACAACTACACCTCCAAAGAAGCAAAAGAGTCTTGCCTTGAAGAGTGTCAAGGTTGAGAAAGATGAAGAAGACTCGGATGAAGAAATTGCTTTGATGGCAAAGAAGTTCAAGCAATTCATGAGATTTGAGAAGAGAGGGTTTGGCTCCAAGGGAAAGTTTGTAAAGAAGAAGGCTCCTTTCAAGAAAGTGGAGCAAGCTCAAGAGAAAGACCATAAGAAGGGTGTCCAATGCTATGAGTGTAGTGGGTTTGGACACATTGCTCCCGAATGTGCAAATTTGAAGAAGAAGAAAGGAAGAGCCATGGCGGTTACTTGGAGTGATAGTGATGACCTAGAAGATGAAGACAAGTCTTCGGATGATGAGGAAGACCAAGTTGCCAACTTCATTGCTTTCTCATCCTCTCACAATAGCAATGAAGTTATGAGTGATAAAGAAGAGGAAGATGACAAGCAAGAAGAAGTGGATGAAAATGACTCAAATGGTGGGAGTAACTCCTCAACGTCAAATTTTGAGTTTGATGAAGAGATGGACTATGATGACTTCATGAGATTCTTTGAGAACTCAAGATTGAAGAAGAAAAAGGAGATACAAAAGTTGAAAGGGGAGAAGCTTGAGTTGACATCCAAAGTGACTCATTTGAGCAAGGAAATGAGTAAGGCAAAGGAGATAGAAGAAGGGTTGAAGATGGAGTTAGTCTTGGTCAAGAAAAGTGAACAAAGCTTGGGGAAAGAGCTCATGGAAGCAAAAGAGTTGATTGCTAAGATGACTTCCGGAACCGAGAAGCTTGACAAGATGCTATCTTGTGGGAAGAGTCCTAGTGACAAGAAGGGGTTAGGATATGTGGAAGAAATGGAAGCCACATCCTTGAAGAAGACAACTTTTGTCAAGAGCAAGGAGGTTGAGAATGTTCAAACCCCTCAACAAACAACCAAGTGGGTTGAAGTCGGTGAATCCTCCAAGCAAGCACAAGCAAGGATTCCAACTAGAGCTCCTCCTCAACCTAGAGCTCCACAACCAAGACCTCCTCAACCTAGAGCTCCACAACCAAGACCTCCTCAACCTAGAGCTCCACTACCAAGACCTCCACAACAAAGGATCCCACAAGCTCAACATGGGGTCTTTCATGCTCAACCTAGAAGACATGCCAACTTGGCTCAACCACAAAGGAGAGAGTTGCCTCAACATCAAATAGCAACTCAAAATAGAAGGAGGCCACAAATGTTTGCTCAAGGCTATGGTATGAATTCCTACTTTACTCCTACTTGCCATTTTTGTGGAATTGAAGGCCATATTAGGCCTAATTGTCTTAAGTATATTAAATTGTGTAGAAGAGAAAGTATGATTGAGAAAAATATGCTTAGAAGAGCCACAATGCATGCACCTAGAAATTTTAGAGCTAATGGACCAATGGCTCCTAGGAATGACCATGTTTCACCTAGGATGAGTAGACATAATGACTATTATTGCTATGTGGCCCAAGTTGCCTTAAAAGCAAATGCCTCTAACACTTGGTACCTTGATAGTGGGTGTTCTAGGCACATGACCGGAAACAAGAGTTTCTTTGAATCTCTTGTGATGGAGGATGGTGGGTATGTCACCTTTGGTGATGGATCTAAGAAAAAGGTCATAGGGAAAGGTAATATATCTATTCCCGGTTTACCCTCCTTGCCCAATGCTCTCTATGTTGATGGCTTGCAAGCCAATCTCATTAGTATATCACACTTAAGTGATGAAGGGCTTTCGGTTATGTTTGGAAAAGTTGATTGCTCTATTCTTAAGGAAAATGGGCAAGTTTTGTTGAAAGGCAAGAGATCAAGTGACAATTGTTATTGTCTTGAGTCTAATCTCATCTCTTGTAACTTGTCTACTAGTGAGCAAATTGAGGTGTGGCACCAAAGACTTGGCCATATGAACTATAGGGACTTGAAAGTCCTTGATAGGTTGAATGTTGTTAGGGGCCTTCCCAAGTTTGGGAAAAAGGTTGAGGGAGTTTGTGGACCTTGTCAACAAGGAAAGCAAACTAAGAGTGTGCACAAGAAAGGCAAATACCTCTCCACCAAAGAGCCATTGGAGCTCATCCATATGGACCTTATGGGTCCCATTCAAACCGAAAGTTTAGGTGGTAGAAGGTACATTCTTGTTGTTGTTGATGACTTCTCTAGGTTTACTTGGACTTACTTCCTTAGAGAAAAGTCCGAAGCCTTTGAGAAATTCAAAATGCTTTGTGTCAAAATTCAAAATGAGAAAACTTCTCACATTAAAAGCATTAAGAAAATTAGAAGTGATCATGGGAAAGAATTTGAAAATGCTAAGTTTGAAAATTTTTGCAATAGCTTAGGCATTTCCCATGAATTTTCGGCCCCTAGGACTCCTCAACAAAATGGTGTTGTTGAGAGGAAGAATAGAGTCCTCCAAGAGATGGCCCGTGTGATGTTGCTTAGCAACAAAGTCCCTAGAAATCTTTGGGCCGAAGCCATCAATACGGCTTGCTACATAGGGAATAGAGTTTTCCTTAGGCCCGGGACTAAACAAACATCCTATGAGTTATGGAAGGGTAGAAAACCCAATGTGAGCTACTTCCACATCTTTGGGAGTAAGTGCTATATACTAAATGACCGGGATCAACTTGGCAAGTTTGATGCCAAGAGTGATGAGGGTATTTTCATTGGGTATGCACTTAATAGCAAGGCCTATAGAGTTTTTAATCTAAAGACTCAAAGTGTTATGGAATCATCAAATGTTGTCTTTGATGATTGTAGGCCCAAACATGATGACCATGAGGAGGATGTTTGTGAGGTGAATGACCTTCCTTTGAAGGAAAGTGGTGAGACTTCTAGTGGTGTGAAGTCAAACCAAGATGAAGAGGATGATTTGCCTCTTAATAGAGTTCCCCCTTTGGACTCTAATGAACCCGCTCCTTGGGTTAGAAAGCTCCATGATAAGGATGATATCATTGGAGAAGTTAGAGAGGGTGTTAGGACTAGGCGTCAAATAGCTAATCAAATTAGCTACACTTGTTACACCTCTCAAATAGAACCCAAAAAGGTTGATGAAGCCTTGGAAGATGAGTTTTGGGTTCTTGCCATGCAAGAAGAGCTAAACCAATTTGAGAGAAATGAGGTTTGGACTCTTGTTCCTAGACCCAAAAACACCAATGTCATAGGAACTAAATGGGTGTTTAGGAACAAATCCGATGAGGATGGCAACATTGTGCGAAACAAGGCAAGGCTTGTTGCACAAGGATACTCTCAAATTGAGGGTATTGACTTTGAGGAGACTTTTGCTCCCGTTGCCCGTCTTGAGTCCATAAGGCTTCTCTTATCCATTTCTTGTGTGTACAAGTTCAAGTTACAACAAATGGATGTCAAGAGTGCCTTCCTCAATGGCTTATTGCATGAGGAAGTGTTTGTTGAGCAACCCAAGGGGTTTGTGGATCCACACCACCCCTCTCATGTCTATCGCCTCAAGAAGGCTCTATATGGGTTGAAACAAGCACCGAGGGCTTGGTATGAGCGCCTCACTCTTTATCTTGTTGACAATGGCTACTCAAGAGGTAGTGTTGACAAGACTTTGTTCATCAAGTGCACTAAAGATGAGCTATTCATAGCTCAAATTTATGTTGATGACATTGTATTTGGTTCCACCAACCAATCCAAAGTTAGACAATTTGTTGATGTCATGTCTCATGAGTTTGAAATGAGCATGGTTGGTGAACTAAATTATTTCCTAGGCTTGCAAATCAAGCAAATGCATGATGGGATCTTTATATCCCAAGCTAAGTATGCTAAGAGCCTAGTGAAAAAGTTTGGCCTTGAGAATGCCAAACATTGTGACACACCCATGAGCACCACCTTGAAACTTAGCAAAGATGCTAGTGGAAAGGATGTGGAACAAAGTCTATATCGTGGCATGATAGGTAGCTTGCTTTACTTGACCGCAAGTAGGCCCGATATTTGTTTTAGTGTGGGTGTTTGTGCTAGGTACCAAGCTAATCCCAAAGAGTCTCACCTTGTGCGGTGAAGAGGATCATTCGGTTTGTGAATGGTACCTCAAATCATGGGATATGGTACTCCTTTGACACTAATCCAAGTCTTGTTGGATTTAGTGATGCCGATTGGGCGGGAAATTGTGATGATAGGAAGAGTACATCGGGCGGTTGCTTCTTCCTTGGGAACAATTTGGTTTCTTGGTTTTGCAAGAAGCAAAACTCAATTTCCCTATCCACGGCCGAGGCGGAATATATTGCCGCCGGTAGTGCTTGCACTCAATTGATGTGGATGAAACAAATGCTAGCCGATTATGGCTTGGAGCAAGGTACTCTTACTTTATTTTGTGATAACATGAGTGCCATTAACATTTCTAAGAATCCCGTCCAACATTCTAGGACAAAGCACATTGACATTAGACACCATTTCATAAGAGAGCTAGTTGAGAGCAAAACCATTGCATTGGAACATGTGGGAACAAATGACCAACTAGCGGATTTGTTTACAAAGCCTTTAGACACCATTAGATTTGGGAACCTTAGCAAGTCTATTGGGATTTGTCAATTGGGTTGATTTGGTATGTCTTGACCCCATATGGGGAGCTCAAGCAAAGAGAGCAAAGTTGCATGATCATACATTGTGCCACATTGATATATTTTATGCCTCTTAGTTAATTGCTTGAGATGATTGGTTGTACATACTTATATGTATTTTTCTAAATAAGTGTGCTACATTGCCTTGCTTGCAATCCATGTCATATCTATGCTCAAACATGCATTTTTGGAATAGGAGATGTACTTCGGAAGTACTTTTTGAATCACCTTTAATTGATCTCCATGACATGATGATTCTTTTTAAATGACATACCTAAGTTGAAAAGTATGAGATGAAAATGTGAAATGTTTGATTGCAAATGTTAAATGCAAATTTGTGTGCAAAAGCAATATTGAGACTTAAATCGAAAGGATCCTAATATCCAAAGTCTCTCTTTCTTTATTTGTAGAACAAGGCTACTATCATACGGGTATCTCACCCGGAAAAATCAAATAGGGTGCAAAGTCGCTCATGTCTTGTTTTGCCTATAAAGTTGGATATAGTTGTTTGTCTTGAAATACTAAAATTCTATTTCCTTGCTTTTTCCATGATAAAGGGTGAAATTGGTTTGAATTCTTTTGGAAACCTTTGTTGTTTGCTTTACCAAATACCATTGCTTTGGTCTTAGATGCAACATGTCTTGCATGCAAAGCATTATTGTCACACATTTGTCATAAAATAAAACTCCCTGAATCTCTCTTACTTGATTGAGGTGCATAAAATTGCCTATTTGATTGCATATGTGTTCGTGCTACAAGCTCTCCTTGCTAATGCTTACCTATTAGGGGAGACTCCCTTTGCCTATCTCATGACAAAAAAGGGGAGTAGGTTTGGGGAGAATTTGTGCTTCTAGGCATTGCATTTAGGGGGAGTTGAGAGTGAGTAACCCATGATGGGAGATGATTGCATTTAGGGGGAGTTGCATTGCATTACATTGCTTGTTTGATTTTTTTTTGAAACCTTTTGAAATGACATTTCTTTTGTTATTAGCATCTCTCCCACACTTGTTCTTGGAAGGTATTTTTCTTGTTGATTGTGTGTAGGTTGGATTTCTTTTCTACAAGCTTGGATTTGACTTGAAGATGTTCAAGACTTAGACTAGGAGCTTAATTGTAATGTAGAAAACTTTTGTTGACCAATCTTTTATTTTGTGAGGATGCTATGTGAGTGGTGATTTTGTCACGAAATAGCCAAAGGGGGAGATTGTAAGTGCCTCTTTTTTTATTGGCGTATTTCGTTGGCAAAATCACAATGGGGTTCTATATGTAAGGATAGCTTAGGATGGAAGAAAACCTCATTGCATGATCAAGAGCTTCAAGGAAGGTAGATTTCTTGACTTACTCTACTTTGAAGAGATGTAGTTGCACACACACACAACACTTGCATAACTCTTACTTGTATGTTGTGTTTGAAGTTTTTGTGCATCATTGGGTATTTAAATCTCTCTTCTTACATCTTGTGATTATAATGGCATATCTAGTTAGGCTTAGGATGCATTTCTTTTGACCCTTGCACTTTTGTTTGTGTGCTTAAGGGAGTGTGTGCGCTGGTCATGCGCTGGTGTCACCAGCGCAAGCTGACCAGCGCAACTAGTCCAGTGGACTACCGCTGGTCGTGCGCTGGTCTGCACCGGCGCTCTCCTCCAGCGCAACTCCTCCAGTAGGTTGTCGCTGTTGGTGCGCTGGTCGTCACCAGCGCAAGCTCCACCAGCGCATCTCGTCCAGAATGTTGCCGCTGGTCTTGCGCCCTTGAGGCGCGCCACTCGTCGAGCGCCCTTGCCAGTTAAAGGGCGTGCGCTGGTGAGTTGCGCTGGTCGTCCAGCGCTTCACCAGCGCAGCTGACGGGAATCTGAACCGTTTTTTTCAAAAACGATGTCACTTCACTTGGATCCCATTTATATATGTCTTGATAGTCTTGGCTCGGTTTGTAGAGCAAAAATTACACTTTTGAGAGCATGGTTGAGTATCTTCAAGCCAAGGTATCAAGACTTCATCTTTAAGCTTCCAAATCACAAAACCCTTCATATTGCATCTTTCATTTATCATCTAGCATAATTCTAGGTTGATTTCATCTAGGGTTTTTAGTTTTGCTCACATGACTTGTATCTAGAACATCATTCTCATATCTATATGTTCTTGCTTTACAAGATAGCTTCTTTATCACTTGAATTGATTCAAGATTGCATCTTTATGACTTGACTTAGTTTCAAGATTGTTTTATTGTGGTTTGTGAGTTGTATTGTGATAGATAATGCATATAGGATTTTGGTTGCTTATTTAGTGTTGGTTTATGCATGTCATCTAGTAATATGATATCTAGGATTGTCTAACATGTTCATCCTTGCCTAGATAAGCTTAAAATGTCTAACCTTGCATTTTTAGCATCTTGAGTATTTCACATATTCACCTTAGGTTGTGCTATCTCTTCACTTTAGAGACAAGTCTTGTATTTACCTCTTAGGTAGTTTGCAAGCAAGGGACTAGAGTCACTATTAAAGGCCCGCGGGTAGCAAAGACGGATTAGTAAATTTAGGTGTGATGTGGTCAACCTAATTTGTAATCGTATTTGCAAATAGTGGATTCGAGGTTCTCGTGTGGCGCACATAACAGCCCGTGGTTTTTCCCCGTGTGGGTTTCCACGTAAATATTGTGTGTCCTCAAATTTCTGCACTTGTATGTTTTTTGTATATTGACTAGATTGGGGCTTTTTCGTAATTTGGACTAATCTCGAAAAATTGGGTAAAATTGTTTAAAATCTATTCACCCCCCCTCTAGATTACTTTAGGACACGTTTATTATTTATTTTCAGTTGCATAATCTCTTATTAGAGAATTAAGTCTTGAGGCTAAGGTTGCTTAGGCCTCAAGCAAATTGGAATAGGGTTGCTAATAAAGGCCCGCTGGGTAGAAGTGAGGGGTTACAGATCGGAGTGTTAGACGAGGTCTACATAGGTTGTAAACTTCATTTCAATTATTGATTTCGAGTTCCAAGTGTGGCGCACTAAACAGCCCGTGGTTTTTCCCAGTGGTTGGGTTTCCACGTATACATCAAGTGTCATTTTAATTCCGCACTATATTACACTTGCTTGTATTTTTGACTAGTAGGGACATTTTCGTAATATTGACTTGCATGCGAAAATTGGGTAATAATAGCTAAAATCTATTCCACCCCCTCTAGATTAATATTGAACACGCCTCTAGGACTTTCATTACTTCCTAGGCTTGCAAATCAAGCAAATGCATGATGGGATCTTCATATCCCAAGCTAAGTATGCAAAAAGCCTAGTGAAAAAGTTTGGTCTTGAGAATGCCAAACATTGTGACACACCCATGAGCACCACCTTGAAACTTAGCAAAGATGCAAGTGGAAAGGATGTTGATCAAAGTCTATATCGTGGCATGATAGGTAGCTTGCTTTACTTGACCGCAAGTAGGCCCGATATTTGTTTTAGTGTGGGTGTTTGTGCTAGGTACCAAGCTAATCCCAAAGAATCTCACCTTGTTGCGGTGAAGAGGATCATTCGGTTTGTGAATGGTACCTCAAATCATGGGATTTGGTACTCATTTGACACTAATCCAAGTCTAGTTGGATTTAATGATGCCGATTGGGCGGGAAATAGTGATGATAGGAAGAGTACATCGGGCGGTTGCTTATTCCTTGGAAACAATTTGATTTCTTGGTTTTGCAAGAAACAAAACTCTATTTCTCTATCCACGGCCGAGGCGGAATACATTGCCACCGGTAGTGCTTGCACTCAATTGATGTGGATGAAACAAATGCTAGCCGATTATGGCTTGGAGCAAGGTACTCTTACTTTATTTTGTGATAACATGAGTGCCATTAACATTTCTAAGAATCCCGTCCAACATTCTAGGACAAAGCACATTGACATTAGACACCATTTCATAAGAGAGCTAGTTGAGAGCAAAACCATTGCATTGGAACATGTGGGAACAAATGACCAACTAGCGGATTTGTTCACAAAGCCTTTAGACACCATTAGATTTGGGAACCTTAGCAAGTCTATTGAAATTTGTGTCTTGGTTTGATTTGGTTTGTCTTGACCCCAAATGGGGAGCTCAAGCAAAGAGAGCAAAGTTGCATGATCATGCATTGTGCTACATTGATATATTTTATGCCTCTTAATTAATTGCTTGAGATGATTGGTTGTACATACTTATATGTTTTTTTTAATAAGTGTGATACATTGACTTGCTTGCAATCCATGTCATATTTATGCTCAAACATGCATTTTTGGAATAGGAGATGTACCTTGGAAGTACTTTTTGAATGACCTTTAATTGATCTCCATGACATGATGATTCTTTTTAATGACATACTCAAATTGAAAAGCATGAAATGCAAAATGTGAATTGTTTGGTTACAAATGTTGAATGAAAATTTGTGTGCAAAAGCATTATTGAGACTCAAATCCAAAGTCTCTCTTTCTTTATTTGTAGAACAAGGCTACTATCATATGGGTATCTTACCCAGAAAAATCAAATAGGGTGCAAAGTCACTCATGTCTTGTTTTGCTTATAAAGTTGGATATAGTTGCTCTTTAAAATATGAAATGCTAAATCTCTATATCCTTGCTTTTTCCATGACAAATGGTGAAATTGGTTTGACTTCTTTTAGAAAACCTTTGTTGTTTGCTTTGCCAAATACCATTGCTTTTGATCTTGAATGCAACATGTCTTGCATGCGAAGCATCCTTGTCACACATTTTTTTTAAAAATAAAACTCCTTGATTCTCTCTTACTTGATTGAGATGCATAAAATCGCTTATATGGTTATGCATATGTGCTTGTGCTACAAGCTCTCTTTGCTAATGCTTACCTTTTAAGAGAGGCTCCCTTTGCCTATCTCATGACAAAAAGGGGGAGTAAGGTTTGGGGAGAATTTGTGCTTCTAGGCATTGCATTTAGGGGGAGTTGAGAGTGATTAACCCATGTTGGGAGATGATTGCATTTAGGGGGAGTTGCATTGCATTGCATGGTTACATTTTCTATTAAATGTATTGATTCTCTTTGGCAATTGTAATTTTTTTGTCACTAGCACCTCTCTCACTTGTTCTTGGAAGGTATATCTCCTGTTGATTGTGTGTAGGTTGGAATTTTCTACAAGCTTGAAATTATCTTGAAGATGTTCAAGACTTAAACTAGGAGCTTTATTGTATTGTAGAAAATTTTTGTTGACCATTTGATCGCGCTCCAAATGTTCACATTTAGCGCTCCCTTTTCCTATCTTTTTGTGCTTGTTTCTCGGGTAAAACCGGGTATTTAACGAATAAATAAGTGTTTCAGGTGATTAGGGAAGTTCAGGGGTAATTATGTAATTTTAGACAAATCAGGGGCTAAAGTGCAATAGTCGGGACTTTATTGAAGATTCTGTGAATAAGGGAAAGATCAGGGGTGCTAACTGCAATTAGCCAGCCAACGTACAGCAGTCAGCCACGTCAGCGCTGGAAAACGACGCAGTTTTGGCCTTATGCGCGTCACGCCTGACGTCATGCTGACGTCAGGTCGTCTTCTTCAGCAACCGGGTCAGCCCGACCCGGTTTAGACCCGACCCAAACCGGCGACAGACCCGATATTTCTCCGTCCATTTCCGACTATTTTTCGGCCACTTTTCCGGCGGTTCTCCGCCCAGATCGGAAGCCCACTCCACGGTGGTCACGTTGCACCCACTTTTAGCCTCCCATGCAAAGGTTTTCAACTTCAACAAATCTTCCAAACCTCCATGGATGTTCAAGCCTTCAAGCTTGGTTCAGCGGCCATTTTCCAGCGTTCCAGCACGTCCAAGCTCGCCAAAACTTCGCGGTTTCATGCCGCGGGAAAGTACCCGTGGTCCAGAAGGTCAGAACTCGCCGCCGACTCCAATTTCTTCACGGCGAGCTCTGACGGCGGGCACAAGCTCGCCGGCCAGCAGTTCTGAACTCGCCCGGACGACCGACTTGGAGGATATTTCGTCCAAATCCTCCCCAAAACAGTTCCCTATATATATTCATCTTTTGTAAACCTAAAACACACCTCCCAAATATCCAAATATAGACTAAAGGCTCCTAATTAGCTTAGTATAGCTTAGAGTAGTTTAGTGTAATGTAACTTAATTCACACCTCCCACACCACCTTAGTTATTTTATGTAACTAATATTGATGTTGGGGTTTGGTGTACTTTGTATATTATCTATTATATTTGTTGGTTTTCTATGGTTGAGCTTTAATTTATATATGTGTTGATTGAATTAACAAATTCATAAGCATGTAATACAATTTAGTTCATGCATGAATGATTATTAATGCATGTGTCTTTATTAATGGTTTTAGACTATCCTAGGTAATCCATAGAAATCAACTAATTGATTGGATGATTGTACTTGTACACCAATATCCCAACATCCCATCTCTCATTACCACTTTTGCAAGACCATTGCATTAGATGGTAATTAGTTAGTAATTAGTTAGTTAGTTAGTGTAACTTAGATAAAATGCCATCATAGTTTAATTTAGTTATTAGCTAGTGTAATTGCTTACATGCCATCCTCCACCATTTACTTTTCTTGCATGTAAATATGTTGTAAATAATGTGATTAGTATATAATAACGTATAAGACTAAAACCGATAAAAGGTACCTCACGAATTCCCTATGGAACGAACCGTACTTGCCGCTATGCGATCGTAACGATCCGTGCGCTTGCGGATAAACATACGCGCCCCATTTATTTTACGATAGTTTATAGAACTATGGCGTGTCCCGCGTGTGCCGATCAAGTTATTGGCGCCGCCGGGGATACTTTATTAGAACCGTTCCGGGGCGTGTCACCATTTTTTTTGTTTTGTGAGGATGTTATGTGAGTGGTGATTTTGTCACGAAATAGCCAAAGGGGGAGATTGTAAGTGCCTCACTTTTGATTGGCATATTTCGTTGACAAAATCACAATGGGGTTCTATATGTAATGGTAGCTTAGAAATGAAGAAAACCTCATTCTGTGATCAAGAGCTTCAAGGAAGGTAGTTCTCTTGACTTAACTCTATTTTGAAGAGATATAGTTGCACACACTTACAAATCCATGCATGATCATATTCTTGTTGGTTGTGTGTAATTATTAATGTGTTTGCATCTTAGTTTGATTTGCCATGTCATGATAGGCATTAGATTGCATTCACATGCCACTTATCACTCTTGCACTTCATGTTTACTTTTCTTTAGTGTGTTGTAATTCGTTTCCGAGATGATTCGGAAATGTCCACGCATGCACGATGGTGTACTTGTTAAGCGTGAAGACCGCTTTCGGAGAATGCCTTAGCTTCTCCTTTGATTTCTCAAAGTTTGGGGAAACGGCGGTTGAATTCGGCGGCCAGACCGCCGAATGAAACCGCCGACAGAAAATGGAATTCTGTTCCATTTTCTGCGGTTGAATCGGTGGCCATAAATTCGACCGCCGAATCAATTCAGTATCATGATTGTAATTGTACGGTTTCAAACGGCGGCCTGACCGCCGAATGAAACCGCCGTTTTGACCTGGTGGTTTCTGTCCCTAATGTGCGGTTTGATCGGCGGTCATATTCTCGACCGCCGAATGATTCCAGAATGTCATCTGGAAATGTACGGTTGTGTTCGGTGGCCTGACCGCCGAACCAAACTGCCGATCTAGTGTTTGAGTCGAGATGGTTGGTTTTCTGCTGTCTAATTCGGCGGCCTGACCGCCGAATGAAACCGCCGATGTCGCGCTTTCAGGCATTTTTTTCAAAACGACATCACTTCATTTGGATCACATATATATGTGTCTTGTTTGCCTTGGCTCGATTTTTAGAGCAAAAACTACACATTTGAGAGCTTCTTGAGCATCTTCCACTCTAAGGAATCAAGACTCCATCTTTAAGGTTCCAAATCACAAAAACCCTTCATCTCGCATCTTTCATACATCATCTAGCATGATTATAGGTTGATTTCATTTAGGGTTTTTATTATTGCTCACATGACTTGTATCTAGAACATCACTCTCATATCTATATGTTCTTGTTTTACAAGATAGCTTTTTTATCACTTGAATTGATTCAAGATTGCATCTTTATGACTTGACTTAGTTTCAAGATTGCTTTTATTGTGGTTTGTGAGTTGTATTGTGCTAGATAGAGCATGTAGGATTTTGGTTGCTTATTTGGTTATACTATATGCATGTCATCTAGCAAAATGATATCTAGGAATGTCTAACATGTTCATCCATGCCTAGATAAGCTTGAATGTCTAACCTTGCATTTTAGCATCTTGAGTATGTCACATATTCACATTAGGTTGTTTTATCTCTTCTTTTAGAGTCAAGTCTTGTAGTTACTATTGTGATAGTTTTGCAAGCATGGACTAGATTCACTCTTGAAGGCCTGCGGGTAGTAGTGGTAGATTAGTAACCGTGTGTGGTTTGACTTGGTCAACCTAGGTTGTAATTGCCATTACAATTAGTGGATTGAGGTTCAGGTGTGGCGCACTCATCAGCCCGTGGTTTTTCCCGTGCGGGTTTCCACGTAAATATTGTGTGTCCTTTATTTTCCGCTTTGTATCTAGTTTGGGGATTTTTCTTAAAATTGACTAATAACAAAAATTGGTTAAAAGAATTGAATATAATCTATTCACCCCCCCTCTAGATTACTTTAGGACACGTTTATATATATTTTTCAAATTTTATTTATTTAATCAAATAAGAAGTCTTTTTATTGAAGTCAATAAAAGAATAAAAATACTTATGAGTTGTATTAGGGTTAGGAGTCTAAAGTTGATGTGAATTAGGGTGCGACACAAATCCTTTTTTGTAGAGGAATTGCGGCAACCCTAAGACAACAACATGTAGATTTCGGCAACCCTAAAGGAAAAAGGAGAAGAAAATTCGGCCACCCTATATAAGAAAGAATATAGGGTTCAGCCACCCTAAGTTTGAATGGATAAAAAATTTTCTTCTTCTTCTCGTACTGATAGAAAACCGTTTGATTATTCGGCCAAGACAAAAAAGAGAGAAGAGATTATTCTTTTGATAGTACACTAATTGCTTATTCATCAATAGGCTTGTGTGTACAACATCGAATTAGGTTCACGCGAGTTTCGATCATTAGATTGAGAACTCAAAAGTGACCGGAATAATCTTTGTAGTCTTTTGGTTGTTTTGTGACTAACAATAAGAAAAAGAAAGTTTGTTTGTCCATTCTCAGATACGCAATTCAAAGAAAAGGGAGACCACGCTCCTAGGTGATTCACATTCGTGCTAGGATTGAAGATCTTGCGGATTACCATCGACGTAAGTCAATCGGATCACGCAACAAAAGGTATTCAACTTTTTGTTACCTTATATGTATGTTTAATTAATTTAAAGGGTTAAGGTTCATCAAAGGAAAATTTTTAAAACCATACTAAATGTATTTTAGTCTCGCTTCCGCTGCATTGACCGTATTTTTCCCTACATTTGGTATCAGAGCCTAGGTTGAACCCTTTTAATTAATTAACGTATATATACGTGAATCTATTTCTTTTTATTATGATTATGCATGTTTAGAAAGAGATGGCACTCTAGGTTTTCGCATATATAATTACATGTGGATGTATGGTTTTATATTTTTTTTTTTATGTGGATTGTTATTGCTCGATTTTGGTCCTAGATTTTCAATGTATTTTTGTTATGGAATTGTAACAAGAAGGGTGGTCTATCATCGCCATAATTCCTTCTTGGTAGTTGCTATTTTTTCTATTTTAGTGTATTAATATTAACTATTAAGTGCAGTTTTTTTAATTTTATTGTATTAAATTTTAGTGCAGTTTTTATGTAATTAAAATACTGCCGTGATTAAAAAAAAAAAAAAAAAAAAACTGCATTATTTTATTGTTTAAATAAAGTTGTAATACGTTCAAACATCGAAGATTCGAAGACTTGAAGAAAAAGGAAGCAACCGGAACCAAGAACGAGCACCGTGCGCACCCTAGGATTGGATTGGGCTGCGCATGGCAAGCCCAAATCATGGTGGGCTGCGCACAGCAGCCCTATATGTCCTCATGGGTTGCGCACGGCAGCCCCTTTGTGGGGTTGTGGTATGTGCACGCCTATGGGGGCCAGCCGAGGGATGAGCGTATGGTTGATGGCCACTTGAAGATCTTGTATTCCTAAACAATTGTAATTTACTTGCTTTTCTAGGATGGACCAAAATTGTTGCTATTTATTTTTTGCATAAATATTACAATATTTGTTATTGTATGATAACATGACATATAGAATAGGAGTGCCACTCATATATCTCTTTTGGTATGAACATGCATTGAATGATTTAGGTATCTAAATTGGCATCTAGATAACTTGGTAAATCATTTTATGGGATTTAATCACACGCCTTAAATAATTGAGTGGGAGAAGGTGTTTTGTAACACCTATGGCCTCCAAGGTTAGTTGAGCTTTATTATTTATTGGTAATCCCCCCAAGGGGCGTCCATGAATGGAATTTAGCAATATACTTCCTTACAAGGATAGACTAGACAATTGACTCAAACGAGATCTACTCCCCAAGGAGGGATTTTCGTGAGATAAAATTGAGGGTCGATATCTTGGTAACGCACTCAATGTAATTTTATTGATATCCTCCCAAGAGTTCTTGTCAGTAAAATTGCAAGGCTAAAATTGAAAACGCTGGTTGTTATGTTAACAATTAGGTGGGACCTAGTCTAACTAGTAAATGGTGCGAACTCCCAAAGGAGGCGTAACGTTTATAGGTGTTGGATCACCGTTGAATTTTAATGATTGAGTTATTTATTTAATTCAAGATAAATATTTAAAAGTGCTTTATCATGATTATTTACTTATATATGTTTTGTTTTATTCAGAAATCATGACCCCATCACTTATGAACATCCTGAAAGATAACACTTTAACTGGAGATAATTATGTCACATGGAAAAGGAAAATTGGGTTGTTGCTGCAAAGTGAAAAACATAAGTTTGTTCTAACTACTCCTAAACCACCTGCTCCTAATAATGAATCTAGCATAATGCAAAGAGATGAGTATGAGCAGTGGAAGACTTCAGATGATATGGCCAAATGTTATATTATGGCTACTATCTCCGACGTGTTGCAACAGCAGCATGAAGGAATGGAGTCTGCTGCTGATATAATGATGTCTCTAGAGGAGACGTTTGCTATGAAGTCCAGGACGACTAAGAGAGAGGCAGTGACTGCTTTTATGAATCTTAGGATGAAACCTGGACAGGCTGTGAAGGATCACATGATGAAAGTCATAGCGCATCTCAACATTGCTGAACTGCATGGCGCTGAGATAGATGGTGAGACAAAAATTGATATGGTTGTCAATTCATTGTCAGATTCCTTTGATCAGTTCAAATTGGACTACACTTTGAACAAAAAGGAATACACCTTACAAGGCTTGATGCAAGATGTTCAAAGCCCTGAAAAGATCCTTGTGAAAAGCAAAGGTCAAGAGATTCATATGGTTGGTAAAGTTGCTACTGTTAAGACCCGTCAGAAGGTCAAGAAACAACAGAAGAAAAAGCAACTTGGGCCTACCAAGAAGGAGACCAAGAAAGTAACCAAGATCAAAGGGAAATGCTTCCTTTGTGGTGAAAAGGGACATTGGAAAAGAAATTTCCCAAAGTCCCAGAATAAGAAGGAAGAAGGTAATGTTAATTATCTTGAAACATATTTTCTGGCAGATTCTACTGATTCTTGGATCATAGATTCTGGAGCCACTAATCATGTTTGTTATTCCTTGCAGGGGTTGTAAGAAAGGAGAAGGCTGAGTAAGAATGAAATCAATTTGTGCTTGGGCAACGGAACGTTAGTGTCTGCAAGTGCAGTGGGTGATATTAGAGTTTATTTGGATTCTAGAAGGCATTTAGATTTGATAGACGTTTATTATGTACCTCAATTCAAGAGGAATTTAATTTCAGTTTCTTGTTTAAATAAATTTGGATATTCGGTTATTTTTAATAAAGTTTTTATTATTAGTAAGAATGACAAAATTATTTACCAAGGTACATTGGAAAATGGTCTATACTTCTTGCATAGAAATATCTCTCACTCGTTAGACACAGAAATAACGGAACCTAATCATAAAAGAGTAAAATTATCAATAGATGAAACCTACCTATGGCATTTACGCCTAGGTCATGTTAACCTTAATAGGATTAAAAGATTGGTAAGTGACGGACCTTTAAGTGACTTAAAGGTTGATGATCTACCAACTTGTGAATCTTGTTTGGAAGGTAAAATGACCAAAAGGTCGTTCTTGGCCAAAGGTGCAAGAGCCACTGAATGTTTAGGATTGATACACACTGATGTATGTGGTCCTATGAGCATTCAAGTTAGAGGTGGATATGAGTACTTCATCACTTTCACAAATGATTACTCGAGATTTGGCTATGTGTATCTCATGCGACATAAGTCGGATGCTTTTGACATGTTCAAAGCATTCAAAGCTGAAGTAGAAAATCAGCTTGAGAAACACATAAAAATCTTGAGATCTGATCGTGGTGGAGAATATCTGTCGGGTGAGTTTCAGCAATATCTTATTGATAATGGGATAGTTTCTCAGTTTTCTGCACCTGGTACACCTCAACAGAATGGGGTAGCAGAAAGGAGAAATAGAACTCTTTTAGACATGGTTAGGTCTATGTTGAGTTATTTAACACTTCCTATTTCTTTTTAGGGATATGCTTTACAAACTGCTATATACATTCTAAACGATGTACCATCTAAGTGTAGGGAAAAATCACAGTAGTACACGCAGTGGAAGCGAGACTAAAAATAGATTTAGTATGTTTTAAAATTTTTCCTTTTTATGAACCTTAACCCCTTTAATTAATTAACCATATATAAAGTAACAAAAGTTGAATACCTTTTGTCGCTTGATCAGATTGACTTACGTCGATGGTAATCCGCAAGATCTTCAATCCTAGTACGAACGTGAATCACCTAGGAGCGTGGTCTCCCTTTTTCTTTGAATTGCAAACCTGAGAATGGACAAACAAACTTTTCTTTTTCTTTTGTTAGTCACAAAACAATCAAAAGAATACAAAGATTATTCCGGTCACTTTTGAGTTCTCAATCTAATGATCGAAACTCGCGTGAACCTAATTCGATGTTGTATACACAAGCTTATTGATGAACAAGCAATTAGTGTACCATCAAAAGAATAATCTTTTTCTTTTCTTTTATGTTTTAGTAGAATAAAATCTAATACTTTTCTATGAGTTTAGTTGAAGAAGAAAATTGAATCAATCAACAAGTAGGGTGGCCGAATTCTATAACAAGTGTTATATAGGGTGGCCGAAATTTTTCTCCTCTTCCTTTTAGGGTTGGCCGAAATCTTCATGTGTTCCAATTAGGGTTGCCAAATTTCCTCTACAAAAAAAGATTTGTGTTGTACCCTAATTCACATGTTAATTAGACTCCTAACCCTAATTCAACTCATAAGTATTTTTATTCTTTTATTGACTTAATAAAAGACTTTCCTATTTGATTAAATAAATAAAACTTATTATTTATTTTCTTACCAAATAAGTCTTTTACTTTTAATATACTACTACCAATAGTATATCTCTAGGAAATATATTTCCTAATCAGAAAAAGATTTGTTTCTTAATTAAACAATTAATTAATAAATTAATTAATTCTTATTTAATTAAACAATGAAACAAAATAATATATTAGGCTAATCTATTAACCTTGCCGCCCCATATGTATAAAAATGGGCCATATATTATTTTCTTATTTCATTTAATTCATTGGACTTTAAATAAAAAACCCACATGTGAACCAGACCCATTCTTACTAAAAGAAACAAGCCCACATGCCATTCATTAATATATAAATATAATTGAGCAGCCCATTAAATAATTAATGTGCAAATTATATTCTTAATATATTAAATGCAATTCTAGATGGACCCTTAAATTGGTCCGGTAGAATATATCAAGTGATCCATGCAAGTCCGTGTGGATTGGGGATCTTGGCGGGCTATCTAAATTTAAGCTTCAATAGACACAACCTAATCACAATCAACAAATGATTCACTTAGGTCCGATCCATTAATTTTAACTCATTCCACTAAAGAGCTAAAATTGAACTCTTAAATAAAGATAGAAAAGGAAGACGTTCCTCTTTCATAACCCTAAACAATCATATTGGAGATAGTGTATCCTTGTGATTAATATCAGTAATCGCCAAGAGTTCATAGACCGCCTATAACTCTCCAAGTTACCATATTTACTCATATGACCACGTTTTGAACTTGGATATTTTGACTTGTCCAGAAGCCATGTTTTCAATAGTCACTATCGAAAACTCAACGTTGAGATTTAATATCCAATTACCTCAAAACATTCATATGATGATATTATACTCTCATTTAATAAATGGAGCCACGATGTCCATATCTATAAATGAAGTCCTCTATCGATTAACAAATGAAAATCACCAAACTATCGAGGATAGACTATGCTATATAATCGTACTCATTGATAACTCAAATGATATCACTTGCAACCATAAGTCCATCATTTATCTCATGATTAAGATAGACTCTCCGATTGTCCTGATAATGAAAAGACTATTATCTATTGACGGTTCTAGATAAAGCTTTTCATTGTGATCCAGTTCAATGCACCCAGTGCACTAGATTCTTTTGCTCGAAGACACTCCGATGATTTTAGACTCATTATATCTCATTTGATCCCACTCAAATGCTAGCAAAAGAATTCTACAACTTTAACAAGATAAAGGTGCCCAACCTTTAACTTAAGTTGTGAACAATATTCAAGACTAACTAAAGAATTATGTCTACCACATACATATCCAGATGTACGAACAATTCTTCTTTTCTCATAGTCTTTAGACCTTATGATTATTTACTTTGACAATTATAATATTAAACTATAAATGTTATAAGATTTGTTAAACCAGAAATCACTTTATTAATATGAAAAAGATTGTTAATTACAATATTACACTCTTGCTATTGAGCATAATCCTAACACTAAGTCTGTTCCTCAAACACCGCATGAGTTGTGGACTGGGCGCAAGCCTAGTTTACAACACTTAAGGATATTTGGTTGTCCTACGTATGTGTTAAAAGGAAAGACAGAAAAGATGGAGTCCCGTTCGGAAACATGTATATTTGTAGGGTATCCAAAAGAAACTAAATGATATTATTTCTATAGTCCTTCAGATCTTAAAGTATTTGTTTCGACAAATGCTAAATTTCTGGAAAAGGATTATATGAATGATTTTGTGCCTAGAAGTAGAATTGTCCTGAATGAGATGTCAAGAGATACAATTCCACGAGAGGTTACACAACCTAACCCAATTGTAAGTTCCGATCCAACACAAGATCTGTAAGGATTCCCTTTTATTGATTGGCTTATTTCGTGGTCAAACCACATGTTGGGGTTTGGTTGTAAGGGTAGTCTAGGTCATTAAGGTTGAAGATCAAAGACCCTTTCTAAGACCTCAAGAGGACAAGCACCAAAGGTATATCTTGTGCTTACTTTGGCTTGAAGAGATATAGTTGCACACACACACAACATGCATAACTCTTATTCTTGAATGTTGTGTTTATATTTTGTGTGCATTGTGCTTTATTGTTTATTCAATGTCTCTTCTTGCATTAAATTGATTGCATCTTGTTATATGAAATGCCATGACATGATAGGCATTAGGATGCATTCAATACCCACACTTGCACTTCATGTATGTTAGTTCTTAGTGTGGAGTAATTCGTTTCCCGAAGGTTGTTCGGAAACGTCCGCGCGTGCACATTGATGTGTTTTGTTTTGCGCAATGATCGCCGGTGGAGTTGCCTTTGGCTTCTCCTTGGTTTCACCATTTTTGGTGAAACGGCGGTTACGTTCGGCGGCCTGGCCACCGTTCGAAACCGCCGAATGAGACCTGATTGAAATATATCTCTCGGGTCCAAAACGGCGGTTGGGATCGGCTGTTTCAAAACCGCCGAACGAAGTCCCCGAAGTTCCCCTATTCCACTCGGGAGCCATTCGGCGGTTCAATTCGGCGGCCTGGCCGCCGAATGAAACCGCCGATCGTGCGATTTCAGGGGCAAAATTGTCTTTTCACTTGCCCTGTTCTTGATGTCTATAAATATCACACTTTCTCATTATCTGATTAAGTTCTTTGACTCTTAAGAACCCTAATCTTCAAAGATAGATTTTGAGAGAAAATCAAATCAAGAACTCAACTTTAACCACTCAAATCAAACCCCTTTTGCATCAAATTTCATATTACATCTCCTATGTCTATATAGAGTGCATCCATGTATGGGTTTGCATCATCACAACTTGCTTGGTAAGATTTTGATTAATTTCATCTTATTGTAGTATTTTAAATACCAAGCCATCTCTTTTAAATTACTTGTATGTTTTAGATCATATGCTAAATACAAGAAAAGAGATTATTTGTGATGAATTAATTGAGTGTTGTTTGTGATAGCTAATTAGGTTTTTAATTAATCTTGATTAGCTAAGCTATTTAACATGTCATTTAGCTATTGATATCTAGGGTTGATTTAAATTGAATATATCATCATCCTAGATAAGCATTTAGAGTACCCTAGCTCTTATTGCATTAATTGAATATTTATACATATTCACATAGGGTTATGCATCTCTTTTGAGAGATTGAAGTCTTGGTCTAGGGTTGCTATTACAGGCCCGCTGGGTAGTAGTGGTAGGTTATAGACCGGGATTAGGCTGTAAACATCATTACAAGTAGTGACTTCGAGGATCAAGCAAATTGGAATAGGGTTGCTAATAAAGGCCCGCTGGGTAGAAGTGAGGGGTTACAGACCGGTGTGTTAGACGAGGTCTACATAGGTTGTAAACTTCATTTCAATTAGTGATTTCGAGTTCCAAGTGTGGCGCACTATATAGCCCGTGGTTTTTCCCAGTGGTTGGGTTTTCCACGTAAACATCAAGTGTCATTTATTTAAATTCCGCACTATATTACACTTGTATGTATTTTTGACTAGTAGGGGCATTTTCGTAAAATTGACTTGCATGCGAAAATTGGGTAATAATTAGATAAAATCTATTCACCCCCCCTCTAGCTTTATATATTATACACACCTCGAGTATTTAATATTACTTTCAAGATCAACAACCTACCATTCCTCATCGTAGTGGGAGGGTTAGAACACAACCCGAAAGATACATCGGTCTGGGAGAATCAGTGGAGAATCTCCCGGACGACGATGATCCCTACATGTATAAGGAAGCATTGGAGGATGTTGATAGTCGCCATTAGCAAAAGGCAATGCAATCTGAGATTGAATCCATGTTCGATAACAAAGTCTGGTCCCTTGTAGACTTGCCTAAAGGGATAAAACCCATTGGATGCAAGTGGGTATACAAGAGGAAAAGAGGTATGGATGGAAAGGTGGAAACCTTTAAAGCTAGATTGGTAGCTAAAGGGTATACACAGAAAGAAGGTATCGATTACGAGGAAACTTTCTCTCCTGTGGCCATGCTTAAATCCATTAGGATACTGTTATCCATTGCAGCATCTTTAGATCTAGGGATTTGGCAAATGGACGTCAAGACAACTTTCCTTAATGGAAGTCTTGACGAAAGCATCTACATGATGCAACCAGAAGGATTCATTGAAAAGGCCCAAATGGAAAAGGTATGCAAGTTGCAGAAATCCATATATGGATTAAAGCAAGCATCCAGATCCTGGAACATAAGGTTCGATCAAGCTGTGAAAGGTTTTGGATTTATTCAGAATCTTGACGAACCTTGTGTATACAAGAGGATTAAGGGCGACAAGTTGGTTTTCCTGATTCTTTATGTTGATGATATACTACTCATTGGAAACGATGTAGGTGTATTGACATCAGTAAAAGAATGGTTAGCAAAACAATTTGATATAAAGGATTTAGGAGAATCAAGTTTTATTCTAGGTATCCAAGTAATAAGGGATAGAAAGAATAAAACGATTGCATTATCCCAAGCTTCATACATATACAAGATCTTGTCTAGGTTTTCCATGCAGGATTCCAAGAAAGGTATGTTACCTTTCAGACATGGAATCAAACTTTCTAAGGAACAAGTTCCTAAGAATGAGCATGAAGAGGAATTCATGAGTAGAGTTCCATATGCCTCGGCAGTTGGAAGTCTCATGTATGCAATGCTCTACACTAGACCAGATATTTGTTTTTGAAACAAATATTGCACGGTGTGTATAAAACAATCTAGAGGGGGGGTGAATAGATTTTAAACTTTAATACCCAATTTTCGCATGAATATCAATATTACGAAAATGCCCCTAACTAGTCAATATAAATATCAAGTGTAAAAAGTGCGGAATAATAAATGACACAAGATATTTACGTGGAAACCCTCACGGGAAAAACCACGGGCTGTTATGTGCGCCACACACGAACCTCGAATCCACTAATTGAAATGATTACAACCTAATCCCGGTCTCATGATCTAATCCCGATCAATAATCATCACAACTACCTCATCCCGGTATAAGTGGACCTAGTCCAATTGCTTGTGATTTAAGTTACCTAATCCCGATAGCAACACAAGACTTAATTCTCTAAGAAGAGATAATACAACCTATGTGAATATATAAAATATCCAAAATGCAATTAAGAGCTAGGTTACTCTATATGCTTATCTAGGATAGTGATTATGCAATTAATTCAATCCTAGATATTAAAAGCTAGATGACATGTCAAATAGCTTAGCTAAACATAGATTAACAAAACCTAGATAGCTATCAAAAATACAACACTCAATCATGTCAACACAACAATCTCTAATTTGTATCTAGAATATATTCAAGAGCATACAAATAATATAAGAGATGTCAATGATAAATAAAACACTAATTATGTATGATAATAGTGAAGAACTTACCAAAGAATATGTGTTGACCAAAACCCATGCAAGCAAGCATCCTAACTAAGCTAGAAAATGCTAGATGATATTTTGATGCATATGAGAATGGTTTTTGAGTGTTAAAAAAAGGTGTTCTTGATTTGATTTTCTCTCAAATGTCTCTCTTTGAAGTTTAGGGTTCTTAGAGTTAAAGAACATTTATTCTGAAAATGAGAAAGTGTGATATTTATAGGCATCAAGAACAGGGCATGTGAAAAGACAAGTTTGCCCTTGAAACGTACCGTTCGGCGGTTTCAATCGGCGGCCAGGCCGCCGATCATGACCGCCGAATTGAGCTCGTGAAGAACAGAGCATAAACGGCGGTTAATTCGGCGGTTTCGTGACCGCCGATACCAACCGCCGAATCAGACCCGAGAGATCGAAATCGATCAGGTATGAACGGCGGTTTTGAACGGCGATCGTGACCGCCGATCGTGACCGTAGAATTGCTCCTAGAAGCAAACGGCGGTTCCATTCGGCCGCCAGGCCGCCGATCATAACCGCTGATCACCAACAGAGGTGAAAACCAAGGAGAAGCCAAGGGCATTCTCTGTGGGCGGTCTTCGCGCAAAACCAAGCACATTCTAGTGCAGCGCGGACGTTTCCGAACGCTATCGGGAAACGAATTACAAGACACAAAAATACACAACAAGATATAACAATCAAAGTGCTAGTGTGTAATGTGACATATGAAGAGAATGCATACAAATGTAAGAATGCAAAGTGTGTGTGTGCTTCTAAATCTCTTCAAAGAAAGTTAAGCACTAGAAGTATACCTTTGGAGTGCTCGTCCCTTGAGGTCTTGAAAGGGCCTTTGAGAATGATTCTCAATCATCTAAACTACCCTTACATACAAACCCCAACACGTGGTTTGTCCACGAAATAAGCCAATCAAAGAATGGGAATCCTTACAATCTCCCCCTTTGGCTATTTCGTGACAAAACCACCACTCACATTGATCCTCACAAACATAATTGAATCTACGGGATAACAAAGATAATCTACATTACAAAGAGATAAGAATAAAAAAAAACTTCGAGTCTTCAATCTCTTGTAGAACTATCAACCCTTCAAAACAAAAGATTATACTTTCCAAAGCAAGAGTATGTGAGATGATCAAGTGAGAATAAAACAAGCATTTGCATATAAGAAGTTTAAGCACAACATCATGCAATGTATGTGTATGCAATGCTCCCCCTCAACGGGTTACTCCCCCTTAATGTATATTCTCCCCAAAATGCATAATTGCCACTACAATTTGCAACTCCCCTTACCACATCCTACTCCCCCTTTTTGTCATGATATAGGCAAAGGAGTAGTCCCCAACCGGGTCACTCATAGCAACGAGAGATAGAAGCATGCAAGATAATTGCATAATCAATATAAGTCACTTTATGCATCTCAATTAATTGGAGAGAAACAAGGAGATTTATTTGGTAGAAAATGTGTGAATCAAACATGCTTTGCATACAAGACATGTAGCATTTAAGTCCAAAATACAATGGTATTTGGCAAAGCAAATGACAAAGGTTTCTAATAAGAATTCAAACCAATTTCACCAATGTCATGAGTAAATCAAGGATATAGAATATATTGATTTCAATTTAAGAGCAACTATATCCAACTTTATAAGAGAAACATGGCATGAGCAACTTTGCACCCTTTTTGATTTTTCCGGATAAGATATCCGTATGATAGTAGCCATGTTCAACCAATAAAGAAAGAGAGACATTTGGATTGTAAAATCCTTGAATGGATACAAGATCCTTTTTCATTTGAGTCTCATAAGCTTTTTCACACATTTTTTGCAGTTAAGAAATGCAATCATCAAAACATGCTTTTTAAGATTAGCATTTAGCATGTTATTTAGCAAACATCATGTCATGGAGATCATTATAGGTCATTCAAATCATACTTCCTATGTAAATATCTCCTAGTCCAAAAATGCATGTTTGAACATAAATATGACATGGATTGCAATACAAGCATTGATCACACTTATTGAATAGAAAATATATATACAATGCAACCAAGCTTACTCAAGCAACAAAAAGAGAAGCATAAGATATTTCAAATTTTTTGCAAGTGACAAGAATGCAAAATAGCTCTCTTTGCTTGAGTTCCCCATATGGGGTCATCATCAACCTTCAACAATGAAGGTCATGAGGTCCTATAGACCTCCCAAGTCCATTTGGCTTGGATGAACCTATTTGAGACTTGATAGTCTCGTAGCAAGCGGGTTCATTTTCCTTATCCACATAGGTGTGACATTTTTCTTCCTAGTGGTCAATTGTTCTAGAGATCTAGATGTCATAGGATCATGTAAATGAATTTCTTCCTTCCTATGAGCATGCATTCTAGCTCTAGCTTTCTTTTTCTCAATCATGCTTTTAACTCTACACATTTTAATGTAACGAAAGCACTTTGGTCTAATATGACCATCAACACCACAAAAATGACATGTAGGGACAAAGTTAGGAATCGTACCATGTCCTTGTGCATGCATAGGAGCCTTCCCATGTCTTTGTGGTTGTCTTGGTTGTTGGATAGGATTTCCCCTTCTTTGTTGTTGACCAAGACTTGGTTGCTTCCACGGTTGAGTTTGCATGATTGGTCTCTTCCCTTGATGGATTTGAGTTTGAGGGAAGTTAGCATGAGGAACTCTTGTAGGTTGAGCTTGAGGTTGTCTTCTTGGAGCTACCTTCACTTGTGCACTATGTGAGCATTGTCCTAGCTCAATCTTCTTCCTAGGAGTTTGCACCGGTGAATCTTCTTTGTAGCTCAAGCATTTGACAAACATGGTCTTGTTAGGAGTGGAGGACTCCTTACTATCTTCAAACCCAAGACCTCTCTTATCACACGGACTCTTTCCAACACTTAACATGTGGTCAAGTTTTTCAGTGCTAGAAACTATCCTAGTCCTTGATCTTTTAGCCTCTTCAAGCTCTCTTTTTAATTCTTCTTCATTCCTCTTAGATAAGTCTAACTCCTTTCTTAGCTTATCTTCAATATTCTTGGATCTATCCACTTGTTCACTTAAGTGGTCAACATGAGCCTCAAGGTCTAGATTCTCTTCTCTCAATCTTCGTATCTTTTCCTTGGTCTTCATTGCTAAGCTTTTAAACTCAGTGAGGTATTCATCTAGAACCTTTTTCTTCACATATCCATGTGAGGAGTTAGATGAAGAGTCATCTTTATTAGAGTCACTTTCTTCTTGACTCTCATTCTCTTCTTCATTGTAGGAGATCGGAAAGGCAAAATAGTTGTTCTCACAATCATTCAAGCTTGAGGGACTTCCTTCAACAACTTTCACTTTGTTGTCCCGCTTGTGAGAGCAACCTAATGCCAAGAATTTTGCCACAATCTCTTCATCACTTTCACTTGAAGTGGTGGTCTCCTCTCTTTCATCTTCCAAGTTAGCACATTCCTTGGAGATATACCCGAATCCTCCACATTCGTAGCATTGAATCTTCTCTCTTGAAGACATCTCATGATATGGCTTGACATTCTTAAAAGTGGACTTCTTCTTCTTGAAGTCATTCCCCTTTGAGCCATAATCACTCTTTTGAAGATTCAAGAACTTCTTGAATCCCTTGGCAATGAGTGCCATGTCTTCATATGAGTCATCCTCCTCCTTTTCCATCTTGGATGTCTTCAAGGCAATATTCTTTTTCTTCTTATGAGGAGATGTGGTAGCCTTTCTTGATTCATAGGCTAGAAGTCTTCCAATGACTTCACTCGGCTTCATTTCCTTGTAAGTGTCATTTTCTTCTAAAGCCGTCACTTTGGGTTCGAACCTCTCGGGAAGTGATCGCATGATCTTTTGCTTGATTCTTCTATCCGAGTAAGGATCACCAAGTTGGTGACTTTGGTTCACAATGTCCATTAGTCTCACTTGAAAGTCATTGAAGTGCTCGTGCTCTTCCATCCTAATGGTCTCAAACCGAGTTTAAAGGACTTGAAGCTTTGAGTCCTTGACAACCTCGGTGCCTTCATGTGCAACTTCTAGGATGTCCCATGCCTCTTTAGCAATCCTAGTAATTTGAATCAGTTTGTACTGATTTTCACTCACTGCACATCGGATGGCATGAATAGCCTTGTTGTTCCACATGGAGTCAATAAATTCTTGAGGACTCCACTGTGCCTTAGGCTTGAGAACTTCTTCTCCTCCATCCGTAGAGGACATCATAGGTGGAGCATATCCATCTTCAACCGCCATCCATGCCCTATCATGGATTTGGCATATGTATGCTTCCATCTTCCCCTTCCATAAGGAGTAATTATCGCCGGTGAGCAACGGTGGCCTCACGCTTGACGCTCCCTCTTTGGTCATCCCGAAACCACTCATAGTGTTTGGATGAATGCAAATGAGATGAATGCAAAATGTATGAATAAATCAAAAAATCACACAAGATGCAAAACACACCAAAATGAGCAAGGATCACCTATGTATGTCTAGGAACCCGCTCTGATACCAATTGAAACAAATATTGCACGGTGTGTATAAAACAATCTAGAGGGGGGGTGAATAGATTTTAAACTTTAATACCCAATTTTTGCATGAATATCAATATTACGAAAATGCCCCTAACTAGTCAATATAAATATCAAGTGTAAAAAGTGCGGAATAATAAATGACACAAGATATTTACGTGGAAACCCTCACGGGAAAAACCACGGGCTGTTATGTGTGCCACACACGAACCTCGAATCCACTAATTGAAATGATTACAACCTAATCCCGGTCTCATGATCTAATCCCGATCAATAATCATCACAACTACCTAATCCCGGTATAAGTGGACCTAGTCCAATTGCTTGTGATTTAAGCTACCTAATCCCGATAGCAACACAAGACTTAATTCTCTAAGAAGAGATAATACAACCTATGTGAATATATAAAATATCCAAAATGCAATTAAGAGCTAGGTTACTCTATATGCTTATCTAGGATAGTGATTATGCAATTAATTCAATCCTAGATATTAAAAGCTAGATGACATGTCAAATAGCTTAGCTAAACATAGATTAACAAAACCTAGATAGCTATCAAAAATACAACACTCAATCATGTCAACACAACAATCTCTAATTTGTATCTAGAATATATTCAAGAGCATACAAATAATATAAGAGATGTCAATGATAAATAAAACACTAATTATGTATGATAATAGTGAAGAACTTACCAAAGAATATGTGTTGACCAGAACCCATGCAAGCAAGCATCCTAACTAAGCTAGAAAATGCTAGATGATATTTTGATGCATATGAGAATGGTTTTTGAGTGTTAAAAAAAGGTGTTCTTGATTTGATTTTCTCTCAAATGTCTCTCTTTGAAGTTTAGGGTTCTTAGAGTTAAAGAACATTTATTCTGAAAATGAGAAAGTGTGATATTTATAGGCATCAAGAATAGGGCATGTGAAAAGACAAGTTTGCCCTTGAAACGCACCATTCGGCGGTTTCAATCGGCGGCCAGGCCGCCGATCATGACCGCCGAATTGAGCTCGTGAAGAACAGAGCATAAACGGCGGTTAATTCAGCGGTTTCGTGACCGCAGATACCAAAGACCGAATCAGACCCGAGAGATCGAAATCGATCAGGTATGAATGGCGGTTTCGAACTGCGGTCGTGACCGCCGATCGTGACCGTAGAATTGCTCCTAGAAGCAAACGGCGGTTCCATTCGGTGGCCAGGCCGCCGATCATAATTGCCGATCACCAACAGAGGTGAAAACCAAGGAGAAGCCAAGGGCATTCTCCGTGGGCGGTCTTCGCGTAAAACCAAGCACATTCTAATGCAGCGCGGACGTTTCCGAACGCTATCAGGAAACGAATTACAAGACACATAAATACACAACAAGATATAACAATCAAAGTGCTAGTGTGTAATGTGACATATGAAGAGAATGCACACAAATGTAAGAATGCAAAGTGTGTGTGTGATTCTAAATCTCTTCAAAGAAAGTTAAGCACTAGAAGTATACCTTTGGAGTGCTCGTCCCTTGAGGTCTTGAAAGGGCCTTTGAGAATGATTCTCAATCATCTAAACTACCCTTACATACAAACCTCAACATGTGGTTTGTCCACGAAATAAGCCAATCAAAGAATGGGAATCCTTACAGTTTTGCTGTTGGCATAGTTAGCAGGTTTCAATCGAAACCTGGTCCTGATCACTGGACGGCAGTCAAGCATATTTTCAAGTATCTTAAGAGAACGAGAGATAATATGCTTGTATACTCTGGAGGGGATTTAATTCCCTTTGGGTATACAGATTCTGATTTCCAATCAGATTCTGACTCCAGAAAATCCATATCAGGGGCTGTGTTTACTATTGGAGGAGGAACAGTTATATAGAGGAGTATCAAGCAATCTTGTATTGCTGATTCCAATTGCTGATTCCACCATGGAAGCTGAGTATGTTGCTGCATGCGAGACTGCCAAAGAGGCTGTTTGGCTCCGCCAATTCTTGATAGACTTGGAAGTGGTTCCTAGTGCAAATAAGCAGATCACTATCTACCGTGACAACAGTGGAGCAGTGGCTAATTTGAAAGAACCAAGAAGTCACAAGAGAGGAAAACACATTGAAAGAAAGTATCATCTTTTAAGGGAGATTGTTCAAAGAGGTGACGTGACGATTACCAAAATCGTGTCGGCAGAAAATCTAGCAGATCCCTTCACAAAGGCTCTACCTCAGAAGAGTTTCGATGGGCATCTAGAGAACATGGGCATGAGAGATATGACACATTTGCTATAGTGCAAGTGGGAGATTGTTAGGATTATGCTCAATAGCAAGAGTGTAATATTGTAATTGACAATCTTTTTCATATTAATAAAGTGATTTCTGGTTTAACAAATCTTATAACATTTATAGTTTAATATTATAATTGTCAAAGTAAATAATCATAAGGTCTAAAGACTATGAGAAAAGAAGAATTGTTCGTATATCTGGATATGTATGAGGTAGACACAATTCTTTAGTTAGTCTTGAATAATGTTCACAACTTAAGTTAAAGGTTGGGCACCTTTATCTTGTTAAAGTTGTAGAATTCTTTTGCTAGCATTTGAGTGGGATAAAATGAGATATGATGAGTCTAAAATCATCGGAGTGTCTTCGAGTAAAAGAATCTAGTGCACTGAGTGCATTGAACTGGATCACAATGAAAAGCTTTATCTAGAACCGTCAATAGATAATAGTCTTTTCATTATCAGGACAATCGGAGAGTCTATCTTAATCCTGAGATAAATGATGAACTTATGGTTGCAAGTGATATCATTTGAGTTATCAATGAGTACGATTATATAGCATAGTCTATCCTCGATAGTTTGGTGATATTCATTTGTTAATCGATAGAGGACTTCATTTATAGATATGGACATCGTGGCTCCATTTATTAAATGAGAGTATATTATTATCATATGGATGTTTTGAGGTAATTGGATATTAAATCTCAACGTTGAGTTTTTGATAGTGATTATTGAAAACATGGCTTCTGGACAAGTCAAAATATCCAAGTTCAAAACGTGGTCATATGAGTAAATATGGTAACTTGGAGAGTTATAGGCGGTCTATGAACTCTTGGCGATTACTGATATTAATCACGAGGATATACTATCTCCAACATGATTGTCTAGGGTATGAATGAGGAACATCTTCTTATTCTATCTTTATTTAAGAGTTCAATTTTAGCTCTTTAGTGGAATGAGTTAAAATTAATGGATCGGACCTAAGTGAGTCATTTGTTGATTGTGATTAGGTTATGTCTACTGAAGCTTAAATTTAGATAGCCCGCCAAGATCCCCAATCCACACGAACTTGCATGGATCACTTGATATATTCTACCGGACCAATTTATGGGTCCATCTAGAATTGCATTTAATATATTAAGAATATAATTTGCACATTATTTGTTTAATGGACTGATCAATTATATTAATATATTAATGAAAGGCATGTGGGCTTGTTTCTTTTAGTAAGAATGGGTTTGGTTCACATGTGGGTTTTTTATTTAAAGTCCAATGGATTAAATAAAATAAGGAACTAATATTTGGCCCATTTATTGTAAGTGGGGCGGCAAGGCTATGTTTATAGTCAAAAATATTATTTTATTTTATTGTTTGATTAAATGAGAATTAATTAATTATTTAATTAAGAAACAAAATCTTTTTCTGATTAGGAAATATGTTTCCTATAATTATACTATCAGTATACTAAAAGTAAAAAACTTGTTTGGTAAGAAAATAAATAATTAATTTTATTTATTTAATCAAATAAGAAGTCTTTTTATTGAAGTCAATAAAAGAATAAAAATACTTATGAGTTGTATTAGGGTTAGGAGTCTAAAGTTGATGTGAATTAGGGTGCAACACAAATCCTTTTTTGTAGAGGAATTGCGGCAACCCTAAGACAACAACATGTCAATTTCGGCAACCCTAAAGGAAAAAGGAGAAGAAAATTCAGCCACCCTATATAAGAAAGAATATAGGGTTCGGCCACCCTAAGTTTGATTGGATAAAAAAATTTCTTCTTCTTCTCGTACTGATCGAAAACTGTTTGATTATTCAGCCAAGACAAAAAAGAGAGAAGAGATTATTCTTTTGATAGTACACTAATTGCTTATTCATCAATAGGCTTGTGTGTACAACATCGAATTAGGTTCACGCGAGTTTCGATCATTAGATTGAGAACTCAAAAGTGACCGGAATAATCTTTGTAGTCTTTTGGTTGTTTTGTGACTAACAATAAGAAAAAGAAAGTTTGTTTGTCCATTCTCAGGTACGCAATTCAAAGAAAAGGGAGACCACGCTCCTAGGTGATTCACGTTTGTGCTAGGATTGAAGATCTTACGGATTACCATCGACGTAAGTCAATCGGATCACGCAACAAAAGGTATTCTACTTTTTGTTACTTTATATGTATGTTTAATTAATTTAAAGGGTTAAGGTTCATCAAAGGAAAAATTTTTAAACCATACTAAATCGTATTTTAGTCTCGCTTCCGCTGCATTGACCGTATTTTTCCCTACAAAGGTCAAAAGACTATGAGAATAGAAGAATTGTTCGTACATCTAGATATGTATGAGGTAGACACAATTTTTTAGTTAGTCTTGAATAATGTTCAGAACTTAAGGTAAAGGTTGGGCACCTTTATCTTGTTGAAGTTGTAGATTCTTTTGCTAGCATTTGAGTGGGAACAAATGTGGTATGATGAGTCTTAAATCATCAAAGTGGCTTTGAGTAAAAGAATCTAGTGCACTAGGTGCATTGAATAGGATCACAATGAAATACTTTATCTAGAACCGTCAGTAGATAAAAGTCTTTTCATTATGAGGACAATCAGAGAGTCTATCTTAATCCTTAGATAAATGATGGACTTATGGTTGCAAGTGTTATCATTTGAGCTATCAATGAGTATGATTATATAGCATAGTCTATCCTCGATAGTTTGGTGATATTCATTTGTTAATCGATAGAGGACTTCATTTATAGATATGGACATCGTGGCTCCATTTATTAAATGAGAGTATAATATCATCATATGGATGTTTTGAGGTAATTGGATATTAAATCTCAACGTTGAGTTTTCGATAGTGACTATTGAAAACATGGCTTCTGGACAAGTCAAAATATCCAAGTTCAAAACGTGGTCATATGAGTAAATATGGTAACTTGGAGAGTTATAGGCGGTCTATGAACTCTTGGCGATTACTGATATTAATCACGAGGATATACTATCTCCAACATGATTGTCTAGGGTATGAATGAGGAACATCTTCTTATTCTATCTTTATTTAAGAGTTCAATTTTAGCTCTTTAGTGGAATGAGTTAAAATTAATGGATTGGACCTAAGTGAATCATTTGTTGATTGTGATTAGGTTATGTCTAGTGAAGCTTAAATTTAGATAGCCTGCCAAGATCCCCAATCCACACGGACTTGCATGGATCACTTGATATATTCTACCGGACCAATTTATGGGTCCATCTAGAATTGCATTTAATATATTAAGAATATAATTTGCACATTATTTGTTTAATGTGCTGATCAATTATATTAATATATTAATGAAAGGCATGTGGGCTTGTTTCTTTTAGTAAGAATGAGTCTGGTTCACATGTGAGCTTTTTATTTAAAGTCCAATGGATTAAATAAAATAAGGAAATAATATTTGGCCCATTTATTGTAAGTGGGGCGGCAAGGCTATGTTTATAGTCAAAAATATTATTTTATTTTATTGTTTGATTAAATGAGAATTAATTAATTAATTAATTAATTATTTAATTAAGAAACAAAATCTTTTTCTGATTAGGAAATATGTTTCCTAAAATTATACTGTCAGTATAGTAAAAGTAAAAGGCTTGTTTGGTAAGAAAATAAATAATTAATTTTATTTATTTAATCAAATAAGAAGTCTTTTTATTGAAGTCAGTAAAAGAATAAAAATACTTATGAGTTGTATTAGGGTTAGGAGTCTAAAGTTGATGTGAATTAGGGTGCAACACAAATCCTTTTTTATAGATGAATTGCGGCAACCCTAAGACAACAACATGTCGATTTCGGCAACCCTAAAGGAAAAAGGAGAAGAAAATTCGGCCACCCTATATAAGAAAGAATATAGGGTTCGGCCACCCTAAGTTCGATTGGATAAAAAAATTTCTTCTTCTTCTCGTACTGATAGAAAACTGTTTGATTATTCGGCCAAGACAAAAAAGAGAGAAGAGATTATTCTTTTGATAGTACACTAATTGCTTATTCATCAATAGGCTTGTGTGTACAACATCGAATTAGATTCACGCGAGTTTCGATCATTAGATTGAGAACTCAAAAGTGACCGGAATAATCTTTGTAGTCTTTTGGTTGTTTTGTGACTAACAATAAGAAAAAGAAAGTTTGTTTGTCCATTCTCAGGTACGCAATTCAAAGAAAAGGGAGACCACACTCCTAGGTGATTCACGTTCGTGCTAGGATTGAAGATCTTGCGGATTACCATCGACGTAAGTCAATCGGATCACGCAACAAAAGGTATTCTACTTTTTGTTACTTTATATGTATGTTTACTTAATTTAAAGGGTTAAGGTTCATCAAAGGAAAAAATTTTAAACCATACTAAATCGTATTTTAGTCTCGCTTCCGCTGCGTTGACCGTATTTTTCCCTATAAAGGTGAAAAGACTATGAGAATAGAAGAATTGTTCGTACATCTGGATATGTATGAGGTAGACACAATTTTTTAGTTAGTCTTGAATAATGTTCACAACTTAAGGTAAAGGTTGGGCACCTTTATCTTGTTGAAGTTGTAGATTCTTTTGCTAGCATTTGAGTGGGATCAAATGTGGTATGATGAGTCTAAAATCATCAAAGTGGTTTTGAGTAAAAGAATCTAGTGTACTAGGTGCATTGAATAGGATCACAATGAAATACTTTATCTAAAACCGTCAGTAGATAAAAGTCTTTTCATTATGAGGACAATCAGAGAGTCTATCTTAATCCTAAGATAAATGATGGACTTATGGTTGCAAGTGTTATCATTTGAGCTATCAATGAGTACGATTATATAGCATAGTCTATCCTCGATAGTTTGTTGGTAATCATTTATTAATCGATAGAGGACTTCATTTATAGATATGGACATCGTGGCTCCATTTATTAAATGAGAGTAGAATATCATCATATGGATGCTTTGAGGTTTTGAATATTAAATCTTAACGTTAAGTTTTCAATAGTGTCAATTGAAACATAGCTTCTGGACAAGTCTAAATATCCAAGTTGAAAATGTGGTCATATGAGTAAATATGGTAACTTGGAGAGCTATAGGCGGTCTATGAGCTCTTGGCGATTACTGATATTCTTCACGAGGATTCACTATCTCCAATAAGATTGTCTAGGGTATGAATGAGAAACATTTACTTATTTTATCTTTATTTAAGAGTGCAATTTTAGTTCTTTAATGGAATGAACTAAAATTAATAGATTGAACCTAAGTGACTTATTTGTTGATTGTGATTAGGTTATGTCTATTTAAGCTTAAATTTAGATAGCCCGCTAAGATCCCCAATCCACACGGACTTGCATGGATCACTTGATATATTCTGCCAGACTGATTATGTGTCCATCTAGAATTGTATATAATATATTAAGAATATAAATTGCACATTATTTATTTAATGGGTTGTTTAATTATATTAATATATTAATGAAAGACATGTGGGCTTGTTTCTTTTAGTAAGAATGGGTCTAGTGCACATGTGGGCTTTTTATTTAAAGTCTAATGGATTAAATAAAATGGAAAATAATATAAGGCCCATGTATGCTACTTGGGCGGCAAGACTATAGTAATAGTATAAAATATTATTTTATTTTATTATTTAATTAAATAGGAATTAATTAATTATTTATTTATTTATTTAATTAAGAATTAAAATCTTTTTCTGACTAGGAAATATGTTTCTTAGTAATATACTATTGTTGGTAGTATAATAAATGTCAAAGACTTTATTTGGTAAGTAGATAAATAAAAGGTATTTATTTATCTAATCAAATTAAGAAGTTTTTGATATAGTCACAATTGAATAAAACACTGAAGAGTTGGATTAGGGTTTAGATTCTAAAGTTGATAGGTATTTTGGTGAAACACAAATCCTCTTATAGTGAGGATTTCGGCCACATTCTAGATGACCTATCATAGAATTCGACAACCCGAAATATATTTGAGCAAGAGAATTCGGCATATATATAAGAAAAATATAAAGTGCGCAGAATTCGACATATATATATATATAAGATAAATATAAAGTGCATAAGGCAACAATATATATAATATATGGAAAGTGCAGAATTTGAGCAAAATATATATTTTAATAGGCACTCTATATAAATATAGGGCAATTCGGCAACGCAGAGATAGATTTATATATATATTTTTGGCAAGTGACTTTGAGCCACTAAAAATATATATTCTTTGTATAGAATTGGGCAAACCCTAATTGCTTGATAGAGAGTTATTTTTCTATTGCTTGAAAAATAAAATCCAACTCACATAGTGTGATTTTCAGCCAAGAGGGAAAGAGAGAAGAAGTTTTCTTATTTCGATAGTGCACTACTAGCTTTGATATCAAAAGGCTTTGTGCACATCTTTGAATTAGGTTCACGCAAATTACGATCAAATAGATTGTGAATTCACAAGTGACCGGAACGTTCTTCGTTCTCTCTTAAAAGATTAAAGTGACTAACGAAAAAGAAAAAGTTTTTGTTATCCATTCTCAGGTTTACAATTCAAAGAAAAGGGAGACCACGCTCCTAGGTGGTTCACATTCGTGATTGGATTGGAAGATCTTATGGATTACCATCGACACAACGTCAATCAGATCACGCAACAAAGGCATGATATCTTTTGTTATATATTAATTAATCAAGGGTTAAGGTTCTTCTCTTAAAAGGAAAATTTTTAAAATATACTAAACCTCTTTTAGTCTCGCTTCCGCTGTGTGCACGTATTTTTCCCTACAATTGGTATCAAAGCCTTGGTTGTACCCTTGATTAATTGATGTATATATACGTGAATCTATTTCTTTAATTGTGATTATGCATGTTTTAGAAAGAGATGGCACTCTAGGTATTCTCATATATAATTACATTGGAATGTATGGATTTATATATGTTGTTATAAAGTGATTTGTTATTGCTCGATTTTGGTCCCAGAATTTTAATGTATTTTTGTTTCGGAATTGTAACAAGAAGGGTGGTCTATTATCGCCATAATTCCTTCTTGGTAGTTGCTAAGTTTTTTTTATTTTGCTATTGTAATAAAAATTCTGCAGTAGAAATTGTATTAAAAAATACTGCACTATTTATTGTTAAAAATACTGCAGTAGGTTTAATTAAAAAAAAAAAAAACTGTAGTATTTTATATGTAAATACACTGTTGTAATATTTTTAAGTATTGAAGATTCGAAGTTTTGAAGAATTGGAAGCAACCGGAACAAGTTTGGGACCGTGCACACCATAGCAACAAGCGTGCAAGCAAGTTAGCGCGCAGCTGCGCTTGTTGTGGCATGGGCTGTGCACGGCAGCCCTTCATGGTGCTGTGGGGTGCGCACGCCCATAGGAGGCAGCCAAGGGGTGTGCGAATGGATGATGGCTGCATGAAGACTTGTTCGTCAGAAAAGGATTTTTTGTATTCCCAACAAATGTAATTTACTTGCTTTTCTAGGATTGACCAAAATTGTGGCTATTTATATTTCCGTAAATATTACAATATTTGTTGTTGTATGATAACATGTCATGTAGAATAGGAGTGCCACTCATATATCTCTTTTGGTATGAACATGCATTGAATAATTTTGGTATCTAATTGGCATGTAGATAACTTGGTAAATCATTCTATGGGATTTAATCACACGCCTTAAATAATTGAGTGGGAGAAGGTGTTTTGCAACACCTATGGCCTCCAAGGTTAGTTGAGCTTTATTATTTATAGGTAATCCCCCCAAGGGGTGTCCATGAATGGAATTTAGCAAGATACTTCCTTACAAGGATAGACTAGACAATTGACTTGTAAGGTTCCCATTTGTTGATTGGCTCATTTCGTTGACAAACCACATATTGGGGTTCTTTGTAAGGGTAGCCTAGGTATCGGGTTTATTGTTCGAAGCCCTTTGAAGACCTCGTGTTGATAAGCACCGAAGGTATATTTTTTTGTGCTTACTTGTCTTGAAGAGATAGTTGCACACACTCACAACTCATGCATATGTTTAATACTTGTATGTTGTGTGTCTTATTTTTTGTGCATTAATGTTCATTAACATCTCTTCTTGCATGTTAGTTTGATTGCAACTTGCATATCCAATTGCCTTGTCATGCTTAGACTTAGGATTGCATTTTTGCATTGGGCGCTCCCAAAAGCGCTCTACAGAAGCGCTGTACGAACAGCGCCCATTGATCGCTGTTCAGACCTGATCGATTTAATTCGGTCGCTGTTGGGTCGCTATACAGGCGCTGTACAAAGCGCTCTATGTACAGCACCACTCTGTTTTCCCGTGAGAACAGAGTAGGGGCGCTGTACAAGCGCTGTACAAGAGGCGCTCTATGTACAGCGCCCAAGGCAATATTGAGGCAAACTTATCAAAACGACCACACCTTGTTTTGGCCCCCTATATATATGCCTCTTTGACTTTAGGTCAATTACAAGAGTTCATATTCAGATTCCATACTTAGGATATTTTTCAAAGAGAAGAAAAATTTCAAAGAACCCATTTTTAGTTTACTCAAACATTTTTCCATGATCATCAATCATCATCTAGCATCATCCTTGATCATCTAGATGACATCTTGCATGGATTCTTCATCATACTTTGCTTGGTAAGCTTTTCACTAATATCTTACATATTTTGTGTTTCTCTTAACAAGCAATCTCATTTAATTACTTGTATGTTATTTTATATATTTTGAATACAAGTTTGAGATTAGTATGATGTATGTTTGAGAAGTTGTATTGTGATAGCTAATTAGGTTTTGTGCTTAATCTTGATTAGCTAAACTATTTGATTTGACATGTCATTTAGTTTTGATATCTAGGATTGCTCTAAGTGCATATTAATCATCTTAGATAAGCATATAGGGTTTCCCTTGCTCTATGTTGTATTTTGAATATTCATATATTCACTTAGGGTTGTTATTCTCTTTATAGAGAAAGTAAGTCATGTGTGTAGCATCCGGGATTAGGTTGCTTAGATCGCAAGCAAATTGGACTAGGTTCACTCATACCGGGATTAGGTAGGTGTGTGATTACTTCCGGGATTAGGTTGTAATCGTTTTACACATTTAGTGGATTCGAGGTTCGAGTGTGGCTTACTTACTAGCCCGTGGTTTTTCCCGTGAGGGTTTCCACGTAAAAATCAAGTCTTATTTAATTTCTGCATTTTATACTTGATTTATTGCTTTATCTATTTAGGGGTAAATTCGTAATTTTGACTAACACGAAAAAATTGGGTAAAAAGCTTAAAATCTATTCACCCCCCTCTAGATAGTTTTATACACACCGTGCTATAATTTGTTTCAATTGGTATCAGAGCGGGTTCCTAGACATACATAGGTGATCCTTGCTTTTTTGGCGTGTTTTGCATTTTGTGTGATTTTTGATCATTCATATATTTGTATTCATTTCATTCATTCATAAACACTATGAGTGGAAACGGTGGAAATGGTGGTGGCCACGAAGGTGCTTCTAGCACAAGGCCTCCACTTCTTACCGGTTTAAATTATTCCCAATGGAAAGGGAAGATGGAATCCTACATATGCCAAATTCATGACCGTGCATGGATGGCGGTGGAAGACGGATATGATCTACCCAAGATGACTCCCGGTGGTGGAGGAGAAGAAGTTTTGAAGCCTAAGGCGCAATGGAACGCGCAAGAGTTTGAGGCTTCTAAGTGGAATAGGAAGGCTATGCATGCCATCATGTGTGCAATGGATGAGAATCAATACAAGCTTATTCAGAATACTCAGATTGCAAAAGTGGCATGGGACATCCTTCAAGTTGCACATGAGGGAACCGAGGTGGTGAAGGAGTCCAAGCTTCAAGTCCTCCAAACTCAATTTGAGCTACTTATGATGGGAGAGGATGAATGCTTCAATGACTTCGAAATCAAATTGATGGACATTGTAAATCAAAGCCATCAACTCGGAGACCCGTATTCGGATAGGAGAGTCAAGCAAAAAATTATGAGATCTCTCCCCGATAGGTTTGAATCAAAGGTGACGGCCATAAATGAAAATAGTGGCTACATGGATATGAAGCCAAGTGAGGTGATTGGACGTCTCCTTGCATATGAGTCTAGGAAGGCTCCTAGCACCACTACTCCTCCTAAAAAGTCTAAAGGAATAGCTTTGAAAGTATCTAAGGATGCAAAGGAGGCAAAGCATGACTCGGATGAAGACCTTGCCTTATTCATGAAAAGGTTTATTAAGGTTATGGGGTTCAAGAAGAAGAAGGGATTTGGGTCAAAAGGACAAGACTTGAAGAAAAAAGGTTCCTTCAAGAAGTTTGAGCCTAGACAAGAGAGGACCGAAAGGAAAGGGGTCCGATGCTTTGAATGTGGTAGGATTGGTCACTTTGCCCCCGAATGTGCTAATCACAATGAAAAGAAGAAGGACAAAGTGATGGCCGCCACTTGGAATGGGAGTAGTGATGGCTCTAATGAGGAAGATGAGTCTTCAAGTAAAGAAGAGCTCATGGCTAACTTCCTAGCTTTTGCCTCATCTCACAAGAGCAAAAGTGCTAGTGAGAGAGAGGAAATGAGTCAAGAGGAAATTGACTCTAGTGAAGAAGAAAGTGACTCCTCTTCTAATTCCATAAAGAAATTTGTGGAGCAAAAGGTGCTTGCTAAATACCATGCCGAGTTCAATGATTTAGCAATTAAAAGCATAAGAAAGATTGAGAGGTTGAGAGAAAAGAACCTTGAACTTTCGGCTAACAATGACCACTTCAGTGAACAAGTGGAAAGGTTGAAGAGGAGAGAGGATAAGTTAATTGAGGAGTTAGACTTATCCAAGAGAAGTGAAGAAGGCTTGAAGAGGGAACTTGTAGAAGTTAAAGGGTTATTGGCTAGGATAGGTTCTAGCACCAAGAAGCTTGATCATTTACTTGGTGTTGGAAAGAGTCCAAGTGACAAGAGAGGTCTTGGGTTTGAAGATGATATGGAGACTTCCACTTCCAAGAAGACCATTTTTGTTAAGAGTTTGGGGAGTAAAGAAGCTTCATTGGTGGAAGCTCCTAGGAAGAAATTAGAAGTAGGACAATGCTCAAATGCACAAGTGAAGATGGGGCCAAGAAGGCAACCTCAAGCTCAACCCCCTAGGGTCCCTCAAGCCAACATTCCTCCATAAATGACTCACAAAGGAAAGAAACCTATCATGCAACCTCAAGCTTGGAAGCAACCTAGACCGGTTCAACAACGAAGATGGATTGAACCCACTTATCCACAAAGACATGGACAAGCTCCCATACATGCACAAAGACGAGGTATGATTCCTTTTTTCATCCCTATTTGTCACTTTTGTGGTTGTGATGGTCATATTAGACCAAATTGCTTTCAATATATTAAAATGTGTGGAACACGAAGCATGATAGAAAAGAGAAAGAATAGAGCCAAGATGCATGTTCCTAGGAATAACAATATTGATTTGCATGATCCTAGGAATAGTAGAGCACATGTACCAAAGACCACTAAGAAATCTAAAATTGTTGCTAAGTGGATTAGAAAGAATAAAAATGTTTGCCATGTGGCACAAATAGCCTTGAAGGTAAATTCTTCTAATTTTTGGTATTTGGATAGTGGGTGCTCTAGGCACATGACGGGAAACAAGAGTTTCTTCGAGACTCTTGTTATGGAGGAAGGTGGAAATGTCACTTTTGGTAATGGATCCAAAAGAAATGTTGTAGGGAAAGGAACCATTTCCGTTCCTGGATTACCCTCCTTATCCAATGCTTTATTTATTGATGGCTTGAAAGCCAATTTAATAAGCATTTCACATCTTAGTGATGAAGGATATTCCGTCTTGTTTTCTAAAGATTATTGCTCTATCCTAAAACCCGATGGACAAACCTTGTTGAAGGGCATGAGATCTAGCGACAATTGTTATTGTCTTGAAGCTAGTATTGTATCTAATCATGTGTCCATGGATGAGCAAATTGAGTTGTGGCATGAAAGACTTGGCCACATGAACTTTAGGGATCTACGGACCCTTGGAAAGTTCAATTGTGTGCGTGGCCTCCCTAAGCTTGGGAAGAAAGCCAATGGTGTTTGTGGACCTTGCCAACAAGGAAAGCAAACTAAAAGCATGCACAAAAAGGGTAAGTATCTCACCACCAAGGAGCCTCTTGAGCTTCTCCACATGGACCTCATGGGTCCCATGCAAACCGAAAGTTTGGGTGGAAAGAGATACATTTTTGTTTGTGTTGATGATTTCTCTAGGTTCACATGGACATATTTTCTTAGAGAAAAATCTGAAACTTTTGATAAGTTTAAAATGCTTTGTAATAAAATACAAAATGAGATGAATTCTAATATTAAAAGTATAAAACGGATTAGAAGTGACCATGGGAGGGAATTTGAGAATGCCTCATTTAAAAGCTATTGCAATAGCTTAGGCATCTCCCATGAGTTCTCGGCTCCTAGGACACCTCAACAAAATGGAGTTGTTGAGAGGAAGAATAGGGTCCTTCAAGAGATGGCCCGTGTGATGTTGCTTAACAACAATGTCCCTAGGAACCTATGGGCCGAAGCCGTCAATACGGCTTGCTATATAGGGAATCGTGTTTTCCTAAGGCCCGGTACTAGAAATACCTCCTATGAATTATGGAAAGGCAAGAGGCCAAATGTTAGCTACTTCCACACTTTTGGAAGCAAATGCTACATTTTGAATGACCGTGATCAACTTGGCAAATTCGATGCTAAGAGTGATGAGGGTATTTTTATTGGCTATGCCTTGAATAGTAGAGCCTATAGAGTTTTCAATTTAAAAACTCTAAGTGTTATTGAATCATCCAATGTCGTATTTGATGATACTAGGCTCAAGTCAAATGATCATGAGGAGGAGGTTATTTTTAGTGATGTTTCTCCTTTGGAGAGGGTTGTGGTGACTCCGAATGTTGGGACATCTAATGAAAATGATGAAGTCACACAACCCATTACTAGAGTCCCTCTCTTGGACTCTAATGAACCCGCTCCATGGGTTAGAAGACTCCATAACAAAGAGGATGTTATTGGAGATGTAAATGAGGGTGTTAGGACTAGACATCAACTTGCTAATCTTATTAGCTACACTTGCTACACCTCTCAAATTGAACCCAAAAAGGTTGAAGAAGCCTTAAATGATGAATTTTGGGTTCTTGCCATGCAAGAAGAGCTAAACCAATTCGAAAGAAATGAGGTTTGGACTCTAGTTCCTAGGCCTAAGACCACTAATGTCATAGGCACTAAATGGATATTTAGGAACAAATCCGATAAGGATGGCAACATAGTGCGGAACAAGGCTAGACTTGTAGCACAAGGGTACTCTCAAATTGAGGGTATCGACTTTGAGGAGACATTTGCTCCCGTTGCCCGTTTAGAGTCCATTAGGCTTCTCTTGTCCATTTCTTGTGTGCACAAGTTCAAATTACACCAAATGGATGTCAAGAGTGCCTTCCTCAATGGCTTCTTGCAAGAGGAAGTGTTTATTGAACAACCCAAGGGGTTTGTGGATGCACACCACCCCAACCATGTCTATCGCCTCAAGAAGGCACTATATGGGTTGAAACAAGCACCGAGGGCTTGGTATGAGCGCCTCACTCAATTTCTTGTTGACAATGACTACACAAGAGGTAGTGTTGACAAGACCTTGTTCATCAAGAGAAACAAAAATGAGTTATTTATAGCTCAAATCTATGTTGATGACATTGTATTTGGCTCCACCAACAACACCAAGGTCCAACAATTTGTTGATGTCATGTCTCATGAATTTGAGATGAGTCTTGTTGGTGAGCTTAGTTACTTCCTAGGTTTGCAAATTAGGCAATTAGATGATGGGATTTTCATAACCCAAGCCAAATATGCCAAAAACCTAGTGAAGAAGTTTGGTTTAGATAATGCCAAACATTGTAATACACCCATGAGTACCACTTTGAAGCTAAGCAAGGATGCTAGTGGTAAAAGTGTGGAACAAACGTTATATCGTGGCATGATAGGTAGCTTGCTCTATTTGACCGCAAGTAGGCCCGATATCTCCTTTAGTGTGGGTGTGTGTGCTAGGTACCAAGTGAATCCTAAGGAGTCCCATCTCTCTTCAGTAAAGAGAATCATTCGCTATGTGAATGGGACATCCAACTATGGGATTTGGTACTCTTTTGACACTAATGCTAGTCTTGTAGGCTTTAGTGATGCGGATTGGGCAGGAAATTGCGATGATAGGAAGAGCACATCGGGCGGTTGCTTCTTTCTAGGCAACAACTTGGTGTCTTGGTTTTGCAAGAAGCAAAACTCTATTTCCTTGTCCACGGCCGAGGCCAAGTACATAGCCGCGGGGAGTGGATGCACACAACTCCTATGGATGAAGCAAATGCTAGTAGACTACGGATTCAACCAAGGTACTCTCACTCTCTTTTGTGATAACATGAGTGCTATTAATATTTCCAAGAATCCGGTACAACATTCTAGAACTAAGCATATTGACATCCGCCATCACTTCATTAGAGAGCTTGTTGAAAATAAATGTATAGTACTTGAACATGTAGGTACCGATGATCAACTTGCGGACTTATTTACTAAACCCTTATATGCTACTCGATTAAAAACTCTTAGTAGATCTATTGGGATATGTCTTGTGGAGTGATGTTCTATGATTGACCCCATATGGGGAACTCAAGCAAAGAGAGCTATTTTGCATTCTTGTCACTTGCAAAAAATTTGAAATAACTTATGCCTCTTCTTTTAATTGTTTGAGTAAGCTTGGTTGCACATATGTATATATGTTTTCAATTCAATAAGTGTGAACCTTGCTTGTTTACAATCCATGTCATATTTATGTTCAAACATGCATTTTTGGACTAGGAGATGTATGTAGGAAGTATGATTTGAATGACCTATGATTATCTCCATGACATGATGATTCTTTAATAACATGCTAATGTCAAATGAAAAAGCATGAAATTCATATAACATGCTCTCATGAAAAGCATGAATTGATGATTGCATATTCTTAAAATGCAAACCTTGTGTGAAAGCTTATGAGACTCAAATGAAAAATGATCTTGTATCCATTCAAGGATTTTACAATCCAAATGTCTCTTTTTCTTTATTGGTTGAACATGTCTACTATCATACGGATATCTTATCCGGAAAAATCAAGTAGGGTGCAAAGTTGCTCATGACATGTTTGGCTTATAAAGTTGGATATAGTTGTTCTTATATTGAAATCAATATATTCTATATCCTTGCTTTACTCATGACATTGGTGAAATTGGTTTGAATTCTTATTAGAAACCTTTGTCATTTGCTTTGCCAAATACCATTTTATTTTGGACTTGAATGCTACATGTCTTGTATGCAAAGCATGTTTAATTCACACATTTTCTTTCAAATAAATCTCCTTGTTTCTCTTCAATTAATTGAGGTGCATAAAGTGACTTATATTAATTATGCAAATCTTGCATGCTATTATCTCTCGTTGCTATGAGTGACCCGGTTGGGGACTACTCCTTTGCCTATATCTTGACAAAAAGGGGGAGTAGGATATGGTACGGGGAGATGCAAATTGGTGTTGCAATTGTGCACTTTGGGGAGTTAACACATTGAGGGGGAGTAACCCGTTGAGGGGGAGCATTGCATTCACATACATTTCATAATGTTGTGCCTAAACTTTTAAAATGCAAATGCTTGTTTTTGTTCTCACTTGATTCATTTCATTTTTTTCTTGTATTGGAAATGTTAGAAACTTTCTTTTCAGGGCTTGATTATTCTACAAGAGATTGAAGACTTGAAGTTTATTTTCTTATCTCTTTGTATTGTAGAAAATCTATATTATCCCGTTGTTTCTAGTTTTATGTGAGGAATCATTGTGAGTGGTGGTTTTCTCACGAAATAGCCAAAGCGGGAGATTGTAAGGTTCCCATTTGTTGATTGGCTCATTTCGTGGACAAACCACATATTGGGGTTCTTTGTAAGGGTAGCCTAGGTATCGGGTTTATTGTTCGAAGCCCTTTGAAGACCTCGTGTTGATAAGCACCGAAGGTATATTTCTTTGTGCTTACTTGTCTTGAAGAGATAGTTGCACACACTCACAACTCATGCATATGTTTAATACTTGTATGTTGTGTGTCTTATTTTTTGTGCATTAATGTTCATTAACATCTCTTCTTGCATGTTAGTTTGATTGCAACTTGCATATCCAATTGCCTTGTCATGCTTAGACTTAGGATTGCATTTTTGCATTGGGCGCTCCCAAAAGCGCTCTACAGAAGCGCTGTACGAACAGCGCCCATTGAGCGCTGTTCAGACCTGATCGATTTAATTCGGTCGCTGTTGGGTCGCTGTACAGGCGCTGTACAAAGCGCTGTACAAAGCGCTCTATGTACAGCGCCACTCTGTTTTCCCGTGAGAACAGAGTAGGGGCGCTGTACAAGCGCTGTACAAGAGGCGCTCTATGTACAGCGCCCAAGGCAATATTGAGGCAAACTTATCAAAACGACCACACCTTGTTTTGGCCCCCTATATATATGCCTCTTTGACTTTAGGTCAATTACAAGAGTTCATATTCAGATTCCATACTTAGGATATTTTTCAAAGAGAAGATAAATTGCAAAGAACTCATTTTTAGTTTACTCAAACATTTTTCCATGATCATCAATCATCATCTAGCATCATCCTTGATCATCTAGATGACATCTTGCATGGATTCTTCATCATACTTTGCTTGGTAAGCTTTTCACTAATATCTTACATATTTTGTGTTTCTCTTAACAAGCAATCTCATTTAATTACTTGTATGTTATTTTATATACTTTGAATACAAGTTTGAGATTAGTATGATGTATGTTTGAGAAGTTGTATTGTGATAGCTAATTAGGTTTTGTGCTTAATCTTGATTAGCTAAACTATTTGATTTGACATGTCATTTAGTTTTGATATCTAGGATTGCTCTAAGTGCATATTAATCATCTTAGATAAGCATATAGGGTTTCCCTTGCTGTATGTTGCATTTTGAATATTCATATATTCACTTAGGGTTGTTATTCTCTTCATAGAGAAAGTAAGTCTTGTGTGTAGCATCCGGGATTAGGTTGCTTAGATCGCAAGCAAATTGGACTAGGTTCAATCATACCGAGATTAGGTAGGTGTGTGATTACTTCCGGGATTAGGTTGTAATCGTTTTACACATTTAGTGGATTCGAGGTTCGAGTGTGGCTTACTTACTAGCCCGTGGTTTTTCCCGTGAGGGTTTCCACGTAAAAATCAAGTCTTATTTAATTTCCGCATTTTATACTTGATTTATTGCTTTATCTATTTAGGGGTAAATTCATAATTTTGACTAACACGAAAAAATTGGGTAAAAAGCTTAAAATCTATTCACCCCCCCCCCCCCCACTAGATAGTTTTATACACACCGTGCTATAATTTGTTTCATGACTCAAACGAGATCTACTCCCGGATTTTCGTGAGAGAAAATATTGAGGGTCGATATCTTGGTAACACACTCAATGTTATTTTATTGATATCCTCCCAAGAGTTCTTGTCAATAAAATCGCAAGGCTAAAATTGAAAATGCTGGTTCTTATGTTAACAATTAGGTGGGACTTAGTCCGACTAGTAAATGGTACGTACTCCCAAAGGAGGCGTAACAATTAGGTATTGGATCACTGTTGAATTTTTATGATTGAGTTATCTATTTAATTCAAGATAAATATTCGAAAGTGCTTTATCATGATTATTTACTTATATATATTTTTGTTTTATTCAAAAATCATGATCCTATCCCTAATCAACTTCCAAAAGGATAAAATTTTAACTAGTAATAATTATGTTACATGGAAAAGGAAAATTGGGTTGTTGCTGCAAGATGAAAAACATAAAATTATTTTGTCTACTCCTAAGCCACTTGCTTATGAATCTAATGGCACAAGTCAAGAGATTCATTTGGTTGATAAAGTTGCTACTGTTAAGACCCGTAAGAAGGTCAAGAAACAACAGAAGAAAAAACAACTTGGGCCTACCAAGAAAGTAACCAAGATCAAAGGGAAGTGATTCCTTTGTGGTGAAAAGAGACATTGGAAAAGTAATTGCCCAAAGTCTCAAAACAAGAAGGAACAAGGTAATGTTAATTATCTTGAAACATGTTTTCTGGTAGATTCTATAGATTCTTGGATCATAGACTCTGGAGCGACTAATCATGTTTGTTATTCCTTGCAAGGGTTCCAGGAAAAGAAAACGCTGAATAAAAATGAAATCAACTTGCGTTTGGGCAACGGAGCGTTAGTGTCTGCCAGTGCATTGGGAGATATTAGAGTTAATCTAGATTCTAGTAGGCATTTAGATTTGATAGATGTTTATTTTGTACCTCAATTCAAGAGAAATTTAATTTCAGTTTCTTGTTTGAATAAATTTGGATATTCGGTTACTTTTAATAAAGACTTTATTACTAGTAAGAATAACAAATTTGTTTGCAAAGGTACAATGGAAAACGGCTTATTCTTTTTGCATAGAAATATCTCACACTTTTTAGACACAGAAACAATGGAACCTAATCATAGAAGAGTAAAATTATCAAAAGATGAAACCTACCTATGGCATTTGCGCCTAGGTCATATTAACCTTAATAGGATTAAAAGATTGGTTAGTGATGGACCTTTAAGTGACTTAAAGGTTGATGATCTACCAACATGTGAATCTTGTTTGGAAGGTAAAATGACCAAAAGGTCGTTCTTGACCAAAGGCACAAGAGGCACTGAATGTTTAGGATTAATACACACTGATGTATGTGGTCCTATGAGCATTCATGCTAGAGGTGGACATGAGTAATTTATCACTTTCACAGATGATTACTCAAGATTTGGTTATGTGTATCTCATGAGACATAAGTCGGATGCTTTTGACTTGTTCAAAGCATTCAAAGCTAAAATAGAAAATTAGCTTGAGAAACACATAAAAATCTTGAGATCTGATCATGGTGGAGAATATCTATCTGGTGAGTTTCAGTAATATCTTATTGATAATGGGATAGTTTCTTAGTTTTCTACACCAAGTATACCTCAGTAGAATGGGGTAGCAGAAAGGAGAAATAGAACTCTTTTGGATATGGTTAGGTCTATGTTGAGTTATTCAACACTCCTTATTTCTTTTTAGGGATATGCTTTACAAATTGCAATTTACATTCTAAACGATGTACCATCTAAGTCGGTTCCTCAAACACCGCATGAGTTATGGACTGGGCGAAAGCCTAGTTTACAACACTAAAGGATATTTGGTTGTCCTGCGCATGTGTTAAAAGGAAAGACAGAAAAGATGGAGTCCCGTTCGGAAACATGCATATTTGTAAGGTATCCAAAAGGAACTAAAGGATATTATTTCTATAGTCCTTCAGATCTTAAAGTAATTGTTTCAACAAATGCTAAATTTCTGGAAAAAGACTATATGAATGATTTTATACCTAAAAGTAGAATTGTCCTGAATAAGATGTTAGGAGATACAATTCCACAAGAGGTTACACAACCTAGCCCAATTGTAAGTTCCATACCATCACAAGATCGACAACCTACCATTCCTCATCGTAATGGGAGGGTTAGTAGACAACTCGAGAGATACATTGGTCTGGGAAAATCAGTGGAGAATCTCCTAGACGATGATGATCCCTACACGTATAAGGAAGCAATGGATGATGTTGATTGTCGCCATTAGCAAAAGGCAATGCAATCTGATATTGAATCTATGTTCAATAACAAAGTCTGGTCCCTTGTAGACTTGCCTAAAGGGATAAAACCCATTGGGTGCAAGTGGGTATACAAGAGGAAAAGAGGTATGGATGGAAAGGTGGAAACCTTTAAAGCTAGATTGGTAGCTAAAGGTTACACATAGAAAGAATGTATCAATTACGAGGAAACCTTCTCTCCTATGGCCATGCTTAAATCTATAAGGATATTCTTATCCATTGCAACATCTCTAGACCTTGAGATTTGGCAAATGGACGTCAAGACAGTTGTCCTTAATTGGAAGTCTTGACGAAAGCATCTAAATGATGCAATCAGAAGGATTCATTGAAAAGGGCCAAGCAGAAAGGGTATGCAAGTTGCAAAAATCCATATCTGGATTAAAGCAAGCATCTAGATCTTGGAACATAAGGTTCGATCAAGCTGTGAAAAGTTTTGGATTTATTCAAAACCTTGATGAACCATGTGTGTATAAAAGGATTAAAGGCGACAAGTTGGTTTTCCTGATTCTCTATGTTGATGATATACTACTCATCAGAAACGATGTAGGTGTATTGACATCAGTAAAAGAATGGTTAGCAAAACAATTTGATATGAAGCACTTAGGAGAAGCAAGTTATATTCTTGGTATCCAAGACATAAGGGATAGAAAGAATAGAACAATTGCATTATCCCAAGCTTCATACATAAATAAAATCTTGTCTAGGTTCTCCATGCAAGATTCCAAGAAAGGTATGTTACTGTAAGGATTCCCATATATTGATTAGCTTATTTCATGGACAAACCACATGTTGGGGTTGTTTGTGTAAGGGTAGTTTAGGTGATTGAACTTCATGCTCGAAGGACCTTTCAAGACCTCAAGGGACAAGCACGCCAAAGGTATAATTTCTAGTGCTTGGTTTTCCTCGAAGAGATTTAGTTAGCACACACACACTTAGCATACTTGTTCTTGTGTGCATACTCTTCACATGTCACTTTACACACTAGCACTTTGTTTGATATCTTGTTATGTGTATATGTGCTTAGTAATTCATTTCCCGATAGTGTTCGGAAACGTCTGCCCATACACTAGAATGTGCTTGGTTTTGCGTGAAGACCGCCCACGGAGAATGCTCTTGGCTTCTCCTTTAGATTCACCATCACTGGTGAATCGGCGGTTTGATCGGTGGCCTGGTCGCCGAATTGAAACCGCCATTTTAGTCCAGAAAGGTCTGGAGTGATTCTACGGTTAAGATCGGCGGCCACCGATCGCCGTTCGAAACCATAATTCATACCTGATCGATTTACATCTCTCGGGTTTGATTCTGCAGTTTAATCGGCGGTTTCGAAACCGCCAAATGAAACCGCCGTTGCTCCCCTATTCTTCTCGGGTTCAATTCGGCGGTTGTAAACGGCGGCTGTAAACGGCGGCCTGGCCGCAGAATGAAACCGTGGATTGGTGCGTTTCAGGGGTAAAATTGTCTTTTCACATGCCTAATTCTTGATGTCTATAAATATCTTACTTTCTCATTCTCTGATCAAGTTCTTTGAGTCCTTAGAACCCTAAACTTCAAAGAGATATTTTTGAGAAAAAACCAAATCAAGAACTCACCTTTAAACACTCAAATCAAATCCTTTTTGCATCATATTTCATATTGCATCTTCTATGACTATATAGAATACATCCATGATTGGGTTTGCATCATCACAACTTGTTTGGTAAGATTTTGATTAAGTTCATCTTATTTTAGTATTTTCACTATCAAACTATTCTCTTTTAATTTACTTGTATGTTTTTGATCATATGATAAATACAAGAATAGAGAATTAATTGTGATGAATTGATTGAGTGTTATATTGTGATAGCTAATTAGGTTTTTGATTAATCTTAATTAGCTAAGCTATTTGACATGTCATTTAGCAATTGATATCTAGGGTTGATTTAAATTGATTATATCATCATCCTAGATAAGCATCTAAGGTTACCTAGCCTTGTTTGTTATTTGAATATTTATACATATTCACATAGGTTGCATAATCTCTTCATAGAGAATTAAGTCTTGAGGCTAAGATTGCTTAGGCCTCAAGCAATTGGACTAGAGCCACTTTTAAAAGCCCGAGTGGTAGAAGTGGGGGGTTATTGACCGGAGTGTTAGACGAGGTCTACATAGGTTGTAAACTCCATTTCAATTAGTGGATTTCGAGGTCCAAGTGTGGCGCACTAAATAGCCCGTGGTTTTTCCTAGTGGTTGAGTTTCCACATATACATCAAGTGTTATTTAAATTCCGCACTATATTACACTTGCTTGTATATTTTTGACTAGTAGGGGCATTTTCGTAAAATTGACTTGCATGTGAAAATTGGGTAATAATAGTTAAAATCTATTCAACCCCCCCTCTAGATATATTTATCATACACACAGAGCATTATTGTATTACTTTTAGTTACCTTTCAGACATAGAATCAAACTTTCTAAGGAACAAGTTCCTAAGAATGAGCATGAAGAACAATTCATGAGTAGACTTCCGTATGCCTCGGCAATTGGAAGTCTCATGTATGCAATGCTCTGCACTAGTGACGCGTCCGAACCGGTTCTACAAATGTCACTATAAAATTACCTACTCTATCCCGGTTATTCTAGAGGGACACGCGAGTCTGGTGACCCTATTGCAAGTGCACAAGTCGTTGAACTAGTGTAGTGAGCAAGTAAGGGTATCGTTCCCACTAGGTAAGCACTGTATAGACGCTTAATTTAGCTCAACTCTACAATTCTCTAATTATGCTAAAACAAGTTTAATTAAATTAACTAGTGATTAACAAATTAACTATGCTAAGATTGAAATGGGCTAAGTAACAATTACAACTACTTGATTCAAATTCTAAATTAAAAGTTGTTAAGGGAATAGATTCATTCAAGTATAACCCTAATATCTAATCAATCATTCATTAGGTTTAATCATCTTTTCCTTGTTAGGATTATGCTCAATAGCAAGAGTGTAATATTGTAATTAACAATCTTTTTCATATTAATAAAGTGATTTCTGGTTTAACAAATCTTATAGCATTTATAGTTTAATATTATAATTGTCAAAGTAAATAATCATAAGGTCTAAAGACTATGAGAAAAGAAGAATTGTTCGTACATCTGGATATGTATGTGGTAGACACAATTCTTTAGTTAGTCTTGAATATTGTTCACAACTTAAGTTAAAGGTTGGGCACCTTTATCTTGTTAAAGTTGTAGAATTCTTTTGTTAGCATTTGAGTGGGATCAAATGAGATATGGTGAGTCTAAAATCATCGGAGTGTCTTCGAGTAAAAGAATCTAGTGCACTGGGTGCATTGAACTGGATCACAATGAAAAGCTTTATCTAGAACCGTCAATAGATAATAGTCTTTTATTATTAGGACAATCGGAGAGTCTATCTTAATCCTGAGATAAATGATGGACTTATGGTTGCAAGTGATATCATTTGAGTTATCAATGAGTACGATTATATAGCATAGTCTATCCTCGATAGTTTGGTGATATTCATTTGTTAATCGATAGAGGACTTCATTTATAGATATGGACATCATGGCTCCATTTATTAAATGAGAGTATAATATCATCATATGGATGTTTTGAGGTAATTGGATATTAAATCTCAACGTTGAGTTTTCGATACTGACTATTGAAAACATGGCTTCTGGACAAGTCAAAATATCCAAGTTCAAAACGTGCTCATATGAGTAAATATGGTAACTTGGAGAGTTATAGGCGGTCTATGAACTCTTGGCGATTACTGATATTAATCACGAGGATACACTATCTCCAATATGATTGTCTAGGGTTATGAAAGAGGAACATCTTCCTTTTCTATATTTATTTAAGAGTTCAATTTTAGCTCTTTAGTGGAATGAGTTAAAATTAATGGATCGGACCTAAGTGAATCATTTGTTGATTATGATTAGGTTGTGTCTATTGAAGCTTAAATTTATATAACCCGCCAAGATCCCCAATCCACACGGACTTGGATGGATCACTTGATATATTCTACCAGACCAATTTATGGGTCCATCTAGAATTGCATTTAATATATTAAGAATATAATTTGCACATTAATTATTTAATGGGCTGCTCAATTATATTTATATATTAATGAAAGGCATGTGGGCTTGTTTCTTTTAGTAAGAATGAGTCTGGTTCACATGTGGACTTTTTATTTAAAGTCCAATGGATTAAATGAAATAAGAAAATAATATATGGCCCATTTTATACATGTGGGGCGGCAAGGTTAAAATATTAGCCTAACATATTATTTTGTTTCATTGTTTAATTAAATAAGAATTAATTAATTTATTAATTAATTGTTGAATTAAGAAACAAATCTTTTTCTGATGAGGAAATATATTTCCTAGAGTTATACTATTGGTAGTAGTATACTAAAAATAAAAGACTTGTTTGATAAGAAAATAAATAATTAAGTTTATTTTTTTAATCAAATAAGAAGTCTTTTTATTTAGTCAATAAAAGAATAAAAATACTTATGAGTTAAATTAGGGTTATGAGTCTAAAAGGATGATGGGAATTAGGGTTGAATTTCGGTCACCCTATATAGGTGATGTGATGAAATTCGGCCAACCCTAATACCACACCACATAGAATTCGGCAACCCTAAAGAAAAAAGGAAGAGAAATTCGGCCACCCTATTTATTTATGGTGATAGGTTTCGGCCACCTCTAGTGGTTCATTGATTCAATTTTCTTCTTCTTCTAAACTCATAGACAAGTATTTGATTATTCTACTAAGACATAAAAGAGAGAAGAGATTATTCTTTTGATGGTACACTAATTGCTTGTTCATTAATAAGCTTGTGTGTACATCATCGAATTAGGTTCACGCGAGTTTCAATCATTAGATTGAGAACTCAAAAGTGACCGGAATAATCTTTGTATTCTTTTGATTGTTTTGTGACTAACAAAAGAAAAAGAAAAGTTTGTTTGTCCATTCTCAGGTTTGCAATTCAAAGAAAAGGGAGACCACGCTCCTAGGTGATTCACGTTCGTGCTAGGATTGAAGATCTTGCGGATTACCATCGATGTAAGTCAATCGGATCACGCGACAAAAGGTATTCAACTTTTGTTACTTTAAATATGGTTGATTAATTTAAAGGGTTAAGGTTCATAAAAAGGAAAAATTTTAAAACATACTAAATCGATTTTTAGTCTCGCTTCCTGATCGAACTATTTTATACCTATTTGAGGTCCCCCATTTCCGATCGTTTGTCTCGTTTTTGAGCGTCTTTTTGTATATAATGTTTTTTTTTAGCCTTGTGTAGGTACATATTCCTTATAATAAGGTTTTGAGCTTAAAGATTAGTTTGGGAGGCAAAATGGAGCAAAAAGAGCTGAAATTGTATTTACGTGTGCAGAATGTACAACTTGCGGAGATCATATCTTCCTTCTCAGATCGAACCACATGGATATCTTTATATATTCGGAAAGCCCCAGAAGTCTAGTTTCCAGAACATTTTACGGATTGTGATTCCAAGCTTTCTGTAGGAAGTTATGCCCATTTTTGTAACGGTGCACGATGCTGAAAACGCTGAAAGGCTGTCAGGTCTAAACGGCTACTTCAAACGGCGGCCAGGCCGCCGAATTAAACCGCCCAATCACTCCAGAAAGTCATTTTTTGGGTGAATTTCAGGGACAGTTTCGTCCTTTCATCCCCAATTCGTGCCCTAACTTCCCAACACTATATAAACACCTTATTCTCTTCTCAACCATCAGAACACACTCCCCACAAACTTCCTCTTCTTCTTCTTCTTCATTTTCTTCACCAAATAAGAGAGAGAGAAGCTTCCAAGAGCATCCATGGAGGTTTTTCCTCCATGGATGCTCCCCGTCTCACCTTCTACACATCTTCCACCACATTTAGGAGTAGATTGCATAGAGATAGGAGTGGGCTTTGGTCAATTTCGAGCTAGCAAAGGAAGGAGCTCTTGGAGGAGGTTTTCTTCAAGGGTTGTATCTATTTCTCACTCTCTATGTATTTCTTGTTTTCTTGAATGTGTAATCCCCACTTGGGAATATTTGTAAACCTATTTTGTGCTCAATATATATATGGTTGTTTTTATATCCAATTTGTGTTTTGATTCATTTTTTATTGTTATTGAATATATCTCTTATCTTGAAATGCATGTTTATGGATGATTGGAAATTGATATGTGTTCATGGATGGGATTAGGAGTAGATTAACTTAATTGTAGGAGTAGTTGTAATCAAATATCCCATTTGTGTATGTATGTCTTTGGAAGGTCGAAATTGCATGTCATGAATTGGTTTGAGTGAATTAGAGTTAGGATTGTGCTTTAGGAGGGGCTCTCCGGGCATAGTTTTGGCTAATTAGCTAGGAAGAGTGGGTGAACCTATAAATTGTCATATTAGAAGGGTTTGGTTCATTGTTCTTGTAAACAATTGGACTTTAGCTATTTCTCACTCTAGGGGCTCTAGGTGAGTCATGGTTAGAGTTACAATTATTGGTCTTTGGCTATTTCTCACTCTAGGGGCTCTAGGTGAGTTATGGTCGGAGATACAATCACTCTTTCCACATTCATTAGACTTTCACGTTGCCATTTTACATTACGAATCTATTATTGGGGCTCAATGTAGTTTTGTTTGTAGAATCGGTTCACATATGTTGGTTGCGGTTTCGTGTTTGAGAGGTTCTTGGCACACTCTTTAACCGTTAGCTCTATAAATGGGTATAAATCGGATTGAGGCAAGAACGAACCCTTAACTAAAATTGAATGTCCTTAATGTCTAATAACCAACTATTTGTGCACTTAGGTATGGTGAACTTGTTGAACCTTGTGTGACCATTTTTATGCATCTCTCCTATCCATCATTTTATTTATCACTTTAATCACCATTCTCACCCTTCCATATTCTCTTTGTTTTTATTTATTTTCATTTTTATTCTCTACACACACACACATCGCATTGTACATACATTTAACACACATCATTCTTACCTTTCCACATTCTATTTACATGCTTACAATAAACTCTAGAACTTGATACGGTTGACGAATCATACCTCCCTGCGGAACGATACCCTTGCTTGCCGCTTTACTAGTCTTTTGCTAGTTTAGAGCACATTGCGTAGGAAACCCCTATTTTAAATATAAACAAATCTTTTGATCCTCGCATTCTTACAACGACGGAAAAAGCGAGTATCACTTCCGCTGCGTGTACTACGGTATTTTTCCCTACAATCCTAACATGCATCTATTCATTAAATTAATAATCACTAAATTCTCAACTTAATCACAATGAAATCTAAAATTAGAGAGTGATTAAAGGAAAATTGGTCAAGTGATAGTAGAGAATTACAAGTTAGTAATCTCTACACATAGATGCTAAACTAGGAATATGCAATAAATGGTCCTATGCATACAATTTCATCAAGTTAATGCACAATAAAGAAGATTAGTGGTTGCAACCACCACTCATACAAGCATTAATGGATATATGCATAACTAGAGAAGATTATATCAATATGATTGATTATATAGCAAGGAAAATACAAGAATTACATCTAATCCCCTAACAAGAGAATTAGTTACACATAGAATCAAGATTACAAAGATAGACAATCAAAGGAAACATCACCAATTGGTAAGCTTGTGAAGTGGAAATGATCCTTCTTGCAATCCAAGCAACAAATCCTTCTATGGCAACTTGAGGTGATCACACTAAGTAACCAAAATATGGTGTTTGGTTACCTAGAAAATAGCCAAGAAACAAACTATATCTCTTGCTTGCTAAGAACAAAATATCTAAAAAATATCTACTTTTCTCTATCTATTCTCTCTATCTCTAAATCTAAGTGTGTGTCTTTGTATCTTGTTGAAAGCATTCCTTTAGTAGTAAAATGACATGCAAGTGTGCATGGATGAGAGAGAAGGCCTTCTAAGGACAATAGGTGGAAAAAGGGGCAAAATTCATTGGCTATTGGGGCGAGATTCGATCAACTTGCAGCTTAATAGAGTCACTGGCGGGTATGTGCGGCGTCTTTATGCCCGCTGCATGAACCCGTCGTATTTCCTCGCGGACTTGTTCCGCGAGCTTTGTCTCTCCGTGGCTCCTGCATGAAATCGCCAAAGCTGACGGCGGCTTTGTGCGGCTACTTTGTTCCCACTGGACAGAATGCATGAACTCGCCTGATGGTGGAATGGTCCTTCCCGTGGCTTTGTGCGGCGAGACATGTCCAGCTGAAAGGTGTGTCTGAACTCGCCGGAGTAAGGTTGCTTGCATGGCGGCTTCGTGTGGCAAGACATGTCCCGCTAGGCAGGGAGCATGAACTCGTCGGCCCTGCTTTTCTTCTGATTTCTACCTATTTTGCTCTCTTTTCGTCACTTTGGATAAAAAATGCCCTTGAAATGCCTATTTTACTTGAAAAGACTTATTTACAACATTAAACACATAAAATGCTTAGAAAACGATTACAAAAGCAAGGTAAAAGGGGTGCTAAATGTAAACATTTGAAGTGCGATCAACTAGACCAGATATTTGTTTTGCTGTTGGCATAGTTAGCAGGTTTCAATCAAAACCTGGTCCTGATCACTGGACGGTAGTCAAGCATATTTTCAAGTATCTCAAAAGAACGAGAGATAATATGCTTGTATACTCTGGAGGGGATTTGATTCCCATAGGGTATACAGATTATGATTTCCAATCAGATTCTGACTCTAGAAAATCCACATCAGGATCTGTGTTTACTCTTGGAGGAGGAGCAGTCATATGGAGGAGTATCAAGCAATCTTGTATTGTTGATTCCACCATGGAAGCTGAGTATTGCCGCATGCGAAGCTGCCAAAGAGGCTGTTTGGCTCCACCAATTATTAATTGACTTGGAAGTGGTTCCTGAAGTGAATAAGCAGATCACTATCTACTGTGACAACAGTGGAGCAGTGGCTAATTCGAGAGAACCAAGAAGTCATAAGAGAGGAAAATACATTGAAAGGAAGTATCATCCTTTAAGGGAAACTATGCATAGGGGTAACGTGACGATCACCAAAATCGTTTTAGTAGAAAATCTAGCGGATCCATTCACAAAGGCTCTACCTAAGAAGAGTTTTGATGGGCACCTAGAGAACATGGGAATTAGAGATATGACACACTTGCTATAGCACAAGTGGGAGATTGTTAGGATTATGCTCGATAGCAAGAGTGTAATAAGTTTTTGACAATCTTTTCATATTAATAAAGTGATTTCTGGTTTAACAAGAGTTATAGCATTTATAGTTTAATTATTATAATTGTCAAAAGTAAATAATCATAAGGTCAAAAGACTATGAGAATAGAAGAATTGTTCGTACATCTAAATATATATGAGGTAGACACAATGCTTTAGTTAGTCTTGAATAATGTTCACAACTTAAGGTAAAGGTTGGACACCTTTATCTTGTTAAAGTTGTAGATTCTTTTGCTAGCATTTGAGTGGGATCAAATGTGGTATGATGAGTCTAAAGTCATCAAAGTGGCTTTGAGTAAAAGAATCTAGTGCACTAGGTGTATTGAATATGATCACAATGAAATACTTTATCTAGAACCGTCAGTAGATAAAAGTCTTTTCAATATGAGGACAATCGGAGAGTCTATCTTAATCTTGAGATAAATGATGGACTTATGGTTACAAGTGTTATTATTTAAGCTATCAATGAGTACGATTATATAGCATAGTCTGTCCTCGATAGTTTGGTGGTAATCATTTGTTAATCGATAGAGGACTTCATTTATAGATATGGATATCGTGGCTCCATTTATTACATGAGAGTAAAATATCATTATATGGATGTTTTGAGGTTTTGGATATTAAATCTTAACGTTAAGTTTTCAATAGTGTCTATTGAAACATGGCTTCTGGACAAGTCAAAATATCCAAGTTCAAAATGTGGTCATATGAGTAAATATGGTAACTTGGAGAGCTATAGGCGGTCTATGAGCTCTTGGCGATTACTGATATTCTTTATGAGGATTCACTATCTCCAATAAGATTGTCTAGGGTATGAATGAGAAACATTTACTTATTCTATCTTTATTTAAGAGTGCAATTTTAATTCTTTAGTGGAATGAACTAAAATTAATAGATTGAACCTAAGTGAATCATTTGTTGATTGTGATTAGGTTATGTCTATTTAAGCTTAAATTTAGATAGCCCGCCAAGATCCCCATTCCACACGGACTTGCATGGATCACTTGATATATTTTACCGGACTGATTATGTGTCCATCTAGAATTGTATTTAATATATTAAGAATATAATTTGCACATTATTTATTTAATGGGTTGTTTAATTATATAGATATATTAATGAAAGACATGAGGGCTTATTTCTTTTAGTAAGAATGGGTCTAGTTCACATATGGGCTTTTTATTTAAAGTCTAATGGATTAAATAAAATAGAAAATAATATAAGGCCCATGTATGCTACTTGGGCGGCAAGACTATAGTAATAGTCTAAAATATTATTTTATTTTATTATTTAATTAAATAGGAATTAATTAATTATTTATTTATTTATTTAATTAAGAGTCAAAATCTTTTTCTGACTAGGAAATATGTTTCTTAGTAGTATACTATTGTTGGTAGTATAATAAATATCAAAGACTTTATTTGGTAAGTAGATAAATAAAAAGTATTTTTTTAACTAATCAAATTAGGAAGTTTTTGATATAGTCACAATTGAATAAAACACTAAAGAGTTGGATTAGGGTTTGGATTCTTAAGTTGATAGGTATTTTGGTGAAACACAAATCCTCTTATAGTGAGGATTTCGGCCACCTTCTAGATGACCTATCATAGAATTCGGCAACCCAAAATATATTTGAGCAAGAGAATTCGGCATATATATAAGAAAAATATAAAGTGCAGAATTCGGCATATATATATATATAAGATAAATATAAAGTGCAGAATTAGGCAACAATATATATAATATATGGAAAGTGCAGAATTTGAGCAATATATATATTTTAATAGGTACTCTATATATATAGGGCAATTCAGCAACGCAAAGATAGATATATATATTTTTTTGGCAAGTGACTTTGAGCCACTAAAAATATATATTCTTTATATAGAATTGGGCAAACCCTAATTACTTGATAGAGAGTTATTTTTCTATTGCTTGAAAAATAAAATCCAACTCTTAGACATAGTGTAATTTTCGGCCAAGAGGGAAAGAGAGAAGAATTGTTCTTATTTCAATAGTGCACTACTAGCTTTAATATCAAAAGGCTTTGTGCACATCTTCGAATTAGGTTCATGCGAATTACGATAAAATAGATTATGAATTCAAAAGTGACCGAAAAGTTCTTCGTTCTCTCTTAAAAGATTAAAGTGACTAATGAAAAAGAAAAAGTTTTTGTTATCCATTCTCAGGTTTACAATTCAATGAAAAGGGAGACCACGCTCCTAGGTAGTTCACGTTCGTGATTGGATTGGAAGATCTTGCGGATTACCATCAACGCAACGTCAATCGGATCACGTGACAAAGGTACGATATCTTTTGTTATATATTAATTAATCAAGGGTTAAGGTTCTTCTCTTAAAAGGAAAATTTTTAAAATATACTAAACCGCTTTTAGTCTCACTTCCGTTGCGTGCACGTCTTTTTCCCTACAACTTTATCCTCTTTCAGCAATTAGGTCCTCTGGTCTGGGCAAGAGTGCTGGTGGAGTGCGGTTGCAGCCTCTGATGCTTTTCTCTCTCATTTTGCAATTCTTGGTCCTCTTTTAGCCTGAAAGTCCCAGAATGCGCTCTAATCACCCGAAATGGGGAAATGCCTGCAAATACGAACATAGAGCCCATAAATGACTCTAAACTGCACGAAAATGATACAAAGGTTATGGGTTTAGGGGCCGAAATATACAACATATTTGGCGCGATCAATCCACATCACTAAAGCCTACAAAACTAGCATTAGTGTCAAAAGAGTACCAAATCCCATAATTGGATGTCCCATTCACATAGCGAATGATTCTCTTAACCGAAGAGAGATGGGACTCCTTAGGATTCGATTGGTACCTAGCACACACACCCACACTAAAGGATATATCGGACCTACTTGCAGTCAAATAAAGCAAGCTTCCAATCATGCCCCGATATACAGTTTGTTCCACATTTTTACCACTAGCATCCTTGCTTAGCTTCAAAGTGGTACTCATGGGTGTATCACAATGTTTGGCATTTTCAAGACCAAACTTCTTCACAAGGTTTTTGGCATATTTGGCTTGGGTAATAAAAATCCCATCATCTAATTGCCTAATTTGCAAACCTAGGAAGTAACTTAGCTCACCAACAAGACTCATCTCAAATTCATGAGACATAACATCAACAAATTGTTGGACCTTGGTGTTGTTGGTGGAGCCAAACACTATATCATCAACATATATTTGAGCTATAAAGAGCTCATCATTGTCTTTCATGATGAATAACGTCTTGTCAACACTACCCCTTGTGTAGTTATTGTCAACAAGAAATTGAGTGAGGCGCTCATACCAAGCCCTCGGTGCTTGTTTCAACCCATATAGAGCCTTCTTGAGGTGATAGACATGGTTGGGGTGGTGAACATCCATAAACCCATTGGGTTGTTCAACAAACACTTCATTTTGTAAGAAGCCATTGAGGAAGGCACTCTTGACGTCCATTTGGTGCAATTTGAACTTGTGCACACAAGAAATGGACAAGAGAAGCCTAATAGACTCTAAGCGGGCAACAAGAGCAAATGTCTCCTCAAAGTCGATACCCTCAATTTGAGAGTACCCTTATGCAACAAGTCTAGCCTTGTTACGCACTATGTTGCCATCCTCATCGGATTTGTTCCTATATATCCATTTGGTGCCAATGACATTAGTGGTCTTAGGCCTAGGAACTAGAGTCCAAACCTCATTCCTTTCGAATTGGTTTAGCTTTTCTTGCATGGCAAGAACCCAAAATTCATCATTCAAGGCTTTATCAACCTTTTTGGGTTCAATTTGAGAGGTGTAGCATGTAAAGCTAATGAGATTAACTATTTGACGCCTAGTCCTAACACCATAATTAAGTTCTCTAATGATGTCATTTTTATCATAGAGTTGTCTAACCCATGGAGCGGATTCTTTAGAGTTCAAAAGAGGAACTCTACCAATAGGTTGTATGTCATCATCAATAACATTAGATGTCCCAACATTAGAAGTCACCACAACCTTCTCCAAGGGAGAGTCATCATTAAAAACAACCTCCTCCTCATGATCATTAGACTTGAGCCTTGTATCATCAGTGACAACATTGGATGAGTCCATGATGGTTCGAGTCTTCATGTTGAAAACTCTATATGCTCTACTATTCAAGGCATAGCCAATAAAGATACCCTCATCACTCTTAGCATCAAATTTGCCAAGTTGATCATGGTCATTTAAAATGTAGCATTTGTTTCCAAAAGAGTGGAAGTAGCTAACATTTGGCTTTCTACCTTTCCATAACTCATAGAAGGTATTCCTAGTTTCGGGCCTTAGGAAAACTCTATTTCCTATATAGCAAGCCGTATTGACGACTTCGGCCCATAGGTTCCTAGGGACATTGTTGCTAAGCAACATCACACGGGCCATTTCTTGAAAGACCCTATTTTTCCTCTCAACAACTCCATTTTATTGAGGTATCCTAGGAGCTGAAAACTCGTGGGAGATGCCTAAGCTATTGCAATAGTTTCAATGACGGCATTCTCAAACTCCCTCCCATGGTCACTTCTAATCCGTTTTATGCTTTTAATGTTTGAATTCATTTCATTTTGTATTTTAGTACAAAGCATTTTAAACTTGTCAAAAGTCTTGGATTTTTCTCTAAGGAAATATGTCCACGTGAACCTAGAGAAATCATCTACGTAAACAAAAATGTATCTCTTTCCACCTAAACTCTCGGTTTGCATGGGACCCATAAGATCCATGTGGAGAAGCTCTAGGGGCTTCTTGGTGGAGAGATACTTGCCCTTTTTGTGCATGCTTTTAGTTTGTTTTCCTTGTTGGCAAGGTCCACAAACACCATTAGCTTTCTTCCCTTCCCAAGCTTGGGAAGGCCACGCACACTATTGAACTTATCTAAGATTCACAAATCCCGAAAGTTCATGTGGCCAAGTCTTTCATGCCACAACTCAATTTGGTCATCCTTAGACACGTTGTTTGAGACTATTCTAGCTTCAAGACAATAGCAATTGTCACTAGATCTCATACCTTTTAACAAGGTTTGTCCATCGGGCTTTAGGATAGAGCAATCATTTTTGCTAAACAAGACGGAATATCCTTCATCACTAAGATATGAAATGCTTATCAAATTGGCTTTCAAGCCATCAACAAATAAAGCATTGGATAAGAAGGGTAATCCGGGAATGGAAATGGTTCCTTTCCCTATGACTCTCTTTTTGGATCCATCACCAAAGGTGACACATCCTCTTTCCTCCATGACAAGAGTCTTGAAGAAACTCTTGTTTCTCGTCATGTGCCTAGAGCACCCACTATCTAAATAACAAAGGTTAGAAGAATTTGCCTTTAAGGCAATTTGTGCAACATTGCAAATACTTTCATTCTTTCTAATCCACATAGGTAAAACATTTTTTTTCCTAGTGGTCTTTAGTGCATGGGCTCTAGATGTCCTAGGATCATGCAAATCAATCTTATCATTCTTAGGAACATGCATCTTGGCTCTATTCTTTCTCTTTTCAATCATGCTTTTAGTTCTACATATTTTAATATATTGAAAGCAATTTGGTCTAATATGACCATAAAAACCACAAAAATGACATGTAGGAATAAAATAAGGAATCATACCATGTCCTTTTGCTTGCATAGGAGCCTTCCCATGTCTTTATGGTTGCATTGGTTCATTTTGTCTTCGATATTGAACTGATCTAGCTTGCTTCCTTGGATGATTTTGCATGATTGGTCTCTTTCCTTGATGAGCCAATTGTTGAGGAATGTTGGCTTGGGCTTGTCTTCTTGGAGCCACCTTTACTTGTGCACTATATGAACATTGTCCTAGATCAATCTTCTTCCTAGGAGTTTGCACCGGAAGATCAGTTGAGGATGAGATGCTTCCCGTACTGCATGAAGGATGAGGCAAAGAAGTGGTTATTGGCTCTACCCGTAGGATCATTGATTACTTGGGAGGCGATAGAGACCAAGTTTTTCTCAAGGTACTATCCCTCTTGGAAGACACGAGATATACGTGGGAAGATAGCAACCATTAAAGAGGAGAAGCTTTCCATGAGACTTGGGACCGGTTTAAATTACTCCTTGCACAGTGCCCGCATCACATGTTCCCTTTCGTCCTACTAGTACAGTGCTTTTATGATGGATTGACGGGACTCACGCAAGCCATAGTTGACAATTCTTGTGGGGGAGCAATGAGGGAGAAAACCACCAAGGAGGTTGATGCACTCCGGACGTACCTCTAAATAAAACTAATGCTAATAGTACGTACGATTAAAAGAAAGATGAGTGAGTGAGTCTATAACCCTCCGCAAGTGTACGGATCGTTGTCAAGTATAGCGGACACAAGTAAGGGGTATCGTTCCCACGAGGATGTAATTTGTAGAGTGATGTGCTATCTTGTAAGATTACTTCACTAGTGAATGAATTAAACTAAAAGATGTCTAAATGTATGTGTTATAAAAGAGATATGTTAAGGAGACAATGGTGTAATATGCTACTAGCAACCTAATAATCCAATCATATTCAATATACATCCATGTTAAGAGGAAGGGTCAAAAGGATCTAATGCCCTATTTCTACTAAGTTCAACCTAGTTTTAGGTTGGTCAAGTCTACATTAACCTCTAATAGAGTTTCAAGTAAAATCTAATCAAGTTTGTTCAACTAAGATATAGATCTACTATTCATGCACAATATCATGCCTATACAATAGAGTAATTGTCCTACTCATCATACAACATGAAGTTAATTTAAGCATAAGTGCAAACTCAATGGATATAAAAGAAGTGTTAGGATTATGCTCAATAGCAAGAGTGTAATGTTGTAATTAACAATCTTTTTCATATTAATAAAGTGATTTCTGGTTTAACAAATCGTATAGCATTTATAGTTTAATATTATAATTGTCAAAATAAATAATCATAAGGTCTAAAGACTATGAGAAAAGAAGAATTGTTCGTACATCTGGATATGTATGTGGTAGACACAATTCTTTAGTTAGTCTTGAATAATGTTCACAACTTAAGTTAAAGGTTGGGCACCTTTATCTTGTTAAAGTTGTAGAATTCTTTTGCTAGCATTTGAGTGGGATCAAATGAGATATGATGAGTCTAAATCATCGGAGTGTCTTCGAGCAAAAGGATCTAGTGCACTGGGTGCATTGAACAGGATCACAATGAAAAGCTTTATCTAGAACCGTCAATAGATAATAGTCTTTTCATTATCAGGACAATCGGAGAGTCTATCTTAATCCTGAGATAAATGATGGACTTATGGTTGCAAGTGATATCATTTGAGTTATCAATGAGTACGATTATATCGCATAGTCTATCCTCGATAGTTTGGTGATATTCATTTGTTAATCGATAGAGGACTTCATTTATAGATATGGACATCGTGGCTCCATTTAATTAAATGAGAGTATAATATCATCATATGGATGTTTTGAGGTAATTGGATATTAAATCTCAATGTTGAGTTTTCGATAGTGTCTATTGAAAACATGGCTTCTGGACAAGTCAAAATATCCAAGTTCAATACGTGGTCATATGAGTAAATATGGTAACTTGGAGAGTTATAGGCGGTCTATGAACTCTTGGCGATTACTGATATTAATCACGAGGATACACTATCTCCTATATGATTGTCTAGGGTATGAATGAGGAGCATCTTCCTTTTCTATCTTTATTTAAGAGTTCAATTTTAGCTCTTTAGTGGAATGAGTTAAAATTAATGGATCGGACCTAAGTGAACCATTTGTTGATTGTGATTAGGTTATGTCTATTGAAGCTTAAATTTAGATGGCCCGCCAAGATCCCAATCCACACGGACTTGCATGGATCACTTGATATATTCTACCGGACCAATTTAAGGGTCCATCTAGAATTGCATTTAATATATTAAGAATATAATTTGCACATTATTTAAGTAATGGGCTGCTCAATTATATTTATATATTAATGAAAGACATGTGGGCTTGTTTCTTTTAGTAAGAATGGGTCTGGTTCACATGTGGGCTTTTTATTTAAAGTCCAATGGATTAAATGAAATAAGAAAATAATATTTTGGCCCATTTATTCAAGTGGGGCGGCAAGGTTAAGTTTTAACCTAATATATTATTTTGTTTCATTTGTTTTAATTAAATAAGAATTAATTAATTTAGTAATTAATTGTTTAATTAAGAAACAAATCTTTTCTGATTAGGAAATATGATTCCTAGTGTTATACTATTGTTGGTAGTATACTAAAAGTAAAAGACTTATTTGGTAAGAAAATAAATAATTAATTTTATTTATTTAATCAAATAAGAAGTCTTTTATATTTAGTCAAATAAAGGAATAAAAGATTTATGAATTCAATTAGGGTTTAAAGTCTTAAACTAAATAGGAAATAGGGTGCAATACAAACTCTTTTGGGCTTGAGAATTGCGGCAACCCAAGTCCCTTTTAGGTTGTGATTTTCGGCCACCCTAAGTGAAAGAAGAGAAGAAAATTTGGCCACCTATATAAGTGCTCATATAGATTTCGGCCACCACAAGTTGTTCTGGAGACAATTTTTCTTCTTCTTCTCAATTCATAGAAAGCTTTTATTCTACTAAAACAAATAGGAGTGTTAGATTATTCTTTGATAGTATACTATTTGCTTAATCATCAATAAGCTTGTGTATACGATATCGATCTAGGTTCACGCGAGTTTCGATCATTAGATTGAGAACTCAAAAGTGACCGGAATAATCTCAGTCATTCTTTTGATTGTTTTTGTGACTAACAAAGAAAAGAAAGTTTGTTTTGTCCATTCACAGGTTTGCAATTCAAAGAAAAAGGGAGACCACGCTCCTAGGTGATCCACGTTCGTGCTAGGATTGAAGATCTTGCGGATTACCATCGACGTAAGTCAATCGGATCACGCGACAAAAGGTATTCTACTTTTTGGTTATTGTATATGCATGTTTAATTAATTAAAGGGTTTAAGGTTCATAAAGGAAAAATTTTAAAAGTCACTAAATCTTATTTTTAGTCTCGCTTCCGCTGCGTGTACTACGGTATTTTTCCCTACAAGAAGTAGATTGAATAATTCAAGGAAGTGTTCACATATATTCAATCATTGAATCCCCAACAAAAGATTTAGCTACTCATGCTAAAGTAAAGACAAAGGAAAGAAGAAGAAAGAGAAAAGAAGCCCATGATGTGCTTGATGCTCCTCCTTCATTTGGTTACTAAGCCTTCCTTGATCTTCAATATTCTTCAAAGCTAAAGTGTTTAATCTAAGAACTAATCTCTAGAAGAGTTTGGTTGTGTAAAAAGATCTTAACTACTTTCTACTTCTTTTTCACTTCTTTTTAACTATTACACATTACACACACAAATTACAAAAGTAAAATATGTTTATATAGTGGAGGAAAAGATCTGGAGTCGGCCACTTTAAAGCTGACATGGATATGGCTTTTGCGACCAAATTCTGTGAGCAAGTACTCGCAGTCTCATGTCGCACTTTGCTCTGCCAATATGTTGCTAGGTTTGTCTGCTGGATGTGTCTCGCAGAATCACTAAACCTATTACGCTGCGACCACGTGCTGGGAGAATGAACTCGCAGTATGATGTCGCACTTCTCAAGATTAGGTTGAATGGCTAGGTCGAATTCGCAGGACTGACGTCGCAGAAAAATATCTAGTTCAACTGCTAGGTCTGTCTGCGAGATTGTAGTCGCAGTTCAATGTCGTACGTCCTTCTGGTGGAGATTCTGCGAGTTATGACTGCGAGAATGGTCTCGCAGCGTCTTCTCGCACTTCAGTTCTGCTGGTTTTGACTCGCAGGATGACTTAGCAGTGTCTTCTGAAACTGGGCTGCGAGTTGATATCTGCGAGAATGAACTCGCAGCATCTTCTCGCATCGCACTCTGAAATATGATCTGCTACTTGGTTCTTTTGAGCTGACATCACATTTCCTCCTGAAGGATAACTGCGACTTGTGACCTGCGAGAATGTACTCGTAGCCTTGGCCCAAAATTGTTCCTTTCAGCTCCATTTTCTCCACATTTCTCACCAAGTGTTCATTTCATCCCTGAAATCTCAAATCTTCTGAAAATAACTCCAAAGTGCCATTATATAACACAAAAGCTCTCAAAACTCACAAAAAGGGATGGATTAAGGCACTCTTAACATATACATTTTTAGAGTGATCAAAACCCCTGAAACTAATACTCGGTGTGAAATATATTATCTAGAGGGGGGCTGAATAGATTTTAAACAATTTTACCCAATTTTCGCATACAAGTCAATATTACGAAAATGTCTCAAACTAGACAATATAAAATATCAAGTGTAAAAGTGCGGAAATATAAATGACACAAGATATTTACGTGGAAACCCTCACGGGAAAAACCACGGGCTAGTAAGTAAGCCACACTCGAACCTCGAATCCACTAAATGTGTAAACCAATTACAACCTAATCCCGGAAGTAATCACACACCTACCTAATCCCGGTATAAGCGAACCTAGTCCAATTGCTTGTGATTTATGCAACCTAATCCCGGAAGCTACACAAGACTTACTTCTCAATGAAGAGAGTTACAACCTATGTGAATATATGAAATACTCAAAAATGCAACAAGAGCAAGGCAACTCTATATGCTTACCTAGGATGATGATATGTCAAGAAAAACAACCCTAGATATCAAAAACTAAGTGACATGTCAAAAAGCTTAGCAACACAAGATTTATAAAAAACCTAGAAGCTATCACAATACAACTCTCAAACATTCAACATACTAATCTCTAACTTGCATTTAAAGATAAATCCATGATATACAAGTAATAAAAGAGATAGCTTGGAAAGAAAGACACAAAATATGTAAGATACAAGTGAAAACCTTACCAAGCAAAGTATGTTGAAGAATCCATGAAATAAGCTATCTAGATGCTCAAGAAGGATGCTAGATGAAGATTGATGCTCATGGAATGATGTTTGAGTGAATAAAAATGAGTTCTTGGTGGAATTTCTCTTGAAGAAAAATATGCTTAGTAAAAATGGCTTTTGAACTCATGAAAAACGACCTAAGGAAGAAAGCCACATATATATAGGAGATCAGTACAAAGTGGCGTCGTTTTGAAAAAAACGCTTCAGATTCCCGTCAGCTGCGCTGGTTCTGCGCTGGACGACCAGCGCAACTCACCAACGCACGCCCTTTAACTGGCAAGGGCGCTCGACGAGTGGTGCACCTCAAGGGCGCAAGACCAGCGGCAACATTCTGGACGAGATGCGCTGGTGGTGCTTGCGCTGGTGACGACCAACGCACCAACAGCGACAACCTACTGGAGGAGTTGCGCTGGAGGAGTGCGCCGGTGCAGACCAGCGCACAACCAGCGGCAGTCCACTGGACTAGTTACGCTGGTCAGCTTGCGCTGGTGACGACCAGCGCACACACTCCCTTAAGCACACAAACAAAAGTGCAAGGGTCAAAAGAAATGCATCCTAAGCCTAACTAGATATGCCATTATAATCACAAGATGTAAGAAGAGAGATTTAAATACCCAATGATGCACATAAACTGCAAACACAATATACAAGTAAGAATTATGCAAGTGTTGTGTGTGTGTGCAACTACATCTCTTCAAAGAAAAGCAAGCACAAGAAATATACCTTTGGTGCTTCTTCTCTTAAGGTCTTGAGAGCCTAATCTACCCTTATAAAAACCCCAATTGTGGTTTGTCTACGAAATAAGCCAATCAAGGAATGGGAATCCTTACAAGTTCAGAGTCTCGTTTCAGTTGTTGGGTACTTCTTGATGACCTAGCAAGCCTCTGGACCAGCATAGTGTAGGAGGCTCCTCAATTTTGTACCAGGCCGGACAACGCCTAAGTGAGCCACCTACGATCCCGATTCGTCCGAGTGGAGTCCAGAGCCTTATTTAAGCTGTTGGGTACTTCTTGATGCCTTAGCAAGCCTCTGGACCAGTATCATGTAGGAGGCTCCTCTCTTTTGTACCGGGCCCCTCAACGCCCAAGTAAGCCTCCTAGGTTCCGATTCATCCGAGTGGAGTTCAAAACCTCATTTCAGTTATTGGGTACTTCTTGAGGACCTAGCAAGCCTCTGGACCAGCATAATGTAGGAGACTCCTCACTTTTGTACCAGGCTGGACAACGCCTAAGTGAGCCACCTACGATCCCGATTCGTCCGAGTGGAGTCCAGAGCCTTATTTAAGCTGTTGGGTACTTCTTGATACCTTAGCAAGCCTCTGGACCAGTATCATGTAGGAGGCTCCTCTCTTTTGTACTGGGCCCCTCAACACCCAAGTAAGCCTCCTAGGTTCCGATTCATCAGAGTGGAGTTCAGAACCTCGTTTCAGTTGCTGGGTACTTCTTGATGACCTAGCAAGCCTCTGGACCAGTATAATGTAGGAGGCTCCTCACTTTTGTACCAGGCCGGACAACGCCTAAGTGAGCCACCTACGATCCCGATTTGTCCGAGTAGAGTCCAGAGCCTCATCTCAGTTGCAGGGTACTTCTTAATGCCCTAGCAAGCCTCTGGACCAGCATCGTGAAGGTGACTCCTCACTTTTGTACCGGGCCGGACAACGCCCAAGTGAGCCACCTACGATCCTGATTCGCCCGAGTGGAATTCAGAGTCTCGTTTCAGTTGCTGGGTACTTCTTGATGCCTTAGCGAGCCTCTGGACCAGCATCATATAGGAGGCTCCTCACTTTTGTACCAGGCCGGACAACGCCTAAGTGAGCCACCTACGATCCCGATTTGTCCGAGTGGAGTCCATAGCCTCATCTCAGTTGCATGGTACTTCTTGATGCTCTAGCAAGCCTCTGGACCAGCATCGTGAAGGTGACTCCTCACTTTTGTACCGGACCAGACAACGCCCAAGTGAGCCACCTACGATCCTGATTCGCCTGAGTGGAGTTCAGAGTCTCGTTTTAGTTGCTGGGTACTTCTTGATGCCTTAGCAAGCCTCTGGACCAGCATCATGTAGGAGGCTCCTCACTTTTGTACCGGGCCGGACAATGCCCAAGTGAGCCATTTACGATCCTGATTCACCCGAGTGGAGTTCAGAGTCTCGTTTTTAGTTGCTGGGTACTTCTTGATGCATTCGCAAGCCTCTGGACCAGCATCATGTATGAGGCTCCTCACTTTTGTACCGGGCCCCTCAATGCCCAAGTGAACCTCCTAGGTTCCAGTTCGTCCAAGTGGAGTCTAGAGCCTCATTTCAGCTTCTGGGTACTTCTTGTTAACTTATCAAGCCTCTAGACCAGTATAATGTAGAAGGTTTCTCATTTTTGTACCGAGCATTTCAACGCCTAAGTGAACCACCTAGGTTCCGATTCATCCAAGTAGGGTCTAGAGCCTTATTTGTGTTACAGGGGACTTCTAAGATCTCAAGCATGCCCCTGGACCCGCACCATCAGAGGAGGACTAATAGTTCCTTCTTTCTTTTACCGGGCAACTTTCCGGAAGGATCACATGCCCATTGTGATTGTTGAAGACTCTCATCTTCCCCGAGCAAGCCCTTAAACTAGCTATAATACTTGGGGGCTAAAAACTCACCATTCTCTCTCGCAATCCCCAAAGAAGGGACGATGACCCCTACATTCAAAGATTTGACTGGGTTACCGATCTATGATAAAAGCGCTAGAAGACCAGGATTTCTTATGTAGAAATACCTGATGCCCTGGATCGGGATAACCCCTCCAGAAGGACCGCCATAACAAGCCAAGAGGGTTATACAACACTCCTGATGCTTTCGACCGAGTTAACCCCTCTAGGAGGATCGCCATAACGAGCCAGGAGGGTTATATAAAACTCCTGATGCCCTGGACCGGGTTAACCCCTCCAGGAGGACCGCCATAACGAGCTAGGAGGGTTATACAACACTCCTGATGCCTTCGACCGAGTTAACCCCTTCGGGAGGATCGCCATAACGAGCCAAGAGGGTTATATAAAACTCCTGATGCCCTGGACCTGGTTAACCCCTCCTGGAGGACCGCCATAACGAGCCAAGAGGGTTATACAACACTCCTGATGCCTTGGACCGGGTTAACCCCTCTAGGAGGATCGCCATAACGAGTTAGGAGGGTTATATAACACTCATGACGCCCTGGACCTGGTTAACCCCTCTAGGAGGATCTCCATTACCGAATCAAGACTAGGAAGGTTACATAGCACTCCTAATGCCCTGGACTGGGTCAACCCTTCTAGGAGGATCTCCATAACTAATCGCCTTAAGACCAGGAAAAGCCATATGGCATTCCTGCTGCCTTGGTCGGGGAATACCCTCCTCTAGGAAGGATCTGGTGCACAAGTGCTTAAATGGTATAGTTGCCAGCCAAACTAAGGATGCAAAGTCATCCTCCAAACCAGGAGAGCCTATACGGCAATCCTGAAGCCTCGGTCGGGGAATACCCCCCTCCAGGACATATCGCCTAAGGACCAGGATTGCCCAGTAGTATGCCTGGTGCCGAAGATTCGCCAAACGGAAGACCAGGAGAGCCTATACTGCACTCCTGAAGCCTTGGACAGAGAATACCCCTCTCCAGGACATATCGCCTAAGGACCAGGATCCCCCAGTAGGATGTTTGGTGCCGAAGATTCACCAAATGGAAGACCAGGAGAGCCTATACTGCACTCCTGAAGCCTCGGACAGAAAATACCCCTCTCTAGGACAGATCGCCTAAGGATCAGGATCGCTTATCAGGATATCTGATGCCACAGATTCGCCATATGATGAACTAATGCTTAAGTGGCCTTAGTTACCCACCAGGACTTTCTCGCCTAAGCATCAAGACTTTTGATGTTGGAATATCTAGTACCTTGGTTCGCCTAAGCCAAATGTGCTAGGAACGATTTTTCGTTTCAAGTGAAGATTACTAGTAAGAAAGAAGAAGAAAAATTCTTCATGCATTTCAGATCCTGACTCCAACCCCAACTAGGTACCGGTGTTCAAGTCAGGGGGGACTTCTGTTAACCACCTTTTTTGGCAAGGGTCCAAAGAAGAATTTTCCATCCATGTCAAAGTCGTTTGATTGATGAAAGAATGAACCCAGGATCCTAAGGATCCCGCTACCACACTATTTCGGTACCCCGCTACCTCATGATCCATGATACATAGTATCTTGATATCGCGCCACATTGGTATCTTGGTACCCAGTACCCCGCACCCCGTACTTGGTACCCGGTACCCCACACCTAGTACTCAGTACCCCGCACCTAGTACCCGGTATCCCGCGCCTGGTACTTGGTGCCCCGCACTCGATACCCCGTATCATGTTTCCTACCCAGACCAATCCTCCAAGTACCTCCCAACCACCTAACATAGAACGCGTCAACAAGGGAGGTCTTAATACACTGTCTGACAGATTACCAAGGAAGACCAGAACCATGCTATAAGAAGGACAGTATGCGCCAGCATTCGAATACAAGGAAGGTTGACCTCTCCGGCCATTCACTACGCCATTAATGGAGATAGTCAACCCTATTAATGGAGATAATCAATCGTATTAATGAAGATAGTCAACTCTTTAATGGCCATTCACAACGTCGTTAATGAGAGAATATTCAACTCAATCAATGCCAAATCAGTGTTCCTATAATTGTGGATTGATTGACTAAATTGATGGAGTGGGCAACAAGAAATGAAACCTATATATATGACATGATATTCGACAGAAAGGAGATCAGCTTCTTCTCTAAAAAAGACCTGCGGATGTTGCCCCTAAAAGGCTTCCTTTTTTTTTTCTTCTTTTCTACTGATTAAAGAAAGGACCTACGCCCGCCTATTATTGTAAGCTCTCTAGAGCACTTATATTGTATTATTCTCTTACTTTTGTAAGCTCCCAGGAGCACGCCTTATTGATGAATATATAAAGGATCTCTCTCCACCGGATACTACCTAGGGGTTTTTCAGCACATGATCATACATGATGCTTTTTCCCCCTAGGCCAGTCCATCTTCAACTTATTAGAAATCCACCTATCTTGTTACTATTATACACTGCCCTTAGTAGATCTGCAAGAACTAGCGGGATATCGGGTTGTTAGGTACCCCGCTAGCCCGGGTCTATCCGGATCCGGATCCGGATTCGGGTCCTATATATCTGGTTAATTTGAAATTGCACCCCGGTGACAATTTTGGGTTAACAGGAGTAAAATAGGAGTTCATACCATAGCCTTGTGTAAGCATTTGTGGACTCATTCTATTTTGAGTTGCTCTTGGATGTTGAGGCAACTCTCTCCTTTGTGGTTGAGCCAAGTTGGCATGTCTTCTAGGTTGAGCATTTAAGACCCCATGTTGAGCTTGTGGGATCTTTTATTGTGGAGGTCTTGGTTGTGGGGGTCTTGGTTGAGGAGGTCTTGGTTGTGGAGCTCTAGCTTGTGATGGTAGAGCTTTTGTTGGAATCCTTGCTTGTGCTTGCTTAGAGGATTCACCAACTTCAACCCACTTGGTTGATTGTTAAGGGGTTTAAGCATTTTCAACCTCTTTGCTCTTGACAAATGTTGTCTTCTTCAAGGATGTGGCTTCCATTTCTTCCATATATCCTAACCCCTTCTTGTCACTAAGACTCTTCCCACAGTATAGCATTTTGTCAAGCTTCTCAGTTCCGGAGGTCATCTTAGCAATCAACCTTGCTTCCATAAGCTCTTTCCTCAAGCTTTCTTCACTCTTTTTGGCCAAGAATAACTCCATTTTCAACCCTTCATCCATCTCTTTTGCTTTACTCATTTCCTTGCTCAAATAAGTCACTTTGGAAGTCAATTCGAGCTTCTCCCCTTTTAACTTTTGTATCTCCTTTTTCTTCTTCAATCTTGAGTTCTTAAAGAATCTCATGAAGTCATCATAGTCCATCTCTTCATCAAACTCAAAATTAGACATTGAGGAGTTGCTCCTACCATTTGAGTCATTTTCATCTACTTCTTCTTGCTTGTCCTCTTCCTCTTATTTATCACTCATAACTTCATTGCTACTATGAGAGGATGAGAAAGCAATGAAGTTGGCAACTTGGTCTTCATCATCATCCGAAGACTTATCTTCATCTTTTAGGTCATCACTATCACTCCAAGTAACTGTCATGGCCTTTTCTCTCTTTTTCATCAAGTTTGCACAATCGGGAGCAATATGTCCAAACCTACTACACTCATAGCATTGGACACCCTTCTTGTGGTCCTTATTTTCAGATTGCTCCACTTTCTTAAAAGGAGTTTTCTTCTTCATAAATTTTCCTTTGGAGCCAAAACCCTTATTCTCAAATCTCATAAATTACTTGAACTTCTTTGCTATCAAAGCAATTTCTTCATCCGAGTCTTCTTCCTTCTTTTTCACCTTGATGGTCTTCAAGGCAAGACTCTTTTGCTTCTTTGGAGGTGTAGTTGTAAGAGCCTTCCTAGATTCATAGGCCAAGAGTCTTCCAATCACTTCACTTGGCTTCATCCTAGTGTAGTCACTATTTTCTTCCAAGGCCGTCACTTTGGATTCGAATCTCTCGAGAAGTGACCTCATGATCTTTTGCTTGATCCTTCTATCCAAGTAGGGATCTCCAAGTTGGTGACTTTGATTTACTATGTCCATAAGCTTCACTTGGAAGTCATTGAAGCATTCATCCTCCTCCATCCTAATGGTCTCAAATTGTGTTTGAAGGACTTGAAGCTTAGAGTCTTTAACCACCTCGGTTCCTTCATAGGCCGTCTCTAGAATGTCCCAAGCTTCCTTGGCTATCCTTGTGGTTTGAATTAGTTTATATTGGTTGTCATCCATGTAAGGATTCCCATTCATTGATTGGCTTATTTCGTGGACAAACCATATGTTGGGGTTTGATTTGTAAGGGTAGTTAGGTGATTGAGGATTTATCTCAAAGGCCCTTTCAAGACCTCAAAGTGACAAGCACTCCAAAGGTATAATCTCTAGTGCTTAGTTTTCTTTGAAGAGATTTAGTTGCACACACACACTTAGTATACTTGCATATGTGTGCATTCTTTTCACATGTCACATTTCACACTTGCACTTTGATGTTGTATATTGTTGTGTGTTTATGTGTCTTGTAATTCATTTTCCGATATTGTTCAGAAACGTCCGCGCATGCATGAAAGTGTGCTTGGTTCAGCGCGAATATCGCCTTTGGAGAATGCCCTTGGCTTCTCCTTTGGTTTCACCACTTTGCACACTTGCACATTGTGCTCATATGGAAACAGGGCATTGTCGCCCTTTGTTGGTGTTGCCATTTGATGGTGTCGCCATGGCGACAGTGAACTTTATCCTTGAAATTCAATCAGGTATGAGGTCGCCATGAGATGTCGCCCTGAGACAAATGGCGACCATGAAGTTTTTTGTGTTGCGTCAGAGGTCGCCCTGAGATGTCGCCATGGTGACCAAGTGGTGACATAGAAGAAAAATTGGTGTCGCCACGAGGTCACCCTGAGACAAATGGCGACATCAAATGGTGACAACTAATTTTGGCCAAAACGACACAGCTTCAATTTGACCTCCTATATATATGCCTCTTTGTTCTTAGGTCAAGGTATGACTCAAAAATCATATTTTTAATTGAGAGCTTTTTTTATAAAGAGATTTTTAATCAAGAACTCATCTTTGATCATCTTTGTTTACTCAAACACTTTTCCATGATCATCAATCATCATCTAGCATCATCTTTGATAATCTAGATATCTTTTTGCATGGATTTTTCAACACACTTTACTTGGTAAGTTTTTCACTTATATCTTACATATTTTGTGTCTTTTTTTACAAACAATCTCATTTATCACTTGTATGTCATTCATATATATTTTAGATACAAGTTTGACATTAGTGTATTGATTGTTTGAGAGTTGTATTGTGATAGCTATCTAGGTTTTCATAATCTATGTTTAGCTAAGCTTTTTGACATGTCATTTAGCCATTGATATCTAGGATTATTCTAATTGCAAAATTGTCATCCTAGATAAGCATATAGAGTTACCTAGCTCTAATTGCATTTTTGGATGAAACAAATTATAGCACGGTGTGTATAAAACTATCTAGAGGGAGGGTGAATAGATTTTAAGCTTATGACCCAATTTTTCATGTTTAGTCAAAATTACGAAATTACCCATAAATAGATAAAGCAATAAATCAAGTATAAAATATGGAAATTAAATAACACTTGATTTTTACGTGGAAACCCTCACGGGAAAAACCACGGGCTAGTAAGTAAGCTACACTCGAACCTCGAATCCACTAAATGTGTAAAAATGATTACAACGTAATCCCGGAAGTAATCACACACCTACCTAAACCCGGTATAAGCGAACCTAGTCTGATTCCTTGCGAATTAAGCAACCTAATCCCTGTCACAACACAAGACTTAATTCTCTAAAAAGAGATTAACACCCTAAGTGAATATATGAATATTCAAATGCAACATAGAGCAAGGGAAACCTTATATGCTTATCTAAGATGATGAATTTGCAATTAAAAACAATCCTAGATATTAAAGCTAAATGACATGTCAATTAGCTTAGATAATCATAGATTATAGAAACCTAGATATCTATCACAAAAACAACACTCAATCAAATCAACACAACAATCTCTATCTTGAATATTAGAATTTAATCTAAGAACAATCAAGTAATAAAAGAGATGCCATAATAAATTAAACACTAATTATGTATGATATTAGTGAAAAACTTACCAAAGCAAGTGTGATGATAAAAGACCCATGCAAGCAAGCATCCTAGATATGCTAGAGAATGCTAGATGAACTTTGATGCAAATGGATTTTGGTTTAAGTGTTTAATGAGCAAACTTGGTTGTTTTCTCTCTTAAAAATCTCTCTTTTGAAAGTAGGGTTCTTGATGATTAAAGAGTCACATTCAGAACAAGAGAAAGTGATGTATTTATAGGCATGAAAAACAAAGCATGTGAAAAGACAAGTTTGCCCCTGAAACGCACCGATCAACGCATAACCGCCGAATTGGACCCGAGAAGAACAGGGGACCAACGGCGGTTTCATTCTGCGGTTTCGTGACTGCCGATCTAACCGCCAAATCAAACCTGAGATAAAAAAATCAATCAGGTATGAACGGCGGTTTCATTCGGCGGTTTCGTGACCGCCGATTCAACCGCCGAATTAGACCGAGAAATAAAATCAATCAGGTCTTGAACGGCGGTTTTGAACGGTGGTCGTGACCATCGATTGTAACCACAAAAATGCTCCAAATACTTCTGGAAGCAAACGGTGGTTTCATTTGGCGGCCAGGCCATGGATCATAACCGCCGATCACCAACAAAGGTGAAAACCAAGGAGAAGCCAAGGGCATTCTCCCTAGGCGGTCCTCGCGCTAAACCAGGCACATTCTAGTGCATGCGTGGACGTTTCCGAAAACTATCGAGAAACGAATTACAAGACAACAGGACACAATTACACACAACAAAATATAACAAATAAGTGCAAGTGTGAAATGTGACAAGTGAAGCGAATGCACACATATGCAATGTATGTTAAGTGTGTGTGTGCAACTAATCTCTTTAAAGAAAAGTAAACACATAGAAATTTACCTTCGGTGCTTATCAAGACGAGGTCTTCAAAGGGCTTTAGCAATAACAACAACACCTAAGCTACCCTTACAAAGAACCCCAACATGTGGTTTGTCCACGAAATGAGCCAATCAACAAATGGGAACCTTACAATCTCCCCCTTTAGCTATTTCGTGACAAAACCACCACTCACATTGATTCCTCACAAAAAAAATAGAAACTACGGGACTACAGAGATATTCTACATTACAAAGAGATAAGAAAATGCAACTTGAAGTCTTCAACCTCTTGTAGAATAATCAATCCCTAAAAATAAAGTTTCTAACATTTCCAATACAAGTAAAAAGTGAGATGAATCAAGTGAGAACAAAAAACAAGCATTTGCATTTGTAAAAGATTAGGCACAACATTATGCAATGTATGTGTATGCAATGCTCCCCCTCAATGAGTTATTCCCCCTCAATGAATGTTCTCCCCAATATGCACAATTGCTTCTATATTTTGCAACTCCCCTTACCATATCCTACTCCCCCTTTTTGTCATGATATAGGCAAAAGAGTAGTCCCCAACCAGGTCACTCATAGCAACGAGAGATAGTAGCATGCAAGATATTTGCATAATCAATATCAATTAAGTCACTTTATGCATCTCAATTAATTGGTGAGAAACAAGGAGTTTTATTTGTTATAAAATATGTGAATCAAACATGCTTTGCATACAAGACATGTAACATTCAAGTCCAAAATACAATGGTATTTGGCAAAGCAAATGACAAAGGTTTCTAATAGGAATTCAAACCAATTTCACCAATGTCATGAGTAAAGCAAGGATATAGAATATATTGATTTCGATTTAAGAACAACTATATCCAACTTTATAAGCGAAACATGGCATGAGCGACTTTGCACCCTTTTTTATTTTTTCGGATAAGATATCCGTATGATAGTAGCCATGTTCAACCAATAAAGAAAGAGAGACATTTGGAATATAAATTCCTTTGAACGGATACAAGATCCTTTATTCATTTTGAGTCTCATAAGCTTTCACACAAGTTTTGCATTTTAAGAATATGCAATCATCAATTCATGCTTTTCATGTGAGCATGTTATATGAATTTCATGTTTTTTCATTTGACATTAGCATGTTATTAAAGAATCATCATGTCATGGAGATAACCATAGGTCATTCAAATCATACTTCCTATATACATCTCCTAGTCCAAAAATGCATGTTTGAACATAAATATGACATGGATTGTAAACAAGCAAGGTTCACACTTATTGAATTGAAAACATATATACATATGTGCAACCAAGCTTACTCAAGCAATTAAAAGAAGAGGCATAAGATATTTCAAATTTTTTGCAAGTGACAAGAATGCAAAATAGCTCTCTTTGCTTGAGTTCCCCAAATGGGGTCAAATACAAATCACATCACTCCACAAGACATATCCCAATAGATCTACTTAGTGTTTTAAATCGATTAGCATCTAAGGGTTTAGTAAATAGGTCCGTAAGTTGATCATTAGTACCTACATGTTCAAGTACTATGCATTTATTTTCAACAAGCTCTCTAATGAAGTGATGGCGGATGTCAATATGCTTAGTTCTAGAATGTTGCACCAGATTCTTGGAAATATTAATGGCACTCATGTTATCACAAAAGAGAGTGAGAGTACCTTGGTTGAATCCGTAGTCTACTAGCATTTGCTTCATCCATAGGAGTTGTGTGCATCCACTCCCCGCGGCTATGTACTCGGCCTCGGCCATGGACAAGGAAATTGAGTTTTGCTTCTTGCAAAACCAAGACACCAAGTTATTGCCTAGGAAGAAGCAACCGCCCGATGTGCTTTTCCTATCATCACAATTTACAGCCCAATCCGCATCACTAAAGCCTATAAGACTAGCATTAGTGTCAAAAGAATACCAAATCCCATAGTTGGATGTCCCATTCACATAGCGAATGATTCTCTTTACGAAAGAGAGATGGGACTCCTTGGGATCCGCTTGGTACCTAGCACACACACCCACACTAAAAGAGATATCGGGCCTACTTGCGGTCAAATAAAGCAAGCTACCAATCATGCCACGATATAACGTTTGTTCCACACTTTTACCACTAGCATCCTTGCTTAGCTTCAAAGTGGTACTCATGGGTGTATCACAATGTTTGGCATTTTCTAGACCAAACTTATTCACTAGGTTTTTGGCATATTTGGCTTGGGTTATAAAATTCCCATCATTTAATTGCCTAATTTGCAAACCTAGGAAGTAACTAAGCTCACCAACAAGACTCATCTCAAATTCATGAGACATGACATCAACAAATTGTTGGACCTCGGTGTTGTTGGTGGAGCCAAAAACTATATCATCAACATATATTTGAGCTATGAAAAGCTCATCATTGTCTTTCTTGATGAATAGTGTCTTGTCAACACTACCTCTTGTGTAGTTATTGTCAACAAGAAATTGAGTGAAAAGCTAAGTGAATATATGAAATATCCATTGTAAGGTTCCCATTTGTTGATTGGCTCATTTCGTGGACAAACCACATGTTGGGGTTCTTTGTAAGGGTAGCCTAGGTATCGGTTTTATTGTTCGAAGCCCTTTTAAAGACCTCATGTTGATAAGCACCAAAGGTAAATTTTTATGTGCTTACTTGTCTTGAAGAGATAGTTGCACACACTCACAACTCATGCATATGTTTAATCCTTGTATGTTGTGTTTATTTGTGTTGTGCATTAATGCTAATTTTCATCTCTTCTTGCATGATTAGTTTGATTGCTTATTGCATTGCCCATTGTCTGTCTTGCATAACATTGGATTTCATGCATTGCAAAGGGGGCTGTTCAAAGCGCTCTACAAAGCGCTGTTCTGAACAGCGCCCACAAGACCTGATGCAAAAATGGTCTTTTAATGCATCAGGTCTGATGCATTTTGAATGGGTGCTGTACAAGCGCTATACAAAAGCGTTGTTCGTACAGTACCCGATTAAGACCTGATTGCAATTGTGTTTTAAATGCATCAGGTCTGATGCATTTTGAGTGGGCGCTGTACAAGCACTGTACAGAAGCGCTATTCGTACAGCGCCACTCTGTTTTCCCGAGAGAACAAAGTTGGGGCGCTGTACAGGCGCTGTACAAGAGGCGCTCTACGTACAGCGCCCAAGGCAAATATTAGGCCAACTTATCAAAACGACCACACCTTGATTTTGGCCCCTATATATATGCCACTTCAACTTTAGGTCAATTAAGAGAGTTCATATTCAGATTTCATAATTAGGATATTTTTTCAAGAGAAGAAAAATTTCCAAGAACTCAAATTTTATTCACTCAAACACTTTTTCATGATCATCAATCATCATCTAGCATCATCCTAGATCATCTAGATGTCTCTTTGCATGGATTCTTCATCATACTTTGCTTGGTAAGCTTTTCACTAATATCTTACATATTTTGTGTTTTTCTTAACAAGCAATCTCAATTTATTACTTGTATGATTTTCATATATCTTTTGATACAAGATTGAGATTAGAGTGATGTATGTTTGAGAAGTTGTATTGTGATAGCTAATTAGGTTTTGTGCTTAATCTTGATTAGCTAAACTATTTGATTGAACATGTCATTTAGTTTTTAATATCTAGGATTGTTCTAATTGCATATTAATTATCTTAGATAAGCATATAGGGTTTCCCTTGCTCTATGTTGCATTTGAATATTCATATATTCACTTAGGGTTTTATTCTCTTCATTGAGAAAGTAAGTCTTGTGTGTAGCTTCCGGGATTAGGTTGCTTAGATCGCAAGCAAATTGGACTAGGTTCACTCATACCGGGATTAGGTAGGTGTGTGATTACTTCTGGGATTAGGTTGTAATCGTTTTACACATTTAGTGGATTCGAGGTTCGAGTGTGGCTTACTTACTAGCCCGTGGTTTTTCCCGTGAGGGTTTCCACGTAAAAATCAAGTGTTATTTAATTTCTGCATTCTATACTTGATTTATTGCTTTATCTATTTAGGGGTAAATTCGTAATTTTGACTAACACGAAAAATTGGGTAAAAAGCTTAAAATCTATTCACCCCCCCTCTAGATAGTTTTATACACACCGTGCTATAATTTGTTTCAAAGACTCTAGTGATGAGGAGAGCTCAAGTGATGAGTCTTCTAGTGAAGAAGAGTTGGTGAGCAACTTTGTTGCATTCACAGCCTTTCACTTTATCCTAGAGGATGTATGTCAAGATTCGTTGGATAAGGAGGTTGATTCAAATCATCAAGAGTGCTTAAGTGAGAATCCTATCTATATTGATCTTTTGGCTAAGATGAAGTGTCTTGAAGATAATTTGAAGATAGTCGTAAGGGAGGTGGATGAGAAGGATGATTTGATCAAGCTACAAGTGGATAAGTTTGTTTCAACAACTCAGAGGCTCTTGGGTGAAAAGAATGCCCTTGCCAAGAAGCTTAGAGAAGTTGAAGGGTTTGTTCTTGAAAGGGATAGGATCATCTATAGTTTGACTCTAGGAGGCTCAAGCGACTTGGTAGTTGAGTAGAAGCTCATAGAAGCATCACTTCCTACAACTGAGGTCATTGTTAACAAGAAAGCTCCTAAGAAGAGACGTTCCAAGACCAAGAACAAGGTACCCCTTGATACTCCCATTTGTGCTTCTCCAACTCCAAAAAGTAAAATCTCTTCATTTGTTCCCATATGTCATTTTTGCAATACCGTAGGTCATATCAAGCCCAAGTGCTTTAAATTCATTAAATATTGCAACATAGGAAATGCATCTAAGGATAGTGAGATTGGACTACATTTTAAGCATGCTAAAGCTTTTGAATATGGAAAGCATGATAATGACACAAAGCATGTTAAGAATGTCTGGAAAATAAAGATGATCGAAACACGCGTGAACCTTATTCGAAGTTGTGCACAAAGCCTTTTAATGTAAAAGCTAGTAGTGCACTATCGAAATAAAACATTTCTTCTCTCTATTTTTCTCTTGTCCGAAATTCACTATATGTCTTAGAGTTGGATTTTATTTTTCAAGCAAAAGAAAATAACTCTCACTCTAAACCTTAGGGTTGGCTGAATTCTATAGATAGATATATATAGGTGGCCGAAATCCTAACCCAAGGTGGATTTGTGCCTTGTGGCCGAAATCCTCACTCCAAGAGGAATTGTGTTTCACCTAAACTTCTATCATACTTTAGAATCCAAACCCTAATCCAACTCTCTAGTGTATTACAAAATTGTGACTATATCAAAAACTTCCTAATTTGACTAGATAAATAAATTCCTTTTGTTTATCTACTTATCAAATAAAGTCTTTCATTCTTATTATATTACCAACAATAGTACAACACTAAAAGACCTTCTCCTAGTCAGAAAAAGATTTCAACTTTTAATTAAATAATTAATTAATTAACTTCCATTTAATTAGATAATAAAATAAAATAATATAATAGGCTAATACACTAGCCTTGCCGCCCAAGTACATAACATGGGCCATATATTATTTTTTTTCCATTTTATTAAATCCATCGGACCTTAATAAAAAGCCCACATGTGAACTAGACTCATTCTTACTAAAAGAAACAAGTCCACATGTCTTAATACAATTATAGATGGACCCATAAATTAGTCTGGTAGAATATATCAAGTGATCCATGCAAATCCATGTGGAATGGGGATCTTGGTGGGCTTTCTAAATTTAAGCTTCAATAGATATAACCCAATCACAATCAACAAATGATTCACTTAGGTTTCGATCTATTAATTTTAGTTCATTCCACTAAAAAACTAAAATTGCACTCTTAAATAAAGATAGAATAAGTAAATGTTTCTAATTCATACCCTAGACAATCTTAGAGATAGTGTATCCTTGTTAAAAATATCAGTAATTGCCAAGAGCTAATAGACCGTCTATAGCTCTCCTAGTTACCATATTTACTAAAATTACACTCTTAAATAAAGATAGAACAAGTAAATGATTCTCATTCATACCCTAGACAATCTTATTGGAGATAGTGAATCCTCGTGAATAATATCAGTAATCGCGAAGAGCTCATAGACCGCTTATAGCTCTCCAAGTTACCATATTTACTCATATGACCACATTTTGAACTTTGGATATTTTAACTTGTCCAGAAGCCATGCTTTCAATAGTCACTATCAAAAACTCAACGTTGAGATTTTATATCCAATTACCTCAAAATATCTATATGATGATATTATACTCTCATTGTATAAATGGAGCCACAGTGTCCATATCTATAAATGAAGTCCTCTATCGATTAACAAATGAATATCACCAAACTATCGAGGATAGACTATGCTATATGAAAAGAATACGGTGTGTATAAAACTATCTAGAGGGGGGGTGAATAGATTTTAACTATTATTACCCAATTTTCGCATGCAAGCCAATTTTACGAAAATGCCCCTACTAGTCAAAATTACAAGCAAGTGTAATATAGTGCGGAATTTAAATAACACTTGATGTATACGTGGAAACCCAACCACTGGGAAAAACCACGGGCTGTTTAGTGCGCCACACTCGGACCTCGAAATCCACTAATCGAAATGGAGTTTACAACCTATGTAGACCTCGTCTAACACTTCGGTCAATAACCCCCCACTTCTACCACTCGGGCCTTTAAAAGTGGCTCTAGTCCAATTGCTTAAGGCCTAAGCAATCTTAGCCTCAAGACTTAATTCTCAATGAAGAGATTATACAACCTATGTGAATATATATGAATATTCAAATAACAAACAAGGCTAGGTAACCTTAGATGCTTATCTAGGATGATGAGATAATCAATTTAAATCAACCCTAGATATCAATTGCTAAATGACATGTCAAATAGCTTAGCTAATCAAGATTAAGCAAAAACCTAATTAGCTATCACAATACAACACACAATCATGTTAACACAACAATCTCTATTTTGAATATTAGATGTTAATCTAAGAACAAGCAAATAATAAAAGAGATGCCTTGATAAATAAAACACTAATTATAAATGATAATAGTGAAGAACATACCAAGGGAAGTGTGTTGACCAAGACCCATGCAAGTAAACATCCTAACTATGCTAGAAAATGTTTAGATGATATTTTGATGCATATGAAAATGGGTTTTGAGAGTTAAAGACAAGTTCTTGGGAGTTTTTCTCTTGAATATATTTGTCTCTCAAAAGTGTGTTGTTCATCAAAAAATGAAGAAGAAAATAAATATATATATATCAGGTCATGAAAAAAAAACTGCACCGTTTTAATGTTTTACCCATATATATATATTTATATTATCACACACACAAAATGCACAGCTTGCATAAATATGTATATATATATAATTTAACAATCAAAACGCACAGCATTTGGATGCTGAAATGTGAGTGACAAAGGAAAAAATCCTATGAGGTGAGCTCACGATAGAAAAAACAAGTAATCCAATGATGTACCATATTAAAGTCAAAGCAATCACAAAGTAAAAGAGCTCACATGTACTTAATGCATACAATAAAAAGGCCTTGAAAAAATAAAAGCAAAATGTGGTGAGGCCGTGTGTGCAGCGTGTGTTCAACGGGGACAGAGAGGTGTGTTTGCCGTGTGAGTGGCGTGTGGCCAACGGGGCTGTGAGCTGCATGCCCCTCACATGCCAAGCCACTCTTGGTGTGGCTTTCATGCCACACGAAGCCGACAATCGTTCCGAGAGATTTTCAGTCCAGTTGACCTCGAAACTCGAAATTCAATTCCGTCTTTGGAATTTAAACCCGGACTGAATCATAAATATGGAAAATTACATAACTTTCCAATTTAAACTCGGAATTGAAATCTGGTTTCCGATAAAAACACGGAATGTCCCAAATGTCTCGAAAATCATCCGAAACATATAGAAAAGTCTCCGAATCGCTCGGAACTCATCTATGGACAAATCCACACATAAAAATATAACAAAGAAGTGCAAGTGTGAAATGTGACATGTGAAGAGTATGCACACAAATGCAAGTAGGCTAAGTGAGTGTGTGCAATCTAAATCTCTTCAAAGAAAAATAAGCACTAGAGATATACCTTTGGAGTGCTTGACACCTTGGGGTCTTGAAATGGCCTTTGAGCTTGTTCCTCAATCACCTAAACTACCCTTACACATCAAACCCCAAAATGTGGTTTGTTCACGAAATTAGCCAATCAATATATGGGAATCCTTACACTATATAATCGTACTCATTGATAACTCAAATGATACCACTTGCAACCATAAGTCCATCATTTATCTCATGATTAAGACAGACTCTCCGATTGTCCTCATAATGAAAAGACTTTTATCTATTGACGGTTCTAGATAAAGTATTTCAATGTGATCCAGTTCAATGCACCTAGTGCACTAGATTCTTTTACTCAAAGCCACTTTGATAATTTAGACCCATCATAACACATTTGATCCCACTCAAATGCTAGCAAAAGAATCTACAACTTTAACAAGATAAAGGTGCCCAACCTTTAACTTAAGTTGTGAACATTATTCAAGACTAACTAAAAAATTATGTCTACCTCATACATATCCACACGTACGAACAATTCTTCTTTTCTCATAGTCTTTTGACCTTATGATTATTTACCTTGACAATTATAATTATAAATGCTATAATATTTTGTTTAAATAAATAGAAATCACTTTATTAATATGATAAGATTGTCAATTATAATATTACACTCTTGCTATTGAGCATAATCCTAACAATCTCCCACTTGCGCTATAGCAAATGTGTCATATCTCTCATTCCCATGTTCTCTAGGTGCCTATCAAAACTCTTTTGTGGTAGAGCCATTGTGAAGAGATTCGCTAGATTTTCTGTTGACGCGATTTTGGTAATCGTCACGTCACCCTTATGTACAATCTCCCTAAGAAGATGATATTTCCTTTCAATGTGTTTTCCTCTCTTATGACTTCTTGGTTCTCTCGAATTAGCCACTGCTCCACTGTTGTCACAGTAGATAGTGATCTGCTTATTCGCACTGGGAACCACTTCCAAGTCAATCAGGAATTGGCGGAGCCAAACAGCCTCTTTGGCAACTTCGTATGCAGCAACATACTCAACTTCCATGGTGGAATCAGCAATACAAGATTGATTGATACTCCTTCATATGACTGCTCCTCCTCCAATAGTAAACACAAATCCTGATATGGATTTTCTGGAGTCAGAATCTGACTGGAAATCAAAATCTGTATACCCAACGGGAATCAAATCCCCTCATGAGTATACAAGCATATTATCTCTCGTTCTCCTGAGATACTTGAAAATATGCTTGACTGCCGCCCAGTGATCAGGACCAGGTTTCGATTGAAACCTGCTAACTACGCCCATAACAAAACAAATATCTGGTCTAGTGCAGAGCATTGCATACATAAGACTTCCAACTGCCGAGGCATTTGGAATCCTACTCATGCATTACTCTTCATGCTCATTCTTAGGAACTTTTTCCTTAGAAAGTTTGATTCCATGTCTAAAAAGTAACATACCTTTCTTGGAATCTTGCATGGAAAATCTAGACAAGATTTTATCTATGTATGAAGCTTGGGATAGTGCAATCGTTCTATTCTTTCTATCCCATATTGTAAGGTTCATGATTTGTATTGGCTTGATTCCAATGCAAAACACTCTATATTTGTATTAGTTGTTGCTTAGGATATTCTTTGAAGAAAGGAAGCTTAAAAAGTGAAGAGCAACATCTAGTGCAAAAGTCGTCTTCAAGAGGTGAAAAGCGTCAAAGGTATATCTTGACTTCTATCCTCTTGCAAGGCGTTAGAGCACACACGCACAATTCATACATGTGTGTCCCTGCATCATAGTTCAAACATTTGGTATAACACATTCACACACTCCATAGTATGCTCATGCATTGATCTTGTATAGACAAACATTGTGGAATTGCATACTTTATGACTATCTCTTTGATATGGCATGCTTGTGTGAATATGTGTTTATTTGTTTGTGTATTTTGTGTTTAGGACTTGAGCATGTTCTTATTTAATGCCTTAGTGAGTTCTGGTCGTTTCGGTTACTCATTCATAAGGTTTCGAGTCCAAACAATGTGACTATGCTACTTTTCGTTCTTATTCGTTGAGTTGAATTCATCGTCATTTTCTGAGATGATTTCTCAACCATTTTTCAAAGTTTTGTAGTTGTAGTCATGCATGAGGGAGTCACAATTTGTAATCCAAAAACAGATTCAAAATTGGAGTTCGGATGCCCAAGATATGGCTGAAGAACCGGAGAGTGCGCGAGAGTGATGTGGGAGGCCGTGAGCCACCTTGCCCACGCCGTGAGGGAGGCCGTGAGGCTCACGGCCAGAGGGGCTCTCTGCCCCCATGAGCCTCACGCGCCCCCCACAGGAGGGTGATGTGGCTCATGTTGATTGGCCTCTGAAATCCTTCTCTCTCCTCCTTTTAAACTCTCCTCCTTCCCTCCACACTAGTAGAAGATCGTGATGAACATTTCACGAATTCTGCAGATTTTCTTCATATTTTAGTTTTAGTGTTTTGATCATATCTCTCTCATACGAACTCGAAATCAATCGATTCAAAATCCAAAATTGTTGGTCTTGAAGAGAGCTACAAACCCCAAGCATTTCCAGAGGGAGCTGACTTCTTCATTGTTCCCAGAAGCCTGTTCTTCATTACGAGTTCAAGGTTGTTTGTTCAACTTCTTCTTTTTCAATTTCATCTTTGATCATCTCTTGATTCTTACTATTTGATTGATGAAATTTGTTGAGAAGTATGTTAGATCATATGCTAGGGTTGTTTGATCATTTGTCAATTAAGTTTTAGCTTTGTGATTTCTCTTGAATATATTTGTGCTAAACTTGATTCAACATGAAATTGATTCTAGAAAATGTATATATGATGTGCTTCATGTTATTTTCTAGGTTTTATTTCATGATATAAGACTAGGTTTTTAGTGTGATATATTGAATATTCATACCTTGTTCTTGTTGATTTGCATGTCTTGATTTCTAGATAATCTTGTGATTGTGTGTTGAAAGCATATTCTAGATTGTCATTGAACATGTACATTTTGCTTGATTGATCATCTAGCTTAATTTGATTGTGTTTGCATCATTTGCATCACTTTAGATCATAGCCTTGCATTAGGTTGAAGTCTCTAGCAAAGTGAGTGAAGCTTTGTGGATAGAGCAAGGAAGTCTTGATTAGAGTCGGGAGGACTCGGATAATCAAGCAAAGGAGTCTTGTCTAGGGTCGGGAGGATCCGGATAGGCAAGCAAGAAATCTTCCTAGAGACGTGAGCTTCTTGGATAGGAAGTTGCTTTCTAGAGGTGTGGGATACATCTCGGATAGGAAGTAGGCTTGGTGATTCACTAGCCCGAGGGTAGATTAGGAGTTGATAGCTTGAGTGAATATCATGAGTTGATAGCTTGAGTGTGTAAGTCCTTTTTCACATAGTGGATTGCTTTGCCGGTGGTTGTGGTATCAACCTGTGGATGTTTCTTCTTTGAGGTTTTACCACGTAAAAATACTTGTGTTCATTTTTGTTTTTACTTTTCTTTATCTTCCATATCTTTCATTGATTGCATATCTTGCAAATTGATTAACTCTTGTATAAGTGAAATCAATTAATTTGTCAAATATAATCAAGTGTGCATTTTCTTTGATATATTCCGCATTATTTTTTAAATTGGAAGAATTTGGAGCCTATACCTATTCACCCCCCCTCTAGGTATATTTCACTACTACTTAAGGGAAATTTCATTTGGTATCAGAGCGGGTGTCTAGATGTACTTAGATAGATCCTTTCTTTGTAGTGTTTTGTGTTTTTGTTTGTGATAATCATGATTAAGGAAGTGTGTTCCTATGTGGCTTCTTTTGTTGAACATATTGACTTAGATGAGAAAAAGATCGATGATCTTATTTTTGAAAATGAAAGTTTATCCAAAGTCAATATGTCCCTCAACAAGAAGTTAGAGAATCATGATCTTGGCTCAAAGGAGTTCAATGAACTTAAAGACAAGTTCCTAAGTCTAGAATTGAATCTAAAAGATAGCAATGATAGACTTGGTATCTTGAAGCAAGAAATTGAGCAAAGAGATTGTTCTCTTGTTAATGCTAAGAAACTTGAAAATGTGCTTAAATCTAAACTTAAGGAGCATTTAAATCAAGAGAAAAAGTATAAACAATGGCTTGATAAATCACGTAAAGATGTTATGTTTAGTGATGACATAGCGGAAAAATATGCCATTGAAATTAGGATGCTTCATGAGAAACTTGATGAGGCTAATAGGGTGATTAGCAAGATGTCATCTAGTTCTAACAAAGTTGAAACCCTCATTAAAAGTGGAAAGCATCAATGTGACAAAAGAGGTTTGGGTTATATCAATGAGAAGGAGACTCCTTCATCTAACAAATCTACTTTTGTCAAAGCAAGCATTGAATCAAATGTAGGTACACTTTCTCAAGGTAAAGCTATGAAAGCTACCGAAGCTGCCTCTTCATCAACAAGGATGTTCAATGGAAGAACACAACTACATAAATATCAAGGAGCATCAACCTCAAATGCAAGAGGTGGAGCATCAAGGGTTGCACATCAAAGAGGAAAATTTTTGAGAAGTCCAAAGGAGTTGGAAGCAAATGCAAATGGTAAATTTCTCAAATTTATTCCTATTTGTCATCATTGTAATATGATAGGACATATTCGACCTAGATGCTTTGAGTATATTCGGAAATGCAAACTTGATAATGCTTTTTATGATATGTCTTTGAATGGACCTAGGCAATCATCCATGTATGGATATAGAAATAGACCTAGGAAGACCTTGGAAAAGCATGTTGTTGAAAAAGTTGTTGTTGACTTGCTTGCTAAATCTTGTTTTGTGCCTCACTCTACTATGCATAAGAAAGTTGATAATGCTTTGTTTGATATTTTTGAAAATGTGACCAATGAGGTCAAGGTGCATGTTAAAAAGTCTAACATTGAGTCAAAGCATGTTAGAAGTAAGAGTGAGAGGCATGTTGTGAAAAATGTGTGGATTAAAAAGGACACATCTAAATGTCATGTTGCACAATATGCTTTACGTGCCAACTCCTCCTATTCTTGGTACCTAGATAGCGGTTGCTCTAGGAACATGACTGGGAACAAAGAGTTCTTTAAGAATCTTGTTTTAAAGGATGGAGGTTGGGTTACTTTTGGTGATGGTACCAAAAAGCAAGTTCTTGGCAAAGGAACAATTTGTATCCCTGGATTGCCTAAACTTCGCAATACTTTGTATGTTGATGGGTTACAAGCTAACTTGATAAGCATTACTCACTTGTGTAAAAATTTTAAAGAAGTTAGCTTTAACAAAGATGTATGCACTATAATTGATAAAAAGGACAATGTTGTCCTAAGAGTCAAAAGGTCTATAGACAATTGCTATTGTCTTGAGATAGATCCTCTAACATGCAACATGGCACATGAGTGCAATAAGCTTGATTTGTGGCATCAACGTTTAGGTCACATGAATTTTAAAGATTTGAAAAAGCTTGAAAAACATGGCATTGTTAGAGGTCTTCCTAATCTTGGTAAAAAGCTTGAGGTGGTTTGTGAACCTTGCCAATTAGGTAAGCAAACCAAAGTGTCTCATAAGAAAAATTCTTACATAGCTACCAAGAGACTTTTAGAACTTGTGCATATTGACCTAATGGGGCCAATTCAAACCGAGAGCATTAATGGCAAAAAGTACATTTTCGTATGCGTTGATGACTTCTCTAGGTTTACTTGGGTTTATTTTCTTAGAAACAAGACCGAGGCTTTTGATTACTTTAAAAAGTTTTGTAATCAAGTTCAAAATGAAAAAGGTCTTGATATCAAGAAAATATGTCGCATTAGGAGTGATCATGGGACGGAAATTGAAAATGCAAAATTTAGTAAGTTTTGTGATGGTTTAGGGATTTCTCATGAGTTCTCCGCACCTAGAACTCTTCAACAAAATGGTGTTGTTGAGAGGAAAAATCGTGTCTTGCAAGAGATGGCTAGGGTCATGCTCAATAGCAAGAAAGTCCCTAGAAACCTATGGGCCGAGGCGGTCAATACCGCTTGTTATGTGTCAAATCGTGTTTTCAAAAGGCCCGGCACAAAACAAACGTCCTATGAGCTTTGGAAAGGCAAGAAGCCTAATGTGAGTTACTTCCACACTTTTAGGAGTAAATGTTATATTTTGAATGATAGAGATCACTTAGGAAAGTTTGATGTTAAAAGTGATGTTGGTCTCTTTCTTGGGTATGCTATTAATAGTCGTGCATATAGAGTCTTTAACTTGACTACTAAGACTATCATGGAGTCTATCAATGTGAAGATAGATGATCTTAGCATGCTTAATTTGTGTAATGATAATGGTGTCAATGAACCTAAAGAAAACATGTTGAATGACACTAAAACACCTATTGAAGTGGCTAGTAGTGTTTTTAGTCAAGATGATGAAAATGATAGTCATGTTGAAGTTGAAAGTCAAGGGTTGGAAAATACTTTAAATGATAATCAACAAAATGACCAAGTTGTTGAACATTCTCACCCAAGACTTAGAAACTTACACTATCAAGAAGACATCATAGGTGATTTAAATGAAGGGGTTAGAACAAGAAATCAAATTTCTAACCAAATTTCTTATGCTTGCTACACTTCTCAAATTGAACCCAAAAATATTAATGAAGCAATAGTTGATGAATATTGGGTTGGGGCTATGCAAGATGAACTTAATCAATTTGAGAGGAATGAAGTGTGGTCCTTGGTTCCTAGACCTAAAGATATAAATGTAATTGGCACTAAATGGATTTATAGGAATAAGACCGATGAAAGTGGCAAGATTGTGAGGAATAAAGCTAGACTAGTGGCTCAAGGTTACACTCAAGTGGAAGGTGTAGACTTTGATGAGACGTTTGCCCCGGTTGCTCGTCTCGAGTCTATTAGACTTTTGTTGTCCATTGCATGCATTAAAAAGTTCAAACTATTTCAAATGGATGTCAAAAGTGCTTTCCTCAATGGATACCTTCAAGAAGAAGTGTATGTTGAACAACCTAAGGGTTTTGTAGACCCACACTCTCCTAATCATGTGTTTAAATTGAAAAAGGCTCTCTATGGCCTTAAACAAGCTCCAAGAGCTTAGTATGATAGGTTGACTCAATACCTTATTGACAACCAATATAGGAGAGGTGGCATTGATAGAACTTTGTTTATCAAACATCATGATCATGATATTTTTGTTGCACAAATATATGTTGATGACATTGTTTTTGGGTCTACTAATAAAACCAAGGTTGATGAATTTGTAAGTGTTATGTCCAGTGAATTTGAAATGAGCATGGTGGGTGAGTTGAATTATTTTCTAGGAATGCAAGTAAAGCAAACTAGCATGGGCATAATGTTGAATCAATCTAAATATGCTAAAAATCTAGTTAAGAGATTTGGCCTAGAAAATAGAAAAGATTTTGAAACTCCCATGAGCACCACTTTAAAACTTGACAAAGATGAAAAAGGGAAAAGTGTTGACCAAAGCCTTTATAGAAGCATGATAGGTAGTCTACTTTACCTAATGGCTAGTAGACCCAACATTTGCTTTAGTGTAGGCTTGTGTGCTAGATTCCAAGCAAATCCCAAGGAATCCCACTTAAAAGCCGTCAAGAGGATCATTAGGTATGTCAAAGGGACTCATAGTCTTGGTCTATTTTATTCATTTGGCACCAATGATATCCTAGTAGGCTATTGTGATGCCGATTGGGCGGGAAACATTGATGACCGTAAAAGCACATCCGGCGGTTGCTTTTATGTTGGTAATAACTTGGTTTCTTGGTCAAGTAAGAAACAAAACTCGGTTTCCCTTTCCTCTTCCGAAGCCGAATACATTAGGCCGGAAGTGCTTGCACACAATTACTTTGGATGAAACAAATCCTTAAGGATTATGAGATAGAACAAGGAAAAATGACACTTTATTGTGATAATTTAAGTGCCATTAACATCTCTAAAAATCCGGTTCAAAACTCCCACACAAAACACATAAACATTAGGCATCATTTCATTAGAGACCAAGTTGAACATTCTATTGTTACTCTAGAGCATATGCCTACTAAAAATCAACTTGCGGACTTGTTCACCAAGCCATTGGACAAAGAGAGGTTCAAAACTCTTAGAATGTCCATTGGCATGATTTGTGTTGATTGATGTCTTTGTGTGATTGTGAGTGGCTTGATAAGCAAAACTTTAATTGAATATCATTATCTTTGAGAGCTACTCACTTGAGAAGTAGTGATCTTAAACGAATATCTCTTATTGTTTCTAGATCATGCACTTGAGCTTGAAAATCTTATTTTTGAAAAGTGCACTAATGCTTCTCTTATATGTTTTTGGTTTTGAGTATATGTGGTTGAATATGTATAGATAATGGATGCATTTAAAAGTTTATTGCTTAGTACATGATAGATGACCTATGGTATGTATCCATTTTGCTTCGGCACTACATAGTAATCAACGAGTACCCTCATGGAAAGGGCTACACACCTTGGTTGTAAAGCCACCCAATGTAGGAAAGGGCTACGCCATTGTGATGAGTGAAAGCCGCCATGAGGAGTATATGTTTTTTGTTAGTAAAATCAAAGAAGTGTTGAAATGAATCATAAAAAAAAAAAAATTAAATAAAAAAATCTTTGATTCTAAGCCTAAAAGAAATGAAAAATAAAAGGCTTATTGGTGTATAGTTGAGAATTGTGAAAAGCGTGGGTTGACAAATAGAAACAGGAAAATGAGCCACATGCACACACACGCTCATATGTTGATATCTATTTTTTTTAAAAGCAAAAATCCGGATGAATATCGGTTTGACCTATTTTTGGAAATGCTTTAGATGGATAGGCGTGGATAGAGTTTGCATGTTGATATCACAATTACTCCTACTATATATGTGAGAAGCATTCACACACACACATTTTGCTTATGTGCTTGATTCATTAGCAATGTGAGAATATTTTTGAGAGATTAATGAAAATCTATGATTCTCTCTTGGACTTTGACAAGTTATGAAATATTTTTCTCTTATTGCTTGATTGTGTGATTGTGTGATGTCCCTTGTGAACAAATCTACTTGGTGATAATATGTGAAGCATATGTTAAGGGGGAGCTTTAGTTTATTCAACTTCGCTCTCTATACGATTTGTTTGCTTTGTATCTCGTTTTTTATCTCTTGTGTCTCTTGTCTATTCCTTGACAAAAAGGGGGAGAAAATGTATACCTCACCATGTTTGATATTGGGGAGATTTTGTATACTTCACACCTTGCGTGGAAAACATGTTCCAATTGTGTGAAACATATTCCTCTTTGTGCTTAATTGTGACTTTGTCTTAAGGGGGAGAATTCTTGTCTTAAGGGGGAGAAAGAATTCTTTCTTGATAGTGTTAAGGATGGTTGGTCTTTGGGAATTGGGAGACTAAGGAGTGCTTTAATATGAAAATATTTTGGTCACTTGAGATAATGCATTTTTGTATGAGATAAGGGATGTCTTCTATATTTGTTTTTTGGTTGATAACTCACCATTCTTCTTTAGAGAAGATCTCTTGTTTTGGATTGCTATTTTCTCTCATAGGTACTTTGAAGACCAAAAGAGGAATTCTTGAAGACTTGAAGACTTTTAGTCTAGGAATCTCTTTGTAATGTGAGGTTGAGAGTATGCTATCAACTTGAGTTTATTAGAGTGAAACATTGTATGGTGAGGTTGAGGTTTTGCCATGGAATAGCCAAAGGGGGAGATTGTAAGGTTCATGATTTGTATTGGCTTGATTCCATTGCAAAACACTCTATATTTATATTAGTTGTTGCTTAGGATATTCTTTGAAGAAAGGAAGCTTAAAAAGTGAATAGCAACGTCTAGTGCAAAAGTCGTCTTCAAGAGGTGAAAAACGTCAAAGGTATATCTTGACTTCTATCCTCTTGCAAGGCGTTAGAGCACACACGCACAATTCATACATGTGTGTCCCTGCATCGTGGTTCAAACATTTGGTATAACACATTCACACACTCCATAGTATGCTCATGCATTGATCTTGTATAGACAAACATTGTGGAATTGCATGCTTTGTGACTATCTCTTTGATATGGCATGCTTCTATGAATATGTGTTTATTTGTTTGTGTATTTTGTGTTTAGGACTTGAACATGTTCTTATTTAATGCCTTAGTGAGTTCCAGTCGTTTCGGTTACTCATTCATAAGGTTTCGAGTCCAAACAATGTGACTATGCTACTTTTAATTCTGATTCGTTGAGTTGACTTCATCGTCATTTTCTGAGATGATTTCTCAACTATTTTTCAAAGTTTTGTAGTCATAGATGTGCGTGAGGGAGTCACGATTCGTAATCAGAAAAAGGATTCGAAATCGGAGTTCGGATGCCCAAGATATAGCTGAATAACCGGAGAGTGCGCGAGAGTGATGTGGGAGGCTGTGAGCCACCTTGCCCACGCCGTGAGGGAGGCCGTGAGGCTCACGGCCAGAGGGGCTCTCTGCCCCCGTGAGCCTCATGCGCCCCCCACGGGAGGGTGATGTGGCTCATGTTGATTGGCCTCTGAAATCCTTCTCTCTCCTCCTTTTAAACTCTCCTCCTTCCCTCTACACTAGTAGAAGATCGTGATTAACATTTCACGAATTCTGCAGATTTTCTTCATATTTTAGTTTTAGTGTTTTGATCATATCTCTCTCATACGAACTCGAAATCAATCGATTCAAAAGCCAAAATTGTTGGTCTTGAAGAGAGCTACAAACCCCAAGCATTTCCAGAGGGAGCTGACTTCTTCATTGTTCCCAGAAGCCTGTTCTTCATTACGAGTTCAAGGTTGTTTGTTCAACTTCTTCTTTTTCAATTTCATCTTTGATCATCTCTTGATTCTTACTATTTGATTGATGAAATTTGTTGAGAAGTATGTTAGATCATATGCTAGGGTTGTTTGATCATTTGTCAATTAAGTTTTAGCTTTGTGATTTCTCTTGAATATATTTGTGCTAAACTTGATTCAACATGAAATTGATTCTAGAAAATGTATATATGATGTGCTTCATGTTATTTTCTAGGTTTTATTTCATGATCTAAGAACTAGGTTTTTAGTGTGATATATTGAATATTCATACCTTGTTCTTATTGATTTGCATGTCTTGATTTCTAGATAATCTTGTGATTGTGTGTTGAAAGCATATTCTAGATTGTCATTGAACATGTACATTTTGCTTGATTGATCATCTAGCTTAATTTGATTGTGTTTGCATCATTTGCATCACTTTAGATCATAGCTTTGCATTAGGTTGAAGTCTCTAGCAAAGTGAGTGAAGCTTTGTGGATAGAGCAAGGAAGTCTTGATTAGAGTCGGGAGGACTCGGATAATCAAGCAAAGGAGTCTTGTCTAGGGTCAGGAGGATCCGGATAGGCAAGCAAGAAATCTTCCTAGAGACGTGAGCGTCTTGGATAGGAAGTTGCTTTCTAGAGGTGTGGGATACATCTCGGATAGGAAGTAGGCTTGGTGATTCACTAGCTCGAGGGTAGATTAGGAGTTGATAGCTTGAGCGGATATCATGAGTTGATAGCTTGAGTGTGTAAGTCCTTTTTCACATAGTGGATTGCTTTGCCGGTGGTTGTGGTATCAACCCATGGATGTTTCCTCTTTGAGGTTTTACCACGTAAAAATACTTGTGTTCATTTTTGTTTTTACTTTTCTTTATCTTCCATATCTTTCTTTGATTGCATATCTTGCAAATTGATTAACTCTTGTATAAGTGAAATCAATTAATTTGTCAAATATAATCAAGTGTGCATTTTCTTTGATATATTCCGCATTATTTTTTAAATTGGAAGAATTTGGAGCCTATACCTATTCACCCCCCCCCCCCCCCCCCCCCCCCCCCCCCCCCCCCCCCCCCTTTAGGTATATTTCACTACTACTTAAGGGAAATTTCACATATTACTTGGATACCAAGAATATAACTTGCTTCTCCTAAGTCCTTCATATCAAATTATTTTGCTAACCATTCTTTTACTGATGTCAATACACCTACATCGTTTCCTATGAGTAGTATATCATCAACATAAAGAATAAGGAAAACGATCTTGTCCCCTTTTATCCTTTTGTAAACACAGGGTTCGTCAAGGTTCTGAATAAAACCAAAACATTTAACTGCTTGATCGAACCTTATGTTCCAGGATCTGGATGCTTGCTTTAATCCATATATGGATCTTTGCAACTTGCATACCTTTTCCACTTGGCCTTTTTCAATGAATCCTTCTGGTTGCACGATATAGATGCTTTCGTCAAGACTTCCATTAAGGAAAGCTGTCTTGACGTCCATTTGCCAAATCTCTAGGTCTAGAGATGCTGCAACGGATAAGAGTATCCTAATGGATTTAAGCATGGCTACAGGAGAGAAGGTTTCCTCGTAATCGATACCTTCTTTCTGTGTGTAACCTTTAGTTACTAGTCTAGCTTTAAAGGTTTCCACCTTTCCATCCATACCTTTTTTCCTCTTGTATACCCACTTGCAACCAATGGGTTTTATCCCTTTAGGCAAGTCTACAAGGGACCAGACTTTGTTATCACTACAAAAAAAATTGGCTATTGGGACGATTTTTTTTCGTCCCTATAGGTCAAAAATCGTCCCAAGAGGTCTATTGGGACGAATAAAATTCGTCCCAAAATCCGTCGCCTCAGGTGGGTCGCAATAGCTTCTTTGGGACGAAAATTGAAATTCGTCCCTTAAAACTATCTATAGGGACGATTTTTATTCGTCTCAATTGATAATTTATAGGGACGAAATTATTCGTCCCAATAGACATTTTTTAGGGACGAATTGTATTTTCGTCCCCTTTGACAACCTATAGAGACGAAATATTTCGTCCCTTTAAATAATATTTCGTCCCTTTAGACACTCTATAGGGATGAAATTAAAAAATAATAATAAAAAATTTTATAAAAAATTTGGTTCTTTACCTTCATATGAAGGCCAACCCACGACCCACACCCCATGCCCTCGCCCACGACCCACCCACCCACCCACCGACCCACCAGCATAGCATGCCCACGCCTCACGCCCCACCCACCATGGGTGAAATCACAAATTTAATTGTGATTGCTTGGTGTCGAACCTGGCACAATCATGGTATAAGCGCCTTATCCACCACTCTGTTACTTTGATTGTGATAATAAAAGCATAATATATATATAACCTCTACTTGTTATTAAATATTTATTAATTATTTTTCAATCAATTTTTTTTTTAAATTGATTCCACTAATTTAAATTTTATTTTTGTATGATAAATAAATTAATATTAAAAAATGTTTATTATAACATTTAATTATATTATTTTGTCGGATCAAAGGGTCAATCGTTAATCATACTCGGAATTAGACATGACTCGATTTCCAGTTCTCGATTCGGAACCAGCGGTTTCGATTTTCGATTTGGGTTTACAAAAAACTCGAAGAACAAAATGAAAAGGCTTAACAATGGAATATTCAAAACCAAAAAAATCTCCAGGGGCGCTGCCCCCCACACCTCCAAATGCGTTTGCATAGCGCCACTAAACTAATTATCCAATGATGTTCAACCTCTATTGGAGGCTTGTTTAACAGACCTTTATGAAGAAGATGAAAGAATAATAATAAAAAATAAAAAATAAAAAAACTTCAAAGTAAGAGAATGTGTGTAAAGTAAGGGCATTTTCGTCCGTTCACCATAATAGGTGTCTTTTAAACTTAAGTTATTAAAGTGGTGACTTTCTTACAAAACCACTTTAAAAAGGTGACATTTTCCACCATTTCCACGTTTCGGTTTTTAATTTTCGATTTGGAACCAATGGTTCCGGTTCCAATGATTCAGTTCCTTTTTAAAAAAATAATAGAAAACCTTTCAAGACTAATAGTTATTGATCCTTATGAAGAACTTATTGAGAAAAAACAAAATTCATTTCGATAGAGAACCACTTTGGACGAACAAAATGATCCATATTGTATCATTTTCTAATTTATATGGTAATTTAATTATTAATATATCTTTAAGGAAAAACTTTTAAAAAAAATCAAGAATTTTCAACAAAATTAATTAATTATTATAATTTTAAATAAAAAGAAAACCTATTGTGACGAAAATAATTTGTCCCAATAGACAGTCTATTGGGACGAATTACATATTTTGTCCCAGTAGACATTCTATTGGGACGACAATAATTCGTCCCTAAAGGTCAATAAAATTAAATAATCGTTATAATTTTAAATTTAAAAAAACCTATTGGGACGAAATACAATTCGTCCCAATAGACTGCCTATTGGGACGAATTATGTATTTCGTCCCAATAGATGTCATATTGGGACGAAACAAATTCATCCCTATAGATCAACAAAATTTATTAATTTTAAATAAAAATAAAACATATTGGGACGAAATAAATTCGTCCCAATAGGTATTATGTTGGGACGAAATATTTATATCCTCCCAATAGATGCCTTATTGGGACGAAAATAATTCATCCCTAAAGGTCAACAAAATTTATTGACTATTATCATTTTAAATACAAAGAAAACCTATTGGGACGAATTATGTATTTCGTCCCAATAGGACAAGTCTATTGGGACGAATTATTTATTTCGTCCCAATAGATACCCTAATGGGACGAAATATTGAATTCGTCCCAATAGACCTCCTATTGGGACGAAAATAAAGTGTCCCAAAAGAATTTCGTCCCAATAGGGCTTTTTTCTTGTAGTGTATTGAACATTGATTCAATCTCAAATTGCATTGCCTTTTGCCAATGGCGACTATTAACATCCTCCATTGCTTCCTCATATGTGTAGGGATCATCGTTGTCCGGGAGATTCTCCACTGATTCTCCCAGACCGATGTATCTCTCGGGTTGATTTCTAACCCTCCCACTATGACGAGGAATGGTAGGTTGTTGATTTTGTGATGGTACGGAACTTACAATTGGGCTAGGTTGTGTAACCTCTTGTGGAATTGTATCTCCTAACATCTCATTCAGGACAATTCTACTTTTGGGTACAAAATCATTCATATAGTCGTTTTCCATAAATTTAGCATTTGTTGAAACAAATACTTTATGATCTAAAGGACTATAGAAATAATATCCCTTAGTTTCTTTTGGATACCCCACAAATATGCATGTTTCCGATCGGGACTCCATCTTTTCTATCCTTCCTTTTAACACATGCGCAGGACAACCAAATATCCTTAAGTGTTGTAAACTAGGTTTTCGCCCAGTCCACAACTCATGCGGTGTTTGAGGAACCAACTTAGATGGTACATCATTTAGAATGTATATTGCAGTTTGTAAAGCATATCCCCAAAAAGAAATAGGAAGCGTTGAATAACTCAACATAGACCTAACCATGTCTAAAAGAGTTTTATTTCTCATTTCTGCCACCCCATTTTGTTGAGGTGTACCTGGTGCAGAAAACTAAGATATAATTCCATTATCAATAAGATATTGCTGAAACTCACCAGATAGATATTCTCCACCACGATCAGATCTCAAGATTTTTATGCATTTCTATAGCTGATTTTCCACTTCAGCTTTAAATGCTTTGAACATGTCAAAAGCATCTGACTTATTGTAGGAAAAAATACGGTAACGCAGCGGAAGCGAGACTAAAAACGATTGAGTATATTTTAAAAATTTTCCTTTGATGAACCTTAACCCTTTAAATTAATTAAACACATATATATATTAATAAAAGTAGAATACCTTTTGTCGCGTGATCCGATTGACTTGCGTCGATGGTAATCCGCAAGATCTTCAATCCTAGCACGAACGTGAATCACCTAGGAGCGTGGTCTCCCTTTTCTTTGAATTACGTACCTGAGGATGGATAAACAAAATCTCTTTTTCTTATCATTAGTCACAAAACATCCAAAAGACTACAAAGATTATTCCGGTCACTTTTGAGTTCTCAATCTAATGATCGAAACTCGCGTGAACCTTATTCGAAGTTGTACACAAAAGCCTATTGATGTATAAACAATGAGTGTACTATCGAAATAGAATAATCTCTTCTCTCTTGTGTCTTGGCCGAAAAAATCAAACACTTGTCTATGAGAATTATTCAAGCTAGAAGAAGAAGAAGTTAATCAAGTGAATCAATTGAGAGAGCTTCAGGTGGCCGAACCCTATAATGTGTATTATATAGGGTGGCCAAATTCTTCTTCTCTTTCTACTAGGGTTGGCCGAATTCTCCTCTTGATTTAATTAGGGTTGGCTGAATTCTCTACTAAAGAGAGTTTGTGCTTTACCCTATTTCCTATCAACTTTAGAATCCTAATTCTAATTCAACTCATAAGTGTTTAATTCTTAATAAAAGACTTTCTTATTTGATTAAATAAATAAACCTTATTATTTATTTTCTTACCAAATAAATCTTTTATCTTTCGAATACTACTAAAAATAGTATTTAACCTAGGAAACATATTTCCTGATCAGAAAAAGATTTTGTTTCTTAATTAAATAATTAATTAATAAATTAATTAATTCTCATTTAATCAAACAATAAAATAAAATAATACCTTAGACTAATTTATTAGCCTTGCCGCCCACATCATATATATATGGGCTTAATATTATTTTATTATTTTATTTAATCCATTAGACTTTAATTAAAAAGCCCACATGTGAAACAGACCCATTCTTACTAAAAGAAACAAGCCCACATGCCTTTCATTAATATATTAATATAATTGATCAGCCGATTAAATAAATAATGTACAAATTATATTCTTAATATATTAAATACAATTCTAGATGGACCCATAAATTGGTCCGGTAGAATATATCAAGTGATCCATGCAAGTCCGTGTGAATTGGAGATCTTGGCGGGCTATCTAAATTTAAGCTTCAATAGACATAACCTAATCACAATCAACAAATGATTCACTTAGGTCCGATCTATTAATTTTAACTCATTCCACTAAAGAGCTAAAATTGAACTCTTAAACAAAGATAGAACAAGAAGATGTTCCTCATTTATACCCTAGACAATCATATTGGAGATAGTGTATCCTCATGATTAATATCAGTAATCGCCAAGAGTTCATAGACTGCCTATAACTCTCCAAGTTACCATATTTACTCATATGACCACGTTTTGAACTTGGATACTTTGACTTGTCCAGAAGCCATGTTTTCAATAGTCACTATCGAAAACTCAACGTTGAGATTTAATATCCAATTACCTCAAAACATCCATATGATGATATTATACTCTCATTGTATAAATGGAGCCACGATGTCCATATCTATAAATGAAGTCCTCTATCGATTAACAAATGAATATCACCAAACTATCGAGGATAGACTATGCTATATAATCGTACTCATTGATAACTCTAATGATACCACTTGCAACCATATGTCCATCATTTATCTCAGGATTAAGATAGACTCTCTGATTGTCCTGATAATGAAAAGACTATTATCTATTGACGGTTCTAGATAAAGCTTTTCATTGTGATCCAGTTCAATGCACCCAATGCACTAGATTCTTTTACTCGAAGACCCTCCGATGATTTTAGACTCATCATAACTCATTTGATCCCACTCAAATGCTAGCAAAAGAATTCTACAACTTTAACAAGGTAAAGGTGCCCAACCTTTAACTTAAGTTGTGAACATTATTCAAGATTAACTAAAGAATTGTGTCTTCCTTATACATATCCAGATGTACGAACAATTCTTCTTTTCTCATAGTCCTTAGACCTTATGATTATTTACTTTGACAAATATAATATTAAACTATAAATGCTATAAGATTTGTTAAACCAGAAATCACTTTATTAATATGAAAAAGATTGTCAATTACAATATTACGCTCTTGCTATTGAGCATAATCCTAACACTTATGTCTCATGAGATACATATATCCAAATCTCGAGTAATCATCTGTGAAAGTGATGAAGTACTCATATTCACCTCTAGCTTGAATGCTCATAAGACCACATACATCAATGTGTATTAATCCTAAACATTCAGTGGCTCTTTTGCCTTTGATCATAAATGACCAAGTCATTTTACCTTCCAAACAGGATTCACAATTTGGAAGATCATTAACCTTTAAGTCACTTAAAGGTCCATCACTAACCAATCTTTTAATCCTATTAAGGTTAATATGACCTAGGCGCAAATGCCATAGGTAGGTTTCATCTTTTGATAATTTTACTCTTTTATGATTAGGTTGCGTTATTTCTGTGTCCAACAAGTGAGAGATATTTATATGTAAATAGAATAGGCCGTTTTCCAATGTACCTTTGCAAATAAATTTGTCATTCTTACTGATAATAAAATTTTTATTAAAAGTAACTGAGTATCCAAAATTATTCAAACAAGAAACTGAAATTAAATTCCTCTTGAATTGAGGTACATAATAAACGTCTATTAAATCTAAATGCCTAAAAGAATCTAGATTAACTCTAATATCTCCCACTGCACTGGCGAACAACAACGCTCCGTTGCCTAAACGCAAGTTGATTTCATTCTTACTCAGCTTTCTCCTTTCCTGAAACCCCTGCAAGGAAAAACAAACATGATTAGTGGCTCCTGAGTCTATGATCCAAGAATCTGTAGAATCTGCCAGAAAACATGTTTCATGATAATTAACATTACCTTGTTCCTTCTTTTTCTGAGATTTTGGGCAATTGCTTTTCCAATGTCCCTTTTCACCACAAAGGAAGCACTTCCCTTTGATCTTGGTTACTTTCTTTGTCTCCTTCTTGGTAGGCCTAAGTTGCTTTTTCTTCTGTTGTTTCTTGACCTTCTGACGAGTCTTAATAGTAGCAACTTTACCAACCATATGAATCTCTTGACCTTTGTTTTTCACAAGGATCTTTTCAGCGCTTTGAACATCTTGCATCAGACCTTGAAATGTGTATTCCTTATTGTTCAAGGTGTAGTCCAACTTGAACTGATCAAAGGAATCTGACAGTGAGTTGACAATCATGTCAATTTTTGTCTCACCATCTATCTCAGCACCATTAAGTTCTACAATATTTAGATGTGCTATGACTTTCATCATGTGATCTTTCACAGCTTGTCCAGGTTTCATTCTAAGATTCATAAAAGCAGTCACTGCCTCTCTCTTAGTCGACCTAGATCTCATAGCAAACATCTCCTTTAGAGAAATCATTATATCAGCAGCAGACTCCATTCCTTCATGCTGCTGTTGCAACACGTCAGAAATGATGGCCATAATGTAACATTTGGCCATGTCATCAGAAGTCTTCCACTACTCATACTTGTCTCTTTGCACAACATTAGATTCAATAGTAAGAGCAGGTGGTTTAGGAGTAGTTAGAACGAACTTATGTTTTTCAGCTTGCAGCAACAACTCAATTTTCCTTTTCCATGTGACATAATTATCTCCAGTTAAAGTATTATCTTTCAGGATGTTCATTAGGGATGGGGTCATGATTTCTGAATAAAAAACAAAAACATATATGAGTAAATAATTATGATTAAGCACTTTCGAATATTTATCTTGAATTAATGAATAATTCAATCGTATTCAACAGTGATCCAACACCCATAAATGCTACGCCTCCTTTGGGAGTTCGCACCATCTACTAGTTAGACTAGGTCCCATCTAATTGTTAACATAACAACCAGCATTTTCAATTTTAGCCTTGCAACTTTATTGACAAGAACTCATGGGAGGATATCAATAAAATTACATTGAGTGTGTTACCAAGATATAGACCCTCACGAAAATCCCTCATTTGGGAGTAGATCTCGTTTGAGTCAATTGTCTAGTCTATCCTTGTAAGGAAGTATTTTGCTAAATTCCATTCATGGACGCCACTTGGGGGGATTACCAATAAAACATAAAGCTCAACTAACCTTGGAGGCCATAAGTGTTTGCAAAACACCTTCTCCCACTCAATTATTTAAGGAGTGTGATTAAATTCCATAGAATGATTTACCATGTTATCTAGATGCCAATTAGATACCTAAATCATTCAATGCATGTTCATACCAAAAGAGATATATGAGTGGCACTCCTATTCTATATGACATATTATCATACAATAACAAATATTGTAATATTTACGAAAAATAAATAGCCACAATTTTGGTCCATCCTAGAAAAGCAAGTAAATTACATTTGTTCGGAATACAAAAACTCCTTTCTTGGCGAACAAGTCTTCATGCGGCCACCGATCACTTGTGCGTCCCACGGCTGCCCCTATGGGCGTGCGCACCCCACAACCTCACAAAGGGCTGCTGTGCGCAGCCCATGACAAACCAAGGGCTGCCGTGTGCAGCCCACAACTCAACATGCGCAGCTGCGTGCTCACTTGCACGCACGCATGTTGCTATGTTGCACACGGTCCCAAACTTGTTCCGGTTGCTTCCAATTCTTCAGATCTTCAAATCTTCGATCCTTGAATATATTACAGCAGTATTTAAACAAATAAAATATGGCAAGTTTTTTTTTTTTTTTTTAAATAAAACTACTGCAGTATTTTTAATACAATATTTTTCTGCAGTATTTTAATACAATATTTTTCTGCAGTATTTTTATTACAATAGCAAAAATAAATAAAATATATATAGCAACTACCAAGAAGGAATTATGGTGATAATAGACCACCCTTCTTGTTACAATTCCGAAACAAAAATACATTGAAATTCTAGGATCAAAATTGAGCAATAACAATTCACTTTATAACAACATATAACATAAATAAATCCATACATTCCAATGTAATTATATATGAGAATACCTAGAGTGCCATCTCTTTCTAAACATGCATAATCACAATAAAAAAAAATTAGATTCACGTATATATACGTTAATTAATCAAAGGGTACAACCAAGGCTCTGATACCAATTGTAGGGAAAAATACGTGCACGCAGTGGAAGCGAGACTAAAATAGAGTTTAGTATAGTTTAAAATTTTTTCATAATTTGAACCTTAACCCTCTAATTAATTAACATATAATAAAGATATCGTACCTTTGTCGCGTGATCCGATTGACGTTGCATCGATGGTAATCCACAAGATCTTCCAATCCAATCACGAACGTGAATCACCTAGGAGCATGGTCTCCCTTCTCTTTGAATTGTGTACCTGAGGATGGATAACAAAACTTTTTCTTTTTCGTTAGTCACAATAAATTCCAAGAAGCTACAAAGAATGTTCCGGTCACTTTTGAATTCACAATCGTTAGATCGAAACTCGCGTGAACCTTATTCGAAATTGTGCACAAAACCTTTTGATATAAAAGTTACTAGTGCACTATCGAAATAAGAACAAACTTTTCTCTCTTTTCCTCTTGGCCGAATTCTCACACTAGTCTAAGAGTTGGATTCTATTTTTCTCAAGCAAAAGAAAAACAATAACTCTCAAAAAGGCACTAGGGTTCTTTTTTTTTTTTATCAATATAATATATATATATATATATATATATATATGTGTGTGTGTGTGTGTGTGTGTGGCACGAATTCCTTGTTGAATATAATATATATGTTCAACGAATTATGCGTCCTTATAAATAATATATATATCCTAATATATATCGAATTCTACATGCCAACAATTATGCATGCTGTTTAAATATATATATATCTATATAAATAATATATATCTCAATAAATATATATATATATATCCGGCTAATTACCATATATATTTCATATATATCTATATATTGAGGTCGAAATCCTTTATCATGTAGGATTTATGTCTTTTGACTTAAATCCTAACTCTAGGTAGATTTTCTTAGAATTCCAAACCCTAATCTAACTCTTTAGTGTATTTGTGACTATATAAAAGACTTCCTTAATTGACTAGATAAATAAATCCCTTATTTATCTACTTACCAAATAAAGTCTTTTATTTTATTTATACTACCACAATAGTATACTAAGAAACATATTTCCTAGTTAGAAAAAGATTTTGATTTTTAATTAAATAATTAATTAATCTATTAATTAATTTTCATTTAATCAAATAATGAAACAAAATAATATATTAGACTTTTATGCAAGCCTTGCCGCCCATACATATTATATGGCCCATATATTATTTTCTTATTTCATTTAATCCATTGGACCTTAATTAAAAGACCCACATGTGAACTAGACCCATTCTTACTAAAAGAAACAAGTCCACATGCCTTAATACAATTCTAGATGGACTCATAAATAAGTCCGCTAGAATATATCAAGTGATCCATGCAAGTCCATGTGGATTGGGGATCTTGGCGAGCTATATAAATTTAAGCTCTAATAGACATAACCCAATCACAATCAACAAATGATTCACTTAGGTTCGATCTATTAATTTTAGTTCATTCCACTAAAGAACTAAAATTGCACTCTTAAATAAAGATAGAACAAGTAAATGATTCACATTCATACCCTAGACAATCTTATTGGAGATAGTGAATCCTCGTGAATAATATCATTAATCACCAAGAGCTCATAGACCGCCTATAGGTCTCCAAGTCACCATATTTACTCATATGACCACATTTTGAACTTTTGATATTTTGACTTGTCCAGAAGCCATGCTTTCAATAGTCACTATCGAAAACTCAACGTTGAGATTTTATATCCAATTACCTCAAAACATTCATATGATGATATTATACTCTCATTGTATAAATGGAGCCACGATGTCCATATCTATAAATGAAGTCCTCTATCGATTAACAAATGAATATCACCAAACTATCGAGGATAGACTATGCTATATAATCGTACTCATTGATAACTCAAATGATACCACTTGCAACCATAAGTCTATCATTTATCTCAGGATTAAGATAGACTCTCCGATTGTCGTCATAATGAAAAGACTTTTATCTATTGACGGTTCTAGATAAAGTATTTCATTGTGATCCAGTTCAATGCATCTAGTGCACTAGATTCTTTTACTCAAAGCCACTTTGATGATTTAGACCTATCATAACACATTTGATCTCACTCAAATGCTAGCAAGAGAATCTACAACTTTAACAAGATAAAGGTGCCCAACCTTTAACTTAAGTTGTGAACATTATTCAAGACTAACTAAAGAATTGTGTCTGCCTCATACATATCCAGATGTACGAACAATTCTTCTTTTCTCATAGTCTTTTGACCTTATGATTATTTACCTTGACAATTATAATTATAAATGCTATAATATTTTGTTTAAATAAATAGAAATCACTTTATTAATATGATAAGATTGTCACTTATAATATTACACTCTTGCTATTGAGTATAATCCTAACAATTGGTTGCTTCATTCCCTCTCTCCATTTCATTTAAATCACCTCCTTTTCCCTCCCGTTCATTCTAAGAAGAAAAAATAGAAATCCAAATGTGCAGAATTTTCTCTCAACTTTTTTTCACCTTCCAAACACCATAACTTTCTCATACGAAGTCGGAATTGAGTGATTCAAGTTGGAGATTGTTCATAATCGAGTCCTTTACCTTTTCCAAGTGATCTTGCAGCTGTTTGATCAAGATTTCTGGTGGTTCTACCCAGAAAAACGAACCAGCTGTTTGATCTTGAGATAGTGTTCATATCTTTGTGATTTCTTCTTTTATAACTTTCAATTTGCTTAGGGTTTCTTCTTCTATATGTATTTGTATGTATGATGAATGCTATTGAGAAAGATAGCTTCATAATTAAACCTAATCAAAAGTGTAATTAGAGACATATTTGAACTAGTTTCTTGGATTCTAGGTTTTTCACATGATTGAGAGTTATATTGTGATTAGTTTGATATCTAGGATTATTTGTGACTTGATTGTTTTATGATTAATAATCCTTGAAATGTGTTTTGATTCTTTAATTGATAAAATCTAGGATTAATTCATATGTATGTGTTTTTAGAGCTATCTAAGATTTAAGTGATTTATCATTATATCCTTGCTCTAAATCTTTGGCTAGAATATTCATTGAATATATTTTGTGATTATAGCATTTTTGTGTATGTTTATAACATCTTGAATTTGTGCTTCGTGTATATGGTTTATTCAAGTGTTATTTGTATGAATGAAACTAGGAGCCATTTGTGTTAGGTGTTTTCACATGCTCTAGGTTTAATTCAAGTTTTGCATCTAGACTATTATAACTTGTGTTCTCACATGTTTAGGTCTAGTTGTTCCATGGAATATATTGATCACATGTTCTATGTTGTATTGTTTGTTTGCATCATTTGCATTCACATGATCACACTCAGAAGTCCTTGTAAAAGGCATGAAGTCTTGACTAGGACAAGGTGTCCAGATAGTCAAGCAAGGAAGACTTGGTAAGGACAAGAGGTCCGGATAATGATTGCGCTACAAATGTTCACATTTACCGCTCCCTATTCCTATCTTTTGTGTTCGTTTCCGAGCACTTTTGTGTATATAATATGTGTTTTATCTATGTGTAGGTAAATATCCCTCAGAGTGGGTGTTTTAACCTAAATGGAAGAAAACAGGGAAATTCAAGGGTAAATATGTCATTGTGGAGAATCACGGGTCAAAGTGCAATATTCGGGAAAGGATTGAATAATCTGTGAATAAGGGAGAGATCAGGGGTGCATATTGTAATTATCCGTGTAAGGCACAGCACCAGCGCCACGTCACCAGCTAAACGGCGTCGTTTTGGCATTGCGTGTGTCAGCATGACGCAAGCGTGACGTCAGGTCATCTTCAAGCTTGTGCCGAGTCACCTCGACCCGACCCGACCCGACCCGACCCCGTGTTCAACCCGGTTCAGACCTGACGATAACCCGGCCTTTTTCAGCCCATTTCTGATGGTTTTTCCAGCCGTTCTCCGCCCAGATCTGTAGCCGGTCTCCTTCCGGTCACGATGGACCCACTTTGAGCCTCCCATGCAAAGGTTCCACTCTCCACCAAATCCTCCAAACTCCATGGCCATGCAAGCTCGCAAGCTTGGTTCAGCGGCTTCTTTCCCGCGTTCCAGAACGTCCAAACTCGCTGGAAGATGACGGTTTCATGCAGCGAGAAGAAGTCGGCTGTCCAGAAGGTCAGAACTCCCCGCCAACCTCCATTTTCTCCACCACGACTTTGTGCGGCGGGAACAAACCCACGAGGCAGGGTTGCTGAACCCGCCAAGCTTGCCGACTCAAGAGGATTTCGAGATATTTTGGGACATTTTGATCCCCATTCTTTCCCTACACATTTCTAACATATATATACATCACTTTGCTTCTTTTTCGGAGTGTACCACCCAACTTTGCTCCAAGAAATCCATTTTCTTGGATTGATCATCACAAAAGAGAGAGAGCAACTCCAAGCTTTCTATAGGGGATTTTCCTCCATGGAAAGCCTTCCATGGAGAGTAGAGATGCAGAGATAGGAGAGGCTTGTGTGTCAAAACCGAGCCAAAGGAGTTTCATAGCAAGGAAGAGCTATTAGAGGCTTGTCTTCAAAGGTTATTTCTTCATTTGTTCATCTCTTGTATTTCTATTGATGTATAACCCATTTGGGATTATTTGTAAACCAACACTTATGCTAATATATGTATGTTTGTTCATTTGCTTTGATTTGGTATTGATTCATTCCTAGATGTATAGTGATTAAGCTCTTTTTATGATATTCATATGTATGGATGATTATGTGTTGATATGTATGTATGGATGAGATTAGGAGTAGATTAACTAAATGATTAGGAGTAGTTGTAATCAAATATCTCATTTGTTTATGTATGTTGATGTATGATTTACTATGTATGTGTTTAGAGTGATTAGAGAGATTGAGAGTTGAGTTTGTGCTCGGATTTCCATTCCGGGTATAATCTTAACTATTAGCTCTTGGGAATGGAAATAGCTTAGGTGTGCATAATCATGCCACTTTAGCTTTGGTTCATAAGTTCTTGTGCTTAATGGGTCTAAACCCTAGACACAATCACTTTTCCGATTGGAGAGTGATGATATGATTTTAGGAATTCCCTAATCAAGAGAACGAACCCTTTACTAGATTAATTGGATTCACATGTAAACAATCGACATAAATTACATAATGTGTTTGGTGAACCGATTTCCCATATGTGTTATATATCTTGCTATTCTCCCAATCACCTTTGTTTTCGTAGCTAGGGTATCTTGCCTTTAGGAGTAGATTAATTAGATAGCCAAGACACCCGGCTACATTTCTATCCTAGTTAGTTAGTTTACATTTCCGCACACACAACACTGCTTTCCTTTTTCCATTGCTTTAATAAACACTAGAACTAGATACAGTTAATGAATCCATCTCCATATGGAACGAGACCCTTGCTTACATGCTATACTAGTCCTTTGACTCATGCATTTGCAAGGTGATTAGAATAGAAATATCTTTTCTACTAGGTACAACGACGCCCGGTCAGATAACCAAGCAAGAAGTCATGGCTAGGATCGATGGCTAGGATCGAGAAGGTCCGGATAGCTATGTATGGAAGGCTCTCTAGAGGCATGAGTGCCTTGGATAGGGAGTTGGCTACATTATTGGTAGGCCAAGGCGTTTGGTTAGACATGGATTCCAATAGAGAGTGTTGCATGGGATATGCATTGACTCTTGAGGAATTTCTAATCTTCCAACGGTGTTGGTTTGGTATGGACTCCAATATATGGTGGCTTCGTATCATTGAGGGATTTTGTATCTTCCAATAGGGATTGGGTAGATATAGACTCCAATAGGAAGTAGATCAATGTTGGTCACTTTTGAGGAATTTCTAATCTATCATCCAATATATATAGTACCCAATGGTTGTAGTTCAACCAGTGGATGTTTCCTCCTTAGAGGTTTTACCACGTTAAAAAATCTCATGTGTTAATTCTTTCTATCTCTCTTTTTCTTATTTGTTTTAGTGTGTGTTTTAATCTTGTTGAATATTATTCACTTGTGATGTATATTGGACAAGATTTTGTAAAGTGTGATTTATAAGCTAATTCATTTTGATCATAATTGTAAATATAATTATTTTGTATATTGTTATATTTGTGTATAGTTATATTTGGTTATACTTGGTTATACTTGTAATACTTTGAACAATATTGGAATGCAAGTATTCTTAGTTGTTGAGATTTTATGTTATTCTTCCTCATGCAACTCTTTGATATATATATATACAATGCTTAAATGAGTACATGCTTATCTTGTCAACATATGAATGTTTGATTTATATGTTGTATGTAAAGCTACCTTAAGGGACAAACATGAGTTTGTTTCAAGGGATTGAAAAAGGTGTAAAAATTTATTCACACCCCCCCCCCCCTCCCCCTCTAAGTATGCTTTAAGCAATTTAACTACGTTTGTATACTTTCACATGAAGAGAAGTGATTCTCAGCCAAGAGAGATGGCCTCTCCACCTCATCACCTCGAGGAGGCGTGAGGCCATCTCAGGGGCAGAGGGACTTCCTCCTTGAGACGGCCTCTTTCTTCCCTTGTGCTCCTCTCGCATTCTTCGACCGTTCTCCGGCCTCCGAACTCCTAATTCAATATTTTTTATGATTACGAATCGTATCTCACTCACGGACATGGAAATCTGAAACAAATACTCGGTGTGTTCTAATATATTAATCTAGAGGGGGTGAATAGATTTTATCCGATTTTACCCAATTTTCGCGATTAGTCAATTTTCACGAAAATACCACAAATTAGTCAAATTAACAAATCAAGCATATAAGTGCGGAAATTAAATGACACTTGACTTTTACGTGGAAACCCTCAACAGGGAAAAACCACGGGCTGGGAAGTGCGTCACACTCGAACCTCGAATCCACTAATTGTGATATGTAAGATTCCCATATCTTGATTGGCTTATTTCGTGGATAAACCACATGTTGGGGTTTATTGTGTAAGGGTCATTTAGGTGATTGAGGATCAAACTCAAAGGCCCTTTCAAGATCTCAAGGGACAAGCACACCAAAGGTATAATCTCTAGTGCTTAGTTTTCTTTGAAGAGATTTAGTTTGCACAGACACACTTAGCATACTTGCATTTGTGTGCATACTCTTCACATGTCATCTAGCTTTTAATATCTAGGATTGAATTAATTGCAAAATCATCATCCTAAATAAGCATATAGAGTAACCTAGCTCTAAATTGCATTTTGAATATTTCTCATATTCACATAGGTTTTATTATCTCTTCTTAGATAATTAAGTCTTGTGTTGTGACCGGGATTAGGTTGCTTAATTCGCAAGCAATTGGACTAGGTCCACTTATACCGGGATTAGGTAGGTGTGTGATTACTTACCGGGATTAGGTTGTAATCGGTTTATATATTTAGTGGATTCGAGGTTCGAGTGTGGCTCACTTATTAGCCCATGGTTTTTCCCGTGAGGGTTTCCACGTAAAAATCAAGTGTTATTTAATTTCCGTATTTTACACTTGATTTATTGCTTTATCTAGTTTGGGGTAATTTCGTAATATTGACTATACACGAAAAATTGGATAATATCTTTAAAATCTATTCACACCCCCCCCCCCCCCCCCCCCCCCCCTCCTCCTAGATAGTTTTATACACACCGTGCAATATTTGTTTCATGATCATGTTTACATCCTAGGTTGACCTCAACCATGCTCGGACTATAACCCGCTACCACTACCCGCAAGCCTGTAAAAGTGGACCTAGTCCAATTGCTTGATCCTCGCAGTCACTACTTGTAATGATGTTTACAGCCTAATCCCGGTCTGTAACCCACCACTACTACTCGCAAGCCTGTAATAGCAACCCTAGACCAAGACTTACTTCTCCGAAGAGATCAACACCCTAAGTGAATATATATGATATATCCAAATATGCAAATAGAGCTAGGGAACACTAAATGCTTATCTCGGATTATAAGATGACAATTAAATCAATCCTAGATATCAAATATAGTTATATGATATGGTATAAAGCTTAGCTATGTTACGGATAACCAATCCTAGATACAATAGCTATCAAAAAATAATCTCAATCATGTTAATGAGATCAATTAGCTAGATATATATTAATCATGAAATCCTAGCTATCAAAAACAATCTCAATCATATAATAAGATTAATTAGCTAGATGGCATATAAACATTAAAACCTAGCTATCAGTCTATCACAAAATAACCCAATCAACACATAATCTCAATCTTGTATGTAGAAATTACTCTTAGAACATACAAATAATAAATGAGATAAATTGATAAGTAAAAACACTAATTATGTAAGATAATAGTGTTCAACATATCATACCATGTGTGTTGAAGAAGACCCATGCACTAGCACATACTAGATTATCCTAGATGATGCTTAGATGATGATTTATGCATGTGGAAATGGGTTTGGATGATCAAAGATGAGTTCTTGGGTGAGTTTCTCGCTTTTGAAAATCCTCTCAATCAAAAATATGGGTTTTTTGAGTCATTGGGACGACCTAAGGTCAAAGAGGCATATATATATGATGTCCAATTGAAGCTATGTTGTTTTGGAAGTTTTCCAAAAGTTTTCCCGCTAACCGCTCTCCGTAGGGCGCCTGTAGGATGGGTGAAGGGCGGATTGAAAAATCAATCAGGTGCCCGCTCTACGTAGGGCGGGTGAACAGCGGTTTGGGCGCGACAGTGCATCAGCTTCAACTTCAAGCACCTCAAAACATGACCAAACGACATCGAAACCTTTCATATGATATATTATTGGAAAGTTATGGAAGTCTAATTTCTACTCCAATTTATGGAAAGACATTTTGATGTCTGTAGAAAAAGTTATGGTCAGTTGAGTGACCAAAGGTCAGAAACGGACAACAACATAGTCGCCCTGTTTTGGTGGTCACTTTGGAGATTTTAAAACCAATCCAAATGATCATGAAATATTACGAATAATATACCGTTGGAAAGGTATGGGTGTCTAGTTTATCCATAATTTTATAAAACTCAATTTCAATCTTTTTATAAAAAGTTATGGTCACACGACCATACAAATGTCAGTTTTGAAAAACATTTAAAACATTGAAATCCAATCTTTTAAAACTAGACACTTTACTCCAAACAACCAAACCAAAACTACCACTTATCCAAGAGAAGAATGAGACCTTCTCAAGTGGTCAACCAACACGCTAAGACATGCACACCATCGTGCAAGCGCGGACGTTTCCGATCACACAAACGGAAACGAATTACACCACACTTAAGACTAATCATGAAGTGCAAGTGTGGGAAGTGAATGCATCCTAATGCCGAAACATGTCATGGCATTGACAATGAATAATATGCACTCAACTAAAACACACATGAAGATAATTCATGGTTTTGCATCATAATGCCTAAACATGTTATGGCATTTCAATGAACAAGATAAGAAGCAATCAATTAGCATGCATGAAGAAACTTCATGGCTTCGCATCCTAATGCCTAAACATATCATGGCATTTCAATGAACAAGATGCAATCAAATAAAACATGTAAGAAGAGATGTTCAAGAACATGCATGCACTCATATAAAAACACACAACATACAAGAATAAGATTTATGCATGAGTTGTGTGTGTGTGTGTGCAACTAGATCTCTTCAAAACAAGAAAGCACTAGAATATACCTTTGGTGCTTCTTCTCTTGAGGTCTTGAGCGGGCCTTGGTTGTGCAAAACACCAACCATCAAAAACCTAAACTACCCTTACATCAAGCCCCAATATGTGGTTTGTCCACGAAATAAGCCAATCAATAAATGAGAATCCTTACAAAATCAACAAAACTTTCATGAAAAATATGGAAATGGACTCGAGACGCAAGGATGAAAACTATGTACTATAAATGTACGGAAAGTTTCGTAACTTCCAACTCGGAACTCGAAAACTAATGAATGAGTAACTAAAACGACCGAAACTCAATAAGGAATAATATGATAACATATTCAAGTCCGATATCACGATATCACAAAATCACAAACAAACAAACAAACACATGTACACACAAGTATGCCACTTCCTAGATACAGCCCTAGAACATGCATTTTACAAAGTTTGCCAATTTAAGTCTAATGCATATGCAATATCAAGTATGTATTGCTCTGGTGGATGCACAAAGAAATTGAGGTATGCATGTGTTAGCCAAACACTTGCCAACCTGCGAGGTGATGTCAGGTTTGGCCACCCAAGCTACCCGCCAATCCCGTTCGAGGTACTCAAGTTTAGACACTCGGGCACGCCCTCATTTGATATAAATACCAAACCCAATGCTTATGAAAGGAGGAGAGAAAAGGAAAAGACTATTACCTAACCTTTTCTTTAGATTAATATCTGTAAGAATAGAAAGCAAAATCCAATATTCACATTGAATAAACTTTTCTCCCATTGGTTCTTATACAAAAATCTAGTCAAACGGCCCAGACCACTGTTACCAGTATTATCAGAAAACAGCAGTCATAGATGATTTTTGTTTTCTCCATATTAATTAATTAGTTCGAATAGATCAATGTTGCTTTGATTTCAAATAGGAGTAAATAGTCAAAACGAACATTATAAAATTATTGATTTTTGTCTTTAACAACATACAATGTTTCAGCTCATGTTTTTAATCAAATATGAAAATTCCATCTCACCCTAATAACCAAACAATTACATTAATACCTCTTGTTAGAGACAAGCAGGATCAAGCTTATCGAGCTCAATCTGCTACTAACAGATGTAGAAATAATTCAGTACCATACACAACTCGAGTTAGGATCCTCTCCTATCCTTTTTTTTTACTAGTTCTTTTTCAAATATTGTAAATGAAACATTCATTTGTAAGAGAGAGAAAGAAATCAACAAATCTTGACCATGTATTTTCTTACAAGCTTAGGTGTCAACATCTACCGAAAAGCTAAAGAAAAAAATGGACATCCTGACCTAACCACAGAACTCTACTAGCAACTTCAACAACGATATCTCATCCCTTCATCACATCAACTGTGTGCTTAACAAAATTGAAAGCGATAATCACAACTAAATATTAACTTGGACCCACAAAGTGATCAAAAACCTTGTGAAATCCAGCCCAATTAAAGAAGATATGGATACAAGCAATTTTAAAAGAAAAGGCACTCCTTTAAGTTTAGCCTATCTATGATCTTCATTACAAAAATGAATGCTAAAAAAAATCCCCCACTTGTTGCCTCAACTTTTTGTACATAGATCTATAATATCATTTTAAAAGTAGTTTTTTTTTTTTTTTTTTTTAAACTCATTTTAAAAGTAGTTTGTTTGTTGTTCATATGCTTTTAACTGGTAAAAATGTTTTCAATAACAATTATGTAGTACCACCTAATTCAACTATTTACTAATAAAAATCTGCCAAGTATTTTTTAATCTTCAAATTTATTCTTTGATCATCTGAAATACATTCATAATTGATAGTATTTCTCTAAGAATGTATATACACATATATGCTATATATTGTCCTTAATTTACTTATTCAAATATAAATGATGATTGTTGGTTAAAAAAGTAGGGCTCATAAATTTTATAGCACTTTTTGAAGAGTGATTTGTGAAATTAGCACCATTTTAATAACTCTAGTTTAAATTATACCAAAGATGGGATTGGGAAAAAATACCTCCACTCTTCCATCATTTTCTCTTATCAGTCCTTAAAAAAAATAAAAATAAATAAATAAATAAATAAATAAAAAATGCTCCATGCTGTCGATATCATCACCGGTGAGTTGACTGACAAAACCATCGAAAAAACATTTGCCAGGTGCCAGTCATTGTAACCAAAGTGTCTGTTTTAATATTCGAGTTGTGTAGAGACAGAAACAAAGCTAAACTCGAACCGTTACTGAACTTTCATCGTTAAATCTGTGACGATTCGTCGCAAATCAGACGAAACTGATCGCGTCAAAGAACTCAGACCTCCATTGCGATGAAGAAGATGACCAAAAAATGAAAAAAAACAAATTCTTATTTTGCCCAGTAAGTATTGAATTTATAAAAATGTCCCATAAGTCTTGAATTTTTAAATTAAATCTCGAATTTGCAAAAAAAAAATAAATAAATAAATACACATGTAGGAAGAGCAATTTTGTCTCAAATCATACTTTAGTGCTATTTAAACTTAAATTATTAAGTTGGTGCTAGTCCCAAAAACAGAACAGTCAATAATGTTATTTTCATCCATTTTCTCTAAATAAGTAAAATAAAGGATTAATTGCACAAACTTCCCATGAGTTTAGATGAAATTGCACTCATACTCAACCTTTCCTTTTATTGCACAAACATCCCCTGTAAAATGTTGACTGCAGTTAAATATAACAGTTGACTAACATTGCATCTTGAAAAGTCGAAAATGCCCCATAATTTTTATTTTAACATTAAAAATAAAGAGAAAATTGCAAAATCCCAAAATCTAAGTCATCATCACCATCTTCTTCTTCTCTACCCATTCAATCCCAATAAACACCCACCTTCATTATCCCAAAATCAACCATAAAATCTTTTAAAATAAAATTACAAAAAAAGAGGAAGCAATCTCAAGACTCAAGGTATCCATCATCACCCTACGATCAACATTAAAATTTCTCCTAAAACTGTCCCACCATAATATTGAAAATGGAGAATCAGGATCTCCTTTATTGGAGATTGGCGATCTCCATTTGCAGAAACCGATTATTAAAAAATTTTACTTTTTTATTTTTTATTTATTTTTATTGTGTTCAAATTTAATTTATAAAAGATTTAGGTTTATTTTATAAGTATAATTGTGGTAATTTAAAAACTATTTGAGGTTGTTTCGTAATTATTTAAGTTTTAATTATTGAGAGGTTTAAAAAGATAATTTTATCCCTAGACTGTTAAATTGAATGTTAGTCAAACCATTAGTCAACGTTTCTCAGGGGAAGTTTGAGTAATTAAAGGAAAAGTTGAATATTTCATCTAAACTCATGGGATGTTTGTGCAATTAATCCTAAAATAAAAAGTAAACAGAATATATCAATCATGTGTAAATACTAATGAGACCATATAAAAAAAATTTAAAAAAATTAAACAAATTAAAAAAAATTTAAAAAATTAAAAAAATTAAAAAATAAAAAAATAAAAACATGGACATAAACTCAGAGAATTGAGTGAATAATATCGTGAAAGAATTCGTAGTTCTTGATGATGAAATAATTGATATTCATCTGTCCTAAAAAAAAAATAAAACAAAAATTTCATGTTTGAAAGCCGTAGAATTGCTATATACACATATAGAAACAAAAACAACCGCTAAAAACGAACTTTGAACCCTGAAATCAACTACCAATTAATTTGATCATGAACAACGAAAGCAAAGATTTCATCAAAGCGACCTAAACATAATGTTGCTTTAATTTGGAGCCAAAACCCACAAAAGGAAAAATTTATTCGATTTTATTAGATTGCAATCAGCAGAAAAGATTCATAGGTACATCAATTTGCACAACAAACAAAACAAAGAGAGATCTGTAATCTGTTAGAAACTTTTTTAATATATAATTAATCTCAATCTAATTTCTAAAGCCGCCGACAGATAACATATACTTTTTAGACAAGAAAGTGAATGTTATTATATTAAATAAAAAAAATTAAAAAAGATTGACAGATGGACAAGAGATTACAGTGATGACAGATGGACAAGAGATTACAGTGATGATTGAGGCTTACAGATGGAAGCGCCGTGTTTTCGAGATCAGGTGGAAATTTGAATTTTGTTGGGTAATTATCGAAATGGTCACCCATTTAGTCAATTTGTTGTCCACCATCAAAACGGTAATTAAATGAGAAATTTGGTGGTCACTATGTTGGATATGGCTTGTATTCCTATGGTTACCAAACGAGACTCAACCAATACGGGAACTTTCTAAAAATATGGGAAATGTTTGGAAGTATGAGATCGTATTTGAAAGAGGCTTAAAGACCAAAGAAGAATTGAAGGATCGAAGAATCGAAAAATCAAAAAATCGGATTCTAGAAGGAACCGCGGCATGGACCGCAGCGCAGATGCTGTGCATAGACAACGGTACGAACCGCGGTCAATTCTAGTAAGATCAACACGGTGTAGACTGCGACGGAGGTAAGAAGCGCATACCACAATGTAGGGCGCGAGTGGCCAACCGCGACCTAGACCTTGGTAACTGTATATTTTGCACAGATCAGGAAAGGTGCGCGGGAATAGGAAAGGCTTTCGTATGAAAGTTATTGTGCTTAATGGAAAAGGAAATGGAAAATGAAAAAGTGTTTGTCTTCGTGCGGGATAGGAAAGTCTTAGGCGTAAAGGAGAAGGACTTTGTGTGGAATATGAAGTCTTGTGCGTGAAGAAAAAGTGTTTCCTTATAGGTTTCAAACTCCCTGTAACTAGTATAAATAGACCTAATAATTTGGTTATTGTGTGGAGCAAAATAGCAAATACTAGAGAGATCTTAGGGAGTGGGCATTGGGTGTAATTGGGTTTGGTGTTTTTAGAGAGAGAATTCTGAGTGTGTAGTTATAACAATTTTCTATATAGTGGAACTTCTCTTGCTGTCCTGACAGCCGTGGTTTTTTCCTTGTTCTTGGGTTTTCACCTAAAAATCCTTGTGTTGTGTGTGATTGAATTTGTTTATTTCTTCAATCTCATTTTTTTTTCCATACTATTGTTTGTTTGTGGCTATCATGCAACGCTTTCGCTTAGTGATTTATTGCTAACAACTGGTATCACAGCTTCATGTAGCCTAGTAGCGATTCAACAGACGGTTACGGTCGGAGGGAGTTTTGGCTCAATGAAATTCGATATTGAGAAGTATGATGGGAAGATCAATTTTGGCTTGTGGCAAGTTCAAGTCAATGATATGCTAATCAAATTGCAATTGCACAAGGCATTGAAGGGCAAGTCAACTCCTTAAAACCCTAGAGACCCTGGATACTTAGGAGATTCTGGTAAATGAGCAACCGCACTACTACAAAAATGCTTAAAGACATCACTAGAAATCACTAAAAGAAATCGGTTTTTGGTAACCGATTTTAAAAAAGCTTTTAGAAATCAGTTTTTATAAAAACCAATGTCTTAAAAATTACAATTTCAAAAGACATCGGTTTTTAAGAAAACCGATATTAAAAAAAACACGTTTAGACATCGGTTTTTATAAAAACCGATGTCTTAAATTTTGCGTTGAAAAGATAACGGTTTTTATAAAAACCGATATTAAAAACAAGCGTTTAGACATCGGTTTTTATAAAAACCGATGTGGATTCAAAAGCAAAATTCTGCAATGCAAATCTGACCTATGTCCACATTCAAGTGCGCATCTCTAAAAATACTTAACGTTATTTGCTCAACTTTTGACACAAGAAAGTAGACATGCAAAAAAACACTTTTAATTCAGAAAATATTCCAAAAATCGATTTGGAAAAGTGAGAAAATGAGCGATGAAAACAGCTCACTCGCGGATTCACGAATCGCTTCTGACCTTTGACTGAATAATTGATCATAACTTTCAAAATACCACCCGGAATTTTACGTTCTTTATACCGTTGGATTCGTATTGAAAAATTTAAGAACCCAACATGGACAAAAAAAATTATTTCCTTGCCAAAAGATACAGTTTTAAGGAAAGAGTTTTCATAAAAATATCTCCAATCGCTTCAATTCTGACCTTTGACTGAAAAATTGATCATAACTTTCAAAATACCAACCGGAATTTTACGTTCTTTATACCGTTGGATTTGTATCGAAATATTGAAGAACCCAACATGGACAAAAAAATTTATTTCTTTGCCAAAAGATACAGTTTTAAGGAAATAATTTTTACAAAAATATCTCCAATCGCTTCAATTCTGACCTTTGACTGAAAAATTGATCATAACTTTCAAAATACCAACCGGGCTTTTACGTTCTTTATACCGTTGGATTCATATCAAAAAATTGAAGAATCTACCATGGAAAAAAAAAATTATTTCCCTGCCAAAAGATACAGTTTTAAGGAAAAGGTTTACACAAAAATATCTCCAATCGCTTGACCTTTGAGTACTCATGAATAATTGATCATAACTTTCAAAATACCGCCCGGAATTTTACGTTCTTTATACCGTTGGATTCATATCGAAAAGTTGAACAACTGAAAATGGACAAAAAAATTTATTTCCTTGCCAAAAGATACAGTTTTAAGGAAAGAGTTTACACAAAAATATCTCCAATCGCTTCAATTCTGACCTTTGACTGAAAAATTGATCATAACTTTCAAATTACCAACCGGAATTTTACGTTCTTTATACCGTTGGATTCGTATCGAAAAATTGAAGAATCTACCATGGAAAAAAAATTTATTTCCTTGCCAAAAGATACAGTTTTAAGGAAAACGTTTACACAAAAGTATCTCCAATCGCTTGACCTTTGAGTACTCATGAATAATTGATTATAACTTTCAAAATACCGCCCGGAATTTAACGTTCTTTAAACCGTTGGATTCGTATCAAAAAATTGAAGAATCCAACATAGACAAAAAAATTTATTTCCTTGCCAAAAGATACAGTTTTAAGGAAAGAGTTTGCACAAAAATATCTCCAATTCTGACCTTTGACTGAAAAATTGATCATAACTTTCAAAATACCAGCCAGAATTTTACGTTCTTTATACCGTTGGATTCGTATCGAAAAATCAAAGAATCCATCATGGAAAAATAAAATTATTTCTTAGGAAAAATTTTACACAAAAATATCTCCAATCAATCGACCTTTGAGTACTCATGAATAATTGATCATAACTTTCAAAATACCACCCGGAATTTTACGTTATTTATACTGTTGGATTCGTATCAAAAAATCAAAGAATCTACCATGGACCAAAAAAATTATTTTGTTGCCAAAAGATACAGTTTTAAGAAAAAAGTTTGCACAAAAATATCTTCAATTGCTTCTGACCTTTGACTGAATAATTGATCATAACTTTATTTCAAAATACCGCCCATAATTTTACGTTCTTTATACCGTTGGATTCGTATCGAAAAATCAAAAAATCTAGCATGGATGAAAAAAATTATTTCGTTGCCAAAAGATACAGTTTTAGGGAAAAAGTTTGCATAAAAATATCTCTAGCAGAACACAAAACCACACAATAAAAAATGAAATGAAAAATAAACCCACCAATAAAATTTATTTAATATATGTATGTTTGTAGTAGAAATTAGAATTTTGATTAGTTGAGTAAATTTAAATTTATCAAACAAGTTTTTTTTTTCTTTTTTTTTTCTAACAATTCATATAGGTTATATATATATATTGTGCAATTGTTAACACATTCAATCTTGTAGTCAGGCGGTAAAGGCTTACCACTTTGACTTTGAGGTTGCGAGTTCGATTCCTCATAATGACACAATTAATTGTCATTATTATCATAGGTGGGGCGTGCCGGCGGCGGTGGCCGGCGACGGTGGGATTTTTTTTTGTAATTCATCAATTTTACATCAGGTTTTTTAAATCGGTTTTAACTAAAACCGATGTCTTTTCTCCTAAGTTTTTAAATCGGTTTTAAGTAAAACCGATTTTTTTTCTACTAGGTTTTTAAATCGGTTTTAAGTAAAACCGATTTCTTTTCTCTTGTTTTACATCGGTTAAAAACCGATGTCTTTTGCGCTTTTTTTTCTAAATCACTCAAAAAGAGATCGGTTTTAAAATTTACAAAAACCGATTTCTTCCATATAAAAAAACCGATTTCTTTTGCATTTTTTGCAGTAGTGCCGGTACTAGTTCTGGAAAACTTGTATTGAATGAAATTCCCTTAAGCAATATAGTGTAAAATATACCTAGGGGGGTGAATAGGTATTTACTCAAATTCTTCCAATATTAAAAATGATGCGGAATATAACAAAGAAAATGCACACTTGATTAGATTTAGCAAATGAATTGATTTAACCAACACATGTGAAAATCAATATACAAGTAATGCAATCAATGTAAGATATGAAAGATAAAGAAAAGTAAAAACAAAAATGAACACAAGTGTTTTTACGTGGTAAAACCTCAAAGAGGAAACATCCACGGGTTGATACCACAACCACCGGCAAAGCAATCCACTATATGAAAAAGGACTTACACACTCAAGCTATCAACACATGATATCCGCTCAAGCTATCAACTCCTAATCTACCCTCGGGCTAGTGAATCACCAAGCCTACTTCCTATCCGAGATGTGTCCTACACCTCTAGAAAGCAACTTCCTATCCAAGACGCTCACGTCTCTAGGAAGATTCTCTTGCTTAGCTATCTAGATCCAATGATCCTAGTCAAGCTTCTCTAGCTCAACCATCTGGAGTATAAAAACTCCTAGCTAAGACTTTTGCTTGCCTATCCGGATCCTCCCGACCCTAGACAAGACTTCCTTGCTCTATCCACAAAGCTTCACTCACTTTGCTAGAGACTTCAACCTAATGCAAGGCTATGATCTAAGTGATGCAAATGATGCACACACAATCAAATTAAGCTAGATGATCAATCAAGCTCAATGTACATGTTCAATGATAGTCTAGAATATGCTTTCAACAATCAATCACAAAAGTATCTAGAAATCAAGACATGCAAATCAATAAGAACAAGGTATGAATATTCAATATATCACACTAAAAACCTAGTTCTTAGATCATGAAATAAAACATAGAAAATAACATGAAGCACATCACACATACATTTTCTAGAATCAATTTCATGATAAATCAAGTTTAGCACATATATGTTCAAGACAAATCACAAAGCTAAATCTCAATTAACAAATGATCAAACAACCCTAGCATTTGATCTAACATACTTCTCAACAAATTTCATCAATCAAATAGTAAGAATCAAGAGATGATCAAAGATGAAATTGAAAAAGAAGAAGTTGAAACAAACATACTGACCACGGACTGAAAATGGATCAACTGAGAAAAATGACGAAGTCAGCTGCCTCTGGAAATGCTTGGAGTTTGTAGCTCTCTTCAAGACCAACAATGTTGGTTTTTGAATCGATTGATTTCGAGTTCGTATGAGAGAGATATGATCACAATACTAAAACTAAAGTTGAGAGAATTCTGCAGAATTTTGTGAGTGTTTTTCAAAATTCTTCAACAAGTGTGGAGGGAAGGAGATGAGTTTAAAAGGAGGAGAAAGAGAGATTTTTTGAGCAAATCAGAGCGTGCCACGTCACCTCCCCGTGGGGAGCGCGTGGGGCCCACGGGAGCAGAGGGCTCCCTTGGCCGTGGGACCCACGGCCTCCCTCACGGCCAGGCCTTGTGGCCTCACGCGCTCCAGACCACTCTCACGCGCTCCTTCGGTTCTTCAGCCCGTATCTTGGGCATCCAAACTCCGATTTCGAATCCGTTTTCGGATTACAAACCATGACTCCCTCACGCACGACGAAGACTACAGAACTTTGAAAAATGGTTGAGAAATCATCTCGGAAAATGACGATGAAGTCAACTCAACGAATGAGAACGAAAAGTAGCGTAGTTACATCGTTTGGACTCGAAACCTTATGAATGAGTAACCGAAACGACCGGAACTCAATAAGGCATCATAATAGAACATATTCAAGTCCAAATACAAAAATATGGGAACAAACAAACACAAATTCACACAAGCATGCCATATCAAAGAGATAGTCACAATGCATGCAATTCTACAATGTTTATCTATACAAGATCAATGCATGAGCATACTATGAGATGTGTGAATGTGTTATACAAAATATTTGAACCACGATGTAGGGACACACATGTATGAATTGTGTGTGTGTGCGCTAACGCCTTGCAAGAGGATAAAAGTCAAGATATACCTTTGACGCTTTTCACCTCTTGAAGACGACCTTTTGCATGCGACGTTGCGTTCCTTCTTTGAAGCTTGATCTAATCACGAAACACCTAAGCAACTAAGCAATACAAACAAAAAATGTTTTGCAATGGAATCAAGCCAACACAAATCTAAGATCTTACACTGAGCGATGATGATGATTAGGATGAGTTGGATCAAAGGGCTACAAGCTCGATACGATTGTGCCTAGCTAAGAACGTTCTAGCAAATATTCATGGAACATCTACTGCGAAAGAACTTTGGGAGAGGCTCGAAGGATTGTATCAAGCGAAGAGAGTCTGCAACTGGTTCTACCTGAAGGAACAGTTTCACTTACTGCGGATGTCTGAAGGTATGAAGATTTTTGATCATCTGGGAGAGCTCAATGGGATTATTTATGAATAAAAGTCGATTCGAGTTAAGATCGAAGAGGAAGAAAAAGGGTTAAGACTCATCTGGTCTTTTCCACCATCCGATACGCACATGAAACCTATCTTGATACATGGGAATTCGACTACAAGTCTTGGGGATGTGACGAGTAAGTTAATCTCTAAGGAAAGAAGGCTGAAGAGTAAAGGTAAATCTTTTGATAACTCTTCCCTCTTTGTTGATAGTATGAGGAATGTGAACTCTAAGAAAATAGTCACTTGCTGGAACTGTGGACATTTTGGTCATATGTGGAAGAATTGTAACAATAAAAAGGCGAGACTGGCTAAAGGCTCCAAAGAGGGGGCTCTGGCAATTGCCTCTCCTGAGTATAATGACTATAGTGATGCTCTCTAAATAAGCATGAACATCCTCATGGCATGACCGCTAGTTGCCATGGAAGAGGATGTGTTGCTAATAGAGAGTTCACAATTATATACGGGCATTAGTTAGGAGGTGAGACAAGGTGTATGGTGGACAAGGGTGTCGATGGCTGATGAACTCTCTAGGAAACCTAACATGAAGAGCTGCACCACAATTTTAGCAGATTATTTCGACATGTGTCGAAGAAATCTTAGGATAGTACTTTCCTAAGTGGTTATACCTTATGGTGGGGTATGTAGATTCTCGGCTTGAGAGTCGTAGTTATGGACGAAGGTGATGGGAATTCTCGCCATAAGGGAGGATTGTTGGATATGGCTTGGGCTTGTATTCCCATGGTTACCAAACGGAATTCAACCAATGCGGGAACTTCCTAGACTTGCGGGAAATGTTTGGAAATAGGAGATCGTGTTTGAGGGATGTTAGGTTTTTGGTTTGACTTGGCATTAATTCCATTCCAAAACGATGTTTTCCTTGTATTACTTAGTAGTCTTAGAAATGATGATTCAAAGATTCAAAGAAAGTCTTGGCCACAATTCATACAAGAAGGTGTCTTCAAAGAGGAATATGCTACATTACACAATAAAGGTGTTAACCCAAAATTGTCACCAGGGTGCAATTTCAAATTAACGGTTTGTGAGGGACCCGGATCTGATTAGACCTGGGCTAGTGGGATGCAGTATACCCCGATATCCCGCTAGTTCTTTGGACTCCGCTGGGTGCAATAATTACCTACTTGTAACGGACCCAGATCGGGGTAGATTGGGGGTAGCGAGGTACTTAGTGGCCTGATACCCCGCTGATTCTCATAAATCAAGTGTTATGTTAGGTGTAAGTAGTAAGATGGATAAATTTCTTATATGGTGGATGTATAAAGCAGAAAAACTGTTGATATATATGTCAATTTAGGTACAATCCTTACAACTTGGTATTTGAAATATCAATATTACAGCATGGGAAAAAATAAAGCATATAGGGGAGCAATGGAGATGGAGCTTTTCGTGCCTGTCGATAAGTAGAAAAAAGTGAAGTAGGGTTTCCATCCCCTTTTCCTGTCATCACATGATCAATATATAGGCTCGCTTTCTTGCTGAGCACTCCTAGAATTTCGGTCTAGGGTTTCCGTGGTGCACGGGTCTTCCTTTGAAGTTTAACGAATTCGTCGGGACACTGATCTCGAAAGATCAGGTGGTTCCTTCTTTCCCGGTTCCAAATGAGTTGACTCATATTTAAAATAGGACCCTACAGGGCGGGAATGAATGCCGCGTTGTATCTTGAGTTTTTATCTTGAACGGTGACGTTTAGTGTTTGCTTTTATATGTAGTCTGCTCTTCAAGGTGCTCGCCTCCTGCTTCAGCAGGGTCGGTCTACTAAGATCCGGGTGTATATCTTGCCATGTGTATGTCACGAGTTTTGCTGGTCGGGGTACTCCAAGTACCCCGCGTCCTTCTTGCTCTTCCTAACACCGATGTTTGTAGATATCGGGTTCCAGGTATCGGGGTACCAAGATACTTGGGGTAGTTGGATGCCAGGATCTTATGATGGTCGTGTCTTTAAGGCCCTTCTTTTTACGGCTTTCTAGTGTTTTCCTGGTTCCGGAGATTTTGGACCTGGCCAGGGTGGGTAGAGGCTCTTATTCTAGCCTGTTAGCTTAGCAGAATCCGGACATCTTTTCCGCTGCTATTTTACACCCTGGCTTTCTTCTCAAAACTAAAATTCTTTTTTGGTCCCCGCCATGTTTGGCAGTTAACAGAAGTCCCCCCTGACTTGAACACCAGCATCTTGCTGGGGTTGGAGTCAGGATTCCCTAGTCCGTTCGAAGGATTTTCCGCCTTGTCTGTATGTCTAGTCTCGCCTGGCTGTCTTCATAATGAAGAGGGAAATCTTCTTTCAAAATAGTGGTATTTGATAATAATCCACGTGTCTGATAGCGATTGCTTCATAAATTCAAATTGGCCGTTTCTGGCGCAGGTTTTTCAGAGTTTTTCTTGAGCACGTCTTTAGCCATTAATCCTTGTTTCCTTTTATGTTTCGGTAACCGCCCTTCTTCTACCTATAAATAGACCTCTCTCCCCCTTTTTTCTTTTGCTATGCTTCACTTGCCCTTCAAAAGTCACGAACCGAAATCTTCTCCTTCTTTCGAATCTTTTCTTTTTAACAATGGCATCTTCCTCAAAGCTTCCTGCCTCCACTCAGGATGTCCTTCCACCTCCAATGCCTGCCTCCTCAGGTTCTCCTTCTGCCTCTTCGTATCTTCCTAGCAGCCAGAAGGAGGATTCAGTAGCGAGTTCATAGTTGATCAAGGGAAAGAAGCGTAATCGAGGTGATGGAGATGGTATCTCGTCCCAACGTCGTTGCTCTACAAGGAATCCCAGAATCAGGTTGGGTTTTCGCAATGAACCTGAGAATCCGGTCTAGACAGTGGATGAAGGTGAGGTTGCTGGTGTTGATGATAAAAAGGGGGAGGAGGTAGGCGATATTCCTCCTGTGGATTCTTTAGGAATTCTTGTTGGGCCCCTCCCTCCTTTCGGTGAAGGCCGTATAATCCCGGATTTGGTCTGCACAGCCGATACTTTAGCCTGGCTCAGGAGGGTTTACAGCCGGATTTGGTCTGCACAGCCGATACTTTAGCCGGATTTGGATGCTATCCGTCTTTCCCTTCCTCACTGCCGCTCGTTCGATCTACGTGGAGATCGATCACCGATCTTGCTTGCCTATCGGTTTTGTAGGTCGTGAGATGCTTAGCCGCCGTGCGTGGTTGCCTTCTGGTGACCGTGAGGTGGTCTGAAGCGGCGCCCATAAAGAAACCAGGTCTCTGATCTGTGTTTTTGCCTCAAGCCCTTGTGTTGAAAATTTGAAATTCTTGAGGGGCTGTTTTGTAATTATTTTGGGTCTTTATGTGATTTTGACAAAATATAGGGGTCAATTTGTATTTATTGAAACTTGAGGGACCTTTACATAATTGTACAAACTCAGGGGCTGATTTGTAATTATAAAATTGAGGGACCTTTCTGTAATTTTGCAAAATCAAGGGCCAATTTGTAATTATTGAAACTTGAGGGGCCTTTCTGTAATTTTGCAAAATCAGGGGTCAATTTGTAATTTTGATAAAGAAAAATTCAACTCAAATTCAAATATTTTGTGGTATATATTTTATGGTTAAATAAAGTAGTCCATCATTCTAAATGGGCTAATTGAAACAAGATGTCGTCAAAGTGACATCTCTTGTGTAAATTGGTCATGAGGGATGTTGGATGTTTGTGTGTGTGCAAATTCATGTGGGTATTAGCCGGCCCAAAGGAAGGTTAATACATGGCCGAATTGCACACACACATGTGGTGGTAAACATGTGACGGTAAACATGTGACAATTATAAGGTTTTACATGTGAATAATAAATCGATCCAAAGATAGATTTATTATTTAACATAAATTATTGTCAATGATTGATCACTACAACAAAAATACCACTTACAGTTAATATTGTGTGTGTAAATTCATGCGGGTATTAGCCGGCCTAGAGGAAGGTTAATACTTGGCCGAATTGCACACACACCTATGGTGGTAAACATGTGACAATTATAAGGTTTTACATATGAATAATAAGTCGATCCAAAGATAGATTTATTATTTTATATGAATTATTGTCAATGTTTGATCATTGCAACAAGAGTACCACTTACAATTAATATTATTGTCCAAAGACTTGATATTAATGTTGTGCTAGGTATCTTGAGATGGGACTTGCCATTATTTGAATTTGTTGATTATTGTATTTGGTTATTAATGTGAGCATGTTTGTTTGTTTGTTTGTTTTGTTCTCTTTACGGCTAGTGTTTCTACTATATCTGCTAATATCAACTCTATACCCATGCTTAATGGGACCAACTTTAAGGATTAGAAGGAGAACATATAAATTGTTCTCGGCTGTATGGATCTGGACCTTGCACTTTGGATTGAGTAGTCCGCTTCTCTTACGGATGTAAATTCTCTTGATGATAGGAAGAACTTTGAGAAATTGGATCGCTTAAATCGCATGAGTCTTATGATCATCAAGCGCAGCATTCCGGAGGCATTTAGGGGTGTGGTATCTGAAAAGACAACCAAAGTCAAAGAGTTCCTAGCCGAAATTGAAAAGCGTTTTGTGAAAAACGATAAGGCAGAAACAAGCACGTTTTTTCAAAGCTTGATTTCTATGAAGTACAAAGGCAAGGGGAACATAAGGGAGTACATTATGGAAATGTCTCATATTGCTTCTAAGTTTAAGGCACTGAAGCTCGAGCTGTCTGACGACTTGCTCGTGCATTTAGTATTAATATCACTTCATGCACAATACAGTCAGTTTAAGGTCAGTTACAACTGTCAAAAGAAGAAATGGACTCTTAATGAGCTCATTTTTACCGTGTGCAAGAGGAAGAGAGATTGAAGCAAGACAGAACCGAAAGTACTCATTTGGCTAGCACCTCTAAGGACAAGGGCAAAAACACCTTATGAGCTTTAGACAAGCAGAAAGTTTTGTCTAAAACATTTTCACATTTGGGGATGTCTAGCTGAGGCAGGGCCTTACAGGCCACATGAAAAGAAATTGGACTCCAAAACTGTGAGCAGCTACTTCATTGGCTACTCTGAGCGATCTAGGGGCTATAAGTTTTATGATCCCACACTTAGGTCAATTTTTGAGACAGGAACTGCAACATTTTTTGAGGATGTTGAGTTTGGGGGGAGAAATAAGGTTAGAGACATTGTCTTTGAAGAGGAATCGGTTTCGATTCCCATTATCGCTTTTAACAATGTGCAGGTTTCTGTACCTGTCATTGATCAAGAAGCAAATCTGGATCCTCAACCAGACAATGTTGATCAACCCCCCATTTAAGATGAGGTAATTGGTCCTGAGGAACAAACTCAACAACCTCAAGAACCAGTGCCATTAAGGCGATCCACTAGAGAAAGGAGAAATGATATTCCGGACAATTTTATCGTATTTCTCCAGGAACATGAGGAAGACGTTGGAATGGTGGAAGATGATCCAATCAACCTCCATCAAGCCATGCAAGGTTCCAACTCTCATAAGTGGATTGATGCCATGAATGAGGAGTGTAAGGATTCCCGTTGTTTTTAATTGGCTTATTTCGTGATCAAACCATATGTGGGGATTCTTTGTAAGGGTAGTTTAGATGTTGTTGTTATTGCTTAGGCCCTTTGAAGACCTCATAATTGACAAGCACCAAAGGTAATACTCTAAGTGCTTACTTGTCTTGAAGAGATAGTTGCACACACTCACAACTCATGCATATGTTTAATCTTTGTATGTTGTGTTTCTTTTTGTTGTGCATCAATGCCTATTTACATCTCTTCTTGCTTGGTATAATGATTGCATCTTGTGTTTATAACATCATAGCATTTAGGCTTTTAGGATGCATCTTAGTTTACCTTTGTTCCCCTTGCATGATTGCTTGTGGGGTTCAAAGTTGTGGGCTGTGCGCTGGTCCACCTGCGCCTGACGTCCAGCGCCGCTCACCGGCGCAAAACGCCCAGTGGCGTGCCGCTGGTCGTGCGCTGGTCCACACCAGCGCAGCCCACCAGCGCAGATCGTCCAGTTCTCTGTCGCCGGTCGTGCGCTGGTCTACACCAGCGTAAGGTCACCAGCGCTGATCACCCAGTGTGGCTCCGCTGGTCTGGCGCCTGTGTGAGCGCATGTCGTCCAGCGCCAATGCAAAAATGTGCGTGTGCGCTGGTCTTGCGCCTGTCGTCCAGCGCAAGGCCACCAGCGCACAGAGCAATTTTTGGTGCGTTTTTCAAAACGACCACACTTCACTTATGGCCCCTATATATATAACACTTTGACTTTAGGTCAGTAAAGAGAGTTCATATTCATATTCTATACTTAGAATATTTTTCAAGAGAAGAAAAATACACAAAGAACTCATTTTTAATCACTCAAACACTTTTTCATGATCATCAATCATCATCTAGCATCATCTTGGATCATCTAGATGTCATCTTGCATGGAATCTTCATCATACTTTGCTTGGTAAGTTTTTCACTAATATCTTACATGTTTTGTGTTTCTCTTATCTAGCAATCTCAATTAATTACTTGTTGATTATTTTGTATGCTTTGGATACAATATTGAGATGAGTATGATGTATGTTTGAGAAGTTGTATTGTGCTAGCATATTAGGTTTTGTGCTTAATATTGATTAGCTAAACTAATTGACATGTCATTTAGTTTTGATATCTAGGATTGTTCTTAATTGCATATTAATCATCTTAGATAAGCATATAGGGTTTCCCTTGCTCTATGTTGCATTTTGGATATTTACATATATTCACTTAGGGTTGTATTCTCTTCGTAGAGAAAATAAGTCTTGTGTGTAGCATCCGGGATTAGGTTGCTTAGAACGCAAGCAAATTGGACTAGGTTCACTCATACCGGGATTAGGTAGGTGTGTGATTACTTCCGGGATTAGGTTGTAATCGTTTGCACATTTAGTGGATTCGAGGTTCGAGTGTGGCTTACTTACATAGCCCGTGGTTTTTCCCGTGAGGGTTTCCACGTAAAAACCAAGTGTTGTTTTAATTTCCGCACCATATTACAATTGCTTGGTTATATTATCTTGAGGGCATTTTCGTAATTTTGACTAACACGAAAAATTGGGTAAAAAGCGTAAAATCTATTCACCCCCCCTCTAGATAGCTTTATACACACCGTGCTATTATTTGTTTCAAGGAGTATTAAGTCTATGCAAGACAATGAGGTTTGGAAACTTGTCCCATTACCAGAAGATGCGAAGCCCATTGGTTGTAAATGGATTTTTAAAACCAAAAGGTATTCGAAAGGTAATGTGGAGAGGTATAAGGCTTGTCTTATAGCTAAAGGTTTTACCCAAAATGAAGGGATTGACTTTAAAGAGACTTTCTCTCCGGTTTCAACGAAAGACTCTTTTAGAACAATCATGACACTTGTTGCACATTTTGACTTTGAGCTTCATCAGATGGATGTCAAGACAGTGTTTCTCAATGGTGACATTGACGAAACAATTTATATGGTGCAGCCAAAAAACTTTGAGTTAGGAGACCCAAAGAATATGGTATGCAAATTGACAAAGTCTATCTATGGACTTAAGCAAGCTTCCCGTCAGTGGTACCACAAGTTTCATCAAGTGATTATCTTGTTTGGTTTTGAGATAAACGCTGTTGATAATTGTGTGTATCACAAATTCAGTAGGAGTAAGCACATATTCCTGGTTTTGTATGTCGATGACATATTGCTTGCCACAAATGATATAGGCATGTTGCACGAAACCAAGAGATTTCTATCAAAGAATTTTGAGATGAAAGATCTTGGTGACACCTCCTTTGTATTAGGGATCCAGATACAACCAGATCGCTCTCAGGGTATTCTTGGATTATCACAAAGGAGCTATATCGATAAAGTGCTCAAAAGGTTTGGCATCCAGTACAGCAAACCAGGTGACACCCTTGTCGCTAAGGGAGACAAGTTCAGTCTTAATCAGTGCCCTAAAAATAACCTTGAAGTTAAGGAAACACAGAAGATTCCCTATGCATCAGCTGTATGGAGTATAATGTATGCTTAGGTGTGTATGCGTCTGGATATTGCATACATTATATTATTGGTATGTTAGGCAGATATTTAAGTAACCCTGGGATGGATCATTGGAAAGCAAGCGGGTTATGAGGTATTTGCAAAGAACAAAAGATCACATGCTCACATATAGGAGATCGAATCAGTTGGAGATCATAGGGTATTCTGACTCCGATTATGCTGGATGCCATGGTAGTAGAGTTTGTAGCATGCTATGAGGCATCCAACCATGGAATATGGCTACGGAAATTTATCACTGGCTGCGCATTATGGAGGGTATTGAAAGACTACTCAAACTATATTGTGACAATAAGTGAGCAGTGCTATATTCCAACAACAACAGGAGCTCATCTAGGTCAAAGTATATTGACATTAAGTTCCTAGTTGTGAAGGAGAGAGTGTAGAGTGGACAGATATCCATAGAGCACATTGGGACAAACTCCATTATAGCGGATCCGCTTACAAAGGGATTACCACCCAAGGTCTTTCATGAGCACACTGCTCATATGGGTGTTATTTTGTGTGAGGATATCACATTATAGTGGGAGTTTGTATTATTTTATATTTTATTGCTTTATGTTTGATTTTGGACATACTTATGCATTTATGTATTTGGATATTTTTCTGGTCAGAAATAAAGTATTCAGTTCATTTCACTCTGTTACATTATGTTAAGTATTGATCTCACTAAGGAATAAAGTAGGACCAGTTGGAAATAGACATGTATAGATCACATTGCATGTAATTTCCATGCTACGCATCCATGATTGATCTATGTCATTTGGTTATGTTGGTGTACGTGACCATTGATGGGTTTAGTCACGCTAAATGTGACGAAAACCGCTTTAATCCTATAACGACATAATCAATGGACAAAATTGTTCGGATATACCCTAAATTAAAGTGATCTAATTAAGATTTAAAGTTTTAAGGCTTAAGGGTATAATTGTCATGGAATTAATGTGTAGATACCAGAGTGCTATATTTAATTTGATGAGGGGCCAAATTAGAAATAGCAAAACCTATAATAATCTCATTATTATATATTAGGGTTATGGTCCCCAAATTACACGATAACTTTTGCTTGTCTGCATCCCCATCAACAGAACAAGAGAGAACGCTTTAGGGTTCATAAGGATCGTGATAATTTGGAAGATCACAACCCGTCCACCAACCTCTGGCAATGGATTCAGGTACGCTTCCGCTTTCTTATCTCTCTTTTCTCTTGAATTGATATGAGTTAGGAACATGAATTTAGGGTTTGATTAAGTATGATATAGAAACATGTTTAGGTTAAACTTTCGGATTAATTATGTGCCTATACATGTTAGATTCGGTATTAATCAAATCTATTACAAACAAATGATATCACATTTGATCCAATTTAACACCATCAATTAAGAGCAACACTTTTTAAATTATCATAACCCATCTAATAGACTAGTCTTGTCCGTTTGGTAGGGGGGAAAGAAAATAGGAAGGATGGAAAGATTTGGAGGGATAGAAAACATGAGGGAAAGAAAAGAAAATGATTTTCCCTCGTATTGTTTGGTAAACAGGAAGGAAAGAAATGATCATTTTATCAATTTTACTATTTTACCTTTATATTATATTTAATATATTAAAAAAATTTGGATAAAATGGTAATTTGAATTACCCAAAAAATGGTGGGTCCCACTTCCCCTTTCTTTCCCTCCCTTTTCCTCCCACTTTTGGGAGAAAAGAAATTTGTGGGCCCCACATGGTTTTTTCTCTCCACTTTTCTCTCCATTTTTCCTTTCCCTCCACTTTTCTCTCCATACCAAACAACCACTTCTCCCTTTTCCCTCCACTTTTCCCTCCACCCCTTTCTTTCCTCTCCCTTTTCCTTCCTACCAAACATACCCTAAGGTTGCGTTTGTTTCACCGGATAGGACTGGGATTGGACTATTTTTAGTCCAATCCCATGTTTGGTGAGTCCAGTCAGTCCAGATTATTTTTATCCCAAGTTCCCTTTTATCCTGCCAGAGCAGGATAAAATAATCCCCTCCAATTCGATGGGATTATTTTATCCCCTCCAATTTTGACTGTTCATCTTCTTCTTCTCTTCAATCTGTTTCCAAAAAAAACATTCGATTTTTTCGATCGGTCATATTAACATTTGTTTCTCATCATAACAAAAAATTATTACAATAAATAAAAAAATAAAAAATATGAGAGGAGAAAAACCAGATGAACAAAGACCCAAGGTGGATTTGGATTTTTTTTTTCAAAACAATAGGGGGCCAAAAAGCTTACAAGGCAAACGGAATGCCTAAACCAACAAGCCAAAGGCAAACGCCTAGCAAAACAAAGCAGAAGAAAAATAGAAAGAAAAAAAAAAATGCCCCAAACGAGCAAGAGCTTAGATCAGGCAAAGCAATTTTTTTCACTATTGTTGTAACTTGTAACAGAGAAAGGAGAGAAAGAGATGGGAGGAGAGAGAAGAAGAAGATTTAAATTTTGTTTCAGAGAAGAGAAGATTAAACATAGTCAACAACAATGGAAACAAAGGAGAGAAAGAGGAGAGAGGAGGAGAGTTAAAAGATTAGGTTTTTTTTTTTTTTTTTCCTTTTTATTTTGATATTTTAATATGATACTTTTTATCCTATCCTATTACATACCAAACAAAGGATTGGACTATTTTTAGTCTAATCCCATGTTGCACCAAACACAGTGAATACTATAATTAATCCAATCCAATCCAATCCCATCTCTTAAAAATAGTCCAATCCTATCCCACGCAACAAACGCACCCTAAAGGTAATATATTATATATCTATTTTTTTTTTTTTTTTTTAAAGACTCACAACGGTCAAGACAGTTGTAAGCTGAATAGGGTACGTTATTTGTTTTGTTTGGATAGGTAATTAAACAAGTTTCTATACTTTTGTTTTTTTTTTTTAAATTACCTATCTATTATATCCATCATTCGAACCCGTGACCTTGAATTTCTCAAGGGCCCAACTGACCATCAAGTCAGAGGAACTTGAGAAATGAGAACTAACAATTTCCGTACTCAAAGAATGTGGTAAAGTATAATTAAAAGAAAATTATTATAAAAGTTTGACATGCATCTAAACTCTCGACAGGTGTACAAAAGTGATCCAGGTCACGTAAGAATATTATTATACGAAGGTTCATGGCAACTTCTAAGTTCTAGGGCGTGGGCCCCAGGAAGCATTATAATTTGGGGATTGAAATTTGAAAGGAAACTCTCAATCATTTTCCTTTACAACACAGAAAAAAAAAAAAAGGTGGGATGGACCCACTTTGATTGGAAAGTCCATTAAACAACACTAAAGTTGAGTGGAGAAATTATACGGTTATAAACCCTCCATAAATCATAATATTATAATTAATAATGAAAACCCACCGAATATTCTCTACTGTTATTAAATATTCAATAATTGATCGATAAATAATCCATTATAATAAAGCCTTTAAAATGATTTGGTAAGAGTGATTATTTGGCATCATCATCCAATGTGGCATAGCGATAAATTTCGCTCATTCAAAAGGCCTCCAAAAGCCATAGTAAACTCAATTCCCTCTATATATATATAAATCCCATTCTTCAACCACCTCCAAGAAAAGTTCTAAAATATTTACCAACTATAATGTCTACTTCTATTTCTTCCACGTCCACTACTCAATTCTTCCACGACTTGCTTGGAGAATTCTACTCAAGAAGATTGCTACTTATACACACCCCAGTATCACCAACCACCGCAGCATCTCCTCCAGCCACCGGAAACAGCCGTGACCCGTCGGAAGTCTACACTGGCAACAACAACTTCGATGCAAATGTTGTAATGGTCCTCTCAGTTCTTCTCTGTGCCCTAATTTGCTCTTTAGGACTAAATTCCTTAATCAGATGTGCACTAAGATGTTCAACTTTGGTTTCCTACCGATCCAGCGCCGGAGACTCATCAGCTAGGTTTGCCAACACAGGGGTCAAGCGAAAGGCATTGAAGACCTTTCCAACAGTGACCTACTCTCCCGACCTGAAGCTTCCTGGTTTGGACACTGAGTGTGTCATATGCCTGTCGGAATTCACCTCCGGTGAGCGGGTCCGCCTCCTTCCCAAGTGCCACCACGGGTTCCATGTCCGGTGCATCGACAGGTGGCTCAGCTCGCACTCTTCTTGCCCTACTTGCAGGCACTGCCTCATTGAGACTTGCCAGAAAATTGTTGGGTGCAACACTCAAGCTAGCTCGCCGGAACCGGTGGCGGATGCTCAGCCAGGGCCAGAAACCATCGTGAACTTAGCACCGCTGGAACCTGAAGGTTTGATACGTAATTATAGGGGAAGTAGCTAATTAAAGTACATATATTTTTGTTAATTGTACAATGTTTTAGTGTAGTTAAGTCCAGATGACCCGCCGTGTGCGTTGCTGTTGCAGGTTAATTATAATTAGGACAAAATTGTAAATTGTACAGTTCAAATATACTGTCTTGTTTCATTTTTTATTTTTGTTTACTTTAATTTCATTTTGCAAAGTTTATATATATATATACAATCTTTCTATTGCCAGTTCGTCCTGATAATAAATATATCAGGACGAAGAATGTGGACCATAGATTATGGAGAAGTTTTGACAAGTGCATACACTTTGAGTCAAAGTATGTAAAGCTAGTGGTCCACATTCTTTGTCCTGATATATTTATTGTCAGGACGAACTAATAATAGAAAATATGTATATATATATATATATATATATATATATATATATATATATATATATATATATATATATATATAGAAATTCTATTATCAGTTCGAACTGACAATAAATATATCAGGACGAAGAATGTGGACCACTAGATTTACATACTTTGACTCAAAGTGTATGCACTTGTCAAAACTTCTCCATAATCTGTGGTCCACATTCTTCGTCCTGATATATTTATTGTCAGTTCGAACTGATAATAGAAAGACTGTATATATATATATATATATATATATATATATATATATATATAATTATTTATTTTTATTTTGAGTATTAAATAAATTCAGGGATTTTTTTTTTTGGAAGGGGGAGAATTCGAATTCACAACCTCGTGCTATAGATGTGAGATATATACTACTAGACAAACCTCATCTTGTCAATATTATCAAGAGAAGTACTAGATACACTCTATCAACTCACTCTCTTTTCTCCTTTTGACATTTGTCATATATTGACTTTTCAAAAGTTTAGAGCCATCATTAATGAATTATTTTTGCATGTTATTTAAAATTAAAACCATCCACATCTTCCCAAATTGCCCTTTTTATACACCAAATTGTCATTTCCAAATATGTGAGCAAAAATCTTCAAAGGTAAAATGGGTTGAATAATATTTATTAAATGGGTATTATCAATAAAGTCCCAACTTTTTCATGAATTGTCACATTTGTAAACGTCTTTGCCATATTAGTCACTTTAGTCCCTTGTTTTTTCAAAATACATCACTTTAGTTCATTTGACTAAAAACTAACGGTCAACTATAACAGAATGTGTAAAATATATAATTTTACCCTTTATTGTTATTTTTTTAATTTTTTCTTTTAGTCCCTCTAGTTTCAATAATAGATGGTTAACCCCTGAAAAAAATTAAAACGTCTTCAACAGGAATCGAACCTTCAACCTTAAGTAGCTCATTGTTGAAGGTTTGTTGATTTAAATGTATATATAGTTATATAATTTGTTTAAACTAATTTAAATATGTTTATATAATTTAAAATAAACTCATATTTAATAATAATATACAAAAAACTTATTTATGAAAATGAAAAAGAAAATAACAAAACAAAATGAAACCCAGAAAATCCATAAAATCAAAGCCCGTAAAAAAAAAATTTCTTTCTTTTTTTGGATTTTTTTTTTCTTTTCAAAAAATATATTATTTCAATTTGATAAAAAAAAAACCTAGAAAATCAAATCCCATAAATTTTCTTGTAGCTCAGTTGGTTAAAGCTTGTGGCTTTTAACCTTAAGGTTTAGTGTTCAATTCCTGTTGGAGGCCTTTACATTTTTTTCAAGGGTTAACCAGCTATTATTGAAATTATAGGGACTAAAATAAAAAATAAAAAATAACGATAAAGGGTAAAATTGTGTTTCTACACATTCTATTATAGTTGACCATTAGTTTTTTGGTTAAATGGACTAAAGTGATGTATTTTGAAAAAACGAGGAACCAAAGTGATTAATATGGCAAAGACATTTAAAAATATGACAAATCATGAAAAAGTAGGGACTTTAGTGATAATACCCCTTTATTAAATTTATTTTATTTTATTTTAAAAAGAAAATTAGCAAATATATTATTAACAATATTAAAGTTATTAAAATACAATAAACATTGACATCTTGCGTTTTTTAGTACATTTGAGTTTTGATATTATTATTGAAATTTTAATTTTTTTAACTATATTTTTCAAATCGCATAAAAATAATTACTTTATAAAACATTTTGAACTTATGATAATAGAGACAAAAACGATAATTTTTCAAATATAAATTGTGTTTGTTATGATATTTTAGAAAATAAAAAAGAGGTATATAAAATAATAATATTATTAATATTTAAGAAAAGGACTGTGACAATTTGGTGTAAATAAAATGACAATTTGGGAAAATATGATGGTTTGAATTGTAAATAACATGTAAAAACAATTCATTAATGATGGTTCTAAAATTTATTTCAAAAAAGTAATAATGGACAATTGTCAAAAAGAGAAGAGAGAGTTGTTTAGAAGAGTGAGTTAAAAGAGTGATTCTAGCACTCCTCAATTATCAAACCAAATGGTCCACGAAATTAATTAGTAGGATTTCATAAAATCCCAGATGAGTCAAGAAAAAAGAAAGAAAGTGGGAGACGGACGATGCGCACTACTACAAAAAATGCAAAAGAAATCGGTTTTTTTATATGGAAGAAATCAGTTTTTGAAATTTTTAAAACCGATCTCTTTTTGAGTGATTTAGAAAAAAAAGCGCAAAAGACATCGGTTTTTAACCGATGTAAAACAAGAGAAAAGAAATCGGTTTTACTTAAAACTGATTTAAAAACCTAGGAGAAAAGACATCGGTTTTAGTTAAAACCGATTTAAAAAACCTGATGTAAAATTGATGAATTACAAAAAAAAATCCCACCGTCGCCGGCCAGCCACCACCACCGGCACACCCCACCTATGATAATAATGACAATTAATTGTCATTATGAGGAATCGAACTCGTAACCTCAAAGTCAAAGTGGTAAGCCTTTACCGCCTGACTACAAGATTGAATGTATTAACAATTGCACAATATATATATATAACCTATATGAATTGTTAGAAAAAAAAAAAAAAAAAAAAAACTTGTTTGATAAATTTAAATTTACTCAACTAATCAAAATTCTAATTTCTACTACAAACATACATATATTAAATAAATTTTATTGGTGGGTTTATTTTTCATTTCATTTTTTATTGTGTGGTTTTGTGTTCTGCTAGAGATATTTTTATGCAAACTTTTTCCCTAAAACTGTATCTTTTGGCAATGAAATAATTTTTTTCATCCATGCTAGATTTTTTGATTTTTCGATACGAATCCAACGGTATAAAGAACGTAAAATTATGGGCGGTATTTTGAAAGTTATGATCAATTATTCAGTCAAATGTCAGAAGCAATTGAAGATATTTTTGTGCAAACTTTTTTCTTAAAACTGTATCTTTTGGCAACAAAATAATTTTTTTTGTCCATGGTAGATTCTTTGATTTTTTGATACGAATCCAACGGTATAAAGAACGTAAAATTCCGGGTGGTATTTTGAAAGTTATGATCAATTATTCATGAGTACTCAAAGGTCGATCGATTGGAGATATTTTTGTGTAAAATTTTTCCTTAAGAAATAATTTTTTTTTTCCATGATTGATTCTTCGATTTTTCGATACGAATCCAACGGTATAAAGAACGTAAAATTCCGGGTGGTATTTTGAAAGTTATGATCAATTTTTCAGTCAAAGGTCAGAATTGGAGATATTTTTGTGCAAACTCTTTCCTTAAAACTGTATCTTTTGGCAAGGAAATAAATTTTTTTGTCTATGTTGGATTCTTCAATTTTTTGATACGAATCCAACGGTTTAAAGAACGTTAAATTCCGGGCGGTATTTTGAAAGTTATGATCAATTATTCATGAGTACTCAAAGGTCAAGCGATTGGAGATACTTTTGTGTAAACCTTTTCCTTAAAACTGTATCTTTTGGCAAAGAAATAATTTTTTTTTTCTATGGTAGATTCTTCAATTTTTCGATACGAATCCAACGGTATAAAGAACGTAAAATTCCGGTTGGTATTTTGAAAGTTATGATCAATTTTTCAGTCAAATGTCAGAATTGAAGCGATTGGAGATATTTTTGTGTAAACTCTTTCCTTAAAACTGTATCTTTTGGCAAGGAAATAAATTTTTTTGTCCATTTTCGGTTCTTCAACGTTTTGATACGAATCCAACGGTATAAAGAACGTAAAATTCCGGGCGGTATTTTGAAAGTTATGATCAATTATTCATGAGTACTCAAAGGTCAAGCGATTGGAGATATTTTTGTGTAAACCTTTTCCTTAAAACTGTATCTTTTGGCAAGGAAATAAATTTTTTTTTCCATGGTAGATTCTTCAATTTTTTGATACGAATCCAACGGTACAAAGAACGTAAAATTCCGGTTGGTATTTTGAAAGTTATGATCAATTTTTCAGTCAAAGGTCAGAATTGAAGCGATTGGAGATATTTTTGTAAACATTCTTTCCTTAAAACTGTATCTTTTGGCAAGGAAATAAATTTTTTTTTCCATGTTGGGTTCTTCAATTTTTCGATACGAATCCAACGGTATAAAGAACGTAAAATTCTGGTTGGTATTTTGAAAGTTATGATCAATTTTTCAGTCAAAGGTCAGAATTGAAGCGATTGGAGATATTTTTGTGAAAACTCTTTCCTTAAAACTGTATCTTTTGGCAAGGAAATAAATTTTTTTGTCCATGTTGGGTTCTTCAATTTTTCGATACAAATCCAACGGTATAAAGAACGTAAAATTCCGGGTGGTATTTTGAAAGTTATGATCAATTATTCAGTCAAAGGTCAGAAGCGATTCGTGAATCCGCAAGTGAGCTGTTTTCATCGCTCATTTTCTCACTTTTCCAAATCGATTTTTGGAATATTTTCTGATTTAAAAGTGTTTGTTTGCATGTCTACTTTCTTGTATCAAAATTTGAGCAAATAATGTTGAGTATTTTTAGAGATGTGCCCTTGAATGTGGACATATGTCAGATTTGCGTTGCAGAATTTTGCTTTTGAATCTACATCGGTTTTTATAAAAACCGATGTCTAAATGCTTGCTTTTAATATCGGTTTTTATAAAAACCGTTGTCTTTTCAACGCAAAATTTAAGACATCGGTTTTTATAAAAACCGATGTCTAAACATTTTTTTTTTAATATCGGTTTTCTTAAAAACCGATGTCTTTTGAAATTGTAATTTTTAGGACATTGGTTTTTATAAAAACTGATTTCTAAAAGCTTTTTTAAAATCGGTTACCAAAAACCGATTTCTTTTAGTAATTTCTAGTGATGTCTTTAAGCATTTTTGTAGTAGTGGCGGCACGCTGAGAAGGATAATTAATTAATTACTTAAACCCAACCAGTTTTTGAAGTGAAAGACCAATCAACTTAGTCGTATAACAAAGTTCTTTTTATTTATAGCAAATCCTAGATATCAAAAACAATGCTTATTTCGTGACTAATATATATATAGCATTTTATAAAGAGCATTAACATCGTCGATACATATTATAGTAATTTGTATTCACAATGTGCGTGTGAACGATATGTTTGACCATCTTATAATTTTTTAATCTTTTTTTATATATAACACATTCAGGTATAGCAACTCAAACCTAGGACATTATCAGACCGAATGAATGTTCTTTACCATCAGCACGCCACATTGGACGTTGGTATAAATTAATTGTTTTCCTGCGTTCCATTTGAAGGCACAGACTAATTAAATCCTTGGATATAAAAATTAATGGCAAAGGGTTAATATAAACTTATTTTGAATATGAATTATAATAACATTAATTACTAATAACGTTGATTATCTAGTAGTCGCATGGCTTAACCTAGTGATAAGTATCACATTATCTTTAAAATAATTTTAAACATTCAAATATAAAAGGAACATAATTCCTCTTTTAAACTTTTCATTGGTTTAGATTCAAGACAACTTTCCTTCTAAAGGAAAGTTAAAAAGCATTCTAGAGATAGGAGCTTGGAACCTTTCCCATGGTGCTTGAACCACCAAGCAACCTTGAATTTAACTGTATCAGAAGCCCGATTAACCGTCATCGAAATACCTTTGAAAATCCTCTGATTTCTAACCTCCCATATAGGTCGACAACAAAGCGAAGAATAAGGAACTCCAAGCTCGACTATGCTTGGCCAATGGGCACAGATCAAACCAACCTTGAAACCAGGCCTTAAAAGAGTTATTAGCACAGCTCGGCCGTTATTACTCTTATTCCTAAATGTGGTAAGCCGGAGTGTATGAAAGATTTTAGGTTGAGTAGCTTGGTTGGGTCCATGTACAAGGTGCTAGAAAAGGTGTTGGCAAATCACCTGAAGAAAGTTATGGATATGGTTATTGGAAATTCTTAAATGGCTTTTGTAAAGAATCGGCAAATTTTGGATAGCTTCGTCATCGCGGAAGAAATTATTCATATATGGAAAATGGATAATGAAGGTGGTTTGCTAGTCAAATTGGACTTCGAGAAAGCGTACGACAGTGTGGATCATGATTTCTTGGACTCACTGATGAGATATATGGGTTTTGGGGAGAGATGGAGACATTGGATAAGGAGTTGCATTTCTACCCCGATGCTCTCTGTTTTGGTCAATGGGAGCCCCACTTCTTAATTTGGTGTGGAGAGAGGTCTTCATCAAGGTGATCATCTTTCTCCTTTTCTCTTTAACGTTGTTATGGAGGGTTTGAGTAGTTTATTTAGAAAGGCCTATGTTTTGGGCTTGGTGAGAGGTGCAACTTTTGGTGACAATATTGTGCATATTACCCATCTCTAATTTGCGGATGATACTATCTTTTTTTTTAAGCCAAGTTTGGAATATCCTTGCAACGCTAAGAGGATTCTTAGATGCTTTGGAATGGTGGCTGGCTTAAGAATAAATTTTCATAAATCTTGTGTGGTTAAGGTGGGCAAAAGAGGGACCATGGAGGACGGTTAGGCGAATGCTTTTAAATGCATAATCACTTACCATGGCTTACCTCTTAGAGCTAGATCGAGTGCTAAGGCTTTTTGGAATCCTCTTTTGAACCGCTTCTAGAAAAGGTTAGCTTCATGGAAAAGGAAATTTTTGAATAAAGGCAGGAGGTTGATCCTAATCAAGGCCGCACTGTCGAGCATTCCCTCTTACTTTTTGTCAGTTTTCAAAGTTCTAGTTAGGGTGGCTCATGCCATTTAAAAGCTTCAAAGATCATTCTTTTAGGGCGATGGAGGAGATCGAGAAGAAGAAACTCCATGTAGTTGATTGGGCTACAATGTGTAAAAGTAAGAAACACGGGGGCTTGAGAATAAGAAGAATGGTGAATAAAAATAGGAGCTTGCTAGCAAAATGGGTTTAGAGATTTGGTACTAAAGATAAGGCCCTTTGGAGAAGAGTTATCTGTGCTAGATATGGGTCCTTTGTGCAGGCTTATTGTGGGATTGGAAAGGCAATAAATCTACCTCATTTTTTGTCAAGGTTGTGGCTAGTCTTTTTGAGGTTGGTTCTATCTCTAGTAGAGTTTTAAAGGACAGATTGAAGGTTGTCATTGGTAATGGCAAGAGGGGCAACTTTTTGGACATTTCAGGTAGGGATTCAGCTCAACTAAAGGTAGTATGCCTAAGAATTTTCGCTCTGGCTATCAAAAAACAAGGTGCAGTCCAAGATTTTGGTAGGTTGGCATGATTCTCAGTGGGTGTGGGAGGTGGCCATGCGTAGACCTTTGTTAGACTGGCAAAAGGAGCAATGGAGAATCCTTATGAACTTTCTTGAGAGCATCATCATTAGGAGAACGATTCCGAACATTCTGGCCTGGTCATTTCGTCCTGACGAAAAGTTCACGGTGGGATCTTTCCGTTATTACTTGGAAGACCCCTCTATAGACAGCTCTTTGGACCATAAAATTATTTGGCAAGGGATTTGTCTACCTAAGATCGAGATTTTCGTTTGGAAACTCCTAAAAGGAAGGGTGGGGTTCTGAGAACCATGAGAAAACCATGCAATGCAGGGATTGGTGGGATTTTGAGAGACAACTCAAGCAAGGTATTGGGTCTTTTTTCTAGTTATGTGGGGATTCAAGATTCTAATTTAGTGGAGATTTTAGCTGTTGTATGCATAAATTCGCCAACCCGACACGTCATCAAAAAGAGTCAATAAAGATTGCCACGTCACTCATTGACCGGGTCAATAAAGGAAATGTGACAAGTCAATGTCAAAGTACCTCGAAACCAAAAAAGTCAGAAACACGCTCGCCGAAAATGGATATGTACTCGCCAAATCTAGATATATGGTCGCCGAAGAAACGAAACCCAGAAATAAATGTACTCGCTGCACCAGCATACTGGGCCTAAACCGACTCGGCAGAAACACGGAAATAAACCCTACACTTTAGAAAACCCATAACAACAAGGAATCAAGGGGGGAAAAGGAGAAGACCTATCTGTATCCGCAGCAACGTGGGATTCCCAGTACGAATCTGAAAGGAAATCCTACTATGAGCAGGACTAAAATCAAGGGAAAAACCCTAAATATCATGTATAAATAGAACCACCTATCCCACGAGAAGGGGGTTCAGAAAATCGAGAGAAAAGAGAGCAACTGTAAGAGAGATCTAAGCGTGTAATAAGGCAACGAAAACCTAGTATTATTTTTCTGCCCTCAGGGGCGCCGTGGTTTTTTACCATTCAAGGGTTTTCCACGTAAAATCTGTCTTTTGCATGCGTTCTTAATTTTCTTGTTTTATATTAAATTGATATAATTGTTGAGTGCGTGGCAATCCAAATTTCACCGTCAACATTAGCGATTCATAGTGCTGTTTCTTTGTGTGCCGATACTGTTACTTTTGTCGGGAAAGAGATTGATATAGTTAGTGACTCAAAAGTGGCAATTTTGTGGGTGAATACAGAAGGCTTGGGTAGTTTGAAGCACGTCAAGCTCATCTACAACATTCGCTGTTACTTGAACGCTCTCAGCAACACTCGGGTTATTTTCAATCCTAGGGCCAGCAATACTTTCGTTGATATGTTAGATAAAAAGGGGTCTAGTATGGATGGGGATAGTTTGATCTGGGAGGTTCACTGATCTCTGTTCAATTGATGTTGTTGTTTGATTGCTCGTTTGCTTTACTCTATTTTTTCTCTGTTTTCAGTCGCTCTCTGTTTTACTTGGGTTTCTTGTCTCTCTTGGCTTTTTGTTTGTGTTGCCTGGTTTGGGCTTTTGTTCTCACTTGGTGGGTCTTCCCGCATGTGTTGTTCTGTTTTGGCCGTTTTTTTGGCTTTTTTAATGCACTCTATCTGTTAAAAAAAATATATATATATATAGCTATAACAACACATTAAAGAAAGACTGTTACTTATAATAAATAAAAACTAGTTTACAGCCTACGAGATGTGCGGACAATTTAAAATATATTGGAATCATAATTTAAATTATCCATGCGATGCATGGTTATTATTAAAAATATATATTTAAAATACGTTGTGTAATATAATTTTGGATACCCAACGTGTTTTATATTCTTAGGAAACTCTTTAGTAGAAAACTTGTATAATCTGGTTTAGGTATTTTATATTACATAGATATAAATATTTTTGTATGGAACTCTTGTGAAAGGATGTAATTTAATTATTTCATTATACGCAAAGTAGAAATTTTTTCTTATTATTACAATAATATAGCAATGTAGCATTTTTACAATTTCGAAAAGATTCATTAGGAAAAATTCATTCAAAAGTTCCATTATATTCAAGTCAAAGTTCAATTATCGGCACTTATGAACCTACGGAAATAATAATTTTATTTTAAAATATGAGTTGCTTAAATGGATCACTTGTGCACAACCAATATATAATACTAAATACGAAATTGTTTATAATTACCAACTGTAATATAACCAACACGAGTAGCGCATCAATTTTTAAATCTACAATTTACAAGCAATTTTATATAATTACACGTTAACAGCCTATATATACCCAAACCAATAACATTTAATAGCAGTCCAAATTGCGTACTTGACCTTTACTTCTTTGAAGATTTGAGCATTTAGTATCCTTTCTGATAAATGATCTGTAACTTCGGCTGTATATCTTCATTCTTCACATTAAATGTACCTGCAGTGTGTCACATGTACCAAAATACCAACACGCGTATAAGTATAAACATGCAGTGTATTACGAATACATATAAAAATACACTACAGCCAAGGTCGACCCCGGGCATAGGCTCACGAGGCAACTGCCTAGGGCCCCCATTTTTCAAAGGCTCCAAATATCAGGTTGAAAATAAACTTTATGTATTCAGTTTTTAAATAAGTTTAGAGGTCTATACTATTTTTTTTTTTTTAAAATAATAATAATTAGCCCATATATCACTTAACTAAATATAAGTTTGGAGGCCCATGTATTTCTTTTTTTATATAAAAAAAAAGCAGTCAATATATACCTAACCACATAAAAGTCTAGAGGCCTATCTTTTATATATATGTTTTTTTAAAGGTCCACCAAAGAAATACAATTATAATATTTAACTACATCCACAGCAGATTAAATAGTGTATCAATTTATCAGACATTCGAAAAAAAAAAATTGAAATCAATTCTAGAGTTCTTGAAAGAAACACAATTATAATACTTAATTAGTACTTTTACTTTTAAAAATGTAAGAAGGGTAATGTTTAAGTGATACATTATTTAATGTAATTATAAAAATTTTATTTCGATGACTTTTTATTTTCTATTTTGTTGTGTTGCAGTCATGATTTTTAGTTATTATTTTGATTTTTATAAATAATTACTGTTTACTAGAGGAATTTTTTTTTAAAAAGTAAATATACATAGAGGATCAAGAGCCTCATTTTTATAATCCACCTCGGGCTTCCAAAATCTCAGGACCAACCCTAACTACAGCTTTTTAGAAAAAAATGTATGTGTTACGGAAAATGAGCAGAGCGCCTCTGAGCTTCCTCTTGCATTTCTGGATAGCCTTCTTGTATTCTTCACTCACAGTTGGATAACACTTTATCATCTTTTTGAGATATTCTACATCCAAATAAAAAAAAAACAAACAATTTTTAAAACAATCAACAAATCACCTCTTGATTTAGATCTTAAAAAACAATACAATCAACATTTCAAGAGTTTAATCAAATTGGTATAACAGTTTTTGCATACCTTGCTCTTTGGTGTATGAGAACATTAATAGATATCATTTTGTTTCTCTACACAACTATCCTACATGCATGTCTTTATATATATATTGTTGACGGTGATTTTTGGACTGTTGAAAAGTCAATCCGTCAAACAATAACACGTAGACAGATCGAAGGTTTGACTGGCCAAGGTGAGATAACCAAAACCCCTTTTTTTCTACATGTATGCAATGCCGTCACCGAATAGCCTGTTATGGGCGGCTAGCTCGGCAAGAATGGAGGTTTGCAGAGTAATATAGAGAAAAAAATAATAAAGTAAAGACACGAGATTTACGTGGAAACCCTAAGGTAGAGAAAAAACCATGTCTACCGAAGACGATAAGGAAAAATATCACTATAATCTTAGGGTTTACACACTCAATTCTCTCTTTTCTCTCAATAATTGCTCATATCGTTGTACATTGATTTCATTAGTATTTATAAGGGTTGATAGGGTGTTACCCTAATCCTTGCCATGTAAGTAAATGATTTATAGTTAGAATCCTTGTAGGATTCTAGTTAAGGAGTCCATTTGGGACTTGTTTCCTAATCATTGTTTATCTTTCTAGAATTATAGAGTTATTGCCCGATTGAGATTCTTTGATATTTAAGAGGAAATAAAAATACTTCCTTGTTGGAGTGTGATTATGAGATTCTCTGTGTGAGAGGATCTATACTTGACAGAGTGCATCTTGATGAGATTGTGTTCCTTGGTTTGCTAAGAAGATCTTGCTAAGTAAAGATCTTCGAGGAATAGGATCCTCGTTCGTTAAGACACCTTAATTGAGTAGATTTACTCGGCGTGTATATCTGGTCGCATAGCTCGACCGTCTGGAGTCGTGGCTACGTTTGATGATGTGTCCCTAGTCAATGGTCTTCTGGTTAACCTATTGACTTTTGACGACGTGGCATTACTATATTTCTGCATTACCCGCTATCTCCGTTGACATGTCATCCAGCCGAATTACACATATAACATATATAGAAATTAGGAAAGAGATATGATTGTGAGTGGTGCTATTCACACCCACTGTTGAAATATTTATACCCCACTTTTTAAATTATTTAGTATTTTTTTTTCTTTATCAACCTACTTAAAAGATATACAATTTTTATTAAAAAAAAATATTGTACAAAGTAAAACTAATAAAACCCTACTTTCCTTATTTCAAAATCCTAATGACATAGATTATTTCAAATCGCTGAATGTTTATTAATTTTGTTTATATTTTCTTTCAAATCTTGATCTCATGTTTCCCATGTTTCACTACAAGAAAAACTACTTTTGTTGATAGTTTTTTCTTGATAGTTTTGAAAAACTGTAAAAATTAACAAATTTTTAACTGTCAAGAAAGACCGCTTTTCTTGACAGTTTTCAGTTCTTGACAGTTTTTAACCCCTAATATATTATATATAATATAAATATATAATATAAATATATTATATTATATATTTATATTATATAAACATATTATTATATATATTTTATAATATAATATATATATATATATATTATAAATTCTATATATTATATAAATATATTATTATATATATTGTATAATATATATATTATAAATTATATATATTATATATATTTATATATAAAAATTATATATATATATATATATATATATATATATATATATATATATATATATTATACGTATTATATATAATAAATATGTATTTTATATTATATATTATGAATGTTTTATAATTAGGGGTATTTTGGTTAAAATACAGTTAACTCAATTCCATTCCGTTGTTAAACAATATATATAATAATATATTTATATAATATATATTATTTAATAAATATAATATATATATTATATAAATATTATAAATATATATTATTTAATATAATAATATAATATATATATTATAAAACATTCATAATATATAATTTTTTTATTTATCTTTAATAATTTTTTTAAACTTTTACTTCCTATTTTCAACACCAAACAAAATCTCGATATGGATTTATTTTATAGTAAGATATCGGTTTTTGGGCAAACCGATATTGGGTAAGTAAAATTTTAAATTTAATAAATTTACTTTTAAATCATTTACTTTTAAAAAATTCAAAAAAATAATTTTTTAAAAATTGTTTATTTATTTTGCACCCTCTTGTTTTATACTAAGAGACACATTAATAATCCAATTACCCGTATAAATTAGTAATCTGAGTTTTACATTTGTTCATTAAATTGGAAGATGAATGTTGAGAAATATCTCCCATATAGTGAGTTGTATTCCAAATCATGCTTATTACAACTGATGTCACAAGTCTCCTATATGCTATGTTTGGTTGGATAGAATAGAAAGAAAGCCATTCTATTCGTTTGGTTTGTTAAAATGCAATGGAATGGTGATTCCATTGGAATGGAGATTCCACCATTTCGGTGGAATGGGCATTTCATCCAAAAACCAATGGAAAGATATTCCATTCCAAACTAAAATTTATATTCCATAAACACCCTTAGCTCCTTTCCAAAAATAATATATTATTATTATATATTATATTAATGATATATAAATATATATTTTATATATATGTACTATATATTATATTATTATTTATAGTATTATTATATATTATATTATTATAATATATATAACGATATATAAACATATATAATAATATTATTATATATATTATATATATTATATTATATTATATTATTATATATATTATATATATATAATATATTATTATATTGAATAATATATACTTTTATATTTTATTATTATTATCCATAATATATCATGTTATTATACATTCATAATTAGGGGTATTTTGGTCAAAATACAGTTAACCCAATTCCATTTCATTGTTAACCAAACAAAATAATACTGATTCAGAGACTAATTATAAAGTTTTAACCAAACAAAAACTTAGTTTTCCTTTCCTTTGCATTCTCATTCTCATTTCCATTATCATTCTGATTACCATTTCACCATGTAACCAAACGTGACCATAGAGTATTAACCAATAACTCGACTATATATGTTTTAAAAAATATAATTTTATTAATGTAGGGAAAAATACGGTCAACGCAGTGAAAGCGAGACTAAAAAAAGGGGTTTTAGTATAGTTAAAAAATTTTCCTTTTATGAACCTTAACCCTTAAATTAATTAAACATATATAATCAAAAGTATCATACCTTTGTCGCGTGATCCGATTGACATTGCGTCGATGGTAATCCGCAAGATCTTCCAATCCAATCACGAACGTGAATAACCTAGGAGCGTGGTCTCCCTTTCTTTGAATTGTGTACCTGAGGATGGATAACAAAATCTTTTCTTTTTCGTTAGTCACAACAAGTTCCAAGAGACAACAAAGAATGTTCCGGTCACTTTTGAATTCACAATCTTTAGATTGAAACTCCCGTGAACCTTATTCGAAATTGTGCACAAAACCTTTTGATGTAAAAGTAACTAGTGCACTATCGAAATAAGAACAAACTTTTCTCTCTATTCCTCTTTGCCGAAAATCACACTAGTCTTAGAGTTGGATTCTATTTTTCTCTAGCAAAAGAAAAAACTCTCAAAACCAAGACCTTAGGGTCTTTGAAAATATACAAAGAATATATATATATATATCTTTAGTGGCCGCTCAATCTTATATATATTTTTGCGCCTATACCCAATATATATATATATATATCTTATATAGTCAAAATCTGCACTTTACTTATATATATACTGCACCCAATACCACTTATATTATATATTTATTTATTTCTATAAAGCATATATATATCTATATATATTCCGGTTAATTGCCATATATATTTTATATATATCTATATATTGAGGCCGAAATCTTTTACCATTTAGGATTTGTATCTTTTGATTTAAATCCTAATCCTAGGTAGATTTCCTTAGAATTCCAAACCCTAATCCAACTCTTTAGTGTATTTGTGACTATATAAAAGACTTTCTTATTTGACTAGAAAAATAAATCCCTTATTTATCTACTTACCAAATAAAGTCTTTTATTTTATTTATACTATCACAATAGTACACTACTAAGAAACATATTTCCTAGTCAGAAAAATATTTTGATTTTTAATTAAATAATTAATTAATCAATTAATTAATTTCCATTTAATCAAATAATAAAAATAAAATAATATAATATCATAGATATATTAATATAATATCTCGGCCATGTGCCATATATATTAATATATTAATATATCTATATATTGTTTTTCTATTTTATTAAATCCATTGGACATTAATAAAAGACCCACATATGAACCAGACCCATTCTTACTAAAAGAAACAAGCCCACATGCCTTTCATTAATATATTAATATAATTGATCAACCCATTAAATAAATAATGTGCAAATTATATTCTTAATATATTAAATACAATTCTAGATGGACCCATACATTGGTCCGGTAGAATATATCAAGTGATCCATGCAAGTCCGTGTGGAATGAGGATCTTGGCGGGCTATCTAAATTTAAGCTTCATTAGATATAACCTAATCACAATCAACAAATGATTCACTTAGGTCCGATCTATTAATTTTAACTCATTCCACTAAAGAGCTAAAATTGAACTCTTAAATAAAGATAGAATAAGAAGATGTTCCTCATTCATACCCAAGACAATCATATTGGAGATAGTGCATCCTCGTGAATAATATCAGTAATCGCCAAGAGCTCATAGACTGCCTATAGCTCTCCTAGTTACCATATTTACTCATATGACCACGTTTTGAACTTGGATACTTTGACTTGTCTAGAAGCCATGTTTTCAATAGACACTATCGAAAACTCAACATTGAGATTTAATATCCAATTACCTCAAAACATCCATATGATGATATTATACTCTCATTGTATAAATGGAGCCACGATGTCCATATCTATAAATGAAGTCCTCTATCGATTAACAAATGAATATCACCAAACTATCGAGGATAGACTATGCTATATAATCGTACTCATTGATAACTCAAATGATACCACTTGCAACCATAAGTCCATCATTTATCTCAGGATTAAGATAGACTCTCCGATTGTCCTGATAATGAAAAGACTATTATCTATTGACGGTTCTAGATAAAGCTTTTCATTGTGATCCAGTTCAATGCACCCAGTGCACTAGATTCTTTTACTCGAAGACCCTCCGATGATTTTAGACTCATCATAACTCATTTGATCCCACTCAAATGCTAACAAAAGAATTCTACAACTTTAACAAGGTAAAGGTGCCCAACCTTTAACTTAAGTTGTGAACATTATTCAAGACTAACTAAAGAATTGTGTCTTCCTCATACATATCCAGATGTACGAACAATTCTTCTTTTCTCATAGTCTTTAGACCTTATGATTATTTACTTTGACAATTATAATATTAAACTATAAATGCTATAAGATTTGTTAAACCAGAAATCACTTTATTAATATGAAAAAGATTGTCAATTACAATATTACACTCTTGCTATTGAGCATAATCCTAACAATTAAAAGGTTTAATAAATATTTTTAAATATATGTCTGTCGTAGAAATTAGAATTTTGATTAGTTGAATAAATTTAAATTTATCTAACAAGGTTTTTTTTTTTTTTTTAAATTTCTAACAACTCATATAGTTTATATATAAATATTGTTCAATTGTTAACACATCAAAGGTTGTAGTCAAGTGGTAAGTGTAAGGATTCTCATATCTTGATTGGCTTATTTCGTGGACAAACCACATGTTGGAGATTGTATGTAAGGGTAGCTTTAGTGATAGATATTCAAGCTCAAGACCCTCTCATGTCCTCAAGGTTGATAAGCACCAAAGGTAAACTTCTATGTGCTTAATTTGCTTTGAAGAGATTAGTTGCACACACACATTCACATCTCATGCATAATTCATTCTCTTGTATGTTGTGTATGTGTTGTTATTTTGTGCTCATTAATGCTCATTAACATCTCTTCTTGCATGCTTTACATGATTGCATCTTGTATGACCAATGCCATGCCATGCATGCTTTTAAGAATTCATACATAGTGTCAGGCGCTGTACAAAGCGCTGTTGGAAGCGCTGTTCGTACATCACCCATCCTGACCTGGTCGAAAATGCATTTTTAAATGCATCAGGTCTGATGCAATTTTGGAAGGCGTTGTACGAGCGCTGTACAAAGCGCTGTTCGGACAGCGCCCCTCTGTTCTCCCGTGAGAACAGAGTAGGGGCGCTGTACAAGAGGCGCTCTACGTACAGCGCCCAAGGCAAAAATAGGTGTAACTTATTCAAAACGACCACACTTTGTTTTGACTCCCTATATATATGCCACTTTGACTTTAGGTCAATAAAGTGAGTTGATTATCAGATTTCATACTTAGAATATTTTTCAAGCAAAGAAAGATACAAAAGAACTCACCTTTAACCACTCAAATCAAATCCCTTGTGCATCAAATTTCATATTGCATATTCTATGTCTAGATAGAAAGCATCCATGATTGGGTTTGCATCATCACAACTTGCTTGGTAAGATTTTGATTAAGTTCATCTCATTTGAGTATTTTTATTATCAAGCTATTCTCTTTAATTTACTTGTATGTTTTGATCATATGATAAATACAAGATTAGAGAATTAATTGTGATGAATTGATTGAGTGTTGTTTGTGATAGCTAATTAGGTTTTTAATTAATCTTGATTAGCAAAGCTATTTGACATGTCATTTAGCAATTGATATCTAGGGTTGATTTAAATTGATTATCTCATCATCCTAGATAAGCATCTAAGGTTACCTAGCCTTGTTTGTTATTTGAATATTCATACATATTCACATAGGTTGCATAATCTCTTCTTAGAGAATTAAGTCTTGAGGCTAAGGTTGCTTAGGCCTCAAGCAATTGGACTAGAGCCACTTTTAAAGGCCCGAGTGGTAGAAGTGGGGGGTTATTGACCGGAGTGTTAGACGAGGTCTACATAGGTTGTAAACTCCATTTCGATTAGTGGATTTCGAGGTCCAAGTGTGGCGCACTAAACAGCCCGTGGTTTTTCCCAGTGGTTGGGTTTCCACGTATACATCAAGTGTTATTTAAATTTCGCACTATAATACACTTGCTTGTATTTTTGACTAGTAGGGGCATTTTCGTAAAATTGACTTGCATGCGAAAATTGGGTAATAATAGTTAAAATCTATTCACCCCCCCTCTAGATAATATATATCATACACACCGTATTCTTTTCAATTGGTATCAGAGCGGGTTCCTAGATATACTTAGGTGATCCTAGCTCATTTTAGGTGTGTTGTGCATTTGTGTGATTTTTGCTCATTCATACATTTTGCATACATTTCATTCATTCATTTGATACAATGAGTGGATTCGGTGGCAACCATGAGGGTGCTTCAAGCACACGGCCTCCTCTCCTCACCGGTGTGAATTATGCCTCATGGAAAGGCAAGATGGAGGCATATGTGTGCCAAATCCATGATAGGGCATGGATGGCAATTGAAGATGGGTATGCACCTCCTATGATAACTCCTACGAGTGGTGGAGAAGAAGTACTCAAGCCAAAGGCCCAGTGGTCACCTGAAGAGTTTGAGACTTCAAAATGGAATAGGAAGGCATGGCATGCTCTTCTATGTGCAGTGGATGAAAATCAGTACAAACTGATTCAGAACACTAGGATAGCCAAGGAGGCATGGGATATCCTACAGGTTGCACATGAGGGAACCGATGTCATTAAGGATTCCAAGCTACAAGTCCTTCAAACGCAATTTGAGTTGCTTAAAATGGATGAGGACGAGTGCTTCAATGACTTTGAAGTCAAGTTGATGGATATTGTGAATCAAAGCCATCTACTAGGTGATCCTTATTCGGATAGGAGAGTTAAGCAGAAAATTATGAGGTCTCTCCCCGCTAGGTTCGAATCAAAAGTGACGGCTTTAGAGGAAAATAGCACATACAAGGATATGAAGCCGAGCGAGGTGATTGGAAGACTCCTCGCCTATGAATCTAGGAAGGCTCCTAGTATTTCACCTCCTAAAAAGCAAAAAGGAATTGCTTTGAAAGCTTCCAAGGTTGAGAAGGAAGAAAAAGGTAACTCGGACCAAGACATGGCTTTGCTACTTAGAAGATTCAAGAAGTTTGTCAAGTTCGAGAATAAAGGCTTTGGATCCAAAGGCTAAGACTTGAAGAAAAAAGCTCCATTCAAGAGTTTTGAGCCTAGGCAAGAGCATAGTAAGAAGAAAGGGGTCCAATGCTATGAGTGTGGTGGTATAGGTCACATCTCACCGGATTGTGGGAACTTGAAGAACAAGATGGCAAAAGTGATGACCGCCACTTGGAGTGAAAGTGATGACTCCAGAGAGGGAGATAAGTCATCAAGTGATGATGAGCTTATCAATAACTTCAAGGCATTGGGTGCCACTTGTGAAGAAAATGAAGTTGTTGGTAAGAATTCCGTTGCTAGTGATCCCATAGAAGAAAAAGATGAAGAAGTAGCTCTAGAGAAGATAAATGTAGCTACTCATTGGGATGTGGCTCTCATTGACTCAAGAGACCAAGGTGGAGGTCTAAATGAGGGAAATGACTCCATTAGTGAGAATGAGAGTGGAGGAGATAACTTAAGTGAAGATGACTCCTCATCTAACTTTACAAATGGAAGTGTAGAGAAAATGGATGTAAATGACTTTATAGTCAAGTGTGAAAGTTCATTGGAGAAGAAAAATAGAAAGTTGAAGATTTTAGAGGATGAAAATCTAGAACTTTCAACACACAATGACCACTTAAGTAAACAAGTGGAGGCATCCAAGAAGATTGAAGACAAGCTAAGGGATGAGCTAGCTATGTCTAAGAGGAATGAAGAAGGGTTGAAGAGAGAGCTTGTTGAAGCCATAGAGTCATTGTCTAGGATGACTACAAGCACCAAGAAACTTGACCACATTCTTGGTAGTGGAAAGAACCCTTGTGACAAGAGAGGTATTGGGTATGAGGAAACAAAGGAGATCACTACTCCAACCAAGACCGTCTTTGTCAAGAGTTTGGGCAAGAAAGAAGCCTCGCCAGTGCACACTCCTAGGAAGAAAATTGATCTAGGACAATGTTCAAGAAGTGCACAAGTGAAGGTAGCTCCAAAAAGACAACCTCAAGCTCAAAAAGTTCCTCAACCTAACTTCCCTAAAGCTCATATTCATCAAGGGAAGAGGCCAATCATGCAAAATGAAACAAGGAAGCAAGCTAAATCGGTTCAACAACAAAGAAGATTTGAACTCGCTTAACCACAAAGTCATGGGATGGCTCCTATGCATGCACAAGGACATGGTATGAATTCTAAATTTATCCCTACATGTCACTTTTGTGGTATTAATGGTCACATTAGACCAAATTGCTTTCATTTCATTAAATTATGTAGAATCAAAAGCATGATTGAAAAGAGAATGATAAGAGCTAGAATGCATGCTAATAGGAAGGAAAACATTCATATTCATGATCCTATTAATTCTAGAACTCTTGAACCCTTAACCACTAGGAAGGAAAAAGTTATATCTAAGTGGGTAAGAAAAAATGAACCCGCTTGCTACGAGTCTAACAAGTCTCAAATAGGTTCATCCAAGTCAAATGGACTAGGGAGGTGCATAGGACCTCATGACCTTCATTGATGAAGGTTGGTAATGACCCCATATGGGGATCTCAAGCAAAGAGAGCTATTGCATACTTGTTGCATGCAAATATTTGAAAAATCTTATGCTTCTTTGTTGAGTGCTTGAGTAAGCTTGGTTGCACATATGTATATATGTTTTAAATTCAATAAGTGTGAACCTTGCTTATCTACAATCCATGTCATATTTATGTTCAAACATGTATTTTTGGACTAGGAGATTTACATAGGAAGTATGATTTGGATGACCTATAGTTATCTCCATGACATGATGATTCTTAATGACATGCTTAAAAATTGAAAAGCATGAGTTGTTTATAACATGCTAATGTCAAATGAAAAAGCATGAAATTCATATGACATGCTCAAATGAAAAAGCATGAATTGATGATTGCAATTTTTAAATGCAAAACTTGTGTGAAAAAGCTTATGAGACTCAAAATGAATAAAGGATCATGTATCCGTTCAAAGGAATTTATATTCCAAATTGTCTCTCTTTCTTTATTTGTTGAACATGTCTACTATCATACGGGTTTCATTCCTTGAAAAATCAAATAGAGTGCAAAGTTGCTCATGACATGTTTGGCTTATAAAGATGGATATAGTTGCTCATAAATTAAAATCAATGTAAACTCTATATCCTTGCTTCTCTCATGACATTGGTGAAATTGGTTTGAATTCTTATTAGAAACCTTTGTCATTTGCTTTGCCAAATACCATTGTATTTTGGACTTGAATGCTACATATCTTGTGTGCAAAGCATGTTTTGTTTCACACATTTCTTTTAAAATAAATCTCCTTGTTTCTCTCCATTTGATAGAGTTGCATAAAGTGCATTTAATGATTATGCAAATGACTTGAATGCTATCATCTCTCTTTGCTAAGTGACCCGGTTGGGGACTACTCCTTTACCTATATCATGACAAAAAGGGGGAGTAGAATGGTGGTAAGGGGAGTTGCAAATTGTGGTAGCAATTATGCATGTTGGGGAGAAAATACATTGAGGGGGAGTAACCCATTGAGGGGGAGCATTGCATTCACAATTATTGCATGATGTTGTAGTTGTACTTAAATTCTAAGAATGCAAATGCTTGTTTTTTATTCTCACTTGATTCATCTCACTTTTTACTTGAATTGGATAGTATAGAAACTTTGCTTTCAGGGACTGATTATTCTACAAGAGATTGAAGACTTCAAGATTTTTTTTAAAAAATATCTCTTTGTAATGTAGATAATCATTTGTGACCTGTAGTTTCTATTATGTTGTGAGGAATCAATGTGAGTGGTGGTTTTGTCACGAAATAGCCAAAGGGGGAGATTGTAAGGATTCCCATATCTTGATTGGCTTATTTCGTGGATAAACCACATGTTGGGGATTGTATGTAAGGGTAGCTTTAGTGATAGATATTCAAGCTCAAGACCCTCTCATGTCCTCAAGGTTGATAAGCACCAAAGGTAAACTTCTATGTGCTTAATTTGCTTTGAAGAGATTAGTTGCACACACACATTCACATCTCATGCATAATTCATTCTCTTGTATGTTGTGTATGTGTTGTTATTTTGTGCTCATTAATGCTCATTAACATCTCTTCTTGCATGCTTTACATGATTGCATCTTGTATGACCAATGCCATGCCATGCATGCTTTTAAGAATTCATACATAGTGTCAGGCGCTGTACAAAGCGCTGTTGGAAGCGCTGTTCGTACAGCGCCCATCCTGACCTAGTCGAAAATGCATTTTTAAATGCATCAGGTCTGATGCAATTTTGGAAGGCGTTGTACGAGCGCTGTACAAAGCGCTGTTCGGACAGCGCCCCTCTGTTCTCCCGTGAGAACAGAGTAGGGGCGCTGTACAAGAGGCGCTGTACAAGAGGCGCTCTACGTACAGCGCCCAAGGCAAAAATAGGTGTAACTTATTCAAAACGACCACACTTTGTTTTGACTCCCTATATATATGCCACTTTGACTTTAGGTCAATAAAGTGAGTTGATTATCAGATTTCATACTTAGAATATTTTTCAAGCAAAGAAAGATACAAAAGAACTCACCTTTAACCACTCAAATCAAATCCCTTGTGCATCAAATTTCATATTGCATATTCTATGTCTAGATAGAAAGCATCCATGATTGGGTTTGCATCATCACAACTTGCTTGGTAAGATTTTGATTAAGTTCATCTCATTTGAGTATTTTTATTATCAAGCTATTCTCTTTAATTTACTTGTATGTTTTAATCATATGATAAATACAAGATTAGAGAATTAATTGTGATGAATTGATTGAGTGTTGTTTGTGATAGCTAATTAGGTTTTTAATTAATCTTGATTAGCAAAGCTATTTGACATGTCATTTAGCAATTGATATCTAGGGTTGATTTAAATTGATTATCTCATCATCCTAGATAAGCATCTAAGGTTACCTAGCCTTGTTTGTTATTTGAATATTCATACATATTCACATAGGTTGCATAATCTCTTCTTAGAGAATTAAGTCTTGAGGCTAAGGTTGCTTAGGCCTCAAGCAATTGGACTAGAGCCACTTTTAAAGGCCCGAGTGGTAGAAGTGGGGGGTTATTGACCGAAGTGTTAGACGAGGTCTACATAGGTTGTAAACTCCATTTCGATTAGTGGATTTCGAGGTCCAAGTGTGGCGCACTAAACAGCTCGTGGTTTTTCCCAGTGGTTGAGTTTCTACGTATACATCTAGTGTTATTTAAATTCCGCACTATAGTACACTTGCTTGTATTTTTGACTAGTAGGGGCATTTTCGTAAAATTGACTTGCATGCGAAAATTGGGTAATAATAGTTAAAATCTATTCACCCCCCCTCTAGATAATATATATCATACACACCGTATTCTTTTCAGTAAGACCTCAAGTTCAACTCCCACTAATGACAATTAATTGTCATTATTATCAGAGGTGGCCGGACGGCGGTGACTGGTGGGGTCCGGTAGACGATGGGGGCAGTCCAACCATCGGGCGTCGGCGATGGTCCGGGCGGCCGGTGGTTATGGCGGTGATGTTCCGGCGGCCAGCTTTGTTGGTGGGGGGGGGGGGGGGGTTGGTCTGGCAATCGATCGACGATGGTGGTGGCCGGCTGGGTCAGGTGTATGGTGGCGGTCCGGGGGGCGGTCCGACCGTCTGGCGTCAGCGATGGTCCGGGCGGTAGGCGGCCGGCGGCGGTTCAACGGTGTTCCGACAGCGGTTCGACGGTGTTCCGACAGCGGTTCGACGACCGGCTCTGGTTGGTGGGGGGTGGTCCGGTGGTCAGTCGACGGCGGCGGCAGCGGCAGGAAGTGGTGTATAAATATAAAAAAGTTATTTAAATAAATATTATAATTAAATATTAACTAATAACAATTTTTAATTAATATATTATAAATATTATATACATATGTTGACAGTTATAAAATATCAAGAAAAAAAAAATTGTCATAAAACTGAAACTGTCAACAATGCTAAGTTTTTCTTGTAGTGTTTAGTATTTATTGATTTTATTGTTTCCAATATTTTTTTTGTTTTGTTTTTCTTTTGAAATTCCAAATCCATGTTTGCTAGTTTTTTTTCTCTCAGTTCATTTTCTTTCAGATCTTCTAGGCATTATATGATTTGTATCAATTCTTTTGTAGATTTTATTCCGGATCTTCTAAAGTTAGTTTAATGTTATTTTAAAAAATAAAAATAAATAAATAAATAAACAATGAAATCGCACCAAGAATCACAATCAAGAAAACCTAATCTTTGACGAAATGAAACCACACCAAAACTCTAACTCAATCGCTCAAAAAAATCATCAGATGATCAATATCACACTCACAATCTACCACAAACAATCCAATCGACTACAAAAAAAAAAAAAAAAAAAAAAATCACATCTAATAAGAATGGTTTCACCATGAAATAAAAAGAAAAAACAAGTCATGTGAATTGATGTGAGAAAAATGTATATAAAAATTAGAGATGAAATATATTTTTATTTTATTTTTTAAAAAAGATATGGGGTGTATTAATCTTAAAAAATATGTAAAAGGGTAATCTTAGAAATAAATAAATAAAAACTAATAAAACTATTTAATTTTATATAATTAAATCAAAGTTTTAAAAAGTGAGTCATAAATAGTTCAGTAGTGGACGCCAATAGCACCGCTCTATGATTATATATTATACTTATAATGTCAAATAAGTGTCATGTACATTGCATGTGCATGAATTTATTAAATATTGCTTGATATTTTGTAAGAAAATGAATAGAGAATTACAATGAGTATTTTTACATGTTCATGATGAGACTATTGACATTCTTTTTCAATTAAAAATTTATAAGACAATATTGATGAACACTATGTGTCATAAATATTCCTATAACTCTATTTTGTGGTGTACCTTGTGCATGAATTTACTAAAACCCTAATTAACAATTCTTTAAAAAAAAATTAATTATTGAAAATTTATGGCTTGTTTTTCAAATTTACCAAATATATATATAACGAATTAATAATTAAAAATCAATTATGGGATTAATTAATATGATTTATTCACTATCGGATTAAATATGAGATTACCTCTTGATTACTTATTGATTATAAAGAATTTAATTAATAAGAATTTAATAACAAAACTCACACAACACGACACGTATCAAAGTGAGACTATATAGATAGATCATATTAATGTATTCCAAAGTCACGTGATCTTAAATTAATGAAAAAAGATATATGTTTTTTAATATATTAATTGATGCAGAATTTTCTGTGAAGTAAAACATAAATGAGAACTCCATGTTTGGTAGGTTGTATTGTATTGTATTAGGGGTTAAAAATGTATTAGAATAATATAATATGATGTTTGATTTGTTTTGTAATATGCATTGTACTGTATTAGCTAATACATTTTAATTGCTTCAATACAATGAATATTGTATTAGCTAATACAAAGGGTGAATGCTGTATTAGCTAATACATTTTAATTACTCTAATACAATGAATGTTATATTAACTAATATAAAGGGGAGAGAAATAATAATAAATATATTCAAATAAAAATGACAATAAAGATAATAAAATTAATAATTATTATGATGATGAATATAATAGTAATAATAACAGATTTTAAAAATAATAATAATAATTCTTCAATAATAATAATACATTTAATATAATACAAAAGTAATATAATTTTAATTATATTAAATAAATATTATGTAAATTTAATTAAAAAATGATTATGTTACTAGTTCATAGCCAGTACGATGTGTGGGAACTGTAAATCAATATAACGTAATCGTTATCAAATTTATATTTTAAAATTTTTCATTTGTATTTTTCGATTTTATTGTCAATGCTCTAATTGTTTCAAACGTTTCTTATATCAATCTTTGCAACTTAAATTGTGACAATTTTTTTTATCATTTTATTTACAATTTATGATGTAAATGACTTGATTTTGTGAGTGAGGAATAAATAAAAATAAAAATAACATAAACCAATTCTTCTTTTACTAAACTACTAATACAATATAATATAATATATTATAAAAATAGTGGCTTCCACCATATACTTAAATATCCCACTTGGTGGACAAATGTCACTATTGTATGGATTTCCAATTTCCACCACATAAATCACTCACACTAGAATATGTGTCATAAACTCATCACACATGTGGAGAAGAAGCAATCACTCATTTCTAGCTTAATACCTAAGTCTTTGGTGTGAAATTACAATAAGCCCCTCTTTGATTGTTTGCCTATATATATAATATTCTATTGTAAATGTTTGGCTGTTGAATCATGGAAGGATTCACATATCTTGATTGGCTTATTTCGAGGACAAACCACATGTTGGGGTTTATTGTGTAAGGGTAGTTTAGGTGATTGAGGTTCAAGCTCAAAGGCCCTTTCAAGACCTCAAGGGACAAGCACGCCAAATGTATAATCTCTAGTGCTTAGCTTTTCTTTGAAGAGATTTAGATTGCACACACACACTTAGCATTCTTGCATTAGTGTGCATACTCTTCACATGTCACATGTCACATTTCACACTTGCACTTTGATGTTGTATTTTTGTTGTGTGCTTTTGTGTCTTGTAATTCGTTTCCCGATATTATTCGGAAACGTCCGCGCATGCACTAGTATGTGTTTGGTTTTGCGTGAAGACCGCCTACGGAGAATGCCCTTGGCTTCTCTTTTGGTTTCACCTCTTTTGGTGAAACGGCGGTTATGATCGACGGCCTAGCCGCCGAATGAAACCGCCGTTTGAGTCCAGAGACCTCTAGATCAATTCTGCGGTTGGTTCGACGGTTTCGAAAACACCGTTTCAGAATTGATTGATTTATCTCTCGGTTTTATTCGGCGGTTTGAACAGCGATTTCGAAACCGCCGAATGAAACCACCGTTGATGCTCTATTCTTCACGGGCGCAATTTGGTGGTTGAGAACAGCGGCCTGGCCACCGATTAAAACCGCCGATCGGTGCGTTTCAAGGGCAAACTTATCTTTTCACATGCTATGTTTTTCATGCCTATAAATACATCACTTTCTCTTGTTCTGAATGCGACTCTTTAATCATTAAGAACCCTATTTTTAAAAGAAAGATTTTTGTGAGAAAAAGCTGTAGGGAAAAATACCGTAGTACACGCAGCGGAAGCGAGACTAAAAATAAGATTTAGTGACTTTTAAATTTTTTCCTTTATGAACCTTAAACCCTTTAATTAATTAAACATGCATATACAATAACCAAAAAGTAGAATACCTTTTGTCGCGTGATCCGATTGACTTACGTCGATGGTAATCCGCAAGATCTTCAATCCTAGCATGAACGTGGATCACCTAGGAGCGTGGTCTCCCTTTTTCTTTGAATTGCAAACCTGTGAATGGACAAAACAAACTTTCTTTTCTTTGTTAGTCACAAAAACAATCAAAAGAATGACTGAGATTATTCCGGTCACTTTTGAGTTCTCAATCTAATGATCGAAACTCGCGTGAACCTAGATCGATATCGTATACACAAGCTTATTGATTATTAAGCAAATAGTATACTATCAAAGAATAATCTTACACTCTTTTATGTTTTAGAAGAAATAAATTAATCTCTCTATGAATTGAGAAGAAGAAGAAAATAGAATCTCAAGCACCAAACATTAGGTTGGCCGAATTCTATAAGTACATATATATAGGTGGCCAATTTTTCTTTCCTTCCTTCTATTAGGGTTGCCGAAATCCTTACCTAAAAACAACTAGGGTTGCCGCAAATCATATGCCAAAATAGGCTTGTGTTGCACCCTAATTTCCATCTAGTTTAAGACTTCAAACCCTAATCCAACTCATAGATGTTTTATTCCTTTTTTATTTTTGACTAAATAAAAAGACTTCTTATTTGATTAAATAAATAAAATTAATTATTTATTTTCTTATCAAACAAGTCTTTTAATTTTAGTAAACTACTACAATAGTATTACTCTAGGAAATATATTTCCTATTCAGAAAAGATTTGTTTCTTAATTAAACAATTAATTAATAAATTAATTAATTCTTATTTAATTAAAACAATGAAAAAAAAATAATATATTAGGTTATAAAACCTACTTGCCGCCCCACTTAAACAAATGGGCTATATATTATTTCCTTTATTTCATTTAATCCATTGGACTTTAAATAAAAAGCCCACATGTGAACCAGACCCATTCTTACTAAAAGAAACAAGCCCACATGTCATTCATTAATATATTAATATAATTGAGCAGCCCATTACATAAATAATGTGCAAATTATATTCTTAATATATTAAATGCAATTCTAGATGGACCTTTAAATTGGTCCGGTAGAATATATCAAGTGATCCATGCAAGTCCGTGTGGATTGGGGATCTTGGCGGGCCATCTAAATTTAAGCTTCAATAGACATAACCAAATCACAATCAACAAATGATTCACTTAGGTCCGATCCATTAATTTTAACTCATTCCACTAAAGAGCTAAAACTGAACTCTTAAATAAAGATAGAAAAGGAAGATGCTCCTCATTCATACCCTAGACAATCATATAGGAGATAGTGTATCATCGTGATTAATATCAGTAATCGCCAAGAGTTCATAGACCGCCTTTAACTCTCCAAGTTACCATATTTACTCATATGACCACGTTTTGAACTTGGATATTTTGACTTGTCCAGAAGCCATGTTTTCAATAGACACTATCGAAAACTCAACGTTGAGATTTAATATCCAATTACCTCAAAACATCCATATGATGATATTATACTCTCATTTAATTAAATGGAGCCACGATGTCCATATCTATAAATGAAGTCCTCTATCGATTAACAAATGAATATCACCAAACTATCGAGGATAGACTATGCGATATAATCGTACTCATTGATAACTCAAATGATATCACTTGCAACCATAAGTCCATCATTTATCTTAGGATTAAGATAGACTCTCCGATTGTCCTGATAATGAAAAGACTATTATCTATTGACGGTTCTAGATAAAGCTTTTCATTGTGATCCTGTTCAATGCACCCAGTACACTAGATCCTTTTGCTCGAAGACACTCCGATGATTTTAGACTCATCATATCTCATTTGATCCCACTCAAATGCTAGCAAAAGAATTCTACAACTTTAACAAGATAAAGGTGCCCAACCTTTAACTTAAGTTGTGAACATTATTCAAGACTAACTAAAGAATTGTGTCTACCACATACATATCCAGATGTACGAACAATTCTTCTTTTCTCATAGTCTTTAGACCTTATGATTATTTACTTTGACAATTATAATATTAAACTATAAATGCTATACGATTTGTTAAACCAGAAATCACTTTATTAATATGAAAAAGATTGTTAATTACAACATTACACTCTTGCTATTGAGCATAATTCTAACAATCTCCCACTTGCACTATAGCAAATGTGTCATATCTCTCAAGCCCATGTTCTCTAGATGCCCATCGAAACTCTTCTGAGGTAGAGCCTTTGTGAAGGGATCCGCTAGATTTTCTGCTGACGCGATTTTGGTAATCGTCACGTCACCTCTTTGAAAAATATCCCTTAAAAGATGATACTTTCTTTCAATGTGTTTACCTCTCTTGTGACTTCTTGGTTCTTTCGAATTAGCCACTGCTCCACTGTTGTCACAGTAGATAGTGATCTGCTTATTCGCACTAGGAACCACTTCCAAGTCAATCAAGAATTGGCGGAGCCAAACAGCCTCTTTGGCAGCCTCGCATGCAGCAACATACTCAGCTTCCATGGTGGAATCAGCAATACAAGATTGCTTGATACTCCTCCATATAACTGCTCCTCCTCCAATAGTAAACACAGCCCCTGATGTGGATTTTCTGGAGTCAGAATCTGATTGGAAATCAGAATCTGTATACCCAACGGGAATCAAATCCCCTCCAAAGTATACAAGCATATTATCTCTCATTCTCTTAAGATACTTGAAAATATGCTTGACTGCCGTCCAGTGATCAGGACCAGGTTTCGATTGAAACCTGCTAACTATGCCAACAGCAAAACAAATATCTGGTCTAGTACAGAGCATTGCATACATGAGACTTCCAACTGCCGAGGCATATAGAACTCTACTCATGAATTGCTCTTCATGCTCATTCTTAGGAACTTGTTCCTTAGAAAGCTTGATTCCTTGTCTGAAAGGTAACATACCTTTCTTGGAATCTTGCACGGAAAACCTAGACAAGATCTTGTCTATGTATGAAGCTTGGGATAATGCAATCGTTCTATTCTTTCTATCCCTTATTACTTGGATACCTAGAATAAAACTTGCTTCTCCTAAGTCCTTCATATCAAATTGTTTTGCTAACCATTCTTTTACTGATGTCAATACACCTATATCGTTTCCAATGAGTAGTATATCATCAACATAAAGAATCAGGAAAACCAACTTGTCGCCCTTAATCCTTTTGTATACACAAGGTTCGTCAGGATTCTGAATAAATCCAAAACCTTTGACAGCTTGATCAAACCTTATGTTCCAGGATCTGGATGCTTGCTTCAATCCATATATGGATTTCTGCAACTTGCATACCTTTTCCATTTGGCCCTTTTCAATGAATCCCTCTGGTTGCATCATGTAGATGTTTCGTCAAGACTTCCATTAAGGAAAGCTGTCTTGACGTCCATTTGCCAAATCTCTAGATCTAAAGATGCTGCAATGGATAAGAGTATCCTAATGGATTTAAGCATGGCCACAGGAGAGAAGGTTTCCTCGTAATCGATACCTTCTTTCTGTGTATACCCTTTAGCTACCAATCTAGCTTTAAAGGTTTCCACCTTACCATCCATACCTCTTTTCCTCTTGTATACCCACTTGCACCCAATGGGTTTTATCCCTTTAGGCAAGTCTACAAGGGACCAGACTTTGTTATCGAACATAGATTCAATCTCAGATTGCATTGCCTTTTGCCAATGGCGACTATCAACATCCTCCATAGCTTCCTTGTACGTGTAGGGATCATCGTCGTCCGGGAGATTCTCCACTGATTCTCCCAGACCGATGTATCTTTCGGGTTGTGTTCTAACCTTCCCACTACGACGAGGAATGGTAGGTTGTTGATCTTGTGTTGGATCGGAACTTACAATTGGGTTAGGTTGTGTAACCTCTCGTGGAATTGTATCTCCTGACATCTCATTCAGGACAATTCTACTTCTAGGCACAAAATCATTCATATAGTCCTTTTCCAGAAATTTAGCATTTGTCGAAACAAATACTTTAAGATCTGAAGGACTATAGAAATAATATCCTTTAGTTTCTTTTGGATACCCTACAAATATACATGTTTCTGAACGGGACTCCATCTTTTCTGTCTTTCCTTTTAACACATGCGCAGGACAACCAAATATCCTTAAGTGTTGTAAACTAGGCTTGCGCCCAGTCCACAACTCATGCGGTGTTTTAGGAACAGACTTAGATGGTACATCGTTTAGAATGTATATAGCAGTTTGTAAAGCATATCCCCAAAAAGAAATAGGAAGTGTTGAATAACTCAACATAGACCTAACCATATCCAAAAGAGTTCTATTTCTCCTTTCTGCTACCCCATTCTGTTGAGGTGTACCTGGTGCAGAAAACTGAGAAACAATCCCATTATCAATAAGATATTGCTGAAACTCACCAGATAGATATTCTCCACCACGATCAGATCTCAAGATTTTTATGTGTTTCTCAAGCTGATTTTCCACTTTAGCTTTGAATGCTTTGAACATGTCAAAAGCATCCGACTTATGTCGCATGAGATACACATAACCAAATCTCGAGTAATCATCTGTGAAGGTGATGAAGTACTCATATCCACCTCTAGCTTGAATGCTCATAGGTCCACATACATCAGTGTGTATCAATCCTAAACATTCAGTGGCTCTTACACCTTTGGCAGAGAACGTCCTTTTGGTCATTTTACCTTCCAAACAAGATTCACAAGTTGGTAGATCATCAACCTTTAAGTCACTCAAAGGTCTGTCACATGCCAATCTTTTAATCCTATTAAGGTTAATATGACCTAAGCGTAAATGCCAAAGGTAGGTTTCATCTGTTGATAATTTTACTCTTTTATGATTAGGTTCCGTTATTTCTGTGTCTAACGAGTGAGAGATATTTCTATGCAAAAAGTATAGACCGTTTTCCAATGTACCTTGGCAAATAATTTTGTCATTCTTACTAATAATAAAAACTTTATTAAAAGTAACCGAATATCCAAATTTATTTAAACAAGAAACTGAAATTAAATTCCTCTTGAATTGAGGTACATAATAAACGTCTATCAAATCTAAATGCCTTCTAGAATCCAAATAAACTCTAATATCTCCCACTGCACTTGCAGACACTAACGTTCCGTTGCCCAAGCGCAAATTGATTTCATTCTTACTCAGCTTTCTCCTTTCTTGGAACCCCTGCAAGGAATAACAAACATGATTAGTGGCTCCTGAGTCTATGATCCAAGAATCTGTAGAATCAGCCAAAAAACATGTTTCAAGATAATTCACATTACCTTCTTCCTTATTATTCTGGGACTTTGGGCAATTTCTCTTCCAATGTCCCTTTTCACCACAAAGGAAGCATTTCCCTTTGATCTTGGTTACTTTCTTGGTGTCCTTCTTGATAGGCCCAAGTTGTTTTTTCTTCTGTTGTTTCTTGACCTTTTGACGGGCCTTAACAGTAGCAACTTTACCAACCATATGAATCTCTTGACCTTTGCCTTTCACAAGGATCTTTTCAGCACTTTGAACATCTTGCATCAGGCCTTGTAAGGTGTATTCCTTTTTGTTCAAAGTGTAGTCCAATTTGAACTGATCAAAGGAATCTGACAACGAATTGACAACCATATCAATCTTTGTCTCACCATCTATCTCAGCGCCATGCAGTTCAGCAATGTTGAGATGTGCTATGACTTTCATCATGTGATCTTTCACAGCCTGTCTAGGTTTCATCCTAAGATTCATAAAAGCAGTCACTGCCTCTCTCTTAGTCGTCCTAGACTTCATAGCAAACATCTCCTCTAGAGACATCATAATATCAGCAGTGGACTCCATTCCTTCATGCTGCTGTTGCAACACGTCGAAGATAGTGGCCATAATGTAACATTTTGCCATATCATCTGAAGTCTTCCACTGCTCATACTCATCTCTATACATTATGCTTGATTCATTATTAGGAGCAGGTGGTTTAGGAGTAGTTAGAACAAACTTATGTTTTTCACTTTGCAGCAACAACCCAATTTTCCTTTTCCATGTGACATAATTATCTCCAGTTAAAGTGTTATCTTTTAGGATGTTCATTAGTGATGGGGTCATGATTTCTGAATAAAACAAAACATATATAAGTAAATAATCATGATAAAGCACTTTTAAATATTTATCTTGAATTAAATAAATAACTCAATCATAAAATTCAACGTTGATCCAACACCCATAAATGTTACGCCTCCTTTGGGAGTTCGCACCATTTACTAGTTAGACTAGGTCCTACCTAATTGTTAACATAACAACCAGCGTTTTCAATTTTAGCCTTGTAATTTTACTGACAAGAACTCTTGGGAGGATATCAATAAAATTACATTGAGTGTGTTACCAAGATATCGACCCTCAACTTTCTCTCACAAAAATCCCTCCTTGGGGAGTAGATCTCGTTTGAGTCCATTGTCTAGTCTATCATTGTAAGGAAGTATATTGCTAAATTCCATTCATGGACGCCCCTTGGGGGGATTACCAATAAATAATAAAGCTCAACTAACCTTGGAGGCCATAGGTGTTACAAAAACACCTTCTCCCACTCAATTATTTAAGGCGTGTGATTAAATCCCATAGAATGATTTACCAAGTTATCTAGATGCCAATTTAGATACCTAAATCATTCAATGCATGTTCATACCAAAAGAGATATATGAGTGGCACTCCTATTCTATATGTCATGTTATCATACAATAACAAATATTGTAATATTTAAGCATAAATTAAATAGCAACAATTTTGGCCCATCCTAGAAAAACAAGTAAATTACAATTGTCAGGAATACAAGATCTTCAGGTGGCCCATCAACCATACGCTCATCCTTCGGCCCAAACCCCATGGGCGTGCACAACCCACAACCCCACAAAGGGGCTGCCATGCGCAGCCCATAAGGCCTCCAAGGCTGCCGTGCGCAGCCCACCTTGTTTTGGGCTTGCCGTGCGCAGCCCAATCCACTCCTAGGGTGCGCACGGTGTTCGTTCTCGGTTCCGGTTGCTTCGTTTTTCTTCGTGTCTTCGAATCTTCGATGTTAGAACGTATTACAACTTTAATTAAATAATAAAATACTGCAGTTTTTTTTTTTTTTTTTTTTTTAATCACTGCAGTACTTTTTTATACATAAAAATACTGCACTAAAAATAATAATAAAAACTGCACATTAAATTTAATACAAACAAATAAAAAAAAAAATTAGCAACTATCAAGAAGGAATTATGGCAATAATAGACCACCCTTCTTGTTACAATTCCGAAACAAAAATTACATTGAAAATCTAGGACCAAAATCGAGCAACAACAATCCACATAAAACATATATAAATCCATACATCACATGTAATTATATATGCGAATACCTAGAGTGCCATCTCTTTCTAAACATGCATAATCACAATAAAAAGAAATCGATCCACGTATATATACGTTAATTAATTAAAAGGGTTTAACCTAGGCTCTGATACCAATTGTAGGGAAAAATACCGTAGTACACGCAGCGGAAGCGAGACTAAAAATAAGATTTAGTGACTTTTAAAATTTTTCCTTTATGAACCTTAAACCCTTTAATTAATTAAACATGCATATACAATAACCAAAAAGTAGAATACCTTTTGTCGCGTGATCCGATTGACTTACGTCGATGGTAATCCGCAAGATCTTCAATCCTAGCACGAACGTGGATCACCTAGGAGCGTGGTCTTCCTTTTTCTTTGAATTGCAAACCTGTGAATGGACAAAACAAACTTTCTTTTCTTTGTTAGTCACAAAAACAATCAAAAGAATGACTGAGATTATTCCGGTCACTTTTGAGTTCTCAATCTAATGATCGAAACTCGCGTGAACCTAGATCGATATCGTATACACAAGCTTATTGATTATTAAGCAAATAGTATACTATCAAAGAATAATCTTACACTCTTTTATGTTTTAGAAGAAATAAATTAATCTCTCTATGAATTGAGAAGAAGAAGAAAATAGAATCTCAAGCACCAAACATTAGGTTGGCCGAATTCTATAAGTACATATATATAGGTGGCCAATTTTTCTTTCCTTCCTTCTATTAGGGTTGCCGAAATCCTTACCTAAAAACAACTAGGGTTGCCGCAAATCATATGCCAAAATAGGCTTGTGTTGCACCCTAATTTCCATCTAGTTTAAGACTTCAAACCCTAATCCAACTCATAGATGTTTTATTCCTTTTTTATTTTTGACTAAATAAAAAGACTTCTTATTTGATTAAATAAATAAAATTAATTATTTATTTTCTTATCAAACAAGTCTTTTAATTTTAGTAAACTACTACAATAGTATTACTCTAGGAAATATATTTCCTATTCAGAAAAGATTTGTTTCTTAATTAAACAATTAATTAATAAATTAATTAATTCTTATTTAATTAAAACAATGAAAAAAAATAATATATTAGGTTATAAAACCTACTTGCCGCCCCACTTAAACAAATGGGCTATATATTATTTCCTTTATTTCATTTAATCCATTGGACTTTAAATAAAAAGCCCACATGTGAACCAGACCCATTCTTACTAAAAGAAACAAGCCCACATGTCATTCATTAATATATTAATATAATTGAGCAGCCCATTACATAAATAATGTGCAAATTATATTCTTAATATATTAAATGCAATTCTAGATAGACCCTTAAATTGGTCCGGTAGAATATATCAAGTGATCCATGCAAGTCCGTGTGGATTGAGGATCTTGGCGGGCCATCTAAATTTAAGCTTCAATAGACATAACCAAATCACAATCAACAAATGATTCACTTAGGTCCGATCCATTAATTTTAACTCATTCCACTAAAGAGCTAAAACTGAACTCTTAAATAAAGATAGAAAAGGAAGATGCTCCTCATTCATACCCTAGACAATCATATAGGAGATAGTGTATCCTCGTGATTAATATCAGTAATCGCCAAGAGTTCATAGACCGCCTTTAACTCTCCAAGTTACCATATTTACTCATATGACCACGTTTTGAACTTGGATATTTTGACTTGTCCAGAAGCCATGTTTTCAATAGACACTATCGAAAACTCAACGTTGAGATTTAATATCCAATTACCTCAAAACATCCATATGATGATATTATACTCTCATTTAATTAAATGGAGCCACGATGTCCATATCTATAAATGAAGTCCTCTATCGATTAACAAATGAATATCACCAAACTATCGAGGATAGACTATGCGATATAATCGTACTCATTGATAACTCAAATGATATCACTTGCAACCATAAGTCCATCATTTATCTCAGGATTAAGATAGACTCTCCGATTGTCCTGATAATGAAAAGACTATTATCTATTGACGGTTCTAGAAAAAGCTTTTCATTGTGATCCTGTTCAATGCACCCAGTACACTAGATCCTTTTGCTCGAAGACACTCTGATGATTTTAGACTCATCATATCTCATTTGATCCCACTCAAATGCTAGCAAAAGAATTCTACAACTTTAACAAGATAAAGGTGCCCAACCTTTAACTTAAGTTGTGAACATTATTCAAGACTAACTAAAGAATTGTGTCTACCACATACATATCCAGATGTACGAACAATTCTTCTTTTCTCATAGTCTTTAGACCTTATGATTATTTACTTTGACAATTATAATATTAAACTATAAATGCTATACGATTTGTTAAACCAGAAATCACTTTATTAATATGAAAAAGATTGTTAATTACAACATTACACTCTTGCTATTGAGCATAATCCTAACAAAAGCAATCAAGTTTGGTCATTTAAACACTCAAACCAAAATTCATATGCATCAAAATTCATCTAGCATATCTAGGATGCTTGCTTGCATGGGTCTTTCATCAACACACTTGCTTTGGTAAGTTCTTCACTATTATCATATATAATTAGTGTTTTATTTATTATGGTATCTCTTTTATTACTTGATTGTTCTTAGATTAAATTCTAATATTCAAGATAGAGATTGTTGTGTTGATTTGATTGAGTGTTGTATTGTGATAGCTATCTAGGTTTTCATAATCTATGTTTAGCTAAGCTAATTGACATGTCATCTAGCTTTTAATATCTAGGATTGAATTAATTGCAAAATCATCATCTTAGATAAGCATATAGAGTAACCTAGCTCTAAATTGCATTTTGAATATTTCTCATATTCACATAGGTTCTATTATCTCTTTTTAGATAATTAAGTCTTGTGTTGTGACCGGGATTAGGTTGCTTAATTCGCAAGCAATTGGACTAGGTCCACTTATACCGGTATTAGGTAGGTGTGTGATTACTTACCAGGATTAGGTTGTAATCGGTTTACACATTTAGTGGATTCAAGGTTCGAGTGTGGCTCACTTATTAGCCTGTGGTTTTTCCCGTGAGGGTTTCCACGTAAAAATCAAGTGTTATTTAATTTCCATATTTTACACTTGATTTATTGCTTTATCTAGTTTGGGGTAATTTCGTAATATTGACTATACACGAAAATTTGGGTAATATCTTTAAAATCTATTCACCACCCCTCTAGATAGTTTTATACACACCGTGCAATATTTGTTTCAATTGGTATCAAAGCTGGTTCCTAGATATGCTTAGGTGATCCGTGCTCATTTTGGTGTGTTTTGCATTTTATGTGATTTTTGATCATTCATACATTTGCATTCATTTCATTCATTCCATTCATTCATAAACACTATGAGTTGAAACGATGGAAATGGTGGTGGCAACGAGGGTGCTTCTAGCACAAGGCCTCCACTTCTTATCGAGTTGAATTATGCCTCTTGGAAAGGCAAGATGGAGTCGTACTTATGTCAAATCCATGACCGGGCTTGGATGGTGGTTGAAGACAGCTACACATCACCCATGATGACTCCTACGGGTGGAGGAGAGGCTGTGCTCAAGCCTAAAGCGCAATGGAACGCGCAAGAGTTTGAGTCATCAAAATGGAATAGGAAGGCGATCCATGCCATCCTATGTGCAATGGATGAAAATCAATATAAATTGATTCAAAACACTAGGATAGCTAAGGAGGCATGGGACATCCTAGAGGTTGCTGAAACAAATAATGCACGGTGTGTATAAAATTATCTAGAGGGGGGGTGACTAGATTTTAACCCTTATTACCAAATATTCGCGATTAGTTAATTTACGAAAATACCCCAATCTAGTCACACAATATAGCAAGTGTAATATGATGCGGAATGTAAATAACATTTGATATTTACGTGGAAACCCTCACGGGAAAAACCACGGGCTAATAAGTGCGCCACACTCGAACCTCGAATCCATTAAATGTGTTAACGATTACAACCTAATCCCGGTCTATAATCACACACCTACCTAATCCCGGTATAAGTGGACCTAGTCCAATTGCTTGTGATTTAAGCAACCTAATACCGGTCACAACACAAGACTTAGTTCTCTAAGAAGAGATTATACAACCTAAGTGAATATATGAAATATTCAAAATGCAATAAGAGCTAGGCAACCCTATATGCTTATCTAGGATAAAAATATGTCAATTAACACAATCCTAAATATCAATAGCTAAATGACATGTCATAAAGCTTAGCTAATCAAAGATTAAACAACCTAGATATAGCTATCAAAATACAACACTCAATCATGTCAACATAACAATCTCTATTTTGTATCTAGAATATATTCTAAGAACATACAAATAATATAAGAGATGTCAATGATAAATAAAACACTAATTATATGTGATAATAGTGAAGAACTTACCAAAGAATGTGTGTTGACCAAAACCCATGCAAGCAAGCTGTTAGGACCCCGGTTTACCAATCACGTAGCGGAAGGTTTTAAAATTTTTATTTTATTTCATAAAGAAATACTGTGATTGATAAAACCTAGAATCTATTTTTCGAAACAGTAAAACAAAAGAATTGAAATCAAAACATATAAATAAAAGGGAAGAAACAATTTCTTCATACCTACGTAGGAGGCTCCTTCACTTTAATACACTCTGCTCCTGATTTGAACCACTTGATCTTCCTCGCTATCTCCCAGAACTGGTAACAGCGTGTGGGCGCGTCACGGTATTCAGGAACCTATATGGAAGAAGAAGAAGAGAAGAACACACAAAAACAACTCTTGTTGTTTGTATGTCTTAGGTTAGGCCACACAAAAACAGAAAACTTAAAAAAATATGTATATTTTTTCTTTTTGATTCTTGGCCGTGCACCCCACTTGTTTCTCTTCTCTTTTTGTGTTTTTTTTTTTTTCTTCTTTTGTTGTCAGGTCTATGATACCTAAAAATATATATCATATATATATATATTATTTAAGAAACCAATGATATCTTTTAATTTAAAAACAAAATCTTTATTTTATTTTATTTTATTAATAGATATCATCTAATTTGAATTTAAACTATTTAAATTCAAAATTGATATTTAATCAATTAAAAATATAAGATAATCATATTATCCCATTTTTCAAATATAAATATCAACTAACACCCTCCATCAATAATTAATTACATAATTAAATAATCTTATTATTTAATTGTCATAATCATTAAGATCATTAATTAAATAATCTCATTATTCAATTAGTTCCCGAATAGATATGTGTCACTTTCGTAACACAATTAATTGGACAATCCAATTAATTAACCATGACCCTTGTTACCTAAATCGATCAGGCTAGCAAGTGGACCTAATGTACCCACAGTATTTAGAGCTCTAATAATCCTTAGAAATAATTAATTAAACTCTTTAATTATTATTTCAAGATTATTAACTTCGGTGTTATTCCACTAAAAACCCAAAGCTGAACTCTCTCAATTGTAGACGTTTTTACACAAACCAATAACTTTCGGTGTCTATCGATATAACTATTACATATGGTATAATCCTCCATAAGTAGTTCATAATTAGAGCTGGGTCATAATGTCCGTTATACCCCTATAATTATATCTTTCCTTTAAGTACCATTGATTCTCTAATGAACAATAAATCCTACATTCCTTACGAAATTAGGAGAGCACTCATATTGTTCAAGCCCCGAATCAACCCTTAAGGGAACTACCATCTACTTCTCGCAAAAAAGAGTGGATTCCACTATTGTGTACAAACCTTCCCAGCCACAAGTCAAACCGCGATCCCAACATACGGAGCATATTGATCAGGAATGCAACTCCGACCTCACCCATGGTATATCAAAGACCACGATCTAACCTGAAGGAGTCGATAAGACACTCAGGATTAAGATCACCCACATATAGCCATCATTAGTTGATATATATGAATCTCATCGTTAAACGGATCTTAATTAGAGATTTATATAGATCATGGCCCAGTCCTATATGACCACATCATACAAGGTGCCTCCATTCTCATATCTCCATATGAATGATCCAGGATAGGATCACCGTACATTACGAAATAGACCGCAGCTGTAGATTAACCACAAATAAAGTACCCATCTTTATTTGCTATCTACGGACTCTTTAGATTGCTCGTTTCAAACTGCATCCATCTGTATATGACACTCATATACTCAGTTCAAAATTACATCTGGCAATCTTGGATGTTAAGTGCACATGTTATATATTTAAAGTATGACACAAAATGAATGAATATACTACTTCTTTTATTTATGTTCAAATTATATTTACAAATTATATTTACAAATTACAAGCTTTAGGGCAAAAACCCCAACAATCTCCCACTTGCACTAAAGCATATGAGTCATGTCTCGTAACCCTAGACCTTCTAGGTGACCTTCAAACACTTTAGCCGGTAAGGTCTTCGTAAATGGATCAGCATGATTGTCTTGTGAGGCTATCTTGGTGACGATCACATCTCCTCTCTGCACTGTCTCTCTAATGAGATGATACTTTCTCTCTATATGCTTACCTCTCTTATGGCTTCTTGGTTCTTTGGAATTAGCCACAGCACCACTGTTATCACAGTAAAGTGTGATTGGCTTATTCAGATCTGGAACAGCTTCTAGATCGCTCAAGAACTTACGGAGCCAAACAGCCTCTTTAGCAGCTTCACAAGCGGCTACATATTCGGCTTCCATGGTGGAATCAACAATACAAGATTACTTAATACTCCTCCACACAATGGCTCCACCACCAAGGGTGAATACTGATCCAGACGTGGATTTCCTAGAATCCTTGTCTGACTGAAAATCAGAATCCATATATCCTAACGGGATCAAATCCTGTCCTGAATACACTAACATATAGTTTCTCGTTCTCCGAAGATACTTGAGAATAGTCTTGACAGCAACCCAATAATCCAATCCTGGGTTGGACTGGTATCTGCTGGCTACTCCCACTGCGAAGCAGATGTCCAGTCTCGTGCATAACATAGCATACATGAGACTACCTACTGCTGACGCATAGGGAACACGTCTCATATCCTCAACTTCTTGAGGTGTCTTAGGACACTGTTCCTTAGACAAGTGAACTCCATGTCTGGATGGTAAATTACCTTTCTTGGAGTTCTGCATCGAAAATCGCATAAAAATCTTATCGATATATGATGCCTGAGACAGTGCTATGAGTTTGTTCTTACGATCTCTTATAAGTTGGATCCCTATAACATAACTCGCCTCTCCCAAATCTTTCATTTGGAATTGGCTAGCCAGCCAGCACTTTACTTCAGATAATACCCCTACATCATTCCTAATGAGTAGGATATCATCTACGTAAAGAACTAAGAAAACTACCTTATTGTCAATGATGTGCTTATAGACACAAGGCTCATCAACGTTTTGCTCAAAGCCATAGGTTTTGATCACATCATCAAACCTTATGTTCCAAAATCTAGATGCTTGCTTAAGTCCATAAATGGATCTTTGCAACTTGCAAACTTTTTGCTCTTGATCTGGAGACACGAATCCCTCTGGTTGCATCATGTAGATGCTCTCTTCAAGATTGCCATTCAAGAATGTAGTCTTGACGTCCATTTGCCAAATTTCGTAATCAAAATAGGTAGCAATGGATAAGAGAATCCGAATAGACTTAAACATGACTACTGGCGAGAAGGTCTCTTCATAATCGACCCCCTCTTTCTGGGTATAACCCTTGGCCATTAGCCTTGCCTTGAAGGTCTCTACCTTCCCGTCTACTCCTCTCTTTCTCTTATAGATCCACTTACACCCTATAGGTTTCACCCCATCCGGTAAGTCTACAAGTTCCCAGAATGAGTTAGAGTACATGGACTCTATCTCGAGATTCATGGCTTTAAGCCATTCCTCTTTATCAGGATCTTCTATTGCATTCTTAAATGTCAATGGATCATCCACACTATCAGCAGAGACAATATCTTGTCCCTCACTTACACCCAAATAGTGTTCAAGCTGTCTCACAACCCTAACACTGCGCCTAAGTGGTAGTGTATCCTGAATAGGAATCATCTGACTTTTAGATGTTAATGGATCAACAACTCTTGTTGACTGAGTACTGGTCTCACCAGGCTCCAACTCATTCAATACAATTTTAGAACGAGGTTTATGGTCACTAATATAGTTATCCTCAAGAAACGTTGCATTTGTTGATACAAATACTTTGTTATCTTCGGGACTATAGAAGTATCCACCTCTGGTTTCCTTGGAGTATCCTACAAACAAGCAGACCACAGACTTGGGATCTAGCTTTCCAGTTCTGTTCTTTAGCACGTGTGCTGGACACCACCATATGCGGAAATGTCGCAAACTAACTTTACGACCATTCCACAACTCTAGGGAAGTCTTAGGAACATATTTGGATGGTACTACATTCAAAATGTATGCCGCTGTTTGTAACGCATATCCCCAAAAGGAATTTGGTAATGATGAGAAACTAATCATAGATCTTACCATTTCCATTAGGGTTCTATTTCCTCTCTCCACGACACCATTCTGTCGTGGTGTACCAGGAGCTATGAGTTGGGATATTATCCAATACTTAACCATAAAGTCTTCAAACTCTTAGTCAAGGTACTCACCTCCACGATCTGATCATAGAGACTTGATAGTCTTTCCTAACTGGTTCTCAACTTCAGCTCGGAATTCTTTGAACTTTTCAAAAGTTTTCGACTTTCGTTGCATTAGGTAGACATATCCGTATCTCGAGTAGTCATCTATAAAGGTGACATAACACTCATAACCACCCCTTGCTTTAACATTCATCGGTCCACAGACGTCTGAATGTATAAGCTCAAGTGGTTCTTTAGCTCTAAGCCCTTTTCCAGTAAAAGGTCTCTTGGTCATTTTACCTTCTAAACAAGATTCGCAGACAGGTAAGGTGCCAACCTTTAACTCACTCAAAGATCCGCTTTTAACTAGTCTATTTATCCGGTCAAGGTTAATATGACCAAGCCTTAGATGCCAGAGATACATTTCATTTTCTGGAGAAATCTTAAGTCGTTTCCTTTTTGGTTTTTCAACCTTAAACATTTTGGTGTTGAGCAGTGTTGTATGTATTAACGGTTTTAACACATACAAATTGTTTTCATTATTTCCTGAACAAATATTCAGACAATTCTTTGCAATAATAATTGATTTATTATCAAAAGAAACAGAATATAATTGTTCTAACAACTTAGAAACGGAAATTACATTCCGTGTAAATCCAGGAATGAAAAATACATTGTCCAACAATATAAAATTATTATTACAAAAACGCAATCTAATTACACCCACTGCTCATGCCGACACGACATCCCCTGACCCTACACGCATAGAGAAGGCTCCCTCCTCAAGCTGTGTCCAAGAATCAGTCCACTGCAAAGAAGAACAAAAATGGTTAGTGGCCCCCGAATCAACTATCCAATGTGAATAATCATTTTCCACTAAACACGACTCAAGAACAAGTAAATCATATTTACCTTTCGTTTTCTTCTTCTTGGCTATGTCCTCTAGATACTAAGGACAGTTCCTCTTCCAGTGCCCGACCTTGTCGCAATAGAAACATTTTCCCTTGCTCTTGTCGATGGAGGCACCTTTCTTTTTGCTCTGGGCTTTTTTGGGTTTGGGTTTACCCTTCGCCTTCCTAGCAGACCTCTTCCTCTTCTTATTATTGGAGGAAGATGGTTCGGCAACATTTGCCTCACCGGTTTTTGCCTTTGCTGTCCTTAGTCAAAGACTCAAAGGTAGAGAGCTCATTGAGCAACTGTGTGAGTGAAATTTCCCTTAAGTAGTAGTGAAATATACCTAGAGGGGGGGTGAATAGGTATAGGCTCCAAATTCTTCCAATTTAAAAATAATGCGGAATATATCAATGAAAATACACACTTGATTATATTTGACAAATTAATTGATTTCACTTATACAAGAGTTAATCAATTTACAAGATATGCAATCAATGAAAGATATGGAAGATAAAAAAAAGTAAAAGCAAAAATGAACACAAGTGTTTTTACGTGGTAAAACCTCAAAGAGGAAACATCCACGGGTTGATACCACAACCACCGGCAAAGCAATCCACTATGTGAAAAAGGACTTACACACTCAAGCTATCACTCATGATATCCGCTCAAGCTATCAACTCCTAATCTACCCTCGGTCTAGTGAATCACCAAGCCTACTTCCTATCCGAGATGTGTCCTACACCTCTAGAAAGCAACTTCTTATCCAAGACGCTCACGTCTCTAGGAAGATTCCCTTGCTTAGCTATCTAGATCCAATGATCCTAGTCAATCTTCTCTAGCTCAACCATCCGGAGTATAAAAACTCCTAGCTAAGACTTTTGCTTGCCTATCCGGATCCTCCCGACCCTAGACAAGACTTCCTTGCTCTATCCACAAAGCTTCACTCACTTTGCTAGAGACTTCAACCTAATGCAAGGCTATGATCTAAGTGATGCAAATGATGCACACACAATCAAATTAAGCTAGATTATCAATCAAGCTCAATGTACATGTTCAATGATAGTCTAGAATATGCTTTCAACAATCAATCACAAAAGTATCTAGAAATCAAGACATGCAAATCAATAAGAACAAGGTATGAATATTCAATATATCACACTAAAAACCTAGTTCTTAGATCATGAAATAAAACATAGAAAATAACATGAAGCACATCACACATACATTTTCTAGAATCAATTTCATGATAAATCAAGTTTAGCACATATATGTTCAAGACAAATCACAAAGCTAAATCTCAATTAACAAATGATCAAACAACCCTAGCATGTGATCTAACATACTTCTCAACAAATTTCATCAATCAAATAGTAAGAATCAAGAGATGATCAAAGATGAAATTGAAAAAGAAGAAGTTGAAACAAACATACTGACCACGGACTGAAAATGGATCAACTAAGAAAAATGACGAAGTCAGATGCCTCTGGAAATGCTTGGGGTTTGTAGCTCTCTTCAAGACCAACAATTTTGGTTTTTTGAATCAATTGATTTCGAGTTCGTATGAGAGAGATATGATCAAAATACTAAAACTAAAATGTAGAATATTTCTGCAGAATTTCGAAAATGTTCTTGAAGATCTTCAACTAGTGTGGAGGGAAGGAGATGAATTTAAAAGGAGGGAAGAGAGAGATTTTTCGAGCAAATCAGAGCGTGCCATATCACCTCCCCGTGGGGGGCGTGTGGGGCCCACGGGAGCAGAGGACTCCCTTGGCCGTGGGGCCCACGGCCTCCCTCACGGCCAGGCCTTGTGGCCTCACCCGCTCTTTCGGTTCTTCAGCCCGTATCTTGGGAATCCGAACTCCGATTTTGAATCCGTTTTCGGATTACGAACCGTGACTCCCTCACGCACGACGAAGACTACACAACTTTGAAAAATGGTTGAGAAATTATCTCAAAAAACGACGATGATGTCAACTCAACGAATGAGAACGAAAAGTAGAGTAGTTACATCGTTTGGACTCGAAACCTTATGAATGAGTAACCGAAACGACCGGAACTCAATAAGGCATCATAATAGAACATATTCAAGTCCAAATACAAAAATACGGATACAAACAAACACAAATTCACACAAGCATGCCATATCAAAGAGATAGTCACAACGCATGCAATTCTACAATGTTTATCAATACAAGATCAATGCATGAGCATACTATGAGATGTGTGAATGTGTTATACCAAATGTTTGAACCACGATGCAGGGACACACATGTATGAATTGTGTGTGTGTGCGCTAACGCCTTGCAAGAGGATAGAAGTCAAGATTTACCTTTGACGTTTTTCACCTCTTGAAGACGACTTTTGCACTAGAAGTTGCTCTTCACTTTTGAACCTTCCTTTCTTCAAAGAATGTCCTAAGCAACAACTAATACACATATAGAGTGTTTTGCAATGGAATCAAGCCAATACAAATAGTGAACCTTACAATCTCCCCCTTTGGCTATTCCATGGCAAAACCTCAACCTCACCATATAATGTTTCACTCAAATAAACTCAAGTTGGTAGCATACTCTCAATCTCACATTACAAAGAAATTCCTAGACTAAAAAATCTTCAAGTCTTCAAGAATTCCTCTTTTGGTCTTCAAAGTACCTATGAGAGAAAATAGCAATCCAAAACAAGAGATCTTCTCTAAAGAAGAATGGTGAGTTATCAACATAAAACAAATATAGAAGATATCCCTTATCTCATACAAAAATGCATTATCTCAAGTGATCAAAATATTTTCATATTAAAGCACTCCCTTAATTTCCTAATTCCCAAGGACCAATCATCCTTAACGTTTAGCAAGAAAGAATTCTTTCTCCCCCTTAAGACAAGAATTCTCCCCTTTAAGATAAAGTCACAATTAAGCACAAAGAGGAATATGATCACACAATTGGAACATTTTTCCACACAAAGTGTGAAGTATACACAATCTCCCCAATATCAAACATGGTGAGGTATACATTTTCTCCCCCCTTTTGTCAAGGAATAGACAAGGGACACAAGAGATAAAGAACGAGATATAAAGCAAACAAATCGTATAGAGAGCGAAGTTGAATAAACTAAAGCTCCCCCTTAACATATGCTCCACATATTATCACCAAGTAGATTTGTTCACAAGGGACATCACACAATCACACAATCAAGCAATAAGAGAAAATATTTCATAACTTGTCAAAGTCCAAGAGAGAATCATAGATTTTCATTAATCTCTCAAAAATATTCTCACATTGCTAATGAATCAAGCACATAAGCAAAATGTGTGTGTGTGAATGCTTCTCACATATATAGTAGGAGTAATTGTGATATCAACATGCAAACTCTATCCACACCTATCCATCTAAAGCCTTTCCAAAAATAGGTCAAACCGATATTCATCAGGTTTTTGCTTTTAAAATGAATAGATATCAATATATGAGCGTGTGTGTGCATGTGGCTCGTTTTCCCGTTTTTATTTGTCAACCCGAGTTTTTTCACAATTCTCAATTATACATTAATAAGCCTTTTATTTTTCATTTCTTTTAGGCTTAGAATCAAAGATTTTTTTTTTATGATTCATTTCAACAGTTCTTTGATTTTACTAACAAAAACATATACTCCTCATGGCGGCTTTCACTCATCACAATGGCGTAGCCCTTTCCTACATTGGGTGGCTTCACAACCAAGGTGTGTAGCCCTTTCCATGAGGGTGCTCGTTGATTACTATGTAGTGCCGAAGCAAAATGGATACATACCATAGGTCATCTATCATGTACTTAACAATAAACTTCTAGATGCATCCATTATCTACACATATTCAACCACATATACTCAAAACCAAAAACATATAAGAGAAGCATTAGTGCATTTTTCAAAAATAAGATTTTCAAGCTCAAGTGCATGATCAAGAAACAATACAAGTTATTTGTTTAAGATCATTACTTCTCAAGTGAGTAGCTCTCAAAGATAATGATATTCAATTAAAGTTTTGCTCATCAAGCCATTCACAATCACACAAAGACATCAATCAACACAAATCATGCCAATGGACATTCTAAGAGTTTTAAACCTCTCTTTGTCCAAGGGCTTAGTGAACAAGTCCGCAAGTTGATTTTTAGTAGGCAAATGCTCTAGAGTAACAATAGAATGTTCAACTAGATCTCTAATAAAATGATGCCTAATGTCTATATGTTTTGTGCGGGAGTGTTGAACCGGATTTTTAGAGATGTTAATGGCACTTAAATTATCACAATAAAGTGTCATTTTTCCTTGTTCTATCTCATAATCCTTAAGGATTTGTTTCATCCAAAGTAATTATGTGCATACACTTCCGACCGCAATCATACATACAATAACACATATCATGATTAAGATCAATGTGAACAATTATCATCAAAAGATTCTGAAAGTTCTCAAAATACTCGAGGCGTGTTTATCAATATAAAGCTAGAGGGGGGGGTGAATAGATTTTAACTATTATTACCCAATTTTCGCATGCAAGTCAATTTTACGAAAATGCCCCTACTAGTCAAAAATACATACAAGTGTAATATAGTGCGGAATTTAAATAACACTTGATGTATACGTGGAAACCCAACCACTGGGAAAAACCACGGGCTGTATAGTGCGCCACACTCGGAACTCGAAATCACTAATTGAAATGAAGTTTACAACCTATGTAGACCTCGTCTAACACTCCGGTCTGTAACCCCTCACTTCTACCCAGCGGGCCTTTATTAGCAACCCTATTCCAATTTGCTTGAGGCCTAAGCACTCTTAGCCTCAAGACTTACTTCTCTATGAAGAGAAACAACCCTATGTGAATATGTATGAATATTCAATTAATGCAATAAGAGCTAGGGTACTCTAAATGCTTATCTAGGATGATGATATATTCAATTTAAATCAACCCTAGATATCAATTGCTAAATGACATGTCAAATAGCATAGATGATCATAGATTATAAAAACCTAGATATCTATCAAAAACAACACTCAATTAATTCATCACAAATAATCTCTTTTCTTGTATTTAACATATGATCAAAAACATACAAGTAATTTAAAAGAGATGGCTTGGTATTTAAAATACTACAATAAGATGAAATTAATCAAAATCTTACCAAGCAAGTTGTGATGATGCAAACCCATACATGGATGCACTCTATATAGACATAGGAGATGCAATATGAAATTTGATGCAAAAGGGGTTTGATTTGAGTGGTTAAAGATGAGTTCTTGATTTGATTTTCTCTCAAAATCTATCTTTGAAGATTAGGGTTATTAAGAGTCAAAGAACTAATTCAGATAATGAGAAAGTGTGATATTTATAGACATCAAGAACAGGGCAAGTGAAAAGACAATTTTGCCCCTGAAACGCACCGTTCGGCGGTTTCAATCGGCGGCCAGGCCGCCGATTACGACCGCCGAATTGAGCTCGTGAAGAACAGAGCATTAACGGCGGTTTCATTCGGCGGTATCGTGACCGCCGATACAACCGCCGAATCAAACCCGAGAGATTAAAATCGATCAGGTATGAACGGCGGTTTCGAACGGCGGTCGTGACCGCCGATCTTGACCGCATAATTGCTTCAGACCAATCTGGACTGAAACGGCGGTTTCATTCGGCGGCCAGGCCGCCGATAATAACCGCCGATCACCAACAATGGTGAAAACCAAGGAGAAGCCAAGGGCATTCTCCATAGGCGGTCTTCGCGCGAAACCAAGCACTAATTAGTGCAAGCGCGGACGTTTCCGAACAATGTCGGGAAACGAATTATAAGGCACATATACACACAACAAGATATATCAACCAAAGTGCTAGTGTGTAAAGTGACATGTGAAGAGATGCACATAAAAATAAGCAAGTATGCAATCATAGCAAGAATGCTAAGTGAGTGTGTGCTACTAAATCTCTTCAAAGAAAAACAAGCACAAGAGATTATACCTTTGGCGTGCTTGTATCTTGAGGTCATGGAAGGGCCTTTGATCTTCAACACTAATCACTTAGACTACCCTTACATTCAAAACCCCAACATGTGGTTTGACCACGAAATAAGCCAATCAACAAAACGGGAATCCTTACAGATTCTAAATGAGCAAATGTCAATGAGAACCATAAGAACACTATATTATTTCTCTAATATGACATGCTTCATGAAATAGTGCAAACAATGAGTTGAGAGATGAAAATTCAAGTAAGCAAGCAATGTGATATAGAGATACCTTTGCAAGCTATTTTCCATCAAATGTAAAGTCTTCACCCTTTTTATGAGTCCTCTTGGCTTGTTTGTCCTCATGACAACAAGTTGTTGATGTGTCGTTTCAAGAGACTATAGACTATGCATTTCAACTCAAACAACAACAAAAATTGACTTTCTCTAAAAGTCATAACATGATTGTTACCATATAGATATCATAAAAACAACTTCTCAAAAAGTTAATCAATAGATTTCGACCATCATAGCAAATATGTGAGATAGCTAAGTTCATGTCAAGTTATATAGAAACAAAGCTAGATAGCTAAGTTACTTAACAACTTGACACTAATCTTAAAGCTAACTCACATGTGCAATCTTACACTAATGGTAAGAACACTTACCCTTGGGTGCACTAACACATAAACCATCATGATCATTTCTCATGGCAATAGTATATCTAGAAGATAAAACATCAACAATCTTCTTTATAAAGATATTACTCATGTTAAACACATCATTATTGCCATCAACAAAAATATCATCAAGATTATGAATATGATCATGTGAAACACTCTTTTTCAACCAAATCTTCTTGACATTCTTCTTGACATGATTGTCATTAACATGCACAACATTCAAAGAGTTATCATTAGAAACATGTTTAGAAGAATGACTAGGAACATTTTTCACATCATACTTTTTAATCCAAGCTTTCCTAGTATGTTCCTTTACAAGATTATTGGCAATGTGCTTCTTGGTAGCTATGGAAGTGCTCTTCTTATGAGACACTTTGGTTTGTTTACCTAATCGACAAGGTTTACAAACACTTTCTAGCTTACTACCAAGACTAGGTAGACCTCTAACAATGCAACCTTTTTCAAGCTTATTTATACCCTTAAAGTTCATGTGGCCCAAACGTTGATGCCACAAATCAAGCTTGTTGCACTCATGTGCCATGTTGCAAGTTAAAGGGTCTATCTCAAGACAATAGCAATTGTCTATAGACCTTTTGACTCTTAGGACAACATTGTCCTTTTTATCAATTATTGTGCACACATCTTTGTTAAAGCTAACTTCTTTATAAATTTCACACAAGTGAGTAATGCTTATCAAGCTAGCTTGTAACCCATCAACAAACAAAGTGTTTCGAAGTTTAGGCAATCCGGGGATACAAATTGTTCCCTTGCCAAGAACTTGCTTTTTGGTACCATCACCAACAGTAACCCAACCTCCATCCTTTAAAACGAGATTCTTAAAGAACTCTTTGTTCCCAGTCATGTTCCTAGAGCAACCGCTATCTAGGTACCAAGAATAGGAGGAGCTAGCACGTAAAGCATATTGTGCAACATGACATTTAGATGTGTCTTTTTTCACATCTTTCACAACATGCCTCTCACTCTTACTTTTAACATGCTTTGACTCAATGTTAGGCTTTTTAACATGCACCTTGACCTCATTGGTCACATTTTCAAAAATATCAAACAAAGCATTATCGACTTTCTTATGCATAGTAGAGTGAGGCACAACACAAGATTTAGCAAGCAAGTCATCAACAACTTTTTCCACAACATGTTTTTCCAAGGTCTTCCTAGGTCTATTTCTATATCCATACATGGATGATTGCCTAGGTCCATTCAAAGACATATCATGAAAAGCATTATCAAGTTTGCATTTTCGAATATACTCAAAGCATCTAGGTTGAATATGTCCTATCATATTACAATGATGACAAATAGGAATAAATTTGAGAAATTTACCATTTGCATTTGCTTCCAACTCCTTTGGACTTCTCATAATTTTTCCTCTTTGAAATGCAACCCTTGATGCTCCACCTCTTGCATTTGAGGTTGTTGCTTCTTGATGCTTATGTTGTTGAGTTCTTCCATTGAACATCCTTGATGATGAAGAGGCACCTCTGGTAGCTTTCATAGCTTTACCTTGAGAGAGTGTACCTAAATTTGATTCAACGCTTGCTTTGACAAAAATAGATTTGTTAGATGAATGAGTATCCTTCTCATTGATATAACCCAAACCTCTTTTGTCACATGGATGCTTTCCACTTTTAATGAAAGTTTCAACTTTATTAGAACTAGATGACATCTTGCTAATCACCCTATTAGCCTCATCAAGTTTCTCACAAAGCATCCTAATTTCAATGGCATATTTTTCCGCTATGTCATCACTAAACATAACATCTTTACGTGATTTATCAAGCCATTGTTCATACTTTTTCTCTTGATTTAAATGCTCATTAAGTTTGGATTTAAGCACATTTTCAAGTTTCTTAGCATTAATAAGAGAACAATCTCTTTGCTCATTTCTTGCTTCAAGATACCAAGTCTATTATTGCTATCTCTTAGATTTAATTCTAGACTTAGGATCTTGTCTTTAAGTTCATTGAACTCCTTTGAGCCAAGATCATAATTTTCTAACTTCTTGTTGAGGGACATATTGACTTTGGATAAACGTTCATTTTCAAAAATAAGATCATCGATCTTTTTCTCATCTAAGTCAATATGATCAACAAAAGAAGCCACATAGGAACACACTTCCTTAATCATGATTATAACAAACAAAAACACTACAAAGAAAGGATCTATCTAAGTGCGTCTAGACACCCGCTCTGATACCAAATGAAATTTCCCTTAAGTAGTAGTGAAATATACCTAGAGGGGGGGTGAATAGGTATAGGCTCCAAATTCTTCCAATTTAAAAATAATGCGGAATATATCAATGAAAATACACACTTGATTATATTTGACAAATTAATTGATTTCACTTACACAAGAGTTAATCAATTTACAAGATATGCAATCAATGAAAGATATGGAAGATAAAGAAAAGTAAAAGCAAAAATGAACACAAGTGTTTTTACGTGGTAAAATCTCAAAGAGGAAACATCCACGGGTTGATACCACAACCACCGGCAAAGCAATCCACTATGTAAAAAAGGACTTACACACTCAAGCTATCACTCATGATATCCGCTCAAGCTATCAACTCCTAATCTACCCTCGGGCTAGTGAATCACCAAGCCTACTTCCTATCCGAGATGTGTCCTACACCTCTAGAAAGAAACTTCCTATCCAAGACGCTCACGTCTCTAGGAAGATTCCCTTGCTTAGCTATCTAGATCCAATGATCCTAGTCAAGCTTCTCTAGCTCAACCATCCGGAGTATAAAAACTCCTAGCTAAGACTTTTGCTTGCCTATCCGGATCCTCCCGACCCTAGACAAGACTTCCTTGCTCTATCCACAAAGCTTCACTCACTTTGCTAGAGACTTCAACCTAAAGCAAGGCTATGATCTAAGTGATGCAAATGATGCACACACAATCAAATTAAGCTAGATGATCAATCAAGCTCAATGTACATGTTCAATGATAGTCTAGAATATGCTTTCAACAATCAATCACAAAAGTATCTAGAAATCAAGACATGCAAATCAATAAGAACAAGGTATGAATATTCAATATATCACACTAAAAACCTAGTTCTTAGATCATGAAATAAAACATAGAAAATAACATGAAGCACATCACACATACATTTTCTAGAATCAATTTCATGATAAATCAAGTTTAGCACATATATGTTCAAGACAAATCACAAAGCTAAATCTCAATTAACAAATGATCAAACAACCCTAGCATGTGATCTAACATACTTCTCAACAAATTTCATCAATCAAATAGTAAGAATCAAGAGATGATCAAAGATGAAATTGAAAAAGAAGAAGTTGAAACAAACATACTGACCACGGACTGAAAATGGATCAACTGAGAAAAATGGCGAAGTCAGATGCCTCTGGAAATGCTTGGGGTTTGTAGCTCTCTTCAGGACCAACAATTTTGGTTTTTGAATCGATTGATTTCGAGTTCGTATGAGAGAGATACGATCAAAATACTAAAACTAAAATGTAGAAGATTTCTGCAGAATTTCGAAAATGTTCTTGAAGATCTTCAACTAGTGTGGAGGGAAGGAGATGAGTTTAAAAGGAGGGAAGAGGGAGATTTTTAGAGCAAATCCGAGCGTGCCACATCACCTCCCCGTGGGGGGAGCGTGGGGCCCACGGGAGCAGAGGGCTCCCTTGGCCGTGGGGCCCACGGCCTCCCTCACGGCCAGGCCTTGTGGCCTCACGCGCTCCAGACCACTCTCACGCGCTCCTTCGGTTCTTCAGCCCGTATCTTGGGCATCCGAACTCCGATTTTGAATCCGTTTTCGGATTACAAACCGTGACTCCCTCACTCACGATGAAGACTACACAAATTTAAAAATGGTTGAGAAATCATCTCGGAAAACGACGATGAAGTTAACTCAACGAATGAGAACGAAAAGTAGCGTAGTTACATCTTTTGGACTTGAAACCTTATGAATGAGTAACTGAAACGACCGGAAATTAATAAGGCATCATAATAGAACATATTCAAGTCCAAATACAAAAATACGGATACAAACAAACACAAATTCACACAAGCATGCTATATCAAAGAGATAGTCATAACGCATGCAATTCTACAATGTTTATCAATACAAGATCAATGCATGAGCATACTATGAGATGTGTGAATGTGTTATACCAAATGTTTGAACCATGATGTAGGGACACACATGTATGAATTGTGTGTGTGTGCGCTAACGCCTTGCAAGAGGATAGAAGTCAAGATTTACCTTTGACGTTTTTCACCTCTTGAAGACGACTTTTGCACTAGAAGTTGCTCTTCACTTTTTAACCTTCCTTTCTTCAAAGAATGTCCTAAGCAACAACTAATACACATATAGAGTGTTTTGCAATGGAATCAAGCCAATACAAATAGTGAACCTTACAGTGAGACTAAACCTAAGCTTGTTCATCCCATAGTTGCTCTTGAACTGATCGAAACTCTTCGGAAGAGTCGTCAGTATGATGCTCACTTGACTGGGTTCATCAATGGCCTCGCCATTGATCTCTGCCGTGTTGAAGTAGGATATCATGTTCAGGACATGTTCCAAAACTGATGTACCCTTCTTCATACGAGCGAGCATAGCGGAACGAACAGCTTCATGCCGCTTTTGCTCAGAGGGTTGCCCAAACATATCCTGCAATGACTCCATTATTTTGAATGCGGAAGTCATTGCTTCGTGCTTTGTGACAAGCACGTCTGTCATACTAGCCAACATATATGTTCTGGCCTTCTCATCAGATGAGACCCATTTATCGTATGCCTCACGAACTCTTTGTACGGCATGGGCAGTAGGCGCTGGAGGACATTCCTCTGTAAGCACAAACTTAAGGTCCTTGGTGACCAAAATTGCATTGATATTGTGTTTCCATTTAGTGTAGTTATCACCAGTTAATTTTTCATTGGCTATGATTTGTAAGAGTGCAGTTGACATGGCTGAAAAAACATAAATTAAGAATTCATTCAGTCATACATTCAAAACTTGCGCGAATGTTCGGCATAAAATTAAACATGATGCATGAAAATGTTTAATGAACAAGAACAACCCTAAAAAAAAAATGTTACTATGCCACGACAATCCAACATACCACAAGCAAGTGCCGCCTTAAGGTCGGTCAAATTCTTGCATGTTGGATCAAGACATTCTCAATCAAATGTTATACCAAAATAACTCTTATTCCTCTAACATTCAACCATCGTTTATTTCAGTCAGGTTTACAATTAACCAATTTAATTAAAACCTTGTGAGTGTAACCCATCATTTCAAATCTCTAGAGCTTAACTCGAGAATTGCCGCCTTAGGGTCGGTCAATCCCGAAATCCCCTCAGAAATCCTATCCGTTAGGAAGTCAACCTTCATATTGATTCTTATGGAAACCCTCCTTAGGGAGGAAGAAAGCAAAGTCGTCACGAGGCCCCACTCGAATCTCACGGTGTTGAACTAATGATGGAGACCGCGGGATATAATGTCATATATCCCTCTCCCACTCACTATTTTATAATTAGGGTTTTCTATAGTAGTTAATGCACCTAGATATTTACAAGATTAAACGGCTAACTTCAATCTAGTTGTCTAGCGCATTAACCTTTGTTTATTAGAATCTAATTCTAATTAACTAATAAATTGTTATGATTTTTAACTCTTTAAAAAAAATAATCTATTAGTAATAATTCTAATCTATGTAAACAATATACTAAGGCTAGAATTATTCAACATGTGTTACCAAGTTTTAACTATTAAAACTAAACACATTATTAGGCCCGTTAATAAATGGATTTAATCGAATTAATCTAATATTATTAAAAAGGCCCTATAAGTTAAACTAATTTAACTCTTAAAATAATAATAATAATTAATGAGAATTTACCATGTTTTAACTATTAAAACTAATCTCATCAATCTTTAGCCATTTATGTGTATTGCCCATTTTAATCACATGTATGATATATCAACATATATTTATGTGTAGGCACAACTAGTCTAAATGACATTTGTATGCATGGCAATGCTTAATCATCACATAATTAAAAGCATACATGAGTTGACCGAGTATCGTGGATTATTTAACCTACAATAATACGAATCTAATTACAAAATATACCCAAGGCATTCTCCTTGGTCTTCAAGTCTTTAGGGTTCTTATTTATTTTGGGCTTTTAACCAAGTCCAACTTGATAAAAAAAATTGTGACCCATCTCATGAATCAAACCTAAAGCCCAAAAATTGTGTCCAGTGAACAATTCCAGTGAACAGTGCCGTGTGACACAGTACCGCATGAACAGTGCCATCAACAGTACCGCATGAACAGTTCCAGTGAACAATGCCGCATGTTTCCGATCTCGCGCTTTTACCATTCGTCTTCTTCATTGGATTTCTTCTTACATATTTTATAACAAAATACATAACAGAAAAAATACAACAAAAATATAGCAGGAAACATAAATATTAAAATTACATCCCGGGATTAATATTACAAAAATATTACAACCTTTTAAAAAAGAATAACCCTAAATCCACGACACCATACAATTAACGATCAACTATGTTTTAAAATTAAATCATTCAATTAAAAAACAACATACAGTCAATTAAAATAGTGCCTACACATTCATACATATCAGGAGCATCGAAATCGATTCTCCTGTTCCAAAAAATTGGCTCTGATACCAATTGTTAGGACCTCGGTTTACCAATCTCGCAACAGAAGGTTTTTAAAAAATAATTATTTCATAAAGAAATACTGCGATTGATAAACCCTAGGATCTATTTTTCGGAACAGTAAAACAAAAGAATCAAAATCAAAACATATAAATAAAAGGGAAGAAACAATTTCTTCATACCTACGTAGGAGGCTCCTTCACTTTAATACGATATGCTCCTGATTTGAACCACTTGATCTTCCTCACTGTCTCCTAGAACTGGTAACAGCGTGTGGGTGACGCGCCCGAAATAGTTCTATCCACGGCGGCGCCAACAACTTGGTCCGCGCACGCGGGACAAAAACGCGACAGTTCTTTAAACTGTCGGTAAAATGATGGGGCGTGTGAATTTATCCACAAGCGCACGGATCGTTACGATCGCATAACGACAAGTACGGTTCGTTCCACAGGGAATATGAGGTACCTTTTATCGGTTCTAGTCTTATATATATTATATACTATTTACACTAAGTACAACATATTTACATGTAAGAAAAGTAAAGCACGGTGGAGGATGGCATGTAAGCAATTAAACTAGGATGCAAGAAAAGTAAAGGAGGATGGCAAGTAAGCAATTAAACTAACTAATAAGTAAATTAAACTAAGATGGCATTTTAACTAATTTACACTAACTAACTAACTAATTACCATCTAATGCAATGGTCTTGCAAAAGTGGTAATGAGAGATGGGATGTTGGGATATTGGTGTACAAGTGCAATCACCCAATCAATTAGTTGATTTCTATGGATTACCTAGGATAGTCTAAAACCTTTAATCAAGACACATACATCAAGAGTTATTCATGCATGGTCTAAATTGTATTACATGTTAATCAATTTATCAATTCAATCAACACATATATGAATTAAAGCTTAACATAGAAAATCAACAAATAGAATAGATAATATACAAAGTACACCAATTTCCCAACATCAATATTTAGTTACATAAAATAACTAAAGTGAAGTGGGTGTGGTGAGAATTAAGTTATACTAAACTAAACTAAGCTATACTAAGCTAATGGGAGGTAAAACTAAGCTATTGAGAGCTTTTGTGTGACTTTTGGATATTTGGGAGGTGTGTTTTAGGTTTACAAAGGATGTATTTATATAGGGAAATGATTTGGGGAAGGTTTGGATGAAAATATCTTCCAAGTCGGTCGTCCCGGCGGATTCAGAACCACTGGCCGGCGAGTTTGTGCCCGCCGTCGAAGCTCGCGGTGGAGAAGTTGAAGTCGGCAGTGAGTTTCTTCCTTCTGGACTACAAGTACTTTCCCGCTGCATGAAACCGCTGAGATTTGGCAAGCTTGAACGTTCTGGTTCGCGGGAGAATGGCCGCTGGAATGTTCTTGAAGCTTGAATGGCCATGGAAACTTGGAGGATTTGTTGGAGTTGAAAACCTTTGCATGGGAGGCTAAAAGTGGGTCAATTGTGACCACCGTGGAGTGGGCTTCTGATCTAGGTGGAGAACCGCTGGAAAAGTGGTCGAAAAACCATCTAAAATGGTCGGAGAAGATGCGGGTCAAGACCGGTTCGAGTTAGGTCGGTTCAGGTCTACCGGGTCGCGGGTCGACCCAGTTTGCTGAAGAAGACGACCTGGCGTCAGCATGACGTCAAGCGTGATGCGCACAGGGCCAAAACGGCGTCGTTTCCAGTGCTGACGTGGCTGTGCTGTGCTGCTTGGCTGGTGAATTACAATCAGCACCCTTGAGCTTTCCCTTATTCACAGAATCTTCAATAAAGTCATAAATTTTGCACTTTTGCCTCTGAATTGTCTAAAATGACAATTATGCCCCTGAACTTCCCTATTTACCTGAAACACTTATTTTATCCATTAAATACCCGGTTTTACCCGAGAACAAGCACAAAAAGATAGGAAAATGGAGCGCTAAATGTGAACATTTAGAGCGCAATTAGTGGGCGCATCACGGTATTCAGGAACCTGTATGGAAGAAGAAGAAGAGAAGAACACACCAAAACAACTCTTGTTATTTGTATGTCTTAGGTTAGGCCACGCAAAAAAAGAAAACTTAAAAAAATATATATATTTTTTCTTTTTGATTCTTGGTGCCGCACCCCACTTGTTTCTCTTCTCTTTTCGTGATTTTTTTTTTTTTTTTTTTTTTTTTTTTTTTGTTGTTGTTGTCAGGTCTATGATACCTAAAAATATATATCATATATATATATTATTTAAGAAACCAATGATATCTTTTAATTTAAAAACAAAATCTTTATTTTATTTTATTTTATTAATAGATATCTTCTAATTTGAATTTAAACTATTTAAATTCAAAATTGATATTTAATCAATTAAAAATATAAGATAATCATATTATCCCATTTTTCAAATATAAATATCAACTAACACCCTCCATCAATAATTAATTACATAATTAAATAATCTTATTATTTAATTGTCATAATCATTAAAATCATTAATTAAATAATCTCATTATTCAATTAGTTCCCGAATAGATATGTGTCACTTTCGTAACACAATTAATTGGACAATCCAATTAATTAACCATGACCCTTGTTACCTAAATCGATCGGGCTAGCAAGGGGACCTAATGGACCCACAGTATTTTGAGCTCCAATAATCCTTAGAAATAATTAATTAAACTCTTTAATTATTATTTCATGATTATTAACTTCGGTGTTATTCCACTAAAAACCCGAAGCTGAACTCTCTCAACTGTAGACGTTTTTACACAAACCAATAACTTTCGGTGTCCATCGATATAGCTATTACATATGGTATAATCCTCCACAAATAGTTCATAATTAGAGCTGGGTCATAATGTCCGTTATACCCCTCTAATTATATCTTTCCTTTAAGTACCATTGATTCTCTAATGAACAATAAATCCTAAATTCCTTACGGAATTAGGAGAGCGCTCATATTGTTCAAGCCCCGAATCAACCCTTAAGGGAACTACCATCTACTTCTTGCAAGAAGGAGTGGATTCTACTATTGTGTACAAACCTTCCCAGCCACAAGTCAAACCGCGATCCCAACATACGGAGCATATTGATCAGGAATGCAACTCCGACCTCACCCATGGTATATCAAAGACCACGATCTAACCTGAAGTAGTCGATAAGACACTCAGGATTAAGATCACCCACATATAGCCATCATTAGTTGATATATATGAATCTCATTGTTAAACGGATCTTAATGAGAGATTCATATAGATCATGGCCCAGTCCTATATGATCACATCATACAAGGTGCCTCCATTCTCATATCTCCATATGAATGATCTAGGATAGGATCACCGTACATTAAAAAATAGTCCGCACCTGTAGATTAACCACAAATAAAGTACCAATCTTTATTTGCTATCTACGGACTCTTTAGATTGCTCGTTTCAAACTGCATCCATCTATATATGACACTCATATACTCAGTTCGAAATTACATCTGGCAATCTTGGATGTTAAGTGCACATGTTATATATTTAAAGTATGACACAAAATGAATGAATATACTACTTCTTTTATTTATGTTCAAATCATATTTACAAATTACAAGCTTTAGGGCAAAAACCCCAACATAAGCATCCTAACTATGCTAGAAAATGCTAGATGATATTTTGATGCATATGAGAATGGTTTTTGAGTGTTAAAAATGTGTTCTTGATTTGATTTTATCTGAAAAGTCTCTTTTTGAAGTTTAGGGTTCTTAGAGTTAAAGAACATTAATTTAGAAAATGAGAAAGTGTGGTATTTATAGATATCAAGAACAGGGCATGTGAAAAGACAAATTTACCCCAGAAAATGCACGATCGACTATTTCAATCGGCAGCCAGGTCGCCGTTCACAACCGTCGAATTGAGCCCGAGAAGAACAGAGCATCAACGGCGGTTCGAAACCGCCGATTAAACCGCTGAAACAAACTCGAGATAAAAATCAATCAGGTACGAAACGACAGTTTCGTTAGGCGGCCAGGCCGCCAATCAAACCGCCAATTCACCAAAAATTGTGAAACCAAAGGAGAAACCAAGGGCATTCTCCGTAGGCGGTCTTCGTGCTAAACCAAGCACACATTTGTGCAAGCGCGGATGTTTCCGAACATATTCAGGAAACGAATTACAATACACAAAAACACACAACTAGATATATCAATCAAAGTGTTAGTGTGTAAAGTGACATGTGAAGAGTATACACACAAAGCAAGTATGCTAAGTGTGTGTGTGCAATCTAAATCTCTTCAACGAAAAACTAAGCACTAGAGATTATACCTTTGGCATGCTTGTCAACCTTGAGGACTTGAGAGGGTTTTTAAGTTTGATCATGAATCACCTAAGCTACCCTTACATTCAATCTCCAATATGTGGTTTGTCCACGAAATAAGCCAATCAAGATATGGGAATCCTTACAATCTCCCCCTTTGGCTGTTTCGTGACAAAACCACCACTCACATTGATCTTCACAAACATAATTGAAGCTACGAGATAATAAAGATATTCTACATTACAAAGAGATATAAAAATGTAAAAATCTTTAAGTCTTCAATCTCTTGTAGAACTATCAACCCTTCAAAACAAAATATTATACTTTCCAAAGCAAGAGTATGTGAGATGATCAAGTGAGAATAAAACAAGCATTTGCATTTAAGAATTTAAGCACAACATCATGCAATGTATGTGTATGCAATGCTCCCCCTCAATGGGTTACTCCCCCTCAATGTATATTCTCCCCAACATGCACAATTGCTACTACAATTTGTAACTCCCCTTACCACATTCTACTCCCCATTTTTGTCATGATATAGGGAAATAAGTAGTCCCCAAATGGGTCACTTCTAGCAAAGAGAGATAGTAGCATACAAGATATTTGCATAAACATATAAGTCACTTTATGCATCCTAATTAATTGGAGAGAAACAAGGAGATTTATTTGAAGAAAATGTGTGAATCAAAAATGCTTTGCATATAAGACATGTAGCATTCAAGTCCAAAATACAATGGTATTTGGCAAAGCAAATGACAAAGGTTTCTAATAAGAATTCAAACCAATTTCACCATTGTCATGAGTAAAGAAAAGAAATAGAGATTTCATTGATTTCAATTTAAGAGCAACTATATCCAACTTTATAAGCGAAACATGGCATAAGCGACTTTGCACCCTATTTGATTTTTCTGGGTGAGAAACCCGTATGATAGTAGCCATGTTCAACTAATAAAAAAAGAGAGACATTTGGAATTTAAATTCCTTTGAACGGATACAAGATCCTTTATTCATTTTTAGTCTCATAAGCTTTTTCACACAAGTTTTGCATTTTAAGAATATGCAATCATCAATTCATGCTTTTTCATTTGACATTAGCATATTATAAAAGAATCATCATGTCATGGAGATAACTATAGGTCATTCAAATCATACTTCCTATATAGATCTCCTAGTCCAAAAATGCATGTTTGAACATAAATATGACATGGATTGTAAACAAGCATAGTTCACACTCATTAAATAGAAAACATATATACATATGTGCAACCAAGCTTACTCAAGCAATTAAAAAAGAAGCATAAGTTTTTTCAAATTTTTGCAAGTGACAAGTATGCAAAATAGCTCTCTTTGCTTGAGTTCCCCATATGGGGTCAATCACCATCCTTCATCAATGAAGGTTATGAGGTCTTATGGACCTACCAAGTCCATTGGACTTAGTTGAGCCTATTAGAGACATATTTATCTCATAGCAAGCAGGTTCATCTTGTACGAACCTAGGGTTATAGATTGCGCAGCGGAAGGGTTTTAAAATTTTATGCAATCATAGACAAACCCATTTGTACAGTAATAATCAAATGCAACAAGAAGGAGATGAAAATTAATTTCATACCAGCATTGAAGGCTCCTTCACTTTAATACGATCTGCTCTTGATTTGAATCACAAGATTTTCCTGGCTATCACCTGGGATTGGTAACGGCGTGTGGGCACGTCATGGTACTCAGGAACCTATATGGAGGTTGAAGAAACAACACAAAATAACTCTTGCTTTGTGTATGGAGGATTCGGCCAAAACTTGAATTAAAATAAAAAATAAAAACCTTTTTTTTTTCTTTCTTTTGATGGCCGCACCCTATATCTGTTTCTTTTTTTTTTTTCTCTTCTTGCGTGAAAAATCTGTGTGTCTTTGTTAATTAGTTTCTTATAAAATATATATCATATATATCATTAAAATAAACTAATCAATTTTTTATTAAATCCTTTTAAAAGATATCTGATATCTTTTAATAGATATTAATAAAGTTTGAATTTAAACTTTTTAAATTCAAATTCAATATTTAATTAAAAATAAAATAAAATAATCACATTATCTTATCTTTAAAATTAAATATCAAAGAACACCCTCCAGTAATGATTAATTACATAATTAAATAATCTAATTATTTAATTAACATAATTATCATTTTCCATTAATTAAATAATCTCATTATTCAACTAATTCTTGATTAAAACACGTGTCATTTTTGTAACACAATTAATTGGACAATCCAATTAATTAACTGTGACCCTTGTTACCTAAATCGATCGGGCTAGCAAGGGGACCTAATGTACCCACAGTGTTTTGAGCTCCAATAATTCTTAGAAATAATTAACTAAACTATTTAATTAATATTTCATGATTATTAACTTCGGTGTTATTCCACTAAAAACCCGAAGCTGCACTCTCTCAACTGTAGACGTTTTTACACAAACTAATAACTCTTGGTGTCCATTGATATAGCTATTATATATGATATGATCCTCCACAAATAGTTCATAATTAGAGCTGGGTCATAATGTCCGTTATACCCCTCTAATTATATCTTTATATTAAGTACCATTGATTCTCTAATGAACAATAAATCCTACATTCCTTATGGAATTAGGAGAGCGCTCATATTGTTCAAGCCCCGAATCAACCCTTAAGGGAACTACTATCTACTTCTCATAAGAAGGAGTGGATTCCTCTATTGTGTACAAACCTTCCCAGCCACAAGCCAAACCGTGATTCCAACATACGAAGTTATTGACTAGGAATGCAACTCCGATCTCACCCATGGTATATCAAAAACCACGATCTAACCTGAAGGAGTCGATAAGACACTCAAGATTAAGATCACCCCTATATTGCCATCGCTTGTTGATATATATGTATCTCATCTTGTAACGGATCTTGGTGAGAGATTCATAGAGATCATGGCCCAATCCTATATGATCACATCATATAAGGTGCCTCCATTCTCATATCACCATATGAATAGTCTAGGTTAAGACCATCGTACATTACAGAATGGACCGCAGCTGTAGATTAACCACAAATGAAGTACCCAACTCTATTTGCTATCTACGGACTCTTTAGATTGCTCATCTCAAACTGAATAACTCTGTATATGACACTCATATACTCAGTTAGAGATTACATCCAACAATCTTGGATGTTAAGTACACATGGTATATATAAATGTATGAGATAATTTGAATGAATAAACTGCTTCTTTTATTTATGTTCAATTCACATTTACAAATTACAAGCTTTAGGGCAAAAACCCTAACAAGCTCCCACTTGCACTAAAGCATGTGAGACATGTCTTGTAAACCTAGACTCTCTAGGTGACCTGTAAACAGTTTAGCCGGTAAGGTCTTCGTAAATGGATCAGCAATCTGTACATCCTAACAGGATCAAATCCTGTCATGAATACACTAGCATATAGTTTCTCGTTTTCTGAAGATACTTGAGAATAGTCTTGATAGCAACCCAATGATCCAATCCTAGGTTGGATTGGTATCTGCTGGCTACTCCCACTGCGAAGCAGATGTCAATGTTCGGTCTCATGCATAACATAGCATACATGAGACTACCTACTGCTGACGCATAGGGAACATGTCTCATATCCTCAACTTCTTGAGGTGTCTTAGGACACTATTCCTTAGACAAGTGAACTCTATGCCTGGAAGGTAAATTACCTTTCTTAGAGTTCTGCATCAAAAATCGCATAAGAATCTTGTCGATATACGATGCCTGAGACAGTGTTATTCGTTTGTTCTTACGATCCCTTATAAGTTGGATCCCTAGAACATAACTCGCCTCTCCTAAATCTTTCATTTGGAATTGGCTAGCCAGCCAGCCCTTTACTTCCGATAATACCCCTACATCATTCCAAATTAGTAGGATATCATCTATGTAAAGAACTAAGAAAACTACCTTCTCGTCAATGATGCGCTTGTAGACACAAGGCTCATCAACGTTTTGCTCGAAGCCATAGGTTTTGATCACATCATCAAACCTTATGTTCCAAGATCTAGATGCTTGCTTAAGTCCATAAATGGATCTTTGCAACTTGCAAACTTTTTGCTCTTGATCTGGAGACACGAATCCCTCTGGTTGCATCATGTAGATGCTCTCTTCAAGATTGATATTCAAGAATGCGGTCTTGACGTCCATTTGCCAAATTTTGTAATCAAAATAGGCAGCAATGGGTAAGAGAATCCGAATAGACTTAAACATGGCTACCAGCGAGAAGGTCTCTTCATAATCGACCCCTTTTTTCTAGGAATAACCCTTGGCCACTAGCTTTGCCTTGAAGGTCTCTACCTTCCCGTCTACTCCTCTCTTTCTCTTGTAGATCCACTTACACCCTATGGGTTTCACCCCATCCGATAAGTCTACAAGTTCCTAGACTGAGTTAGAGTACATGGACTCCATCTCGAGATTCATGGCTTTAAGCCATTCCTCTTTATCAGGATCTTCCATTACATTCTTAAATGTCAATGAATCATTCACACTATCAGCAGAGACAACATCTTGTCCCTCACTTACACCCAAATAACGTTCAGGCTATCTCACAACCCTCTCACTATGCCTAGGTGGTAGTGTATACTGAATAGGAATCATCTGACTCTCAGATGTTAATGGATCAACAACTCTTGTTAACTGAGTACTGGTCTCACCAGGCTCCAACTCATTCAATACAATTTTAGAACGAGGTTTATGGTCACTAATATAGTTATCCTCAAGAAACGTTGCATTTGTCGATACAAATACTTTGTTATCTTCAGGACTATATAAGTATCCACCTCCGGTCTCCTTGGAGTATCCTATAAACAAGCAGACCACAGACTTGGGATCTAGCTTTCCAGTTCTGTTCTTCAGCACGTGTGCTGGACACCCCCGTATGCGGAAATGTCACAAACTATTTGTACAACCATTCCACAACTCTAGGGAAGTCTTAGGAACATATTTGGATGGTACTACATTCAAAATGTATGCCGCTGTTTGTAACGCATATCACCAAAAGGAATTTGGTAATTATGAGAAACTAATCATAGATCTTACCATTTCCATTAGGGTTCTATTTCTCCTCTCCACGACACCATTCTGTCGTGGTGTACCAGGAGCTATGAGTTGGGATATTATCCCATACTTAACCATAAAGTCTTCAAACTCTTAGTCAAGGTACTCACCTCTACGATCCGATCGTAGAGACTTGATAGTCTTTCCTAACTGGTTCTCAACTTCAGCTCAGAATTCTTTAAACTTTTCAAAAGTTTTTGACTTCCGTTGCATTAGGTAGACATATCTGTATCTCGAGTAGTCATCTATAAAGGTGACATAATACTTATAACCACCCCTTGCTTTAACATTCATCGGTCCACAAACGTCTGAATGTATAAGCTCAAGTGGTTCTTTAGCTCTAAGCCCTTTTCCAATAAAAGGTCTCTTGGTCATTTTACCTTATAAACAAGATTCGTAGACAGGTAAGGTGCCAACCTTTAACTCGCTTAAAGATTTGCTTTTAACTAGTCTGTTTATCCGGTCAAGGTTAATATGACCAAGCCTTAGATGCCAGAGATACATTTCATTTTCTGCATAAATCTTATGTCATTTAGTTTTTGGTTTTTCAACCTTAAACATTTCGGTGTTGAGCAGTGTTGTATGTATTAACGGTCTTAACACATACAAATTGTTTTCATTAATTCCTGAACAAATATTTAGACCATTCTTTGAAATAATAACTGATTTATTATCAAAAGAAACAGAATATAATTGTTCTAACAAATTAGAAACGGAAATTAAATTCCGTGTAAATCCAGGAATGAAAAATACATTGTCCAACAATATAAAATTATTATTACAAAAACGCAGTCTAATTACGCCCACTGCTCGTGCCGACACGACATCCCCTGACCCCACACGCATAGAGAAGGCTCCCTCCTCAAGTTGTGTCCAAGAATTAGTCCACTGTAAAGAAGAAAAAACATGGTTAGTGGCCCCCGAATCAACTATCCAAGGTGAAGAATCATCTTCCACTAAACACGACTCAAGAACAAGTAAATCATATTTACCTTTCGTTTTCTTCTTCTTGGCTACCTCCTCTAGATACTGAGGATAATTTCTCTTCCAGTACCCGACCTTGTCGTAATGGAAATATTTTCCCTTGCTCTTGTCGATGGAGTTGCCTTTTTTTTTTTTTTTTTTTTTTTTTGTTCTGGGCTTTCTTGGGTTTGGGCTTACCCTTCGCCTTCCCAGCAGACCTCTTCCTCTTCTTATTATTGGAGGAAGATGGTTCGGCAACATTTGCCTCACCGGTCTTGCCCTTGCTGTCTGTAGTCAAGGACTCAAAGGTAGTGAGCTCATTGAGCAACTGTGTGAGACTGAACCTAAGCTTGTTCATCCCATAGTTGCTCTTGAATTGATCGAAACTCTTCGGAAGAGTCATCAGTATGATGCTCACTTCACTGGGTTCATCAATGGCCCCGCCATTGATTTCTACCGTTGAAGTAGGACATCATGTTTAGGACATGTTCCCGAACTGATGTACCCTCTTTCATACGAGCGAGCATAGCGGGACGAACAACTTCGTGCCGCTTTTGGTCAGAGGGTTGCCCGAACATAGCCTGCAATGATTCCATTATTTCGAATGCAGAAGTCATTGCTTCTTGCTTTGTGACAAGCACGTATGTCATACTAGCTAACAGATATGTTTGGGCCTTCTCATCAGATGAGATCCATTTCTCGTATACCTCACGAACTCTTTGTGTGGCATGGGCAGTAGGCGCTGGAGGACATTCCTTCGTAAGCACAAACTTAAGGTCCTTGATAACCAAAATTGCATTGATATTGTGTTTCCATTTAGTGTAGTTATCACCAGTTAATTTGTCATTGGCTATGATTTGTAATAGTGCAGTTGACATGGCTAGAAAAACATAAATTAAGAATTCATTCAGTCAGACATTCAAAACATGTGCGAATGTTCGGCATAAAATTAAACATGATGCATGCAAATGTTTAATGAACAAGAACAACCCTAAAAAGTGTTATTACGCCACGACAATCCAACATACTACAAGCAAGTGCTGCCTTAAGGTCGGTCAAATTCTTGCATGTTGGATCGAGACATTCTCAATCAAATGTTATACCAGAATAACTCTTATTCCTCTAACATTCAACCATCGTTTATTTCAGTCAGGTTTATAATTAACCAATTTAATTAAAACCTTGTGAGCGTAACCCATCATTTCAAATCTCTAGAGCTTAACTCGAGAATTGCCGCCTTAGGGTCGGTCAATCTTGAAATCCCCTCAGAAATCCTATCCGTTAGGAAGTCAACCTTGGTATTGATTCTTATGGAAACCCTCCTTAGGGAGGACGAAAGCAAAGCCGTCATGAGGCCCCACTCGAATCTCATGGTGTTGAACTAATGATGGAGACTGTGGGATATAATGTCATATATCCCTCTCCCACTCACTATTTTATAATTAGGGTTTTCTATAAATATTAATGCACCTAGATTAAACTAGATTAAACGGCTAATTTCAATCTAAGCGTCAAGTGCATTAATCACAAATTATTAGAATCCTATTCCAATAACTAATTAACTAATTCGATTTTTAACTCTTAAAAAACTAGTTTATTAGTGATAATTCTAATCTATGTAAACTATTTACTAAGACTAGAATTATTAAATGTGTATTTACCAAGTTTTAACTATTAAAACTAAACACATTATTGGGTCCAATTATTATTAGGGGCTTAATCGAATTAATCCTAATATATATAAAGGACCCTACTAATCTAAGTAATTAAACTCTTTAATAAAAAAATTAGTGATTAATGAGAATTACCAAGTTTTTTCACCTAAAAACTAATCCCATTAATTTATAGCCAATTATGTGAATTACCCATTTTAATCAAATTAAAAAAAATTAAACACATAATATAGATGGCTATAATGCATGTATGACATATCAACATATATATGTGTAGGCACACCTAATCTAAATGATACGTATATGCATGGCAATGCTTTAATCATCTCATAATAAAAACATACATGAGTTGACCGAGTACAATGGGTTTACTAATTTAAAAAAAATATCTAATTACAAAAGTTGTCCAAGGCATTCCCTGGTCCTCAAGTAATTCCAATATTCTTCAAGTTTTTGTCTTTTGCTTCTAATGGGCTCTTAACCAAGTCCAACTTGATTAACTCTAATATTTTTAATGGTGATCCATCTCATGAATCATAAACTAAGGCCCATATGTTACACTTAACATTTATTGGAGGCCTAAGTTATTAATAAAAATATTTCAGCCCATTCATGCTTCTGAATACGTAAACCCTAGCGTCACGAACACTCGGCCTTGCGCTTTCGCACGTAGCCGTCGTCCGCACTAGAGGAGGTGTGCGCAACACCATACGCCAAAACGCACGCCACAACACTTGCGCCATAGTGCGCTGCTGCCTGTTTGTGCGTATGTGCAACACTTGCACACATCAACAAAATGTTGGTGCAGCGTGTGCCTTGCAATACTTGCAACGTGTGCCTTTGTGCTGTGCACATCTGATGTGCACATGCTGCACACATGCACAACAATTGTGCTTCGCAGCAGTGCGTTGCGCAACACTTGCGCGAGCTGCATGTTTGCATATCAGATCCGTTCAGCAGCCTGCTAGTGTCTGTCTTCCGGATCGTCTTCGAATCTTGTTCTTTGTAAACGGTTACATAATCATATTACAAGTATAGATTTACAAAAAACGATTACATCGGAAAAAAAAAAAAAAAAACTAATTATTACAACCCGAAACAAATATTACAGCAGAAATTACAACCATTCAAAAAAAAACTTAAACCCATTGTACCATACAATTAACGACCAACCATGTTTATAATAAATAAATAAAAAATTATAAACATCATACTATCATTAGAAAGTGCCTACACATTCATACATGCAATCAGGAGCAATCGAATTCGATTATACTGTACAAAAATTGGCTCTGATACCAATTGTAGGAACCCAGGGTTACAGATTGCGCACGGAAGGGTTTTAAAATTTTATGCAATCATAGACAAAACCATTTGTACAGTAATAATCAAATGCAATAAGAAGGAGATGAAAATTAATTTCATAACAGCGTTGGAGGCTTCTTCACTTTAATACGATCTGCTCCTAATTAATTTCAACCACAAGATCTTCTTGGCTATCACCTGGGATTGGTAACGGCATGTGGGCACGTCACTGTACACAGGAACCTGTATGGAGGTTGAAGAAACAACACAAAACAACTCTTGCTTTGTGTATGGAGGATTCGGCCAAAACTTGAATTAAAATAAAAAATAAAAACCTTTTTTTTTTTCTTTCTTTTGATGGCCGCACCCTATATCTGTTTCTCTTCTTTTCTCTTCTTGCGTGAAAAATCTGTGTCTTTGTTAATTAGTTTCTTATAAAATATATATCATATATATCATTAAAATAAACTAATCAATTTTTTATTAAATCCTTTTAAAAGATATCTGATATCTTTTAATAGATATTAATAAAGTTTGAATTTAAACTTTTTAAATTCAAATTCAATATTTAATTAAAAATAAAATAAAATAATCACATTATCTTATCTTTCAAAATTAAATATCAAAGAACACCCTCCAATAATGATTAATTACATAATTAAATAATCTAGTTATTTAATTAACATAATTATCATTTTCCATTAATTAAATAATCTCATTATTCAACTAATTCTTGATTAAAACACGTGTCACTTTCGTAACACAATTAATTGGACAATCCAATTAATTAACCGTGACCCTTGTTATCTAAATCGATCGGGCTAGCAAGGGGACCTAATGGACCCACAGTGTTTTGAGCTTCAATAATCCTTAGAAATAATTAATTAAGCTCTTTTATTAATATTTCATGATTATTAACTTCGGTGTTATTCCACTAAAACCCGAAGCTGCACTCTCTCAACTGTAGACGTTTTTACACAAACCAATAACTCTTGGTGTCTATTGATATAGCTATTACATATGGTATGATCCTCCACAAATAGTTCATAATTAGAGCTGGGTCATAATGTCCGTTATACCCCTCTAATTATATCTTTCCATTAAGTACCATTGATTCTCTAATGAACAATAAATCCTACATTCCTTACGGAATTAGGAGAGCGCTCATATTGTTCAAGCCCCGAATCAACCCTTAAGGGAACTACTATCTACTTCTCACAAGAAGGAGTGGATTCCTTTATTGTGTACAAACCTTCCCAGCCATAAGCCAAACCGCGATTCCAACATACGAAGTTATTGATCAGGAATGCAATTCCGATCTCACCCATGGCATATCAAAAACCACGATCTAACCTGAAGGAGTCGATAAGACACTCAAGATTAAGATCACCCATATATAGCCATTGTTTGTTGATATATATGAATCTCATCTTGTAACGGATCTTGGTGAGAGATTCATATAGATCATGGCCCAATCCTATATGATCACATCATATAAGGTGCCTCTATTCTCATATCACCATATGAATAGTCTAGGTTAAGACTGTCGTACATTACAGAATGGACCGCAGCTGTAGATTAACCACAAATGAAGTACCCAACTCTATTTGCTGTCTACGGACTCTTTAGATTACTCATCTCAAACTGAATACCTCTGTATATGACACTCATATACTCAGTTAGAGATTACATCCAACAATCTTGGATGTTAAGTACACATGGTATATATAAATGTATGAGATAATTTGAATGAATGAACTACTTCTTTTATTTATGTTCAATTCACATTTACAAATTACAAGCTTTAGGGCAAAAACCCCAACATGTGTTACCAAAACCAATTTCACCATTATCATGAGTAAAGCAAAGATATAGAGATTTCATTGATTTCAATTTAAGAGTAACTATATCCAACTTTATAAGCGAAACATGGCATGAGCGACTTTGCAACCTATTTGAATTTTCTAGGTGAGAAACCCGTATGATAGTAGCCATGTTCAACTAATAAAGAAAGAGAGACATTTGGAATTTAAATTCCTTTGAATAGATACAAGATCCTTATTCATTTTGAGTCTCATAAGCTTTTTCACACAAGTTTTGCATTTTAAGAATATGCAACATCAATTCATACTTTTTCATTTGAGCATGTTATATGAATTTCATGCTTTTTCATTTGACATTAGCATATTATAAAAGAATCATCATGTCATGGAGATAACTATAGGTCATTCAAATTATACTTCCTATGTAGATCTCCTAGTCCAAAAATGCATGTTTGAACATAAATATGACATGGATTGTAAACAAGCATGGTTCACATTTATTGAATAGAAAACATATATTATACATATGTGCAACCAAGCTTACTCAAGCAATTAAAAAAGAAGCATAAGATTTTTTAAATTTTTACAAGTGACAAGTATGCAAAATAGCTCTCTTTGCTTGAGTTCCCCATATGGGGTCAATCACCATCCTTCATCAATGAAGGTTATGAGGTCCTATGGACCTACCAAGTCCATTGGACTTAGTTGAACCTATTAGAGACATATTTGTCTCATAGCAAGCGGGTTCATCTTTTCTAATCCACTTAGGTGAAACAATTTTCTTCCTAGTGGTCAAAGGTTCTAGAGATCTAGATGTCATAGAATCATGTAAATGAATTTCTTCCTTCCTATGAGCGTGCATTCTAGCTCTAGCCTTCTTCTTCTCAATCATGCTTTTAACTCTACACATTTTAATGTAATGAAAGCACTTTGGTCTAATATGACCATCAATACCATAAAAATGACATGTAGGGATAAAGTTAGGAATCATACCATGTCCTTATGCATGCATAGGAGCCTTCCCATGTCTTTGTGGTTGTCTTGGTAGTTGGATAAGATCTCTCATTCTTTGTTGTTGACCAAGACTTGGTTGCTTCCTTGGTTGAGTTTGCATGATTGGTCTCTTCCCTTGATGGATTTGAGGTAGAGAGAAGTTAGTATGAGGAACTTTTTGAGCTTGAGGTTGCCTTCTTGAAGCTACCTTCACTTGTGCACTATGAAAGGATTGTCCTAGATCAATCTTCTTCCTAGGAGTTTGCACCGGTGAAGCCTCTTTCTTGCCTAAGCTCTTGACAAACACAGTCTTGTTAAGAGTGGGAATCTCATTGTCATCTTCAAAGCCAAGACCTCTCTTGTCACAAGGGCTCTTTCCAACACCAAGCATGTGGTCAATCTTCTTGGTGCTTGAAGCCATCCTAGTCAATGACTCTTTAGCTTCATCAAGCTCTCTCTTCAAACGCTCTTCATTCCTTTTAGACAAAACTAGCTCATCTCTTAGCTTGTCTTCAATCTTCTTGGATCTTTCCACTTGTTCACTTAAGTGGTCAATATAAGCTGAAAGGTCTAGATTCTCTTCACTCAATCTTCGAATTTCTTTCTTGTTCTTTAATCTAGAACTCTCAAACTTGACTATATAGTCTTGAAGATCCAATTTCTCCACATTTCCATTTGTGGAGTTAGATGAGGAGTCATCATCACCCGAGTCATTTTCCTCTTGACTCTTTTCCTCTTCTTCATGGTAGGAGATTGGAAAGGCAAAATAATTATTCTCACAATCATTCAAGCTTGAAGGACTTTCTTCAACTATTTTCACTTTATTGTCCCGCTTGTGAGAGCTAGCAAGCGCCAAAAATTTGGCCACAACCTCTTCATCACTTGAAGAGTCATTTGAAGTGGCGGCCATATCCTTTCCTATTCTACCATTCTCCAAGTTTGCACATTCCTTGGAGATATGCCCGAATCCTCCACATTCGTAGCATTGAATCTTCTCTCTTGAAGACCTCTCATTGTTTGGCTTGACATTCTTGATGGTGGTCTTCTTCTTCTTGAAGTTATCCCCCTTGGAGCCATAACCACTCTTTTGTAGATTCAAGAACTTCTTGAATCCCTTGGCAATGAGTGCCATGTCTTCATTTGAGTCATCCTCCTCCTCTTCCACCTTGGAAGTTTTCAAGGCTAGATTCTTTTTCTTTTTAGGAGGTGAGGTGGTAGCCTTTCTTGATTCATAGGCTAGAAGTTTTCCAATGACTTCACTCAGCTTCATTTCCTTGTAGGTGTCATTTTCTTCTAAAGCCGTCACTTTGGGTTCGAAACTCTGGGGAAGTGATCGCATGATCTTTTACTTTATTCTTCTATCCGAGTAAGGATTACCGAGTTGGTGACTTTGGTTCACAATATCCATTAGCCTCACTTGGAAGTCATTGAATTGCTCGTGCTCTTCCATCCTAATGGTCTCAAACTGAGTTTGGAGGACTTGGAGCTTGGAGTCCTTAACTACCTCGGTTCCTTCATGTGCAACTTCTAGGATGTCCCATGCCTCTTTGGCAATCATAGTAATTTGAATCAGTTTGCACTGATTTTCACTCACTGCACATCGGATGGCATGTATAGCTTTGTTGTTCCACATGGAGTCAACAAACTCTTGAGGACTCCACTGTGCCTTAGGCTTGAGAACCTCTTCTCCTCCATCCATTGGAGTCATCATAGGTGGAGCATATCCATCTTCAACCGCCATCCATGCCCTATCATGGATTTGGCATAAGTATGCTTCCATATTCCCCTTCCATGAGGAGTAATTATTGCCGGTGAGCAACGATGGCCTCACGCTCGACGCTCCCTCTTTGCTCATCCCAAAATCACTCATAGTGTTTGGATGAATGCAAATGAAATGAATGCAAAATGTATGAAGAAATCAAACAATCACACAAAATGCAAAACACACCAATAATGAGCAAGGATCACCTAAGTATATCTAGGAACCCGCTCTGATACCAATTGAAACAAATAATGCACGGTGTGTATAAAATTATCTAAAGGGGGGGGGGGGGGGGAATAGATTTTAACCCTTATTACCAAATTTTTGCGATTATTCAATTTACGAAAATACCCCAATCTAGTCACACAATATAGCAAGTGTAATATGGTGCGGAATGTAAATAACACTTGATATTTACGTGGAAACCTTTACGGGAAAAACCACGGGCTAATAAGTGCGCCACACTCGAACCTCGAATCCACTAAATGTGTTAACGATTACAACCTAATCCCGGTCTATAATCACACACCTACCTAATTCTGGTATAAGTGGACCTAGTCCAATTGCTTGCGATTTAAGCAACCTAATCCCGGTCACAACACAAGACTTAGTTCTCTAAGAAGAGATAATACAACCTAAGTGAATATATGAAATATTCAAAATGCAATAAGAGCTAGGCAACCCTATATGCTTATCTAGGATAAAAATATGTCAATTAACACAATCCTAAATATCAATAGCTAAATGACATGTCATAAAGCTTAGCTAATCAAAGATTAAACAACCTAGATATAGCTATCAAAATACAGCACTCAATCATATCAACATAACAATCTCTATTTTGTATCTAGAATATATTCTAAGAACATACAAATAATATAAGAGATGTCAATGATAAATAAAACACTAATTATATATGATAATAGTGAAGAACTTACCAAAGAATGTGTGTTGACCAAAATCTATGCAAGCAAGCATCCTAACTATGCTAGAAAATGCTAGATGATATTTTGATGCATATGAGAATGGTTTTTGAGTGTTAAAAATGTATTCTTGATTTGATTTTCTCAAAAGTCTCTCTTTGAAGTTTAGGGTTCTTAGAGTTAAAGAACATTAATTCAGAAAATTAGAAAGTGTGATATTTATAGACATCAAGTATAGGGCATGTGAAAAGACAAATTTGCCCCTGAAAACGCACGATCGGTGGTTTCAATCGGCGGCCAGGCCGCCGTTCACAACCGCCGAATTGAGCCCAAGAAGAAAAGAGCATCATCGGCGGTTTCATTCGGCGGTTTCGAAACCGCCGATTAAACTGCAGAAACAAACCCAAGATAAAAATCAATCAGGTATGAAACAGTGGTTTCGTTCGGCGGCCAGGCCACCGATCAAACTGCCGATTCACCACAAATGGTGAAACCAAAGGAGAAGCCAAGGGCATTCTTTGTAGGCGGTCTTTGTGCTAAACCAAGCACACATTTGTGCAAGCACGGACGTTTCCGAACATATTCGGGAAACGAATTACAAGACACAAAAACACACAACAAGATATATCAATCAAAGTGCTAGTGTGTAAAGTTACATGTGAAGAGTATGCACACAAATGCAAGTATGCTAAGTGTGTGTGTGCAATCTAAATCTCTTCAATGAAAAACTAAGCACTAGAGATTATACCTTTGGCGTGCTTGTCAACCTTGAGGACTTAAGAGGGTTTTTAAGTTTGATAATGAATCACCTAAGATACCCTTACATTCAATCCCCAATATGTGGCTTGTCCATGAAATAAGCCAATCAAGAAATGGGAATCCTTACAGTTGCACATGAGGGAACCAAAGTTGTTAAGGACTCGAAGCTTCAAGTTCTCCAAATGCAATTCGAATTGCTTAGGATGGATGAGAACGAATGCTTCAATGAGTTCGAAGTAAGGTTGATGGACATTGTGAACCAAAGTTATCAACTTAGTGACCCGTATTCGGATAGGAGAATCAAGCAAAAGATTATGAGATCTCTCCCCGATAGATTTGAGTCTAAGGTGACGGCTTTAGAGGAGAATATCACTTACAAGGATATGAAGCCGAGTGAGGTGATAGGGAGGCTTCTAGCTTATGAGTCTAGGAAGGGTCTTACCTCCACACCTCCTAAAAAGCAAAAAGGGAATTGCTTTGAAAGCCTCCAAAGATGTGAAGGAGGAGAATGATGACTCGGACGAAGAAATGGCGTTGTTGATGAGAAGGTTCAAGAAATTCTACAAGTCCGAGAAGAAAGGTTTCGGATCCAAGGGTCAAGTCTTCAAGAAAAAAACTCCATTCAAGAAGTTTGAGCCTATGCAAGAGAAGACCGAAAGGAAAGGGATCCGTTGCTATGAATGTGGTGGGATAGGCCACTTTGCCCCCGAATGTGCTAATCACATTAACAAGAAAAAGGGTAAAGTGATGGCCGCCACATGGAGTGGAAGTGATGACTCTAATGAGGGAGATGAATCTTTGGATGATGAAGAGCTCATGGCTAACTTCATAGCCTTTGCCTCTTCTCACAAAAGCAAAGGTTCTAGTGAAGAAGAGAATGAGAGTCAAGAAGAAATTGACTCAAGTGATGATGGCTATTCATATCACTCCACTAATGAAAAAGTGGACAAGATGGATCTTAGAGACTACATGGTCAAGTTTGAGAATCCAAGGTTAAAAAATAAGAGAGAAATTATGATATTGAAGGAGGAAAACCTAGAGCTCTCAACACATATAGATCAATTAAGTGAAGAAGTAGTGAGATCCATATCAAATGAAGATAAGCTAAGAGAGGAGTTAGTCTTATCTAAGAGGAATGAAGAAGGTTTGAAGAAGGAACTTGATGAAGCTAAAACATCATTAGCTAGGATGGCTTCTAGCACCAAAAAGCTTGATCATATACTTGGTGTTGGAAAGAGTCCGTGTGACAAGAGGGGTCTTGGGTATGAAGATGGTAAGAAGATCTCAACCTCTAACAAGGCTGTGTTTGTCAAGAGATTAGGCTACAAAGAAGCTTTATCGGTGCAAACTCCTAGGAAGAAAATTGATCTAGGATAATGTTCAAATAGTGCACAAGTGAAGGTGGCTCCAAGAAGGCAACCTCAAGCTCAACCTACAAGAACTCTTCAAGCTAACTCTTTTCAACCAATGGCTCACAAACGAAATGGACCAATCATGCAAGCTATACCTTGGAAGCAAGCTAGACCGGTTCAACAACGAAGATGGATTAAACCCACTCAACCACAAAGACATGGGAAAGCTCCTATGTACACACAAGGACAAGGTATGATTCCTTATTTTATTCCTACATGTCATTTTTGTGGTTTTGATGGGTCATATTAGACCAAGATGCTTTCGTTATATTAAAATGTGTAAAACTAGAAGCATGATTGAGAAGAAAAAGAAAAGAGCCATGATGCATGTTCCTAGGAATGATAATATTGATTTGTATGATCCTAGGACATCTAGAGCCCATGTACCAAAGACCACAAGGAAAGAAAATGTGTTACCTATGTGGATTAGAAAGAATGAAAATGTATGCCATGTTACTGAAATTGCCTTAAAGGCTAATTCTTCTAATTTTTGGTATTTGGATAGTGGGTGCTCTAGGCACATGACGGAAAACAAGAGTTTCTTCGAGACTCTTGTCATGGATGAAGGAGGATGTGTCACCTTTGGTGATGGATCTAAAAAGAGAGTCATAGGGAAAGGAACCATTTCCATTCCCGGATTACCCTCCTTATCCAATGCTTTATTTGTTGATGGCTTGAAAGCCAATTTGATAAGCATTTCACACCTTAGTGATGAAGGATATTCCGTCTTGTTTAGTAAAGATGATTGCTCTATCCTTAAGCCTGATGGACAAACCTTGTTGAAAGGTATAAGATCTAGCGATAATTGCTATTGTCTTGAAGCTAGAATAATCGCAAACAATGTGTCCATGGATGAGCAAATAGAGTTGTGGCATGAAAGACTTGGCCACATGAACTTTAGGGATTTAAGAACCCTTGGAAAGTTCAATTGTGTGCTTGGCCTCCCTAAGCTTGGGAAGAAAGCCAATGGTGTTTGTGGACCTTGCCAACAAGGAAAACAAACCAAGAGCATGCACAAAAAAGGGCAAGTATCTCACCACCAAGGAGCCCCTAGAGCTTTTCCATATGGATCTTATGGGTCCAATGGAAACTGAGAGTTTAGGTGGAAAGAGATACATTTTTGTTTATGTAGATGATTTCTATAGGTTCACATGGACATATTTTCTTAGAGAAAAATCTGAAACTTTTGAGAAGTTTAAAATGCTTTGTACTAAAATACAAAATGAAATGAATTCTAACATTAAAAGCATTAAACGAATTAGCAGTGATCATGGGAGAGAGTTTGAGAATGTCCTATTTGAAAGCTATTGCAATAGCTTAGGGATCTCCCATGAGTTTTCGGCTCTTAGGACACCTCAACAAAATGGAGTTGTTGAGAGGAAGAATAGGGTCCTTCAAGAGATGGCCTGTGTGATGTTTCTTAGCAACAATGTCCCTAGGAACCTATGAGCCGAATCCGTTAATACGGCTTGCTATATAGGGAATAGAGTTTTCCTAACACCCGGATCTAGGAATACCTCCTATGAGTTATGGAAAGGTAGGAAGCCAAATGTTAGCTACTTCCACACCTTTGGAAGCAAATGATACATTTTGAATGACCGTGATCAACTTGGCTAGTTTGATACTAAGAGTGATGAGGTTATATTTATTAGTTATGCCTTGAATAGTAGAGCCTATAGAGTTTTCAACTTGAAGACTCGAACCGTCATGGAATCATCCAATGTGGTCATTGATGATACAAGGCTCAAGTCTAATAACTATGAGGAGAAGGTAGTTTTAGATGATGACTCTCCTTTGGAGAATGTTGTGGAGACTCCCAATGTTAGGACGTCCAATGGTAATAATGAGGACACACAACCTCTTAATAGAGTTCCTCTCTTGGACTCTAATAAACCCGCTCCATTTGTTAAAAGACTCTATAACAAAGATCATGTTATTGGAGATGTGAATGAGGGTGTTAGGTCTAGGCGTCAAATAGCTAATCTCATTAGCTTTACATGCTACACCTCTCAAATAGAACCCAAAAAGGTTGATGAAGCCTTAAATGATGAATTTTGGGTTCTTGCCATGCAAGAAGAGCTAAGCCAATTCGAAAGGAATGAGGTTTGGACTCTATTCCTGAGCCTAAAAGCACACATGTCATAAGCACCAAGTGGATTTATAGGAACAAATCCAATGAGGATGGCAACATAGTGCGTAACAAGGCAAGACTTGTTGCACAAGGGTACTCTCAAATTGAGGGTATCGACTTTGAGGAGACATTTGCTCCCGTTGCCCGTTTAGAGTCCATTAGGCTTCTCTTGTCCATATCTTGTATTCACAAGTTCAAATTACACCAAATGGATATCAAGAGTGTCTTCCTAAATGGCTTCTTGCATGAGGAAGTGTTTGTTGAACAACCCAAGGGGTTTGTGGATGCATACCACCCCAACCATGTCTATCGCCTTAAAAAGGCTTTGTATGGGTTGAAACAAGCACCGAGGGCTTGGTATGAACACCTCACTCAATTTCTTATTGACAACGACTACACAAAGGGTAGTGTTGACAAGACCTTGTTCATTAAGAGAAACAAAGATGAGTTATTTATAGCTCAAATCTATGTTGATGACATTGTTTTTGGCTCCACCAACAACACCAAAGTCCAACAATTTGTTGATGTTATGTCTCATGAATTTGAGATGAGTCTTGTTGGTGAGCTTAGTTACTTCATAGGTTTACAAATTAGGTAATTAGATGATGGAATTTTTATTACCCAAGCCAAATATGCAAAAAACCTAGTGAAGAAGTTTGGTCTTGAAAATGCCAAACATTGTGATACACCCATGAGTACCACTTTGAAGCTTAGCAAGGATGCAAGTGGAAAAAGTGTGGAACAAACTCTATATCGGGGCATGATAGGTAGCTTGCTTTATTTGACTGCAAGTAGGCCCGATATCTCTTTTAGTGTGGGTGTGTGTGCTAGGTACCAAGCAGATCCTAAGGAGTCTCATCTCTCTTCCATTAAGAGAATCATTCGCTATGTGAATGGGACATCCAACTATGGGATTTGGTACTCTTTTGATACTAATGCTAGTCTTGTAGGCTTTAGTGATACAGATTGGGCAGGAAATTGTGATGATAGGAAAAGCACATCGGGCGGTTGCTTCTTCCTAGACAACAACTTGGTGTCTTGGTTTTGCAAGAAGCAAAACTCGATTTCCTTGTCCACGACCGAGGCCGAGTACATATCCGCGGGGAGTGGATGCACAACTCCTATGGATGAAGCAAATGCTAGTAGACTACGGATTCAACCAAGGTACACTCACTCTCTTTTGTGATAATATGAGTGCCATTAATATTTCCAAGAATCCGGTGCAACATTCTAGAACTAAGCATATTGACATCCGCTATCATTTCATTAGAGAGCTTGTTGAAAATAAATGCATAGTACTTGAACATGTAGGTACTAATTTAAGGATTCCCATATCTTGATTGACTTATTTCGTGGACAAACCACATGTTGGGGTTGATTGTGTAAGGGTAGTTTAGGTGATTGAACTTCATACGCGAAGGCCCTTTCAAAACCTCAAGGGACAAGCACGCCAAAGGTATAATTTCTAGTGCTTGGTTTTCTTTGAAGAGATTTAGTTTGCACACACACACTTAGCATACTTGTTCTTGTGTGCATACTCTTCACATGTCACTTTACACACTAGCACTTTGTTTGATATCTTGTTGTGTGTATATGTGCTTAGTAATTCGTTTCTCGATAGTGTTCGAAAACGTCCGCGCATGCACTAGAATGTGCTTGGTTTTACGCGAAGACCGCCCATGGAGAATGCTCTTGGCTTCTCCTTTAGATTCACCATCACTGGTGAATCAGCGGTTTGATCGGCGGCTTGGCCGCCGAATTGAAACCGCTGTTTCTATCCAGAAAGGTCTGGAGTGATTCTGCGGTTACGATCGGCGGCCAGGCCACCGATCGAAACCGCCGTTCATACCTGATCGATTTAAATCTCTCGGGTTTGATTTTACGATTTAATCGGCGGTTTCAAAACCGCCGAACGAAACCGCCGTTGTTCCCTTGTTCTTCTCGGGTTCAATTCGGCGGTTGTAAACGGCGGCCTGGCTGCCGAATGAAACCGCCGATTGGTGCGTTTCAGGGGCAAAATTGTCTTTTCACATGCCCAATTCTTGATGTCTATAAATATCTTACTTTCTCATTCTCTGATTAAGTTCTTTGAGTCCTTAGAACCCTAAACTTCGAAGAGAGATTTTTGAGAAAAAATCAAATCAAGAACTCACCTTTAAACACTCAAATCAAATCCTTTTTGCATCATATTTCATATTGCATCTTCTATGACTATATAGAATGCATCCATGATTGGGTTTGCATCATCACAACTTGCTTGGTAAGATTTTGATTAATTTCATCTTATTTTAGTATTTTACTATCAAGCATATTCTCTTTTAATTTACTTATATGTTTTTGATCATATGATAAATACAAGAATAGAGAATTAATTGTGATGAATTGATTGAGTGTTGTTTTGTGATAGCTAATTAGGTTTTTGATTAATCTTGTTTAGCTAAGCTATTTGACATGTCATTTAGCAATTGATATCTAGGGTTAATTTAAATTGATTATATCATCATCCTAGATAAGCAACTAAGGTTACCTAGCCTTGTTTGTTATTTGAATATTTATACATATTCACATAGGTTGCATAATCTCTTCATAGAGAATTAAGTCTTGAGGCTAAGATTGCTTAGGCCTCTAGCAATTGGACTAGAGCCACTTTTAAAGGCCCGAGTGGTAGAAGTGGGGGGTTATTGACCGGAGTGTTAGACGAGGTCTACATAGGTTGTAAACTCCATTTCAATTAGTGGATTTCGAGGTCCGAGTGTGGCGCACTAAAAAGCCCGTGGTTTTTCCCAGTGGTTAGGTTTCCACGTATACATCAAGTGTTATTTAAATTCCGCACTATATTACACTTGCTTGTAGATGCTACTCGATTTAAAACACTTAGTAGATCTATTGGGATATGTCTTGTGGAGTGATGTGTTTTGATGATTGACCCCATATGGGGAACTCAAGCAAAGAGATCTATTTTGCATACTTGTCACGTGCAAAAAATTTAAAAAATCTTATGCTTCTTTTTTTAATTGCTTGAGTAAGCTTGGTTGCACATATGTATATATGTTTTCAATTCAATAAGTGTCAACCATGCTTGTTTACAATCCATGTCATATTTATGTTCAAACATGCATTTTTGGACTAGGAGATTTACATAGGAAGTATGATTTGAATGACCTATAGTTATCTCCATGACATGATGATTCTTAATTAACATGCTATTGTCTTATAAAAAGCATGAAATTCATATCACATGCTCATATGAAAAAGCATGAATTGATGATTGCATATTCTTAAAATGCAAAACTTGTGTGAAAAAGCTTATGAGACTCAAAATAAATAAAGGATCTTGTATCCGTTCAAAAGAATTTAAATTCCAAATGTCTCTCTTTCTTTATTGGTTGAACATGGCTACTATCATACAGATATCTTATCCGGAAAAATCAAATAAGGTGCAAAGTCGCTCATGCCATGTTTCGCTTATAAAGTTGGATATAATGCTTTTAATTTGAAATCAATGAGATCTCTATATCCTTGCTTTTCTCATGACAATGGTGAAATTGGTTTGAATTCTTATTAGAAACCTTTGTCATTTGCTTTGCCAAATACCATTGTATTTTGGATTTGAATGCTACATGTCTTGTATGCAAAGCATGTTTGATTCACACATTTTCTTTTCAATAAATCTCTTTGTTTCTCTCCAATTAATTGAGATGCATAAAGTGACTTATATGATTATGCAAATATCTTGTATGCTACTATCTCTCTTTGCCTAGAAGTGACCCGGTTGGGGACTACTCTTTTGCCTATATCATGACAAAAAAGGGGAGTAGAAATGGTAAGGGGAGTTGTTAATTGTAAGTAGCAAATGTACATGTTGGGGATAATACATATTGAGAGTAACCCATTGAGGGGGAGCATTGCATACACATACATTGCATGATGTTGTGCTTAAATTCTTAAATGCAAATGCTTGTTTTATTTTCACTTGATCATCTCACATACACTTGCTTTGGAAGTGTAATATTTTGTTTTGAAGGGTTGATAGTTCTACAAAAGATTGAAGACTTGAAGTCTTTTTTTTTACATCTTTATATCTTTTTTTTAATGTAGATTATCTTTATTATCCCGTAGCTTCAATTATGTTTGTGAGGATCAATGTGAGTGGTGGTTTTATCACGAAATAGCCAAAGGGGGAGATTGTAAGGATTCATATATCTTGATTGGCTTATTTTGTGGACAAACCACATGTTGGGGTTTATTGTGTAAGGGTAGTTTAGGTGATTGAGGTTCAAGCTCAAAGGCCCTTTCAAGACCTCAAGGGACAAGCACGCCAAAGGTATAATCTCTAGTGCTTAGCTTTTCTTTGAAGAGATTTAGATTGCACACACACACTTAGCATTCTTGCATTAGTGTGCATACTCTTCACATGTCACATTTCACACTTGCACTTTGATGTTGTATTTTTGTTGTGTGCTTTTGTGCTTTGTAATTCGTTTCCCGATATTGTTTGGAAACGTCCGTGCATACACTAGTATGTGCTTGGTTTTATGTGAAGACCGCCTACGGAGAATGCCCTTAACTTCTCCTTTGGTTTCACCTCTTTTGGTGAAATGTCGGTTATGATCGGCGTCCTGGCTGCCGAATGAAACCGTTGTTTGAGTCCAGAGACCTCTGGATCAATTCTGCGGTTGGTTCGGCGGTTTCGAAAACACCGTTTCAGACCTAATTGATTTATCTCTCGGTTTTATTCGGCGGTTTCGAAACCGCCAAATGAAACCGCTGTTGATGCTCTGTTCTTCACGAGCTCAATTCGAGGGTTGAGAATGGCGGCCTGGCCACCGATTGAAACCACCGATCGGTGCGTTTCAGGGGCAAACTTGTCTTTTCACATGCTCTGTTTTTCATGCCTATAAATACATCACTTTCTTTTGTTCTGAATGTGACTCTTTAATCATCAAGAACCCTATTTTTAAAAGAGAGATTTTTGTGAGAAAAAGCAATCAAGTTTGCTCATTTAAACACTCAAACCAAAATTCATATGCATCAAAATTCATCTAGCATCTTCTAGCATATCTAGGATGCTTGCTTGCATGGGTCTTACATCAACACACTTGCTTTGGTAAGTTCTTCACTATTATCATATATAATTAGTGTTTTTATTTATTATGGCATCTCTTTTATTACTTGATTGTTCTTAGATTAAATTCTAATATTCAAGATAGAGATTGTTGTGTTAATTTGATTGAGTGTCGTATTGTGATAGCTATCTAGGTTTTCATAATCTATGTTTAGCTAAGCTAATTGACGTCATCAAGCTTTTAATATCTAGGATTGAATTAATTGCAAAATCATCATCCTAGATAAGCATATAGAGTAACCTAGCTCTAAATTGCATTTTGAATATTTCTCATATTCACATAGGTTCTATTATCTCTTCTTAGACAATTAAGTCTTGTGTTGTGACCGGGATTAGGTTTCTTAATTCGTAAGCAATTGGACTAGGTCCACTTATACCGGGATTAGGTAGGTGTGTGATTATTTACCGGGATTAGGTTGTAATCGGTTTACACATTTAGTGGATTCGAGGTTCGAGTGTGGCTCACTTATTAGCCTGTGGTTTTTCCTGTGAGGGTTTCTACGTAAAAATCAAGTGTTATTTAATTTCCGCATTTTACACTTGATTTATTGCTTTATCTAGCTTGGGGTAATTTCATAATATTGACTATACACAACAAATTGGGTAATATCTTTAAAATCTTTTCACCACCCCCCCTCTAGATAGTTTTATACACACCGTGCAATATTTTTTTCAAATCAGATGACTTAATATTAGTACAAAAGCAAAGCTTTCTCTCTCATGTTCTCTCGTCTCTCGTCTCTCTCTCATTTTATTTCTTTATTTATTATTTAATTTTTTTACAACACGATCGTATGTAAGTAAAATGTATTTCCAGGTGAGTGATTTACTTACGGCTCGATATTCGTGTATGTAAGTAAAAGGGATCCCTTAATGGATGATTTACTTATATCTCAATACTCTGGATCTATATATATTTCCTTATACAAGATGGTTTATGCCGTCAATGGATCCTCTATATATAGTTCTGGATTTATTTATATTGTTTAAATATTCAGCATTTATTTTTATGCAATATATGAGACTGGCTTATGCTGTGTCTCGGGACTGGCTTATGCTGTGTCTTCAGATAAATTGTTTAAATATTCAGCATTTATTTTTATGTAATATATGAGACTGGCTTATGCTATGTCTCGGGACTGGCTTATGTTGTGTCTCCAGACTGGCTTATGCTATGTCTTTAGATAAATTGTTTAAATATTCAGCATTTATTTTTATACAATATATGAGACTGGCTTATGCTGTGTCTCGGGACTGGCTTATACTGTGTCTCGGGACTGGCTTACGTTGTGTCTCCAGATAAATTGTTTAAATATTCAGCATTTGTTTTTATACAATATATGAGATTGGCTAGACCGACTAACCAGAACTTAAAGTTTCTAGAATTATAATATTTAAGTCGGCACGGTTTTGAAAACCGATGAGAACTTGGAGTTCTAGATCCAGTGTTATATATCGGAATTCCATAATTTATTATTTGGAATTTGGGGTTTCAAATCCATTCAGAATCTGAAGTTTTTTGAATTTTATATATGAACTTACAATTCATGGTCGAACAGGGAGTTCGAAAAATTAATATGATCCATGATTTTATTTTATCTCATATATATGAAGTGATATGTTTACATATCATTCATTTGAGAAAAATGATTTACACATCCAATAGGATGTTGTGGGTATCATAAAAGGGATTTAAGATCCTAATGTATAATGAAATTAGAAATAATATTTTATCCATTTCATACGCATCCAACAAGATGACGTGAGTATCATAAAAGGAATTTAAGATACTAACATATAATGAAATTGAAAATAATATTTTATTCATTTCATACATGTTTGATGCTCATGAAGAACAATATTAAGAGAATAATCTACATATCCAACAGGATGTTGTAAGTGCCAAAGTACTCTCTACTTGATCCCCTTGCTTTTGTCATGATCCATACCCACGTGGGAGCTTGGTTTGATTTTGCTTAATGCTCAAGTAAATTCGGTGGAAAATTACAACACTACCCTCTCTTTATTGCCTATATATATATATGGATGGATTTGTTTTTAAGCCTGATGCAAATTGTTGTGATCTCTCTTAAATCAATAAAAGTCCCTCATCTCACTTTCTCATTTTCTCTTCTTTATTTTGTTACTGATTCTTCTACCAGCTCTCATCTCACTCATATTTCATTTAAATTATTTGTTACTTCATTTCATTTCAGATGAGATATAAAATGACATTACAAATAATGTCCATAAAATTCCCAAAAAGGAAAATATATGTCTTGCCGATAGTGTAACGACTCATACATTTATGCAGAGTTAGAAATATTTAACGAATTTGACTTTGTTGAGAGCAAATGTTATTTATGTATCAAGTCCAACGGATCTAATAGAAAGCTCTGGAAGAGCCACGATATTGTTATCAAACAATACTAAATTATGTATCAATGATATTTGATATTATTCAAGCAGACCATAAAGAAATATGTTTAGTTCAAAAACATATAATATTAATACCAGATCAGATCCAACGGATCTGATTGAAGGCTTTAAAAGAGCCACAATCTTATTACCAGATGGTATTAAATTGTGTATCAATGATACTTTATATCATTCAAGCAGAACATAAAAAAAAAAAAAAAAAAAAAATCTATTTATATCAAAAGCATATAACTTTATTAATGTCATATTAAAACTATGAATAATAACGAGTGTTGAATATCTGTGCATGATTTAGGCCAGAAACTCATTATAGAAAAGCCCTGTGATTTATCATTTGGATTATATCACTAATCAAAAAGGGGGTTGTATGTGGATACATTCATCCACCAAATAAACCATATTATTCTAAAGTTGGTTTTGAATCCCCATCATTCAAGGAGGTATATGTGGATATATTCATCCACCAAATGAATCCTTCCATTATTTTATGGTATTGATTGATGCATCTACGTGATGGTCACATGTTTGTATATTATCAAACTTCTTCAGTTGAGATCGATGTTCAACATCCAGTTTTTGCATGTACTCATAATCAGAATAGATCAGCGGAATCACTTATCAAACGTCTCCAGGTAATTATGAGAACTTTATTATTTCGATTCAGTTACCTATTTCTATATGGGACGTTCTATATTACATGTTGATACATTCATCTATGATCACTACTTATCATCATTATTTACCATTACAACTTGTAATTAGTCATTGACTTGCTCACGTTTTTAAGATATTTGATTGTGTAGTATATCTCCTTATTTCATCCCTAGCATGATATAAGAGAAGAATTCAATATCAATGTGAGATTAATGTTGATTTTGATTAATCTTCTATTAGATCATTTAAACTTTTGAGAGTTTATGTTTTTATGCACAATCTGTATATTATTGATTAATTTCCAAATAGAAAGTTTCTCCAGAAAGAGTAAATGAAAAGTTACTATTATACAAAATAGAGATACCAGTTCGGTTCTCTATATATAAATGTGTCTCATTTCAATCTTTGTATCACTCAAATATGAAAGATAATTGATCATTAGATAATTATTAATTTTTTACTTGATATATTAAAGGTAACAAGATTTTATAAGTTGTCATCTCATAAACCCCGGCCGGGTGATTGTTCCTGAAGAACGATCTGAGTAAAAAGCAACAAATAAATCATCTGATACATATTATAATTCATATGCTTATGAACTATTTTGAAAGGTATTGTTATCAGGATCCTAATGTAAACAAAACTCGAGTTATAAATAAATCCACGTTCTCTAAATCAACTCTATAAGAGTTTGATATATCTAAAGAGACACAAGTCCATTAAATGACTAGATCCATTGAGATGAAAGAAATCTCAACAGAGATACAAGTATGTTGAAATTGAGAAAAAGAAGTTCTATACAAGTCTATGAAATTACTAAATCCATTGAAATAGAAAAAATCTCAACAGAGATACATGTATATTGAAATTGAGAAAATTTCTATACAAGTCTATGAAATGACTAAATCCATTGAAAATGGAAGAAATCTCAACAGAGATATAAGAATATTGAAATTGAGAAAATTTCTATAAATCATATGAGAGAAATGTGGAATCATAAAGAATCAATCATTGATGATGTATTTTTATACACAATAGTGCTACTGAAATTATAAATGATAATTATGATATTTATAATATCAATGATTGTATACAAATGGCATGATTGGCCTAAGTAAAAAGAAGCAATTCAAGAAGAATTGATATCATATACCAAACATAAAGTATTTAGACCAATAGTACTCCAGACACCTGGAGATGTTAAACTAGTTGGATACTAATGGGTTTTTATACGGAAAACGTAATGAGAAAAACGAGATCGTGAGATATGAGGCACGACTCGTAGTACAAGGTTTCTCACATAAACTTGGTATTCAATAGTGACGAATACAATTACTTTTCGAATTTTTGATAAATTTGGCTACCTTTACAAGGCTTGAAATACGTCATCTAGACGTAGTAATCATTTATCTATATGATTCACTCAATGCAGATATTTATAATCCCGTAAGGATTTAAAATGCTAGAAGCATGTAAATAGAGATCTCATAATCTATATTTGATAAACATACAAAATCCTTATATGGATTAAAAACAATCTGGACGGATGTGGTATAACCGTCTCAGTGAATATCTGATAAAATAAGGGTATAATAATTATATTATATACCCAAGTGTCTTCGCAAAGAAATCAGAATCCAAATTTACTATATTCACAACATATGTTGATGATATGAATTTAATTGGAGCTACTGCAGAGCTCTTGAAAACTCTTGAATTTTTGGTAAATGAGTTTAAAAATGAAAGACATGGGAAAGGAAATATTGTCTCGACTTGAAGGTCGATCATAGATCAAATGGAATGTTTGTCCATCAATCAGAATATGTTGAAAAGATTCTGAAAAGGTTCTATATGGATATTACTCTATAAAACAAGTCTTTGCTTATACTCCCTCCAATCGTTTATGATGCTATTTCATTTTATGAAATAAACATCTGTATACCCCAGTTTAGCAATCTAGAAGATTGTTTTAAAAGAACTTTTATCAGAGGGAGCATCCCATCAGGGGGAGCATATTAAATGAAGTATATTAATCATAATTGGGGAATATGTGCATTGTACTCATTTCCCTTTCAATCAGGTTTTTCATCCCATTAGGTTTTCCTGATAAGGTTTTTAACGAGGCAATTCTCTAAGCACACCCAAAAATCATTTGATCTACAAAATCATCATAAATATTACATTGATTCAGTATATCATCGTATATATGTTATCTTGATCAAAAATATCATTGTAAATATTACTTTGATCTTGCTAATCATCATATATATATTAACTTGATCCAAAAGATCATCATAAATATTACTTTGATTCGACAAATCAATGAATATCTTTGCTCAGGTTTTTATCCCACTGGGTTTTTCCCTAGCAAAGTATAAATGTTAGTAAAGTTTTGAAGGAAACATTAACTATGGGCATACTTGCATTGTACTCTTTTTCCCTTCGATCAGGTTTTGTCCCACTGGGTTTTCCTAACAAGGTTTTTAACGAGACAATCAAAGCGAGCAAAGTTCTTAACGGACATATGTGTACTATACTTTTTTTCCCTTCGATCAGGTTTTATCCCATTGAGTTTTCCTGACAAGGTTTTTAATGAGATAGTTTTGAGAATGTCCAACACCACAAGATCCAAAAGATTATTGTATATATTTTCCCTAGGTTTTGTCCCATTTGATTTTTCCTAGAAAATTAAAATACAAATGGTGGAATCTAAGGGGGAGTGTTATAAAAATAGTGGCTTCCACTATACACTTAAAGATTCCACTTGGTGGACAAATGTCACTATTGTATGAATTTCCAATTTCCACCACATAAATCACTCACACTAGAATATGTGTCATAAACTCATCACACGCGTGGAGAAGAAGCAATCACTCATTTCTAGCTTAATGCCTAAGTCTTTCGTGTGAAATTACAATAAGCCCCCCTTTGATTGTTTGCCTGTATATATGGCATTCTATTGTAAATGTTTGGTTGTTGAATCAAATGACTTAATATCAATACAAAAGCAAAGCTTTCTCTCTCGTGTTCTCTCATCTCTCATCTCTCGTCTCTCTCTCATTTTATTTCTTTATTTATTATTCAATTCTTTTACAACATAATAGATATAATCTTACAATTTGAATTAACATATATTAGAAAGAAAAAAAGGCAATAAAAATCAATCAACTAAAAATTTCCGCAGTTACATTTGAAATATACAATATAAGGCTTTCAACCACAAATTCAATAACTTGCCAAAATTTCTAATTCAAATGATCAAAACCATTGCTTTATGCTCTCTAAATTGATGTTCTAATTCAATCCCAGGTCTATGACGAAATAAGACTGGAAAGAAGATCAAGTTAAATAAATCTATCAAAACTGAATAATAATAATAATATTAAAAAATATATGAATAATAATAAAATAAATAAGAGCTGTATATATTAAAACCTATCTTATTTGTATAAATACCTGAAAAACAGTGGTAGCTAGAGCTCTGAATATGATCAAATCATTGGCAAGCGAGTGTAGCATATACGGATTTTGATACCAAAAATAAACATTAAAATTCAAGATTTAATTGTAAAAAAAAAAAAATTATATAAATAAAAGCAGTTCATTATTATTACCTATTTTTTGCGCGATCACGTAACATCACAACTTAATCTTTGAGACTGACTGACCAATCACTTGAGCATGTTGAATACATACATCAACACTATAGTTTTAACTAAAACCGAAAAAATAATTATATATAAATTTAAAAAATACCAAGGTGATTTTGCAATAAGCAATACCCAAAACCAATTCTTTGATTGCTCCGGCTGACCTAAATTTGAATTTTAAAGATGAAGTCAAATGAATATGATTCAATACAAAACAAATATGAGATAGTACATAGAGAGAAGCATGACAATTTCTTATAATTTGTATTGCATGAACTATACAAAGCTATAGAAAATAAAGCTATATAAAATAAAATAAAAACTCAAATACCCAAATCAAATCACATGTTCACTTACATTTAGAACCTACCATGGAGATCCATTAATCATAAATAGGTTCTACAAAAAAGATACAACGAAAATAAAACATAGCAAAATATAAGTATTTTTTTATTAAAAAAAAAAAAGTTGAAATAGAAAAAATTGAAATTGAAAATGATGAATCTGAGAGGATTTGGTGGGTTGTAGGGATTTGGATAGGAGGTGGCTGGAAGAGGAGGAAGTCTGAGACGAAAGATAAACGTCGGCTTCAGCGTCGAAGTGTTAGGATTGAGTGATAAACAAATAAAGAAATAAACATAGCAACTGAGAAATAGAGTTTTTGACATTTTATTTTGGGTAGGAATTAGCAGGCTTTTCAAACACAACAAAAATTACATAAAAGGTAATAAAAATGAGATAATTGAATAGGAAAGAATTTTTGTTACTAAATTGAATATGAAAGGTTAGCTTGTGATTTATTATTTTTAATTATTTATGGGATTGACTCTTGTTTTTATATACTAATTAATAAGATTTTAATAAAACAATTTATAGTATAGAAAAATCAAGAGCCAATCCCATAATTAATGGGATAATGAATAAAAATGAAGTGTCAAACTAAAGAATTGGAGGAGGAGTTGGCGGGAATTAAGCAGGTGGCACTATCAAAAGGTGGGTTGATTGAGTTGAGAGAAAAACGAATGGATTGTTTGGTGAAGTTATGGAAGAAAATTTGTCTTGATGAACAAAAGTGGAGACAAATTTCAAAGGTGAAATGGCTCAAAGAGGGAGATAGAAATTCTAGTTACTTTCACATGATGTCTTTGGTAAGACGTAGGGAAAATTTTATTGGGGACATATATATATATTTCCGGAAGGTGTTATAGTGGTCCAGATCAAGTTAGAGAGGGTGTGTTTTCATTTTTCAAGGACCACTTCAAGCGGGTGGAAGTGACTAGACCAAGATGGGACGGTTTTCAGGTGAAGCAGATTTCGGAAAGTGAGAGGGCAGATTTAGAAGCAGTTTTTTCGTTGGAGGAAGTGCGGAGGGCTTTGTGTGATTATGATGGTAATAAGGTGCCGGGGCCTGATGGGCTAAATCTCAATTTTGTTAAGCAAAATTGGGAGTGGATTAGAGATGATTTCATGCATTTTTTGCATGCTTTTTATGAGGACGGATTGGTGATTAGTGAGCAGAATTGTACATTTATACCTTTGATCCCGAAAGTAAGAATCCAGTGTCTCTTAAAGAATATAGACCGATCAGTTTGGTGGGGTCTTTGTACAAGGTGTTGGCTAAGGTTCTAGCAAATAGGCTTAAGTTGGTTATGGATATGGTGATTGGCCCCTCGCAAATGGCTTTTGTGAAAAATCGTCAGATTGTCGACAGTTTTGTTATAGCAGACGAGGTAATTCATTCTTGGAAGAAGGACGGGAAGGGGGGTCTTTTGGTTAAACTGGACTTCGAGAAGGCTTACGATAGCGTGGACCATGATTTTTTATTGGAAGTACTTGCAAAGATGGGTTTTGGTGTGAAATGGCAACAATGGATAAAATGGTGTATCTTGTCTCCTTTATTTTCTGTTTTGGTCAATGGTAGCCCTACAAAGCAGTTTCCTATAGAGAGGGGCCTTCGACAAGGTGATCCTTTGTTGCCTTTTCTTTTCAATATGGTTGTAGAGATTCTCAGTGGTATGTTTGAGCGAGCAAGGGAGTTGGATTTAATTATGGGTGCGGTTTTTGGTAGGTGTAGCATTCACATTACTCATCTGCAATTTGCTGACGATACAATAATATTTTTAGAACCGAAGGTGGAGTATCTTATGAATGCGAAGAGAATATTGAGGTATTTCGAATTGGTTTCTGGCCTAAAGATTAATTTTCATAAGTCATGCCTTGTTCAAATTGGTAAGAAAAGGTCGGGTGAGGAAGATTGGGCGGTTGCAAAAAAATTGGAAAAGATTCAGAGGGATTTTTTCTGGAATGATGGGGTTACCAAAAGGAAAATTCATTCGGTTGATTGGGTTACCATATGCAAACATAAGAAGTTTGGGGGTCTTAGGGTGGGGAGAATGAGGGATAAGAGTTTGAGCTTGAGGGCTAAATGGCTGTGGAGGTTTGGGAGGGAGGAGTTTTCACTATGGAAGATGGTTTTGTGTTCTAAGTACAATCTAGGTGTCAATCCGCTGTTGTGGGATTGTGCAAAGGTCAGGAATGGGTTGTCTTTTGTTAAAAGTTTGAGTTTGTATTTGGATGGTAATAGAGTAGCTAGCATTGTGAAAATGGTTTTCAAGTGGCAATTGGGATCGGTGATAGGGTAAGGCTGTGGTAGGAAGTGAAGTGGGATTTAGTGCCTTTTATGCATGTGTTTCCAAGAATTTATGCTTTGGTAGTTAACAAGTTAGGGTGTGTTAATGAATTTGATAGTTAGGTGAACTCCAATTGGGTATGGAATGTAAATTTGAGAAGACCGTTATTTGGTGGGGAGTTTAAGCAGTTGAATTGTTTCAAGTTTTCTTTGGAAAGTATCCAATTAAGATTTAATTCTCCGGATGTGTTGTCATGGAATTACACTATTGATGGACTATTCTCTGTGAGATCCTTAAAAATGTGTTTGGAGGACAATAATGATGCAACCAATTTGTTTTGTGACTTCCTTTGGCAGAGAGTGTGTCCTCCAAAAGTGGAGGCTTTCGTGTGGCAACTATTGAAAGGAAGGATTTTGGTTAGAGAGGTATTGCTCAAGTTTGGCATTGCGGTTCAATCAATTGGTCTTGGCTGTCTTTTGTGCGGTGGCGGGGTTGAGTCAATTGACCATGTTTTCCTTTTATGCGTATGGTCAAGCGAGGTGTGGAGAACATGTTTGGGTTGGTAGGGTGTTAATGCATGCACTTCGTCTTCGGTTTCGGATTGGGTGTTGGGATGGAATGCCTTATGTCCTCCAAAGTCGAGGAAAAGAGTTTGGAGTGTACTATTTTTCACTATTGTATGGTCAATATGGGAATGTCGAAACGAGGTGGTGTTTAGAGGTATTGTTGCTAATATGGGGAAGGTACTGGACACTATCAAATTTCGGGTGGCTATTTGGTTTAAGAATTATGGTTATGGTTCCGAAGTGGATTTATCCTTGCTAGTCTTGGATGTGAAGGAAAGATGTGTGGACTTGTGTTCGGCTAAGTCTATAAAGGTAAATCGCTGGATTCCTCCAACTATTTCGAATTTGTGTTTTTTTGTTGATGGATCTTCCAGAGGTAACCCTAGAGACGCTGGTATAGGTGGGGTGCTTCGGGATCATTGTGGCAAGATTTTATACTTATTTTCAAATTTTTTGGGGGAATCGGATGCTATTTATGCAGAAATTTTTGCCATAAACAGAGCGTGTCAATTAGTGATTGACAAATAGGTGTTTTTCGGTCGCAATATCACTATTCTTAGTGATTCAAAATCTGCAGTGGCGTGGTGTAATGGTAAGATTTTGGTAACTTCTATTTGGTTCATTTGGTGCATGATATAAGACAATTTTTGCTCGCTTGGGATGGGCTGGAGATTAAATTTTTACCGAGGGATTTGAATTCTTTGGCGGATTGTCTTGTAAAAAATGGTTCCAGTGGTTGTGTGTGGATAGATTAGAATGGGGGTGATTCGGTGTAAGTTTTGTTTTTGTGTTTTCCTGCCTTGGTCTCCTGGTTTTTTGGTTGCTATTTGTATTTGGGACCTGTTGCTCTATTGCGGGTTGAATGAGGCTTGTTATATTAATAAATTGGTTGTTTCAAAAAAAAAAAAAAAAAAAAAAATCTCCATAACTAATATGATAATGAATAAATTCTGTTAATGAACCAAAAATAAAATAAAATAACTTACCAATTTTTATTTAAAAAAAAAAAAAAACAACTTACCAAATATTATAATTTATATTATATAGATAAATCATTAACAATACTTTTATTCAAAAAAAAAAAACAAAAAACAATACTTCAAAAAAAATAATCAATACGAATTTATGGCTTGTTAGCAAAAAAAAAAAAAAAAAAGTATGGCTTGTCTTTTAAACTTACCAAATAATGTTATACTTCAAAATAATAAAATAATACATAATAATTAAAAATATATTATGAGATTGATTAACAAAATTTATTCACTATCTCATTAATTACGGGATTGTCTCTTGATTACCTATAGATTTTTTATTTTTGAAAAAATTATATTTTTAAAAAGGGATATTATTGATTTAGTCCCTATGTTTTTTTGAAATATTTATTTTTTACTCACTTATCAATTTTTCACTGGATTGGTCCCTATGTTTTCCAAAACCACTCATTTTGGTCCTTCTGTCAGTCCGCCGTTAGTCAAACTAAACAAATCTAAGGGTATTTTTGTCTTTCAGCAATGATATGCCACATGTCAACACCATAAAAATAGAAAATAATTTATTTCAAATATTTTTTTGAAGCAAATTTATTTTAAATATTTATAATATAATTTACTTTCAAATTTTTTTTTTAATACAATTCAAAAAAATAATACAAAAAGGAAAAAAAAAAGTAAAATAATTTTTTAAAATAACAAAATTATGTATTTATATAACAAAATTATTTTTCCAGATAACAAAATTAAAATAACAAAATTATATGTTTATATAACAAAATTTATTAAAATAACAAAATTATATATTTATATACAATCTCCAACCATCACCATCATCATCATCGCCCACCATCACCATCACCATCACTTTTTCTCACCCTCACCAAAGATTCCCCTGCTTCTTCGTTTGATTTAATTAGGGTTTCAGACCAAATTCAAAATGTTTACACTAAAAAATAATAATTCTTCCAATCTCTTTCCATATCATCTCCAACACCCAATCACCGAACCTTAGCCACCAAAAAATAAAAATCTCCATCATCTTATCTCCATCTCATCATCATCATCATCAAACCCTAGCCACCCAAAACCCCCGCCGTCGCTGCCCAAATCCGCCCCCTAATCACCGCTACCGCCCAAATCCACCAACTTAAACTGCACCATTGGGATGAGATTCAAATTTGTCAATTTTGCGGAATTCTAGTCAGATGTGGAGCGGCGGAATTCCAGTCAAATCCCCTTGGGTTTTGAAGATTTGTTTGGCACCGGTGAGGATTTGAAAAGAAATGGATTTTGATTGAGCACTCAGTTTTGATTTTTTTTTTTTTTTCAATTTGTTGTTCTGGGTTTTGTGGTGGTGTTCTTAGATATTTATTTTTTTAATTTGGTGTTATGGATTTGGTGGTGGTCATGTGGTTCGATTATGTGTTTGCGGTGGTGTTTGGAGTTGACGATGGCACTCAATTTTGATTTTTTTTTTTCAATTTGTTGTTCTGGGTTTTGTGGTGGTGTTCTTGGATATGTTTTTTTTTTTAATTTTAATTTTTTTTTTTTTTAATTTGGTGTTATGGATTTGGTGGTAGTCATGTGGTTCGATTGTGGGTTTGCAGTGGTGTTTGGAGTTGACGATGGCAGTGGTCCCTTTTGGTGGTTATGTGGTTCTTTAAGTTTTTTTTTTTTTTTTTTTTTCCGATCTGGGATTGTTTGGAGATGATGAAGTTTGAAGATGATGGCTGCGAGAATGATGGTTTCTGGGTGGTGCGGTGACGACGGCGTCAGGGGTTGGTGGCGGTGCTGAATTGTTTTGATTTATGATATATGTTGGATGTTGGAGGGGAAAATCTAGGTTTATAAAGATTGAAGATTGATGAAGATAGGTTTGTGAAGGTTGATTGATCTGGGTTTGTGATGGATGGAGTTTTTGTTTTTTGTTTTTTATTTTATATTTTAAAAGGGGTATTATAATTTGGATTTTAAAGTTAATACCTTTTTATTTTATTTTGATTTTAAAGTTAAGGGTAAAAGTGTCATTTTGCTGATTCAGTAACGGTTGACTGTTCAAATTTCGGTCAGAGGGACCAAAATGTGTGTTTTTGGAAAACATAGGGACCAATCCAGTGAAAAATGGATAAGTGAGTAAAAAATAGATATTTCAAAAAAACATAAGGACTAAATCAATAATATCCCTTTTAAAAATTATTACAATTAATAACTATTTAATAGCTTTGGCAAAAAAAAAAAAAAAAAAAAAATAGTGGCTTCAATTTTTTTTTTTTTTTTCAAATATGACTTGTCTTATAAACTTACTAAATAAATGTAATACTTCAAAAAATAATAATAATACTTAATAATTAAAAATAATTTATGAGATTGGTTAATAGAATTTGGCATGTCTTTTAAACTTATCAAATAATGTAATACTTAAAAAAAAAAAAAAAAACTTACTAATTAAAAATCAATTATAAGATTGGTTATGGGATTGATTATGGGATTGCCTCTTGATTACCTATTGATTTTTGATTTGCCAAAAAAATTAAATTAAAATTTTAAAAATTATTACAATTAATAACTACTAATAGCTTTGGCAAAAAAAAAATAAAAAAATTATGGCTTTTCTTTTAAACTTACCAAATAATGTAATACTCAAAAAAATTTAATATGGTTATGAACTAAATAAAATAAACAAGAACATAATAACATAAATATAAAGTAAGAAAGGAGAGAAAATAGTAGCCCAAGAAAAGAGATTCTTTTATTCTTCAATACTTCTCAATGGTATTTATTACTTGGTGAGACCTCCCTTTTATAGGCTGACAATATGGTAGCTAGTTACAAACTTGAAAAGACACTAGCCATAAACTTGAGAATAAATTGGGGAAGGTGAATGACCACAAGTTACATTGTGAGATTGGATGGACATTCACTTATATTATATTTTCATAACACTCCCCCTTGAATGTTCATTTTACATAGAATATGTTTCGTTAAAACCTTTTCTAATAAAAATCCAATGGGATAAAAAAACTATCAGAGGAAAAAGAGTACAATATTCATCTACATATCAAATTAACCTTTGAAGGTATTTTGGGACAAAACTGCCTCGTTAAAACCTTATTAGGAAAACCCTATGGGTTAAAAACCTAGTGAAGGAAAAAAAAAGTACAATATGTAATATTTTTTCCAAAATTAGTAACTCCGGCTAATAAAGTGATAAATACGCTCCCCCTCATTCTAACGTGGATATTTCAATATTTTGTAAAGATATTGCATCTTGAATTGGTACTGTATTTATAAATAAATCTACAAGATTGAAATATGTGCGTATTTTTTATCACCACCTTTTTGGAGATCATATGTAAGAACTTTAATAAAATCAATTTTTGAATTGGTCCAACTTGTTATATACGACATCATATTGTTTTATTATAAAAACACAAGTTGAACTTGTATTTGGTACTTCAGGACTTAAAGTTCTTTAATAACAAGAGGAGGATCATACACCACTTTAAGTTATGGGATAAACATCGAGGAATCCATTCGATGTGTTTTATCCATGGAAAAGTACTTCAAGACATTTTCCTTATATATGTTGATTCATGTTAATACCAAATGCATTAGCCAAGAATAAATTATTTTCCAAGATTTTCCATCTTAAAAATTATTCCCCTGATATATATAATTTACAAACTTAGCATAATTTTTACTAAGCTTTACACAATCAACATATAATTATTTTAATAAATATTCACCATAACAAATACACTACATGCATTTTAATTGTTTAATTTTCATTATATAAAACTTCATGTAGCTTTAAATAACTTGCTTCAAGCATTTAAATCTTTCAAGGATTTTTATTTATTATCAAACTAGGTTTTTGTAGTAAACCTTTTATCTTATTAATTCGTACGAAAAATAATTTATATTCAATAAGTTTGATGTCATCAAACATGTGGACTACAGGTCCAAAGCTTTCAAATTTCACATGAATATAGCTTTGCTTTTTATTTGCAAATAACTTATATGTTGACATTACAATAATTTATAATACAAATCCCTCATCATTTTTCATAATATGCAAAGCAAATAATATATGATCTCAATTTCTATACCAATATATTCCATCATGATTATGTAATTCATGTGCCTTTTCAAGGGTTTATTCTAATAACTTTAATGTTAAATATACATTATACATGTCTTTCTATACAAATATCTCTCCATGAAAAGTATAATCACATTAAATTTTGCCTCTACTGGGACAATTGAGATTCTTTTATTTTCTTTAACGGTCTCATAGGGAAGATTAACATTTCTATATGATTCTTCAGGATTTTGTTTTCATTTATGAGACTAGCTCTTTAAGAGCCTTATATAATGAGGATTTATCTATCACTCGAGTATTATTTTAAATATGATCATGATCTTTTAATTCCAGTTCCATGAACCATATCTTTTGAACCAAATTCATCTTTTACGACTTTACTGTCTAACTGATGATTTTTGCTGCCATTTCAAAAATTGTTCTACAGGAACAACCAGCCGGGTTTATATATTGGCAGAATATAATTTTTTAATCATTTTATTTAAATCATCTAAAAAATTTATTTGCATATCATGCAATTCACAAGATGATACATACCTTGTAATTTTATGTCGCTTATCAACTTATGATAATTCTCTCTCCTTAACGACGATAAAATTTACTTCAAGGAATTTTATGCATCATAATAATGTTCTACATAAAACTCATTTATTTTGTCATATTGTCCTTTAAGGACTAATTTACAAGGTCTTATTGTCCTTCAGGGACATTCACTAGCAAAAAATAATTAGTTATGAAATGGGTATCCATATAAAATATTTCAATATTTTGATGTATCGTTTACTTTTAGTAAAGCTTATTGGCCTTCAGGAACATTCACTAACATGTAATCATACAATATAAGAAATATGATAAATCCTTTTGGCACGAGACAAAATAAATGAGATAGAATATTCTTAAATAAAAGAATATAATAAGAACTTCAATTCCTCAAATTTCATGTTCTTATGTCAAGTTCTAAAAAACTCACATATTTTTTGGAACTTCTGGTTCGTTTAGGAACTGCTGGTTCATAAATGAAAAATCATATTTTTAAAGCTTTGGGTTCTTAAAATAAAATCATAGTTTTACTTTTCAAATGAAAAGAACTGTTATTAGATCAAATTTAAAAATTCTAGTTCTAATTAAATTTGATATCAAACATTAAATACAGAACTACAAGGCTAATTAGTTTGGAATTGATAGCATAGGATTCTAATAAGATAAATATTCAGAATTTCAGATTCTGATTTGTATTAATATTAAGAGCTTTAAGCCTTTGTATTTTCCTTTTCAAATATTTGAGTAGTCAAATATTCATCTAACAATGGAAATTTAGATCCTCTTTTGATTCAAAACTTCAGGTTCAAATTTCAGAACTTTGAGTTCATATTGAACAATTTATACTCCAATTTAAAACTGTAGGTTCTCAATTGGATTTTATTTTTAAACTTCTTGTTCTATATATATCGATCAACTCCAATAACATTAAAAACCACGAAAAAATAAAACTAAATTTATTTTTTGATGTGGAAAATCCAACGTAGTGGCAACCACATGGCATACTAATAAAATTAGTTGTGTGGAATAAATTAAATCAAAATAACAATGAATAAATTATATTGAAATACTTACTTGGATATAATATTCTTAATTGTCTAGGGACAATTTCTTATATAGTAGATCTTCCAGATCTAACCAAATACAAAGTGTCAATTTCATGTAATTTGTTTTCACTTTGTGTCATATATTAGCTCTTCTTGAGAGTTCATTATTCTTGATAAAAATCAACAAAATATTTTAGATATACAATATATATATATATGCGCATTGTCTTTTTATTTAACACGTATAGCAAGAAACACTTTTATAATTCTTGAAAGGTGTATTTTACACCCTTCCAATTTTCTTGCTTTGTTTTTAGTGTTATTCCACTTCTGGTGAATTAATTTGAATTTCTTTACAGTGGCCACCTTGATGCCAATAATTATTTGACTATATCAATAACCACAATCATCACCATGATTATTAGTGGGTGATGTCAATGATTTTATAATATATATATATAACATTCACTTCAGGGAATGATATTGATCAAATCGGGTGATATCGATGATTCTATAATCAAAACTAATTATTTTGTCCAACCATGAAAAACATGATATAAACTAATAGTATGCTCAAATATATACGTTATTAATATTGCCACTTCTGGAGCAAATTTAAAGCATAAAATATTGAAATATATACTGCTACTTCTGGAACAATATTTGAAACAATATAGACTCAATATGTTTCATCGATTATGTCTTCATCCACTTGGTGATCAAAGCTTTTTTTTTTTTTTTTTTAAGCAAATATATATAAGGACAAATAATTCGTTGATTATAAGATATTTCTATTAAAAATAAACACAATACAAGAAAAAAAAAAATACAATCTTGATAGTTAAAAACTGTCAAGAAAGGTTTCCTTGACAGTTAAAAACTGTCAAGGAAGGGTTTACTATTAAAAAAATATATATATATTTATACACCATCACCGCCCGCCTCCGTTCTAGCCACCACCCGCCGCCTGATAATAATGACAATTTAATTGTCATTACTAGGAATTGAACTTGAGACCTCAAGTCAAGAGTTGTAAGCTTTTACTGCTTGACTACAACATTTGATATGTTAATAATTGAACAATATATATATATATATATAGCTTATATGAGTTGTTAGAAAAAAAAAAAAAAAAACTTATTAGATATATTTAAATTTATTCAACTAATCAAAATTCTAATTTTTATGACAGACATATATTAAAAAATATTTATTGAAACTTTTAATAAAATTATATTTTTTTAAACATATATAGTCGAGTTATTGATCTATACTCTATGGTCACGTTTAGTTACATGGTGGAATGGTAATTGGAATGGTAATGGGAATGAGAATGAGAATGGGAATGGGAATGGGAATGGGAATGAGAATGAGAATGGGAATGGGAATGGGAATGGGAATGAGAATGAGAATGGAAAGGAAAGGAAAGGAAAACTAATGGCCTGTCCTGCAGGCTGTTTTCAGCCTGTTTTCGTTTTTGTTTTCCAAAAATGATTTCGAATTCGCGTCCGATAACCGTTTTTCATTTTATTTTCAAAATTCAAAAACAAAATCAAAAACAATATCAAGTGTTAAAAGTGGAAAGTTTGAAAAACAAAAAAAACTTGTTTTTCTTGTTTTTGTTTTTTTGTTTTTCATATAAAGTGGGTCCCATGTCATTAATATATATTTTATATTAATAAAAAAAAAAATTCTTTTTTTTCTCTTGAACCAGACCCCATCTTCATCTTCTTTCTTTTTCATCTTCTTTCTCTTCCTTCATCTTCTTTCTTGAACCAGACAATGAACTGATGTCGCCGATTGTCTCTGCCTGCCGCCGGTCGTCGCTCGCCGCTGCCTTCCGCCCCTCGCCGCCGTCTTCTTCTTCTTCTTCTTCTTCTTCTTCTTCCTCTTCCTCTTCCTCTTCCTCTTCCTCTTCCTCCTCCTTCGCCGATTGCCACCGTCTTCTTCTTCCTCCTCCTCCTCCTCTTCCTCTTCCTCTTCCTCCTCCTCTTCCTCCTCCTCCTCCTCCTCCATCGATCGCCACCGTTTTTTTCTTCTTCTTCCTCTTCCTCCTCCTCCTCCACTCGCCGCCGATCTGATCTTCTTCTTCTTCCTCTTCTTCTTCTTCTTCTTCTTCTTCCTTTTCCTCTTCCACTCACCGCCGATCGCCGCTTGCCGTCACCTATCTGGCCTTTTTCTTCAGCTGGTCTTCTTCTTCTTCCTCTTCTTCCTCTTCCTCTTCCTCTTCCTCTTCCTCTTCCTCTTCCTCTTCCTCTTTCTTCAACTGGTAACTTTTGTTTAAATTATTAATTACATTAAAAAAAAAATTGGTTAATTATTTAATCAATTTTGTATATAATTGTTATAATATTAAACAAATGGTAAAAATTGATATTTCAATTTTCAAAAGTTTTCAGTTATCCTACCAGACGCGTTTTTTCCATTTTTATTTTTAAAATACGGATTCCAGTAAATGCTACCAGATGCATATTCGGAATTAAAAAATGAAACCAAAAACACTGTTTTCATTTTCATTTTCATTTTTCTTTTCGAAAAACAAAAACAAAAAACGGTTTGCAAGACGGGCCCTAAGTTTTTTATTTGGTTGGACCTATAAAACTAGTCTCTGAATCAGTATTATTTTGTTTGGTTAACAACGAAATGGAATGGAGTCAACTGTATTTTGACCAAAATACCCTGATGACTCGCTTTTTGTGTCGTTACCAAATTGCGAATTATCAAAAGATATTTATAAATGAATTCTTACACAATATACTTTAAGTTTTGAAAACTAGTAAATCGGTAAGCTTAAGATTCGTTCCACAGGGATCAGGTTAGATTAATCGATTTGCTATCTAATCTAAGTTAGTCTAACTAGGTGCAAGAAGATTGTTAACCGCCAAAAATGGCAAGGATGAAAGAAGAATTTTCCATTGGTATCAGAGGTTAAGTCGGGGTAAAAGGTATCGTGGAAGAGGTATCCCGGGGTAAAAGGTACCATGGAAGAGGTATCCCGATACCCCGTCATTATACCAAAAATGGCCAAGTACAAACTTCTACCCGCCTCGATCGGGTCTAAGGCTTCCAGGACTTAGAAGGTACCAGGAAACCCAAAAGACAAGGCTCCAAGGACTCCACTGTTACAAGATCCTAGCACATTTCTGCATCCCGGCACCTCGGCATCCCGATACCTCGATACACACATACATAATTCAAGAAAACGAAGTGAAGGCAAGGTACTTGAGTACCCGGATCCACTAAAAGCTGGCAATAAATGCTAGGTTAATAAACGCCCAGATACCAATACAAGAATAGTACCCCGACCTCGCCTGAAGCAAGAACAGGTACACCGAATAGCAAACCAAGCAGAAGGATAAATATTAAATGCCATCGTTCGAGACAGAGTATTATATTCATTCCCGCCACACAGAGTCCTACTTGAAATGGGAGTCAACTCCTACTCAATCTGTCAAAAAGAGAATCACTTGATTTTAGGGATCAAATCCCCCGACAAATTCGTTGATCGCCAAGGAAGGTCCCGTGAATTGCTAAAACCCTAGACCGTAGTTTTAGGAGTGCATGGCAAGAAACGAGACCTATATATTCATCGTATGATTACAGAGAAAGGGGAGCGAAACCCTACTTCTTACTTTTCCACTTATCGACATGCACTAAAGCTCTATCACCATCGCCCATTTAGCTTATTTTTTATCACACAACCATAACTATAGATTGTAACCCTACCGTGTATTTACCATGAATAAAATGAGTTAAATTTTGTTCTATTAGTTGTTTGAATCCATTTTCCTTACTACGATTATACACCATTCTTAGTGAACCCCAATGAAGCTAAAGGTATCGAACTACTTGATACCTCTCCGACTAAGGTCTACCCTGATCCTAGTCCACATTGAATTGTTAATTGGAAAAATCACCCCAATGACAATTTTCGGTTAACCTTTTTGGTGTCGTCTGTGGGAACAAACTCCCCACCCTTAATAAGCTACCAAGCTCTACTCAGAAGAAGTTGAAGATGAGGCTCTGATCCTCTCAGGGGCAACCCACCACCTCGGGGCCCCATTCCCTCGCTTCCACCCAAAGAAATCAAGGGAAAAGGAAGGGAGCAAGAAGCCAGATCCTGGCACTAGTTCCACCACCTAACACCGGGGTCAGCACCACAGGACCCCGCGGTCCTAAAGGTAAATAGGGAAGCCATGGAACAACATGTTGCTGTTTATGTAGAGAGCGTCCGCCTCTGGATGATTGCCCAAGGAATACCATTTGAAGCACCCAAATTTGCGGAAGGGGCTGGACCAAGTACCTGGGTACCGGTCTTTGACAGACTCGGGCCGCCTCTACCTGTGCCGAATCATTCTAGAGATCTTAGACCTCGACGGGTGAAGTCAGCTTTCGACATCCCACCCAAAAGGATCCAGCCAACAGCTAGACCGGCAGAAGAAAGGAAGGATCCTCAGCCCGATGCAGGTGGCAGTACTGGGCCTAGGAGAAACCAACGGGATACCCAGCCTGGGAAGGAGGAAAGCAAGGAACCAACTGCGGAGTCAGAAACTTTGGACAATGAAGGGTCTGTAGCCCGATCCAGACACGATGGATCCAAACACCTTGAGGATCAAATGGCCAAGATGGCGAAGGAACTCGAGGAGTTAAAGAAGGGGAAACACCGGGGCACCCGGAAGAACCCCTTGGGAGAGATAAATGCACCTTTCTCCCGAAGGATTAGAGAAGCGGAGTTACCCCCCAAATTCAAGATGCCTACCAAGAAGTATTATGGATCAGAGGATCCTGTGAGTCATATGAATAGCTTTGTCCACCAAATGGAAATCCAGAATGCCACCCGGTCAGCTATGTGCAGAATGTTCCCTTCCACTCTGACCGACTGTGCAAAGACTTGGTTCAAGAAATTACCTCCAGGTAGTGTGGATTCTTTTACAAAGCTTACTACGGATTTTTGTGCACATTTTTAGGGGATCAAGCCTCATCCCAAGGACCCTATCCTACTGCAGTTTATAGTCCAGGAGTGAGGTGAAACGCTGAGATCCTACGTAGAGAAGATCCACAAGGAAGTAATCCAGATGGGAGTGTTTGCTGAGAAGGAGACCTTGGCCAATTTCAGGAGGAACCTGTGGGCTGGCAGATTATTCTGATCATTTGCCAAGCATCCGCCCGAAACCTACCAGGAGGCCTATGACAGGGCACTAGAGCAGGTGGACATAGATGAGCAACTCCAAGTCAAGGTTGAACATGATGAAGTGATCGCGCTCCCAATGTTCACATTTAGCGCTCCCTTTTCCTATCTTTTATGTTCGTTTCTGAGCACTTTTGTGTATATAATTTGTGTTTTAGCTATGTGTAGGTAAATATCCCATATAGAAGGTGTTTGTATCAAAAACAGGTAAAATAGGGCAATTATGTGTGAAGAAGTCCACGGCTGGTTTATGCAGCGAGAATGAACCCGCCGCCTAGAAAGCATGAACCCGCGGAGCACCATGGCTAGTTCAGACCTTCGGGTTGGCTAGACATGTCCCGCCGCACTAACCCGCCAAGATTCTGGCTAGTTCATGTGGCTAGACATTGCCCGCGGAACCGAACCCGCCAAGACTCTGGCTAGTTCGTGCGGCTAGGCATTTCCCACCGTCCAAGCTCGCCAAGACTCTGGCTAGTTCGGGCGGCTATACATATCCCACCGCACAAACCTGCCAGACCCCTGTCCAAGCCAAAATCATGATATTTTCAAGGGCATTCGTGTCTTTTCACACCCCATTCCTGCCCAAATTTGCCCAACTATATATACACCTCTTTAGCTTCTCTTTCAAAGGGTGAACCAAGTGACCAACCAACCAACAAACACTTAGAGCTTGCTCTTACACCACAAAAGAGAGAGAGCAACTCCAAGCCTTCCATGGGGGATTTTCCTCCATGGAAAGCCTTCCATGGAGAGTAGAGATGCGGAGATAAGATAGGCTTGTGTGTCAAAACCGAGACATATGAGTTCATAGAAAGGGAGAGCTGTTGGAGGCTTGTCTTCAAGGGTTATTTCTTCACTTTGCTCATCTTTGTATTTCTATTGATGTGTAATTTCATTTGGGAATATTTGTAACCTACACTTATGTTAATATATGTATGTATTGTTCTTATGATTTGATTTGGTATTGATTCATTCCTTAGATGTATAGTGATTAAGCTCTTTTTATGATATTCATATGTATGGATTATTATGTAACATATGTATGATGAATGAGATTAGGAGTAGATTAACTAAATGATTAGGAGTAATTGTAATCAAATATCTCATTTGTTTATGTATGTTGATGTATGATTTACCATGTATGTGTTTAAAGTGATTAGAGTAATTAAGAGTTGAGATTGTGCTTGGATAACCATTCCTTGCATAATCTTGACAATTAGCTTTAAGGAATGGAAATAGCTTATGTGTGCATAATTATGACACTTTAGCTTTGGTTCATATGTTCTTGTGCTTAATGGGTCTAAACCCTAGACACGATCACTTTTCCGATTGGAAAGTGATGACATGATTTCGGGAATTCCCTAATCAAGATTCTGGGGTAATTTCCTTAATTAAGAGAACGAACCCTTTACTGGATTAATTGGATTCACATGTAAAACAATCGACATAGATTTGCATAGTGTGTTTGGTGAACCGATTTCCCATATGTATTATATATCTTGCTTACCTCCAAGCCACCATTATTTTCATAGTTAGGGTGTCTTGCCTCTAGGAGTAGAATAACTAAATTATGAGTAGATTAATTAGATAGCCAAGACACCCGGCTACATTTCTATCCTAGTTAATTAGTTTACATTTCCGCACACACCACACACGCATTCCTTTTTACATTGCTTTAATAAACACTAGAACTAGATACAGTTAACGAATCCATCTCCCTGTGGAACGAGACCCTTGCTTACATGCTATACTAGTCCTTTGACTCATGCATTTGCGAGGTGATAAGAATAGAAATATCTTTTCTACCGGGTACAACGATGCCCCGGTCAGAAAATGGCGCCGCTGCCGGGGAATGGTTTTCGTTAAATGTATTTAGTCTTAGCAAATAATGTAGTTTGTTATGTTTGTTTGTTTTATTTGTTTTTATTTTCATACCAAGCAAATGCGTTTGATTTTGTTTGAGTATTGGTGTTGTGTAGGATTATGAGGTCTGGAATCAGGAAGAGGGCTAAAATGAGAAAAACTACCTTCTGCAACCTCAGTCCGCGGGTTAATGTGCGCAGCCAAAGCTGCGAGTTCCACTCAGGAGCCTTGAGTGAGACAAGTCTGCGGGAATGAACTCGCCGTCCAGAAGGCATGAACTCGCGAGAAGACTCGAGGAGAGTCTGCGACTTCCTTTCACGGGAAAGAACCCACTGAGTAGAAGAGAAGAACCCACGGAACTGCATGGGGAAGACCAGTGACTTCGTATCCGCGGGAACAAGCCCGCCAGCTAGAAAGAACGAACTCGCCAGACCTTCCGCGACTTCATTCCGTTGGAAAGAGCCCGCGGGAGTGAACCCGCGCCGATTCCTAACAGTCGATGACTGCATAATCCATGGACCACAACGAACGCTACAAGAGGTATCCTCTTCACTTTGCCTTCCCAAACACAAGTCTCTTCAATCGACTCATCCATTTTTGGATTTGAGAGGATTGGATAGAGACTTAGTTTTGTGCTTCAATTAAAGTGGAATGCATGTGTTGAGTTTAATGCACTTGTGGGTCATTGTAGTATGGTGGTAAGTTTTCCACCTATAAGCTTAAAGTATAAATGCATTGCTTGTAAATTTTGTAATTTTTATTTTTGTTTAGATCTAAGAGTGCGATTGTTTGTGCTTAGATCTTAGGATTTATTTTGCTTTTTTGTTTTTAGTCTTTGTGATTTTTGTTGTTCTTATGTCTGAATCTTGCTAAGCATTGTCCAATTTATGTACGGAAAAGGTTCCGCTGTGCTACATTGAGGATAATGTTAAGTTTAGGTTTGGGGGTGTGGACAACTTTTCGTGATGTTGTCTTTATTTTTTGTAGGTTTTGTCGTTGATAATTTTCAAATCTCTACAAATTGGTAAAAATTGAAAATTTTAGAATTGAAGTCCATTTTGTTGAGATAATATTTGTGTGTGCTGGTAGAGACATGTCATGTATGCTTTTAGGTCTATATCTTGACTATCATTCATGCCATGTATGATCTTTGCATCACTATTAATTTGCCTGTACAGTGCCAATCTTTTGATGTTAAGGTAGATAGAACGCTATTCTTGTTTAGCTTAGGAGAATAGTGGAGACTACCCTTGTGAGAATTTTGAGCCTATAAGATTTTTTATTTGAGAGGGTAATTGTTTCTGTAAGGATTCCCATATCTTGATTGGCTTCTTTCGTGGACAAACCACGTGTTGGGGATTGTATGTAAGGGTAGCTTAAGTGATTCATAATCATGCTCAAGACCCTCTCATGTCCTCAAGGTTGATAAGCACCAAAGGTAAACTTCTATGTGCTTAATTTGCTTTGAAGAGATTAGTTGCACACACACATTCACATCTCATGCTTAATTCATTTTATTGTACGTTGTGTATGTGTTGTTATTATGTGCTCATTAATGTTCATTTACATCTCTTCTTGCATGCCTTTCATGATTGCATTTTGTTGACCAAAGTCATGTTCATTCTAGACTTAGGATTGCATTCATTGTGATGGGTGCTGTACAAAGCGTTGTACGAACAGCGCCCATATAAGCGCTGTATAGACTTGATCGATTTAAATCGGTCGCTGTTGGGTCGCTGTACAAAGCGTTGTACAAAGCGCTGTACATACAGCGCCACTCTGTTTTCCCGAGAGATCAGAGTATGGGCGCTGTACAGGTGCTGTACAAGAGGTGCTCTACTTACAGCGCCCAAGGTAAAAATAGGTGTAACTTATCAAAACGCACTAGTTTGGTTTTGACACTCTATATATATGCCTCTATGACTTTAGGTCATTTAAGTGAGTTGATTTTTAGATTTCATACTTAGAATATTTTTCAAGCAAAGAAAAATACAAAAGAACTCATCTTTAACCACTCAAATCAAATCCTTTGTGCATCAAATTTCATATTGCATCTTCTATGTCTATATAGAAAGTGTTAACCATAAAATTAAGTTATTTATCCAAAGGAGAATTCTCAAGGCATCCAACTAGGAGGACCTCTCTTTAGGCCTTCCTCGCAAGAGCTCCACTACTAGATCCCCTCCGAATCACCCCTATGGGATCTCCCTACTGGATCCCCTATTCTTAGTAGTGTATCGACATCAGTGAATCTCCTCTACTTGAAGGCCCCTCTACATCAGACCTACATTTAGGTACCATGGTACTGGGGTACTGGGGTACCGGGGTACCTAGGTACCGGATCCTCCCTTCTTGGTAGCATGTCGACACTAGTGTAGCTCTTCTACAGCAAATTCCCCATACATCAGACCTACACGAGGTACCATGGTACCGGGGTACCGAGGTACTGGGTCCTCTAAATGGAGCAGCTCTCCCACAAGTCTTATAGACTGTATTCCATGAGATAATGTTGGTCAAAGTGATTGGGACACATTAGGTTTGAATTAAAAACAACATGAAGGCTTTCCACCAATTTGGGGGACAAAGGGGGCCCACTGATGGTGACCTTTCAGCAACATTCTGACCTCTTTCCAACACTATTTATGGATCTATGACAGCCCCATGTGAGGGTCATTTGGTCAAGAAGCCACCTAGACATCTCCCTCCAATGGAAAGGCACCCAAATGCCACCAAAGCGCCTCGTCATCGCCACGTCATCGCCACATCATCGCCATGTATGCCCTAAATCTGATGTGGCACGTCTTACACCACTTAAAGAGTGTGTTTCCTGTGGGAAGCATGTGCCCACGTGTGCCAAACACATGCCCTGCATATCACCACCTAGGCTCACTATATAAGTGAAATCATAGGCACTTCTCAAGGGTTGGCTCCTCTACCACGAAATGGCTATCTCCTCCTCCACAAAGTGACTCTCCTACATCATTTTAGAATGTTCTACAGTACCTTGACCACAAAGGGAGGTACCTCCTCCGAAAGGGGCAGCCCCCATACATCCTTCCTCCAAATTCCATCTCCTTTTGGGCACCTCCGTGAAATCCCCCTTCTCTACTATTTTCAGTGTGTTCTGCAGCAGCTCTGCCACATGGGGAGGTACCAGCTCCAAGGGGCAGCCCTTATACTTCCTTTCTTGATGGAACGGAAATGCTACTATAGGATGATTGGTTTTCTAAAGAAAACCCCTCATTGGCCTCCATGTTACTTATTTATTTATCTACTGAAACCCCTTACAATCAGCTCTAGGGAGGTATTGTAAGCTCTCCGGAGCATCAATGTTGTACCACTTTGCTACTTGTGTAAGCTCTCCGGAGCACTCCTTGTTAATATATATGAAGAATGGCCTCCCTCTCCACTAGATACTACCTAGGGGTTTTTCAGCATATGATCATATGTGATGCTTTTTCCCTCTAGGCCAATCCGATTCTAACAAAGAAATTGTCATTCTCCCCTCTATCTCCTTTATTATGCATGTATGGAAGCTAGGCTCCGACCCTACTGGTCCTAGCTCTCTTATCTACCTATTTGCATGTCAAGGCACACATAAAAAAGAGGAAAGACCCTCTGGACCCGCTAGAGAGGAGTCAGGGTACCAGGGAGCCGAGGAGCTCCCCCGTGCCTTTTCTATGGGAACGAGCAGCCCTATAGAGTATCTACCACCAAAGCTAGTGGGGCAAGGCCAAATCCATGCCAAAAACCAGAGGAACCCCGCTAGACTCACTAGAGGACCAACCAAGCCTTACCACTTCCCCCAAGGGAGCCCGATGCCTTCTATAAGGATTCAACACCGATGTAAGGATTCCCATATATTGATTGGCTTATTTCATGGACAAACCACATGTTGGGGTTGATAATGTAAGGGTAGTTTAGGTGTTTGAACTTCATGCTCGAAGGCCCTTTCAAAACCCCAAGGGACAAGCACGCCAAAGGTATAATTTCTTGTGCTTGATTTTTCTTTGAAGAGATTTAGTTAGCACACACTCACTTAGCATACTTGCATATGTGTGCATACTCTTCACATGTCACTTTACACACTAGCACTTTGTTTTATATCTTGTTGTGTGTATATGTGCTTAGTAATTCGTTTCCCCGATAGTGTTCGGAAACGTCTGCGCTCACACGTATGTGTGCTTGGTTTTACGTGAAGACCGCCCACGGAGAATGCCCTTGGCTTCTCCTTGGTTTTCACCATTGTTGGTGATCGGCGGCCTGGCCGCCAAATGGAACCGCCGTTTCAGTCCAGATTGGTCTGAAGCAATTATGAGGTCACGATCGGAGGTCACGACCACTGTTCATACCTGATCGATTTTAATCTCTCGGTCTAATTCGGCGGTTGGATCGGCGGTCACGAAACCACCGAATGAAACCGCCGTTGATGTTCTGTTCTTCACGGGCTCAATTCAACGGTCGTGATCGGCGGCCTGGCCACCGATTGAAACCGCCAAACGGTGCGTTTTAGGGGTAAAATTGTCTTTTCACATGCCCAATTCTCGATGTCTATAAATATCTTACTTTCTCATTCTCTGAATAAGTTTTCTTGAGTTATTAGAACCCTAAACTTCAAAGAGAGATTTTTGAGAAAAAATCAAATCAAGAACTCACTTTTAAACACTCAAATCAAATCCTTTTTGCATTAAAGTTCATCTTGCATTCATCTATGATTGGGTTTTGTAAGGTTCCCATTTGTTGATTGGCTCATTTCGTGGACAACCACATGTTGGGGTTCTTTCTAAGGGTAGCCTAAGTATCGGTCTTATTGTTCGAAGCCCTTTGAAGACCTCGTGTTGATAAGCACCGAAGGTAAATTTCTATGTGCTTACTTTTCTTTGAAGAGATTAGTTGCACACACACACTTAACATTCATTGCATATGTGTGCATTCTCTTCATTTGTCACATTTCACACTTGCACTTATTTATTATATTTTGTTGTGTGTAATTGTGTCTTGTTGTCGTGTAATTCGTTTCCCGATAACTTTCAGAAACGTCCGCGCATGCACTAGAATGTGCTTGGTTTAGCGCGAGGACCGCCTATGGAGAATGCCCTTGGCTTCTCCTTGGTTTTCACCTTTCTAGGTGATCGGCGGTTATGATCGGCGGCCTGGCCGCCGAATGAAACCGCCGTTTCAGTCCAGATTGGTCTGAAGCATTTCTGCGGTTAAGATCGGCGGTCACGACCGCCGTTCGAAACCGCCGATTCAAGACCTGATTGATTTATCTCTCAGTCTAATTCGGCGGTTGAATCGGCGGTCATGAAACCGCCGTTCAAAACCGCCGTTCATACCTGATTGTTTTTAATCTCTCTGTTTTGATTCGGCGGTTGGGATCGGCGGTCACGAAACCACCGAATGAACCGCCGTTTATGCTCTGTTCTTCACGAGCTCAATTCGGCGGTCATGATCGGCGGCCTGGCCGCCGATTTAAACCGCCGATCGGCGCGTTTCTTTGAAACTTACTTAAACGACCACACTTTGATTTGGCCCCCTATATATATGCCATTTTGTCTTTAGGTCAATTAAGAGAGTTCATATTCAGAATTCATACTTAGGATATTTTTCAAAGAGAAGAAAAATTCCAAGAACTCATTTTTTATTACTCAAACACTTTTTCATGATCATCAATCATCATCTAGCATCATCCTTGATCTTCTAGATGTCATCTTGCATGGATTCTTCATCATACTTTGCTTGGTAACCTTTTCACTAATATCTTACATATTTTGTGTTTCTCTTAGCTAGCAATCTCAATTAATTACTTGTATGTTATTTTATATACTTTGAATACAAGTTTGAGATTAGTATGATGTATGTTTGAGAAGTTTTTCTGTGATAGCTAATTAAGTTTTGTGCTTAATCTTGATTAGCTAAACTATTTGACATGTCATTTAGTTTTGATTTCTAGGATTGTTCTAATTGCATATTAATCATCCTAGATAAGCATATAGGGTTTCCCTTGCTCTATGTTGCATTTGGATATTCATATATTCACTTAGGGTTGTATTCTCTTTATAGAGAAAGTAAGTCTTGTGTGTAGCATCCGGGATTAGGTTGCTTAGAACGCAAGCAAATTGGACTAGGTTCACTCATACCGGGATTAGGTAGGTGTGTGATTACTTCCGGGATTAGGTTGTAATCGTTTTACACATTTAGTGGATTCGAGGTTCGAGTGTGGCTTACTTACTAGCCCGTGGTTTTTCCCGTGAGGGTTTCCACGTAAGAATCAAGTGTTGTTTAATTTCCGCATATTATACTTGATTTATTGCTTTTTCTATGTAGGGGTAATTTCGTAATTTTGACTATCACGAAAAATTGGGTAAAAAGCTTAAAATCTATTCACCCCCCTCTAGATAGTTTTATACACACCGTGCTATAATTTGTTTCAATTGGTATCAGAGCGGGTTCCTAGACATACATAGGTGATCCTTGCTTATTTTGGTGTGTTTTGCATTTTGTGTGATTTTTGATCATTCATACATTTGCATTCATTTCATTCATTCATAAACACTATGAGTGGAAACAGTGGAAATGGTGGTAGCAACGAAGGTGCCTCAAGCACAAGACCTCCACTTCTTACCGGATTGAACTATTCCCAATGGAAAGGGAAGATGGAATCCTACATATGCCAAATTCATGACCGTGCATGGATGGCGGTTGAAGACGGATATGATCTACCCAAGATGACTCCCGATGGTGGAGGAGAAGAAGTATTGAAGCCTAAGGCGCAATGGAACGCGCAAGAGTTTGAGGCTTCAAAGTGGAATAGGAAGGCGATGCATGCCATCTTGTGTGCTATGGATAAAAATCAATATAAATTGATTCAAAATACTAGGATAGCTAAAGAGGCTTGGGACATCCTAGAGATTGCACATTAGGGAACCGAAGTGGTGAAGGACTCTAAGCTTCAAGTCCTCCAAACTCAATTCGAGATGCTTAAGATGGAGGAGAATGAGTGCTTCAATGACTTTGAGATCAAGTTGATGGATATTGTCAACCAAAGCCATCAACTTGGTGATCCATATTCGGATAGGAGAATCAAGCAAAAGATTATGAGATCTCTACCCGATAGGTTTGAATCGAAGGTGACGGCTTTAGAAGAAAATAGTGGTTATAAGGATATGAAGCCGAGTGAGGTGATTGGGAGACTTCTAGCTTATGAGTCTAAGAAAGGGCCTTTCTCCACACCCACTAAAAAGCAAAAAGGAATTGCTTTAAAAACCTCAAAGGGTGAAAAGGAGGCAAATAAGGTTGACTCGGATGAAGACCTTGCCTTGTTTGTAAAAAGGTTCAACAAGGTTATGAAGTTTAAAAGAAAGGGCCTTGGATCAAAAGATCAAGATTTGAAGAAAAATGGAACTTTCAAGAAGTTTGAACCTAGGCAAGAAAGGACCGAAAGGAAAGGGGTCCGATGTTTCGAGTGTGGTGGCATAGGTCACTTTGCCCCCGAATGTGCAAGTCACAATGAGAGGAAAAAGGGAAAAGTGATGGCCGCCACTTGGAGTGGAAGTAGTGATGACTCCATTGAGGGAGATGAGTCTTCAAGTGATGAAGAGCTCATGGCTAATCTCCTAGCTTTTGCCTCCTCCCATAAAAGCAAAAGTGCTAGTGAGAGAGAGGAAATGAGTCAAGAGGAAAATGACTCAAGTGAAGAAGAAAGTGATTCCTCGTCTAACTCCATAAGTAGTTTTGTGGAGAAAAAGGTGCTTGCTAAATGCCATGCCGAGTTTAATGATTTAGCAATCAAGAGCACAAGAAAGATCAAGATGTTGAGAGAAGAAAATCTTGAGCTTGCATCTCATAATGACCACTTAGGTGAACAAGTGGAAAAATTCAAGAAGATAGAAGATAAGCTAAGAGAGGAGTTAGTCTTATCTAGGAGGAATGAAGAAAGTCTAAAGAGGGAGCTTGAAGAAGTTAGAAATTCTATGACTAGGATGGATTCTAGCACCAAGAAGCTTGACCATATGCTTGGTGTTGGAAAGAGTCCATATGACAAGAAGGGTCTTGGGTATGAAGATGACAAGAAGATCTCAACCTCTAACAAGACCGTGTTTGTCAAGGGTTTGAAGAACGAAGAAACTTCATATGTGCAAATTCCTAGGAAGAAGTTAGAAGTAGGACAATGTTCAAATGCACAAGTGAAGATGGGGCCAAGAAGGCAAACTCAAGCTCAACCTCCTAGGGTCCCTCAAGCCAACATTCCTCCTCAAATGGCTCACAAAGGAAATAGACCTATCATGCAACCTCAAGCTAGGAAGTAACCAAGACCGGTTCAACAACGAAGAAGGATTGAACCCTTTCATCCACAAAGACAAGGACAAGGTATGATTCCTTATTTTACTCCTATATGTCACTTTTGTGGATTTGATGGTCATATTAGACCACATTGCTTTCGATATATAAAAATGTGCAAAACTAGAAGCATGATAGAGAAGAAAAAGAAAAGAGCCATGTTGCATGTTCCTAGGAATGATAATATTATTATGCATGATCCTAGGACATCTAGAGCCCATGTACCAAAGACCACTAAGAAAGCTAAGATTGTTTCTAGGTGGATTAGAAAGAATGAAATTGTTTGCCATGTTGCTCAAATAGCCTTGAAGGCAAATTCTTCTAATTTTTGGTATTTAGATAGTGGGTGCTCTAGGCACATGACGGGAAACAAGAGTTTCTTCGAGACTCTTGTTATGGAGGAAGGTGGATATGTCACTTTTGGTGATGGATCCAAAAAGAAAGTTGTAGGGAAAGGAACCATTTCCGTTCCCGGATTACCCTCCTTATCCGTTGCTTTATTTGTTGATGGCTTGAAAGCCAATTTAATAAGCATTTCACATCTAAGTGATGAAGGATATTCCGTCTTGTTTTGTAAAGATGATTGCTCGATCCTAAAGCCCGATGGACAAACCTTATTGAAAGGTATGAGATCTAGCGACAATTGCTATTGTCTTGAAGCTAGAATAGTCTCTAATCATGTGTCCTTAGATGAGCAAATTGAGTTATGGCATGAAAGACTTGGCCACATGAACTTTAGGGATCTACGGACCCTTGGAAAGTTCAATTGTGTGCGTGGCCTCCCTAAGCTTGGGAAGAAAGCCAATGGTATTTGTGGACCTTGCCAACAAGGAAAGCAAACTAAAAGCATGCACAAAAAGGGTAAGTATCTCACCACCAAGGAGCCTCTTGAGCTTCTCCACATGGACCTCATGGGTCCTATGCAAACCGAAAGTTTGGGTGGAAAGAGATACATTTTTGTATGTGTTGATGATTTCTCTAGGTTCACATGGACATATTTTCTTAGAGAAAAATCCGAAACTTTTGATAAGTTTAAAATGCTTTGTAATAAAATACAAAATGAAATGAATTCTAATATTAAAAGTATAAAACGGATTAGAAGTGACCATGGGAGGGAATTTGAGAATGCCTCATTTGAAAGCTATTGCAATAGCTTAGGCATCTCCCATGAGTTCTCGGCTCCTAGGACACCTCAACAAAATGGAGTTGTTGAGAGGAAGAATAGGGTCCTTCAAGAGATGGCCCGTGTGATGTTGCTTAGCAACAATGTCCCTAGGAACGTATGGGCCGAAGCGGTCAATACGGCTTGCTATATAGGGAATCGTGTTTTCCTAAGGCCCGGTACTAGAAATACCTCCTATGAGTTATGGAAAGGCAAGAGGCCAAATGTTAGCTACTTCCATACTTTTGGAAGCAAATGCTACATTTTAAATGACCGTGATCAACTTGGCAAATTCGATGCTAAGAGTGATGAGGGTATTTTTATTGGCTATGCCTTGAATAGTAGAGCCTATAGAGTTTTCAATTTAAAAACTCTAAGTGTTATGGAATCATCCAATGTCGTATTTGATGATACTAGGCTCAAGTCTAATGATCATGAGGAGGAGGTTATTTTTAGTGATGTTTCTCCTTTGGAGAGGGTTGTGGTGACTCCCAATGTTGGGACATCTAATAAAAATGATGAAGTCACACAACCCACTACTAGAGTCCCTCTCTTGGACGCTAATGAACCCGCTCCATGGGTTAGAAGACTCCATAACAAAAAGGATGTTATTGGAGATGTAAATGAGGGTGTTAGGACTCGACGTCAACTTGCTAATCTTATTAGCTACACATGCTACACCTCTTAAATTGAACCCAAAAAGGTTGAAGAAGCCTTAAATGATGAATTTTGGGTTCTTGCCATGCAAGAAGAGCTAAACCAATTCGAAAGGAATGAGGTTTGGACTCTAGTTCCTAGGCCTAAGACCACTAATGTCATAGGTACTAAATGGATATTTAGGAACAAATCCGATGAGGATGGCAACATAGTGCGGAACAAGGCTAGACTTGTAGCACAAGGGTACTCTCAAATTGAGGGTATCGACTTTGAGGAGACATTTGCTCCTGTTGCCCGTTTAGAGTCTATTAGGCTTCTCTTGTCCATTTCTTGTGTGCACAAGTTCAAATTGCACCAAATGGATGTCAAGAGTGCCTTCCTCAATGGCTTATTGCAAGAGGAAGTGTTTGTTGAACAACCCAAGGGGTTTGTGGATGCACACCACCCCAACCATGTCTATCGCCTCAAGAAGGCACTATATGGGTTGAAACAAGCACCGAGGGCTTGGTATGAGCGCCTCACTCAATTTCTTGTTGACAATGACTACATAAGAGGTAGTGTTGACAAGACCTTGTTCATCAAGAGAAACAAAGATGAGTTATTTATAGCTCAAATCTATGTTGATGACATTGTATTTGGCTCTACCAACAACACCAAGGTCCAACAATTTGTTGATGTCATGTCTCATGAATTTGAGATGAGTCTTGTTGGTGAGCTTAGTTACTTCTTAGGTTTGCAAATTAGGTAATTAGATGATGGGATTTTCATAACCCAAGCCAAACATGCCAAAAACCTAGTGAAGAAGTTTGGTTTAGAGAATGCCAAACATTGTGATACACCCATGAGTACCACTTTGAAGCTAAGCAAGGATGCTAGTGGTAAAAGTGTGGAACAAACTTTATATCGGGGCATGATAGGTAGCTTGCTTTATTTAACCGCAAGTAGGCCTGATATTTCTTTTAGTGTGGGTGTGTGTGCTAGGTACCAAGCGGATCCTAAGGAGTCCCATCTCTCTTCCGTAAAGAGAATCATTCGCTATGTGAATGGGACATCCAACTATGGGATTTGGTACTCTTTTGACACTAATGCTAGTCTTGTAGGCTTTAGTGATGCGGATTGGGCAGGAAATTGTGATGATAGGAAAAGCACATCGGGCGGTTGCTTCTTCCTAGGCAACAACTTGGTGTCTTGGTTTTGCAAGAAGCAAAACTCGATTTCCTTGTCCATGGCCGAGGCCGAGTACATAGCCGCGGGGAGTGGATGCACACAACTCCTATGGATGAAGCAAATGCTAGTAGACTACAGATTCAAGCAAGGTACTCTCACTCTCTTTTGTGATAACATGAGTGCTATTAATATTTCCAAGAATCCGGTACAACATTCTAGAACTAAGCATATTGACATCCGCCATCACTTCATTAGAGAGCTTGTTGAAAATAAATGCATAGTACTTGAACATGTAGGTACTAATGATCAACTTGCGGACTTATTTACTAAACCCTTAGATGCTACTCGATTAAAAACTGTTAGTAGATCTATTGGGATATGTCTTGTGGAGTGATGTTCTATGATTGACCCCATATGGGGAACTCAAGCAAAGAGAGCTAGTTTGCATTCTTGTCACTTGCAAAAAATTTGAAATATCTTATGCCTCTTCTTTTAATTGCTTGAGTAAGCTTGGTTGCACATATGTATATATGTTTTCAATTCAATAAGTGTGAACCTTGCTTGTTTACAATCCATGTCATATTTATGTTCAAACATGCATTTTTGGACTAGGAGATGCATATAGGAAGTATGATTTGAATGACCTATGATTATCTCCATGACATGATGATTCTTTAATAACATGCTAATGTCAAATGAAAAAGCATGAAATTCATATAACATGCTCACATGAAAAGCATGAATTGATGATTGCATATTCTTAAAAATGCAAAACTTGTGTGAAAGCTTATGAGACTCAAAATGAATAAAGGATCTTGTATCCGTTCAAAGGAATTTATATTCCAAATGTCTCTCTTTCTTTATTGGTTGAACATGGCTACTATCATACTGATATCTTATCCGAAAAAATAAAAAAGGGTGCAAAGTTGCTCATGCCATGTTTCGCTTATAAAGTTGGATATAGTTGCTCTTATATTGAAATCAATGTATTCTATATCCTTGCTTTACTCATGACATTGGTGAAATTGGTTTGAATTCCTATTAGAAACCTTTGTCATTTGCTTTGCCAAATACCATTGTATTTTGGACTTGAATGCTACATGTCTTGTATGCAAAGCATGTTTGATTCACACATTTTCTCTCAAATAAATCTCCTTGTTTCTCTCCGATTAAATTGAGATGCATAAAGTGACTTATATTAATTATGCAAATCTTGCATGCTACTATCTCTCGTTACTATGAGTGACCCGGTTGGGGACTACTCCTTTGCCTATATCATGACAAAAAGGGGGAGTAGTATATGGTAAGGGGAGATGCAAATTGGTGTTGCAATTATGCACATTGGGGAGATAACACATTGAGGGGGAGTAACCCTTTGAGGGGGAGCATTGCATTTATCATACATTGCATATATTTTGTAATGTTGTGCCTAAATTCTAAAAATGCAAATGCTTGTTTTGATATCACTTGATTAATCTCACATTTCACTTGTATTGGAAAACATAGAAATCTTATTTACAGGGCTTGATTATTCTACAAGAGATTATCTCTTTGTGTTGTAGAATATCATAGTTGTCCCGTAGTTTCTATTTCTTTGTGAGGAATCAATGTGAGTGGTGGTTTTGTCACGAAATAGCCAAAGGGGGAGATTGTAAGGTTCCCATTTGTTGATTGGCTCATTTCGTGGACAACCACATGTTGGGGTTCTTTGTAAGGGTAGTCTAAGTATCGGTCTTATTGTTCGAAGCCCTTTGAAGACCTCGTGTTGATAAGCACCGAAGGTAAATTTCTATGTGCTTACTTTTCTTTGAAGAGATTAGTTGCACACACACACTTAACATTCATTGCATATGTGTGCATTCTCTTCATTTGTCACATTTCACACTTGCACTTATTTATTATATTTTGTTGTGTGTGTAATTGTGTCTTGTTGTCGTGTAATTCGTTTCCCGATAACTTTCTGAAACGTCCGCGCATGCACTAGAATGTGCTTGGTTTAGCGCGAGGACCGCCTATGGAGAATGCCCTTGGCTTCTCCTTGGTTTTCACCTTTCTAGGTGATCGGCGGTTATGATCGGCGGCCTGGCCGCCGAATGAAACCGCCGTTTCAGTCCAGATTGGTCTGAAGCATTTCTGCGGTTAAGATCGGCGGTCACGACCGCCGTTCGAAACCGCCGATTCAAGACCTGATTGATTTATCTCTCAGTCTAATTCGGCGGTTGAATCGGCGGTCATGAAACCGCGGTTCGAAACCGCCGTTCATACCTGATTGTTTTTAATCTCTCTGTTTTGATTCGGCGGTTGGGATTGGCGGTCACGAAACCACCGAGTGAACCGCCGTTTATGCTCTGTTCTTCACGAGCTCAATTCGGCTGTCATGATCGGCGGCCTGGCCGCCGATTTAAACCGCCGATCGGCGCGTTTCTTTGAAACTTACTTAAATGACCACACTTTGATTTGGCCCCCTATATATATGCCATTTTGTCTTTAGGTCAATTAAGAGAGTTCATATTCATAATTCATACTTAGGATATTTTTCAAAGAGAAGAAAAATTCCAAGAACTCATTTTTTATTACTCAAACACTTTTTCATGATCATCAATCATCATCTAGCATCATCCTTGATCTTCTAGATGTCATCTTGCATGGATTCTTCATCATACTTTGCTTGGTAAGCTTTTCACTAATATCTTACATATTTTGTGTTTCTCTTAGCTAGCAATCTCAATTAATTACTTGTATGTTATTTTATATACTTTGAATACAAGTCTGAGATTAGTATGATGTATGTTTGAGAAGTTTTTCTGTGATAGCTAATTAAGTTTTGTGCTTAATCTTGATTAGCTAAACTATTTGACATGTCATTTAGTTTTGATATCTAGGATTGTTCTAATTGCATATTAATCATCCTAGATAAGCATATAGGGTTTCCCTTGCTCTATGTTGCATTTGGATATTCATATATTCACTTAGGGTTGTATTCTCTTCATAGAGAAAGTAAGTCTTGTGTGTAGCATCCGGGATTAGGTTGCTTAGAACTCAAGCAAATTGGACTAGGTTCACTCATACCGGGATTAGGTAGGTGTGTGATTACTTCCGGGATTAGGTTGTAATCGTTTTACACATTTAGTGGATTCGAGGTTCGAGTGTGGCTTACTTACTAGCCCGTGGTTTTTCCCGTGAGGGTTTCCACGTAAAAATCAAGTGTTATTTAATTTCCGCATATTATACTTGATTTATTGCTTTATCTATGTAGGGGTAATTTCGTAATTTTGACTATCACGAAAAATTGGGTAAAAAGCTTAAAATCTATTCACCCCCCCTCTAGATAGTTTTATACACACCGTGCTATAATTTGTTTCAGGTTTGCATCATCACAACATGCTTGGTAAGATTTTGATTAAATTCATCTTATTTTAGTATTTTTACTATCAAGCATATTCTCTTTTAATTACTTGTATGTTTTTGATCATATGATAAATACAAGATTAGAGAATTAATTGTAATGAATTAATTGAGTGTTGTTTTGTGATAGTTACTTAGGTCTTTGACTAATCTTGATTAGCTAAGCTATTTGACATGTCATTTAGCAATTGATATCTAGGGTTGATTAAATTTATTATATCATCATCCTAGATAAGCATCTAAGGTTACCTAGCCTTGTTTGTTATTTGAATATTCATACATATTCACATAGGTTGCATAATCTCTTCTTAGAGAATTAAGTCTTGAGGCTAAGGTTGCTTAGGCCTCAAGCAATTGGACTAGAGCCACTTTTAAAGGCCCGAGTGGTAGAAGTGGGGGGTTATTGACCGGAGTGTTAGACGAGGTCTACATAGGTTGTAAACTCCATTTTGATTAGTGGATTTCGAGGTCCGAGTGTGGCGCACTAAACAGCCAGTGGTTTTTCCCAGTGGTTGGGTTTCCACGTATACATCAAGTGTTATTTAAATTCCGCACTATATTACACTTGCTTGTATTTTTGACTAGTAGGGGCATTTTCGTAAAATTGACTTGCATGCGAAAATTGGGTAATAATAGTTAAAATCTATTCACCCCCCCTCTAGATAATATATATTTAGAACACACCGAGCGTTTCTTTCAACCGGGACTAAGGGGAGCCTGCTTCAGTACAACCTTAAAGCGCCATTAGACTAGCTAGAAGAACCGGGACGGGTTCCAACCCTAACCGGAGGATTCGGAGCATGGAATGAGTCATGTATGGGTGGTCCCATCCTTTGCGACCACTCGCATCATTGAGGAGCATCTACTCCTCTTTGTATTGGGGAACAACAGAGGAAAACAGAAGAGGAGACCGGGTACCAGGGACGACAGGCAAGGTACCAAGGACTAGGTACCAAGGACGATAAGCAAGGTACCAAGGACCAGGTATCAGGGACGACAGGCAGGGTACTGTGGACCAGGTATCAGGTACCACGGATCAGGTACCAAGGACGACAGGCAGGGTACCGCTGACTAGGTACTAGGTATCAAGGACAGGGTACCAGGGACGATTGACTTGGTACCCGGTACCACAAACCAGAAATCAGTATTAGAGCCAAAAACGCCCATCTCCTCTCCTTACCCTCATAACCCCGCTGCGGTGCACCCCGTACACCTTGGTCCAGGTTATCCAGGGAAAACCCTGACAGATTTTCAGGATAACAGTTTGGCGCCGTCTGTGGGAAACTCACACGCAGTGTGTCTTTCTCTTACCATCAAAACCATTCTAATCAGTCTAGCTAACATGAGGTTGAGATCATCTACAAATCAGGCCTACCCATCGGGGCCTCGCTCTTACCTTGCCACCCATGGAGCTGAATCCTCAGAAGGAACCCCGACTCAAGGCCCGCTACCGCGGGTGGAGGGGCAGGTCCAAACCAAAGCAATCGCGGTCGAAGCTCTTCCTTCTCCCAGACAGCAACAGCAAAGCGCCTTCAACCGCCACGTCACCAACTTCCTAGAGGGACTGCGACAAGAACTACTGGGCTCGCACCATGGCGAGGCCGGACCTAGCAACCGGGCTCACGTTTTCGACAGGCTGGGTCCCGCTAAAGCTGTCTTCGACGGACTTGGGCCCACCAGGACTACACCTCGAGCGGCAGCACCAGGACCACGAAGAGCCTGGTCAGAGATAGGCGCTCCCCGAGCCTCGCCTCGCCTCGCCTCCCCCAGCAGGCCGCCCAGCTCGCCCTGCCACTATAGGAGCAAAAGAGATATCCGGCACTTGGAGTAGGACGGAGGCCATACACAACCGCAGCAGGAACCGGAGCCCACCCAGGCGAGGTGGGGGGGCCCGTCATGAAGCATCAGCCGCTTCCGGGATCGCGGCCCGGGAGGAGGGAGCTGAAGCCCGGTCAAGAGAAAGAGGTCGAGGCCACATGGAAGAACAGATGAGGAAGATGGCAAAGCGCCTAGCGGAGCTGGAGAAAGACAAGGTCAAGTACAAGGGGATGAAGAAGGACCCCCTCGGGGAGATGAATGCCCCGCTGTCAAGGGAAGTTTGACATGCTACCCTCCCTCCGAAGTTCAAAATACCCAAAAAAGTATATTCAGGCGTGGAAGATCCCTTAAGTCACTTGGAGTCTTTCGTGCAGTAGATGGAGGGTGCAGAATGCCTCCCGAAAGGCCATGTGCCGAATGTTCCCCTACACTCTCACGGATTTCGCCAAGACATGGTTCAGAAAACTCCCCGCGGGGAGTGTTAACTCATTCACCAAGCTATCAAGGGACTTCTGCGCTCAATTCCAGGGTGTTAAGCCGCCACCCAAAGACCCCATCCTACTGCAATACATAGTCCAGGAGCGTGGGGAGAAGCTCAAATTCTATGTGGAGCATTTCCACAAGGAAGTCATTCAAATGGGGGTGTTCGCTGAGAAGGAAACTCTCACCAACTTCAGAAAAAACCTCTGGGTGGGGAAATTATGGCGCTCCTTTAGCAAAGATAAGCCCGAGACTTATCAGGAGGCATATAGCCGAGCTCTGGAGCAAGTGCAGCTACATGAGCAATACCGCATCAAGATAGAGCATGACGAATAGCGCTCCAGCAAGCGGTAAAAGGGGGACACCAGCAGCCAGAGAAAGGAAAAGGAGCCGGTTCCCAAGTTCAGAAACAATCCTCCAAACCGGTCCACCTACCGCTTGCCTCCGCTACCACCTAGCAGACCGCGCCCCTTCAGAAGAATATCCCCACCAAGGAAAATTCGAAGGACACCATCGCCTATAAGAGAGGTCGCTGGAATCGCCAAATCAGAAGAAGAAGAATACACCAACTACACCCTGCTCAATGCCCCGAGGGAAACAGTCTACCTAGCAATCCGGGACAAGGGACTCCTGAAGAAGCCCGACCCCATGAAGCTCCCAGCGGACAGGAGGAACAAATACAAATACTGCGACTTCCACCGAGACATAGGACACAACACTTCAGAGTGCTTCAGCTTGCGTAACCAAATCGAGAACCTGGTAAGGGGCGGCCTACTGGTGGAGTTCCTCCAACAAGTAAGAGATGGGATTGAGACGGGAAAACAGGTCCAAAGAGTGATGAAGGAGACGGAAGAACGAAGAAAGGACAAAGGAAGAGACCTGATGGAACAAATCCAGATCATCAATACTATCAGTGGAGGCCCCACCCTCGCTGGTACCTCCAATAACTCCAGAAAGAACCACGCTAGGAAGATTCCTCGACGTGATAATGGGGGCCAGGTGCTAAAAGTTAGCAGGGACGCGTCGCCCCGTCCCAGCTCGGCTCATATCATATTCACTGAAGACGACGCCTACAACACGGTCTAGCCCCATGATGATCCAATGGTGGTCATCGTACAGGTGGCAAACAACCGGGTGGCCCGAGTCATGATTGACACTGGGAGTAGCGTAGACATCATCTTCAAGGAGACGCTGGACTGCTGCCAACTCCGCCAGCCGTGCTTTTATAGTTGCACCACCCCCCTTTATGGATTCACCGGGGACTCTTTGATGCCAGTTGGTTCCATAATACTCCCGGTAGCCATAGGAGAAGCGCCTCGACAGGTTAATAACATGGTCGATTTTGTGGTAGTAGACATTCCAAGCGCCTACAACATGATTCTGGAATGACCCTTCCTCTCAAAGATTAGGGGGGTCCTATCAATCTACCACAATGTCTTAAAGTTCCCGGTGGGGGACGAAGTTGGAATCCTGAAAGGAGACCAACAGATGGCGCGGAGATGCTATGCCGTATCATCCAATCCCACGGTGCTAATCAAACAGTGCTCCCAGATCACAACAGATAAAGGCCAGGGGGAACCGGGCGTGAAAGGCACCCCCCAACAAGCTGGCCTCATGGTTAGAACGGAACTACCGGGCACAGTGGGAGAGCACCTGGGAAGCAGGGCGGGACAGATGGAGGTTGAAGAGGATACATTCGAAGAAGAGGCGGCGGAGGAAGAAAGAGGAGGACCGACTGAAGAACTGGAGGAGGTCGTGGTAAGGGAAGAAAACCCTCCCAAAACAGTAAAGGTTGGATCCACCTTAGCTCCACAACACAAGGCTACGCTACAAAAAGTGCTCCGGGACTACAATGATGTATTCGCCTGGTCCCATGAGGAGATGCCCGGCATCCCCCCTAACCTCGCTACACACAGACTCAATGTGGATCCTACCTTCAAACAAGTAAAACAGAAGAGGAGGTACTTCAACCCGAACAGAAACACAGCCGTACAAGAAGAAGTGGACAAGCTCTTCCGCGTCGGATTCATCAGAGAGGCGCGGTACCCAGAATGGATCGCCAATGTGGTCATGGTCCCTAAGACCAATGGGAAGTGGAGAATGTGCGTGGACTACAATGACCTAAACCGCGCCTGCTCGAAGGACAGCTTCCCCCTCCCCAAGATTGATCAGCTTGTTGACTTGACTGCGGGCAACAAGACCTTGAATTTCATGGACGTCTTCTCCGGTTATAATCAGATCAGCATGCACCCCTCGGACCAAGAGAAGACTAGCTTCATTACAAACCAAGGTTTGTACTGTTACAAAATGATGCCCTTCGGGCTTAAGAATGCCGGAGCCACTTATCAGAGGATGGTCAATAAGCCATTCAAGGAGCAGATTGGCCGCACCATGGAGGTCTATGTGGATGACGTGATAACCAAATCACAACAGGTAGAGCAGCACCCAAACCACCTCAGAGAGACTTTTGTGGTGCTCCGACAGAACCAAATGTCGCTGAATCCGAACAAGTGTGCGTTTGGAGTGTCAGCCGAGAAATTTTTAGGCTTCATGGTCCTTGAGAGGGGGATCGAAGCAAACCCTGAAAAGATTAAAGCAATCCTCGAACTCCAGCCCTCCACTACTCTAAAGCAGGTGCAAGGATTGACTAGCCGACTCGCTGCACTCAACAGGTTCATATCACGGTCCACCGACAGGTGCCTCCCGTTCTTCCAAGTTATCAAAAAGGGGAGAGGGATGAACTGGAATGAGGAGAGCGAGCGCGCCTTTAGGGAACTCCAGATTTACATTACCAACCCCTCGCTACTCGTTAAGCCACTGCCGGGGGATATCTTGCAGCTCTACCTCGCCGTATCGAGCACAACGACTAGCGCGGCCCTTGTGAAAGAGTGTGAGGGAGGGATCCAGAGACCCTATAAATACCCCTACATCCCACAGAGGAAAGGGCTGGCTCTTGAAAACAAAAACCTCCTACCCCGCCTAGTCAAAGCTCCTATGTGTGTGTTCTACTTGGCTACTACCCCGTCTTGTCAAAGCTCCTATATGTATGTTCTACTTGGCTACTACCCCGCCTAGTCAAAGCTCCTATGTGTATGGTCTACTTGGCTACTACCCCGCCTAGTCAAAGCTCCTATGTGTATGGTCTACTTGGCTATTATCTCGCCTGGGCAAAGCCCCCGTGTGCAACCCATTGAGTGACCTCCCTGCTTAGTTTGTACTCTTGTATGTTGTGTCCCCATCCCGCTAGTAAACCTTTTGTAATAGCTGGATGTGGTATATGAAGTGATGGACGATGTACTCCACTGTTAAATAACAAAAGGCCCACTTTTTTACCCCTCCAAAGATACACCAGGCGCACCACATGCTACCTCAACCTTTGTTCCACCCTATAGGACTGGTCCTACTGCATAGTATCGGTCCCTGGTGCCCAGGCCAAGGGAGCTTCACCCCACCCGGTCCGGGGCCAGCTGCGGTGCACCCCGTACATCGCGGTCCAGGTTATCCATTGAAAACCCCCGACGGTAACAGTTTGGCACCGTCTGTGGGAACCCACTACCACTATGTGGTTTCCCTATCTCTTCATGAGCGTATATCACTTTACATATTGACTCCAACATGCCTGTTCCGTGATGCTAGAAGACTAGTGGCTCTTCACTTTTTGTACCGGGCCAATCAACGCCCAAGCGAGCCAATACTGTCTCGATTCATTCGAGGAGGGTTCAGAGCCTCATTTCAGTTGCTAGGGACTTTTTGATGCCCTAGCAAGCCTCTGGACCAGCTTGATGGAGGTGGCTCCTCTCATTTTGTACCGGGCCCTTCAACGCCCAAGTGAGCCATCTAGGTTCCGATATGCCGAATGAAGTCCAGAACCTCATTTCAATTGCTGGGGACTTTTAGATGCCCTAGCAAGCCTCTGGACCAGCTTGATGGAGGTGGCTCCTCTCATTTTGTACCGGGCCCTTCAATGCCCAAGCGAGCCACATAGGTTCCGATTCGTCCGAACCAAGTCCAGAGCCTCATTTCAGTTTCTGGGGTCTTTTTGATGTCCTAGCATGCCTCTGGACTAGATTGATGAAGGTGGCTCCTCTCTTATTATGTCGGGCCCTTCAACGCCCAAGTGAGCCACCTAGGTTCCGATTCGTCCGAACCAAGTCCAGAGCCTCAGTTCAGTTTCTAGGGTCTTTTTGATGCCCTAGCAAGCCTCTGGACTAGATTGATGAATGTGGCTCCTCTCTTATTGTATTGGGCCCTTCAACGCCCAAGTGAGCCACCTAGGTTCCGATATGCCGAACGAAGTCCAGAGCCTCATTTCAGTTGCTGGGGACTTTTTGATGCCCTAGCAAGCCTCTAGACCAGCTTGATGGAGGTGGCTCCTATCATTTTGTACCGGGCCCTTCAACGCCCAAGTGAGCCACCTAGGTTCTGATACGCCGAATGTTGTCCAGAGCCTCATTTCAGTTGCTGGGGGCCTTTTGATGCCCTAGCAAGCCTCTGGACCAGATTGATGAAGGTGGCTTCTCTTTTATTGTATCGGGCCCTTCAACGCCCAAGTGAGCCACCTAGGTTCTGGTTCGTCCGAACCAAGTATAGAGCCTCATTTCAGTTGCTGGGGGCCTTTTGATGCCTTAGCAAGCCTCTAGACCAGATTGATGAAGGTGGCTCCTCTCTTATTGTATCGAGCCCTTCAATGCCCAAGTGGGCCACCTAGGTTCCGATTCGTCCGAACCAAGTCCAGAGCCTCAGTTTAGTTTCTAGGGTATTTTTAAGGCCCTAGCAAGCCTCTGGACTAGATTGATGAATGTGGCTCGTCTCTTATTATATCGGGCCTTTCAACGCCCAAGTGAGCCACCTAAGTTCCGATACGCCGAATGAAGTCTAGAGCCTCATTTCAGTTGTTGGGTACTTTTTGATGCCCTAGAAAGCCTCTGGACCAGATTGGTGAAGGTGGCTCCTCTCTTATTGTATCGGGCCCTTCAACGCCCAAGTGAGCCACCTAGGTTCCGGTTCGTCCGAACCATGTCCAGAGCCTCATTGTATTTGCTGGGGACTTTTTGATGCCCTAGCAAGCCTCTGGACCAGCATCATTGAAGTGGCTCCTCTTCTTTTGTACCAGGCCGTTCAACGCCCAAGTGAGCCACCTAGGTTCCAGTTCATCCGAACTAAGTCCAGAGTCTCATTTCAGTTTCGGGGGACTTTTTGATGCCCCAGCAAGCCTCTGGACCAGTATCATTGAAGTGGCTCCTCTCCTTTTGTACTGGGCCGTTCAACGCCCAAGTGAGCCACCTAAGGTCTGGTTCGTCCGAACCAAGTCCAGAGCAAGAATTCAGTTGCTGGGGACTTTTTGATGCCCTAGCAAGCCTCTGGACCAGTATCATTGAAGTGGCTCCTCTCCTTTTGTACCGGTCCGTTCAACGCCCAAGTGAGCCACCTAAGGTCTGGTTCATCCGAACCAAGTCCAGAGCAAGATTTCAGTTGCTGGGGACTTTTTGATGCCCTAGCAAGCCTCTGGACCAGTATCATTGAAGTGGCTCCTCTCCTTTTGTACCGGGCCGTTCAACGCCCAAATGAGCCACCTAGGTTCTGGTTCGTCCGAACCATGTCCAAAGACTCATTTCAACTTCTGGGGACTTTTTGATACCCTGGCAAACCTCTGGACTAGCATCATTGAAGTGGCTCATCTCCTTTTGTACCGGGCCATTCAACGCCCAAGTGAGCCACCTAAGGTCCGGTTCGTCCGAACCAAGTATAGAGCAAGATTTCAGTTGCTGGGGACTTTTTGATGCCCTAGCAAGCCTCTAGACCAGTATCATTGAAGTGGCTCCTCTCCTTTTGTACCGGGCCATTCAACGCCCAAATGAGCCACCTAGGTTCCGGTTTGTCCGAACCATGTCCAGAGACTCATTTCAACTGCTAGGGACTTTTTGATGCCCTAGCAAGCCTCTGGACCATTATCATTGAAGTGGCTCCTCTCCTTTTGTACCGGGCCGTTCAACGCCCAAATGAGCCACCTAGGTTCCGGTTTGTCCGAACCATGTCCAGAGACTCACTTTAACTTCTGGGGACTTTTTGATACCCTAGCAAGCCTCTGGACTAGCATCATTGAAGTGGCTTCTCTCCTTTTGTACCGGGCCGTTCAACGCCCAAGTGAGCCACCTAGGTTCCTGTCCATTCATGGACCGGAGTCTCATCATTCTTTCAAGCAAACTCTTGAAGAGCAGTACCTCTTACGCGAGGAGATTTGATCAAGTGACTGATCTATAGTGAAAGTGCCTTGAGGGGAATTTAATTGAGTGATTGGTTTATGATAAAGCGCCTTATTCCTTGAGGAGGGTCCAGTCACCACTTCGATGCCTTGAGCATGGGTATTGTCCCCTCAAGAAGGGATCCGGAGTCGTGGCCTTGGTTACCCGCCGCATCCAGGAATTACCGGGTACCTCGGACGAGCTACCTCGATGCCTTGAGCTTAGGTATTGTCTCCTCAAGAAGGGATCCGGAGTTGTGGCCTTAGTTGCCCGCCGTATCCAGTAGTTACCGGGTACCTCGTATGAGCTACCTCGATGCCTTGAGCTTGGGTATTGTCCCCTCAGGAAGGGATCCGGAGTTGTGGCCTTGGTTACCCGCCGCATCCAGGAATTACCGGGTACGTCGGATGAGCTACCTCGATGCCTTGAGCATGGGTATTGTCCCCTCAAGAAGGGATCCGGAGTCGTGGCCTTCGTTGCCCGCCGTATCCAGAAGTTACCGGGTACCTCGGACGAGCTACATCGATGCCTTGAGCTTGGGTATTGTCCCCTCAAGAAGGGATCCGTAGTCGTGGCCTTAGTTGCCCGCCGAATCCAGTAGTTATCGGGTACCTCGGACGAGCTACCTCGATGCCTTGAGCTTGGGTATTGTCCCCTCAAGAAGGGATCTAGAGTCGTGGCCTTGGTTGCCCGCCGTATCCAGGAATTACAGGGTACCTCGGACGAGCTACCTCGATGCCTTGAGCATGGGTATTGTCCCCTCAAGAAGACATCCGGAGTCGTGGCCTTGGTTGCCTGCCGCATCCAGAAGTTACCGGGTACCTCGGACGAGCTACCTCGATGCCTTGGGCTGGGTATTGTCCCCTCAAGAGGGGATCCGGAGTCGTGGCCTTGGTTGCCCGCCGTATCCAGAAGTTACCGTGTACCTCGGACGAGCTACCTCGATGCATTAAGCATGGGTATTGTCCTCTCAAGAAGGGATCCGGAGTCGTGGCCTTGGTTGCCCACCGTATCCAGAAGTTACCGGGTACCTCGGACGAGCTACCTCGGTGCCTTGGGCTGGGTATTGTCCCCCCAAAAAGGGATCCAAAGTCGTAGCTCTGATTGCTTGTTAGACCGCTTTGGTTGCTTGCTTGCTAGATCCGCTCAACGGGAATTCTCCATGTGATTTCATGACAAGCCTCTAACGTCTCCAAAGATCTCCAACATTAAAGGCTAGGGGGACTTCTGTTAACCATAAAATTAGGTTATTTATCCAAAGGAGAATTCTTAAGGCATCCAACTAGGAGGACCTCTCTTTAGGCCTTCCCCGCAAGAGCTCCACTACTAGATCCCCTCCGAATCACCCCTATGGGATCTCTCTTACTGGATCCCCCATTCTTAGTAGCGTATCGACATCAGTGAATCTCCTCTACTTGAAGGCCCCTCCACATCAGACCTACATTTAGGTACCATGGTACTGGGGTACTGGGTACTGGGTACTGGGGTACTGGGGTACTGGGGTACCGGGGTACCTAGCTACCGGGGTGCCGGGGTACCTAGGTACCGGATCCTCCCTTCTTGGTAGCATGTCGACACTAGTGTAGCTCTTCTATAGCAAATTCCCCATACATCAGACCTACACGAGGTACCATGGTACCGGGGTACCGAGGTACCGGGTCCTCTAAATGGAACAGCTCTCCTACATGTCTTATGGACTGTATTCCATGAGATAATGTTGGTCAAAGTGATTGGGAAACATTAGGTTTGAATTAAAAACAACATGAAGGCTTTCCACCAATTTGGGGGACAAAGGGGGCCCACTGATGGTGACCTTTCAGCAACATTCTGACCACTTTCCAGCACTATTTATGGATCTATGACAGCCCCATGTGAGGGTCATTTGGTCAAGAAGCCACCTAGACATCTCCCTCCAATGGAAATGCACCCAAATGCCACCAAAACGCCTCGTCATCGCCATATCATCGCCATGTATGCCTTAAATCTGATATGGCACGTCTTACTCCACTTAAAGAGTGTGTTTGCCTGTGGGAAGCATATGCCCACGTGTGCCAAACACATGCCCTCCATATCACCACCTAGGCTCACTATATAAGTGAAATCCTAGGCACTTCTCAAGGGTTGGCTCCTCTACCACGAAATGGCTATCTCCTCCTCTATAAAGTGACTCTCCTACGTCATTTTAGAATGTTCTACAGTACCTTGACCACAGAGGGAGGTACCTCCTCCGAAAGGGGCAGCCCCCATACATCCCTCCTCCAAATTCCTTCTCCTTTTGGGCACCTCCACGAAATCCCCCTTCTCTACTATTTTTGGTGTGTTCTGCAGCAGCTCTACCACATGGGGAGGTACCAGCTCCAAGGGGCAGCCCTTATACTTCCTTTCTTGATGGAACGGAAATGCTACTATAGGACGACTGGTTTTCTAGAGAAAACCCCTCATTGGCCTCCATGTTACTTATTTATTTATCTACTGAAACCCTCTACAATCAGCTCTAGGGAGGTATTGTAAGCTCTCCGGAGCATCAATGTTGTACTACTTTGCTACTTGTGTAAGCTCTCCGGAGCACTCCTTGTTAATATATATGAAGAATGGCCTCCCTCTCCACTGGATACTACCTAGGGGTTTTTCAGCATATGATCATATATTGTAGGGAAAAATACCGTAGTACACGCAGCGGAAGCGAGACTAAAAATAGTTTTAGTATAGTTTTAAAATTTTTCCTTTTTATGAACCTTAACCCTTTCATTAATTAAACATACATATAATCAACAAAAAAAGAATACCTTTTGTCGCGTGATCCGATTGACTTACGTCGATGGTAATCCGCAAGATCTTCAATCCTAGCACGAACGTGAATCACCTAGGAGCGTGGTCTCCCTTTTCTTTGAATTGCAAACCTGAGAATGGACAAACAAACTTTTCTTTTTCTTTTGTTAGTCACAAAACAATCAAAAGAAGACTAAGATTATTCCGGTCACTTTTGAGTTCTCAATCTAATGATCGAAACTCGCGTGAACCTAAATCGATGTTGTACACACAAGCTTATTGATGAACAAGCAATTAGTGTACCATCAAAGAATAATCTATTCACTCTTTTATGTTTTTAGTCGAAATCAACACACACTAATCACTAGAGTTGGATTCTATTTTTTAAGCAAAAGAAAAACTCTCAAGCCTTGCAAATAGGTTTAGCCGAATTCAACCTAGGCTCTGATACCAATCGTATAACTCTAGGAAACATATTTCCTGATCAGAAAAAGATTTGTTTCTTAATTAAACAATTAATTAATAAATTAATTAATTCTTATTTAATTAAAACAATGAAAACAAAATAATATCTTAGGTTAAAAATTTAACCTTGCCGCCCCATATAAAATAATTGGGCCAAATATTATTTTCTTATTTCATTTAATCCATTGGACTTTAAATAAAAAGCCCACATGTGAACCAGACCCATTCTTACTAAAAGAAACAAGCCCACATGTCTTTCATTAATATATTAATATAATTGAGCAGCCCATTACATAAATAATGTGCAAATTATATTCTTAATATATTAAATGCAATTCTAGATGGACCCTTAAATTGGTCCGGTAGAATATATCAAGTGATCCATGCAAGTCCGTGTGGATTGGGGATCTTGGCGGGCCATCTAAATTTAAGCTTCAATAGACATAACCTAATCACAATCAACAAATGATTCACTTAGGTCCAATCCATTAATTTTAACTCATTCCACTAAAGAGCTAAAACCGAACTCTTAAATAAAGATAGAAAAGGAAGATGCTCCTCATTCATACCCTAGACAATTATGTTGGAGATAGTGTATCCTCGTGATTAATATCAGTAATCGCCAAGAGTTCATAGACCGCCTATAACTCTCCAAGTTACCATATTTACTCATATGACCACGTTTTGAACTTGGATATTTTGACTTGTCCAGAAGCCATGTTTTCAATAGACACTATCGAAAACTCAACGTTGAGATTTAATATCCAATTACCTCAAAACATCCATATGATGATATTATACTCTCATTTAATTAAATGGAGCCACGATGTCCATATCTATAAATGAAGTCCTCTATCGATTAACAAATGAATATCACCAAACTATCGAGGATAGACTATGCGATATAATCGTACTCATTGATAACTCAAATGATATCACTAGCAACCATAAGTCCATCATTTATCTCAGGATTAAGATAGACTCTCCGATTGTCCTGATAATGAAAAGACTATTATCTATTGACGGTTCTAGATAAAGCTTTTCATTGTGATCCTGTTCAATGCACCCAGTGCACTAGATCCTTTTGCTCGAAGACACTCCGATGATTTAGACTCATCATATCTCATTTGATCCCACTCAAATGCTAGCAAAAGAATTCTACAACTTTAACAAGATAAAGGTGCCCAACCTTTAACTTAAGTTGTGAACATTATTCAAGACTAACTAAAGAATTGTGTCTACCACATACATATCCAGATGTACGAACAATTCTTCTTTTCTCATAGTCTTTAGACCTTATGATTATTTACTTTGACAATTATAATATTAAACTATAAATGCTATACGATTTGTTAAACCAGAAATCACTTTATTAATATGAAAAAGATTGTTAATTACAACATTACACTCTTGCTATCGAGCATAATCCTAACAATCTCCCACTTGCACTATAGCAAATGTGTCATATCTCTCAAGCCCATGTTCTCTAGATGCCCATCGAAACTCTTCTGAGGTAGAGCCTTTGTGAAGGGATCCGCTAGATTTTCTGCTGACACGATTTTGGTAATCGTCACGTCACCTCTTTGAACAATCTCCCTTAAAAGATGATACTTTCTTTCAATGTGTTTACCTCTCTTGTGACTTCTTGGTTCTTTCGAATTAGCCACTGCTCCACTGTTGTCACAGTAGATAGTGATCTGCTTATTCGCACTAGGAACCACTTCCAAGTCAATCAAGAATTGGCGGAGCCAAACAGCCTCTTTGGCAGCCTCGCATGCAGCAACATACTCAGCTTCCATGGTGGAATCAGCAATACAAGATTGCTTGATACTCCTCCATATAACTGCTCCTCCTCCAATAGTAAACACAACCCCTGATGTGGATTTTCTGGAGTCAGAATCTGATTGGAAATCAGAATCTGTATACCCAACGGGAATCAAATCCCCTCCAGAGTATACAAGCATATTATCTCTTGTTCTCTTAAGATACTTGAAAATATGCTTGACTGCCGTCCAGTGATCAGGACCAGGTTTCGATTGAAACCTGCTAACTATGCCAACAGCAAAACAAATATCTGGTCTAGTACAGAGCATTGCATACATGAGACTTCCAACTGCCGAGGCATATGGAACTCTACTCATGAATTGCTCTTCATGCTCATTCTTAGGAACTTGTTCCTTAGAAAGCTTGATTCCATGTCTGAAAGGTAACATACCTTTCTTGGAATCCTGCATGGAAAACCTAGACAAGATCTTGTCTATGTATGAAGCTTGGGATAATGCAATCGTTCTATTCTTTCTATCCCTTATTACTTGGATACCTAGAATAAAACTTGCTTCTCCTAAGTCCTTCATATCAAATTGTTTTGCTAACCATTCTTTTACTGATGTCAATACACCTACATCGTTTCCAATGAGTAGTATATCATCAACATAAAGAATCAGGAAAACCAACTTGTCGCCCTTAATCCTTTGTATACACAAGGTTCGTCAGGATTCTGAATAAATCCAAAACCTTTGACAGCTTGATCAAACCTTATGTTCCAGGATCTGGATGCTTGCTTCAATCCATATATGGATTTCTGCAACTTGCATACCTTTCCATTTGGCCCTTTTCAATGAATCCCTCTGGTTGCATCATGTAGATGCTTTCGTCAAGACTTCCATTAAGGAAAGCTGTCTTGACGTCCATTTGCCAATCTCTAGATCTAAAGATGCTGCAATGGATAAGAGTATCCTAATGGATTTAAGCATGGCCACAGGAGAGAAGGTTTCCTCGTAATCGATACCTTCTTTCTGTGTATACCCTTTAGCTACCAATCTAGCTTTAAAGGTTTCCACCTTACCATCCATACCTCTTTTCCTCTTGTATACCCACTTGCACCCAATGGGTTTTATCCCTTTAGGCAAGTCTACAAGGGACCAGACTTTGTTATCGAACATAGATTCAATCTCAGATTGCATTGCCTTTTGCCAATGGCGACTATCAACATCCTCCATAGCTTCCTTGTACGTGTAGGGATCATCGTCGTCTGGGAGATTCTCCACTGATTCTCCCAGACCGATGTATCTTTCGGGTTGTGTTCTAACCCTCCCACTACGACGAGGAATGTTAGGTTGTTGATCTTGTGTTGGATCGGAACTTACAATTGGGTTAGGTTGTGTAACCTCTCGTGGAATTGTATCTCCTGACATCTCATTCAGGACAATTCTACTTCTAGGCACAAAATCATTCATATAGTCCTTTTCCAGAAATTTAGCATTTGTCGAAACAAATACTTTAAGATCTGAAGGACTATAGAAATAATATCCTTTAGTTTCTTTTGGATACCCTACAAATATACATGTTTCTGAACGGGACTCCATCTTTTCTGTCTTTCCTTTTAACACATGCGCAGGACAACCAAATATCCTTAAGTGTTGTAAACTAGGCTTGCGCCCAGTCCATAACTCATGCGGTGTTTTAGGAACAGACCTAGATGGTACATCGTTTAGAATGTATATAGCAGTTAGTAAAGCATATCCCCAAAAAGAAATAGGAAGTGTTGAATAACTCAACATAGACCTAACCATATCCAAAAGAGTTCTATTTCTCCTTTCTGCTACCCCATTCTGTTGAGGTGTACCTGGTGCAGAAAACTGAGAAACAATCCCATTATCAATAAGATATTGCTGAAACTCACCAGATAGATATTCTCCACCACGATCAGATCTCAAGATTTTTATGTGTTTCTCAAGCTGATTTTCCACTTCAGCTTTGAATGCTTTGAACATGTCAAAAGCATCCGAATTATGTCGCATGAGATACACATAACCAAATCTCGAGTAATCATCTGTGAAGGTGATGAAGTACTCATATCCACCTCTAGCTTGAATGCTCATAGGTCCACATACATCAGTGTGTATCAATCCTAAACATTCAGTGGCTCTTGCACCTTTGGCAGAGAACGTCCTTTTGGTCATTTTACCTTCCAAACAAGATTCACAAGTTGGTAGATCATCAACCTTTAAGTCACTCAAAGGTCCGTCACATACCAATCTTTTAATCCTATTAAGGTTAATATGACCTAAGCGTAAGTGCCAAAGGTAGGTTTCATCTGTTGATAATTTTACTCTTTTATGATTAGGTTTCGTTATTTCTGTGTCTAACGAGTGAGAGATATTTCTATGCAAAAAGTATAGACCGTTTTCCAATGTACCTTGGCAAATAAATTTGTCATTCTTACTAATAATAAAAACTTTATTAAAAGTAACCGAATATCCAAATTTATTTAAACAAGAAACTGAAATTAAATTCCTCTTGAATTGAGGTACATAATAAACGTCTATCAAATCTAAATGCCTTCTAGAATCCAAATAAACTCTAATATCTCCCACTGCACTTGCAGACACTAACGTTCCGTTGCCCAAGCGCAAATTGATTTCATTCTTATTCAACTTTCTCCTTTCTTGGAACCCCTGTAAGGAATAGCAAACATGATTTGTGGCTCTAGAGTCTATGATCCAAGAATCTGTAGAATCTGCCAGAAAACATGTTTCAAGATAATTAATATTACCTTGTTCCTTCTTGTTCTGGGACTTTGGGCAATTTCTTTTCCAATGTCCCTTTTCACCACAAAGGAAGCATTTCCCTTTGATCTTGGTTACTTTCTTGGTCTCCATCTTGGTAGGCCCAAGTTGCTTTTTCTTCTGTTGTTCCTTAACCTTTTGACGGGTCTTAACAGTAGCAACTTTACCAACCATATGAATCTGAGATTCATAAGTAGGAGCAGGTGGTTTAGGAGTAGTTAGAACAAACTTATGTTTTTCACTTTGCAGCAACAACCCAATTTTCCTTTTCCATGTGACATAATTATCTCCAGTTAAAGTGTTCTCTTTTAGGATGTTCATAAGTGATGGGGTCATGATTTCTGAATAAAACAAAACATATATAAGTAAATAATCATGATGAAGCACTTTTAAATATTTATCTTGAATTAAATAAATAACTCAATCATAAAATTCAACGGTGATCCAACACCCATAAATGTTACGCCTCCTTTGGGAGTTCGCACCATTTACTAGTTAGACTAGGTCCCACCTAATTGTTAACATAACAACCAGCGTTTTCAATTTTAGCCTTGCAATTTTACTGACAAGAACTCTTGGGAGGATATCAATAAAATTACATTGAGTGTGTTACCAAGATATCGACCCTCAGTTTTCTCTCACGAATATCCCTCCTTGGGGAGTAGATCTCGTTTGAGTCCATTGTCTAGTCTATCCTTGTAAGGAAGTATGTTGCTAAATTCCATTCATGGACGCCCCTTGGGGGGATTACCATAAATAATAAAGCTCAACCAACCTTGGAGGCCATAGGTGTTACAAAAACACCTTCTCCCACTCAATTATTTAAGGCGTGTGATTAAATCCCATAGAATGATTTACCAAGTTATCTAGATGCCAATTTAGATACCTAAATCATTCAATGCATGTTCATACCAAAAGAGATATATGAGTGGCACTCCTATTCTATATGTCATGTTATCATACAATAACAAATATTGTAATATTTAAAGCATAAATTAAATAGCAACAATTTTGGCCCATCCTAGAAAAACAAGTAAATTACAATTTGTTTTAGGAACACAAGATCTTCAGGTGGCCCATCAACCATACACTCATCCTTCGGCCTCCACCCATGGGCGTGCACAGCCCACAACCCCACAAAGGGGCTGCCATGCGCAGCCCATAAGGCCACACAAGGCTGCCGTGCGCAGCCCACCATGTAATGGGCTTGCCATGCGCAGCCCAATCCAATCCTAGGGTGCGCACGGTGCTCGTTCTCGGTTCCGGTTGCTTCGTTTTTCTTCGTGTCTTCGAATCTTCAATACCCGAATACATTACAGCAGTATAAATAATAAAATACTGCAGTATTAATTTTTTTTTTTTTTTTATTCACTGCAGTATTTTTACAAAATAAAAACTGCACATAAAAAAATAAATAAAAACTGCAGTATAAAATACTGCACTAAAAATAATAAAAAAATATATAAAACCTAGCAACTACCAAGAAGGAATTATGGCGATGATAGACCACCCTTCTTGTTACAACTCCGAAACAAAAATTACATTGAAAATCTAGGACCAAAATCGAGCAATAACAATCCACATAAACATATATAAATCCATACATCCACATGTAATTATATATTCGAATACCTAGAGTGCCATCTCTTTCTAAACATGCATAATCACAATAAAAAGAAATAGATCCACGTATATATACGTTAATTAATTAAGAGGGTTCAACCTAGGCTCTGATACCAATTGTAGGGAAAAATACCGTAGTACACGCAGCGGAAGCGAGACTAAAAATAGTTTTAGTATAGTTTTAAAATTTTTCCTTTTTATGAACCTTAACCCTTTAATTAATTAAACATACATATAATCAACAAAAAAAGAATACCTTTTGTCGCGTGATCCGATTGACTTACGTCGATGGTAATCCGCAAGATCTTCAATCCTAGCACGAACGTGAATCACCTAGGAGCGTGGTCTCCCTTTTCTTTGAATTGCAAACCTGAGAATGGACAAACAAACTTTTCTTTTTCTTTTGTTAGTCACAAAACAATCAAAAGAAGACTAAGATTATTCCGGTCACTTTGAGTTCTCAATCTAATGATCGAAACTCGCGTGAACCTAAATCGATGTTGTACACACAAGCTTATTGATGAACAAGCAATTAGTGTACCATCAAAGAATAATCTATTCACTCTTTTATGTTTTTAGTCGAAATCAACACACACTAATCACTAGAGTTGGATTCTATTTTTTAAGCAAAAGAAAAACTCTCAAGCCTTGCAAATAGGTTTAGCCGAATTCAATCTAGGCTCTGATACCAATCGTATAACTCTAGGAAACATATTTCCTGATCAGAAAAAGATTTGTTTCTTAATTAAACAATTAATTAATAAATTAATTAATTCTTATTTAATTAAAACAATGAAAACAAAATAATATCTTAGGTTAAAAATTTAACCTTGCCGCCCCATATAAAATAATTGGGCCAAATATTATTTTCTTATTTCATTTAATCCATTGGACTTTAAATAAAAAGCCCACATGTGAACCAGACCCATTCTTACTAAAAGAAACAAGCACACATGTCTTTCATTAATATATTAATATAATTGAGCAGCCCATTACATAAATAATGTGCAAATTATATTCTTAATATATTAAATGTAATTCTAGATGGACCCTTAAATTGGTCCGGTAGAATATATCAAGTGATCCATGCAAGTCCGTGTGGATTGGGGATCTTGGCGGGCCATCTAAATTTAAGCTTCAATAGACATAACCTAATCACAATCAACAAATGATTCACTTAGGTCCAATCCATTAATTTTAACTCATTCCACTAAAGAGCTAAAACCGAACTCTTAAATAAAGATAGAAAAGGAAGATGCTCCTCATTCATACCCTAGACAATTATGTTGGAGATAGTGTATCCTCGTGATTAATATCAGTAATCGCCAAGAGTTCATAGACCGCCTATAACTCTCCAAGTTACCATATTTACTCATATGACCACGTTTTGAACTTGGATATTTTGACTTGTCCAGAAGCCATGTTTTCAATAGACACTATCGAAAACTCAACGTTGAGATTTAATATCCAATTACCTCAAAACATCCATATGATGATATTATACTCTCATTTAATTAAATGGAGCCATGATGTCCATATCTATAAATGAAGTCCTCTATCGATTAACAAATGAATATCACCAAACTATCGAGGATAGACTATGCGATATAATCGTACTCATTGATAACTCAAATGATATCACTTGCAACCATAAGTCCATCATTTATCTCAGGATTAAGATAGACTCTCCGATTGTCCTGATAATGAAAAGACTATTATCTATTGACAGTTCTAGATAAAGCTTTCATTGTGATCCTGTTCAATGCACCCAGTGCACTAGATCCTTTTGCTCGAAGACACTCCGATGATTTAGACTCATCATATCTCATTTGATCCCACTCAAATGCTAGCAAAAGAATTCTACAACTTTAACAAGATAAAGGTGCCCAACCTTTAACTTAAGTTGTGAACATTATTCAAGACTAACTAAAGAATTGTGTCTACCACATACATATCCAGATGTACGAACAATTCTTCTTTTCTCATAGTCTTTAGACCTTATGATTATTTACTTTGACAATTATAATATTAAACTATAAATGCTATACGATTTGTTAAACCAGAAATCACTTTATTAATATGAAAAAGATTGTTAATTACAACATTACACTCTTGCTATTGAGCATAATCCTAACAATGTGATGCTTTTTCCTCCTAGGCTAGTCCAATTCTAACAAAGAAATTGTCATTCTCCCCTCTATCTCCTTTATTATACATGTATGGAAGCTAGGCTCCGACCCTACTAGTCCTACGTCTCTTATCCACCTATTTGCATGTCAAGGCACACATAAAAAAGAGGAAAGACCCTCTAGACCCGCTAGAGAGGAGTCGGGGTACCAGGGAGCCGAGGAGCTCCCTTGTACCTTTTCTATGGGAGCGAGCAGCCCTATATAGGATCTACCACCAGAGCTAGTGGGGCAAGGCCAAATCCAAGGCAAAAACCAGAGGAACCCCGCTAGACTCACCAGAGGACCAACCAAGCCTTACCACCTCCCCCAAGGGAGCCCGATGCCTTCTATAAGGATTCAACACCGGGACTAAGGGGAGCCTGCTTCAGTACAACCTTAAAGCGCCATTGGACTAGCTAGAAGAACCGGGACGGGTTCCGACCTTAATCGGAGGAACCGGAGCATGGAAAGAGTCATGTACGGGTGGTCCCATCCTTTACGACCACTTGCATCATTGAGGAGCATCTACTCCTTTTTGCATTGGGGAACAACAGAGGAAAACAGAAGAGGAGACCCGGTACCAGGGACGACAGGCAAGGTACCAAGGACGACAGGCAAGGTACCAAGGACCAGGTATTAGGGACGACAGGCAGGGTACTGTGGACCAGGTATCAGGTACCACGGATCAGGTACCAAGGACGACAGGCAGGGTACCGCGGACTAGGTACCAGGTATCGAGGACAGGGTACCAGGGACGACTGACTTGGCACCCGGTACCACAAACCAGAATTCAGTATCAGAGCCAAAAACGCCCATCTCCTCTCCTTACCCTCATGACCCCGCTACGGTGCACTCCGTACACCGTGGTCCAGGTTATCCCGGGAAAATCCCGACGGATTTTCAGGATAACAGAAAGCATCCATGAATGGGTTTGCATCATCATAACATGCTTGGTAAGATTTTGATTAATTTCATCTTATTTTAGTATTTTACTATCAAGCATATTCTCTTTTAATTTACTTGTATGTTTTTGATCATATGATAAATACAAGAATAGAGAATTAATTGTGATGAATTGATTGAGTGTTGTATTCTGATAGCTAATTAGGTTTTTGTTTAATCTTGATTAGCTAAGCTATTTGACATGTCATTTAGCTATTGATATCTAGGGTGATTTTATTGATTATATCATCATTCTAGATAAGCATCTAAGGTTTCCTAGCCTTGTTTGTTATTCGAATATTCATACAAATTCACATAGGTTGTATAATCTCTTCATTGAGAATTAAGTCTTGGGGCTTGATCAGTCTAAGTCTATGCTTATATTTTGCCCGTTTTTCCTTTGTATTTGCTTGTTTCTTGAGTCCTTTTGGTGGGTTGATGTGTTTGTTAAAGCCTTTGTAGGTCTCTTTCCATAGAAGGATTGATCCGATCTTATTTCGGAGAAATGGAGTAATAAGATGAAGAAAGTGGCTAAAATTGCCATTTATCGCGGCCCATGCCGCTCAACAGGCACATGCTCCATTGGCGGCACGCCAGGCGGTCAAGAAGGGCCATTTATCGCGGCCCATGCCACTCAAAAGGCAAGTGCACGACAAGCGGTACACCCAGCGAGCCAGATCAGTTTGTCGCCGTTTGATTTACTGCTGCCCAGGCAAGTGCACCATAAGCGGTACGGGCAGCGGTAACCCGCCTTTTCAGTTCCTCGAGCCAGGTCAGAAGACCTAATAAAAAGAAAACATAAGGAGGCCGTGAGAGATATAAAAAGAGCAACACACAACAGCAGACCATCCATCAGATACCAATTCATTCATTCATTCATTCATTCTTTTCCATCCATCATTAGAAGATTATTGGAAACAAGAAGACGACGGAGATTTCAAGTGAAGAGCATCTCACCATAATGGGTTTTCTATCCATCTCTTCTATGTTTTTGTTCTCTCCATTGATGTGTAACTAAACCTATAACTAGGGGATGATGTAACCGATTTTGGATAACTCTATGTGAACAATTAGTCTATCTTTTGTTAATCAATTTGGTTTCGTTTTGTTTATTGAATTAATTGCTCTATTCTACTTTCTCTGATTATGTTGTGACCGCAAGTGATTTGAGTTTTGTAGTTTAGTTTATCTATGAGATTAGGGTTTAGGTGTGGATGACCGTTCCATTTAAATCTGAATCAAAAGCTTAATAAACAGGAAAATTGATATATGCATGACCGTGCTATGTTAATTTGGCTTAGAGTTTTGTGTAAAATATGGGTTTTGACAATTGCTCATTACATGACCGTGTGTGAGCAGTAGGAAGAACCCTAGATTATTAATCCGTATTTGTTGCATGATCGTGTGCAAGTGTTGGAAAGGATCTTCGAACCTAATTGAATTATCTTGAAAACAAGCCCGTAACTGGATTGAAGTGTTTAACGAGATTGATTGTGAGCATTGAGTGTCTAAGAAAGGTGCATCGATTCCCTAGTATTTTTCTCCATATATTCATTCTTTGATTTGATTTTAATTGATTTTAGTTTTTAGTTCAAGTAGTCAAAATTTAGGTTAATTTTAGAGTTAAACAATCTTCCAAAGAAAAGCATTATGCAATTTAATTTTCGCATTTAGAGTAACCTTTTGCTAGATTAATTAGTTTTGACCGATAAAATCGCCGATCCCAGTGAACGAACTTTCTTAGTAAATTGAACACAGTATTTGATCAGTCTAAGTCTATGCTTATATTTTGCTCGTTTTTCCTTTGTATTTGCTTGTTTCTTGAGTCCTTTTGGTGGGTTGATGTGTTTGTTAAAGCCTTTGTAGGTCTCTTTCCATAGAAGGATTGATCCGATCTTATTTCGGAGAAATGGAGTAATAAGATGAAGAAAGTGGCTAAAATTGCCATTTACCGCGGCCCATGCCGCTCAACAGGCACATGCTCCATCGGCGGCACGCCAGGCGGTCAAGAAAGGCCATTTATCGTGGCCCATGCCGCTCAGGAGGCAAGTGCACGACAAGCGGTACACCCAGCGAGCTAGATCAGTTTGTCGCCGTTTGATTTACCGCTGCCCAGGCAAGTGCACCATAAGTGGTACGGGCAGCGGTAACCCGCCTTTTCAGTTCCTCGAGCTAGGTCAGAAGACCTAATAAAAAGAAAACATAAGGAGGCCGTGAGAGATATAAAAAGAGCAACACACAACAGCAGACCATCCATCAGATACCAATTCATTCATTCATTCATTCTTTTCCATCCATCATTACAAGATTATTGGAAACAAGAAGACGACGGAGATTTCAAGTGAAGAGCATCTCACCATAATGGGTTTTCTCTCCATCTCTTCTATGTTTTTGTTCTCTCCATTGATGTGTAACTAAACCTATAACTAGGGGATGATGTAACCGATTTTGGATAACTCTATGTGAACAATTAGTCTATCTTTTGTTAATCAATTTGGTTTCGTTTTGTTTATTGAATTAATTGCTCTATTCTACTTTCTCTGATTATGTTGTGACCGCAAGTGATTTGAGTTTTGTAGTTTAGTTTATCTATGAGATTAGGGTTTAGGTGTGGATGACCGTTCCATTTAAATCTGAATCAAAAGCTTAATAAACAGGAAAATTGATATATGCATGACCGTGCTATGTTAATTTGGCTTAGAGTTTTGTGTAAAATATGGGTTTTGACAATTGCTCATTACATGACTGTGTGTGAGCAGTAGAAAGAACCCTAGATTATTAATCTGTATTTGTTGCATGACCGTGTGCAAGTATTGGAAAGGATCTTCGAACCTAATTGAATTATCTTGAAAACAAGCCCGTAACTGGATTGAAGTGTTTAACGAGATTGATTGTGAGCATTGAGTGTCTAAGAAAGGTGCATCGATTCCCTAGTATTTTTCTCCATATATTCATTCTTTGATTTGATTTTAATTGATTTTAGTTTTTAGTTCAAGTAGTCATAATTTAGGTTAATTTTAGAGTTAAACAATCTTCCAAAGAAAAGCATTATGCAATTTAATTTTCGCATTTAGAGTAACCTTTTGCTAGATTAATTGGTTTTGACCGATAAAATCGCCGATCCCAGTGAACGAACTTTCTTAGTAAATTGAACACAGATTTTACTGCATCATCTTGTATGCAAAGTATGTTTTGATTCACACATTTATTTTAAATAAATCTCTTGTCTCTCTCCAATTGATTGAGTTGCATAAAGTGGATTATATGATTATGCAAGTATATAGTATGCTACTATCTCTCTTTGCTAAGTGACCCGGTTGGGGACTACTCCTTTGCCTATATCATGACAAAAAGGGGGAGTATAATGGTGGTAAGGGGAGTTACAAATTGTGGTAGCAATTGTGCATGTTGGGGAGACAACACATTGAGGGGGAGTAACCCGTTGAGGGGGAGCATTGCATTCATCATACATTGCATGATGTTATTGTTGTACTTAAATTCTTAGAAATGCAAATGCTTGTTTATGTCCTCACTTGATTAATCTCACATTTTACTTGAATTGGAAAGTATAGAAACTTTGCTTTCAGGGATTGATTGTTCTACAAGAGATTGAAGACTTCAAGATTATTTTTATATATCTCTTTGTAAAGTAGAAAGTCATTATAGACCCGTAGTTTCTATTATGTTGTGAGGAATCAATGTGAGTGGTGGTTTTGTCATGAAATAGCCAAAGGGGGAGATTGTAAGGATTCCCATATCTTGATTGGCTTATTTCATGGACAAACCACGTGTTGGGGATTGTATGTAAGGGTAGCGTAAGTGATTCATAATCAAGCTCAAGACCCTCACATGTCCTCAAGGTTGATAAGCACCAAAGGTAAACTTCTATGTGCTTAATTTGCTTTGAAGAGATTAGTTGCACACACACACTCACATCTCATGCTTAATTCATTTTCTTGTACATTGTGTATGTGTTGTTATTATGTACTCATTAATGTTCATTTACTTCTCTTCTTGCATGCCTTTCATGATTGCATTTTGTTGACCAAAGTCATGTTTATTCTAGACTTAGGATTGCATTCATTGTGATGGGCGCTGTACAAAGTGCTGTAGGAACAACGCCCATATAAGCCCTGTACAGACTTGATCGATTTAAATCGGTCGCTGTACAGGCACTGTACAAAGCGATGTACATACAGCGCCACTCTGTTTTCCCGAGAGATCAGAGTATGGGCGCTGTACAGGCGCTCTACAAGAGGTGCTCTACGTACAGCGCCCAAGGCAAAAAGAGGTGTAACTTATCAAAACGCACCACTTTGGTTTTGACACTCTATATATATGCCTCTATGACTTTAGGTCATTTAAGTGAGTTGATTTTCAGATTTCATACTTAGAATATTTTTCAAGAAAAGAAAAATACAAAAGAACTCACCTTTAACCACTCAAATCAAATCCTTTGTGCATCAAATTTCATATTGCATCTTCTATGTCTATATAGAAAGCATCCATGAATGGGTTTGCATCATCACAACATGCTTGGTAAGATTTTGATTAATTTCATCTTATTTTAGTATTTTACTATCAAGCATATTCTCTTTTAATTTACTTGTATGTTTTTGATCATATGATAAATACAAGAATAGAGAATTAATTGTGATGAATTGATTGAGTGTTGTATTGTGATAGCTAATTAGGTTTTTGCTTAATCTTGATTAGCTAAGCTATTTGACATGTCATTTAGCTATTGATATCTATGGTTGATTTAATTGATTATATAATCATCCTAGATAAGCATCTAAGGTTCCCTAGCCTTGTTTGTTATTTGAATATTCATACATATTCACATAGGTTGCATAATCACTTCATTGAGAATTAAGTCTTGGGGCTAAGGTTGCTTAGGCCTTAAGCAATTGGACTAGAGCCACTTTTAAAGGCCCGAGTGGTAGAAGTGGGGGGTTATTGACTGGAGTGTTAGACGAGGTCTACATAGGTTGTAAACTCCATTTCAATTAGTGGATTTCAAGGTCCGAGTGTGGTGCACTAAACAGCCTATGGTTTTTCCCACTGGTTGGGTTTCCACGTATACATCAAGTGTTATTTAAATTCCGCACTATATTACACTTGCTTGTATTTTTGACTAGTAGGGACATTTTCATAAAATTGACTTGCATGCAAAAATTAGGTAATAAAGCTTACCTCTAGATATTTATCATGCACACCGCGTATTTGTTTCAGTTTCTACTCATTAAACACTCTTCGAATTTTGTTTCTTAATTTTTAGTGATCTCATTGTGCATCAATTTTGCATTGATTACCATAGAACATTTATGTGGACTGCTTGTTGAAATTCGTAATCCCTTGCTAGATGGATTTTTAGAAATGATTTTGGGCTATAGTGTTAGCAAAACTCCAAATATAGCCTAAACACTTCCATGTTCCTAGATGTGCACTTCATTGTTAAATTGAGACCAAACACTAAACCTACACACATCACCCACAATTCAAACACTTAACCACTCCCTAGTTACTAATCATGTTAAGGTGCATAGCTTAATATAAGTCATTTGTAAGCTCCAAATTGTGTTAAAGCGTGTGCTGAGGCAAATGTGTAAAAATTGTGCTAAAAAAAGGCTTTCAAAAAGAAGTGTTAAATAAAAAACACTTAAGCCTTCAATTTTCAATGTAAAGTGATACTTACTTTTTCCGTCGTTAAGAAATCGCAAGGATCAAAAGATTATTCATTTAAAAAGGGGTTTCCTACGCAATGTGCTCTAAACTAGCAAAAGACTAGTAAAGCGGCAAGCGAGGGTATCGTTCCGCAGGGAGGTGTGATTCGTCAACCGTATCAAGTTCTAGAGTTTATTGTAAGCATGTAAATAGAATGTGGAAAGGTAAGAATGATGTGTGTGAAATGTATGTACAATGCGGTGTGTGTGTATAGAAAATGAAAATGAAAATAAATAAAAACAAAGAGAATATGGAAGGGTGAGAATGATGTTTAAAGTGATAAATAAAATGGTGGATAGGAGAGATGCATGAAAATGGCCACACAAGGTTCAACAAGTTCACCTTACATAAGTGCACAAATAGTTGGTTGTTAGACATTAAGGACATCCAATTTTAGTTAAGGGTTCGTTCTTGCCTCAATCCGATTTATACCCACTCATAGAGCTAACGGTTGAAGAGTGTGTCGAGAGCCCCTCGTACACGAAACCGCAACCAACATTTGTGAACCGATTCTACAAACAAAACTACATTGGGCCCCAATGATTGCTTCGTAATGTAAAATGGCAACGTGAAAGTCTAATGAGTGTGGAAAGAGTGATTGTATCTCCGACCATAACTCACCTAGAGCCCCTAGCATGAGAAATAGCCAAAGACCAATAATTGTAACTCTAACCATGACTCACCTAGAGCCCCTAGAGTGAGAAATAGCTAAAGTCCAATTGTTTACAAGAACAATGAACCAAACCCTTCTAATATGACAATTTATAGGTTCACCCACTCTTCCTAGCTAATTAGCCAAAACTATGCCCGGAGAGCCCCTCCAAAAGCACAATCCTAACTCTAATTCACTCAAACCAATTCATGACATGCAATTTCGACCTTCCAAAGACATACATACACAAATGGGATATTTGATTACAACTACTCCTACAATTAAGTTAATCTACTCCTAATCCCATCCATGAACACATATCAATTTCCAATCATCAACAAACATGCATTTCAAGATAAGAGATATATTCAACTACAATCAAGAATGAATCAAAACACAAATTGGATATAAAAACAACCATTATATATATTGAGCACAAATATAAGTTTACAAATATTCCCAAGTGGGGATTACACATTTAAGAAAACAAGAAATACAAAGAGATGAGTTAAAAGAGACAACCCTTGAAGAAAAACCTCCTCCAAGTCCTCCATGAAACCCTAGCTCGAAATTGGTCCAAAGACCCTCCTTTCTCCTTGCAATCTACTCCTAAATGGGTGGATGATGGGTAGAAGATGAAGTGGGGAGCATCCATGGAGGAAAAACCTCCATGGATGCTCTAGAAAGCTTCTCTCTCTCTTATTAGGTGAAGAAGATGAAGATGAAGAAGAAGAGGAAGTGGTGGGAAGTGTGGATTCTGAAAGAATGAGGCAAAAAGGGTGTTTATATAGTGTTGGGAGTTTTAGGGCTGAAATGGGGATGAATTGACGAGTTTGCCCCTCTCATTTCGCCCAAAATCGGCCTCTCGCTGGGCGATCGGCGGTTGAATCGGCGGCCTGGCCGCAGATTCCAAACCGCAGAATGGAAAAGTGACATTCTGGAATTGATCGGCGGTTGAACTGTGGCCGCCGAATTTGCTTCTGGACTCACTGATGTTGATCGGCGGTTTCAATTCTGCGGTCTGGCCGCAGATGTTGACCGCCGAATTTGGATTTTCTACACTTCATCCGTAAGCTGCTGGAATGCCGAGGGGGTTCTGCCGCAGTCTCGTTGTCGCATTCTATCTCGACGACGGATCAACCGTGGGTACGGCTAGGCTTAGATCACGTCGTTGTCTGTGTCGACGGAGAGGCACGACACTCAACATATACTCCATTTAATCCAATTTTGGCTCATTTTGCTTCCCTAACGTTCCTTTATGCTCAAACACCTATTGTAGGGAATATGTACCTACACATAGCTCAAACAAAACATTATATACAAAAATACGCTCGAAAACGAGACAAACGATCGGAAATGGGGGACCTCAAATAGGTATAAAATAGTCCGATCATAAAGTTACTCAAAAATGTGAGTACAAATATTAGCAAATTATACACCTTTAAAGTTTATAGCCTAGACGCTTAAATTGTATTCTGAAAAATACATAGAGCTTATTATATTGAAAGTTTAATGTTTAAACACTTTGGCATGATTATAGCTTTATCTATCCATTCCTATCTGAAAGTATACAAACGTAGTTAAATAGCTTAAAGCATACCTAGAGGGGGGGGGGGTGAATAGGTTTTTACACCTTTTTTCAAACCCTTGAACAAACTTTCGTTTGTCCCTCAAGGTAGCCTTACACACAACAAAATAAGCCAAGGAAGACATACATAGACAATACGAGAATACAATCATGAGAGCAAGGTCTAAGTATATCATCTAGTTGTGTGAGGTATAAGAATAAGTAAACACAACAACAAAGTAAGCTTGTATTTCAATAGATATTCAATGAGTTACAAGAGTGATCAAATATCACTAAACAAAAATTACAATATACAAAAGAAATATAGATACAAAAATGATCAAAAGAATGGATCCACAAATCACACTATACAAAGTCTTGCTTCACAATATATCATAAGAGAATATTATGAATCAAGATAACAAAATATACAATTAAAATATAAGAGATAGAGATAGGAAGAATTAACACAAGAGATTTTTTAACGTGGTAAAACCTCCAAGGAGGAAACATCCACGAGTTGAACTACAACCATTGGGTACTATATTAATGGAAAGTAAACATAGAACATTCACAAAGTGACCAATCTTTAGCTCACCCAACCTAGTGAAGTCTAAGCCTACCCAACCCTATTGGAAAGTGTAAAATCCCTCAATGATGCGAAACCACCATATATTGGACACCACACAAAACCAACATCGATGGTAGATTAGAAATTCCTCAAGAGTGCATACACCTCCCGTGTACCCCGCTCTATTAGAGTCTATGTCTAACCATATGCCTAGGCCTACCAATATATTAGCCAACTCCCTATCCAAGGCACTCTTGCCTCTAGGGAGCCTCCCATGCATGACTATCCGAGTCCTCCCGACTCTAGCCATGACTCCTTGCTTACCTATCCGAGTCATCCCGACTCTAGGCAAGTCTTCTTGCTTGGCTATCCGAGTCACCTCGACTCTAGCCAAGACTTCATGCCTTTTACAAGGACTTCCTAGTGTGATCATGTGAATGCAAATGATGCAAACAATCAAATCAACATAGAACATGTGATCAATACATCCTATGGTACAAATAGACCTAAACATGTGATAACACATTCAATAAAAGTCTAGATGCAAAATACGAGAATAAAACCTAAGCATGTGAAACACCAAACACATAAGCTCAAAGTCTCATTCACACAAACAATACTTGAATCAAAATATATTCATGAAGAACAAATTCAAGATGCTATCAATATACAATTAAATGCTAGATATATGAGATTAATTAAAATCAATCAATATTCTAGCCAAAAATATAGAGCAAGGATTTGAGATTTACATCAATCAAAACCTAGATTCTCTAAATCACAAACAAATACACGAATCCTAGATTTCATCAATCAAAGGATCAAATCAAATCTCAAGGTCATTTATCACAAAATTAATTCAATTAAGTTCCAAACAACCTAAAATGCCATTCTAATCACAATACAACTCACAAACATATGTAAAATCTAGAATCATAGAAACTAGTCAACATTAGTCCACAAATTGACTTTCAATTAGAATGATAATCAAGCTATCTTTCTCAATAGCTTTTACCAAACATAAACATAGATATAGAAGAAGAAACCCCAAGCAAATGGAAGGTTAAAAAGAAAGAAATCCCAAAGTTAAGTCCAATACCTTGGTTGCTCGAGCTGGTTCGGAAATCAGTGTGGAACCACCAGAAATCACGATCAAACAGCCACCAAACCACTTGGAGATGATAGAGGACTCAAATACGAACACTCTCCAACTTGAATCACTCAAATCTGACTCCGGATGAGGAAGATATGGTGTTTTGAAGTTCTGAAAAACTGGAGAGGATTTCTTACGGGAAAATCAATTTTTCTTCTTAAAAATTTCAAATGGAGAGAGAGAGGGAAGATATAGGAAGAGAGAGAAGACAAAATCAACCAATGGTGTGAGACCACGTCACCCCCTGGCTGTGGGGGGCGCATGGCCCACGCGGGGGCAGAGGCCCCTCCAGGCCGTGGGGCCCATGGCCACACCAACGGCCAGCCCAAGTGGCCTCACGGCCTGGGCTGTCTCCTCGCGCGCTCCCTCGGTTCTTCAGCCCGTATCTTCGGCATCCGAACTCCGATTTTGAATCCATTTCCAGATTATAAACCGTGACTCTCTTATGCACGACGAAGACTACACAACTTTGAAAAACGGTTGAGAAATCATCTCGGAAAACGTCGATGAAGTCAACTCAACGAATGAGAACGAAAAGTAGCGTAGCTACATCGATTGGACTCGAAACTACATGAATGAGTAACCGAAACGACTGGAACTCAATAAGACATCAAATAAGAACATGTTCAAGTCCACGTACAAAAATACAAAAACATACAAGCACAAATACACACACATATGCTAGTTTCCGGACATAGTCCTAGAAAATGCAAAACACAAAGTTTACCAACATAATATGAATGCATGAGCATATTTTGCCAAGTGTGTGAAAGTGATATATAAATGAAATTAAATCATGAAGGAACACACAAGAATGCTATGTGTGTGTGTGTGACTAGCCTTGTAAGAGATATGAGGTCCTTTAATACCTTTGTTGACCAATGATGCACGAATCTCTTAAAAGCCGGCTTCTTGAATGAATTGTGGATGAGACGTCCTTCGTCTTCTTAATTCTTCAATATACTAACCACTAAAAATTACAAGAGAAACACGTTTTGATATGGAATTAATGCCAACACAAACTATAAACATTACACTATCCCTATCATCCATACACGACAAATCACCCTTGGTCACAATACAAATTAGGGAAAGCCTAATTGATCTCTTAGGAAGTCTATATTGGGAATGTGAGTCGATGCATGCTCTTTTCTCGTTCATGGTATTTCAATTCCTTCCATAAGATCCATTTTCAGAAATTGAGCTTTATTTGAAAATATTCATATGCGTTATATTTTGATTCCTATACATAAACTCCAATCGCATATGTTTGATATAGAGTGATAGCCTAGGTTCTGAGTGAACATATGATTGAAATCCGGTGAGGATTAGAGTCGAGGCGAATTCTAGCCTAAGCATTCGAGTTAGTTGTTTTGTAAACCGAAAGCATCCTAAGTATTGGCATACTTGCATGACTGTGATGTATTGATTTTAATGGCATATTGTTAGTCTTTATGCAGAAATTCTAGCATGCTTGTAGTCTTTGCTTGGTATGTATGGATTGCATCATAACCTTTTGCTTTGTAGAGTTACGTTTGTGGGTACCGTAGCGGTAAACCCTTAAGAGACTACACTTCTCCTACTAGGGACACCTAGGGGTTTAAAAGGCTTGTGGCACGTGCTAAGTGCTATCGTTTCTCCCACGACAGAGGACTAATTAGTTTCTATGTTATTGCTTTAGTGTTTAGCTTGTTAATTTGATTTGTTATTTATTTTTGATTTTTTGCTCGAGGACGAGCAAAAGTTAGGTTTGGGGGTCTGATCGCGCTCCAAATGTTCACATTTAGCGCTCCCTTTTCCTATCATTTGTGTTCGTTTCCGAGCACTTTTGTGTATATAATGTGTGTTTTAGCTATGTGCAGGTAAATATCTCATATAGAAGGTGTTTGTATCGAAAACGGGCAAAATAGGGCAATTATGTGTGAAGAAGTCCACGACTGGTTTATGCAGCGAGAATGAACCCACCGCCCAGAAAGCATGAACCCGCAGAGCACCATGGCTAGTTCAGACCTTCTGGCTGGCTAGACATGTCCCGCCGCACGAATCCGCCAAGATTCTGGCTAGTTCGTGTGGCTAGATATTGCCCGCGGAACTGAACCCGCCAAGACTCTGGCTAGTTCGTGCGGCTAGACATATCCCGCCGCACAAACCTGCCAGACCCCTGTCCGAGCCAAAATCATGATATTTTCAAGGGCATTCATGTCTTTTCACACCCCATTCCTGCCCAAATTTGCCCAACTATATATACACCTCTTTAGCTTCTCTTTCAAAGGGTGAACCAAGTGACCAACCAACCAACAAACACTTAGAGCTTGCTCTTACACCACAAAAGAGAGAGAGCAACTCCAAGCCTTCCATGAGGGATTTTCCTCCATGGAAAGCCTTCCATGGAGAGTAGAGATGCGGAGATAGGAGAGGCTTGTGTGTCAAAACTGAGCCATAGGAGTTCATAGAAAGGAAGAGCTATTGGAGGCTTGTCTTCAAGGGTTATTTCTTCACTTTGCTCATCTTTGTATTTCTATTGATGTGTAATTTCATTTGGGAGTATTTGTAACCTACACTTATGTTAATATATGTATGTATTGTTCTTATGATTTGATTTGGTATTGATTCATTCCTTAGATGTATAGTGATTAAGCTCTTTTTATGATATTCATATGTATGGATTATTATGTGTTGATATGTATGATGAATGAGATTAGGAGTAGATTAACTAAATGATTAGGAGTAATTGTAATCAAATATCTCATTTGTTTATGTATGTTGATGTATGATTTACCATGTATGTGTTTAAAGTGATTAGAGTAATTAAGAGTTGAGATTGTGCTTGGATAACCATTCCTTGCATAATCTTGACAATTAGCTTTAAGGAATGGAAATAGCTTATGTGTGCATAATTATGACACTTTAGCTTTGATTCATATGTTCTTGTGCTTAATGGGTCTAAACCCTAGACACGATCACTTTTCCGATTGGAAAGTGATGACATGATTTCGGGAATTCCCTAATCAAGATTCTGGGGTAATTTCCTTAATTAAGAGAACGAACCCTTTACTGGATTAATTGGATTCACATGTTAAACAATCGACATAGATTTGCATAGTGTGTTTGGTGAACCGATTTCCCATATGTATTATATATCTTGCTTATCTCCAAGCCACCATTATTTTCGTAGCTAGGGTGTCTTGCCTCTAGGAGTAGAATAACTTAATTATGAGTAGATTAATTAGATAGCCAAGACACCCGGCTACATTTCTATCCTAGTTAATTAGTTTACATTTCCGCACACACCACACACGCATTCCTTTTTACATTGCTTTAATAAACACTAGAACCAGATACAGTTAACGAATCCATCTCCCTGTGAAACGAGACCCTTGCTTACATGCTATACTAGTCCTTTGACTCGTGCATTTGCGAGGTGATAAGAATAGAAATATCTTTTCTATCGAGTACAACGACACCCGGTCATGAAGCCCGAACAACTAAACGGCCTAAGAAGGAATCTCCAAAATCAGTACCTACGAAGAAGTTCCCGAACCATCCTCCAAACCGATCGACGTATAAGCCGCCACCCCCCAACACCGGGAAAGATACCCGGCTAGAAGGACTCCTCCTCGAGTAACACCCCCTCTGAGAGAAGTAGCCCGGGTATCATGTAAGGAAGACTGGTACAACCATTACACTCCTCTCAATGCCTCCCGAGAAACCATATACCTGGCTATTCGCGATAAGGGCCTTCTTAGAAAGCCCGGTCCAAAGAAGGTCCGAGCTGACCAAAGAAATCGCTATAAATACTACGATTTTCACGAGGACGTCGGACATAACACATCCGAGTGCTATAGTCTCCGCAACCAGATTGAAGGATTGGTGAGAGGAGGACTCTTGGTTGAATTTTTACAGTAAGTACGGGATAGCATCAAGGCAGGGAATGAGGTACAAGGGGAAATGCGAGAGGCAGAAGAGAGGAGGAAGGACGAAGGACGAAAGAAAGGATTTGATGCAACAAATTCAGGTTATCCACACTATCAGCGGAGGCCCAACACTAGCAGGGACTTCTAACAATTCAAGAAAGAACCATGCCAGGAAGATCCCAAGGCTTACCATTGGTCAGGATGTACTCCGGGTCTTCAGAGGATCACGAGAATATCCTTGTTCAGCTCAAATTATTTTCACTAAGGATGATGCCTACAATATAGCACAGCCCCATGATGATCCAATGGTGATCACGGTACAGATTGCCAATTGCCGGGTTCACCGCATCCTAATAGATACTGGAAGTAGTGTCGATATTTTGTTCAAAGGGGCGTTGGAAAAGCTCAACCTGAAAAACCCTTGCTATAACAGCTGCACCACACTATTGTACTGTTTTACAGGGGACTTCGTGATGCCTGTGGGAACTCATATTCTGCCGGTAATAATTGGAGAAGCCCCCCTTCAGTAGAATATCATGACGGAGTTCATTGTGGTTGATACCCCGTCAACCTACAATGCAATCCTGGGAGACCTTTCCTATCAGGAATCATGAGAGTCCTATCTATTTATCACAATGTACTGAAGTTCTCGGTTGGAACCAAGGTAGGGGAAGTCAAGGGAGATTGGCAAGCAGCACGTACCTGTTATGCAATGTCCGCCAACCCTATCGCATTAGCCAAGCAGAACGTCCATGTTTCTAGCGAACCAGGCCATACGATTCCAGAGTCGGATCATTATGTCTGAAAAGAAGGAAAGGAGCCAGATATGATCATAGAGGAAGCAGAAGAGGAAGAACGGGGATGGATTGGTGGGCACCCCGCGGAGCAGTTAGAAGAAATCCAGATCAGGAAAGGAGATACAACTAAAGTGGTTAAGATAGGAGGTGCACTTGATCCTGAGGTCAGAGGAAGTCTGGTAAAGCTTCTTAAAGAGTATAACGACATTTTTGCTTGGAGTCATGAAGAAATGTCGGGTATCCCTCTCAATCTAGCCGCTCATCGGTTAGCTGTAGACACTAATGTCAAGCCCGTTAAATAGAAACAGAGACATTTCAACGCTGAATGAAATGTCGCAGTACAGGAAGAAGTGGATAAACTCTTAAAAGCAAGATTCGTCAGGGAATCCTGCTACCTCGAATGGATTGCCAATGTAGTCATGGTAACCAAAGCCAATGGGAAATGGCATATGTGTGTGGATTATACCGACCTCAACCGAGCTTGCCCAAAGGATAGCTTCCCTCTTCCTAAAATCGACCAGCTAATTGATTCTACTGCAGGTAACAAGCTTCTAAGCTTTATGGATGCCTTCTCAGGATACAACCAGATCATGATGCACCCCGCCGATCAAGACAAGACCAGCTTAATCACTGGACAAGGCTTGTACAGTTACAAGGTTATGCCGTTTGGCCTTAAGAATGTCGGAGCTACTTACCAGCGTTTGGTGAACAAATTATTCAAGCAGCAGATAAGAAGGTCTATAGAAGTATACATAGATGATATGATCACTGAGTCTCAAATGGCCAACCAACACCCTGAAGATTTACGCTAGACTTTTCAAGTAATCAGAGAGAATCATATAAGACTAAATCCGATTAAGTGCGCCTTCGGGGTAGCAGCAGGAAAGTTCCTTGGTTTCATGGTACATGAGAGAGGAATCAAGGCCAATCCCGAGAAGATTAAGGCCATTATGAATCTGGAATCCCCTACCACACTCCAACAAGCACAAGGGTTGACTGGCCGAATAGCAGCGTTGAACCGTTTCATATCTCGATCTATAGATAAGTGCTTACCTTTATTTGAAATCATCAAACAGGGAAAGAAGATGAAGTGGGATCAAGAGAGTGAGCAGGCGTTTCAAGCACTGAAGGAGTACCTAGCTAGTCCACCTCTACTGGTAAAACCTCTTCCAGGAGAAGAACTACAACTTTACCTGGCAGTGTCAGAAACTGTGACAAGCGGAGCCCTAGTGAAGGAATGTAGTTATGGAGCCCAGAGACCAATCTATTATGTAAGTTGTGCCTTGACGATGTTTGAGAAGAATTATACCATTCTGGAGAAGCTTGCCTATGCACTAGTAACCACGGCTAGAAAGCTTAGGCCTTACTTTCAAGCTCACACCATTGCAATGGTGACAGACCAACCCCTGAGACAGTTCCTTCAGAGGCCAGACGTGTCAGGCAGGTTGGTCTTGTGGGCCTTAGAGCTCACGCAGTATGACATAAAATACAAGGCAAGGACGACAATCAAGGCTCGGGCCCTGGCCGACTTTGTAGCAAAATTCAGCATGATTCCCCATCCGGATACCTCTACAGCTCCGAGCTTGGATCCGAAATCCTTGGGATGGTCCGTTGATTACAAGACTTAGATCCTGTATACAAATGGGGCCTCTAATCAAGCCGGCTGTGGGGCCGGGATCGTCCTTATTGATCCTGAAGGGGTTGAATGCAGTCATTGTTTCAGGTTTGAGTTTAAAGTTAACAATAATGAAGCAGAGTATGAAGCCCTGTTAGCAGGAATAAAGGTTGCTACAGAGTTAGGAGCTGATTACCTCGTAGTTAGAAGTGATTCCCAGCTGGTAATTAACCAAGTATTCGAGGTGTATCAAGCAAGAGGAGACAACATGATCGCATATCTCAGGAAAGTCCAAGAAGTAGCTACAAAGTTTAAGGGTATTGTTGACAGTGAAATTTGGATTACCACACAACCAATAATTAAATCAAAAGTATCGTCAATTAAGAAAGAAATTCAATGCATGCAAGAGACCAATTTACGTGGAAAACCCTTGAATGGGAAAAAACCACGGCGTCCCGGAGGACAAGAAAATATCACTATAGTTTATTTTGAAACAAATTATAGCACGGTGTGTATAAAACTATCTAGAGGGGGGGTGAATAGATTTTAAGCTTTTTACCCAATTTTTCGTGTTAGTCAAAATTACGAAATTACCCCTAAATAGATAAAGCAATAAATCAAGTATAAAATACGGAAATTAAATAACACTTGATTTTTACGTGGAAACCCTCACCGGAAAAACCACGGGCTAGTAAGTAAGCCACACTCGAACCTCGAATCCACTAAATGTGTAAAACAATTACAACCTAATCCCGGAAGTAATCACACACCTACCTAATCCCGGTATGAGTGAACCTAGTCCAATTTGCTTGCGATCTAAGCAACCTAATCCCGGAAGCTACACACAAGACTTACTTTCTCAATGAAGATAATAAATCCCTAAGTGAATATATGAATATTCAAATGCAACATAGAGCAACGGAAACCCTGTATGCTTATCTAAGATGATTAATATGCAATTAGAACAATCCTAGATATTAAAAACTAAATGACATGTTCAATCAAATAGTTTAGCTAATCAAAATTAAGCACAAAACCTAATTAGCTATCACAATACAACTTCTCAAACATACATCACACTAATCTCAATCTTGTATCAAAAGATATATGAAAATCATACAAGTAATAAATTGAGATTGCTTGTTAAAAAACACACAAAATATGTAAGATATTAGTGAAAAGCTTACCAAGCAAAGTATGATGAAGAATCCATGCAAAGAGACATCTAGATGATCAAGGATGATGCTAGATGATGATTGATGATCATGAAAAAGTATTTGAGTAAACTAAAATTGAGTTCTTTGGAATTTTTCTTCTCTTTGAAAAATATCCTAAGTATGGAATCTGAATATGAACTCTCTTGATTGACCTAAAGTCAAAGTGGCATATATATAGGGGGCCAAAACAAGGTGTGGTCGTTTTGATAAGTTGGCCTCATATTTGCCTTGGGCGCTGTACGTAGAGCGCTTATGTACAGCGCCCCAACTCTGTTCTCAGGGGAAAATAGAGTGGCACTGTACGTAGAGCGCTTTGTACAGCGACCCAACAGCGACCGAATTAAATCGATCAGGTCTGAACAGCGCTCAATGGGCGCTGTTCGTATAGCGCTTCTGTAGAGCGCTTTTGGGAGCTCCCAATGCAAAAATGCAATCCAAAGTCTTAGCATGACAAGGCAATTGGATATGCAAGATGCAATCAAACTAACATGCAAGAAGAGATGTTAATGAACATTAATGCACAAAAATAAGACACACAACATACAAGTATTAAACATATGCATGAGTTGTGAGTGTGTGCAACTATCTCTTCAAGACAAGTAAGCACAAAGAAATATACCTTCGGTGCTTATCAATACGAGGTCTTCAAAGGGCTTCGAACAATAAACCCGATACCTAGGCTACCCTTACAAAGAACCCAAACATGTGGTTTGTCCACGAAATGAGCCAATCAACAAATGGGAACTTTACAATCTCCCTATTTGGCTATTTCGTGACAAAACCACCACTCACATTGATTCCTCACATTAAAAAAAGAAACAGCGGGATAACTATGATATTCTATAGTACAAAGAGATAAGAAAATAAAACTTCAAGTCTTCAATCTCTTGTAGAATAATCAAGCCCTGAAAAGAAAGTTTCTAACATTTCCAATACAAGTAAAAAGTGAGATGAATCAAGTGAGAACAAAAACAAGCATTTGCATTTGTAAAAGATTAGGCACAACATGATAAAATGTAGTGTATGCAATGCTCCCCCTCAACAGGTTACTCCCCCTCAATGAATGTTCTCCCCAATATGTGCTATGCACAATTGCTTCTATTTTGCAACTCCCCTTACCATATCCTACTCCCTCTTTTTGTCATGATATAGGCAAAGGAGTAGTCCCCAACCGGGTCAATCATAGCAACGAGAGATAGAAGCATGCAAGATAGTTGCATATATATATAAGTCACGTTATGCACCTCAATAATTGAAGAGAAACAAGGAGATTTATTTGAAAGAAAATGTGTGAATCAAACATGCTTTGCATACAAGACATGTAGTATTCAAGTCCAAAAACAATGGTATTTGGCAAAGCAAATGACAAAGGTTTCTAATAAGAATTCAAACCAATTTCACCAATGTCATGAGTAAAGCAAGGATATAGAATATATTGATTTCAATTTAAGAGCAACTATATCCAACTTTATAAGTGAAACATGGCATGAGCGACTTTGCACCCTTTTTGATTTTTCCGGATAAGATATCCGTATGATAGTAGCCATGGTCAACGAATAAAGAAAGAGAGACATTTGGAATATAAATTCCTTTGAACGGATACAAGATCCTTTATTCATTTTGAGTCTCATAAGCTTTCACACAAGGTTTTGCATTTTAAGAATATGCAATCATCAATTCATGCTTTTCATGTGAGCATGTTATATGAATTTCATGCTTTTTCATTTGACATTAGCATGTTATTTAAGAATCATCATGTCATGGAGATAATCATAGGTCATTCAAATCATACTTCCTACATACATCTCCTAGTCCAAAAATGCATGTTTGAACGTAAATATGACATGGATTGTAAACAAGCAAGGTTCACACTTATTGAATTGAAAACATATATACATATGTGCAACCAAGCTTACTCAAACAATTAAAAGAAGAGGCATAAGTTATTTAGAATTTTTTGCAAGATACAAGAATGCAAAATAGCTCTCTTTGCTTGAGTTCCCCATATGGGGTCAAATAACAAAACACATCACTCCACAAGATATATCCCAATAGATCTGCTTAGTGTTTTAAATCGAGTAGAATCTAAGGGTTTAGTAAATCGGTCCGCAAGTTGATCATTAGTACCTACATGTTCAAGTACTATGCATTTATTTTCAACAAGCTCTCTAATGAAATGATGGCGGATGTCAATATGCTTAGTTCTAGAATGTTGCACCGGATTCTTGGAAATATTAATGGCACTCATGTTATCACAAAAGAGAGTGAGAGTACCTTGGTTGAATCCGTAGTCTACTAGCATTTGCTTCATCCATAGGAGTTGTGTGCATCCACTCCCCGCGGCTATGTACTCGGCCTCAGCCGTGGACAAGGAAATCTAGTTTTGCTTCTTGCAAAACCAAGACACCAAGTTGTTGCCTAGGAAGAAGCAACTGCCCGATGTGCTTTTCCTATCATCACAATTTCCTGCCCAATCCGCATCACTAAAGCCTACAAGATTAGCATTAGTGTCAAAAGAGTACCAAATCCCATAGTTGGAAGTCCCATTCACATAGCAAATGATTCTCTTTGCGGAAGAGAGATGGGACTCCTTGGGATCTGCTTGGTACCTAGCACACACACCCACACCCACACCCACACCCACACTAAAAGATATATCGGGCCTACTTGCGGTCAAATAAAGCAAGCTACCTATCATGCCCCGATATAGAGTTTGTTCCACACTTTTACCACTAGCATCCTTGCTTAGCTTCAAAGTGGTACTCATGGGTGTATCACAATGTTTGGCATTCTCTAAACCAAACTTCTTCACTAGGTTTTTGGCATATTTGGCTTGGGTTATGAAAATCCCATCATCTAATTGCCTAATTTGCAAACCTAGGAAGTAACTAAGCTCACCAACAAGACTCATCTCAAATTCATGAGACATGACATCAACAAATTGTTGGACCTTGGTGTTGTTGGTGGAGCCAAATAAAATGTCATCAACATAGATTTGAGCTATAAATAACTCATATTTGTTTCTCTTGATGAACAAGGTCTTGTCAACACTACCTCTAGTGTAGTCATTGTCAATAAGAAATTGAGTGAGGCGCTCATACCAAGCCCTCGGTGCTTGTTTCAACCCATATAGTGCCTTCTTGAGGCGATAGACATGGTTGGGGTGGTGTGCATCCACAAACCCCTTGGGTTGTTCAACAAACACTTCCTCTTGCAAGAAGCCATTGAGGAAGGCACTTTTGACATCCATTTGGTGCAATTTGAACTTGTGCACACAAGAAATGGACAAGAGAAGCCTAATGGACTCTAAACGGGCAACGGGAGCAAATGTCTCCTCAAAGTCGATACCCTCAATTTGAGAGTACCCTTGTGCTACAAGTCTAGCCTTGTTCCACACTATGTTGCCATTCTCATCGGATTTGTTCCTATAAATCCACTTAGTGCCTATCACATGAGTGTTTTTAGGCCTAGGAACTAGAGTCCAAACCTCATTCCTTTCGAATTGGTTTAGCTCTTCTTGCATGGCTAGAACCCAAAATTTATCATTTAAGGCTTCATCAACCTTTTTGGGTTCAATTTGAGAGGTGTAGCATGTGTAGTTAATTAGATTAGCTATTTGACGTCTAGTTCTAACACCCTCATTCACATCTCCAATAACATCCTCTTTGTTATGGAGCCTTCTAACCCATGGAGCGAGTTCATTAGAGTCCAAGAGAGGGACTCTAGTAATAGGTTGTGTGACTTCATTAATGTCATTGGACGTCCCAACATTGGGAGTCACCACAACCCTCTCCACAGGAGAGTCATCATCTAAAACCTCCTCCTCCTCATGGTCATTAGACTTGAGCCTTGTATCATCAATAACAACATTCGATGATTCCATAACGGTTCGAGTCTTCAAGTTGAAAACTCTATAGGCTCTACTATTCAAGGCATAGCCAATAAAGATACCCTCATCACTCTTAGCATCAAACTTGCCAAGTTGATCACGGTCATTTAAAATGTAGCATTTGCTTCTAAATGTGTGGAAGTAGCTAACATTTGGCTTCCTACCCTTCCATGACTCATAGGAGGTGTTTCTAGATCCGGGCCTTAGGAAAACACGATTCCCTATATAGCAAGCCGTATTGACGGCTTCGGCCCATAGGTTCCTAGGGACATTGTTGCTAAGCAACATCACACGGGCCATCTCTTGAAGGACCCTATTCTTCCTCTCAACAACTCCATATTGTTGAGGTGTCCTAGGAGCCGAGAACTCATGGGAGATACCTAACCTATTGCAATAGCTTTCAAATGAGGCATTCTCAAATTCCCTCCCATGGTCACTTCTAATCCGTTTAATACTTTTAATGTTAGAATTCATTTCATTTTGTATTTTAGTACAAAGCATTTTAAACTTATCAAAAGTTTCGGATTTTTCTCTAAGAAAATATGCCCATGTAAATCTAGAGAAATCATCAACACAAACAAAAATGTATCTCTTTCCACCCAAACTCTCGGTTTGCATAGGACCCATGAGATCCATGTGGAGAAGCTCTAGGGGCTCCTTGGTGGAGAGATACTTGCCCTTTTTGTGCATGCTTTTGGTTTGTTTTCCTTGTTGGCAAGGTCCACAAATACCATTGGCTTTCTTCCTAAGCTTAGGGAGGCCACTCACACAATTGAACTTTCCAAGGGTTCTCAAATCCCTAAAGTTCATATGGCCAAGTCTTTCATGCCACAACTCTATTTGCTCATCCATGGACACATTGTTTGAGACTATTCTAGCTGCAAGACAATAACAATTGTCACTAGATCTCATACCTTTCAACAAGGTTTGTCCATCGGGCTTTAGGATTGAGCAATCATCTTTTCTAAACAAGACGGAATATCCTTCATCACTTAGATGTGAAATGCTTATTAAATTGGCTTTCAAGCCATCAACAAATAAAGCATCAGATAAGGAGGGTAATCCGGGAACAGAAATGGTTCCTTTCCCTACAACTTTCTTTTTGGATCCATCACCAAAAGTGACATATCCTCCTTCCTCCATAACAAGAGTCTCAAAGAAACTCTTGTTTCCCGCCATGTGCCTAGAGCACCCACTATCTAAATACAAAAAATTAGAAGAATTTGCCTTCAAGGCTATTTGAGCAACATGGCAAACATTTTCATTCTTTCTAATCCACCTAGAAACAATCTTAGCTTTCTTAGTGGTCTTTGGTACATGGGCTCTAGATGTTCTAGGATCATGCATAATCATATTATCATTCCTAGGAACATGCATCATGGCTCTTTTCTTTTTGTTCTCTATCATGCTTCTAGTTTTGCACATTTTTATATATTGAAAGCAATGTGGTCTAATATGACCATCAAATCCACAAAAGTGACATATAGGAGTAAAATAAGGAATCATACCTTGTCCTTGTCTTTGTGAATTTTCAATCCGTCTTCGTTGTTGAACCGGTCTAGATTGATTCCTAGCTTGAGGTTTCATGATAGGTCTCTTTCCTTTGTGAGCCAATTGTGGAGGAATGTTGGCTTGAGGGACCCTAGGGGGTTGAGCTTGAGTTTGCCTTCTTGGCCCCATCTTCACTTGTGCATTTGAATATTGTCCTACTTCTAACTTCTTCCTAGGAATTTGCACAAATGAAGTTTCTTCGTTCTTCAAACTCTTGACAAACACGGTCTTGTTAGAGGTTGAGATCTTCTTGCCATCTTCATACCCAAGACCCCTCTTGTCACATGGACTCTTTCCAACACCAAGCATATGGTCAAGCTTCTTGGTGCTAGAATCCATCCTAGTCATAGACTCTCTTGCTTCTTCAAGTTCCCTCTTTAGGCTTTCTTCATTCCTCCTAGATAAGACTAACTCCTCTCTTAGCTTATCTTCCATCTTCTTGAATTTTTCCACTTGTTCACTTAAGTGGTCATTATGAGATGCAAGCTCAAGATTTTCTTCTCTCAACATCTTGATCTTTCTTGTGCTCTTGATTGCTAAATCATTAAACTCGGCATGATATTTAGCAAGCACCTTTTTCTCCACAAATCCATTTATGGAGTTAGAAGAGGAATCACTTTCTTCTTCACTTGAGTCATTTTCCTCTTGACTCATTTCCTCTCTCTCACTAGCACTTTTGCTTTTATGGGAGGAGGCAAAAGCTAGGAGATTAGCCATGAGCTCTTCATCATCCGAAGACTCATCTCCCTCATAGGAGTCATCACTACTTCCACTCCAAGTGGCGGCCATCACTTTTCCCTTTTTCCTCTCATTGTGATTTGCACATTCGGGGGCAAAGTGACCTATGCCACCACACTTGAAACATCGGACCCCTTTCCTTTCGGTCCTTTCTTGCCTAGGTTCAAACTTCTTGAAAGAGCCATTTTTCTTCACATCTTGACCTTTTGATCCAAAGCCCTTTCTTCTAAACTTCATAACCTTGTTGAACCTTTTTACAAACAAGGCAAGTTCTTCATCCGAGTCAACCTTCTTTGCCTCCTTTTCATCCTTGGAGGTTTTTAAAGCAATTCCTTTTTGCTTTTTAGTGGGTGTGGAGATAGGCCCTTTGCTAGACTCATAAGCTAGAAGTCTCCCAATCACCTCACTCGGCTTCATATCCTTATATCCACTATTTTCTTCTAAAGCCGTCACCTTCGATTCAAACCTATCGGGTAGAGATCTCATAATCTTTTGCTTGATTCTCCTATCCGAATATGGATCACCAAGTTGATGGCTTTGGTTGACTATATCCATCAACTTGATCTCGAAGTCGTTGAAGCACTCATTCTCCTCCATCTTAAGCATCTCGAATTGAGTTTGGAGGACTTGAAGCTTAGAGTCCTTCACCACTTCGGTTCCCTCATGTGCAATATCTAGGATATCTCAAGCCTCCTTAGCTATCCTAGTATTTTGAATCAATTTATATTGATTTTCATCCATAGCACACAAGATGGCATGCATCGCCTTCCTATTCCACTTTGAAGCCTCAAACTCTTGCGCGTTCCATTGCGCCTTTGGCTTCAATACTTCTTCTCCTCCACCATCGGGAGTCATCTTGGGTAGATCATATCCATATTCCACCGCCATCCATGCACGGTCATGAATTTGGCATATGTAGGATTCCATCTTCCCTTTCCATTGGGAATAGTTCAATCCGGTAAGAAGTGGAGGCCTTGTGCTAGAAGCACCTTCGTTGCCACCACCATTTCAACTGTTTCCACTCATAGTGTTTATGAATGAATGCAAATGTATGAATGATCAAAAATCACACAAGATGCAAAACACACCAAAATAAGCAAGGATCACCTATGTATGTCTAGGAACCCGCTCTGATACCAATTAAAACAAATTATAGCACGGTGTGTATAAAACTATCTAGAGGGGGGGTGAATAGATTTTAAGCTTTTTACCCAATTTTTCGTGTTAGTCAAAATTACGAAATTACCCCTAAATAGATAAAGCAATAAATCAAGTATAAAATGCGGAAATTAAATAACACTTGATTTTTACGTGGAAACCCTCACGGGAAAAACCACGGGCTAGTAAGTAAGCCACACTCGAACCTCGAATCCACTAAATGTGTAAAACGATTACAACCTAATCCCGGAAGTAATCACACACCTACCTAATCCCGGTATGAGTGAACCTAGTCCAATTTGCTTGCGATCTAAGCAACCTAATCCCGGAAGCAATACACAAGACTTACTTTCTCAATGAAGAGAATAAAACCCTAAGTGAATATATGAATATTCAAATGCAACATAGAGCAACGGAAACCCTATATGCTTATCTAAGATGATTAATATGCAATTAGAACAATCCTAGATATTAAAAACTAAATGACATGTTCAATCAAATAGTTTAGCTAATCAAGATTAAGCACAAAACCTAATTAGCTATCACAATACAACTTCTCAAACATACATCACACTAATCTCAATCTTGTATCAAAAGATATATGAAAATCATACAAGTAATAAATTGAGATTGCTTGTTAAGAAAAACACAAAATATGTAAGATATTAGTGAAAAGCTTACCAAACAAAGTATGATGAAGAATCCATGCAAAGAGACATCTAGAAGATCAAGGATGATGCTAGATGATGATTGATAATCATGAAAAAGTGTTTGAGTAAACTAAAATTGAGTTCTTTGGAATTTTTCTTCTCTTTGAAAAATATCCTAAGTATGGAATCTGAATATGAACTCTCTTGATTGACCTAAAGTCAAAGTGGCATATATATAGGGGGCCAAAACAAGGTGTGGTCGTTTTGATAAGTTGGTCTCATATTTGCCTTGGGTGCTGTACGTAGAGCGCTTATGTATAGCGCTTGTACAACGCCCCAACTCTGTTCTCACGGGAAAACAGAGTGTCGCTGTACGTAGAGCGCTTTGTACAGCGCTTTGTACAACGCCTGTACAGCGACCCAACAGCGATCGAATTAAATCGATCAGGTCTGAACAGCGCTCAATGGGCGCTGTTCGTATAGCGCTTCTGTAGAGCGCTTTTGGGAGCGCTTTTGGGAGCGCCCAATGCAAAAATGCAATCCTAAGTCTAAGCACGACAAGGCAATTGGATATGCAAGATGCAATCAAACTAACATGCAAGAAGAGATGTTAATGAACATTAATGCACAAAAATAAGACACACAACATACAAGTATTAAACATATGCATGAGTTGTGAGTGTGTGCAACTATCTCTTCAAGACAAGTAAGCACAAAGAAATATACCTTCGGTGCTTATCAATACGAGGTCTTCAAAGGGCTTCGAACAATAAACCCGATACCTAGGCTACCCTTACAAAGAACCCCAACATGTGGTTTGTCCAGGAAATGAGCCAATCAACAAATGGGAACCTTACATATTTGTTCGATTACACACTCAAATCTCCAGAATTATTGCTTTTCTCTCTATTGGTTCTTTTTTTTTTTACCCCCTCCTCGTGGGATAGGTGGTTCTATTTATACATGATAATCTAGGGTTACTACGTGATCCTGTCCTGATGGAGGTAGGATTTCCTTTTTGATTTGTACATGAATTCCCATGTTGTAACAGATACGGATCTGTGCTTTCAGCCCCTTCCTTTTCTACGGCTCCTTGTTCCCTTGGGTCTTCTGGGAGTTAGGGTTTATTTTCACGTTTCAGTCGAGTCGGTTTGTGCCCAGCATACAGATGTGGCGAACATCTCCCCTCCTGGGTTTTACCCTTTGGCGACTATGCTTCTATCTTTGGCGAGTACATATCTAGCTCTGGCGAACACATCTTTGATTCATTTGACTTGATATGCTGATCGGTCCACGTTTTCTTCTTTGACCTGGTCAATGAGTGACGTGGCAACCTGTTCCTCGGCATTTATTGACTCCTTTGATGACGTGGCTGCTTGGCGAAATTATATATACAACAATACCCCCATAAATATTTCGAGCTTGAACGAACGACTTGGGTTTCTAATTCGTTTGCCTCAGCGAGTAGTATTTATATCCATGCTTATAACATTTTGGCGCATTTTGCAAATAATTCCCCCCCTTTTTTCCTTTTTACCACCTGTTGAGTTAATTGGTTGATTCTTCCGGTGCAAGCTTTTAATTTCAGCCACACAAACTTTGGCGCTTCCAATCACTTCACAAGTGAAGACATATTCTGACTGCTTGGTGATCCCCGAGGTGCCACATGTCTGTTACTTGGAGGTGACTGTTGCGGTCAGTTACTGTGACCGTCGCTCACTTTAACCAAATGTCTTTTATCTGATTTTTTTTATTTTTTGAATTTCAAAAACTCCCCATTTTAATGTCCGACCATTTCTCCTTCTTCTCTATCCTCTCATATCTCCATTAATCTTTTCTTTCTCTCAAAGCAGAGTTCCTTCATTGTCTTTCCTTCTTTTCCCTTAGAAACCTCTGTCATAAATTTCTTCTATTTGATTTCATTGTTGAACAGCTCATTCTGAACTTGATCGTGCTTATTTCTTGGCGTCCCCAAATCTCCTGCTCATTCTCCGATCCTAGGGTTTTTCTGGTGAGTTTTCATGAATCCCTCCTTACGTTCTTCTCTTTTTAATCAAATGATGCAAGCTATAGAGCTTGGTGACAAACGTACTGCGGACAAAATCGAATCTTTGATTCGTAATTTTCACCTAGATTCTCCGGTCCCCCTTTCTGTTTATGTTCCATCTTTTGAAGATGATTCTATCCCTAACATTTCTCCTTCGTCTTCCGATAGTGGTTCTCCAGTGATGCCGAGATCTTCCAAACCAGGTGGCAGCAAAAGACACGCCTCTAGGGTTCCTCACGGGTCCTTATTGGATGCGAGACAACTATTAATTCTGATGTTGAAGACCATCGTCTAGATAGGCTGCACTTCTCGTTTGATCGTCCGTGTTCCTTCGACACCGAAATTAATGTGGTGGGCGAGGATGAACTCCGCAAGTATAGGAGTCGCTTTGCAATTCCCGACTCAGTAACTTTGATACTATCGGACAGTCGAGCAGCATGGAATCCTCCCGAAAATGCAGTCGCCGTTTATGGTGCTATGCTCAGTTGTGGGGTAACCCTTCCTCTTCAGCCTTTCATCGCTAGGTTTCTTGCGGAGGCTCGAATTGCACCCGCTCAACTTGCCCCAAATAGCTATATGATTCTTATGTGTTTGGGATTAATGTGGAAGTTAAAAGGTTATGACCCCCCTACGCCTCGTGAGATTCGCCACTTCTATACTTTAAGGCAGGTGGGCAACAGTGGGACTTACTTTCTTCTTTCTTCGCTCGTGGAGAATTGGATTCCAGAGGGAGTGGCGAATCCTAGGCAAATAGAAATTTCTGGTGATGAGAAGAAGAAAAGATTTATTTGGGGTTTCCCTACCTCAAATAAGAGATGGAAGAACAGCTGGTTCTTTGTTGGCAGCGAGTGGGGTAAAAACATGTCTGCCCGTGGTCGCCTGAATCTTGCGACGAAGAAGGTTCCCCGACACTTTACTTCTACCGATACTTGGTCGAAGGCCATCCCAGTATTGTTGGACAGAGAGATATCTCATCTCGCTGCTGCGGCCATCCTTTCTTTAGATGAAAGGGGCCGTCCATTTCTTCTGGATAAGGATAAAATGATCGCTCAGCGACTTTTTTCATGCTTACCCGCCAGACTTCCTCGCCGTAAGTTTTACCACCTTTCTTTGGTTTCATAGCTTTGTTTTTCCCATCGCTAATATTTGGTGATTTTTCTTGCAGTGTGTGACTTTGATACTATCTGTGACTTACAAGCCCGGGCAGTGAAAAATTCTGAGGCTGCCAGTAAAAGACATACTGCTGGTTTGGCCAAGGAAGGAGTTGCTAGCCCGGATGGTGGTGATCTCTCCGATAGCGAGGAAGTTGGCGATATTCCCGAGGGTGGGGTCAAATCGGGACAACCACCTGTGTATACAGAGGCAGCTGTGAACATTCCTGCTGCGACTACTGCTGCTGCGACCGCTGCAACCACTCCTGCAGCTACCTCCAGCCGTAAGGGAAAAGAGAAAGTTGGAGTTTTAGGGTCAGTCAGTGATACTCCTATTTTTGACGCGGATGTCCCTGAAACTCCTCTTGATCCTGCGAATGACCTAACCCCTAGGACCGGTAGAGGCAAACGCCCGGCTGAGGGCACCCCTGATCACACTGCCCGACCTTTGAAGCGGGCATTAAGAGTTGTGCAGTATGTTATTTCTTCGGACGAGGAGGGTGCTGATGGACCTGTATTCACCGAAACTCCTTCTACTCAAACACCTGTTCCTGAGGCTCCTGCTGGTGGGGTGAATGCGGTGGTGTCCTCACCTTCTGAAGGAGTTAATAGGTCGAATGTTCCTACTTCCTCCCTGACTGGTGCAGCTTCTCCTTCAGTGGCTGTGGGTGAGCCGAACGTATCTTTTGTTAATCAACCTAGGCCATCTGGTCAGCCAGGGCCAACTGATAAACCGGAGACATTAAAGCAAACCGGAGCTTCTACGTCAGGTTCGGGTATTGCCCGTGAAGTTCCTCCCGTTGATCCAACCGAAGTTGGTGAGGGAGAAAGGTCTGTTTCCCTTTCAGACTTCACAGCTGCGGAGATTTGCTCACATATTATGAACAACAACGTTTATATTGGTGAGGGTTGGGAGCACGTGAAGAGCAGGTCTTGTAACAAGAAAATGGAATTTTTCTTCAATTGCCACTCCCTGGTGAGTCTCTTGCGGTATTCATGTTGTATTTTTCGTTCGTATGTTTCCTGACTTGACTGTTTTTCTTTTCAGATGATGTCTGAGTTGACTGATACCCATAGGCGAGGGAATTTCCTTTCGAGGGATGTGAAACGCCTGCGGGAACAAACTTCTATTTTGGCAGCTGAGAAACTCTCTGCTGAGGAAGTTCATACTCAGCAACTTGCTCAGTTGAGGGAATCTACAGATGGTTATCTTTCAGCCCAACTGGTTGCTGAAGATAAATTGGCCGCTGCTGAGGAAGAGATTCGTTTGTTGCGAGAGCAACTTTCCGCTAATCAAGAATCACTCGCAGCACGTTTTGAGGCCGAGCGACTAGCTGAGGAGGCAAAAGATAGAGCTGAGCGTGAGGCTTTGGACCTGCACAACCAGTTGTCCTCGCATGAAGTTATCTTGAATGATCTCAAGGCTGTGCTGGAGGTTGAAGCAGTTGATCGTTTTAAGAGATCCCCTGCCTATGATGCGCTTTTGCTGCATGAATTTGAACAGGGCATGAGGCAGTCGAAGAAGTTCTTCGCCATGAAGGACCATTCGAATGAAAAGGCTTTAAATCGCTTTGATAGGTCTCTTAAACAGCATATGGCCAACGGAGTGGGTTCGATTAAAGATCAGATAAAACGATGGAAAGCCCACTGCCGTTATAACAGGACTGAGCCTCATCCTATGCATTTGGAAATTCCCAGTAGGCGTGTTTTCAACACTTACTACTCCGGCCAGAAGGGCAGCTTTTCTGGTTCTAGTGTTGAATCTAATTTGGGTCCTGTTGCCGGTAGGGATTATGGACCATTTATGCCGGATGGGGACGAAGAAATTACTTGGCCTTCTGAAGAGGAGATCGAAGATGAGGAAGACAATGAGGGACCTCCTGCAGCTAGTTGAGATTAGGTCTTCAATTTGTAAATATTTATATCTTTCTTGAACCTTCGAGTGTAAATGACTTTTTGATTCTATAAATTATTTTATAACTCCTCTAGCTCTATTTTTGTTCAGCTGCATTTGTTGAGTTTTTGGCTTACTTAGTGTTTCACCAAGTTTTTAGCATATTTTACAGCTTTATTCAGCTACCATTGCTGAGTTTTCGGCTTACTTAGTGCTTCACCAAGTTTTTAGCATATTTTACAGCTTTATTCTTCTCGCCAGTTTGCTGCGAGTACGAGATTCATCTGTACGCGATGGTAGTGATGTATGACGGCGAATGCCCTTTGTGACTGGCGAGTCAAATCACGAATCTTCAGTAATGAATTACTCTTTATTGAATACTTGCTGCAACTCGTTAACATAGTCACAGATAAAGATGCCAAAATGAAAACTGTCTAAGAATAAAAATATTGAAATAAATCCTAAAAGTAAGTGAGAAGTCAAGGGTAATATATCTTCAAGTACTGCGCATTGCATGGCCGAGGTAGTTCGCCTAAACCCTCTCGAGTAATGTGATATGCCCAATGACCAGCTATGCCTGTAATTTGATAGGGCCCTTCCCATTTGTCCGCGAGTGATCCTGCAGCTTTGTCTCTTGTTCCTGGGTTCACCCTCTTCAGCACCAAGTCGCCAAGCGTGAACCTCCTTTCACGTACATGTGAGTTATAATATCTGGCTACCCTTTGTTGGTACGCAGTGTTTCTTATTTGTGCGCGCTCTCTTCTTTCTTCTAATTCATCCAGACCGCATCTTAACATATCAATGTTGAGTTCCAGTTGAAAGAGTTGTACCCTTGGTGAAGAGAAAGATGTTTCCACAGGAATGACAGCTTCAGCCCCGTAAGCCATGGAATATGGGGTCTCACCTGTTGAATCCCTTTCTGTGGTTCAATATACCCAGAGTACCTGTGGTAGTTTATCTGCCCAGCTACCTTTTTTCGTTGCTAATTTAGCTTTCAGATTGTGTTTTATGATCTTGTTCACTGCTTCAGTTTGGCCATTCGTCTGCGGATGTGCTGGGGAGGCGTAGTAGTTGTTGATGCCATACTTGTCACACAGCTCCCTGAATTTCTTGCCATCGAATTGGGTCCCATTGTCCGTGATGATGGTGTTTGGTATCCCAAATCTGTACAGGATATTTTTCTTTACAAAGCTTATAGCGTTTACTTCCGTTATATGCACCAATGGTTCGGCTTCTACCCACTTCGTAAAATAATCCACGGCTACTATGGCATGCTGATCGCCGCAAATGTGGTACGCGATAGTTCTATAAACTACCGGTAAATGATATGGCGTGCGAGTGTTTCTACCCTTCGCAAGTATACGAATCGTTGGCCACGTATAGTGGTTACGAGTAAGGGTATCATTCCCACGAGGAAGTTGGTACACGTAAAGTAAAGGGAGGATGGTTGCAAGCAAGTTAACTAATTACGTGCTATTTACTTATGTTATAGACAAGCTATTTACACTAATTACGCTAATTACATGCAAGAAAAGTAAAGGGAGGATGGTTGCAAGCAAGTTAACTAGCTAATGGCTAAATTACACTAAGATGGCAAGAATAGAAATACAACTAAATTACACTAGATTGCTTTTATCTAAATTAAACTAAGATTGCATAAATTAACTACAACTAAGGGTTGTCATTCCTTAGCAATTAATTAACCTAATCAACTAAGTTAACACTACTATTATCTAAATTAAACTAACTAACTTAACTAATTACCACTAAAGCAATATTGGTCATGCAAGAGTGGTAATGAAAGTGAGTGGTATGGGAAATAAGATGTTAGGATGTTGGTGTACATGTTCAATCACCTAATTACTAAGTTGATTTCAATTAAGCACATATGTGGTCTTAAACCTTGAATAAAGACCAATACATAAATAGTCATTCATGCATTATCTAAATTGTATTATATGTTAATTAATTGATTAATTAAATCAACACATACATGAAATGAAGATCAACATAGATAATCAACAAATATCATAGATAATATTACAAGTACACCAAATCCCAACATCAATAGTTTAGTTACACATATAATTACAAGCTAAAGGAAATAAGAGAGAAAGAGAGACAACCCAATATCTTGGAGAGTCTTCACAACAAAACAAGCTCCTCTTACTTTCCAAAGCATGGAATCCACATGCAACCAAAGCTTACTAACTAGCTAAGGTGGGTTGAGTGTTCTTAGAGAGGTTCTAAGTTATTCTAAGGTTATTTATGTGATAATTGGTGTAAGTGGATTTGTATTTGGATACTAGGGATAGTGTTTAGGGTTAGGAGAGAAGAATATATATATAGGGGAGTGTTTTAGGCGTGCAAAAAGGCTGAGTCGATCTGGTCGGCGAGCTTGGATCCCCTGCCTCGCGGGTTCTTGCCCGCCGTCGGAAGTCGCCGCCCATTTTTGGAAGTTAGAGCTAGCTTGGACCTTCTGGACTGCGGGAATGAGGCCGCCGCATGAACCCGCCGTTGTTTGGCGAGTTTGGACACTCTGGAACGCGGGAAAGAAGCCGCCGAAGTTGGCCTTGAAGCTTGCACATCCATGGAGTTTTGGAGACTTGGATGGCATGGAAAATGTTTGCATGAGATGCCAAAAATGGGTGAAATGGGACCGTCGGAGTGTGCGCTGCAACTATGGGCAGAAAACCGTTGAAAAAATGGCCGGAAAGTGGTCAGAAAACTTCAGAGAAGTCGCCTGGTCGTGTCGGGTCAAACCGGGTCGGGTCGGGTCGGGCCGGGTCGGTCTGGTCGCCGGTCGTGTGACCCGGCTGAAGGTTGATGATGCTGTGACGTCATCGTGACGCGGCCCTCTCCCAAAACGACGCCGTTTGATGCTGACGTGGCGCTGACTCTGACTTTTGCTAGATAATTACAGTCAGCTCCCCTGATCTTTCTCCTATTCATGGAATCTTCAATAATATCCCGAATTTTGTACTTTGGCCCCTGATTTCACCATATTGACAACAATGCCCCTGAACTTCCCTAATTACCTGAAACACTTATTTATCCGTTAAATACCCAGTTTTACCCAAGAAACAAGCACAACAAGATAGGAAAATGGAGCGCTAAATGTGAACATTTGGAGCGCGATCACGTGCTTCGCTCCTCCAGTTGCTGTTGGCATTGGGCCAATCAGGTCAATTCCCCATCTGGCGAATGGCCAAGGCGAGGTAATACTCTGCAAGAGTTCAGGTGGTTGGCGGATGTTATTGGCAATTTTTTGACACGCCTCACATCTTGCTGCCACTCTTTTAGCGTCGGTGAATAGTGTTGGCCAGTAAAAACCCTGCCTTAATGTTTTGTGGGCTAGGCTGGCACCCCCAGCGTGATTCCCGCAATTTCCACTATGTAAGCTTCTACCTTATGCTTCTTCGGGCCCGACACATCTCTGCAGCGCCCTTGAGTACCCCCTTTTGTACAGTTCTCCATTGAGTACCGAATATCTTGTAGCTCTGTACTTCAATCGTTTTGCTTCTAATGGATCACTTGGGAGTACAGCATTGACGAGGTACTCTTTGATTGATGTGATCCAGCTATCTCTTTCGCCAAAGACTGCCCCAAATTCCTTCGGTTTGACTATACTCGGCTGCAGCAGGCGGATCATAGGAATAGTTCTGGGCCAAATGTTGATCGTGGCGGATGCCAATTTGGCCAAGGCGTCAGCCTGTTCATTTTCTTCTCTAGGGATCTGAACAATTATGTATTCTTTGAATCTTTCCAGTAGCTCCTTTGTTAATTCCAGGTAGGCGATCATGCTTTCATCTCTCGCCTGGTACTCATCTAGCACAGATTGACAACAACTTGAGAGTCGCTGAAGATTTCCACTTCATCTGCTCCTAGCATTGTGCAAATTTTTAGTCCTGCTATGAGTGCCTCGTATTCAGCTTGATTGTTAGTAGCTTTGAAGTCAAAACGCAAGGCACATTTGACTGAGTCTCCTTCCGGGGTTGACACCACTACCCCTGCCCCGCTGCCGTGCGTGTTTGAAGACCCGTCAACGTAGAGTTGCCATTTGAATACTTTCTTGTTTTGCTCCACCATCATCCTTGCCACCTCCATGCTTGGCTCGGTGAACTCTGCTACAAAGTCTGCCACTGCTTGGGCTTTGATTGTTGTCCTTGGAAGATACTCTACATCGAATTCACTCAACTCGATCGCCTACTTCGTCAATCGACCTGATACTTCTAGTTTTTACAGAATTAATTTCAGTGGGCAGTTGGTGTATACTCCGATTTTATGAGCCTGGAAATATGGCCTTAACTTCCTTGCTGTTGTTATTAGGGTGAGTGCCATTTTTTCAGCCGGTGAGTACCTGGTTTCGGCTGGTAATAGTGCTTTACTGGTGTAGTATATTGGTTTCTGGATCCCCTCCTCTTGTCTTACCAGCACGAAACTTGTGGCTGCTTCAGAGACGGATAAGTACATATACAATGTTTCTCCTGTTTCTGGTTTTGATAGCAGCGGTGCTTGCCCGAGGTAATCCTTCAAGGCCTGGAAAGCTCTTTCACAATCCTCGTTCCACTCATAGGGCTTTGAAAAATGGTAGGCATCGGTCCGTTGATTTAGCTATGAACCTGCTCAGCGATGTCAGGCACCCTGTAAGTCTTTGGACGTCCTTCAAAGTTCTTGGTGAGACTATTTTGGCTAGTGCTTGGATTTTTTCAGGGTTCACCTCTATTCCTCTTTGATGCACTTGATATCCTAGAAATCTCTCAGATGGTACGCCGAACACGCATTTCACCGGATTCAACTTCATTCTATACCTAACCAACACATCGAATGTCTCTCTTAGGTCATCTGTATGCTTATCTGCTGGGATGCTTTTTGTCAGCATGTCGTCAACATAAACCTCCATATTTCTTCCTATCTGTCTGGCGAACATTTTGTTGACTAAGCGCTGGCAAGTTGCTCCAGCGTTTTTCAAGCCAAATGGCATGATTGTGTAACAGTATAACCCTTGATCTGTGGTGAACACTGTCTTCTCCTCATCTGGCTTGTGCATTTTTATCTGGTTATATCCAGAGTATGCATCCATGAAACTTAATTGTAAGGATTCCCATTATTGATTGGCTTATTTCGTGGTCAAACCACATGTTGGGGTTTGGTTGTAAGGGTAGTCTAGGTGTTTGTTGAAGATCAAGACCCTTTCCAAGACCTCAAGAGGACAAGCACCAAAGGTATATATCTAGTGCTTACATTGGCTTGAAGAGATATAGTTGCACACACACACACAACATGCATAACTCTTATTCTTGTATGGTGTGTTTATATTTTGTGTGCATTGTGCTTTATTGATTTATTCAATATCTCTTCTTGCATGTTGAATTGATTGCATCTTGTTATATGATAATGCCATGACATGTTAGGCATTAGGATGCATTCAATACCCACACTTGCACTTCATGTATGTTAGCGTTTAGTGTGGAGTAATTCGTTTCCCTAAGGATGTTCGGAAACGTCCGCGCATGCACGGTAATGTGCTTTGTTTTGCGCGATGATCGCCGGTGGAGATGCCTTTGGCTTCTCCTTGGTTTCACCATTTTTGGTGAATCGGCGGTTACGTTCGGCGGCCTGGCCGCCGTTCTAAACCGCCGAATGAGACCTGATTGAAATATATCTCTCGGGTCCAAAACGGCGGTTGGGATCGGCGGTTTCGAAACCGCCGAATGAAGTCGCCGAAGTTCCCCTGTTCCACACGGGAGCCATTCGGCGGTTCAGTTCGGCGGCCTGGCCGCCGAATTAAACCGCCGATCGGTGCGTTTCAAGGGCAAAATTGTATTTTCACCTGCCCTGTTTTTGGTCTCTATAAATACATCCTTATCTCTGGTTCAGAATACAAGTCTTTGATCATAAGAACCCTAGAGAGATATTTAGAGAGACTTGAGAGAGAAAGCTTAAAGATCATATCTTTATCTCTCTAAACCCATCCCCACATGCATAAATCTTCATCTAAGCATCATCTAGGATCATCTAGCATATGCTAATGCATGGGACTTCTTCAACACACATGGTATGATTTGTTGAACACTTTTATCTTACATAATTAGTGTTTCTACTTATCAATTTTATCTCATATTTTACTTATATGTGTTTAGATTAATTTCTACATATAAGATTGAGATTATGTGTTGATTGGGTTTTTATTTGTTAGCTAGGCTTTAATGTTCATATGCCATCTAGCTAATTGATCTCATTTATTGATTGAGATTATTTTTCATAGCTTATTTGATTAGGTCATTATTGCCTAAAAGCTATGCCATGAACATTCTTGTGTGATGTATTGATAACTAGGTTGATAGATTGTTTTTTAATCAACTAGTTAATCCTTTGAATGTTTGTGGGTTTTATATGATAGCTTTGTATCTAGGATTGGTGATCCTTTACTTAGCTAAAGTTATATGCCATGTCATATAGCTATATGTGATATCTAGGATTGATTATATTGTCATCTTATAATCCTAGGTAAGCATTTAGAGTACCCTAGCTCTTATTGCATTAATTGAATATTCATACATATTCACATAGGGTTGTGCATCTCTTTTGAGAGATTGAAGTCTTGGGGCTAAGTGTGCTTAGGCCTCAAGCAAATTGGACTAGAGCCGCTATAAAAGGCCCGCGTGGTAGATTAGAGGGTGCTCACGCCAAGAGTAGTGTATCGGGGGATATCACTAGGGATTGAACCAAGAGTGGCGATTGGTAGTGTCCATAGCCTGAGGTTATCTAGGGTGAGGGTCCGAGAATCACTTGAGGGTGTAACCGTCTTTTCATATAGTGGATTTCGAGGTCCGAGTGTGGCGCACTTAACAGCCCGTGGTTTTTCCCAGTGGTTGGGTTTTCCACGTAAACATCAAGTGTCATTTACTATTTCCGCATCTTATTACACTTGTATGTTTTGTTGACTTGCTAGGGGTATTTTCGTAAAATTGACTTGCATGCGAAAATTGGGTAATAATTAGATAAAATCTATTCACCCCCCCTCTAGCTTTATATTGATAAACACACCTCGAGTATTTTATGAACTTTCATTAATGTTTCATGTCCAGCTGTTGCATTGACCAGTTGGTCAATTCTTGGTAGCGGGAAGCTATCCTTAGGGTAGGCCTTGTTCAGATCGGTGAAGTCGACGCACATCCTCCATTGGCAGTTCTTCTTTTTCACTAGAACTACATTCGCCACCCATTCCGGGTACTTAACCTCTCTGATTGATCCTGCGGCGAGCAACTTGGACACCTCCTCTTTTATAGCCGCACTTCTCTCTAGGTTCAAGCTTCTCCTCTTTTGTACTACTGGTTTGCATTTTTCATTCACAGGTAAGTTGTGTGAAATCACACTTCTTTCAATCCCCGCCATGTCTTCATAGCTCCAAGCAAAAATGTCCCTGTACTCTTTCAACAAGTTTGTCACATCTCTCTTAACGCGTTCAGTCAGTCTTGCTCCGATCTTGACTGTTTTGTCCAGTTCTACTCTGTTTAAGACAATCGACTCAGTTGGCTCTTCCTTTTCTCTGCTCGTTTTGTCCCTTGGGTCCAATTCAAAAGTTTCCGGGTTATCCTCCTGCACTTCCTCGTTTACCTCGAATATGCTTAATGTCTCCATCCCTGCCTTATCCTTGAAGATTGACAGGTTGGCATGGCGTGCCATTTCCTGTGACCCTTTCAATTCTCCGACTCCGAATTCTGTAGGGAACTTTACTTTCAATGCGTGGGTTGAAGTGACGGCTCGAGCTTTGTTAAGAAACGGTCGACCAAGCAAAGCGTTATACGGCCAACTATGGATGTCGACTACAACAAAGTCCAGCAGGATTGTTCGCCTACATAGTGCTGTACCAAACCTCACCGGTAGCTTCACAGTTCCCAATGATCTTACTTCTGCGCCCCCGAAACCTTTCAACGGCACATGGAAGGGTTCTAGGTCCTTTCTATCTAGCCGTAACTCATCGTATACCCTAGCACTTAGAATATCAGCTGAACTCCCGTTGTCAATCATTACTCGAAAGACATCCTTGTGTGCTATTCGAACCCCTACTACGATTGCATCATTCGGCTTTGCGTCAATTTCGTTTGAGTCTTCTACTGTAAATATTATGGGGTCATGTCCTTCTCTTCCTTTCTTGGGGTTTCTTTGCACATAATTGATCTTCATGCTTCTGCTGTCATACATTACTTCTCGGACTTCTGACATCCTTTCTCGATTGCTTCTCTCAGTGTGAGGTCTGCCAAAAATAGTGTTTATAGTGGCGTTAGGGCTGTTTCTCTTTGGACTCTTTCTTTCCTATCCGTTTCCCTGGTGGCTGTCCTGGCGACCACCGTGCTTGTCCCCTTTCAAAGCAAAATCCTTCAGGTGCCCGTCTCTGATCAAGCTCTCAATATGATCACGCAGCTGAAAACATTTTGAAGTCTCATGCCCATGATCTTTGTGAAATCGGCAGTATTTAGTTGTATCTTTCCTGGCATATGCTGATTGCTGCCGAGGGTATTTGGCGAGTCCTTTGTCTTCTACCACGGAAAGTATTTCCTCCTGATCGCCTGTTAGAGGGGTGTAATGGTTGTATCTTCCTCGAAACCTATTGGCTCGAGTGTTTCCCCCGTTTTCCCTTGGATGCCTCTTTTGGCCTTTCTCATCTCTCTAGCGGTCCCGTGATTGTACCTTTTTGTCATCCTTATATTCTGATTTTGAGTCAGGTTTGTGTCCGTGTACATAACTACCCCCTTGCGCTACTTCTTCTTCTTCTTCTTCCACCAGTGCATAGTCGCCAGCTATTTCCATTATCTCCTCATAAGTTTTTGGTCTATCTCTTCATAGGTCAAAGGATAATCGCCCGCTTTGTAACCCATTGGTGAAAGCGGCAATAACAGCTACATCACTGGCGTCTTCAATTTGAGCAACCTCCTTCCCGAATCTTGCTAGATACTTCTTGATCGACTCATTGTGTTCCTGCTTCAAGTTTGATAGATGAGCAAGCGACTTTCTTCTCTACACACTCCCCATGAATTGCCTTATAAATGCTTTGCTGAGGTTCGAGAAACCGCTATACTTCCGGATGAAAGTCTTCCAAACCACCTGGTGGCGAGGTCGCCAAATGTTTACGGGAAGGTGAGACATAGCAGTCCATCATTGGATGAATACTAGGCCATAATGTTACGGAATCGGCGAACATGCTCTTTCGGATCCCTGTTCTCCTTATACTGCTCAATTGTTGGCATTCTAAATCTGTCCGAAAATTGGGTGCGGGCAATGTTTTCAACGAATGGGCTATCCGACTCATCATTCAAAGATACGTTGCGACCATACCTTCGTGCCATCGCTGAAACCTTCCTTGATAGCTCTTGTAAGGTGACATCTTGCTGGCCAATTGGTTCCCCTGCTGGATCGAGTCTGCTTTTGACTGTCATTCTCCCATAATTGCCTCTATCATCCGGGCTCCTTCTATCTTCTGTGCTTTCTGATCTTCTTCGTCGTGCTCTTTTGGATGGTAATTCCCTTCGTGGACGAGGACTTTTATCTTCGAACGAGATAGAACGGTGTCTCCGCCGGTTCCTTTGGTATGTGTCACTAGAATTGATCCCATGTGTTCTTATCTGGTCCCGCTCCTCCCTAGATTCTTCATTCATCACGTCTTTTCCCTTCCTTTGTTTCCTACCCTCGAAATCCCCTAGGTGACCCTGGGGAGTCTCTTCAGTGGATTGTCTCGCTTGAGCATCAGGGGTTGCGATGTGAACTTCCGACCGTAGTCTTTCGGGCGGCGGGATTCCCGGAGTAGTTAACTCATAGGGAGACGAAACTCCCAATCCAATAGGAAGCGAAAGCCCTACTTTGCTTGCCTCGTTGATTAAGTTTACCAATGCAGTTTGGAAGTGCTGCAGAACCCCGGGGTCGGCTGCTCCAGTTCCTGGCGTTGCTGCTGACTGTTCCCCGATCGTCACCGCCCTATCTCCTGTCGGCGCGGTTGGCTCAACGATTAGATCTCCGCTGGAGTTACCATCTTTGTCACTGTCATTGTTCATGTTTCTTAATTCGCAAGGGTTCATCAAAGTTTTTGTTCTAGTAAAGCCCCCTTCTTCTAGCGCAAATTGTTGACGGTGAAATTTGGATTACCACACAACCAATAATTAAATCAAAAGTATCGTCAATTAAGAAAGAAATTCAATGCATGCAAGAGACCAATTCACGTGGAAAACCCTTGAATGGGAAAAAACCACGGCGTCCCAGAGGACAAGAAAATATCACTATAGTTTATTTGTTTCGATTACACACTCAAATCTCCAAAATTATTGCTTTTCTCTCTATTGGTTCTTTTTTTTTTTACCCCCTCCTCGTGGGATAGGTGGTTCTATTTATACATGATAATCTTGGGTTACTACGTGATCCTGTCCTGTTGGAGGTATGATTTCCTTTTTGATTTGTACTCGGATTCCCATGTTGTAACAGATACAGATCTATGCTTTCGGCCCCTTCCTTTTCTACGGCTCCTTGTTCCCATGGGTCTTCTGGGAGTTAGGGTTTATTTTCACGTTTCAGTCGAGTCGGTTTGTGCCCAGCATACAGATGTGGCGAACATCTCCCCTCCTGGGTTTTACCCTTTGGCGACTATGCTTCTATCTTTGGCGAGTACATATCTAGCTCTGGCGAACACATCTTTGATTCATTTGACTTGATATGCTGATTGGTCCACGTTTTCTTCTTTGACCTGGTCAATGAGTGATGTGGCAACCTGTTCCTCGACATTTATTGACTCTTTTGATGACGTGGCTGCTTGGCAAAATTATATATACAACAGGTATGAAGATGGAACAGATCCCTCGAGAGAAGAATCACCGAGCAGATGTCCTAGCTAAGATAGCTGCAACATGAGGGTGAACATTACCTAAAGGAATACCACTCTAGTTAATACCCCGACCTAGCACGGCCATGGGGCTGAAAGTAAACCCAGTCGATCGGCTGCCTTACTAGATGGATCCCATAGCTGATTACCTCTAAAATGACACATTTCCAGAAGACCCAGATTAAGCATGCAAGCTTAAGACGATTGCTACCCGGTATTGCCTAGTAGAGGGGCACCTTTATCGCAAAGGAAAGTCACTCCTATTGCTAAGATGTCTACACCCAGATGATGCTCAATGGGCACTAGACAAGGTACATGCAGAGGACTGTGGCAACCACGTTTCAGGAGAGACTTTGGCGTACTAGGTTCTCTGAATGGGGTACTACTAGCCTACTATCCATCAGGATGCTAAAATATTTGCACAGACTTGTAAACCCTGCTCGAGGACAGCGAACCTTCACCATCTACCACCAGAAAGGCTCACCTCAATTAGCACACCTTATCCGATTGCTATATAGGGACTGGACCTGATCGGGCCACTTCCCACTGCACCTAGTTAAGCCAAGCACGCTGTGATAGCCATAGATTACTTTACCCCGGTGGGTGGAAGCAAAATCACTGGTCTAGATAACTGAAGCCAACACCATAAATTTTGTTAAAGAAAACATCGTCTGCAGATTTGGTACCCCGATGGCCATAATCACCGATCTTGGTAAGCAGTTTGACAATGCCAACTTTAGGTTTTTATGTGAAGAGCGGGGTATCGACCTTCGTTTGGCCTTGGTGGCTCATCCCCAGTCTAATGGGCTGGTAGAAGCTACTAACAAGACTATCAAGAAGCTCATCAAGAAGAAAATCCAGCAGAAGAAAGGGGGATGGGTTGATGAGCTTCCAAATGTTCTCTGGGCATATCGGACTACCAAGAGGACTGCAACCGGAGAAACCCTTTACTCGCTTGTTTTTGGAACAGAGGCAGTCTCACCTATCGAGCATAGGCTAACATTTTTTAGGGTCCAGCACTTTGAGTTAGAAGAAAATGAAATAAAGTTGAGAGCCAATCTAGACCTCCTTGAAAAGAAGCAAGACAGAGCTGCAGAACGGGTTACGACCTACCAAAGCAAGATAGATAAAAAGGTGAAGACTCGTAATTTTAAGGAAGGGGACTTAGTCCTTAGAAAGGTAACCCAGAATACCCGGAAGAGGTCTGACGGGGTACTGGCCCCCAATTAGGAAGGTCCATACCTGATAAAGATAGTGGTTCGTAGAGAGGCATACAAGTTAGAAGACATGGATGGCTACCCGATAGATCACATCAGTTAGAAGACCTGCTTTGAATGTTGATCACCTCAAAAGGTTTTACCCTTAGAATTTGAAGAGGAATGTTATCTTGGTTGGTATTTTGCTGATATATATATACCCCGATTTAGCTTTGTATTCGCTTTTGAAAAATTCAATAAAGTCAGTTTTTATTCTCCTAAGTGATTCTCTTAAGTTCGCCTAGCAAGTTTTGCCATTTTTGATCGCCTCAAGACCAGGAAAGGCCACACGGCACTCCTGCTACCTTGGTCAGGGTATACCCTTCTCCAGGAAGGATCTGGTGCATAAACGGATAAGTGGCGTAGTCGCCTGCTAGATGCTACCTTATAAAGACCAAAAGGATCTATATGGACTTCCTGAAGCCTCAGACGGGGAATTCCCCTCTCTAGGAGAAACCTGGTGCTAAAGTGGCCTTAATTGCCTACCAGGACATACCGCCAAAGAATCAAGATATCTTATCAGGATACTTGGTACTTACTGCGTTGTATCGCCATATCTCCACATGATAAACCTGGTGCTAAAGTGGCCTTAGTTGCCTACTAGGGCAGATCGCTAAAGAATCAAGATATCTGATCGAGATACTTGATACTTCACTTCTCCATATCACATATAAAATCCTGGTATTAAACGGCCTTAATAGCCTGCCAGGGCAAGGCATCGGGGAATTAGGCCGCCATTTCAAAATGTCAAATTCTTCATCCCGATGGGCGATCATGATAAGTCCATCATCAAGATCCCCAATGAAAGATTCATTAAGGTTCCATATTTTGACGAACAATGTTCAAATCAAGGTATCATACCCAGGTCAAGATTTTCTGGTCAAGATGGTTCCATACTAAAAACACTATTAACTTATGCTAAGGGGACTATAGTCCAAGAATTGCTTCCAGAAAATAAGACAAGTGTGGATTCTTCTGTTGCCTGTCAGGCAAGACTAAAGCTAAGTGTTATAATAGTCCGAGTAAGCCTTACTTGGATCAAATTCAAGCATATAAGTATCATCCTACACCGGGATATAAGTTGTACAAACAGGTATATGAAGAAAGCATAACAGAGTGAAAAAAGAAAAAAAAAATAGTTTCATTCAATCAATCAGGGTGCCTAATTCCCGTTTATGGGCTACAAAAAAAAATTCAAAAGGAAATCAGGCATTTCATTGTTTCTCCCCCATTAGCTCTTCTTGCCCAGATCCACCTTCCTCCTTCCTCCTTCCTCCTTAGCTCCCTTGTCACTTGTAGCATCATGAGTTTCTCCAGCTCTTGCCACAACCGCTCCAAAAGAAGGATCCATTAAATCAGCAGGACACCCAGAGTCTCGCCTTAAATCATCTTGCATAGCTAGGGGACTCTGAGTATCATTTTCGATAGATTCAGGAATAATAGCAGCTTGAGAAGAACCTCCCTGGTCTTGGTCCGCAAATTGGGCAGCCCTGGCTATAATCTGATCTCGATCCCAGTTAAAGGTGGTTTACAAGTCGAAGGGAGGATGAAACTCCTTGGCAACTTCATATGATGCAGTGAAATATCCATCCCCAAATGAAGAATCCACTATAGATTCCAGAATGCCCATGGAACCCCGTAGAGACCTGTTCTCATCCAGGAGGACAGCCATCTCCGCCTTGACAGTCTCCCTCTCAGCCCGACGGTGTGTTGATTTGATAGTTTCTATGTCATAGGCGTGTGTCATCCGCTTTAGCTCCACCAAGGCAGCTTTCCTACCAGCCTCAGATTCGAAGGCAGCTTGGACCAAGGAAGTAACATTCTCCTCGGCTCGGGCTCGATCATCCTTAGTTTCCTCCAAATTGGCTTGCAACACCAGGTTAGCTTCTTTCAGGGCAATGGCTTGATGCCCTATTACCAAAGCAAATTTAAAGCCCTACAAAACGAAGAAAGATAGTAAGAAAAAAAAATAAAATAAAATAAACTTATACTCAACAAGCTAATGGGTCAAGACTTATACCTCGGCAAGCAAAGAAGCCCCATTTGTCGCCAAGATGTCAGCATGCAGGGAAGACATTGACAGCAGGTCCCCACCAAGGCAAGCAGCAATGAACTTGGAGATGATTTCCTCTTGGCTATAGTCTCGTGACCCCGATCCAGAGGGAAGATCGGTGGGGGGAGTGGCCTTAGCAACAACAACCTTCTCTTTCTCTTTCCTAGCTGGAAGCTCGATTGGAACAATGGGGGGGAGGGGGAGGAGGAGGAGGAGGGGGAGGAACCTTTATGGACGATGGGGCAGCGGAAACACTAGAAGTTTGTTTCAGAGTAGGAAGTGGAGAAACTTTGGCTTTGGCAGCCCGTGCCAGCATCTCGCTCAAGGATGAACGTACTGTGACCTTTGCTGGAGGTGAAGTAGGAGAATACGAGACCAACCCTGGAATTGCAATAGGAGGGGTTGATACGAGTGGCTGAGACTCGGAGGTAGCATCGATACCGAGTGGAGAAGGAACATAAGAGTTAGCCGGAAAGGGATCCGGATATAATGGTCTTAAGGAAGAAGAAAGAGAAGAGAAGAGAAGAGGAGAGAAGAGGAGTAGCAGAAACTGTCAGAAGAAGAATTAGTAAAAAAAAAAAAAAAAAAAAAAATGACATGAAGCAAAACCTACCCGGATGCGCAATGGATATCCTCAGATACCTCTCTAACAGAGCACCTTCAAAGGGATCACATGTGGGATACTTCGAATTGGTATAGTTCTTATCCTGGATCTTCTTAAGAATCTTCCTGGATTCTGTAGAAAGTACACCCGTGCTCCACTTATCTTTCGGAGAGAAATGGGTAGGAACCAGGTACTCAGCCCCATCTAGGAGCACAGAATGTCCCCAATCGCCCTCAACTACAATCCATTCATCTTTCCAGGATTGGTTGTACTTCACATTCGCCCCGGGAATGACGAACTGCATCTTGTTCTTGGGCTGCAGGTAGAATTGACCCCGAGGGACCATGCTCGTTACTTGATAGACATAGCGGATCTCATCAAAGCCGGGCTTCTTATCGATATTTTCTTTCTCACATTGCTCATTCCAGAGCACTAAGAACCCCGTCGGGTTCTTCCAGAATCCAGGTGAAATTTATAGTGGGCTAGCTTTAAGGCAACAATCAACCTACGAAGAGAGGGATGAAGAGGAAGCCGGACCCCACATTTAAAGGCGGCTACATGAATTAACAGACAGCCTGGAGGGGGAGTATATACTTCATACCCCCGATAAGGGAGAGAGAGACTGATAGTGTCTAGGATCTTATAAACCTTCCTGAGTTGGGCTAGGGTACTGGTTGTGCAGACCGAATCCGGGATGATCCAGTCATCATCAAAAGGGAGTAAGGGCCTAATAAGAACTCCGGTAGAATCCACAGCTGGGATATCATCCCCTTCCTCCTCCTCCTCCTCCTCCTCCTCCTTGTTGTCGACATCGGCACCATCCTCTTCATCCGTAATCTGGACTGGGGTCGTCAAGCTTGTTGTGGAAACCTGACTCGATTCGAGGATTCCTACTAGAACGACGGCGCTGGGATGGGATGCCATCACCAATAACGTCGCCTTCGTTCCGACCACGTTTCTTTCCCCTGATTGACGGGGAACTCCCCTCCGAATCTGCCTGCTGCACGTTCAAAGGTTTGTCAAGACTATCAGGAGGATTGGCTGAGTTAGAACGAGAGCTTGAGGAAGCAAGTCGAGAAGGCAAAGAGGACAAAGGAGTATCCTGAGTAGAGGCAGGAAATTTCGAGGAGGATGCCATTGTAGCAAGAAGAGTGAGAGGGAAGAAAACTCTTGAAGAAGGAAGAAACTCAAAAGAGGGAAAAGGATTTTGGCTTTTGATTTCTGAAAGATAAGTGAGCATAAGCAAGTGAGGGAAGGAGTGGTGCATTTATAGATGGAAGTTGGACGGTTACCGGAATATAAAAGGAAATATGGAGCAATGGCTGAAGACGTGAACGAACGGTTACCGGAGCATAGAAGGAAACAAGGAGTAATGACTGAAGACGTGTGTGAGACAGTTTCGAGAAAGCCATGCCAAAAACACCCTGTTTGAATCCGTGAAGCAACCACTGTTCGACACATGGATCAACATTAAATACCGCCGTATACAAGGAATATCTCCCCCTTGGCTATGGAAGCCAGCCGAACAAGACTAAACAAGCAGACAAGATGGAAAATCCATCAAGCAAACTAGAAATCCTAACTCCAACCCCAACCCCAACAAGATACCGGCGTTCAAGTCAGGGGGGACTTTTGTTAACCGCCAAAAATGGCAGGGATCAAAGAAGAATTTTCCATCGGTATCAGAGGTTAAGCTGGGGTAAAAGGTACCATGGAAGAGGTATCCCAATACCCCTTCATTCTACCAAAAATTGCCAAGTATAAACTTCCTAGCACATTTCTGCATCCCGGTACCCCGGTATCCCGGTACCCCGGTATCCCGATACCTCTATACGCACGTACATAATTCAGGAAAACGAAGTTGTTAACCTAAAATTGTCACCGAGGTGCAATTTAGAATTAACGGTATATGATGGACCCAGATCTAATTAGACCTGGGCTAGCGGGATACTCTGTACCCCGATCTTTCGCTAGTTCACTAGAATCTGCTAGGTGAGATATTGTATGTATGTATGCAACGGATCCGGATCGGGATTGACTAGGGCCAGCGAGATACTTAGTAGCCTGGTATCCCGCTGGGTATCATGAATCTGATATTATGATGAAGACAAGTAATGAGATGGATGAGTTTCTTATACGATGGATGTATGAAAACTGAAAGAGGGTTTATATATATGTATACATGGATTTGAAATATGATCTTTACAACTCGGTATTCGAACCATCAATATTACAGCATGGAGGAAAATAAAGCCTCAAGGAGAATGATCGAGATGGAGCTTTTCATGCCTGTCGATAAGTAGAAAAAAAGTGAATTAGGGTTTTGATCCCCCCATCCCTCATAACATATGATTAGTATATACAGGCCCGCTTTCTTGCTGAGCACTCCTAGAACCTCGGTCTATGGTTTCAGTGATACACGGGTCTTCCTCTGGAGTCCGACAAATTCGTCGGGAAATTGATCTCAAAAGATCTGGTGATTCCTTCTTTTTAGGTTCCCAAATGAGTTGTCTCCTATTTAAAATAGGATATTAAATTGGCGGGAATTAATGTAGCGTTGTAGCATGAGTTTTTTACCTTGAACGGTGACGTTTAATGTCTGTTTTTATTTGTAGTCTATTCTTCGGGGTGCCCCCCTCCTGCTTCAGCGGGGTCGGTTTACTGGGATCCTGGTATATGTCTTGCCATGTGTATATCACGTGTTTCGCTGGTTGGGGTACCCCGGGTACCCTGCGTCTCTCGCGCTCCTATAATAGTGATGTTCACGGATATCGGGGTTTCTAGTAGCGGGGTACCAGGATACTCGGGTATCGGGGTATCCGGGGTAGTTGGGCGCTAGGATCTAGCAAGCGGGGTATCCGGACATCTTTTCGCTTCTACTTTGGATCCCGGCTTTCTTCTGTAAGCTAGTGGAAAATTCTTTTTTTATCCCTGCCAATTATGGCGGTTAACAGAAGTGAAGGCAAGGTACTTGAGTACCCTGATCCACTGAAAGCTGGCAATAAATGCTAGGTTAATAAACGCCCAGATACCAATACAAGAATAGTACCTCGACCTCGCCTGAAGCAAGAGCAGGTACACTGAATAGCAAACCAAGCAGAAGGATAAATATTAAACGCCATCATTCGAGACAGAGTATTATATTCATTCCCGCCACACAGAGTCCTACTTGAAATGGGAGTCAACTCCCACTCAATCTGTCAAAAAGAGAATCACTTGATTTTAGGGATCAAATCCCCCGACAAATTCATTGATCGCCAAGGAAGGTCCCGTGAATTGCTAAAACCCTAGACCGAAGTTTTAGGAGTGCATGGCAAGAAACGAGACCTATATATTCATCGTATGATTATAGAGAAAGGGGACCGAAACCCTACTTCTTACTTTTCCACTTATCGACATGCACTAAAGCTCTATCTACATCGCCCATTTAGCTTATTTTTTATCACACAACCATAACTATAGATTGTAACCCTACCATGTATTTACCATGAATAAAATTTGTTAAATTTCGTTCTATTAGTTGTTTGAATCCATTTTCCTTACTACGATTATACACCATTCTTAGTTAACCCCAAGGAAGCTAAAGGTATCGAACTACCTGATACCTCTCTGGCTAAGGTCTACCCTTATCCTAGTCCCCCTTGAATTGTTAATTGGAAAAATCACCCCAGTGACAATTTTCGGTTAACAAAAATAAATCATGGTAAGTGGGATAATGTATGGTTTGAGAAACCATCAAACAATGCATGTAAAGAAAATATACAAAAATGTAAAGAGAATATGAATGGAGATAGGAATCCAATACAAACAACCTAGATAAGAAAATGGATTAAACAATTAATAGAAATTATAGGGTAATGATAGAGTAGCTAATGGATTATGAGCAATTCATACATTGCTTCTTTAATGTGCTATCTACACAATCAGGGACCGATCTCATTCGAAAGTGTCACTTAGGCTGTCACTACGAACCCTAAACAACTTCCCACCAAAATGCCTAACCGATAAAGGAGAGGGGGTCAAGGTGGGATCGGTTAGTGACGATCAAATGGCCTAGGCAATCGGGGTGATATCCCCACCAACAACCTAACCTATTCACTATGTGCTATAATCAATCAAGTGTGTCAATAACTCAATTAATTTTATCACAAATAAATCCTACAACTGATTGTAATCAACAAGTGTGTCAATACTCATTTAATCACATAAGTGCAAGATCTAATTAAAAAGTAAATAGAGCTATAATCATGTAAACATAATATTCAAAGCTTTAATAAATACTCATATCCAAAAAGTCTCTTAAATCATCCCCTAAAATGGGGGTTTAATTACACATAATTACAAACAAGAAAAAGAAGTAAAATGTAGAGAAATCACCCTTGGGTTTCTCTTGTAAGCTTGATCCTTTCTTGCGCTTTCTTGCTTGAATCTTGTGCAAATAGTGGGTGCTGAGGATATGTCTAGATAGGTGGAGTCAAATGGAAAGTGACAAAGGAAATGGACAAAGGAAATGGGTGAAGAAGATGGGAAGAGAGGAGTGTTTGTGGTGAGGTAATCTAAGTGTTCATTGGAGAGGAGAATGGTGGGATTATGAATGGTGGAGAAAGGAGGTTTCTTGATGAACAAGAGTTGTTTAAAAAAGGAAAATGGTGATGAATTTATAGGCTTTTCAAATTAGGTATCGGGTGGTAAATTACCAAAACACCCCTCTTGCATGGCAAATTACCATTTAGTCCATAAGAGGGGTGCATATTGTAATTATCACACCTAATCAGCCATTGATAGAGAAATTGTCGCTATTTGGCATTCATGGCAACACTAGGGCAACTCTGGGGTGACATCATCTGGAGCCAAAATCGACTACCTGTCGTCATGGCAACATTTTGGTTGCGGTTTGGGATTGAGGGCAACATAGGGGAGAATAGGCGTGATTTGGAAAGCTTGGATCCCAGCGTTTTGGGGCACCGAGAGGCTTACGACCGGTTTGCCGTCCTCCTTGCCATCATTTTGAGCCGAAAACCGACCGACGGTAGGACGAAAAATGTGCACTTTCAGGCGGTGGTGCTAGGGTTTAGGGTGGTTTCCATGACACGCGAGGAAGAAGAAGAAAGGTTGTAGAAGACGGGGTGCATTCAGTAGCAAACTGGGGTGCAATCAGACTCCATCCTTTTTGCCTCATTTGGGGTGCAATTAGAAAAGGCATGGGGTGCGTTTGGCTTAGCTGAGTAGGTGTTTGGGCCACCTGATTTAGGCTGCTTGTGGGTGCGCTAAGAAGCCCACCATCATTTACCAGCCAAAACGCCCCGTTTAACTCAATGACGTGGCGCTGTCTTGCTGACTTGACTGGCAAATTACATATTGCTCCCCTGAAATCTTGTCTAATTATAATATCTTCAATCTTTCCTTTAGTAATTACACTTTTACCCGTAAATGACCAAAATTACACCAATGCCCCTGATCTTTAGAAATACCTGAAAACACTTAATTCACACTAATAAATCACGGGATATTGCCTGAGAATCAAGCATAAAGAGAAGGAAGTGAGGGCAAAAATCATACCACTTTTGGTCCGATCATACCCCTAATTATAAAACATTCATAATAACATGATATATTATGGATAATAATAATAAAATATAAAAGTATATAATTATATATTATTTAATATAATAATATATTATATGTAGAATATATAATACATATAATATATATATATATATATAAATATAAATATATATAATATATATAATTTATAATATATATATATATATATATATAATATATAATATATATATATATATATATATATTATACAATATATATATATAATAATATATTTATATAATATATATTATTTAATATATTAATAAATAATATATATGTACATTATATATAATACATATAATAATATATACATATATACTATAATATAATATAATATAATATAATATATATATAATATATGTATATATAAATATAAATAATATCTAATATATATAATAATATAATATATATATATAATACAGTCTTTCTATTGTCAGTTCGTCCTAACAATAAATATATGAGGACGAAGAATGTGGACCACAGATTTGAGTCAAAGTTTGTAAATTTAGTGGTCCACATTCTTCGTTCTGATATATTTATTGTCAGGACGAACTGATAATAGAAAATCTGATATATAATAATATAATATATAATAATAATAGTACATATATAAAAATATATTTATATATCATTAATATAATGTACAATAATAATATATTATTTTTGGAAAGAAGGGTATTTTTGGAATGGAGTTGGGGCATATGAGGGTATTTATGGAATATAAATTTTAGTTTGGAATGGAAGGGCATTCCATTGGTTTTTGGATGGAATGCCCATTCCACCAAAATGGTGGAATCCCCATTCCAATGGAATCACCATTCCATTACATTTTAACAAACCAAATGAATTGAATGGCTTTCTTTCTATTCCATTCCATCCAACTAAACATGGCATATGAGAGACTCGTGACATCAATTGTAATAAGCATGATTTGGAATACAACTTTCACTACATGGGAGATATTTCTCAACATGCATCTTGCAATTTAATTAATTTTTTTGAATTTTTAAAAAGTGAATGATTTAAAAGTAAATTTATTAAATTAAAAATTTTACTTATCCAATATCAGTTTGCCCAAAAACTGACATCTTACTGTATAATAAATCCATATTGTGATTTTGTTTGGTGTTGAAATTATGAAGTAAAAGTTAAAAAAAATTATTAAAGATGGATAAAAAATTAAAAAAAAAATTTGTCAAGAAAAATTGTCTTTGAAAGTATACATAAATAGCTTCAAGCATGCCTAGATTGGGGGGGGGGGGGGGGGGGGGGGGGGGGGGGGGGGGGGGGGGTGGGGGGTTAAATAGGTTTTTACGCCTTTTTCAAACCCTTGAACTGTAGGGAAAAATACGGTCACGCAGCGGAAGCGAGACTAGAAACGAGTTTAGTATAGTTTAAAATTTTTCCATAATTTGAACCTTAACCCTCTAATTAATTAAACATATATATATATATACTAAAAGTAGAATACCTTTTGTCGCGTGATCCGATTGACTTTGCGTTGATGGTAATCCGCAAGATCTTCCAATCCTATCACGAACGTGAATCACCTAGGAGCATGGTCTCCCTTTCTTTGAATTGCGTACCTAAGGTTGGAAAACAAAATCTCTCCTCCTGATTGTTAGTCACAATAAAAACCAAGCAAACTAGAAAGTATGTTTCGGTCACTTTTGAATTTAACAACCGTTAAGATTGAAACTCGTGTGAACCTAATTAGAAGTTGTGCACAAAGCCTTTTGATATTCAAGCTTACAAGTGCACTATCGAAATTAGAACTCTCTTTCTCTATTTCTCTCTTGGCCGAATTTTAACACTCGTCTAGAGTATGAATTATTTTTCTAAATGAAAGAAAATAATTCACTCAAGCTAGAAGAAGAAGAATTCGGTGGCCGAAATCTATCCTATTAAATATATAGGGTGGCCGAATTCTTCTTCTTTTTCTATTAGGGTTGGCCGAATTCTTCTTGTGTAAGGATTTAGGGTTGGCCGAATTCTCTCCTAAAGAGGATTTATGCTTTACCCTAATTCCTATCAACCTTAGAATCATAAGCCTAATACAACTCATAAGTGTTTAATCCTATTATGACTTATTAAAAGACTTCCTTATTTGATTAAATAAATAAACTTTATTATTTATCTTCTTACCAAATAAGTCTTTTATCTTTAATATACTACTACCAATAGTATAACTCTAGGAAACATATTTCCTGATCAGAAAAAGATTTTGATTCTCAATTAAATGATTAACTAATAAATTAATTAATTTCCATTTAATCAATCAATAAAATAAAATAATATTTTAGACTATTAAACTAGTCTTGCCGCCCACACCATATACATGGGCTTAATATTATTTTCTTATTTTATTTAATCCATTAGACTTTAATTAAAAAGCCCACATGTGAACCAGACCCATTCTTACTAAAAGAAACAAGCCCACATGCCTTTCATTAATATATTAATATAATTGATCAGCCCATTAAATAAATAATGTGCAAATTATATTCTTAATATATTAAATACAATTCTAGATGGACCCATAAATTGGTCCGGTAGAATATATCAAGTGATCCATACAAGTCCGTGTGGATTAGGGATCTTGGTTGGCTATCTAAATTTAAGCTTCAATAGACATAACCTAATCACAATCAACAAATGATTCACTTAGGTCCGATTTATTAATTTTAACTCATTCCACTAAAGAGCTAAAATTAAACTCTTAAATAAAGATAGAATAAGTAAATATTTCTCATTCGTACCCTAGACAATCTTATTGGAGATGGTGTATCCTCGTGAAGAATATCAGTAATCGCCAAAAGCTCATAGACCGCCTATAGCTCTCCAAGTTACCATATTTACTCATATGACCACATTTTAAACTTGGATATTTTGACTTGTCCAGAAGCCATGTTTCAATAGACTCTATCGAAAACTTAACGTTAAGATTCAATATCTAATACCGCAAAACATCCATATGATGATATTCTACTCTCATTTAATAAATGGAGCCACGATGTCCATATCTATAAATGAAGTCCTCTATCGATTAACAAATGAATATCACCAAACTATCGAGGATAGACTATGCTATATAATCGTACTCATTGATAACTCAAATGATACCACTTGCAACCATAAGTCCATCATCTATCTCAGGATTAAGACAGACTCTCCGATTGTCCTGATAATGAAAAGACTATTATCTATTGACAGTTCTAGATAAAGTATTTCATTGTGATCCAGTTCAATGCACCCAGTGCACTAGATTCTTTTACTCGAAGACCCTCCGATGATTTCAGACTCATCATAACTCATTTGATCCCACTCAAATGCTAGCAAAGAATTCTACAACTTTAACAAGATAAAAGTGCCCAACCTTTAACTTAAGCTGTGAACATTATTCAAGACTAACTAAAGAATTGTGTCTACCTCATACATATCTAGATGTACGAACAATTCTTCTTTTCTCATAGTCTTTTGACCTTATGATTATTTACTTTGACAATTATAATATTAAACTATAAATGCTATAAGATTTGTTAAACCAGAAATCACTTTATTAATATGAAAAGATTGTCAATTACAATATTACACTCTTGCTATTGAACATAACCCTAACATGAACAAACTTACATTTGTCCCTCAAGGTAGCCTTACATACAACACATAAGCCAAGAAATCATACATAGACAAGATAAGCATGTGATCATTTAGGCATAGTCTATATATATCAATTAGTTGTATGAGGTATAAGAACACATAAACTCAACAACATAGAATACTTGTATTTCAATATTTGTTCAATCTATTACAAGTAAAATCAAATACCGCTAGACACAAAAATTACAATATACAAAAGAATTATAATTACAAATATGATCAAATGAATTAGTTCACAAATTACACTTTACAAAATCTTGTTTCAATATACATCACAAGTGAATAATATGCAACAAGATAACAACATACACATACAAATATAAGAGATAGAGATAGGAAGAATTAACACAAGAGATTTTTTAATGTGGTAAAACCTCCAAGGAGGAAACATCCACGGGTTGAACTACAACCATTGGGTACTATATATATTGGATGGTAAATTAGAAATTCCTCAAAAGTGACTAACCTTGACCAACTTCCTATTGGAGTCTATCTTTACCCAACCCTATTGGAAAGTACAAAATCCCTCAATGATGCAAAGCCACCATTTATTGGACAACATACAAAACCAACATTGATGGTAGATTAGAAATTCCTCAAGAGTGCATACACATCCCGTGTACCCCGCTCTTTTGGAGTCTATATCTATCCATATGCCTAGGCCTATCAATAATGTAGCCAATTCCCTATCCAAGGCACTCATGCCTCTAGGTAGCCTCCCATGCATAACTATCCGAGTCGTTAAGACTCTAGACAAGACTTCTTGCTTGGCTATCCGAGTCCTCCCGACTCTAACCAAGACTTCATGCCTTTTAAAAGGACTTCATAGTGTGATCATGTGAATGCAAATGATGCAAACAATCAATTCAACATAGAACATGTGATCAATACATTTCATGGAACAACTAGACCTAAACATGTGATAACCACTACACGAAATTTGGCCTTTCGCAACACGCAAAATGCGTTGCGAAAGGTTTTTGCAACGTGCAGGTGTATGTTGTTAATACGCCTGTTCCCAAAAGTCTCAAAGCTTTTGGCAACGCGCAATGTATGTAGTCGTAGTATAATAACAACGTACTATGCACGTTGTCATTAACATTTAACGTAACGAACGGTTGATGTATATTGCCTTACTGTAAGGATTCCCATTCTTTGATTAGCTTATTTCGTGGACAAACCACGTGTTGGGGTTTATTGTGTAAGGGTAGTTTAGGTGATTGAAATTCAAGCTCGAAGGCCCTTCACAAGTCCTCAAGGGACAAGCATGCCAAAGGTATAATCTCTAGTGCTTGGTTTTCTTTGAAGAGATTTAGAATGCACACACTCACTTAGCATTCTTGCATTTGTGTGCTTACTCTTCACATGTCACATTTCACACTTGCACTTATATGTTGTATCTTGTTGTGTGTATTTGTGTCTTGTAATTCGTTTCCCGATAGTATTCAGAAACATCTGCGCATGCACTAGAATGTGCTTGGTTTTACGCGAAGACCGCCTACGGAGAATTACCTTGGCTTCTCCTTGGTTTTCACCTCTGTTGGTGATCGGCAGCTTGGCCACTGAATGAAATCGCCGTTTGAGTCCAGAGACCTCTGGATCAATTCTGCGGTTACGATCGGTGGCCACGACCGTCGTTCGAAACCGCCATTCATACCTGATCGATTTAATCTCTCGGTTTGATTCGGCGGTTGGATCGGCGGTTACGAAACTGCTGAATGAAACCACCGTTGTTCACCTGTTCTTCTCAGGTTCAATTCGGCGGTTATGATCAGCGGTCTGGCCACCAATTGAAACCGCCGATCGGTGCGTTTCAGAGGCATACTTGTCTTTTCACATGCTCTGTTTTTGATGTCTATAAATATCTTACTTTCTCATTCTCTGAATCTGTTCTTTAACTCCCAAGAACCCTAAACTTAAAAGAGAGAATTTTGAGAGAAAATCAAATCAAGAACTCACCTTTGACCACTCAAATCAAATCCCTTTTTCATCAAATTTCATATTGCATCAACTATGCCTTCATAAAATGCATCCATGTATGTTTTTGGATCGTCACATCTTCCTTGGTATGTTCTTCACTAATCTCATCTAATTTTAGTGTTTTTCATATTAAGACATATCTTAGATCACTTGTATGTCTTTTTGACTAGTTAGGGGCATTTTCGTAAAATTGACTTGTATGCGAAAATTGGATAATATCGATTAAAATCTGTTCACCCTCCCTCTAGATTAATATTTAACACACTGTGAGAACTTTCAATTGGTATCAGAGCGGGTTCCTAGATATACTTAGGTGATCCTTGCTCACTTTGGTGTGTTTTGCATTTTGTGTGATTTTTTGATCATTCATACATTTGCATTCATTTCATTCATTCATAAACACTATGAGTGGAAACGGTGGAAATGGTGGTGGCAACGAGGGTGCTTCTAGCACAAGGCCTCCGCTTCTCACCGAATTGAACTATTCCCAATGGAAAGGGAAGATGGAATCCTACATATGTCAAATTCACGACCGTGCGTGGATGGCGGTGGAAGATGGATATGATCTACCCATGATGACTCCTACGGGTGGAGGAGTAGAAGTATTGAAGCCTAAGGCGCAATGGAACGCGCAAGAGTTTGAGGCTTCAAAGTGGAATAAGAAAGCGATGCATGCCATCCTATGTGCAATGGACGAAAATCAATATAAATTGATTCAAAATACTAGGATAGCTAAGGAGGCATGGGACATCCTAGAGATTTCACATGAAGGAACCGAAGTGGTGAAGGACTCTAAGCTTGAAGTCCTCCAAACTCAATTTGAGATGCTTAAGATGGAGGAGAATGAGTGCTTCAACGACTTCGAGATCAAGTTGATGACATAGTCAACCAAAGTCATCAACTTGGTGACCCGTATTCGGATAGGAGGATCAAGCAAAAGATTATGAGATCTCTCCCCGATAGGTTTGAGTCTAAGGTGACGGCTTTAGAGGAGAATAGCACATATAAGGATATGAAGCCAAGTGAGGTGATAGGGAGGCTTCTAGCTTATGAGTCTAGGAAGGGTCCTTCCTCCACATCTCCTAAAAAGCAAAAAGGAATTGCTTTGAAAGCCTCTAAGGATGAAAAAGAGGTAAAGAATGACTCGGACGAAGACCTTGCATTATTTGTGAAGAGATTTAAGAAGGTTATGAAGTTCGAAAAAAAGGACTTTGGTTCCAAAGGTCTAAACTTCAAGAAAAAGGGTTCTTTCAAGAAGTTTGAGCCTAGGCAAGAGAGGACCGAAAGGAAAGGGGTCCGTTGCTTTGAATGTGGTGGGATAGGTCACTTTGCCCCCGAATGTGCAAATCACAATGAAAAGAAAAAGGGAAAAGTGATGGCCGCCACTTGGAGTGGAAGTAGTGATGACTCCAATGAGGGAGATAAGTCTTCGGATGATGAAGAGCTCATAGCTAACCTCCTAGCTTTTGCCTCCTCCCACAAAAGCAAAAGTGCTAGTGAAAGAGAGGAAGAGAGTTAAGAGGAAAATGACTCAAGTGAAGAAGAAAGTGATTCCTCTTCTAACTCCATAAACGGATTTGTGGAGAAGAAGGTGCTTGCTAAGTATCACGCCGAGTTCAATGACTTAGCAATCAAGAGCACGAAAAAGATCAAGATGTTGAGAGAAGAAAATCTTGAGCTTTTATCTCATAATGACCACTTAAGTGAACAAGTGGAAAAATCTAAGAAGATAGAAGATGAGCTAAGAAAGGACTTAGACTTATCTAGGAGGAATGAAGAAGGTCTAAAGAGGGAACTTGAAGAAGCTTTAGAATCATTAGCTAGGATGGATTCTAGCACCAAGAAGCTTGACCATATACTTGGTGTTGGAAAGAGTCCGTGTGACAAGAGGGGTCTTGGGTATGAAGATGGCAAGAAGATCTCAACCTCTAACATGACCGTGTTTGTCAAGAGTTTGGGGAACGAAGAAGCTCTATTGGTGCAATCTCCTAGGAAGAAGTTAGAACTAAGACAATGTTCAAATGCACAAGTAAAGATGGTGCCAAGAAGGCAACCTCAAGCATCATCCTCCAGGGTCCCTCAAGTTAACATTCCTCAACAATTGGCTCACAAAGGAAAGAGACCAATCATGCAACCTCAAGCTAGGAAGCAAGCTAGACCGGTTCAACAACGAAGATGGATTGAACCCACTCAACCACAAAAACATGGACAAGCTCACATGCATGCTCTAGGACAAGGTATGATTCCTTATTTTATTCCTACATGTCATTTTTATGGATTTGAAGGTCATATTAGACCAAATTGCTTTCGATATATTAAAATGTGTAAAACACGAAGCATGATTGAAAAGAGAAAAAATAGAGCCAAGAAGCATGATTGATAATATTGATGTGCATAATCCTAGGACATCTAGAACCCATGTACCAAAGATCACTAAGAAAGCTAAAATTGTTTCTAGGTGGGTTAGAAAGATTGAAAATGTTTTCCATGTTGTTCAAATAGCCTTGAAGGCAAATTCTTCTAATTTTTGGTACTTAGATAGTGGGTGCTCTAGGCACATGACAGGAAACAAGAGTTTCTTCGAGACTCTTGTTATGGAGGAAGGAGGATGTGTCACCTTTGGTGATGGATCCAAAAAGAGAGTTGTAGGGAAAGGAACCATTTCCATTCCCGGATTACCCTCCTTATCTAATGCTTTATTTGTTGATGGCTTGAAAGTCAATTTGATAAGCATATCACACCTTAGCGATGAAGGATATCCCGTCTTATTTTGTAAAGATGATTGCTCTATCCTAAAGCCCGATGGACAAACCTTGTTGAAAGGTATGAGATCTAGCGACAATTGCTATTGTCTTGAAGCTAGAATAGTCTCAAACAATGTGTCCATGGATGAGCAAATTGAGTTGTGGCATGAAAGACTTGGCCACATGAACTTTAGGGATTTACGAACCCTTGGAAAGTTCAATTATGTGAGAGGCCTCCCTAAGCTTGGGAAGAAAGCCAATGGTGTTTGTGGACCTTGCCAACAAGGAAAACAAACCAAAAGCATGCACAAAAAGGGCAAGTATCTCTCCACCAAGGAGCCCCTAGAGCTTCTCCACATGGACCTCATAGGTCCTATGCAAACCGAAAGCTTAGGTGGAAAGAGATATATCTTTGTTTGTGTTGATTATTTCTCAAGGTTCACATGGACATATTTTCTTAGAGAAAAATCCGAAACTTTTGATAAGTTTAAAATGCTTTGTGAAAGTTCTCAAGGTGTGTTCTATATATAAAGCTAAAGGGGGGGGGGGGGGGGGGGAATAGATTTTATCTAATTATTACCCAATTTTCGCGTGCATGTCAATTTTACGAAAATACCCCTAGCAAGTCAACAATACATACAAGTGTAATAAGATGCGGAAATAATAAATGACACTTGATGTTTACGTGGAAAACCCAACCACTGGGAAAAACCACGGGCTGTTAAGTGCGCCACACTCGGACCTCGAAATCCACTAATTGAAATGGAGTTTACAACTTATGTAGACCTCGTCTAACACTCCGGTCAATAACCCCCCACTTCTACCACTCGGGCCTTTAAAAGTGGCTTTAGTCTAATTGCTTGAGGCCTAAGCAACCTTAACCTCAAGACTTCAATCTCTCAAAAGAGATGCACAACCCTATGTGAATATGTATGAATATTCAATTAACAAACAAGGCTAGGGAACCTTAGATGCTTATCTAGGATGATGATATATTCAATTTAAATCAATTTAAATTAACCCTAGATATCAATAGCTAAATGACATGTCAAATAGCTTAGCTAATCAAGATTAATTAAAAACCTAATTAGCTATCACAAACAACACTCAATCAATTCATCACAAATAATCTATTTTCTTGTATTAAGCATATGATCTAAAACATACAAGTAATTTAAAAGAGATGGCTTGGTAATTAAAATACTACAATAAGATGAAATTAATCAAAATCTTACCAAGCAAGTTGTGATGATGCAAACCCATACATGGATGCACTCTATATAGACATAGGAGATGCAATATGAAATTTGATGTAAAAGGGGTTTGATTTGAGTGGTTAAAGGTGAGTTCTTGATTTGATTTTCTCTCAAAATCTATCTTTGAAGTTTAGGGTTCTTAAGAGTCAAAGAACTTGATCAGATAATGAGAAAGTGTGATATTTATAGACATCAAGAACAGGGCAAGTGAAAAGACAATTTTGCCTCTGAAATCGCACGATCGGCGGTTTCATTCGGCGGCCTGGCCACCGAATTGAACAGCTGATTGGCTCCCGAGCGGAACAGGGTAACTTCGGCGACTTCGTTCGGCGGTTTCTAAACCGCCGATCCCAACCGCCGTTTTGGACCCGAGAGATATATTTCAATCAGGTCTCATTCGGCGGTTTCGAACGGCAGCCAGGCCGCCGAACGTAACCGTCGTTTCACCAAAAATGGTGAAACCAAGGAGAAGCCAAAGGCATCTCCACCGGCGATCATCCCGCAAAACAAAGCACATCAATGTGCACGCGCGGACGTTTCCGAACAACCTTCGGGAAACGAATTACTCCACACTAAAAACTAACATACATGAAGTGCAAGTGTGGGTATTGAATGCATCTTAATGCTTATCATGTCATGGCATTTCATATAACAAGATGCAATCAATTTAATGCAAGAAGAGACATTGAATAAATAATAAAGCACAATGCACACAAAATATAAACACAACATTCAAGAATAAGAGTTATGCATGTTGTGTGTGTGTGCAACTATATCTCTTCAAGGCAAAGTAAGCACTACAAATATACCTTTGGTGCTTGTCCTCTTGAGGTCTTGGAAAGTGATAGCGCTCCAAATGTTCACATTTAGCGCTTCCTTTTCCTATCTTTTTGTGCTTGTTTCTCGGGTAAAACCGGGTATTTAATGGATAAAATAAGTGTTTCAGGTGATTAGGAAAGTTCAGGGGCAAAATTGTCATTTTGGACAATTTAGGGGCAAAAGTGCAAGATTGGAGCAATTATTGAAGATTCTGTGAATAAGGGAGAAGTCAGGGGTACAGATTGTAATTCACCGCGCAAAGCACAGCATCAGCTGCCATGTCACGCGTCAGACGACGCCGTTTTGACCAGCTGGCGTCACGCTGACGTCAGGATGACGTCAGCTCGTCATCAACCTTCAGCTGACCAGCGCGCCCGACCCATTTTCCAGACTTGACCCGGTTCGACCCGGTTTGACCCGGAAACTTCGGTGACCATTTCCGATAGTTTTTCGACCAGTTTTCCGGCGTCTCTCCGCCCATATCGACGGCCACCATCCTCCCGGTCCTATTTCACCCACTTTTAGCCTCCCATGCAAAGGTTTTCAACTCCAACAAATCCTCCAAACCTCCATGGATGTTCAAGCCTTCAAGCTTGGTTCGGCGGCCATTCTCCCGCGTTCCAGCACATCCAAGCTCGCCAAATCTTAGCGGTTTCATGCAGTGGGAAGGTTCCCGCGGTCCAGAAGGCCAGAACTCGCCGCCGACTTCAATTTCTTCACGGCGACTTTCGACGGCGGGCACAAGCCCGCCGGCCAGGGATTCCAAGCCCGCCGGGACGACCGACTTGAAGATATTTCCATCCAAAACCTCCCCAAAACAGTTCCCTATATATATATTCCCTCCTCTAACCTAAATCACTACCTCCCAAATATCCAAATAGCTCTCAATACCTTAGAAAGCTCCCAATTAGCTTAGTTTAGCTTAATATAGTTTAGTTTAGTTTAGTATAATGTAATTTCTCACCACCACACCACCTTAGTTATATTATGTAACTAATATTGATGTTGGGTTTGGTGTACTTTGTATATTATCTATGATATATGTTGGTTTTCTATATTGAGTTTCAATTCATATATATGTTGAATTAATTGACAAGTTAATTAGCATATAATACAATTTAGACCATGCATGAATAACTCTTGATGCATGTGTCTTTATTAAAAGTGTTAGACTATCCTAGGTTAATAGGAATCAACTAATTAATTGGATAATTGCATTTGTACACCAATATTCCAACATCCTATCTCTCATTACCACTTTTGCAAGATCATTGCATTAGATAATTGTAGTGGTAGTTTAGTTGATAGATTAATTAGTTACTAAGGAGATGACAATCCTTAGTTGTAGTATAAATTAGTTTAGTTTATGTCATCTTAGTTAATTTAGTTATTAGTTAGTTTAATTGCTTTCTTGCCATCCTTGTAGTTTAAATGCTTACATGCCATCCTCCATGATTTACTTTTCTTGCATGTAAATAATGTAAATATGTGTAATTAGTATAGTGTATATAGTATATAATAATATATAAGACTAGAACCGATAAAAGGTACCTCACAAGATTCCCTATGGAACGAACCGTACTTGCCGCTATGCGATTGTAATGATCCGTGCGCTTGCGGATAAACACACACGCCCCATTTATTTTACGATAGTTTATAGAACTGTCGCGTGTCCCGCGTGCGCCGATCAAGTTATTGGCGCCGCCGAGGATACTTTAATTTAGACCGCTTCGGGGCGCGTCCGAAAGGGTCTTTGATCTTCAACTTTAATCACCTAGACTACCCTTACAACCAAACCCCAACATGTGGTTTGACCATGAAATAAGCCAATCTATTAATGGGAATCCTTACACTTTGTAATAAACTTCAAAATGAAATGAACTCTAACATTAAAAGCATTAAACGGATTAGAAGTGACCATGTGAGGGAATTTGAGAATGCCACCTTTGAAACCTATTGTAATGGTTTAAGCATCTCCCATGAGTTTTCGGCTCCTAGGACACCTCAACGAAATGGAGTTGTTGAGAGGAAAAATAGGGTCCTTCAAGAGATGGCCCGTGTGATGTTGCTTAGCAACAATGTTCCTAGGAACCTATGGGCCGAAGTCGTCAATACGGCTTGCTATATAGGAAATAGAGTTTTCCTAATGCCCGGAACTAGAAATACCTCATATGAGCTATGGAAAGGCAAAAGGCCAAATGTTAGCTACTTCCGCTCCTTTAGAAGCAAATGCTACATTTTAAATGACCGTGATCAACTTGGCAAATTTGATGCTAAGAGTGATGAGGGTATCTTTATTGGCTATGCCTTAAATAGTTGAGCCTTAAAGTTTTCAATTTAAAGACTCTAAGTGTCATGGAATCATCCAATGTAGTCTTTAATGATGAAAGGCTTAAGTCTAGTAACCATGAGGATGAGGTAATTTTAAATGATGATTCTCTCTTGGAGAAGGTTGTGGAGACTCCTATTCTTAGGACATCAAATGGTAATAATGAGGACACACAACCTCTTAATAAAGTCCCTCTCTTAGACTCTAATGAACCCGCTCTATGGGTTAAAAGACTCCATAACAAAGAGGATGTTATTGGAGATGTGAATGAGGGTGTTAGAACTAGGTGTCAAATAGCTAATCTAATTAGCTACACATGCTACACCTCTCAAATTGAACCCAAAAAGGTTGATGAAGCCTTAAACAATGAATTTTGGGTTCTTGCCATGCAAGAAGAGCTAAACCAATTCGAAAGGAATAAGGTTTGGACTCTAGTTCCTGGGCCTAAGAACACACATGTTATAGGCACCAAGTGGATCTATATGAACAAATCCGATGAGGATGGCAACATAGCGCGGAACAAGGCTAGACTTGTAGCATAAGGGTACTCTCAAATTGAGGGTGAAACAAATTATAGCACGGTGTGTATAAAACTATCTAGAGGGGGGGGGGGGGGGGGGGGTGAATAGATTTTAAGCTTTTTACCCAATATTTCGTGTTAGTCAAAATTATGAAATTACCCCTAAATAGATAAAGCAATAAATCAAGTATAAAATGCGGAAATTAAATAACACTTGATTTTTACGTGGAAACCCTCACGGGAAAAACCACGGGCTAGTAAGTAAGCCACACTCGAACCTCGAATCCACTAAATGTGTAAAACGATTACAACCTAATCTCGGAAGTAATCACACACCTACCTAATCCCGGTATGAGTGAACCTCGTCCAATTTGCTTGCGATCTAAGCAACCTAATCCCGGATGCTACACACAAGACTTACTTTCTCTAAGAAGAGAATACAACCCTAAGTGAATATATGAATATCCAAATGCAACATAGAGCAAGGGAAACCCTATATGCTTATCTAAGATGATTAATATGCAATTAGAACAATCCTAGATATTAAAAACTAAATGACATGTTCAATCAAATAGTTTAGCTAATCAAGATTAAGCATAAAACCTAATTAGCTATCACAATACAACTTCTCAAACATACATCATACTAATCTCAAACTTGTATTCAAAGTATATAAAATAACATACAAGTAATTAATTGAGATTGCTTGTTAAGAGAAACACAAAATATGTAAGATATTAGTGAAAAGCTTACCAAGCAAAGTATGATGAAGAATCCATGCAAGATGTCATCTAGATGATCAAGGATGATGCTAGCTGATGATTGATGATCATGAAAAAGTGTTTGAGTAAACTAAAAATGAGTTCTTTGGAATTTTTCTTCTCTTTGAAAAATATCCTAAGTATGGAATCTGAATATGAACTCATCTCATTTACCTAAAGTCAAAGTGGCATATATATAGGGGGCTAAAACAAGGTGTGGTCATTTTGATAAGTTGGCCTCATATTTGCCTTGGGCGCTGTACGTAGAGCGCCTTTTGTACAGCGCCCCAACTCTGTTCTCACGGGAAAACAGAGTGGCGCTGTACGTAGAGCGCTTTGTACAGCGCCTGTACAGCGACCTAACAACGACCGAATTAAATCGATCAGGTCTGAACAGCGCTCAATGGGCGCTGTTCGTACAGCGCTTCTGTAGAGCGCTTTTAGGAGCGCCCAATGCAAAAATGCAATCCTAAGTCTAAGCATGACAAGGCAATTGGATATGCAAGATGCAATCAAACTAACATGCAAGAAGAGATGTTAATGAACATTAATGCACAAAAAATAAGACACACAACATACAAGTATTAAACATATGCATGAGTTGTGAGTGTGTGCAACTATCTCTTCAAGACAAGTAAGCACAAAGAGATATACCTTCGGTGCTTATCAATATGAGGTCTTCAAAGGGCTTCGAACAATAAACCCGATACCTAGGCTACCCTTACAAAGAATCCCAACATGTGGTTTGTCCACGAAATGAGCCAATCAACAAAAGGGAACCTTACAGAGGGTATCGATTTTGAGGAGACATTTGCTCCCGTTGCCCATTTAGAGTCCATTAGGCTTCTCTTGTCCATCTCATGTATTCACAAGTTCAAATTACACCAAATGGACGTCAAGAGTGCCTTCTTAAATGGCTTTTTGCAAAAGGAAGTGTTTATTGAACAACCCAAGGGGTTTGTGGATGCACACCACCCCAACCATGTCTATCGCCTCAAAAAGGCTTTATATGGGTTGAAACAAGTACTGAGGGCTTGGTATGAGCGCCTCACTCAATTTCTTGTTGACAATGACTACACAAGAGGTAGTGTTGACAAGACCTTGTTCATCAAGAGAAATAAAGATGAGTTATTTATAGCTCAAATCTATGTTAATGACATTGTATTTGGCTCAACCAACAACACCAAAGTCCAATAATTTGTTGATGTCATGTCTCATGAATTTGAGATAAGTCTTATTGGTGAGCTTAGTTACTTCCTTGCAAATTAGGCAAATGAATGATAGGATTTTTATAACCCAAGCCAAATATGCTAAGAACCTAGTGAAGAAGTTTGGTCTTGAAAATGCCAAACATTGTGATACACCCATGAGTACCACTTTGAAGCTAAGCAAGGATGCTAGTGTTAAAAGTGTGGAACAAATGTTATATCGTGGCATGATAGGAAGCTTGCTTTATTTGACCGCAAGTAGGCCCGATATCTTTTTTAGTGTGGGTATGGGTGTGTGTGCTAGGTACTAAGCGGATCCTAAGGAGTCCCATCTCTCTTCCGTAAAGACAATCATTCGTTATGTGAATCGGACTTCCAACTATGGGATTTGGTACTCTTTTGACACTAATGCTAGTCTTGTAGGCTTTAGTGATGCGGATTGGGCAGGAAATTGCGATGATAGGAAGTGCACATCGGGCTGTTGCTTCTTTCTAGGCAACAACTTGGTGTCTTGGTTTTGCAAGAAGTAAAACTCGATTTCCTTGTCCACGGCCGAGGCCGAGTACATAGCCGCGGGGAGTGGATGCATACAACTCCTATGGATGAAGCAAATGCTAGTAGACTACGGATTCAACCAAGGTACACTCACTCTCTTTTGTGATAATATGAGTGCTATAAATATTTCCAAGAATCCGGTACAACACTCTAGAACTAAGCATATTGACATCCGCCATCATTTCATTAGAGAGCTTGTTGAAAATAAATGCATAGTACTTGAACATATAGATACTAATGATCAACTTGCGGACTTATTTACTAAACCCTTAGATGCTACTCGATTTAAAACACTTAGTAGATCTATTGGGATATGTCTTATGGAGTGATATGATTTGTGATTGACCCCATATGGGGAACTCAAGCAAAAAGAGCTATTTTGCATTCTTGTCACTTGCAAAAAATTTGAAATATCTTATGCTTCTTCTTTTAATTGCTTGAGTAAACTTGGTTGCACATATGTATATATGTTTTCAATTCAATAAGTGTGAACCTTGCTTGTTTACAATCCATGTCATATTTATGTTCAAACATGCATTTTTGGACTAGGAGATTTACATAGGAAGTATGATTTGAATGACCTATAGTTATCTCCATGACAAGATGATTCTTTTATAACATGCTAATGACAAATGAAAAAGCATGAAATTCATAAAACATACTCACATGAAAAGCATGAATTGATGATTGCCATATAAATGCAAAACTTGTGTGATGACTTATGAGACTCAAAATGATTAAAGGTTCTTGTATCCGTTCAAAGGACCTAAAAAATCCAAATGTCTCTCTTTCTTTATTGGTTGAACATGGCTACTATCATACGGATATCTTATCCGGAAAAATCAAATAGGGTGCAAAGTTGCTCATGCCATGTTTCGCTTATAAAGTTGGATATAGTTGCTCTTTATATTAAAATCAATGAAATCTCTATATCCTTGCTTTTCTCATGACAATTGTAAGGATTGCCTTTTGTTGATTGGCTTATTTCGTGGTCAAACCACATGTTGGGGTTTGGTTGTAAGGGTAGTCTAGGTCATTAAGGTTGAAGATCAAAGACCCTTTCCAAGACCTCAAGAGGACAAGCACCAAAGGTATATCTTGTGCTTACTTTGGCTTGAAGAGATATAGTTGCACACACACACAACATGCATATCTCCTATTCTTGAATGTTGTGTTTATATTATGTGTGCATTGTGCTTTATTGTTTATTCAATGTCTCTTCTTGCATTAAATTGATTGCATCTTGTTTTATAAAATGCCATGACATGATAGGCATTAGGATGCATTCAATACCCACACTTGCACTTCATGTATGTTAGCTTTTAGTGTGGTGTAATTCGTTTCCCGAAGGATGTTCGGAAACGTCCGCGCGTGCACGTTGATGTGCTTTGTTTTGCACGATGATCGCCGGTGGAGATGCCTTTGGCTTCTCCTTGGTTTCACCATTTTTGGTGAAACGGCGGTTACGTTCGGCGGCTTGGCCGCCGTTCAAAACCGCCGAATGAGACCTGATTGAAATATATCTCTCGGGTCCAAAACGGCGGTTTCCAAACCACCGAATGAAGTCGCCGAAGTTCCCCTGTTCCACTCGGGAGCCATTCGACGGTTCAATTCGGCGGCCTAGCCGCCGAATGAAACCACCGATCGGTGCATTTCAAGGGCAAAATTGTATTTTCACCTGCCCTGTTTTTGGTCTCTATAAATACATCCTTATCTCTGGTTCAGAATACAAGTCTTGCATCCCAAGAAACCTAGAGAGATATTTAGAGAGACTTGAGAGAAAAAGCTTAAAGATCACATCTTTAATTCTCTAAACCCATTCCCACATGCACAAATCATCATCTAGGCAACATCTAGGTTCATCTAGCATATGCCAATGCATGGGTCTTCTTCAACACACATGGTATGATTTGTTGAACACTTTTATCTTACATAATTAGTGTTTCTACTTATCAATTATCTCATATTTTACTTATATGTGTTTAGATTAATTTCTACATATAAGATTGAGATTATGTGTTGATTGGGTTATTATTTGTTAGCTAGGCTTTAATGTTCATATGCCATCTAGCTAATTGATCTCATTTATTGATTGAGATTATTTTTCATAGCTTATTTGATTAGGTCATTATTGCCTAAAAGCTATGCCATGAACATTCTTGTGTGATGTATTGATAACTAGGTTGATAGATTGTTTTTTTAATCAACTAGTTAATCCTTTGAATGTTTGTGGGTTTTATATGATAGCTTTGTATCTAGGATTGGTTATCCTTTACTTAGCTAAAGTTATATGCCATGACATATAGCTATATGTGATATCTAGGATTGATTATATTGTCATCTTATAATCCTAGGTAAGCATTTAGAGTACCCTAGCTCTTATTGCATTAATTGAATATTCATACATATTCACATAGGGTTGTGCATCTCTTTTGAGAGATTGAAGTCTTGGTCTAGGGTTGCTATTACAGGCCCGCTGGGTAGTAGTGGTGGGTTACAGACCGGGATTAGGCTGTAAACATCATTACAAGTAGTGACTTCGAGGATCAAGCAAATTGGACTAGAGCCGCTATAAAAGACCCGCGTGGTAGATTAAAGGGTGCTCACGCCAAGAGTAGTGTATCATGGGATATCACTAGGGATTGAACCAAGATTGGCGATTGGTAGTGTCCATAGCCTGAGGTTATCTAGGGTGAGGGTCCGAGAATCACTTGAGGGTGTAACCGTCTTTTCATATAGTGGATTTCGAGGTTCGAGTGTGGCGCACTTACCAGCCCGTGGTTTTTCCCTGTTGAGGGTTTCCACGTAAACATCAAGTGTCTTTTATTATTTCCGCATCTTATTACACTTGTATGTTTTGTTGACTTGCTAGGGGTATTTTCGTAAAATTGACATGCATGCGAAAATTGGGTAATAATTAGATAAAATCTATTCACCCCCCCTCTAGATAGTTTTATACACACCGAGTATTTGTTTCAACAATGGTGAAATTGGTTTGAATTCTTATTAGAAACCTTTGTCATTTGCTTTGCCAAATACCATTGTATTTTGGACTTGAATGCTACATGTCTTGTATGCAAAACATGTTTGATTCACACATTTTCTTTCAAATAAATCTCCTTGTTTCTCTTCAATTAATTTGGGATGCATAAAGTGACTTATATTATTATGCAAATATCTTGCATGCTTCTATCTCTCTTTGCTAAGAGTGACCCGGTTGGGGACTACTCCTTTGCCTATATCATGACAAAAAGGGGGAGTAGATTGTGGTAGGGGGAGTTGCAAATTGTAGTGGCAATTGTGCATATTGGGGAGAATATTCATTGAGGGGGAGTAACCCATTGAGGGGGAGCATTGCATACACATACATTGCATGATGTTGTACCTAATTTCTTAAATGCAAATGCTTGTTTTATTCTCACTTGATCATCTCACATACTCTTGCTTTGGAAAGTATAATCTTTTGTTTTGAAGGGTTGATAGTTCTACAAGAGATTGAATACTTAAAGTTTTCTTTTATATTTTCTTATATCTTTTTGTAATGTAGAATATCTTTGTTATCCCGAAGATTCAATTATGTTTGTGAGGATCAATGTGAGTGGTGGTTTTGTCACGAAATAGCCAAAGGGGGATATTGTAAGGATTCCCATTCTTTGATTGGCTTATTTCGTGGACAAACCACGTGTTAGGGTTTATTGTGTAAGGGTAGTTTAGGTGATTGAAGTTCAAGCTCGAAGGCCCTTCACAAGTCCTCAAGGGACAAGCACGCCAAAGGTATAATCTCTAGTGCTTGGTTTTCTTTGAAGAGATTTAGATTGCACACACTCACTTAGCATTCTTGCATTTGTGTGCTTACTTTTCACATGTCACATTTCACACTTGCACTTATATGTTGTATCTCGTTGTGTGTATTTGTGTCTTGTAAATCGTTTCCCGATAGTATTCAGAAACGTCCGCGCATGCACTAGAATGTGCTTGGTTTTACGCGAAGACCGCCTACGGAGAATGCCCTTGGCTTCTCCTTGGTTTTCACCTCTGTTGGTGATCGGCGGTTATAATCGGTGGCCACGACCACCAATCGAAACCGCCGTTCATACCTGATCGATTTAATCTCTCAGTTTATTCGATGGTTATGAAACCACCGTTGTTCCCTTATTCTTCTCGGGTTCAATTCGGCGGTTATGATCGGTGGCCTGGCCACCGATTGAAACCGTTGATCGGTGCGTTTCAGGGGCATACTTGTCTTTTCACATGCTCTGTTTTTTATGTCTATAAATATCTTACTTTCTCATTCTCTGAATCTGTTCTTTAACTCCCAAGAACCCTAAACTTAAAAGAGAGAATTTTGAGAGAAAATCAAATCAAGAACTCACCTTTGACCACTCAAATCAAATCCATTTTTCATCAAATTTCATATTGCATCAACTATGCCTTCATAGAATGCATCCATGTATGTTTTTGGATCATCACATCTTCCTTGGTATGTTCTTCACTAATCTCATCTAATTTTAGTGTTTTTCATATTAAGACATCTCTTAGATCACTTGTATGTCTTTTTGACTAGTTAGGGGCATTTTCATAAAATTGACTTGTATGCGAAAATTGGGTAATATCGATTAAAATCTATTCACCCACCCCCCCCCCCCCCCCCCTTTAGATTAATATTTAACACACTGTGAGAGCTTTAACTTACCATGCATTGTATTAGACAATTTTATCATGCATTGCCTTAAACAGTTTTTGCAACGTGCATTGTACGTTGCCTTAGACAATTTTTACAACGCATATTGTACGTTGCCTTAGGTTAAGAAAAAAAAATATAAAAAAAAATAAAAATTCAATCTCGTTGGACAAGCCCAATTCACTACCCAATCATTATACAACACTTCTAGCCACCCCTTGCCAAATTACATCTCTTACTTTGTTCGGATAGGGGTTTGAACCTATGACACACCAACCACCACCATGAGAGTCTTTTCTGTTCTGCTACAAGTTCAACTTTGATATATATTACACACTTATTTATATATTGCCTATGTAAGGATTCCCATATATTGATTGGCTTATTTCATGGACAAACCACTTGTTGGGGTTGATTATGTAAGGGTAGTTTAGGTGATTGATCTTCAAGCTCGAAGGCCCTTTCAAGACCTCAAGGGACAAGCACGCCAAAGGTATAAGCTTGGTTTTCTTTGAAGAGATTTAGTTGGCACACACACACTTAGCATACTTGTTCTTGTGTGCATACTCTTCACATGTCACTTTACATACTAGCACTTTGTTTGATATCTTGTTGTGTGTATATGTGCTTAGTAATTCGTTTCTCGATAGTGTTCGGAAACATCCGTGCATGCACTAGAATGTGCTTGGTTTTGCGTGAAGACCGCCCACGGAGAATGATCTTGGCTTCTCCTTTAGATTCACCATCACTGGTGAATCGGCGGTTTGATCGGCGGCCTAGCCGCCGAATTGAAACCGCCGTTTCAGTCCAGAAAGGTCTGGAGTGATTCTGCGGTTACGATCGGCGGCCACCGACCGCAGTTCGAAACCGCCGTTCATACCTGATCGATTTAAATCTCTCGGGTTTGATTCTACGGTTTAATCGGTGATTTCGAAACCGCCGAATGAAACCGCCGTTGTTCCCCTGTTCTTCTGGGGTTCAATTTGGCGGTTGCAAACGGTGGCCTGACCGCCGAATGAAACCGTCGATTGGTGCGTTTCAAGGGCAAAATTGTCTTTTCACATGCCCAATTCTTGATGTCTATAAATATCTTACTTTCTCATTCTCTGATCAAGTTCTTTGAGTCCTTAGAACCCCAAACTTTAAAGAGAGATTTTTGAGAAAAAATCAAATCAAAAACTCACCTTTAAACACTCAAATCAAATCCTTTTTGCATCATATTTCATATTGCATCTTCTATGACTATATAGAATGCATACATGATTGGGTTTGCATCATCGCAACTTGCTTGGTAAGATTTTGATTAAGTTCATCTTATTTTAGTATTTTTACTATCAAGCTATTCTCTTTTAATTTACTTGTATGTTTTTGATCATATGATAAATACAAGAATAGAGAATTAATTGTGATGAATTGATTGAGTGTTATATTGTGATAGCTAATTAGGTTTTTGATTAATCTTGTTTAGCTAAGCTATTTGACATGTCATTTAGCAATTGATATCTAGGGTTGATTTAAATTGATTATATCATCATCCTAGATAAGCATCTAAGGTTACCTAGCCTTGTTTGTTATTTGAATATTTATACATATTCACATAGGTTACATAATCTCTTCATAGAGAATTAAGTCTTGAGGCTAAGATTGCTTAGGCCTCAAGCAATTGGACTAGAGCCACTTTTAAAGGCCCGAGTGGTAGAAGTGAGGGGTTATTGACCTGAGTGTTAGACGAGGTCTACATAGGTTGTAAATTCCATTTCAATTAGTGGATTTCGAGGTCCGAGTGTGGTGCACTAAACAGCCTGTGGTTTTTCCCAGTGGTTGGCTTTCCACGTATACATCAAGTGTTATTTAAATTCCGCACTATATTACACTTGCTTGTATTTTTGACTAGTAGGGGCATTTTCGTAAAATTTACTTGCATGCGAAAATTGGGTAATAATAGTTAAAATCTATTCACCCACCTAGATATATTTATCATACACACCGAGCATTATTGTATTACTTTCAGCATATATTATTAAAAAAAATTAATAAAATATTTTATTGAAAAAATTAATAATTTTATTAATTGTTAATTTAAAGTCCTTATAATAATCATTGCAATTATTTTTATGATAAACAATTAAATTTTATCCCAACATTTAGGGTCTATTTGAATTTGATAATGACAGCCGTTACAAACTCACGACTCGAAATACAACTCCCACCATAGGAGAAGCATCTCGTCCACCTTTTACGATTTAATGGGAAAAAGTGAGACTTAAATCCTTACCACAATATAGAAGAGGATGTGTACAATTACTTTGCTAACGGTGAAAGTGTATTTTAATATTTATGAATACATCCATGATGTTTGAGTTTCAAAATATTAGTGTTTTTGTAAAGCACATGTCGGTAGTTGCTAAAAATGCTTTTACGACAACATGCATATAAGACGTGTGTTGTGGAACATTATACTTTTCTGTAACGTACAATCCAACAATTACTTAAGATGCTTCTACAACAACGTGAATGATATGTGTGTTATAAAATATTAGCCTTTCGGAACGTGCAAATCAACAGTTACTAAAAAGTCTCATACAATAACGTGCATGATATATGTGTTGTGAAATATTAGACTTTTGCGCAACGCAAAAGTCAATAGTTGCTAAAAAGACTCCTATGAAAATGTCTATAATGTGTTGTCAAATAGTTGCTTTTTAACAACATGCACGTTTATATGTTGCTAAAAACATGTTTATAGCAACGTGCATTCGTTCTGTGTTGCCATATGTTCTCGTTTATAGCAACGTACATCTGTTGTGTGTTATCTCATATGTGCTCAATTATTGACAATATTCACTTGTACGTTGCCATATGTGGTTTTAACAACACGCATTTTGTGCATGTTTTAATATATGACTTTATTACTGGCAACATTCTTCTATGTGTTGCCATATGTGGTTTTAACAACACACATTTTATATGTGTTGTGATAGATGACTTTATTATTGACAACATTAATCTGTATGTTGCCAAATGTAGTTTTAACAACACACATTTTGTGCGTGTTGTGATAGATGACATTTTTTTTTTGGCTTCATTCATATATGTGTTGCCATAGGTGGTTTTAACAACACACATTTTGTGCGCGTTGCGATAGATGACTTTATTATTGGCAACATTCATTTGTGCGTTGCCAAATGTGATTTTAACAATGCACATTTTGTACACGTTGTGATAAATGATTTTATTATTGACAACATTCATCCTTGTGTTGCCATAGGTTGTTTTAACAATACACATTTTGTGCATGTTGCAATAGATGAAATTATTATCGGCAACATTCATTTGTACGTTGCCATAGGTAGTTTTAACAACACACATTTTATACATGTTGCGATAGATAACTTTATTATTAGCAACATTTATATGTGTGTTGTCGTAGATGGTTTTAACAACATATATTTTGTGTGCGTTGCAGTAGATGACTTTTGGCAACGTACATTACTTGTGCGTTGCGATAGATGCCTTTTAGCAACATGCGCAGTCCGCACGTTGTCTTTTGAATGTTGCTAAAACTCAAATTTCTTGTAGTGAACACAAAAAATAAAAGTCTAGATGCAAAACTTGAATAAAAACCTAGAGCATGTGAAAACACCTAACACATAAAACTCATAGTTTCATTCACACAAATAACACTTGAACAAATCATATACATGAAGCACAAATTCAAGATGTTATAAACATACATAAAAATGCTAGAATCACAAAATGCGTTCAATGAATATTCTAGCCAACAATTAGAGCAAGGATATATTGAATAATCAATTAAATCCTATTTGTCTCTAAATACACATACAATTGAATTAATCCTAGAATTGATCAATCAAAGGATCAAAACATATTTAAAGGATTATTAATCATAAAATGAATCAATCAAGTCACAAATAATCATAGATATCAATCTAATCATAATACAACTCTCAAACATGTGAAAAACCTAGAATCTAAGAAACTAGTTCACATATGTCTCTAATTAGACTTTTGATTAAGATTGATTGTGAAGCTATCTTTCTCAATAGCATTCACCATACCTACACATACATATAGAAGAAGAAACCCCAAGCAAATTGAAGGTTATAAAAGAAGAAATCTCAAAGATATGAACACTACCTTAAAATCACGAGCTGGTTCGTTTTTCTGTGTAAAACCACCATGAAAATCGTTCAAACAACTGCAAGACCACTTGGAAAAGGTATAGGACTCGATTACAAACAATCTCCAACTTGAATCAACCAATTCCGACTTCATATGAGAAAGTTATGGTGTTTGGAAGGTGAGAAAAATTGAGAGAAAAATTCTTGTGAGAGTTCAACTTTTTTTTTTCTTAAAATGAAATGGAGGGAATTGGAAACAATTAAAAGGAAGAGAGGGAGGGAGGGGAACCGGCCAACCAAGAGCTGCCACATCAACTCCTGGCCATGTGGGGCGCGTGTGCCACATGGGACCAGAGGGCTAGTCTGGCCGTGTGGCCCACGGCCTCTACACGTGGTGGCCAAGGCATGGCCTTTGGCCATGCACGTCCCTCTCGCGCACCTCTCGCGTTCTTCGATCGTATTCGGGCCTCCGAACTCCGATTTCAAATCCATCTTCAGATTACGAATCGTGACTCCTGCACGCACAATGAAGACTATGAAACTTTGACAAAAGGTTGAGAAATCATCTCAGAATATGACGACGAAAACAACTCATCGAATGAGAATGAAAAATAGCGTAACTACATCGTTTGGACTCGAAACTAAATAAATGAGTAACCAAAATGACCGGGACTTAAAAAGGAATTATAAGAGAACATGTTCAAGTCCAAAAACAAAAATACAGACACAAATAAACACAAAATCACACACGTATGTGATCAAGCCCAATTTGGTATGATTTTATACCTCATTCCCGTCTCTTTATGCTTGATTCTCGGGCATGTACCCGTATTTAATGGTGTTAAATTGAGCATTTTAGGTTTATTTAGGTCTCAAGGGCTTTTGTGAAGAAGATGTGAAGTTTGGTTCAAAAGGTGCACAATGGCAAAACAGGGCATTGTCGCCATAAACGTCGCCACTTGTGTCACCATGGCGACAGGGAGTTTTATTCCAAGGCATTTTATTCAGGTCTCGTCGCCACTTGATGTTGCCACTTTACATATGGCAACACAGAAGGAACTCAAGTGTGGCCACTTGCTGTCACCACTTGGGAAGTGGCGACATAGAAATGTCGCCACAAGTGTAGCCATGGCGACAGAAGGATTTCGAAAGCATCAAGGGTTGTCGCCACTTTGTGTCGCCAGTTGCAATGTGGCGAAAAATATGAAGATTGTGGTGACATTTGAATCTCAGAAGGAATAACCGTCTGTCGCCACTTGTGTCGCTATGACAAATGGCGACAATGGAAGTGGCGACACCTTGCCACATCAGATTTTCCAGCGGTTATCAGTACATTTCCATGGCCACTATATATATTCCTCTTCTTCCAAACTTGAGCCACACACCATACTTAGAGAGCACGAATTCTTACTAAATCTAACCCTAGTTTCTCAACCATTTTTCACTCTTCAACTTCCTCCATTCTCTAAACTTGAACTATCTCTACCATCCAAAACCTCAACACAATGTCTTGATTCCTTCACTCAACCATTCCTATCTTTCCATTCTCTCCATTTCCATACCTTTGTCACTTACAATTAGACACCCACCTATCTAGACACTTCCTATTCTACCACTCTTTACACTAGGAGCATCAAGGGAAAGGAAGGACCAAGCTCTAAAGAAGGAGGCCTAAGGGTGATTTCCTTAACTATTACTTCCTATTCTTCTGATTGTAACTATGTGTAACTAAACCCCTAATCTAGGGGATATATTTGAGGAACTTGTGGTTAAGGGTATTGCTTGACTATTTGTAATTGAATCTCTACTTGTTTCCTTTTCACTTTATATTTGGATTCTATGCTTATTGTGATTTGCATTGTATATCACTAGTAGATCATAATATTGTGTGGGATAATTTGTTGTGAAACCAATCTTGGATTGACACCTTTGATTGGTTGAAGAAATTAGTGATTAGGATGGATTAGTGGTGGGTATATCAACCCCATTGATCCAAACCTTGATTTGTACCTAACTAATCTCACCTTGACACCCTTTCCTTAATCGGTTAGGCATTGAGGTGAGAAGATGTTGAGTGTTCATAGTAATGACCTCAACACACTTTAGAAAACAAATGGTTAGCATTTATGAGATGGGTCATTATTGAGCTTTGAAAGCATTGCCAAAATTCATGAATAACTCAATCTATTCCCTAGCTTATATTAATTGTTTTTATCATCTTTCCTATTAAGATTGTTGAGTCTTCTATTTTTCATATCACTTTTATATGTTTATTTTAATTGCAATTTTGTGGGTTGTAAAACCCAAACAACTATCCATTTTCAATGATTTATTTTATTGTTTAAGATTAGTCAATTGATTCAATACATTCTCCATCTCTCTGTGGAACGAATCTTGCTTACCACTTGCTAAAAAATATTACCTTAAAAGATTTTTAAGTGGTCAAAATTCGGTTTTCATAAGAACATAAATATTATATTTTGTTGAGTACCAAAACGACCTCATCAAAATTGGTGCCGCTGCCAGGGAATGGTAGCGATTGTTGAATTGATTGACCTATCTTTGTATTATATAATTTTGCTAGTTAGTTTTCTAACATTTTTCTTAGTTATTGTTGATTGTGGTAGTTTTTAGATTTTCGTAGTTCTTTTTACCTTTTTCTTGTGTTTTCTTTATCCTTTCCATTTTTAGGAATTTAGATGCATGCATGGTAGGAGATCCTTAGGAAGAGGATTATATCCACCACTAGAGGAGTCTAGCCGTGTTGGGAGATTTGTTAGGGAATTCGAAGAAGTTACAAGACAAACTATGAATAGGGAAGGACAAGAACCAAGAAGGGAGGACGAGGCTCCTCCTAGGGAAGAAGTGACTCAAGAGACTCCCACTAACCAAGACCAAAGGATGACCATAGGGGAGTACTCATTGCCCGTGGCTGGGAACCAATGTTCACCAATTGTCTTTGATCCGGTTGCAAGGAGGTATGAGCTTAGGAGTATGCACATCAACCTTCTACCTTCCTTCTGTGGAAAGACGAATGAGGATTGCTTGCAATTTATGAAAGAGTGTAGTGCAATCATTGAGACATTTCCGATCATGCAACTTGTAAGGATTCCCATATCTTGATTGGCTTATTTCGTGGACAAACCACATGTTGGGGTTGATTATGTAAGGGTAGTTTAGGTGATTGAACTTCAAGCTCGAAGGCCCTTCCAAGACCTCAAGAGACAAGCACGCCAAAGGTATAATCTCTAGTGCGTAGTTTTTCTTTGAAGAGATTTAGTTAGCACACACACACTTAGCATACTTTCATTTGTGTGCATACTCTTCACATGTCACTTTACACACTAGCACTTTGATTGATATCTTGTTGTGTACATATGTGCTTAGTAATTCGTTTTCCAATACTGTTCAGAAACGTCCACGCATGCACTAGAATGTGCTTGGTTTTACACAAAGACTGCTCACGGAGAATGCTCTTGGCTTCTCCTTTAGATTCACCATCACTGGTGAATCGACGGTTTGATCAGCGGCCTGGCCGCCGAATTGAAACCACCGTTTCAGTCCAGAAAGGTCTGGAGTGATTCTGCAGTTACGATCGGCGGCCACCGACCACCGTACGAAACCGCCGATCATACCTGATTGATTTATGTAGGGAAAAATATGGTCAACGCAGCGGAAGTGAGACTAAAAAGTGGTTTAGTATATTTTAAAATTTTTCCTTTGATGAACCTTAACCCCTTAAATTAATTAAACATATATATATACTAATAAAAGTAGAATACCTTTTGTCACGTGATCCGATTGACTTGCGTCGATGGTAATCCGCAAGATCTTCAATCCTAGCACGAACGTGAATCACCTAGGAGCGTGGTCTCCATTTTCTTTGAATTGCATACCTGAGGATGGATAAACAAAATCTCTTTTTCTTATTGTTAGTCACAAAACATCCAAAATACTACAAAGATTATTCCGGTCACTTTTGAGTTCTCAATCTAATGATCGAAACTCGCGTGAACCTTATTCGAAGTTGTACATAAAAGCCTATTGATGTATAAGCAATGAGTGTAAACTAGGGGGCGTGGCCGAACCCTATATGGTGTCTTATATTGGGTGGCCGAATTCTACTTCTATTTTAATTAGGGTTGCCGAAATCTCCTTGTGATGCAATTAGGGTTGGCCGAAAATCCTCTACCAAAGAGGATTTGTGCTTTACCCTAATTCCTATCAACTTTAGAATCCTAACCTTAATTCAACTTATAAGTGTTTTTATTCTTTTATTGACTTAATAAAAGACTTTCCTATTTGGTTAAATAAATAAACCTTATTATTTATTTTCTTACCAAATAAGTCTTTTACTTTTAGTATACTACTACCAATAGTTTAATGTAGGGAAAAATACCGGTCAACGCAGCGGAAGCGAGACTAAAAATAGGTTTAGTACAGTTTAAAATTTTTCTTTTTGATGAACCTTAACCCTTTAAATTAATTAAACATACATATAATCTAACAAAAAGTAGAATACCTTTTATCGCGACTTACGTCGATGGTAATCCATAAGATCTTCAATCCTAGCACGAACGTGAATCACCTAGGAGTGTGGTCTCCCTTTTCTTTGAATTGCGTACCTGAGAATGGACAAACAAACTTTCTTTTTCTTATTGTTAGTCACAAAACAACCAAAAGACTACAAAGATTATTCCGGTCACTTTTGAGTTCTCAATCTAATGATCGAAACTCGCGTGAACCTTATTCGATGTTGTACACAAAAGCCTATTGATGTATAAGCAATTAGTGTACTATCAAAAAAATAATCTCTTCTCTCTTTTTGTCTTGGCCGAATAATCAAACACTTTTCTATGAGTATGAGAAGAAGAAGAAATTGATCCTGTCAACTAGAGAGGGTGGCCGAACCCTATATGGTGTCTTATATAGGGTGGCCGAATTCTACTTCTATTTTAATTAGGGTTGCCGAAATCTCCTTGTGATGCAATTAGGGTTGGCCGAAAATCCTCTACCAAAGAGGATTTGTGCTTTACCCTAATTCCTATCAACTTTAGAATCCTAACCCTAATCCAACTCATAAGTGTTTTTATTCTTTTATTGACTTAATAAAAGACCTTCCTATTTGATTAAATAAATAAACCTTATTATTTATTTTCTTACCAAATAAGTCTTTTACTTTTAGTATACTACTACCAATAGTATAATTCTAGGAAATATATTTCCTGATCAGAAAAAGATTTTGTTTCTTAATTAATAAATTAATTAATTCTCATTTAATCAAACAATAAAATAAAATAATATTTTTGACTAATTATTTAGCCTTGCCGCCCCACATTATATATATGGGCCAAATATTATTTTCTTATTTTATTTAATCCATTGGACTTTAAATAAAAAGCCCACATGTGAACCAGACCCATTCTTACTAAAAGAAACAAGCCCACATGCCTTTCATTAATATATTAATATAACTGATCAGCCCATTAAACAAATAATGTGCAAATTATATTCTTAATATATTAAATGCAATTCTAGATGGACCCATAAATTGTTCTGGTAGAATATATCAAGTGATCCATGCAAGTCCGTGTGGATTGGGGATCTTGGCGGGCTATCTAAATTTAAGCTTCAATAGACATAACCTAATCACAATCAACAAATGATTCACTTAGGTCCGATTCATTAATTTTAACTCATTCCACTAAAGAGCTAAAATTGAACTCTTAAATAAAGATAGAAAAGGAAGATGTTCCTCATTCATAACCCTAGACAATCATATTGGAGATAGTGCATCCTCGTGATTAATATCAGTAATCGCCAAGAGTTCATAGACCGCCTATAACTCTCCAAGTTACCATATTTACTCATATGACCACGTTTTGAACTTGGATACTTTGACTTGTCCAGAAGCCATGTTTTCAATAGTCGCTATCGAAAACTCAACGTTGAGATTTAATATCCAATTACCTCAAAACATCCATATAATGATATTATACTCACATTTAATAAATGGAGCCACGATGTCCATATCTATAAATGAAGTCCACTATCGATTAACAAATGAATATCACCAAACTATCGAGGATAGACTATGCTATATAACCGTACTCATTGATAACTCAAATGATACCACTTGCAACCAAAAATCCATCATTTATCTCAGGATTATGATAGACTCTCCGATTGTCCTGATAATGAAAATACTTTTATCTATTGACGGTTCCAGATAAAGTATTTCATTGTGATCCTGTCCAATGCACCCAGTGCACTAGATTCTTTTACTCGAAGACCCTCCGATGATTTTAGACTCATCATAACTCATTTGATCCCACTCAAATGCTAGCAAAAGAATTCTACAACTTTAACAAGGTAAAGGTGCCCAACCTTTAACTTAAGTTGTGAACATTATTCAAGACTAACTAAAGAATTGTATCTACCTCATACATATCCAGATGTACGAACAATTCTTCTTTTCCCATAGTCTTTTGAAATTATGATTATTTACTTTGACAATTATAATATTAAACTATAAATGCTATAAGATTTGTTAAACCAGAAATCACTTTATTAATATGAAAAGATTGTCAATTACAATATTACACTCTTGCTATTGAGCATAATCCTAACAATTTATTCCTCAGGTTTGATTTTGCGGTTAGTTCGGTGGTTTCGAAACCGCCGATTGAAACCGCCGTTGTTCCCCTGTTCTTCTCGAGTTCAATTCGACGGTTTGAAACGGCGGCCTGGCCGCCGAATGAAACCGCCGATCGAAACCACCGATCGTACGATTTCAGGGGCAAACTTGTCTTTTCACATGCTATGTTTTTCATGCCTATAAATATCTCACTTTCTCTTGTTCTGAACATGACTCTTTGATTATCAAGAACCCAATATTTTAAAGAGAGATTTTGAGAGAAAAAGAAACCAAGTTTGCTCATTTAAACACTCAAATACATTCCTTTGTGCATTAAAGTTCATCTTGCATTCATCCATGAATGGGTTTGCATCATCACAACATAGTTGGTAAGATTTTGATTAATTTCATCTTATTTTAGTATTTTACTATCAAGCATATTCTCTTTTAATTTACTTGTATGTTTTTGATCATATGATAAATACAAGAATAGAGAATTAATTGTGATGAATTAATTGAGTGTTGTATTGTGATAGCTAATTAGGTTTTTGATTAATCTTGATTAGCTAAGCTATTTGACATGTCATTTAGCAATTGATATCTAGGGTTGATTAAAATTTATTATATCATCATCCTAGATAAGCATCTAAGGTTACCTAGCCTTGTTTGTTATTTGAATATTCATACATATTCACATAGGTTGCATAATCTCTTCATTGAGAATTAAGTCTTAATGCTAAGATTGCTTAGGCCTCAAGCAATTGGACTAGAGCCACTTTTGCCCGAGTGGTAGAAGTGGGGGGTTATTGACCGGAGTGTTAGACGAGGTCTACATAGGTTGTAAACTCCATTTCAATTAGTGGATTTCGAGATCCGAGTGTGGCGCACTAAACAGCCCGTGGTTTTTCCTAGTGGTTGGGTTTCCACGTATACATCAAGTGTTATTTAAATTCCACACTAGATTACACTTGCTTGTATTTTTGACTAGTAGGGGCATTTTCATAAAATTGACTTGCATGCGAAAATTGGGTAATAAAGCTTAAAATCTATTCACCCCCCCTTAGATATATATCGAACACACCGTTAATTTGTTTCACAACTTTCTAGGGAGCAACTTCACATGAGGTGTTTCTAATATTGCCTAAAGGACTTGGCAATGAAGTGGTTGATGGGACTTAGGCCGGGATCTTTGACAAGTTGGGGTCAAGTATGTGGTGTATTCTTTGAAACAAATTAACGGTGTGTATAATATATATAAAGCTAGAAGGGGGGTGAATAGATTTTATCTAATTATTACCCAATTTTCGCGTGCATGTCAATTTTACGAAAATACCCCTAGCAAGTCAACAATACATACAAGTGTAATAAGATGCGGAAATAATAAATGACACTTGATGTTTACGTGGAAAACCTAACCACTGGGAAAAACCACGGGCTGTATAGTGCGCCACACTCGGAACTCGAAATCACTAATTGAAATAAAGTTTACAACCTATGTAGACCTCGTCTAACACTCCGGTCTGTAACCCCTCACTTCTACCCAGTGGGCCTTTATTAGTAACCCGATTCCAATTTGCTTGATCCTCGAAGTCACTACTTGTAATGATGTTTACAGCCTAATCCCAGTCTGTAACCCACCACTACTACCCAGCGGGCCTGTAATAGCAACCCTAGACCAAGACTTTAATCTCTCAAAAGAGATGACAAACCCTATGTGAATATTATAATTCAATTAATGCAATAAGAGCTAGGGTACTCTAAATGCTTACCTAGGATTATAGATGACAATATAACAATCAATCATAGATATCAGATCATAGCTATATGTCATGCATATAACTTTAGCTAAGTAAAGGATAACCAATCCTAGATACAAAGCTATCATATAAAACCCACAAACATTCAAAGGATTAACTAGTTGATTAAAAAACAATCTATCAACCTAGTTATCAATACATCACCACACAGGAATGTTCATGGCATAGCTTTTAGGCAATAATGACCTAATCAAATAAGCTATGAAAAATAATCTCAATCAACATTAGATCAATTAGCTAGATGGCATAGAACATTAAAGCCTAGCTATCAAATAATAACCCAATCAACACATCTCAATCTTATATGTAGAAATTAATCTAAACAACATATAAGTAAAATATGAGATAAAATTGATAAGTAGAAACACTAATTATGTAAGATAAAAGTATTCAACAAATCATACCATGTGTGTTGAAGAAGACCCATGCATTAGCATATGCTAGATGAACCTAGATGATGCCTAGATGATGATTTGTGCATGTGGGAATGGGTTTAGAGAATTAAAGATGTGATCTTTAAGCTGTTTCTCTCAAGTCTCTCTAAATATCTCTCTAGGGTTCTTGGGATGCAAGACTTGTATTCTGAACCAGAGATAAGGATGTATTTATAGAGACCAAAAACAGGGCAGGTGAAAATACAATTTTGCCCTTGAAACGCACCGATCGGCGGTTTCAATCGGCGGCCAGGCCGCCGAATTGAACCGCCGAATGGCTCCCGAGCGGAACAGGGGAACTTCGGCGACTTGGTTCGATGGTTTTTAAACCGCCGATCCCAACCGCCGTTTTGGACCCGAGAGATATATTTCAAGCAGGTCTCATTCGGCGGTTTCGAACGGCGGCCAGGCCGCCGAACGTAACTGCCGTTTAACCAAAAATGGTGAAACCAAGGAGAAGCCAAAGGCATCTCCACCGGCGATCATCGCGCAAAACAAAGCACATCAACGTGCACGCACGGACGTTTCCGAACATCCTTCGGGAAACGAATTACACCACACTAAAAGCTAACATACATGAAGTGCAAGTGTGGGTATTGAATGCATCCTAATGCCTATCATGTCATGGCATTTCATAAAACAAGATGCAATCAATTTAATGCAAGAAGAGACATTGAATAAACAATAAAGCACAATGCACACAAAATATAAACACAACATTCAAGAATAAGAGTTATGCATGTTGTGTGTGTGTGCAACTATATCTCTTCAAGCGAAAGTAAGCACAAGATATACCTTTGGTGCTTGTCCTCTTGAGGTCTTGGAAAGGGTCTTTGATCTTCAACCTTAATCACCTAGACTACCCTTACAACCAAACCCCAACATGCGGTTTGACCACGAAATAAGCCAATCAATTTAATGGGAATCCTTACAATCTCCCCCTTTGGCTATTTCGTGACAAAACCACCACTCACATTGATTCCTCACAACATAATAGAAACTACGGGTATACTATGATTTTCTACTTTACAAAGAGATAAGATAAATAGTCTTGAAGTCTTCAATCTCAAGTAGAACAATCAATCCCTGAAAGCACAGTTTCTATACTTTCCAATACAAGAAAAGGTGAGATGAATCAAGTGAGATAAAACAAGCATTTGCATTTAAGAATTTAAGTACAACATCATGCAATGTATGAATGTGCAAATGCTCCCCCTCAAAGGGTTACTCCCCCTCAATTAGTATTCTCCCCAATATGCACAATTGCTACTACAATTTGCAACTCCTCTTACCATAACCTACTCCCCCTTTTTGTCATGATATAGACAAAGGAGTAGTCCCCAACCGGGTTACTCACGGCAAAGAGAGATAGTAGCATTCTAGTATATGCATAATCAATATAAGTCACTTTATGCAATCTCAATTTATTGGAGAGAAACAAGGAGATTTATTTAAAGAAAATGTGTGAATCAAAAAATTGCTTTGCATACAAGACATGTAGCATTTAAGTTCAAAATATCATGGTATTTGGCAAAGCAAATGACAAAGGTTTTCAATATGAATTCAAACCAATTTCACCAATGTCAAGAGAGAAGCAAGAATATAGGCTTTCATTGATTTCAATTTAAGAACAACTATATCCAACTTTATAAGCCAAACATGTCATGAGCGACTTTGCACCCTATTTGATTTTTCCGGATAAATATCCGTATGATAGTAGACATGTTCAACCAATAAAGAAAGAGAGACATTTGGATTGTAAAATCCTTGAATGGATACAAGATCCTTTTTCATTTGAGTCTCATAAGCTTTTTCACACATTTTTTGCAGTTAAGAAATGCAATCATCAAAACATGCTTTTTAAGATTAGCATTTAGCATGTCATTTTAGAAATCATCATGTCATGGAGATCATTATAGGTCATTCAAATTTTATCCTAAGTATATATCTCCTAGTCCAAAAATGCATGTTTGAACATAAATATGACATGGATTGCAATACAAGCATTGATCACACTTATTGAATAGAAAATATATATACATAGTGTAACCAAGCTAACTCAAGCAACAAAAAGAGAAGCATAAGATATTTCAAATTTTTTGCAAGTGACAAGATGTAAAATAGCTCTCTTTGCTTAAGTTCCCCATATGGGGTCAAATTTCCATACCACTTCAAAGAAGGGTATGAGGTCCTATGGACCTACCAAGTCCTTTGGACTTGGTTGAACCTATTTGAGACTTGTTAGTCTCGTAGCAAGCGGGTTCATTCTTTTTATTCCACTTAGGTGACACTAAGTCAATCCTAGTGGATAAAGGTTCTAGAGTACAAGATGAAAAAGGATCATGCACATGATTTTCTTCCTTTTTATGAAGCATCTTAGCTCTAGCCTTTTTCTTGTCAAACATGCTTTTAGCTCTACATATTTCAATGTAATGCAAGCAACTTGGTCTAATATGACCAACAATACCACAAAAATGACAAGTGGGAATATAGTTAGGAATCATACCATTCCCTTTAGCATGGATAGGTGCTTTCCCTTGTCATTGTGGTTGTCTTGGTTGTTGGATAGGATCTCTCCTCCTTTGTTGATAACCAAGACGAGGTTGCTTGCTTATCTGAGCTTGCATGAATGAACTCTCCCCATGTTGTTTTTGAGTTTGAGGGAAGATAGGGTGAGGAGCCCTTTGGGTGTGAGCTTGAGCTTGACCTTTTGGTGCCTCAAACACTTGGGCACTTCTTGAACACTCTCCTAGGTCACTCTTCTTCCTAGGTTGTTGAGGAGGAGGGGATATATTGAAGTCCATGTCCATGGCACAGGATGTCCTGCTTGTGGAGGAGGCATCCGTGTCATCAATGTAGCCAAGACCTCTCTTGTCACTTGGCTTTCTTCCAACTCCCAACATGTGGTCAAGCTTCTTGGTGCTTGAAGTCATCTTAGCCATTAAGACCTTAACTTCTTCAAGCTCTCTTTCTAGCTCTTCTTCTCTCCTCTTAGATACAGCTAAGTTGTCTTTTAGCTTATCTTCATCCGCCATGGATCTCACCACTTCTTCACACAAGTGGTCTACTAGTGTTGAAAGCTCTAGATTCTCTTCTTTTAATCTTCTAATTTCTTCCTTGTTCCTCATCATCGAGCTCTCAACTTTGACTTTGTAGTCATTAAGATCTATACACTCCACACTTCCATTTGTGGAGTTAGATGACAAATATTCAACACTTGTGTCATCTCCTCTAATCTCCATTTCACCAATGAAGTCATCTCCTTCATCAAGATCATCAAATTTTTCTCTTGATGAGGAAAGAGCCAAATCCCTATGAGTAGCTACACCAACTACTTCTATACCTAGTTCTTCTTGGGGATCACAAGGAAAAGCAACTTTGCCATCTTCTTCAACTTCTACACTCTTGGCTCCAAATTCCGTGTAGATGATGGCAAGTTCTTCATTACTTGAAGGATTTTCGTCATCTTCATATTTATCCCATAAGGTGGCCAACGCCTTCCCTTTTCTTCTATCCTTCAAGTTTCCACACTCTGGGGAGAAATGCCCGAATCCTCCACATTTGTAGCACTGAATCCCCTCTCTTGAAGACACTCTATGGTTTAGCTTGTCATTGAGTCCCATGTCTTCAATTGAGATACCCTCCTTCTTGTCATGCTTCGAAGTTTCCAAAGCAATTGTCTTCTTCTTCTTAGGAGGTGAGGTGGTCAACTTCTTCTTAGGAGGTGAGGTGGTTAATTTCACAAATCTCCTAAATCTCTCTAGTAAGAGAGGCATCTCCTCAACGGAGTCAATTTCTTCTCTCACAAATTCACTCATAGTGTTTGCGTTGAATGAATGCAAATGAGAAGAATGCAAAATGTATGAAGAGATCAAACAAACATAAAAAATGCAAAAAACACACCAAAATGGGCTTGGATCACCTAAGTATATCTAGGAACCCGCTCTGATACCAATTGAAACAAATTAACGGTCTGTATAATATATATAAAGCTAGAGGGGGGGTGAATAGATTTTATCTAATTATTACCCAATTTTCGCGTGTATGTCAATTTTACAAAAATACCCCTAGCAAGTCAACAATACATACAAGTGTAATAAGATGCGGAAATAATAAATGACACTTGATGTTTACGTGGAAAACCCAACCACTGGGAAAAACCACGGGCTGTATAGTGCGCCACACTCGGAACTCGAAATCACTAATTGAAATGAAGTTTACAACCTATGTAGACCTCGTCTAACACTCTGGTCTGTAACCCCTCACTTCTACCCAGCGGGCCTTTATTAGCAACCCTATTCCAATTTGCTTGATTCTCGAAGTCACTACTTGTAATGATGTTTACAGCCTAATCCCGGTCTGTAACCCACCACTACTACCCAGCGGGCCTGTAATAGCAACCCTAGACCAAGACTTCAATCTCTCAAAAGAGATGCACAACCCTATGTGAATATTTATGAATATTCAATTAATGCAATAAGAGCTAGGGTACTCTAAATGCTTACCTAGGATTATAAGATGACAATATAATCAATCCTAGATATCACATATAGCTATATGTCATGGCATATAACTTTAGCTAAGTAAAGGATAACCAATCCTATATACAAAGCTATCATATAAAACCCACAAACATTCAAAGGATTAACTAGTTGATTAAAAAACAATCTATCAACCTAGTTATCAATACATCACACAGGAATGTTCATGGCATAGCTTTTAGGCAATAATGACCTAATCAAATAAGCTATGAAAAATAATCTCAATCAACAAATGAGATCAATTAGCTAGATGGCATATGAATATTAAAGCCTAGCTATCAAATAATAACCCAATCAACACATAATCTCAATCTTATATGTAGAAATTAATCTAAACACATATAAGTAAAATATGAGATAAAATTGATAAGTAGAAACACTAATTATGTAAGATAAAAGTGTTCAACAAATCATACCATGTGTGTTGAAGAAGACCCATGCATTAGCATATGCTAGATGAACCTAGATGATGCCTAGATGATGATTTGTGCATGTGGGAATGGGTTTAGAGAATTAAAGATGTGATCTTTAAGCTTTTTCTCTCAAGTCTCTCTAAATATCTCTCTAGGGTTCTGGGATGCAAGACTTGTATTCTGAACCAGAGATAAGGATGTATTTATAGAGACCAAAAACAGGGCAGGTGAAAATACAATTTTGCCCTTGAAACGCACCGATCGGCGGTTTCAATCGGCGGCCAGGCCACCGAATTGAACCACCGAATTGAACCGCCGAATGGCTCCCGAGCGGAACAGGGGAACTTCGGCGACTTCGTTCGGCGGTTCTTAAACCGCTGATCCCAACCGCCGTTTTGGACCCGAGAGATATATTTCAATCAGGTCTCATTCGGCTGTTTCAAACGGCGGCCAGGCCGCCGAACGTAACGGCCGTTTCACCGAAAATGGTGAAACCAAGGAGAAGCCAAAGGCATCTCCACCGGCGATCATCGCGCAAAACAAAGCACATCAACGTGCACGCACGGACGTTTCCGAACATCCTTCGGGAAACGAATTACACCACACTAAAAGCTAACATACATGAAGTGCAAGTGTGGGTATTGAATGCATCCTAATGCCTATCATGTCATGGCATTTCATAAAACAAGATGCAATCAATTTAATGCAAGAAGAGACATTGAATAAACAATAAAGCACAATGCATACAAAATATAAACACAACATTCAAGAATAAGAGTTATGCATGTTGTGTGTGTGTGCAACTATATCTCTTCAAGCGAAAGTAAGCACAAGATATACCTTTGGTGCTTGTCCTCTTGAGGTCTTGGAAAGGGTCTTTGATCTTCAACCTTAATCACCTAGACTACCTTTACAACCAAACCCTAACATGTGGTTTGACCACGAAATAAGCCAATCAATTTAATGGGAATCCTTACATTCTTCAATAGGTTTTTCCTTGCTAGGAAGGCCAAAGAGCTTAAGGTGAAGATAGCGGTCTTCAATGAGAGTGAAGGGGAACTTTTTCATGAGTCATGGGAGAGGTACCAACTCCTTGTAGCCCAATGCCCACCTCACATGTTCACAGAAGAGTACAAAGTGTCTTGTTTCCAAAGAGGCCTCACACGTTTCTCTCAAGTATTGGTGGATAATGCTTGCGGAGGTTCTTTTTATACAAAGACCGCAACTGAGATTTATGAGATCTATGAAATGCTAGCTCAAAACTCTCAACAAAGGAAAGTAAATAGTGTTCAAGGAGGAAAATTTGATGTGAGTGCAAACACAGGAACCGCTATGAGATCTCTAGGATGAACAAGAAGATGGAGTCTTTAACAACTTACATTGAGAGTATGGGATTTCCCAAGGCCGGGGTAAAGATGTTAAGAAGACAAAAGGGTAGCTCTAGTGATCAAGTTAACAATGATGAAGGATTCACTGACAGGAATCAAGGGCAAGGGCAAGAGCAAGAGGAGGTCCAAGCTATGGGTTTCCAAGGTTAAGGGAACAACCTCTACTCAAACACTTACAACCCAGGATTGAGAAATCATCTAAATCTCTCTTGGTCCAACAACACCAGCATATTGAACCCACAACTTAGGAACCAACAAAGCGGAAACAATCAAGGTGGATACTATCAGAGAGATCAATAAGGTGGATATCAACAAGGAGGATATCCCCAAGGAGGAAATCAATGGGGAAGTAATCAATGGAACAACAACAACAACGCTCAATCTAGTAATTATCAACCTAGCCGTAGTGTTGATGAAGAAATGAGAGGAATGATGCAACGTTTCCAAAGAGCCGAGAGCACATTGACAAATTTCATGCAAGCTAGTGGCCAAAGATTTGGCAACTTGGAGGCTTCATTCGGGAAATTGAAGGCTCAAATGGGGCAAATTGCTGAAGCTCTCCAAAAGCAAAATAAGGGAAAGTTTCCAAATCACACCGAGCAAACTAAGGAAGGGAATTTTGTCAATAGGGACGGAGCTAGAGATGAAGCAATGATGTTTGAGGAAGCTTTCCAAACTAAGGTAGATGACTCGGGGAGTTTTGTGATCCCTATATCGGTTGGAGGAAGTGAACTACTAAAGGGAATGCTTGACTTAGGAGCAAGCATCAATATGATGCCCTTGGCATTGTATGAGAAGTTATGATTGGTAGGTCTAGAACCAACTAGGAAGAAGCTTATATTGGTGGATCGAACTTCTCGAGCACCTCATGGAGAAATAAAAGACATACCTATTCTAGTGGATGGAATTGTGGTCCAGACTGATTTTGTGGTATTAAACATTGAAGAAAAGTCCAATGATGTGGCAAGATGGCAAGTTTTTCTAGGTAGACCTTTTATGGCTACCGCTCAAATGAAGATTGATGTGTGCAAGAGGAGAGTTGTGATACACTTATCTGAGAGGGAGCTTGAGCTTGATTCCATCGCTTGCAATAATGATCTAAAAAGCATTGAGAGAGACATTTCGTGGTTAATAGATATGTGAAATATAAAAATTTATATTTTTCTAGTATATGGAAATATAAAATTTTACATCTTACATATCTTAATAAGGAGGAAGAAATAAAGAAGAAAAAATATTGGGGAGTTTTCAGATATAGCCATGTTAAGATGCCAAAACCACATATAGCCACAAGTTATTAAAAAACCAATTCTGACCACTTTATTGTATTTAAATACCTGATCTTACAATTTCACCCCTATTCAATTGTTCTGACCTGACAGCTAATTGTTCTCCTAAAAGACTAAATTACCCTTGTTATAGAATCTTGCTTCAAAAGACAAAACTGAAACGGAAAGCCACTGTCTGAGTAACAAAAGCTTGAAAAGTGAGAAAGCCACAGTGAAGAACGACCACCACAGGTGACCAGACAAGAACAACGACCGCAGGTGACCACCAAATACCCCGACGACCACCGTGTGTGGAGACGAGGTAGGATCAGATTAGGTGTGTTCTTAATCGGCACGATCCCTAATAATTTCCTTTGATTTGATATCCACTATCCCTTAATCGGCATGATCCCTAATTACATTTGATTTGATATTAGGGTTTGTATGGAAATATGAAATTTCTTGAAATATGGATTTAATCTTGAATTAATTGCCGATTTGGGTCTTGATTTTTGCCATGATTTTCCCAAGAGTCGTTTAGGACCCAAGACAGGTCTCCATGATTTCGATTGTTAAAAAAAAAAACCCCTTTTTTTCCAGGAAGCAGGAAGCATGAAGCATCCAATATTCTAGCCTAATTTCCCCTGATGTGCTGATAATGCATTCGATGATGTGCTCCATGACTTTCCTCCTCCATGTAGCCTTTCCATCCCATATGACTTTCGTCCTCCATGTTGCTTTGACTTTCCATGATGTGCTCATGATGATTTCGACTTTCCATGATGTGGCCCATGACTTTACATGAATCTTTCCATGATGTTACTATATCGCCATGACTTTACATAAACCTTTCCATGATGTTGCCATATCCCCCATGACTTTACATGAAGCTTTCCATGATGTTGATTTCCATGATGTTGCCAAACAAGATGCCATGACCAAGATTAACATTCCATGATGCATTCATGATGCTTGCCATGACATTCCATGACGTTGCCATGACATTTTATGATGTTAACATGATTTTTCATGACGTTGCCATGACATTCAATGATGTTTACATGACCCATGACTTTCTTTCCATGATGCCATGACGAAGGCTAACATTCCATGATGCTTTTGATTCCATGATGTTTATATGACTTTCCATGATGACATGACGAAGGCTAACATTCCATGATGCTTTCGATTCCATGATGTTTATATGACTTTCCATGATGCCACCACAATCATCTCTCACGGCTTTCAATTACTTTTCATTACCTTTTCATGTTAGCCTCTTATAATTCTGATTTTCCATGCTTTCATGAATTGCCTATGGTTTTACATGACCTACCATTATTTCATATATATTCCCCCTATTATTTTCAGATGGCTTTGGACCCAAACGCGAGAACCTTCTTATATCCGGATCATGAGGGATGTATCAATGCAAGGATAAACTTGAAAAGTCGGTAGCACTGTAACATTTTTGGTGACATTGACAAAGTATTAGGCAAATTACACGTTTTAGAGGGGTTTAAGCAAGGACCTTTCGGTCACTACTTTGGTCTGCATTTGCATGTCACTATACATGGAAAGGTTTTGCATTCTATTCTCAAAAGGCAGATCGAATATACTAGTAGGTCTATTAATGTATCACCACCTCGAGATGACAAAATGTGGTTTGGGCTGGGTAGGCAATAACATCGTTTCGGTCAAGTTGAGTTTTGCCTATGTTCTAGGCTAAAAATGGGTAAATTGCTAGAAGGATTAATAAGGGCAAAGTATACTCCAACGGAAAACAGCCTATACTCAAGACATTTCCAGAACCAACCTACGTATGATTCTTTGTTCGAAACTTTTAAACGACTGACCGACGATCAAGGTGAAGATGGCCTGAAGATGGCAAATCTGTTGGTCATAGGCTATATCTTATGCACTATCGACAAACGTGACTGTGTACCGCTATGGATGTTTGCATTAGTGGATGACGACGTAGCTTTCAAAGGTTTTCCATGGGGTTCATACATGTATAGTTATACTTTGCACCAGATTAAAAATGCTATACACAAAAACGTTCAGAAACTCAAACCATCAAACGAAACAGACAAGAATGAGTCATACTCCAAAACAATTGAATCAGGTGTTGAAGGTGAAGGTAAACAAGAATCACAGAATGCAAGTCCTTCCAAAGGAAATGCAAAAAAAAAAAAAAAAAAAAAAGGAATAAACAAGACTGAAAGCAAACCCAAACCAAAACCTACCATCACTTACAACCTTTCCGGGTTTCTTCTCTGTTTTCAGGTATGTACACCGACCACTATGGCTTAAATACCGATTGACTGGATCCATTTCCTAACATATGTTTATAATGCTACTTAATGAAAATGTTAATAGGTTTGGGCCCTTGAAAGATTTCCTTTTCTGACCGGCGTAATTGGCATTCGCCGCGGTTGGAGTTATCCACGGTTCAAAAACTGGAAGTTTTTGAACACTTCGACTTGGTTCGATGATTTTTTTTTTGACAAACGCAATGCATATGTGTATATATATATTGTAAGGATTCCCGTTTTGTTGATTGGCTTATTTCGTGGTCAAACCACATGTTGGGGTTTTGAATGTAAGGGTAGTCTAAGTGATTAATGTTGAAGATCAAAGGCCCTTCCATGACCTCAAGATACAAGCACGCCAAAGGTATAATCTCTTGTGCTTGGTTTTCTTTGAAGAGAATTAGTAGCACACACACACTTAGCATTCTTGCTATGATTGCATATTTGCTTATTTTTATGTGCATCTCTTCATATGTCACTTTACACACTAGCACTTTGGTTGATATATCTTGTTGTGTGTATATGTGCTTTATAATTCGTTTCCCGACATTGTTCGGAAACGTCCGCGCTTGCACTAATGAGTGCTTGGTTTCGCGCAAAGACCGCCTATGGAGAATGCCCTTGGCTTCTCCTTGGTTTTCACCATTGTTGGTGATCGGCGGTTAGGATCGGCAGCCTGGCCGTCGAATGAAACCGCCGTTTCAGTTCAGATTGGTCTGAAGCAATTATGCGGTCAAGATCGGCGGTCACGACCGCCGTTCGAAACCGTCGTTCATACCTGATCGATTTTAATCCCTCGGGTTTGATTCAGCGGTTGGATCGGCGGTCACGAAACCGCCGAATGAAACCGCCGTTGATGCTCTGTTCTTCACGAGCTCAATTCGGCGGTCGTCATCGGCGGCCTGGCCGCCGATTGAAACCGCCGAACGGTGCGTTTCAGGGGCAAAATTGTCTTTTCACATGCCCAATTCTTGATGTCTATAAATATCTTATTTTCTCATTCTCTGATTAAGCTTCTTGAGACTTTAGAACCCTAAACATTCAAGAGAGATTTTTGAGAAAAAATCAAATCAAGAACTCAACTTTAAACACTCAAATCAAATCCCTTTTGCATCAAATTTCATATTTGATCTTCTATGCCTTCATAGAATTGATCCATGCATGGTTTTGAATCATCACATCTTATTGGGTATGTTCTTCACTAATTTCATATTACTTTAGTGTTTTTCATATTAATACATCTCTTTAATTACTTGTATGCTTTTGATTATATGCTAGATACAAGTTAGAGATTATTTGTGATGAAAATGATTGAGTGTTGATTGTGATAGCTAATTTGGTTTTTAATTAATCTTGATTAGCTAAGCTATTTGACATGTCATTTAGCAATTGATATCTAGGGTTGATTAAATTGATTATATCATCATCCTAGATAAGCATCTAAGGTTACCTAGCCTTGTTTGTTATTTGAATATTCATATATATTCACATAGGTTGTTTCTCTTCATTAAGAAGTAAGTCTTGAGGCTAAGAGTGCTTAGGCCTCAAGCAAATTGGAATAGGGTTGCTAATAAAGGCCCGCTGGGTAGAAGTGAGGGGTTACAGACCGGAGTGTTAGACGAGGTCTACATAGGTTGTAAACTTCATTTCAATTAGTGATTTCGAGTTCCGAGTGTGGCGCACTATACAGCCCGTGGTTTTTCCCAGTGGTTGGGTTTCCACGTATATATCAAGTGTTATTTAAATTCCGCATCTTATTACACTTGTATGTATTTTTGACTAGTAGGGGCATTTTCGTAAAATTGACTTGCATGCGAAAATTGGGTAATAATCGTTAAAATCTATTCACCCCCCCTCTAGATAATATATAGAACACACCTCGAGTATTCTTTTCAATTGGTATCAGAGCGGGTTCCTAGACATACATAGGTGATCCTAGCTCATTTTTGGTGTGTTGTGCATTTGTGTGATTCTTTGATCATTCATACATTTTGCATTCATTTCATCCATTCATTATACACTATGAGTGGAATCGGTGGTTCAAATGAGGGTGCTTCGAGCGTAAGGCCACCCCTCCTCACCGGCATAAATTACTCCCAATGGAAAGGGAAGATGGAGGCATATGTGTGTTAAATCCATGATAGGGCATGGATGGCCATTGAAGATGGATATTCACCTCCTATGATGACTCCCATTGGCGGAGGAGAAGAAGTGCTCAAGCCTAAGGCACAGTGGACACAACCCGAGTTTGAGTTGTCCAAGTGGAATCAAAAGGCGTGGCACGCCCTTATATATGCAGTGGACGAAAATCAGTACAAACTGATTCAGAACACTAAGATAGCCAAGGAGGCATGGGACATCTTAGAGGTTGTACACGAGGGAACCGAAGTAGTGAAGGACTCCAAACTTCAAGTCCTCCAAACTCAATTTGAGACACTTATGATGGAGGAGAATGAGTGCTTCAACGACTTCGAGATTAGGTTGATGGACATTGTCAACCAAAGTCATCAACTTGGTGACCCTTACTCGGATAGAAAGATCAAGCAAAAGATAATGAGATCGCTTCCCGAGAGGTTTGAGTCTAAGGTGACGGCTTTAGAAGAAAACAGTGATTTTAAGGACATGAAGCCGAGCGAGGTAATAGGTAGACTTCTCGCCTACGAGTCTAGGAAGGGTCCTAGCTCCACTCCTTCAAAGAAGCAAAAAGGGATTGCTTTGAGAGCTTCCAAGTGACTCGGATGAAGACATGGCACTTTTAATGAGAAAATTCAAGAAGTTTGTAAAATTCGAGAAGAAGGGTCATGCATCTAAAAGGCAAGAATTGAAGAAAAGGGTTCCTTTCAAGAAGGTTGAGCATAGGCAAGAGAATAGCGAAAGGAAAGGGATCCAATGCTATGAGTGTGGTGGCATAGGTCATATCTCACTAGATTGTGGGAATTTGAAGAACAAGAGAGAAAAAATGATGGCCGCCATTTGGAGTGAAAGTGATGACTCCGAAGAGGGAGATAAGTCATCAAGTGATGATGAGCTTATCAATAACTTCAAGGCATTGGGTGCCACTTGTGAAGAAAATGAAGTTGTTGGTAAGAATTCCGTTGCTAGTGATCCCATAGAAGAGAAAGTCGAAGAAGTAGCTCTAGAGGAGATAGTTGTTGCTTCACATTGGGATATGGCACTTATTGACTCAAGAGATCAAGGTGAAGGTCTTGATGAGGATATTGAATCCATAGGAGAGGATGAGAGTCTAGAAGATGACACTAGTGGAGATGACTCCTTATCTAACTCTACAAATGGAAATGTAGAGAATATGGATATGCATGACTTTATAGTCAATGTTGAAAGCTCCATGAAGAAGAAAGATAGATTTCTAAGGATTTTAGAGGAAGAAAATCTAGAGCTTACAACATACAATGACCTCCTAAAGAAGCAAGTGGAGAAAATGGATCTTAAGGACAACTTTGAAAGTTTTGAAAGCTCTAAGTTAAAGAATGAAAAAGAGATTCAAAGGTTAAAGGAAGAACTACTTAGGCTTTCAACACAAGTTGATCACTTGAATGATGAAGTGATAAGATCCATGGTGGAAGAAGACAAGCTAAAAGATGAGCTAGCTTTGTCTAAGAGGAATGAAGAGGGTTAGAAGAGAGAGCTTGTTGAAGCCAAAGAGTTATTGACTAGAATGACCACAAGCACCAAGAAGCTTGACAACATACTTGGTGTAGGAAAAAGCCCTTGTGACAAAAGAGGTCTTGGATTCGAAGTGAGCAAGGATTGCTCTATTCCTAAGAAGACCGTCTTTGTGAAGAGTTTGGGTAAGATAGAAGCGTCACCGGTGCAAACTCCTAGGAAGAAGTTAGAACTAGGACAATGTTCGAAAAATGCACAAGTGAAGGTGGTGAAAGCAAGACAACCCCAAGCTCAACGGATTAGAGCCTCTCGAGTCAACTCTCCTCAACAAATGACTCACTATGAAAAGAGGCAAAACATGCTACCTCATCCAAGGAGGCAACCCATTCCGGTTCAACCAAATAGAAGACATGAACCGGCTCAACACCAAAGGAGACATCAAATGCATGATAAGTCTCCAATGACTTCACACGGATATGGTATGAATTCTTACTTTGTACCAACTTGTCATTATTGTGGTGTTTATGGGCATATTAGGCCTAAGTGCTTTAAGTACATTAAGCATTGTAGGATTAATAGCATGATAGAGAAAAAGAGGCTAAGAAAAGCCCACTTGCATGAGCCTAAGAAATCCTTTGTCAATAATCCTAGGTTAGTGAATGACATGCAACCTTTGTCCACTAGGAAGAAAAATGTCATATCTATGTGGATAAGGAAAAATGAACCCGCTTGCTACGAGACTAACAAGTCTCAAATAGGTTCAACTAAGTCCAATGGACTTGGTAGGTCCATAGGACCTCATGCCCTTCTTTAATGAAGGATGATACTAACCCTATATGGGGAACTCAAGCAAAGAGAGCTATTTTTGCATTCTTGTCACTTGCAAAAAATTTGAAAAATCTTATGCTTCTTGGTTGATTGCTTGAGTAAGCTTGGTTGCACATATGTATATATGTTTTCAATTCAATAAGTGTGAACCTTGCTTGTTTACAATCCATGTCATATTTATGTTCAAACATGCATTTTTGGACTAGGAGATGTATGTTGGAAGTATGATTTGAATGACCTATGATTATCTCCATGACATGATGATTCTTTTATAACATGCTAATGTCTTATGAAAAGCATGAAATTCATGGACATGCTCAAATGAAAAAGCATGAATTGATAATTGCGTTCTTAAATGCAAAAACTTGTGTGAAAAAAACTTATGAGACTCAAATGAAATAGGATCTTGTATCCATTCAAGGATTTTACAATCCAAATGTCTCTCTTTCTTTATTGGTTGAACATGTCTACTATCATACAGGTTTCATTCCCGGAAAAATCAAATAGGGTGCAAAGTTGCTCATGACATGTTTAGCTTATAAAGTTGGATATAGTTGTTCTTAATTTGAAATCAATGAAATTTCTATATCCTTGCTTCTCTCATGACAATGGTGAAATTGGTTTGAATTCATATTAGAAACCTTTGTCATTTGCTTTGCCAAATACCATGGTATTTTGGACTTGAATACTATATGTCTTGTATGCAAAGCATTTTGTTTCACACATTTTATCTAATAAATCTCCTTGTTTCTCTCCAATAAATTGAGATTGCATAAAGTGACTTATATTGATTATGCATATACTAGAATGCTACTATCTCTCTTTGCTTTAAGTGACCCGGTTGGGGACTACTCCTTTGCCTATATCATGACAAAAAGGGGGAGTAGAATGTGGTAAGGGGAGGTGCAAATTGTTGTAGCAATTGGTGCACATTGGGGAGAATATATATTGAGGGGGAGTAACCCTTTGAGGGGGAGCATTGCATACCGAATATATATTGATGGGGAGTAACCCTTTGAGGGGGAGCAATGCATACATAAAACAACATGATGTTGTGCTTAATTTTTTTTTAAATATGCAAATGCTTGTTTTAATCTCACTTGATTCATCTCACCTTTTCTTGTTTTGGAAAGTTTAGAAACCTTGTTCCAAGGAATGATTGTTCTACAAGAGATTGAAGTCTTCAAGTTTTATTTTTATATATCTCTTTGTATTGTAGAAAATCTTCATTGACCCATAGGTTTATTTTGTTGTGAGGAATCAATGTGAGTGGTGGTTTTGTCACGAAATAGCTAAAGGGGGAGATTATAAGGATTCCCGTTTTGTTGATTGGCTTATTTCGTGGTCAAACCACATGTTGGGGTTTTGAATGTAAGGGTAGTCTAAGTGATTAATGTTGAAGATCAAAGGCCCTTCCATGACCTCAAGATACAAGCACGCCAAAGGTATAATCTCTTGTGCTTGGTTTTCTTTGAAGAGAATTAGTAGCACACACACACTTAGCATTCTTGCTATGATTGCATATTTGCTTATTTTTATGTGCATCTCTTCACATGTCACTTTACACATTAGCACTTTGGTTGATATATCTTGTTGTGTGTATATGTGCTTTATAATTCGTTTCCCGACATTGTTCGGAAACGTCCGCGCTTGCACTAATGAGTGCTTGGTTTCGCGCGAAGACCGCCTATGGAGAATGCCCTTGGCTTCTCCTTGGTTTTCACCATTGTTGGTGATCGGCAGTTATGATCGGCGGCCTGGCCGCCGAATGAAACCGCCGTTTCAGTCCAGATTGGTCTGAAGCAATTATGCGGTCAAGATCGGCGGTCACGACCGCCGTTCGAAACCGCCGTTCATACCTGATCGATTTTAATCCCTCGGGTTTGATTCGGCGGCTGGATCGGCGGTCACGAAACCACCGAATGAAACCGCCGTTGATGCTCTGTTCTTCACGAGCTCAATTCGGCGGTCATTATCGGTGGCCTGGCCGCCGATTGAAATCGCCGAACGGTGCATTTCAGGGGCAAAATTGTCTTTTCACATGCCCAATTCTTGATGTCTATAAATATCTTATTTTCTCATTCTCTGATTAAGCTTCTTGAGACTTTAGAACCCTAAACATTCAAGAGAGATTTTTGAGAAAAAATCAAATCAAGAACTCAACTTTAAACACTCAAATCAAATCCCTTTTGCATCAAATTTCATATTTGATCTTCTATGCCTTCATAGAATTGATCCATGCATGGTTTTGAATCATCACATCTTATTTGGTATGTTCTTCACTAATTTCATATTACTTTAGTGTTTTTCATATTAATACATCTCTTTAATTACTTGTATGCTTTTGATTATATGCTAGATACAAGTTAGAGATTATTTGTGATGAAAATGATTGAGTGTTGATTGTGATAGCTAATTTGGTTTTTAATTAATCTTGATTAGCTAAGCTATTTGACATGTCATTTAGCAATTGATATCTAGGGTTGATTAAATTGATTATATCATCATCCTAGATAAGCATCTAAGGTTACCTAGCCTTGTTTGTTATTTGAATATTCATATATATTCACATAGGTTGTTTCTCTTCATTGAGAAGTAAGTCTTGAGGCTAAGAGTGCTTAGGCCTCAAGCAAATTGGAATAGGGTTGCTAATAAAGGCCCACTGGGTAGAAGTGAGGGGTTACAGACCGGAGTGTTAGACGAGGTCTACATAGGTTGTAAACTTCATTTCAATTAGTGATTTCGAGTTCCGAGTGTGGCGCACTATACAGCCCGTGGTTTTTCCCAGTGGTTGGGTTTCCACGTATATATCAAGTGTTATTTAAATTCCGCATCTTATTACACTTGTATGTATTTTTGACTAGTAGGGGCATTTTCGTAAAATTGACTTGTATGCGAAAATTGGGTAATAATCGTTAAAATCTATTCACCCCCCCTCTAGATAATATATAGAACACACCTCGAGTATTCTTTTCATATATACCTGTCACTTGCAACCTTTAATTGTCATGTTAGATTTTTATCTCACTTTAACATTAACAGTAATCCTCTGATATGTGCAGTTGGTAACAGTGGACTTGAAACCTACTCCAGCGGAAATATAGCAAACCTACTTCAAATCAATCGACATGAACTTCGTCTGTGACAGTTTTATTCATAGGGGATGCCCTGCGTAGCCGTATCGAACTGAGTCTATTACTAATGATCAAGTAGGGTGTGAATTGCCTGGTGGTATTCCGAATTTGGACAACTAGGAAACCAAAAACAAAAAAGAACAAATCGATTCCCATTACAAATTGTGTCCACCTTCGGTTTAGAGGAAACTGTTTGCCAACAACGAATCTCCTGAGACTACACCCAATCCAAACTGCATGGATGACTCTAACCTAAAGGAGGTTACATATAAAAGTATGTGTGGGATGATGACAAAGGTCTTGTTTGACGTTCTTCCTAGGGTGCTTCCCCAGGCAGTAGTGAATGATGTGTTGCCTAATGAGGTTACGGAAAAAAAAAAATACTTCTGAGGTGATAACAAAGGTGTGTATGACATTCTACCCAAGGTGCTTCCTCAGGCACTTAATGATGTTCTCCCTAAGGTCCTCCCACAGGCACTGAATGACATTCTTATGAAGTTGATGCCTGTTTATCTGGAGAAGGCGATGCACGAGAATCTATACAATGCGTATGGGAATGCCTCCGACTTTGCCAACAAAAAAGACAAAACTGAGGCAAATGATAATAAGGACTCCGAGGGCGCAAAACCGGATGGACATCCTCCCAAAGTCAATGAATCTGAACAGAATCGGTAAAATATGCATGTGACTGCCTCCGACCCTGCCGACAAAAAAGACAAACCTGAGGAAGTTGATAATAAGGACTCTAAAGCCCTAAAACCGAATGAACATGCTCCCAAAGTCGATGAATTTGAAGTTGCAGTTGAGGTACACATATTCTGATCTAAGTCCTTACATAGTACAATATTATTTGGCTTTCTTAATACCTATTCCGCGTTACCCATTTATTATTTTTTGGCTTTCTTATTACCTATTCCGTGTTATCCAAATGGGTACATACAAGTTACGGTTTAGTCACTATTCGAGTTTCTGTGATCATATAGCAATGTTTCTTTGATCATATAGCAATGCTTTTAATTGCATTAGTTGTGTCACAGGCTCGTACAGGGTCCCATATAGTCTACAAACGTATGATCGATCTCGAACCTTACAGATCTCCGGTTCCCAACTTGAAGGTCCTGACAGTGCAACAAAGTATAATTCTCTTGGAAAAAAAGCCAGACAACTTCCCAGAAAGGGATTTAGAAACTGTGAGGAAGCGGAAGAGATCCAAATTTTTGAACATACGTTGGATCGATCCCGAGACAAGGAAGAAGTGAAAGCAAGTAAAAACGGGATAGCTCCTTGATATCAGTGATGATGACGATTTATTTGACACTCAATATGCCGCTTTACTGAAAACCACCGGCGATAATATTTCGTAAATTTAAACTTTTATTTTTGTAACCTCTTCATCCTCTTATTATCTATCTTTTTTACTTGCATCTAATACGTTTCGTGTTCTACCACAGTCTTTACGTGGGTCAAGAAGAGCAATTTACTCGGCAACATTTTCTCGAAATGAAGTGTAAATCGGTGCTGTTCTCCAACCTGGTAATTATAACTGTTTTTGTACATGCTATTTATTGTCTATGCTATTTATCCCCTTATGTTTTGGCCGAACACCTTAAACAATCCTTTTTAATAAAAACCAAAATTCTATCAGCATGTCGACAGCTTTATGGATGTTCTATGGAGGCGGTGTTGGTCCAAACATGCCGAGTATGCGCAGGACATCACAATGGTTGACTATTCATTCTATGTAAGTATATCCGAGTAAGTGCGTATCCAATAGTCAATTAATGAGTATAACACATCCCTGTCTCCGACAAAGTAACACCAATCCTTTAAACAGCTTAACCTTGCTACAAAATGGGAGACGATCAAGGCAACCTTGCAACCGAAGACCTCACCGGTATGAAATAGTGGTAGAAAAAAAATGGATTCTTGGATTGATAAATTGGACATTGATGTCATGTCTTTTGTCCACGACAAACGGTGTGTGGATGCTGTGAGAGGCTGTGGGTCAATTCTAATTCGACCCGAGTGGTGAAAAATGAAGTCGGTGGGTTATCTTTCCTGTACTATTTTTCCTTATCACTAACATTTCATGTCATCAATTGCTAAACCCATTTCTCATCTTTTTCTCACCTCTATAGGTTCTAATCCCCTGTAATGTGGGTAAGCACTGGGTTCTCTACCATCTGTTCCCTGAAGATGGGGCGTTAACTTTTTACGACTCAATGCATGCCAAAAGCGAGGCAACGTGAAGGGTAAGGCAAATGGACTGTGTTAGCTACCTAATGCCCTCCCTTCTCCACCAGTCTGGGTACTATGAGCATAAGGGGATAGAAGTACATACGAAGCCATTCAAGCTTTTTGATTACGTTAGAAAACATTTACCAACCCAACATGATGGGCACGTAATTAATAGTCATTAATTTCTCGCATAACCCTTTGCAACAGTTGATTTTTTCTTCAATATTCATATATGTATTTATTTTCATACTTTCTGTATATGCTTTCACTTTTCAGTATCCAGTGCGGCGTCTACATGTGCCAGTTTGCTGAATTTATATTAGAAAGAGCGAAAGAACCTTGGAAAATCCACGTTTCGGACGTGCCGTTCCTTAGGGCATGGATGGCACATGAGGTTTACACGAACACAACAACGGAGTGAGCCAGCACCATAACCACCCAGCAATCATTATTTACCATTTGCACATATGTCCTTACCCAATCACATTATCACTAGACATTGCACTCGTGTGTAAGATGTACATTTTCAAAACATTGTCAACACATCATTCTCACACGATAACAACTATTACTCCAACGTAACACAATATAACATGTGTTGCAATAATTACACGATAAGGTCCACACCAAATGCTAACACGCTAAATGGTCCATATATACACAGTGGTCTGATTAATCTTTGTATTAATATGATTTTGATTAATACCTCACTAAATAGAAACGGTTGCATCATATTCATTATGTCACTGTAAAGTAATCAACAATTAACCTTTACAAACGATTTGACGATTCCTTGGGCAATCCCTTTTGCCATGCATCTCTTTAACATTTAATACCTATATTACATGATAAAAAAATCGTCGTAGATAACACGGTGGTAGGAGATTTAAAATCCACCATGTAAAACGCAACCAACAACATTGGACGTAATATATACACGATACAATTGATCACCGTGTCACATATTTTATGACGATACCTTCCAAAATATAACACTAAGCTAATTTTTGCTAACCAAGTCACCCCCTATCTAAGGGGGTTGAGCATTACCCCCGTCCCCAGTTAGTAATTAACCTTGTTATAACATAACTTTTTATAATCTAAACATAAGAACACTTGAAAACATACATAAAAAACCCAGAAAATTATCCCAATCGTCCACCTTACAACCACTCAACCCCTTGTTTCTGTAAATCAAAACAAAAAATAGTAGGATCCCAGTCTCCGCCATACATCTTTTTGGATTACAATTTGGAACTGAATTTTTTAGTTAATAACAGGTAGGTGGAGGTTCGGATCAAGAATTTTGTATAAATGGATTTTCAAATCCATGAATCCCAAATTTTGATAGATATAAGGTTCCTTTCTGAACAACTTTAAGTATAGAAGATAACCAATTTTTATTGGTTTTCATAATGAAACTGATGTACTTTTCTTTGACCCCATTTTATGTCAAATCCAATTCCAAAACCCTAATAACAACCAACTCCAAAACCACAATCTCCACACAGAGTCCAATTCCACATATGTTTTTCGACTTGCAGTTGACGGAAAGGAACCAGAAGACGATGACAGAAGATAGTCGGAGATAGGGAGAGAGGAAATCGGGAGACTGAATTAAATTTTTTAATAAGAATTGTTAAAAATTTTACAAAATATTTTTTAAATTTACATATTTACCCTTAGTTATAATATAAAACATTAGTTATTACTCCTTACACGATAGGTGAATGGTTATTACACAATAATCTCCTAATAACCCTTAAAAGACTCATAATAATATAGAGAACCCAAGAAGAAGAAGATTACAGAAGATAGTCCGAGGGAGAGAGAGAGACACACAATTTTATTTCTAATTGTAGTTTAATTTTTTATTTCTATCTCCAACACTCCACCCGTCAGAATATCCTTCTGTTCCAAACGCAATCTTCTGTCGGGCCATTTAAAACCATTAATTACCTGAATTTTCCCCGTCATAATATCCTTCTATTCCATACACAATCTAGGAAAAGATTTTTCGTCCTGGTATTTCAACCACTACCTGATTTCGTCCTTGTAAATATACCAGTTCCACAAACAAAAAGTACTATATTAAACATCTTGGCCTTTAAACCAAGTTGCCTAATATCTATAGTAATCGATTTGGTTTTTTGCAATCTTATACCAATCTCTGTTATTAATTATTTTGTTACAATTAAAATTAGATATTGTGCGCCTATATCCAACCTGGTGCGGAATAAACCACTTTCATCGAGTTCTGCATACAGTATTACAGTTTGCTTTCAACAATCTACTAATATTACAATCACATCATCAGTAGTTCCATCGATTTTGTTATTTTTCCAACCCTTCATTTGAACTTAATAGTTCCTCACCAATTCATAATACATTATAGTACTATTTTCTTCATTTTCCTCAATTTGTTAAGTTCAAATGAAATTGGCTTGAAATTGTGGCTGTGTTTCCGTCATCTTAACTTTGTTATACATACGTCATAACTCTTAAGTGATTGATTGCATCGGCCCACACGTCAGGTGACAACCTATATTATAAAAGATTATCCTATCACAACAATATCAATCGATTGGATTACACTGGGAACTTCAACTCGTGTATTGCTTTCTTTGTAAAGATTTGTGTTATAATTTTAAATGCAAAGTGTTATACGTCAGTGCTACGTCTAACTTGAAGCCAATTTCAAAGCCAATCAACGGGGCTTGCAGTATTCGATTAGAGGAGTACAGTAATAAAGGTTTTTGTCAGTAGACATAGGAATGAGGTAATGATGAAATTGTATAAAATTAATTTTGGTGATGTCTCGCAATCAATAAAGCATGGTGTTTTATGACTATTACATATAAGTTCATCGCATCATCCGTGTAAGGATTCCCATATCTTGATTGGCTTATTTCGTGGACAAACCACATGTTGGGGTTGTGAATGTAAGGGTAGTCTAAATGTTTAAGGTTGAAGCTCGAAGGCCCTTTCAAGACCTCAAGGGACAAGCACGCCAACGGTATAAATTCTTGTGCTTGGTTTTCTTTGAAGAGATTTAGTAGCACACACACACTTCGCATTCTTGCTATGATTGCATATTTGCTTATTTTTATGTGCATCTCTTCACATGTCACTTTACACACTAGCACTTTGGTTGATATATCTTGTTGTGTGTATATGTGCCTTATAATTCATTTCCCGACATTGTTCGGAAACGTCCGCGCTTGCACTAATGAGTGCTTGGTTTCGCGTGAAGACCGCCTATGGAGAATGCCCTTGGCTTCTCCTTGGTTTTCACCATTGTTGGTGATCGGCGGTTATGATCGGCGGCCTGGCCGCCGAATGAAACCGCCGTTTCAGTCCAGATTGGTCTGAAGCAATTATGCGGTCCAGATCGGCGGTCACGACCGCCGTTCGAAACCGCCGTTCATACCTGATCGATTTTAATCCCTCGGGTTTGATTCGGCGGTTGGATCGGCGGTGGCGAAACCGCCGAATGAAACCACCGTTAATGCTCTGTTCTTCACGAGCTTAATTCGACGGTCGTTATCGGTGGCCTGGCCGCCGATTGAAACCGCCGAACGGTGCGTTTCAGGGGCAAAATTGTCTTTTCACCTGCCCAATTCTTAATGTCTATAAATATCTTATTTTCTCAATCTCTGATCAAGCTTCTTGAGTTATTAGAACCCTAAACTTTCAAGAGAGATTTTTGAGAAAAAATCAAATCAAGAACTCACCTTTAAACACTCAAATCAAATCCTTTTTGCATCAAATTTCATATTGCATCCTCTATGTCTACATAGAAAGCATCTATGATTGGATTGACATCATCACAATATGTTTGGTAAGATTTTGATTAGTTTCATCTTATTTTAGTATTTTTACTATCACGCATATTCTCTTTTAATTTACTTGTATGTTGTTGATCATATGATAAATACAAGAATAGAGAATTAATTGTGATGAATTAATTGAGTGTTATTTTTGTGATAGCTAATTAGGTTTTTGCTTAATCTTGATTAGCTAAGCTATTTGACATCTCATTTAGCAATTGATATCTAGGGTTGATTAAATTGATTATGTCATCATCCTAGATAAGCATCTAAGGTTACCTAGCCTTGTTTGTTATTTGAATATTCATACATATTCACATAGGTTGCATAATCTCTTCTTAGAGAATTAAGTCTTGAGGCTAAGGTTGCTTAGGCCTCAAGCAATTGGACTAGAGCAACTTTTAAAGGCCCGAGTGGTAGAAGTGGGGGGTTATTGACCGGAGTGTTAGACGAGGTCTACATAGGTTGTAAACTCCATTTCGATTAGTGGATTTCGAGGTCCGAGTGTGGCGCACTAAACAGCCCGTGGTTTTTCCCAGTGGTTGGGTTTCCACGTATACATCAAGTGTTATTTAAATTCCGCACTATATTACACTTGCTTGTATTTTTGACTAGTAGGGGCATTTTCGTAAAATTGACTTGCATGCGAAAATTGGGTAATAATAGTTAAAATCTATTCACCCCCCTCTAGCTTTATATAGAACACGCCTCTAATTTGTTTCAATTGGTATCAGAGCGGGTTCCTAGATATACTTAGGTGACCTAGCTCATTTTAGGTGTGTTGTGCATTTGTGTGATTTTTGCTCATTCATACATTTTGCATACATTTCATTCATTCATTTAATACAATGAGTGGATTCGGTGGCAACCATGAGGGTGCTTCAAGCACACGGCCTCCTCTCCTCATCGGTGTGAATTATGCCTCATGGAAAGGCAAGATGGAGGCATATGTGTGCCAAATCCATGATAGGGCATGGATGGCAATTGAAGATGGGTATGCACCTCCTATGATGACTCCCACGAGTGGTGAAGAAGAAGTACTCAAGCCAAAGGCCCAGTGGTCACCTGAAGAGTTTGAGACTTCAAAATGGAATAGGAAGGCATGGCATGCTCTTCTATGTGCAGTGGATGAAAATCAGTACAAACTGATTCAGAACACTAGGATAGCCAAGGAGGCATGGGATATCCTACAGGTTGCACATGAGGGAACCGATGTCGTTAAGGATTCCAAGCTACAAGTCCTTCAAACGCAATTTGAGTTGCTTAAAATGGAGGAGGACGAGTGCTTCAATGACTTTGAAGTCAAGTTGATGGATATTGTGAATCAAAGCCATCAACTCGGTGATCCTTATTCGGATAGGAGAGTTAAGCAGAAAATTATGAGGTCTCTCCCTGCTAGGTTCGAATCAAAAGTGACGGCTTTAGAGGAAAATAGCACATACAAGGATATGAAGCCGAGCGAGGTGATTGGAAGACTCCTCGCCTATGAATCTAGGAAGGCTCCTAGTATTTCACCTCCTAAAAAGCAAAAAGGAATTGCTTTGAAAGCTTCCAAGGTTGAGAAGGAGGAAAAAGGTGACTCGGACCAAGACATGGCTTTGCTACTTAGAAGATTCAAGAAGTTTGTCAAGTTCGAGAATAAGGGCATTGGATCCAAAGGCCAAGACTTGAAGAAAAAGCTCCCTTCAAGAGTTTTGAGCCTAGGCAAGAGCATAGTGAGAAGAAAGGGTCCAATGCTATGAGTGTGGTGGTATAGGTCACATCTCACCGGATTGTGGGAACTTGAAGAACAAGATGGCAAAAGTGATGACCGCCACATGGAGTGAAAGTGATGACTCCGGAGAGGGAGATAAGTCATCAAGTGATGATGAGCTTACCATCAACTACACGGCATTTGGGGCCACTTGTGTAGAAGATAAAGTTGTTGGTAAGAATGACTTGACTAGTGATCCCATAGAAGAAAAAGATGAAGAAGTAGCTCTAGAGAAGATAAATGTAGCTACTCATTGGGATATGACTCTCATTGACTCAAGAGACCAAGGTGGAGGTCTAAATGAGGGAAATGACTCCATTAGTGAGAATGAGAGTGGAGGAGATAACTTAAGTGAAGATGACTCCTCATCTAACTCTACAAATGGAAGTGTAGAGAAAATGGATGTAAATGACTTTATAGTCAAGTGTGAAAGTTCATTGGAGAAGAAAAATATAAAGTTGAAGATTTTAGAGGATGAAAATCTAGAACTTTCAACACACAATGACCACTTAAGTAAACAAGTGGAGGCATCCAAGAAGATTGAAGACAAGCTAAGGGATGAGCTAGCTATGTCTAAGAGGAATGAAGAAGGGTTGAAGAGAGAGCTTGTTGAAGCCATAGAGTCATTGTCTAGGATGACTACAAGCACCAAGAAACTTGACCACATTCTTGGTAGTGGAAAGAACCCTTGTGACAAGAGAGGTATTGGGTATGAAGTAAGCAAGGAGATCACTACTCCAACCAAGACCATCTTTGTCAAGAGTTTGGGCAAGATAGAAGCCTCACCGGTGCACACTCCTAGGAAGAAAATTGATCTAGGACAATGTTCAAGAAGTGCACAAGTGAAGGTAGCTCCAAAGAGACAACCTCAAGCTCAAAAAGTTCCTCAACCTAACTTCCCTCAAGCTCATATTCATCAAGGGAAGAGGCCAATCATGCAAAATGAAACAAGGAAGCAAGCTAGACCGGTTCAACAACAAAGAAGATTTGAACCCGCTCAACCACAAAGTCATGGGATGGCTCCTATGCATGCACAAGGACATGGTATGAATTCTAAATTTATCCCTACATGTCACTTTTGTGGTATTAATGGTCACATTAGACCAAATTGCTTTCATTTCATTAAATTATGTAGAATCAAAAGCATGATTGAAAAGAGAATGACAAGAGCTAGAATGCATGCTAATAGGAAGGAAAATATTCATGTTCATGATCCTATTATTTCTAGTACTCTTGAACCATTGTCCACTAGGAAGAAAAATGTCATATCTATGTGGATAAGGAAAAATGAACCCGCTTGCTATGAGACTAACAAGTCTCAAATAGGTTCAACCAAGTCAAATGGACTTGGAGGTCCATAGGACCTCATGACCTTCATTGATGAAGGATGATATTGACCCCATATGGGGAACTCAAGCAAAGAGAGCTTATGCATACTTGTTGCATGCAAATATTTGAAAAATCTTATGCTTCTTTGTTAATTGCTTGAGTAAGCTTGGTTGCACATTTGTATATATGTTCTCAATTCAATAAGTGTGAACCATGCTTGTTTACAATCCATGTCATATTTATGTTCAAACATGCATTTTTGGACTAGGAGATTTACATAGGAAGTATGATTTGGATGACCTACAGTTATCTCCATGACATGATGATTCTTAATGACATGCTTAAAAATTGAAAAGCATGAGTTGTTTACAACATGCTAATGTCATATGAAAAGCATGAAATTCAAATGACATGCTCAAATGAAAAAGCATGAATTGATGATTGCATTTTTTAAATGCAAAACTTGTGTGAAAAAGCTTATGAGACTCAAATGAAAAAGAATCTAGTATCCATTCAAGGATTTTACAATCCAAATGTCTCTCTTTCTTTATTTCTTGAACATGTCTACTATCATACGGGTTTCATTCCCGGAAAAATCAAATAGGGTGCAAAGTTGCTCATGACATGTTTCACTTATAAAGATGGATATAGTTGCTCATACATTAAAATTAATGAAAACTCTATATCTTTGCTTCTCTCATGACATTGGTGAAATTGGTTTGAATTCTTTTTAGAAACCTTAGTCATTTGCTTTGCCAAATACCATTGTATTTTGGACTTGAATGCTACATGTCTTGTATGCAAAGCATGCTTTGTTTCACACATTTATTTCAAAATAAATCTCCTTGTTTCTCTCCATTTGATAGAGTTGCATAAAGTGCATTTTGTGATTATGCAAATGACTTGAATGCTATCATCTCTCTTTGCTAAGTGACCCGGTTGGGGACTACTCCTTTGCCTATATCATGACAAAAAGGGGGAGTAGAATGGTGGTAGGGGGGTTGCAATTATGCATGTTGGGGAGATAATACATTGAGGGGGAGTAACCCTTTGAGGGGGAGCATTGCATTCATCATACATTGCATGATGTTGTGTTTAATTTCTTAGAAATGCAAATGCTTGTTTATGTCCTCACTTGATTCATCTCACTTTTACTTGAATTGGAAAGTATAGAAACTTTGCTTTCAGGGATTGATTGTTCTACTTGAGATTGAAGACATCAAGTTTATTTTTATATATCTCTTTGTAAAGTAGAAAATCTTAGTAGACCCGTAGTTTCTATTATAATGTGAGGAATCAATGTGAGTGGTGGTTTTGTCACGAAATAGCCCAAAGGGGGAGATTGTAAGGATTCCCATATCTTGATTGGCTTATTTCGTGGACAAACCACATGTTGGGGTTGTGAATGTAAGGGTAGTCTAAATGTTTAAGGTTGAAGCTCGAAGGCCATTTCAAGACCTCAAGGGACAAGCACGCCAACGGTATAAATTCTTGTGCTTGGTTTTCTTTGAAGAGATTTAGTAGCACACACACACTTAGCATTCTTGCTATGATTGCATATTTGCTTATTTTTATGTGCATCTCTTCACATGTCACTTTACACACTAGCACTTTGGTTGATATATCTTGTTGTGTGTATATGTGCCTTATAATTTGTTTCCCGACATTGTTCGGAAACGTCCGCGCTTGCACTAATGAGTGCTTGGTTTCACGCGAAGACCACCTATGGAGAATGCCCTTGGCTTCTCCTTGGTTTTCACCATTGTTGGTGTTCGGCGGTTATAATCGGCGGCCTGGCCGCCGAATGAAACCGCCGTTTCAGTCCAGATTGGTCTGAAGCAATTATGCAGTCCAGATCGGCGGTCACGACCGCCGTTCGAAACCGCCATTCATACCTGATCGATTTTAATCCCTCAGGTTTGATTCGGCGGTTGGATCGGCGGTCGCGAAACCGCCGAATGAAACCGCCGTTAATGCTTTGTTCTTCACGAGCTCAATTCGGCGGTCGTTATCGGCGGCCTGGCCGCCGATTGAAACCGCCGAACGGTGCGTTTCAGGGGTAAAATTGTCTTTTCACCTGCCCAATTCTTGATGTCTATAAATATCTTATTTTCTCAATCTCTGATCAAGCTTCTTGAGTTATTAGAACCCTAAACTTTCAAGAGAGATTTTTGAGAAAAAATCAAATCAAGAACTCACCTTTAAACACTCAAATCAAATCCTTTTTGCATCAAATTTCATATTGCATCCTCTATGTTTACATAGAAAGCATCTATGATTGGATTGACATCATCACAATATGTTTGGTAAGATTTTGATTAGTTTCATCTTATTTTAGTATTTTTACTATCAAGCATATTCTCTTTTAATTTACTTGTATGTTGTTGATCATATGATAAATACAAGAATAGAGAATTAATTGTGATGAATTAATTGAGTGTTGTTTTTGTGATAGCTAATTAGGTTTTTGCTTAATCTTGATTAGCTAAGCTATTTGACATGTCATTTAGCAATTAATATCTAGGGTTGATTAAATTGATTATGTCATCATCCTAGATAAGCATCTAAGGTTACCTAGCCTTGTTTGTTATTTGAATATTCATACATATTCACATAGGTTGCATAATCTCTTCTTAGAGAATTAAGTCTTGAGGCTAAGGTTGCTTAGGCCTCAAGCAATTGGACTAGAGCCACTTTTAAAGGCCCGAGTGGTAGAAGTGGGGGGTTATTGACCGGAGTGTTAGACGAGGTCTACATAGGTTGTAAACTCCATTTCGATTAGTGGATTTCGAGGTCCGAGTGTGGCGCACTAAACAGCCCGTGGTTTTTCCCAGTGGTTGGGTTTCCACGTATACATCAAGTGTTATTTAAATTCCGCACTATATTACACTTGCTTGTATTTTTGACTAGTAGGGGCATTTTCGTAAAATTGACTTGCATGCGAAAATTGGGTAATAATAGTTAAAATCTATTCACCCACCCCCCCCCCCCCCCCCCCCCCCCCCCCCCCCCCCTCTAGCTTTATATAGAACACGCCTCTAATTTGTTTCAATCCGGATAGGGTTTTCCACCCTTGAAGTACATTTCATATTGTCATTTTACGATCAGCATTAGGATGTATATCAATTACTATATGTTTACTAGACAAAGCTAGGCAGAACTGAAATGATATGATCCATACATCCTTCTCTTCATTAAAGAACATAAAAAAACAAAAAAAATAATATACCATACTTTAATATACTATCATCGAACGGTGACGGAAACACAGCCACAATTTGAACATGCAATCGCCATCCACACTATTTTCTTTACTGCAACATACTACCAAATAAAAGTTATATAACTAATAACACCCTAACAGATTTCGTAATACAACTTTCCATTCCCGTTCTTTTTTTTTTTTTTGTGACTGTCAGTTGCTACATCTGTTCGCCTTCTGTAGGTCATTAATAAGTTGTTCCCCATTCCACTTTATCACCGTATACATCTTCCTAATCTTATGTATATCCGCGCTAGACGCAAGTGATGACCCACGGGAAGACATTGACCCAAGCTTCCCTTCAAGTAACTTGGAAAAAAACTCAGCTAGTTTGATGTGCCTATGCACCTGGTCTAGTAAGACATTAACAATGTCATCCTCATTACTGACGGGATCAGCTCCGGTACTCGTCATAAAGAAATAAGTGATAAAGTTGCGTAGTTTTGGAAGGAACAATTTTTTTTATTTTATAAGCTGTGTATTTCATTTTAGCAAACTAAAATTTTAAAAATACATAACAGCCTAAAAGACAACCGGTTTGAGAATAGGTTTACTAACCATAAAATTTTACATATTTCTTGCGCTACCAATAACACATAATCATAACCAAATTTTAAAGTTCAGTATCTAACAAAAAATAGGCCTATAAATTGCAACAACACACACAATAAAACAGAACCATAGTATGAAGTAATGTGATCAGCATCACACTAAACTATATCATTCAAACGGGTCGCGAATTGCACAATCTCTTGTAAAAATACCCATTTCTCACTGTTAGGCGAAACGAAAAACAAAACAATGAAATTAGCCCTAAAAACATAAATCGTACACAACCAACAAAATTAGAGCCAACATGCAAAGTAAAACAATATCACTGGTTCCAGCAACAAGCAAATTGGGTATAGAATATTCATTGTATGTTCGACACTCCATACCCAAACTGAAACCCATTACCAATGAATACATACCAAGCCTTAATAATGAAATCGAAACAAACAAAAATATGATCAGAAACAAAATTTGGATCAAAACAAACAACGCCATACCTTCGACTAGAATGGGTGCGCCGTCGATTAAAGAAGTTGTTCCAGGTACCGGATTCCGAACAATTCCTCCTTTGATGCTTACACGGTATAAGTCCTTGAGTAAGTATACACGAATATACTAAGTCTGTTATATACGGATTAAAATCACAAATTGCAATCAAGGACCCTGAGGTTTGTTCTTAGACAACTATAAATCACTTTTCTGAATATTCACAATTGCATCTCTCCACTAAAAATATATCAGTTAACTCCAAACATCAACCATGTCAAATTTGTATAATGACTCAATTACTCATAAGTCAGTTCTCAGTTGTGAGCACCTACTTTCCGTTATGGAATAATAATAAAAATTATAAAAATAGACCTTGTCGTATGTGTGTAGGTCTAGATATGGATGATTCAATGAAGTTTTTTTTAATGGATAAAAATATCCTTAAAGTTTAAATAAATTCCAATTAAAGAAAACTATTAACAAATTCCAATTGACCATTTGGATAGCCTATAAATATGCATCTGCCAGCAGATCAATGGGCAAGAATTACTTTTGATTAAAATAAAATATTGCAAAAATATTGATTTTATTATATGTAATTATCCAATGCATTAAAAGTAATGTGTTGATGTGATGTGTATAGGTCACTAATCAAACTTATTTAACTATCAAAACTCCCTTAAACAAACGGTCAATACTTTGTTTAACCGTGGTCCGTGGAGCCCACTTATAGGGGTTGAATCCACGAGAAAATATTCAATGCACCCCTTTATTAAGGGATTCAGCACTCAACACAGCAGTGAGCTTAACCAAAACCTTTTTTTGGGCACCTCTTCGAGTTGCAAAAATGAAACTCCTCCCTTAATTAAGCTAACGGGTCTCCAAAAGAGACTCTTGGAGATGCTTTCACTCCCGTTTTAGGACTGTTTGGTGGTCATGTCCGCACTTAGAGATGCTCTATTTTCCTTGACATCCTTTCTTACGTTTTTCATTCACCGAACTCTCGCTTAAAAAATTTCAATGTCTCATCACGATTTAATTTTAGCATCAGTTACGATGATGAGGCATTGGAACACTACTACAAAAAGCACAAAAGAAATTGGTTTTTTTATATGGAAGAAATCGGTTTTTGAAATCTTTAAAACCGATGTCTTTTTGACTGATTTAGAAAAAACCACACAAAAGACATCGATTTTTAACCGATGTAAAAACAAGAAAAAACACATCAGTTTTATATAAAACCGATTTAAAAACCGTGATGTAAAATTGATGTACAATTACTAAAATTAATCCCGTCCGGCCACCCCACCGTCCGGCCGCCGTCGCCGGACCGCCCCACCGTCCGGCCGCCGCCGGCCAACCCTACCTCTGATAATAATGAAAACTAATTGTCATTATGCCGAATCGAACTTGCAACCTGAAAGTCAAATTGGTAAAGCCTTTACCACTTGACTACAAGATTGGATGTGTTAACAATTGCACAATATTTATATATAACCTATATGAGTTGTTAGAAATAAAAAAATATAAAAAAATTAAAAAATTTGTTTGATAAATTTAAATTTACTCAACTAATTAAAATTCTAATTTCTACTACAAACATATATATATATTTTAAAAAAATGGTGGGTTTATTTTTCATTTCATTTTTTATTGTGTGGTTTTGTGTTCTACTAGAGATATTTTTGTGTAAACTTTTTCCTTAAAACTGTATCTTTTGGCAAGGAAATAATTTTTTTTGTCCAATTTAGGTTCTTTGATTTATCAATACGAATCTAACGGTATATAGAACGTAAAATTCTGGATTGTATTTTAAAAGTTATGATCAATTATTCAGTCAAAGGTCAGAAGCGATTGGAGATATTTTTGTGCAAAATTTTTCCTTAAAACTGTATCTGTTGGCAATGAAATATATTTTTTTTTCACATGGGATTCTTTTATTTTTTGATACAAATCCAACGGTATAAATAACGTAGAATTCTGGTCAGGATTTTGAAAGTTATGATCAATTATTCAGTCGAAGGTCAGAATTGAAGCCATTGGAGATATTTTTGTGTGAACGTTTTCCTTAAAAATGTATCTTTTAGCAAGGAAATAATTTTTTTGGTCCATGCTCAGTTCTTCAATTTTTCAATATGAATCCAACGGTATAAAGAACGTAAAATTCTGGGTGGTATTTTGAAAGTTATGATCAATTATTCAGTCAAAGGTCAGAAGTGATTCGCTAATCCGCGAGTGAGCTGTTTTCATCGCTCATTTTTACACTTTTCCAAATCGATTTTTGGAATATTTTCTGATTGAAAAGTGTTTGTTTACATGTCTACTGTCTTGTGTTAAAATTTGAGCAAATAACGTTAAGTATTTTTAGAGATGCACACTTGAATGTGGACATAGGTCAGATTTGCATTGCAGAATTTTGCTTTTGAATCCACACCGGTTTTTATAAAAACCGATGTCTAAAAGCTTGTTTTTAATATCGGTTTTTATAAAAACCATTGTCTTTTCAACGCAATATTTAAGACATCGGTTTTTATAAAAACCGATGTCTAAACATTTGTTTTTTAATATCGGTTTTCCTAAAAACCGATGTCTTTTGAAACTGCAATATTTAAGACATTGGTTTTTATAAAAACTGATGTCTAAAAGTTTTTTTTAAATCGGTTACCAAAAACCGATGTTTTTTAGTGATGTCTTTTAACATTTTTGTTGTAGTAGAATATCTGAAGTTAGTGTACGGTGAAAGTGTTTACTTTTCTCATAGCGGCCAACGTTGATCGTTTCTCGTTTCTTGATTTTAAACCGATTTTGTGACACTCTAATTCGGACCACTTCCACTATCCAAAACACTTGACGGCAACGTATAAAGCATCAGAACATGAAGGTTTTGCTTTACAACTCTTTATTGCACAATATATTTTATTTGCTGCTTTGGGGAACATATAGCTGGATATGTTCTGTAACCATTTAACTAATTTCCCTTCACGATTATGTTGTTCAAAGAATTGTACATAGCAACCACATATTAAGCAAAAGGAAACAAATAGTGACAGGTCCTTTTGACCGCTGTTTTGTTTTATTAATGTACTTGACTATTTAATTGGCTTTAGGTTGGATTAATTGTAATCAAACTAGTTGTTTGTCATATTTCGTGTTAGATCGTTTTCCGTTATATAATCCATGTATGCGGTTAGTTCATATAAATACATATACAATTTTTCTATTATCAGTTCGAACTAACAAAAGAAATATCAATTCCTTGCATGTGGGCCATTGGATTTAAATACTTTGACTTGGCTGCATGCATTTGTCAAAGTATCTTTTAAATCCAATGACCCACATGCAAGGAACTGATATATTTTATACCAGTTCGAACTGATAATAGAAAGACTGAATACATATATATATATATACATGAATTTTCAAATGAGGACGTCCACATATAACTTTAGAATATTGAATGTGAGCCACTAGTTTTACATGCTTTGACTCAAGTGTGTGGACACATTCGGTTTTACATTATTTATATTAGGCAACTTGACCCAATTACATAACAGGCGTGTAATAATGCCTCGACTGGTCACATCAAGCCTTTAGGGTTACGATGTGTCTCACTCTTTTGTGCTTTTTGACGGTAAGGGTCAATATGCATTTAGTACTGCATAGGGACATAGGGTACTCAATCTTTATTAGGTGTAATAATAAAATATGAACACTTGCTTGGGTGCTCACTGCCTCACCGGTCAACACCCAGGCATACTAACCAACCAAAGGTTGGTTGTCACGTAACCCAAAGCAAGGATAAAAATCTTAAAACAGAAAAGTGTGAGCCACGTGGCAACTCCCCATTGGGTGGTCAGTCTGCAACATTTTCGATAAAGTATTCGGAAAGAGTATTAATTTAATCGTGTATTAAACTGAATGTTTATTTCCATCTGATCGTGTATTAACTTCAACGTTGATTTTCATATCGTATTCGTGTGTTACACTAAAGGTTCCTTACTTTCTTTTCATCTTATCGTGTATTAACTTCATGCTAGATACTTGATATCCATACAATATCATGTATTTTATTGAAGATTGAATTTTGTCTGCTTGTGTATTATTAATCCCAACCTCTGCTTAAAGTAACAACAACTGATCCTCCTGAAGTATACGCGAATTCGCATGTTGCCCCATAGCCTTTTCTTTTAAAACCCCCTGAACTCTCATTTATTGCTTATGGAATCCAAATCCCGTGGTGTATCGCATCACGTGGCTAGCACATCACACATGTAAAGATGGGCAGAATTGGAATAACACGTTATTCTTCTTTGGCTTTGTCATTTCTAATTTTGATGCGTCTATGCACCCATGACATCAGTAGGCACATCAATTACACAATTAGGTTGCATTTGGTGTGTGACATATGATTGGACTATTTATAAGACATTTGATTGGATTGGATTCGATTAATTATAGTGTTTCCCGTTTTTGGTGCAATATGGGATTGGCCTAAATCATGTAAAATTTAAAATATATATATTAAAAATCAATCATTTAAGATAATCTTTCACTATCCCATTAATTACTGGATTGCGTATTGATTAGATATAGAATTTTTACTAAAAAAAATTATATAGTATTATAAATTATTATAATTAATAACTAAAAAAAATTCAATTGGTATAAAAAAAACCAAGAGTCAATCCCATTATTAATGGATATTATTAATGGATAATTAATATAGATGAAGAGCCAACTTCATAAATAAATTATAATTTATAATTTGACTTCTAAACTTACCAGATATTATTATACACACACACACACACACACACACACACACATATATATATATATATATGTATCTTAATAATAATAATAAACAATTAAAAAAAAAAACAGTTATCGGAATTTTCAAGGTGAAGAAATATTCCAGGTGTCCACCCTAATATATAGGGGTGGTCCAATCTATTGTATATAACTATATAACTGCATTGAACACAGAATGGTCACCATGTGGAATCAAAATTATAACTCTGCAGCCAACCGTTTCCAGATTAATAAATAAAAACTTTTACACAAAATTGGATTGTCTTGTATTGCTTTTTTTTGGAGGAATACCAAATGAATTTTAAATAATAATGAATTTAATTATATATTTAATTAGTTTCAGAAGAAGAATACCAAAAACTCTTCATAGCAATCTTTTCAATTCTCACACCACTCTATTTATCTCTTGGTAACACAAAAATTTGTTTAATTAAAGCATGAATAAAATGAATTAAAAAAAAACTAATCAATGAACCAGACCTTTTCGTTTCACAAAACACACAAGGAGTCCCCTTTGCTAGTGTTTTTCCAAGGTAAAGTGGGACCCTCCAAAACAATTCCCTTCTCCCCAAAATACCTACTATTGTAATATGAGGGGTTTCTTTATCTATTTTTTCGAGGGGGCTGATTGGCTGAAGGGGTTTGGCGAGTATGCAGTGATTGAAAACACCGCATTGAGCAGGCGTGAATAGTGATATGACCATCGCGTTGGATCATTATAAACTTGATCAAACAGACTTGCATTAATGATATAAAAACAAGGCAGAATTTCACATAAGTCCCACTTTTTTAGCAATTTTTATTATTTAAAAATGACCTTCTATATTTATCACTTTAGTCCCTCTTTTTTTCAAAACTCATCACCTTAGTCCATTTGACAAAATATTGAAAGTCAATTATTTTTAAACCCGTCAAAGTACACTTTTGCCATTATTCTATTTAATTTAGCTAAAATGATTATCTTAGTTTTATATTAAAATGAAAAACAATAAAAATCTCAAAAAAAAAATCTTAAATAAATATATTACAAAAAAATCTTTAAAAAATAATAAATAAATAAATCCATTAATTTTTTCTTATTTTTTATTTTTTTTGTTCATAATGGATTATTATTTACCTAAAATGATTATCTTAACTTTAAATTCATAATGAAAAACAGTAGAATTCTTAATAAAAAAATCTTAAATAAATATATTACAAAAACAAATTATTAAAAAAAAACCATTTAAAGCTACGATAATCATTTTAGCTAAATAAATATCCATTAGGAAAACAACTACAAAATAAGATAAAATAAATGGATTTTTAATTATTATTTATTTAAGATTTTTTTAATCTATTTATTTCATATTTTATTATTGAGAATTTTATTGTTTTTCATTTACATTTAAAGTTAAGATAATCATTTTAGCTAAATTAAATAATAATAAGGGTAAAATTATACTTTCACAGGTTTTAAAATAGTTGACTTTCAAATATTTAGTCAAATGGACTAAAGTGATGAGTTTTCAAAAAAAGAGGGACTTAAGTGATAAATATAGAAAGTCATCTTTAAATAATAAAAATCGCTAAAAAATTAAGACTTATGTGAAATTCTGCCTGAAAACAATTAATACTAAAAAGCCAATCGAACCGGTTCTCTTATATATATGTCTCGTACCTCTGTTGAGTTCCATTGTTCTCGTTTCTCAATTCTAAATTATCAGGTTTTTCTATACACCACCTCCACCGTTGCCATCGCCACTACCACTAGTTGTAAGTTTCAGTGCTTTATATTTCTCAAAATGACTATAGCTAGTTTTTTGAATTCTCTGTCATGGTTTGTCAAGAGAAAGGGTCATTATCTTCTACAGATTGGAATGACAATGATCCTTGCTATCTCTCTCTCTTTCTGTCTCTGTCCAAAATTACATAAACATTTAAAAGTAAATAACTGATAAATCGCTCTCTGTTACAGATGGATGAAGCTCAGAAATCGTAGAAGAAAACCGCTTCCTCTTCACCAAATTCGGATAGCATGGAAGTTGTAGAGAAAATCCGCCTTTTGGAGGAACGGATTCAAAAATTAGAGGAACAAGCAAAGGTTCTTACAAATGACATATCAAGATCTTAAAAAGCCAAGCACAAAGCTGTCGAACTCAGATATAATGCCGGTCATACTGCTGGCTTCAACCTCATGAGGGAATACGCGAAAAAAGTTTTCCCAGAAGAAAAATGGGAAGAGATTGATCCCGCTAAGGCAAAATATGTAGTGGGGCCTTTCTTTGAATAAAATAGCCACTATAGAAAGCTTCTTCGTTACTTCCAGTATTACTTCTTTTCTTTATTTTGTGTGTTTTGATGTCTCACCGTCTATGCAACTTTTAAATATATCGACTGTTCCCGCTGTGTTTTTTAAACTTAAACATTTACGACACTATTTTATACGTATCCCCCAAGCATCCCCTAAGTATCCCCCAAGTATCCCTTAACTATCCTCTGGTCAAACTTATGAAAATGTCAACGGCTATGCCATTGACATTGCGTATCAGATATATATAAAAAAAAAAACTTAATACATAACACGTGGCATATAACAATGCATTGAATATTTTGTTAGAACTGTTTCGATCTAGTCCATTTTTGCTCACCCCCCTACAAGGGGGGTAAGCATTACCTCCCTCCCAAAAAGATGACATGTGTCTAAGGTTTGGTGAGCAAAAGTGTTCTCGTTTCAATCTCAATTTTCCCTACCAAGTTTGTTCAATTTTTTTAATTAAAAAAATTAAAAAGTAAACAAATACGGCTGCATTTATTGCTGTGCAAAATTTGGAACTGACATAGCATATGTCAAATTTGACATAGCTTTTAGCATTGCATTAGAGCATACTTTTTTTACTTTGTGCTAAATTATAGCGCTGGCAAAATGATTTAGCTTTACATTGGAGATGTTCTTATATAAATATAACAGATACCTATTTGTCTTTACTTTAAATCCCACACGAGTACTAGAGCATATACCTTAGGGACTTCCTAAATTGGTTATGGTTAAAGGTGGATCGAATTGCAGAACACAAAAATTATTCGGTGCGTGTGCGGGTAATATCTTTGGAACTCTTAGGACAACTATTGCAGAACATACTTCGATAACATTAAAATGAACAAAACAAAAATAAAAATATAAACCGGAGACTTCATACAAAACAGAATCGTAAAAAACAACAGCATTCCCAAAGGCTTCAATATATATATTAGTATATACTAGCTTTCTGAACATAACCCATACACGAAAAATAAATTATTTTCATTACACGGTATGTTAGTAAGAAGTGTCAAGAACTGGTGTTGGTGATCTTGGTAATAATGTTATATGTGATTTTATTCAGAGAGTGTTTCTAGTAAAGAACCCTGGATTGTAACAAACCTGATTATATTCGAATATTTACCCCCTGCCATTAGGATTTCGGTTAAATAGTGGTTTACCGCTAAAATAGGAGGGTAATATGGTAAAAAGGTAAATTATATCATTTTTCCCCAGAGGTTTGCAATATTAGATAAACTGGTCTCCCTTGAAACCCAACCGTCCAAAAGGGGAAGACCGGCCATTTCAAACTAGAAGCGGTAAAGTTATAATATGGCAAACTATAGGGAGAAAAATATTAATATCCCTCAATGAAAGGGGATTGCTTGATTTCGGAGGAGTACACTTCGAAGATCTGGCAAATTTGGTCCTGTCAAAAAAGGGAGTGCAACTTTGCTCATCCCCCTTAACTAGAGGTAACCATTACCCCCCACCTCAAGTGTTGACACATGTCCCAAACTTAACCCAAAGTCCAAAGTTAACCAATAATTAACTCAAAGTTTGGGACACGTGTCAACACTTGAGGTGGGGGGTAATGGTTACCTCTAGTTAAGGGGGTGACACGCACGGGACAGTTCTAATAAATTATCCCCAGTGGCGCCAATAACTTGATCGGCGCACGAAGGGACACGACAGTTCTATAACTGCGAAAAATGATGGTACGTTCCTGCGAGTGTATTTTTACCCTTTTCACAAGTATACGAATTGTTGGCCACGTATAGTGGCTACGAGTAAGGGTATCGTTCCCACCAAAGAGGAGTTACTCGTAAAGTCGGTTCTACGGCTTATGTTATAATTAAGCTAATTACAATATTTACAAATGCATGAAAATGTAAATGGAGATGGTCGCAAGTAAGCTACAACTAATCTAATGCACTATGATTACACTAAAATGGCAAGTAAAGTAAATAGAGATTAAATTACACTAATGTGGAAAACTAAAAGCAATGCGAATCCTATGATCAGGAATATGCAATCTCTATACTACAATGGCAATTATAATTAACCTAAGTAAGTGATCGGACTATTTTATACCTATTTGAGGTCCCCCATTTCCGATCGTTTATCTCGTTTTCGAGCGTATTTTTGTATATAATGTTTTGTTTGAGCTATGTGTAGGTACATATTCCCTACAATAGGTGTTTGAGCATAAATGAACGTTAGGGAAGCAAAATGAGCCAAAAAATGGATTAAATGGAGTATATGTTGAGTGTCGTGCCTCTCCGTCGACACAGACAACGACGTGATCTAAGCCTAGCCATACCCACGGTTGATCCATCGTCGAGATAGAATGCGACAACGAGATTGCGGCAGAACCCCCTCGGCATTCCAGCAGCTTACGGATGAAGTGTAGAAAATCCAAATTCGGCGGTCAACATCTGCGGCCAGGCCGCAGAATTGAAACCGCCGATCAACATCAGTGAGTCCAAAAGCAAATTCGGTGGCCACAATTCAACCGCCGATTTAACCGCCGATCAATTCCAGAATGTCACTTTTCCATTCTACGGTTTGGAATCTGCGGCCAGGCCGCCGATTCAACCGTCGATCGCCCAGCGAGAGGCCGAGTTTGGGTGCAATGAGAGGGGCAAACTCGTCAATTCATCCCCATTTCAGCCCTAAAACTCCCAACACTATATAAACACCCTTTTTGCCTCATTCTTTCAGAACACACACCCCATACCACTTCCTCTTCTTCTTCATCTTCATCTTCTTCACCTAATAAGAGAGAGAGAAGCTTTCAAGAGCATCCATGGAGGTTTTTCCTCCATGGATGCTCCCCATCTCACCTTCTACACATCCTCCACCACATTTAGGAGTAGATTGCAAGGAGAAAGGAGGGTCTTTGGACCAATTTCGAGCCAAGCATGGATCAAAGGAGATTAGCACATTTTGGAGGGGCTCTCCACTTGGGTTTTCTCTTTTATCTCATTCTCTTTGTATTTCTTGTTTTCTTGAATGTGTAATCCCCACTTGGGAATATTTGTAAACTTATATTTGTGCTCAATATATATAATGGTTGTTTTTATATCCAATTTGTGTTTTGATTCATTCTTGATTGTTGTTGAATATATCTGTTATCTTGAAATGCATGTTTATTGATGATTGGAAATTGATATGTGTTCATGGATGGGATTAGGAGTAGATTAACTTAATTGTAGGAGTAGTTGTAATCAAATATCCCATTTGTGTATGTATGTTGATGGAAGGTCGAAATTGCATGTCATGAATTGGTTTGAGTGAATTAGAGTTAGGATTGTGCTTTTGGAGGGGCTCTCCGGGCATAGTTTTGGCTAATTAGCTAGGAAGAGTGGGTGAACCTATAAATTGTCATATTAGAAGGGTTTGGTTCATTGTTCTTGTAAACAATTGGACTTTAGCTATTTCTCACTCTAGGGGCTCTAGGTGAGTCATGGTTAGAGTTACAATTATTGGTCTTTGGCTATTTCTCATGCTAGGGGCTCTAGGTGAGTTATGGTCGGAGATACAATCACTCTTTCCACATTCATTAGACTTTCACGTTGCCATTTTACATTACGAATCTATTATTGGGGCTCAATGTAGTTTTGTTTGTAGAATCGGTTCATATATGTTGGTTGCGGTTTCGTGTTTGAGAGGTTCTCGGCACACTCTTCAACCGTTAGCTCTATGAGTGGGTATAAATCGGATTGAGGCAAGAACGAACCCTTAACTAAAATTGGATGTCCTTAATGTCTAACAACCAACTATTTGTGCACTTATGTATGGTGAACTTGTTGAACCTTGTGTGGCCATTTTCATGCATCTCTCCTATCCACCATTTTATTTATCACTTTAAACATCATTCTCACCCTTCCATATTCTCTTTGTTTTTATTTATTTTCATTTTCATTTTCTATACACACACACCGCATTGTACATACATTTCACACACATCATTCTTACCTTTCCACATTCTATTTACATGCTTACAATAAACTCTAGAACTTGATACGGTTGACGAATCACACCTCCTTGCGGAACGATACCCTCGCTTACAGCTTTACTAGTCTTTTGCTAGTTTAGAGCACATTGCGTAGGAAACCCCTTTTTAAATGAAATAATCTTTTGATCCTCGCATTCTTACAACGACGGAAAAAGCTAGTATCAAAAATGGCGCCGCTGCCGGGGAGGCGTATTCGTTGATTGTTTCTTGTTTTAGCTTAGGTTCTGTAAATGTTTAGATTTAATTGCTTGCGGATTATGTTTAGATATGTTGAAAATAAACACTTGTTTTTTCTATTTTTCTTTATAGCATATGCGTTTAATGTTGTTTGAGTTGTGTTTGTGCAAGGAAAGGAAATTTCAGGTCGGATGGACCACACAACTCAAAAGAACCATACGGTGTGCTTATCATACCGCAACAACTCCCAAGTGAAACGGCAATGCCACAATGGCCTAGTTGGTTGTAGCCACAAGAGGTATCCTCTGAATTTTGAGTTTACATGGAGCACTTGTGGATTAGTTGTTGATTTAGGCGGAAACTAGCCATGAGCTTAATGTTAAAATGCTATGCTTGTAGTGTTTGTAACTTTTATTTTTGTTTAGATCTAAGAGTGGATTTGAATTGTGCTTAGATCTTAGGATTTGTTGTGTTTTGTTGTTAGTTTTTTTATTTTCGTTCTTATCACCGAATCATGCTAAACATTGTCCATATTTTATGATTTGAACAACATTGAGGACAATGTTGAGTTTAGGTTTGGGGGTGTGGACACCTTCGTTGTTTATTTTTATTTTTGTTACGTTTAGAAAATTTTCAAATCTCTGCACAAAACGATCAATTTTAAATTTTTATGGAAATGAGTCCATTTTGTTGAGTTGTTTTTCTTCGTGTGCCGGTAGAGACACATGTATGCTTTTAGCTCCGTGCGTCGCTTAAATTTGCTTGTACAGTGCCAATCTTTTGATGTTGAGGTGGATGAGACTTCTATGTTTGTTTAGCCTAGGAAAATAGTGGAGACTACCCGTGAGCTACATTGTGCCTAAATTGCGAAAATTTGAGGGTATATTATGTTTCTACTCTTTAAACACTCTTCGATTTTTTTGGTTTTGTTAATTGTGATCTCACTGTACATCAGCTTTGCATTGATTGCCATAGAACATTCATGTGGACTGCTTGTTGAAACTTGTATTCCCTTAGTAGATGGACTTTTAGAAATGATTTTGAGCTTGAGTGTGTGCATAAACTACTAAAATAGCCTAAACACTCCCATACCCCTATATTCATTGCAAATTGAAGCCAAACACATATCCATTCCCTAGTTATTGATCATGTTGAGGTGTATAGCTTAGGAGAAGCTGGCTCTAAATTTTGTAAAAGCGTGTACTTACGCGAATATATGTAAATTGTGCTAGGAAAAGGCTTGCAAAAAGAAAAAAAAAAAAAAAAAAAGAAAAGAAAAGAAAAAGAAAAAGAAAATTGAATAAGTGTTGAAATATAAAACACTTAAGCCTTCTAGTTCTTCAATGGTAAAGTTACTCACTAATAAGGGTACAATTGTAGCACAAAGCCTAGACGTTTGTATTGTAAATATGTAATAGAGCTAATTTTGTTATAAAGTGTAATGTGTAAACACACCTTAGCATGGTTAATAACTTTATCCTTCCCGCTCCCACCATCTCTTCCATCCTAAACACTACCACAAATCACCTTGGCCCCAATAAAAGTGAGGGAAAGCCCATTTGATCTCTTAGGAAGTCTATCTTGGGAATGTGAGTCAATGCATGTCTTTCCACGTTCGTGGCATTTCAATTCCTTCCATGAGATCCATTTTCAGAAAATGTGCGTCATTGGAAAATACTCATATGTGATTATATTTGATTCCATATACCTAAACTCCAAATCACATATGTTTGCTAGAGAGTGCGCCTAAGTTCTGAGTGAAAATATGACTGAAATCCGGTGAGGATTAGAGTCGAGGTGAATTTTATCTTGGGCATACGGGCGTAGTTGTTTTGTAAACCGAAAACATCCTAAGTATTGGCATACTTGCATTGTGTGATGCATTGTTATTAATTGGTATATTTGAGATTCTAGCATGCATGTGTAGTCTTTGCTTGGTATGTGCGGATTTGCTTCTCAACTTTTATTGCAGAGTATACGTTTGTGGGTGTCGTAGCTGTAAGCCCTCAGGAGACTATAACTCCTCCTCTAGGGATCGCCTAGTGGTTTAAAGGCTTGTGGCACATGCTAAGTGCCACCGTGTTTCCTACGGAAGTGGACTAGCTTAATTTTTAGTTTTTTATTTATAAGTTTTTTTTTATTTGTTATTTGTTATTTGTATTTTTGTTCTCTTTGTTTTGCTCGAGGACGAGCAAATGATAGGTTTGGGGGTATTTGATCGGACTATTTTATACCTATTTGAGGTCCCCCATTTCCGATCGTTTGTCTCGTTTTCGAGCGTATTTTTGTATATAATGTTTTGTTTGAGCTATGTGTAGGTACATATTCCCTACAATAGGTGTTTGAGCATAAATGAACGTTAGGGAAGCAAAATGAGCCAAAAAATGGATTAAATGGAGTATATGTTGAGTGTCGTGCCTCTCCGTCGACACAGACAACGACGTGATCTAAGCCTAGCCGTACCCACGGTTGATCCGTCGTCGAGATAGAATGCGACAACGAGATTGCGGCAGAACCCCCTCGGCATTCCAGCAGCTTACGGATGAAGTGTAGAAAATCCAAATTCGGTGGTCAACATCTGCGGCCAGGCCGCAGAATTGAAACTGCCGATCAACATCAGTGAGTCCAGAAGCAAATTCGGCGGCCACAATTCAACCGCAGATTCAACCGCCGATCAATTCCAGAATGTCACTTTTCCATTCTGCGGTTTGGAATCTGCGGCCAGGCCGCCGATTCAACCGCCGATCGCCCAGCGAGAGGCCGATTTTGGGGGAAATGAGAGGGGCAAACTCGTCAATTCATCCCCATTTCAGCCCTAAAACTCCCAACACTATATAAACACCAATTTTGCCTCATTCTTTCAGAACACACACCCCATACCACTTCCTCTTCTTCTTCATCTTCATCTTCTTCACCTAATAAGAGAGAGAGAAGCTTTCAAGAGCATCCATGGAGGTTTTTCCTCCATGGATGCTCCCCATCTCACCTTCTACACATCCTCCACCACATTTAGGAGTAGATTGAAAGGAGAAAGGAGGGTCTTTGGACCAATTTCGAGCCAAGCATGGATCAAAGGAGATTAGCACATTTTGGAGGGGCTCTCCACTTGGGTTTTCTCTTTTATCTCATTCTCTTTGTATTTCTTGTTTTCTTGAATGTCTAATCCCCACTTGGGAATATTTGTAAACTTATATTTGTGCTCAATATATATAATGGTTGTTTTTATATCCAATTTGTGTTTTGATTCATTCTTGATTGTTGTTGAATATATCTGTTATCTTGAAATGCATGTTTATTGATGATTGGAAATTGATATGTGTTCATGGATGGGATTAGGAGTAGATTAACTTAATTGTAGGAGTAGTTGTAATCAAATATCCCATTTGTGTATGTATGTTGATGGAAGGTCGAAATTGCATGTCATGAATTGGTTTGAGTGAATTAGAGTTAGGATTGTGCTTTTGGAGGGGCTCTCCGGGCATAGTTTTGGCTAATTAGCTAGGAAGAGTGGGTGAACCTATAAATTGTCATATTAGAAGGGTTTGGTTCATTGTTCTTGTAAACAATTGGACTTTAGCTATTTCTCACTCTAGGGGCTCTAGGTGAGTCATGGTTAGAGTTACAATTATTGGTCTTTGGCTATTTCTCATGCTAGGGGCTCTAGGTGAGTTATGGTCGGAGATACAATCACTCTTTCCACATTCATTAGACTTTCACGTTGCCATTTTACATTACGAATCTATTATTGGGGCTCAATGTAGTTTTGTTTGTAGAATCGGTTCACATATGTTGGTTGCGGTTTCGTGTTTGAGAGGTTCTCGGCACACTCTTCAACCGTTAGCTCTATGAGTGGGTATAAATCGGATTGAGGCAAGAACGAACCCTTAACTAAAATTGGATGTCCTTAATGTCTAACAACCAACTATTTGTGCACTTATGTATGGTGAACTTGTTGAACCTTGTGTGGCCATTTTCATGCATCTCTCCTATCCACCATTTTATTTATCACTTTAAACATCATTCTCACCCTTCCATATTCTCTTTGTTTTATTTATTTTCATTTTCATTTTCTATACACACACACCGCATTGTACATACATTTCACACACATCATTCTTACCTTTCCACATTCTATTTACATGCTTACAATAAACTCTAGAACTTGATACGGTTGACGAATCACACCTCCTTGCGGAACGATACCCTCGCTTACCGCTTTACTAGTCTTTTGCTAGTTTAGAGCACATTGCGTAGGAAACCCCTTTTTAAATGAAATAATCTTTTGATCCTCGCATTCTTACAACGACGGAAAAAGCGAGTATCAAGAGTCAAGAAGAAAGTGACTCTAATGAAGATGACTCTTCATCTAACTCCACACATGGATATGTGGAGAAAAAGGTTCTAGATGAATTCCTCGTTGAGTTTAAAAACTTAGAAATGAAGACCAAGGAAAAGATGCGAAGATTGAGAGAAGAGAATCTAGACCTTTTGGCTCATGTTGACCACTTAAGTGAACAAGTGGAAAGATCCAAGAATATTGAAGATAAGCTAAGAAAGGTGTTAGACTTATCTAAGAGGAATGAAGAAGAATTAAAAAGAGAGCTTGAAGAGGCTAAAGGGTCAAGGACTAGGATAGTTTCTAGCACCGAAAAACTTGACCACATGTTAAGTGTTGGAAAGAGTCCTTGTGACAAGAGAGGTCTTGGGTTTGAAGATGGTAAGGAGTCCTCCACTCCTAACAAGATCGTGTTTGTCAAGAGCTTGAGCTACAAAGAAGCTTCACCGGTGTAAACTCCTAGGAAGAAGATTGATCTAGGACAATGCTCTCATAGTGCACAAGTGAAAGTAGCTCCAAGAAGACAACCTCAAGCTCAACCTACAAAAGTTCCTCAGGCTAACTTCCCTCAAACTCAACTCCATCAAGGGAAGAGACCATTCATGCAAACTCAACCATGGAAGCAACCAAGTCTTGGTCAACAACAAAAAAGGAGAGATCCTATCCAACAACTAAGACAACCACAAAACATGGGAAGGCTCCTATGCATGCACAAGGACATGGTATGATTCCTAACTTTGTCCCTACATGTCATTTTTGTGGTATTGATGGTCATATTAGACCAAAGTGCTTTCGTTACATTAAAATGTGTAGAGTTAAAAGCATGATTGAGAAGAAGAAAGCTAGAGCTAGAATGCATGCTCATAGGAAGAAAGAAATTCATTTACATGATCCTATGACATCTAGATCTCTAGAACTTTTGACCACTAGGAAGAAAATTGTTTCACCTAAGTGGATAAGAAAAGATGAACCCGCTTGCTACGAGACAAACTTGTCTCTAATAGGTTCAACTGTGTCCAATGGACTTAGTAGGTCCATAGGACCTCATGTCCTTCAATGATGAAGGATGGTGATGACCCCATATGGGGAACTCAAGCAAAGAGAGCTATTTTGCATTCTTATCACTTGCAAAAATTTGAAATATGTTATGCTTCTTTTTTAATTGCTTGAGTAAGCTTGGTTGCACATATGTATATATGTTTTCAATTCAATAAGTGTGAACCATGCTTGTTTACAATCCATGTCATATTTATGTTCAAACATGCATTTTTGGACTAGGAGATTTACATAGGAAGTATGATTTGAATGACCTATAGTTATCTCCATGACATGATGATTCTTAATGACATGCTTAAAAATTGAAAAGCATGAGCTTTTATAACATGCTAATGTCAAATGAAAAAGCATGAATTGATGATTGCATATTCTAAAATGCAAAACTTGTGTGAAAAAGCTTATGAGATGTAAGGTTCCCATTTGTTGATTGGCTCATTTCGTAGACAAACCACATGTTGGGGTTCTTTGTAAGGGTAGCCTAGGTATCGGGTTTATTGTTCGAAGCCCTTTGAAGACCTCGTGTTGATAAGCACCGAAGGTATATTTCTTTGTGCTTACTTGTCTTGAAGAGATAGTTGCACACACTCACAACTCATGCATATGTTTAATTCTTGTATGTTGTGTGTCTTATTTTTGTGCATTAATGTTCATTAACATCTCTTCTTGCATGTTAGTTTGATTACATCTTGCATATCTAATTGCCTTGTCATGCTTAGACTTAGGATTGCATTTTTGCATTGGGCGCTCCGAAAAGCGCTCTACAGAAGCGCTGTACGAACAGCGCCCATTGAGCGCTGTTCAGTCTTGATCAATTTAATTCGGTCACTGTTGGGTCGCTGTACAGGCGCTGTACAAAGCGCTCTACGTACAGCGCCACTCTGTTTTCCCGTGAGAACAGAGTAGGGGCGCTGTACAAGCGCTGTACATAAGCGCTCTTCGTACAACGCCCAAGGCAAATATGAGGCCAACTTATCAAAATGACCACACCTTGTTTTGGCCCCCTATATATATGCCACTTTGACTTTAGGTCAATTAAGAGAGTTCATATTCAGATTCTATACTTAGGATATTTTTCAAAGAGAAGAAAAATTCCAAAGAACTCATTTTTAGATTACTCAAACACTTTTTCATGATCATCAGTCATCATCTAGCATCATCCTTGATCATCTAGATGTCTATTTGCATGGATTCTTCATCATACTTTGCTTGGTAAGCTTTTCACTAATATCTTACATATTTTGTGTTTTTCTTAACAAGCAATCTCAATTTATTACTTCTATGATTTTCATATATCTTTTGATACAAGATTGAGATTAGTGTGATGTATGTTTGAGAAGTTGTATTGTGATAGCTAATTAGGTTTTGTGCTTAATCTTGATTAGCTAAACTATTTGATTGAACATGTCATTTAGTTTTTAATATCTAGGATTGTTCTAATTGCATATTAATCATCTTAGATAAGCATATAGGGTTTCCCTTGCTCTATGTTGCATTTGAATATTCATATATTCACTTAGGGTTTTATTCTCTTCATTGAGAAAGTAAGTCTTGTGTGTAGCTTCCGGGATTAGGTTGCTTAGATCGCAAGCAAATTGGACTAGGTTCACTCATACCGGGATTAGGTAGGTGTGTGATTATCGTTTACACATTTAGTGGATTCGAGGTTCGAGTGTGGCTTACTTACTAGCCCATGGTTTTTCCCGTGAGGGTTTCCATGTAAAAATCAAGTGTCATTTAATTTCCGCATTTTATACTTGATTTATTGCTTTATCTATTTAGGGGTAATTTCGTAATTTTGACTAACACGAAAAATTGGGTAAAAAGCTTAAAATCTATTCACCCCCCCTCTAGATAGTTTTATACACACCGTGCTATAATTTGTTTCAATTGGTATCAGAGCGGGTTCATAGACATACATAGGTGATCCTTGCTTATTTTGGTGTGTTTTGCATTTTGTGTGATTTTTGATCATTCATACATTTGCATTCATTTCATTCATTCATAAACACTATGAGTGGAAACGGTGGAAATGGTGGTGGCAACGAAGGTGCTTCTAGCACAAGGCCTCCACTTCTTACCGAATTGAACTATTCCCAATGGAAAGGGAATATGGAATCCTACATATGCCAAATTCATGACCGTGCATGGATGGCAGTGGAAGACGGATATGATCTACCCAAGATGACTCCCGATGGTGGAAGAGAAGAAGTATTGAAGCCTAAGGCGCAATGGAACGCGCAAGAGTTTGAGGCTTTAAAGTGGAATAGGAAGGCGAAGCATGCCATCTTGTGTGCTGTGGATGAAAATCAATATAAATTGATTCAAAATACTAGGATAGCTAAGGAGGCTTGGGACATCCTAGAGATTGCACATGAGGGAACCGAAGTGGTGAAGGACTCTAAGCTTCAAGTCCTCCAAACTCAATTCGAGATGCTTAAGATGGAGGAGAATGAGTGCTTCAATGACTTCGAGATCAAGTTGATGGATATAGTCAACCAAAGCCATCAACTTGGTGATCCATATTCGGATAGGAGAATCAAGCAAAAGATTATGAGATCTCTACTCGATAGGTTTGAATCGAAGGTGACGGCTTTAGAAGAAAATAGTGGATATAAGGATATGAAGCCGAGTGAGGTAATTGGGAGACTTCTAGCTTATGAGTCTAGGAAAGGGCCTATCTCCACACCCACTAAAAAGCAAAAAGGTATTGCTTTAAAAACCTCCAAGGATGAAAATGTGGCAAAGAAGGTTGACTCGGATGAAGAACTTGCCTTGTTTGTAAAAAGGTTCAACAAGGTTATGAAGTTTAGAAGAAAGGGCTTTGGATCAAAAGGTCAAGATGTGAAGAAAAAGGGCTTTTTCAAGAAGTTTGAACCTAGGCAAGAAAGGACCGAAAGGAAAGGGGTCCGATGTTTCGAGTGTGGTGGCATAGGACACTTTGCCCCCGAATGTGCAAATCACAATGAGAGGAAAAAGGGAAAAGTGATGGCCGCCACATGGAGTGGAAGTAGTGATGACTCCTATGAGGGAGATAAGTCTTCGGATGATGAAGAGCTCATGGCCAATCTCCTAGCTTTTACCTCCTCCCATAAAAGCAAAAGTGCTAGTGAGAGAGAGGAAATGAGTCAAGAGGAAAATGACTCAAGTGAAGAAGAAAGTGATTCCTCTTCTAACTCCATAAATGGATTTGTGGAGAAAAAGGTGCTTGCTAAATATCATGCCGAGTTTAATGATTTAGCAATAAAGAGCACATGAAAGATCAAGATATTGAGAGAAGAAAATCTTGAGCTTGCATCTCATAATGACCACTTAGGTGAACAAGTGGAAATATTGAAGAAGATGGAAGATAAGCTAAGAGAGGAGTTAGTCTTATCTAGAAGGAATGAAGAAAGTCTAAAAAGGGAGCTTGAAGAAGTTAGAGATTCTATGACTAGGATAGATTCTAGCACCAAGAAGCTTGACCATAGGATTGGTGTTGGAAAGAGTCCATGTGACAAGAAGGGTCTTGGGTATGAAGATGGCAAGAAGATCTCAACCTCTAACAAGATCGTGTTTGTCAAGAGTTTGAAGAACGAAGAAACTTCATATGTGCAAATTCCTAGGAAGAAGTTAGAAGTAGGACAATGTTCAAATGAACAAGTGAAGATGGGGCCAAGAAGGCAAACTCAAGCTCAACCCCCTAGGGTCCCTCAAGCCAACATTCCTCCACAATTGGCTCACAAAGGAAAGAGACCTATCATGCAACCTCAAGCTAGGAAGCAATCTAGACTGGTTCAACAACGAAGAAGGATTGAACCCTTTCATCCACAAAGACAAGGACAAGGTATGATTCCTTATTTTACTCCTATATGTCACTTTTGTGGATTTGATGGTCATATTAGACCACATTGCTTTCGATATATAAAAATGTGCAAAACTAGAAGCATGATAGAGAAGAAAAAGAAAAGAGCCATGATGCATGTTCCTAGGAATGATAATATTATTATGCATGATCCTAGGACATCTAGAGCCCATGTACCAAAGACCACTAAGAAAGCTAAGATTGTTTCTAGGTGGATTAGAAAGAATGAAAATGTTTGCCATGTTGCTCAAATAGCCTTGAAGGCAAATTCTTCTAATTTTTGGTATTTAGACAGTGGGTGCTCTAGGCACATGACGGGAAACAAGAGTTTCTTCGAGACTCTTGTTATGGAGGAAGGAGGATATGTCACCTTTGGTGATGGATCCAAAAAGAAGGTTGTAGGGAAAGGAACCATTTTCGTTCCTGGATTACCCTCCTTATCCGATGCTTTATTTGTTGATGGCTTGAAAGCCAATTTAATAAGCATTTCACATCTAAGTGATGAAGGATATTCCGTCTTGTTTTGTAAAGATGATTGCTCGATCCTAAAGCCCGATGGACAAACCTTATTGAAAGGTATGAGATCTAGAGACAATTGCTATTGTCTTGAAGCTAGAATAGTCTCAAACAATGTGTCCATGGATGAGCAAATAGAGTTGTGGCATGAAAGACTTGGCCACATGAACTTTAGGGATTTGAGAACCCTTGGAAAGTTCAATTGTGTGCGTGGCCTCCCTAAGCTTGGGAAGAAAGCCAATGGTATTTGTGGACCTTGCCAACAAGGAAAACAAACCAAAAGCATGCACAAAAAGGGCAAGTATCTCTCCACCAAGGTGCCCCTAGAGCTTCTCCACATGGATCTTATGGGTCCTATGCAAACCGAGAGTTTAGGTGGAAAGAGATACATTTTTGTTTGTGTTGATGATTTCTCTAGATTTACATGGACATATTTTCTTAGAGAAAAATCCAAAACTTTTGATAAGTTTAAAATGCTTTGTACTAAAATACAAAATGAAATGAATTCTAACATTAAAAGCATTAAACGGATTAGAAGTGACCATGGGAGGGAATTTGAGAATGCCTCTTTTGAAAGCTATTGCAATAGCTTAGGCATCTCCCATGAGTTCTCGGCTCCTAGGACACCTCAACAAAATGGAGTTGTTGAGAGGAAGAATAGGGTCCTCCAAGAGATGGCCCGAGTGATGTTGCTTAGTAACAATGTCCCTAGGAACCTATGGGCCGAAGCCGTCAATACGGCTTGCTATATAGGGAATCATGTTTTCCTAAGGCTCGGATCTAGAAACACCTCCTATGAGTTATGGAAGGGTAGGAAGCCTAATGTTAGCTACTTCCACACATTTGGAAGCAAATGCTACATTTTAAATTACCGTGATCAACTTGGCAAGTTTGATGCTAAGAGTGATGAGGGTATCTTTATTGGCTATGCCTTGAATAGTAGAGCCTATAGAGTTTTCAACTTGAAGACTCGAACCGTCATGGAATCATCGAATGTTGTTATTGATGATACAAGGCTCAAGTCTAATGACCATGAGGAGGAGGAAGTTTTAGAGGATGACTCTCCTTTGGAGAGGGTTGTGGTGACTCCCAATGTTGGGACGTCCAATGACAATAATGAAGTCACACAACCTATTACTAGAGTCCCTCTCTTGGACTCTAATGAACCTGCTCCATGGGTTATAAGGCTCCATAACAAAGAGAATGTTATTGGAGATGTGAATGAGGGTGTTAGGACAAGGCGTCAAATAGCTAATCTCTTTAGCTTTACATGCTACACCACTCAAATTAAGCCCAAAAAGGTTGATGAAGCCTTAAATGATGAATTTTGGGTTCTAGCCATGCAAGAAGAGCTAAACCAATTCGAAAGGAATGAGGTTTGGACTCTAGTTTCTAGGCCTAAAAACACTCATGTGATAGGCACTAAGTGGATTTATAGGAACAAATCCGATGAGGATGGCAACATAGTGCGGAATAAGGCTAGACTTGTAGCACAAGGGTACTCTCAAATTGAGGGTATCGACTTTGAGGAGACTTTTGCTCCCCGTTGCCCGTTTAGAGTCCATTAGGCTTCTCTTGTCCATTTCTTGTGTGCACAAGTTCAAATTGCACCAAATGGATGTCAAGAGTGCCTTCCTCAATGGCTTCTTGCAAGAGGAAGTGTTTGTTGAACAACCCAAGGGGTTTGTGGATGCACACCACCCCAACCATGTCTATCGCCTCAAGAAGGCTCTATATGGGTTGAAACAAGCGCCGAGGGCTTGGTATGAGCGCCTCACTCAATTTCTTGTTGACAATAACTACACAAGGGGTAGTGTTGACAAGATACTATTCATCAAGACAGACAATGATGAGCTTTTCATAGCTCAAATCTATGTTGATGATATAGTCTTTGGCTCCACCAACAACACCAAGGTCCAACAATTTGTTGATGTTATGTCTCATGAATTTGAGATGAGTCTTGTTGGTGAGCTTAGTTACTTCCTAGGTTTGCAAATTAGGCAAATGAATGATGGGATTTTCATAACCCAAGCCAAATATGCTAAGAACCTAATGAAGAAGTTTGGTTTAGAAAATGCCAAACATTGTGATACACCTATGAGTACCACTTTGAAGCTAAGCAAGGATGCTAGTGGTAAAAGTGTGGAACAAACTCTATATCGGGGCATGATAGGTAGCTTGCTTTATTTGACGGCAAGTAGGCCCGATATCTCCTTTAGTGTGGGTGTGTGTGCTAGGTATCAAGCGGATCCTAAGGAGTCCCATCTCTCTTCCGTAAAGAGAATCATTCGATATGTGAATGGGACATCCAACTATGGGATTTGGTACTCTTTTGACACTAATGCTAGTCTTGTAGGCTTTAGTGATGCGGATTTGGGCAGGAAATTGTGATGATAGGAAAAGCACATCGGGCGGTTGCTTCTTCCTAGGCAATAACTTGGTGTCTTGGTTTTGCAGGAAGCAAAACTCGATTTCCTTGTCCACGGCCGAGGCCGAGTACATAGCCGCGGGGAGTGGATGCACACAACTCCTATGGATGAAGCAAATGCTAGTAGACTACGGATTCAACCAAGGTACTCTCACTCTCTTTTGTGATAACATGAGTGCTATTAATATTTCCAAGAATCCGGTACAACATTCTAGAACTAAGCATATTGACATCCGCCATCACTTTATTAGAGAGCTTGTTGAAAATAAATGCATAGTACTTGAACATGTAGGTACTAATGATCAACTTGCGGACTTATTTACTAAACCCTTAGACGCTACTCGATTAAAAACTCTTAGTAGATCTATTGGGATATGTCTTGTGGAGTGATGTTCTATGATTGACCCCATATGGGGAACTCAAGCAAAGAGAGCTATTTTGCATTCTTGTATCTTGCAAAAAATTCTAAATAACTTATGCCTCTTCTTTTAATTGTTTGAGTAAGCTTGGTTGCACATATGTATATATGTTTTCAATTCAATAAGTGTGAACCTTGCTTGTTTACAATCCATATCATATTTATGTTCAAACATGCATTTTTGGAATAGGAGATGTATGTAGGAAGTATGATTTGAATGACCTATGATTATCTCCATGACATGATGATTCTTAAATAACATGCTAATGTCAAATGAAAAAGCATGAAATTCATATAACATGCTCACATGAAAAGCATGAATTGATGATTGCATATTCTTAAATGCAAAACTTGTGTGAAATCTTATGAGACTCAAAATGAATAAAGGATCTTGTATCCGTTCAAAGGAATTTATATTCCAAATGTCTCTCTTTCTTTATTAGTTGAACATGGCTACTATCATACGGATATTTATCCAGAAAAATCTAATAAGGTGCAAAGTCGCTCATGCCATGTTTCGCTTATAAAGTTGGATATAGTTGCTCATATATTATAATCAATAAAAACTCTATATCCTTGCTTTTCTCATGACAATGGTGAAATTGGTTTGAATTCTTCTTAGAAACCTTGTCATTTGCTTTGCCAAATACCATGATATTTTGGACTTGAATGCTACATGTCTTGTATGTAAAGCATGTTTGATTCACACATTTTCTTTCAAATAAATCTCCTTGTTTCTCTTCAATTAATTGAGGTGCATAAAGTGACTTATATTACTTATGCAAATCTTGCATGCTACTATCTCTCGTTGCTATGAGTGACCCGGTTGGGGACTAATCCTTTGCCTATATCATGACAAAAAGGGGGAGTAGTATATTGTAAGGGGAGTTGCAAAATATAGAAGCAATTGTGCATATTGGGGAGAACATTCATTGAGGGGGAGCATTGCATACACATACATTGCATAATGTTGTGCCTAATTTTTTAATGCAAATGCTTGGTATTGTTCTAACTTGATTCATCTCACACTTTTCTTATATTGGAAATGTTAGAAACTTTCTTTTCAGGGCTTGATTACTCTACAAGAGATTGAAGAATTGAAGTTGAAGTTGAAGTTTTATTTTCTTATCTTTTTGTACTATAGAATATCATAGTTATCCCGTTGTTTCTATTTTAATGTGAGGAATCAATGTGAGTGGTGTTTTTGTCACGAAATAGCCAAAGGGGGAGATTGTAAGGTTCCCATTTGTTGATTGGCTCATTTCATGGACAAACCACATGTTAGGGTTCTTTGTAAGGGTAGCCTAGGTATCGGGTTTATTGTTTGAAGCCCTTTGAAGACCTCGTATTGATAAGCACCGAAGGTATATTTCTTTGTGCTTACTTGTCCTGAAGAGATAGTTGCACACACTCACAACTCATGCATATGTTTAATTCTTGTATGTTGTGTGTCTTATTTTTGTGCATTAATGTTCATTAACATCTCTTCTTGCATGTTAGTTTGATTGCATCTTGCATATCCAATTGCCTTGTCATGCTTAGACTTAGGATTGCATTTTTGCATTGGGCGCTCCCAAAAGCGCTCTACAGAAGCGTTGTACGAACAGCGCCCATTGAGCGCTGTTCAGACCTGATCGATTTAATTCGGTCGCTATTGGGTCGCTATACAGGCGCTGTACAAAGCGCTCTACGTACAGCGCCACTTTGTTTTCCCATGAGAACAGAGTAGGGGCGCTGTACGGGCGCTGTACAAGCGCTGTACATAAGCGCTCTTCGTATAGCGCCCAAGGCAAATATGAGGCCAACTTATCAAAATGACCACACCTTGTTTTGGCCCCCTATATATATGCCACTTTGACTTTAGGTCAATTAAGAGAGTTCATATTCAGATTCTATACTTAGGATATTTTTCAAAGAGAAGAAAAATTTCAAATAACTCATTTTTAGTTTACTCAAACACTTTTTCATGATCATCAATCATCATCTAGCATCATCCTTGATCATCTAGATGTCTCTTTGCATGGATTCTTCATCATACTTTGCTTGGTAAGCTTTTCACTAATATCTTACATATTTTGTGTTTTTCTTAACAAGCAATCTCAATTTATTACTTCTATGATTTTCATATATCTTTTGATACAAGATTGAGATTAGTGTGATGTATGTTTGAGAAGTTGTATTGTGATAGCTAATTAGGTTTTGTGTTTAATCTTGATTAGCTAAACTATTTGATTGAACATGTCATTTAGTTTTTAATATCTAGGATTGTTCTAATTGCATAACATACTAAATCTATTATTTTAGTCTCGCTTCCGCTGCGTGTACTACGATTTTTTTCCTACAGGAGTAACCCGTGGAGGGGGAGCATTGCATACACATACATTGCATGATGTTGTACCTAATTTCTTAAATGCAAATGCTTGTTTTATTCTCACTTGATCATCTCACATACTCTTGCTTTGGAAAGTATAATCTTTTGTTTTGAAGGATTGATAGTTCTACAAGAGATTGAAGACTTGAAGTTTTCTTTATATTTTCTTATATCTCTTTGTAATGTAGAATATATTTGTTATCCCGAAGATTCAATTATGTTTGTGAGGATCAATGTGAGTGGTGGTTTTGTCACGAAATAGCCAAAGGGGGAGATTGTAAGGATGTTGATTGGCTTATTTCGTGACAAACCACGTTATTGTGTAAGGGTAGTTTTAGGTGATTGAACACACTTACAAGCCCTCACTTAATATGTTTGAAGAGATTTAGATTGCATACACTAACTTAGCATTCTTGCATTTGTGTGCTTACTCTTCACATGTCACATTTCACACTTACACTTATATGTTGTATCTTGTTGTGTGTATTTGTATCTTGTAATTCGTTTCTCGATAGTATTCGGAAACGTCCACGCATGCACTAGAATGTGCTTGGTTTTGCACGAAGACCGCCTACGGAGAATGCCCTTGGCTTCTCCTTGGTTTTCACCTCTGTTGGTGATCGGCGGTTATGATCGGCGACCTAGCCACCGAATGAAACCGCCGTTTGAGTCCAGAGACCTCTGGATCAATTCTACGGTTACGATCGGCGGCCACGACCACCGTTCATACCTGATCGATTTAATCTCTCGGTTTGATTCAGCGGTTACGAAACCGCCAAAGGAAACTGCCGTTGTTCCCCTATTCTTCTCGGGTTCAATTCGGCGGTTATGATCGGTGGCCTGGCCACCGATTGAAACCGCCGATTGATGCATTTCAGGGGCATACTTGTCTTTTCACATGCTCTGTTTTTGATGTCTATAAATATCTTACTTTCTCATTCTCTGAATCATGTTCTTTAACTCTCAGAACCCTAAACTTCAAAGAGAGACATTTGAGATAAAATCAAATCAAGAACACATTTTTAACACTCAAAAACCATTCTCATATGCATCAAATTATCATCTAGCATTTTCTAGCATAGTTAGGATGCTTGCTTGTATGAGTTTTGGTCAATACATATTCTTTGGTAAGTTCTTCACTATTATCATATATAATTAGTGTTTTATTTATTATTGACATTTCTTATATTATTTGTATGTTCTGAGAATATATTTTAGATATAAAATAGAAATTGTTGTGTTGACATGATTGAGTGTTGTATTTTGATAGCTATCTAGGTTTTTATAATCTATGTTTAGCTAAGCTATTTGACATGTCATCTAGCTTTTAATATCTAGGATTGAATTAATTGCAAAATCATCATCCTAGATAAGCATATAAGGTTACCTAGCTCTAATTGCATTTTTGGATATTTTATATATTCACTTAGGTTGTATTATCTCTTTTTAGAGAATTAAGTCTTGTGTTGCCATCGGGATTAGGTAGCTTAAATCACAAGCAATTGGACTAGGTCCACTTATACCGGAATTAGGTAGTTGTGATGATTATTGATCGGGATTAGATCATTAAACCGGGATTAGGTTGTAATCATTTCAATTAGTGGATTCGAGGTTCGTGTCTGGCGCACATAATATCCCGTGGTTTCCACGTAAATATCAAGTGTTATTTACATTCCGCACCATATTACACTTGTTATATTTTTGTGACTAGTTAGGGGCATATTCATAAAATTGACATACATGCGAAAATTGGGTAATAACGATTAAAATATATTCACCCCCCCCCCCCCCCCCCCCCCCCCCCCCCCCCCCCCCCCCCGCCCCCTCTAGATTATATATTTAACACACTGTGCGAACTTTCAAACTGCTCAGCAACTGAAATGAGGCTCTGGACTACACTCGGACGAACCGAAACCTAGGAGGTTTACTTGGGCGTTGAGGGGCCCAGTACAAAAGTGAGAAGCCTCTTACATGATGCTGGTCTAGAGGTTTGCTGGGCGTTAAGAAGTACTCAGCAGCTGAAATGAGGCTCTAGACTCCACTCGGACGAATCGGAACCTAGGAGGCTCACTTGGGCGTTGAGGGGCCCGGTACAAAATTGAGGAGCCTCCTACATGATGCTGGTCCAAAGGCTTGCTAAACTCAGACGAACCGGAACCTAGGAGGCTCACTTGGGCGTTGAGGGGCCCGGTACAAAAGTGAGGAGCCTCCTACATGATGTTGGTCCAGAGGCTTGCTAAGGAATCAAAAAGTGCTCAGCAACTGAAATGAGGCTCTGGACTCCACTCGGACGAACCGGAACCTAGGAGGCTTACTTGGGCGTTGAGGGGCCTAGTACAAAAGTGAGGAGCCTCCTATATGATGCTGGTCCAGAGGCTTGCTAAGGCATGAAAAAGTACTCAGCAACTAAAATGAGGCTTTGGACTCCACTCGGACGAACCGGAACCTAGGAGACTCACTTGGGCGTTGAGGAGGCCGTTACAAAAGTAAGGAGCCTCCTACATGATGCTGGTCCAGAGGCTTGCTAGGGCATCAAGAAGTATTCAGCAACTGAAATCAGGCTCTGGACTCCACTCGGACGAATCGGAACCTAGGAGGCTCACTTGGGCGTTGAGGGGCCCGGTACAAAACTAAGGAGCCTCCTACATGATGCCGGTCTAGAGGCTTGCTAGGGTATCAAGAAGTACTCAACAGCTGAAATGAGGCTCTGGACTCCACTTGGACGAATTGGAACCTAGGAGGCTCACTTGGGCGTTGAGGAGCCCGGTACAAAAGTGAGGAGCCTCCTATATGATACTGGTCCAGAGGCTTGCTAAGGCATCAAAGAGTACCCAGCAGCTGAAATGAGGTTCTGGACCCTGCTAAAAAGAATCGGAACGATAGTGACTCACCTGGCGTTGTTAGGCCCGATACAAAGGGTGAGGAGCCACTGGTCATGCTACTCCTAGTGATCACATAGGAAGCCCACAATGCTTTATTTCCAAAATCCCTCGTACAAATTCTGGGCTGACCTTTAGGTAGTAAAATTGTCATAACTCATTCTAGAAAACTCGAAATCATGAACCGTAAAGTTCTACGGAAAGCTAACTTCCATACCTTTCCAACCATATAAGACTTGAAATCCAGTTCCTTATGCAATGATACAATTTAATTCTTGAAGTTGACCCATCAGCAGCAGATATTCTGGGCTGACCTTTTGGTAGTACAATGGTCATAACTCATTCTAGAAAACTCAAAATTATGAACTATAAAATTCTACAGAAAGATAACTTCAGTACCTTTCCAACCATATAAAACTCAAAACCCAATTCTTTGTGAGATGATACAATTTAATTCTTGAAGTTGACCCATCAATAGCATAAATTCTGGGCTGACCTTTAGGTAGTACAATTGTCATAACTCATTTTAGAAAATTCAAAATCGTAAACCGTAACATTTTGCGGAAACCTAACTTCCATACCTTTCCAACCATATAAGACTCAAAACCCAGTTCCTTCTGAGATGATACAGTTTAAATTTTGAAGTTGACCCATCAGTAGATGCTACATTCTCAAGCTTGGTCGAAAATCTTCTAAATTGCTTCCAATTATCTCCTAGGACTTGAATAGCTGAGAACTATGAGCTTTTGAAGAGTGGATCCGATGTCATGAGGGGATCCATATGTATAAGTGCAACTCTAGTAGAGATGCTGGATAGGAGATCTACCAGTACCGGAGCAAATCTTCTATAAGAAAGCAGGAGAGGTACAACTCTACTGCGTAGGAGCTCTAGGAGCACCGGGATGGATCTGCTGGATAGGAGATCTACCGGTAGCAGAGTGACTGTAAATGAGCTCTACAAGTATATGAGCAGACTAACTACATCGGGGCAGCATAAGATACCGGCTACGCTAGGAGTCCCATACATCATATTTGCTCCACAACAAACAAAAGTCATCAAATGACAAAGTGAGCACCATTCGTGTTGCACATGTAGTACATACAAATATGGAGAAAGTATATAACACATGAATAACATGTCATAAATAATGAATCTATCACCTCAATAGTAGAAGGTTGAACTTGCATGGCAATAAATTACTTAGATCTCATGGATCTACATGATGATGCACTCCACATGTTCAACATATTTAAGTAGCAACATATATAAGGCGAAATATCAACCGACTATAATAGGCATTGATTTAGTTCACAGGATTCATGCAACTTTTTTTATAAAATCACACTAGTAATAAAGGAACTAATAGGGTGAAATAAAGTTTCATGGCATCATGACATCATGGAATAAGCATGCAGTGAACATAGCAGGGGGATGCATTAAATCATGTGTAGTTTTAATATGTAAGAGGTAAGGAAACGTACGCTCATGTAGAGACAAGGAAGCCATGTTGGTCAAGTGATCTTCCCACAGACGGTGCCAAAGTGTTAACCAAAAATTCACTCTGGGTGATGAATTTCAATTAACACCCTCAAACTGCTACCCAGTAGGCTGCAGCAGGGTAGGTACCTGTAGGTACCATGGTTTTGTACGAGTAAAATATCTAGAGTAAGGTACAATAAGTAGGAGAAAAAATCACCCCGCTCGTCGGGGCTTCATTGCGGCATGTCATGCGAATAGGCGGATAAGAGAGCTTAGACCAGCGGGGTAGGAATCGAACTCACATACATGCATAATAAAAGAGATAGAAAGGAGAATAACAATTCTTTTGGTAGAAGGTGGACTGGCCTAGGGGGAAAAAGCATCACGTATGATCATATGTTGAAAAACCCCTAGGTAGTATCCAGTGGAGAGAGATCCTTTATATATTTATCAATAAGGCGTGCTCCGGGCAGCTTACACAAGTAGGAGAATAATATAACATAAGTGCTCCAGAGAGCTTACAATCATAGGCGGGCATAAGCCCTTTTCTGAAATCAATCTCAAATAAGAAGAAGCAGAAGCCGAAGCCCCTTTTCAATAGAGAGTTTTGTCATATTTATAGGTTCTAATTCTTGTTGCCCATTCCATCAATTTAGTTAATCAATCCACAATTATAGGAACACTGATTTGGCATTGATTGAGTTGAATATTCTCTCATTAATGGCGTTGTGAATGGCCATTAAAGAGTTGACTATCTTCATTAATACGGTTGATCATCTCCATTAATTGGGTTAACTATCTCCATTAATGGCGTTGTGAATAGCTGGAGAGGTCAACCTTCCATGTATTTGAATGCTGGCGCAAACTGTCCTTCTTATAGCATGGTTCTGGTCTTCCTTGGTAATTTGGCAGATGGTGTACTAAGACCTCTCTTGTTGACGCCTTCTATGCTAGGTGGTTGGGAGGTGCTTGAAGGACCGGTCCGAGTGCGGGGTACCATGCTAGGTGGTTGGGAGGTGCTTGAAGGACCGGTCCGAGTGCGGGGTACGGGGTACGGGGTACGGGGTACTAGGCACGGGGTACTGGGTACTAGGCGCGGGGTACCGAGTACTAGGCACAGGGTACCGGGTACCAGGCGCGGGGTACCGGGTACCAGGCACGGGGTACGGGGTACCAGACACGGGGTACGGGGTACCAGGCATGGGGTACAGGGTACCAGGCGCGGTAGCAGGATCCTCAAGACCCTAGGTTCATTCTTTCAACAATCAAATGACCTTGGCATGGATGAAAAATTCTTCTTTGGACCTCTGCCAAAAAAGGCGGTTAACAGTTATTAATCAAGGTTACATGCTACTCATTCGTCAATCAACAACATGCATCCATTCAATTTAACTCAATTCAACATTTAATAGCTAAAGATGGATATAATAAAAGTAAGATCAATCAATTACAATATAAAGTCTTATGAAAATCAATCCTTAAACATAGAGAGTATTTTACACATACATGTTACATGAATCACAAATAATGGAAAAGAAGTAAGAGATAGGAAGTAACCACAAGATGGTAAGCTTCTTGTCTTCAATGAAGCTCCAATTCTACTTCTTTCAAGCTATGAAGTTCACATGCAACAAGTAGTGAGTTTCTAAGTTATCTAGGCTATTCTAGGTTATTGTAAGCTAATTTATGATATTTGGTCTAAGTTTGGATATTAGAGAGAGTGTTTTAGGTTACAAAAGGTTGTATATATAAAGGGAACTATTTTGGGCAAGCTTGGGACGAAATATCCTCAAGGTCGGTTGTCCTCGCGGGTTCAGGACCCTTGTTTTTACGGGTTCATTCCCGCCATCAGAACTTGCCATGCATTTTGGTGCTTTTCCCGTGAACTTAGACCTTCTGGTTCACTGGAATGGTCCCGCGGCATGAACTTCCGGACTTCTCGTGAGTTTAGACGTTTGGATTGCGGGAAAGAAGCCGTTGAACCAAGCTTGCAAGCTTGGATTTCCATGGAGGTTGAAGGACAAACTTGTGCATGGAGGCTTGAAAGTGGGTCCATCGTGACCGGAAGGAGACCGGCTACCAATCTGGGCAGAGATTGGCTGGAAAAATCATCAGAAACGGGTTGAAAAAGTCCAGGTTATCGTCAGGTTACGTCGGGTCTGAACCAGGTCGGGTCCTGGTCAAGCGGGTCGTGTTCGACCCGGCTGAGGGTTGAAGAAGGGGTGACGTCAATGTTGCGTCATGTTGACGCGCACGACACCCAAAACGGCGTCTTTTTGCTTGCTGACGTGGCGCTGATGCCTGCCTTGGCTAGCGAATTACATTCTGTACCCCTGATCTTCTCCTTATTCACAGAATCTTCAATCTTTTCCCGAATATTTCACTTTTGCCCCTTATTTCTCCGCAATTACACAATTGCCTTTGAATTTCCCTAATTACCTGAAACACTTACTTACACCCTATTAAATACACAAAAATGCTCGGAAACGAATACAAAAGATAGGAAAAGGGAGCGCTAAATGAGAACATTTATAGCGCGATCAAACCCCCAAACCTAACTTTTGCTCGTCCTCGAGCAAAACAAAACAAAACAAAACAAAAGCTAACAAATAACAACTACTAAAGCGTAATAAAATATAAACTACTTAGTCCACTGTCGTGGGAGAAACAATGGCACTTAGCACGTGCCACAAGCCTTTTAAACCTCTAGGTGCCCCTAGTAGGAGGAGTGAAGTCTCCTGAGGATTTACCAGATACGATACCCATAAATGCAACTCTGAATTTCAACAAAGAGATACAACAATATACATGCAAACAAAAACTTCATGCAAGCCAAGCATCTTAAATTAAGACTAGTAAAATTTCATTAAAACAACACACAATGCCAGTTTGCTAACACTCGGGATGTCTTTGGTCTATGAATCAATTAACTAATTGCCTAGGGGTGAATTCGCCTTGACTTCTATAACTCACGGATTCAACTCTTTCTTCTCTCAGAGTCTTAGGCAATCTCTCATCAACCACATGTGTTCTTGGAAGTTATGTACATAAAATTCGAATTCAACGCATGTGAATATATAAAACAATGCACTTTATAGTGAATGATCTCATGAATGAATTGATGCACCAAGAACATGGAGAGAACATGTTTTGACTCGTATTCCCAAGCTAGATTTCTAAAAGATCAGCTAGGGCTTCCCTTTGGTTAAAATAGGGCCATGGGTGATTTTTGATGAGTGGAATGAATTTAAAGGAAATCTCAAATGTTGATCAATTTAACGATGATATTCTACTAGCTCATTATTCATATGTCTACTAGCGTCTAGTCTAAGATTAACATTTTGATGATTGTGCTAATTGGTACTTTATTCAAGTATTTAATCAATTAGGTACTATGGCTTTAAGCATTTTTATTTTGAACACTTTTACAGTTTAGCCTCTATATTGCACATTATCTATCATCGCCTGAGTACACGCTATTTACAGATTGAGCTAATCAATTGCATTTATAACTTATGCAAAACTATGATCAACAACTAAAGATTTCATGTGAATGATGTGTATGGATATATGTGGTGATGAAATGAATGGTTTGTGTTTGGCCTCAAATTTGGCAATTAGAGCACACATTCATAAGGACAGTGTTTTGGTAATGGAGTTAAGCGCATACATGCCTAGAATCATATTTGCCAGACTTTCTAACAAGGGAATACAAGTCGTACAAGCAGTCCACAATTTTCATGTTCATGGCAATCAATACTAAATGCTTTGTGAATGAGATCTCAATGCAATCCTAGTTTTGAAAAGTGCTTTTTAAGAATTGAATAGAATACCCTCTCAAATAATTGTTAAGGCTCAATGTCTTACACGGGTAATCTCCACAATTCTCCTATGAACAACAAGTCTAAGATTCATTTACCTCAACATCCAGGTATTGGCATTGAACAAGCATATTTATAGTAGTGCAACAACTTAGATGGCATACCTACTAGTCATAACTTAGATTTCAAAGCAAGTATGACATGTTCCTATTGATATACACAAGTAGACAACCCAAAACACAAAATTTTGACAAAATTTTTCAAAGATTTGAAAATTTTTCCTAAACACATATATCTAAAATAACTATCTAAAAATAACACTAAAAATAACACGACAAAAATTGTTCCCACACTCCCAAATCTAAACCAAACATTGTCCCCAATGTTGAAAAATTTGAAGAATATGGACAATGAGTTCATGAGTTGGAAATCCGGGCACAAAACATAATAATACATATGTACAACTAAACACAATTAAAAACAAAAATAACAAAAAATACAATGTGAAGAAGCTTCTAAAAATAGAGGAAAACATTTCAAGAAAAACTGTCAACTTTTGAATTCAAACAACGTCTGCTTTTCAATGCATATTTTCAAAGATACTCCATACAACTTGCTAAAATTTTGACACAAGAATATAGACATGCAATTGAACACTTTTCATGTAGAAAAAATTTTAAAATTCAAATCGGAAAAATGTACAAACAGACATTGAAAACAGGTCACATGCAGAATTTTGAAAACAGGGCACGTTCATGACCTTTGGTCGAAGAAATACTCATAACTTTTAAACTGCGACCCAGAACTTTATGTTCTTTATACCGTTGGAACCGTATCGAAAAAAAAATGAATGTAAAATGGCGGAAAAATTTATTTCTTCACCGATTAGTACAGTTTTCAAGAAACATTTCGCCTCAAAAATTCAAAACAGAGCATCTTCACAAGGTTTGAAATAAAACTCAAAAACAAAACAAAAATACAACAATAACACATGTATATACAATCCTAATATCTACAACTAACATGTAAACATATATACAATCCTAAGTATCCACCACTAATCATATCACAACAACCAATCTTAGTCACTAGGCAAAAACAATCAAGTCACACTCTTAAGCTAAGCAAAACATATCAACTTGAAGTAAAAGCTTAAGAGTCGAAGATTGGACCTAAGATTTTGCATTCGTAGGATGGTATGGCTTTGTGGTTTGGTGTGTTCCCGCGGACTTGAAGTTGCGGAGGTGCATGATTCTAGCGGGCTCTTTCCTTGGTCCCGCGGGTATGTTCTCGCGGACATGAAGTCGCAGGAATTCCTCCGGAGAATGCTGTGGCTTTGTGTCTTCTGGCCAGCAGGCTTTTTCCAGCTGGTATGAAATCGTGATGAATTTTGGAGCTTTCTCGCGAGTTCATGCATGCAAACGTGCGGGTTCTTTCCAGCGCACATGCCTCGCGCAAGACCGCGCGGTTTTGTTGAGTGGGCATATTCCTGCTGAATTATCCCGCGGTAGGCATTCCTAGCCTAATAGCTCCTCTTGATTCCGTGGCTTGCACACACAAAATTCACACCAAAAACACCACAAGCATATGCTATACAAGTATATTAGTTAGGAGTCTAAACCCCAAAACCTATCCATTTACAAGCATCTCATATTGATAAGTGGATAATTAAGAGACTCAAGACTCTAAAAACAACACTAATCCTAAAAATAATAAAAGACCTAAAAATGAGCTTCCTCTAGAAGCTATAGCACATTAACATGCTAGCATACTTCAAAAATGTTCATATGTGTAATGAAACATGTAATTCACTCGAAAAGTGATCATGCAATTTATGGAAGTTCGAAGGCATTTTTAATCTATCATGATTTTCACTGTGGTTTTTCACTACCAACACCTTACCACTAGGTGTGTCATTCCTTGCAGTGAAAGGCAACTCTTTGGATTGGTCTGGTTTGTCCTTATGGATCCAAACCTTCCTAACCTTTCTAATTTTTTTCCTAAGCATGCTTTCTCTACGTTGCAATATTCATCATATTTAGCACATTGTGCCTTTTTGTGACCCTTAATATAGCAAAAATAGCATGTAGGAGCAAAGTAAGAAAGACTACCTTTGTTGTCTTCCTCCGTTGCTTTGACTTGCTTGTGGGCAACCTTCGGAAGGCTTGCTCCACTTTGGGTAGTGCGGGGTTTCTTTGTTGATCTTCGCTTGGCCCCCTCCTTTTTCAAAGCCTTGATTGGAAGTTTGGCTTTGTCCAACTCCATGATGTAGTCACATATCATGACTTGTGCTACCTTCAAGGCATGGTCTTTCTTGATGAGTTGCTCACTCATAGCCTCCAATGCCTTGTCCTTCCTTTCGACTTCCATTTGCATCATTCTCGCTTTCCCAGTGAATTCTTGTTCTTGTTCTTCCACCAATATTGAGAGCTCTTATGCTTTCTTCTTTTCTGAGTCTCTCTCATTCTCAAGCATATCGGCCTTAAGTATGTAGTCTACATTAAGACTTATCAACTCCGCTATCTCCTTGACCAAGTCCACTTCTTTTCCCTCCTTTTCTAGCCTTAGCTCTTCTTCGAACTTAAGTAAAACTTCACCAAGGTTGCCATCCGAGCTATCTAAGGACTCAACCAGTTGAGTCGCCTCTTTCCTTCCCTTTTCTTGCCTTAGCTCCTCTTCAATTCTTAGCTCTTCTTCAACAGTGAGACAAGAGAAAAGGTTGGTTGCCTTGTGGAGTTGTTATGGCTCTTCCTTGGCTTGTTCTTGGGAGCCCTTCACACATTGTTCCAACCGACTTCTACACCTTTCTGTGCATCCTTCTATGTTAAGTAGCCGTTGGTCAACTGTATGTTGGTATGCTTCTTCATCAAAGTTTCCCCATTAGTGGTTCCATTCTTGATCATTGCCTACTTGAGTGTTGTAGTGTTTGTACGGATACATGGATGGTACTTCTTCTTCCCCCGGCCATTGCTCTCCCTGCTGACTAAAGTCCGTGTGTCCATTCCACCCAAAAGGTGGATAAACCGTAGCCCGTGGCTGCCTAAAGTGAGAATTGAAAGTCTCCACTTCCCTATTCAAGTCGGCCATTTGAGTGATCAAAGCCGAATTACTACCTTTCATGTTGATCTAAAATCTGAAACAACCAAACAACACACGATCAAATTGAACAAGAAAGATTATGAACAATAAAAATAAAAATAACAAATAACAAAAATGAATAAAAATGACTAAAACAAAGATTAGACCTACAAAACGTATGCTATACCTCCTCGGTAGCGGCGCCAAAAACTTGACACGCACGGGACAGTTCTACAAACTGTGGTAAATGATAAGACGTGCGAGTATTTTTACCCTTCGCAAGTATACGAATTGTTTGACGCGTATAGCAGATACAAGTAAGGGTATTGTTCCCACGAGGAGGTATGGTACACTTAAGTTGGTTCTACGTCTTATGTTATAGACAAACTATTTACACTAATTACAAGCAAGAAAAGTAAAGCATGGGCGGTCGCAAGCAATTATCTAAACTAAGATGGCTAAGATGGCTAAGATGGAGAATTAAAGCTATGCGTATCCTACGCCAAGGATACGCAATCTCTATACTACAACTACAACTAAAGAGGTGTGAACACAAGGCAAATATAATTAATCTAAACTAACTAGATGGCAATAAAGCAAATAAGTAAATTAACCACTAAATCACTAGGATTAAATTACACTAAGATCTTATTTAATCAACTACAACTAAGTTACACTAACTTAACTACAACTAACTAAACTAACTAATTCTTGCAAGGTTATGAAAGAGCAAGGATAAATGAAGAGGGATATTATCAATTGATCACAATTGAGTACACTAGTTCTATGGCATAGGTAATTCAACAACTACCACTCCAAATATTATCAACTAATGATCTTAGAATGACAATAATAGAGGGATTACACCTAGAACATAAGAATTAGTCAATAAGCATTGATCATGTACTTACTAATTAAGTCTTCTCCAATATAGCTAATCAAATGTTATTAATCAAGGTTACATGCTACTAATTCGTCAATCAACAACATGCATCCATTCAATTTAACTCAATTCAACATTTAATAGCTAAAGATGGATATAATAAAAGTAAGATCAATCAATTACAATATAAAGTCTTATGAAAATCAATCCCTCAACATAGAGAGTATTTTACACATACATGTTACATGAATCACAAATAATGGAAAAGAAGTAACCACAAGATGGTAAGCTTCTTGTCTTCAATGAAGCTCCAATTCTACTTCTTCCAAGCTATGAAGTTCACATGCAACAAGTAGTGAGTTTCTAAGTTATCTAGGCTATTCTAGGTTATTGTAAGCTAATTTATGATATTTGGTCTAAGTTTGGAAATTAGAGAGAGTGTTTTAGGTTACAAAAGGTTGTATATATATAGGGAACTATTTTGGGCATGCTTGGGATGAAATATCCTTAAGGTCGGTCGGTCGGTCGGTCGGTCGTCCTCGCGGGTTCAGGACCCCTATTTTCACGAGTTCATTCTCGCCGTCGGAACTCGCTGTGCATTTTGGTGCTTTTCCCGCGAGCTTGGACCTTCTGGTTCACTGGAATGTTCCCGTGGCATTAACTTGTGGACTTCTCGCGAGTTTGGATGTCTGGATTGCGGGAAAGAAGCCGCTGAACCAAGCTTGAAAGCTTGCATTTCCATGGAGGTTGAAGGACTTGGAAGAGAGGACAAACTTGTGCATGGAGGCTTGAAAGTGGGTCCATCGTGACCGGAAGGAGACTGGCTGCCAATTTGGGAGGAGGTTGGTCAGAAAAAGCACCGAAAACGGGTCAAAAATGTCCAGGTTATCGTCGGGTTATGTCGAGACCGAACCGGGTCGGGTCGGGTCGGGTCGGGTCCGGGTCAAGCAGGTCATGTTTGACCCGGCTGAAGGTTGAAGAAGGGGTGACGTCAGCGTTGCATCATGCTGAAGCGCGCGACCCCAAAAACGGCATCATTCTGCTTACTGACGTGGCACTGATGCCTGCCTTAGCTGGCGAATTACATTCTGTACCCCTAATCTTCTCCTTATTCACAGAATCTTCAATCATTTCCCGAATATTTCACTTTTGCCCCTGATTTCTCCACAATTACACAATTGCCTCTGAATTTTCCTAATTACCTGAAACACTTATTTGCACCCTATTAAATACACAAAAATGCTCGGAAATGAATATAAAAGATAGGAAAAGGGAGCGCTAAATGAGAACATTTACAGCGCGATCATTCTTCCTCGTCAATGAGCTCGATTGGGTTATCGATTTTGTTGTGGAACCCCGACCTGATTCTGGGTTTTCTAGTAGAACAGTGACATCGAGCCGAGATGGAGCTTCTAGCAGTATCACCTTCTTATCGGCTCCTCTTCATCCCTTTCGTCGATTGGGAACTCTTACCTGAATCGACTTTCTCCATATCCAAGAGGGCATCGAGGCTATTGGAGGGGTTTGAAGAAGTCGGATGAGGATCTTGTGAAGCGGGAGGAAGGTTTGGTGAGGACGTCATAGCAAAAGATGGAAGAAGAAGAAGGAAATTTAGGATGATAGAATAAGAAGAAGAAAGCCTAGGAGATTGCTGGAAATAAGAGAAAGTTTAGAGAGAGAAAGCTAAGTTTTTATGTTTGAGATTTGAAATAAGCATGAGAAGAAGGAAGAAGGAAGAAGGATGGGTCATTTATAGAATAAGGTAGGTGGTTATCGGAATAGGAAAGGAAACAATAATTAATTACCGGAGACGTGCAAGAGGCGGTTTCAAGAAAATCACTCCAAAAACAGCCCATTCAAACAAGCGGACCATTCAGGGCTTGACACGTGGACTGCTCATTTATTATGAGCGTGCTGAAGAAGGATATGCGTGCCAAAAGTGGACTTCCTCCAAGACAATGGAAACCAACTGGATAAGATAAGGAAAATCCTTCATGTATCCTGGTGTCCTGACTCCAACCCCTAGCAAGATACCGATGTTCAAGTCAGGGGGGGACTTCTGTTAACCGCTAAAAATGGTAGAGGTCCAAAGAAGAATTTTTCATCCACCCTGGAGAATATTAGAGGTAGAAAGGTATCATAGAAAATCATCTTGGTACCTCGCCACTAAAGTATCCGGGTACGCCTTATATCAATCCAGATCAAGATCAAGGACTCCTAGACTCCAAGGTACCAGGAAACATAGAAGCCAAGTTCCTAAGGACTCCATTACTACAGAATCCTAGTACGCCGCTATCACAACAACCCTGTATCTCGATACCCCGATACTCTTGTACCATGATCCAGTAAGAGGAAGGTCACCCATGTATGCCCATCCCTCCTAGAGCTAGCCAACCAAGCAGCAAGTAGTAGATCAGTGGACTACCAAGTATTGAGGTCAAAGCAGGCACGCCAAGATCAAGCTATAAAGAAAGACAGTGTGATGACATCGTTTTAATAACAAGGAAGTTGATTCTTTCCTGCCACTCAAGAGCTCTATTTGAGAGACAAGTCAACTCTATCAAATTCCGCCAAATAAGGGATCGCTTGATTCCTAGAATCAATCCTACGATCTTTTCGCCAATCGCCATGGAACGTCTCAAAAATCTCTAGGTCACTAAACCGAATTTAGAGGAGTGCTCAGCAAGCATTGGGACTATATATACAACATTCTATCATACAAAAAAGGGACCGCAATTTCGAGTCATGAACCCTACTTTACATATTTCCACTTATCGACATGCACGAGAGTTCCATCGCCAACACTAACTGAGCTTTAACCCTATCACCATAGCCATATAAAATCTCCATTGTACTTTCATTATATGTTTACTATCAATAAAAAATAGTTATATGTGATCCTATTGCTACGTTAATTTTGATTCACCATTATCATCGTTTTTAACTTGCTTTACTGAGAATCTATAGGTATCGAACTACTTGATATCTCTTCGAATGAGATCTACCCCGATTTCAGTCACTAGAGTTGTTAATTGGAAAATCACCTCAAGTGACAATTTTCGGTTAACAGTTTCATTCTTCCCTCAGTTTTTAGTTGTGTTTCTACCATGGAGAGACTGCTAGTCACAGTTTTTATGGGTGTCCCTTTGCTCATGCTGTATGGAATTGGCTTGCAACTATTTTTCACACTTCTCTTCCTTTATCAAGCTCTCTTTCTGATTTATGGAATGTGATTATTTCTAAAATCTTTTCGCCTCAATTTTATAACATGTGGATTTCAGCTTCTTTTCAAGCCATCTACCACATCTGGAAAGTAAGGAATGATCAACGTTTCAACAACAAAACTACTTCACTGGTTCGCTTTTTTTCTTCTTGCAAAGCAAAAATTCAATTATATTGTGCTCTCTGCCCTGGTTATGTCACTTTCTCAGATGGTCCGATTCTTAATCTGCTTGGTGTGCATCCTCAACTTCGAAAATCTCCCCAGATTGTCTCTTGTTATTGGGTTCCTCCTCTTGCCCCTTGGATAAAAGTGAACGCAAATGACTCCTCCAAAGGTAATCCAGGCTAGGGGTTCTTGCTCCGGTGTTTATAGAGATTTTTCTGCTAAATTTATTGGTGCTTTTGGTGCTCCGTTGGGAATTTGTGACTCTTTCTTTGCGGAGATGAAGGTTTCACTTCTTGCAATTAATTTTTCTTTTCGACATGGGTGGAGATGGCTCTGGCTAGAAACAGATTCTTGGGTAGTTTATTCTTGTCTCTCTAATTCAAAATATTCTCCTCCTTGGCAGCTCAGAAACCAATGGCTTCAATGCAAAGATTGGATTAAGAGTATGAATTTTGTTGTTACTCACACTTTTGGAGGGAAATGTCGTTGCAAATAGTCTTGCGAACACGGAATTACATAGTGCAAATATTATTTGGTGGAATAGTCCTCCCAGTTGTATTCAAAAGCAATTACTCCTTGATTTGTGGGGAGTTCCAGCTTTCAGATTTTGTTAATCTCTCTCTTCTTTTTCCTTAATAAAATTTTCATTTAAAAAAAAAAAAAAAAAAAAAAAACGGATCATATCATGTTATAATAGATAAAGCTAAAATCAATCCATTATTTTACCATCTTAATAAACCATTAATAGCCCAACCCTACAAGCCATTATAACTATTTTGTTGAGTGCAATTTTATTATGTCTAGGTTCCATGAACCTTCAAAATTGGACAAAAATTAGAATGCAACATGCATCCCCTTCAAAGTCGGCAATCAAAGCATGAATAATATGAAGATAGAGTTGAGTGCTCCACATGCAAATATGCAATGGCCCACATTCAGCAACTATATGTATAGAGCAAGGCTTGACAAATCACAATTCGGCCGCCGGACTAGTTAGTGTATGTGTGTGGTGGTGGTTAGTCAGCCTCCGCTATTTAAAATCCCCCATATATATATTTCTCACATCAGATATTAATCAAAGTTTATATCTATATTTATATATATACACGTAGTGGAAGCATCCTCAGCTTCCATTTTAATGTTATGCCCTTTTCACTACACAAACATTTTTATACTTTGTTTTATTTGCTGTTTGTGTCTTTTCATTCTTACGCACATGCATTTCGATGGTTTGTTGTAACAAGTTTGTTTAATTTCAATCTCTAATTGGCACATATACAACTTGGTTTCCTGGCCGAAATATGTTTGTAATAATCGATTTTAAGCTTTCCTGATGAAATATGTCAAGTAATAGGGGTAGATTTTAATCTCTTGGCGTGGCACACTGGCACCTATACAACTTGGTTTCCCTGAACATGTTTTATATGAATCCATTTTAAGAGTTCTTGAAATACTTAGGGGTTGTTTGTTTAAATATCATTTCTTGTGGCTATTAGTTGATTCAGTTAGCAAAGTCTTTTAAATTTGTATAATTAAGCACACCCATGTCATGGGTTTTTACTTTAATTTCAAAATTGTGAAACTATTGTTCGATTTTAATGAAATCTTATCTATATCTATATCTATAGAATATATAAAAGCTGACCCTCACTGTGCCACATGTCGTCTTGAGGGAGCTTTAGATTTAAAAGCATTAATTTCAATTTATATTTAAACTATTTTTGACAGCCGTCTTCGGCGATCTGTTCGACAACCTCCGGTCGTCCATCCGGCCACTTCTGATAATAATGACAATTGAACTTAAGACCTCAAGTCAAAAATTGTAAATCTTTACAACTTGACTACAAGACTTGATGTGTTAACAATTGAACAATATTTATATATAACCTATATGAGTTGTTACAAAAAAAAAAAAAAAAAAAAAAAAAAAAAAAAAAAAAAAAAAATTGTTAGATAAATTAAAATTTATTTAACTAATCAAAATTATAATTTCTACGACAGACATATATTAAAAAATATTCATTCAAACTTTTAATAAAATTATATTTTTTAAAACATATATAGTCAAGTTATTGGTCAATACTCTATGTTCACGTTTAGTTACATGTTGAAATGATAATCGGAATAGTAATGGGAATGAGAATGAGAATGAGAATGGAAATTAAAGGAAAAATAAGTTTTTTGTTTGGTTGGAACTTTAGAATTAGTCTCTGAATCAGTATTATTTTGTTTGGTTAACAACGGAATGGAATGAATTTAATTGTAATTTGACCAAAAATACCCTTAATTATAAAACATTCATAATAACATGATATATTATAGATAATAATAATAAAATATAAAAGTAAATTATATATATATTATTTAATATAATAATATATTATATATATAATATATAATATATAATACTTATATATTATATATAATACATATAATTATATATATATAATGTAATATATAAATATAAATACATATAATATATAATATATATAATTTATAATATATATATATTGTATTATATATTATATAATACATATAATAATATATATATATATATATGTAATATATATTACATATAATAATAATATACATATTATATTATATAATATATATAATAATATATTTATATAATATAAATATATAATTTATATTATTTAATATATTAATATATGTTAACCGCCAAAAAGGGCAGGGGTTCAAGAAGAATTTTACATCCACACGTGGGAATATTTTAGGTAGAAAAACATCATAGAAGAGCCTCCTGGTACCCCGCCACTAAAGTGACCGGGTATGCCTTCTACCAATCCAGATCAAAATCAAGGGCTCCTAGACTCTCAAGTACCAGGAAACACAGAAGTCAAGTTCCTAAGGACTCCACCACTACAAAATCCTAGTATCCCACTACCACACCAACTCGGTATCACGAAACCCTGATACTCTTATACCATGATCTAGTAGGAGGAAGGATGCCTACGTACCCCGATCCCTCCTAGAGCTGGCCAACCAAGTAGTAAGAGTATCAGATTAATAAGCTATCAAGGTAAGATCAGGTATGGCAAAATCATGCTACGAAGGACAGTGAGACGTCGATGTTTTAATAATAAGGAAACTGACTCATTCCCGCCACTTAAGAGTTCTATCTAAAAGCAAAGTCAACTCTATCAAATTCCGCCAAAAAAGGGATCACTTGATTCCTTGAATCAATCCTACGATCTTTTTACCAATCGCCATGGAACGTCCTCAAAATCACTAGGTCACAAGACTGAATTTAGAGGAGTGCTCAGCAAGCAATGGGACGTATATATACAACATGTTACCATACAGAAAATGAACCGCAACTTAAGTCCAAAACCCTACAGTATTATTTCCACTTATCGACATGTATGAGATCTCCACCGCCATCGCCATCACCATCGCCCACTAAGTTTTAGCATTTTCTACCATAACGACTTAAAGTCTCCATTGTATTTCCATTACATGTTTATAATCAATAAAAATGAGTTATATATGATCTTACTGATATGATATTCTGATTCATTGCCATTGTATTTAATTTGTTTTATCGAGTGTTCATAGGTATCGAACTACGTAATACCCCTCCAACCGTGATCTACCTCGATTACGGTCTTAGGAATTGTTAATTGAAAATTCACCCCAGTGAAAATTTTTGGTTAACAATAGATAATATATATAATAATATAATATATATATATATATATATTACATATAATACATATAATAGTATATTATATAATATAATATATATAATATTAATATATATTTATATAATATAATATATAATATACATATTATATATAATATATATTATATAATATAATATATGTATATATTATATAATATATGTAATAATAGTATAATATATATAAACATGTATAATATAATATATTTATATATTGTATTATTATATATAATATATATTTTATATATTATATTATTATATATATAATAATATATAATATATTATAATACTATAATATATAATAATAATATATATAATATATATAATAATTGAAACAAATTAACGGCGTGTTCAATATATAATCTAGAGGGGGGTGAATAGATTTTAACCCTTATTACCAATTTTCGCAATTAGTCAATTTACGAACATATCTATATCTAGTCAATACAATATATCAAGTGTAATATGTGCGAAATTATAAATGACACTTGATATTTACGTGGAAACCCTCAATAGGGAAAAACCACGTGCTAGTAAGTGTGCCACACTCGAACCTCGAATCCACTAATTGTGATAACGTTTACATCATAAGTTGATCTCAACCATGCTCGGACTATAACCCGCTACCACTACCCGCTGACATGTAAAAGTGGACCTAGTCCAATTGCTCATGTGACCACCTAATCTCGATGTACGACCTAATCCCGGTCATCACACAAGACTTACTTCTCCGAAGAGATCAAACCCTAAATGAATATGCAATGATATTCAAATATGGAATGATATTCAAATATGCAAATAATGCTAAGGTACACTAAATGCTTATCTAGGATTATATGTGTTAGGATTATGCTCAATAACAAGAGTGTAATGTTGTAATTAACAATCTTTTTCATATTAATAAAGTGATTTCTGGTTTAACAAATCTTATAGCATTTATAGTTTAATATTATAATTGTCAAAGTAAATAATCATAAGGTCTAAAGACTATGAGAAAAGAAGAATTGTTCGTACATCTGGATATGTATGTGGTAGACACAATTCTTTAGTTAGTCTTGAATATTGTTCACAACTTAAGTTAAAGGTTGGGCACCTTTATCTTGTTAAAGTTGTAGAATTCTTTTGTTAGCATTTGAGTGGGATCAAATGAGATATGATGAGTCTAAAATCATCGGAGTGTCTTCGAGCAAAAGAATCTAGTGCACTGGGTGCATTGAACTGGATCACAATGAAATACTTTATCTATAACCGTCAGTAGATAAAAGTCTTTTCATTATCAGGATAATCGGAGAGTCTATCTTAATCCTGAGATAAATGATGGACTTATGGTTGCAAGTGGTATCATTTGAGTTATCAATGAGTACGATTATATCGCATAGTCTATCCTCGATAGTTTGGTGATATTCATTTGTTAATTGATAGAGGACTTCATTTATAGATATGGACATCGTGGCTCCATTTATTAAATGAAAGTATAATATCATCATATGGATGTTTTGAGGTAATTGGATATTAAATCTCAACGTTGAGTTTTCGATAGTGTCTATTGAAAACATGCCTTCTGGACAAGTCAAAATATCCAAGTTCAAAACGTGGTCATATGAGTAAATATGGTAACTTGGAGAGTTATAGGCGGTCTATGAACTCTTGGCGATTACTGATATTAATCACGAGGATACACTATCTCCAACATGATTGTCTAGGGTATGAATGAGGAACATCTTCTTATTCTATCTTTATTTAAGAGTTCAATTTTAGCTCTTTAGTGGAATGAGTTAAAATTAATGGATCGGACCTAAGTGAATCATTTGTTGATTGTGATTAGGTTATGTCTATTGAAGCTTAAATTTAGATAGCCCGCCAAGATCCCCAATCCACACGGACTTGCATGGATTACTTGATATATTCTACCGGACCAATTATGGGTCCATTTAGAATTGCATTTAATATATATTAAGAATATAATTTGCACATTATTTATTTAATGGGCTGCTCAATTATATTAATATATTAATGAAAGACATGTTGGCTTGTTTCTTTTAGTAAGAATGGGTCTGGTTCACATGTGGGCTTTTTATTTAAAGTCCAATGGATTAAATGAAATAATATATGGCCCATTTATATGAGTGGGGCGGCAAGGTGTAAAAATTAACCTAATATATTATTTTGTTTCATTGTTTTAATTAAACAAGAATTAATTAATTTATTAATTAATTGTTTAATTAAGAAACAAATCTTTTTCTGATCAGGAAATATATTTCCTAGAGTTATACTATTGGTAGTAGTATACTAAAAGTAAAAGACTTGTTTGATAAGAAAATAAATAATTAATTTTATTTATTTAATCAAATAAGAAGTCTTTTTATTTAGTCAATAAAAGAATAAAATATCTATGGGTTGGATTAGGGTTTAAAGTCTAAACTTTGATGGAAATTAGGGTGCAACACAAACCTTTTTAGGTGTGTGATTTGCGGCAACCCTAGTGTAAATTAGAGAAGGATTTTTGGCAACCCTAAAAGACAAGAGGAAGCAAATTCGGCCACCTATATATTTACACTTATAGAATTCGGCCACACTAAGTTGTTCATGATACAATTTTCTTCTTCTTCTCAATTCATAGAAAGTATTATTTTTATTCTACTAAAACATAAAAGAGTGAATAGATTATTCTTTGATGGTACACTAATTGCTTGTTCATCAATAAGCTTGTGTGTACAACATCGATTTAGGTTCACGCGAGTTTCGATCATTAGATTGAGAACTTAAAAGTGACCGGAATAATCTTAGTCTTCTTTTGATTGTTTTGTGACTAACAAAAGAAAAAAAAAATTTGTTTGTCCATTCTCAGGTTTGCAATTCAAAGAAAAAGGGAGACCACGCTCCTAGGTGATTCACGTTCGTGCTAGGATTGAAGATCTTGCGGATTACCATCGACGTAAGTCAATCGGATCACGCGACAAAAGGTATTCTTCTTTTGTTGATTATATGTATGTTTAATTAATTAAAGGGTTAAGGTTCATAAAAAGGAACAATTTTAAAACATACTAAAACTATTTTTAGTCTCGCTTCCGCTGCGTGTACTACGGTATTTTTCCCTACAATATGATGTCAATAAAATCAATCCTAGATATAAAAATAGCTATATGACATGGCATACAACTTTAGCTATGTTAAAAAACAATCTCAATCATACAATGAGAATAATTAGCTAGACGGCATGTAACCATTAAAACCTAGCTATCTCAAAATAACCCAATCAACACATAATCTCAATCATGTATGTAAAAATTAATCTAAAAGCATACATGTTATAAATGAGATAAATTGACAAGCTAAAACACTAATTATGTAAGACAACAGTGAACAACTTACCATACCATGTGTGTTGAAGAAGACCCATGCATTAGCACATACTAGATGTTCCTAGATGATGCTTAGATGATTATTTATGCATGTGGAAAAGGGTTGGGAGAGTTAAAGAAGCAATCTTGGTGCTTACTCTCACTAGGGAACTCTTAATCTCTCTCTAGGGTTTTGTCGTTTTTGTTCCTTGACTACAAATGAGAGAAAGAGGTGTATTTATAGTGCTTAGATGATAGCCCTATAAATTTCGTGAATTTCCCTTAAAAAATGAGCCAAATCGAACTTCAAATGAGTGAGATATGGTCAGAGTACGAAACAAGGGTGGAGCAGTGCGCTAGTCCATTGCGCTGGTATATACCCACGCATTTACCAGTGCACTGGCAAATCAGCACAACAGCTTGATTTTCGAGCGCCCCAAACCATGATCAAACGACATCGAAACCTTTCGTAAGATATACCGTTGGAAAGGTATGGATGTCTACTTTCTACTCCTTTTTATGGAATGACATTTGAATGTCTATAGAAAGAGATATGGTCATCTGAGTGACCAAAGCTCAGATTTGGAAAACAGCAGAGATGCCCTGTTTTAGTGGTCACTTTGGAGATATCAAAACCAATCCAAACGGTCATGAAATATTACGAATAATTTACCGTTGGAAATGTATGGGTGTCTAGTTTGTATAGAAATTTTCAAAACACATTTTGAAACTTTGTATAAAACGCTATGGTCACAAGACCATGCAAAGGTCAGTTTTGAAAACATTTAAAACATTAAAATCCAATCTTTTGAAACTAGACACTTCACTCCAAACAACCAAACCAAATCTAACACTTATCCAAGAGAAGAATGAGACCTTCTCAAGTGGTCAACCATCGTGCTAAGAAATGCACACCATCATGCAAGCGCAGACGTTTACGATCAATCTTCGGGAAACGAATAACACCACACTAAAGATTAACAAACATGAAGTGCAAGTGTGGGATTTGAATGCATCCTAATGCCTAACATGTCATGGCATTGTCATGAACAAGATGCAATCAAATCAAACATGCATGAATAGAATTCATGGCTTTGCATCCTAATGCCTAAAAATGTCATGGCATTTCAATAAACTAGATGCAATCAATTAAACATGCATGAAGAGATATTCAAAAACATGAGTGCACACATATAAAAACACACAACATACAAGTATTACAGATATGCATGAGTTGTGAGTGTGAGGAACTAGATCTCTTCAAAGCAAGTAAGCACTAGAATATACCTTTGGTGCTTCTTCTCTTAAGGTATTGAGAGGGCCTTAGTTGTGCAAATCACCAACCATCAAAAGCCTAAACTACCCTTACATCAAGCCCTACATGTGGTTTGTCCACGAAATAAGCAAATCAAAATATGAGACCTTACAATAATATAATACATATTTATATATCATTAATATAATATATGTTAGGATTATGCTCAATAGCAAGAGTGTAATGTTGTAATTAACAATCTTTTTCATATTAATAAAGTGATTTCTGGTTTAACAAATCGTATAACATTTATAGTTTAATATTATAATTGTCAAAGTAAATAATCATAAGGTCTAAAGACTATGAGAAAAGAAGAATTGTTCATACATCTGGATATGTATGTGGTAGACACAATTCTTTAGTTAGTCTTGAATAATGTTCACAACTTAAGTTAAAGGTTGGGCACCTTTATCTTGTTAAAGTTGTAGAATTCTTTTGCTAGCATTTGAGTGGGATCAAATGAGATATGATGAGTCTAAAATCATCGGAGTGTCTTCGAGCAAAAGAATCTAGTGCACTGGGTGCATTGAACTGGATCACAATGAAATACTTTATCTATAACCGTCAGTAGATAAAAGTCTTTTCATTATCAGGACAATTGGTATCAGAGCCTAGGTTGAACCCTTTTAATTAATTAACGTATATATACGTGGATCTATTTCTTTTTATTGTGATTATGCATGTTTAGAAAGAGATGGCACTCTAGGTATTCGCATATATAATTACATGTGGATGTATGGATTTATATATGTTTATGTGGATTGTTATTGCTCGATTTTGGTCCTAGATTTTCAATGTATTTTTGTTATGGAATTGTAACAAGAAGGGTGGTCTATTATCACCATAATTCCTTCTTGGTAGTTGATAAGTTTTATTTTATTTTTTTTAAAAAGGTGCAGTTTTTTTTAAAAGATTACTGCTGCAGTTTTTTATTTATTTAATTTTTAGTGCAGTTTTTATGTGTAAAAGTACTGCAGTGAATAAAAAAAAATAAAAAATTTAATACTGCAGTATTTATTATTTTATACTGCTGTAATGTATTTGGGTGTTGAAGATTCGAAGACACGAAGAAAAACGAAGCAACCGGAACCGAGAAAGAGCATCGTGCGCACCCTAGGAGTTGATTGGGCTGCGCATGGCAAGCCCATTACAAGGTGGGCTGCGCACGGCAGCCTTGTGTGGCCTTATGGGCTGCGCATGGCAGCCCCTTTGTGGGGTTGTGGGCTGTGCACGCCCATGGGAGAAGGCCGAAGGATGAGCGTATGGTTGATGGGCCACTTGAAGATCTTGTATTCCTAAACAATTGTAATTTACTTGTTTTTCTAGGATGGGCCAAAATTGTTGCTATTTAATTTATGCTTAAATATTACAATATTTGTTATTGTATGATAACATGACATATAGAATAGGAGTGCCACTCATATATCTCTTTTGGTATGAACATGCATTGAATGATTTAGGCATCTAAATTGGCATCTAGATAACTTGGTAAATCATTCTATGGGATTTAATCACACGCCTTAAATAATTGAGTGGGAGAAGGTGTTTTTGTAACACCTATGGCCTCCAAGGTTAGTTGAGCTTTATTATTTATTGGTAATCCCCCCAAGGGGCGTCCATGAATGGAATTTAGCAACATACTTCCTTACAAGGATAGACTAGACAATGGACTCAAACGAGATCTACTCCCCAAGGAGGGATTTTCGTGAGAGAAAATTGAGGGTCGATATCTTGGTAACACACTCAATGTAATTTTATTGATATCCTCCCAAGAGTTCTTGTCAGTAAAATTACAAGGCTAAAATTGAAAACGCTGGTTGTTATGTTAACAATTAGGTGGGACCTAGTCTAACTAGTAAATGGTGCGAACTCCCAAAGGAGGCGTAACATTTATGGGTGTTGGATCACCGTTGAATTTTTATGATTGAGTTATTTATTTAATTCAAGATAAATATTTAAAAGTGCTTTGTCATGATTATTTACTTATATATGTTTTGTTTTATTCAGAAATCATGACCCCATCACTTATGAACATCCTGAAAGATAACACTTTAACTGGAGATAATTATGTCACATGGAAAAGGAAAATTGGGTTGTTGCTGCAAAGTGAAAAACATAAGTTTGTTCTAACTACTCCTAAACCACCTGCTCCTAATAATGAATCTAGCATAATGTATAGAGATGAGTATGAGCAGTGGAAGACTTCAGATGATATGGCAAAATGTTACATTATGGCCACTATCTCCGACGTGTTGCAACAGCAGCATGAAGGAATGGAGTCCGCTGCTGATATAATGATGTCTCTAGAGGAGATGTTTGCTATGAAGTCTAGGACGACTAAGAGAGAGGCAGTGACTGCTTTTATGAATCTTAGGATGAAACCTGGACAGGCTGTGAAGGATCACATGATGAAAGTCATAGCATATCTCAACATTGCTGAACTGCATGGCGTTGAGATAGATGGTGAGACAAAGATTGATATGGTTGTCAATTCATTGTCAGATTCCTTTGATCAGTTCAAATTGGACTACACTTTGAACAAAAAGGAATACACCTTACAAGGCCTGATGCAAGATGTTCAAAGTGCTGAAAAGATCCTTGTGAAAGGCAAAGGTCAAGAGATTCATATGGTTGGTAAAGTTGCTATTGTTAAGGCCCGTCAAAAGGTCAAGAAACAACAGAAGAAAAAGCAACTTCGGCCTATCAAGAAGGAGACCAAGAAAGTAACCAAGATCAAAGGGAAATGCTTCCTTTGTGGTGAAAAGGGACATTGGAAGAGAAATTGCCCAAAGTCCCAGAATAAGAAGGAAGAAGGTAATGTAAATTATCTTGAAACATGTTTTTTGGCTGATTCTACAGATTCTTGGATCATAGACTCAGGAGCCACTAATCATGTTTGTTATTCCTTGCAGGGGTTCCAAGAAAGGAGAAAGCTGAGTAAGAATGAAATCAATTTGTGCTTGGGCAACGGAATGTTAGTGTCTGCAAGTGCAGTGGGAGATATTAGAGTTTATTTGGATTCTAGAAGGCATTTAGATTTGATAGACGTTTATTATGTACCTCAATTCAAGAGGAATTTAATTTCAGTTTCTTGTTTGAATAAATTTGGATATTCGGTTACTTTTAATAAAGTTTTTATTATTAGTAAGAATGACAAAATTATTTGCCAAGGTACATTGGAAAACGGTCTATACTTTTTGCATAGAAATATCTCTCACTCGTTAGACACAGAATTAACGGAACCTAATCATAAAAGAGTAAAATTATCAACAGATGAAACCTACCTTTGGCATTTACGCTTAGGTCATATTAACCTTAATAGGATTAAAAGATTGGTATGTGACGGACCTTTAAGTGACTTAAAGGTTGATGATCTACCAACCTGTGAATCTTGTTTGGAAGGTAAAATGACCAAAAGGACGTTCTCTGCCAAAGGTGCAACAGCCACTGAATGTTTAGGATTGATACACACTGATGTATGTGGACCTATGAGCATTCAAGCTAGAGGTGGATATGAGTACTTCATCACCTTCACAGATGATTACTCGAGATTTGGTTATGTGTATCTCATGAGACATAAGTCGGATGCTTTTGACATGTTCAAAGCATTCAAAGCTGAAGTGGAAAATCAGCTTGAGAAACACATAAAAATCTTGAGATCTGATCGTGGTGGAGAATATCTATCTGGTGAGTTTCAGCAATATCTTATTGATAATGGGATAGTTTCTCAGTTTTCTGCACCAGGTACACCTCAACAGAATGGGGTAGCAGAAAGGAGAAATAGAACTCTTTTGGATATGGTTAGGTCTATGTTGAGTTATTCAACACTTACTATTTCTTTTTGGGGATATGCTTTACAAACTGCTATATACATTCTAAACGATGTACCATCTAAGTCTGTTCCTAAAACACCGCATGAGTTGTGGACTGGGCGCAAACCTAGTTTACAACACTTAAGGATATTTGGTTGTCCTACGTATGTGTTAAAAGGAAAGACAGAAAAGATGGAGTCCCGTTCGGAAACATGTATATTTGTAGGGTATCCAAAAGAAACTAAATGATATTATTTCTATAGTTCTTCAGATCTTAAAGTATTTGTTTCGACAAATGCTAAATTTCTGGAAAAGGACTATATGAATGATTTTGTGCCTAGAAGTAGAATTGTCCTGAATGAGATGTCAGGAGATACAATTCCACGAGAGGTTACACAACCTAACCCAATTGTAAGTTCCGATCCAACACAAGATCAACAACCTACCATTCCTCATCGTAGTGGGAGGGTTAGAACACAACCCGAAAGATACATCGGTCTGGGAGAATCAGTGGAGAATCTCCCGGACGACGATGATCCCTATACGTACAAGGAAGCTATGGAGGATGTTGATAGTCGCCATTGGCAAAAGGCAATGCAATCTGAGATTAAATCTATGTTCGATAACAAAGTCTGGTCCCTTGTAGACTTGCCTAAGGGGATAAAACCCATTGGGTGCAAGTGGGTATACAAGAGGAAAAGAGGTATGGATGGAAAGGTGGAAACCTTTAAAGCTAGATTGGTAGCTAAAGGGTATACACAGAAAGAAGGTATCGATTACGAGGAAACCTTCTCTCCTGTGGCCATGCTTAAATCCATTAGGATACTTTTATCCATTGCAGCATCTTTAGAACTAGAGATTTGGCAAATGGACGTCAAGACAGCTTTCCTTAATGGAAGTCTTAACGAAGCATCTACATGATGCAACCAGAGGGATTCATTGAAAAGGGTCAAATGGAAAAGGTATGCAAGTTGCAGAAATCCATATATGGATTGAAGCAAGCATCCAGATCCTGGAACATAAGGTTTGATCAAGCTGTCAAAGGTTTTGGATTTATTTAGAATCCTGACGAACCTTGTGTATACAAAAGGATTAAGGGCGCCAAGTTGGTTTTCCTGATTCTTTATGTTGATGATATACTACTCATTGGAAACGATGTAGGTGTATTGACATCAGTAAAAGAATGATTAGCAAAACAATTTGATATGAAGGACTTAGGAGAAGCAAGTTTTATTCTAGGTATCCAAGTAATAAGGGATAGAAAGAATAAAACGATTGCATTATCCCAAGCTTCATACATAGACAAGATCTTGTCTAGGTTTTCCATGCAGGATTCCAAGAAAGGTATGTTACCTTTCAGACTTGGAATCAAGCTTTCTAAGGAACAAGTTCCTAAGAATGAGCATGAAGAGCAATTCATGAGTAGAGTTCCATATGCCTCGGCAGTTGGAAGTCTCATGTATGCAATGCTCTGTACTAGACCAGATATTTGTTTTGCTGTTGGCATAGTTAGCAGGTTTCAATCGAAACCTGGTCCTGATCACTAGACGGCAGTCAAGCATATTTTCAAGTGTCTCAAGAGAACGAGAGATAATATGCTTGTATACTCTGGAGGGGATTTGATTCCCGTTGGGTATACAGATTCTGATTTCCAATCAGATTCTGACTCCAGAAAATCCACATCAGGGGCTGTGTTTACTATTGGAGGAGGAGCAGTTATATGGAGGAGTATCAAGCAATCTTGTATTGCTGATTCCACCATGGAAGCTGAGTATGTTGCTGCATGCGAGGCTTCCAAAGAGGCTGTTTGGCTCCGCCAATTCTTGATTGACTTAGAAGTGGTTCCTAGTGCGAATAAGCAGATCACTATCTACTGTGACAACAGTGGAGCAGTGGCTAATTCGAAAGAACCAAGAAGTCACAAGAGAGGTAAACACATTGAAAGAAAGTATCATCTTTTAAGGGAGATTGTTCAAAGAGGTGATGTGACGATTACCAAAATCGCGTCAGTAGAAAATCTAGCGGATCCCTTCACAAAGGCTCTACCTCAGAAGAGTTTCGATGGGCATTTAGAGAACATGGGCTTGAGAGATATGACACATTTGCTATAGTGCAAGTGGGAGATTGTTAGGATTATGCTCAATAGCAAGAGTGTAATGTTGTAATTAACAATCTTTTTCATATTAATAAAGTGATTTCTGGTTTAACAAATCGTATAGCATTTATAGTTTAATATTATAATTGTCAAAGTAAATAATAATAAGGTCTAAAGACTATGAGAAAAGAAGAATTGTTCGTACATCTGGATATGTATGTGGTAGACACAATTCTTTAGTTAGTCTTGAATAATGTTCACAACTTAAGTTAAAGGTTGGGCACCTTTATCTTGTTAAAGTTGTAGAATTCTTTTGCTAGCATTTGAGTGGGATCAAATGAGATATGATGAGTCTAAAATCATCGGAGTGTCTTCGAGCAAAAGGATCTAGTGCACTGGGTGCATTGAACTGGATCACAATGAAAAGCTTTATCTAGAACCGTCAATAGATAATAGTCTTTTCATTATCAGGACAATCGGAGAGTCTATCTTAATCCTGAGATAAATGATGGACTTATGGTTGCAAATGATATCATTTGAGTTATCAATGAGTACGATTATAACGCATAGTCTATCCTCGATAGTTTAGTGATATTCATTTGTTAATCGATAGAGGACTTCATTTATAGATATGGACATCGTGGCTCCATTTATTAAATGAGAGTATAATATCATCATATGGATGTTTTGAGGTAATTGGATATTAAATCTCAACGTTGAGTTTTCGATAGTGTCTATTGAAAACATGGCTTCTGGACAAGTCAAAATATCCAAGTTCAAAACGTGGTCATATGAGTAAATATGGTAACTTGGAGAGTTATAGGCGGTCTATGAACTCTTGGTGATTACTGATATTAATCACGAGGATACACTATCTCCAACATGATTGTCTAGGGTATGAATGAGGAACATCTTCCTTTTCTATCTTTATTTAAGAGTTCAATTTTAGCTCTTTAGTGGAATGAGTTAAAATTAATGGATCGGACCTAAGTGAATCATTTGTTGATTGTGATTAGGTTATGTCTATTGAAGCTTAAATTTAGAAGGCCCGCCAAGATCCCCAATCCATACGGACTTGCATGGATCACTTGATATATTCTACCGGACCAATTTAAGGGTCCATCTAGAATTGCATTTAATATATTAAGAATATAATTTGCACATTATTTAAGTAATGGGCTGCTCAATTATATTAATATATGAATAAAAGAGATGTGGGCTTGTTTCTTTTAGTAAGAATGGTTCTGGTTCACATGTGGGCTTTTTATTTAAAGTCCAATGGATTAAATGAAATAAGAAATTAATATTAGGCCCAATTTTATTCAAGTGGGGTGGCAAGGTTAATATTTTAACCTAAGATATTATTTTGTTTTCATTGTTTTAATTAAATAATAATTAATTAATTTATTAATTAATTGTTTAATTAAGAAACAAATCTTTTCTGATTAGGAAATATGATTCCTAGTCTTATACTGTTGTTGGTAGTATACTAAAAGTAAAAGACTTATTTGGTAAGAAAATAAATAATTAATTTTATTTATTTAATCAAATAAGAAGTCTTTTATTTTAGTCAATAAAAAGAATAAAATATCTATGGGTTGGATTAGGGTTTGAAGTCTATTCTTTTATGGAAATTAGGGTGCAACACAAACTCCTTTTAGGAGTGTGATTTGCGGCAACCCTAGTAGAAAAAGAGAGCAAGATTTCGGCAACCCTAATAGGAAAAGAGAAGAAAATTTAGGCCACCTATATATTCATATGTATAGAATTCGGCCACCCTATGCTTTGTGCTTGAGAGACAATTTTTCTTCTTCTTCTTAATTCATAGAGAGCATTAATTTTATTCTACTAAAAACATAAAAGAGTGAATAAATTATTCTTTGATGGTACACTATTTGCTTGTTCATCAATAAGCTTGTGTGTACAACATCGATTTAGGTTCACGCGAGTTTCGATCATTAGATTGAGAACTCAAAAGTGACCGGAATAATTTTAGTCTTCTTTTGATTGTTTTTGTGACTAACAAAGAAAAGAAAAGTTTATTTGTCCATTCACAGGTTTGCAATTCAAAGAAAAGGGAGATCACGCTCCTAGGTGATCCACGTTCGTGCTAGGATTGAAGATCTTGCGGATTACCATCGACGTAAGTCAATTGGATCACGCGACAAAAGGTATTATTCTTTTGTTAGATAATATATGTGTTTAATTGATTAAAGAGTTTAAGGTTCATAAAAAGGAAAAATTTTAAAAGTTACTAAATCTATTTTTAGTCTCGCTTCCACTGCATGTACTACGGTATTTTTCCCTACAATATATAATAATAATATATTATTGTTGGAAAGAAGGGTATTTTTGGAATGGGTATGGGGGCATATGAGGGTATTTATGGAATATAAATTTTAGTTTAGAATAGAATGGGCATTCCATTGGTTTTTGGATGAAATGCCCATTCCACCAAAATGGTGGAATCCCCATTCCAATGGAATCACCATTCCATTGCATTTTAACAAACCAAACGAATGGAATGTCTTTCTTTCCATTCCATTCAACCAAACATGCCATATAGGAGACTCGTGACATCAATTGTAATAAGCATAATTTGGAATACAACTCTCATTACATGGGAGATATTTCTCAACATGCATCTTGCAATTTAATGAACAAATGTAAAACTCAGATTACTAATTTACATGGGTAATTGAATTATTAACGTGTCTCTTAGTATGAAACAAGAGGGTGCAAAATAAATAAACAATTTTTTTTAAATTATTTTTTTGAATTTTTTAAAAATAAATGATTAAAAGTAAATTTATTAAATTTAAAATTTTACTTATTCAATATCGGTTTTCCCAAAAATTGATATCTTATTGTAAAATAAATCCATATCGAAATTTTGTTTGGTGTTGAAAATAGGAAGTAATAGTTTAAAAAAAATTATTAAAGATAAATAAAAAATTTGAAAATAGTTGACAGTTTTTTTTTATGACAGTTTTACAAAACTGTCAACTATTATAAGTTTGCTGACAGTTTTGTAAAACTATCATTAAAAAACTGTCAAGAATGGTCATTCTTTGGATTTGGGGTTAATGGTTTATGATGATCCTCCTTTACAAATCCTTTCAATTTTGGAGGATGATGTTAAGGGTGTTGTTACTACTAAGATGTTTCCTAGTGTCTAGTGTTTGTTGTTTTTTTGGGCGGTTTGCTCCACTCTTCACCCAAAAAAAAAAAAAAATTCAACATTTTCATCAAATATGAGTTTTATTTGGAACCAGAAATTCTAGATTTGTAAATCATAGCCATAAAGTTATTATATCAATAGAAAATTAAGTTAATGTATAGGTTGTTACAAAAAACTGCAAAAGTAATTTGCCTTTTATTTTCAGACATTTTTGATCTATCTACCTATAATTGGTTGTTTATATTTCACATGAATGTAACTTTTTTGATCTAATATCTCTAATCGGTTATTTATATTTCACATGAAGAGACTCAAACACTATGAATGAAATATTTTTGGGTTAATTCCATAGAATAGCCACTGCGGTTTTCCAATTTTTACATATAGCCACTAGTTTTTAAAAAACCAAATATAACCAATAGGATCATGGATCATGGATTGTGTGGTGGAAGTTAGTGGGTTCTTTGACAAGTATACCCCTGGAGAGTTGTCAGTGGTGGTTGTTGATGTAAGAGGTCTAAAATGACCCCGTCTCATTCTTATATCTTAGATGAAGGCAATCCCCAAACCCAATCCCTAAAATACGGTACGGCTTCCAACTAATTTTATTATGCATCTTATTAAATTGAAATTCAAGTCGGTTAACCCAAACCCTTACACTTCGAAATAGCGGTGATTGTATTTCCAGTTGTCGATTCGTTGCCGTGATTGAAGCAATCCTAATTTGTTTCAGCCATCCCCAATATCAGAGAAGGTATGTATCTCCTTAGAACTCAAACTGTAACTGTAAATATATTTGATTGATTTCTTTCATGATTTTCATATAACATATGTTGAAAATGATTGAGAAGGGTCATCATGTTTTTCGTCGCAGCGGCTTGTATGTGTTGATGTCAGTCTAAAAAATACATATGATTGATTTCTTTCATATTCTGGATATAACATATGTTTATGTCAGTCTAAATACATATGATTGATTTCAATCATATTCATATAATATATGTTGAAAAGGATTGAGAAGGGTCCCCTTTATCTTCATCGCGGCGGCCTGTGTGTGTTTGTTTATGTCGAAGTAGGAGTTTTATGGCATTCCCTATGTCGTTGTACCCTTAGGTTACAAGCTTTAAGCCTTTATTACATTCCATGATCATACTATTACATTCCATGATCATACCATTACATTCCATGATCGTACCATTACACGAGATTACATGACATGGAATGACATTCCTAGATTCTCCATGACATGAAATGAGATTCCATGATCCTTCCAGATTCCATGATCCTCCCATTACAAACACGAAATTACATTCCATGATCCTCCTATCACAACACGACATTACATTCCATGATCCATCATGGAATGTAATTTTATAACATTGATGACATTGTCCGTCTGATGACATTGATGACATGTCTATCTTCCCATGATGACATTGATGAAAAGTATTTTAATCCGTCTGATGACATTGATGACATGTATTTTAATTTTAATTCCATGATGGTGGAACTGATTACATCTGTTGCATACAGCTTCAGGAATATGGTTCTGTTGATAGTGAACTACGATGGACAGTGGAAAGATGGACAGTTCAACCCTAAAGCTGTTTTCTTTTTGTCAGTGACAGTGAAGGAGACTTTGAAAACATTGGTAGAGAAGATATGTAGTCGGTTTGGCTTAAATTCCGATGAAGTGGACTTCAAGATAAGTACTAGAATTGATAGCTCCATTGTTGAAATGATTTATGACTTGGATTTACAGATCTTTGTTTCGCATAACAAAGAGAATCCTAAATGTTATGTGTCGATGTTTCACAAACAGTTACGAAGCCAGGTTGAACTGTTAACTGTGCCTCCTGATCTGAAATCCAAATCTACCTCTATCACCTTCGGTTGTACTGGTGATCAGGCATGTACGCTGCTACCCATGATGAAGTGTAAATCTACACTCAACCCTGTTTTAAGTTCATCCGGATACAGATCCACAACTGCTAGCAATGAATTTGTTCCGAGTGGTTTCCCCGTTGATGAATCAAAAACTCCACCATCAATCAGGAAGTCTATATTTCCCCAAAGTCCACTCGCTACAGCAAGTAAGAAATCTGCTAACCGCAGCAATCACAGCGATTATGCTAAAGACGAGAAAGTTCATTGTCCAACTGCTGTTACGGTTGAGGCTGAAGAAGTCTGCATGGGTTGCTTAGCCAATATCAACTCGCCATTGTGTCCTTGCTCTAATGAAATCAGTCCACAAGATTTACCTCCACGCCCTACACATGCTGACAATCCATTGCACCTTGTTCATCTGCTAAGCCTTTCTGCAGCAGGTATAAACAAGAATTTATCATGTCTCGAGCACAAGCTAAAATTGTATCAATGGTCTGGAAGACAGAAAGTCCATTAAGTATAACCAGGAGACTTGTTCAAATTGCTCTGAAAAGGGACACAACAAATCAGGGTGCCGAAAACCAGTTCTTGATGCATCTCGGCCAACTAAGCCTCCATGCACTTGCAGTATATGTCACAGACCTGGACACAATAGACAAACTTATCCCTCTAGTTAATAACCCTAATCCATCAGGTGATATCATGACCTAGTTTTGAATGCCGCACCAACAAGGTCCTCCGATTTGAGAACCTTTTATCAGCACTTTTAGGTTGATTCATGGACAATGTGTCATTCTACTTTGGTTTTAAGGAAAATGCATGTATTATGTGATCTATTTAATTTTCCTTTCATTCAGTTGTTTGAGTAGTCCCTGCTTGTAATATCAGCTTATGATATCGGTTCTGAATTGTTTGAGGTTAGGTGTAATTGCCCGTTTATTTACAAACCTCAATTGGGTAGGTTCTCCTCCAATCTGGTCTCTTCCCAAATAATTTGTAGGCTACTTATCCCCCTTATAAACATCTCTGAAAAAGTTACCGATCTACTTATAAAGATTTTGCAATCCTATATGGCTAATATGTGCTTATATTTACAAGGGATGTTCACGGATCTCTTCTTGCATAGCAATCACAGGTAGGCACAGCTATGTATGCCCAGTAAGGGTATACTTTCATCCTTTAACCATGTGAAAAAATCCTTTTCCTCCAAGGTTTCAAGTGAGGTAGGAGAGGGTGTAAACCAAACATCCACTTGCATGAGAGAGAAAGAAACCAATAAATCTTGACCATGTATTTTCATTTATGATTAGGTCTCAACAATCTAGTGCAAATCTAAGGGGAACAAAAAAGCAGAGGAGAGATTCCTGATCCGTTAACAAGTATGAAATGAGAACTTCATTTACACAATCTTGTATCTCACATCGGACTACGTTGTTTATGTTGTGAATTTGATAAAAATAGTGTAAGGATTCCCATTATTGATTGGCTTATTTCGTGGTCAAACCACATGTTGGGGTTTGGTTGTAAGAGTAGTCTAGGTGTTTGTTGAAGATCAAGACCCTTTCCAAGACCTCAAGAGGACAAGCACCAAAGGTATATATCTAGTGCTTACATTGGCTTGAAGAGATATAGTTGCACACACACACACAACATGCATAACTCTTATTCTTGTATGGTGTGTTTATATTTTGTGTGCATTGTGCTTTATTGATTTATTCAATATCTCTTCTTGCATGTTGAATTGATTGCATCTTGTTATATGATAATGCCATGACATGTTAGGCATTAGGATGCATTCAATACCCACACTTGCACTTCATGTATGTTAACTTTTAGTGTGGAGTAATTCGTTTCCCTAAGGATGTTCGGAAACGTCCGCGCGTGCACGGTAATGTGCTTTGTTTTGCGCGATGATCGCCGGTGGAGATGCCTTTGGCTTCTCCTTGGTTTCACCATTTTTGGTGAATCGGCGGTTACGTTCGGCGGCCTGGCCGCCGTTCGAAACCGCCGAATGAGACCTGATTGAAATATATCTCTCGGGTCCAAAACGGCGGTTGGGATCGGCGGTTTCCAAACCGCCGAATGAAGTCGCCGAAGTTCCCCTGTTCCGCTCGGGAGCCATTCGGCGGTTCAGTTCGGCGGCCTGGCCGCCGAATGAAACCGCCGATCGGTGCGTTTCAAGGGCAAAATTGTATTTTCACCTGCCCTGTTTTTGGTCTCTATAAATACATCCTTATCTCTGGTTCAGAATACAAGTCTTTGATTATAAGAACCCTAGAGAGATATTTAGAGAGACTTGAGAGAGAAAGCTTAAAGATCATATCTTTATCTCTCTAAACCCATTCCCACATGCATAAATCTTCATCTAAGCATCATCTAGGATCATCTAGCATATGCTAATGCATGGGACTTCTTCAACACACATGGTATGATTTGTTGAACACTTTTATCTTACATAATTAGTGTTTCTACTTATCAATTTTATCTCATATTTTACTTATATGTGTTTAGATTAATTTCTACATATAAGATTGAGATTATGTGTTGATTGGGTTTTTATTTGTTAGCTAGGCTTTAATGTTCATATGCCATCTAGCTAATTGATCTCATTTGTTAATTGAGATTATTTTTCATAGCTTATTTGATTAGGTCATTATTGCCTAAAAGCTATGCCATGAACATTCTTGTGTGATGTATTGATAACTAGGTTGATATATTGTTTTTTAATCAACTAGTTAATCCTTTGAATGTTTGTGGGTTTTATATGATAGCTTTGTATCTAGGATTGGTTATCCTTTACTTAGCTAAAGTTATATGCCATGTCATATAGCTATATGTGATATCTAGGATTGATTATATTGTCATCTTATAATCCTAGGTAAGCATTTAGAGTACCCTAGCTCTTATTGCATTAATTGAATATTCATACATATTCACATAGGGTTGTGCATCTCTTTTGAGAGATTGAAGTCTTGGGGCTAAGTGTGCTTAGGCCTCAAGCAAATTGGACTAGAGCCGCTATAAAAGGCCCGCGTGGTAGATTAGAGGGTGCTCACGCCAAGAGTAGTGTATCAGGGGATATCACTGGGGATTGAACCAAGAGTGGCGATTGGTAGTGTCCATAGCCTGAGGTTATCTAGGGTGAGGGTCCGAGAATCACTTGAGGGTGTAACCGTCTTTTCATATAGTGGATTTCGAGGTCCGAGTGTGGCGCACTTAACAGCCCGTGGTTTTTCCCAGTGGCTGGGTTTTCCACGTAAACATCAAGTGTCATTTACTATTTCCGCATCTTATTACACTTGTATGTTTTGTTGACTTGCTAGGGGTATTTTCGTAAAATTGACATGCATGCGAAAATTGGGTAATAATTAGATAAAATCTATTCACCCCCCTTCTAGCTTTATATTGATAAACACACCTCGAGTATTTTGAGAACTTTCAAATAGCCTTTTATGAGTTACCAACACTTTAGTTTTTTTTTTCTCCATCCTCTTTAGCTTGTGGTCATGTAATCCGTTAGTGCAAAATCGTCCAAGTTTACTCTGCATGCTGCATGTTTGTATTTTCTTAGTGTGGGTATAAGATCGTGTAATCTATTGTTGTAGATTTTTATCGTGTAAGGAATTTGTTCTGCTACCGTGTTTCATATAAGTTGTTTGTCTTTTCCTCGCGTAAAGAATTTGTGTAGTATTAAGGATTATTTACTTTCCACAGACAACATTTGAATCCATTGCGAACCATGCAACTTGGGTGTAGATAGACTTGTCCAGATATACCCTAGCGATGATTTTCTTGTTCAAACAATGCATAAACATTGTCTCCAAATACACACAATGATATCTTCGATTAGAGGTTCTTATTCCTATTCACATAAAACCATTCTTTGCGAAACTAAGAATCGGAAAATGAACAAGAAATTAAAGAATATATAATAAACATTTTTAACAGTTTCTATTCAAGGAATAACCTAACCACTTCCAGAGTTCCAGGTACCCGAGTGAGCACAGTTTCTCCTTTGTTGCTTATAAGGCTTTGCTGACCCGGTGGCCGGTGGATGTTTGTTTGTAAATAAAATGTCCACGACTACAAACTATCTGTAATATGGATTCTTGATGCGTCGTATTCGGCCTCTTTTCGTTCGACCAGAATATTTCCTTTCACACGTACACATGTAATTTGTTCCGTGGTTATTGTCGATTAATTCCAATCCAAAACCTTATTATGGGGTTTTCAAATATTGCCACTTTCATGGTATATATAATAGTATATTATATATTGATTACTCTATTGGGCTTCGTTTGGTAAAAGACGTTTTCTTTTAATAAGGCAGGCTTTATCCACCTTCAGGACAACAATCGTATCTAATACATCCGATTTCCGATATTGCGTTTTTACTTTTAAACAGCAAGGGTTATTTTCGTTATCTTATTCAGAGTAGAGCTTTTATAGTATATATTTTGACCAATACAGTCGTGGCTCATTTTGCACACTGTATTTTCATTTATTTAAATTTTTTGGTTCAGCTACTATATACTAGTATAGTTGCTGGATTAGTTATTGGGCATTAGATTGAAATTGAAGGGTCAATAAAAACTAAACATTTAAAATGCTCAAGATTTTACTTCTCTTCTTCTACTCATCCCCGTCAAAAAGACAAAAGTAAAATTTATCCCAAACAAGCACAAGAAAAAATAAGGGAAAAAAAAAAGGAAGGACCGACTCTATGTCTCTATCTCTTCGCCACCAATTGTATGGTCAGTTTCAATTATAACCCTTATTCAATGGTCGAACCAACCCCACACAACCTTTATGCCTTGCTATGTCGCAAATGCATCATCGTAAACCTCGGATTCTTGTTTTTTATTGCCCATGATGTATGACTGAACTTACCATTTACACACGATAGGTGTATCACACTATCACCATTCATAGGACCAAATTATTTTATGACTTGTGAGATATCCAGTTTGGATGTACTTGAGATTTGTTATAGAGAACATAAATAAATGTGTAATACACACTAAAACCTTTGAATCCGTATCATCCGTTGTTGAAGAATGGTGAAGGTGAACCTCACGTAAGAATAAAAACATGATTGACGAATGATGATGTATTTTGTTGTATTGGAAACACAACGAAAACAAAAGCAGTACCGAGGGAGATGAAACTGCAAGGACTAAGAAAGGTGTGCACATATTTGGGATTAACCTACACAAAATTCACAACTATTAATCTAAAGATAGAAACCACAGTAGTAGAGGTAGCGAATCTACAGGTACCAACGTTTTAATCGCAAACCAAGCAAATAACCAGCAAAAAACAACAAAAAGAAAGGCAAATTTCATAGATTACACAATAACAACAATAATCTAAAAGCTTTAACTGGATTTACAAAAAATTCCTTGAAGTTGATGTCAGATCTTTCAATGAAAAAGGTTGGCGTCGCCGGTTGAAACGTCCGCGGAGAGAAACAGCCTTCCATGGTTTATCTATTCTCTTCAAGGCCTCCACATCTGTCTCCAGTTGATCGACATGGGCCTCTAAAGAAATCCTTCCTGCTATGTTCCTAGAAGCATTTTTTTTTTCATTACTTCGTTTAATGCTATGAACTCGTCCAGCAGCAGTTTGATAGCCTCCGAGCTTCTACTTACCTGGGAAACCACTCGATCCCACCTGCCTAATTCGTTCTCATCGTCCGACTCCATATCTCTGGTATAATGCGAAGTAGCGAAAGGTAGATGATTGTGACCCACACACACATTTTAAAGGAAAACCAGTACTAAGGTCATTGCGATTGAATCTAAATCGAGTTAGATAACAAAGAATTGTAATAGAAAAGTTGACTCAAATAAGCTCTAAAAGAAGATGTAAGGATTCCCATATCTTGATTGGCTTATTTCGTGGACAAACCACATGTTGGGGTTGTGAATGTAAGGGTAGTCTAAATGTTTAAGGTTGAAGCTCGAAGGCCCTTTCAAGACCTCAAGGGACAAGCACGCCAAAGGTATAAATTCTTGTGCTTGGTTTTCTTTGAAGAGATTTAGTAGAACACACACTTAGCATTCTTGCTATGATTGCATATTTGCTTATTTTTATGTGCATCTCTTCACATGTCACTTTACACACTAGCACTTTGGTTGATATATCTTGTTGTGTGTATATGTGCCTTTTAATTCGTTTCCCAACATTGTTCGGAAACGTCCGCGCTTGCACTAATGAGTGCTTGGTTTCGCGCGAAGACTGCCTATGGAGAATGCCCTTGGCTTCTCCTTGGTTTTCACCATTGTTGGTGATCGGCGGTTATGATCGGCGGCCTGGCCGCCGAATGAAACCGCCGTTTCAGTCCAGATTAGTCTGAAGCAATTATGCGGTCCAGATCGGCGGTCACGACCGCCGTTCGAAACCGCCGTTCATACTTGATCGATTTTAATCCCTCGGGTTTGATTCGGCGGTTGGATCGGCGGTCGCGAAACCGCCGAATGAAACCGCCGTTGATGCTCTGTTCTTCACGAGCTCAATTCGGCGGTCGTTATCGGCGGCCTGGCCACCGATTGAAACCGCCGAACGGTGCGTTTCAAGGGCAAAATTGTCTTTTCACATGCCCAATTCTTGATGTCTATAAATATCTTATTTTCTCATTCTCTGATCAAGTTTCTTGAGTTATTAGAACCCTAAACTTTCAAGAGAGATTTTTGAGAAAAAATCAAATCAAGAACTCACCTTTAAACACTCAAATCAAATCCTTTTTGCATCAAATTTCATATTGCATCCTCTATGTCTACATAGAAAGCATCTATGATTGGATTGACATCATCACAATATGTTTGGTAAGATTTTGATTAGTTTCATCTTATTTTAGTATTTTTACTATCAAGCATATTCTCTTTTAATTTACTTGTATGTTGTTGATCATATGATAAATACAAGAATAGAGAATTAATTGTGATGAATTAATTGAGTGTTGTTTTTGTGATAGCTAATTAGGTTTTTGCTTAATCTTGATTAGCTAAGCTATTTGACATGTCATTTAGCAATTGATATCTAGGGTTGATTAAATTGATTATATCATCATCCTAGATAAGCATCTAAGGTTACCTAGCCTTGTTTGTTATTTGAATATTCATACATATTCACATAGGTTGCATAATCTCTTCTTAGAGAATTAAGTCTTGAGGTTAAGGTTGCTTAGGCCTCAAGCAATTGGACTAGAGCCACTTTTAAAGGCCCGAGTGGTAGAAGTAGGGGGTTATTGACTAGAGTGTTAGACGAGGTCTACATAGGTTGTAAACTCCATTTCGATTAGTGGATTTCGAGGTCAGAGTGTGGCGCACTAAACAGCCCGTGGTTTTTCCCAGTGGTTGGGTTTCCACGTATACATCAAGTGTTATTTAAATTCCACACTATATTACACTTGCTTGTATTTTTGACTAGTAGGGGCATTTTCGTAAAATTGACTTGCATGCGAAAATTGGGTAATAATTGTTAAAATCTATTCACCCCCCCCCCCCCCCCCCTCTAGCTTTATATAGAACACGCCTCTAATTTGTTTCAATTGGTATCAGAGCGGGTTCCTAGATATACTTAGGTGATCCTAGCTCATTTTAGGTGTGTTGTGCATTTGTGTGATTTTTGCTCATTCATACATTTTGCATACATTTCATTCATTCATTTGATACAATGAGTGGATTCGGTGGCAACCATGAGGGTGCTTCAAGCACACGGCCTCCTCTTCTCACCGGTGTGAATTATGCCTCATGGAAAGGCAAGATGGAGGCATATGTGTGCCAAATCCATGATAGGGCATGGATGGCAATTGAAGATGGGTATGCACCTCCTATGATGACTCCCACGAGTGGTGGAGAAGAAGTACTCAAGCCAAAGGCCCAGTGGTCACCTGAAGAGTTTGAGACTTCAAAATGGAATAGGAAGGCATGGCATGCTCTTCTATGTGCAGTGGATGAAAATCAGTACAAACTAATTCATAACACTAGGATAGCCAAGGAGGCATGGGATATCCTACAGGTTGCACATGAGGGAACCGATGTCGTTAAGGATTCCAAGCTACAAGTCCTTCAAACGCAATTTGAGTTGCTTAAAATGGAGGAGGACGAGTGCTTCAATGACTTTGAAGTCAAGTTGATGGATATTGTGAATCAAAGCCATCAACTCGGTGATCCTTATTCGGATAGGAGAGTTAAGCAGAAAATTATGAGGTCTCTCCCCGCTAGGTTCGAATCAAAAGTGACGGCTTTAGAGGAAAATAGCACATACAAGGATATGAAGCCGAGCGAGGTGATTGGAAGACTCCTCACCTATGAATCTAGGAAGGCTCCTAGTATTTCACCTCCTCAAAAACAAAAAGGAATTGCTTTGAAAGCTTCCAAGGTTGAGAAGGAGGAAAAAGGTGACTCGGACCAAGACATGGCTTTGCTACTTAGAAGATTCAAGAAGTTTGTCAAGTTCGAGAATAAGGGCATTGGATCCAAAAGCCAAGACTTGAAGAAAAAAGCTCCCTTCAAGAGTTTTGAGCCTAGGCAAGAGCATAGTGAGAAGAAAGGGGTCCAATGCTATGAGTGTGGTGGTATAGGTCACATCTCACCGGATTGTGGGAACTTGAAGAACAAGATGGCAAAAGTGATGACCGCCACATGGAGTGAAAGTGATGACTCCGGAGAGGGAGATAAGTCATCAAGTGATGATGAGCTTACCATCAACTACACGGCATTTGGGGCCACTTGTGTAGAAGATAAAGTTGTTGGTAAGAATGACTTGACTAGTGATCCCATAGAAGAAAAAGATGAAGAAGTAGCTCTAGAGAAGATAAATGTAGCTACTCTTTGGGATATGACTCTCATTGACTCAAGAGACCAATGTGGAGGTCTAAATGAGGGAAATGACTCCATTAGTGAGAATGAGAGTGGAGGAGATAACTTAAGTGAAGATGACTCCTCATCTAACTCTACAAATGGAAGTGTAGAGAAAATGGATGTGAATGACTTTATAGTCAAGTGTGAAAGTTCATTGGAGAAGAAAAATAGAAAGTTGAAGATTTTAGAGGATGAAAATCTAGAACTTTCAACACACAATGACCACTTAAGTAAACAAGTGGAGGCATCCAAGAAGATTGAAGACAAGCTAAGGGATGAGCTAGCTATGTCTAAGAGGAATGAAGAAGGGTTGAAGAGAGAGCTTGTTGAAGCCATAGAGTCATTGTCTAGGATGACTACAAGCACCAAGAAACTTGACCACATTCTTGGTAGTGGAAAGAACCCTTATGACAAGAGAGGTATTGGGTATGAAGAAACAAAGGAGATCACTACTCCAACCAAGACCGTCTTTGTCAAGAGTTTGGGCAAGAAAGAAGCCTCACCGGTGCACACTCCTAGGAAGAAAATTGATCTAGGACAATGTTCAAGAAGTGCACAAGTGAAGGTAGCTCCAAAGAGACAACCTCAAGCTCAAATAGTTCCTCAACCTAACTCCCCTCAAACTCACATTCATCAAGGGAAGAGGCCAATCATGCAAAATGAAACAAGGAAGCAAGCTAGACCGGTTCAACAACAAAGAAGGTTTGAACCCGCTCAACCACAAAGTCATGGGATGGCTCCTATGCATGCACAAGGACATGGTATGAATTCTAAATTTATCCCTACATGTCACTTTTGTGGTATTAATGGTCACATTAGACCAAATTGCTTTCATTTCATTAAATTATGTAGAATCAAAAGCATGATTGAAAAGAGAATGACAAGAGCTAGAATGCATGATAATAGGAAGGAAAATATTCATGTTCATGATCCTATTATTTCTAGTACTCTTGAACCATTGTCCACTAGGAAGAAAAATGTTATATCTATGTGGATAAGGAAAAATGAACCCACTTGCTACGAGACTAACAAGTCTCAAATAGGTTCAACTAAGTCCAATGGACTTGGTAGGTCCATAGGACCTCATGCCCTTCATTAATGAAGGATGATACTAACCCCATATGGGGAACTCAAGCAAAGAGAGCTTATGCATACTTGTTGCATGCAAATATTTGAAAAATCTTATGCTTCTTTGTTAATTGCTTGAGTAAGCTTGGTTGCACATTTGTATATATGTTTTCAATTCAATAAGTGTGAACCATGCTTGTTTACAATCCATGTCATATTTATGTTCAAACATGCATTTTTGGACTAGGAGATGTACATAGGAAGTATGATTTGGATGACCTATAGTTATCTCCATGACATGATGATTCTTAATGACATGCTTAAAAATTGAAAAGCATGAGTTGTTTATAACATGCTAATGTCATATGAAAAGCATGAAATTCAAATGACATGCTCAAATGAAAAAGCATGAATTGATGATTGCAATTTTTAAATGCAAAACTTGTGTGAAAAAGCTTATGAGGCTCTAAATGAATAAAGGATCTCGTATCCGTTCAAAGGAATTTATATTCCAAATTGTCTCTCTTTCTTTATTTCTTGAACATGTCTATTATCATACGGGTTTCATTCCCGGAAAAATCAAATAGGGTGCAAAGTTGCTCATGACATGTTTGACTTATAAAGATGGATATAGTTGCTCATACATTAAAATTAATGAAAACTCTATATCTTTGCTTCTCTCATGACATTGGTGAAATTGGTTTGAATTCTTTTTAGAAACCTTTGTCATTTGCTTTGCCAAATACCATTGTCTTTTGGACTTGAATGCTACATGTCTTGTATGCAAAGCATGTTTTCTTTCACACATTTATTTCAAAATAAATCTCCTTGTTTCTCTCCATTTGATAGAGTTGCATAAAGTGCATTTTGTGATTATGCAAATGACTTGAATGCTATCATCTCTCTTTGCTAAGTGACCCGGTTGGGGACTACTCCTTTGCCTATATCATGACAAAAAGGGGGAGTAGAATGGTGGTAAGAGGGGTTGCAATTTTGCATGTTGGGGAGACAATACATTGAGGGGGAGTAACCCTTTGAGGGGGAGCATTGCATTCATCATACATTGCATGATGTTGTGTTTAATTTCTTAGAAATGCAAATGCTTGTTTATGTCCTCACTTGATTCATCTCACTTTTACTTGAATTGGAAAGTATAGAAACTTTGCTTTCAGGGATTGATTGTTCTACTTGAGATTGAAGACTTCAAGTTTATTTTTATATATCTCTTTGTAAAGTAGAAAATCTTAGTAGACCCGTAGTTTCTATTATAATGTGAGGAATCAATGTGAGTGGTGGTTTTGTCACGAAATAGCCAAAGGGGGAGATTGTAAGGATTCCCATATCTTGATTGGCCTATTTCGTGGACAAACCACATGTTGGGGTTGTGAATGTAAGGGTAGTCTAAATGTTTAAGGTTGAAGCTTGAAGGCCATTTCAAGACCTCAAGGGACAAGCACGCCAAAGGTATAAATTCTTGTGCTTCGTTTTCTTTGAAGAGATTTAGTAGCACACACACACTTAGCATTCTTGCTATGATTGCATATTTGCTTATTTTTATGTGCATCTCTTCACATGTCACTTTACACACTAGCACTTTGGTTGATATATCTTGTTGTGTGTATATGTGCCTTTTAATTCGTTTCCCGACATTGTTCGGAAACGTCCGCGCTTGCACTAATGAGTGCTTGGTTTCGCGCGAAGACCACCTATGGAGAATGCCATTGGCTTCTCCTTGGTTTTCACCATTGTTGGTGATCGGCGGTTATGATCGGCGGCCTGGCCGCCGAATGAAACCGCCGTTTCAGTCCAGATTGGTCTGAAGCAATTATGCGGTCCAGATCGGCGGTCATGACCGCCGTTCGAAACCGCCGTTCATACCTGATCGATTTTAATCCCTCGGGTTTGATTCGGCGGTTGGATCGGCGGTCGCGAAACCGCCGAATGAAACCGCCGTTGATGCTCTGTTCTTCACGAGCTCAATTCGGCGGTCGTTATCGGCGGCCTGGCCACCGATTGAAACCGCCGAACAGTGCGTTTCAGGGGCAAAATTATCTTTTCACATGCCCAATTCTTGATGTCTATAAATATCTTATTTTCTCATTCTCTGATCAAGTTTCTTGAGTTATTAGAACCCTAAACTTTCAAGAGAGATTTTTGAGAAAAAATCAAATCAAGAACTCACCTTTAAACACTCAAATCAAATCCTTTTTGCATCAAATTTCATATTGCATCCTCTATGTCTACATAGAAAGCATCTATGATTGGATTGGCATCATCACAATATGTTTGGTAAGATTTTGATTAGTTTCATCTTATTTTAGTATTTTTACTATCAAGCATGTTCTCTTTTAATTTACTTGTATGTTGTTGATCATATGATAAATACAAGAATAGAGAATTAATTGTGATGAATTCATTGAGTGTTGTTTTTGTGATAGCTAATTAGGTTTTTGCTTAATCTTGATTAGCTAAGCTATTTGACATGTCATTTAGCAATTGATATCTAGGGTTGATTAAATTGATTATATCATCATCCTAGATAAGCATCTAAGGTTACCTAGCCTTGTTTGTTATTTGAATATTCATACATATTCACATAGGTTGCATAATCTCTTCTTAGAGAATTAAGTCTTGAGGCTAAGGTTGCTTAGGCCTCAAGCAATTGGACTAGAGCCACTTTTAAAGGCCCGAGTGGTAGAAGTAAGGGGTTATTAACCGGAGTGTTAGACGAGGTCTACATAGGTTGTAAACTCCATTTCGATTAGTGGATTTCGAGGTCCGAGTGTGGCGCACTAAACAGCCCGTGGTTTTTCCCAGTGGTTGGGTTTTCACATATACATCAAGTGTTATTTAAATTCCGCACTATATTACACTTGCTTGTATTTTTGACTAGTAGGGGCAGTTTCGTAAAATTGACTTGCATGCGAAAATTGGGTAATAATTGTTAAAATCTATTCACCCCCCCTCTAGCTTTATATAGAACACGCCTCTAATTTGTTTCAGAAGAGTTCAGGTAATGCTGCTTACCCTCATTTTAAAGGTTAATGTAAGCATTACCCCCTCTCAGAAGCGAGAGAATCTTGCATGCACCCGGTACATTGCACCCAGGGTGCATGCCATGTGGCAAGGACAACAATCAAATGTGTTCTGTGATGCTGTAGTTGTTTATGGTGAGAAGAACAAATACAGTATTTATACGATTAGGGTTTCAATAGAAGACACAATTTGAAATAAGTTATTTGTTTATTTATTTATTTCTAAAGAGCAATTTCAAATAAGTTAGATCAGTGAGGATAGTTTTGGAAGTAATAAATTGTATTCAATTGTAGTGGTTTTTTATAAAGAGAAAAGGGAAAAAAAAATTAAGCTTCAGTTTTATGGGTTGTTTAAGTGATTTTACAACTTTAAAAATAAAACAAATTAACTAGTGAACACAGTATAAGTATAAGTGTCATTAAGTATTAAGTGGACAAAGGGCCTTACTGTAAATTTAAACCCTAAAAAGTAATTATGATTGATATAACAAAATATATATATATATATATATTGTGATTTGATTTGATTTAAATTTGACATATAAAGAAATAACTAATATATTTACATTGAAATATATACTGTACATGTGTACGTACATATCTTATAAATTACAATGCAATTTAAAAGAATCATAAAAAATATAAAAATGAAATAAGGGTAAAACATAAAAGTCAAAAAACTTAGGAGGCAATGTTATAAATTGTAAAACTTGGGGTGTGGGGGTGGGGTTGGTAGTAAAAAAAAAAAAAGTCGGGGTATTGTCGTATTATTAATTTTTGTTTGTCTTCCTAAAAGGTTGTTCATAATGGTATCATGTAATGTTGTTTATGTAAACAGCTAGTTTAGGATTGTTACACGATAGAGTATGTTGACAAACAACAATCAACCCAACTGACGGGATCATGTTCTCACTTTAAGAAATTTATCTTACACTTGCCAAAGCACTATAAAACAAATTCGGTATACGCAAGGCGTGTTTTTAAATAGGATCCTCACCCTCCCCTAATTTCAATATAATTATAATAGCCCATGATTCTGTGACTTCTGCCCGTATCACTCGTACTATGATGGAAGATAGTTAAAAATTTCTAATACACGGTATTTTAAGTAAAGGAATCCCAACAGGGAACCATTGGTAAATCGTGTAGGATTTTTAATAATAAAAAATATTTTCGTGTCAGTGTAGGTACTATTTTTAGATTCGTCAAAGTTGTACACGTGTATAACCTATATCGTAAATTTAGGTATGAAGATCGGTTCTCCTCTCATTTTGAATATTTTGTCCTCGTTCAATTACAAAATATCATATCGACTCTGGTTGGGACGCCATTTCCGGATGGTCAAATACAACTTGAACTACTCCCCGATACTTAATTGTCAAGTCAATCAGTATTATTAGGTTTGGCCACACCCCCATGACCAATTTTCTTCATCATTACCCATACCCTATTTGTAGAGAACGAAATCTTGGAAATGTGATCTGCAAATAGGGTGGGTAAAGTACAGTCACAAGCAATTATGGTAACCTTACAAAATGCCTTTTGAGGGTGGGCAGGGGTTTGGGTCAGTGACCAAAATATAGTTGATACGACACTTATAATGGGAGCAAGTGAGACGTCAAAATCAGATGGGTTATCCCACAGATTTACTAAATCGTCCATTGTAATCTACAGCCGTCTCAACGTAACGTATATCAAGGTTTGACTGTACACATCTAGTTCGATGGCAAACGTTATTGTTGATACAGAAGTTTAAAATAACCATAATGTAAAGGGTTATACAACAGACATTGTAAACCCTCATCTCCAACCCTAAAACTTAATTTGGTGCTACCGTTGAACTAAAATGGTGCAACTTGCACAGTATTTTTTTTAACATCTCAAACCCGTTCGATAATCCAATATTTTATTAAATATGGGTCAAACTGTATATAAGTAAAACTTTAGGGATGAAATAATAAACAAAAGTTAATGCCATTCTTCTGGCAACTGAAGACTGTTACACCAGGGTTCCCTTTAGACTGGATGAAGCTGGAATTAAGCGCATACTATTTATGCTTGGATGGAGACCAATTCTTGTTTTATGTTATGTTTGAAGAATGTTGTATTTTGCCTATGGGTTTGAGAAATCCACCCTGGACAAACCTTCGGACATATTCCCATTTCTACATATGGAGTGAGAATTTTTGGATTTCATCGAGATTTAAATGGCTATAGATAATAATTAACATTATTCTGAAGCAAAAGAAAGTTAAGCTAGCTTGTTTTATGCGTATGAATGGGAGCATTTTTATCAACATCGACAGTTCTCGACACCTCCCTCAATTTACAAGTGAAGTTGGGGAATGGTGTTCTTGTACATGTTAAAGGTAAGAGGACAATTAGTGTTCGAACTAAGAAAGGTGTTGAGTACATCTCAAAATTCACTGTGTCTTAGGGTTGTTCGAATAGTTTGATAACTATAGTGAAATGTGAAAATGTACAAGTTTTTTTTCTGAATTTGAACTGCAAGGTTAGTTTTTGATAATAACTTAGAAAAGCCTTCAGAAGGGACATAAGTTGTTAAGATTTTACAACACAAAATCGTCAAATAATTACACAGACAAACGAGGTGTGTCTGGAACTTTTTAACATGGGTTATCTAAATCCAATTACAAAACAACAGGCGTTTTTGAAAACGTTAAACAATTGGCTACAGTAAACCTAAGTACCTTACGTAAAACGGTATTTGCAAGTCCTGAAATGGATTCTAGGAATAAAACAAACATCACTTGCAAAAACATGTTTGGTGGAGCTATGGCGGTGAGTGTTTGAACGTATTAATGCCTTTAGCCTGAAGGACGATTCTTAAATAACGTATAGCCCTCTTGACCCCGAAGACGGTCGACGAGAGACGTCGACTTGGTATTCTTTAACCTGTAAACATCTCTCTCCAGTTCCGCGACGCAAGATTCAACAACTGTTGATCGAGAACGGGACCGTGCTTTGTTTCTTTTTTCTTGTATTCAATTGTAACATCCAAGAGGTCTTTTAGAGAGTCAAAGCACCTGCTTACGCAGAAAATTAGTCGATCCAATATGGTAGATTCGTTCTCATCATTTGACTCCATCTCTACAGACAAAAGTATTTTTTTTTCCAAGCTCTACAGACCGAAGTTACCCTGTTAACGAAATCTGACTCTGAACATATGTTTTTATAGAGAGGCACACTACGGCACAAGCGCACAGCCCACTCATCGGTGGAAACATATAACACATTTTTGCCTTTAAGTTTAAATTCTAGTATAATCGTCAAATAGAAATCACCAATGTATTATGTATATAACAATATCATCGATCATGTAAACGAAATATATTCGTTGGTTGTCCACATGATGTCCATAATTTTAGATGGTATTACATGTCCATAATTGAGTTATTTATTGTTTTTCCTGTTTTAGTAAAATTATCTCATATTATTATTATATATATTAATATATATTATTATGACAAATATATATTTTTGAATTATATATATAATATTACATATATTATTATATATATATTAATATATATTATTATGACATATATATATTTTGTAATTATATATATAATATTATATATATTATTATATATATATAATATTGCACAAATTTGTGATTTTTTTTCAGATTTAAGGTTAAAAAGGTCTTTTTGAGACTTGTCCCACACATGGGACAAGGCTGGCCTAGCGTCTTGGGTGGGACAGAATTTGGTGATTTTTTTCCCACCTTGTCCCATTCTGTCCCATGCGCACCAAACGCGGGACAAGAATAATCTGGCCAACGTTGTCCTGTCCTATCCCGCGTACCAATCGCACCCTTTCAAAGACCTTTTTACCATTAAATCTTATTTGAAATCAAAAACTTGTGCAATATTATATATATTTAATTATAATATATATATGTTATACAGTCTTTCTATTGTCAGTTCGTTTTTACAGTCTTTCTGCGGTTGGTTCGGCGGTTTCGAAACCGCCGAATGAAACCGCCGTTGTTCCCCTGTTCTTCTCGGGTTCAATTCGGCGGTTGTAAACAGCGGCCTGGCCGCCGAATGAAACCGCCGATCGTGCATTTTCAGGGGCAAACTTGTCTTTTCACATGCTATATTTTTTATGTCTATAAATACATCACTTTCTCATCTCTCTGAATCTAGCTCTTTCAATACAAGAACCCTAAAGTCTATAGAGAGATATGTAAGAGAAAATGCAATCAAGATTGCTCATTTAAACACTCAAAACCCTTTTTATATGCATTAAACTTCATCTAGCATTTTCTAGCATATCTAGGATGCTTGCTTGCATGGGTCTTTCATCAGCACACTTGCTTTGGTAAGTTCTTCACTATTATCATATATAATTAGTGTTTTATTTATTAAGGCATCTCTTTTATTACTTGCATGTTCTTAGATTAATTTCTAATATTCAAGATAGAGATTGTTGTGTTGATATGATTGAGTGTTGTATTGTGATAGCTATCTAGGTTTTCATAATCTATGTTTAGCTAAGCTATTTGACATGTCATCTAGCTTTTAATATCTAGGATTGAATTAATTGCAAAATCGTCATCCTAGATAAGCATATAGGGTTACCTAGCTCTAAATTGCATTTTGAATATTTCACATATTCACATAGGTTTTATTATCTCTTCATTGAGAACTAAGTCTTGTGTTGCTATCGGGATTAGGTAGCTTAAATCACAAGCAATTGGACTAGGTCCACTCAAACCGGGATTAGGTTGTTGTGATGATTATTGATCGGGATTAGATCATTAAACCGGGATTAGGTTGTAATCATTTCAATTAGTGGATTCGAGGTTCGTGTGTGGCGCACATATTAGTCAATGGTTTTTCCTATGAGGGTTTCCACGTAAATATCAAGTGTTATTTATATTCTGCACCATATTACACTTGTTTGTCTTTTTTACTAGTTAGGGGCATTTTCGTAAAATTGACATGTATGCGAAAATTGAGTAAAATCATTTAAAATCTATTCACCCCCTCCCCCTTATAGATTAATATTGATCACACCTAGTATTTGTTTCAATTACAATTGAAAATGAAAAGACAACTTTACCCCTATTCTTTTTCACCCCTGAAACCCAAAATATTGGTTATTTTGCCCCCCTTAGGTTCTCTTACGAAATTTACCCAACTAAATATTTAACACATGGTGTAAACATGTACTGTCAACATGTGCAAAACAAATAACACAATATGGGTGTATAAAAGAGTAAACCTTATTTATATTGTAACCAACTCTCTCCGGGTGACATAAACATTAGATATCAAGTATTATGATTAGGTTCGAACCAGATGTGTTGAATCCGGTTTGATGTTCGACATCAGTCATTTTGTTTCGTTCAATCTCAATGGCCGATCGAGTAATATCCTAATGCTTTGTTTTAATCTTTCTATGTTCGTGCCTTCTGGGTAGGGGTTAACGTACCAAATCTAATTTGCTGCTGACAAAATTGATTTTGCCTGCTTCTTCACCATAATGACATTTGATGTGATGGGCTAGTGGGATTTTGACAGCCCAAAAACTAATGGACACGCTATTCTGGGGATACGCAATGGCGCAATGCCGGTCCACAAATATACTCATTACCTCTTCGTGTAGCATAGCAAAATAGGAATTGACGGTTGAATCTTGAATATGTGTTACGCAATATAAATTGCGTCAGCAAATCCTTATGTTCCCAACGCAATATTTTGTAATAATTATCTCTGGTGCACTAGTACAGTTTATCCACCCCCAAATTATTCATATGGTTTACACATAACAAAATATGTCCGATAACGCGATGGGACTATAATTACGGCCATCAAGTTTTGCAGTATTGGACATGTTCATTTTAATATTATGAAAAAAAATAATGAATTATTAACTCAATTATGATGATATATGTTAATTACATATAAAATATGAGGATTTCAAAAACAGTAACTTTCCTTTATTCTAAATGAATGGATTATAATTTTACCACATCTTTTGGGCACCAGATCTGCGCAAGGTGTTTATGAATAAAGATACTTATATGTATATTCATTAGCTAAAGTCTACATTGCATATCTGTGTCCTTCGGGAGTTCGAGTAATATTACAAACAGTATTTTGTTTTTTTTTATTGGATTGACAGTAATTTATAAATTCCAATACAACTTTAAAGTTTAAAATTCAAACACATTCAGAACGCTAACCACACGGTTGTTTGACGGCAACGGCGTGGGCCGGCTAATGACCAGTCAGTAGCCAAGGGACTGACCCCTGCAATGGGGTGTTGCCACGTGGCTTTTTTAAGATTGCAAGCTACGTGTTAATACCCTATTCGGGGTTAGTGCCTTTGGTACTAACTGGTTAGTACCCAAGTAAGTGCTGACCTTTTCCATATCAATAAAGTTCGTCATTCATCCTTTGATGCTATTTATTGAAACCATTACATTGAAAATCAATAGTACAACGGAAACTGCAATCAACTGCAATCACTTTTATCAATGCATCAACTCAATTTTGGAGAAATGTTGTTAACAGAAATAAAAAATTAAACTACAATCATAAATAAAATTGTGTCTCTCTCTCTCTCCCTCAAACTATCTTCTGCCATCTTCTTCTTCTTGGGTTCTACATAAATCTGACCCTTTCAGGGGTTATTGGGAGATTATCGTGTAATAATCTTTCACCTATCGTGTAAGGAGTAGTAACCAATGTTTTATATTATAACTAAGGGTAAATAGGTAAATTTAAAAATAAATAAAAATTTTTACAATTCTTATTAAAAAAATGAATTGAGTCTCCCGATTTCCTCTCCCAATCTCCGATCATCTTCTGTCATCGTGTTGTGGTTCTTTTCCGTCAACTCCAAGTCGAAAAATAGACGGGGAATTTAGGGAATCGGAGGTCTCCCGTGAGGTATGTAACCTTTTACACAAAATTGGATTGTGTTGTATTTATTTTTTAAAGGAATACCAATTGAATTTTATGTAAGATTTTTAATTTAATTATAAATTTAAAAAAAAATTACTAATAACTTTTCACATCAATTTTTTTGATTCTCACACCACTATTTATCTTTCAAAGGTAACACAAAAAAAATGTTTAAGTAAAGCATAATTTAAATGAATTTAAATAAAACTAATTAATGATCCAAACCTTTTCGATTTACAAAACACACACTGACTTCTCGAGTAATGCAAAAAAAATAAATTAAAATAAATAAATAAATCTACTCCACCAAAAATTCCAACCCAAAAAAAACTTAATACATAACACGTGAGTTGTGACAAGAAATGTCAAATGTCGAAATCAATTTAAGATGGAAAATTACTAAAAGAGGACACTACGGCCAAGTGTCAAAATAATTCAAATTTTATATAGTCTCTGAATGAGACACATGGTAGGACAATAGGTTTGTAGCGGATTACAACCGGATCCCACAAAATCTTCTTCTTCTTCTTAAGGCTGGATCCCACAAAATCTTCTTCTTGTTTTAGTCAAACACATATTGAAACCGAAAACCGAAAACCGAAAACCTAAAATCTTCTTCTTCTTATTCACGTGTTCTCAAACCGAAAACCTAAAAACTTAACTGCATACACCGGACTTCTTTGCGTTGTATACCAGTTCAAAGCAAAATTTCACCCACATACTGATCATCACGTCCACATGTGCGTGTCAAAAATGGACATCATTTATACATCTCCTTGCCTCACGCATCCATTCTTCATTCTCCGGTGCGAACCTGATGGTTGCTTTGTATACAATTTCTCAGATCTAAAATATTTAGTCTATATTATTCGTGTTTTTCACTTTTTTTGTAAACAAAAAATTAACGACTTTCATGGTTTTGTGTTGTTTGGGAAATATGTAAGGTAATCTAAAAACGAAAAATTCATTGTTAATTTTTTTTTTTGTTTAAATGATTGAGACTTTTGTGTTGTTTGCAATATAAGCCTGGTACACTAAAACATTCATTGTAAAATTTTAAGTTTTTCGATTTACCGAGGTAATATGTAAAATGGGGAAGAATCATGTTTATGTTGTTGTTGTTTTAGTTGTGTTATTTAATAATTAGTTTTTCCAAGACATATTAAACGAAGATTGTATAATGACACAATGGTTTGTTTATATGTGTTCGTTTGTTTTGAGAAGAAATATATTTTTGCTCGGTTTAATAACATGTGGGAACATGTTCTAATCTTGTCGTGTTTTAGGGAATTTGTTGTCTAACCAGCAGTTTAACTCTATGTTGTAATGTTATTAATATTTTTTTTCTTAAGATTATAACAAAAGGTTCAAAAAATTATTACATGTTGTTCTGAGTTGTTTTGTGACGGTGTTAACAATTTCCTAATTTTTTTTTTTTTTGGGTAACAGGACAGAAATCTCTAGCCAACTAGCGAAGAATTCATCGACACTAGTCGACTTGACCCTGATTGTTCTGTCCAATTATACGGAAATGTGTAGAGGAGGCGGTGGCGATGATGGCGACGGCGTCGAGTTGATAATCGGAGATTAACCTTCTCCATGGAAGCACTGAGGAGATGATTATATGGCTGGTAATATAATTATTACTAGGTTAGCTGGTTGAGCAACAAACACGCTCACTCAACCATGGAATCATATTTTCCATTTACTGATGAATCAGAGTGAGAGTTGAGAGCACAAACAGCCTTCAAACACAATTCATCATCTTTTCCAAGTAAAAGAATGACGTCTAATTCATACTCCCATTTTTTATCAACTTGCTACTGTTCATCTTCCCAACATTGCCATCTTCTTAATTATATTCCTTATAATTACTAGGTTTATATACTAAAATGTATAGATTTTGAGTGACTTTTATGTCATGGAAGCACTGTCCCTGTTGGTATGTATGTTATATGTGTTTGGATTTGATAATTCCACATTTCCACCGACCACCATTGATGTTGCTGCATGCTGTGGTAGAAGTTTCTTCCATGTTAGAAATATTGATTTTATGTAAAAAAAAATTAAAAAATAAAAAATAAAAAAATAAAAAACATTAACATAAAGAATGAAATGTAAAGACTGAGTGGCTCATGAACACTAATATTGCAAACGACGAACCCGATGATTGGTCACCTCCCCGGTCGTGGAAAACAATCTTTTCTATCGGACAAATAATTAAAAAGGTCATAAAAATAAAATTAAATTTAATAAAAAATACAACCATCACATCCCAGGCTTCCAAATAAATTCCAGGCCTTATAACTTTAATTTCAAGGGTATAAAAACGTATTCTCAGCTTATGATATTAAACAACTTTCACACAACAGAAAGTATAATTCTTACCTCTTCACATTTTTTAATAGACATTTTATAATCAACTGTCTTTCTTAACTCTTCGAATATATGGCAATGAGATCAATTTGATGTATAGGTGGCTTTCGTACCATTATATTCCAATCATCCCGCTTTTCTTCGTGTATTGTTTACTCTACTATTTACATATCGTGTGTTATACAAAATTACAAATATCCCTTTATTTTATTTCGCTATTAAAGCAGTACAATTTTCGCCGATGTCATCATTACCTGTATCTTATTTCGACGAGAGCAACTTTGCTCACCCCCCTGATTGAGCTCCAAATGTTCACATTTAGCGATCCCTTTTTCTATCTTTTTGTGCTTGTTTCTCATGTAAAACCAGGTATTTAACGGATAAATAAGTCTTTCAGGTAAATAGGGAAGTTCAGGGGCATTATTGTCATTTTGGACAAATCAGGGGCAAAAGTGTAAAATTTGGGACTATATTAAATATTCTGCAATTAAGGGAGAAGACAGGGGTGCTGATTGTTATTCGCTAGCCAAGTAGCGTAGCAAACGGCCACGTCACGCCAGGAACGACGTCGTTTGGCGTGTGCTGACACAAGCGTGACGTCACGTCGTCTTCTTCACCAAACCGGGTCGACCCGACGACCTGTTAACCCGTCTTCGACCTGGTTCAGACTCAACTCTTACCTGGACATTTTTAGCCATTTTTTGACCAATTTTCCAGCATCGTTCAGCCTAGATCAACGGCCACAGTCCCCCCGATCACAATGGGCCCACTTTTAGGCTCCCATGCACACATTTCCTTACCCATCCAAGTCCACCAACTTCCATGGAAATACAAGCTTCAAGCTCACTTCCAGCGGGTTCTTGCACGCCCAAAGACGTCCAAACTCGCTAAGAATCCACGGTTTCATACCGCTGGAACATTCCCGCAGTCCAAAAGGTCAGATTTCACGACCAAACGTCCAAAATCCACCGCGACTTCCAACGACGGGAATGAACCCGCGAGGCAGGGGATCTAAGCTCGCCGGAACAACCGACTTATGAGTTTTGCACGTCCAAACTTGCCCAAACCTTCCCTACTATATATATTCACCTTTCCTAACCTTAAACACAATCCCTAATATCCAATTTTTACCCAAATAGCTTAGCATAATCCCTAATGTCCAAATAAATACCTAAACACCTAAATTATACTAGAATAGCTTAGAAACCTTAGTCTAGCTTAGAACTACACCACCTCAATACTACATAGTTCATGTGAATTTCCTAGCTTGTAAGAAGAAGGCTTGGTGCTCTATTGAAGAACAAGAAGCTTCCTATTTGTGGTTTCTTCTTACTTTTACTTCTCATCCACTTATTTGTAATTCATGAACATGTATGTGTAAACACTTTCAATGTTGAGGGATGGATTTTATATGATTTCCCTTGTATTTATTTGATCTTATCTTTACCATATCCATCTTGAGTTATTATATGTTGATTGGAGCTTATTTGGATGTATACATGTTGTTAATTGATCACTAGTAACATGTAAACTTCGTTTTCCAACATTGATTATCTATAGTGGAGAGGATTGGGTTAGTATTTGCATGTCCATGCATATTAGCTAGTTCTCATGTTCTAGGATTGTAAACCTCTCTATTATTGTCATTCTATATCCATAGTTGATGTTAATTGAGTGGTAGGATTATATTGCATATTCCATAAAACAAAAGGTGCTTAATTGAGATCAATTGATATATTCCTCTTCATTTGTATCTTTGCTCTTGCATAATCTTTGCAAGAATTAGTTAGTTAGGTTAGTTAATGATAATTTAGTTAGTTGTAGTTAATTTAGTAAAACTTAATTGTATTGCTTTAGTGTTAATTTACTTGCTTACTGATACTCGCTTTTTCCGTCGTTGTAAGAATGCGAGGATCAAAAGATTATTTCATTTAAAAAGGGGTTTCCTACGCAATGTGCTCTAAACTAGCAAAAGACTAGTAAAGCGGTAAGCGAGGGTATCGTTCCGCAAGGAGGTGTGATTCGTCAACCGTATCAAGTTCTAGAGTTTATTGTAAGCATGTAAATAGAATGTGGAAAGGTAAGAATGATGTGTGTGAAATGTATGTACAATGCGGTGTGTGTGTATAGAAAATGAAAATGAAAATAAATAAAAACAAAGAGAATATGGAAGGGTGAGAATGATGTTTAAAGTGATAAATAAAATGGTGGATAGGAGAGATGCATGAAAATGGCCACACAAGGTTCAACAAGTTCACCATACATAAGTGCACAAATAGTTGGTTGTTAGACATTAAGGACATCCAATTTTAGTTAAGGGTTCGTTCTTGCCTCAATCCGATTTATACCCACTCATAGAGCTAACGGTTGAAGAGTGTGCCGAGAACCTCTCAAACACGAAACCGCAACCAACATATGTGAACCGATTCTACAAACAAAACTACATTGAGCCCCAATAATAGATTCGTAATGTAAAATGGCAACGTGAAAGTCTAATGAATGTGGAAAGAGTGATTGTATCTCCGACCATAACTCACCTAGAGCCCCTAGCATGAGAAATAGCCAAAGACCAATAATTGTAACTCTAACCATGACTCACCTAGAGCCCCTAGAGTGAGAAATAGCTAAAGTCCAATTGTTTACAAGAACAATGAACCAAACCCTTCTAATATGACAATTTATAGGTTCACCCACTCTTCCTAGCTAATTAGCCAAAACTATGCCCGGAGAGCCCCTCCAAAAGCACAATCCTAACTCTAATTCACTCAAACCAATTCATGACATGCAATTTCGACCTTCCATCAACATACATACACAAATGGGATATTTGATTACAACTACTCCTACAATTAAGTTAATCTACTCCTAATCCCATCCATGAACACATATCAATTTCCAATCATCAATAAACATGCATTTCAAGATAAGAGATATATTCAACAACAATCAAGAATGAATCAAAACACAAATTGGATATAAAAACAACCATTATATATATTGAGCACAAATATAAGTTTACAAATATTCCCAAGTGGGGATTACACATTCAAGAAAACAAGAAATACAAAGAGAATGAGATAAAAGAGAAAACCCAAGTGGAGAGCCCCTCCAAAATGTGCTAATCTCCTTTGATCCATGCTTGGCTCGAAATTGGTCCAAAGACCCTCCTTTCTCCTTGCAATCTACTCCTAAATGTGGTGGAGGATGTGTAGAAGGTGAGATGGGGAGCATCCATGGAGGAAAAACCTCCATGGATGCTCTTGAAAGCTTCTCTCTCTCTTATTAGGTGAAGAAGATGAAGATGAAGATGAAGAAGAAGAGGAAGTGGTATGGGGTGTGTGTTCTCAAAGAATGAGGCAAAAAGGGTGTTTATATAGTGTTGGGAGTTTTAGGGCTGAAATGGGGATGAATTGACGAGTTTGCCCCTCTCATTTCGCCCAAAATCGGCCTCTCGCTGGGCGATCGGCGGTTTAATCGGTGGCCTGGCCGCAGATTCCAAACCGCAGAATGGAAAAGTGACATTCTGGAATTGATCGGCGGTTGAATCGGCGGTTGAATTGTGGCCGCCGAATTTGCTTCTGGACTCACTGATGTTGATCGGCGGTTTCAATTCTGCGGCCTGGCCGCAGATGTTGACCGTCGAATTTGGATTTTCTACACTTCATCCGTAAGCTGCTGGAATGCCGAGGAGGTTCTGCCGCAATCTCGTTGTCGCATTCTATCTCGACGACGGATCAACCGTGGGTACGGCTAGGCTTAGATCACGTCGTTGTCTGTGTCGACGGAGAGGCACGACACTCAACATATACTCCATTTAATCCATTTTTTGGCTCATTTTGCTTCCCTAACGTTCATTTATGCTCAAACACCTATTGTAGGGAATATGTACCTACACATAGCTCAAACAAAACATTATATACAAAAATACGCTCGAAAACGAGACAAACGATCGGAAATGGGGGACCTCAAATAGGTATAAAATAGTCCGATCAACTCTCATTCTCTTCTTCATTGTAGGAGATCGGAAAGGCAAAATAGTTGTTCTCACAATCATTCAAGCTTGAGGGACTTCCTTCAACAACTTTCACTTTGTTGTTCCGCTTGTAAGAGCAACCTAATGCCAAAACTTTTGCCACAACCTCTTCATCACTATCACTTGAAGTGGTGGCCTCCTCTCTTTCATCTTCCAAGTTAGCACATTCCTTAGAGATATGCCCGGATCCTCCACATTCGTAGCATTGAGTCTTCTCTCTTGAAGACATCTCATGATATGGCTTGACATTCTTGATTGTGGTCTTCTTCTTCTTGAAGTCATTCCCTTTTGAGCCATAACCACTCTTTTGTAGATTCAAGAACTTCTTGAATCCCTTGGCAATGAGTGTCATGTCTTCATTTGAGTCATCCTCCTCCTCTTCCATCTTGGATGTCTTCAAGGCAATATCTTTTTTCTTCTTAAGAGGTGATGTGGTAGCTTTTCTTGATTCATAGGCAAGAAGTCTTCCAATGACTTCGCTCGGCTTCATTTCTTTGTAGGTGTCATTTTCTTCTAAAGCCGTCACTTTGGGCTCGAACCTCTCGGGAAGTGATCGCATGATCTTTTGCTTGATTCTTCTATCCGAGTAAGGATCACCAAGTTGGTGACTTTGGTTCACAATGTCCATTAGTCTCACTTGGAAGTCATTGAAGTGCTCATGCTCTTCCATCATAATGGTCTCAAACCTAGTTTGGAGAACTTAGAGCTTGGAGTCCCTAACTACCTCGGTTCCTTCATGAGCAACTTCTAGGATGTCCCATGCCTCTTTGGCTATCCTAGTAATTTGAATCAACTTATATTGATTCTCATCGACTGCGCAACGGATGGCATGTATGGCTTTGTTGTTCCACATGGAATCAACAAATTATTGCGCGTCCCACTGGGCCTTAGGCTTAAGCACTTCTTCTCCTCCATCCAACGGAGTCATCATAGGTGGAGCATATCCATCTTCAATCACCATCCACACCCTATCATGGATTTGGCATATGTATGCTTCCATCTTCCCCTTCCATGAGGAGTAATTATCGCCGGTAAGCAACGGTGGCCTCACGCTCGATGCTCCCTCTTTGCTCATCCCGAAACCACTCATAGTGTTTGGATGAATGCAAATGAGATGAATGCAAAATGTATGAATAAATCAAAAAAAATCACACAAGATACAAAACACAACAAAATGAGCAAGGATCACCTATGTATGTCTAGGAACCCACTCTGATACCAATTGAAAGTTCTCAGAGTGTGTTACATATATAATCTAGAGGGGGGGGGGGTGAATAGATTTTAATCGTTATTACCCAATTTTCGCATGTATGTCAATTTTACGAAAATGCCACTAACTAGTCACAAAAATATAACAAGTGTAATATGGTGCGGAATGTAAATAACACTTGATATTTACGTGGAAACCCTCACGGGAAAAACCACGGGCTGTTATGTGCGCCACACACGAACCTCGAATCCACTAATTGAAATGATTACAACCTAGTCCCGGTTTAATGATCTAATCTCGATCAATAATCATCATAACTACCTAATCCCGGTATAAGTGGACCTAGTCCAATTGCTTGTGATTTGAGCTACCTAATCCCGATAGCAACACAAGACTTAATTCTCTAAGAAGAGATAATACAACCTAAGTGAATATATGAAATATCCAAAAATGCAATTAGAGCTAGGTAACCCTATATGCTTATCTAGGATGATGATTTTGCAATTAATTCAATCCTAGATATTAAAAGCTAGATGACATGTCAAATAGCATAGCTAAACATAGATTATAAAAACCTAAATAGCTATCAAAATACAACACTCAATCATGTCAACACAACAATCTCTATTTTGTATCTAGAATATATTCTAAGAACATACAAATAATATAAGAGATGTCAATGATAAATAAAACACTAATTATATATGATAATAGTGAAGAACTTACCAAAGAATATGTGTTGACCAAAACCCATGCAAGTAAGCATCCTAACTATGCTAGAATATGCTAGATGATAATTTGATGCATATGAGAATGGTTTTTGAGTGTTAAAAATGTGTTCTTGATTTGATTTTCTCTCAAATGTCTCTCTTTGAAGTTTAGGGTTCTTAGAGTTAAAGAACATGATTCAGAGAATGAGAAAGTAAGATATTTATAAACATCAAAAACAGAGCATGTGAAAAGACAAGTATGCCCCTGAAATGCACCGATCGGCAGTTTCAATTAGCGGCCAGGCCGCCGATCATAACCGCCGAATTGAACCTGAGAAGAACAGGGGAACAACGGCGATTTCATTTGGCGGTTTCGTAACCACCGAATCAAACCGAGAGATTAAATCGATCAGGTATGAATGGCGGTTTTACACGGTGGTCGTGGCCGCCGATCGTAACCACAGAATTGATCTAGAGGTCTTTGGACTCAAACGACGGTTTCATTCGGCGGCTAGGTCGCCGATCATAAATGCCGATCATAACCACCGATCACAAACAGAGGTGAAAACCAAGGAGAAACCAAGGGCATTCTCTGTAGGCGGTTTTCACGTAAAACCAAGCACATTCTAGTGCATGCGCGGACGTTTCCGAATACTATCGGGAAACGAATTACAAGACATAGGTTCCGATTCATCTGAGTGGAGTCCAGAGCCTTATTTCAATTGCTGGGGACTTCTAGTATCCCAAACATACCTCTAGACCAATACCATCAAAGGAGGACCAGTAGTTCCTGATTTCTTATACTAGCTATAATACTTGGGGATTGGAAGCTCACCTTTCTCTCTCACAATCCCCAAGGGTGGGACGGTGACCCCTACATTTAGAGATCTAACTGGGTTACCGATCTATGATAAAAGCGCTTGAAGACTAGGATTTCTTGTGTATAAATGCCTGATGCCCTGGACCGGGATAACCCCTCTAGGAGGATCGCTGTAACTAGCTAGGAGGGTTATATAGCACTCCTGATGCCCTGGACTGGGTTAACCCCTCTAGATGGATCTCCATTACTGAATCAAGACCAGAAGGGTTACATAGCACTCCTGATGCCCTGGACTAGGTCAACCCCTCTAGGAGGATCTTTATAACTGATCATCTCAGGACCAGGAAAAGCCATATGGCATTCATGCTGTCTTGGTCGGGGAATACCCTCTTCTAGGAAGGATCTGGTGCACAAGTGCTTAGTGGTATAGTTGCCAGCCAGACTAAGGATGCAAAGTCATCCTCCATACCAAGAGAGCCTATACGGCAATCCTGAAGCCTCGGTCGGGGAATAACCCTCTCCAGGATATATCGCCTAAGGACTAGGATCCCCCAATAGGATGCCTAGTGCCGGAGATTCGCCAAACGGAAGACTAGGATAGCCTATACGGCACTCCTGAAGCCTCGGACAGGGAATACCCCTCTCCATGATAGATCACCTAAGGATCAGGATCGCTTATCGGGATACCTGATGCTACAGATTCACCATATAAAGAACTGGTGCTTAAGTGGCCTTAGTTGCCTACCAGGACCTTTTCGCCTAAGCACCAAGACTCCTAATGTTGGAATATCTAGTACCCTGGTTCGCCTAAGCCAAATGAGCTAGGAACGATTTTCATTTCAAATGATGATTACTAGTAAGAAGCAACGAGCAAAATTCTTCATGCATTTCAGATCCTGACTCCAACCCCAACTAGGTACTGGTGTTCAAGTCAGGGGGGACTTCTATTAATCGCCTTTTTTGGCAGGGGTCCAAAGAAGAATTTTCCATCCATGCCAAGGTCATTTGATTGTTGAAAAAATGAACCCAGGGTCCTAATGATCCAGCTACCGCACTTGGTACCCTGTACCCCGCGCCTGGTACCATGTACCCCGCACCTGGTACCCGGTACCCCGTGTCTAGTACCTCGTACCCCGTACCCCGTGCCTGGTACCCCGTACCCCGCACTTGGTACCCCACACTCGGACCGGTCCTTTAAGCACCTCCCAACCACCTAGCATAGAAGGCGTCAACAAGAGTGGTCTTAGTACACCATCTGCCAGATTACCAAGGAAGACCAGAACCATGCTACAAGAAGGATAGTATGCGCCAGCATTCAAATACAAGGAAGGTTGACCTCTCTGACTATTCACAACGCCATTAATGGAGATAGTCAACCCTATTAATGGAGATGATCAACCGTATTAATGAAGATAGTCAACTCTTTAATGGCCATTCACAACGCCATTAATGAAGATAGTTAACTCTTTAATGGCCATTCACCACGCCATTAATGAAGATAGTCAACTCTTTAATGGCCATTCAAAACGCCATTAATGAGAGAATATTCAACTTAATCAATGCCAAATCAGTGTTCCTATAATTGTGGATTGATTGACTAAATTGATGGAGTGGGCAACAAGAATTAGAACCTATAAATATGACAAAGCTCTCTATTAAAAAGGGGCTTTGGCTTCTGTTTCTTCTTCTTTGAGATTGATTTCAGAAAAGGGCTTATGCCCGCCTATGATTGTAAGCTCTCTGGAGCGCTTATGTTATATTATTCTCCTACTTGTGTAAGCTCCCTGGAGCATGTCTTATTGATAAATATATAAAGGATCTCTCTCCACTGGATACTACCTATGGGTTTTTCAGCATATGATCATACGTGATGTTTTTTCCCCATAGGCCAGTCCACCTTCTACCAAAAGAATTGTTATTCTCTTTTCTATCTCTTTTATTATGAATGTATGTGAGTTTGATTCCGACCCCGCTGGTCCAAGCTCTCTTATCCGCCTATTCGCATGACATGCCTTGGGATGGCAAAATTATCCATGGATACGGATATCCGTAAGAATCCGCTCCATTTAAAATGGGGATGAATACTATTATTTCGGGGATGGAGTGGGGATGGATGTCATCCTAATACCCATTTTATTTTCGGGGATGGGGATGGATATCGTCTATGGATATCCATCCCCATCCGGATCCATTATAGATTTTAATATTTTAAAAATATAAAATTTATTATGTGATTATTAATTCTAATTATATAAGTTATTATTAATTTTTATGTTTGAACTTTATTGGATGTATTTGTTTCTCTTTAAATGAGATAAAATGTACAGTTACATATGTTAGTTACATTTTTCTCTCATAAACTACAAAAACTTAAAGTTTTTTCATCGGATACGGATCTAAACGGAACGGGGATGGATATCTCTATCTTAATTAGTGGATTATCCGAATCTGCCCCATTCACCTAGAAATAGGAATGGATGCGGGGATGGAGATATATATCCCAAACAGATACGGGGATGGATATTGGGGTATCCATACCCAATCTGATCCATTGCCATCCCTAGACATGCCGCAATAAAGCCCCGACGGGCGAGGTGATTTTTTCTCCTACTTATTGTACCTTACTTCAGATATTTTACTCATACAAAACCATGGTACCTAGAGGTACCTACCCTGCTGCAGCCTGCCGGGTAGCAGTTTGAGGGTGTTAATTGAAATTCATCACCCAGAGTGAATTTTTGGTTAACACTTTGGCGCCGTCTGTGGGAAGATCACTTGACCATCGTGGCTTCCTTGTCTCTATATGAGCGTACGTTTCTTTACCTCTTACATATTAAAACTACACATGATTTAACGCATCTGTAAGGATTCCCGTTTTGTTTATAGGCTTATTTCGTGGTCAAACCACATGTTGGGGTTTTGAATGTAAGGGTAGTCTAAGTGATTACTGTTGAAGATCAAAGGCCCTTCCATGACCTCAAGATATAAGCACGACAAAGGTATAATCTCTTGTGCTTGTTTTTCTTTGAAGAGATTTAGTAGCACACACACACTTAGCATTCTTGCTATGATTGCATACTTGCTTATTTTTATGTGCATCTCTTCACATGTTACTTTACACACTAGCACTTTGGTTGATATATCTTGTTGTGTGTATATGTGCCTTATAATTCGTTTCCCGACATTGTTCGGAAACGTCCGCGCTTGCACTAATTAGTGCTTGGTTTCGCGCGAAGACCGCCTATGGAGAATGCCCTTGGCTTCTCCTTGGTTTTCACCATTGTTGGTGATCGGCGGTTATGATCGGCGGCCTGGCCGCCGAATGAAACCGCCGTTTCAGTCCAGATTGGTCTGAAGCAATTATGCGGTCAAGATCGGCGGTCACGACCGCCGTTCGAAACCGCCGTTCATACCTGATTGATTTTAATCCCTCGGGTTTGATTCGGCAGTTGGATCGGCGGTCGCGAAACCGCCGAATGAAACCGCCGTTAATGCTCTGTTCTTCACGAGCTCAATTCGGCGGTCGTCATCGGCGGCCTGGCCGCCGATTGAAACCGCCGAACGGTGCGTTTCAGGGGCAAAAGTGTCTTTTCACATGCCCAATTCTTGATGTCTACAAATATCTTATTTTCTCAATCTCTGATCTAGTTTCTTGAGCAATTAGAACCCTAAACTTTCAAGAGAGATTTTTGAGAAAAAATCAAATCAAGAACCCATCTTTAAACACTCAAATCAAATCCCTTTTGCATCAAATTTCATATTTGATCTTCTATGCCTTCATAGAATTGATCCATGCATGGTTTTGAATCATCACATCTTATTTGGTATGTTCTTCACTAATTTCATATTACTTTAGTGTTTTTCATATTAATACATCTCTTTAATTACTTGTATGCTTTTGATTATTTGCTAGATACAAGTTAGAGATTATTTGTGATGAAAATGATTGAGTGTTGATTGTGATAGCTAATTAGGTTTTTGCTTAATCTTGATTAGCTAAGCTATTTGACATGTCATTTAGCAATTGATATCTAGGGTTGATTAAATTGATTATATCATCATCCTAGATAAGCATCTAAGGTTACCTAGCCTTGTTTGTTATTTGAATATTCATATATATATTCACATAGGTTGTTTCTCTTCATTGAGAAGTAAGTCTTGAGGCTAAGAGTGCTTAGGCCTCAAGCAAATTGGAATAGGGTTGCTAATAAAGGCCCGCTGGGTAGAAGTGAGGGGTTACAGACCGAAGTGTTAGACGAGGTCTACATAGGTTGTAAACTTCATTTCAATTAGTGATTTCGAGTTCCGAGTGTGGCGCACTATACAGCCCGTGGTTTTTCCCAGTGGTTGGGTTTCCACATATACATCAAGTGTTATTTAAATTCCGCACTATATTACACTTGTATGTATTTTTGACTAGTAGGGGCATTTTCGTAAAATTGACTTGCATGCGAAAATTGGGTAATAATAGTTAAAATCTATTCATCCCCCCTCTAGCTTTACATTGATAAACACACCTCGAGTATTTAATTACTTTCAATTGGTATCAGAGCGGGTTCCTAGACATACATAGGTGATCCTAGCTCATTTTTGGTGTGTTTTGCATTTGTGTGATTCTTTGATCATTCATACATTTTGCATTCATTTCATCCATTCATTATACACTATGAGTGGAATCGGTGGTTCTAATGAGGGTGCTTCGAGCGTAAGGCCACCCCTCCTCACCGGCATAAATTACTCCCAATGGAAAGGGAAGATGGAGGCATATGTGTGTCAAATCCATGATAGGGCATGGATAGCCATTGAAGATGGATATTCGCCTCCTATGATGACTCCCACGGGTGGAGGAGAAGAAGTGCTCAAGCCTAAGGCACAGTGGACACAACCTGAGTTTGAGTTGTCCAAGTGGAATCAAAAGGCGTGGCACGCCTTCATATGTGCAGTGGATGAAAATCAGTACAAACTGATTCAGAACACTAAGATAGCCAAGGAGGCATGGGACATCTTAGAGGTTGCACACGAGGGAACCGAAGTAGTGAAGGACTCCAAACTTCAAGTCCTCCAAACTCAATTTGAGACACTTAGGATGGAGGAGAATGAGTGCTTCAACGACTTCGAGATTAGGTTGATGGACATTGTCAACCAAAGTCATCAACTTGGTGACCCTTACTCGGATAGAAGGATCAAGCAAAAGATAATGAGATCGCTTCCCGAGAGGTTTGAGTCTAAGGTGACGGCTTTAGAAGAAAACAGTGATTTTAAGGACATGAAGCCGAGCGAGGTAATAGGTAGACTTCTCACCTACGAGTCTAGGAAGGGTCCTAGCTCCACTCCTTCAAAGAAGCAAAAAGGGATTGCTTTGAGAGCTTCCAAGGTTGAGAAGGAGGACAAGGATGACTCGGATGAAGACATGGCACTTTTAATGAGAAAATTCAAGAAGTTTGTAAAATTCGAGAAGAAGGGTCATGCATCCAAAGGGCAAGAATTGAAGAAAAGGGTTCCTTTCAAGAAGGTTGAGCATAGGCAAGAGAATAGCGAAAGGAAAGGGATCCAATGCTATGAGTGTGGTGGCATAGGTTATATCTCACTAGATTGTGGGAATTTGAAGAACAAGAGAGAAAAAATGATGGCCGCCATTTGGAGTGAAAGTGATGACTCCGAAGAGGGAGATAAGTCATCAAGTGATGATGAGCTTATCAATAACTTCAAGGCATTGGGTGCCACTTGTGAAGAAAATGAAGTTGTTGGTAAGAATTCCGTTGCTAATAATCCCATAGAAGAGAAAGTCGAAGAAGTAGCTCTAGAGGAGATAGTTGTTGCTTCACATTGGGATATGGCACTTATTGACTCAAGAGATCAAGGTGAAGGTCTTGATGAGGATATTGGATCCATAGGAGAGGAGGAGAGTCTAGAAGATGACACTAGTGGAGATGACTCCTTATCTAACTCTACAAATGGAAATGTAGAGAATATGGATATGCATAACTTTATAGTCAATGTTGAAAGCTCCATGAAGAAGAAAGATAGATTTCTAAGGATTTTAGAGGAAGAAAATCTAGAGCTTACAACATACAATGAACTCCTAAAGAAGCAAGTGGAGAAAATGGATCTTAAGGACAACTTTGAAAGTTTTGAAAGCTCTAAGTTAAAGAATGAAAAAGAGATTCAAAGGTTAAAGGAAGAATTACTTAGGCTTTCAACACAAGTGGACCACTTGAATGATGAAGTGGTAAGATCCATGGTGGAAGAAGACAAGCTAAAATATGAGCTAGCTTTGTCTAAGAGGAATGAAGAGGGTTTGAAGAGAGAGCTTGTTGAAGCCAAAGAGTCATTGACTAGAATGACCACAAGCACCAAGAAACTTGACAACGTACTTGGTGTAGGAAAAAGCCCTTGTGACAAAAGAGGTCTTGGATTCGAAGTGAGCAAGGATTGCTCTATTCCTAAGAAGACCGTCTTTGTGAAGAGTTTGGGTAAGATAGAAGCGTCACCGGTGCAAACTCCTAGGAAGAAGTTAGAACTAGGACAATGTTCGACAAATGCATAAGTGAAGGTGGTGAAAGCAAGACAACCCCAAGCTCAACGGATTAGAGCCTCTCGAGTCAACTCTCCTCAACAAATGACTCACTATGAAAAGAGGCAAAACATGCTACCTAATCCAAGGAGGCAACCCATTCCGGTTCAACCAAATAGAAGACATGAACCGACTCAACACCAAAGGAGACATCAAATGCATGATGAGTCTCCAATGACTTCACAAGAACATGGTATGAATTCTTACTTTGTACCAACTTGTCATTATTGTGGTGTTTATGGGCATATTAGGCCTAAGTGCTTTAAGTACATTAAGCATTGTAGGATTACTAGCATGATAAAGAAAAAGAGGCTAAGAAGAGCCCATTTGCATGAGCCTAGGAAATCTTTTGTCAATAATCCTAGGTTAATGAATGACATGCAACCTTTGACCACTAAGAAGAAAAATGTCATATCTATGTGGATAAGGAAAAATGAACCCGCTTGCTACGAGACTAACAAGTCTCAAATAGGATCAACTAAGTCAAATGGACTTGGTAGGTCCATAGGACCTCATGCCCTTCATTAATGAAGGATGATACTAACCCCATATGGGGAACTCAAGCAAAGAGAGCTATTTTTGCATTCTTGTCACTTGCAAAAAATTTGAAAAATCTTATCCTTCTTGGTTGATTGCTTGAGTAAGCTTGGTTGCACATATGTATATATGTTTTCAATTCAATAAGTGTGAACCTTGCTTGTATACAATCCATGTCATATTTATGTTCAAACATGCATTTTGGACTAGGAGATGTATGTAGGAAGTATGATTTGAATGACCTATGATTATCTCCATGACATGATGATTCTTTAATAACATGCTAATGTCTTATGAAAAGCATGAAATTCATGTACATGCTCAAATGAAAAAAACATGAATTGATAATTGCATTCTTAAATGCAAAAACTTGTGTGAAAAAAAAAAAAAAAAAGGCTTATGAGACTCAAATGAAAAAGGATCTAGTATCCATTCAAGGATTTTACAATCCAAATGTCTCTCTTTCTTTATTGGTTGAACATGTCTACTATCATACGGGTTTCATTCCCGGAAAAATCAAATAGGGTGCAAAGTTGCTCATGACATGTTTAGCTTATAAAGTTGGATATAGTTGTTCTTAAATTGAAATCAATGAAATTTCTATATCCTTGCTTCTCTCATGACAATGGTGAAATTGGTTTGAATTCCTATTAGAAACCTTTGTCATTTGCTTTGCCAAATACCATGGTATTTTGGACTTGAATGCAATATGTCTTGTATGCAAAGCATTTTGTTTCACACATTTTATCTAATAAATCTCCTCGTTTCTCTCCGATTAATTGAGATTGCATAAAGTGACTTATATTGATTATGCATATACTAGAATGCTACTATCTCTCTTTGCCTTGAGTGACCCGGTTGGGGACTACTCCTTTGTCTATATCATGACAAAAAGGGGGAGTAGAATGTGGTAAGGGGAGGTGCAAATTGTTGTAGCAATTGGTGCACATTGGGGAGAATATACATTGAGGGGGAGTAACCCTTTGAGGGGGAGCATTGCATTCATCATACATTGCATGATGTTGTGTTTAATTTCTTAGAAATGCAAATGCTTGTTTATGTCCTCACTTGATTCATCTCACTTTTACTTGTTTTGGAAAGTTTAGAAACCTTGTTTCAGGGAATGATTGTTCTACAAGAGATTGAAGACTTCAAGTTTTATTTATATATATCTCTTTGTATTGTAGAAAATCTTCATTGACCCATAGGTTTATTTTTGTTGTGAGGAATCAATGTGAGTGGTGGTTTTGTCACGAAATAGCCAAAGGGGGAGATTGTAAGGATTCCCGTTTTGTTGATTGGCTTATTTCGTGGTCAAACCACATGTTGGGGTTTTGAATGTAAGGGTAGTCTAAGTGATTACTGTTGAAGATCAAAGGCCCTTCCATGACCTCAAGATGTAAGCACGACAAAGGTATAATCTCTTGTGCTTGTTTTTCTTTGAAGAGATTTAGTAGCACACACACACTTAGCATTCTTGCTATGATTGCATACTTGCTTATTTTTATGTGCATCTCTTCACATGTCACTTTAAACACTAGCACTTTGGTTGATATATCTTGTTGTGTGTATATGTGCCTTATAATTCGTTTCCCGACATTGTTCGGAAACGTTCGCGCTTGCACTAATTAGTGCTTGGTTTCGCGCGAAGACCGCCTATGGAGAATGCCCTTGGCTTCTCCTTGGTTTTCACCATTGTTGGTGATCGGCGGTTATGATCGGCGGCCTGGCCGCCGAATGAAACCGCCGTTTCAGTCCAGATTGGTCTGAAGCAATTATGCGGTCAAGATCGGCGATCACGACCGCAGTTCGAAACCGCCGTTCATACCTGATCGATTTTAATCCCTCGGGTTTGATTCGGCGGTTGGATCGGCGGTCGCGAAACCGCCGAATGAAATCGCCGTTAATGCTCTGTTCTTCACGAGCTCAATTCGGCGGTCGTCATCGGCGGCCTGGCCGCCGATTGAAACCGCCGAACGGTGCGTTTCAGGGGCAAAAGTGTCTTTTCACATGCCCAATTCTTGATGTCTATAAATATCTTATTTTCTCAATCTCTGATCAAGTTTCTTGAGCAATTAGAACCCTAAACTTTCAAGAGAGATTTTTGAGAAAAAATCAAATCAAGAACCCATCTTTAAACACTCAAATCAAATCCCTTTTGCATCAAATTTCATATTTGATCTTCTATGCCTTCATAGAATTGATCCATGCATGGTTTTGAATCATCACATCTTATTTGGTATGTTCTTCACTAATTTCATATTACTTTAGTGTTTTTCATATTAATACATCTCTTTAATTACTTGTATGCTTTTGATTATTTGCTAGATACAAGTTAGAGATTATTTGTGATGAAAATGATTGAGTGTTGATTGTGATAGCTAATTAGGTTTTTGCTTAATCTTGATTAGCTAAGCTATTTGACATGTCATTTAGCAATTGATATCTAGGGTTGATTAAATTGATTATATCATCATCCTAGATAAGCATCTAAGGTTACCTAGCCTTGTTTGTTATTTGAATATTCATATATATATTCACATAGGTTGTTTCTCTTCATTGAGAAGTAAGTCTTGAGGCTAAGAGTGCTTAGGCCTCAAGCAAATTGGAATAGGGTTGCTAATAAAGGCCCGCTGGGTAGAAGTGAGGGGTTACAGACCGGAGTGTTAGACGAGGTCTACATAGATTGTAAACTTCATTTCAATTAGTGATTTCGAGTTCCGAGTGTGGCGCACTATACAGCCCGTGGTTTTTCCCAGTGGTTGGGTTTCCACGTATACATCAAGTGTTATTTAAATTCCGCACTATATTACACTTGTATGTATTTTTGACTAGTAGGGGCATTTTCGTAAAATTGACTTGCATGCGAAAATTGGGTAATAATAGTTAAAATCTATTCACCCCCCCTCTAGCTTTACATTGATAAACACACCTCGAGTATTTAATTACTTTCAGCATCCCCCTGCTATGTTCACTACATGCTTATTCCATGATGTCATGATGCCATGAAACTTTATTTCACCCTATTAGTTCCTTTATTACTAGTGTGATTTTATAAAAAAAGTTGCATGAATCCTATGAACTAAATCAACGCCTATTATAGTCGGTTGATATTTCGCCTTATATATGTTGCTGCTTAAATATGTTGAACATGTGGAGTGCATCATCATGTAGATCCATGAGATCTAAGTAATTTATTGCCACGCAAGTTCAACCTTCTACTATTGAGGTGATAGATTCATTATTTATGACATGTTATTCATGTGTTATATACTTTCTCCATATTTGTATGTACTACATGTGCAACACGAATGGTGCTCACTTTGTCATTTGATGACTTTTGATTGTTGTGGAGCAAATATGATATATGGGACTCCTAGCGTAGCCGGTATCTTATGCTGCCCGGATGCAGTAAGTCTGCTCATATAATTGTAGAGCTCATCTACCGTCGCTCCGCTACCGGTAGATCTCCTATCCAGCAGATCCATCCCGGTGCTCCTAGAGCTCATATGTAGTAGAATTGTACCTCTCCCGCTTTCTTACAGAAGATTTGCTCCGGTATTGGTAAATCTCCTATCTAGCATATCTACCAGAGTTGCACTTATACATATGGATCCTCTCATGACACCGGATCCACTCTTCAAAAGCTCCTGGTTCTCAGCTATTCAAGTCCTAGGAGATAATTGGAGGCAATTTAGAAGATTTTCGATCAAGCCTAAGAATGCAGCATCTGCTGATGGGTCAACTTCAAAATTTAAACTGTATCATCTTAGAAGCAACTGGGTTTCAAGTCTTATATGGTTGGAAAGGTATGGAAGTTAGGTTTCCGCAAAATTTTACGGTTCACGATTTTGAATTTTCTAGAATGAGTTATGACTATTTTACTACCTAAAGGTCAGCCCAGAATATATGCTACTGATGGGTCAACTTCAAGAATTGAACTGTATCATCTCAGAAGGAACTGGGTTTCAAGTTTTACATGGTTGGAAAGGTATGGAAGTTAGCTTTCCTTAGCATTTTACGGTTCATGATTTTGAGTTTTCTAGAATGAGTTATGACTATTGTACTACCTAAAGGTCATCCCAGAATATCTGCTGCTGATGGGTCAACTTCAAGAATTAAACTGTATCATCGCATAAGGAATTGGGTTTCAAGTCTCAAATGTTTGGAAAGGTACGGAAGTTAGCTTTCCGTAGAATTTTACGGTTCTTGATTTCAAGTTTTCTAGAATGAGTTATGACTATTTTACTACCTAAAGGTCAGCCCAGAATTTATGCATGGGATTTTGGAGATAAAGCATTGTGGGCTGCCTCTGTGATCGCTAGGAAGTAGCATGACCAGTGGCTCCTTACCATTTGTATCGGGCCTAACAATGCCAGGTGAGTCACTATCGTTTCGATTCTTTTTAGCAGGGTCTAGAGCCTCATTTCAGCTGTTGGGTACTTTTTGATGCCTTAGCAAGCCCCTGGACCAGCATCATGTAGGAGGCTCCTCACTTTTGTACTAGGCCCCTCAACGCCCAAGTAAGCCTCCTAGGTTCCGGTTCGTCCGAGTGGATTCCAGAGCCTCATTTTAGTTGCTGAGCACTTTTTGATGCCTTAGCAAGCCTCTGGACCAACAACATGTAGGATGCTCCTCACTTTTGTACCGGGCCCCTCAACACCCAAGTGAGCCTCCTAGGTTCCGTTTCGTCCAAGTGGAATCGAGAGCCTCATTTCAATTGTTGAGTATTTTTTGATGCCTTAGCAAGCCTCTGGACCAGCATCATGTATGAGGCTCCTCACTTTTGTACCGGGGTCCCTCAACTCCCAAGTGAGCCTCCTAGGTTTCGATTCGTCCAAGTGGAGTCTAGAGCCTCATTTTAGCTGCTGAGTACTTCTTAACGCCTAGCAAGCCTCTGGACCAGCATCATGTAAGAGGCTCCTCACTTTTGTACCGGGCCCCTTAATGCCCAAGTGAGCCTCCTAGGTTCCGGTTCGTCCGAGTAGTGTCCAGAGCCTCATTTTAGCTACTGGGTACTTCTCGATGCCATAGCAAGCCTCTGGACCAGAATCATATAGGAGGCCCCTCACTTTTGTACCTGGCCCCTCAACGCCCAAGTGAGCCTCCTAGATTTTGGTTCGTCCGAGTGGAGTCCAGAGCCACATTTCAGCTACTACGTAATTCTTGATGCCCTTGCCAGCCTTTGGACCAACATCATGTAGGAGGCTCTTCACTTTTGTACCAGGCCACTCAACTCCCTAGTAAGCCTCTTAGGTTCCGATTCGTCCGAGTGGAGTCTAAAGCCTCATTTCAGCTGCTAAGTACTTCTTGATGCCCTAGCAAGCCTCTAGACCAGCATCATGTAGGAGGCTTATTACTTTTGTACCGGGCCCCTCAACGCCCAAGTGAGTCTCCTAGGTTCCGGTTCGTCCGACTGGAGTCCAGAGCCTTATTTCAGTTGCTGAGTACTTTTTGATGCCTTAGCAAGCCTCTGGACCGGCACCATGTAGGAGGCTCCTCACTTTTGTACCGGGCCCCTCTACTCCCAAGTAAGCCTCCTAGGTTCCGATTCGTCCGAGTAGAGTCTAGAGCCTTATTTTAGTTGTTGAGTACTTTTCAATGCCTTAGCAAGCCTCTGGTCCAGCATCATGTAGCAGGCTCCTCACTTTTGTACCGGGCCCCTCTACGCCTAAGTAAGCCTCCTAGGTTCTGGTTCGTCCGAGTGAAGTGCAGAGCCTCATTTCAGTTGTTGAGTACTTTTTGATGCCTTAGCAAGCCTCTGGACCAACATCATGTAGGAGGCTCCTCAGTTTTGTACTGGGCCCCTCAACGCCCAAGTGAGCCTCATACGTTTCGGTTCGTCCGAGTGGAGTCCAGAGCCTCATTTCAGTTGCTGAGTACTTTTTGATGCCTTAGCAAGCCTCTAGATCAACATCATGTAGGAGGCTCCTCACTTTTGTACCGAGTCCCTCAACGCCCAAATGAGCCTCATAGATTCCGATTCATCCGAGTGGAGTATGGAGCCTCATTTCAATTGCTGGGGACATCTAGTATCCCAAACATACCTCTGGACCAATACCATCAAAGGAGGATGAAACAAATTATAGCATGGTGTGTATAAAACTATCTAGAGGGGGGGTGACTAGATTTTAAGCTTTTTACCTAATTTTTCGTGTTAGTCAAAATTACGAATTTACCCCTAAATAGATAAAGCAATAAATCAAGTATAAAATGCGGAAATTAAATAAGACTTGATTTTTACGTGGAAACCCTCACGGGAAAAACCACGGGCTAGTAAGTAAGCCACACTCGAACCTCGAATCCACTAAATGTGTAAAACGATTAGAACCTAATCCCGGAAGTAATCACACACCTACCTAATCCCGGTATGAGTGAACCTAGTCCAATTTGCTTGCGACCTAAGCAACCTAATCCCGGATGCTACACACAAGACTTACTTTCTCTATGAAGAGAATAACAACCCTAAGTGAATATATGAATATTCAAAATGCAACATAGAGCAAAGGAAACCCTATATGCTTATCTAAGATGATTAATATGCAATTAGAGCAATCCTAGATATCAAAACTAAATGACATGTCAAATCAAATAGTTTAACTAATCAAGGTTAAGCACAAAACCTAATTAGCTATCACAATACAACTTCTCAAACATACATCATACTAATCTCAAACTTGTATTCAAAGTATATAAAATAACATACAAGTAATTAAATGAGATTGCTTGTTAAGAGAAACAGAAAATATGTAAGATATTAGTGAAAAGCTTACCAAGCAAAGTATGATGAAGAATCCATGCAAGATGTCATCTAGATGATCAAGGATGATGCTAGATGATGATTGATGATCATGGAAAAGTATTTGAGTAAACTAAAAATGAGTTCTTTGGAATTTTTCTTCTCTTTGAAAAATATCCTAAGTATGGAATCTGAATATGAACTCTTCTGATTGACCTAAAGTCAAAGAGGCATATATATAGGAGGCCAAAACAAAGTATGGTCATTTTGATAAGTTTGCCTCAATATTGCCTTGGGCGCTGTACGTAGAGCGCCTCTTGTACAGCGCTTGTACAGCGCCCCTACTCTGTTCTTACGGGAAAACAGAGTGGCGCTGTACGTAGAGCGCTTTGTACAGTGCTTTGTACAGCGCCTGTACAGCGACCGAATTAAATTGATCAGGTGTGGACAGCGCTCAATGGGCGCTGTTCGTACAGCGCTTCTGTAGAGCGCTTTTGGGAGCGCCCAATGCAAAAATGCAATCCTAAGTCTAAGCATGACAAGGCAATTGGATATGCAAGTTGCAATCAAACTAACATGCAAGAAGAGATGTTAATGAACATTAATGCACAAAAAATAAGACACACAACATACAAGTATTAAACATATGCATGAGTTGTGAGTGTGTGCAACTATCTCTTCAAGACAAGTAAGCACAAAGACATATACCTTCGGTGCTTATCAACACGAGGTCTTCAAAGGGCTTCGAACAATAAACCCGATACCTAGGCTACCCTTACAAAGAACCCCAATATGTGGTTTGTCCATGAAATGAGTCAATCAACAAATGGGAACCTTACAGAGGACCAGTAGTCCTTGATTTCTTATGCTAGCTGTAGTACTTGGGGACTGGAAGCTCACCTTTCTCTCTCACAATCCCCAAGGGTTGGATGGTGACCCCTACATTCAGAGATCTGACTAGGTTCCCGATCTATGATAAAAGCGCTTGAAGACTGGGATTTCTTATGTAGAAATACCTAATGCCCTGGACCGGGATAACCCCTCTAGGAGGATCGCCGTAACTAGCCAGGAGGGTTATATAGCACTTCTGATGCCCTGGACCGGGTTAACCCCTCTAGGAGGATCTCTATTACTGAATCAAGACTAGGAGGGTTACATAGCACTCCTGATGCCCTGGACTGGGTCAACCCCTCTAGGAGGATCTCTATAACTGATCGTCTCATGACCAGCAAAAGCCATATGGCATTCCTGCTGCCTTGGTTAGGGAATAGCCTCCTCTATGAAGGATTTGGTGCACAAGTGCTTAAGTGGTATAGTTGCCAGCCAGACTAAGGATGCAAAGTCATCCTCCAGACCAGGAGAGCCTATACGGCAATCCTGAAGCCTCGGTCGGGGAATACCCCCCTCCAGGACATATCGCCTAAGGACCAGGATCCCCCAATAGGATGCCTGGTGCCGAATATTCACCAAATGGAAGACCAGGATAGCCTATACGGCACTCCCAAAGCCTCGGATGGGGAATACCCATCTCCATGACAGATCGCCTAAGGATCAGGATCACTTATCGGGATACCTGATGCTACAGATTCGCCATATGAAGAACTAGTGCTTAAATGGCCTTAGTTGCCTACAAGGACCTTTTCGCCTAAGCACCAAGACTCCTGTTAACCTAAAATTGTCACCAGGTTGCAATTTTAAATTAACGATATATGAAGGGCCCAGATCGATATCGATCTAGGCTAGCGGGATGTGCAGTATCCCGATACCCCGCTAGATCTTATGAATCTACTAAGAATAATGGGTGCAAGTAGTATGAGGGATAATTTTCTGATACGGTGAAAGTATGAAAACGCAAAACTGTTTATGTGTATATAAATGACTTTAATAAGATTTTTACAACTCAATGCTTGAAATATCGAGATTATAGTATGGGAGAAAATAAAACAACTTGGTGGACCATGGAGATGGAGCTTTTCGTGCCTATCGATAAGTAGCAAAAAGTCAGATCCCTTTTTCATGTGAACATATCATCATTATATAGGCTCACTTTCTTGCTGAATACTCCTAGAACTTCGGTCTAGGGTTTCTGTGATGCACGGGCCTTCCTTTGGAGTCTAACGAATTCGTCGGGATATTGATCCCCGAAAGATCAGGCGATTCCTTCTTTCTCGGTTCCAAATAAGTTGACCCCTATTCGAAATAGGATTCTTTATGGCGGGAACGAATGCCGTGTTGTAACTTGAGTTTCTATCTTGAACGGTGACGTTTAATGTTTGCCTTTACCTGTGGTCTGCTTTTCGAGGTGCTCGCCTCCTGCTTCAGCGGGGTCGGTATACTGGGATCCAAGTGTTTATCTTGCTATGTGTATGTCACGAGTTTTGTTGGTCGGGGTACTCCGGGTACCCCGCGTCCCTCTCGCTCCTCTTAAAACGATGTTTGCAGATATCAGATACTCCAGTATCGGGGTACCAGGATACTCCAGTATCGGGGTACTCGTGGTAATTGGGTGCCACGATCTTGTGACGGTTGTGTCTCTAGAGCCCTTCTCTTTACGGTTTCCTAGTGCTTTCTTGGTTCCAGAGACTTTGGACCTGACCGGGGTGGATAGAGGCTCTTACTCTAGCTCGTCAGCTAGCCGACGAGGTACCCGGATATCTTTCCCGCTGCTACTTTGCATCCCGGCAATCTTCTCAAAGCTAATGTAAAATTCTTTTTTGGTCCCTACCATTTTAGGCGGTTAACAACTCCTAATGTTGGAATATCTAGTACCCTGGTTCGCCTAAGCCAAATGCGCTAGGAACGATTTTCGTTTCAAGTGATGATTACTAGAAAGAAGCAACGAGCAAAATTCTTCATGCATTTCGGATCCTGACTCCAACCCCAACTAGGTACCGGTGTTCAAGTTAGGGGGGGACTTCTGTTAACCACCTTTTTTGGCAGGGGTCCAAAGAAGAATTTTCCATCCATGCTAAGGTCATTTGATTGTTGAAAGAAAGAACCCAGGGTCCTGAGGATCCCGCTACCGCACTTGGTACCCGGTACCCCGCACCCGGTACCCTTTACCTCGCGCTTGGTACCCGGTACCCCGCGCCTAGTACCCTATACCCTGTACCCTGTACCCTGTACCCTGTACCCTGTACCCCGTACCCCGTACCCCTTAACCCGCACCCCGTACCCCGCACCCCGCACCTGGTACCCCGCACTCAGACCGGTCCTTCAAGCACCTCCTAACCACCTAGCATAGAAAGCGTCAACAAGAGAGGTCTTAGTACACCATCTGCCAGATTACCAAGGAAGACCAAAACCATGCTACAACAAGGACAGTATGTGCCAGCATTCAAATACAAGGAAGGTTAACCTCTCCGGCTATTAACAACGCCATAAATGGAGATAGTCAACCCTATTAATGGAGTTGATCAACCGTATTAATGAAGATAATCAACTCTTTAATGGCCATTCACAACGCCATTAATGAGAGAATATTCAACTCAATCAATGCCAAATTAGTGTTCCTATAATTGTGGATTGATTGACTAAATTGATGGAGTGGGCAACAAGAATTAGAACCTATAAATATGACAAAGCTCTCTATTGAAAAAGGGGCTTCGGCTTCTGCTTCTTCTTCTTTGAGATTAATTTCAGAAAAGGGCTTATGCCCGCCTATGATTATAAGCTCTCTGGAGCACTTATGTTATATTATTCTCCTACTTGTGTAAGCTCCCCGGAGCACGCCTTATTGATAATTATATAAAGGATCTCTCTCCACTGGATACTACCTAGGGGTTTTTCATCATATAATCATATGTGATGCTTTTTCCCCATAGGCCAGTCCATCTTCTACCAAAAGAATTGTTATTCTCCTTTCTATCTCTTTTATTATGCATGTATGTGAGTTCGATTCTGACCCTGCTGGTCCAAGCTCTCTTATCCGCCTATTCGCATGACATGCCGCAAGCCCCGACGGGCGGGGTGATTTTTTCTCCTACTTATTATACCTTACTCCAGATATTTTACTCGTACAAAACCATGGTACCTAGAGGTACCAACCCTGCTGCAGCCTACCGGGTAGCAGTTTAAGGGTGTTAATTGAAATTCATCACCTAGAGTGAATTTTTGGTTAACAATAACATTTGATTAGCTATTGTTAACCAAAAATTGTCACCGGGGTGAAATTTTCAATTAACGGTTTATGGGGGACCCAGATCGGGATAGATCTGGGCTAGCGGGATACCTAGTAGCTCGATATCCTGCTCATTCCTACAAATTGACTAAGTGTGGTGTAAGGATTCCTATTCTTTGATTGGCTTATTTCGTGGACAAACCACATATTGGGGGTTCTTTGTAAGGGTAGCTTAAGTGTTGGTGTTATTGCTAAAGCCCTTTGAAGACCTCGTCTTGATAAGCACCGAAGGTAAATTTCTATGTGCTTACTTGTCTTGAAGAGATAGTTGCACACACTCACAACTCATGCATATGTTTAATCCTTGTATGTTGTGTGTCTTATTTTTGTGCATTAATGTTCATTAACATCTCTTCTTGCATGTTATGTTGATTGCATCTTACATATCCAATTGCCTTGTCATGCTTAGACTTAGGATTGCATTTTTGCAATGGGTGCTCTCAAAAGCGCTCTACAGAAGCACTATACGAACAGCGCCCATCGAGCGCTGTATAGACCTAATCGATTTAATTCGGTCGCTATACAGGCATTGTACAAAGCGTTGTACAAAGCGCTGTACGTACAGCGCCTCTCTGTTTTCCCGAGAGAACAGAGTTGGGGCGCTGTATAGGCGCTGTACAGAGGCGCTCTACGTACAGCGCCCAAGGCAAAATAGTGGTGTCACTTATCAAAATGACCACACTTCATTTTGACTCCCTATATATATGCCACTTTGACTTTTGGTCAATTAAGAGAGTTCATATTTAGATTTCATACTTAGGATATTTTTCAAAGAGAAGAAAAATTCCAAGAACTCATTTTTTATTTACTCAAACACTTTTTCATGATCATCAATCATCATCTAGCATTATCCTTGATCATCTAGATATCTCTTTGCATGGATTCTTTATCACACTTTACTTGGTAAGCTTTTCACTAATATCTTACATATTTTGTGTTTTTCTTAACAAGCATTCTCAATTTATTACTTGTATCATTTTCATATATCTTTTGATACAAGATTGAGATTAGTGTGTTCTATGTTTGAGAAGTTGTATTGTGATAGCAAATTAGGTTTTGTGCTTAATCTTGATTAGCTAAACTATTTGACATGTCATTTAGTTTTAATATCTAGGATTGTTCTAATTGCATATTCATCATCTTAGATAAGTGTATAGGGTCTCCCTTGCTCTATGTTGCATTTGGATATTCATATATTCACTTAGGGTGTTATTCTCTTCATTGAGAAAGTAAGTCTTGTGTGTAGCTTCCGGGATTAGGTTGCTTAGATCGCAAGCAAATTGGACTAGGTTCACTTATACCGGGATTAGGTAGGTGTGTGATTACTTCCGGGATTATGTTGTAATCGTTTTACACATTTAGTGGATTCGAGGTTCGAGTGTGGCTTACTTACTAGCCCGTGGTTTTTCCCGTGAGGGTTTCCACGTAAAAATCAAGTGTTTTTTAATTTATGCATTTTATACTTGATTTATTGCTTTATCTATTTAGGGGTAATTTCGTAATATTGACTTCACACGAAAAATTGGGTAATAAGTTTTGTTAACCGCCATAATTGGCAGGGATCAAAAAAGAATTTTCCACTAGCTTACAGGAGAAAGCCGGGATCCGAAGTAGAAGCGAAAAGATGTCTGGGTACCCCGCCTGTTAGCTGACAGGCTAGAACCTTTGCCTACCCAGGTTAGGTCCAGAATTCCCGGAGACACGATCATCACCAGATCCTGGCGCCTAATTACCCCGGATACCCCAATACTCGAGTATCCTGGTACCCCGTTACTTGAAACCTTGATATCCGCGAACATCGCTTTTATCAGAAGCGTGAGAGACGCAGGGTACCCGGGGTACCCCAACCAGCGAAACACGTGACGTACACATGGCAAGACATATACCAGGATCCCAGTAGACCGACCCCGCTGAAGCAGAAGGGGGGTACCCCGAAGAGTAGACTACATATAAAAACAGACATTAAACGTCACCGTTCGAGATAAAAACTCAAGCTACAACGCTGCATTCATCCCCGCCAAGTTAGTGTCCTATTTTAAATAGGAATAAACTCATTTGGAAACCGGAAAAGAAGGAATCACCAGGCCTTTTGGGATCAATTTCCCAACGAAGTTGTCGGGCTCCACATGAAGACCCGTGTATCATTGAAACCCTAGACCGAGGTTCTAGGAATGCTCAGCAAGAAAGCGGGCCTATATATTAATGATATGTTCATAGGAAAGGGGGATCGAAACCCTAATTTACTTTTTCTACTTATCAACAGACGCGAAAAGCTCCATCTCCATCGTTCTCCTTCAGGCCTGATTTCTTTTCTATATTGCAATACTGATAGTTCAAATACCGGGTTGTAAGGAATCGTATTTCAGATCCATATATATGTATATACATATACTGCTTTTCAGCTTTCATATATCCACCATATAAGAAACTCGTCCATCCCATTACTTGTATTCATCGTAATATCGGATTCACGATACCCAGTGGGATACCAGGGTATAGAGTATCCCGCTAGCCCAGGTCTAATTTGATCCGGGTCCATCACATACCGTTAATTCTAAATTGCACCCCGGTGACAATTTTGGGTTAACAAGTTTAAAATCTATTCACCCCCCCTCTAGATAGTTTTATACACACCGTGTTATAATTTGTTTCATATGGTATATAGTAGTAGGATAAGAAGGATTCTGGTAAGTTAGAGGATGAACACTCAACTTATTTTATTTAGAATTACACGTAATGAGTTTTACAATCTGTTAACTGCTAAAAAAAGGCAGGGATCAAAGAAGAATTTTCCACCAACCCTGAAGAATGAGTTGGGGTAGAAAGCAACAGTAGGAGAGATGCCCGGTGTTGTATATATAATTTCGCCAAGCAGCCACATCATCAAAGGAATCAATTAATGTTGATTAAACAAATTGCCACGTCACTCATCGACTAGGTTAAAGGAGAAAACGCGGACCAGTCAGTATGAAAACGTCAAGTCAATAAAATCAAAGGTATGGTCGCCAGAGCTAGATATGTACTCGCCAACGATAGAAACATGGTCGCCGAAGGTTAATACATAGGAGGGGTGATGTTCGCCGCATCAGCGTACTAGGTACGAACTAATTCGGTAGAAACACGGAATTAAACCCTAAAATTCCCAGAAGACCCATGATAGCCAAGAGTCATAGGAAAAGGCGGAGAGAAGAAGTCCTAATCCAATACAACATGGGACTCCCAATACAAAACCAATGGGAAAGTCCTACTACCAACACGGCAAGAATCAAAGGAAAAACCCTAATTAACATGTATAAATAGAACCCTCTATCCCATTAGGAAGGGGTTCGAAAACAAAAAGAGAGAAAAGCAATAATTAGAGAGATTTGAGTGTGTAACCAAAATAAAGGAACTATAGTGATATTTTCTTATCCTCCGGGACGCCGTGGTTTTTTCCCATTCAAGGGTTTTCCACGTAAATTGGTCTCTTGCATGCATTGATTTTCTTTCTTAATTAACGATTGTTTTGATTTAATTGTTGGCCGCGTGGTAATCCAAATTTTACCGTCAACAATTGGCGCTAGAAGGAGGGGGTCGCTTGAACAAAAACTTTGAGGAACCTTTGCGAATTGAGAAACATGAACAACGACAGTGACAAAGGTGGTAACTCCAGCGGAGATCTAATTGTTAAGCCAACCGTGCCGACAGGAGATAGGGCGGTGACGATCGGGGAACAGTTAGCAGCAACGCCAGGAACTAGGGCAGCCGACCCAAGGGTTCTGCAGCACTTCCAAACTGCATTGGTAAACTTAATCAACGAGGCAAGCAAAATAGGGCTTTCGCTTCCCATAGGATTGGGAGTTTTGTCTCCCTATGAGTTAACTACTCCGGGAATCCTGCAGCCCGGAAGACTACGGTCGGAAGTTCACATCGCAACCCCTGATGCTCAAGCGAGACAATCCACTGAAGAGACTCCCCAGGGTCACCCTGAGGATTTCGAGGGTAGGAAACAAAGGAAGGGAAAATGTGAGATGAATGAAGAATCTAGGGAGGAGCGGGACCAGATAAGAACACATGGAATCAATTCTAGTGACACATACCAAAGGAACCGGCGGAGACACAGTTCTATCTCGTCTGAAGATAAAGACCTCGTCCACGAAGGGAATTACGATCCAAAAGAGCATGATGGAGAAGATCCGAAAGCACATAAGATAGAAGGAGCCCGGATGATAGAGGTAATTATGGGAGAATAACAGTCAAGAGCAGACTCGATCCAGCAGGGGAGCCAACTGGTCAGTGAGATGTCACCTTACAAGAGCTATCAAGGAAGGTTTCAGCGATGGCACGAAGGTATGGTTGCAACGTATCTTCAGAAGATGAGTCGGATAGCCCATTTTTTGAAAATATTGCTCACACCCAATGTCCGGACAGATTTAGAATGCCAACCATTGAGCAGTATAAGGAGAACAGGGATCTGAAGGAGCATGTTCGCCGATTCCGCAACATTATGGCCTAGTATTCATCCAATGACGGACTGCTATGTCTCACCTTCCCGCAAACATTTGGCGACCTCGCCTCCAGGTGGTTTGGAAGACTTCCATCCGGAAGTATAAGCGGTTTCTCGAACCTCAGCAAAGCATTTATAAAGCAATTCATGGGGAGTGTGTAGAGAAGAAAGTCGCTTGCTCATCTATCAAACTTGAAGCAGGAACGCAATGAGTCGATCAAGAAGTATCTAGCAAGATTCGGGAAGGAGGTTGCTCAAATTGAAGATGCCAGTGATGTAGCTGTTATTGCCACTTTCACCAATGGGTTACAAAGCGGGCGATTATCCTTTGACCTGCGAAGAGATAGACCGAAAACTTATTAGGAGATGATGGAAATAGCTGGCGACTATGCACTAGCGGAAGAAGAAGAAGTAGCGCAAGGGGGTAGTTACGTACACGGACACAAACCTGACTCAAAATCAGAACATAAGGATGACAAAAAGATACAATCACGTGACCGCCAGAGAGATGAGAAAGGCCAAAATGGGCATCGAAGGGAAAGCGGGGGAAACACTCGAGCCAATAGGTTTCGAGGAAGGTACAACCATTACACCCCTCTAACCGGTGATCAGGAGGAAATACTTTCCGTGGTAGAAGACAAAGGACTCGCCAAATACCCTTGGCAGCAATCAGCAAATGCCAGGAAAGATACAACTAAATACTGCCGATTTCACAAAGATTATGGGCATGAGACTTCAAAATGTTTTCAGCTGCGTGATCATATTGAGAGCTTGATCAGAGATGAGCACCTGAAGGATTTTGCTTTGAAAGGGGACAAGCACGGTGGTTGCCAGGACAGCCACCAAGGAAACGGACAGGAAAGAAAGAGTCCAAGGAGAAATAGCCTTAACGCCACCATAAACACTATTTTTGGCAGACCTCATACTGGGAGAAGCAATCGAGAAAGGATGTTAGAAGTCCGAGAAGTAATGTATGACAGCAGAAGCATGGAGATCAATTCTATGCAAAGAAACCCTAAGAAAGGAAGAGAATGACATGACCCCATACTATTTACAGCAGAAGACTCAAACGAAATTGATGCAAAGCCTAATGATGCAATCGTAGTGGGGGTTCGAATAGCACACATGGATGTCCTTCGAGTAATGATTGACAACGGGAGTTCAGCTGATATTCTAAGTGCTAGGGTATACGATGAGTTACGGCTAGATGGAAAGGACGTAGAACCCTTCCATGTGCCGTTGAAAGGTTTCGGGGGCGCAGAAGTAAGATCATTGGGAACTTTGAAGCTACCGGTGAGGTTTGGTATAGCACCATGTAGGCAAACAATCCTGCTGGACTTTGTTGTAGTCGACATCCATAATTGGCCGTATAATGCTTTGCTTGGTCGACCGTTTCTTAACAAAGCTCGAGCTGTCACTTCAACCCACGCATTGAAAGTAAAGTTCCCTATAGAATTCGGAGTCGGATAATTGAAAGGGTCACAGGAGATGGCACGCCGCGCCAACCTGTCAATCTTCAAGGATAAGGCAGGGATGGAGACATTAAGCATATTCGAGGTAAACAAGGAAGTGCAGGAGGATAACCCGGAAACTTTTGAATTGGACCCAAGGGACAAAACGAGCAGAGAAAAGGAAGAGCCAACTAAGTCGATTGTTTTAAACAAAGCAGAGCCGGATAAAACAGTCAAGATCGGAGCAAGACTGACTGAGCGCGTTAAGAGAGATGTGACAAACTTGTTGAAAGAGTACAGGGATATTTTCGCTTGGAGCCATAAAGACATGCCAGGGATTGAAAGAAGTGTGATTTCACACAACTTGGCTGTGAACAAAAAATGCAAACTAGTAGTACAAAAGAGGAGAAGCTTTAACCCAGAGAGAAGTGCGGCAATAAAAGAGGAGGTGTCCAAGTTGCTCGCCGTAGGATCAATCAGAGAGGTTAAGTATCCGGAATGGGTAGCGAATGTAGTTCTAGTGAAAAAGAAGAACAACCAATGGAGGATGTGCGTCGACTTCACCGATCTGAACAAGGCCTGCCCCAAGGATAGCTTCCCGCTACCAAGAATTGACCAGCTGGTCGATGCAACAGCTGGACATGAAACATTAAGTTTCATGGATGCATACTCAGGATATAACCAGATAAAAATGCACAAGCCAGATGAGGAGAAGACAGCGTTCACCACAGATCAACGGTTATACTATTACACAGTCACGCCATTCGGCTTGAAAAACGCTGGAGCAACTTACCAGCGCTTAGTCAACAAAATGTTCGCCAGACAAATAGGAAGAAATATGGAGGTTTACGTTGACGACATGCTGACAAAAAGCATCATAGCAGATAAGCATATAGATAACCTAAGGGAGACATTCGATGTGTTGGTTAGGTATGGAATAAAGTTGAATCTAGCAAAATGTGTGTTCGGCGTACCGTCTGGGAGATTTCTAGGATATCAAGTGCATCAAAGAGGAATAGAGGTAAACCCTGAAAAAATCCAAGCGTTGGCCAAAATGGTCTCACCAAGAACTTTAAAGGACGTCCAAAGACTCACGGGGTGCCTGGCATCGCTGAGCAGGTTCATAGCTAAATCAACGGATCGATGCCTACCATTTTTCAAAGCCCTAAAGAAAGGAAATGGGGTCAAGTGGAACGAGGATTGTGAAAGAGCTTTCCAGGCCTTGAAGGATTACCTCGGGCAAGCACCGTTGCTATCAAAACCGGAAACAGAAGAAACATTGTATATGTACTTATCCGTCTCTGAAGCAGCCACAAGTTCCGTGCTGGTAAGACAAGAGGAGGGGATCCAGAAACCAATATACTACACCAGTAAAGCACTGTTACCAGCCGAAACCAGGTACTCGCCGGCAGAAAAAATGGCACTCGCTCTAATAACAGCAGCAAGGAAGTTAAGGCCTTATTTCCAAGCTCATAAAATCGGAGTATACACCAACTGCCCACTGAAATTAATTCTGCAAAAACCAGAAGTATCCGGTCGATTGACAAAGTGTGCGATCGAGTTGAGTGAATTCGATGTAGAGTATCTTCCAAGGACAGCAATCAAAGCCCAAGCAGTGGCAGACTTTGTTGCAGAGTTCACTGAGCTAAGCATGGAGGTGGCAAGAATGATGGTGGAGCAAAACAAGAAAGTATTCAAATGGAAACTCCGCATGGACGGGTCGTCAAACACGCACGGCAGCGGGGCAGGGGTAGTGGTGTCAACCCCGGAAGGAGACTCAGTCGAATGTGCCTTGCGTTTTGACTTCAAAGCTACTAACAATCAAGCTGAATACGAGGCACTTATAGCCGGACTAAAAGTTTGCACAGTACTAGGAGAAGATGAAGTGTAAATCTTCAGTGACTCTCAAGTTGTCGTCAATCAGGTGCTAGATGAATACCAGGCGAGAGATGAAAGCATGATCGCCTACCTGGAATTAACAAAGGAGCTACTGGAAATATTCAAAGAATACAGAATTGTTCAGATCCCCAGAGAAGAAAATGAACAGGCTGACGCCTTGGCCAAATTGGCATCCGCCACGATGAACATTTGGCCCAGAACTATTTCTATGATCCGCCTGCTGCAGCCAAGTATAGTCAAACCGAAGGAAGTTGGGGCAGTCTTTGGCGAAAGAGATAGCTGGATCACATCAATCAAAGAGTACCTCGTCAATAATGTACTCCCAAGTGATCCATTAGAAGCAAAACGATTGAAGTACAGAGCTACAAGATATTCAGTACTGAATGGAGAACTGTACAAAAGGGGGTACTCAAGGGCGCTGCAGAGATGTGTCGGGCCTGAAGAAGCAGAAGGTATCCTGAGAAGCATACATAGTGAAAATTGTGGGAATCACGCTGGGGGTGCCAGCCTAGCCCACAAAACATTAAGGCAGGGTTTTTACTGGCCAACACTATTCGCCGACGCTAAAAGAGTGGCAGCAAGATGTGAGGCGTGTCAAAAAATTGCCAATAACATCCGCCAACCACCTGAACTCTTGCAGAGTATTACCTCACCTTGGCCATTCGCCATATGGGGAATTGACCTGATTGGCCCAATGCCAACAGCAACTGGAGGAGCGAAGCACGCCATAGTAGCCGTGGATTATTTTACGAAGTGGGTAGAAGCCGAACCATTGGTGCATATAACGGAAGCAAACACTATAAGCTTTGTAAAGAAAAATATCCTGTACAGATTTGGGATACCAAACACCATCATCACGGACAATGGGACCCAATTTGATGGCAAGAAATTCAGGGAGCTGTGTGACAAGTATGGCATCAACAACTACTACGCCTCCCCAGCACATCCGCAGACGAATGGCCAAACTAAAGCAGTGAACAAGATCATAAAACACAACCTGAAAGCTAAATTAGCAACGAAAAATGGTAGCTAGGCAGATAAACTGCCACAGGTACTCTGGGCATATCGAACCACAGAAAGGGGTTCAACAGGTGAGACCCCATATTCCATGGCTTACGGAGATGAATCTGTCATTCCCGTGGAAACATCTTTCTTTTCACCAAGGGTACAACTCTTTCAACTGGAACTCAACATTGATATGTTAAAATGCGTTCTGGATGAATTAGAAGAAAGAAGAGAGCGCGCACAAATAAGAAACACTGCGTACCAACAGAGGGTAGCCAGGTACTACAATTCGCATGTGCGTGAAAGGAGGTTCGCACTCGGCGACTTGGTGCTGAAAAGGGTGAACCCAGGAACCAGAGACAAAGCTGCAAGATCACTCGAAGACAAATGGGAAGGGCCTTATCAAATCACAGGCATAGCCGGTCACGGGGCATATCGCATCACTCAAGAGGGTTTTGGCGAATTACCTTGGCCGTGCAATGTGCAGTACCTTAAAATATATTACCCTTGACATTTTTTCATTGCTTCTAGGATTTAGTTCAATGTTTTTGTTCTTAGGCAGTTTCCGTTTTAGCATTTTTTTCTATGTTGCTGTTTTGATAAAAGTTGCAGGAAGTATCCAATAAACAGTAATTTATTACTAAGAATTCGTAACTTGACTCGCCAGTTACAAAGGGCATTCGTCGTCGTATATCACAAAATACCATTGCGTAAAGACGAGTTTCATACTCGCAGCAATAAAGATGAGCAGCGACCCTCGGCCCAAGCTATAAAAATTGGTGATCGCCACTACAAGGAAAATAAGATCCCTAGATAAAAACTTGGTGTGGGCGAGTATGCCCTGAAAAGCACCAAGTACGCCAGAACTCAGCAATGGCAGCTGAATAAATAAAAACACGTTAAAAACTTGGTGTATGGTTGGATACGTCCTGACAATCACTGAGTATGCCAAAACCCAGCAACGGTAGCTGAATACAATGAAATATGCTAAAAACTTAGTAAAACACTAAGCAAAAATTCAGCGAATAGCAGTTGAATACACAAAAATATGCTAGACTTGGTGAAATACAGAGCAAGCCGAAAACTCCGCAACGGCAGCTGAACCAAAAGTAAAAACTAAAGAAGTTATAAATTAACTTATAAACAAAATCGTTTACAATTGGAGCTACAAAAAAGATATAAATATTTACAATTGAAAACCTAATCTCAACTAGCTGCAGGAGGTCCCTCGCTGTCTTCCTCATCTTCGATCTCATCTTCAGAAGGCCAAGTAATCTCTTCATCCCTATCCGGCATAAAAGGTCCATAATCCCTACCGGCAACAGGACCAAAATCAGGTTCAGCACCAGAACCAAAAAAGCTGCCCTTCTGGCCGGAGTAGTAAGTGTTGAAAACACGCCTACTGGGAATTTCTAAATGCATAGGATGAGGCTCAGTCCTGTTATAACGGCAGTGGGCTTTCCATCATTTTATCTGATCTTTAATCGAACCCACTCCGCTGGCCATATGCTGTTTAAGAGACCTGTCAAAGCGATTTAAAGCCTTTTCGTTTGAATGGTCCTTCATGGCGAAGAACTTCTTCGACTACCTCATGCCCCGTTCAAATTCACGCAGCAAAAGCGCATCATAGGCAGGGGATCTCTTAAAATGATCAACTGCTTCAACCTCCAGCACGGCCTTGAGATCATTCAAGATAACTTCATGCGAGGACAACTGGTTGCGCAGGTCCAAAGCCTCACGCTCAGCCTCAAAACGTACTGCAAGTGATTCTTGATTAGCGGAGAGTTGCTCTCGTAGCGAACGAATCTCATCCTCAGCAGCAGCCAATTTCTCTTCAGCAACCAGTTGAGCTAAAAGATAACCATCTGCGGATTCCCTCAACTGAGCAAGTTGCTGAGTATGGACTTCCTCAGCAAAGAGTTTCTCAGCTGCCAAAGTAGAGGCCTGTTCTCGCAGGCGTTTCACGTCCCTAGAAAGGAAATTCCCGCGCCTGTAGTTGTCAGCCATCTCAGACATCATCTGAAATGGAAAACAGGCAAGTCAGGAAACACACAAATCAGAGTACAAAACGAATACTACAAAAGACTCACCAAAGTGTGGCAGTTGAAGAAAAATTCCATCTTTTTGTTACAAGACCTACTCTTCACATGCTCCCAACCCTCACCAACATAAACATCGTTGTTCATCAGGTATGAGCAAATCTCAGCAGCCGAAAAGTCTGAAAGGAAAACAAACTCAACTCCCTCACCAACTTCAGTTGGATCCATGGGAGGAGCTTCATGAGCAGCGCCGGAACCCGATGTAGAAGCCCCTGATTGTTTCGATGGCTCCTGCTTATCAACTGGCCCCAACTGACCAGATGGCCTAGGTTGACTAGCAGAAAACACACTCGGCCCACCCACAGCCTCCGAAGAAGAAGCTGCACCGGTCGGGGAGGAGGCAGGAGCATTCAAATTGTTAACTCCCTCAAAAGATAGGGACACCACCGTACTCACCCCACCAGCAGGAGCCTCAGGAACAGGTGTTTGAGTAGAGGGAGTTTCGGCGAATACAAGTCCATCAGCACCCTCCTCGTCCGAAGAAACAACATACTGCACAACTCTTGATGCCCGCTTCAAAGGTCGAGAAGTGTGATTAGGGGTGCCCTCAGCCGGGCGTTTGCCTCTACCGGTCCTAGGAGTTAGGTCATTCGCAGGATCAAAGGGAGTTTTAGGGACATCCGCGTCAAAAATAGGAGTATCACTGACTGACCCTGAAACTCTAACTTTCTCTTTTCCCTTATGGCTGGAGGTAGCTGTAGGAGTGGTCGCAGCAGCAGTAGTCACATCAGGAGTGTTCACAGCAACCTCTGTATACACAGGGGGTTGTCCCGATTCGACCCCTCCCTCGGGAATATCACCAGCTTCCTCGCCATCTGAGGGATCGCCACCATCCGGGCTAGCAACTTCTTCCTTGGCCAAACCAGCAATATGTCTTTTACTGGCAGCCTCAGAATTTTTCACTGCCCGGGCTTGTAAGTCACAGACAGTATCAAAGTCACACACTGCAAGAAAAATCACCAAATATTAGCAATGGGAAAAACAAAGCTATGATACCAAAGAAAGCAGGTAAAACTTACGGTGAGGAAGTCTAGCGGGTAAGCACTAAAAAAGTCGCTGAGCGATCATTTTATCCTCGTCCAAAAGAAATGGACGGCCCCTTTCATCTAAAGGAAGGATGGCTACAGCAGCGAGATGAGATATCTCTCCGTCCAACAATACTGGGATGGCCTTCGACCAAGTATCGGGAGAAGTAAAGTGTCGGGGAACCTTCTTCGCCTCAAGATTCAGGCGACCACAGGCGGACATGTTTCTACCCCACTCGCCGCCAATAAAGAACCAGCTGTTCTTCCATCTCTTATTTGAGGTAGGGAAACCCCAAATAAATCCTTTCTTCTTCTCATCACCAGAAATTTCTATTTGCCCAGGAATCGCCACTCCCTCTGGAATCCAATTCTCCACGGGGGAAGAAAGAAGAAAGTAAGTTCCACTGTTGCCCGCCTGCCTTAAAGTATAGAAGTGGCGAATCTCACGAGGCGTAGGGGGGTCATAACCTTTTAACTTCCATACTAATCCCAAACACATAAGAATCCTATAACTATTTAGGGCAAGTTGAGCGGGTGCAATTCGAGCCTCCGCAAGAAACCTAGCAATGAAAGGTTGAAGAGGAAGGGTTACCCCACAGCTGAGCATGGCACCATAAACGGCGATTGCATTTTCGGGAGGATTCCATGCTGCTCGACTACTCGATAGCATCAAAGTTATTGAGTCGGGAATTGTAAAGCGATTCCTATACTTGCGGAGTTCATCCTTGCCTACCACATTAACTTCAGTGTCGAAGGAACACGGACGATCAAATGAGAAGTGCAGCCTATCCCGACGATGGTCTTCAACATCAGAATCAATAGTTGTTTGCGCATCCAGTAAGGACCCGCGAGGAACCCTAGAGGCGCGTCGTTTGCTGCCACCTGGTTTGGAAGATCTCGGCATCACTGGAGAATCACTATCGGAAGACGAAGGAGAAATGTTAGGGATAGAATCATCTTCAAAAGATGGAACATAAATAGAAAGTGGGACCGAAGAATTTGGGTGAAAATTACGAATCAAAGATTCGATTTTGTCTGCAGTACGTTTGTCACCAAGCTCTATAGCTTGCATCATTTGATTAAAAATTGAAGAACGTAAGGAGGGATCCATGAAAACTCACCAGAAAAACCCTAGGATCGGAGAATGAGCAGGAGATTTGGGGACGCCAAGAAATAAGCACGATCGAGTTCAAGATGAGCTGTTCGACAATGAAATCAAATAAAAGAAATTTATGACAGAGGTTTCCAAGGGAGAAGAAGGAGAGACAATGAAGGAACTCTGCTTTGAGAGAAAGAAGAGATTAATGGAGATGTGAGAGGATAGAGAAGAAGGAGAAACGGTCGGACATTAAAAGGGGGAGTTTTTGAAATTCAAAAAAGAAAAAATCAGATAAAAGACATTTGGTTAAAGTGAGCAACGGTCACAGTAACTGACCGCAACAGTCACCACCAAGTAACAGACATGTGGCACCTCGGGGATCACCAAGCAGTCAAAATATATCTTCACCTGTGAAGTGATTGGAAGCGCCAGAGGTTGTGTGGCTGAAATTAAAAGCTTGCACCGGAAGAATCAACCAATTAATACAGCACGTGGTGAAAAGGGAAAAAAGGGAAGTTGTTTACAGAATGCGCTGAAATCTTAAAGCACGGATATAAATACTGCTCGCAGAACCAAACAAGTTGAAAACCCAAAATATGCGCTCAGCTCGAAGTATTTATGGGGGTATTGTTGTATATATAATTTCGCCAAGCAGCCACATCATCAAAGGAATCAATAAATGTTGATTAAACAAGTTGCCACGTCACTCATCGACCAGGTCAAAGGAGAAAATGCGGACCAGTCAGTATGAAAACGTCAAGTCAATAAAATCAAAGGTATGGTCGCCAGAGCTAGATATGTACTCGCTAACGATAGAAACATGGTCGCCGAAGGTTAATACCTAGGAGGGGAGACGTTCGCCGCATCAGCGTACTAGGTACGAACCAATTTGGCAGAAACACGAAAATAAACCCTAAAATTCCTAGAAGACCCACGATAGCCAGGAGTCATAGGAAAAGGTGGAGAGAAGAAGTCCTAATCCAATACAACATGGGACTCCCAATACAAAACCAATGGGAAAGTCCTACTACCAACTCGGCAAGAATCAAGGGAAAAACCCTAATTAACATGTATAAACAGAACCATCTATCCCATGAGGAAGGGGTTCAAAAACAAAAAGAGAGAAAAGCAATAATTAGAGAGATTTGAGTGTGTAACCAAAATAAAGGAACTATAGTGATATTTTCTTGTCCTCTGGGACGCCGTGGTTTTTTCCCATTCAAGGGTTTTCCACGTAAATTGGTCTATTGCATGCATTGATTTTCTTTCTTAATTAACAATTGTTTTGATTTAATTGTTGGCCGCGTGGTAATCCAAATTTCACCATCAACACCCGGGAACCCCACCTACTTACGAGAAGGCTAGAGTATGAACTCCTACCCACCCCGGCCAGGTCCAAAACCTTCAAGACCAAGGAAAGCCCTAGGAAACCTTAAAGAAAGAGCCCCAGAGACTCTACAACTATGAAATCGTAGCGCCTGTCTACCCCCAAGTAGCCCGGTAGCCCAGTAGCTCGATACCCTGGCATTTTGGTACCCCAATCCGGTAAATCAAGAATGTGTAAGGAGAAGAAGAAACAAGTATCCCGATCCACTAAGAAGCCAACGGTAAGCACCAGATGAATAAATCAGACGATAAGCATATAAGTCCTCCGACCCCGCCAGAAACAAGTATCCCGATTAGCACGAGAAGGAAGAAGAGCATTAAACGCCGCCGTTCAAGACAGAAAATTCAAGTTAAAACACGGCATTCATTCCCGCCATACATAATCCTATTTTAAGTAGAAGTCAACTCCCATCAAATCAGACGAAAGAAGGAATCACTTGATTGAAGGAATAAATGCCCCAACGAACCCGTTGATCGGGAAGGAAAGACCCGTAATTTGCTAAAACCCTAGACCGAAGTTCTAGGAGCACACAACAAGAAACGGGCCTATATATTCATCGTATGTTGACAAAAAATGAGATCGAAACCCTACCAGACTTTTTCCACTTATCGACAGACACAAAAAGCTCCATCACCATTGCTTACCAAGTTACTTTCGTTTTCATTGTTGTTATGATCATGCTTATGCTTTCAACAGATTATAAGTTTCATTATATGTTATACTAAATAAAACTTTATTCAATTTCATTCCATCAAATACCAGAAATCTTTGTCATCCTACTACTATACACGACACTTAGTCGATTTGTAGGAACTAGCGGGGTATCGAGCTACTAGGTATCCCGCTAGCCCAGATCTATCCCGATCTGGATCTATCCCTCATAAACCGTTAATTAGAAATTTCAACCCGGTGACAATTTTTGATTAACACTTTGGCGCCGTTGCCGGGGAACAAAACTCCCCACCTTTGACAAGCTACCTAGCTCAACCTGGAAGAAAGTAAAAGATGAGGGTCCTATCCCCCCCAGGGCAGCCCATAAACTCAGGGCCCCATTCCCTCGCTTACACCCAGAGAAATCAAGGGAAAATGAAGGGAACCAGAAGCCAGATCTTGGCACCAGTTCCACCACCTAATCCCGAATCAACACCGCAGGACCCCGCGGTCCCAAAAGCAACTTGGGAGGCCATGGAGCAACATGCTGCTGCCTATGTAGAAAGCATCCGTCTTCGGATGATCGCTCAAGGAATACCCTTTGAAGCACCCAGATTTGCAAAGGGGGCTAGGCCTAGCACCCGGGTATTGATCTTTGATAGGCTCGGACCGCCCTTATCTAAACGAGACCGTCCTAGAAGGATCCAACCAATGACAAGTCTGGATGTAGGAAGAAAGGGTCCGCAGCCCAATACAGGTGTCGGTACTAGATCTGGGAGGAAGAACGGGGGAAAGAACTAAATGCAACAAGTCCAGGTTATTCATACTATTAGCGGAGGCCCGACCTTAGTAGGGGCTTCAACAATTCAAGCAACAACCATGCTAGGAAGATCCCAAAGCATGCCATTGGCCAGGATGTGTTCCGGGTATCTAGAAGGTCACGAGAATACCCTCATTCTGCTCAGATTATTTTCACTGAAGATGATGCCTACAACACAGTACAGCCCCATAACGATCCAATGGTGGTCACAGTCCAGATTGCCAATTGCCGGGTCCACCGCATCCTGATAGACACCGGAAGCAACGTGGATATCCTGTTCAAAGAAGCATTAGAGAAACTCAACCTTAAAAACCCTTGTTACAACAGTTGCCCTACACCTTTATACGAATTTACAAGGGATTCCATGATGCTAGTAGGAACACACAACTTGCCGTAATAATTGGAGAAGCCCCCCTTTAGCAGAACATCATGACGGAGTTCATCGTGGTAGATAGCTCATCCGCCTACAATGCAATCTTAGGAAGACCTTTCTTATCAGGAATCAAGGGGGTCCTATCCACTTATCACAACGTCCTGAAGTTCCCGGTTAGGAACGAAGTAGGAGAGGTCAGGGGAGATCAGCAAACAGCCCGCACCTATCATGCGGTATCCGCCGACCCCACCACTCTGACCAAGAAATACACCCATGTTACCCATGAGTTAGGTCACAGGATTTCAGAGCCGGACCATAGTATCATAGAGGAAGCAGAGATGCCAGACCTGATCATAGAGGAAACAGAAGAGGAAGAAAGGGGATAGACTGGTGGACACCCCGCAGAGAAGTTAGAAGAGATCCAGATTAGAAAAGATGACCCAACTAAGTAGTGAAGATAGGAGGTGCACCGGATAGCGGGGTCAAAAAGAGCTTGATAGAACTTCTTGAAGAACACAATGACATTTTTGCTTGGAATCACGATGAAATGCCAGTCATCCCTCTCAACCTAGCAGTTCATCGACTGCCTGTGGACGGTACCGTCAAACCTGTTAAGCAGAAACGAAGGCATTTCAACTCAGAGCGGAACACTGCGGTACAGGAAGAGGTGGACAAACTCCTGAAAGCCAGATTCATCAGGGAATCACGCTACCTCGAATGGATTGCCAATGTAGTCATGGTGACCAAAGCTAATGGAAAGTGGCGTATGTGTGTGGACTATACCGATCTTAACCAGGCATTCCTAAAGGACAACTTCCCTCTTCCAAAAATCAACCAGCTGATTGATTCTACAATAGGAAATAGGCTCATAAGTTTTATGGATGCCTTCTCGGGATACAACCAGATCATGATGCACCCCGCCGATCAGGACAAGGCCTTTACTGCTACAAGGTCATGCCTTTTGGCCTCAAGAATGCTGGAGCCACATATCAACGCCTGGTGAACAAGCTATTCAAGCCGCTGATAGGGAGGTCTATGGAAGTATATGTAGATGACATGATCACCAAGTCACAAATGACCCATCAGCACCCTAAAGATTTACGCTAGACTTTCTAAGTGATCAGGGAGAATCAAATGAGGCTTAACCCGACTAAATGTGCTTTCGGGGTAGCAGCGGGAAAGTTCCTTGGCTTCATGGTGCATGAGAGAGGAATCAAAGCCAATCCCGAGAAGATCAAGGCCATCATGGATTTGGAATCTCCTAGCACACTCCAACAAGTACAGGGGTTGACTGGACGGATAGTAGCACTGAACCGTTTCATATCTCGATCCATAGATAAGTGCCTACCCTTCTTCAAGATCATCAAACATGGGAGGAACATGAAATGGGATCAAGAAAGTGAGCGGGCATTTCAGGCCCTAAAAGAGTATCTAGCCAGTCCACCACTACTAGTAAAACCCCTCCCAAGAGAAGAACTGTAACTTTACTTAGCAGTATCAACAACCGCGACAAGTGGAGCCTTGGTGAAGGAATGCAGTGATGGAGCCCAAAGACCAATCTACTATGTAAGTTGTGCTCTGTCAAAATCCAAGAAGAACTACACCATTCTAGAGAAGCTGGCCTTTGCATTAGTAACCACGGCAAGAAAACTTCGGCCTTATTTTCATGCTCACACCGTCGCGGTGGTAATTGACCAACCCTTTGTTAGGATTATGCTCAATAGCAAGAGTGTAATATTGTTTTTGACAATCTTTTCATATTAATAAAGTGATTTCTGATTTAAACAAATCTTATAGCATTTATAGATTGAATATTATAATTGTCAAAAGTAAATAATCATAAGGTCAAAAGACTATGAGAAAAGAAGATTTGTTTGTACATCTGGATATGTATGAGGTAGACAGAATTCTTTAGTTAGTCTTGAATAATGTTCACAACTTAAGTTAAAGGTTGGGCACCTTTATCTTGTTAAAGTTGTAGAATTCTTTTTGCTAGCATTTGAGTGGGATCAAATGAGTTATGATGAGTCTGAAATCATCGGAGGGTGTTCGAGTAAAATAATGTAGTGCACTGGGTGCATTGAACTGGATCACAATGAAATACTTTATCTAGAACCGTCAATAGGTAATTGTCTTTTCATTATCAGGACAATCAAAGAGTCTATCTTAATTCTGAGATAAATGATGGACTTATGGTTGCAAGTGGTTTCATTTGAGTTATCAATGAGTACGATTATATAGCATAGTCTATCCTCGATAGTTTGGTGATATTCATTTGTTAATCGATAGAGGACTTCATTTATAGATATGGACATCGTGGCTCCATTTATTAAATCAGAGTAGAATATCATCATATGAATGTTTTAAGGTATTGGATATTGAATCTTAACGTTAAGTTTTCGATAGAGTCTATTGAAACATGGCTTCTGGACAAGTCAAAATATCCAAGTTCAAAATGTGGTCATATGAGTAAATATGGTAACTTGGAGAGCTATAGGCGGTCTATGAGCTCTTGGCGATTACTGATATTCTTCACGAGGATACACCATCTCCAATAAGATTGTCTAGGGTACGAATGAGAAATATTTACTTATTCTATCTTTATTTAAGAGTTCAATTTTAGCTCTTTAGTGGAATGAGTTAAAATTAATAGATCGGACCTAAGTGAATCATTTGTTGATTGTGATTAGGTTATGTCTATTGAAGCTTAAATTTAGATAGCCCGCCAAGATCCCCAATCCACACAGACTTGCATGGATCACTTGATATATTCTACCAGACCAATTTATGGGTCCATCTAGAATTGTATTAAGGCATGTGGACTTGTTTCTTTTAGTAAGAATGGGTTTAGTTCACATGTGGGCCTTTTATTAAGGTCCAATGGATTTAATAAAATAGAAAAACAATATATAGATATATTAATATATATGGCACATGGCCGAGATATATATATGATATTATATTGTTTTATTTTTATTATTTAATTAAATGAGAATTAATTAATTGATTGATTAATTATTTAATTAAGAATCAAAATCTTTTTCTGACTAGGAAATATTTTTCTTAGTAGTATACTATTGTGGTAGTATAATTAAAATAAAATACTTTATTTGGTAAGTAGATAAATAAGTGATTTATTTACCTAGTCAAATAAGGAAGTTTTTTATATAGTCACAAATACACTAAAGAGTTGGATTAGGGTTTGGAATTCTAAAGAAATCTACCTAGGGTTAAGATTTAAGTTAAAGAACATAAATCCTACATGGTAAAGGATTTCGGCCTTAATATATAGATATATATGAAATATATATGGTTATTAGCCGGAATATATATAGATAGATTTATATAGCATGCAGAATATATATTATATGTGCCATGCATAATTCGGCATATATATATTGATATATATATTATTTATATGTTATATAGAATTTGCAGCAAGAAATATATATATTTAGAAAGCATGCAGAATTATATATATATATATATATATATATATATATATATATATATACATATATATTAAGAGGTATGCAGGATTGATGCTATAGACATATATGGGCTCGAAATTTAAATAGCACTTTATGGGGTGCCTTTTGGGGGAAAGTCACCAACTTAAAAGGCACCATTTATGATGACTAGACAAAAATACCCCTTCATTTGTCGCTTTGTGAGTTTTTTCAAACGTTGAAAGAAAAACCTTTGACAGAGAAACGGACGGACAACAGAACCAAAATCCGACGGTGAACCACCGGAACAGTAGCGATGTTGACGAGAGTTGAACGGCGAAGCAGAAGGAGTGAGGTAAGCATTTTCATTCTCGTTTTCGAATAAGATTGTGTGTTTGTTGATCAGGTTAGGTTAGGGTTTTATTTTAGGAAAAAAATTTCTTTGAAAACGATGAAGATCTGGGTTTGATTAGTTGAATCGAGCCTTTTTGTAGTTGAATCGAGCCTTTTTGTAGTTGAATCGTGCCTTTTTGTAGTTGAATCGAGCCTTTTTGTAGCTGAATCGAGCCTTTTTGAACTTCAATCGAGCCTTTTTGAACTGTGTATTGTAATCGAGCATTTTGGTGTTGTAATCGAGCCTTTTTGTGATGTAATCGTGCCTTTTTGTGATATAATCGTGCCTTTTTGAACTGTGTTTTGTAATCGAGCCTTTTTGTGATGTAATCGTGCCTTTTTGAACTGTGTTTTGTAATCGAGCCTTTTGGTATTGTAATCGAGCCTTTTTGTGATGTAATCGTGCCTTTTTGAACTGTGTTTTGTAATCGAGCCTTTTGGTATAGTAATCGAGCCTTTTTGTGTTCTAATCGTGCTTTTATAAACTGTGTATTGTAATCGAGCGTTTGTGTATTGAGATCGTGCCTTTTTGTGTTGTAATCGAGCCTTTTTGTATTGTAATCGTGCATTTTTGTGCTGTGATCGAGCCTTTTTGTATTGTAATCGTGCCTTTTTGAACTGTGATCGTGCATTTTTGTACTGTATTTGAGCCTTTCTGAACTGCATTCGAGCCTTTTTTGAACCTTGATTTTTTAGGAGTTTTCATGAACTTATATGGTTTTTTTTTATGTGAATATGCAGAGGGTGAAACTGAAGGATTTCCTGAAAATCCCTGTGGGAGAATGGTTCCACGGAAAAATTATTCGGCATGACCATGTGAATGACATTACAGATATCCACAACGCACTTGAAAGTGTACATGAACTTCTTCGGATGGAAGACTATCGTCGGTTTACTGAGTCCTGCTTCGGTCATTTACTTCACATGCATCAGGAGATGAATTTTTCGGCTGGAATTGTCCATCGGATGCTTTTGCGCGAGTTGGATCACGACGGGCCGGAAGATGAGATTAGATTTTTGTTGGGTAAGCATACGGTCCGGTTCTCGAAGGTTGAGTTTTGTGTAATCACCGGATTGAAGTTCGAAATCATTCCCGACCCAGCAAGTTATGAGATGGTACAAAATGGCATACACGACCGATACTTTCAGGGTCGAGTCGTAGAGAATGAAGACCTGAAAGCGGTGCTGCGGAGTGGTCTTTTTGAGCAGCAGTACGATGCGGTGAAGCTGTCATTATTGTTTTTGCTGAACTGGATACTGATGGGGGTGGACGAGAGATATAAAATTCCATTATGGCAGTTTCAGCTAGTTGAGGACTTGGACGCTTTTGATGCGTTCCCGTGGGGCGCATACGTGTATAGGCGAACTATATCTGGTTTGAAACATGCTTTGGATGGTCCACGGCAGTGGTCCGAACAACGACAGCAACAACAGGCCACGACTAACACCACTGAGACGTATAACATATACGGTCTAGCGCACGCATTATTGGTGAGAATTTATAATTTGCAGCCGTACTTTAATACAAAATATTTTATATCACTAATGTGTTATCTATTATGCAGATATTTGCTTTTGAGGTTATCCCGGAGCTTAGCAGCAATAAGCACAAATGTGGGGAACGCAGGGTAATCGAGCTACCCCCTCCACGTATTCTGAAATGGGAGTTGACTGCACGACCACGGGGGAAAATGCTGGATAAGATTTTCACTGAAAGGGTAAGTATTGATGTTGTTAATGTTTATTATTTTCAGTATGTTTGTAATTACAATGATGTCACTCCGATTGCAGATGTTTGCGCGGGCTGAATTGGTGCCTACGGAGGCTGAGAGGCGTCAACAGTACTACGAAGGCATAAACCTGGGAGGCAGTCTATATGATGACGATGCCGCAGATTTACCTCGTGACAGCCCGGATCCCGATCGACATAGGACTACTGGACCCAGTGATACAGAGGAATCATATTACGAACCTAGTGATATGGATCCTCGGTATTCTGCACCTTTTGATCTGGAGGGCTCAGAGCCGGAGGTTGACATTGGCAGTGAGAGTCCCACGAGGTCTAGGCGGATACCTTTCAGTCAAGCCAGACAACCACGACCTAGACCTAGTGATTCAGACCCGGAGGGTCGCAGTCCTATTCCCGTGAGGCGTAGGCGGGTACGATTCACGTTGCCCAGACGGCCTGCACCTGAAGGTCAGCAACCTGAAGGCGTTGAAGACCATCCAGAGGTACATAAGCATTTTTTTAACCGCATGATTTACTTTCCATTGACTTAATAGTTTTAGTACTGACAGAGTCTGTAATCCTTTCAGGGCTGGGAGCAGAAATTAGCAGAAGTGATAGATGTTGTTCGAACATTACGGACGGATGTCATGGATGCTATCCAAAAGAATGAAGAGAAAAGAAATTCACAGCATCTGGAGTTGGTGGCTATGATTCGGACGCTACAGGGTCTGACGCCGCAGGGTCCACCATCGTAGGGGCGTATGGAGGAGGATCCACCGTTCGATGACCAACCATTTCATGACTATGATGGTGCATTCAGTACAGGCAGGACAGGTACTGATCATGATGAGATAGGCTCAGGGACCAGACATGGGGAGGCACATACTACAGACACAGTACCCGAGCAGTAGGCTCCTGATGCGCTAGGACAATCGGCGGTCCCCGCTGATACAGAGACAGCATTATTGGAGCATAAACCATTGCAAACAGTTACCGCAGACCGCTCATCACAGATGCTACATGATCTTGTTGATATCCATGAGCTGTCCACTGACCGCACGTTGTAGCGTACCCATCCAGTCAATCCCAGTGAGCGTAGACCTCCGATCGACCAAAGCATAGCCGACCCCTCCAGGCGATCCTTGAGGAGAGATTTGGTTCTTCGGATTCCACGGTCGCAGGTCGATCAACGGGGACCAAGTTCCTCCTCAGACCGCACCGATCGCCATGGTTCGGAACAGACTCCCCCACCCCTAAGGCGTGGAGACCGGATTCGACGTCGAGGTTGGATGGAACGGAGCCCATACACAGACCCCTGTCTACCAAAGAGGGCACGGGTGATGCCGCCACCGGCACATGAATGGAATCCACATGGACTGTTAGATCCTGAACAGCTTACGGCGTATAAAGACTACAAGAGGAGCATGTCGGGGGAATTGTAAGTATTACATTCTATTTATAGTTTTTTTCGACAAATATGTAAGTCAGTATTATGTAACTTTTTCCCTACTTATGCAGACGTGATGTGGATCTGCACGACCCAGTTGGTGTTCCTGTCACTTGGTTCCACCGGTTGCAAACCAACTTCATGGAGTTGGAGGATACGGTATGTTCCTTCCTTGAACTGTCTTTATAAAACTCAGTCATAAATGGTTGCATCCTAATAATACAAACTGTTCAAATTTTCAGCACATTGACGCATACTTGAAGATTGTCCAGAGGTGTCAGCGATTACACCCCACTGTCTACGGTTCGAGGATCAACATACTGGATTCACAATTCTTTGTAAGTGTTAATATTATACGGTTTTCCCTTCGACATTGATGTGTTCATACATCTTCTGCCTAACGTTTCAGTTAATTTTCTTTCAGACATTGTTAGATCACCAATGGGACAGAATCGGCACTGGTGAGGAGAGGAAACCCCCATCAGGTTGGTCTGTGTTCAAGCACCAGTGGTCCCGTGATGAGCTTATGGTGGTCCGTGGGGAGATCCCATCAGGGAATCGGCCTTGGCACGATGTTGACATTGTAAGTGTTTATTCAAGTTTTGCGTCCATGTTTAATCGAGTTTTGATAACACCTTGGAGAAACACCTGCAGGTTCTGATTCCTTGCAACGTTGGAGGTATGCATTGGGTCATGGCAAGCATCGATCTGCAGTATGGGCACATTCTTGTGTTTGACCCGTTCAGACGGGATGTCCCATTTAGGCACAGGAATGCCCAGTTTGCATGTCTGCGCTATTTGCTACCCTCTCAGCTCTATACGGTGCACTTTTACAGTTGAAACAAATACTCGGTGTGTATAATATAAAGCTAGAGGGGGTGTGAATAGATTTTATCTAATTATTACCCAATTTTCACATTCAAGTCAATTTTATGAAAATGCCCCTACTAGTCAAAAATACATACAAGTGTAATATAGTGCGGAATTTAAATAACACTTGATGTATACGTGGAAACCCAACCACTGGGAAAAACCACGGGCTGTATAGTGCGCTACACTCGGAACTCGAAATCACTAATTGAAATGAAGTTTACAACCTATGTAGACCTCGTCTAACACTCCGGTCTGTAACCCCTCACTTCTACCCAGCGAGCCTTTATTAGCAACCCTATTCCAATTTGCTTGAGGCCTAAGCACTCTTAGCCTCAAGACTTACTTCTCAATGAAGAGAAACAACCTATGTGAATACATATGAATATTCAAATAACAAACAAGGCTAGGTAACCTTAGATGCTTATCTAAGATGATGATATAATCAATTTAATCAACCCTAGATATCAATTGCTAAATGACATGTCAAATAGCTTAGCTAATCAAGATTAAGCAAAAACCTAATTAGCTATCACAATCAACACTCAATCATTTTCATCACAAATAATCTCTAACTTGTATCTAGCATATAATCAAAAGCATACAAGTAATTAAAGAGATGTATTAATATGAAAAACACTAAAGTAATATGAAATTAGTGAAGAACATACCAAATAAGATTTGATGATTCAAAACCATGCATGGATCAATTCTATGAAGGCATAGAAGATCAAATATGAAATTTGATACAAAAGGGATTTGATTTGAGTGTTTAAAGTTGAGTTCTTGATTTGATTTTTTCTCAAAAATCTCTCTTGAATGTTTAGGGTTCTAAGGTCTCAAGGAACTTGATCAGAGAATGAGAAAATAAGATATTTATAGACATCAAGAATTGGGCATGTGAAAAGACAATTTAGACCATGAAACGCACCGTTCGGCGGTTTCAATCAGCGGCCAGGCCGCCGATAACGACCGCCGAATTGAGCTCGTGAAGAACAGAGCATCAACGGTGGTTTCATTCGGCGGTTTCATTCGGCGGTTTCGTGACCGCCGATCCAACCGCCGAATCAAACCCGAGGGATTAAAATCGATCAGGTATGAACGGCGGTTTCGAACGGCGGTCGTGACCGTCGATCTGGACCGTATAATTGCTTCAGACCAATCTAGACTGAAACGGCGGTTTCATTCGGCGGCTAGGCCGTCGATCATAACCGCCGATCACCAACAATGGTGAAAACCAAGGAGAAGCCAAGAGCGTTCTCCATAGGCGGTCTTCGCGCGAAACCAAGCACTTATTAGTGCAAGCGCGGACGTTTCCGAACAATGTCGGGAAACGAATTATAAGGCACATATACACACAACAAGATATATCAACCAAAGTGCTAGTGTGTAAAGTGACATGTGAAGAGATGCACATAAAAATAAGCAAGTATGCAATCATAGCAAGAATGCTAAGTGTGTGTGTGCTACTAAATCTCTTCAAAGAAAACCAAGCACAAGAGATTATACATTTGGCGTGCTTGTATCTTGAGGTCATGGAAGGGCCTTTGATCTACAACATTAAACACTTAGACTACCCTTACATTCAAAACCCCAACATGTGGTTTGACCACGAAATAAGCCAATCAACAAAACGGGAATCCTTACAACAGTAACAGACAACCGAGTGACAAGACTTACAAAAAGAGGGATGGGCCGTTTCGGATGTTATTTGTGTCAGCCGACCGGGTGCCCCAACAGGAATCGGGGTATGACTATTTCAAGTTGTTATTCTATCCCAATCGGTTTTGAAATGTATCAATGCTAATGGTTGTTCATGTGGTTAATTGCAGGGGAAACTGTGGTGCCCATACGTTGAGAATGATTGAGTACTTGACGGCGAACAGGGATACATTCGATTAGACGGAAGCCGATATGACCATCATCCGGCAAAAGATGGCCATGGAGGTTTATTGTAACTCAAGGACGTTATAGTTGTTGTACATAACAGAGCTGTTGTTAATGAAATTATTAATTTTTTATTTCAAGTTGTTTGCAGTTCAAAGTTCAACTAAATTCAAAAATATTTTCGAACATAAAATATTTCTAAAATATTAACATATATCAAATCATACACAAAGTTAAAAAGTACCATATATTGACATATATCAAAGCATACAAAAAGTTAAAAAATACCATATATGAGTATATCAACTGGTATGGTGACTTGTGGAAATAAACAAACTACAGCAGTTAAAATCCAAAACACATGTCTAAAACATAAGCCCTAAGATAATTACATCGTTCATCTTTTCGTCCTCTCTAGCTGAAACTCGTTGCACTCAAATAAACATCACTAACTCTGGCCTACTGTATATGTTATTATGCTCGTCGTCTAGTGTTGGATAAGCAGCCACAAGAGCATCTTGAGCGCCAATATATAGGGAGTTGTAAATCTTCCAGTACACTTCCCTAACCTTCCGAGCAGGATGGAAAAGCCCCTATAGACAGTAGTTTAGCACAACAGCAGCACCCAATGCAACTCTCATCCCTTCAATCGCTTCCATGACAGCATTTATGACGTGGGGTCAAGTCTCCTCTTCTAAGACTCCATTCATTCCACGATAGAGTCCTTCTGAGGGCACGTTTGTTTGTTGTGTCTAATTGAATGACAGATGCTGCACTTGCGACGGTATTGTTCGGGTATAATAGTACTAGGACCTTCATTAACCATAGGCGGGTTGGAACACTTCTTGCTGTTATGTCCTGGTTGTCCACATCTTCTACACGACTGTGTGGCTGTCCTCTCTGAAGATGAGACATTTCGACCCTCCATCGGGCGACCGAATTGTCTCTTTGTCCTTGGATTTAAAACCACCCACGCTGCGATGTCGGATGGCACTACCCATGAAGAAGGATGACCAATAGGCATTATAGGAACCGAGTATGCATCAATAAGTGTCTCCCTCTTGTAGTAGTCCGCACAAAGAGATGTGAAATCCAAGTTCCGCTCCCTGCAACAATGAAAACAGTGAGATTCACGTTTAGGTACTATAAAGCAATAAATGGACAGAGTCATGTACCTTGCCGCTGCGAGTGCGTGTGAACATGGTAAAAAGTCCATTTGGAATTTGTTGCATGTGCATGTCTTCCAGGCTAAGTCAACCGTCCACTGTTTTGCCTTGTGTTTGACGGAAAATATGTTCCAGTCAACTACATTTACGGTCATATAACCGCATTTCTCGACACATTTGAGGATCACAAGATGTGCTGCGTCGGTCAATCGATGACGCATTGACCGTGCATTTGTATGACGATCGTGGAACCACTTTTGTAGCATATTCCGAATGAACTCTGCCAGTGTCATCAATGGTAGTTACCGTGCAAATTTTAGGCATGAGTTTATGCACTCTGTAACATTTGTGGTCATCAACTTGTACCTTATTTGGGGGCAATGAACACGGGACCACTTGTGTGGACCAGCATCAATGGCATAATCGTATGCACCCTTGTGCAGCCTACGTAACTCCTCCATGTGGCGATCGTAGTGGATTTGACTGTACGACCTAGCAACATTATCCATTATGAAACAAATACGAGGCGTGTTCTATATAAAGCTAGAGGGGGGGTGAATAGATTTTAACTATTATTACCCAATTTTCGCATGCAAGTCAATTTTACGAAAATGCCCCTACTAGTCAAAAATACAAGCAAGTGTAATATAGTGCGGAATTTAAATAACACTTGATGTATACGTGGAAACCCAACCACTGGGAAAAACCACGGGCTGTATAGTGTGCCACACTCGGAACTCGAAATCACTAATTGAAATGAAGTTTACAACCTATGTAGACCTCGTCTAACACTCCGGTCTGTAACCCCTCACTTCTACCCAGCGGGCCTTTATTAGCAACCCTATTCCAATTTGCTTGAGGCCTAAGCACTCTTAGCCTCAAGACTTACTTCTCAATGAAGAGAAACAACCTATGTGAATATATATGAATATTCAACTAACAAACAAGGCTAGGTAACCTTAGATGCTTATCTAGGATGATGATATAATCAATTTAATCAACCCTAGATATCAATTGCTAAATGACATGTCAAATAGCTTAGCTAAACAAGATTAATTAAAAACCAAATTAGCTATCACAATCAACACTCAATCATTTTCATCACAAATAATCTCTAACTTGTATCTAGCATATAATCAAAAGCATACAAGTAATTAAAGAGATGTATTAATATGAAAAACACTAAAGTAATATGAAATTAGTGAAGAACATACCAAATAAGATGTGATGATTCAAAACCATGCATGGATCAATTCTATGAAGGCATAGAAGATCAAATATGAAATTTGATACAAAAGGAATTTGATTTGAGTGTTTAAAGTTGAGTTCTTGATTAGATTTTTTCTCAAAAATCTCTCTTGAATGTTTAGGGTTCTAATGACTCAAGAAACTTGATCAGAGATTGAGAAAATAAGATATTTATAGACATCAAGAATTGGGCATGTGAAAAGACAATTTTGCCCCTGAAACACACCGTTCGGCGGTTTCAATCGGCGGCCAGGCCACCGATAACGACCGCCGAATTGAGCTCGTGAAGAACAGAGCATCAACGGCGGTTTCATTCGACGGTTTCGTGACCGCCGATCCAACCGCCGAATTAGACCGAGAGATTAAAATCGATCAAGTATGAACGGCGGTTTTGAACGGCGGTTGTGACCGCCGATCTTGACCGCATAATTGCTTTAGACCAAACTGGACTGAAACGGCGGTTTCATTCGGCGGCCAGGCCGCCGATCATAACCGCCGATCACCAACAATGGTGAAAACTAAGGAGAAGCCAAGGGCATTCTCCATAGGCGGTCTTCGCGCGAAACCAAGCACTCATTAGTGCAAGCAAGGACGTTTCCGAACAATGTCGGGAAACGAATTATGAGGCACATATACACATAACAAGATATATCAACCAAAGTGCTAGTGTGTAAAGTGACATGTGAAGAGATGCACATAAAAATAAGCAAATATGCAATCATAGCAAGAATGCTAAGTGTGTGTGTGCTACTAATTCTCTTCAAAGAAAACCAAGCACAAGAGATTATACCTTTGGTGTGCTTGTATCTTGAGGTCATGGAAGGGCCTTTGATCTTCAACATTAATCACTTAGACTACCCTTACATTCAAAACCCCAACATGTGGTTGGACCACGAAATAAGCCAATCAACAAAACGGGAATCCTTACAATCTCCCCCTTTGGCTATTTCGTGACAAAACCACCACTCACATTGATTCCTCACAACAAAAATAAACCTATGGGTCAATGAAGATATTCTACAATACAAAGAGATATATAAAAAAAACTTGAAGCCTTCAATCTCTTGTAGAACAATCATTCCCTGAAACAAGGTTTCTAAACTTTCCAAAACAAGAAAAGGTGAGATGAATCAAGTGAGATTAAAACAAGCATTTGCATATTTAAAGAATTAAGCACAACATCATGTTGTTTTATGTATGCAATGCTCCCCCTCAAAGGGTTACTCCCCCTCAATATATATTCTCCCCAATGTGCACCAATTGCTACAACAATTTGCACCTCCCCTTACCACATTCTACTCCCCCTTTTTGTCATGATATAGGCAAAGGAGTAGTCCCCAACCGGGTCACTTAAGGCAAAGAGAGATAGTAGCATTCTAGTATATGCATAATCAATATAAGTCACTTTATGCAATCTCAATTAATCGAAGAGAAACGAGGAGATTTATTAGATAAAATGTGTGAAACAAAATGCTTTGCATACAAGACATATTGCATTCAAGTCCAAAATACCATGGTATTTGGCAAAGCAAATGACAAAGGTTTCTAATAGGAATTCAAACCAGTTTCACCATTGTCATGAGAGAAGCAAGGATATAGAAATTTCATTGATTTCAATTTAAGAACAACTATATCCAACTTTATAAGCTAAACATGTCATGCGCAACTTTGCACCCTATTTGATTTTTCCGGGAATGAAACCCGTATGATAGTAGACATGTTCAACCAATAAAGAAATAGAGACATTTGGATTGTAAAATCCTTGAATGGATACTAGATCCTTTTTCATTTGAGTCTCATAAGCGTTTTTCACACAAGTTTTTGCATTTAAGAACGCAATTATCAATTCATGCTTTTTCATTTGAGCATGTACATGAATTTCATGCTTTTCATAAGACATTAGCATGTTATAAAAGAATCATCATGTCATGGAGATAATCATAGGTCATTCAAATCATACTTCCTACATACATCTCCTAGTCCAAAATGCATATTTGAACATAAATATGACATGGATTGTAAACAAGCAAGGTTCACACTTATTGAATTGAAAACATATATACATATGTGCAACCAAGCTTACTCAAGCAATCAACCAAGAAGCATAAGATGTTTCAAATTTTTTGCAAGTGACAAGAATGCAAAAATAGCTCTCTTTGCTTGAGTTCCCCATATGGGGTTAGTATCATCCTTCATTAATGAAGGGCATGAGGTCCTATGGACCTACCAAGTCCATTGGACTTAGTTGAACCTATTTGAGACTTGTTAGTCTCGTAGCAAGCGGGTTCATTTTTCATTATCCACATAGATATGACATTTTTCTTCCTAGTGGACAAAGGTTGCATGTCATTCACTAACCTAGGATTATTGACAAAAGATTTCCTAGGCTCATGCAAATGGGCTCTTCTTAGCCTCTTTTTCTCTATCATGCTATTCATCCTACCATGCTTAATGTACTTAAAGCACTTAGGCCTAATATGCCCATAAACACCACAATAATGACAAGTTGGTACAAAGTAAGAATTCATACCATGTTCTTGTGAAGTCATTGGAGACTCATCATGCATTTGATGTCTCCTTTGGTGTTAAGTCGGTTAATGTCTTCTATTTGGTTGAACCGGAATGGGTTGCCTCCTTGGATTAGGTAGCATGTTTTGCCTCTTTTCATAGTGAGTCATTTGTTGAGGAGAGATGACTCGAGAGGCTCTAATCCGTTGAGCTTGGGGTTGTCTCGTTTTCACCACCTTCACTTGTGCATTTTTCGAACATTGTCCTAGTTCTAACTTCTTCCTAGGAGTTTGCACCGGTGACGCTTCTATCTTACCCAAACTCTTCACAAAGACGGTCTTCATAGGAATAGAGCAATCCTTGCTCACTTCGAATCCAAGACCTCTTTTGTCACAAGGGCTTTTTCCTACACCAAGTATGTTGTCAAGCTTCTTGGTGCTTGTGGTCATTCTAGTCAATGACTCTTTGGCTTCAACAAGCTCTCTCTTCAAACCCTCTTCATTCCTCTTAGACAAAGCTAGCTCATCTTTTAGCTTGTCTTCTTCCACCATGGATCTTATCACTTCATCATTCAAGTGATCAACTTGTGTTGAAAGCCTAAGTAGTTCTTCCTTTAACCTTTGAATCTCTTTTTCATTCTTTAACTTAGAGCTTTCAAAACTTTCAAAGTTGTCCTTAAGATCCATTTTCTCCACTTGCTTCTTTAGGAGGTCATTGTATGTTGTAAGCTCTAGATTTTCTTCCTCTAAAATCCTTAGAAATCTATCTTTCTTCTTCATGGAGCTTTCAACATTGACTATAAAGTCATGCATATCCATATTCTCTACATTTCCATTTGTAGAGTTAGATAAGGAGTCATCTCCACTAGTGTCATCTTCTAGACTATCCTCCTCTTCTATGGATCCAATATCCTCATCAAGACCTTCACCTTGATCTCTTGAGTCAATAAGTGCCATATCCCAATGTGAAGCAACAACTATCTCCTCTAGAGCTACTTCTTCGACTTTCTCTTCTATGGGATCACTAGCAACGGAATTCTTACCAACAACTTCATTTTCTTCACAAGTGGCACCCAATGCCTTGAAGTTATTGATAAGCTCATCATCACTTGATGACTTATCTCCCTCTTCGGAGTCATCACTTTCACTCCAAATGGCGGCCATCATTTTTTCTCTCTTATTCTTCAAATTCCCACAATCTAGTGAGATATGACCTATGCCACCACACTCATAGCATTGGATCCCTTTCCTTTCGCTATTCTCTTGCCTATGCTCAACCTTCTTAAAATGAACCCTTTTCTTCAATTCTTGCCCTTTGGATGCATGACCCTTCTTCTCGAATTTTACAAACTTCTTGAATTTTCTCATTAAAAGTGCCATGTCTTCATCCGAGTCATCCTTGTCCTCCTTCTCAACCTTGGAAGCTCTCAAAGCAATCCCTTTTTGCTTCTTTGAAGGAGTGGAGCTAGGACCCTTCCTAGACTCGTAGGCGAGAAGTCTACCTATTACCTCGCTCGGCTTCATGTCCTTAAAATCACTATTTTCTTCTAAAGTCGTCACCTTAGACTCAAACCTCTCGGGAAGCGATCTCATTATCTTTTGCTTAATCCTTTTATCCGAGTAAGGGTCACCAAGTTGATGACTTTGGTTGACAATGTCCATCAACCTAATCTCGAAGTTGTTGAAGCACTCATTCTCCTCCATCCTAAGTGTCTCAAATTGAGTTTGGAGGACCTGAAGTTTGGAGTCCTTTACTACTTCGGTTCCCTCGTGTGCAACCTCTAAGATGTCCCATGCCTCCTTGGCTATCTTAGTGTTCTGAATCAGTTTGTACTGATTTTCGTCCACTGCATATATAAGGGCGTGCCACGCCTTTTGATTCCACTTGGACAACTCAAACTCGGGTTGTGTCCACTGTGCCTTAGGCTTGAGCACTTCTTCTCCTCCACCTGTGGGAGTCATCATAGGAGGCGAATATCCATCTTCAATGGCCATCCATGCCCTATCATGGATTTGACACACATATGCCTCCATCTTCCCTTTCCATTGGGAGTAATTTATGCCGGTGAGGAGGGGTGGCCTTACGCTCGAAGCACCCTCATTTGAACCACCGATTCCACTCATAGTGTATAATGAATGGATGAAATGAATGCAAAATGTATGAATGATCAAAGAATCACACAAATGCAAAACACACCAAAATGAGCTAGGATCACCTATGTATGTCTAGGAACCCGCTCTGATACCAATTGAAACAAATACGAGGCGTGTTCTATATAAAGCTAGAGGGGGGGTGAATAGATTTTAACTATTATTACCCAATTTTCGCATGCAAGTCAATTTTACGAAAATGTCCCTACTAGTCAAAAATACAAGCAAGTGTAATATAGTGCGGAATTTAAATAACACTTGATGTATACGTGGAAATCCAACCACTGGGAAAAACCACGGGCTGTATAGTGTGCCACACTCGGAACTCGAAATCACTAATTGAAATGAAGTTTACAACCTATGTAGACCTCGTCCAACACTCCAGTCTGTAACCCCTCACTTCTACCCAGCGAGCCTTTATTAGCAACCCTATTCCAATTTGCTTGAGGCCTAAGCACTCTTAGCCTCAAGACTTACTTCTCAATGAAGAGAAACAACCTATGTGAATATATATGAATATTCAAATAACAAACAAGGCTAGGTAACCTTAGATGCTTATCTAGGATGATGATATAATCAATTTAATCAACCCTAGATATCAATTGCTAAATGACATGTCAAATAGCTTAGCTAAACAAGATTAATTAAAAACCAAATTAGCTATCACAATCAACACTCAATCATTTTCATCACAAATAATCTCTAACTTGTATCTAGCATATAATCAAAAGCATACAAGTAATTAAAGAGATGTATTAATATGAAAAACACTAAAGTAATATGAAATTAGTGAAGAACATACCAAATAAGATGTGATGATTCAAAACCATGCATGGATCAATTCTATGAAGGCATAGAAGATCAAATATGAAATTTGATGCAAAAGGAATTTGATTTGAGTGTTTAAAGTTGAGTTCTTGATTTGATTTTTTCTCAAAAATCTCTCTTGAAAGTTTAGGGTTCTAATGACTCAAGAAACTTGATCAGAGATTAAGAAAATAAGATATTTATAGACATCAAGAATTGGGCATGTGAAAAGACAATTTTGCCCCTGAAACGCACCGTTCGGCGGTTTCAATCGGCGGCCAGGCCACCGATAACGACCGCCGAATTGAGCTCGTGAAGAACAGAGCATCAACGGTGGTTTCATTCGACGGTTTCGTGACCGCCGATCCAACCGCCGAATTAGACCGAGAGATTAAAATCGATCAGGTATGAACGGCGGTTTCGAACGGCGGTCGTGACCGCCGATCTTGACCGCATAATTGCTTCAGACCAAACTGGACTTAAACGACGGTTTCATTCGGTGGCCAGGCCGCCGATCATAACCGCCGATCACCAACAATGGTGAAGACCAAGGAGAAACCAAGGGCATTCTCCATAGGCGGTCTTCGCGCGAAACCAAGCACTCATTAGTGCAAGCGCGGACGTTTCCGAACAATGTCGGGAAACGAATTATGAGGCACATATACACACAACAAGATATATCAACCAAACTGCTAGTGTGTAAAGTGACATGTGAAGAGATGCACATAAAAATAAGCAAATATGCAATCATAGCAAGAATGCTAAGTGTGTGTGTGTTACTAATTCTCTTCAAAGAAAACCAAGCACAAGAGATTATACCTTTGGCGTGCTTGTATCTTGAGGTCATGGAAGGGCCTTTGATCTTCAACATTAATCACTTAGACTACCCTTACATTCAAAACCCCAACATGTGGTTTAACCACGAAATAAGCCAATCAACAAAACGGGAATCCTTACACATTATGTCGGCAACATCTTTTCTGTGGAATCGCTTCTTCATATTTTCACCAAAATGCCAGCAACATATGGTATGGGTTGCATAAGGGAACACTTTAGAAATCCCTGCTTCAATGCTTGCATGACGATCGGAAATGAAAACCAGATCATCTATATGACCAAGGGCACCTCTCAAGCACTCCAAAAACCACTCCCATGAAAGGTTGTTTTCTGAGTCACCGTACCCGAAAGCAATTGGATACACCTGTTCGTTTCCATCTTGTGCAGTTGCCACAAACATTATACCCCCGAATCTTCCCTTCAAATGGGTACCATCAACTGTAATCACAGGACGAATACACCTCCGAAAACCTCTAATTGAGGACCCTAACGACATAAAAAAGTAAAGGAATTTACCATCATCTGCGCACTGTAAGTCTGTGATTGTGCCTGGATTTTGCTGTTCCAGAACGTATGCAAAAGATGGCAGCAGTTGGAAACTTTCTTCATGCGTTCCATATGTCAATGACAATGCATATTGCTGGGCATCATGTGCCTTACTGTACATGATTTGGATGCCATATATTGTTTTCATATCGGTGATTATGTCCTTCGGACGCATGAGACGACCATCGGCTTGTTGAAGTCTAGGTGCAACGACTTCTGCAATTGTGGTTGCACTAGCTTGTCGATGGTGACGTGAATCTCTTCCAAGGGACAGGTGTGTTCGTTGACAAAACTTCTGACTTGAAAGTAAGTCCCTTCTTCTCTCCTCACCGCTCTTAATTTCCACGTATAGTCGTCAATGATGCAAATCAGATGTAAAGTTGTCTTATTGGACCTTTTCACCTTCCATTCAAAGTTCTGACGCATCTCAAAATCGCCAACTAGCCTCTTCAAATCCTTTTTCCTCGGGAAAAATTGACCCTTATAAATCATGGTTCTCGGTTCTTGCGCTTCCAAGGTGCTGCTTCTACCAGTGCCAAACGAATATGAATTTGCTCCCGGAATAACCCAAGTTGTCACATTAACAGAATCAGATGTTGTCACATTATAACGGACCTCGGAAGTCCCATGCATATCTGGTGTAGTGCCACTAATTCCTTCTACACGTCTACCATGTGTTTGCATATGTGCATGCTGTTCATCCGCATTTTGCAAATCATCAACATGTTCATTATTTGCCTCATTATCCACCTCATGGTTCGGGTAATTGTCATTGTTCTGCTCATTGTACTGCGCATCAAACTGCTCAATTCGACAACCAAACACATCACCAAATTGAGTCTCAGCGGCATCTACATGGTCAACCACAACTTGTGGGACACCAAACATGTTTCTCCCACCTTCGCTGCCACTCCTTTGGGTGAACACTTGGTTGCTACCACTAAAGGATCCAAATTGTAGGGTATTTTCAGGAGGAGGAATATCATTCCCTAACACATCTCCAGCTGTCCTCTCAATAAGACTGACACATACTTGAGGGATCACTCGATCTTCCCCTAGCATAAACTGGACATCGTCGTCATTGCTTATAAATGTGCGACACATACTGCGAGGAACTATTGATATTGATGACAAATCAACGTTGTATTTGTTTACATCATAGTTCACAATAGTATGCACGATCGCCACCAATTCATCGTAAGTCAAATTCTTTGACACATACATTCCTCAGTTATCAGATCCAACGAACCTCTGACTTCCGTCGAGTAACTGCTCCCATCGACCGTTGTAAGATATTACTATTCTAACCCGATTCATGAGGCTGTCAAATTAATAATCACAAACCATTAAAATTGACATGATTTCAGTTCAAAAAGGCACGATTTGAAAAAGTCACGATTTCAGTTCAAAAAGGCACGATTTCAGTTCTAAAAGGCATGAATTTGCAGCAAAAATGCTCGATTCATGACCAAAAAGGCACAACATTTTTTTTAAAAAGGCACGAATGAGGATCAAAAAGGCACGATTTTGTAGCAAAAAGGCTCGATTCATGACCAAAAATGCAAGAAATGTTTTTCAAAAAGGCAAAATTCATGAGCAAAAATGCTCGATTTTGTTTCAAAAAGGCTCGATTCATGAGCAAAAAGGCACGATTTTGTAGCAAAAAGGCTCGATTTTGTTTCAAAAAGGCAGGAAATGTTTTTCAAAAAGGCACGATTCATGACCAAAAAGGCACGATTTTGTTTCAAAAAGGCTCGATCCATGAGCAAAAAGGCACGAATTTATAGCAAAAAGGCTCGATTTTGTTTCAAAAAGGCACAAAAGGTTTTTCAAAAAGGCACGATTCATGACCAAAAAGGCACGATTTTGTAGCAAAAAGGCTTGATTTTGTTTCAAAAAGGCACGAAAGGTTTTTCAAAAAGGCACGATTCATGACCAAAAAGGCACGATTTTGTTTCAAAATGGCTCGATTCATGAGCAAAAAGGCACGAATTGTTTCAAAAAGGCTCGAAAATAAAATGAAAAGTTCTTAAATTATAACAATGGCTTCAGTTTAACAAAATACTAAAATGCTCGAAATATTCAAACAAGCAGGATCAAGAAATATTACCTTATTTTACTGAAGAAGAAAGTCAGGGCAACACCTTGAACTTTTATTTGTAGAGAGACAGAGTAACTGAGTTAAATCCTACTGACGTTTTTGTTGCAAGTGTGGACAGAGAAAACACCAAACTGAATAACATAAATCATTAACTAAGGGCAATTTTGGTAGTTCACCATAATAGGTGCCTTTTAAACTTAACTTATTAACCCACTGACATTCTCACCAACTCAGTTTAAAATGGTGACAGTTTCCACCATTTCCACATATTATATATTGGGCAAAGAATTTGGTGCACTTAATGCACTTATATATTATTCGGGCAAAAGGCAGAATTCGTGCACTACATATATAATATATTGTGCAAAGTTTTTGCACTAGAGATATATAACATATTTAGCAAGGGAATTCGGCCACTTAATATATATATATTCTTTGTATAGAATTTGGCTAACCCTAATGTCTTGGACTTGAGAGTTTTTTCCTTTGCTAGAGAAAAATAGAATCCAACCCTTAGACTAGTGTGATTTTCGGCCAAGAGGAATAGAGAGAAAAGTTTGTTCTTATTTCGATAGTGCACTAGTTACTTTTACATCAAAAGGTTTTGTGCACAATTTCTAATAAGGTTCATGCGAGTTTCGATCTAAAGATTGTGAATTCAAAAGTGACCGGAACATTCTTTGTTGTCTCTTGGAACTTGTTGTGACTAACGAAAAAGAAAAAGTTTTGTTAATCCATCCTCAGGCACACAATTCAAAGAAAAGGGAGACCACGCTCCTAGGTGATTCACGTTCGTGATTGGATTGGAAGATCTTGCAGATTACCATCGACGCAATGTCAATTGGATCACGCAACAAAGGTATGATATCTTTAGTATTATATGTTAATTAATTAAAGGGTTAATGTTCAAATTATGAAAAAAAATTAAACTATACTAAAACCTATTTTTAGTCTCGCTTCCGCTGCATGACCGTATTTTTCCCTACACCCTTGAAACAATTCCTCCAAAGACCAGACGTATCAGGCAGACTAGTCCTGTGGGCTTTAGAACTCACTCAGTATGACATAAGGTACAAGGCTAGGATGACAATCAAAGCCCAAGCTCTGGCCGACTTTGTAGCAGAATTCAGCATGGTTCCCCATCCGGATGCGCCTACAGATCTAGGTTCAGATCCGGAATCTTCGAGGATGGCCTACTGATTGCAAGACCTGGATCTTGTATACAGACGGTTCCTCAAGTCAAGCCAGCTGTGGAGCCGGGATCATCCTTATTGACCCCAAAGGGATCAAATGCAGTCACTGTTTCAGGTTTGAGTTTAAAGTTACCAATAATGAGGCAGAATATGAAGCTCTGTTGGTAGGAATGAAGGTGGCTACAAAGTTAGGAGTCGAGTACCTCGTAGTTAGAAGTGACTCCCAGTTGGTAATCAACCAGGTATCCGGCACATATCAAGCAATGGGCGATAACATGATAGCATACCTCTGGAAAGTCCAAGAAGCAGCTACGAAGTTTAAGGGTATAAGGATGGAACAGATCCCTCGAGAGAAGAATCACCGAGCAGATGTCCTAGCCAAGATAGCTGCAATAGGAGGACGAGCATTATCTAAATGGATTCCGCTCCAGTTAGTACCTCGACCCAGTACGGCCCCGGGGCTAGAAGTTAGCCCGGTCACTCGTTTGCCTTGCTGGATGGACAACATAGCTGACTACCTCCAGAACGATACACTCCCTGAGAACTTAGATCAAGCACGCAAACTAAAGAGGATTGCAACCCGGTACTGCCTGGTAAAAGGGCACCTCTATCTCAAAGGAAAATCACTCCCGTTGCTGCGATGTCTACACCCGGATGATGCTAAATGGGCATTAGATGAGGTACACATAGGGGACTGCAGCAATCACGTTTCAGAAGAGGCTTTGGCGTATCAAGTTCTCAGCATGGGGTACTACTGGCCTACTATTCATCAGGACGCCAAAAAATTTGTACAATCATGTGAGCCATGCCAGAAGACCGCGGACCTTTACCATTTACCCCTAGAAAAGCTCACTTCCATCAGTACACCTTATCTATTCGCTGTCTGGGGGTTGGACCTAATCGGGCCGCTTCCTACTACACCTGGTCAAGCCAAGCATGCTATAATAGCCATAGACTATTTCACCCGGTGGGTAGAACCAAAATCCCTGGTCTAGATAACCGAAGCCAATACCACGAGCTTCGTCAAGGAATACATCGTTTGCAGATTCGGTACCCCGATGGCCATAATCACTGATCTTGGTAAACAGTTTGACAATGCCAACTTCAGATTTTTCTGCGAAGAAAGGGGTATCGATCTTCGCCTGGCCTTAATGGCTCATCCTCAGTCTAACGGATTAGTCGAAGCCACTAACAAAACTATCAATGGAGGGGGTAGCCTGAGCAGCGTCAACCTTCCTTTTTTCCTTCCTAACTGGAAGCTGAATTAGAGCGGTGGGAGGAGTAGGAGGAGGAGCAACCATCATTACAGGAGGGGGAGCAACCTCACTTGAAACCTTTCTTGAAGTAGGGAGTGGAGAAACCTTGGCTTTGGCCGCCCGTGCTAGCATCTCGCTCAAAGATGGACGTGCTGCGACCTTTGTTGGAGGAAGAGTAGGATAATGTGAAGCCAACCCCGTAGTTGCAAAAGGAGGGGTTGACATGGTTGGCTGAGATCTGTAGGCAGCACAAACGTTGGAAGGAGAAGGGACAAGAGAATTGGCCGGAAGGGGGTCTGGATGTGTCAGTCCTGATAGAGAGGAAGGAAGAAGAGGAGTAGCAGAAACTGTCAGAAGAATAATCAGTAAACCAAAAAAAAAAAACAAAAAAAAAAAAAAGGAAATAAAGGACAAGAGGCAAGGCATACCCTGGGTGCGCGAGAGATATACGTAGATACCGCTCCAACTGAGCGCTTTCAAAGGGGTCACAAGTGGGGTATCTCAAATTGGTGTAGTTCCTGTCTTGAATCCCCTTTAGAATCCTTCTGGATTCTGCAGAAAGCACACCCGTGCTCCACTTATCTCTTGGAGAAAAATGAATCGGAACCAGATACTCGACACCATCCAAGTACACCGATTGGCCCCAGTCACCCTCAACTACAACCCACTCGTCTTTACAGGGCGGGTTGAACTTCACATTCGCCCCAGGAACAACTAACTGCATCTTGTTCTTGGGGCTCAGATAGAATTGGCCCCAAGGAACCATACTCGTTATTTGATAAATATAACGAAATTCATAGAAGCCGGGCTCCTTCTCAATGCTTTTTTTTTCACACTGCTCCTTCCAGAGCATCAGGAACCCCGTCAGATTCTTCCAGAATCCAGGTGAAATTTGCAGCGGAGCTAATTCTAGAGCGACAAGCAATCTACAAATAGATGGATTAAGAGGAAACCGAACTCCACATTCAAAGGCGGCTACATGAATTAACAGGCAGCCTGAAAGAGGAGTATATACATCATATCCCCAGTGAGGGAGGGAAAGACGGATAACTTCTGGGATCCTGTAGGCCTTCCTAAGCCGGGCTAAGGTGTTAGCGAGGCAGACCGACCCCGGGATTATGCGGCCTTCACAAAAAGGGAGGAGGGGCCCAACAAGAGCTCCGAGAGAGTCCACAGTAAGGCTATCATCCACCTCCTCCCCTTCCTTGTCATCGACATCAACACCCTCCTCTTCGTCCACTATCTGGACTAGGTCATCAGGTTGATTTTGAAAACCCGACCCAATTCGGGGATTCCTCCCAGAACGACGACGTTGGGATTGAATAACCTCTCTAGTAACGTCACCATCACCTCGACCCCGTTTCTTTACCTTGACTGATAGAGAACTCCCCACCAAATCTTCCTTCTGAACGTGCGAAGGTTTGCCAAGGTTACTAGGAAGATGGGTGGAGGCAGAATGAGAACCCGAGGAAGTAGGTCGAGGAGGCAAGGAGGACGAATGAACACCATGAGTACGGGCAGGAAATCTTGAGGGAGAAGCAATTGTAAAAAAGCGAAAAAAAAAAGATTCGAAAGGAGGAAAAAACTTCAATTCTTGATTTCTGAAAGACAATTAAAGCGTAACCAAGAAAAGAGAAGAGAGATTTATTTATAGATAGGAGAAGGACGGTTACCGGAGCATAGAAGGAAACAAAGAGTAATGATTGGAGACGTGAAAGAGGACAACTCCGAAAAAGTCACGCCCAAAATGGCCAGTTTGAATTTGAAGCAACCGCCGTTTGGCACGTGGACTGTCATTAAATACCATCTTATATAAAGAGGATTTCCCCTCTTAGTTATGGAAGCCTTCCGGACGAAGCTAGACAAGCAGACAAAACGAAAAAATTCTTCAAACGGACTAGAAATCCTTACTCCAACCCCAACAAGATACCGGTGTTCAAGTCAAGGGGGACTTCTGTTAACCGCCAAAAAAAGGCAGGGATCAAAGAAGAATTTTCCACCAACCCTGAAGAATGAGTCGGGGTAGAAAGCAACAGTAGGGGAGATACCCGAGAACCCTGCCTACTTATGAGAAGGCTAGAGTACGAACTCCTACCCACCCCGGCCAGGTCCAAAACCTTCAGGACCAAGGAAAGCCCCATGAAACCTCAAAAAAAGAGCCCTAGAGACTCTAAAACTACGAAATCGTAGCGCCTGTCTACCCCCAAGTAGCCCGGTAGCCCGATACCCCGGCATCCTGGTACCCCGATCTGGTAAATCAAGAACATGAAAGGAGAAGAAGAAACAAGTATCCCGATCCACTAAGAAGCCAGCGGTAAGCACCATATAAATAAATCAGATGATAAGCACATAAGTCCTCCGACCCCGCCAGAAACAAGTATCCCGATTAGCACGAGAAGGAAGACGAGCATTTAACGCCACCGTTCAAGACAGAAAACTCAAGTTAAAACACGGCATTCATTCTCGCCATACAGAATCCTATTATAAATAGAAGTCAACTCCCATCGGGAAGGAATCACTTGATTGAAGGAATAAATGCCCCGACGAACCCTTTGATCGGGATGGAAAGACCCGTAATTTGCTAAAACCCTAGACCAAAGTTCTAGGAGCACACAGCAAGAAACGGGCCTATATATTCATCGTACGTTGACAGAAAAAGGGATCAAAACCCTACCAGGCTTTTTCCACTTAGCGACGGACACAAAAAGCTCCATCACCATTGCCTACCAAGTTACTTTCGTTTTTATAAGGATTCCCATATATTGATTGGCTTATTTCGTGGACAAACCACATGTTGGGGTTGATTATGTAGGGGTTGATTATGTAAGGGTAGTTTAAGTGTTTGAACTTCATGCTCGAAGGCCCTTTCAAGACCTCAAGGGACAAGCACGCCAAGGGTATAATTTCTTGTGCTTGATTTTTCTTTGAAGAGATTTAGTAAGCACACACACACTTAGCATACTTGCATTTGTGTGCATACTCTTCACATGCCACTTCACACACTAGCACTTTGTTTTATATCTTGTCGTGTGTATATGTGCTTAGTAATTCGTTTCCCAATATTGTTCGGAAACGTCCGCGCTCACACATATGTGTGCTTGGTTTTACGCGAAGACCGCCCACGGAGAATGCCCTTGGCTTCTCCTTGGTTTTCACCATTGTTGGTGATCGGTGGTTATGATCGGCGGCCTGGCCGCCGAACAAAACCGCCGTTTCAGTCAAGAGAGGTCTAAAGCATTTATGCGGTCACGATTGGCGGTCACGACTGCCGTTCAAAACCGTCGTTCATACCTGATCGATTCTAATCTCTCGGTCTAATTTGGCGGTTGGATCGGCGGTCATGAAACCGTCGAATGAAACCGCCGTTGATGCTCTGTTCTTTACGGGCTCAATTCGGCGGTCGTGATCAACGGCCTGGCCGCAGTTTGAAACCACCGATAGGTGTGTTTCAGGGGCAAACTTATCTTTTCACATGCCCAATTCTTGATGTCTATACCCAATAGTGTTCGGAAACGTCCGCGCTCACACGTATGTGTGCTTGGTTTTGCACGAAGACCGCCCACGGAGAATGCCCTTGGCTTCTCCTTGGTTTTCACCATTGTTGGTGATCGGTGGTTATGATCGGCGGCCTGGCCGCCGAATAAAACCGCCGTTTCAGTCAAGAGAGGTCTGAAGCATTTATGCGGTCACGATTGGCGGTCACGACTGCCGTTCAAAACCGCCATTCATACCTGATCGATTCTAATCTCTCGGTCTAATTTGGCGGTTGGATCGGCGGTCACGAAACCGTCGAATGAAACCACCGTTGATGCTTTGTTCTTTACGGGCTCAATTCGGCGGTCGTGATCGACGGCCTGGCCGCAGTTTGAAACCACCGATCGGTGCGTTTCAGGGGCAAACTTATCTTTTCACATGCCCAATTCTTGATGTCTATACCCAATAGTGTTCGGAAACGTCCCGCTCACACGTATGTGTGCTTGGTTTTGCGTGAAGACCGTCCACGGAGAATGCTATTGGCTTCTCCTTGGTTTTCACCATTGTTGGTGATCGGCGGTTATGATCGGCGGTCTGGCCACCGAATAAAATCGTCGTTTCAGTCAAGAAAGGTCTGAAGCATTTATGCGGTCACGATTGGCGGTCACGACCGCCGTTCGAAACCGCCGTTCATACCTGATCGATTCTAATCTCTTGGTCTAATTTGGCGGTTGGATTGGCGGTCATGAAACCGCCGAATGAAACCGTCGTTGATGCTCTGTTCTTCACGGGCTCAATTCGACGGTCGTGATCGGCGGCCTGGCCGCCGTTTGAAACCGCCGATCGGTGCGTTTCAAGGGCAAACTTGTCTTTTCACATGCCCAATTCTTGATGTCTATAAATATCTTACTTTCTCATTCTCTGATCAAGCTTCTTGAGTTATTAGAACCCTAAACTTCAAAGAGAGATTTTTGAAAAATCAAATCAAGAACTCACCTTTAAACACTCAAATCAAATCCTTTTTGCATCAAAGTTCATCTTGCATTCATCTATGATTAGGTTTCCATCATCACAACATGCTTGGTAAGATTTTGATTAATTTCATCTTATTTTAGTATTTTACTATCAAGCATATTCTCTTTTAATTACTTGTATGTTTTTGATCATATGATAAATACAAGATTAGAGAATTAATTGTGATGAATTGATTGAGTGTTGTTTGTGATAGCTAATTAGGTTTTTGACTAATCTTGATTAGCTAAGCTATTTGACATGTCATTTAGCAATTGATATCTAGGGTTGATTTAAATTGATTATCTCATCATCCTAGATAAGCATCTAAGGTTACCTAGCCTTGTTTGTTATTTGAATATTTATAAATATTCACATAGGTTGCATAATCTCTTCATAGAGAATTAAGTGTTGAGGCTAAGATTGCTTAGGCCTCAAGCAATTAGGACTAGAGCCACTTTTAAAGGCCCGAGTGGTAGAAGTGGGGGGTTATTGACCGGAGTGTTAGACGAGGTCTACATAGGTTGTAAACTCTATTTCGATTAGTGGATTTCGAGGTCCGAGTGTGGCGCACTAAACAGCCCGTGGTTTTTCCCAGTGGTTGGGTTTCCACGTATACATCAAGTGTTATTTAAATTCCGCACTGTATTACACTTGTTTGTATTTTTGACTAGTAGGGGCATTTTCGTAAAATTGACTTGCATTAAAAAATTGGGTAATAATAGTTAAAATCTATTCACCCCCCCCTCTAGATAATATTTAGAACACACCGAGCATTATTGTTATTTACTTTCAGTTTTCATTGTTGTTATGATCATGCTTATGCTTTCAACGGATTGTAAGTTTCATTATATGTTATACTAAATAAAACTTTATTGAATTTCATTCCATCAAATAACAGAAATCTTTGTCATCCTACTACTATACACCAAACTTAGCAGATTTGTAGGAACCAACGGGGTATCGAGCTACTAGGTATCCCGCTAGCCCAGATCTGTCCCGATTTGGGTACCTCATAAACTGTTAATTACAAATTTTACCCCGGTGACAATTTTTGGTTAACACAATCAATTGATAGAACCTCAATGATCACAATAACAAGGAAATAAAAATGGCTTCGAGGGCAATGGTGATGGAGCTTTTCGTGCCTGTCGATAAGTGGAAAAACTAAGGTAGGGTTGCGATCCCTTTTTCTATAAACATACGATGAATATATAGGCCCGTTCCTTACTGAGTACTCCTAGAACTTCGGTTTAAGGTTTTAGCAATTTACGGGTCTTTCCTTGGCGATCCACGGATTCATCGGGGAATTGATCCCTAAAATCAATTGACTTCCTATTGAGCTGAAAGAGTTGACTCCACCTTTAAATGGGACTCTTGAGTGGCGGGAGTGAGCGTAATACCTTGCCTTGAACGATGGCATTTGATGCTTATCTTTCTTCTTGTTTTGCTGTTCGGGATACCCGCTTCTCACTTTAAGCGGGGTCGAAGGATTTATGCATTTAACACGTGATTTATTCGTCGAGTGCTTACCACTGGCTTCTTAGTGGATCGGGATACTCAAGTACTTCTTCCCTTTTCTCGTTCTTGCTTGATCGGATCGGGGTTCTGGGATACCGGGGTATCGGGATACCGGGATACCTGAGGATAGATAAGCGCTATGATTTCGTAGCAGTGGAGTCTTTGGGGCCTCGTCTTTGAGGTTTCCTGGTGCTTTCTTTGGTTCTGAAGGTTTTGGACCTAGCCGGGGTGGGCAAAAGTTCATACCCCAGCCTTTTTGTAAGTAGGCGGGGTTCCCGGGTACCTCTCTTATTATTGCCTTCTACCCCTCCTCATTCTTCATGGCCGGTGAAAAATTCTTCTTTGATCCCTGCCTTTTTTTGGCGGTTAACAAAAGTACCCTCTGACTTGAACACCGGTAACTTGTAGGGGTTGGAGTCAGGATTTCTAGTCCGCTTAAAGAATTTTTCTATTTTGTTTGCTTATCTAGCTTCGTCCGGCTGGCTTCCATAATTAAAGGGGAAATCTTCTTTGCATACGGTGTCATTTAATGATAATCCACATGCCAAACGGTGGTTGCTTCGCAAATTCAAATTGGCCATTTTTTGGCACGGCTTTTTCGGAGTTGTTCTCGCACACGTCTCCAGCCATTACTCCTTGTTTCCTTCTATGCTCCGGTAACCACCCCTCTCCTATCTATAAATAAATCTCTTTCCCCCTCTCTTGTTTATGCTTCACTTGTCTTTCAGAAATCAAGAACTGAAATCTTTTCCTTCTTTCGAGTCTTTTTCTTTTTCACAATGGTGTCTCCCTCAAAACTTCCTACCTCTACTCAGGACGCTCCTTCGTCCTCTTTGCCTCCTCGACATGCTTCCTCAGGTTCTGGTTTTGCCTCCTCCTATCTCCCTGGTAACCTTGACGAACTTTTGAACGTGTCGAAGGTGAATTCGGCGAGGAGTTCTCCGTCAATCGGGGGGAAGAAACGTGGTCGTGGTGATGATGATGTTGCTGGAGAGGGTGTCTCATCACAACATCGTCATTCTGGGAGGAATCCCTGAATCGGGTCGAGTTTTCACAACGAACCTGATAATCCGGTCCAGATAGTGGATGAAGAGGAGGGTGCTGATGTCGATGACAAAGAAGGGGAGGAGGCGGATGATATCCCTCCTGTGGATTCTTTGGGAGCTCTTGTTGGGCCCCTCCTCCCTTTTGGTGAAGGCCGTATCATCCCGGAGATGGTCTGCACAGCTGACACTTTAGCCCGGCTTAGGAAGGTTTACAGGATCCCGGACGCTATCCGCCTCTCCCTCCCTCATCGGGGGTATGATGTGTACACTCCCCCTGCAGGTTGCCTGTTAATTCATGTGGCCGCCTTTGAGTGTGGAGTTCGGCTTCCTCTTCATCCCTCTCTTTGTAGGTTGCTTGTCGCTCTAAAACTAGCCTCGCTACAAATTTCACCCAGTTTCTGGAAGAACCTGACGGGGTTCTTGGTACTCTGGAGGGAGCAGTGTGAGAAAGAAGGTGTTGAGAGGTAGCCCAGCTTCGATGAGTTTCGTTATATTTACCAAATAACGAGTATGGTTCCTCGGGTTCAATTCTATCTGAGGCCCGAGAATAAGATGCAGTTCGTTGTTCCTGGGGCGAACGTGAAATTCAACCCACCCTGGAAAGACGAGTGGGTCGTGGTTGAGGGTGACTGGGGCCAGTCAGTGTATATAGATGGGGCCGAGTACCCGGTTCCTATCTGTCTTTCTCCAAGAGATATCCCTCCTGTGGATTCTTTGGGAGCTCTTGTTGGGCCCCTCCTCCCTTTTGGTGAAGGCTGCATCATCCCGGAGTTGGTCTGCACAGCTGACACTTTAGCCCGGCTTAGGAAGGTTTACAGGATCCCGGACGCTATCCGCCTCTCCCTCCCTCATCGGGGGTATGATGTGTACACTCCCCCTGCAGGTTGCCTGTTAATTCATGTGGCCGCCTTTGAGTGTAGAGTTAGGCTTCCTCTTCATCCCTCTCTTCGCAGGTTGCTTGTCGCTCTAGAACTAGCCTCGTTACAAATTTCACCTAGATTCTAGAAGAACTTGACGGGGTTCTTGGTACTCTAGAGGGAGCAGTGTGAGAAAGAAGGTGTTGAGAGGGAGCCCAACTTCGATGAGTTTCGTTATATTTACCAAATAACGAGTATGGTTCCTCGGGTTCAATTCTATCTGAGGCCTAAGAATAAGATGCAGTTCGTTGTTCTTGGGGCGAACGTGAAATTCAACCCACCCTGGAAAGACGAGTGGGTCGTGGTTGAGGGTGACTGGGGCCAGTCAGTGTATATAGATGGGGCCAAGTACCCGGTTCCTATCCGTCTTTCTCCAAGAGATAAGTGGAGCATGGGTGTGCTTTCTATAGAATCCAGAAGGATTCTTAAGAAGATTCAAGATAGGAACTACACCAATCTGAAGTATCCCACCTGTGACCCTTTTGAAGGTGCTCGGTTGGAGCGGTATTTGCGGATATCCATCGCGCATCCAGGTAGGCCTTGCCTCTCGTCCTTTCTTTTTCTCTCTCCCCTAATTTTTTTTTTTTTTTTTTTACTAATTCTTCCTCTGACAGTTTCTGCTACTCCCCTTCTTTCTCCTTCTCTATCAGGATCGATACATCCGGATTCCCTTCCGCCCAATTCTCATATCCCTCTTCCTACCGGTGTCGAAGCTGTCTCCGGATCTCAGCCACTCGTATCGACTCTTCCTCCTGCAACTACAGGGTCGGCTTAATAATCTCCCACTCCCCCTCCAACAAAAGTCACAGCACGTCCATCTTTAAGTGAGATGCTAGCACGGGCTGCCAAAGCCAAATTTTCTCCACTCCCTACTCTGAAAAAAACTTTGAGTGCGGCCATTGCCTCACCTGCAATAATGGTTGCTCCTCCTCCCCCTCCCCCTCCCCCTCCCCCCAGCTCCAGCCCAGCTTCCAGCTAGGAAGGAAAAGGGGAAGGTTGACTGTGCTCGGGTTACTCCCCCCATTGATCTTCCTTCTGGGTCGGGGTCGCGAAACTATAATCAGGAGGAAGTCATCTCTAAATTCATTGCTGCTTGCCTTGGTGGGGGTCTACAGTCAATGTCCTCTCTCCCTGCTGACATCTTAGCATCAAAGGGGGTTTCTCTCCTTGCCGAGGTATGCATTCAGTCCCTTTAGCTTGTTGTGTATGAATTTCCCCTCTCTTTTTTATACCTTCTTTATACCTTTCTGTAGGGTTTCAAGTTCGCCCTGGCCATGGGGTAGCAAGTGATTGCCCTAAAGGAGGCCAACCTGGCTCTTCAGGCTAATCTAGAGGAGGCTAGGGACGATTAAGCCCGTGCTGAAGAGAACATTTCTTTCCTAGTTCATAATGCCTCTGAATTTGAAACTGGTAGGAAAGCTGCCTTTATAGAGCTGAAGCGGGTGACACACGCCTATGACATGGAAACTCTCAGATCAACACGCCGTTGGGATGAGAGAGAGACTGTCAAGGCGGAGATGACTGTCCTTCTAGACGACAACAGGTCCCTGCGGGCTTCCATGAGCGATTTGGAGTCTAGAGTGGATTCTTCTTTTGGAGATGGGTATTTTACTGCTTCATATGAAGTTGCCAAGGCATTTCCTCCTCCCTTTGACTTGTAGACTACCCTTAACTGGGATCATGACCAGATTATGGCTCGAGCTGCCCAATTTGAAGATCAAGATCAGGTAGGTCCTCCTCAAGCTGCCATTATTCCTGGATCTGTCGAGAAGGGTACTCAGAATTCCCTGGTTTCTACGAATGATTTAGGACGGGATTCTGCGCCCCCAACTGAAGAGATGGATCCTCCTACTGGAATGGTCGTGGCAGGAGCCAGGGAGACTCATGATGTTACTGGCGATGAAGGGGCCGAGGAGGAAAGCAGGTTTGGGCAAGGAGAGCTGGTGGAGAAAGGATCTTGATTTTCTTTTTATTGATTTTTCTAGCTGTGTCGTTGTTTTTTTTTTTTTTTTTTTTTGTAGCCAGGAAATGGGGACTGGGCGCCCCGATTGACTAAATGAAGCTCCATTCCCCCTTTTCTTCTGTTTTACTTCCTTAATCGTTTGTGAAATCATAACGCTTGACTTGGATTCTGTTTGGTTGACGATAAGGAAACCCATAATTATACTCTGCAAATCATTCTTGGATGATGGTCCCCCCAGCCTTAGTTTGCTACGTTTTTTTTTTTAAACCAAGTAAACTTGTCCAAGTGGGGAACTATCTTGGCCGGAAGGTCTTAACCCGGGTATGTGACTACGACTGTTGATCGGACTATTTTATACCTATTTGAGGTCTCCCATTTCCGATCGTTTATCTCGTTTTCGAGCGTATTTTTGTTTATAATATTTTGTTTGAGCCTTGTGTAGGTACATATTCCCTACAATAAGGTTTTGAGCTTAAAGATTAGTTTGGGAGGCAAAATGAGCCAAAAACGGAAGAAATTATATATACGCGTGCAAAACGTACATCTTGCAAGGGTCATATCTTCCTCCTTAGATCGAACCACATTGATATCTTTATATATTCGGAAAGACCCGGAAGTCTAGTTTCTAGAACATTTTACGGATTGCAATACCGATCTTTTTCCAGGAAGTTATGCCCATTTCCGTAACGGTGCGCGATGCTGAAATGCTGAAATGCTGAAATGGCGTCAGGTCTAAACGATTACTTCAAACGGCGGCCAAGCCGCAGAACGAAACTGCCGATCAGCTCCAAAAATTTGTTTTTTGGGCGAATTTCAGGGACAGTTTCGTCCTTTCATCCTCAATTCGTGCCCTAACCTCCCAACACTATATAAACACCTTATTCTCTTCTCTCCCAACAAAATCCACACCCCACACACTTCCTCTTCTTCTTCATCTTCATCTTCATCTTCATCTTCTTCATCTAATAAGAGAGAGAGAAGCTTTATAGAGCATCCATGGAGGTTTTCCTCCATGGATGCTCCCCACTTCATCTTCTACCCATCATCCACCCACTTAGGAGTAGATTGCAAGGAGAAAAGAGGGTCTTTGGACCAATTTTGAGCTAGGGTTTCATGGAGGACTTGGAGGAGGTTTTCTTCAAGGGTTGTCTCTTTTAACTCATCTCTTTGTATTTCTTGTTTTCTTAAATGTGTAATCCCCACTTGGGAAAATTTGTAAACTTATATTTGTGCTCAATATATATGATGGTTGTTTTTATATCCAATTTGTGTTTTGATTCATTCTTAATTGTTGTTGAATATATCTCTTATCTTGAAATGCATGTTTATTGATGATTGGAAATTGATATGTGTTCATGGATGGGATTAGGAGTAGATTAACTTAATTGTAGGAGTAGTTGTAATCAAATATCCCATTTGTGTGTGTATGTCTTTGGAAGGTCAAAATTGCATGTCATGAATGGGTTTGAGTGACTTAGAGTTAGGATTGTGCCTTTGGAGAGGCTGTCCGGGTATAGTCTTGGCTAATTAGCTAGGAAGAGTGGGTGAACCTATAAATTGCTATATTAGAAGGGTTTGGTTCAATGTTCTTGTTAACAATTGGACTTTAGCTATTTCTCATTCTAGGGGCTCTAGGTGAGTCATGGTTAGAGTTACAATTATTGGTCTTTGGCTATCTCTCACGTTAGGGGCTCTAGGTGAGTTATGGTCGAAGATACAATTACTCTTTCCACATTCATTAGACTTTCACGTTGCCATTTTACATTACGAAGCTATCATTAGGGCTCAATGTTGTTTTGTTTGTAGAATCGATTCACATATGTTGGTTGCGGTTTTGTGTTTGAGAGGTTCTCGACACACTCTTCAACCGTTAGCTCTATGAATGGGTATAAACCGGATTGAGGCAAGAACGAACCCTTAACTAAAATTGGATGTCCTTAATGTCTAACAACCAACTATTTGTGCACTTATGTATGGTGAACTTGTTGAACCTTGTGTGACCATTTTCATGCATCTCTCCTATCCACCATTTTATTTATCACTTTAAACATCATTCTCACCCTTCCATATTCTCTTTGTTTTTATTTATTTTCATTTTCATTTTCTACACACACACACCGTATTGTACATACATTTCACACACACCATTCTCGTCTTTCCGCATTCGATTTACATGCTTACAATAAACTCTAGAACTTGAAATGGTTGACGAATCACACCTCCCTGCAGAACGATACCCTCGCTTGCCACTTTACTAGTCTTTTGCTAGTTTAGAGCACATTGCCTAGGAATCCCCTTTTTAAATGAAACAATCTTTTGATCCTTACGATTTCAATACCCTCAAACCTATCTTTTGCTCATCCTCGAGCAAAACAAAGAGAACAAAAATACAAATAATAAAATAAAAGATAAAAACTAAGCTAGTCCACTTCCGTAGGAAACACGGTGGCGCTTAGCATGTGCCACAAGCCTTCAAACCACTAGGCGATCCCTAGAGGAGGAGTTATAGTCTCCTGAGGGTTTATAGCTACAACACCCACAAACGTATACTCTGCAATAAAAGTTGAGATGCAATCCACACATACCAAGCAAAGACAACACATGCATGTTAGAATCTCAAATATACCAATTAATAACAATGCATCACACAATGCAAGTATGCCAATACTTAGGATGTTTTCGGTTTACAAAATAATTACGCTCGTATGCCTAAGATAAAATTTGCCTCGACTCTAATCCTCACCGGATTTCAGTCATATTTTCACTCAGAACTTAGGCGCACTCTCGAGCAAACATATGTGATTTGGAGTTTAGGTATATGGAATCAAATATAATCACATATGAGTATTTTCCAATGACGCACATTTTCTGAAAATGGATCTCATGGAAGGAATTGAAATGCCACGAACGTGGAAAGACATGCATTGACTTGCATTCCCTAGATAGACTTCCTAAGAGATCAAATGGGCTTTCCCTCACTTTTGTTGGGGCCAAGGTGATTTGTGGTAGTGTTTGGGATGTAAGAGATGGTGGGAGCGGGAAGGATAAAGTTATTAATCATGCTAAGGTGTGTTTACACATTACACTTTATAACAAAATTAGCTCTATTACACATTACAATATAAGCTTCCAGGCTATAAAATTTACATTGAACTATTGTGCTACAAGTGTACCCTTATTAGTGAGTAACTTTACCATTGAAGAACTAGGAGGCTTAAGTGTTTTATATTTCAACACTTATTCTATTTTTTTCTTTTTCTTTTTCTTTTCTTCTTTTTTTCTCCCTTTTTTTTTCTTTTTGTAAGCCTTTGCCTAGCACAATTTACATATATTTGCCTACGTACACGCTTTTACAAAATTTAGAGCTAGCTTCTCCTAAGCTATACACCTCAACATGATTAATAACTAGGGAATGGATATGTGTTTGGCTTCAATTTGCAATGAATATAGGGGTATGGGAGTGTTTAGGCCATTTTAGTAGTTATGCACACACTCAAGCTCAAAATCATTTCTAAAAGTCCATCTACCAAGGGAATATAAGTCTCAATAAGCAGTCCACATGATAAAGTTCTATGGCAATCAATGCAAAATTGATGTACAATGAGATCACAATGAAGAAAAAAAAATCGAAGAGTGTATAAGAGTAGAAACAAAACCCATAAACTTTCGTTATTTAGGCACAGTGTAGCTCACGGGTAGTCTCCATAATTTTCCTAGGCTACACAAACATAGAAGTCTCATCCACCTCAACATCAAAAGATTGACACTGTACAAGCAAATTTAGGCGACACACGGAGCTAAAAGCATACATGATATATCTCAACCGGCACGCAAAGAAAAACAACTCAACAAAATGGACTCATTTCCAAAAAAAAATTAAAATTGATCGTTTTGTGCAGAGATTTGAAAATTTTCTAAACAAAACAAAAATAAAAACAAAATAAACAACAAAGGTGTCCACACCCCCAAACCTAAACTCAACATTGTCCTCAATGTTGCTCAAATCATAAAATATGGACAACGTTTAGCAAGATTCAGAGATAAGAACAAAAAACAAAAACTAACAACAAAACACAACAAATCCTAAGATCTAAGCACAATACAAATCCACTCTTAGATCTAAACAAAAATAAAAGGTTACAAACACTACAAGCATAGCATTTTAACATTAAGCACATAATCAACAACTACATCCACAAGTGCTCCATTTAAACTCAAAATTCAGAGGATACCTCTTGTGGCTGCAACCAACTAGGCCATTGTGGTGCTGCCGTTTCACTTGGGGAGTTGTCTTGGCATGATAAGCACACCGTATGGTTCTCTTGAGTTGTGCGGTCCGTCCGACCTGAAATTTCCTTTCCTTTCCCAAGCACAACTCAAACAACATTAAATGTATATGCTATAAAAAAAATGAAAATAAGAAAAAGAAAAATCCTAAACACATACATATATATCCGCAAAGCAAATAAATCTAAAAATTCACAGAACGTAAACTAAAACATGAAACAATCAACGAATACGCCTCCCCGGCAACGGTGCCATAATTATAACACTTGTGAAATCATAACGCTTGACTTGGATTCTGCTTGGTTGATGATAGGAAACCCATAATTATACTCTGCAAATCATTCTTGGATGATGGTCCCCCCAGCCTTAGTTTGCTACGTTTTTTTTTTTTAAACCAAGTAAACTTGTCCAAGTGGGGAACTATCTTGGCCGAAAGGTCTTAACCCGGGTATGTGACTACGACTGTCCATCGGGATGAGGCATTTGGCTTGATTTTTACTAGTCAATCCTGGTAGGCAACTAAGGCCACCTCAGTACCAGGTCTTTCTCGCTGAGATATGGCGATATAACATAGTAAAGTGTCAAGTATCCTGATGGATCACCCAATTCTTTGGCGACCTGTCCTGGTAGGCGACTAATGCCACCTTGATACTAGTTTATCCTGGAGACGGGGATTCCCTGTCTGAGGCTTCAGGGGGTCTATATAGGTCCTCCTAGTCTTGGTAAAGTAGAGTCTGGCAGGCGACTACGCCTTTTATGCATTCAAGCACCAGATCCTTCCTGGAGGGGGGTATACCCCGACCAAGGCAGCAGGAATGCCATGTGGCTTTTCCTAGTCTTAAGGCGAAAGGGATGGCGAAAAACTTGCTTTAGGCGAACTTAGGAGAAAACCGTAGAGAAAAAGCTGACTTTTTTGAATTTCTCAAAAGCAAATACAAAGCAAAAATCGGGGTATATGTATCAGAAGTATACCCACCGAGATACATTCCTCCTCAAGCTCTAAGGGTAAAATCTTTTGAGATGATCGGCATTCCAAGTGTGATCCACCGGGTAACCATCCATATATTCTAACTTGTATGCTCCCCTGCGCACCACTACCTTTATCAGGTATGGACCTTCCCAGTTGGGGGCCAGTACCCCATCTGACCTCTTCCGAGTATTCTGGGTTACCTTTTCTGAGGAACAAGTCCCCTTCTTTGAAATTTCGAGTCTTCACCTTCTTATTAAAGTGTCGGGCTATCTTGTTTTGGTAGGCCGCTATCCGCTCAGCAACTCTATCTTACTTCTCTTCGAGGAGGTCTAAATTAGCTCTCAACTTCATTTCGTTTTCTTCCAACTCAAAATGTTGGACCCTAAAAGATGTCAATCTATGTTCGAAGGGTGAGACTGCTTATGTTCCAAAAGTAAGAGAGTAAGGGGTTTCCCCAGTAGCGGTCCTCTTGGTAGTCTGATACGCCCAGAGAACGTTTGGAAGCTCATCAACCCATCCCCCTCTCTTCTGTTGGAGTTTCTTCTTAAGGAGCTTCTTAATAGTCTTGTTAGTGGCTTCGACCAATCCGTTAGACTAAGGATAAGCCACTGAGGCCAGGCGAAGATCGATACCCCTTTCTTCACAAAAAGATCTAAAATTGGCATTGTCAAACTGCTTACCAAGATCGGCAATTATGGCCATCGAGGTACCAAATCTACATACGAAGCTCGTGGTGTTGGCTTTGATTATTTGGACCAGGGATTTTGCTTCTACCCGCTAGGTGAAATAATTTATGGCTACTACAGCATGTTTGGCTTGACCAGGCGCAGTAGGAAGCGGCCCGATTAGGTCCAACCCCTAAATAGCGAATGGATAAGGTGTACTGATTGAAGTAAGCCTTTCTAGGGGTAGATGGTGAAGGTCCGCGGTCTTCTGGCATGGCATACAGGATTGTGCAAATCTTTTAGCGTCCTGATGAATAGTAGGCCAGTAGTATCCCATTTTGAGAACTTGATATGCCAGAGTCTCTCCTGAAACATGATTGCCGCAGTCCCCTGCGTGTATCTCACCTAACGCCCACTTAGCATCATCCGGGGTGTAAACATCATAGCAATGGGAGTGACTTTCCTTTGCGATAGAGGTGCTCTTCTACTAGGCAGTATCGGGTTGCAATCCTCTTGAGTCTGCGTGCTTGGTCTGGGTTCTCAGGGAGCGTATCATTTTGGAGGTAGTCAGCTATGGGGTCTATCCAACAAGGTAGCCGAGCGACCGGGCTCACTTCTAGCCTTAGGGCCATACTAGGTCGGGGTATTAACTGGAGCGGAATCCCTTTAGGTAATGCTCGTCCTCCTGTTGTAGCTATCTTGGCCAGGACATCTGCTCGGTGATTATTCTCCCGAGGGATCTACTCCATCCTCATACCCTTGAACTTCGTGGCTGCTTCTTTAACCTTCCGGAGGTACGCTATCATGTTGTCGCCCTTTGCTTGACATGTGCCGGACACCTGGTTAATTACCAACTGGGAATCACTTCTAACTAGGGGGTACTCGACTCCTAACTCTGCGGCCACCTTCATTCCTGCTAACAAAGCTTTATATTCCGCCTCATTATTGGTAACTTTAAACTCAAACCTGAAACAGTGATTGCATTCGATCCCTTCGGGGTCAATAAGGATGATCCCGGCCCCACAACCGGCTTGATTTGAGGAATCGTCTGTATACAGGATCCAGGCCTTGTAATCAGTCGGTCATCCCAAGGACTCCGGATCTGAACTCGAAACTATAGGCGCATCCGGATGGGGAGCCATGCTGAATTATGCTACAAAGTCGGCTAGGGCTTGGGCCTTGATTGTCATTCTAGCCTTGTATCTTATGTCATACTGAGTGAGCTCTAAAGCCCACATGACTAGTCTACCTGATACGTTTGGTCTTTGGAGGAATTGTCTCAAGGGTTGGTCAGTTACCACCGCGATGGTGTGAGCTTGAAAATAAGGCCGAAGTTTTCTAGCCTTGGTTACTAATGCAAAGGCTAGTTTCTCCAGAATGGTGTAGTTCTTCTCGGATTTTGACAGAGCATGACTTACATAGTAGATTGGTCTTTGGGCTCCATCACTGCATTCCTTCACTAAGGCTCCACTTGTTGCGGTTTCTGATACTGCTAAATAAAGTTGTAGTTCTTCTCCTGGGAGGGGTTTTACCAGTAGCGATGGACTGGCTAGATACTCATTTAGGGCCTGAAATGCCTGCTCACTCTCTTAATCCCATTTCATATTCTTCCCTTGCTTGATGATTTTAAAGAAGGGTAGGCACTTATTGGTGGATCGTGATATGAAACGGTTCAGCACTGCTATTCGTCTAGCCAACCCCTGTGCTCGTTGGAGGGTATTAGAGGATTCCAGATCTATGATGGCCTTGATCTTTTCAAGATTGGCCTCGATTCCCCTCGCGTGCACAATGAAGCCAAGGAACTTCCCCGCTGCTACCCTAAAGGCACATTTAGCCGGATTTAGCCTCATCTGATTCTCCCTGGTCACTTGGAAAGTTTGGCGTAAATCTCTAGGGTGCTGGTGGGTTATTTGAGATTTGGTGATCATGTCATCTATGTATACTTCCATAGACCTCCCTATTAGTGGCTTGAATAACTTGTTCACTAAGCGTTGATATGTGGCTCCAGCATTTTTTAGGCCAAAAGGCATGACCTTGTAACAGTAGAGACCTTGTCCAGTGATGAAGCTGGTCTTGTCCTGATCGGCGGGGTGCATCATGATCTGGTTGTATCCCAAGAAGGCATCCATAAAACTTAGGAGCTTGTTTCCTGCAGTAGAATCAATCAGCTGGTCGATTTTTGGAAGAGGAAAGCTATCCTTTGGGCATGCCCGGTTGAGGTCAATATAGTCCACACATATACGCCACTTCCCATTGGCTTTAGTTACCATGACTACATTGGCGATCCATTTGAGGTAGCGAGATTCCCTGATGAATCTGGCTTTCAGGAGTTTATCCACCTCTTCCTGTACCGCAGTGTTCCGCTCCGTGTTGAAATGTCTCCGTTTATGCTTAACAGGTGTTAACCCAAAATTGTCACCGGGGTGCAATTTAGAATTAACGGTATGTGATGGACCCGGATCTAATTAGACTTGGGCTAGTGGGATACTCCATACCCCGATCTTCCGCCGGTTCGCTGGAATCTGCTAGGTGAGATATTGTATGTATGTATGCAACGGATCCAGATTGGGATTGACTAGGGCTAGCGAGATACTTAGTAGCCTGGTATCTCGCTGGGTATCATGAATCTGATATTATGATGAAGACAAGTAATGGGATGGATGAGTTTCTTATACGATGGATGTATGAAAACTGAAAGAGGGTTTATATATATGTATATATGGATTTGAAATACGATCTTTACAACTCGGTATTCGAACTATCAATATTACAGCATGGAGGAAAATAAAGCCTCAAGGAGAACGATCGAGATGAAGCTTTTCGTGCCAGTCGATAAGTAGAAAAAGTAAATTAGGGTTTTGATCCCCCTTCCTATGAACATATGATTAGTATATATAGGCCCACTTTCTTGCTGAGCACTCCTAGAACCTCGGTCTAGGGTTTCAGTGATACACGGGTCTTCCTGTGGAGTCTCTATGAGTTCGTTGGGAAAGTCCTCCCAAAAGATCAGGTGATTCCTTCTTTCTCGGCTCCAAATCAGTTGATCCCTATTTAAAATAGGATACTAAAATGAGGGAATGAATGCCGCGTTGTAGCTTGAGTTTTCATCTTAAACAGTGACGTTTAGTATCCGCTTTAATATGTAATCTGTTCTTCGGGGTGCCCCGCCTTCTGCTTTAGCGGGGTCAGTCTACTGGGATCCTGGTATATGTCTTGCCATGTGTTTGTCACGTGTTTCACTGGTCGAGGTACCCCGGGTACCCTGCGTCTCTCACGCTCCTTTAAAAGCGATGTTCACGGATATCGGGGTTTCAAGCAGCGGGGTACCAGGATATTCAGGTATCGAGGTACTCGGGGTAGCTGGGTACCAGGATCTCGTGATGGTTGTGTCTTCCAGGCCTCCTCCTTTTATCCTTTGGCTTCCTAGTCCTTTTCCTAGTCCCAGGGATTCTAGACCCGGCCGGGGTGGGTAGAGGATCCTTCTTTAGCCCATCAGCTAGTAGGCGGGATGTCCAGACATCTTTCCGTTTCTACTTTCGATTCCGACTTTCTTCTCAAGGCTTGTGGAAAATTCTTTTTTGATCCCCGCCATTTTTGGTGGTTAACAACAGGTTTGACGGTAGCGTCTACAGCCAGTCGATGAACTGCTAGGTTGAGAGGGATACCCGGTATTTCATCATGATTCCAGGCAAAAATGTCGTTATACTCTTCAAGAAGTTCTACCAAACTTCTTTTGAGCCTGCTATCCAGTGCATCTCCTATCTTTACTACTTTAGTTGGGTCATCTTTTCTGATCTGGATCTCTTCTAATTTCTCCGCAGGGTGTCCACCAGTCCACCCCCTTTCTTCCTCTCCTGTTTCGTCTACGATCAAATCTGGCATCTCTCCTTCTTCTAGGATACAATGGTCCAACTCTAGAGTCCTGTGGCCCAACTCATGGGCGACATGGGTGTACTGTTTGGCCAAGGTGGTGTGGTTGGCGGATACTGCATGACAGGTGCGGGTTGTTTGCTGATCTCCCCTTACCTCTCCTACTTTGGTTCCAACCGGGAACTTCAGGATGTTGTCATAAGTGGATATAACTCCCCTGATTCCCGATAAAAAAGGTCTTCCTAAGATTGCATTGTAGGCATTCGGGGTATCTACCATGATGAACTCTATCATGATGTTCTGCTGAATGGGGGCTTCTCCAATTATCACCGGTAAGATGTGTGTTCCTACTGGCATCACGGAGTCCCCTGTAAATCCATATAAGGGTGTAGTGCAACTGTTGTAGCAGGGGTTCTTAAGGTTGAGTTTCTTCAACGCTTCTTTGAACAGGATATCCACGCTGCTTCGTCATGGGGCTGTGGACACGGCAATTGGCAATTTGGACTGTGACCACCATTGGATCGTCATGGGGCTGTACTGTGTTATTGGCATCATCCTTAACGAAAATAATCTGAGCAGAATGAGGGTATTCTCGTGACCTTTTGGATACCCGGAACACATCCTGGCCAATGGCGTGCTTTGGGATCTTCCTAGCATGGTTATTTCTTGAATTGTTAGAAGTTCCTGCTAAGGTTGGGCCTCCGCTGATAGTATGAATAACCTGAATTTGTTGCATTAAGTTCTTTCCCTCGTTCTTCCTCCTGGATATAGTACTTACTCCTGCATCGGGCTGCGGACCCTTTCTTCCTGCATCCGGCCTTGTCATTAGTTGGATCCTTCTAGGACGGTCTTGTATCGATAAGGGCGGTCCATGCCTGTCAAAGATTGGTACCCGGGTACTAGGCCTAGCCCCCTCTACCAATCTGGGTGCTTCAAAGGGTATTCCTTGGGCAATCGTCCGAAGATGGATGCTCTCCGTATAGGAAGTAGTATGTTGTTCTTTGACCCCCCGAGTTGCTTCTGGGACGGCGGGGTCCAGTGGTTCTTATCTGGAATTAGGTGGTGGAACCGGTGCCGGGATCTGGCTTCTTGCTCCCTTCCCCTTCCTCTTCCCCTTCCCCTTCCCCTTCCCCTTCCCCTTCCCTTGGTTTCTTTGGGTGGAAGCGAGGGAATGAGGCCCCGAAGTGGCGGGCTACCCATGGGAGGATCGGAGCCTCATCTTCTGTTTCTTCTGGGTTGAACTTGATAGTTTGTTAAGGGTGGGGAGTTTTGTTCCCACAGACGGCGCCAAAGTGTTAATCAAAAATTGTCACCAGGGTGAAATTTTCAATTAACGGTTTATAGGGGACCCGGATCAGGATAGATCTGAGCTAGCGGGATACCTAGTAGCTCTATATCCCGCTGGTTCCTACAAATCGACTAAGTGTGGTGTATAGTAGTAGGATAAGAAGGATTTTGGTAAGTTATAGGATGAACACTCAACTTATTTTATTCAGAATTACACGTAATGAGTTTTACAATCAATTGATAGAACCTCAATGATCACAATAACAAGGAAATAAAAATGGCTTCGAGGGCAATGGTGATGGAGTTTTTCGTGCCTATCGATAAGTGGAAAAAGTAAGGTAGGGTTGCTATCGCTTTTTCTGTAAACATACGATGAATATATAGGCCCGTTTCTTGCTGAGTACTCCTAGAACTTCGGTCTAGGGTTTTAGCAATTTACGGGTCTTTCCTTGGCGATCCACGGATTCGTCGGAGAATTGATCCCTAAAATCAAGTGACTTCCTCTTGAGCTGAAAGAGTTGACTCCACCTTTAAATGGGACTCTTGAGTGGCGGGAGTGAGCGTAATACCCTGCCTTGAACGATGGCATTTGATGCTTATCTTCCTTCTTGTTTTGCTGTTCGGGATACCCGCTTCTCGCTTTAAGTGGGGTCGGAGGATTTATGCATTTAACACGTGATTTATTCATCGGGTGCTTACCACTGGCTTCTTAGTGGATCGGGATACTCAAGTACTTCTTCCCTTTTCCCGTTCTTGCTTGACCGGATCGGGGTTCTGGGATACCGGGATACTTGAGGGTAGATAGGCGCTATGATTTCTTAGCAGTGGAGTCTCTGGGGCCTCGTCTTTGAGGTTTCCTGGTGCTTTCTTTGGTTCTGAAGGTTTTGGACCTGGCCGGGGTAGGCAGAAGTTCATACCCTAGCCTTTTCGTAAGTAGGCGGGGTTCCCGGGTACCTCTCCTATTGTTGCCTTCTACCCCTCCTCATTCTTCATGGCCGGTGAAAAATTCTTCTTTGATCCCTGCCTTTTTTTGGCGGTTAACAGCTATATTAGAGAAGACTTAGTTAGTAAGTACATGATCAATGCTTATTGACTAATTCTTATGTTCTAGGTGTAATCCGTCTATTATTGTCATTCTAAGATCATTAGTTGATAATATTTAGAGTGGTAGTTGTTGAATTACCTATGCCATAGAACTATTGTACTTATTTGTGATCAATTGATAATATCCCTCTTCATTTATCCTTGCTCTTGCATAACCTTGCAAGAATTAGTTAGTTTAGTTAGTTGTAGTTAAGTTAGTGTAACTTAGTTGTAGTTGATTAAATAAGATCTTAGTGTAATTTAATCCTAGTGATTTAGTGGTTAATTTACTTATTTGCTTTATTGCCATCTAGTTAGTTTAGATTAATTATATTTGTCTTGTGTTCACACCTCTGTAGTTGTAGTTGTAGTTGTAGTTGTAGTATAAAGATTGCGTATCCTTGGCGTAGGATACGCATAGCTTTAATTCGCCATCTTAGCCATCTTAGTTTAGATAATTGCTTGCGACCGCCCATGCTTTACTTTTCTTGCTTGTAATTAGTGTAAATATCTTGTCCATAACATAAGACATAAAACCGACTTAAGTGTACCATACCTCCTCGTGGGAACGATACCCTTACTTGTATCCTCTATACGTGTCAAATGATTCATGTTAACCGCCTAAAATGGTGAGGACCAAAAAAGAATTTTCCATTAGCTTTAAGAAGAAAGCCAGGATGCAAAGTAGCGACGGGAAAGATATCCAGGTACCCCGTCTGCTAGCTGACGGGCAAGAGTAGGAGCTTCTACCCACCCCGGTCGGGTCCAAAATATCTAGAACCAAGAAAGCGCTAGGAAGCCGTAAAAAGAAGGGCTCTAGAGACACAACTGTCATAAGATCGTGGCACCCAGCTACCCCGAGCACCCCGATGCCCGAGTATCCTGATACCCTATTACTTGAGACCCCGATATCTGCAAACATCATTTTAAGAGGAGCAAGAGGGACGCGGGGTACCTGGAGTACCCTGACCAGCAAAACTCATGACATACACATAACAAGATAAATACAAGGGTCCCAGTACACCGACCTCGAAGAGCAAACCGCATACAAAGGCAAACATTTAAACGTCACCGTTCAAGATAGAAACTCAAAGTCACAACGCGGCAGTCATTCCCGCCATAGGGAATCATATTTTAAATAGGAGTCAACTTATCTGGAACTGAGAAAGAAGGAACCACCTGATCTTTCGGGATCAGTGTCCGGACGAATTCGTTAAACTTCAAAGGAAGACCCGTGCACCACGGAGACCCTAGACCGAAGTTCTAGGAAAGCTTAGCAAGAAAGCGAGCCTATATATTGATCATGTGATAACAGGAAGAGGGATCAAAACCCTACTTCACTTTTTTCTACTTATCGACAGGCACGAAAAGCTCCATCTCCATTGCTCCCCTATATGCTTTATTCTTTCCATGCTGTAATACTGATATTTCAAAATATCAGGTTGTAAGGTTCGTACCCAAATCGACATATATATGTCAACAGTTTTTCTACTTTATACATCCACCATATAAGAAATTTATCAATCTTACTACTTGCACCCAATATAACACTTGATTTACGAGAATCAGCATAGTATCAGGCCACTAAGTATCTCGCAACCCCCAATCTACCCCGATCTGGGTCCGTTACAAGTAGGTAATTATTGCACCCAGCGGAGTCCAAAGAACTAGCAGGATATCGGGATATACTGCACCCTGCTAGCCCAGGTCTAATCAGATCTAGGTCCCTCACAAACCGTTAATTTGAAATTGCACCCCGGTGACAATTTTGGGTTAACACTTTGGCACCGTCTGTGGGAAAAAACCCCCCACCATCAACAAACTTTAAAGATTCAACTCAGAAGAAGATAGAAGATGAGGCTCCAATCCTCCCAGGGGCAACCCGTAAACTCAGGGCCCCATTCCCTCGCTTTCACCCAGAGAAATCAAGGGAAAATGAAGGGAACCAGAAGCCAGATCCTGGCACCAGTCCCAACACCAAATCCCGGATCAGCACCACCGGACCTCGTGGTCCCAGAAGCGACTAGGGAGGCCATAGAGCAACATGTCGTTGCCTACGTGGAAAGCATCCGCCTTCAGATGATCGCCCAAGGGATACCCTTTGAGGCACCTCGACTTACAGAAGGGACTGGACCAAGTACCCGAGCACCAGTTTTTGATAGACTCGGACCACCTTTACCCATGCATAATCATCCTGAAGATCTAAGACATCGGTTGGCGAAATCAGCTATGGACATCCCGCCAAGAAAGGCCCAGTCGTGAACCAGGCCGGCTGTAAGAAAAAGGGATCCTCAACCCGACGCAGGTGGTAGTACAAGATCCAGGAGGGATCAATGGGGTACCGGTCGTCGATAAAAGGAGCGTAAGGAACCTGCTGGGGAATCAGAAACCTCGGACAATGAAGACTCAGTAGCACGATCCGAACACTACGGATCTAAACACCTCCATCAAGGATCTAAACGCCTTGAGGATCAGATGGCCAAGATGGCGAAGGAGCTCAAGGAACTAAAGAAAGGGAAACAACGGGTTATTCGGAAGAACCCTCTATGGGAGATGAACGCACCTTTTTCCAGGAGGATTCGGGAAGCCGAGTTACCCCCCAAGTTCAAAATGCCCATTCAGAAGTATTCCGGATCAGAGGATCCCGTGAGTCACATAGAGAGCTTTGTCCACCAGATGGAAATCCAGAACGCTACCCGGTCAGCCATGTGCAGGATGTTCCCTTCAACATTGACTAACTGTGCTAAAACTTGGTTCAGAAAGTTGCCCCCGGGAAGTGTGGATTCATTTACAAAGCTCACTACCAATTTTTATGCTCAATTTCAGGGGATCAAGCCTAGCCCCAAGGATCCCGTCCTACTGCAATATGTAATCCAGGAATGGGGTGAAATGCTGAGATCTTACGTAGAGAAGTTTCACAAGGAGGTGGTCCAGATGGGAGTGTTCGCCAAAAAGGAGACCCTGGCCAACTTCAGAAGGAACTTGTGGGCTGGCAGGTTATTCCGATCATTTGCCAAACACCCGCCTGAAACATACGAGGAGGCCTATGATACAGCGCTGAAGCAGGTAGACATAGATGAACAGCTCCGAATTAAGGTTGAACACGACGAAGCCTGGTCATGCAAGGGGTCTAAGAAGGAATCTCCTAAGTCGGTACCTACGAAGAGAGTCCAGAACCCTTCTCCGAATCGATCGATATACAGGCCGTCGCCTCCTCAATATCGGGAAAGATACCCTGCTAGAGGGACTCCACCCTGAGCAACCCCTTCGATAAGAGAGGTAGTCCGCATATCAACTGAGGAAGATTGGTACAACCATTACACTCCTCTCACTGCCTCTTGGGAAACCATATACCTAGCCATTCGTGAAAAGGGTTTACTCCGGAAGCCCGATCCAATAAAAGTTTCAGCAGATCAAAGAAATCGTTACAAGTATTGCGACTTTCATGAGGATATCGGGCACAACACGTCTGAATGCTATAGCCTCCGCAACCAGATCGAGGGATTGGTGAGAGGGGGACTTTTAACTGAATTCCTGCAACAAGTACAAGATAGCATCAAAATGGGAAAGGAAGTACAGAAGGAGATGCGGGATGCAGAAGAAAGGAAGACGAAGGGAAGGATTTAATGCAACAGATCCAGATCATCCATACCATCAATGGAGGGCCAACTCTAGCCAGGATTTTCAACAATTCAAGAAAGAACCATGCTAAGAAAATCCCGAAGCTCGTTGCTGGCCAAGATGTGTTCCGGGTATCCCGAGGGACTCGGGAGTACCCACGGTCCGCTCAGATCATTTTCATTGAGGACGATGCTTATAACACAGTGCAACCCCACGACGATCCAATGGTGATCACAGTCCAGATTGCCAATTGCCGGGTCCACCGCATCTTGATAAACACCGGAAGTAGGGTGGATATCCTATTTAAAGGAGCATTGGAATAACTCAACCTTAAAAATTCTTGTTGCAACAGTTGCACTACACCTCTGTATGGATTTACCGGGGACTCCGTGATGCCAATAGGCACACACATCTTGCCCGTGATAATTGGAGAAGCACCCCTTCAGCAGAACATCATGACCGAGTTCATCGTGGTAGATACCCCATCCGCCTTGAAACAAATTATAGCACGGTGTGTATAAAACTATCTAGAGGGGGGGTGAATAGATTTTAGGCTTATTACCCAATTTTTCGTGTTTAGTCAAAATTACGAAATTACCCCTAAATAGATAAAGCAATAAATCAAGTATAAAATGCGGAAATTAAATAACACTTGATTTTTACGTGGAAACCCTCACGGGAAAAACCACGGGCTAGTAAGTAAGCCACAGTCGAACCTCGAATCCACTAAATTGTAAAATGATTACAACCTAATCCTGGAAGTAATCACACACCTACCTAATCCCGATATAAGCGAACCTAGTCTGATTGCTTGCGAATTAAGCAACCTAATCCCCGGTCACAACACAAGACTTAATTCTCTAAAAAGAGATTAACACCCTAAGTGAATATATGAATATTCAAATGCAACATAGAGCAAGGGAAACCCTATATGCTTATCTAAGATGATGAATTTGCAATTAAAAACAATCCTAGATATTAAAGCTAAATGACATGTCAATTAGCTTAGATAATCATAGATTATAGAAACCTAGATATCTATCACAAAAACAACACTCAATCAAATCAAAATAACAATCACTATCTTGAATATTAGAATTTAATCTAAGAACAATCAAGTAATAGAAGAGATGCCATAATAAATTAAACACTAATTATGTATGATAATAGTGAAAAACTTACCAAAGCAAGTGTGATGATAAAAGACCCATGCAAGCAAGCATCCTAGATATGCTAGAGAATGCTAGATGAACTTTGATGCAAATGGATTTTGGTTTGAGTGTTTAATGAGCAAACTTGGTTGCTTTCTCTCTTAAAAATCTCTCTTTTGAAAGTAGGGTTCTTGATGATTAAAGAGTCACATTTAGAACAAGAGAAAGTGATGTATTTATAGGCATGAAAAACAGAGCATGTGAAAAGACAAGTTTCCCCCTGAAACTCACCGATCGGCGGTTTCAATCGGCGGCTAGGCCGTCGATCATAACCGCTGAATTGGACCCGAGAAGAACAGGGGACCAACGGCGGTTTCATTCGGCGGTTTCGTGACTGCCGATCTAATTGCTGAATCAAACCCGAGATAAAAAAATCAATCAGGTATGAATGGCGGTTTCATTCGGCGGTTTCGTGATCGCCGATTCAACCGCCGAATTAGACCGAGAGATAAAATCAATCAGGTCTTGAACGGCGGTTTCGAATGGCAGTCGTGACCACTGATCGTAACCGCATAAGTGCTCCAGATACTTCTGGAAGCAAACAGCGGTTTCATTCGGCGACCAGGCCGCTGATCATAACCGCCGATCACCAATAAAGGTGAAAACCAAGGATAAGCCTGACGTGCCCCGAAACGGTTCTATTAAAGTATCCCCGGCGGTGCCAACGACTTGATCGGCGCATGCGGGACACATGATAGTTCTATAAACTATCGCAAAATAAATGGGGCGTGTATGTTTATCCGCAAGCACACGAATCGTTACGATCGTATAGCGGCAAGTACGGTTCGTTCCACAGGGAATTGTGAGATACCTTTTATCGGTTCTAGTCTTATATATATTATATACTATTTACACTAATTACAACATATTTACATGCATGAAAAGTAAAGCATGGTGAGGATGGCAAGAAAGCAATTAAACTAAGAGGATGGCAAGTAAACAATTAAACTAAAATTATACTAAGATGGCATTAACTAAACTAAATTACACTACATCAATTACAACTAAATAAACTACAATTATACTAAGATCATTTTAATCTAAATTACACTAACTAACTAACTAATTAAACTAATTACCATCTAATGCAATGATCTTGTAAAAGTGGTAATGAGAGATGGGATGTTGGGATATTGGTGTACAAGTGCAATTATCCAATTAATTAGTTGATTTCTATTAACCTAGGATAGTCTAAAACCATTAATAAAGACACAGCATTAATAATCATTCATGCATAATCTAAATTGTATTACATGCTTATGAATTTGTTAACTCAAACAACACATATATGAATATAGAAAATCAACTCATATCGTAGATAATATACAAAGTACACCAAACCCCAACATCAATATTAGTTACATAATATAATTAAGGTGGTGTGGGTGTTCTTGGTGAGAATTTACATTACACTAAACTATTCTAAGCTAAACTAACTACTTCTAAGCTAATTGGGAGCCTTTAATCTATTTTGGATATTTTTGGAGGTGTGTTTTAGGTTAGAGAAGGATGTATATATATAGGGAACTATTTTGGGGAAGTTTTGGATGAAATATCCTCCAATTCGATCGTCCCGGCGAGCTTGGAATCCATGGCCGGCGGGTTTGTGCCCGCCGTCGAAGCTCGCGGTGAAGAATTTGGAACCGACGGCGAGTTCTGACCTTCTGGACCGCGGGTACTTTCCCGCTGCATGAAACTGCCGAGATTTGGCGAGCTTGGACATTCTGGTTCGCGGGAGAATGGCCGCTGAACCAAGCTTGAAGGCTTGAACATCCATGGAGGTTTGGAGGATTAGTTGGAGTTGAAAACCTTTGCATAGGAGCTTGAAGGTGGGTGCAATAGGACCGGCATGGAGTGGGATTCCGATCTGGGTGAAGAACCGCAGGAAAAATGGCTGAAAAATCATCGAAATCGGTCACCGAAGTTACCGGGTCAAAACCAGTTCGGGTCGGGTCGGGTCGGTTCGGGTCTACCAGGTCGCGGGTCTACCCGGTTTGCTGAGGAAGACGACCTGACGTTAGCGTGACGTCAGGCGTGACGCGTGTAACCTCAAAACGGCATCGTCTAGCATGCTGACGTGGCCGCTGCGCTGACTTTTGCTAGATAATTACACTCAGCGCCCCTGATCTTTTTCCTATTCACGGAATCTTCAATAATTGCTCGAATCTTTCACTTTTGCCCTTGAATTGTCCAAAATTACATAATTGCCCCTGAACTTCCCTAATCACCTAAAACGCTTATTTTATCCGTTAAATACCCGGTTTTACTCGAGAAACAAGCACAAAAAGATAGGAAAAGGGAGCGCTAAATGTGAACATTTTGAGCGCGATCAGATCCCCAAACCTAACTTTTTGCTCGTCCTCGAGCAAAACAAAAACAAAAACTAACAAATAACAACTACTAAAAAGCATAAATAAAACATAAACTAATTAGTCCGCTTTCGTGGGAGAAACGATGGCACTTAGCACGTGTCACAAGCCTTTTAAACCTCTAGGTGTCCCTAGTAGGAGGAGTGAAGTCTCCTAAGGGTTTACCTCTACGATACCCACAAACGTAAAGCTAACAATTAAAACTAAAATAAAAAGCAATTTGCGAAAACCATACAAAAATGAGATATCAAAGAGTTGTGCGTATGAGGAATAACACATGTGAAAACCGCTGAGTGGAGTATAACCTAAAGTCATTCAATCGACTGAAACGTTCAATGCAAATCCCACACTCAAAATGTTATAGCTTCAAATACAACACACTCAATGCTCGAATGTAATTCCCCTCGACTCTAATCCTCACTGGATTTCACTCTGTTTTTCTCTCAGAGTCCTAGGCACACTTTCTGTCAAACACATGCGTTTTGGAAGTTATGTAAATGGAAATCAAATATTAACGCATGTGAGTGTTCGAAATAAAGCACATTTTATGAATTGATCTCATGAAAGAATTGAATGCCATGAACGCGGTAGAGCATATTAAATTCGCATTCCCAAAATAGACTTCCTAAAAGATCAATTAATTCTTCCCTACATGTGTTGGCCAAGGGTGATATGGTGAATGGTATATGGAAGGGATATGGAAGATACTAATCATGCCAAGATGTTTCACATTAACAATTTTCAACTCGAAGCTCATTTTAGATTATTCATTTAACACAAGCGTCTAGGCTATAATTTTGAACTATGATTTGTGCTAATTGGTTACTCACATTGGAGTAGTCATTGCTTTGAAGATTAAGGGCTTTAAGTGCATAATTTTCAACACTTAATTTTTGAAAGCCCTTCCTTAGCACAAGTTACAAAATATGCCTCAGTACACGCTATTACAATTTTGAGCTTAACGGTTGAATTCTCTACTTTAGTGGAACTTGACAAGATTAGTAGCTATGTAAGATTAAGTGTATAGGTCTATGGATTAGGGTGTTGTGTGATAGGTTTATGTGTTTGGCCATATTTATAATGAATCATGCATAAAGGGAAATGGACTTGTTTAGGCAATTTGGTCGTGAAATACTAACAAAGTCCTAATATCATTTCTTGAAGTCCATCTATCAAGGGAATATAAATTCAACATGTTATCCACATTTATGAATGTTCTATGGCAAACAATGCAATTGATGCAATGAGATCACAATGAAAAACAATTCGAAGAGTGTATAAGAGTAGAAACATAATTTACCCTCTGAAATGAATGCTAAGGCACAAAACTCACGGGTAGTCTCCACTATTAATCCTAACAATCGAGTATGGAGTCTTGTCCACTTAGACACTAAGAGAAAGGGACTAATTTCACATTATGCAAAGCAATCCTAGACTGACAAAAAGTTATCCAGGATTCAGCAACTAACACATGCAAAAAATTCCTCAATGGCACTACTCAAAACATCTCATTCAAACAATTTTGTTCAAAATGGCTTATCGCCAAAATTTCAAAATTTTGACACAAAAACACAAAAACACAATATTTACAAAACAACAACCACAAAAATGAAAAAATTGACACATATGTGTCCACACCACCAAACCTAAACTCGACATTGTCCTCAATGTTGAAAAAATTGAAGTACATGGACAAGGAATTCATGATTTAGAAATATGAGCACAAAACATTCTAACATATATATACAACTAAACACACACAAACAACAAAAATACCATGTCAAGATGCATCTAAAAATAGAGGAAAATATTTCAACAAAAACTGTCAACTTTTGAAACTCGAACAATGTCTGCTTTTCCATGCATATTTACAAAGATACTCCATAACACATGCTCAACTTTTGAGACACGAATATAGACATGCAAATGAACACTTTTCATGAAGAAAACATTTCAAAATTCAATTTGGAAAAGTGTGAAAACAGACATTGAAAACAGGTCACGTGCAGAAAATTGAAAACAGGGCACGTTCATGACCTTTGGTCGAAGAAATAGTCATAACTTTTAAACCAAAGCCCAAAACTTTACGTTCTTTATACCGTTGGAACCGTATCGAAAAAACGATGAACGTAGTGCAGGAAAAATTTATTTCTTCACCGATTAGTACAGTTTTTAAGAAACATTTGACTCAAAATTTTGAAACAGGGCATCTCACAAGGTTTGAAAAACAACAACAAAAATAAAAACAAAAATACACATAATTATTTATATACAATCCTAATATCTACAACTAACATGTAAATACATATATATACATTCCTAATTATCCACCACTAATCACATTACAAAAAACCAATCCTAATCACTAGGCAACAGAATCAATTCACACTCTTAAGCTAAGCAAAAGATATACTTGAAGTAAAAGCTCAAAAGTAGAAGATTGGACCTGAGATTTAGCATTCGTAGGATGGTGTGCTTCGTGGTATGGTGTGTCGTGCATGGTGTGGTGGGTGGGTTTAGGTCGGCGGGTTCATTCCCGCGGCACGAAGTCGTGGAGCTTCCTCCAGATGGGCGGCGGCTTTGTGTCTTCTGGCCGGCGGGATTATTCCCGTGGCATGAGGTCGCCGTGAACTTAGCGAGTTCCTTCCATCTGGATGGCGGGCTATGTCCCGCCGCTGTGTATCTCGCCAAAGGTTCAAGAGAACCCCAGCGGCTTTGTTGGGCGGGCTAATTCCCGCGGACTCATCTCGCCGTAGGTATTTCTTCTTGATTCCAAACCCTACACACACAAAAATCACACCAACAACTATCACAAGCACATGCTATACAAATAATAAGTAAGGAGTCCAAAAACCCCCAAACCTATCTAATTCTATGCATCCTATAGCATACTTGCAATATGGTTAGTGGATAATTAAGAGACTCAAGACTCTAAACACAAAATAACAATACAAATACGAAAATAAAAATAAGACTAAAACCAACAAAATATACGCTACACATTTTTATAATCCCCGGCAGCGGCGCCATAAACTTTGACGCGCCCCGAAACGGTTCTATTAAAGTATTCCCGGCGACGCCAACGATTTGATCGGCGCACGCGGGACACATGATAGTTCTATAAACTATCGTAAAATAAATGGGGCGTGTATGTTTATTCGCAAGCGCACGGATCGTTACGATCGCATAGCGGCAAGTACGGTTCGTTCCACAGGGAATTGTGAGGTACCTTTTATTGGTTCTAGTCTTATATATATTATATACTATTTACACTAATTACAACATATTTACATGCATGAAAAGTAAAGCATGGTGAGGATGGCAAGAAAGCAATTAAACTAAGAGGATGGCAAGTAAACAATTAAACTAAAATTATACTAAGATGGCATTAACTAAACTAAATTACACTACATCAATTACAACTAAATAAACTACAATTATACTAAGATCATTTTAATCTAAATTACACTAACTAACTAACTAATTAAACTAATTACCATCTAATGCAATGATCTTGCAAAAGTGGTAATGAGAGATGGGATATTGGGATATTGGTGTACAAGTGCAATTATCCAATTAATTAGTTGATTTCTATTAACCTAGGATAGACTAAAACCATTAATAAAGACACATGCATTAATAATCATTCATGCATAATCTAAATTGTATTACATGCTTATGAAGTTGTTAACTCAAACAACACATATATGAATTAAAGCTCAATATAGAAAATCAACTCATATCATAGATAATATACAAAGTACACCAAACCCAACATCAATATTAGTTACATAATATAATTAAGGTGGTGTGGGTGTTCTTGGTGAGAATTTACGTTACACTAAACTATTCTAAGCAAAACTAACTACTTCTAAGCTAATTGGGAGCCTTTAATCTATTTTGGATATTTTTGGAGGTGTGTTTTAGGTTAGAGAAGGATGTATATATATAGAAAACTGTTTTGGGGAAGTTTTGGATGAAATATCCTCCAATTCGGTCGTCCCGGCGAGCTTGGAATCCATGGCCGGCGGGTTTGTGCCCCCCGTCGAAGCTCGCGGTGAAGAATTTGGAGCCGACGGCGAGTTCTGACCTTCTGGACCGCGGGTAATTTCCCGCTGCATGAAACCGCCGAGATTTGGCAAGCTTGGACGTTCTGGTTCGCGGGAGAATGGCCACTGAACCAAGCTTGAAGGCTTGAACATCCATGGAGGTTTGGAGGATTAGTTGGAGTTGAAAACCTTTGCATGGGAGCTTGAAGGTGGGTGCAATAGGACCGGCATGGAGTGGGATTCCGATCTGGGTGAAGAACCGCAGGAAAAATGGCTAGAAAACCGTCTAAATCGGTCACCGAAGTTGCCGAGTTGAAACCGGTTCGGGTCGGGTCGGGTCGGGTCGGGTCAGGTCGGGTCGGGTCTACCGGGTCGAGGGGTCGACCCGGTTTGCTGAGGAAGATGACCTGACGTCAGCGTGACGTCAGGCGTGACGCATGCAACCTTAAAACGGAGTCGTCTAGCATGCTGACGTGGCTACTGCGCAGACTTTTGCTGGATAATTACAGTCAGCACCCCTGATCTTTCCCCTATTCACGGAATCTTCAATAATTGCTCGAATCTTTCACTTTTGCCCCTGAATTGTCCAAAATTACATAATTGCCCTTGAACTTCCCTAATCACCTGAAACGCTTATTTTATCCGTTAAATACCCGGTTTTACCCAAGAAACAAGCACAAAAAGATAGGAAAAGGGAGCGCTAAATGTGAATATTTGGAGCGCGATCAAAGCCAAGGGCATTCTCCGTAGGCGGTCCTCACGCTAAACCAAGCACATTCTAGTGCATACGCAGACGTTTCTGAAAACTATCAGGAAACGAATTACAAGACAACAAGACACAATTACACACAACAAAATATAACAAATAAGTGCAAGTGTGAAATGTGACAAGTGAAGAGAATGCACACATATGCAATGTATGTTAAGTTGTTTGTGCAACTAATCTCTTTAAAGAAAAGTAAGCACATAGAAATTTACCTTCGGTGCTTATCAAGACGAGGTCTTCAAAGGGCTTGAGCAATAACAACAACACCTAAGCTACCCTTACAAAGAACCCCAACATGTGGTTTGTCCACGAAATGAGCCAATCAACAAATGGGAACCTTACACGCCTACAATGCGATCTTGGGAAGACCTTTCTTGTCAGGTATCCGGGGAGTCCTGTCCATTTATCATAATGTCCTAAAATTTTCAGTTGGGACCGAAGTAGGAGAAGTCAGGGGAGACCAGCAAGCAGCCCACACATGTTACGCAGTGTCTGCCAACTCTGCTGCGTTAGCAAGGCAATATTCCCATATTATCCATAAGCCATGTATCGGGGAGGCATAATTCGAGAACACAATGGGAGAAGAGTGAGAATGGTGGGTGAAGTATCACGTAGAACAGTTTGGAAATGAAGTTGAGTACCCGATATGTCACCTTGGGAAGAGGGGTCACTCTAGGTGGACTTAGTCTCAAGATTTTAAGAAGAATGTTAGCTCGGTTGGTATATTTCTGATGTATATACCTCGACCTTTTCAGCTTTGTATTTGCTTTTGAGAATCAATAAAGTCAGTTTTTGTGTTCCTAATTTCGCCTAGCAAGTCTTCATCGCTCCTTTCTCGCCTCAAGACCAGGAAAAGCCATATGGCATTCCTGCTGCCTTGGTCGGGGTATACCCTCCTCCAGGAAGGACCTAGTGCTCAAACGCATAAGGGGTGTAGTCACCCGCCAGGATCTATCTTATCAAGACGAGGAGAGCCTATATGGGCCTCCTGAAGCCTCGGACGGGGAATACCCCCCTCCAGGATGAACCTGGTGTCAAAGTGGCCTTGACTGCTTACTAGGACGGTTCGCCAAGAAACTGTTAGGATTATGCTCAATAGCAAGAGAGTAATAGTGTTTTTGACAATCTATTCATATTAATAATGTGATTTCTGGTTTAACAAATCTTATAGCATTTATAGTTTAATTATTATAATTGTCAAAAGTAAATAATCATAAGGTCAAAAGACTATGAGAAAAGAAGAATTGTTCGTACATCTGGATATGTATGAGGTAGACACAATTCTTTAGTTAGTCTTGAATAATGTTCACAATTTAAGTTAAAGGTTGGGCACCTTTATCTTGTTAAAGTTGTAGAATTCTTTTGCTAGCATTTGAGTGGGATCAAATGAGTTATCATGAGTCTAAAATCATCGGAGGGTCTTCGAGTAAAAGAATCTAGTGCACTGGGTGCATTGAACTGGATCACAATGAAATACTTTATCTAGAACCGTCAATAGATAATAGTCTTTTCATTATCAGGACAATCGGAGAGTCTATCTTAATCCTGAGATAAATGATGGACTTATGGTTGCAAGTGGTATCATTTGAGTTATCAATGAGTACGATTATATAGCATAGTCTATCCTCGATAGTTTGGTGATATTCATTTGTTAATCGATAAAGGACTTCATTTATAGATATGGACATCGTGGCTCCATTTATTAAATGAGAGTAGAATATCATCATATGGATGTTTTGAGGTATTGGATATTGAATCTTAACGTTAAGTTTTCAATAGTGTCTATTGAAACATGGCTTCTGGACAAGTCAAAATATCCAAGTTCAAAATGTGGTCATATGAGGAAATATGGTAACTTGAAGAGCTATAGGCGGTCTATGAGCTCTTGGCGATTACTGATATTCTTCACGAGGATACACCATCTCCTATAAGATTGTCTAGGGTATGAATGAGAATCATTTACTTATTCCATCTTTATTTAAGAGTACAATTTTAGTTCTTTAGTGGAATGAACTAAAATTAATAGATTGAACCTAAGTGAATCATTTGTTGATTGTGATTGGGTTATGTCTATTGGAGCTTAAATTTAGATAGGCCCGCCAAGATCCCCAATCCACACGGACTTGCATGGATCACTTGATATATTCTACCGGACCAATTTATGGGTCCATCTAGAATTATATTTAATATATTAAGAATATAATTTGCACATTATTTATTTAATGGGCTGATCAATTATATTAATATATTAATGAAAGGCATGTGGGCTTGTTTCTTTTAGTAAGAATGGGTCTGGTTCACATGTGGGCCTTTTATTAAGGTCCAATGGATTTAATAAAATAGAAAAACAATATATAGATATATTAATATATATGGCACATGGCCGAGATATATATATGATATTATATTGTTTTATTTTTGATTAAATGGAAATTAATTAATTGATTAATTAATTATTTAATTAAAAATCAAAATCTTTTTCTGACTAGGAAATATGTTTCTTAGTAGTATACTATTGTGGTAGTATAAATAAAATAAAAGACTTTATTTGGTAAGTAGATAAATAAGGGATTTATTTATCTAGTCAAATAAGGAAGTCTTTTATATAGTCACAAATACACTAAAGAGTTGGATTAGGGTTGAATTCTAAAGATTGATAGAGATATATATTATATATGGCAAGTTAAATTAATGTAGATATATATATGTATTTAGGCGTGCATTGCTAGTGCACTTTAATAAGGATGCAACACTTTTGATATAAATATATAATATAAGTGGTATTTGGTGCGATATATATATAAGTAAAGTGCAGTTTTTGAGATAGTAAGTGGTGCAAAATATATATATAATATCGAGCGGCCACTATATATATATATATTATTTGTATTTTTAAGAACCCTAATGTAAGGCTAGAGAATATTTTTCTTTTGTTTGAGAAAAATAAAATCCAACTCTAGAGATTAGTGTGATAATTCGGCCAAGAGGAAAAGAGAGAAAAGTTTGTTCTTATTTCGATAGTGCACTGGTAACTTTTATATCAAAAGGTTTTGTACACAATTTCGAATAAGGTTCACGTGAGTTTCGATCTAACAATTGTGAATTCAAAAGTGACCGGAACATTCTTTGTAGCCTCTTGGAATTTGTTGTGACTAACGAAAAAGAAAAAGTTTTTGTTATCCATCCTCAGGTACACAATTCAAAGAGAAGGGAGACCACGCTCCTAGGTGATTCACGTTCGTGATTGGATTGGAAGATCTTGCGGATTACCATCGACGCAATGTCAATCGGATCACGCGACAAAGGTATGATATCTTTAGTATTATATGTTTAATTAATTAGAGGGTTTAGGTTCAAATTATGGAAAAATTTTAAACTATACTAAACTCGTTTTTAGTCTTGCTTCCGCTGCGTTGACCGTATTTTTCCCTACAATTGGTATCAGAGCCTGGTTGAACCCTTTTAATTAATTAACGTATATATACGTGGATCTATTTGTTTTTATTGTGATTATGCATGTTTAGAAAGAGATGGCACTCTAGGTATTCGCATATATAATTACATGTGGATGTATGAATTTATATATGTTTATGTGGATTGTTATTGCTCGATTTTGGTCCTAGATTTTCAATGTAATTTTTTGTTATGGAATTGTAACAAGAAGGGTGGTCTATCATCGCCATAATTCCTTCTTGGTAGTTGCTATTTTTTTATTTGTATTAAATTTAATGTGCAGTTTTTTTTATTATTTTTAGTGCATTTTTTTTATGTAAAAAAGTACTGCAGTGATTAAAAAAAAAAAAAAAACTGCAGTATTTTTATTGTTTAATTAAAGTTGTAATATGTTCTACATTGAAGAATCGAAGACGTGAAGAAAAAGGAAGCAACCGGAACCAAGAACGAGCACCGTGCGCACCCTAGGAGTGGATTGGGATGCGCATGGCAAGCCCAAAACTTGGTGGGCTGCGCACGGCAGCCCTAGGTGGCCTCATGGGCTGCGCACAGCAGCCCCTTTGTGGGGTTGTGGGGTGTGTCGCCCATGGGAGGAGGCCGAAGGATGAGCTTATGGTTGATGGGCCACTTGAAGATCTTGTATTCCTAACAAATTGTAATTTACTTGCTTTTCTAGGATGGACCAAAATTGTTGCTATTTATTTTTTGCATAAATATTACAATATTTGTTATTGTATGATAACATGACATATTGAATAGGAGTGCCACTCATATATCTCTTTTGGTATGAACATGCATTGAATGATTTAGGTATCTAAAATTGGCATCTAGATAACTTGGTAAATCATTCTATGGGATTTAATCACACGCCTTAAATAATTGAGTGGGAGAAGGTGTTTTGTAACACCTATGGCCTCCAAGGTTAGTTGAGTTTTATTATTTATTGGTAATCCCCCCAAGGGGCGTCCATGAATGGAATTTAGCAACATACTTCCTTACAAGGATAGACTAGACAATGGACTCAAACGAGATCTACTCCCCAAGGAGGGATTTTCGTGAGAGAAAATTGAGGGTCGATATCTTGGTAACACACTCAATGTAATTTTATTGATATTGAAAGTTATTAAAAAACTCGAGGCGTGTTCAATATAAAGCTAGAGGGGGGGGTGAATAGATTTTAGCTATTATTACCCAATTTTCGCATGCAAGTCAATTTTACGAAAATGCCCCTACTAGTCAAAAATACATACAAGTGTAATATAGTGCGGAATTTAAATAACACTTGATGTATACGTGGAAACCCAACCACTGGGAAAAACCACGGGCTGTATAGTGCGCCACACTCGGAACTCGAAATCACTAATTGAAATGAAGTTTACAACCTATGTAGACCTCGTCTAACATTCCGGTCTGTAACCCCTCACTTCTACCCAGCGGGCCTTTATTAGCAACCCTATTCCAATTTGCTTGAGGCCTAAGCACTCTTAGCCTCAAGACTTACTTCTCTATGAAGAGAAACAACCCTATGTGAATATGTATGAATATTCAATTAATGCAATAAGAGCTAGGGTACTCTAAATGCTTATCTAGGATGATGATATATTCAATTTAAATCAACCCTAGATATCAATTGCTAAATGACATGTCAAATAGCATAGATGATCATAGATTATAAAAACCTAGATATCTATCAAAAACAACACTCAATTAATTCATCACAAATAATCTCTTTTCTTGTATTTAACATATGATCAAAAACATACAAGTAATTTAAAAGAGATGGCTTGGTATTTAAAATACTACAATAAGATGAAATTAATCAAAATCTTACCAAGCAAGTTGTGATGATGCAAACCCATACATGGATGCACTCTATATAGACATAGGAGATGCAATATGAAATTTGATGCAAAAGGGGTTTGATTTGAGTGGTTAAAGATGAGTTCTTGATTTGATTTTCTCTCAAAATCTATCTTTGAAGATTAGGGTTCTTAAGAGTCAAAGAACTGATTCAGATAATGAGAAAGTGTGATATTTATAGACATCAAGAACAGGGCAAGTGAAAAGACAATTTTGCCCCTGAAACGCACCGTTCGGCGGTTTCAATCGGCGGCCAGACCGCCGATTACAACCGCCGAATTGAGCTCGTGAAGAACAGAGCATTAACGGCGGTTTCATTCGGCGGTTACGTGACCGCCGATACAACCGCCGAATCAAACCCGAGAGATTAAAATCGATCAGGTATGAACGGCGGTTTCGAACGGCGGTCGTGACCGCCGATATTGACCGCATAATTGCTTCAGACCAATCTGGACTGAAACGGCGGTTTCATTCGGCGGCCAGGCCGCCGATCATAACCGCCGATCACCAACAATGGTGAAAACCAAGGAGAAGCCAAGGGCATTCTCCATAGGCGGTCTTCGCGCGAAACCAAGCACTCATTAGTGCAAGCGCGGACGTTTCCGAACAATGTCGGGAAACGAATTATAAGGCACATATACACACAACAAGATATATCAACCAAAGTGCTAGTGTGTAAAGTGACATGTGAAGAGATGCACATAAAAATAAGCAAGTATGCAATCATAGCAAGAATGCTAAGTGAGTGTGTGCTACTAAATCTCTTCAAAGAAAAACAAGCACAAGAGATTATACCTTTGGCGTGCTTGAATCTTGAGGTCATGGAAGGGCCTTTGATCTTCAACACTAATCACTTAGACTACCCTTACATTCAAAACCCCAACATGTGGTTTGACCACGAAATAAGCCAATCAACAAAACGGGAATCCTTACAGATATCCTCCCAAGAGTTCTTGTCAGTAAAATTGCAAGGCTAAAATTGAAAACGCTGGTTGTTATGTTAACAATTAGGTGGGACCTAGTCTAACTAGTAAATGGTGCGAACTCCCAAAGGAGGTGTAACATTTATGGGTGTTGGATCACCGTTGAATTTTTATGATTGAGTTATTTATTTAAATCAAGATAAATATTCGAAAGTGCTTTATCATGATTATTTACTCATATATATTTTTGTTTTATTCAGAAATCATGACCCCATCACCTAAATGAACATCTTAAAAGATAATACTTTAACTGGAGATAATTAGGTCACATGGAAAAGGAAAATTGGGTTGTTGCTGCAAGCTGACAAACATAAGTTTATTCTATTTGCTCTTAAACCACCTGCTCCTACTTATGAATCTCAGATTCATATGGTTGGTAAAGTTGCTACTATTAAGACCCGTCAGAAGGTCAAGGAATAACAGAAGAAAAAGCAAATTGGGCCTACCAAGAAGGAGATTAAGAAAGTAACCAAGATCAAAAGGAAGTGCTTCTTTTGTGGTGAAAAGAGACATTGGAAAAGTAATTGCCCAAAGTCTCAGAATAAGAAGGAATAAGGTAATGTGAATTATCTTGAAACATGTTTACTGGCAGATTCTATAGATTCTTGGATCGTAGACTCAGTAGCCAATAATCATGTTTGTTATTCCTTATGGGGGTTTCAAGAAAGGAGAAGGCTGAATAAGAATGAAATCAACTTGCATTTAGGCAACGGAGCGTTGGTGTCTGCTAGTGCAGTGGGAGATATTAGAGTTAATCTAGATTCTAGTAGCTATTTAGATTTGATAGACATTTGTTATGTACCTCAATTCAAGAGAAATTTAATTTCAGTTTCTTGTTTAAATAAATTTGAATATTTGGTTACTTTTAATAAATTTTTTATTATTAGTAAGGATTACAAATTTGTTTGCAAAGGTACATTGGAAAATGGTCTATTCTATTTACATAGAAATATCTCTCACTTGTTAAACACAGAATTAACGCAACCTAACCATAAAAGAGTAAAATTATCATAAGATGAAACCTACCTATGCCATTTGCGCCTAGACCATATTAACCTTAATAGGATTAAAAGATTGGTTAGTGATGGACCTTTAAGTGACTTAAAGGTTGATGATCTACCAACTTGTGAATCCTGTTTGGAAGGTAAAATGACCAAAAAGTCGTTCAGGACTAAAGGCACAAGAGCCACTGAATGTTTAGGATTAATGCATACTGATGTATGTGGTCCTATGAGCATTCAAGCTAGAGGTGGATATGAGTACTTCATCACCTTCACAGATGATCACTCGAGATTTGGCTATGTGTATCTCATGCGACATAAGTCGGATGCTTTTGACATGTTCAAAGCATTCAAAGCTGAAGTAGAAAATCAGCTTGAGAAACACATAAAAATCTTGAGATCTGATCGTGGTGGAGAATATCTATCTGGTGAGTTTCAGCAATATATTATTGATAATGGGATAGTTTCTCAGTTTTCTGCACCAGGTACACCTCAACAGAATGGGGTAGCAGAAAGGAGAAATAGAACTCTTTTGGATATGGTTAGGTCTATGTTGAGTTATTCAACACTTCCTATTTCTTTTTGGGGATATGCTTTACAAACTGCTATATACATTCTAAACGATGTACGATCTAAGTCAGTTCCTAAAACACCGTATGAGTTGTGGATTGGGCGCAAGCCTAGTTTACAACACTTAAGGATATTTGGTTGTCCTGCGCATATGTTAAAAGGAAAGACAGAAAAGATGGAGTCCCGCTCGGAAACATGTATATTTGTAAGGTATCCAAAAGAAACTAAAGGATATTATTTCTATAGTCCTTCAGATCATAAAGTATTTGTTTCGACAAATGCTAAATTTCTGGAAAAGGACTATATGAATGATTTTTTGCCTAGAAGTAGAATTGTCCTGAATGAGATGTCAGGAGATACAATTCCACGAGAGGTTACACAACCTAACCCAATTGTAAGTTCCGATCCAACACAAAATCAACAACCTACCATTCCTCGTCGTAGTGGGAGGGTTAGAACACAACCCGAAAGATACATCGGTCTAGGAGAATCAGTGGAGAATCTCCCGGACGACGATAATCCCTACACGTATAAGGAAGCAATGGAGGATGTTGATAGTCGCCACTGGCAAAAGGCAATGCAATCTGAGATTGAATCTATGTTCGATAACAAAGTCTGGTCCCTTGTAGACTTGCTTAAAGGGATAAAACCCATTGGGTGCAAGTGGGTATACAAGATGAAAAGAGGTATGGATGGAAAGGTGGAAACCTTTAAAGCTAGATTGGTAGCTAAAGGGTATACACAGAAAGAAGGTATCGATTACGAGGAAACCTTCTCTCCTGTGGCCATGCTTAAATCCATTACGATACTCTTATCCATTGCAGCATCTTTAAATCTAGAGATTTGGCAAATGGACGTCAAGACAGCTTTCCTTAATGGAAGTCTTGACGAAAGCATCTACATGATACAACCAGAAGGATTCATTGAAAAGAGCCAAATGGAAAAGGTATGCAAGTTTCAGAAATCCATATATGGACTAAAGCAAGCATCCAGATCCTGGAACATAAGGTTCGATCAAGCTGTGAAAGGTTTTGGATTTATTCAGAATCCTGACGAACCTTGTGTATACAAAAGGATTAAGGGCGACAAGTTGGTTTTCCTGATTCTTTATGTTGATGATATACTACTCATTGGAAACGATGTAGGTGTATTGACATCAGTAAAAGAATGGTTAGCAAAACAATTTGATATGAAGGACTTAGGAGAAGCAAGTTTTATTCTAGGTATCCAAGTAGTAAGGGATAGAAAGAATAAAACGATTGCCTTATCCCAAGCTTCATACATAGACAAGATCTTGTCTAGGTTTTCCATGTAGGATTCCAAGAAAGGTATGTTACCTTTCAGACATGGAATCAAGCTTTCTAAGGAACAAGTTCCTAAGAATGAGCATGAAGAGCAATTCATGATTAGAGTTCCATATGCCTCGGCAGTTGGAAGTCTCATGTATGCAATGCTCTGCACTAGACCAGATATTTGTTTTGCTGTTGGCATAGTTAGCAGGTTTCAATCGAAACCTGGTCCTGATCACTGGACGGCAGTTAAGCATATTTTCAAGTATCTTAAGTGAACAAGAGATAATATGCTTGTATACTCTGGAGGGGATTAAATTCCCGTTGGGTATACATATTCTGATTTCCAATCAGATTCTGACTCTAGAAAATCCACATCAGGGGCTGTGTTTACTATTGGAGGAGGAGCAATTATATGGAGGAGTATCAAGCAATATTGTATTGCTGATTCCACCATGGAATCTGAGTATGTTGCTGCATGCGAGGCTGCCAAAGAGGCTGTTTGGCTCCGCCAATTCTTGATTGACTTGGAAGTGGTTCCTAGTGCGAATAAGCAGATCACTATCTACTGTGACAACAATGGAGCAGTGGCTAATTCGAAAGAACCAAAAAGTCATAAGAGAGGAAAACACATTTAAAGGAAGTATCACCTTTTAAGGGAAATTGTATATAGGGGTGAGAACATGGGAATGAGAGATATGACATATTTGCTATAGCACAAGTGGGAGATTGTTAGGATTATGCTCAATAGCAAGAGAGTAATAGTGTTTTTGACAATCTATTCATATTAATAATGTGATTTCTGGTTTAACAAATCTTATAGCATTTATAGTTTAATTATTATAATTGTCAAAAGTAAATAATCATAAGGTCAAAAGACTATGAGAAAAGAAGAATTGTTCGTACATCTGGATATGTATGAGGTAGACACAATTCTTTAGTTAGTCTTGAATAATGTTCACAATTTAAGTTAAAGGTTGGGCACCTTTATCTTGTTAAAGTTGTAGAATTCTTTTGCTAGCATTTGAGTGGGATCAAATGAGTTATGATGAGTCTAAAATCATCGGAGGGTCTTCGAGTAAAAGAATCTAGTGCACTGGGTGCATTGAACTGGATCACAATGAAATACTTTATCTAGAACCGTCAATAGATAATAGTCTTTTCATTATCAGGACAATCGGAGAGTCTATCTTAATCCTGAGATAAATGATGGAATTATGGTTGCAAGTGGTATCATTTGAGTTATCAATGAGTACGATTATATAGCATAGTCTATCCTCGATAGTTTGGTGATATTCATTTGTTAATCGATAGAGGACTTCATTTATAGATATGGACATCGTGGCTCCATTTATTAAATGAGAGTAGAATATCATCATATGGATGTTTTGAGGTATTGGATATTGAATCTTAATGTTAAGTTTTCAATAGTGTCTATTGAAACATGGCTTCTGGACAAGTTAAAATATCCAAGTTCAAAATGTGGTCATATGAGGAAATATGGTAACTTGAAGAGCTATAGGCGGTCTATGAGCTCTTGGCGATTACTGATATTCTTCACGAGGATACACCATCTCCTATAAGATTGTCTAGGGTATGAATGAGAATCATTTACTTATTCCATCTTTATTTAAGAGTACAATTTTAGTTCTTTAGTGGAATGAACTAAAATTAAGAGATTGAACCTAAGTGAATCATTTGTTGATTGTGATTGGGTTATGTCTATTGGAGCTTAAATTTAGATAGGCCCGCCAAGATCCCCAATCCACACGGACTTGCATGGATCACTTGATATATTCTACCGGACCAATTTATGGGTCCATCTAGAATTGTATTTAATATATTAAGAATATAATTTGCACATTATTTATTTAATGGGCTGATCAATTATATTAATATATTAATGAAAAGCATGTGGGCTTGTTTCTTTTAGTAAGAATGGGTCTGGTTCACATGTGGGCCTTTTATTAAGGTCCAATGGATTTAATAAAATAGAAAAACAATATATAGATATATTAATATATATGGCACATGGCCGAGATATATATATGATATTATATTGTTTTATTTTTTGATTAAATGGAAATTAATTAATTGATTAATTAATTATTTAATTAAAAATCAAAATCTTTTTCTGACTAGGAAATATGTTTCTTAGTAGTATACTATTGTGGTAGTATAAATAAAATAAAAGACTTTATTTGGTAAGTAGATAAATAAGGGATTTATTTATCTAGTCAAATAAGGAAGTCTTTTATATAGTCACAAATACACTAAAGAGTTGGATTGGGGTTGAATTCTAAAGATTGATAGAGATATATATTATATATGGCAAAGTTAAATTAATATAGATATATATATGTATTTAGGCGTGCATTGCTAGTGCACTTTAATAAGGATGCAACACTTTTGATATAAATATATAATATAAGTTGTATTTGGTGCGATATATATATAAGTAAAGTGCAGTTTTTGAGATAGTAAGCGGCGCAAAATATATATATAATATCGAGCGGCCACTATATATATATATATATATTATTTGTATTTTTAAGAACCCTAATGTAAGGCTAGAGAATATTTTTCTTTTGCTTGAGAAAAATAAAATCCAACTCTAGAGATTAGTGTGATAATTCGGCCAAGAGGAAAAGAGAGAAAAGTTTGTTCTTATTTCGATAGTGCACTGGTAACTTTTATATCAAAAGGTTTTGTGCACAATTTCGAATAAGGTTCACGTGAGTTTCGATCTAACGATTGTGAATTCAAAAGTGACCGGAACATTCTTTGTAGCCTCATGGAATTTGTTGTGACTAACGAAAAAGAAAAAGTTTTTGTTATCCATCCTCAGGTACACAATTCAAAGATAAGGGAGACCACGCTCCTAGGTGATTCACGTTCGTGATTGGATTGGAAGATCTTGCAGATTACCATCGACGCAATGTCAATCGGATCACGTGACAAAGGTATGATATCTTTAGTATTATATGTTTAATTAATTAGAGGGTTTAGGTTCAAATTATGGAAAAATTTTAAACTATACTAAACTCGTTTTTAGTCTCGCTTCCGCTGCTTTGACCGTATTTTTCCCTACAGAAACCAAGTAGCCGTTCAAGGCTACGCATCAAGAAACTGGGCCATCACCCCCAGGGGCCGGACATCTCACCCCGATGGGCGACTAAGATGAATCCATCATCAGAATTCTCGATAAGGAAGTCGACAAGGAAAAATGGTCAATGATCATAACATTGAGTATCTAGTAGCCGATTACTACTAAAGGGGATTATCCATCAGCAAGTTGAGGTGGGAGCTAAGCTATGCATGAATCAGGGTAATTCTTACTTGGATCACATACAAACATGCAAGTCCCGCTCTTAAGCAAGGCATAAGTTTACAAGCAAGCGTATAGAGAAAGGAAATAATAATAAAAAAGGATGGAATTCATTAAGTCAAGCAGGGTGCCCAATCCTTGTTACAAGGCTATAAATAATTTACAAGGCAAATCCCATTAAAGTAAAAGGTAAAGTCATGTGTCGCCCCCTTCTCCCGCATACGTTTCCTACTGGGACCCCTCCATCTGCTTTCCTTCAAATGAGCTGGCTGCAACCGAAGAACCTGCTCCCTCTATGTGCTGAGCAAAAATCTGTCCTAGGTCGGCTGAAGCAGAAGGGGGATCTTGAGCCTCAACCCCGAGTGAGCCATCAGAGCCGGGCAGGTTAGAGGGTGGGTCCGGGATGACAGCCTCCTGCGAAGGACCTCCTTGATTAGGATCAGCATATGAAAGACTAGCTGCCTTAGCCATAATGTGGTCCCGATCCCAACCAAAAGGAGTCAGCAAGTCGAAAGGAGGAGGGAAGGCTTTAGCAACCTCGTAGGAGGCAGTAAAATATCCATCCGTGAAGGAAGAGTTCATCCGGGATTCTAAAACCTTCACGGAACCATGCAGGAACCGGTTCTCATTTGAAAGGACTGCCATCTCTGCCTTGATGGACTCTCTCTAAGCTTTACACCGGGTGGAGATGATAGTCTCCGTATCATAGGCACGCCGCATCCTTTCCAATTCCACCAGAGTAGCCTGCCTCCCGGATTCAGACTCAGTTGCAGTCTGGACCAAGGTAGTGACGTTGTCTTCAGTCTAGGTTAGAACGGCATGGGCCTCTTCCAATCTAGCCTGAAGCGCCAGATTGGCTTCCTTCAAAGTTGCCACCTGCTGCCCGATAGCTAAGGCAAACTTGAAACCCTGAAAAATAATGAATAGTCAATAAGATACCAGAATATACATATATGTACACCCGGGCAAGTTTAGCCTTCTCCGCCCTGGAGGAACGCTTGGCAGAGGAAATTTCAGAAGGAGGAGGGGCAGCTGAAACTGTAGGTTTAGCAGCCTTAGTGGGTGGCTTCGCTTTGGGGACTGGAGAAGTTTTGACTTTGGCCGCCTTCGCCAACATCTCGTTAAGAGAGGGATGGGCGACGATCTTCGTCAGGAAAGGGTCCGGGAAACAAAGCGATGACCCCGCCACGATAGGAGGAGAGGAGGGGGCCGGGGAGTGCGACCCCTAGGCGACCCCGGTGCTAGGAGGAGAAGGAATGGGAGATCGGGGTGTTTGGGAAACCGGGATTAGTGGTTCCAAAGCAGTTGGAGAAGATGTTGGAGGAGAGACTGCTGAAACTGCAAGAGAAAAGAGATGTCAAAAAAAAAAAAAAAAAAAAAAAGGGAGATAGAATGAAGGAGGGGTGTTAACCAAGCACGATCACTTACCGGGTTCAGCAACAGATATCCTCAGATACCTCTCTAGCCGAGCTCCTTCGAAGGAGTCACAGGAAGGGTACTTCATATTAATATAGCCCCGCTCCTAGATCCTCTTCAGAATCCCCCTGGATTCAGAAGACAGCTCCCCCGAACTCTATTTTTCGTTGGGGGAGAACTGGGTAGGGACAGAGTGCTCAGTTCCACCGATGTACACCGAGCGGCCTCACTCCCCTTCAACTACTATCCATTCGTCCTTCCAGGGTGGATTATATTTCACATTTGCCCCAGGTACGAAGAACTTCATTTTATTACTAGGTCTAACATAAAACTTATAAGGTTCCCATTTGTTGATTGGCTCATTTCGTGGAAAAACCACATATTGGGGTTCTTTGTAAGGGTAGCCTAGGTATCGGGTTTGTTGTTCGAAGCCCTTTGAAGACCTCGTATTGATAAGCACCGAAGGTATATTTCTTTGTGCTTACTTGTCTTGAAGAGATAGTTGCGCACACTCACAACTCATGCATATGTTTAATTCTTGTATGTTGTGTGTCTTATTTTTGTGCATTAATGTTCATTAACATCTCTTCTTGCATGTTAGTTTGATTGCATCTTGCATATCCAATTGCCTTGTCATGCTTAGACTTAGGATTGCATTTTTGCATTGGGCGCTCCCAAAAGCGCTCTTCAGAAGCGCTGTACGAACAGCACCCATTGAGCGCTGTTCAGACCTGATCGATTTAATTCGGTCACTGTTGGGTCACTGTACAAAGCATTGTACAAAGCGCCCTTCGTACAGCGCCACTCTGTTTTCCCGTGAGAACAGAGTTGGGGCGCTGTACAAGCGCTGTACATAAGCGCTCTACGTACAGCGCCCAAGGCAAATATGAGGCCAACTTATCAAAACGACCACACCTTGTTTTGGCCCCCTATATATATGCCACTTTGACTTTAGGTCAAAAGAGAATTCATATTCAAATTCCATACTTAGGATATTTTTATAAGAGAAGAAAAATTCCAAAAAACTCATTTTTAGTTTACTCAAACACTTTTTCATGATCATCAATCATCATCTAGCATCATCCTTGATCATCTAGATGTCTCTTTGCATGGATTCTTCATCATACTTTGCTTGGTAAGCTTTTCACTAATATCTTACATATTTTGTGTTTTTCTTAACAAGCAATCTCAATTTATTACTTGTATGATTTTCATATATCTTTTGATACAAGATTGAGATTAGTGTGATGTATGTTTGAGAAGTTGTATTGTGATAGCTAATTAGGTTTTGTGCTTAATCTTGATTAGCTAAACTATTTGATTGAACATGTCATTTAGTTTTTAATATCTAGGATTGTGCTAATTGCATATTAATCATCTTAGATAAGCATATAGGGTTTCCCTTGCTCTATGTTGCATTTCGATATTCATATATTCACTTAGGGTTGTATTCTCTTCATAGAGAAAGTAAGTCTTGTGTGTAGCTTCCGGGATTAGGTTGCTTAGATCGCAAGCAAATTGGACTAGGTTCACTCATACCGGGATTAGGTAGGTGTGTGATTACTTCCGGGATTAGGTTGTAATCGTTTTACACATTTAGTGGATTCGAGGTTCGAGTGTGGCTTACTTACTAGCCCGTGGTTTTTCCCGTGAGGGTTTCCACGTAAAAATCAAGTGTTATTTAATTTCCGCATTTTATACTTGATTTATTGTTTTATCTTTTTAGGGGTAATTTCGTAATTTTTACTAACACGAAAAATTGGGTAAAAAGCTTAAAATCTATTCACCCCCCCTCTAGATAGTTTTATACACACCGTGCTATAATTTGTTTCACTTGGTATCAGAGCGGGTTCCTAGACATACATAGTGTAAGGTTCCCATTTGTTGATTGGCTCATTTCGTGGACAAACCACATGTTGGGGTTCTTTGTAAGGGTAGCCTAAGTATCGGTCTTATTGTTCGAAGCCCTTTGAAGACCTCATGTCGATAAGCACCGAAGGTAAATTTCTTTGTGCTTACTTTTCTTTGAAGAGATTAGTTGCACACACACACTTAACATTCATTGCATATGTGTGCATTCTCTTCACTTGTCACATTTCACACTTGCACTTATTTATCATATTTTGTTGTGTGTAATTGTGTCATGTTGTCGTGTAATTCGTTTCCCGATAACTTTCGGAAACGTCCGCGCATGCACTAGAATGTGCTTGGTTTAGCGTGAGGACCGCCTATGGAGAATGCCCTTGGCTTCTCCTTGGTTTTCACCTTTCTAGGTGATCGGCGGCCTAGCCGCCAAATGAAACCGCCGTTTCAGTCCAGATTGGTCTGAAACATTTCTGCGGTTAAGATCGGCGGTCACGACCGCCGTTCGAAACCGCCGATTCAAGACCTGATTGATTTATCTCTCAGTCTAATTCGGCGGTTTAATCGGCGGTCATGAAACCGCCGTTCGAAACCGCCGTTCATACCTGATTGTTTTTAATCTCTCTGTTTTGATTCAGCGGTTGTAATCAGCAGTCACGAAACCGCCGAATGAACCGCCGTTTATGCTCTGTTCTTCACGAGCTCAATTCGGCGGTCATTATCGGCGGCTTGGCCGCCGATGGAAACCGCTGATCGGCGCGTTTCTTTGGAACTTACTTAAACGACCACACTTTGATTTGGCCCCCTATATATATGCCATTTCGTCTTTAGGTCAATTAAGAGAGTTCATATTCAGAATTCATACTTAGGATATTTTTCAAAGAGAAGAAAAATTCCAAGAACTCATTTTTTATTACTCAAACACTTGTTCATGATCATCAACCATCATCTAGCATCATCCTTGATCTTCTAGATGTCATCTTGCATGGATTCTTCATCATACTTTACTTGGTAAGCTTTTCACTAATATCTTACATATTTTGTGTTTCTTTTAGCTAGCAATCTCAATTAATTACTTGTATGTTATTTTATATACTTTGACTACAAGTTTGAGATTAGTATGATGTATGTTTGAGAAGTTGTTTTGTGATAGCTAATTAAGTTTTGTGCTTAATCTTGATTAGCTAGACTATTTGACATGTCATTTAGTTTTGATATCTAGGATTGTTCTAATTGCATATTAATCATCTTAGATAAGCATATAGGGTTTCCCTTGCTCTATGTTGCATTTGGATATTCATATATTCACTTAGGGTTGTATTCTCTTCATAGAGAAAGTAAGTCTTGTGTGTAGTATCCGGGATTAGGTTGCTTAGAATGCAAGCAAATTGGACTAAGTTCACTCATACCGGGATTAGGTAGGTGTGTGATTACTTCCGGGATTAGGTTGTAATCATTTTACACATTTAGTGGATTCGAGGTTCGAGTGTGGCTTACTTACTAGCCCGTGGTTTTTCCCGTGAGGGTTTCCACGTAAAAATCAAGTGTTATTTAATTTCCACATATTATACTTGATTTATTGCTTTATCTATTTAGGGGTAATTTCGTAATTTTGACTATCACGAAAAATTGGGTAAAAAGCTTAAAATCTATTCACCCCCCCCCCCCCCCTCTAGATAGTTTTATACACACCGTGCTATAATTTGTTTCACATAGGTGATCCTTGCTTAATTTGGTGTGTTTTGCATTTTGTGTGATTTTTGATCATTCATACATTTGCATTCATTTCATTCATTCATAAACACTATGAGTGGAAACGGTGGAAATGGTGGTGGCAACGAAGGTGCTTCTAGCACAAGGCCTCCACTTCTTACCGGATTGAACTATTCCCAATGGAAAGGGAAGATGGAATCCTACATATGCCAAATCCATGACCGTGCATGGATGGCGGTGGAAGACAGATATGATCTACCTAAGATGACTCCCGATGGTGGAGGAGAAGAAGTATTGAAGCCTAAGGCGCAATGGAGCGCGCAAGAGTTTGAGGCTTCAAAGTGGAATAGGAAGGCGATGCATGCCATCTTGTGTGCTATGGATGAAAATCAATATAAATTGATTCAAAATACTAGGATAGCTAAGGAGGCTTGGGACATCCTAGAGATTGCACATGAGGGAACCGAAGTGGTGAAGGATTCTAAGCTTCAAGTCCTCCAAACTGAATTTGAGATGCTTAAGATGGAGGAGAATGAGTGCTTCAACGACTTCGAGATCAAGTTGATGGATATAGTCAACCAAAGCCATCAACTTGGTGATCCATATTCGGATAGGAGAATCAAGCAAAAGATTATGAGATCTCTACCCGATAGGTTTGAATCAAAGGTGACGGCTTTAGAAGAAAATAGTGGATATAAGGATATGAAGCCGAGTGAGGTGATTGGGAGACTTCTAGCTTATGAGTCTAGGAAAGGGCCTATCTCCACACCTACTAAAAAGCAAAAAGGAATTGCTTTAAAAACCTCCAAGGATGAAAAGGAGGCAAAGAAGGTTGACTCGGATGAAGACCTTGCCTTGTTTGTAAAAAGGTTCAACAAGGTTATGAAGTTTAGAAGAAAGGGCTTTGGATCAAAAGGTCAAGATTTGAAGAAAAAGGGCTCTTTCAAGAAGTTTGAACCTAGGCAAGAAAGGACCGAAAGGAAAGGGGTTCGATGTTTTGAGTGTGGTGGCATAGGTCACTTTGCCCCCGAATGTACAAATCACAATGAGAGGAAAAAGGGAAAAGTGATGGCCACCACTTGGAGTGGAAGTAGTGATGACTCCATTGAGGGAGATTGATGCAGTAAAATCTGTATTCAATTTACTAAGAAAGTTCGTTCACTGGGATCGGCGATTCTATCGGTCAAAGCCAAATAATCTAGCAAGGATTACTCTAAATGCGAAAATTAAATTGCATAATGCTTTTCTTTGGAAGATTGTTTAACTTTAAAATTAACCTAAATTATGACTTCTTGAACTAAAAACTAAATCAATTAAAATCAAATCAAAGAATAATCAAATCAAAGAATGAATATATGGAGAGAAACACTAGGGAATCGATGCACCTTTCTTAGACACTCAATGCTCACAATCAGTCTCGTTAAACACTTCAATCCAGTTACGGGCTAGTTTTCAAGATAATTCAATTAGGTTCGAAGATCCTTTCCAATACTTGCACACGGTCATGCAACAAATACGGATTAATAATCTAGGGTTCTTCCTACTACTCACACACGGTCATGTAATGAGCAATTGTCAAAACCCATATTTTACACAAAACTCTAAGCCAAATTAACATAGCACGGTCATGCATATATCAATTTTCCTGTTTATTAAGCTTTTGATTCAGATTTAAATGGAACGGTCATCCACACCTAAACCCTAATCTCATAGATAAACTAAACTACAAAACTCAAATCACTTGCGGTCACAACATAATCAGAGAAAGTAGAATAGAGCAATTAATTCAATAAACAAAACGAAACCAAATTGATTAACAAAAGATAGACTAATAGTTCACATAGAGTTATCCAAAATCGGTTACATCATCCCCTAGATATAGGTTTAGTTACACATCAATGGAGAGAACAAAAACATAGAAGAGATGGAGAGAAAACCCATTATGGTGAGCTGCTCTTCACTTGAAATCTCCGCCGTCTTCTTGTTTCCAATAATCTTCTAATGATGGATGGAAAAGAATGAATGAATGAATTGGTATCTGATGGATGGTCTGCTGATGTGTGTTGCTCTCTTTTTATATATCTCACGGTCTCCTTATGTTTTCTTTTTATTAAGTCTTCTGACCTGGCTCGAGGAACTGAAAAAGCGGGTTACCGCTGCCCATACCGCTTATGGTGCACTTGCCTGGGCAGCGGTAAATCAAACGGCGACAAACTGATCTGGATCGCTGGGTGTACCGCTTGTCGTGCACTTGCCTCCTGAGCGGCATGGGCCGCGATAAATGGCCCTTCTTGACCGTCTGGCGTGCCGCCGATGGAGCATGTGCCTGACAAGCGGCATGGGCCGCGGTAAATGGCAAATTTAGCCACTTTCTTCATCTTATTACTCCATTTCTCCGAAATAAGATCGGATCACTCCTTCTACGGAAAGAGACCTACAAAGGCTTTAACAAACACATCAACCCACCAAAAGGACTCAAGAAACAAGCAAATACAAAGGAAAAACGGGCAAAATATAAGCATAGACTTAGACTGATCAGAGATGAGTCTTCAAGTGATAAAGAGCTTGTTAGGATTATGCTCAATAGCAAGAGTGTAATGTTGTAATTAACAATCTTTTTCATATTAATAAAGTGATTTCTGGTTTAACAAATCGTATAGCATTTATAGTTTAATATTATAATTGTCAAAGTAAATAATCATAAGGTCTAAAGACTATGAGAAAAGAAGAATTGTTCGTACATCTGGATATGTATGTGGTAGACACAATTCTTTAGTTAGTCTTGAATAATGTTCACAACTTAAGTTAAAGGTTGGGCACCTTTATCTTGTTAAAGTTGTAGAATTCTTTTGCTAGCATTTGAGTGGGATCAAATGAGATATGATGAGTCTAAATCATCGGAGTGTCTTCGAGCAAAAGGATCTAGTGCACTGGGTGCATTGAACAGGATCACAATGAAAAGCTTTATCTAGAACCGTCAATAGAAAATAGTCTTTTCATTATCAGGACAATCGGAGAGTCTATCTTAATCCTGAGATAAATGATGGACTTATGGTTGCAAGTGATATCATTTGAGTTATCAATGAGTACGATTATATCGCATAGTCTATCCTCGATAGTTTGGTGATATTCATTTGTTAATTGATAGAGGACTTCATTTATAGATATGGACATCGTGGCTCCATTTAATTAAATGAGAGTATAATATCATCATATGGATGTTTTGAGGTAATTGGATATTAAATCTCAACGTTGAGTTTTCGATAGTGTCTATTGAAAACATGGCTTCTGGACAAGTCAAAATATCCAAGTTCAAAACGTGGTCATATGAGTAAATATGGTAACTTGGAGAGTTATAGGCGGTCTATGAACTCTTGGCGATTACTGATATTAATCACGAGGATACACTATCTCCAATATGATTGTCTAGGGTATGAATGAGGAGCATCTTCCTTTTCTATCTTTATTTAAGAGTTCAGTTTTAGCTCTTTAGTGGAATGAGTTAAAATTAATGGATCGGACCTAAGTGAATCATTTGTTGATTGTGATTAGGTTATGTCTATTGAAGCTTAAATTTAGATGGCCCGCCAAGATCCCCAATCCACACGGACTTGCATGGATCACTTGATATATTCTACCGGACCAATTTAAGGGTCCATCTAGAATTGCATTTAATATATTAAGAATATAATTTGCACATTATTTATGTAATGGGCTGCTCAATTATATTAATATATTAATGAATGACATGTGGGCTTGTTTCTTTTAGTAAGAATGGGTCTGGTTCACATGTGGGCTTTTTATTTAAAGTCCAATGGATTAAATGAAATAAAGAAAATAATATATAGCCCATTTGTTTAAGTGGGGCGGCAAGAAGGTTTTATAACCTAATATATTATTTTGTTTCATTGTTTTAATTAAATAAGAATTAATTAATTTATTAATTAATTGTTTAATTAAGAAACAAATCTTTTCTGAATAGGAAATATATTTCCTAGAGTAATACTATTGTAGTAGTTTACTAAAATTAAAAGACTTGTTTGATAAGAAAATAAATAATTAATTTTATTTATTTAATCAAATAAGAAGTCTTTTTATTTAGTCAAAATAAAAAAGGAATAAAATATCTATGAGTTGGATTAGGGTTTGAAGTCTTAAACTAGATGGAAATTAGGGTGCAACACAAGCCTATTTTGGCTAGTGATTTGCGGCAACCCTAGTTGTTTTTAGGTAAGGATTTCGGCAACCCTAATAGAAAGAAGGAAAGAAAAATTGGCCACCTATATATATGTACTTATAGAATTCGGCCAACCTAATGCTTGGGGCTTGAGATTTTATTTTCTTCTTCTTCTCAATTCATAGAGAGATTAATTTATTTCTTCTAAAACATAAAAGAGTGTTAGATTATTCCTTGATGGTATACTATTTGCTTAATCATCAATAAGCTTGTGTATACAACATCGATCTAGGTTCACGCGAGTTTCGATCATTAGATTGAGAACTCAAAAGTGACCGGAATAATCTTGGTATTTCTTTTGATTGTTTTTTAGACTAACAAAGAAAAGAAAAGTTTGTTTGTCCATTCACAGGTTTGCAATTCAAAGAAAAGGGAGACCACGCTCCTAGGTGATCCACGTTCGTGCTAGGATTGAAGATCTTGCGGATTACCATCGACGTAAGTCAATCGGATCACGCGACAAAAGGTATTCTACTTTTTGGTTATTGTATATGCATGTTTAATTAATTAAAGGGTTTAAGGTTCATAAAGGAAAAATTTTAAAAGTCACTAAATCTTATTTTTAGTCTCGCTTCCGCTGCCTGTACTACGGTATTTTTCCCTACCATTGGTATCAGAGCCTAGGTTAAACCCTTTTAATTAATTAACGTATATATACGTGGATCTATTTCTTTTTATTGTGATTATGCATGTTTAGAAAGAGATGGCACTCTAGGTATTCGAATATATAATTACATGTGGATGTATGGATTTATATATGTTTATGTGGATTGTTATTACTCGATTTTGGTCCTAGATTTTCAATGTAATTTTTGTTTCGGAGTTGTAACAAGAAGGGTGGTCTATCATCGCCATAATTCCTTCTTGGTAGATTGCTAGGTTTTATTATTTTTTTTTGGTGCAGTATTTTTTTTATACTGCTGCAGTTTTATTTTTTTTATTATGTGCAGTTTTTGTATGTAAAAGGTACTGCAGTGATTAAAAAAAAAATAAAAAATACTGCAGTATTTTATTTGTTTAAATACTGCCGTAATATATTTAGGTCTTGAAGATTCGAAGACACGAAGAAAAACGAAGCAACCGGAACCGAGAACGAGCACCGTGCGCACCCTAGGAGTGGATTGGGCTGCGCATGGCAAGCCCATCTCAAGGTGGGCTGCGCACGGCAGCCTTGGAGGACTTATGGGCTGCGCATGGCAGCCCCTTTGTGGGGTTGTGGTGTGTGCCGCCCATAGGAGAAGGCCGAAGGATGAGCTTATGGTTGATGGGCCACCTGAAGATCTTGTGTTCCTAAAACAAATTGTAATTTACTTGTTTTTCTAGGATGGGCCAAAATTGTTGCTATTTAATTTATGCTTTAAATATTACAATATTTGTTATTGTATGATAACATGACATATAGAATAGGAGTGCCACTCATATATCTCTTTTGGTATGAACATGCATTGAATGATTTAGGTATCTAAATTGGCATCTAGATAACTTGGTAAATCATTCTATGGGATTTAATCACACGCCTTAAATAATTGAGTGGGAGAAGGTGTTTTTGTAACACCTATGGCCTCCAAGGTTGGTTGAGCTTTATTATTTATGGTAATCCCCCCAAGGGGCGTCCATGAATGGAATTTAGCAACATACTTCCTTACAAGGATAGACTAGACAATGGACTCAAACGAGATCTACTCCCCAAGGAGGGATATTCGTGAGAGAAAACTGAGGGTCGATATCTTGGTAACACACTCAATGTAATTTTATTGATATCCTCCCAAGAGTTCTTGTCAGTAAAATTGCAAGGCTAAAATTGAAAACGCTGGTTGTTATGTTAACAATTAGGTGGGACCTAGTCTAACTAGTAAATGGTGCGAACTCCCAAAGGAGGCGTAACATTTATGGGTGTTGGATCACCGTTGAATTTTATGATTGAGTTATTTATTTAATTCAAGATAAATATTTAAAAGTGCTTTATCATGATTATTTACTTATATATGTTTTGTTTTATTCAGAAATCATGACCCCATCACTTATGAACATCCTGAAAGATAACACTTTAACTGGAGATAATTATGTCACATGGAAAAGGAAAATTGGGTTGTTGCTGCAAAGTGAAAAACATAAGTTTGTTCTAACTACTCCTAAACCACCTGCTCCTAATAATGAATCAAGCATAATGTATAGAGATGAGTATGAGCAGTGGAAGACTTCAGATGATATGGCAAAATGTTACATTATGGCCACTATCTCCGACGTGTTGCAACAGCAGCATGAAGGAATGGAGTCCGCTGCTGATATTATGATGTCTCTAGAGGAGATGTTTGCTATGAAGTCTAGGACGACTAAGAGAGAGGCAGTGACTGCTTTTATGAATCTTAGGATGAAACCTGGACAGGCTGTGAAAGATCACATGATGAAAGTCATAGCACATCTCAACATTGCTGAACTGCATGGCGCTGAGATAGATGGTGAGACAAAGATTGATATGGTTGTCAATTCATTGTCAGATTCCTTTGATCAGTTCAAATTGGACTACACTTTGAACAAAAAGGAATACACCTTACAAGGCCTGATGCAAGATGTTCAAAGTGCTGAAAAGATCCTTGTGAAAGGCAAAGGTCAAGAGATTCATATGGTTGGTAAAGTTGCTACTGTTAAGGCCCGTCAAAAGGTCAAGAAACAACAGAAGAAAAAGCAACTTGGGCCTATCAAGAAGGACACCAAGAAAGTAACCAAGATCAAAGGGAAATGCTTCCTTTGTGGTGAAAAGGGACATTGGAAGAGAAATTGCCCAAAGTCCCAGAATAAGAAGGAAGAAGGTAATGTGAATTATCTTGAAACATGTTTTTTGGCTGATTCTACAGATTCTTGGATCATAGACTCAGGAGCCACTAATCATGTTTGTTATTCCTTGCAGGGGTTCCAAGAAAGGAGAAAGCTGAGTAAGAATGAAATCAATTTGCGCTTGGGCAACGGAACGTTAGTGTCTGCAAGTGCAGTGGGAGATATTAGAGTTTATTTGGATTCTAGAAGGCATTTAGATTTGATAGACGTTTATTATGTACCTCAATTCAAGAGGAATTTAATTTCAGTTTCTTGTTTAAATAAATTTGGATATTCGGTTACTTTTAATAAAGTTTTTATTATTAGTAAGAATGACAAAATTATTTGCCAAGGTACATTGGAAAACGGTCTATACTTTTTGCATAGAAATATCTCTCACTCGTTAGACACAGAAATAACGGAACCTAATCATAAAAGAGTAAAATTATCAACAGATGAAACCTACCTTTGGCACTTACGCTTAGGTCATATTAACCTTAATAGGATTAAAAGATTGGTATGTGACGGACCTTTGAGTGACTTAAAGGTTGATGATCTACCAACTTGTGAATCTTGTTTGGAAGGTAAAATGACCAAAAGGACGTTCTCTGCCAAAGGTGCAAGAGCCACTGAATGTTTAGGATTGATACACACTGATGTATGTGGACCTATGAGCATTCAAGCTAGAGGTGGATATGAGTACTTCATCACCTTCACAGATGATTACTCGAGATTTGGTTATGTGTATCTCATGCGACATAAGTCGGATGCTTTTGACATGTTCAAAGCATTCAAAGCTGAAGTGGAAAATCAGCTTGAGAAACACATAAAAATCTTGAGATCTGATCGTGGTGGAGAATATCTATCTGGTGAGTTTCAGCAATATCTTATTGATAATGGGATTGTTTCTCAGTTTTCTGCACCAGGTACACCTCAACAGAATGGGGTAGCAGAAAGGAGAAATAGAACTCTTTTGGATATGGTTAGGTCTATGTTGAGTTATTCAACACTTCCTATTTCTTTTTGGGGATATGCTTTACAAACTGCTATATACATTCTAAACGATGTACCATCTAGGTCTGTTCCTAAAACACCGCATGAGTTGTGGACTGGGCGCAAGCCTAGTTTACAACACTTAAGGATATTTGGTTGTCCTGCGCATGTGTTAAAGGAAAGACAGAAAAGATGGAGTCCCGTTCAGAAACATGTATATTTGTAGGGTATCCAAAAGAAACTAAAGGATATTATTTCTATAGTCCTTCAGATCTTAAAGTATTTGTTTCGACAAATGCTAAATTTCTGGAAAAGGACTATATGAATGATTTTGTGCCTAGAAGTAGAATTGTCCTGAATGAGATGTCAGGAGATACAATTCCACGAGAGGTTACACAACCTAACCCAATTGTAAGTTCCGATCCAACACAAAATCAACAACCTACCATTCCTCGTCGTAGTGGGAGGGTTAGAACACAACCCAAGATACATCGGTCTGAGAGAATCAGTGGAGAATCTCCCGGACGACGATGATCCCTACACGTATAAGGAAGCAATGGAGGATGTTGATAGTCGCCATTGGCAAAAGGCAATGCAATCTGAGATTGAATCTATGTTCGATAACAAAGTCTGGTCCCTTGTAGACTTGCCTAAAGGGATAAAACCCATTGGGTGCAAGTGGGTATACAAGATGAAAAGAGGTATGGATGGAAAGGTGGAAACCTTTAAAGCTAGATTGGTAGCTAAAGGGTATACACAGAAAGAAGGTATCGATTACGAGGAAACCTTCTCTCCTGTGGCCATGCTTAAATCCATTAGGATACTCTTATCCATTGCAGCATCTTTAAATCTAGAGATTTGGCAAATGGACGTCAAGACAGCTTTCCTTAATGGAAGTCTTGACGAAAGCATCTACATGATGCAACCAGAAGGATTCATTGAAAAGGGCCAAATGGAAAAGGTATGCAAGTTTCAGAAATCCATATATGGACTAAAGCAAGCATCCAGATCCTGGAACATAAGGTTCGATCAAGCTGTGAAAGGTTTTGGATTTATTCAGAATCCTGACGAACCTTGTGTATACAAAAGGATTAAGGGCGACAAGTTGGTTTTCCTGATTCTTTATGTTGATGATATACTACTCATTGGAAACGATGTAGGTGTATTGACATCAGTAAAAGAATGGTTAGCAAAACAATTTGATATGAAGGACTTAGGAGAAGCAAGTTTTATTCTAGGTATCCAAGTAATAAGGGATAGAAAGAATAGAACGATTGCATTATCCCAAGCTTCATACATAGACAAGATCTTGTCTAGGTTTTCCATGCAGGATTCCAAGAAAGGTATGTTACCTTTCAGACACGGAATCAAGCTTTCTAAGGAACAAGTTCCTAAGAATGAGCATGAAGAGCAATTCATGAGTAGAGTTCCATATGCCTCGGCAGTTGGAAGTCTCATGTATGCAATGCTCTGTACTAGACCAGATATTTGTTTTGCTGTTGGCATAGTTAGCAGGTTTCAATCGAAACCTGGTCCTGATCACTGGACGGCAGTCAAGCATATTTTCAAGTATCTTAAGAGAACGAGAGATAATATGCTTGTATACTCTGGAGGGGATTTGATTCCCGTTGGGTATACAGATTCTGATTTCCAATCAGATTCTGACTCTAGAAAATCCACATCAGGGGCTGTGTTTACTATTGGAGGAGGAGCAGTTATATGAGGAGTATCAAGCAATCTTGTATTGCTGATTCCACCATGGAAGCTGAGTATGTTGCTGCATGCGAGGCTGCCAAAGAGGCTGTTTGGCTCCGCCAATTCTTGATTGACTTGGAAGTGGTTCCTAGTGCGAATAAGCAGATCACTATCTACTGTGACAACAGTGGAGCAGTGGCTAATTCGAAAGAACCAAGAAGTCACAAGAGAGGTAAACACATTGAAAGAAAGTATCATCTTTTAAGGGAGATTGTTCAAAGAGGTGACGTGACGATTACCAAAATCGCATCAGCAGAAAATCTAGCGGATCCCTTCACAAAGGCTCTACCTCAGAAGAGTTTCGATGGGCATCTAGAGAACATGGGCTTGAGAGATATGACACATTTGCTATAGTGCAAGTGGGAGATTGTTAGGATTATGCTCAATAGCAAGAGTGTAATGTTGTAATTAACAATCTTTTTCATATTAATAAAGTGATTTCTGGTTTAACAAATCGTATAGCATTTATAGTTTAATATTATAATTGTCAAAGTAAATAATCATAAGGTCTAAAGACTATGAGAAAAGAAGAATTGTTCGTACATCTGGATATGTATGTGGTAGACACAATTCTTTAGTTAGTCTTGAATAATGTTCACAACTTAAGTTAAAGGTTGGGCACCTTTATCTTGTTAAAGTTGTAGAATTCTTTTGCTAGCATTTGAGTGGGATCAAATGAGATATGATGAGTCTAAATCATCGGAGTGTCTTCGAGCAAAAGGATCTAGTGCACTGGGTGCATTGAACAGGATCACAATGAAAAGCTTTATCTAGAACCGTCAATAGAAAATAGTCTTTTCATTATTAGGACAATCGGAGAGTCTATCGTAATCCTGAGATAAATGATGGACTTATGGTTGCAAGTGATATCATTTGAGTTATCAATGAGTACGATTATATCGCATAGTCTATCCTCGATAGTTTGGTGATATTCATTTGTTAATTGATAGAGGACTTCATTTATAGATATGGACATCATGGCTCCATTTAATTAAATGAGAGTATAATATCATCATATGGATGTTTTGAGGTAATTGGATATTAAATCTCAACGTTGAGTTTTCGATAGTGTCTATTGAAAACATGGCTTCTGGACAAGTCAAAATATCCAAGTTCAAAACGTGGTCATATGAGTAAATATGGTAACTTGGAGAGTTATAGGCGGTCTATGAACTCTTGGCGATTACTGATATTAATCACGAGGATACACTATCTCCAATATGATTGTCTAGGGTATGAATGAGGAGCATCTTCCTTTTCTATCTTTATTTAAGAGTTCAGTTTTAGCTCTTTAGTGGAATGAGTTAAAATTAATGGATCGGACCTAAGTGAATCATTTGTTGATTGTGATTAGGTTATGTCTATTGAAGCTTAAATTTAGATGGCCCGCCAAGATCCCCAATCCACACGGACTTGCATGGATCACTTGATATATTCTACCGGACCAATTTAAGGGTCCATCTAGAATTGCATTTAATATATTAAGAATATAATTTGCACATTATTTATGTAATGGGCTGCTCAATTATATTAATATATTAATGAATGACATGTGGGCTTGTTTCTTTTAGTAAGAATGGGTCTGGTTCACATGTGGGCTTTTTATTTAAAGTCCAATGGATTAAATGAAATAAAGAAAATAATATATAGCCCATTTGTTTAAGTGGGGCGGCAAGAAGGTTTTATAACCTAATATATTATTTTGTTTCATTGTTTTAATTAAATAAGAATTAATTAATTTATTAATTAATTGTTTAATTAAGAAACAAATCTTTTCTGAATAGGAAATATATTTCCTAGAGTAATACTATTGTAGTAGTTTACTAAAATTAAAAGACTTGTTTGATAAGAAAATAAATAATTAATTTTATTTATTTAATCAAATAAGAAGTCTTTTTATTTAGTCAAAATAAAAAAGGAATAAAATATCTATGAGTTGGATTAGGGTTTGAAGTCTTAAACTAGATGGAAATTAGGGTGCAACACAAGCCTATTTTGGCTAGTGATTTGCGGCAACCCTAGTTGTTTTTAGGTAAGGATTTCGGCAACCCTAATAGAAAGAAGGAAAGAAAAATTGGCCACCTATATATATGTACTTATAGAATTCGGCCAACCTAATGCTTGGGGCTTGAGATTCTATTTTCTTCTTCTTCTCAATTCATAGAGAGATTAATTTATTTCTTCTAAAACATAAAAGAGTGTTAGATTATTCCTTGATGGTATACTATTTGCTTAATCATCAATAAGCTTGTGTATACAACATCGATCTAGGTTCACGCGAGTTTCGATCATTAGATTGAGAACTCAAAAGTGACCGGAATAATCTTGGTATTTCTTTTGATTGTTTTTTAGACTAACAAAGAAAAGAAAAGTTTGTTTGTCCATTCACAGGTTTGCAATTCAAAGAAAAGGGAGACCACGCTCCTAGGTGATCCACGTTCGTGCTAGGATTGAAGATCTTGCGGATTACCATTGACGTAAGTCAATCGGATCACGCGACAAAAGGTATTCTACTTTTTGGTTATTGTATATGCATGTTTAATTAATTAAAGGGTTTAAGGTTCATAAAGGAAAAATTTTAAAAGTCACTAAATCTTATTTTTAGTCTCGCTTCCGCAGCGTGTACTACGGTATTTTTCCCTACAGAGCTCATGGCTAATCTCCTAGCTTTTGCCTCCTCCCATAAAAGCAAAAGTGCTAGTAAGAGAGAGGAAATGAGTCAAGAGGAAAATGACTCAAGTGAAGAAGAAAGTGATTCCTCTTCTAACTCCTTAAATGGATTTGTGGAAAAAAAGTGCTTGCTAAATATCATGCCGAGTTTAATGATTTAGCAATCAAGAGTACAAGAAAGATCAAGATGTTGAGAGAAGAAAATCTTGAGCTTGCATCTCATAATGACCACTTAGGTGAACAAGTGGAAAAATTCAAGAAGATGGAAGATAAGCTAAGAGAGGAGTTAGTCTTATCTAGGAGGAATGAAGAAAGTCTAAAGAGGGAGCTTGAAGAAGTTAGAGATTCTATGACTAGAATGGATTCTAGCACTAAGAAGCTTGACCATATGCTTGGTGTTGGAAAGAGTGCATGTGACAAGAGGGGTCTTGGGTATGAAGATGGCAAGAAGATCTTAACCTCTAACAAGACCGTGTTTGTCAAGGGTTTGAAGAACGAAGAAACTTCATATGTGCAAATTCCTAGGAAGAAGTTAGAAGTACGACAATGTTCAAATGCACAAGTGAAGATGGGGCCAAGAAGGCAAACTCAAGCTCAACCCCCTAGGGTCCCTCAAGCCAACATTCCTCCACAATTGGCTCACAAAGGAAAGAGACCTATCATGCAACCTCAAGCTAGGAAGCAATCTAGACTGGTTCAACAACGAAGAAGGATTGAACCCTTTCATCCACAAAGACAAGGACAAGGTATGATTCCTTATTTTACTCATATATGTCACTTTTGTGGATTTGACGGTCATATTAGACCACGTTGCTTTCGAAATATAAAAATGTGCAAAACTAGAAGCATGATAGAGAAGAAAAAGAAAAGAGCCATGATGCATGTTCCTAGGAATGATAATATTATTATGCATGATCCTAGGACATCTAGAGCCCATGTACCAAAGACCACTAAGAAAGCTAAGATTGTTTCTAGGTGGATTAGAAAGAATGAAAATGTTTGCCATGTTGCTCAAATAGCCTTGAAGGCAAATTCTTCTAATTTTTGGTATTTAGATAGTGGGTGCTCTAGGCACATGACGGGAAACAAGAGTTTCTTCGAGACTCTTGTTATGGAGGAAGGAGGATATGTCACTTTTGGTGATGGATCCAAAAAGAAGGTTGTAGGGAAAGGAACCATTTCCGTTCCCGGATTACCCTCCTTATCCGATGCTTTATTTGTTGATGGCTTGAAAGCCAATTTAATAAGCATTTCACATCTAAGTGATGAAGGATATTCCGTCTTGTTTTGTAAAGATGATTGCTCAATCCTAAAGCCCGATGGACAAACCTTATTGAAAGGTATGAGATCTAGCGACAATTGCTATTGTCTTAAAGCTAGAATAGTCTCAAACAATGTGTCCATGGATGAGCAAATAGAGTTGTGGCATGAAAGACTTGGCCACATGAACTTTAGGGATTTAAGAACCCTTGGAAAGTTCAAGTGTGTGCGTGGCCACCCTAAGCTTGGGAAGAAAGCCAATGGTATTTGTGGACCTTGCCAACAAGGAAAACAAACTAAAAGCATGCACAAAAAGGGCAAGTATCTCTCCACCAAGGAGCCCCTAGAGCTTCTCCACATGGATCTCATGGGTCCTATGCAAACCGAGAGTTTAGGTGGAAAGAGATACATTTTTGTTTGTGTTAATGATTTCTCTAGATTTACATGGACATATTTTCTTAGAGAAAAATCCGAAACTTTTGATAAGTTTAAAATGCTTTGTACTAAAATACAAAATGAAATGAATTCTAACATTAAAAGCATTAAGCGGATTAGAAGTGACCATGGGATGGAATTTGAGAATGCCTCTTTTGAAACCTATTGTGATAGCTTAGGCATCTCCCATGAGTTTTCGGCTCCTAGGACACCTCAACAAAATGGAGTTGTTGAGAGGAAGAATAGGGTCCTCCAAGAGATGGCCGAGTGATGTTGCTTAGTAACAATGTCCCTAGGAACCTATTAGAGTTTTCCTAAGGCCCGGATCTAGAAACACCTCTTATGAGTTATGGAAGGGTAGGAAGCCAAATGTTAGCTACTTCCACACATTTGGAAGCAAATGCTACATTTTAAATGACCGTTATCAACTTGGCAAGTTTGATGCTAAGAGTGATGAGGGTATCTTTATTGGCTATGCCTTGAATAGTAGAGCCTATAGAGTTTTCAACTTGAAGACTCGAACCGTCATGGAATCATCGAATGTTGTTATTGATGATACAAGGCTCAAGTCTCATGACCATGAGGAGGAGGAAGTTTTAGATGATGACTCTCCTTTGGAGAGGGTTGTGGTGACTCCCAATGTTGGGACGTCCAATGACATTAATGAAGTCACACAACCTATTACTAGAGTCCCTCTCTTGGACTCTAATGAACCCGCTCCATGGGTTAGAAGGCTCCATAACAAAGAGGATGTTATTAGAGATGTGAATGAGGGTGTTAGAACTAGGCGTCAAATAGCTAATCTAATTAGCTACACATGCTACACCTCTCAAATTGAACCCAAAAAGGTTGATGAAGCCTTAAATGATGAATTTTGGGTTCTAGCCATGCAAGAAGAGCTAAACCAATTCGAAAGGAATGAGGTTTGGACTCTAGTTCCTAGGCCTAAAAGCTCTCATGTGATAGGAACTAAGTGGATTTATAGGAATAAATCCAATGAGAATGGCAACATAGTGCTGAACAAGGCTAGACTTGTAGCACAAGGGTACTCTCAAATTGAGGGTATCGACTTTGAGGAGACTTTTGCTCCCGTTGCCCGTTTAGAGTCCATTAGGCTTCTCTTGTCCATTTCTTGTGTGCACAAGTTCAAATTGCACCAAATGGATGTCAAGAGTGCCTTTCTCATTGGCTTCTTGCAAGAGGAAGTGTTTGTTGAACAACCCAAGGGGTTTGTGGATGCACACCACCCCAACCATGTCTATCGCCTCAAAAAGGCACTATATGGGTTGAAACAAGCACCGAGGACTTGGTATGAGCGCCTCACTCAATTTCTTGTTGATAATAACTACACAAGGGGTAGTGTTGACAAGACACTATTCATCAAGAAAGACAATGATGAGCTTTTCATAGCTCAAATCTATGTTGATGATATAGTCTTTGGCTCCACCAACAACACCAAGGTCCAACAATTTGTTGATGTCATGTCTCATGAATTTGAGATGAGTCTTGTTGGTGAGCTTAGCTACTTCCTAGGTTTGCAAATTAGGCAAATGAATGATGGGATTTTCATAACCCAAGCCAAATATGCTAAGAACCTAGTGAAGAAGTTTGGTTTAGAAAATGCCAAACATTGTGATACACCCATAAGTACCACTTTGAGGCTTAGCAAGGATGCTAGTGGTAAAAGTGTGGAACAAACGTTTCTCTTAAATTAAAATCAATAAAAACTCTATATCCTTGCTTTTCTCATGACAATGGTGAAATTGGTTTGAATTCTTATTAGAAACCTTGTCATTTGCTTTGCCAAATACCATGATATTTTGGACTTGAATGCTACATGTCTTGTATGTAAAGCATGTTTGATTCACACATTTTCTTTCAAATAAATCTCCTCGTTTCTCTTCAATTAATTGAGGTGCATAAAGTGACTTATATTAATTATGCAAATCTTGCATGCTACTATCTCTCGTTGCTATGAGTGACCCGGTTGGGGACTACTCATTTGCCTATATCATGACAAAAAGGGGGAGTAGTTTATGGTAAGGGGAGTTGCAAAATATAGAAGCAATTGTGCATATTGGGGAGAATATTCATTGAGGGGGAGTAACCCGTTGAGGGGGAGCATTGCATACACTACATTTTATCATGTTGTGCCTAATCTTTTACAAATGCAAATGCTTGTTTTTTGTTCTCACTTGATTCATCTCACTTTTTACTTGTATTGGAAATGTTAGAAACTTTCTTTTCAGGGCTTGATTATTCTACAACAGATTGAAAACTTGAAGTTTTATTGTCTTATCTCTTTGTACTATAGAATAACATAGTTATCCCGTTGTTTCTATTTTAATGCGAGGAATCAATGTGAGTGGTGGTTTTGTCACGAAATAGCCAAAGGGAGAGATTGTAAGGTTCCCATTTGTTGATTGGCTCATTTCGTGGACAAACCACATGTTGGGGTTCTTTGTAAGGGTAGCCTAGGTATCGGGTTTGTTGTTCGAAGCCCTTTGAAGACCTCGTATTGATAAGCACCGAAGGTATATTTCTTTGTGCTTACTTGTCTTGAAGAGATAGTTGCACACACTCACAACTCATGCATATGTTTAATTCTTGTATGTTGTGTGTCTTATTTGTGTGCATTAATGTTCATTAACATCTATTCTTGTATGTTAGTTTGATTGCATCTTGCATATCCAATTGCCTTGTCATGCTTAGACTTAGGATTGCATTTTTGCATTGGGCGCTCCCAAAAGCGCTCTTCAGAAGCGCTGTACGAACAGCGCCCATTGAGCGCTGTTCAGACCTGATCGATTTAATTCGGTCGCTGTTGGGTCGCTCTACAAAGCGCCCTTCATACAGCGCCACTCCGTTTTCCCGTGAGAACAGAGTTGGGGTGCTATACAAGCGCTCTACGTACAGCGCCCAAGGCAAATATGAGGCCAACTTATCAAAACGACCACACCTTGTTTTGGCCCCGTATATATATGCCACTTTGACTTTAGGTCAAAAGAGAGTTCATATTCAGATTCCATACTTAGGATATTTTTAAAAGAGAAGAAAGATTCCAAAGAACTCATTTTTAGTTTACTCAAACACTTTTTCATGATCATCAATCATCATCTAGCATCATCCTTGATCATCTAGATGTCTCTTTGCATGGATTCTTCATCATACTTTGCTTGGTAAGCTTTTCACTAATATCTTACATATTTTGTGTTTTTCTTAACAAGCAATCTCAATTTATTACTTGTATGATTTTCATATATCTTTTGATACAAGATTGAGATTAGTGTGATGTATGTTTGAGAAGTTGTATTGTGATAGCTAATTAGGTTTTGTGCTTAATCTTGATTAGCTAAACTATTTGATTGAACATGTCATTTAGTTTTTAATATCTAGGATTGTGCTAATTGCATATTAATCATCTTAGATAAGCATATAGGGTTTCCCTTGCTCTATGTTGCATTTGGATATTCATATATTCACTTAGGGTTGTATTCTCTTCATGGAGAAAGTAAGTCTTGTGTGTAGCTTCTGGGATTAGGTTGCTTAGATCGTAAGCAAATTGGACTAGGTTCACTCATACCGGGATTAGGTAGGTGTGTGATTTCTTCCGGGATTAGGTTGTAATCGTTTTACACATTTAGTGGATTCGAGGTTCGAGTGTGGCTTACTTACTAGCCCGTGGTTTTTCCCGTGAGGGTTTCCACATACAAATCAAGTGTTATTTAATTTCCGCATTTTATACTTGATTTATTGCTTAATCTTTTTAGGGTAATTTCGTAATTTTGACTAACACGAAAAATTGGGTAAAAAGCTTAAAATCTATTCACCCCCCCTCTAGATAGTTTTATACACACCGTGCTATAATTTGTTTCAAAACTGACCCCGAGGTGACATGTTGGCCACCTGGTAAATGTAGCGGATCTCGTCGAGGCCTGCTTCCCTCTGTAAGTTATCCCTCTTGCATTGTTCTCTCCAGAGCCCCAAGAACCCCATCAAGTTTTTCCAGAACCAAGGAGAAATCTGGAGAGGGGCTAGCTCCAAAGTCACAAGTAGTCTGCGGAGTGAGGGGTGAAGTGGAAGCCGGACCCCACATTTGAAGGCGGCTACATGGATCAGCAGACGATCTGTAGAAGGGGCGTAAACGTCGTAACCCAGATGAGGAAGAGACAGTGAAAGATGGTCCGGTATCCTGAAAGTTCTCCTCAACCGAATAAGGGTGTTGGACGTACTCAGCAGACGATCTGTAAAAGGGGCGTAAACATCGTAACCCCGATGAGGAAGAGACAATGAAAGGTGGTCCGGTATCCTGAAAGTTCTCCTCAACCGAATAAGGGTGTCGGACGTACACACGGAATCTAGGATAATCCGACCGTCGTGGAAGGAAGACAACAGGCCTATTTTAACCCCAGCTAGGCCGGTAGTCAGGGTGATCCCCTCCTCCGCCTCGATTTCAGTGTCGTCATCGTCATCGTCTTCGTCAGCGATATGGGCTGGGTCTTTGGGCCTAGTGCCAGAACCCGACCCAGTTCCTTGATTCTTTTTAGAACGATAGCGTTTTAGCAGGGTACTGTCATCAGCGACGTCACCCTCATCCCGACCTCGCTTAAACTCTTTAGACGTCGAGGAATCTTCTCCTGACCCCATTCGCCCCATGTCTAGCATCTCGTCAATACTATCAGGAGGATTCGGAGAAGTAGGCCGAGGGGAAGCCAAGACCGTCGGACCATCTTCTGGGAGGACCGGCGAGGAAGTTGGGTTTTTAGATGGTGACGCCATTCGAATAAAAAGCGAAGACCAGGAAGATTTTTAGAAAGAAAAGGTTGGAGAAAGAAGAAGAAACAGAAGCTCTGAAAGGTTCAAATAAGCGTGAGCGTGTGAGAAACAAAGATGGTACATTTATAGGAAAAGGCGGACAGTTATCGAGGTAGAGGAAGAGACGGAGTCGGAGATGAATCATGACAGTTTCGAGGGAATCGCGCCAGAAATGGCCCGTTTAAAATCTGAAGACAGACGTTATCTAACACGTGGGTTGAGCATTAAATGCTATCAAATCCAAGAAAGATCCTCTCAGTGATTATGGAAGCCAGCCGGACGGGACTAGACAAGCAGAAAAGACGGAAAATCCTTCAAATGGACTAGAGGATCCTGACTCCAACCCCAGCAAGATACCAGTATTCAAGTCAGGGGGGACTTCTGTTAACCGCCTAAAATGGCGGGGACCAAAAAAGAATTTTCCATTAGCTTTAAGAAGAAAGCCGGGATGCAAAGTAACGGCGGGAAAGATATCCGGGTACCCCGTCTGCTAGCTGACGGACTAGAGTAGGAGCTTCTACCCACCCCAGTCGGGTCCAAAATCTATGGAACCAAGAAAGCACTAGGAAGCCGTAAAAAGAAGGGCTCTAGAGACACAACCGTCACAAGATCGTGGCACCCAGCTACCCCAAGCACCCCGATGCCCGAGTATCCTGATACCCTGTTACTTGAGACCCCGATATCTGCAAACATCGTTTTAAGAGGAGCAAGAGGGACGTGGGGTACCTGGAGCACCCCGACCAGCAAAACTCATGACATACACATAACAAGATAAATACAAGTGTCCTAGTACACCGACCTCGAAGAGCAGACCGCATACAAAGGCAGACATTTAAACGTCACCGTTCAAGATAGAAACTCAAAGTCACAACGCGGCATTCATTCCCGCCATGGAGAATCATATTTTAAATAGGAGTCAACTTATTTGGAACCGAGAAAGAAGGAACCACCTGATCTTTCAGGATCAGTGTCCCGACAAATTCGTTAAACTTCAAAGGAAAACCCCGTGCACCACGAAAACCCTAGACCGAAGTTCTAGGAAAGCTCAGCAAGAGAACGAGCCTATATATTGATCATGTGATAACAGGAAGAGGGATCGAAACCCTACTTCACTTTTTTCTACTTATCGACAGGCACGAAAAGCTCCATCTCCATTGCTCTCCTATATGCTTTATTCTTTCCATGTTGTAATAATGATATTTCAAAATAACAGGTTGTAAGGTTCATACCCAAATCGAGAATCAGCGGAGTATCAGGCCACTAAGTATCTCGTTACCCCCAATCTACCCCGATCTGGGTCAGTTACAAGTAGGTAATTATCACACCCAGCAGAGTCCAAAGAACTAGCGGGATATCGGGATATGCTGCATCCCGCTAGCCCAGGTCTAATCAGATCCGGGTCCCTCACAAACCGTTAATTTGAAATTGCACCCCGGTGACAATTTTGGGTTAACAATTCGTATACTTGCGAAGGGTAAAAACACTCGCACGTCCTATCATTTACCACAGTTTGTAGAACTGTCCCGTGCGTGTCAATGAAGACGATGATGATGTTGCTGATCAGGGAAGTGTCCTGAATAGGGACGCATTGATTGTTTTAACTAGGCCCATTTCTTCTTTTTGTAAGGTTTACGATTTTTATTGGCTTGATTCCATTGCAAAACGCTCTATGTTTGTATTAGTTGTTGCTTATGATGTATTTGGAAGAAAATAAGCTTAAAAAGTGAAGAGCAACGTCTAGTGCAAATGTCGTCTTCAAGAGGTGAAAGCGTCAAAGGTATATCTTGACTTCTATCTGTAAGAGAAAAAATCGTAGTACACGCAGCGGAAGCGAGACTAAAATGAGATTTAGTATATTTTAAAATTTTTCCTTTGATGAACCTTAACCCTTTAAATTAATTAAACATACATATAAAGTAACAAAAAGTAGAATACCTTTTGTCGCGTGATCCGATTGACTTACGTCGATGGTAATCCGCAAGATCTTCAATCCTAGTACGAACGTGAATCACCTAGGAGCGTGGTCTCCCTTTTCTTTGAATTGCGTACCTGATAATGGATAAACAAACTTTCTTTTTCCTTTTGTTAGTCACAAAAAAACCAAAAGACTACAAAGATTATTCCGGTCACTTTTGAGTTCTCAATCTAATGATCGAAACTCGCGTGAACCTAATTCGATGTTGTACACACAAGCTTATTGATGAACAAGCAATTAGTGTACTATCAAAAGAATAATCTCTTCTCTCTTTTTTGTCTTGGCAGAATAATCAAACACTTTTCTATGAGTATGAGAAGAAGAAGAAATTGATCCAGTAAACCCTCGGGTGTGGCCGAACCCTATAGCTTGTATTATATAGGGTGGCCGAATTTTACTTCTCATTTCCTTTAGGGTTGCCGAAATCTACATGTGATTCTATTAGGGTTGGCCGAAAATCCTCTACAAAAAAGGATTTGTGCTTTACCCTAATTCACATCAACTTTAGACTCCTTACCCTAATCCAACTCATAAGTGTTTTTATTCTTTTTATTGACTTAATAAAAGACTTTCCTATTTGATTAAATAAATAAAACTTATTATTTATTTTCTTACCAAATAAGTCTCTTACTTTTAGTATACTACTACCAATAGTATAACTCTAGGAAATATATTTCCTGATCAGAAAAAGATTTTGTTTCTTAATTAAATAATTAATTAATAAATTAATTCATTCACATTTAATCAAACAATAAAATAAAATAATATTTTTGACTAATTACATAGCCTTGCCGCCCCACATTATATATATGGGCCAAATATTATTTCCTTATTTTATTTAATCCATTGGACTTTAAATAAAAAGCCCACATGTGAACCAGACCCATTCTTACTAAAAGAAACAAGCCCACATGCCTTTCATTAATATATTAATATAATTGATCAGCCCATTAAACAAATAATGTGCAAATTATATTCTTAATATATTAAATGCAATTCTAGATGGACCCATAAATTGGTCCGGTAGAATATATCAAGTGATCCATGCAAGTCTGTGTGGATTGGGGATCTTGGCGGGCTATCTAAATTTAAGCTTCAATAGACATAACCTAATCACAATCAACAAATGATTCACTTAGGTCCGATCCATTAATTTTAACTCATTCCACTAAAGAGCTAAAATTGAACTCTCAAATAAAGATAGAATAAGAAGACGTTCCTCATTCATACCCTAGACAATCATGTTGGAGATAGTGTATCCTCGTGATTAATATCAGTAAACGCCAAGAGTTTATAGACCGCCTATAACTCTCCAAGTTACCATATTTACTCATATGACCACGTTTTGAACTTGGATATTTTGACTTGTCTAGAAGCCATGTTTTCAATAGTCACTATCGAAAACTCAACATTAAGATTTAATATCCAATTACCTCAAAACATCCATATGATGATATTATACTCTTATTTAATAAATGGAGCCACGATGTCCATATCTATAAATGAAGTCCTCTATCGATTAACAAATGAATATCACCAAACTATCGAGGACAGACTATGCTATATAATCGTACTCATTGATAACTCAAATGATATCACTTGCAACCATAAGTCCATCATTTATCTCAGGATTAAGATAGACTCTCCGATTGTCCTGATAATGAAAAGACTATTATCTATTGACGGTTCTAGATAAAGCTCTTCATTGTGATCCAGTTCAATGTACCCAGTACACTAGATTCTTTTACTCGAAGACACTCCGATGATTTTAGACTAATCATATCTCATTTGATCCCACTCAAATGCTAGCAAAAGAATTCTACAACTTTAACAAGATAAAGGTGCCCAACCTTTAACTTAAGTTGTGAACATTATTCAAGACTAACTAAAGAATTGTGTCAACCTCATACATATCCAGATGTACGAACAATTCTTCTTTTCTCATAGTCTTTAGACCTTATGATTATTTACTTTGACAATTATAATATTAAACTATAAATGCTATAAGATTTGTTAAACCAGAAATCACTTTATTAATATGAAAAAGATTGTTAATTAAAATATTACACTCTTGCTATTGAGCATGATCCTAACAATCTCCCACTTGCGCTATAGCAAATGTGTCATATCTCTCATGCCCATGTTCTCTGTATGCCCATCGAAACTCTTCTAAGGTAGAGCCTTTGTGAAGGGATCTGCTAGATTTTCTGCTGAAGCGATTTTGGTAATCGTCACGTCACCCCTTTGAACAATCTCCCTTAAAAGATGATACTTTCTTTCAATGTGTTTTCCTCTCTTGTGACTTCTTGGTTCTTTCGAATTAGCCACTGCTCCATTGTTGTCACAGTAGATAGTGATCTGCTTATTTGCACTAGGAACCACTTCCAAGTCTATCAAGAATTGGCGGAGCCAAACAGCCTCGCATGCAGCAACATACTCAGCTTCCATGGTGGAATCAGCTATACAAGATTGCTTGATACTCCTCCATATGACTGCTCCTCCTCCAATAGTAAACACAGCCCCCGATATGGATTTTCTGGAGTCAGAATCTGATTGGAAATCAGAATCTGTATACCCAACGGGAATTAAATCCCCTCCAGAGTATACAAGCATATTATCTCTCGTTCTCTTGAGATACTTGAAAATATGCTTGACTGCCGTCCAGTGATCAGGACCGGGTTTCGATTGAAACCTGCTAACTATGCCAACAGTAAAACAAATATCTGGTCTAGTGCAGAGCATTGCATACATGAGACTTCCAACTGCCGAGGCATATGGAACTCTACTCATGAATTGCTCTTCATGCTCATTCTTAGGAACTTGTTCCTTAGAAAGTTTGATTCCATGTCTGAAAGGTAACATACCTTTCTTGGAATCCTGCATGGAAAACCTAGACAAGATTTTGTCTATGTATGAAGCTTGGGATAATGCAATCGTTTTATTCTTTCTATCCCTTATTACTTGGATACCTAGAATAAAACTTGCTTCTCCAAAGTCCTTTATATCAAATTGTTTTGCTAACCATTCTTTTACCGATGTCAATACACCTACATCGTTTCCAATGAGTAGTATGTCATCAACATAAAGAATCAGGAAAACCAACTTGTCACCCTTAATCCTTTTGTATACACAAGGTTCGTCAGGATTCTGAATAAATCCAAAACCTTTGACAGCTTGATCGAACCTTATGTTCCAGGATCTGGATGCTTGCTTTAATCCATATATGGATTTCTGCAACTTGCATACCTTTTCCATTTGGCCCTTTTCAATGAATCCTTCTGGTTGCATCATGTAGATGCTTTCGTCAAGACTTCCATTAAGGAAAGCTGTCTTAAAGTCCATTTGCCAAATCTCTAGATCTAAAGATGCTGCAATGGATAAGAGTATCCTAATGGATTTAAGCATGGCCACAGGAGAGAAGGTTTCCTCGTAATCGATACCTTCTTTCTGTGTATACCCTTTAGCTACCGATCTAGCTTTAAAGGTTTCCACCTTTCCATCCATACCTCTTTTCCTCTTGTATACCCACTTGCACCCAATGGATTTTATCCCTTTAGGCAAGTCTACAAGGGACCAGACTTTGTTATTGAACATGGATTCAATCTCAGATTGTATTGCCTTTTGCCAATGGCGACTATCAACATCCTCAATTGCTTCCTTATACGTGTAGGGATCATCGTCGTCCGGGAGATTCTCCACTGATTCTCCCAGACCGATGTATCTTTCGGGTTGTGTTCTAACCCTTCCACTATGACGAGGAATGGTAGGTTGTTGATTTTGTGTTGGATCGGAACTTACAATTGGGTTAGGTTGTGTAACCTCTCGTGGAATTGTATCTCCTAACATCTCATTCAGGACAATTCTACTTCTAGGCACAAAATCATTCATATAGTCCTTTTCCAGAAATTTAGCATTTGTTGAAACAAATACTTTAAGATCTGAAGGACTATAGAAATAACATCCTTTAGTTTCTTTTGGATAACCCTACAAATATACATGTTTCCGAACGGGACTCCATCTTTTCTGTCTTTCCTTTTAACACATGTGCAGGACAACCAAATATCCTTAAGTGCTGTGAACTAGGCTAGCGCCCAGTCCATAACTCATGCGGTGTTTGAGGAACAGACTTAGATGGTACATCGTTTAGAATGTATATAGCAATTTGTAAAGCATATCCCCAAAAAAGAAATAGGAAGTGTTGAATAACTCAACATAGACCTAACCATATCCAAAAGAGTTCTATTTCTCCTTTCTGCCACCCCATTCTGTTGAGGTGTTCCTGGTGCAGAAAACTGAGAAACTATCCCATTATCAATAAGATACTGCTGAAACTCACCAGATAGATATTCTCCACCACGATCAGATCTCAAGATTTTTATGTGTTTCTCAAGCTAATTTTCTACTTCAGCTTTGAATGCTTTGAACATGTCAAAAGCATCCAACTTATGTCACATGAGATACACATAGCCAAATCTCGAGTAATCATCTGTGAAGGTGATGAAGTACTCATATCCACCTCTAGTTTGAATGCTCATAGGACCACATGCATCAGTGTGTCTCAATCCTAAACATTCAGTAGCTCTTGCGCCTTTGGCCGAAAACGACCTTTTGGTCATCTTACCTTCCAAACAAGATTCACAAGTTGGTAGATCATCAACCTTTAAGTCACTTAAAGGTCCGTCACATGCCAATCTTTTAATCCTATTAAGGTTAATATGACCTAGGCGTAAATGCCATAGGTAGGTTTCATCTATTGATAATTTTACTCTTTTATGATCAGGTTTCGTTAATTCTGTGTCTAACGAGTGAGAGATATTTCTATGCAAAAAGTATAGACCATTTTCCAATGTACCTTGGCAAATAATTTTGTCATTCTTACTAATAATAAAAACTTTATTAAAAGTAACCAAATATCCAAATTTATTTAAACAAGAAACTGAAATTAAATTCCTCTTGAATTGAGGTACATAATAAATGTTTATCAAATCTAAATGCCTTCTAGAATCCAAATAAACTCTAATATCTCCCACTGCACTTGCAGACACTAACGTTCCGTTGCCCAAGCGCAAATTGATTTCATTCTTACTCAGCCTTCTCCTTTCTTGGAACCCCTACAAGGAATAACAAACATGATTAGTGGCTCCAGAGTCTATGATCCAAGAGTCTGTAGAATCTGCCAGAAAACATGTTTCAAGATAATTGACATTACCTTCTTCCTTCTTATTCTGAGACTTTGGGCAATTTCTTTTCCAATGTCCCTTTTCACCACAAAGGAAGCATTTCACTTTGATCTTGGTTACTTTCTTGGTCTCCTTCTTGGTAGGCCCAAGTTGCTTTTTCTTCTGTTGTTTCTTGACCTTCTGACGAGTCTTAACAGTAGCAACTTTACCAACTGATCGCGCTCCAAATGTTCACATTTAGCGCTCCCTATTCCTAGTTTTTGTGTTCGTTTCCGAGCACTTTTGTGTATATAATATGTGTTTTAGCTATGTGTAGGTAAATATCCCTCAGAGTGGGTGTTAAAACCTAAATGGAAGAAAACAGGGGAATTCAGGGGCAAATATGTCATTGTGGAGAATCAGGGGTCAAAGTGAAATATTCGGGAAAATACTGAATATTCTGTGTATATGGAGAAGATCAGGGGTGCATATTGTAATTATCCGTGCAAGGCACAGCACCAGCGCCACGTCAGCAGAGAAACGGCGTCGTTTTGGAATGGGCGCGCGTCAGCGTGACGTCTGGATAACGTCACGTCGTCTTCAAGCTGCAGCCGGGCGACCCGACCTGTGTTCAACCCACATTCGACCCAGTCGTGACCCGACTTCAACCCGACCTATTCCGGCCATTTACCAACGGTTTTTCCGGCCGTTCTCCACCCAAATTAGTAGCCGGTCTTCTACCGGTCACGGTGGACCCACTTTGAGCCTTCCATGCAAAGGTTCCACTCTCCACCAAATCCTCCAAACTCCATGGCCATGCAAGCTTGCAAGCTTGGTTCAGCGACTTCTTTCCCGCGTTCCAGAATGTCCAAACCCACCGGGAGACGGTGACTTCATGAAGCGGGAAGAAGCCAGCCATCCAGAAGGTTCAAGCTCGCGAAAAACGTCCATTTTCCATGCGGCGACTTCCGGCGGCGGGAACAAGCCCGCGAGGCAGAGTGAATGAGCTCGCCCAACTGGCCGACTCAAGAGGATTTTCAGATATTTTGGGATATTTTGATCCCCATTTGTTCCCTATACACTTCACACTATATATACATCACTTGCCTCTCTTTCTAAAGTGCACCATCCAACTTTGCTCCAAGAAACCACTTTTCTTGGATTGATCATCACAAAAGAGAGAGAGCAACTCCAAGCTTTCCATGGGGGATTTTCCTCCATGGAAAGCCTTCCATGGAGAGTAGAGATGCAGAGATAGGAGAGGCTTGGGTGTCAAAACCGAGCCAAGGGAGTTTCATAGCAAGGGAGACCTATTGGAGGCTTGTCTTCAAGGGTTATTTCTTCATTTACTCATCTCTTGTATTTCTATTGATGTATAACCCATTTGGGAGTATTGTAAACCAACACTTATGCTAATATATGTATGTATTGTTCATTTGCTTTGATTTAGTATTGATTCATTCCTTATATGTCTATTGATTAAGCTATTTTTGTGATATTCATATGTATGGATGATTATGTGTTGATATGTATGATGAATGAGATTAGGAGTATATTAACTAAATGATTAGGAGTAGTTGTAATCAAATATCTCATTTGTTTATGTATGTTGATGTATGATTTACTATTTATGTGTTTAGAGTGATTAGAGTGATTAAGAGTTGAGTTTGTGCTCGGATTTCCATTCTGGGTATAAATTCGGCTATTAGCTATATGGAATGGAAATAGCTTATGTGTGCATAATTATGCCACTTTAGCTTTGGTTCATAGTTCTTGTGCTTAATGGGTCTAAACCCTAGACACAATCACTCTTCCGATTGGAAAGTGATGACATGATTTCGGGAATTCCCTAATCAAGATTCCGGGGTAATTTCCTTAATCAAGAGAACGAACCCTTTACTGAATTAATTGGAATTAACATGCTAAACAATCGACATAGATTTGCATAGTGTGTTTGGTGAACCGATTTCCCATATGTGTTATATATCTTGCCTATCTCCAAGCCACCTTTGTTTTCGTAGTTAGGGTGTCTTGCCTCTAGGAGTAGATTAACTTAATTAGGAGTAGATTAATTAGATAGCCAAGACACCCGGCTACATTTCTATCTTAGTTAGTTAGTTTACATTTCCGCACACACCGCACCGCTTTCCTTTTACATGCTTTAATAAACACTAGAACTAGATACAGTTAACAAATCCATTCCCCGTGGAACGAACCGTACTTGCCGCTATGCGATCGTAACGATCCGTGCGCTTGCGGAAAAACATACGCGCCCCATTTATTTTACGATAGTTTAGAGAACTATCATGTGTCCCGCGTGCGCCGACCAAGTTGTTGGCGCCGCCGAGGATACTTAATTATAGACCGTTTCAGGGCGCGTCAAGTTTTTGGCGCCGCTGCCGGGGAATGGTTTTCGTTAAATGTATTTAGTTTTAGCAAATAATGTAGTTGTTATGTTTTTGTTTTATTTGTTTTTATTTTCGTATCAAGCAAATGCGTTTGATTTTGTTTGAGTATTGGTGTTGTGCAGGATTCTTAGTTCCGGAATCAAGAAGAGGGCAAAAATGAGAAAAATGACCTTCCGCGACCTCAGTCCGCGGGTCAAGTCCGCGGGAATGAGCCCGCCCAACAAAGCCGCCGGGGTCTTTTGAACCTTTGGCGAGACACAGCGGCGGGACATAACCCGCCTTCCAGACGGAAGGAACCCGCCGGACCTCACGGCGACTACACAACAGCGGGACATAACCCTCCGTCCAGAAGGCCAGAACCCGCGGAAGGAAGTTAGCGACTTCATGCAGCGGGACATAACCCGCCATCCAGATGAAAGGAACTCGCCGAGTTCACGGCTACTTCATACAGCGGGAATATGCCCGCCGTCCAGACGAGACGAAGCCGCCGCACCATCTGGAGGAATCACCTCGCGCCGATTCCCAACAATCGATGACCGCACAATCCATAGACCGCGACGCACGCTACAAGAGGTATCCTCTTCACTTTGCTTTCCCAAACATAAGTCTCTTCAATCAATTCCTCCGTGTTGAGATTAGTGAGGATTGAATTAAGACTTAGTTTTGTGCTTCAATTCTAGTGGAATGCATGTGTTGAGTGTAATGTACTTGTGTGCCGTTGTAGTATGGTGGTAAGATTCCCACCAATGAGCTTAATAGATAAATGCATTGCCCGTCTATTTTTGTAATTTTTATTTTTGTTTTTGTTTAGATCTAAGAGTGCGAATTGTTTGTGCTTAGATCTTAGGATTTATTTTGTTTTGTTGTTTTTAGTCTTTGTGATTTTTGTTGTTCTCATGTCCGAGTCTTGCTAAGCGTTGTCCAATTTATGTACGGAAATAGTTCCGTTGTGCTACATTGAGGATAATGTTAAGTTTAGGTTTGGGGGTATGGACAACTTTTCGTGATGTTGTTTTTGTAGGTTTTATCGTTGAAAATTTTCAAATCTCTACAAATTGGTCAAAATTGAAAATTTTGGGAATTGATGTCCATTTTGTTGAGATAATATCTTTGTGTGCCGGTAGAGACATGTCATGTATGCTTTTAGGTCTATATCTTGACTATCATTCATGCCATGTATGATTATTGCATCACTTAAAATTGTGTGTACAGTGCCAATCTTTAGATGTTGAAATGGATAGAACTCTTTGCTTGTTTAGCTTTGGAGAATAGTGGAGACTACCCTTGTGAGGATTTTGTGCTTTAACGTTCATTTTAGAGGGTATATTCGTTTCTACTCTTAAACACTTATCTTGTTCTTCATTGTATAGATTGATCTCTATAGGGTTTTGCATTGGATATTAAAGAACAATCATTTTATGATATCACATGTTGTGCTTTACTTTTGTGTGGGTTGATCCTTGAGAAGTGATGCTAGGCAATGTGTGCTTAAACTACCAAAAGGCCTAAACACTAATCCCTACCTATGTGTGTGCTCCAATAGCCCATTTGAAACCAAACACATAGCCTTTTCTTTCATCACCCGAACTTACAACCAAGCGTCTATAATGAAACCATACCTAATTAGCTTGGACCATACGGTGATTAGATGTTAGAGATTATTGGAGTGTGTTGTAATTACTACAAATTTTGGAGAGAAACCAATGAGTTTCTTGAATTTAAATTGTAAAGTGTAATTGCATGTACTAAGGCTTGAATGATAAGCATCAAAATTTATATGTGTATAGTCATTCAAAAGAAAGAAAAAAAAGAAAGAAAAAGAAAATTGTATATATACTCAAAGGGAGTATGAAAAAGAAAACAAAAGGGGAGCCTAGATGCATACTTGTAATAGATTGACTTGAGGATGTAGTGATTGCATTGTATATGGTCAATATTCCTATGAAACAATCTATGGTTGGGATTATGATATTGCATTGTAGATGGTTAGCAATCCCATGACATGGTCTTAGGTATTTTGTTTTCCTTTTTCCTTTTCCCTTTCTTTCTTAACCTACACCCATGGCCCCATTACAACCGGAAAAGACCTAGCGGATCTCTTGGTAAAGCTTGCTTAATTGTGAAGTTGCATGTGCTCTATCTATGTTCTTAATGTTTAATTCGTTCATAAGATCCTCTGCACTTATATGAGCGTTCTTTCTAATGTATGAATATGCGAATATATTTTGATTCCATGTACCCAAACTCCAATTCGCATATATTGATGAGTGTTATCGCCTAGGTTCTTAGAGAAAATATGAGAGTAATCCGGTGAGGATTAGAAGTCAAGGTGAATTCTAGCCCGAGCATTCTAGCATTGTTGTTTTGTAAACCGAAAACATCTTTTGTATTGGCATACATGCATTGTGTGATGTATTGATTTAAACGGCATATTTTTAGTCTTTATATAGAGATTTTAGCATGCATGTAGTTTTTGCTTGGTATGTTTACGGTGGCATCTCAACCTTTTGCTTTGTAGAGTTGCGTTTGTGGGTATCGTATCTGGTAAACCCTCAGGAGATTTCACTCCTCCTACTAGGGGCACCTAGGGGTTTAAAAGGCTTGTGGCACATGCTAAGTGCCATCGTTTCTCCCACGACAGTGGACTAATTAGTTTCTATATTTATTGCTTTAGTGTTTAGTTTGTTAATTTATTTTGATTTTCGTTTTTGACTTTGCTCGAGGACGAGCAAAAGTTAGGTTTGGGGGTCTGATCGCGCTCCAAATGTTCACATTTAGCGCTCCCTATTCCTAGCTTTTGTGTTCATTTCCGAGCACTTTTGTGTATATAATATGTGTTTTAGCTATGTGTAGGTAAATATCCCTCAGAGTGGGTGTTAAAACCTAAATGGAAGAAAATAGGGGAATTCAGGGGCAAATATGTCATTGTGGAGAATCAGGGGTCAAAGTGAAATATTCGGGAAAATACTGAATATTCTGTGTATATGGAGAAGATCAGGGGTGCATATTGTAATTATCCGTGCAAGGCACAGCACCAGCGCCACGTCAGCAGAGAAACGGCGTCGTTTTGGCATGGGCGCGCGTCAGCGTGACGTCTGGATGACGTCACGTCGTCTTCAAGCTGCAGCCGGGCGACCCGACCTGTGTTCAACCCGCGTTCGACCCGGTCGTGACCCGACTTCAACCCGACCTATTCCGGCCATTTATCGACGGTTTTTCCGGCCGTTCTCCACCCAGATCAGTAGCCGGTCTTCTCCCGGTCACGGTGGACCCACTTTGAGCCTTCCATGCAAAGGTTCCACTCTCCACCAAATCCTCCAAACTTCATGGCCATGCAAGCTCGCAAGCTCGCAAGCTTGGTTCAGCGGCTTCTTTCCCGCGTTCCAGAACGTCCAAACCCACCGGGAGATGGCAACTTCATGCAGCGGGAAGAAGCCAGCCGTCTAGAAGGTTCAAGCTCGCGGAAAACGTCCATTTTCCATGCGGCGACTTCCGGCAGCGGGAACAAGCCCGCGAGGCAGAGTGAATGAGCTCGCCCAACTAGCCGACTCAAGAGGATTTTCAGATATTTTGGGATATTTTGATCCCCATTTGTTCCCTATACACTTCACACTATATATACATCACTTGCCTCTCTTTCTAAAGTGCACCATCCAATTTTGCTCCAAGAAACCACTTTTCTTGGATTGATCATCACAAAAGAGAGAGAGCAACTCCAAGCTTTCCATGGGGGATTTTCCTCCATGGAAAGCCTTCCATGGAGAGTAGAGATGCAGAGATATGAGAGGCTTGGGTGTCAAAACCGAGCCAAGGGAGTTTCATAGCAAGGGAGACCTATTGGAGGCTTGTCTTCAAGGGTTATTTCTTCATTTACTCATCTCTTGTATTTCTATTGATGTATAACCCATTTGGGAGTATTGTAAACCAACACTTATGCTAATATATGTATGTATTGTTCATTTGCTTTGATTTAGTATTGATTCATTCCTTAGATGTCTATTGATTAAGCTATTTTTGTGATATTCATATGTATGGATGATTATGTGTTGATATGTATGATGAATGAGATTAGGAGTAGATTAACTAAATGATTAGGAGTAGTTGTAATCAAAAATCTCATTTGTTTATGTATGTTGATGTATGATTTACTATGTATGTGTTTAGAGTGATTAGAGTGATTAAGAGTTGAGTTTGTGCTCGGATTTCCATTCCGGGTATAAATTTGGCTATTAGCTATATGGAATGGAAATAGCTTATATGTGCATAATTATGCCACTTTAGCTTTGGTTCATAGTTCTTGTGCTTAATGGGTCTAAACCCTAGACACAATCACTCTTCCGATTGGAAAGTGATGACATGATTTCGGGAATTCCCTAATCAAGATTCCGGGGTAATTTCCTTAATCAAGAGAATGAACCCTTTACTGAATTAATTGGAATTAACATGCTAAACAATCGACATAGATTTGCATAGTGTGTTTGGTGAACCAATTTCCCATATGTGTTATATATCTTGCTTATCTCCAAGCCACCTTTGTTTTCGTAGTTAGGGTGTCTTGCCTCTAGGAGTAGATTAACTTAATTAGGAGTAGATTAATTAGATAGCCAAGACACCTGGCTACATTTCTATCTTAGTTAGTTAGTTTACATTTCCGCACACACCGCACCGCTTTCCTTTTACATGCTTTAATAAATACTAGAACTAGATACAGTTAACGAATCCATTCCCCGTGGAACGAACCGTACTTGCCGCTATGCGATTGTAACGATCCGTGCGCTTGCGGAAAAACATACGCGCCCCATTTATTTTACGATAGTTTAGAGAACTATCATGTGTCCCGCGTGCGCCGACCAAGTTGTTGGCGCCGCCGAGGATACTTAATTATAGACCGTTTCGGGGCGCGTCACCAACCATATGAATCTCTTGACCTTTGCTTTTCACAAGGATCTTTTCAGCGCTTTGAACATCTTGCATCAGGCCTTGTAGGGTGTATTCCTTTTTGTTCAAAGTGTAGTCCAATTTGAACTGATCAAAGGAATCTGACAATGAATTGACAACCATATCAATTTTTGTCTCACCATCTATCTCAGCGCCATGCAGTTTAGCAATGTTGAGATGTGCTATGACTTTCATCATGTGATCCTTCATAGCCTGTCCAGGTTTCATCCTAAGATTCATAAAAGCAATCACTACCTCTCTCTTAGTCATCCTGGACTTCATAGCAAACATCTCCTCTAGAGACATCATTATATCAGCAGCAGACTCCATTCCTTCATGCTGCTGTTGCAACACGTCGGAGATAGTAGCCATAATGTAACATTTGGCCATATCATCTGAAGTCTTCCACTGCTCATACTCATCTCTTTGCATTATGCTAGATTCATTATTAGGAGCAGGTGGTTTAGGAGTAGTTAGAACAAACTTATGTTTTTCACTTTGCAGCAACAACCCAATTTTCCTTTTCCATGTGACATAATTATCTCCAGTTAAAGTGTTATCTTTCAGGATGTTCATAAGTGATGGGGTCATGATTTCTGAATAAAACAAAAATTTATATGAGTAAATAATCATTATTAAGCACTTTTGAATATTTATCTTGATTTAAATAAATAACTCAATCATAAAAATTCAACGGTGATCTGACACCCATAAATGTTACGCCTCCTTTGGAAGTTCGCACCATTTACTAACTAGACTAGGTCCCACCTAATTGTTAACATAACAACCAGCGTTTTCAATTTTAGCCTTGCAATTTTACTGACAAGAACTCTTGGGAGGATATCAATAAAATTACATTGAGTGTGTTACCAAGATATTGACCCTCAATTTTCTCTCACGAAAATCCCTCCTTGGGGAGTAGATCTCATTTGAGTCAATTGTCTAGTCTATCCTTGTAAGGAAGTATATTGCTAAATTCCATTCATGGACGCCCTTTGGGGGGATTACCAATAAATAATAAAGCTCAACTAATCTTGGAGGCCATAGGTGTTACAAAACACCTTCTCCCACTCAATTATTTAAGGCGTGTGATTAAATCCCATAGAATGATTTACCAAGTTATCTAGATGCCAATTTAGATACCAATTTAGATACCTAAATCATTCAATGCATGTTCATACCAAAAGAGATATATGAGTGGCACTCCTATTCTATATGACATGTTATCATACAATAACAAATATTGTAATATTTATGCAAAAAATAAATAGCCACAATTTTGGTCCATCCTAGAAAAGCAAGTAAATTACAATTGTTTAGGAATACAAGATCTTCAAGTGGCCATCAACCATACGCTCATCCCTCGGCTGCCCCCCATAGGCGTGCACATCCCACAACCCCACAAAGGGGCTGCCGTGCGCAGCCCATGAGAGTATATAGGGCTGCCTATATAGGGCTGCCGTGCGCAGCCCACCATGATATGGGCTTGCCATGCGCAGCCCAATCCACTCCTAGGGTGCGCACGGTGCTCGTTCTTGGTTCCGGTTGCTTCCTTTTCTTCATGTCTTCGAATCTTCAATACCCGAATACATCACAGCAGTATTGAAACAAATATAATACTGCAGTAATTTTTTTTTTTTTTAATCACTGCAGTATTTTTACAATAAAAAAAACTGCACTAAAATTTTAATACAATAAATAAATAAAAACTGCACATAATATTAATACACTAGAATAAAAAAATAGCAACTACCAAGAAGGAATTATGGCGATGATAGACCACCCTTGTTGTTACAAATCCGAAACAAAAAAATACATTGAAATTCTAGGACCAAAATCGAGCAATAACAATCCACATAAAAACATATATAAAACCATACATCCACATGTAATTATATATGCGAATACCTAGAGTGCCATCTCTTTCTAAACATGCATAATCACAATAAAAAGAAATAGATTCACGTATATATACGTTAATTAATTAAAAGGGTTCAACCTAGGCTCTGATACCAATTGTAGGAGAAAAAAACGTAGTACACGCAGTGGAAGCGAGACTAAAATGAGATTTAGTATATTTTAAAATTTTTCCTTTGATGAACCTTAACCCTTTAAATTAATTAAACATACATATAAAGTAACAAAAAGTAGAATACATTTTGTCGCGTGATCCGATTGACTTACGTCAATGGTAATCCGCAAAATCTTCAATCCTAGCATGAACGTGAATCACCTAGGAGCATGGTCTCCCTTTTCTTTGAATTGCGTACCTGAGAATGGATAAACAAACTTTCTTTTTCCTTTTGTTAGTCACAAAATAACCAAAAGACTACAAAGATTATTCCGGTCACTTTTGAGTTCTCAATCTAATGATCGAAACTCGCGTGAACCTAATTCGATGTTGTACACACAAGCTTATTGATGAACAAGCAATTAGTGTACTATCAAAAGAATAATCTCTTCTCTCTTTTTTGTCTTGGCAGAATAATCAAACACTTTTCTATGAGTATGAGAAGAAGAAGAAATTGATCCAGTGAACACTCGGGTGTGGCCGAACCCTATAGCTTGTATTATATAGGGTGGCCGAATTTTACTTCTCCTTTCCTTTAGGGTTGCCGAAATCTACATGTGATTCTATTAGGGTTGGCCAAATATCCTCTACAAAAAAGGATTTGTGCTTTACCCTAATTCCCATCAACTTTAGACTCCTTACCCTAATCCAACTCATAAGTGTTTTTATTCTTTTTATTGACTTAATAAAAGACTTTCCTATCTGATTAAATAAATAAAACTTATTATTTAATTTCTTACCAAATAAGTCTTTTCCTTTTAGTATTCTACTATCAATAGTATAACTCTAGGAAATATATTTCCTGATTAGAAAAAGATTTTGTTTCTTAATTAAATAATTAATTATTAAATTAATTAATTCACATTTAATCAAACAATAAAATAAAATAATATTTTTGACTAATTGCATAGCCTTGCCGCCCCACATTATATATATGGGCCAAATATTATTTCCTTATTTTATTTAATCCATTGGACTTTAAATAAAAAGCCCACATGTGAACCAGACCCATTCTTACTAAAAGAAACAAGCCCACATGCCTTTCATTAATATATTAATATAATTGATCAGCCCGTTAGACAAATAATGTGCAAATTATATTCTTAATATATTAAATGCAATTCTAGATGGACCCATAAATTGGTCCGGTAGAATATATCAAGTGATCCATGCAAGTCCGTGTGGATTGGGGATCTTGGCGGGCTATCTAAATTTAAGCTTCAATAGACATAACCTAATCACAATCAACAAATGATTCACTTAGGTCCGATCCATTAATTTTAACTCATTCCACTAAAGAGCTAAAATTGAACTCTCAAATAAAGATAGAATAAGAAGATGTTCCTCATTCATACCCTAGACAATCATGTTGGAGATAGTGTATCCTCGTGATTAATATCAGTAAACGCCAAGAGTTCATAGACCGCCTATAACTCTCCAAGTTACCATATTTACTCATATGACCACGTTTTGAACTTGGATATTTTGACTTGTCCAGAAGCCATGTTTTCAATAGTCACTATCGAAAACGCAACGTTGAGATTTAATATCCAATTACCTCAAAACATCCATATGATGATATTATACTCTCATTTAATAAATGGAGCCACGATGTCCATATCTATAAATGAAGTCCTCTATCGATTAACAAATGAATATCACCAAACTATCGAGGATAGACTATGCTATATAATCGTATTCATTGATAACTCAAATGATATCACTTGCAACCATAAGTCCATCATTTATCTCAGGATTAAGATAGACTCTCCGATTGTCCTGATAATGAAAAGACTATTATCTATTGACGGTTCTAGATAAAGCTTTTCATTGTGATCCAGTTCAATGCACCTAGTGCACTAGATTCTTTTACTCGAAGACACTCCGATGATTTTAGACTCATCATATCTCATTTGATCCCACTCAAATGCTAGCAAAAGAATTTTACAACTTTAACAAGATAAAGGTGCCCAACCTTTAACTTAAGTTGTGAACATTATTCAAGACTAATTAAAGAATTGTGTCTACCTCATACATATCCAGATGTACGAACAATTCTTCTTTTCTCATAGTCTTTAGACCTTATGATTATTTACTTTGACAATTATAATATTAAACTATAAATGCTATAAGATTTGTTAAACCAGAAATCACTTTATTAATATGAAAAAGATTGTTAATTACAATATTACACTCTTGCTATTGAGCATAATCCTAACACTATCCTCTTGCAAGGCGTAAGCGCACACACACAAAATCCATACATGTGTGTCCCTGCATCGTAGTTCAAACATTTGGTATAACACATTCACACATTTCTTGGTATGCACATGCATTGATCTCTAATAGATAAACATTGTAGAATTGCATGCTTTGTGACTATCTCTTTGATATGGCATGCTTGTGTGACTTAGTGCTTGTTTGTTTCTGTATTTTTTGTATTTGGACTTGAATATGCTCTATTAAGATTCCTTATTGAGTTTCGGTCGTTTCGGTTACTCATTCATAAGGATTCGAGTCTAAACGATGTAGCTACGCTACTTTTCGTTCTCATTCGTTGAGTTGACTTCATCGTCATTTTCTGAGATGATTTCTCAACCATTTTTCAAAGTTGTGTAGTCGTCGTTGTGCGTGAAGGAGTCACAGTTCGTAATCTGAAAACGGATTCAAAATCGGAGTTCGGATGCCCAAGATACTGCTGAAGAACGTGAGGGAGCATGCGAGAGACGAAGGTGGCCAAGAGGCCACGTGTGGGCCAAGCTGTGTGGGAGCCGTGGGCCCCACGGCCAGAGGGGCTCTCTGCCCCCGTGTGGCCCACGCGCCCTGGGTGATGTGGCCATGCTTGATTGGCTCATTTTTGCCTTCTCTCTCCTACATTTAATCCTCTCTCCTTCCCTCCAAACATTTTTGAAGATTTTCAAGAACACTTTCAAATATTCTGCGGAAATTCTTCAAGTTTTAGTTTAAGTTTTAGTATTTTGATCATAACTTTCTCATACGAACTCGAAATCAATTGATCCAAAAGCCAAAATTGTTGGTCTTATGAGAGCTACAAACCCTAAGTATTTCCAGAGGCAGCTGACTTCGCCATTCTTTCCAGTAGACTGATCTTAAGTACGTGGTCAAGGTTGTTTTGTTCAACTTCTTCTTTTTCATTTCATCTTTGATCATCTTTTGATTCTTACTATTTAATTGATGAAATATGTTGAGAAGGATGTTAGATCATATGCTACGGGTGTTTGATCATTTGTCAATTGAGTTTTAGCTTTGTAATTTCTCTTGAACATATATGTGCTAAACTTGATTTTGTTTGAAATTGATTTTAGAAAATGTATATATGATGTGCCTCATATTATTTTTTAGATTTAATTTCATGATCTAAGAACTAGGTTTTTTAGTGTGATATATTGAATATTCATACCTTGTTCTTATTGATTTGCATGTCTTGATTTCTAGATACTTTTGTGATTGTTTGTTGAAAGCATATTCTAGATTATCATTGAACATGTACATTTAGGTTGATTGATCATCTAGCTTAATTTGATTGTGTTTGCATCATTTGCATCACGTAGATCATAGCCTTGCATTAGATTGAAGTCTCTAGCAAAGTGAGTGAAGCTTTGTGGATAGAGCAAGGAAGTCTTGATTAGAGTCGGGAGGACTCAGATAATCAAGCAAGGGAGACTTGTCTAGGGTCGGGAGGATCCGGATAGGCAAGTAAGAAATCTTCCTAGAGACGTGAGCGTCTTGGATAAGAAGTTGTTTTCTAGAGGTGTATGACACATCTCGGATAGGAAGTAGGCTTGGTGATTCACCTGCCCGAGGGTAGATTAGGAGGCACTACAAGAAAAACAACCTTTGTTGACAGTTTTTTCTTGACAGTTTTAAAAACTGTCAAGAATATGTTATTTTTGACAGTTTTTAACTGTCAAGAAACAACTGTCAAGAAAGACCATTTTTCTTGACAGTTTTTTGTTCTTGACAGTTTTTAACTGTCAAGAAATACAATTTGTATATATTATATTATTATATATAATATATATATTATATTATATATATATATATATATATATATATATATATATATATATATTATATGTAATAATATATAATATAATATATTAAATAATATATATTAAATAAATATATTATATAAATATATTATTATATATATTGTATAATATGTATATTATAAATTATATATATATATTATATAAATTTATATATGTATATATATTATATTATAATATATATATATATATATATATTATTATTATTATTATATATATTATATATAATATATATGTATTTTATATTATATATTATGAATTTTTTATAATTAGGGGTATTTTGGTCAAAATGCATTTCACTCAATTCCATTCCGTGGTTAAACAATATATATAATATTTAATAAATATATATTTATAATATTTATATAATATATATTATATTATTGTATTAAATAATATATATTATATATTTATTAAATAATATATATTATATGTTTATATTATATAATATATATTATTTAATATAATAATATACTATATTATATATTATATTATAAAACATTCATAATATATAGTTTTTTTATTTATCTTTAATAATTTTTTTAAACTTTTACTTCCTATTTTCAACACCAAACAAAATCCCGATATGGATTTATTTTACAGTAAGATTTCGGTTTTTGGGCAAACCGATATTGGATAAGTAAAATTTTAAATTTAATAAATTTACTTTTAAATCATTTACTTTTAAAAAATTCAAACAAAATAATTTTTAAAAAATTGTTTATTTATTTTGCACCATCTTGTTTCATACTAAGAGACGCATTAATAATCCAATTACCCATATAAATTAGTAATCCGAGTCTTACATTTGTTCATTAAATTGCAAGATGCATGTTAAGAAATATCTCTCATGTAGTGAGAGTTGTATTCCAAATCATGTCTATTACAATTGATGTCACGAGTCTCTTATAGGCCATGTTTGGTTAGATGGAATGGAAAGAAAGCCATTCCATTCGTTTGATTTGTTAAAATGCAATGGAATGGTGATTCCATTGGAATGAGGATTCCACAATTTTGGTGGAATGGACATTCCATCCAAAAACCAATGGAAAGCCATTACATTCCAAACTAAAATTTATATTCCATAAATACCCTCATATGCCCCAACTCCATTACAAAAATGCCCTCAGCTCCTTTCCAAAAATAATATATTATTATGATATATAAATATATATAATTAATGATATATAAACAAATATATATTATTATATATTATATATTATTACATATATTATATATTATATTATTATATATTATATATTATTACATATATTATATATAATATTAATGTATTAATATATATATTATATTATATAATATATATATATTATTATATGCATTATATGTATTATATATATTATATTTTATATATTTATATAATATATATATTATTATTATTATATTTATATAATATATATTATATATACTATTATATTAAATAACATATAATTATATGTATAATATACTTTTATATTTTATTATTATTATTATCCATAATATATCTGTTATTATACATTCATAATTAGGGGTATTTTGGTCAAAATACAGTTAACTCCATTCTATTCCATTGTTAACCAAATAAAATAATATTGATTCAGAGACTAATTCTAAAGTTCCAACCAAATAAAAAACTTAGTTTTCCTTTCCTTTCCATTCTCATTTCCATTCCCATTTCCATTCCCATTCCCATTCTACCGTGTAACAAAACGTGACCATAGAATATCAACTAATAACTCGACTATATATGTTTTAAAAAATATAATTTTATTAAAAGTTTCAATAAATATTTTTTAATATATGTTTGTCGTAGAAAATAGAATTTTGATTAGTTGAATAAATTTAAATTTATGTAATAAGGATTTATTCTTATGAGTTATATATGAATATTGTTCCAATGATAACACATCAACTGTTGTAGTGAAGTGGTAAAATTTTGCTACATTGGACTTGGGTCTCAAGTTCAATACATGATAATGACAATTAATTGCATTATTATTAGTGGGCATGGCTGGCTGGCCGGCCGGAGATGGGTGGTCGGACGGTCTGCGGTGGTGATGGCCAGAGGTGGGTGGTCTGACGGCCGACGGCGGTGGTGACCGGTCGGTGGTCGGCGGCGGAGGTGGGTGGTCTGACGGCTGCCTGCGGTGGTGGACCGGTTGACGGCTGTAGTGGCCGGCGGTCGGGGGGGTGGTCAGGTCGGATGGTCGACGGCGATGGTGTTCGGCCGGTCGCCGATCAGCCGGCGGTGGTGACCGGCCGGAGGTAGGTGGTCGGACGGCTGCCAGCGACAGGTGGTGGGCCGGTGGTGGTTATATGGTTTATAAAAATAAAAGATGTTTTTATTTAAATATTATAATTAAATATAGATGACAGTTTTTATTTAAATATTATTAAACCTTTCTTGACAGTTTAAAACTGTCAAGAAATAACTGTCACAAAAAAAAAAGAAAAAACTGTCATAACATTTATTGACACTAGCTTCCTTGACACTTATAAAAACTGTCATTAAAGGTTTTGTTGACAGTTTTTAACTGTCAACAAATACATTATTTTCTTGTAGTGAGATGATAGCTTGAGCGGATATCTTGTGTTGATAGCTTGAGTGTGTAAATCCTTTTCGTATAGTGGATTGTTTTGCCGGTGGTTGTGGTATCTGTAAGGATTCCCGTTGTTTTTTAATTGGCTTATTTCATGATCAAACCATATGTGGGGATTCTTTGTAAGGGTAGTTTAGATGTTGTTGTTATTGCTTAGGCCCTTTGAAGACCTCATTATTGACAAGCACCAAAGGTAATACTCTAAGTGCTTACTTGTCTTGAAGAGATAGTTGCACACACTCACAACTCATGCATATGTTTAATCTTTGTATGTTGTGTTTCTTTTTGTTGTGCATCAATGCCTATTTACATCTCTTCTTGCTTGTTATTATGATTGCATCTTGTGTTTATAACATCATAGCATTTAGGCTTTTAGAATGCATCTTAGTTTACCTTTGTTCCCCTTGCATGATTGCTTGTGGGGTTCAAAGTTGTGGGCTGTGCGCTGGTCCTCCTGCGCCTGTCATCCAGCGTCGCTCACCGGCGCAAAACGCCCAGTGGAGTGCCGCTGGTCGTGCGCTGGTCCACACCAGCGCAGTCCACCAGCCCAGATCGTCCAGTTCTCTGTCGCCGGTCGTGCGCTGGTCTACACCAGTGCAAGTCCACCAGCGCTGATCGCCTAGTATGGCTCCGCTGGTCTGGCGCCTGTGTGAGTGCATGTCGTCCAGCGCCAAAGCAAAAATGTGCGTGTGCGCTGGTCCTGCGCCTGTCGTCCAGCGCAGGTCCACCAGCGCACAGAGCAATTTTCTGGCGCGTTTTCAAAACGACCTCACTTCACTTATGGCCTCTATATATATGCTAACTTGATTTTAGGTCATTAACAAGAGTTCTTATTCATGCTTCATACTTAGGATATTTTTCAAGAGAAGAAAAATACACAAAGAACTCATTTTTAATCACTCAAACACTTTTTCATGATCATCAATCATCATCTAGCATCATCTTAGATCATCTAGATGTCATCTTGCATGGAATCTTCATCATATTTTGCTTGGTAAGCTTTTCACTAATATCTTACATGTTTTGTGTTTCTCTTATCTAGCAATCTCAATTAATTACTTGTTTGTTATTTTGTATGCTTTGGATACAATATTGAGATGAGTATGATGTATGTTTGAGAAGTTGTATTGTGCTAGCATATTAGGTTTTGTGCTTAATATTGATTAGCTAAACTAATTGACATGTCATTTAGTTTTGATATCTAGGATTGTTCTTAATTGCATATTAATCATCTTAGATAAGCATATAGGGTTTCCCTTGCTCTATGTTGCATTTTGGATATTCATATATATTCACTTAGGGTTGTATTCTCTTCTAGAGAAAGTAAGTCTTGTGTGTAGCAACCGGGATTAGGTTGCTTAGATCGCAAGCAAATAGGACTAGGTTCACTCATACCGGGATTAGGTAGGTGTGTGATTACTTCCAGGATTAGGTTGTAATCGTTTGCACATTTAGTGGATTCGAGGTTCGAGTGTGGCTTACTTACATAGCCCGTGGTTTTTCCCGTGAGGGTTTCCACGTAAAAACCAAGTGTTGTTTTAATTTCCACACCATATTACACTTGCTTGTTTATATTATCTTGAGGGCATTTTCGTAATTTTGACTAACACGAAAAATTGGGTAAAAAGCGTAAAATCTATTCACCCCCCCTCTAGATAGCTTTATACACACCGTGCTATAAATAGTTTCAGTATCAACCCGTGGATGTTTCCTCTTTGAGGTTTTACCACGTAAAAATCATTGTGTCTATTTTTATTTTACTTTGCTTTATCTTCCATATCTTACATTGAATTGTATATCTTGAATATTGATTTTCTCTTGCATTAGTTAAATCAATTCATTTGTTAAATCTAATCAAGTGTGCTTTTTTCTTTGTTATATTCCGCATAGTTTTTAATATTGGAAGAATTTGGGCCTATACCTATTCACCCCCCCCCCCCCCCCTCTAGGTATATTTTACACTACTCCTTAAGGGAAATTTCACTTTTCATGACTCCCAGATTATTCCTGATTCTATCTGCTCCGTCAACACCATAGCACGCTTGAGGAGGGACTATCAGATTCCTGAGGGTATCACTCTTACCCTTCCACATTGAGGTTACAAAGTTTACTCTCCTCTTAAAGGTCATTGCCCAATTCACGTGGCTGCCTTTGAATGTGGGGTCAGGCTACCCCTCCACCCCACTCTTCGTAGGGTATTGTATGCCCTCAAGTTGGCTCCGTTGTAGATTTCGTAAGGTTTGTAGAAGAATCTCACTAGGTTTCTAGTGCTCTGGAAAGAATAGTATGATAGGGATAACGTGATACGGGAACCGGGTTTTGACAAGATCTGATATATATTCCAGGTGGCCAACCTAACTTCGGGCCTTAAGGGTTAGTTCTATTTGTGGGCGAAGAACTCTCTAAAGCTTATCGTACCCGGAGCTGCCATCAAGTATCCCAAACCTTGGAAGGATGAATGGGTTATGGTAGGAGGAGATTATGGCAGCTCGGTGCATATAGGTGGGACCCAATACCTGGTGCCCACTAATTTTACCAGGAAGGATAAATGGGACAAGGGGAGTCCTTCTAAGGAATCAATGGGTGTTCTGGAAGGAATCGTAGCCTGTAACTATGCTACCTTGGAGTATCCCGATTGCAATCCTTTTAAGGGTGCTAGGGTAGATCGGTATCTCAAGATCTCTTTAGCTTATCCGTGTAAGTGGTTTCCTACTTCTTGCTCTTCTTTACTCTGATTGGTTTATCTTGCTTGGTTTACTGACTTGAACTGATAGTTTTTACAGCTACTCTTCCCACAGTACTTCCAGCAGCACTTCCTGTTCCTTTTCCTCATTCTTCTCCTTCTGTTACCAATACTGGTATCCTACCTGGATCCAGTCAGGCTATAGTTACCCCTCCTCAGTCTCCAATGAGGCAACAACCGAGTCTTCCTCCTGTTGTTCTTCTTATTCCTTCTACGGCGCGCTCCCCTTTAAGTGAGATGGCTGTGAGGGCTGCTAGGATTCTTAGTTTTTCAGGGGAAACTTAAAAACAGCCAATAGTTACTCCTCCTATAAGACCTGCCACGGCTAAGTAGGCTAAAAGCAAATGGCTCCTCCTCATTTGCCTCCTACCGGATCTACCTGGTGCCAACCAAGGGTTGATAGGGAGAAGGATGCTAGCATTATGACTATTTCTTCTGCCTCATCAAGTTCTCAATCGCGGGATAAACACTTGGAGGAGATGGTAGCCAGATTCTTGAAAGTGTGCCCTGGTGGCAGTATGCAGGCTGAATCCTCAAAGCCGTGGGATATCATGGCCTCAAAGGGAGCTTCCCTTCTAGCTGAGGTATATTTCTTTCTATCTTCTTTCCTTCTTGGTAGGATTCTTGGAAAGAAACTCACTTTCTTCCTTTCTTTGTAGGCGTTTAAGTTCAATATGGCAATGGAAAAACAGGTGAATGTTTTCCGAGAAGTTGCCATTTCTGCCAAGGCAGAGTTGGATGATGCTAAGCAGGAGCTAGCTTGGTCTGAGACGAGCATCGCGTTTTTGAATAAGGCTCTAATTGAGGCTGAGAATAGGAGGGATGCTACCTTGGTGGAATCAGAACGGTTGGCGCTAGCTATAGATACAAAAACCCTTAGGTCACTCCATTGCCATGCTGAAAGGGAAAGCCTGAGAGAGGATAGAACCTTGCTCCGGGATGAGAATCGACTCATGCCAGGTACAGTAAAGAGTTTGGAGGCCCGATTAGACAATGGCTTTGCTGAGGGATATTTCTACGCTGCCTACCAAGTTGCTAAAGCCCTCCCTCCTCCTTATGATTTGAAGGCTGCTTTCGGTTTGGATCGGAAGCGGATTGAAGATCAAACTACCAAACTCTCCTCAATTGTTTCAAAACAAGTTGGTCCTTCTACCTCTGCTGCTGTACCAAGTCCTTCACTACCCCGGGAGCCCGATCTTCCTTCCTCTGGCCAAGTAGAGCCAACTGTTGAGGTGCTCCCTGATTCTCTCGTCGCTCAAAATGAATAGGTGAAGGACGCAGCGGGTCTCATTGGGCCCGTAAAGGAGCATGTGAAGGAGGTAGAGACCCTTGCTAAATCTGGGGTAGCAGGAGGTGGAGAGGAGCAAGTTGATGTAATAGCCAAGGTGGCTGAGGAGGTGGATGCAACTGGCCAGGAGAAGGAGGCAGGGGAGAAGCGGCAGGATGGAAGACTTTATTTTCTTTGATATATTTTTTCTTTATATTCATACCATTTTTGTAGCCCGAAAATAGGGGTTGGGCACCCTGTTTGATTAAATGGAAAGTCTCTTTTTTTTGCAACTATACTGTTTTACTTGCTTAAAATGCACCCTGGTAGAATCTGATCTATGCACACTTGTTAATAACCCAAATAAAACTTACTTGAGATGCTGCCAGTACTTAGTATCTTCATATTTGTTCATCTGGCAGTAAAGGAACCCAAACTTGCACTATCTCCAGAAACTGTTTTTGGACGATAGTCCCTTTATAGGATTCAGTAGAAATTTTACAATAAACTTTGATCAAGTAATTTTTGTAGGGAAAATACACACGACGGAAGCGAAAATATGTTTAGTATATTTCAAAAAATTTCCCTTTTGTTAACCACCAAAATTGGCGAAGGATCAAAGAAGAATTTTCCATCCAGGTTCGAGGTTGAAGGAGCTGCCGAGGCGAGATCTAGCTACTTCCTATAAAGAGTCCAAACCAAAGTACCTAGGCACACCCCCGGATTATCAAGATTGAGATCAAGAACACCGAGATTCCTGAGTAGCAAACACCTCAGTATACAAGGTCCTGGAATCCCCCCCGCCACTACATAAACCAAGCATCCCGTTACTACCTAGACTAGACTAAGTATCCTGCTACCACCCGATCCGAGTATCCTGCTACCACGCAAACCAAATATCCCGATACTCTGTTATTTTAATATCTTATTGCAACGTCAACCGGTGCCCCAGTACCCCGATTCCATAAAGAGGTGAGTTACCTCGATCCATCCCTAAAACCGGCTAGCCCGATAGGCAAAAGCACTAGGAAGGACAGATTGTAAAGGTGAATCTAACCTACTCAAATGACAGCTTGAAGCTACAATAAAATGCCACCGTTCAAGACCAACACAGAATTATGCTCATTCCCGCCACTAAGTCTCCTATTTGAATAAGGAGTAAACTCTTACACAAATTGTCAGAGAAGGAATCGCTTGATTCTAGGGATCAAATCTCCCGACTATCTCGTTGATTGCCAAGGAAAGTCTTGTAATTGCTAAAACCCTAAACCGAAGTTATAGGAGTGAATGGCAAGAAACAAGAACTATATATACATCGCATTATCATATAGGAGAGGGACCGCAATTTTAGTGCCTAACCCTACTAGAGATTTTTTTCCACTTATCGACATGTATGATAGCTCCATCACCAACTTAATCTTTGATTCTCATCACCATAGCTGTTTAAATCCTTCATTGTATTTCTTATTGTTAATTTGTTATCAATAAAAAAGTATTACGAGGGATCCTTATAATACATTGGTTTATGCCCACTATTTTCATTACCTTTTTATCGATTTTATTAGGAAGCAAAGGGTATCAAACTACTTGATATCCCGTAAACCGAAATCCATTCGATTTTAGTCCTATTGAAATGTTAATTGTAAAAACCACCCCAGTGACAATTTTCGGTTAACATTTTTGGCGCCGTCTGTGGGAACAAAACCCCTAAATTTTTACAAAGCTACTTAGCTCTACCCAGAAGAATCCGAAGATGAGGCTCAGATTGTCTCAGAGGCATCCCAATCCCTCAGGACCCCATTCCTTCGCTTCCATTTAGAGAAATCAAGGGAAGAGGAAGGGAACTAGAAGCCAGGTCCCGGCATCGATTCCTCTGCCCAATACAGGCTCGGCACCCCAAGACCCCGCTGTTAGGATTATGCTCAATAGCAAGAGTGTAATGTTGTAATTAACAATCTTTTTCATATTAATAAAGTGATTTCTGGTTTAACAAATCATATAGCATTTATAGTTTAATATTATAATTGTCAAAGTAAATAATCATAAGGTCTAAAGACTATGAGAAAAGAAGAATTGTTCGTACATCTGGATATGTATGTGGTAGACACAATTCTTTAGTTAGTCTTGAATAATGTTCACAACTTAAGTTAAAGGTTGGGCACCTTTATCTTGTTAAAGTTGTAGAATTCTTTTGCTAGCATTTAAGTGGGATCAAATGAGATATGATGAGTCTAAAATCATCGGAGTGTCTTCGAGCAAAAGGATCTAGTGCACTGGGTGTATTGAACTGGATCACAATGAAATACTTTATCTATAACCGTCAATAGAAAATAGTCTTTTCATTATCAGGACAATCGGAGAGTCTATCTTAATCCTGAGATAAATGATGGACTTATGGTTGCAAGTGATATCATTTGAGTTATCAATGAGTACGATTATATCGCATAGTCTATCCTCGATAGTTTGGTGATATTTATTTGTTAATCGATAGAGGACTTCATTTATAGATATGGACATCGTGGCTCCATTTATTAAATGAGAGTATAATATCATCATATGGATGTTTTGAGGTAATTGGATATTAAATCTCAACGTTGAGTTTTCGATAGTGTCTATTGAAAACATGGCTTCTGGACAAGTCAAAATATCCAAGTTCAAAACGTGGTCATATGAGTAAATATGGTAACTTGAAGAGTTATAGGCGGTCTATGAACTCTTGGCGATTACTGATATTAATCACGAGGATACACTATCTCCAACATGATTGTCTAGGGTATGAATGAGGAACATCTTCCTTTTCTATCTTTATTTAAGAGTTCAGTTTTAGCTCTTTAGTGGAATGAGTTAAAATTAATGGATCGGACCTAAGTGAATCATTTGTTGATTGTGATTAGGTTATGTCTATTGAAGCTTAAATTTAGATGGCCCGCCAAGATCCCCAATCCACACGGACTTGCATGGATCACTTGATATATTCTACCGGACCAATTTAAGGGTCCATCTAGAATTGCATTTAATATATTAAGAATATAATTTGCACATTATTTATGTAATGGGCTGCTCAATTATATTAATATATTAATGAAAGACATGTGGGCTTGTTTCTTTTAGTAAGAATGGGTCTGGTTCACATGTGGGCTTTTTATTTAAAGTCCAATGGATTAAATGAAATAAGAAAATAATATTAGGCCCAATTTTATTCAAGTGGGGCGGCAAGGTTAAAGTTTTAACCTAATATATTATTTTGTTTCATTTGTTTTAATTAAATAAGAATTAATTAATTTATTAGTTAATTATTTAATTAAGAAACAAATCTTTTCTGATTAGGAAATATGATTCCTAGTCTTATACTATAGTTGGTAGTATACTAAAAGTAAAAGACTTATTTGGTAAGAAAATAAATAATTAATTTTATTTATTTAATCAAATAAGAAGTCTTTTTATTTAGTCAAATAAAAGAATAAAAGTTTTATGAATTGAATTAGGGTTTGAAGTCTTAACTAGATAGGAATTAGGGTGCAACACAAACTCTTTTAAGCTTGTGTGTTGCGGCAACCCTAGTCCTTTTTTGGGTAGAGAATTCGGCAACCCTAATAGGAAAGGAGGAAGAAAATTTGGCCACCTATATAAGTGCTCTTATAGAATTCGGCCACAACAAGTGTTCTTGATACAAATTTCTTCTTCTTCTCAATTCATAAGATAGATTATTTTATTTCTACTAAAAACATAAAAGAGTGATAGATTATTCTTTGATGGTATACTTTTTGCTTATTCATCAATAAGCTTGTGTGTACAACATCGATCTAGGTTCACGCGAGTTTCGATCATTAGATTGAGAACTCAAAAGTGACCGGAATAATCTTAGTATTCTTTTGATTGTTTTTGTGACTAACAAAGAAAAGAAAAGTTTGTTTATCCATTCACAGGTTTGCAATTCAAAGAAAAGGGAGACCACGCTCCTAGGTGATCCACGTTCGTGCTAGGATTGAAGATCTTGTGGATTACCATCGACGTAAGTCAATCGGATCACGCGACAAAAGTTATTATTCTTTTGTTAGATAATATATATGTTTAATTGATTAAAGGGTTTAAGGTTCATAAAAGGAAAAATTTTTACAAGTCACTAAATCTATTTTTAGTCTCGCTTCCGCTGCGTGTACTACGGTATTTTTCCCTACACCCGCGGTCCAGGGGATAAATCGAGATACCATGGAACAACACGCTGCTGCTTACATGGAAAGCATCCGCCTCCGGATGATTTCCCAAGAAATACCATTCGAAGCACCTAGACTCACAGGAGAAGCCGGATCGAGTACCCGAGTACCAGTTTTTGACAGACTTGGGCCGCCGTTACCAGTACTAGATCATCCTGGAGGTTTCAGACCCCGATAGGTGAAGTTAGCATTTGACATTCTCCCAGAAAGATCTAACCAGCGGCTAGACCGGCAGTAGAGAACAAGGATCCACATCCCAATGCAGGTGGTAGTATCCGGCCCAAGAGAAACCCACGAGGTACCCGGCCTCAGAAGGAGGAGCGCAAGGAGACGGCCGCATTATCAGAGACTTCGGATAATGAGAAATTAGTAGCCAAATCCAGGCATGATGGGTCCAGACGCCTTGAAGATCAGATAGCCAAGATGGCAAAGGAACTCGAGGAGCTAAGGAAGGGGAAACACCGGGGTACCCGGAAGAACCCCTTGGGGGAGATAAATGCTCCTTTCTCCAGGAGAATTAGAGAAGCATAGCTACCCCCCAAATTCAAAATGCCCGCCGAGAAGTATTCTGGATCAGAAGACCCCGTGAGCCATATGGAACGCTTTGTTCACCAGATGGAGGTCCAAAATGCTACCCGGTCAGCGATGTGTAGAATGTTCCCCTCTACTCTGACTGATTGTGCCAATAAATGGTTCAGAAAGTTACCTCCAAGTAGTGTGGATTCATTCACAAAGCTTACTACAGACTTTTGTGCCTAGTTTCAGGGGATCAAGCCTCGGCCCAAGGACCCCGTCCTGCTCCAGTATGTGATCCAAGAGCGGGGAGAGACGTTAAGATCCTATATAGAAAAATTTCACAAAGAAGTGATCCAGATGGGAGTGTTTGCTGAGAAGGAGACTTTGGCCAACTTCAGAAGGAATCTATGGGCAGGCAGACTGTTCCGATCGTTTGCTAAACATCCACCTGAAACTTACCAGGAGGCCTATGACAGGACACTAGAGCAGGTTGACATAGATGAACAACTCCGGGTTAAAGTCAAGCACGATGAAGAGCAATTCATGAGTAGAGTTCCATATGCCTCGGTAGTTGGAAGTCTCATGTATGCAATGCTCTGCACTAAACCGGATATTTGTTTTGCTGTTGGCATAGTTAGCAGGTTTCAATCGAAACCTGGTCCTGATCATTGGACGGCAGTCAAGCATATTTTCAAGTATCTTAAGAGAACGAGAGATAATATGCTTGTATACTCTTGATGGGATTTAATTCCCGTTGGGTATACAGATTCTGATTTCCATCAAATTTTGACTCCAGAAAATCCACATCGGGGGCTGTGTTTACTATTGGAGGAGGAGCAGTTATATGGAGGAGTATCAAGCAATCTTGTATTGCTGATTCCACCATGGAAGTTGAGTATGTTGCTGCATTCGAGGCTGCCAAAGAGGCTGTTTGGCTCCGCCAATTCTTGATTGACTTGGAAGTGGTTCCTAGTGCGAATAAGCAGATCACTATCTACTGTGACAACAGTGGAGCAGTGGCTAATTCGAAAGAACCAAGAAGTCACAAGAGAGGAAAACATATTGAAAGAAAGTATCATCTTTTAAGGGAGATTGTTCAAAGAGGTGACGTGACGATTACCAAAATCGCGTCAGCAGAAAATCTAGCGGATCCCTTCACAAAGGCTCTACCTCAGAAGAGTTTCGATGGGCATCTAGAGAACATGGGCATGAGAGATATGACACATTTCCTATAGCGCAAGTGGGAGATTGTTAGGATTATGCTCAATAGCAAGAGTGTAATATTGTAATTAACAATCTTTTTCATATTAATAAAGTGATTTCTGGTTTAACAAATCTTATAGCATTTATAGTTTAATATTATAATTGTCAAAGTAAATAATCATAAGGTCTAAAGACTATGAGAAAAGAAGAATTGTTCGTACATCTGGATATGTATGTGGTAGACACAATTCTTTAGTTGGTCTTGAATATTGTTCACAACTTAAGTTAAAGGTTGGGCACCTTTATCTTGTTAAAGTTGTAGAATTCTTTTGCTAGCATTTGAGTGGGATCAAATGAGATATGATGAGTCTAAAATCATCGGAGTGTCTTCGAGCAAAAGAATCTAGTGCACTGGGTGTAGGGAAAAATACCGTAGTACACGCAGCGGAAGCGAGACTAAAAAATAAGATTTAGTGACTTTTAAAATTTTTCCTTTATGAACCTTAAACCCTTTAATTAATTAAACATGCATATACAATAACCAAAAAGTAGAATACCTTTTGTCGCGTGATCCGATTGACATTGCGTCGATGGTAATCCGCAAGATCTTCCAATCCAATCACGAACGTGAATCACCTAGGAGCGTGGTCTCCCTTCTCTTTGAATTGTGTACCTGAGGATGGATTAACAAAAACTTTTTCTTTTTCGTTAGTCACAACAAATTCCAAGAGGCTACAAAGAATGTTCCGGTCACTTTTGAATTCACAATTGTTAGATCGAAACTCGCGTGAACCTTATTCGAAATTGTGCACAAAAACTTTTGATATAAAAGTTACTAGTGCACTATCGAAATAAGAACAAACTTTTCTCTCTTTTCCTCTTGGCCGAATTCTCACACTAGTCTAAGAGTTGGATTCTATTTTTCTCAAGCAAAAGAAAAAACTCTCAAGCCTTACATTAGGGTTCCTAAAAATACAAATAATATATATATATATATATATATAGTGGCCGCTCGATATTATATATATATTTTGCGCCGCTTACTATCTCAAAAACTGCACTTTACTTATATATATATCGCACCAAATACCACTTATATTATATATTTATATCAAAAGCGTTGCATCCTTATTAAAGTGCACTAGCAATGCACGCCTAAATACATATATATATATATCTATATTAATTTAACTTGCCATATATAATATATATCTCTATCAATCTTTAGAATTCAACCCTAATCCAACTCTTTAGTGTATTTGTGACTATATAAAAGACTTCCTTATTTGACTAGATAAATAAATCCCTTATTTATCTACTTACCAAATAAAGTCTTTTATTTTATTTATACTGCCACAATAGTATACTACTAAGAAACATATTTCCTAGTCAGAAAAAGATTTTGATTTTTAATTAAATAATTAATTAATCAATTAATTAATTTCCATTTAATCAAAAAATAAAACAATATAATATCATATATATATATCGGCCATGTGCCATATATATTAATATATCTATATATTGTTTTTCTATTTTATTAAATCCATTAGACCTTAATAAAAGGCCCACATGTGAACCAGACCCATTCTTACTAAAAGAAACAAGCCCACATGCCTTTCATTAATATATTAATATAATTGATCAGCCCATTAAATAAATAATGTGCAAATTATATTCTTAATATATTAAATACAATTCTAGATGGACCCATAAATTGGTCCGGTAGAATATATCAAGTGATCCATGCAAGTCCGTGTGGATTGGAGATCTTGGCGGGCCTATCTAAATTTAAGCTCCAATAGACATAACCCAATCACAATCAACAAATGATTCACTTAGGTTCAATCTATTAATTTTAGTTCATTCCACTAAAGAACTAAAATTGTACTCTTAAATAAAGATGGAATAAGTAAATGATTCTCATTCATACCCTAGACAATCTTATAGGAGATGGTGTATCCTCGTGAAGAATATCAGTAATCGCTAAGAGCTCATAGACCGCCTATAGCTCTTCAAGTTACCATATTTCCTCATATGACCACATTTTGAACTTGGATATTTTGACTTGTCCAGAAGCCATGTTTCAATAGACACTATTGAAAACTTAACGTTAAGATTTCATATCCAATACCTCAAAACATCCATATGATGATATTCTACTCTCATTTAATAAATGGAGCCACGATGTCCATATCTATAAATGAAGTCCTCTATCGATTAACAAATGAATATCACCAAACTATCGAGGATAGACTATGCTATATAATCGTACTCATTGATAACTCAAATGATACCACTTGCAACCATAAGTCCATCATTTATCTCAGGATTAAGATAGACTCTCCGATTGTCCTGATAATGAAAAGACTATTATCTATTGACGGTTCTAGATAAAGTATTTCATTGTGATCCAGTTCAATGCACCCAGTGCACTAGATTCTTTTACTCGAAGACCCTCCGATGATTTTAGACTCATCATAACTCATTTGATCCCACTCAAATGCTAGCAAAAGAATTCTACAACTTTAACAAGATAAAGGTGCCCAACCTTTAACTTAAATTGTGAACATTATTCAAGACTAACTAAAGAATTGTGTCTACCTCATACATATCCAGATGTACGAACAATTCTTCTTTTCTCATAGTCTTTTGACCTTATGATTATTTACTTTTGACAATTATAATAATTAAACTATAAATGCTATAAGATTTGTTAAACCAGAAATCACATTAATAATATGAATAGATTGTCAAAAACACTATTACTCTCTTGCTATTGAGCATAATCCTAACAATCTCCCACTTGCGCTATAGCAAATGTGTCATATCTCTCATTCCCATGTTCTCACCCCTATATACAATTTCCCTTAAAAGGTGATACTTCCTTTAAATGTGTTTTCCTCTCTTATGACTTTTTGGTTCTTTCGAATTAGTCACTGCTCCATTGTTGTCACAGTGGATAGTGATATGCTTATTCGCACTAGGAACCACTTCCAAGTCAATCAAGAATTGGCGGAGCCAAACAGCCTCTTTGGCAGCCTCGCATGCAGCAACATACTCAGCTTCCATGGTGGAATCAGCAATACAAGATTGCTTGATACTCCTCCATATAACTGCTCATCCTCCAATAGTAAACACAGCCCCTGATGTGGATTTTCTAGAGTCAGAATCTGATTGGAAATCAGAATCTGTATACCCAACGGGAATTTAATCCCCTCCAGAGTATACAAGCATATTATCTCTCGTTCTCTTAAGATACTTAAAAATATGCTTAACTGCCGTCCAGTGATCAGGACCAGGTTTCGATTGAAACCTGCTAACTATGCCAACAGCAAAACAAATATCTGGTCTAGTGCAGAGCATTGCATACATGAGACTTCCAACTGCCGAGGCATATGGAACTCTACTCATCAATTGCTCTTCATGCTCATTCTTAGGAACTTGTTCCTTAGAAAGCTTGATTCCATGTTTGAAAGGTAACATACCTTTCTTGGAATCCTACATGGAAAACCTAGACAAGATCTTGTCTATGTATGAAGCTTGGGATAAGGCAATCGTTTTATTCTTTCTATCCCTTATTACTTGGATACCTAGAATAAAACTTGCTTCTCCTAAGTCCTTCATATCAAATTGTTTTGCTAACCATTCTTTTACTGATGTCAATACACCTACATCGTTTCCAATGAGTAGTATATCATCAACATAAAGAATCAGGAAAACCAACTTGTCGCCCTTAATCCTTTTGTATACACAAGGTTCGTCAGGATTCTGAATAAATCCAAAACCTTTCACAGCTTGATCGAACCTTATGTTCCAGGATCTGGATGCTTGCTTTAATCCATATATGGATTTCTGAAACTTGCATACCTTTTCCATTTGGCCCTTTTCAATGAATCCTTCTGGTTGCATCATGTAGATGCTTTCGTCAAGACTTCCATTAAGGAAAGCTGTCTTGACGTCCATTTGCCAAATCTCTAGATCTAAAGATGCTGCAATGGATAAGAGTATCGTAATGGATTTAAGCATGGCCACAGGAGAGAAGGTTTCCTCGTAATCGATACCTTCTTTCTGTGTATACCCTTTAGCTACCAATCTAGCTTTAAAGGTTTCCACCTTTCCATCCATACCTCTTTTCCTCTTGTATACCCACTTGCACCCAATGGGTTTTATCCCTTTAGGCAAGTCTACAAGGGACCAGACTTTGTTATCGAACATAGATTCAATCTCAGATTGCATTGCCTTTTGCCAATGGCGACTATCAACATCCTCCATTGCTTCCTTATACGTGTAGGGATCATCGTCGTCCGGGAGATTCTCCACTGATTCTCCTAGACCGATGTATCTTTCGGGTTGTGTTCTAACCCTCCCACTACGACGAGGAATGGTAGGTTGTTGATTTTGTGTTGGATCGGAACTTACAATTGGGTTAGGTTGTGTAACCTCTCGTGGAATTGTATCTCCTGACATCTCATTCAGGACAATTCTACTTCTAGGCACAAAATCATTCATATAGTCCTTTTCCAGAAATTTAGCATTTGTCAAAACAAATACTTTAAGATCTGAAGGACTATAGAAATAATATCCTTTAGTTTCTTTTGGATACCTTACAAATATACATGTTTCCGAGCGGGACTCCATCTTTTCTGTCTTTCCTTTTAACACATGCGCAGGACAACCAAATATCCTTAAGTGTTGTAAACTAGGCTTGCGCCCAGTCCACAACTCATGCGGTGTTTTAGGAACTGACTTAGATGGTACATCGTTTAGAATGTATATAGCAGTTTGTAAAGCATATCCCCAAAAAGAAATAGGAAGTGTTGAATAACTCAACATAGACCTAACCATATCCAAAAGAGTTCTATTTCTCCTTTCTGCTACCCCATTCTGTTGAGGTGTACCTGGTGCAGAAAACTGAGAAACTATCCCATTATCAATAAGATATTGCTGAAACTCACCAGATAGATATTCTCCACCACGATCAGATCTCTAGATTTTTATGTGTTTCTCAAGCTGATTTTCTACTTCAGCTTTGAATGCTTTGAACATGTCAAAAGCATCTGACTTATGTCGCATGAGATACACATAGCCAAATCTCGAGTGATCATCTGTGAAGGTGATGAAGTACTCATATCCACCTCTAGCTTGAATGCTCATAGGACCACATACATCAGTATGCATTAATCCTAAACATTCAGTGGCTCTTGTGCCTTTAGTCCTGAACGACTTTTTGGTCATTTTACCTTCCAAACAGGATTCACAAGTTGGTAGATCATCAACCTTTAAGTCACTTAAAGGTCTATCACTAACCAATCTTTTAATCCTATTAAGGTTAATATGGCCTAGGCGCAAATGGCATAGGTAGGTTTCGTCTTATGATAATTTTACTCTTTTATGGTTAGGTTGCGTTAATTCTGTGTTTAACAAGTGAGAGATATTTCTATGTTAATAGAATAGACCATTTTCCAATGTACCTTTGCAAACAAATTTGTCATCCTTACTAATAATAAAAAATTTATTAAAAGTAACCGAATATTCAAATTTATTTAAACAAGAAACTGAAATTAAATTTCTCTTGAATTAAGGTACATAACAAATGTCTATCAAATCTAAATACCTACTAGAATCCAGATTAACTCTAATATCTCCCACTGCACTAGCAGACACCAACGCTCCGTTGCCTAAATGCAAGTTGATTTCATTCTTATTCAGCCTTCTCCTTTCTTGAAACCCCCATAAGGAATAACAAACATGATTATTGGCTACTGAGTCTACGATCCAAGAATCTGTAGAATCTGCCACTAAACATGTTTCAAGATAATTCACATTACCTTATTCCTTCTTATTCTGAGACTTTGGGCAATTACTTTTCCAATGTCTCTTTTCACCACAAAAGAAGCACTTCCTTTTGATCTTGGTTACTTTCTTAATCTCCTTCTTGGTAGGCCCAAGTTGCTTTTTCTTCTGTTATTCCTTGACCTTCTGACGGGTCTTAATAGTAGCAACTTTACCAACCATATGAATCTGAGATTCATAAGTAGGAGCAGGTGGTTTAAGAGCAAACAGAATAAACTTATGTTTGTCAGCTTGCAGCAACAACCCAATTTTCCTTTTCCATGTGACATAATTATCTCCAGTTAAAGTATTATCTTTTAAGATGTTCATTTAGGTGATGGGGTCATGATTTCTGAATAAAACAAAAATATATATGAGTAAATAATCATGATAAAGCACTTTCGAATAATTATCTTGATTTAAATAAATAACTCAATCATAAAAATTCAACGGTGATCCAACACCCATAAATGTTACGCCTCCTTTGGGAGTTCGCACCATTTACTAGTTAGACTAGGTCCCACCTAATTGTTAACATAACAACCAGCGTTTTCAATTTTAGCCTTGCAATTTTACTGACAAGAACTCTTGGGAGGATATCAATAAAATTACATTGAGTGTGTTACAAAGATATCGACCCTCAATTTTCTCTCACGAAAATCCCTCCTTGGGGAGTGGATCTCGTTTGAGTCCATTGTCTAGTCTATCCTTGTAAGGAAGTATGTTGCTAAATTCCATTCATGGACGCCCCTTGGGGGGATTACCAATAAATAATAAAACTCAACTAACCTTGGAGGCCATAGGTGTTACAAAACACCTTCTCCCACTCAATTATTTAAGGCGTGTGATTAAATCCCATAGAATGATTTACCAAGTTATCTAGATGCCAATTTTAGATACCTAAATCATTCAATGCATGTTCATACCAAAAGAGATATATGAGTGGCACTCCTATTCAATATGTCATGTTATCATACAATAACAAATATTGTAATATTTATGCAAAAAATAAATAGCAACAATTTTGGTCCATCCTAGAAAAGCGAGTAAATTACAATTTGTTTGGAATACAAGATCTTCAAGTGGCCCATCAACCATAAACTCATCCTTCGGCCTCCTCCCATGGGCGACACACCCCACAACCCCACAAAGGAGCTGCTGTGCGCAGCCCACCAAGTTTTGGGCTTGCCATGCGCAGCCCAATCCACTCCTAGTGTGCGCACGGTGCTCGTTCTTGGTTCCGGTTGCTTCCTTTTTCTTCACGTCTTCGATTCTTCAATGTAGAACGTACTACAACTTTAATTAAATAATAAAAATACTGCAGTTTTTTTTTTTTTTTTAATCACTGCAGTACTTTTTTACATAAAAAACTGCACTAAAAATAATAAAAAAAACTGCACATTAAATTTAATACAAATAAAAAAATAGCAACTACCAAGAAGGAATTATGGCGATGATAGACCACCCTTCTTGTTACAATTCCATAACAAAAAATTACATTGAAAATCTAGGACCAAAATCGAGCAATAACAATCCACATAAACATATATAAATCCATACATCCACATGTAATTATATATGCGAATACCTAGAGTGCCATCTCTTTCTAAACATGCATAATCACAATAAAAAGAAATAGATCCACGTATATATACGTTAATTAATTAAAAGGGTTCAACCAGGCTCTGATACCAATTGTAGGGAAAAATACCGTAGTACACGCAGCGGAAGCGAGACTAAAAAATAAGATTTAGTGACTTTTAAAATTTTTCCTTTATGAACCTTAAACCCTTTAATTAATTAAACATGCATATACAATAACCAAAAAGTAGAATACCTTTTGTCGCGTGATCCGATTGACATTGCGTCGATGGTAATCCGCAAGATCTTCCAATCCAATCACGAACGTGAATCACCTAGGAGCGTGGTCTCCCTTCTCTTTGAATTGTGTACCTGAGGATGGATTAACAAAAACTTTTTCTTTTTCGTTAGTCACAACAAATTCCAAGAGGCTACAAAGAATGTTCCGGTCACTTTTGAATTCACAATCGTTAGATCGAAACTCACGTGAACCTTATTCGAAATTGTGCACAAAAACTTTTGATATAAAAGTTACTAGTGCACTATCGAAATAAGAACAAACTTTTCTCTCTTTTCCTCTTGGCCGAATTCTCACACTAGTCTAAGAGTTGGATTCTATTTTTCTCAAGCAAAAGAAAAAACTCTCAAGCCTTACATTAGGGTTCTTAAAAATACAAATAATATATATATATATATATAGTGGCCGCTCGATATTATATATATATTTTGCGCCGCTTACTATCTCAAAAACTGCACTTTACTTATATATATATCGCACCAAATACCACTTATATTTTATATTTATATCAAAAGTGTTGCATCCTTATTAAAGTGCACTAGCAATGCACGCCTAAATACATATATATATATATATCTATATTAATTTAACTTGCCATATATAATATATATCTCTATCAATCTTTAGAATTCAACCCTAATCCAACTCTTTAGTGTATTTGTGACTATATAAAAGACTTCCTTATTTGACTAGATAAATAAATCCCTTATTTATCTACTTACCAAATAAAGTCTTTTATTTTATTTATACTACCACAATAGTATACTACTAAGAAACATATTTCCTAGTCAGAAAAAGATTTTGATTTTTAATTAAATAATTAATTAATCAATTAATTAATTTCCATTTAATCAAAAAATAAAACAATATAATATCATATATATATATCGGCCATGTGCCATATATATTAATATATCTATATATTGTTTTTCTATTTTATTAAATCCATTGGACCTTAATAAAAGGCCCACATGTGAACCAGACCCATTCTTACTAAAAGAAACAAGCCCACATGTCTTTCATTAATATATTAATATAATTGATCAGCCCATTAAATAAATAATGTGCAAATTATATTCTTAATATATTAAATACAATTCTAGATGGACCCATAAATTGGTCCGGTAGAATATATCAAGTGATCCATGCAAGTCCGTGTGGATTGGGGATCTTGGCGGGCCTATCTAAATTTAAGCTCCAATAGACATAACCCAATCACAATCAACAAATGATTCACTTAGGTTCAATCTATTAATTTTAGTTCATTCCACTAAAGAACTAAAATTGTACTCTTAAATAAAGATGGAATAAGTAAATGATTCTCATTCATACCCTAGACAATCTTATAGGAGATGGTGTATCCTCGTGAAGAATATCAGTAATCGCCAAGAGCTCATAGACCGCCTATAGCTCTTCAAGTTACCATATTTCCTCATATGACCACATTTTGAACTTGGATATTTTGACTTGTCCAGAAGCCATGTTTCAATAGACACTATTGAAAACTTAACGTTAAGATTTAATATCCAATACCTCAAAACATCCATATGATGATATTCTACTCTCATTTAATAAATGGAGCCACGATGTCCATATCTATAAATGAAGTCCTCTATCGATTAACAAATGAATATCACCAAACTATCGAGGATAGACTATGCTATATAATCGTACTCATTGATAACTCAAATGATACCACTTGCAACCATAAGTCCATCATTTATCTCAGGATTAAGATAGACTCTCCGATTGTCCTGATAATGAAAAGACTATTATCTATTGACGGTTCTAGATAAAGTATTTCATTGTGATCCAGTTCAATGCACCCAGTGCACTAGATTCTTTTACTCGAAGACCCTCCGATGATTTTAGACTCATCATAACTCATTTGATCCCACTCAAATGCTAGCAAAAGAATTCTACAACTTTAACAAGATAAAGGTGCCCAACCTTTAACTTAAATTGTGAACATTATTCAAGACTAACTAAAGAATTGTGTCAACCTCATACATATCCAGATGTACGAACAATTCTTCTTTTCTCATAGTCTTTTGACCTTATGATTATTTACTTTTGACAATTATAATAATTAAACTATAAATGCTATAAGATTTGTTAAACCAGAAATCACATTATTAATATGAATAGATTGTCAAAAACACTATTACTCTCTTGCTATTGAGCATAATCCTAACACTAGGTGCATTGAACTGGATCACAATGAAAAGCTTTATCTAGAACAGTCAATAGATAATAGTCTTTTCATTATCAGGACAATCGGAGAGTCTATCTTAATCCTGAGATAAATGATGGACTTATGGTTGCAAGTGATATCATTTGAGTTATCAATGAGTACGATTATATAGCATAGTCTATCCTCGATAGTTTGGTGATATTCATTTGTTAATCGATAGAGGACTTCATTTATAGATATGGACATCGTGGCTCCATTTATTAAATGAGAGTATAATATCATCATATGGATGTTTTGAGGTAATTGGATATTAAATCTCAACGTTGAGTTTTCGATAGTGACTATTGAAAACATGGCTTCTGGACAAGTCAAAATATCCAAGTTCAAAACATGGTCATATGAGTAAATATGGTAACTTGGAGAGTTATAGGCGGTCTATGAACTCTTGGCGATTACTGATATTAATCACGAGGATACACTATCTCCAACATGATTGTCTAGGGTATGAATGAGGAACATCTTCTTATTCTATCTTTATTTAAGAGTTCAATTTTAGCTCTTTAGTGGAATGAGTTAAAATTAATGGATCGGACCTAAGTGAATCGTTTGTTGATTGTGATTAGGTTATGTCTATTGAAGCTTAAATTTAGATAGCCCGCCAAGATCCCCAATCCACACGGACTTGCATGGATCACTTGATATATTCTACCGGAACAATTTATGGGTCCATCTAGAATTGTACTTAATATATTAAGAATATAATTTGCACATTATTTATTTAATGGGCTGTTAAATTATATTAATATATTAATGAAAGGCATGTGGGCTTGTTTCTTTTAATAAGAATGGGTCTAGTTCACATGTGGGCTTTTTATTAAGGTCCAATGGATTTAATAAAATGGAAAAATAATATATAGCCCATGATAGAGTACTTGGGCGGCAAGGCTAATAAATTAACTTATTATATTATTTTATTTTATTATTTAATTAAATGGAAGTTAATTAATTTATTAATTAATTATTAAATTAATGATCAAAATCTTTTTCTGACTAGGAAATATGTTTCTTAGTAGTATACTATTGTGGTAGTATAATAAATATAAAAGACTTTATTTGGTAAGTAGATAAATAAGGAATTTATTTATCTAGTCAAATTAGGAAGTCTTTGATATAATCACAAATACACTAAAGAGTTGGATTAGGGTTGAATTCTAAAGATTAATAGATATATACATATGATTTATATAGCAATTAGCCAAGACATAAAAATATATGATATAAATGGCACTTAGCCGCAATATATATAGTTTATATAAAAAGCATGCAGAAAATAAGGCATGCAGAATCGTATATAATATATATATTGACTTATATATACAATATACATTAAGCAGAGATATAAAGAAGATATATATATTGACTTATATACAATATAGGTGAGAGGCAGAATTCGTGCACTACATATATAATATATTGTGCAAAGTTTTTGCACTAGAGATATATAACATATTTAGCAAGGGAATTCGGCCACTTAATATATATATATTCTTTGTATAGAATTTGGCTAACCCAAAAAGTCTTTGGACTTGAGAGTTTTTTCTTTTACTTGAGAAAAATAGAATCCAACTCTTAGACTAGTGTGATAATTTCGGCCAAGAGGTATAGAGAGAAGAGTTTGTTCTTATTTCGATAGTGCACTAGTAACTTTTACATCAAAAGGTTTTGTGCACAATTTTGAATAAGGCTCACGCGAGTTTCGATCATTAGATTGAGAATTCAAAAGTGACCGGAACGTTCTTCGTTATCTCTTAGAAGTTTTTGTGACTAACGAAAAAGAAAAGATTTTGTTATCCATCCTCAGGTACACAATTCAAAGAAAGGGAGACCACGCTCCTAGGTGATTCACGTTCGTGATTGGATTGGAAGATCTTGCGGATTACCATCGACGCAATGTCAATCGGATCACGCGACAAAGGTATGATACTTTTGATTATATATGTTTAATTAATTAGAGGGTTAAGGTTCATCAAAGGAAAATTTTTAAAACCATACTAAATCTATTTTTAGTCTCGCTTCCGTTGCGTGTACTACGGTATTTTTCCCTACAGAACCATCCTCCAAATCGGTCGACCTACAGACCCCACCTCCTTCTCAGCATCGAGATAGATACCCGGTGAGAAGGACCCTCATAGAACAACACCCCCGTTAGTAGAAGTAGCCTAGGTAGCAAGTGAAGAAGACTGGTACAACCATTATACTCCTCTTAATGCATCATGGGAAACTATATACCTTGCTATCCACGATAAAGGTCTACTTAAGAAGCCTAGTCCTATAAAGATCCCAGTAGATCAGAGGAATCACTACAAATACTATGATTTTCACGAGGACGTGGGGCACAACACATCTGAATGCTACAACCTCCACTAACAGATCGAATGATTAGTGATGGGAGGACTCTTAGTTGAGTTTTTGCAGCAAGTTCGGGATAGCATCAAGGCAAGAAATGAGGTGCATGGGGAGATGAGTGATGCGGAAGAAAGAAAGAGGGACAATGATAAAGACTTGATGCAGCAAATCCAAGTCATTCACACCATCAGCGGAGGACCAACACTGGTAGGGACGTCTAACAACTCAAGGAAGAACCATGCCAGGAAGATCCCGAGGTTTACCACTGATCATGATGTACTCCGGGTCTCTAGGGGGTCTCAAGACTATCCTCGTTTTGCCTAGATCATTTTCACAGAGGAGTATGCGTATAACACAGTTCAGCCTCATGACGATCCAATGGTGATCACGGTACAAATCACAAATTGCCGGGTTCACCGTATCCTGATAGATACTGGGAGCAGTGTCGATATTCTATTTAAAGGAGTGCTGGAAAAACTTAATTTGAAGAACTCTTGCTACAACAGCTGCGCCACACCCCTGTACGGTTTTACAAGAGATTTCGTAATGCCTGTCGGGACTCATATTCTACCGGTGATAATTGGAGAGGCTCCCCTTCAGCAGAACATCATGACAGAGTTTATTGTGGTCGATACCCGGTCTGCCTACAACATTATCCTAAGAAGACTTTTCTTATCGGGAATCAAAGGAGTGATGTCCAATTACCACAACGTCTTAAAATTTTTGGTAGGAACCAAGGTGGGAGAAGTTCGTAGAGATCAACAAGCTGCCTGCACCTATTACGCGGTGGCCACTAATCCTACCGCATTGGCCAAGCAGTGCGCCTATGTAACTAGCGAACCCAACCATAGGATATCTATGTCCTAGAAGAAAGTGAAGACTCAAAACTTTAAAGAAGGACCTGGTTCTCAAGAAGGTGACCCGAAATACCCAAAACAAAAAAAACAAAAAAAAAGGGGGGAGTCCGTCGGGATACTAGCCATTCACTAAGAAGATCCCTACTCGATTAAAATAGTAGTTTGAAAGGGGGGGCTCACGAACTAGAAGACACGGATGGGTACCCGGTAGATTACACCGGGAATCCCGATCAATTTAAAAGATTTTACCCTTATAAAGATAAGAAGAATTTATCCCGGTTGGTATATCTCCAAATGTGTACCCCGATTTTTGCTTTGTACTCGCTCCTTGAAAAATTCAATAAAGTCGATTTTATTCTTCTACAAGATTCTCCTATATTCACCTTGAAAGGTTCACCACCCCTAGACTGAATCAAGACCAGGAGAGCTATATAACAACCCTGATGCCCTAGTCCAGGTTAACTTAGCCAAATGCCTGGGGACTAAGTCACTACCTTCCAGGAAGATTGCCACGATAAAGCTTCTCAAGACCAGGAAAAGCCAAATGGCATTTCCTGCTGGGGAATGCCCTCCTCCAAGAAGGATCTGGTACACAAGTGCTTAAATGGTATAGTTGCCAGCTAGACTTAGGATGCGAAGTCATGGCCCGGGTTATCGGTCGCAGTCCTCAAGACCAAGAGATCATATACGACACTCCTGCTGCCCCCGCTGAGGAATAACCATTACCCTCCTCCGGGAAGGATCTGGAAACCTTTCGTATGATATATCATTGGAAAGGTATGGATGTCTACTTTCTACTCCAATTTATAGAATGACATTTTGATATCTGTAGAAAAAGTTATGGTCAATAGAGTTACCAAAGGTAAGAAACGGACAACAACATAGTTGTGCTGTTTTGGTGGTCATTTTGGAGATTTCAAAACCAATCCAAACGGTCATGAAATATTACGTATAATATACCGTTGGAAAGGTATGGGTGTCTAGTTTGTCCAGAATTTTACAAAACTCAATTTAAAACTTTTTATAAAAAGTTATGGTCACAAGACCATACAAAGGTCAGTTTTGAAAAACATTTAAAACATTGAAATCCAATCTTTTGAAACTAGACACTTTACTCCAAACAACCAAACCAAAACTACCACTTATCCAAGAGAAGAATGAGACCTTCTCAAGTGGTCAACCATCGCACTAAGACATGCACACCATCGTGCAAGCACGGACATTTCCAATCACACAAATAGAAACGAATTACACCACACTTAACACTAATCATGAAGTGCAAGTGTGGGAAGTGAATGCATCCTAATGCCTAAACATGTCATGGCATTGACAATGATTAATATGCACTCAACTAAAACACACATGAAGATAATTCATGGTTTTGCATCCTAATGCCTAAACATGTTATGGCATTTCAAAGAACAAGATGCAATCAAATAAAACATGCAATCAAATAAAACATGCAAGAAAAGATGTTCAAGAACATGCATGCACTCATATAAAAATACACAACATACAAGAATAAGATTTATGCATGAGTTGTGTGTGTATGCAACTAGATCTCTTCAAAGCAAGAAAGCACTAGAATATACCTTTGGTGCTTCTTCTCTTGAGGTCTTGAGCGGGCCTTGGTTGTGCAAAACACCAACCATCAAAAACCTAAGCTGCCCTTACATCAAGCCCCAATATGTGGTTTGTCCATGAAATAAGCCAATCAATAAATGGGAATCCTTACAAATATGACGAAGCCCGAACAGCTAAATGGCCTTTAGAAGGAGTCTCCAAAATCGGCACCTGCAAAGAAGTTCTAGGACCATCCTCCAAACCGATCGACGTACAGGCCGCCCCCCCCCCAACACCGGGAAAGATACCCGGCTAGAGGGACTCCTCCTTGAGCAACACCTCCTCTAATAGAAGTAGCCCGGGTATCAAGTGAGGAAGACTCGTACAACCACTACGCTTCTCTCAATGCCTCCCGAGAAACCATATACCTGGCTATTCGCAATAAGGGCTTGCTCAGAAAGCCCGGCCCAATGAAGGTCCTAGCTGATCAAAGAAATCACTATAAATACTGCGACTTTCACAAGGAAGTCGGACATAACACATCCGAGTGCTACGCAACTAGATTGAAGGATTGGTAAGAGGAGGACTCTTAGTTGAATTTTTGCAACAAGTACGGGATAGCATCAAGGCAGGGAAAGAGGTACAAGGGGAAATGCGAGAGGCAAAAGAGAAGAGGAAAGACGAAGGAAAGGATTTGATGCAGCAAATTCAGGTTATTCACACTATCAGCGGAGGCCCAACACTAGCAGGGACTTCTAACAATTCAAGAAAGAACCATGCTAGGAAGATCCCAAGGCTCACCGGTGGTCAGGATGTACACCGGTCTCCAGAGGATCACGAGAATATCCTCGCTCTGCTCAAATTATTTTCACTGAGGATGATGCCTACAACACAGTACAGCCCTATGATGATCCAATGGTGATCACGGTACAGATTACCAATTGCTAGGTTCATCACATCCTGATAGATACCGGAAGCAGTGTTGATATTTTGTTCAAAGGGGCGTTGGTAAAGCTCAACCTGAAGAACCCTTGCTACAACAGCTGCACCACACCTTTATACGGCTTTACAGGGGATTCCGTGATGCCAGTGGGAACTCACATTCTGCAGGTAATAATTGGAGAAGCCCCCTTCAGCAGAATATCATGATGGAATTCATAGTGGTTGATACCCCGTCAGCCTATAATGCAATCCTGGGAAGACCTTTCCTATCGGGAATCAGGGGAGTCCTATCTGTAAGGTTCCCATTTGTGATTGGCTCATTTCGTGGACAAACCACATGTTGGGGTACTTTGTAAGGGTAGCTTATGTATTGGTTTTATTGTTCGAAGCCCTTTGAAGACCTTGTGTTGATAAGCACCGAAGGTAATTTTCTTTGTGCTTACTTGTCTTGAAGAGATAGTTGCACACACTCACAACTCATGCATATGTCTTATCTTTGTATGTTGTGTTTATTTTTGTTGTGCATTAATGCCTATTTTCATCTCTTCTTGCATGTTTTTTTTTTAATTGCTTCTTGTGATTATATGTCATATCATGTTAGGCCTTTAGGATGCATTTAGTTTTACCTTTTTACCCCTTGCATGTTTTCTTGTGGGGTTCAAAGAAGTGGGCTGTGCGCTGGTCGTCAAGCGCCAGACCAGTGCAGCTCACCAGCGCAGATCACCCAGTGGTCTATCGCTGGTCGTGCGTTGGTCCAGACCGGCGCAGCTCACCAGCGCAGATCGCCCAGTTGTCTGTCGCTGGTCGTGCGCTAGTCCAGACCAGCGCAACTCACCAGCGCAAAACGCCCAGTGGTGTGCCGCTGGTCGTGCGCCTGTCTGAGCGTTGGTCGTTAAGCGCCTGTGCAATTTTTGCCTTTGCGTTAGTCGTGCGCCTATCGACTAGCGCAAGGCCACCAGCACACAGAGCAATTTCTGGTGCGTTTTTCAAAATGACCACACTTCACTTATGGCCCTTATATATATGCCACTTTGACTTTAGGTCAGCCAAGAGAGTTCATATTCATATTCTATACTTAGGATATTTTTCAAGAGAAGAAAAATACACAAAGAACTCATTTTTAATTACTCAAACACTTTTTCATGATCATCAATCATCATCTAGCATCATCTTTGATCATCTAGATGTCATCTTGCATGGATTCTTCATCATACTTTGCTTGGTAAGCTTTTCACTAATATCTTACATATTTTGTGTTTCTCTTAACAAGCAATCTCAATTAATTACTTGTATGTTATTTTATATACTTTGGATACAAGATTGAGATTAGTGTGATGTATGTTTGAGAAGTTGTTTTGTGCTAGCAAATTAGGTTTTGTGCTTAATCTTAATTAGCTAAACTAACTGATATGTCATTTAGTTTGTAATATCTAGGATTGTTTTAATTGCAAATTCATCATCTTAGATAAGCATATAGGGTTTCCCTTGCTCTATGTTGCATTTGGATATTCATATATTCACTTAGGGTTGTATTCTCTTCATAGAGAAAGTAAGTCTTGTGTGTACCTTCCGGGATTAGGTTGCTTAGATCGCAAGCAAATTGGACTAGGTTCACTCATACCGGGATTAGGTAGGTGTGTGATTACTTCCAGGATTAGGTTGTAATCGTTTACACATTTAGTGGATTCGAGGTTCGAGTGTGGCTTACTTACTAGCCCGTGGTTTTTCCCGTGAGGGTTTCCACGTAAAAATCAAGTGTTATTTAATTTCCGCATTTTATACTTGATTTATTGCTTTATCTAGTTAGGGGTAATTTCGTAATTTTGACTTATACGAAAAATTGGGTAATAAGCTTAAAATCTATTCACCCCCCTCTAGATAGTTTAATACAAACCGTGCTATAATTTGTTTCACTATCCATTTATCACAACGTACTGAAGTTCCCGGTTGGAACCAAGGTAGGGGAAGTCATGGGAGATCAACAAGCAGCCTGCACCTGTTACACAGTGTCCGCCAACCCTACAGCATTAGCTAAGCAGTGCACCCATGTCACCAATGAACTGGGCCACAAGATTCCAAAGCCGAATCACTATGTCCTAGAAGAAGAAGAGGTGCCAGATACGATCATAGAGGAAGCAGAAGAGGAAGAATGGGGATGGATTGTGGACACCCCGCAGAGTAGTTAGAAGAGATACCGATTAGAAAAGGAGATCCAACTAAAGTAGTGAAGATAGGAGGTGCACTGGATCACGAGTTCAGAGGGAGTTTGGTAAAACTTCTTGAAGAGTATAATGACATTTTTGCCTGGAGTCAAAATGTCAAGTATCCCTCTCAACCTGGCAGCTCATCTGTTGGCTGTAGATGCTACTGTCAAGCCCGTTAAATAGAAATGGAGACATTTCAACATCGAGCGGAATGCTGCAGTACAGGAAGAGGTGGATAAGCTCTTGAAAGCCAGATTCATCAGGGAATCCCGATACTCCGAATGGAATGCCAATTTAGTCATGGTAACCAAAGCCAATGGGAAATGGCGTATATGTGTGGACTATACCGACCTCAACCGGGTTTGTCCAAAAGATAGCTTCCCTCTTCCTAAAATTGACCAGCTGATTGATTCTATTGCAGGTAATAAGCTCCTAAGTTTTATGGATGCTTTCTCGGGATACAACCAGATCATGATGCACCCCGTCGATCAAGACAAGACCATCTTCATCTGGACAGGGCCTTTACTATTACAAGGTCATGCCATTTGGCCTCAAAAATGCTGGAGCCACTTACCAACGTTTGGTGAACAAGTTATTCAAGCAGCTGATAGGGAGGTCTATGGAAGTATACATAGACGACATGATCACCAAGTCTCAAATGGCCAACCAACACCCTGAAGACTTACGCCAAACTTTCCAAGTGATTAGAGAGAATCAAATGAGACTAAATCCGACTAAGTGCGCCTTTGGGGTAGTAGTAGGAAAATTCCTTGGCTTCATGGTGCATGAGAGAGGAATCGAGGCCAATCCTAAGAAGTGATCAGTCATTTATTGTATATGTTTTTGATCCCCATTCCTCCAATCAATTGCTTGTTTCTCGAGTCTTTTAGGGTTTTAATTTGTGTGTTGGAGCATTTTCAGGTTATTGGATCCAAATGAGATGTTTGAAGTATTTCAGAGGAAAAAGGTGATTTTGGAAGATTCAAGGGGCTTTTAAGCAATTTGCCATCAACCACCATGAAAGACCGCTATGGGTTTCCACAGCGGCACCCAAAGCGGTGCAAAAACAGTGTAGACCGCTGCAAAAACCGCTCTGGCTTTCACAGCGGTAGCCCATCACAGTGCAGGTCATCAATATTGCGGGGCCCATATCTCTCAGCTCCAATTGAACTGTGTGTCCTGCCACCTATGGATTTGAAGCCCCGAAAGTCTAGTTTTCAACCCAATTACGGCTCATCAATCCAAAATTTCTAGAAGAAGTTATGCCTATATAAGTACCTGAAGGTCAGATCAGTCAGTCATAAAATCCGTGAATACTTTCGGGATTTGTTTCGCAAGTTGTCGGAACAGGAAATATTACCTTCTTGGACATGCGTGAGAGTCTTGGGAAGCAAGTAGACATCTAATTCTTATTTTCCTTCAATAAGTAATCAATTTGGATGGATTATGAAAGAAATAGAATTCCAAATAGGCTTGTATTCTCAAAGGGAATAGATTTCCTTGTTGTTTAAGGACATTGCCTTGCATCTACACCTATTCAAACCCCTTTGAACCCTAATTTCGGGAGACCAGCTAGAGAGTCAGCCAAGGGAGGTCCCAAGCGACCAAGGGGGCCATCCCCCATCACCATCATCCATCTTTACACATCCGGGGTTTGCAAGACGAAGAAGACTCATCATTGAAGACGGGAAGAAATCATTGAAGGCATCAATGGGTTTTATCTCCTCTATCTCTTGTCTTGTTATTTTCATGATGTGTAACTAATTCCATACTAGAGAATCAATGTGAACCTCTATGAATGCTCTTTGTTAGAATTGACTATATTTCCATTAATTCAAGTTTTGATTTATTCAATTCATTCTAGGTCTTAATTCTTTAATTTTGTTAATGCATGATTATACGCTGACATGAATTTAGGGTTTTGATAATTAAACAATTAAGTTTGGAGTGATGATTTACACGTAACCTTAATTAATATTCAATTGAATGGCTAAAACTGATCTTAGCATTGATTTATGCAAGTAGGTTTTGGTTCGTTAGTTCTTATGCTTAATGGGTTCTCGGTTGTAGTTTGCACCATTGATTTATGGGAAAATTATAATTAAGAACACTTGATTCATCCCAGAATCATACGGTAACAATCATATCTAATTTAAGAATGAATCCTTAACTTGAGTTGCATCTTTTATCAACGTCAATTCGAAGCATTGAGTAAACATAGTTGGGGAGCATTGATGACCTAGTCCTCTCATTTCTTGATCTCATTCACCTATTCTTGTTGTAAGGATTCCCATATATTGATTGGCTTATTTCATGGACAAACCACATGTTGGGGTTGATAATGTAAGGGTAGTTTAGGTGTTTGAACTTCATGCTCGAAGGCTCTTTCAAGACCTCAAGGGACAAGCACGCCAAAGGTATAATTTCTTGTGCTTGATTTTTCTTTGAAGAGATTTAGTTAGCACACACTCACTTAGCATACTTGTTCATGTGTGCATTCTCTTCACATGCCACTTTACACACTAGCACTTTGTTTTATATCTTATCGTGTGTATATGTGCTTAGTAATTCGTTTCCCGATAGTGGTCGGAAACGTCCACGCTCACACGTATGTGTGCTTGGTTTTGCGCGAAGACCGCCCACGGAGAATGCCCTTGGCTTCTCCTTGGTTTTCAACATTGTTGGTGATCGGCGGTTATGATCTGCGGCCTGGCCGCCGAATCAAACCGCCATTTCAGTCAAGAGAGATCTGAAGCAGTTATGCGGTCACGATCGGCGGTCACGATCGGCGGTCACGACCGCCGTTCGAAACCGTCGTTCATACCTGATCGATTTTAATCTCTCGGTCTAATTTGGCGGTTGGATCGGCGGTCACGAAACCGCCGAATGAAACCGCCGTTGATGCTCTGTTCTTCACGGGCTCAATTCGGCGGTCGTTATCGGTGGCCTGGCCGCCGATTGAAACAGCCGAACGGTGCGTTTCAGGGGCAAACTTGTCTTTTCACATGCCCAATTCTTGATGTCTATAAATATCTTACTTTCTCATTCTCTGATCAAGCTTCTTGAGTTATTAGAACCCTAAACTTCAAAGAGAGATTTTTGAGAAAAAATCAAATCAAGAACTCACCTTTAAACACTCAAATCAAATCCTTTTTGCGTCAAAGTTCATCTTGCATTCATCTATGATTGGGTTTGCATCATCACAACATGCTTGGTAAGATTTTGATTAATTTCATCTTATTTTAGTATTTTACTATCAAGCATATTCTCTTTTAATTACTTGTATGTTTTTGATCATATGATAAATACAAGATTAGAGAATTAATTGTGATGAATTGATTGAGTGTTGTTTTGTGATAGCTAATTAGGTTTTTGACTAATCTTGATTAGCTAAGCTATTTGACATGTCATTTAGCAATTGATATGTAGGATTGATTTATATTGATTATATCATCATCCTAGATAAGCATCTAAGGTTACCTAGCCTTGTTTGTTATTTGAATATTTATACATCTTCACATAGGTTGCATAATCTCTTCATAGAGAATTAAGTCTTGAGGCTAAGATTGCTTAGGCCTTAAGCAATTAGGACTAGAGCCACTTTTAAAGGCCCAAGTGGTAGAAGTGGAGGGTTATTGACCAGAGTGTTAGACGAGGTCTACATAGGTTGTAAACTCCATTTCGATTAGTGGATTTCAAGGTCCGAGTGTGGCGCACTAAACAGCCCGTGGTTTTTCCCAGTGGTTGGGTTTCCACGTATAAATCAAGTGTTATTTAAATTCCACACTATATTACACTTGCTTGTATTTTTGACTAGTAGGGGCATTTTCGTAAAATTGACTTGCATACGAAAATTTGGTAATAATAGTTAAAATCTATTCACCCCCCCCCCCCTCTAGATAATATTTACCATACACACCGAGCATTATTGTTATTTACTTTCACTTGTTAACTGCTTTCTTAGTTTAATTTAGTTTTAATCAATCATCAATCAATCAATCTCAAATCTCTTGGATACTTTCACTTGCTTAGCTTTAATTAGAACTAGTTTAATTAGTAAATCACTTTTCCTCATGGGAACGATCCCTACTTGTCGCTGTACTTATCTCACGATTCGTGCACTTGCGAGTTAGGTTTTTATAATATGATATTATCCATCAAGAAGATCAAGGCCATCATGGATCTAGAATCTCCTACTACACTCAAACAAGCACAAGGGTTGACTGGCCGGATAGCGACGTTAAACCATTTCATATCTCGATCTACCGATAAGTGCTTGCTTTTCTTTAAAATCATCAAACAGGGGAAGAAGATGAAGTGGATCAAGAAAGTGAGTAGGCGTTTAAAGCATTGAAGGAGTACCTAGCCAGTCCGCCTCTTTTGGCAAAGCCCCTTCTAGGAGAGGAACTATAACTTTACTTGGCAGTGTCAGAAACAGCAACAAGCGGAGCCCTAGTGAAGGAATGTAGTGATGGAGCCCAAAGACCAATCTATTATGTGATTCGTGCTCTGACAAAGCCCGAAAAGAATTATATCATTCTGGAGAAGCTCGCCTATGCACTAGTAACTATGGCTAGAAAGCTTCGGCCTTATTTTCAAGCTCATATAGTTGCAGTGGTCACCGACCAACCCTTGAGACAGTTCCTTCAGAGGCCAGACGTGTCGGGCAGGCTGGTTTTGTGGGCCTTAGAACTCACTCAGTATGACATAAAGTACAAGGCAAGGACGACAATCAAGGCTCAGGCCCTGGCCGACTTCGTAGCAGAATTTAGCACGATTCCCCACCTGGATACCTCTGTAGCTCCGAGCTCAGATCCGAAATCCTCGGGATGGCCTGCCGATTGCAAGACTTGGATCCTATATACAAATGGGGCCTCAAATCAAGCTAGCTGTGGGGCCGGGATCGTCCTTATTGATCCTAAAGGGATTGAATGCAGTCACAGTTTCAGGTTTGAGTTTAAAGTTACCAATAAAGAAGCAGAGTATGAAGCCCTATTAGCAGGAATGAAGGTTGCTACAGAATTAGGGGCCAATTACCTCCTAGTTAGAAGTGATTCCTAGCTGGTAATTAACCAGGTATCCGGTACGTATTAAGCAAGAGGTGACAACATGATAGCATATCTCATAAAAGTCCATGTAGCTGCTACGAAATTCAAGGGTATGAAGATGGAGCAGATCCCTCGAGAGAAGAATCACCGAGCCGATGTCTTAGCTGAAAATACCTACAAGGTTATACTAAACAACCTAGAGGGGGGGTGAATAGGTTGAAGAACTAGTTTTAAAAACTCTTTCGTGACTTATATCAAAACCTTGGTAAGCATACAAATTAACCTTAAACATAATTGTTATGAGAAAACAATTAACGCATGTATGCTCAATTCACCACCCTTAGTCTACAAAGCATATACCAACAAACAATGTATCTCATATACAAGATATTCAATTAAGATCAAATTCTACAAGTTGTACTTTGAATATTACAATGTAAGTAGACTAAGTAGAACTACTACAACTTGCTAATGAAGGAAATATTTTAAAACCAAAACAAAGAATATATGTATTCATAATAGAGTCCAATATGAACAAGTATTAATCTAAATACAAATAAACAAAAGAATCAAAGAATAAGAGAATAGTATTTACACAAATCAATTGTTTATACAAATATGATCAAATTGAATATTGATTACAAATCACACTTTACACAATCTTGCTTCCAAATATATCACAAGTGAATATTGTACCACAAGATTAAAACATACACATAAACATATATCAAAGAGAGATAGAAAGAATTGACATATGAGATTTTTTAACGTGGTAAAACCTCCAAGGAGGAAACATCCACGGGTTAAACTACAACCATTGGGAACTATATATATTGGATGGTGTTAACCTAAAATTGTCACCGGGGTGCAATTTCAAATTAACGATATATGAAGGGCCCGGATCTATATCGATCTAGGCTAGCGGGATGTGCAGTATCCCGATACCCCGCTAGATCTTATGAATCTACTAAGAATAATGGGTGCGAGTAGTAGGAGGGATAATTTTCTGATATGGTGAAAGTATGAAAACACAAAACTGTTTATGTATATATAAATGACTTTAATAAGATTTCTACAACTCAATGCTTGAACTATCGAGATTACAGTATGGGAGAAAATAAAACAACTTGGTGGACCATGGAGATGGAGCTTTTCGTGCCTGTCGATAAGTAGCAAAAAGTCAGATCCTCTTTTCCTGTGAACATATGATCATTATATAGGCCCGCTTTCTTGCTGAATACTCCTAGAACTTCGGTCTAGGGTTTCAGTGATGCACGGGCCTTCCTTTGGAGTCTAACGAATTCGTCGGGATATTGATCCCGAAAGATCAGGCGATTCCTTCTTTCTCGGTTCCAAATAAGTTGACCCCTATTCGAAATAGGATTCTTTATTGCGGGAATGAATGCCGCGTTGTAACTTGAGTTTTTATCTTGAACGGTGACGTTTAATGTTTGTCTTTATATGTATATGTCATGAGTTTTGCTGGTCGGGGTACTATAGGTATCCCGCATTCCCTCTTGCTCCTCTTAAGGCGATGTTTGCAGATATCGGGTTCCAAGTATCGGGATACCCGGATATCTGGATACCTGGATACCTGGATACCCGGATACCCGGGTATCGAGGTACTCGGGGTAGGTGGGCACCAGGATCTCATGATAGTTGTGTCTCTAGGGCCCATCTCTTTACGGTTTCCTAGTGCTTTCTTGGTTCTAGAGATTTTGGACCTGACCGGGGTGGGTAGAGGCTCTTACTCTAGCCCGTCAGCTAGCAGACGGGGTACCCGGATATCTTTCCCGCTGCTACTTTGCATCCCGGCTTTCTTCTCAAAGTTAATGGAAAATTCTTTTTTAGTCCCCTCCATTTTAGGCGGTTAACAAAAGTCCCCCCTGACTTGAACACCGGTATCTTGCTGTGGTTGGAGTCAGGATCCTCTAGTTTGTTTGAAGGATTTTCCATCTTGTCTGCTTGTCTAGTCCCATCCGGCTGGCTTCCATAATCGATGAGAGGATCTTTCTTGGATTTGATAGCATTTAATGCTCGACCCACGTGTTAGATAACGTCTGTCTTTGGATTTTAAAAGGGCCGTTTTTGGCGCGATTCCCTCGAAACCGTCTCTTCCTCTACCTCTACCTCGATAACTGTCCGCATTTGCCTATAAATGTATCATTCTTTTTTCCCTCACATGCTCACGCTTATTTGAATCTTTCAGAGCTTCTGTTTCTTCTTCTTTCTCAAGCCTTCTAAAAATCTTCTTTGCTTTCCTTCTCCCACTCGAATGGCCTCACCGGTCCTCCCAGGAGATGTCCAGCTTCTACGCCGGTCCTCCCAGGAGATGTCCCGGCGGTCTTGGCTACTCCTCAACCTACTTCTCCGAATCCTCCTGACAGTATCGATGAGATGCTCGAAGCGGGACGAATGGGGTCAGGAGAGGACTCCCTAACGTCTACCGGAATAAAGCAAAATCGGGGCGAGGGTGGTGTCACCGACGATAATACTTCGCTCAAGCGCCATTGTTCCACTGTGGCTTATGGAGCCGGGTCGGGTTCTGGCACTAGACCCGAAGACCCAGCTCAAATTGTCGATGATGAAGACAATGACGTCGACACCAAAACGAAGGAGGATGATATCCCGGCTACCAACCTTGCAGGGGTTCATACGGGCCCGTTGTCTTCCTTCCACGATGACCGGATTATTCCATATTCCGTCTGTACATCCGACACTTTCATTCGATTGAGGAAGACCTTCAGGATACCGGACCACATTTCTCTATCTCTTCCTCACCGGGGTTACGATGTGTAAACCCCCCCCCCTCAAGGCTGCCTGTTGATCCACGTGGCTACCTTTGAATGCGGGGTTTGGCTCCCACTTCACCCTTCACTTCGCAAATTACTAGTGGCCTTGGAGCTGGCTCCACTCCAGATTTCCCCCGGGTTCTGGAAGAACTTGACGGGGTTCTTGGTGCTCTAGAAGGAGCAATGTGAGAGGGATAACTTGCAGAGGGAGGTGGGCTTCGATGAAATCCGCTACATTTACCAAGTGGCCAACCTGTCTCCTCGGGGTCAGTTTTATTTGAGACCCAGCAACAAAATGAAGTTCGCCGTGCCCGAGGCAAAGGTGAAGTACAATCCACCATGGAAGGATGAATGGATTGTAGTCAAAGGGGATTGGGGTCACTCGGTTCATATCTGGGGGACCGAGTACCCGGTTCCTAACCAGTTATCCTATAAAGAAAGATGAAGTTTGGGGGAACTGTCTTCCAAATCCAGGGAGATCCTGAGGAGGATTCAGGAAAGGGGTTACACGAACATGCAGTACCCTTTCTGTGATCCCTTTGAAGGGGCTCGATTGGAGAGGTACCTGAGGATAGCTGTTGCTGAACCCGGTAAGTGACCGTGCTTGGTTAACACCCCTCCTTCATCGTCATTTTTTTTTTTTTTACATCTTTTTTCTTTTGTAGTTTCAACAGTTCCTCTTCAGGCATCTCCTCCTGCTACCTCGGGGGCTTTCCGCATGCCTCGCTCTCCCATTCCTTCTCCCCCTGGTACTAGGTTTGTATCGGGGTCACATCCTCCGGCATCCTCTTCTCCTCCTGCTTTGGCGGGGTTGTCGCTCAGTTTTTCGGATCCTTCCCTGACGAAAATCGCCGCACGTCCCTCTCTTAGCGAAATGTTAGCGAAGGCGGCCAAAGTAAAAAACTCTCCAGTCCCCAAGACGAAGCCGGCTGCTAAGGTTGTTGTTCCCAAGTCTGCAGACGTGGTGGGCTTTCCTCCTTCTCAGGTTCCCTCAGTCAAACGGACTGCAAGGGTGGAGAAGGACAAACCTGCGGGGTGGAGAAAGCTAAAGTATCCGTTTCCAGAACTTCTTCTACTGATCTCCCTTCTGGGTCAAGGCTACAAGATAGCAGCCAGGATGACATTGTTTCCAAGTTCATAGCAGCCTGCCCTGGAGGAGGCCTGCATCAGATGTCTTCCTTGCCGACGGATATCCTAGTCACTAAGGGGGCCGCCTTGCTTGCCGAGGTATATACTTCCAACTTTTCTTGCATGTTACATATATAGCTCTTTTTTTTTTTTTAATTTTTTTTCTTATGTAGGGCTTCAAGTTTGCCTTGGCCATGGGGCAGCAAGCGTCGGCCTTAAGGGAGGCCAATTTGGCCCTTCAGGCCCAAGTGGAGGAAACCAAGGACAACCTGGCTCGGGCTGAAGAAAATGTTGCTTCTTTGGTGAAAACTGCGGCCGAGTCAGAATCCGGGAGGCAGGATGCTCTAGTTGAGCTTGAAAGGATGCAGTGTGCCTATGATACAGAGACCATCATTTCCACCTGGCGCAAAGCTGAGAGGGAGTCCGTCAAGGCAAAGATGGCAGTCCTTTCAGATGAGAATTGGTTCCTGCGTGGTTCTGTGAAGGTTTTAGAACCCCGGATGGATTCTTCCTTCACGGATGGATATTTTACTGCCTCCTACGAGGTTGCCAAGGCCTTCCCTCCTCCTTTCGACTTGCTGACTCCTCTTGGTTGGGATCGGGACCACATTATGGCTAAGGCCGCCAGTCTTTCATATGCTGATCCTAATCAAAGAGGTCCTTCGCAAGAGGCTGTCATCCCGGACCCATCCTCTAACCTGCCTGGTTCTAATGGCTCATTCAGGGTTGAGGCTCAAGATCCCCCTTTTGTTTCAGCCGACCTAGGACAGATTTCTGCTCAGCATATGGAGGAAGTGGGTTTTCCGATTGCAGCTAGCTCACTTGAAAGACAGCAGATAGAAGGAGAACAGATGGAGGGATCCCGGCAGGAAATGCATGCGGGAGAAGGGGGCGACACATGATTTTACCTTTTACTTTAATGAGACTTGCCTTGTAACTTATTTGTAGCATTGTAACGGGGATTGGGCACCCTGCTTGACTTAATGAATTCCATCCTTTTTTTTGCGATCATTTCCTTTCTCCATACGCTTCTTGTAAACTTATGCCTTGTTCAATAGTGGGACTTGTATGTTTGCACGTGATTCAAGTCAGGATTACCCCGATCCCTGTATAGTTTAGCTCCCGCCTTAGCTTGCTGGTGGACGGTAGGTTCTTGGTTGGTCTTGTTTCTTAAACATAGTCCTTGGCCAATAATCCCCCTTAATAGTAATCTACTTTCTACTCAATGCTATGATCATTGTCCGTTTATCCTTGTCGACTTCCTCGTCGGGAATTCTGATGATGGATTCATCTTAGTCGCCCATCGGGGTGAAATGTTCGGCCCCTGAGAGTGATGGCATAGTTCCTTGATGCCTAGTCCTAAACGGCTACTAAAGCCATTTCGATCCAGAACTTTAGATGTAATAAGGAGAAGTGGTAGTACGCTGTAGATAGATATCGAGTATCCAGATGGATTGCCTTGGTTTCTTGGTGAACTGTCCTGGTAAGCAGTTGAGGCCACTTTGACACCAAGTTCATCCTGGAGGGGGGTATTCCCCGTCCGAGGCTTCAGGAGGCCCATATAGGTTCTCCTGGTCTTGATAAGATAGATCCTGGCGGGTGACTACACCCCTTATGCGTTTGAGCACCAGGTCCTTCCTGGAGAAGGGTATACCCCGACCAAGGCAGCAGGAATGTCATATGGCTTTTCCTGGTCTCGAGGCGAAAAAAGAGCGATGAAGGCTTGCTGGGCGAAATTAGGAACACTAAAACTGACTTTATTGAATTTCTCAAAATCAAATACAAAGCAGAAAAGGTCGGGGTATATACATCAGAAATATACCAACCGAGCTAACGCTCTTCTTCAAATCTTAAGACTAAGTCCTTCTAGAGAGACCCTTCTTCCCGAGGTGACATACCGGGTACTCAACTTCATTTCCAAACTGTTCTGCGTGATTCTTCTCTAACCATTCCCACTCTTCTCCCATTGCACTCTCCAATTATGCCTCCCCGATACCCGATTTATGGATAGCGTGGGCATATTGCCTTGCTAATGCAGTAGGGTTGGCAGACACTGCATAACATGTGCGGGCTGCTTGCTGGTCTCCCCTGACTTCTCCTACTTCGGTCCCAACTGGAAATTTCAGGACATTGTGATAAATGGACAGAACTCCCCGGATACCTGACAAGAAAGGTCTTCCCAAGATCGCATTGTAGGCGGATGGGGTATCTACCACGATGAACTCGGTCATGATGTTCTGCTGAATGAGGGCTTCTCCCATTATCACGGGCAAGATGTGTGTTCCTACTGGCATCACGGAGTCCCCGGTAAATCTGTATAAAGGAGTAGTGCAACTATTGTAACAAGGATTCTTAAGGTTGAGTTTTTCCAATGCTCCTTTAAACAGGATATCCACGCTACTTCCGGTGTCTATCAGGATGCGGTGGACCCGGCAATTGGCAATCTGAACTATGATCACCATTGGGTCGTCATGGGGCTACACCGTGTTGTAAGCATCATCCTCAGTGAAAATGATCTGAGCAGACCGTGGGTATTCCCGAGACCCTCGGGAAACCCGGAACACATCTTGGCCAGCAACGAGCTTCGGGATCTTCCTAGCATGATTCTTTCTTGAATTGTTGGAAATCCCGGCTATAGTCGGCCCTCCACTGATGGTATGGATTGAAACAAATTATAGCACGGTGTGTATAAAACTATCTAGAGGGGGGGTGAATAGATTTTAAACTTATTACCCAATTTTTCGTGTGAAGGCAATATTACAAAATTACCCCTAAATAGATAAAGCAATAAATCGAGTATAAAATGCGGAAATTAAATAACACTTGATTTTTACGTGGAAACCCTTATGGGAAAAACCACGGGCTAGTAAGTAAGCCACACTCGAACCTCGAATCCACTAAATGTGTAAAACGATTACAACCTAATCTCGAAAGTAAACACACACCTACCTAATCCCGGTATAAGTGAACCTAGTTCAATTTGCTTGCGATCTAAGCAACCTAATCCCGGAAGCTACACACAAGACTTACTTTCTCAATGAAGAGAATAACACCCTAAGTGAATATATGAATATCCAAATGCAACATAGAGCAAGGGAAACCCTATATGCTTATCTAAGATGATGAATATGCAATTAGAACAATACTAGATATTAAAACTAAATGACATGTCAAATAGTTTAGCTAATCAAGATTAAGCACAAAACCTAATTAGCTATCACAATACAACTTCTCAAACATACAACACACTAATCTCAATCTTGTATCCAAAATATATATAAAGATCATACAAGTAATAAATTGAGATTGCTTGTTAAGAAAAACACAAAATATGTAAGATATTAGTGAAAAGCTTACCAAGCAAAGTATGATGAAGAATCCATGCAAAGAGACATCTAGATGATCAAAGATGATGCTAGATGATCAAAGATGATCATGAAAAGGTGTTTGAGTAATTAAAAATGTGTTCTTGGAATTTTTCTTTTCTTTGAAAAATATCCTAAGTATGAAATCTGAATATGAACTCTCTTAATTGACCTAAAGTCAAAGTGGCATATATATAGGGGGCCAAATCAAAGTGTTGTCATTTTGAATAAGTTGGCTTGATTTTGCCTTGGGCATTGTACGTAGAGTGCTTCTGTACAGCGCCCCAACTCTGTTCTCTTGGGAAAACAGAGTGGCGCTGTACATACAGCGCTTTGTACAGCGCCTGTACAACGACCCAACAGCGACCGAATTAAATCAATCAGGTCTGAACAGCACTCGATGGGTGCTGTTCGTACAGCGCTTTTGAGAGCGCCCTTTGCAAAAATGCACTCCTAAGTCTAAGCATGATAAGGCAATTGGATATGCAAGATGCAATCAAAATAACATGTAAGAAAAGATGTTAATGAACATTAATGCACAAAAATAAGACACACAACATACAAGGATTAAACATATGCATGAGTTGTGAGTGTGTGCAACTATCTCTTCAAGACAAGTAAGCACATAGAAATTTACCTTCGGTGCTTATCAAGACGAGGTCTTCAAAGGGCTTTGAGCAATAACACCAACAGTTAAGCTACCCTTACAAAGAACCCCAATATGTGGTTTGTCCACGAAATGAGTCAATCAACAAATGGGAACCTTACATGGATGACCTAGATCTGTTGCATTAAATCCTTCCCTTTATCTTTCCTCCTTTCTTCTACGCCCCGCATCTCCTTCTGTACTTCCTTTCCCATTTTGATGCTGTCCCGTACTTGTTGCAGGAATTCAATTAAAAGTCCCCCTCTCACCAACCCCTCGATCTGGTTGCGGAGGCTATAGCATTCAGACGTGTTGTGCCCGACATCCTCATGAAAGTCACAATACTTGTAACGATTTCTTTGATCAGCCGGGACTTTTATTGGATCGGGCTTCCTGAGTAAGCCCTTATCATGAATGGCTAGGTATATGGTTTCCTTAGAGGCATTGAGAGAAGTGTAATGGTTGTTCCACTCTTCCTTAGTTGATATGCGGGCTACCTCTCTTAGCAGAGGGGTTGCTTGGGGTAGAGTCATTCTAGCAGGGTACCTTTCCCGGCATTGAGGAGGCAGCGGCCTGTACGTCGATCGATTCGGAGGAGGGTTCTGGACTCTCTTCGTAGGTGCCAACTTAGGAGATTCCTTCTTAAACCGCTTGGATGACAGGGCTTCGTCGCGTTCAACCTTAATTTGGAGTTGTTCATCTATGTCTACCTGCTCCAGTGCCCTATCATAGGCCTCCTGGTATGTTTCAGGTGGGTGTTTGGCAAATGATCAGAATAACCTGCCAGCCCACAAGTTCCTTCTGAAGTTGGCAAAGGTCTCCTTCTCGGCGAACACTCCCATCTGGACCACCTCCTTGTGGAACTTCTCTACGTAAGATCTCAGCGTTTCACCTCATTCCTAGATTACATATTGCAGGAGGACGGGATCCTTGGTGCGAGGTTTGATCCCCTGAAATTAAGCACAAAAATCAGTAGTGAGATTTGTAAATGAATCCACACTTCCCGGAGGCAACTTTCTGAACCAAGTCTTAGCACAGTCGGTCAATGTTGAAGGGAACATCCTACACATGGCTGACCGGGTAGTGTTCTGGATTTCCATTTGGTGGACGAAGCTCTCCATGTGACTCATGGGATCCTCTGATCCGGAATACTTCTCAGTGGGCATTTTGAACTTAGGGGGTAACTCGGCTTCTCGAATCCTCCTGGAAAATGGCCAGTTCATCTCCCCTAGGGGGTTCTTCCGAGTACCCCGTTGTTTCCCTTTCTTCAGTTCCTCGAGCTCATTCGCCATCTTGGCCATCTAATCCTCAAGGCGTTTAGATCCTTGAAGGAGGCGTTTAGATCCGTTGTGTCCGGATCGTGCTATTGAGTCTTCATTGTCCGAGGTTTCTGATTCCCCAGCAGGTTCCTTACGCTCCTCTTCCCGACGAACGGTACGCCGCTGATCCCTCTTGGATCTAGTACTGCCACCTGCGTCGGGTTGAGGATCCTTTTTTCTTACAGTCGGCCTTGTTGTCGACTGGGCCTTTCTTGGCGGGATGTCATTAGCTGATTTCACCAACCGGTGTCTTAGATCTTCAGGATGATTATGCACGGGTAAAGGTGGTCTGAGTCTATCAAAAATCGATGCCCGGGTATTTGGTCAAGCCCCTTCAGTAAATCGGGGTGTTTCAAAGGGTATCTCTTGGGCGATCATCCGAAGGCGGACGCTTTCCACGTAGGCAGCGGCATGTTGCCCTATGGCCTCCCTTGCCGCTTCTGGGACCACGGGGTCCTGTGGTGTTGATCCTGGATTTGGTGGTGGGACTGGTGCCGGGATCTGGCTTCCGGTTCCCTTCCTTTTCCCTTGATTTCCCTAGGTGGAAGCAAAGGAATGGGGCCCTGAATTTACAGGTTGGCCCTGGGAGGATCGGAGCCTCATCTTCTATCTTCTTCTGAGTTGAATCTTTAAAGTTTGTTAATGGTAGGGGTTTTTTTTCCCACAGACGGCGCCAAAGTGTTAACCTAAAATTGTCACCGGGGTGTAATTTCAAATTAACGATATATGAAGGGCCCGGATCTATATCAATCTAGGCTAGCGGGATGTGCAGTATCTCGATACCCCGCTAGATCTTATGAATCTACTAAGAATAATGGGTGCGAGTAGTAGGAGGGATAATTTTCTGATATGGTGAAAGTATGAAAACACAAAACTGTTTATGTATATATAAATGACTTTAATAAGATTTTTACAACTCAATGCTTGAACTATCGAGATTACAATATGGGAGAAAATAAAACAACTTGGTGGACCATGGAGATGGAGCTTTTCGTGCCTGTCGATAAGTAGCAAAAAGTCAGATCCTCTTTTCCTGTGAACATATGATCATTATATAGGCCCGCTTTCTTGCTGAATACTCCTAGAACTTCGGTCTAGGGTTTTAGTGATGCACGGGCCTTCCTTTGGAGTCTAACGAATTCATCGGGATATTGATCCCGAAAGATCAGGTGATTCCTTCTTTCTCGGTTCCAAATAAGTTGACCCCTATTCGAAATAGGATTTTTTATGGCGGGAATGAATGCCGCGTTGTAACTTGAGTTTCTATCTTGAACGGTGACGTTTAATGTTTGTCTTTATATGTACATGTCACGAGTTTTGTTGGTCGGGGTACTATAGGTATCCCGCATTCCCTCTTACTCTTCTTAATGCAATGTTTGCAGATATCGAGTTCCAAGTATCGGGATACCCAGATACCCGGGTATCGACGTAGGTGGGCGCCAGGATCTCAAGATGGTTGTGTCTCTAGGGCCCTTCTCTTTACGGCTTCCTAGTGCTTTTTTGGTTCTAGATATTTTGGACCTGACCGGGGTGGGTAGAGGCTCTTACTCTAGCCCGTCAACTAGCAGATGGGGTACCCGGATATCTTTCCCGCTGCTACTTTGCATCTCGGCTTTCTTCTCAAAGCTAATGGAAAATTCTTTTTTGGTCCCCGCCATTTTAGGCGGTTAACAAATGGTAAATTAGAAATTCCACAAAGTAACCAATCTTTAGCTCACGTATCTAGTGGAGTCTATGTCTACCCAACCCTATTGGAAAGTATGAAATCCCTCAATGATGCGAAGCCACCATATATTGGACAACATACAAAACCAACATCGATGGAAGATTAGAAATTCCTCAAGAGTGCATACATATCCCGTGTACCCGCTCTTTTGGAGTCTATGTCTATCCATACGCCTAGGCCTACCAACATACAGGCCAACTCCCTATCCAAGGCACTCATGCCTCTAGGGAGCCTCCCATGCATGACTATCCGAGTCTTCCCAACTCTAGCCATGACTTCTTGCTTGCCTATCCGAGTCCTCCCGACTCTAGACAAGACTTCTTGCTTGACTATCAGAGTCCTCCCGACTCTAACCAAGACTTCATGCCTTTTACAAGAACTTCCTAGTGTGATCATGTGAATGCAAATGATGCAAACAATCAATTCAACATAGAACATGTGATCAATACATTCCATGGAACAACTAGACCTAAACATGTGAGAACACAAGTAATATAGTTTAGATGCCAAAACATGAATTAAACTTAGAGCATGTGAAAAACACCTAACACAAAAGCTCCTAGTTTCATTCACACACATAACACTAGAATAAATCATATACATGAAGCACATATTCAAGATGTCATAAACATACACAAAAATGCTAGAATCATAAAATGTATTCAATGAATATTCTAGTCAAAGATTTAGAGCAAGGATATAATGAATAGTCAATTAAATCCTATTAGTCTCTAACTACACAAACACAAGTGCTAATCCTATATTTGCTCAATAAGAGGATCTAAGCATATGTGAGGATTATTAATCATAAAATACATCAATCAATCCACAAATAATCCTAGATATCAAACTAATCACAATACAACTCTCAATCATGTGAAAAACCTAGAATCCTAGAAACTAGTTCACATGTGTCTCTAATTAGACTTTTGATTAGGTTTGATTATGAAGCTATCTTTCTTTATAGCATTCACCATACATACACATACATATAGAAGAAGAAACCCCAAGCAAATTGAAGGTTATAAAAGAAGAAATCCCAAAGATATGAACACTACCTTGGATTCACGAGCTGGTTCGGTTTTCAGTGTGCAACCACCAGAATAGTCGATCCAACAGCTGCCAAATCACTTGGAAAAGGTAGAGGACTCGATTATGAACAATCTCCAACTTGAATCACTCAATTCCGACTTCGTATGAGAAAGTTATGGTGTTTGGAAGATGAGAAAATTGGAGAGAAAAATTCTGACGGGATTTTTCAACTTTTCTTCTTAGAAAGGAATGGAGGGAAGAGATGGAATTTAAATGGAAGAGAGAGAGAGGGAATTTTTGGCCAATCAAAAGAGGCCACCTCAGCCTGGTCCATGGGGGACGCATCGGCCACACGGGACCAGAGAGGTCCTCTGGCCGTGGGCCCCACGGCTCCCACACGGCTTGGCCAAGCTTGGCCCACTTGGCCTTGCTTGCTCTCTTGCGCACCTCTCACGTTCTTCAGCCGTATTTGGGCCTCCGAACTCCGATTTCGAATCCGTTTTCGGATTACGAATCATGAATCCCTCATGCATGATAAAAAATATGAAACTTTGAAAAATGGTTGAGAAATTATCTCGAAAAACAACGATGAAGTCAACTCAACGAATGAGAACGAAAAGTAGCGTATCTACATCGTTTGGACTCGAAACTAAGTGAATGAGTAACCGAAATGACTGGAACTCAATAAGGAATCATAATAGAACATATTCAAGTCCAAATACAAAAATACAGAAACATACAAACACAAAGACACACACATATGCTATTTCCTAGACATAGTCCTAGAACATGTAACAAGCAAAGATTGTCAAGATAGTATAAATGCATGAGCATACATTTTCAAGTTTGTGAAAGTGATATATAAATGATATTCAATTATGAAGGAACACACAAGGATGCCATGTGTGTGTGTGCCTAGCCTTGTAAGAGAAATGAGGTCTTATTTACCTTTGTAAACCGATGAAGCACATATCTCTTTGAAGCCGGAATCTTGCATGAATTGTGGCCAAGACTTTCTTTGTCTTCTTAAATCTTCAACACATGGACCACTAAACATTACAAGAGAAACACATTTTCATATGGAATACATGCTGTTAACCGCCAAAAGTGGCGGAGATCAAAAAAGAAATTTTCACAAGCCTTGAGAAGAAAGTCGGAATCCAAAGTAGAAGCGGAAAGATGTCCGGACATCCCACCTGCTAGATGATGGGCTAAAAAAGGGAGCCTCAACCCACCCCGGTCTAGAATCCCCGAGACCAGGAAAAGGACTAAGAAGCCAAAGGATAAAGGGAGGGGGGGCCTGAAGGAGACAACCATCACGAGATCCTGGTACCCAGCTACCTCGAGTACCCCAATACCCGAATATCCTGGTACCCGGCTGCTTGGAACCCCGATATCCGCGAACATCGCTTTTTATCAGAAGCGTGAGTGACGCAGGGTACATGGGATACCTCGACCAGCGAAACACGTGACAAGCATGTGGCAAGACATATACCTAGATCCCGATAGATTGACCCCGCTAGAGTAGGAGGCGGGCACTCCGAAGAACAGACTACATATATAAAACACACATTAAAACGTCACCGTTCGAGATAAAAACTTAAGCTACAACGCGGCATTCATCCCCGCCAAGTCAAGGTCCTATTTTAAATAGGAGTCAACTCATTTGGAAACTGGAAAAGAAGGAATCACCAAGCCCCTCAGGATCAATTTCTCGATGAATTTGTTGGGCTCCACATGTGTTAGGACCCCGGTTTACCAATCACGCAGCGGAAGGTTTTTAAAAAAAAATTATATTTCATAAAGAAATACTATGATTGATAAAACCTAGGATCTATTTTTCGGAACAGTAAAACAAAAGAAATCGAAATCGAAATATATATTAAAAGGGAAGAAACAATTTCCTTCATACCTACGTAGGAGGCTCCTTCACTTTAATACGATATGCTCCCTGATTTGAACCACGAGATCTTCCTCGCTATGACCCGGGATTGGTAACGGCGTGTGGGCGCGTCACGGTACTCAGGAATCTGTATGAAAAAAGAAGAAGAGAAGAACACCCAAAAACAACTATTGTTGTTTGTATGTATTAGGTTAGGCTACAAAAAAGAAAGCTTAAAATATATATGTATATTTTTTTTTTCTCTTCTTGGCCGCCGCCCCTATATTTCTCTCTTCTCTTTTTGCGTGAAGTGGTGTTGGTGTATCTTCTAAAAACCTAATACACTTTTTATTTCTCTACAAATATATATCACATATATATTTCTTTAAAATAAAATAATCAATTAAATCTTTTTAAGATATCTAATATCTTTAAAGATATTAACTAATTAATTTGATTTGATTTGAATTCAAAACTCTTTTAAATTCAAAATTTAAATATTTAATTTAATGAAAATAAAATAATCAAATTATCTTTTCTTCATTCAAAATTAAATATCAATCAACACCCTCCATATAATGATTAATTACACAATTAAATAATCTTAATATTTAATTGTCATAATCATTAAAATCATTAATTAAATAATCTAATTATTCAATTAGTTCCCGAATAGATATGTGTCACTTTCGTAACACAATTAATTGGACAATCCAATTAATTAACCGTGACCCTTGTTACCTAAATCGATCGGGCTAGCAAGGGGACCTAATGGACCCACAGTATTTTGAGCTCCAATAATCCTTAGAAATAATTAATTAAACTCTTTAATTAATATTTCATGATTATTAACTTCGGTGTTATTCCACTAAAAACCTGAAGCTGCACTCTCTCAGCTGTAGACGTTTTTACACAAACCAATAACTTTCGGTGTCCATTGATATAGCTATTACATATGGTATAATCCTCCACAAGTAGTTCATAATTAGAGCTGGGTCATAATGTCCGTTATACCCTTCTAATTATATCTTTCCTTTAAGTACCAATGATTCTCTAATGAACAATAAATCCTACATTCCTTACGGAATTAGGAGAGCGCTCATATTGTTCAAGCCTCGAATCAACCCTTAAGGGAACTACCATCTACTTCTCGCAAGAAGGAGTGGATTCCACTACTGTGTACAAACCTTCCCAGCCACAAGCCAAACCGCGATCCCAACATACGAAGCATATTGATCAGGAATGCAACTCCGACCTCACCCATGGTATATCAAAGACTACGATCTAACCTGAAGGAGTCGATAAGACACTCAGGATTAAGATCACCCACATATAGCCATCATTAGTTGATATATATGAATCTCATCGTTAAACGGATCTTAGTGAGAGATTCATATAGATCCTGGCCCAGTCCTATATGATCACATCATACAAGGTGCCTCTATTCTCATATCTCCATATGAATGATCCAAGATAGGATCACCGTACACTACGAAATAGACCGCAACTGTAGATTAACCACAAATAAAGTACCCAGCTTTATTTGCTATCTACGGACTCTTTAGATTGCTCGTTTCAAACTGCATCCATCTGTATATGACACTCATATACTCAGTTTGAAATTACATCTGGCAATCTTGGATGTTAAGTGCACATGTTATATATAAATGTATGAGACAATTTGAATGAATAAACTACTTCTTTTATTTATGTTCAATTCACATTTACAAATTACAAGCTTTAGGGCAAAAACCCCAACAATCTCCCACTTGCACTAAAGCATGTGAGGCATGTGAGACATGTCTTGTAAACCTAGACTCTCTAGGTGACCAGTAAACACTTTAGCCGTTAAGGTCTTCGTAAATGGATCAGCAATCCGTACATCCTAACAGGATCAAATCCTGTCCAGAATACACTAACATATAGTTTCTCGTTCTCCGAAGATACTTGAGAATAGTCTTAACAGCAACTCAATGATCCAATCCTGGGTTGGACTGGTATCTGCTGGCTACTCCCACTGCGAAGCAGATGTCCGGTCTCGTGCATAACATAACATACATGAGACTACCTACTGCTGACGCATAGGGAACACGTCTCATATCCTCAACTTCTTGAGGTGTCTTAGGACACTGTTCCTTAGACAAGTGAACTCCATGTCTAGATGGTAAATTACCTTTCTTGGAGTTCTGCATCGAAAATCGCATAAGAATCTTGTCGATATACGATGCCTGAGACAGTGCTATGAGTTTGTTCTTACGATCCCTAGAACATAACTCGCCTCTCCCAAATCTTTCATTTGGAATTGGCTAGCCAGCCAGCACTTTACTTCAGATAATACCCCTACATCATTCCCAATGAGTAGGATATCATCTACGTAAAGAACTAAGAAAACTACCTTCTTGTTAATGATGCGCTTGTAGACACAAGGCTCATCAACGTTTTGCTCGAAGCCATAGGTTTTGATCACATCATCAAACCTTATGTTCCAAGATCTAGATGCTTGCTAAAGTCCATAAATAGATCTTTGCAACTTGCAAACTTTTTGCTCTTGATCTGGAGACACGAATCCCTCTGGTTGCATCATGTAGATGCACTCTTCATTGCCATTTAAGAATGCAGTCTTGACGTCCATTTGCCAAATTTCGTAATCAAAACAGGCAGCAATGGATAAGAGAATCCGAATAAACTTAAACATGGCTACTGGCGAGAAGGTCTCTTTATAATCGACCCCCTCTTTCTGGGTATAACCCTTGGCCACTAGTCTTGCCTTGAAGGTCTCTACCTTCCCATCTACTCCTCTCTTTCTCTTGTAGATCCACTTACACCCTATGGGTTTCACCCCATCCAGTAAGTCTACAAGTTCCCAGACTGAGTTAGAGTACATGGACTCTATCTCGAGATTCATGGCTTTAAGCCATTCCTCTTTATCAGGATCTTCCATTGCATTCTTAAATGTCAATGGATCATCCACACTATCAGCAGAGACAACATCTTATCCCTCACTTACACCCAAATAGCGTTCAGGCTGTCTCACAACCCTAACACTACGCCTAGGTGGTAGTGTATCCCGAATAGGAATCATCTGACTCTTAGATGTTAATGGATCAACAACTCTTGTTGACTGAATACTGGTCTCACCAGGCTCCAACTCATTCAATACAATTTTAGAACGAGGTTTATGGTCACTAATATAGTTATCCTCAAGAAACGTTGCATTTGTCGATACAAATACTTTATTATCTTCGGGACTATAGAAGTATCCACCTCTGGTCTCCTTGGAGTATCCTACAAACAAGCAGACCACAGACTTGGGATCTAACTTTCCAATTCTGTTCTTCAGCACGTGTGCTGGACACCCCCATATGCGGAAATGTCGTAAACTAACTTTACGACCATTCCACAACTCTATGGGAGTCTTAGGAACAGATTTGGATGGCACTACATTCAAAATGTATGCCGCTGTTTGTAACGCATATCCCCAAAATGAATTTGGTAACGATGAGAAACTAATCATAGATCTCACCATTTCCATTAGGGTTCTATTTCTCCTCTCTGCAACACCATTCTGTTGTGGTGTTCCAGGAGCTGTGAGTTGGGATACTATCCCACACTCAACCATAAAGTCTTCAAACTCTTGGTCAAGGTACTCACCTCCAAGATCAGATCGTAGAGACTTGATAGTCTTTCCTAATTGGTTCTCAACTTCAGCTCGGAATTCTTTGAACTTTTCAAAAGTTTCCGACTTCCGTTGCATTAGGTAGACATATCCGTATCTCGAGTAGTCATCTATAAAGGTGACATAATACTCATAACCACCCCTTGCTTTAACATTCATCGGTCCACAAACGTCTGAATGTATAAGCTCAAGTGGTTCTTTAGCTCTAAGCCCTTTTCCAGTAAAAGGTCTCTTGGTCATTTTACCTTCTAAACAGGATTCGCAGACAGGTAAGGTGCCAACCTTTAACTCACTTAAAGATCCGCTTTTAACTAGTCTGTTTATCCGGTCAAGGTTAATATGACCAAGCCTTAGATGCCAGAGATACATTTCGTTTTCTGGAGAAATCTTATGTCGTTTAGTTTTTGGTTTTTCAACCTTAAACATTTCGGTGTTGAGCAGTGTTGTATGTATTAACGGTCTTAACACATACAAATTGTTTTCATTACTTCCTGAACAAATATTTAGACCATTCTTTGCAATAATAACTGATTTATTATCAAAAGAAACAGAATATAATTGTTCTAACAACTTAGAAACGGAAATTAAATTCCGTGTAAATCCAGGAATGAAAAATACATTGTCCAACAATATAAAATTATTATTACAAAAACGCAATCTCATTACGCCTACTGCTCGTGCCGACACGACATCCCCTGACCCCACACGCATAGAGAAGGCTCCCTCCTCAAGCTGTGTCCAAGAATCAGTCCACTGCAAAGAAGAACAAACATGGTTAGTGGCCCCCGAATCAACTATCCAAGGTGAAGAATCATCTTCCACTAAACACGACTCAAGAACAAGTAAATCATATTTACCTTTTGTTTTCTTCTTCTTGGCTACCTCCTCTAGATACTGAGGACAATTCCTCTTCCAGTGCCCGACCTTGTCGCAATGGAAACATTTTCCCTTGCTCTTGTCGATGGAGGTGCCTTTCTTTTTGCTCTGGGCTTTCTTGGGTTTGGGCTTACCCTTCGCCTTCCCAGCAGACCTCTTCCTCTTTCTATTATTGGAGGAAGATGGTTCGGCAACATTTGCCTCACCGGTCTTGCATTTGCTGTCCTTAGTCAAGGACTCAAAAGTAGAGAGCTCATTGAGCAACTGTGTGAGACTGAACCTAAGGTTGTTCATCCCATAGTTGCTCTTGAACTGATCGAAACTCTTCGGAAGAGTCGTCAGTATGATGCTCACCTAACTGGGCTCATCAATGGCCCCTCCATTGATTTCTGCCGTGTTGAAGTAGGACATCATGTTCAGGACATGTTCCCGAACTGATGAACCCTCCTTCATATGAGCGAGCATAGCAGAACGAACAGCTTCGTGTCACTTTTGCTCAGAGGGTTGCCCAAACATAGCCTGCAATGACTCCATTATTTCGAATGCGGTAGTCATTGCTTCGTGCTTTGTGACAAGCACGTCTGTCATACTAGCTAACAGATATGTTCGGGCCTTCTCATCAGATGAGACCCATTTCTCGTATGCCTCACGAACTCTTTGTGCGGCATGGGCAGTAGGCGCTGGAGGACATTCCTCCGTAAGCACAAACTTAAGGTCCTTGGTGACCAAAATTGCATTGATATTGTGTTTCCATTTAGTGTAGTTATCACCAGTTAATTTTTCATTGGCTATGATTTGTAATAGTGCATTTGACATGGCTGAAAAAACATAAATTAAGAATTCATTCAGTCATACATTCAAAACATGTGCGAATGTTCGGCATAAAATTAAACATGATGCATGAAAATGTTTAATGAACAAGAACAACCCTAAAATGTGTTACTATGCCACGACAATCCAGCAAGTGCCGCCTTAGGGTCAGTCAAATTCTTGCATGTTGGATCGAGACATTCTCAATCAAATGTTATACCAGAATAACTCTTATTCCTCTAACATTCAACCATCGTTTATTTCAGTCAGGTTTATAATTAACCAATTTAATTAAAACCTTGTGAGTGTAACCCATCATTTCAAATCTCTAGAGCTTAACTCGAGAATTGCCGCCTTAGGGTCTGTCAATCCCGAAATCCCCTCAGAAATCCTATCCGTTAGGAAGTCAACCTTGGTATTGATTCTTATGGAAACCCTCCTTAGGGAGGACGAAAGCAAAGCCGTCACGAGGCCCCACTCGAATCTCACGGTGTTGAACTAATGACGGAGACCGTGGGATATAATGTCATATATCCCTCTCCCACTCACTATTTTATAATAAGGGTTTTCTATAGTAGTTAATGCACCTAGATATTTACAAGATTAAACGGCTAATTTCAATCTAGTTGTCTAGCGCATTAACCTTTGTTTATTAGAATCTAATTCTAATTAACTAATAAATTATTATGATTTTTAACTCTTAAAAAAAAAAAATCTATTAGTAACAATTCTAATCTATGTAAACAATATACTAAGGCTAGAATTATTCAACATGTGTTATCAAGTTTTAACTATTAAAACTAAACACATTATTAGGCACATTAATAAATGGATTTAATCGAATTAATCTAATATTATTAAAAAGGCCCTATTAATCTAACTAATTTAACTCTTAAAAAAAAATAGATTAATAATTAATGAGAATTTACCAAGTTTTAACTATTAAAACTAATCTCATTAATCTGTAGCCATTTATGTGTATAGCCCATTTTAATCACATTAAAACTAAAACACATAATAAATTAGGCTAACATGCATGTATGATATATCAACATATATTTATGTGTAGGCACAATTAGTCTAAATGACATTTGTATGCATGGCAATGCTTAATCATCACATAATTAAAAGCATACATGAGTTGACCGAGTATCGAGGATTATTTAACCTACAATAACAAGAATCTAATTACAAAAAATACCCAAGGCATTCCTTGGTCTTCAAGTTTTTAGGATTCTTATTTCTTTTGGGCTTTTAACCAAGTCCAACTTGTTAAAAAAAAATTGTGACCCATCTCATGAATCAAACCTAAAGCCCAAAATCTTGTATGTGCCGTCATGAACAGTACCACTGTATGAACAGTTCCAGCGTGAACAGTACCCCCATGAACAGTTCCAGCGGTGAACAGTACCCCCGCATGAACAGTACCAGTGAACAGTATCCCCATGAACAGTACATGTGAACTGTACCGTAATGAACAGTACCCCCCGCATGAACAGTCCCAGCTGTTTCCGATTTCGCACTTTCGCCATTCGTCTTCTTCATCGGATTTCTTCTTACATATTTAGTAACAAAATACATAACAGAAAAAATACAACAAAGAAAATACAGCAGAAAAAAAATATATAAAAATTACATCCCGTGATTAATATTACAAAAATATTACAACCTTTTATAATAAGAACCCTAAATCCACGACACCATACAATTAACGATCAACTATGTTTTAAAATTAAACCATTCAATTAAAAACAACATACAGTCAATTAAAATAGTGCCTACACATTCATACATATTAGGAGCATCGAAATCGATTCTCTTGTTCCGAAAAATTGGCTCTGATACCAATTGTTAGGACCCCGGTTTACCAATCACGCAGCGGAAGGTTTTTTAAAAAATATATATTTCATAAAGAAATACTATGATTGATAAAACCTAGGATCTATTTTTCGGAACAGTAAAACAAAAGAAATCGAAATCGAAATATATATTAAAATCGATTCTCCTGTTTCGAAAAATTGGCTCTGATACCAATTGTAGGAACCTAGGGTTACAGATTGCGCAGCGGAAGGGTTTTAAAATTTTTTATGCAATCATCAACTAACCTATTTGTACAGTAATAATCAAATGCAATAAGAAGGATAAGAAACGATTTCATACCAACGTTTGTAGACTCCTTCTTTCTTTTCGAACTGCTTCCTGATTTGAACCACGAGATCTTCCTCGCTATGACCTGGGATTGGTAACGGCGTGTGGGCGCGTCACGGTACTCAGGAACCTGTATGGAGGTAGAAGAGAAGAACATACAAAAGAACACACAAACTTGTTCTTCTTAATGTGGTGAAGTGCAGCCACTAAACAAGAATAAATCTTTTTTTTTTTTTTTGTTTTGTGTGTGTGCCGCACACCTCTGTTTCTCTTTTTAATTTCGTGTTAATGACTTGTCTTTTTTAATGTAATATATATCACATATATATTTTTTTTTTAATCAAAACAATTGATGATATCTTTTAATTTAAACAAAATCTTTATTTTATTTTATTTAATAGATATCATCTAAATTGAATTCAAACTATTTAAATTCAAAATTAATATTTAACTAATTAAAAATAAGATAATCATATTATCCCATTTTCAAATATAAATATCAACTAACACCCTCCATCAATAATTAATAACATAATTAAATAATCTTATTATTTAATTGTCATAATCATTAAATTCATTAATTAAACAATCTCATTATTCAATTAATTCCCGAATGGATATGTGTCACTTTCGTAACACAATTAATTGAACAATCCAATTAATTAACCGTGACCCTTGTTACCTAAATCGATCGGGCTAGCAAGGGGACCTAATGGACCCACAGTATTTTGAGCTCCAATAATCCTTAGAAATAATTAATTAAACTATTTAATTAATATTTCATGATTATTAACTTCAGTGTTATTCCACTAAAAACCCGAAGCTGCACTCTCTCAACTGTAGGCGTTTTTACACAAACCAATAACTTTCGGTGTCCATCGATATAGCTATTACATATGGTATAACCCTCCACAAGTAGTTCATAATTAGAGCTGGGTCATAATGTCCGTTATACCCCTCTAATTATATCTTTCCTTTAAGTACCATTGATTCTCTAATGAACAATAAATCCTACATTCCTTACGGAATTAGGAGAGCGCTCATATTGTTCAAGCCCTGAATCAACCCTTAAGGGAACTACCATCTACTTCTCGCAAGAAGGAGTGGATTCCACTATTGTGTACAAACCTTCCCAGCCACAAGCCAAACCGCGATCCCAACATACGGAGCATATTGATCAGGAATGCAACTCTGACCTCACCCATGGTATATCAAAGACCACGATCTAACTTGAAGGAGTCGATAAGACACTCAGGATTAAGATCACCCATATATAGCCATCATTAGTTGATATATATGAATCTCATCGTTAAACGGATCTTAGTGAGAGATTCATATAGATCATGGCCTAGTCCTATATGATCACATCATACAAGGTGCCTCCATTCTCATATCTCCATATGAATGATCCAAGATAGAATCACCGTATACTACGAAATAGACCGCAGCTGTAGATTAACCACAAATAAAGTACCCAGCTTTATTTGCTGTCTACGGACTCTTTAGATTGCTTGTTTCAAACTGAATCCATCTATATATGACACTCATATACTCAGTTCGAAATTACATCCGGCAATCTTGGATGTTAAATACACATGTTATATATAAATGTATGAGACAATTTGAATGAATAAACTACTTCTTTTAAAAATTCATTCAGTAATACATTCAAAACATGTGCGAATGTTTGGCATAAAATTAAACATGATGCATGAAAATGTTTAATGAACAAGAACAACCCTAAAATGTGTTACTATGCCACGACAATCCAACATACCACAAGCAAGTGCCGCCTTAGGGTCGGTCAAATTCTTGCATGTTGGATCGAGACATTCTCAATAAAATGTTATACCAGAATAACTCTTATTCCTCTAACATTCAACCATCGTTTATATCAGTCAGGTTTATAATTAACCAATTTAATTAAAACCTTGTGAGTGTAACCCATCATTTCAAATCTCTAGAGCTTAACTCGAGAATTGCCGCCTTAGGGTCTGTCAATCCCGAAATCCCCTCAGAAATCCTATCCGTTAGGAAGTCAACCTTGGTATTGATTCTTATGGAAACCCTCCTTAGGGAGGACGAAAGCAAAGCCGTCACGAGACCCCACTCGAATCTCACGGTGTTGAACTAATGACGGAGACCGTGGGATATAATGTCATATATCCCTCTCCCACTCACTATTTTATAATAAGGGTTTTCTATAGTAGTTAATGCACCTAGATATTTACAAGATTAAACGGCTAATTTCAATCTAGTTGTCTAGCGCATTAACCTTTGTTTATTAGAATCTAATTCTAATTAACTAATAAATTATTATGATTTTTAACTCTTAAAAAAAAATAATCTATTAGTAACAATTCTAATCTATGTAAACAATATACTAAGGCTAGAATTATTCAACATGTGTTACCAAGTTTTAACTATTAAAACTAAACACATTATTAGGCACATTAATAAATGGATTTAATCGAATTAATCTAATATTATTAAAAAGGCCCTATTAATCTAACTAATTTAACTCTTAAAAAAAAATAGATTAATAATTAATGAGAATTTACCAAGTTTTAACTATTAAAACTAATCTTATTAATCTGTAGCCATTTATGTGTATAGCCCATTTTAATCACATTAAAACTAAAACACATAATAAATTAGGCTAACATGCATGTATGATATATCAACATATATTTATGTGTAGGCACAACTAGTCTAAATGACATTTGTATGCATGGCAATGCTTAATCATCACATAATTAAATGCATACATGAGTTGACCGAGTGTCGTGGATTATTTAACCTACAATAAAAGAATCTAATTACAAAAATACCCAATGCATTCCTTGGTCTTCAAGTCTTTAGGATTCTTATTTATTTTGGGCTTTTAACCAAGTCCAACTTGTTAAAAAAAAATTGTGACCCATCTCATGAATCAAACCTAAAGCCCAAAATCTTGTATCCAGTAAACAGTGCCGTCATAAACAGTACCCCGCATAAACAGTTCCAGCGGTGAACAGTACCCCCTGCATGAACAGTACCAGTGAACAGTATCCCCATGAACAGTACATGTGAACTGTACCGTAATGAACAGTACCCCCATGAACAGTACGCATGAACAGTCCCAGCTGTTTCCGATTTCGCACTTTCGCCATTCGTCTTTTTCATCAGATTTCTTCTTACATATTTAATAACAAAATACATAACAGAAAAAATACAACAAAGAAAATACAGCAGAAAAAAAATATATAAAAATTACATCCCATGATTAATATTACAAAAATATTACAACCTTTTATAATAAGAACCCTAAATCCACCACACCATACAATTAACGATCAACTATGTTTTAAAATTAAACCATTCAATTAAAAACAACATACAGTCAATTAAAATAGTGCCTACACATTCATACATATTAGGAGCATCGAAATCGATTCTCCTGTTCCGAAAAATTGGCTCTGATACCAATTGTTAGGACCCCGGTTTATCAATCACGCAGCGGAAGGTTTTTAAAAAAAAATTATATTTCATAAAGAAATACTATGATTGATAAAACCTAGGATCTATTTTTCGGAACAGTAAAACAAAAGAAATCGAAATCGAAATATATATTAAAAGGGAAGAAACAATTTTCTTCATACCTACGTAGGAGGCTCATTCACTTTAATATATATTTCGATTTCGATTTCTTTTATTTTATTGTTCCGAAAAATAGATCCTAAGTTTTATCAATCATAGTATTTCTTTATGAAATATAATTTTTTTTTAAAAACCTTCCGCTGCGTGATTGGTAAACCGGGGTCCTAATAATTGGTATCAGAGCCAATTTTTAATGTCGTAACTTTATATTGCATTACTTTTGAAAACACTTGCACGTTTCACACCTGTTAGCTTTAAAATATATTATCACGTGCAACAATTGCACACAGCAACAATAATTAGCATGACAATCATGCGTGTGGAAACAATATTTTGCATGACAATCATGCGTTTGGCAAGTACAAAGACCCGTGCGACAGCCTTCTGGTGTGAAACGTGTTTATAACATAAGTATATATATTTCTTTTTGTATATAACATGTGCACTTAACATCCAAGATTGCCAGATGTAATTTCAAACTGAGTATATGAGTGTCATATACAGATGGATGCAGTTTGAAACGAGCAATCTAAAGAGTCCGTAGATAGCAAACAAAGCTGGGTACTTTATTTGTGGTTAGATCGTGGTCTTTGATATACCATGGGTGAGGTCGGAGTTGCATTCCTGATCAATATGCTCCGTATGTTGGGATCGCGGTTTGGCTTGTGGCTGGGAAGGTTTGTACACAATAGTGGAATCCACTCCTTCTTGTGAGAAGTAGATGGTAGTTCCCTTAAGGGTTGATTCGGGGCTTGAACAATATGAGCGCTCTCCTAATTCCGTAAGGAATGCAGGATTTATTGTTCATTAGAGAATCAATGGTACTTAAAGGAAAGATATAATCATAGGGGTATAACGGACATTATGACCCAGCTCTAATTATGAACTACTTGTGGAGGATTATACCATATGTAATAGCTATATCAATGGACACCGAAAGTTATTGGTTTGTGTAAAAACGTCTACAATTGAGAGAGTGCAGCTTCGGGTTTTTAGTGGAATAACACCGAAGTTAATAATCATGAAAATATTAATTAAAGAGTTTAATTAATTATTTCTAAGGATTATTGGAGCTCAAAATACTGTGGGCCCATTAGGTCCCCTTGCTAGCCCGATCGATTTAGGTAACAAGGGTCACGGTTAATTAATTGGATTGTCCAATTAATTGTGTTACGAAAGTGACACGTATCTATTCGGGAATTAATTGAATAATGAGATTATTTAATTAATGTATTTAATGATTATAATAATTAAATAATAAGATTATTTAATTATGTAATTAATTATTGATGGAGGGTGTTAGTTGATATTTATATTTGAAAAATGGGATAATATGATTATCTTATTTTTAATTAATTAAATATTAATTTTGAATTTAAATAGTTTAAATTCAAATTAGATGATATCTATTAAATAAAATAAAATAAAGATTTTGTTTTTTAAATTAAAAAAGATATCATCAGTTGTTGGCTTTTAAAAAGAGATATATATATATGATATATATAATTTTTATTAAAGAGTGATTAACAACAAGAATGAGACACCAACATTGATTCACGTGAAAGAAAGAGAATAGAGACAGAGGGTGTGCGGCCACACATAGAAAAAAAAAAGGGTTTTTTATTTTTGTTCTTGACAAACAAAGGGTGGCCAAATTCTTCTAACAACAAAACAAGAGTTGTTTTGTGTTTCTTTCTTTTTCAGGAGCCTGAGTACCGTGACGCGCCCACACGCCGTTACCAATCCCGGGTCATAGCGAGGAAGATCTCGTGGTTCAAATCAGGGAGCATATCGTATTAAAGTGAAGGAGCCTCCTACGTAGGTATGAAGAAAATTGTTTCTTCCCTTTTAATATATATTTCGATTTCGATTTCTTTTGTTTTACTGTTCCGAAAAATAGATCCTAGGTTTTATCAATCATAGTATTTCTTTATGAAATATAATTTTTTTTTTAAAAACCTTCCGCTGCGTGATTGGTAAACCGGGGTCCTAACAATTGGTATCAGAGCCAATTTTTCGGAATAGGAGAATCGATTTCGATGCTCCTAATATGTATGAATGTGTAGGCACTATTTTAATTGACTGTATGTTGTTTTTAATTGAATGGTTTAATTTTAAAACATAGTTGATCGTTAATTGTATGGTGTCGTGGATTTAGGGTTCTTATTATAAAAGGTTGTAATATTTTTGTAATATTAATCACGGGATGTAATTTTTATATATTTTTTTTCTGCTGTATTTTCTTTGTTGTATTTTTTCTGTTATGTATTTTGTTATTAAATATGTAAGAAGAAATCCGATGAAAAAGACGAATGGCGAAAGTGCGAAATCGGAAACAGCTGGGACTGTTCATGCGTACTGTTCATTGGGGGTACTGTTCATTACGGACTGTTCACATGTAGTGTTCATGGGGTACTGTTCACTGCTGGAACTGTTCATGCGGGTACTGTTCACGGCTGGAACTGTTCATACAGTGGTACTGTTTATGACTGCACTGTTTACTGGATACAAGATTTTGGGCTTTAGGTTTGATTCATGAGATGGGTCACAATTTTTTTTAACAAGTTGGACTTGGTTAAAAGCCCAAAATAAATAAGAATCCTAAAGACTTGAAGACCAAGGAATGCCTTGGGTATTTTTGTAATTAGATTCTTGTTATTGTAGGTTAAATAACCCATGATACTCGGTCAACTCATATATGCTTTTAATTATGTGATGATTAAGCATTGCCATGCATACAAATGTCATTTAGACTAGTTGTGCCTACACATAAATATATGTTGATATATCATACATGCATGTTAGCCTAATTTATTATGTGTTTTAGTTTTAATGTGATTAAAATGGGCTATACACATAAATGGCTACAGATTAATAAGATTAGTTTTAATAGTTAAAACTTGGTAAATTCTCATTAATTATTAATCTATTTTTTTTAAGAGTTAAATTAGTTAGATTAATAGGGCCTTTTTAATAATATTAGATTAATTCGATTAAATCCATTTATTAATGTGCCTAATAATGTGTTTAGTTTTAATAGTTAAAACTTGGTAACACATGTTGAATAATTCTAGCCTTAGTATATTGTTTACATAGATTAGAATTCTTACTAATAGATTATTTTTTTTTAAGAGTTAAAAATCATAATAATTTATTAGTTAATTAGAATTAGATTCTAATAAACAAAGGTTAATGCGCTAGACAACTAGATTGAAATTAGCCGTTTAATCTTGTAAATATCTAGGTGCATTAACTACTATAGAAAACCCTTATTATAAAATAGTGAGTGGGAGAGGGATATATGACATTATATCCCACGGTCTCCGTCATTAGTTCAACACCGTGAGATTGGAGTGGGGCCTCGTGACGGCTTTGCTTTTGTCCTCCCTAAGGAGGGTTTCCATAAGAATCAATACCAAGGTTGACTTCCTAACGGATAGGATTTCTGAGGGGATTTCGGGATTGACCGACCCTAAGGCGGCAATTCTCGAGTTAAGCTCTAGAGATTTGAAATGATGGGTTACACTCACAAGGTTTTAATTAAATTGGTTAATTATAAACCTGACTGAAATAAACGATGGTTGAATGTTAGAGGAATAAGAGTTATTCTGGTATAACATTTTATTGAGAATGTCTCGATCCAACATGCAAGAATTTGACCGACCCTAAGGCGGCACTTGCTTGTGGTAAGTTGGATTGTCGTGGCATAGTAACACATTTTAGGGTTGTTCTTGTTCATTAAACATTTTCATGCATCATGTTTAATTTTATGCCGAACATTCGCACATGATTTGAATGTATGACTGAATGAATTCTTAATTTATGTTTTTTCAGCCATGTCAACTGTTAGTTCCCGAATAGATATGTGTCACTTTCGTAACACAATTAATTGGACAATCCAATTAATTAACCGTGACCCTTGTTACCTAAATCGATCGGGCTAGCAAGGGGACCTAATGGACCCACAGTATTTTGAGCTCCAATAATCCTTAGAAATAATTAATTAAACTCTTTAATTAATATTTCATGATTATTAACTTCGGTGTTATTCCACTAAAAACCTGAAGCTGCACTCTCTCAACTGTAGACGTTTTTACACAAACCAATAACTTTCGGTGTCCATTGATATAGCTATTACATATGGTATAATCCTCCACAAGTAGTTCATAATTAGAGCTGGGTCATAATGTCCGTTATACCCTTCTAATTATATCTTTCCTTTAAGTACCATTGATTCTCTAATGAACAATAAATCCTACATTCTTTACGGAATTAGTGTTAGGATTATGCTCAATAGCAAGAGTGTAATGTTGTAATTAACAATCTTTTTCATATTAATAAAGTGATTTCTGGTTTAACAAATCGTATAGCATTTATAGTTTAATATTATAATTGTCAAAGTAAATAATCATAAGGTCTAAAGACTATGAGAAAAGAAGAATTGTTCGTACATCTGGATATGTATGTGGTAGACACAATTCTTTAGTTAGTCTTGAATAATGTTCACAACTTAAGTTAAAGGTTGGGCACCTTTATCTTGTTAAAGTTGTAGAATTCTTTTGCTAGCATTTGAGTGGGATCAAATGAGATATGATGAGTCTAAATCATCGGAGTGTTTTCGAGCAAAAGGATCTAGTGCATTGGGTGCATTGAACAGGATCACAATGAAAAGCTTTATCTAGAACCGTCAATAGATAATAGTCTTTTCATTATCAGGACAATCGGAGAGTCTATCTTAATCCTGAGATAAATGATGGACTTATGGTTGCAAGTGATATCATTTGAGTTATCAATGAGTACGATTATATCGCATAGTCTATCCTCGATAGTTTGGTGATATTCATTTGTTAATCGATAGAGGACTTCATTTATAGATATGGACATCGTGGCTCCATTTATTAAATGAGAGTATAATATTATCATATGGATGTTTTGAGGTATTGGATATTAAATCTCAACGTTGAGTTTTCGATAGTGTCTATTGAAAACATGGCTTCTGGACAAGTCAAAGTATCCAAGTTCAAAACGTGGTCATATGAGTAAATATGGTAACTAGGAGAGCTATTGGCGGTCTATGAGCTCTTGGCGATTACTGATATTATTCACGAGGATACACCATCTCCAATAAGATTGTCTAGGGTATGAATGAGAAACATCTTCTTATTCTATCTTTATTTAAGAGTTCAATTTTAGCTCTTTAGTGGAATGAGTTAAAATTAATGGATCGGACCTAAGTGAATCATTTATTGATTGTGATTGTGATTAGGTTATGTCTATTGAAGCTTAAATTTAGATAGCCCGCCAAGATCCCCAATCCACACGGACTTGCATGGATCACTAGATATATTCTACCGGACCAATTTATTGGTCCATCTAGAATTGTATTTAATATATTAAGAATATAATTTGCACATTATTTATTTAATGGGCTGATCAATTATATTAATATATTAATGAAAGGCATGTGGCCTTGTTTCTTTTAGTAAGAATGGGTCTGGTTCACATGTGGGCTTTTTAATTAAAGTCTAATGGATTAAATAAAATAAGAAAATAATATTAGGCCCATGTATATGGTGTGGGCGGCAAGACTAGAATAATAGTCTAAAATATTATTTTATTTTATTGATTGATTAAATGAAAATTAATTAATTTATTAGTTAATTATTTAATTGAGAATCAAAATCTTTTTCTGACTAGAAAATATGTTTCTTAGTAGTATACTATTGTGGTAGTATAATAAATATAAAAGACTTTATTTGGTAAGTAGATAAATAAAGGGAATTTATTTATCTAGTCAAATTAGGAAGTCTTTAATATAGTCACAAATACACTAAAGAGTTGGATTAGGGTTTGGAATTCTAAAGAAATCTACCTAGGGTTAGGATTTAAGTCAAAAGACAAATCCTACATGGTAGAAGATTTTGACCACAATATATAAATATATATTAAATATATATGGCATTAGGCCGAAAATATATATGTATTATAAGGCATGCAGAATTATTTTCAAAATATATATATATATATATATATTTATTTATTTTTGCGTGCAGTTTTGGTGTACTTTAATAGGAGTGCAATGCTTATCATATAAATATATAATATGCAAGTTGAATTCGATATATATATATATATATAGTATTACATATTTTATAGATAACAGAAAAGGAGAGTGGTGCGCAATATATATGATATATTTATTTTTGTGCAAAAAGGATTGGGTAACCCTAATTGCTAAGTCTTTGGACTTGAGAGTTTTTTCTTTTACTTGAGAAAAATAAAATCCAACTCTTAGACTAGTGTGATAATTTCGGCCAAGAGGTATAGAGAGAAGAGTTTGTTCTTATTTCGATAGTGCACTAGTAACTTTTACATCAAAAGGTTTTGTGCACAATTTCGAATAAGGCTCACGGGAGTTTCGATCATTAGATTGAGAATTCAAAAGTGACCGGAACGTTCTTCGTTATCTCTTAGAAGTTTTTGTGACTAACGAAAAAGAAAAGATTTTGTTGTCCATCCTCAGGTACACAATTCAAAGAAAGGGAGACCACGCTCCTAGGTGATTCACGTTCGTGATTGGATTGGAAGATCTTGCGGATTACCATCGACGCAATGTCAATCGGATCACGCGACAAAGGTATGATACTTTTGATTATATATGTTTAATTAATTAGAGGGTTAAGGTTCATCAAAGGAAAAATTTTAAAAGTTACTAAATCTATTTTTAGTCTCGCTTCCGCTGCGTGTACTACGGTATTTTTCCCTACAATTAGGAGAGCGCTCATATTGTTCAAGCCCCGAATCAACCCTTAAGGGAACTACCATCTACTTCTTTTATTTATATTCAAATCATATTTACAAATTACAAGCTTTAGGGCAAAAACCCCAACAACATGAAGACCCGTGTATCACTGAAACCCTAGACCGAGGTTCTAGGGGTGCTCAGCAAGAAAGCGGGCCTATATATATGAATGATATGTTCATAGGAAAGGAGATCAAAACCCTAATTTACTTTTTCTACTTATCGACAGACACGAAAAGCTCCATTTCCATCGTTTTCTTTCAGGCCTGATTTCTTTTCTATATTGCAATACTGATAGTTCAAATACCAGGTTGTAAGGAATCATATTTCAGATCCATATATATATACGTATAAACTGCTTTTCAGCTTTCATATATCCACCATATGAGAAACTCGTCCATCCCATTACTTGTATTCATTGTAATATCGGATTTACGATACCCAGCGGGATACCAGGGTATAGAGTATCCCGCTAGCCCAGGTCTAATTTGATTCGGGTCCATCACATACCGTTAATTCTAAATTGCACCCCGGTGACAATTTTAGGTTAACACTTTGGCACCGTCTATGGGAAAAAACCCCCACCATTAACAAACTTTCAAGTTCAACTCAGAAGAATATATCAGATGAGGCTCCGATCCTCCCAGGGGTAGCCCACGAACACAGGAGCCCATTCCCTCGCTTCCACCCAAAGGAATCAAGGGAAAAACAAGGGAGCCAGAAGTCAGATCCCGGTACCAGTCCAGCTGCATAATCCCGGATCAGCACCACATGACTCCACGGTCCCGGAAGCGACTCGGAAGGCCATAGAGCAACATGCTCCAGCCTATATGGAGAGCATCCATCTTCGGATGATCGCCCAAGGGATCCCCTCTGAAGCACCTGGATTGATCGAAGGAGCAGAACCAAATACCCAAGTACCGATTTTTAACGGGCCCGGACCGTCATTATTGAAAGTTCTCAAAGTGTGTTCTATATAAAGCTAGAGGGGGGGTGAATAGATTTTAACTAATTATTACCCAATTTTCGCATGCAAGTCAATTTTACGAAAATGCCCCTACTAGTCAAAAATACATACAAGTGTAATATAGTGCGGAATTTAAATAACACTTGATGTATACGTGGAAACCCAACCACTGGGAAAAACCACGGGCTGTATAGTGCGCCACACTCGGAACTCAAAATCACTAATTGAAATGAAGTTTACAACCTATGTAGACCTCGTCTAACACTTCGGTCTGTAACCCCTCACTTCTACCCAGCGGGCCTTTATTAGCAACCCTATTCCAATTTGCTTGAGGCCTAAGCACTCTTAGCCTCAAGACTTACTTCTCAATGAAGAGAAACAACCTATGTGAATATATATATGAATATTCAAATAACAAACAAGGCTAGGTAACCTTATATGCTTATCTAGGATGATGATATAATTAATTTAATCAACCCTAGATATCAATTGCTAAATGACATGTCAAATAGCTTAGCTAATCAAGATTAAGCAAAAACCTAATTAGCTATCACAATCAACACTCAATCATTTTCATCACAAATAATCTCTAACTTGTATCTAGCATATAATCAAAAGCATACAAGTAATTAAAGAGATGTATTAATATGAAAAACACTAAAGTAATATGAAATTAGTGAAGAACATACCAAATAAGATGTGATGATTCAAAACCATGCATGGATCAATTCTATGAAGGCATAGAAGATCAAATATGAAATTTGATGCAAAAGGGATTTGATTTGAGTGTTTAAAGTTGAATTCTTGATTTGATTTTTTCTCAAAAATCTCTCTTGAATGTTTAGGGTTCTAATGACTCAAGAATCTTCATCAGAGATTGAGAAAATAAGATATTTATAGACATCAAGAATTGGGCATGTGAAAAGACAATTTTGCCCCTGAAATGCACCGTTCGGCGGTTTCAATCGGCGGCCAGGCCGCCGATAACGACCGCCGAATTGAGCTCGTGAAGAACAGAGCATTAACGACAGTTTCATTCGGCGGTTTGGTGACCGCCGATCCAACCGCCGAATCAAACCCGAGGGATTAAAATCGATCAGGTATGAACGGCGGTTTCGAATGGCGGTCGTGACCGCCGATCTTGACCGCATAATTGCTTCAGACCAATCTGGACTGAAACGGCGGTTTCATTCGGCGGCCAGGCCGCCGATCATAACCGCCGATCACCAACAATGGTGAAAACCAAGGAGAAGCCAAGGGCATTCTCCATAGGCGGTCTTCGCGCGAAACCAAGCACTCATTAGTGCAAGCGCGGACGTTTCCGAACAATGTCGGGAAACGAATTATAAGGCACATATACACACAACAAGATATATCAACCAAACTGCTAGTGTGTAAAGTGACATGAGAAGAGATGCACAAAAAAATAAGCAAGTATGCAATCATAGCAAGAATGCTAAGTGTGTGTGTGCTACTAATTCTCTTCAAAGAAAACCCAGCACAAGAGATTATACCTTTGGCGTGCTTGTATCTTGAGGTCATGGAAGGGCCTTTAATCTTCAACACTAATCACTTAGACTACCCTTACATTCAAAACCCCAACATGTGGTTTGACCACGAAATAAGCCAATCAACAAAACGGGAATCCTTACAATCTCCCCCTTTGGCTATTTCGTGACAAAACCACCACTCACATTGATTCCTCACAACAAAAATAAACCTATGGGTCAATGAAGATTTTCTACAATACAAAGAGATATATAAAAAAAACTTGAAGCCTTCAATCTCTTATAGAACAATCATTCCCTGAAACAAAGTTTCTAAACTTTCCAAAACAGGAAAAGGTGAGATGAATCAAGTGAGATTAAAACAAGCATTTGCATATTTAAAAAATTAAGCACAACATCATTATGCGAGCATAACATCATTATGCAATGCTCCCCCTCAAAGGGTTACTCCCCCTCAATATATATTCTCCCCAATGTGCACCAATTGCTACAACAATTTGCACCTCCCCTTACCACATTCTACTCCCCCTTTTTGTCATGATATAGGCAAAGGAGTAGTCCCCAACCGGGTCACTCAAGGCAAAGAGAGATAGTAGCATTCTAGTATAAGCATAATCAATATAAGTCACTTTATGTAATCTCAATTTATTGGAGAGAAACAAGGAGATTTATTAAAATAAAAATGTGTGAAACAAAATGCTTTGCATACAAGACATATAGCATTCAAGTCCAAAATACCATGGTATTTGGCAAAGCAAATGACAAAGGTTTCTAATAGGAATTCAAACCAATTTCACCATTGTCATGAGAGAAGCAAGGATATAGAAATTTCATTGATTTCAATTTAAGAACAACTATATCCAACTTTATAAGCTAAACATGTCATGAGCAACTTTGCACCCTATTTGATTTTTCCGGGAATGAAACCCGTATGATAGTAGACATGTTCAACCAATAAAGAAAGAAAGACATTTGGATTGTAAAATCCTTGAATGGATACTAGATCCTTTTTCATTTGAGTCTCATAAGCTTTTTTCACACAAGTTTTTGCATTTAAGAACGCAATTATCAATTCATGCTTTTTCATTTGAGCATGTACATGAATTTCATGCTTTTCATAAGACATTAGCATGTTATAAAAGAATCATCATGTCATGGAGATAATCATAGGTCATTCAAATCATACTTCCTACATACATCTCCTAGTCCAAAAATGCATGTTTGAACATAAATATGACATGGATTGTAAACAAGCACGGTTCACACTTATTGAATTGAAAAACATATATACATATGTGCAACCAAGCTTACTCAAGCAATCAACCAAGAAGTATAAGATTTTTCAAATTTTTTGCAAGTGACAAGAATGCAAAAATAGCTCTCTTTGCTTGAGTTCCCCATATGGGGTTAGTATCATCCTTCATTAATGAAGGGCATGAGGTCCTATGGACCTACCAAGTCCATTGGACTTAGTTGAACCTATTTGAGACTTGTTAGTCTCGTAGCAAGCGGGTTCATTTTTCCTTATCCACATAGATATAACATTTTTCTTCCTAGTGGACAATGGTTGCATGTCATTCACTAACCTAGGATTATTGACAAAAGATTTCCTAGGCTCATACAAGTGGGCTTTTCTTAGCCTCTTTTTCTCTATCATGCTATTAATCCTACAATGCTTAATGTACTTAAAGCACTTAGGCCTAATATGCCCATAAACACCACAATAATGACAAGTTGGTACAAAGTAAGAATTCATACCATATCCGTGTGAAGTCATTGGAGACTCATCATGCATTTGATGTCTCCTTTGGTGTTGAGTCGGTTCATGTCTTCTATTTGGTTGAACCGGAATGGGTTGCCTCCTTGGATTAGGTAGCATGTTTTGCCTCTTTTCATAGTGAGTCATTTGTTGAGGAGAGATGACTCGAGAGGCTCTAATCCGTTGAGCTTGGGGTTGTCTCGTTTTCACCACCTTCACTTGTGCATTTTTCGAACATTGTCCTAGTTCTAACTTCTTCCTAGGAGTTTGCACCGGTGACGCTTCTATCTTACCCAAACTCTTCACAAAGACGGTCTTCTTAGGAATAGAGCAATCCTTGCTCACTTCGAATCCAAGATCTCTTTTGTCACAAGGGCTTTTTCCTACACCAAGTATGTTGTCAAGCTTCTTGGTGCTTGTGGTCATTCTAGTCAATGACTCTTTGGCTTCAACAAGCTCTCTCTTCAAACCCTCTTCATTCCTCTTAGACAAAGCTAGCTCATCTTTTAGCTTGTCTTCTTCCACCATGGATCTTATCACTTCATCATTCAAGTGATCAACTTGTGTTGAAAGCCTAAGTAGTTCTTCCTTTAACCTTTGAATCTCTTTTTCATTCTTTAACTTAGAGCTTTCAAAACTTTCAAAGTTGTCCTTAAGATCCATTTTCTCCACTTGCTTCTTTAGGAGGTCATTGTATGTTGTAAGCTCTAGATTTTCTTCCTCTAAAATCCTTAGAAATCTATCTTTCTTCTTCATGGAGCTTTCAACATTGACTATAAAGTCATGCATATCCATATTCTCTACATTTCCATTTGTAGAGTTAGATAAGGAGTCATCTCCACTAGTGTCATCTTCTAGACTCTCCTCCTCTCCTATGGATCCAATATCCTCATCAAGACCTTCACCTTGATCTCTTAAGTCAATAAGTGCCATATCCCAATGTGAAGCAACAACTATCTCCTCTAGAGCTACTTCTTCGACTTTCTCTTCTATGGGATCACTAGCAACGGAATTCTTACCAACAACTTCATTTTCTTCACAAGTGGCACCCAATGCCTTGAAGTTATTGATAAGCTCATCATCACTTGATGACTTATCTCCCTCTTCGGAGTCATCACTTTCACTCCAAATGGCGGCCATCATTTTTTCTCTCTTGTTCTTCAAATTCCCACAATCTAGTGAGATATGACCTATGCCACCACACTCATAGCATTGGATCCCTTTCCTTTCGCTATTCTCTTGCCTATGCTCAACCTTCTTGAAAGGAACCATTTTCTTCAATTCTTGCCCTTTGGATGCATGACCCTTCTTCTCGAATTTTACAAACTTCTTGAATTTTCTCATTAAAAGTGCCATGTCTTCATCCGAGTCATCCTTGTCCTCCTTCTCAACCTTGGAAGCTCTCAAAGCAATCCCTTTTTGCTTCTTTGAAGGAGTGGAGCTAGGACCCTTCCTAGACTCGTAGGCGAGAAGTCTACCTATTACCTCGCTCGGCTTCATGTCCTTAAAATCACTATTTTCTTCTAAAGCCGTCACCTTAGACTCAAACCTCTCGGGAAGCGATCTCATTATCTTTTGCTTGATCCTTCTATCCGAGTAAGGGTCACCAAGTTGATGACTTTGGTTGACAATGTCCATCAACCTAATCTCGAAGTCGTTGAAGCACTCATTCTCCTCCATCCTAAGTGTCTCAAATTTAGTTTGGAGGACTTGAAGTTTGGAGTCCTTCACTACTTCGGTTCCCTCGTGTGCAACCTCTAAGATGTCCCATGCCTCCTTGGCTATCTTAGTGTTCTGAATCAGTTTGTACTGATTTTCGTCCACTGCACATATAAGAGCGTGCCACGCCTTTTGATTCCACTTGGACAACTCAAACTCGGGTTGTGTCCACTGTGCCTTAGGCTTGAGCACTTCTTCTCCTCCACCTGTGGGAGTCATCATAGGAGGCGAATATCCATCTTCAATGGCCATCCATGCCCTATCATGGATTTGACACACATATGCCTCCATCTTCCTTTTCCATTGGGAGTAATTTATGCCGGTGATGAGGGGTGGCCTTACGCTCGAAGCACCCTCATTAGAACCACCGATTCCACTCATAGTGTATAATGAATGGATGAAATGAATGCAAAATGTATGAATGATCAAAGAATCACACAAATGCAAAACACACCAAAAATGAGCTAGGATCACCTATGTATGTCTAGGAACCCGCTTTGATACCAATTGAAAGTTCTCAAAGTGTGTTCTATATAAAGCTAGAGGGGGGGGGGGGGGGGGGGGGGGGGGTGAATAGATTTTAACTAATTATTACCCAATTTTCGCATGCAAGTCAATTTTACGAAAATGCCCCTACTAGTCAAAAATACATACAAGTGTAATATAGTGCGGAATTTAAATAACACTTGATGTATACGTGGAAACCCAACCACTGGGAAAAACCACGGGCTGTATAGTGCGCCACACTCGGAACTCGAAATCACTAATTGAAATGAAGTTTACAACCTATGTAGACCTCGTCTAACACTTCGGTCTGTAACCCCTCACTTCTACCTAGCGGGCTTTTATTAGCAACCCTATTCCAATTTGCTTGAGGCCTAAGCACTCTTAGCCTCAAGACTTACTTCTCAATGAAGAGAAACAACCTATGTGAATATATATATGAATATTCAAATAACAAACAAGGCTAGGTAACCTTAGATGCTTATCTAGGATGATGATATAATCAATTTAATCAACCCTAGATATCAATTGCTAAATGACATGTCAAATAGCTTAGCTAATCAAGATTAAGCAAAAACCTAATTAGCTATCACAATCAACACTCAATCATTTTCATCACAAATAATCTCTAACTTGTATCTAGCATATAATCAAAAGCATACAAGTAATTAAAGAGATGTATTAATATGAAAAACACTAAAGTAATATGAAATTAGTGAAGAACATACCAAATAAGATGTGATGATTCAAAACCATGCATGGATCAATTCTATGAAGGCATAGAAGATCAAATATGAAATTTGATGCAAAAGGGATTTGATTTGAGTGTTTAAAGTTGAATTCTTGATTTGATTTTTTCTCAAAAATCTCTCTTGAATGTTTAGGGTTCTAATGACTCAAGAATCTTCATCAGAGATTGAGAAAATAAGATATTTATAGACATCAAGAATTGGGCATGTGAAAAGACAATTTTGTCCCTGAAATGCACCATTCGGCGGTTTCAATCGGCGGCCAGGCCGCCGATAACGACCGCCGAATGGAGCTCGTGAAGAACAGAGCATTAACGGCGGTTTCATTCGGCGGTTTGGTGACCGCCGATCCAACCGCCGAATCAAACCCGAGGGATTAAAATCGATCAGGTATGAACGGCGGTTTCGAACGGCGGTCGTGACCGCCGATCTTGACCACATAATTGCTTCAGACCAATCTGGACTGAAACGGCGGTTTCATTCGGCGGCCAGGCCGCCGATCATAACCGCCGATCACCAACAATGGTGAAAACCAAGGAGAAGCCAAGGGCATTCTTCATAGGCGGTCTTCGTGCGAAACCAAGCACTCATTAGTGCAAGCGCGGACGTTTCCGAACAATGTCGGGAAACGAATTATAAGGCACATATACACACAACAAGATATATCAACCAAAGTGCTAGTGTGTAAAGTGACATGAGAAGAGATGCACATAAAAATAAGCAAGTATGCAATCATAGCAAGAATGCTAAGTGTGTGTGTGCTACTAATTCTCTTCAAAGAAAACCCGGCACAAGAGATTATACCTTTGGCGTGCTTGTATCTTGAGGTCATGGAAGGGCCTTTGATCTTCAACACTAATCACTTAGACTACCCTTACATTCAAAACCCCAACATGTGGTTTGACCACGAAATAAGCCAATCAACAAAACGAGAATCCTTACAATTATCATTACAGAGTCATCCTGAAGATCTCAAACGTCAATTGGTGAAGCCAGTTACCAATATCCCGCCTAGAAGGATCCAGTCAGCGACAAGGCCAACAGCAAAGACCGTGGTGCAGCAAGTTCAGACTAGCCATACCATTAGCGGAGGACCAACCCTTGTAGGAGCTTCCAACAATTCAAGAAAAAACCATGCAAGGAAGATCCCGAAGCATGCAGCTGCCCGGGATGTGTTCCGGGTGTCAAAAAGATTGCGTGATTCCCCCCTTCTACTCAGATCGTGTTTGCTAAAAATGATACCTACAGTGAACCACAACCCTATGACAATCTAATGGTGATCACAGCCCAGATTACCAACTGTCGGGTCCGCCGCATCCTGATTGACACCGGAAGCAGTATAGATGTCCTATTTAAGGAAACGTTTGAGAAGTTTAACCTCAAGAACCCCTGTTACAACAGTTGCAGGACACCCTTATATGGTTTTGCAGGAGACTCCGTGATGCTAGTAGGAGCGCACACCTTACCAGTAATTATTGGAGAAGCCCCCCTTCAGCAGAACATCGTGACAGAATTCATTATAGTGGACATTCCATCCGCCTACAACGCGATCCTTGGAAGACCTTTCTTGTCAGGAATCAAAGGAGTCATATCCATTTATCATAACATCCTGAAGTTCCCAGTTGGAACCAAAGTAGGGGAAGTCAGGGGGGATCAGCAAACAGCCCACACCTGCCATGTAGCGTTTACCAACCCCACCACTTCAACCGAGCGATACACCCATATCGCCCAAGAGCTGAATCGCAGGGCTTCGGAGCCAGACCTTCACATCCTAGAGGTAAGGGAGATACCAGATTTGGTCCCAGAGGAAACTGAAGAAGAGGGAAAAGGATGGACTGGAGGACACCCCACGGAAAAATTAGAAGAAATTCATATTAGAAAAGGTGACTCAGCGAAATTAGTAAAAATAGGAGGTGCACTGGATAGCGAGGTCAGGAGAAAATTGGTGGAACTTGTTGAAGAATACAATGACATCTTTGCTTGGAACCACGACGAAATGCCGGGAATCCCTCTCAACCTAGTGGTTCACCGACTGGCAGTGGAAGCCACAGTCAAGCCAGTCAAACAGAAACGAAGATATTTCAACACGGAATGGAACACCGCGGTACAGGAAGAGGTGGACAAGCTTTTGAAAGCTAAATTCGTCAGAGAATCCCGCTACCCTGAATGGATCGCCAATGTGGTCATGGTAACCAAGGCCAATGGAAAGTGGCGCATGTGCGTGGATTATACTGATCTCAATAGGGCATGCCCAAAGGATAGTTTTCCCCTTCCTAAAATCGACCAGTTGATCGATTCTACCGCGGGGAACAAACTATTAAGTTTCATGGATGCCTTCTCGGGATACAACCAGATCATGATGCACCCCGCCGATCAGGATAAGGCCAGCTTCATCACAGGGCAAGGTCTTTACTGTTACAAAGTCATGCCTTTTGGCCTCAAGAATGCAGGAGCCACGTATCAACGCTTGGTAAACAAATTATTCAAGCCATTGATATGGAAGTCTATGGAGGTGTATATAGACGACATGATCACCAAATCTCAAGTAGCCCATCAACACCCCGAAGACTTACGACAGACTTTTTAAATAATCAGAGAAAAATAGATGAGGTTAAATCCAGCTAAATGCGTTTTGGGGTAGCAGCGGGAAAGTTCCTTGGCTTCATGGTGCATGAGAGAGGGATTGAAGCCAATCCCGAAAAGATCAAGGCCATCATCGAGCTGAGGTCTCCAAATACTCTCCAACAAGCTCAGGGGCTGATTGGACGGGTAGCGGCACTGAACCGCTTCATATCAAGGTCTTTACTGTTACAAAGTCATGCCTTTTGGCCTCAAGAATGCAGGAGCCACGTATCAACGGTTGGTAAACAAATTATTCAAGCCATTGATATGGAAGTCTATGGAGGTGTATATAGACGACATGATCACCAAATCTCAAGTAGCCCATCAACACCCCGAAGACTTACGACAGACTTTTTAAATAATCAGAGAAAAATAGATGAGGTTAAATCCAGCTAAATGCGCTTTGGGGTAGCAGCGGGAAAGTTCCTTAGCTTCATGGTGCATGAGAGAGGGATTGAAGCCAATCCCGAAAAGATCAAGGCCATCATCGAGCTGGGGTCTCCAAATACTCTCCAACAAGCTCAGGGGTTGATTGGATGGGTAGCGGCACTGAACCGCTTCATATCAAGGTCCACAGATAAATGCCTACCTTTCTTCAAAATCATCAAGCAGGGAAAAAATATGAATTGGGATCACGAGAGTGAACAAGCGTTCCAGGCCCTGAAAAAGTATCTAGCCCATCCACCTCTATTGGTTAAGCCTACCCCTAGGGAAGAGCTGCAACTTTATCTGGCGGTGTCAGAGACCGCAACCAGTAGAGCTTTAGTAAAGGAGTGCAATGATGGAATCCAGAGACCAATCTACTATGTGAGTCGGGCATTGTCGAAATCGGAGAAAAACTACACTATCCTGGAGAAGTTGGCCTTTGCATTAGTCACCGCAGCTAGAAAACTTCGGCCTTATTTTCAAGCTCACACCGCTGCAGTGGTAACAGATCAACCCTTGAGACAGTTCCTGCAAAGGCCGGATGTATCAGGCCGTTTGGTTCTTTGGGCTCTGGAGCTCACCCAGTATGACATAAGATACAAGGCAAGGATAACAATCAAGGCGCAAGCCCTGGCCGATTTTATCACAGAATTCAGCATAGTTCCTCGCTCGAATCCTTCCACAGTTCCAGACACGGATCCGGAACCTCCAGAATGGTCGGTGGACAGCAAGATTTGGATCCTGTATACGGACGGCTCTTCAAATCAAGCCGGATGCGGGGCCGAGATCATCCTGATCGATCCCGAAGGGATCAAATGCAGCCACTGTTTTAGGTTCGAATTCAAAGTCACCAATAACGAAGCAGAGTATGAAGCCCTATTGGCAGGAATGAAAGTTGCAACAGAGCAAGGGGTTGAGTATCTCGTAGTAAGGAGCGACTCCCAGCTGGTAATCAACTAGGTATCCGGCACGTATCAAGCAAGAGGTGACAACATGATAGCGTACCTCCGGAAAGTCCAAGAAGCAGCTACGAAGTTTAGGGGCTTGAGATTGGAACAAATCCCTCGAGAGAAAAATCACCGAGCAGATGTCCTAGCCAAGATAGCAGCAACAGGAGGAAGGGTATTACCTAAAGGGATACCACTCCAGTTGATACCATGACCTAGCACGACCCTGAGACTAGAAATTAACCCAGTCACTCGTCTGCCTTGTTGGATGGATCCCATTGCCGATTACCTGTAAGACGGTGCGCTCCCTGAGAGCCCGGACCAGGCGCGCAAAATCAAAAGGATTGCAACCCGGTACTATCTGATAGAGGGACACCTTTATCGCAAAGGAAAATCACTCCCTTTGCTACGATGTCTGCACCCGTATGACGCCAAATGGGCATTGGACGAATAACATTCAGGAGATTGCGGCAATCATGTTGCAGGAGAGAGGCTGGCGTATCAAGTTCTCAGAATGGGATACTATTGGCCCACTATCCATCAGGACACAAAAATTTTTGCACAATCCTACGAGCCTTGCCAGAAAACTGCGAATCTACACAATTTGCCCCCAGAAAAACTTACTTCGATCAGCACACCTTATCCATTTGCTATCTGGGGGCTGGATCTAATCGGGCCACTTCCCACTGCACCCGGCCAGGCCAAGCACGCGGTAGTAGCCATAGATTACTTCACTCGATAGGTGGAAGCAAAGTCCTTGGTCCAGATAACTGAAGCCAATACCACGAGCTTCGTCAAGGAATATATCGTTTGTAGATTCGGTACCCCGATGGCTATCGGACTACGAAAATGACCGCGACTGGGGAAACTCGTTACTCTCTGGCTTTTGGAATGGAGGCCGTCTCACCCATCGAACACCGGTTAACATCTTTTAGGGTCCAGCACTTTGAGTTAGAAGAAAACGAGATGAAGTTAAGAGCCAGCTTAGACCTCCTTGAAGAGAAACAAGATAGGGTGGCCGAGCGGGTAGCGGCCTACCAGCACAAGATAGCCCGATGTTTTAATAGGAGGGTAAAGACTCGAAATTTCAAAGAAGGGGACTTAGTCCTCAGAAAGGTTGAAATTTCCCTTAAGTAGTAGTGAAATATACCTAGGGGGTGAATAGGTATAGGCTCCAAATTCTTCCAATTTAAAAAATAATGTGGAATATATCAAAGAAAATGCACACTTGATTATATTTGACAAATTAATTGATTTCACTTATACAAGAGTTAATCAATTTACAAGATATGCAATCAATGAAAGATATGGAAGATAAAGAAAAGTAAAAACAAAAATGAACACAAGTATTTTTACGTGGTAAAACCTTAAAGAGGAAACATCCACGGGTTGATACCACAACCACCGGCAAAGCAATCCACTATGTGAAAAAGGACTTACACACTCAAGCTATCAACTCATGATATCCGCTCAAGCTATCAACTCCTAATCTACCTTCGGGCTAGTGAATCACCAAGCCTACTTCCTATCCGAGATGTATCCCATACCTCTAGAAAGCAACTTCCTATCCAAGACGCTCACGTCTCTAGGAAGATTTCTTGCTTGCCTATCCGGATCCTCCTGACCCTAGACAAGACTCCCTTGCTTGATTATCCGAGTCCTCCCGACTCTAATCAAGACTTCCTTGCTCTATCCACAAAGCTTCACTCACTTTGCTAGAGACTTCAACCTAATGTAAGGCTATGATCTAAAGTGATGCAAATGATGCAAACACAATCAAATAAAGCTAGATGATCAATCAAGCAAAATGAACAAGTTCAATGACAATCTAGAATATGCTTTCAACCCACAATCACAAGATTATCTAGAAATCAAGACATGCAAATCTATAAGAACAAGGTATGAATATTCAATATATCACACTAAAAACCTAGTTCTTAGATCATGAAATAAAACCTAGAAAATAACATGAAGCACATCATATATACATTTTCTAGAATCAATTTCATGTTGAATCAAGTTTAGCACAAATATGTTCAAGAGAAATCACAAAGCTAAAACTTAATTGACAAATGATCAAACAACCCTAGCATATGATCTAACATACTTCTCAACAAATTTCATCAATCAAATAGTAAGAATCAAGAGATGATCAAAGATGAAATTGAAAAAGAAGAAGTTGAACAAACAACCTTGAACTCGTAATGAAGAACAGGCTTCTGGGAAAAATGAAGAAGTCAGCTCTCTCTGTAAATGCTTGGGGTTTGTAGCTCTCTTCAAGACCAACAATTTTGGTTTTTGAATCGATTGATTTCGAGTTCGTATGAGAGAGATATGATCAAAACACTAAAACTAAAATTTGAAGAAAATCTGTAGAATTCGTGAAATGTTCATCAAGATCTTCAACAAGTGTGAAGGGAAGGAGAGGAGTTTAAAAAGAAGAGAGAGAGAGATTTATTGGGAAAATCAGCATGCCATGTCACCACCCCGTGGGGGGCGCGTGGGCCTCATGGGGGCAGAGAGCTTCTCTGGCCGTGGGGCCCACGGCCTCCCTCACGGCGTGGGCCAAGTGGCCTCACGGCCACGGACCTCTCTCGTGTGCTCCCTCGGTTCTTCAGCCGTATCTTGGGCATCCAAACTCCGATTTCAAATCTGTTTTCGGATTACGAACCATGACTCCCTCATACACAATGAAGACTATATAACTTTGAAAACTGGTTGAGAAATCATCTTAGAAAATGACGATGAAGTCAACTCAACGAATGAGAACGAAAAATAGCGTAGCTACATCGTTTGGACTCGAAACCTTATGAATGAGTAACCGAAACGACTGGAACTCAATAAGGTATCAAATAAGAACATGTTCAAGTCCAAAACACAAAATACACAAACAAATAAACACATATTCACACAAGCATGCCATATCAAAGAGATAGTCACAAAGCATGCAATTCCACAATGTTTGTCTATACAAGATCAATGCATGAGCATACTATGAAATGTGTGAATGTGTTATACCAAATGTTTGAACCACAATGCAGGGACACACATGTATGAATTGTGTGTGTGTGCGCTAACACCTTGCAAGAGGATAGAAGTCAAGATATACCTTTGACACTTTTCACCTCTTGAAGACGACTTTTGCACTAGACGTTGCTCGTCACCTTTTAAGCTTCCTTTCTTCAAAGAATATCCTAAGCAACAACTAATACAAATATAGAGTGTTTTGCAATGGAATCAAGCCAATACAAATCATGAACCTTACAATCTCCCCCTTTGGCTATTCCATGGCAAAACCTCAACCTCACCATACAATGTTTCACTCAAATAAACTCAAGTTGATAGCATACTCTCAATCTCACATTACAAAGAAATTCCTAGACTAAAAAGTCTTTAAGTCTTCAAGAATTCCTCTTTTGATCTTCAAGGTACCTATGAGAGAAAATAGCAATCCAAAACAAGAGATCTTCTCTAAAGAAGAATGGTGAGTTATCAACCAAAAACAAATATAGAAGACATCCCTTATCTCATACAAAAATGCATTATCTCAAGTGAATAAAATGTTTTCATATTAAAGCATTCCCTTAATTTCCTAATTCCCAAGGACCAATCATCCTTAACATTAGCAAGAAAGAAAGAATTCTCCCCCTTAAGACAAAGTCACAATTAAGCACAAAGAGGAATATGATTCACACAATTGGAACATTTTTCCACACAAGGTGTGAAGTATACAAGATCTCCCCAATATCAAACATGGTGAGGTATACATTTTCTCCCCCATTTTGTCAAGGAATAGACAATGGACACAAGAGATAAAGAACGAGATACAAAGCAAACAAGTCGTATAGAGAGCGAAGTTGAATAAACTAAAGCTCCCCCTTAACATATGCTCCACATATTATCACCAAGTAGATTTGTTCACAAGGGACATCACACAATCACACAATCACACAATCAAGCAATAAGAGAAAATATTTCATAACTTGTCAAAGTCCAAGAGAGAATCATAGATTTTCATTAATCTCTCAAAAATATTCTCACATTGCTAATGAATCAAGCATATAAGCAAAATGTGTGTGTGTGAATGCTTCTCACATATATAGTAGGAGTAATTGTGATATCAACATGCAAACTCTATCCACACCTATCCATCTAAAGCATTTCCAAAAATAGGTCAAACCGATATTCATCTGGATTTTTGCTTTTAAAAAGAATAGATATCAACATATGAGCGTGTATGTGCATGTGGCTCATTTTCCCGTTTCTATTTGTCAACCCGAGCTTTTCACAATTCTCAACTATACACCAATAAGCCTTTTATTTTTCATTTCTTTTAGGCTTAGAATCAAAGATATATTTATTTATTTATTTTTATTTTTTTTGATTCATTTCAAAACTTCTTTGATTTTACTAACAAAAACATATACTTCTCATGGCGGCTTTCACTCATCACAATGGCGTAGCCCTTTCCTACATTGGGTGGCTTCACAACCAAGGTGTGTAGCCCTTTCCATGAGGGTGCTCGTTGATTACTTTGTAGTGCTGAAGCAAAATGGATACATACCATAGGTCATCTATCATGTACTAAGCAATAAACTTTTAGATGCATCCATTATCTACACATATTCAACCTGAAACAAATTATAGCACGGTGTGTATAAAACTATCTAGAGGGGGTGAATAGATTTTAAGCTTTTTACCCAATTTTTCGTGTTAGTCAAAATTATGAAATTACCCCTAAATAGATAAAGCAATAAATCAAGTATAAAATGCGGAAATTAAATAACACTTGATTTTTACGTGGAAACCCTCACGGGAAAAACCACGGGCTAGTAAGTAAGCCACACTCGAACCTCGAATCCACTAAATGTGTAAACAATTACAACCTAATCCCGAAAGTAATCACACACCTACCTAATCCCGGTATGAGTGAACCTAGTCCAATTTGCTTGCGATCTAAGCAACCTAATCCCGGATGCTACACACAAGACTTACTTTCTCTATGAAGAGAATAACAACCCTAAGTGAATATATGAATATCCAAATGCAACATAGAGCAAGGGAAACCCTATATGCTTATCTAAGATGATTAATATGCAATTAGAACAATCCTAAATATCAAAACTAAATGACATGTTCAATCATATAGTTTAGCTAATCAAGATTAAGCACAAAACCTAATTAGCTATCACAATACAACTTCTCAAACATACATCACACTAATCTCAATCTTGTATCAAAAGATATATGAAAATCATACAAGTAATAAATTGAGATTGCTTGTTAAGAAAAACACAAAATATGTAAGATATTAGTGAAAAGCTTACCAAGCAAAGTATGATGAAGAATCCATGCAAGATGTCATCTAGATGATCAAGGATGATGCTAGATGATGATTGATGATCATGAAAAAGTGTTTGAGTAAACTAAAAATGAGTTCTTTGGAATTTTTCTTCTCTTTGAAAAATATCCTAAGTATAGAATCTGAATATGAACTCTCTTAATTGACCTAAAGACAAAATGGCATATATATAGGGGGCCAAATCAAAGTGTGGTCGTTTAAGTAAGTTTCAAAGAAACCCGCCGATCGGCGGTTTCAATCGGCGGCCAGGCCGCCGATCATGACCGCCGAATTGAGCTCGTGAAGAACAGAGCATAAACGGCGGTTCATTCGGCGGTTTCGTGACCACCGATCCCAACCACCGAATCAAACCAGAGAGATTAAAATCAATCAGGTATGAACGGCGGTTTCGAACGGCGGTTTCGAACGGCGGTTTCGTGACCGCCGATTCAACCGCCGAATTAGACCAAGAGATAAATCAATCAGGTCTTGAATCAGCGGTTTCGAATGGCGGTCTTGACCGCCGATCTTAACCGTAGAAATGCTTCAGACCAATCTGGACTGAAACGACGGTTTCATTCGGTGGCCAGGCCGCCGATCATAACCGCCGATCACCTAGAAAGGTGAAAACCAAGGAGAAGCCAAGGGCATTCTCCATAGGCGGTCCTCGCGCTAAACCAAGCACATTCTAGTGCATGCGCGGACGTTTCCGAAAGTTATCGGGAAACGAATTACACGACAACAGGACACAATTACACACAACAAAATATAATAAATAAGTGCAAGTGTGAAATGTGACAAGTGAAGAGAATGCACACATATGCAATGAATGTTAAGTGTGTGTGTGCAACTAATCTCTTCAAAGAAAAGTAAGCACAAAGAAATTTACCTTCGGTGCTTATCAACACGAGGTCTTCAAAGGGCTTCGAATAATAAAACCGATACCTAGGCTACCCTTACAAAGAACCCCAACATGTGGTTTGTCCACGAAATGAGCCAATCAACAAATGGGAACCTTACACAACCACATATACTCAAAACCAAAAACATATAAGAGATGCATTAGTGCACTTTTTCAAAAATAAGATTTTCAAGCTCAAGTGCATGATCTAGAAACAATAAGAGATATTCGTTTAAGATCACTACTTCTCAAGTGAGTAGCTTTCAAAGATAATGATATTCAATTAAAGTTTTGCTCATCAAGCCACTCACAATCACACAAAGACATCAATCAATACAAATCATGCCAATGGACATTCTAAGAGTTTTAAACCTCTCTTTGTCCAAGGGCTTAGTGAACAAGTCCGCAAGTTGATTTTTAGTAGGCAAATGCTCTAGAGTAACAATAGAATGTTCAACTAGATCTCTAATGAAATGATGCCTAATGTCTATGTGTTTTGTTCGGGAGTGTTGAACCGGATTTTTAGAGATGTTAATGGCACTTAAGTTATCACAATAAAGTGTCATTTTTCTTTGTTCTATCTCATAATCCTTAAGGATTTGTTTCATCCAAAGTAATTGTGTGCATGCACTTCCGGCCGCAATGTATTCGGCTTCGGAAGAGGAAAGGGAAACCGAATTTTGTTTCTTACTTGACCAAGAAACCAAGTTATTACCAACATAAAAGCAACCGCCCGATGTGCTTTTACGGTCATCAATGTTTCCCGCCCAATCGACATCATAATAGCCTACTAGGATATCATTGGTGTCAAATGAATAAAATAGACCAAGACTATGAGTCCCTTTGACATACCTAATGATCCTCTTGACGGCTTTCAAGTGAGATTCCTTGGGATTTGCTTGGAATCTAGCACACAAGCCTACACTAAAGCAAATGTCGGGTCTACTAGCCGTTAGGTAAAGTAGACTACCTATCATGCTTCTATAAAGGCTTTGGTCAACACTTTTCCCTTTTTCATCTTTGTCAAGTTTTAAAGTGGTGCTCATGGGAGTTTCAAAATCTTTTCCATTTTCTAGGCCAAATCTCTTAACTAGATTTTTAGCATATTTAGATTGATTCAACATTATGCCCATGCTAGTTTGCTTTACTTGCATTCCTAGAAAATAATTCAACTCACCCACCATGCTCATTTCAAATTCACTTGACATAACACTTACAAATTCATCAACCTTGGTTTTATTAGTAGACCCAAAAACAATGTCATCAACATATATTTGTGCAACAAAAATATCATGATCATGATGTTTGATAAACAAAATTCTATCAATGCCACCTCTTTTATATTGGTTGTCAATAAGGTATTGAGTCAACCTATCATACCAAGCTCTTGGAGCTTGTTTAAGGCCATAGAGAGCCTTTTTCAATTTAAACACATGATTAGGAGAGTGTGGGTCTACAAAACCCTTAGGTTGTTCAACATACACTTCTTCTTGAAGGTATCCATTGAGGAAAGCACTTTTGACATTCATTTGAAATAGTTTGAACTTTTTAATGCATGCAATGGACAACAAAAGTCTAATGGACTCGAGACGAGCAACAGGGGCAAACGTCTCATCAAAGTCTACACCTTCCACTTGAGTGTAACCTTGAGCCACTAGTCTAGCTTTATTCCTCACAATTTTGCCACTTTCATCGGTCTTATTCCTATAAATCCATTTAGTGCCAATTACATTTATATCTTTAGGTCTAGGAACCAAGGACCACACTTCATTCCTCTCAAATTGATTAAGTTCATCTTGCATAGCCCCAACCCAATATTCATCAACAATTACTTCATTAATGTTTTTGGGTTTAATTTGAGAAGTGTAGCAAGCATAAGAAATTTGGTTAGCAATTTGATTTCTTGTTCTAACCCCTTCATTTAAATCACCTATGATGTCTTCTTGATAGTGTAAGTTTCTAAGTCTTGGGTGAGAATGTTCAACAACTTGGTCATTTTGTTGATTATCATTTAAAGTATTTTCCAACCCTTGACTTTCAACTTCAACATGACTATCATTTTCATCATCTTGACTAGAAACACTACTAGCCACATCAGTAGGTGTTTTAGTGTCATTCAACATGTTTTCTTTAGGTTCATTGACACCATTATCATCACACAAATTAAGCATGCTAAGATCATCTATCTTCACATTGATAGACTCCATGATAGTCTTAGTAGTCAAGTTAAAGACTCTATATGCACGACTATTAATAGCATAGCCAAGAAAGAGACCAACATCACTTTTTGCATCAAACTTTCCTAAGTGATCTCTATCATTTAAAATATAACATTTACTCCCAAAAGTGTGGAAGTAATTCACATTAGGCTTCTTGCATTTCCAAAGCTCATAGGACGTTTGTTTTGTGCCGGGCCTCTTAAAAACACGATTAGACACATAAAGAGCGGTATTGACCGCCTCGGCCCATAGGTTTCTAGGGACTTTCTTGCTATTGAGCATGACCCTACCCATCTCTTGCAAGACACGATTTTTCCTCTCAACAACACCATTTTCTTAAGGAGTTCTAGGTGCGAAGAACTCATGAGAAATCCCTAAACCATCACAAAACTCACTAAATTTTGCATTTTCAAATTCCGTCCCATGATCACTCCTAATGCGACATATTTTCTTGATATCAAGACCTTTTTCATTTTGAACTTGATTACAAAACTTTTTAAAGTAATCAAAAGCCTCGGTCTTGTTTCTAAGAAAATAAACCCAAGTAAACCTAGAGAAGTCATCAACATATACAAAAATGTACTTTTTGCCATTAATGCTCTCGGTTTGAATTGGCCCCATTAGGTCCATATGCACAAGTTCGAAAGGTCTCTTGGTAGCTATGTAAGAATTTTTCTTATGAGACACTTTGGTTTGCTTACCTAATTGGCAAGGTTCACAAACCACCTCAAGCTTTTTACCAAGATTAGGAAGACCTCTAACAATGCCATGTTTTTCAAGCTTTTTCAAATCTTTAAAATTCATGTGACCCAAACGTTGATGCCACAAATCAAGCTTATTGCACTCATGTGCCATGTTGCATGTTAGAGGATCTATCTTAAGACAATAGCAATTGTCTATAGACATTTTGACTCTTAGGACAACATTGTCCTTTTTATCAATTATAGTGCATACATCTTTGTTAAAGCTAACTTCTTTAAAAATTTCACACAAGTGAGTAATGCTTATCAAGTTAGCTTGTAACCCATCAACATACAAAGTATTGCGAAGTTTAGGCAATCCGGGGATACAAATTGTTCCCTTGCCAAGAACTTGCTTTTTGGTACCATCACCAAAAGTAACCCATCCTCCATCCTTTAAAACAAGATTCTTAAAGAACTCTTTGTTCCCGGTCATGTTCCTAGAGCAACCGCTATCTGGGTACCAAGAGTAGGGGGAGTTGGCCCTTAAAGCATATTGTGCAACTAGACATTTTGGAGTGTCCTTTCTAACCCATACATTCTTCACAACATGCCTCTCACTCTTACTACTAACATGCTTTGACTCAATGTTAGGCTTTTTAACATGCACCTTGACCTCATTGGTCACATTTTCAAAAATATCAAACAAAGCATTATCAACTTTCTTATGCATAGTAGAGTGAGGCACAACACAAGATTTAGCAAGCAAGTCAACAACAACTTTTTCAACAACATGCTTTTCCAAGGTCTTTCTAGGTCTATTTCTATATCCATACATGGATGATTGCCTAGGTCCATTCAAAGACATATCATGAAAAGCATTATCAAGTTTGCATTTCCGAATATACTCATTGCTTCCAACTCCTTTGGACTTCTCATAATTTTTCCTCTTTGATGTGCAACCCTTGATGCTCCACCTTTTGCATTTGAGGTTGATGCTCCTTGATGTTCATGTTGTTGTGTTCTTCCATTGAACATCCTTGTTGATGAAGAGGCACCTCCGGTAGCTTTCATAGCTTTACCTTGAGTGAGTGTACCTACATTTGTTTCAATGCTTGCTTTGACAAAAGTAGATTTGTTAGATGAAGGAGTCTCCTTCTCATTGATATAACCCAAACCCCTTTTGTCACATGGATGCTTTCCACTTTTAATGAGGGTTTCAACTTTGTTAGAGCTAGATGACATCTTGCTTATCATATTATTAGCCTCATCAAGTTTCTCACAAAGCATCCTAATTTTAATGGCATATTTTTCCGCTATGTTATCACTAAACATAACATCTTTATGTGATTTATCAAGCCATTGTTCATACTTTTTCTCTTGATATAAATGCTCATTAAGTTTGGATTTAAGCACATTCTCAAGTTTCTTAGCATTAACAAGAGAACAATCCCTTTGCTCAATTTCTTGCTTCAAGATACCAAGTCTATCATTGCTATCTTTTAGATTCAATTCTAGACTTAGAATCTTGTCTTTAAGTTCATTGAACTCCTTTGAGCCAAGATCATGATTCTTTAACTTCTTGTTGAGGGACATATTGACTTTGGATAAACGTTCATTATCAAAAATAAGATCATCGATCTTTTTCTCATCTAAGTCAATATGTTCAACAAAAGAAGCCACATAGGAACACATTTCCTTAATCATGATTATCACAAACAAAACAAAAACACTACAAAGAAAGGATCTATCTAAGTGCGTCTAGACACCCGTTCTGATACCAAATGAAATTTCCCTTAAGTAGTAGTGAAATATACCTAGAGGGGGGGGGGGGGGGGGGGGGGGGTGAATAGGTATAGGCTCCAAATTCTTCCAATTTAAAAAATAATGTGGAATATATCAAAGAAAATGTACACTTGATTATATTTGACAAATTAATTGATTTCACTTATACAAGAGTTAATCAATTTACAAGATATGCAATCAATGAAAGATATGGAAGATAAAGAAAAGTAAAAACAAAAATGAACACAAGTATTTTTACGTGGTAAAACCTCAAAGAGGAAACATCCACGTGTTAATACCACAACCACCGGCAAAGCAATCCGCTATGTGAAAAAGGACTTACACACTCAAGCTATCAACTCATGATATCCGCTCAAGCTATCAACTCCTAATCTACCCTCGGGCTAGTGAATCACCAAGCCTACTTTCTATCCGAGATGTATCCCACACCTCTAGAAAGCAACTTCCTATCCAAGACGCTCACGTCTCTAGGAAGATTTCTTGCTTGCCTATCCGGATCCTCCCGACCCTAGACAAGACTCCCTTGCTAGATTATCCGAGTCCTCCCGACTCTAATCAAGACTTCCTTGCTCTATCCACAAAGCTTCACTCACTTTTCTAGAGACTTTAACCTAATGCAAGGCTATGATCTAAAGTGATGCAAATGATGCAAACACAATCAAATTAAGCTAGATGATCAATCAAGCAAAATGTACATGTTCAATGACAATATAGAATATGCTTTCAACACACAATCACAAGATTATCTAGAAATCAAGACATGCAAATCAATAGGAACAAGGTATGAATATTCAATATATCACACTAAACACCTAGTTCTTAGATCATGAAATAAAACCTAGAAAATAACATGAAGCACATCATATATACATTTTCTAGAATCAATTTCATGTTGAATCAAGTTTAGCACAAATATGTTCAAGAGAAATCACAAAACTAAAACTTAATTGAATCAAACACCCCTAGCATATGATCTAACATACTTCTCAACAAATTTCATCAATCAAATAGTAAGAATCAAGAGATGATCAAAGATGAAATTGAAAAAGAAGAAGTTGAATAAACAACCTTGAACTCGTAATGAAGAACAGGCTGCTGGGAACAATGCCGAAGTCAGATACCTCTAGAAATGCTTGCAGTTTGTAGCTCTCGTCAAGACCAACAATTTTGGTTTTTGAATCGATTGATTTCGAGTTCGTATGAGAGAGATATGATCAAAACACTAAAACTACAATTTGAAGAAAATCTGCAGAATTCGTGAAATGTTCATCAAGATCTTCAACAAGTGTGGAGGGAAGGAGAGGAGTTTAAAAAGAAGAGAGAGAGAGATTTATTGGGCAAATCAGCACATGCCATGCCACCACCCCGTGGGGAGCGCGTGGGCCTCATGGGGGCAGAGAGCTTCTCTGGCCGCGGGGCCCACGGCCTCCCTTACGGCGTGGGCCAAGTGGCCTCACGGCCACGAACCTCTCTCGCGCGCTCCCTCGGTTCTTCAGCCGTATCTTGGCATCCGAACTCCGATTTCGAATCCGTTTTTGGATTACAAACCGTGAATCCCTCACGCACAATGACGATGACTACACAACTTTGAAAAATGGTTGAAAAATCATCTCGGAAAACGACGATGAAGTCAACTCAACGAATGAGAACGAAAAATAGCGTAGCTACATCGTTTGGACTCGAAACCTTATGAATGAGTAACCAAAACGACTGGAACTCAATAAGGTATCAAATAAGAACATGTTCAAGTCCAAAACACAAAATACACAAACAAATAAACACATATTCACACAAGCATGCCATATCAAAGAGATAGTCACAAAGCATGCAATTCCACAATGTTTGTATATACAAGATCAATGCATGAGCATACTATGAAATGTGTGAATGTGTTATACCAAATGTTTGAACCACGATGTAGGGACACACATGTATGAATTGTGTGTGTGTGCGCTAACGCCTTGCAAGAGGATAGAAGTCAAGATATACCTTTGACGCTTTTCACCTTTTGAAGACGACTTTTGCACTAGACGTTGCTCGTCACCTTTTAAGCTTCCTTTCTTCAAAGAATATCCTAAGCAAAAACTAATACAAATATAGAGTGTTTTGCAATGGAATCAAGCCAATACAAATCATGAACTTTACAACGGTGACCCAGAATACCCGGAAGAGGTCAGATTGGGTTTTAGCCCCTACTTGGGAAGGTCCATACTTGATAAAAGTAGTGGTACGCAGGGGTGCATACAAGTTAGAAGATATGGATGGTTACCTGGTGGATCATACTTGGAATGCCAATCATCTCAAAAGGTTTTTACCCTTAGGAGTTCTTAGAGGAAGAAATATGTCACGGAGGGTACACTTCTGATACGCATACCCCGATTTCCTTTTTGCTTTGTACTCACTTTGAGAATAAATAAAATCAGTTTTTTTTCTTTCCACGTTTTTCTCCGAAGTACGCCTAAATGAAGTTTTTTCGCCATCCTTTTTGCCTCAAGACCAGGAAGAGCCCCATGGCATTCCTGCTGCCTTGGTCGGGGAATACCCCCCTCTAGGGAGAATCTGGTGCTTAAGAGCATAACAGGCGTAGTCGTCTGCCAGATTTTGTTTAACCAAGACTAGAAGAGTCTATATGGACCTCCTGAAGCCTCAGACGGAGAATTCCCCCCTCCAGGATTAACCAAACGCCACTGGGATTAATCAAGCGCAAAGGTAAACCTTAGTAGACTACCCAAACGAGTAACTAGAGGAATCAAGATGATCCGTCAGGAAAGCTCAACAAACCAAGGAACCATCATCCAAGAACGACATCACCGAATATTGGAAAAAAAAAATTATTAATCAATGGGGACGCCCAGATCGCATGTTCGGGCTACAAAAAAAGAGCTATCAATGTAGCTGGGGAAAACAATAAAGAAAACTAAGTTTTTCCCGCCGTCGGTCTTCATCCAGACCCATCTTTTTCGTCAGCCCCTTCGTCACCAGTGGTGTCATGAACTTCTTCGACATTGGCTACAACTATTCCAGAGGGAAGATCCATCCTGTCAGTCGGGGACATGGAATCTTGTAACAAGTCAGTTGGAGAAACCAGGGGACTTCGGGTACTCTTTTCCATAAATTCGGGAGCAATGGCTGCATAGGAAGGACCTCCCTGGTCCAGGTCTTCGAATTGGGCAGCTCGAGCTATGATCACATCACGATCCCAGTTAAGAGTGTTTTGCAAGTCAATGGGAGGAGGAAATGCCTTGGCAACCTCGTATGAAGCAGTAAAGTACCCATCCCCAAAGGAGGAATCCACCTTAGACTCCAAGGCGTTCATAGAAACCTGCAGGGCCCTGTGGTCGTCTAAAAGGACAATCATCTCCGCTTTAACGGTCTCTCTGTCATTACGGCGGCGATTTGATCTGGCAACTTCCACGTCATAAGCACGAGTCACCCGTTTCAGATCCATCAAGGCCGCTTCCCTGCCAGCATCAGAATCGGAGGCTTCCTGAACTAAGGAAGAAACACTCTCCTCGGCCCGGGCCAGATTGTTCCTAGCCTCCTCCAGTTTTGCCTGAAGAGCCAGATTGGCTTCTTTCAGGACGATTGCTTGTTGCCCTATGGCTAGGACGAATTTAAAACCCTGCAAAAAGAAATAAAGAAGATATGAAACAGAGAAAGGGAATCTACATATAAAAAGCTGAAGGGACCCAATGCATACCTCGGTAAGAAATGACGCCCCCTTTGACGCTAAGATATCAATCGGGAGAGAGGACATGGACTGCAAGCCCCCATTGGAACAAGCAACGGCGAACTTAGAAATGATCTCCTCCTGATCATGGTTTCGTGACCCCGACCCAAAAGGGAGATCGACGGAAGTAATAACTGGAGTAGCGTCCCCCTTTCTTTTCTCCGTTCTAGCGGAAGGCTGAGCTGAAGCATTAAAAGAAGGGGGAAGAGGAGCGTCCCTGGTTGCAGAAGGGGCAACAGCTAGCTGGGACATTCCCTTTGAAGCAGGGAGCAGTGAAACTTTAGTCTTGGCAGCCCGCGCCAACATCTCTCTTAAAGATGGGCGCACTGCGGTCTTGGCCGGAAGGGAAGAAGGTGAAACTAGAGCCGACCCCACAAGGGCAGGAGGAGGAGTAGACGCAAGTGGCGGGGGTATCGAGGCAACTCCAGCACCGACTGAAGAAGGATCAGGAGGATTGATATGAGGGGAATCCAGACGTATCATTCCTGATAGAAACGAAGAGGGAAGGGGAATAGCTGAAACTATCAGAGGAATCATTAGTAAGAAGAAAGAGAGAAAAAAGGGAGGAAGAGAAAGGGGCAAGGCATACCTGGTTGTGCAAGAGATATCCGCAGATACCCTCCAGCCGGGCACCTTCAAAGGGATCACAGGAGGGATACTGCGGGTTGACATAGTTCCTACTTTGAATCTTCGTAAGGATCTGGCTGGATTCTACAGAAAGCTCAGCCGTATTCCACTTATCTTGTTGAGAAAAGCGAATAGGAACCGAGTGTTCGACCCCATTCAAATACACCGACTGACCCCAGCCGCCTTCGACTACAACCCACTCGTCCTTCCAGGGCGGGACGAATTTCACATTCTCCCCATGAATGGCGAATTGTAACTTATTTTTGGGTCTCAGGTAGAATTGACCCCGAGGAGCCATGCTCGTTATCTGAAAAATGTAACGAAAATCGTCGAAACTAGGTTCCTTCTCGATATCGTCTTTTTCACACTGCTCCCTCCAAAGTACCAGGAACCCTGTCAAGTTCTTCCAGAATCCTGGCGAAATTTGTAGCGGGGCTAGTCCTAAAGCAACAAGCAACCTGCTAATGGAGGGGTGAAGAGGAAGCCGAACGCCGCACTCAAAGGTGGCCATGTGGAGTAGCAGGCAACCAACGGGGGGAGAGTACACATCGTACCCCCGGTGAGGAAGGGAAAGACGGATAGCATCCGGAATCCTATAAACCCTCTTAAGCCGGGCTAAAGTATTGGCAGTACAGACCGAATCCAGGATTACGCGGCCTTCACCGAAAGAAGGGAGGGGCCCAACAAGAATTCCCAAAGAATCCACAGGAAGAAGGTCGCCTGCCTCATCTTTTTTTTTGTCATCAACACCAGCAGCCTCATCTTCATCCGTTATCTAGACCGGATTCTCAGGTTCATTACGAAAACCCAACCCTATTCGGGGATTCCTCGTAGAGCGGCGATGCTGGGACGTAATACCACCTCCAGTAACATCTCCATCACCACGATTACGCTTCTTTCCCTTGATCGACTGTAGACTTGCAGCTGAATCCTCCTTCTGGCTACCAGAAAAATACAAAGAGACAAAATGAGAACCTGAGGGAGCAGGCATAGAAGGAGAAGGAGCATCCTGAATAGAGATAGGAAGTTTAGAGGGAGATGCCATTGTTGAAAAGAAAAGATTCAAACGAAAGAGAAGATTTCGGTCCTTGATTTCCGAAAGGCAAGAGAAACATAACAATGGAAAAGGGGGAGAGAGAGCAGTTTATAGGCAGAGGAAGGGCGGTTACCGAAACCTAAAAGGAAACAGAGATTAATGGCTGGAGACGTGCTCGAGGACAACTCCGAAAATTCCACCCTGAAAATGGCCAATTTAAATTTATGAAGCAATCGTTATCAGACATGTGGGTTGTTATTAAATACCACCTTTTCAAAGGAGGATTTCCCCCCTTCGATTACGAAGACAGCCAGACGAGACCTAGATAAACAGACAAGGCAAAAAATCCTTCAAACGGACCCGGGAATTCTGACTCCAACCCCTGCAAGATACCGGTGTTCAAGTCAGGGGGGACTTCTGTTAACCGCCAAAAGTGGCGGAGATCAAAAAAGAATTTTTCACAAGCCTTGAGAAGAAAGTCGGAATCCAAAGTAGAAGCGGAAAGATGTCCGGACATCCCACCTGCTAGATGATGGGCTAAAAAAGGGAGCCTCAACCCACCCCAGTCTAGAATCCACGGGACCAGGAAAAGGACTAGGAAGCCAAAGGATAAAGGGGGGGGGGGGGGGGGGGGCCTGAAGAGACAACCATCACGAGATCCTGGTACCCAGCTACCTCGAGTACCCCGATACCCGAATATCCCGGTACCCGGCTGCTTGGAACCCTGATATCCGCGAACATCGCTTTTTATCAGAAGCGTGAGTGACGCAGGGTACCTGGGATACCCCGACCAGCGAAACACGTGACAAGCATGTGGCAAGACATATACCAGGATCCCGATAGATTGACCCCGCTGGAGCAGGAGGCGGGCACCCCGAAGAACAGACTACATATATAAAACAGACATTAAAACATCACCGTTCGAGATAAAAACTTAAGCTACAACACGGCATTCATCCCCGCCAAGTCAGGGTCCTATTTTAAATAAGAGTCAGCTCATTTGGAAACCGGAAAAGAAGGAATCACCAGGCCCTTCAGGATCAATTTCCCAACGAATTTGTCGGGCTCCACATGAAGACCCGTGTATCACTGAAACCCTAGACCGAGGTTCTATGGGTGCTCAGCAAGAAAGCGGGCTTATATATATGAATGATATGTTCATAGGAAAGGAGATCAAAACCCTAATTTACTTTTTCTACTTATCGACGGACACGAAAAGCTCCATTTCCATCGTTCTCCTTCAGGCCTGATTTCTTTTCTATATTGCAATACTGATAGTTCAAATACCAGGTTGTAAGGAATCATATTTCAGATCCACATATATATACGTATAAACTGCTTTTCAGCTTTCATATATCCACCATATGAGAAACTCATCCATCCCATTACTTGTATTCATTGTAATATCGGATTCACGATACCCAGCGGGATACCAGGGTATAGAGTATCCCGCTAGCCCGGGTCTAATTTGATCCGGGTCCATCATATACCGTTAATTCTAAATTGCACCCCGGTAACAATTTTAGGTTAACACATGCCAACACAAACTAAAAACCTAACACTGGCTAAGATAGCTGCAATAGAAGGATGAGCATTACCTAAATGAATTCCGCTTCAATTAATACCCCGACCTAGTACGGCCACGGGGTTAGAAGTGAGCTCAGTCGTTCGACTGCCATGCTGGATGGATCCTATAGTTGATCACCTCCAAAATGGCACGCTCCCTGAGGACCTGGATCAAGCACGTAGGCTCAAGAGGATTTCAACTCGGTATTACCTAGTAGAAAGGCACCTCTATCGCAAATGAAAGTCACTCCCGTTGCTAAGATGTCTACACCCGGATGATGCTCAATGGGCATTAGACGAGGTACATGCAGGGGACTGTGGCAACCATGTTTCAGGAGAGACTCTGGCATACCAAGTTCTCCGGATGGCCTACTATTCATCAGGACGCTAACCAATTTGCACAAACCTGTGAACATTGCCAAAAGACTGCGAACCTTCACCATCTACCACCAGAAAGGCTTACCTCAATCAGCATACCTAATCCGTTTGCTATCTGGGGACTAGACCTGATCGGGCCACTTCCCACTGCGCCTGGTCAAGCCAAGCACGCTGTAATAGCCATAGATTATTTTACCCGGTGGGTGGAAGCAAAATCCCTCGTCCAGATAACTGAAGCCAATACCACCAACTTCATAAAGGAAAACATCGTTTACAGATTCGGTACCCCGATGGCCATAATCACCGATCTTGGTAAGCAATTTGACGATGCCAACTTTAGATTTTTTTTTATGAAGAGCGGGGTATCGACCTTGGTTTGGCCTCAGTGGCTCATCCTTAGTCTAATGGACTAGTAGAAGCTACTAACAAGACTATCAAGAAGCTCCTCAAGAAGAAACTCCAACAGAAGAAAAGGGGATGGGTTATGAGCTCCCGAATGTTCTCTAGGCATATCGGACTACCAAGAGGACTGCTACCGGAGAAACCCCTCACTCGCTTGCTTTTGGAACAGAGGCAGTCTCACCCATCGAGCATAGGTTTACATCCTTCAGGGTCCAGCACTTTGAGTTAGAAGAAAATGAAATGAAGTTGAGAGCCAATCTAGACCTCATTGAAGAGAAGCAAGATAGGGCTACAGAACAGGTAGCGACCTACTAAAGCAAGATAGCCCAATGCTTCAATAAAAAGGTGAAGACCCGTAATTTTAAAGAAGGGGACTTAGTCCTCAGAAAGGTAACCTAGAATACCCGGAAGAGGTTTGACGGGGTGCTGGCCCTCAATTGGGAAGGTCATTACCTGATAAAGATAGTTGTAAGGTTCCCATTTGTTGATTGGCTCATTTCGTGGACAAACCATATGTTGGGGTTCTTTGTAAGGGTAGCCTAGGTATCGGTTTTATTATTCGAAGCCCTTTGAAGACCTCGTGTTGATAAGCACCGAAGGTAAATTTCTTTGTGCTTACTTTTCTTTGAAGAGATTAGTTGCACACACACACTTAACATTCATTGCATATGTGTGCATTCTCTTCACTTGTCACATTTCACACTTGCACTTATTTATTATATTTTGTTGTGTGTAATTGTGTCCTGTTGTCATGAAATTCGTTTCTCGATAACTTTCGGAAACATCTGCGCATGCACTAGAATGTGCTTGGTTTAGCGCGACGACCGCCTATGGAGAATGCCCTTGGCTTCTCCTTGGTTTTCACCTTTCTAGGTGATCGGCGGTTATGATCGGCGGCCTGGCCGCCGAATGAAACCGCCGTTTGCTTCCAGTAGTGTATGGAGCAATTCTGCGGTTAAGATCGGCGGTCAAGACCACCGTTCGAAACCGCCGATTCAAGACCTGATTGATTTATCTCTTGGTCTAATTCGGCGATTGAATCCGCGGTCACGAAATCGCCATTCGAAACCGCCGTTCATACCTGATTGATTTTAATCTCTCTGGTTTGATTCGGCGGTTGGGATCGGCGGTCACGAAACCGCCGAATGAACCGCCGTTTATGCTCTGTTCTTCACGAGCTCAATTCGGCGGTCATGATCGGCGGCCTGGCCACTTATTGAAACCGCCGATCGGCGCGTTTCTTTGAAACTTACTTAAACGACCACACTTTGATTTGGCCCCCTATATATATACCATTTTGTCTTTAGGTCAATTAAGAGAGTTCATATTCAGAATTCATACTTAGGATATTTTTCAAAGAGAAGAAAAATTCCAAGAACTCATTTTTTATTACTCAAACACTTTTTCATGATCATCAATCATTATCTAGCATCATCCTTGATCTTCTAGATGTCATCTTGCATGGATTCTTCATCATACTTTGCTTGGTAAGCTTTTCACTAATATCTTACATATTTTGTGTTTCTCTTAGCTAGCAATCTCAATTAATTACTTGTATGTTATTTTATATACTTTGAATACAAGTTTGAGATTAGTATGATGTATGTTTGAGAAGTTTTTTTTTGTGATAGCTAATTAAGTTTTGTGCTTAATCTTGATTAGCTAAACTATTTGACATGTCATTTAGTTTTGATATCTAGGATTGTTCTAATTGCATATTAATCATCTTAGATAAGCATATAGGGTTTCCCTTGCTCTATGTTGCATTTGGATATTCATATATTCACTTAGGGTTGTTATTCTCTTCATAGAGAAAGTAAGTCTTGTGTGTAGCATCCGGGATTAGGTTGCTTAGATCGCAAGCAAATTGGACTAGGTTCACTCATACCGGGATTAGGTAGGTGTGTGATTACTTCTGGGACTAGGTTGTAATTGTTTACACATTTAGTGGAATCGAGGTTCGAGTGTGGCTTACTTACTAGCCCGTGGTTTTTCCCGTGAGGGTTTCCACGTAAAAATCAAGTGTTATTTAATTTCCGCATTTTATACTTGATTTATTGCTTTATCTATTTAGGGGTAATTTCGTAATTTTGACTAACACGAAAAATTGGGTAAAAAGCTTAAAATCTATTCACCCCCCTCTAGATAGTTTTATACACACCGTGCTATAATTTGTTTCAATTGGTATCAGAGCGGGTTCCTAGACATACATAGGTGATCCTTGCTTATTTTGGTGTGTTTTGCATTTTGTGTGATTTTTGATCATTCATACATTTGCATTCATTTCATTCATTCATAAACACTATGAGTGGAAACGGTGGAAATGGTGGTGGCCACGAAGGTGCTTCTAGCACAAGGCCTCCACTTCTTACCGGTTTAAATTATTCCCAATGGAAAGGGAAGATGGAATCCTACATATGCCAAATTCATGACCGTGCATGGATGGCGGTGGAAGACGGATATGATCTACCCATGATGACTTCCGGTGGTGGAGGTGAAGAAGTTTTGAAGCCTAAGGCGCAATGGAACGCGCAAGAGTTTGAGGCTTCCAAGTGGAATAGGAAGGCTATGCATGCCATCATGTGTGCAATGGATGAGAATCAATACAAGCTTATTCAGAATACTCAGATTGCAAAAGTGGCATGGGACATCCTTCAAGTTGCACATGAGGGAACCGAGGTGGTGAAGGAGTCCAAGCTTCAAGTCCTCCAAACTCAATTTGAGCTACTTAGGATGGGAGAGGATGAATGCTTCAATGACTTCGAAATCAAATTGATGGACATCGTAAATCAAAGCCATCAACTCGGAGACCCGTATTCGGATAGGAGAGTCAAGCAAAAAATTATGAGATCTCTCCCCGATAGGTTTGAATCAAAGGTGACGGCCATAGAAGAAAATAGTGGCTACATGGATATGAAGCCAAGTGAGGTGATTGGACGTCTCCTTGCATATGAGTCTAGGAAGGCTCCTAGCACCACTACTCCTTCTAAAAAGTCTAAAGGAATAGCTTTGAAAGCATCTAAGGATGCAAAGGAGGCAAAGCATGACTCGGATGAAGACCTTGCCTTATTCGTGAAAAGGTTTAATAAGGTTATGGGGTTCAAGAAGAAGAAGGGATTTGGGTCAAGAGGACAAGACTTGAAGAAAAAAGGTTCCTTCAAGAAGTTTGAGCCTAGACAAGAGAGGACCGAAAGGAAAGGGGTCCGATGCTTTGAATGTGGTGGGATTGGTCACTTTGCCCCCGAATGTGCTAATCACAATGAAAAGAAGAAGAGCAAAGTGATGGCCGCCACTTGGAGTGGGAGTAGTGATAGCTCAAATGAGGAAGATGAGTCTTCAAGTGAAGAAGAGCTCATGGCTAACTTCCTAGCTTTTGCCTCATCTCACAAGAGCAAAAGTGCTAGTGAGAGAGAGGAAATGAGTCAAGAGGAAATTGACTCTAGTGAAGTAGAAAGTGACTCCTCTTCTAAGTCCATAAAGAAATTTGTGGAGCAAAAGGTGCTTGCTAAATACCATGCCGAGTTCAATGATTTAGCAATTAAAAGCACAAGAAAGATTGAGAGGTTGAGAGAAGAGAACCTTGAACTTTCGGCTCACAATGACCACTTAAGTGAACAAGTGGAAAGATTGAAGAGGAGAGAGGATAAGTTAATTGAGGAGTTAGACTTATCCAAGAGAAGTGAAGAAGGCTTGAAGAGGGAACTTGTAGAAGTTAAAGGGTCCTTGGCTAGGATAGATTCTAGCACCAAGAAGCTTGACCATATGCTTGGTGTTGGAAAGAGTCCATGTGACAAGAGGGGTCTTGGGTATGAAGATGACAAGAAGATCTCTACCTCTAACAAGACCGTGTTTGTCAAGAGCTTGAAGAAAGAAGAAACTTCATTTGTGCAAATTCCTAGGAAGAAGTTAGAAATAGGACAAAGTTCAAATGCTCAAGTGAAGATGGGACCAAGAAGGCAACCTCAAGCTCAACCCCTAGGGTCCCTCAAGCCAACTTTCCTCAACAATTGGCTCACAAAGGAAAGAGACCAATCATGCAACCTCAAGCTTGGAAGCAACCTAGACCGGTTCAACAACGAAGATGGATTGAACCCACTTATCCACAAAGACATGGACGAGCTCCCATACGTGCACAAAGACAAGGTATGATTCCTTTTTTCATCCCTATTTGTCACTTTTGTGGTTGTGATGGTCATATTAGACCAAATTGCTTTCAATATATTAAAATGTGTAGAACACGAAGCATGATTGAAAAGAGAAAGAATAGAGCCAAGATGCATGTTCCTAGGAATGATAATTTTACTTTGCATGATCCTAGGACATCTAGAGCCCATGTACCAAAGACCACTAAGAAAGCTAAAATTGTTGCTAAGTGGATTAGAAAGAATGAAAATGTTTGCCATGTTGCAGAAATAGCCTTGAAGGCAAATTCTTCTAATTTTTGGTATTTGGATAGTGGGTGCTCTAGGCACATGACAGGAAACAAGAGTTTCTTCGAGACTCTTGTTATGGAGGAAGGTGGAAATGTCACTTTTGGTGATGGATCCAAAAGAAATGTTGTAGGGAAAGGAACCATTTACGTTCCCGGATTACCCTCCTTATCCAATGCTTTATTTGTTGATGGCTTGAAAGCCAATTTAATAAGCATTTCACATCTTAGTGATGAAGGATATTCCGTCTTGTTTTCTAAAGATTATTGCTCTATCCTAAAACCCGATGGACAAACCTTGTTGAAGGGCATGAGATCTAGCGACAATTGTTATTGTCTTGAAGCTAGTATTGTATCTAATCATGTGTCCATGGATGAGCAAATTGAGTTGTCGCATGAAGACTTGGCCACATGAACTTTAGGGATCTACGGACCCTTGGAAAGTTCAATTGTGTGCGTGGCCTCCATAAGCTTGGGAAGAAAGCCAATGGTGTTTGTGGACCTTGCCAACAAGGAAAGCAAACTAAAAGCATGCACAAAAAGGGTAAGTATCTCACCACCAATGAGCCTCTTGAGCTTCTCCACATGGACCTCATGGGTCCTATGCAAACTGAAAGTTTGGGTGGAAAGAGATACATTTTTGTATGTGTTGATGATTTCTCTAGGTTCACATGGACATATTTTCTTAGAGAAAAATCCAAAACTTTTGATAAGTTTAAAATGCTTTGTAATAAAATACAAAATGAAATGAACTCTAATATTAAAAGCATAAAACGGATTAGAAGTGACCATGGGAGGGAATTTGAGAATGCTACTTTTGAAACCTTTTGTAATGGTTTAGGCATCTCCTATGAGTTTTCGGCTCCTAGGACACCTCAACAAAATGGAGTTGTTGAGAGGAAAAATAGGGTCCTTCAAGAGATGGCCCGTGTGATGTTGCTTAGCAACAATGTCCCTAGGAACCTATGGGCCGAAGCCATCAATACGGCTTGCTATATAGGAAATAGAGTTTTCCTAAGGCCCGGTACTAGAAACACCTCCTATGAGTTATGGAACGGCAAGAGGCCAAATGTTAGCTACTTCCACACTTTTGGAAGCAAATGCTACATTTTGAATGACCGTGATCAACTTGGCAAATTCGATGCTAAGAGTGATGAGGGTATTTTTATTGGCTATGCCTTGAATAGTAGAGCCTACAGAGTTTTCAATTTAAAGACTCTAAGTGTTATGGAATCATCCAATGTCGTATTTGATGACACTAGGCTCAAGTCTAATGATCAGGAGGAGGTTATTTTTAGTGATGTTTCTCCTTTGGAGATGGTTGTGGTGTCTCCTAATGATGGGACATCTAATGTCAACAATGATGACACACAACCTATTGATAGAGTTCCTCTCTTGGACTCTAAAGAACCCGCTCCATGGGTTAGGAAACTCCATGATAAAGAAGATATCATTGGAGAGGTTAATGAGGGTGTTAGGACTAGACGTCAACTTGCTAATCTTATTAGCTACACATGCTACACCTCTCAAATTGAACCCAAAAAGGTTGAAGAAGCCTTAAATGATGAATTTTGGGTTCTTGCCATGCAAGAAGAGCTAAACCAATTCGAAAGGAATGAGGTTTGGACTCTAGTTCCTTGGCCTAAGACCACTAATGTCATAGGCACTAAATGGATATTTAGGAACAAATCCGATGAGGATGGCAACATAGTGCGGAACAAGGCTAGACTTGTAGCACAAGGGTACTCTCAAATTGAGGGTATCGACTTTGAGGAGACATTTGCTCTCGTTGCCTGTTTAGAGTCTATTAGGCTTCTCTTGTCCATTTCTTGTGTGCACAAGTTCAAATTGCACCAAATGGATGTCAAGAGTGCCTTCCTCAATGGCTTCTTGCAAGAGGAAGTGTTTGTTGAACAACCCAAGGGGTTTGTGGATGCTCACCACCCCAACCATGTCTATCGCCTCAAGAAGGCACTATATGGGTTGAAACAAGCACCGAGGGCTTGGTATGAGCGCCTCACTCAATTTCTTGTTGACAATAACTACACAAGAGGTAGTGTTGACAAGACACTATTCATCAAGAGAGACAATGATGAGCTTTTAATAGCTCAAATATATGTTGATGACATAGTGTTTGGCTCCACCAACAACACCAAGGTCCAACAATTTGTTGATGTTATGTCTCATGAATTTGAGATGAGTCTTGTTGGTGAGCTTAATTACTTCCTAGGTTTGCATATTAGGCAACTAGATAATGGGATTTTCATAACCCAAGCCAAATATGCCAAAAACCTTGTGAAGAAGTTTGGTCTTGAAAAAGCCAAACATTATGACACTCTTATGAGCACCACTTTGAAGCTAAGCAAGGATGCTAGCGGTAAAAGTGTGGACCAAACCTTATATCGTGGCATGATAGGGAGCTTGCTCTATTTGACCGCAAGTAGGCCCGATATATCATTTAGTGTAGGAGTTTGTGCTAGGTACCAATCTGATCCCAAGGAGTCACATCTCTCTTCGGTTAAGAGAGTCATTCGCTTTGTGAATGGGACTTCCAACTATGGGATTTGGTACTCATTTGACACTAATCCTAGTCTTGTAGGATATAGTGATGCGGATTGGGCAGGAAATTGTGATGATAGGAAGAGCACATCGGGCGGTTGCTTCTTTCTAGGCAACAACTTGGTGTCTTGGTTTTGCAAGAAGCAAAACTCGATTTCCTTGTCCACGGCGGAAGCCGAGTACATAGCCGCGGGGAGTGGATGCACTCAACTTATATGGATGAAGCAAATGCTAGTAGATTACGGATTCAACCAAGGTACTCTCACTCTCTTTTGTGATAACATGAGTGCCATTAATATTTCCAAGAATCCGATGCAACATTCTAGAACTAAGCATATTGACATCCGCCATCACTTCATTAGAGAGCTTGTTGAAAATAAATGCATAGTACTTGAACATGTAGGTACTAATGATCAACTTGCGGACCTATTTACTAAACCCTTAGATGCTACTCGATTTAAAATTCTTAGTAGATCTATTGGGATATGTCTTGTGGAGTGATGTTCTATGATTGACCCCATATGGGGAACTTAAGCAAAGAGAGCTAGTTTGCATTCTTGTCACTTGCAAAAAATTTGAAATATCTTATGCCTCTTCTTTTAATTGCTTGAGTAAGCTTGGTTGCACATATGTATATATGTTTTCAATTCAATAAGTGTGAACCTTGCTTGTTTACAATCCATGTCATATTTATGTTCAAACATGCATTTTTGGACTAGGAGATGTATATAGGAAGTATGATTTGAATGACCTATGATTATCTCCATGACATGATGATTCTTTAATAACATGCTAATGTCAAATGAAAAAGCATGAAATTCATATAACATGCTCACATGAAAAGCATGAATTGATGATAGCATATTCTTAAAAATGCAAAACTTGTGTGAAAGCTAATGAGACTCAAAATGAATAAAAGATCTTGTATCCGTTCAAAGGAATTTATATTCCAAATGTCTCTCTTTCTTTATTGGTTGAACATGGCTACTATCATACGGATATCTTATCCGGAAAAATCAAAAAGGGTGCAAAGTTGCTCATACCATGTTTCGCTTATAAAGTTGGATATAGTTGCTCTTATATTGAAATCAATGTATTCTATATCCTTGCTTTACTCATGACATTGGTGAAATTGGTTTGAATTCCTATTAGAAACCTTTGTCATTTGCTTTGCCAAATACCATTGTATTTTGGACTTGAATGCTACATGTCTTGTATGCAAAGCATGTTTGATTCACACATTTACTCTCAAATAAATCTCCTTGTTTCTCTCCAATTAATTGAGATGCATAAAATGACTTATATTAATTATGCAAATCTTGCATGCTACTATCTCTCGTTACTATGAGTGACCCGGTTGGGGACTACTCCTTTGCCTATATCATGACAAAAAGGGGGAGTAGTATATGGTAAGGGGAGATGCAAATTGGTGTTGCAATTGTGCACATTGGGGAGATAACATATTGAGGGGGAGTAACCCTTTGAGGGGGAGCATTGCATTTATCATACATTGCATATATTTTGTAATGTTGTGCCTAAATTCAAAAAATGCAAATGCTTGTTTTGATATCACTTGATTAATCTCACATTTCATTTGTATTGGAAAATATAGAAATCTTATTTACAGGGCTTGATTATTCTACAAGAGATTGAAGACTTGAAGTTTTATTTTCTTATCTCTTTGTGTTGTAGAATATCATAGTTGTCCCGTAGTTTCTATTTCTTTGTGAGGAATCAATGTGAGTGGTGTTTTTGTCACGAAATAGCCAAAGGGGGAGATTGTAAGGTTCCCATTTGTTGATTGGCTCATTTCGTGGACAAACCACATGTTGGGGTTCTTTGTAAGGGTAGCCTAGGTATCGGTTTTATTATTCGAAGCCCTTTGAAGACCTCGTGTTGATAAGCACCGAAGGTAAATTTCTTTGTGCTTACTTTTCTTTGAAGAGATTAGTTGCACACACACACTTAACATTCATTGCATATGTGTGCATTCTCTTCACTTGTCACATTTCACACTTGCACTTATTTATTATATTTTGTTGTGTGTAATTGTGTCCTGTTGTCATGTAATTCGTTTCCCGATAACTTTCGAAAACGTCCGCGCATGCACTAGAATGTGCTTCGTTTAGCGCGAGGATTGCCTATGGAGAATGCCCTTGGCTTCTCCTTGGTTTTCACCTTTCTAGGTGATCGGCGGTTATGATCGGCGGCCTGGCCGCCGAATGAAACCGCTGTTTGCTTCCAGTAGTGTATGGAGCAATTCTGCGGTTAAGATCGGCGGTCAAGACCGCCGTTCGAAACCGCCGATTCAAGACCTGATTGATTTATCTCTTGGTCTAATTCGGCAGTTGAATCGGTGGTCACGAAACCGCCGTTCATACCTGATTGATTTTAATCTCTCTGGTTTGATTCGGCGGTTGGGATCGGCGGTCACGAAACCGCCGAATGAACCGCCGTTTATGCTCTGTTCTTCACGAGCTCAATTCGGCGGTCATGATCGGCGGCCTGGCCGCCGATTGAAACCGCCGATCGGCGCGTTTCTTTGAAACTTACTTAAACGACCACACTTTGATTTGGCCCCCTATATATATGCCATTTTGTCTTTAGGTCAATTAAGAGAGTTCATATTCAGAATTCATACTTAGGATATTTTTCAAAGAGAAGAAAAATTCCAAGAACTCATTTTTTATTACTCAAACACTTTTTCATGATCATCAATCATCATCTAGCATCATCCTTGATCTTCTAGATGTCATCTTACATGGATTCTTCATCATACTTTGCTTGGTAAGCTTTTCACTAATATCTTACATATTTTGTGTTTCTCTTAGCTAGCAATCTTAATTAATTACTTGTATGTTATTTTATATACTTTGAATACAAGTTTGAGATTAGTATGATGTATGTTTGAGAAGTTTTTTTTTGTGATAGCTAATTAAGTTTTGTGCTTAATCTTGATTAGCTAAACTATTTGACATGTCATTTAGTTTTGATATCTAGGATTGTTCTAATTGCATATTAATCATCTTAGATAAGCATATAGGGTTTCCCTTGCTCTATGTTGCATTTGGATATTCATATATTCACTTAGGGTTGTTATTCTCTTCATAGAGAAAGTAAGTCTTGTGTGTAGCATCCGGGATTAGGTTGCTTAGATCGCAAGCAAATTGGACTAGGTTCACTCATACCGGGATTAGGTAGGTGTGTGATTACTTCCGGGATTAGGTTGTAATTGTTTACACATTTTGTGGATTCGAGGTTCGAGTGTGGCTTACTTACTAGCCCGTGGTTTTTCCCGTGAGGGTTTCCACGTAAAAATCAAGTGTTATTTAATTTCCGCATTTTATACTTGATTTATTGCTTTATCTATTTAGGGGTAATTTCGTAATTTTGACTAACACGAAAAATTGGGTAAAAAGCTTAAAATCTATTCACCCCCCCCCCCCCCCCCTCTAGATAGTTTTATACACACCGTGCTATAATTTGTTTCAATAGTGGTTCGTAGGGGGGCTTATAAGTTAAAAGACATGGATGGCTACTGATCGGACTATTTTATACCTATTTGAGGTCCCCCATTTCCGATCATTTGTCTCGTTTTCGAGCGTAATTTTGTATATAATGTTTTGTTTGAGCTATGTGTAGGTACATATTCCCTACAATAGGTGTTTGAGCATAAAGGAACGTTTGGGAAGCAAAATGAGCCAAAAACGGATCAAATGGAGTATATGTTGAGTGTCGCGCCTCTCCGTCGACACAGACAACGACGTGATCTAAGCCTAGCCGTACCCACGGTTGATCCGTCGTCGAGATAGAATGCGACAACGAGACTGCGGCAGAATCCCCTCGGCATTCCAGCAGCTTACGGATGAAGTGTAGAAAATCCGAATTCGGCGGTCAAAATCTGCGGCCAGGCCGCAGAATTGAAACCGCCGATCAACATCAGTGAGTCCAGAAGCAAATTCGGCGGCCACGATTCAACCGCCGATCAATTCCAGAATGTCAATTTTCCATTCGGCGGTTTGGGATCTGCGGCCAGGCCGCCGTTTAAACCGCCGATCGCCCAGCGAGAGGTCGATTTTGGGCGAAATGAGAGGGGCAAACTCGTCAATTCATCCCCATTTCAGCCCTAAAACTCCCAACACTATATAAACACCCTTTTTGCCTCATTCTTTCAGAATCCACACTTCCCACCACTTCCTCTTCTTCTTCATCTTCATCTTCTTCACCTAATAAGAGAGAGAGAAGCTTTCTAGAGCATCCATGGAGGTTTTTCCTCCATGGATGCTCCCCACTTCATCTTCTACCCATCATCCACCCATTTAGGAGTAGATTGCAAGGAGAAAGGAGGGTCTTTGGACCAATTTCGAGCTAGGGTTTCATGGAGGACTTGGAGGAGGTTTTCTTCAAGGGTTGTCTCTTTTAACTCATCTCTTTGTATTTCTTGTTTTCTTAAATGTGTAATCCCCATTTGGGAATATTTGTAAACTTATATTTGTGCTCAATATATATAATGGTTGTTTTTATATCCAATTTGTGTTTTGATTCATTCTTGATTGTTGTTGAATATATCTCTTATCTTGAAATGCATGTTTATTGATGATTGGAAATTGATATGTGTTCATGGATGGGATTAGGAGTAGATTAACTTAATTGTAGGAGTAGTTGTAATCAAATATCCCATTTGTGTATGTATGTTGATGGAAGGTCGAAATTGCATGTCATGAATTGGTTTGAGGGAATTAGAGTTAGGATTGTGCTTTTGGAGGGGCTCTCCGGGCATAGTTTTGGCTAATTAGCTAGGAAGAGTGGGTGAACCTATAAATTGTCATATTAGAAGGGTTTGGTTCATTGTTCTTGTAAACAATTGGACTTTAGCTATTTCTCACTCTAGGGGCTCTAGGTGAGTCATGGTTAGAGTTACAATTATTGGTCTTTGGCTATATCTCATGCTAGGGGCTCTAGGTGAGTTATGGTCGGAGATACAATCACTCTTTCCACACTCATTAGACTTTCACGTTGCCATTTTACATTACGAAGCAATCATTGGGGCTCAATGTAGTTTTGTTTGTAGAATCGGTTCACATATGTTGGTTGCGGTTTCGTGTTTGAGAGGTTCTCGGCACACTCTTCAACCGTTAGCTCTATGAGTGGGTATAAATCGGATTGAGGCAAGAACGAACCCTTAACTAAAATTGGATGTCCTTAATGTCTAACAACCAACTATTTGTGCACTTATGTATGGTGAACTTGTTGAACCTTGTGTGGCCATTTTCATGCATCTCTCCTATCCACCATTTATTTATCACTTTAAACATCATTCTCACCCTTCCATATTCTCTTTGTTTTTATTTATTTTCATTTTCATTTTCTATACACACACACCGCATTGTACATACATTTCACACACATCATTCTTACCTTTCCACATTCTATTTACATGCTTACAATAAACTCTAGAACTTGATACGGTTGACGAATCACACCTCCCTGCGGAACGATACCCTCGCTTGCCGCTTTACTAGTCTTTTGCTAGTTTAGAGCACATTGCGTAGGAAACCCCTTTTTAAATGAATAATCTTTTGATCCTTGCGATTTCTTAACGACGGAAAAAGCCAGTATCAGCTACCCAGTAGATCACACCTGGAATGCTGACCACTTTAAAAGGTTTTACCCTTAGAGTTCGAAGAGGAATTTTATCTCGGTTGGTATACTTCTGATATATATACCCGATTTTTGCTTTGTATTTGCTCTTGAGAAATTCAATAAAGTTAGCTTTTATTCTCCTACGTGATTCTCCTAAGTTCGCCTAGCAAATTTTCACCATTTTTGATCACCTCAAGACCAGGAAAGGCCACACGGCATTCCTGCTGCCTTGGTCGAGGTATACCCTCTTCTAGGAAGGATCTGGTGCTTAACGTATAAGAGGTGTAGTCGCCTGCCAGACTTTACCTTATCAAGACCAGAAGGACCTATATGGATCTCCTGAAGCCTCGGACGAGGAATCCCCCTCTCTAGGAGAAACCTGGTGCTAAGGTGGCCTTAGTTGCCTACTAGGGCAGATCACTAAAAGATCAAGATATCTAATCGGGATACTTAATACTTCACTTCTCCATATCACAAATAAAATCCTAGTATTAAAATGGCCTTAATAGCCTACCAGGACAAAGCATCGAGGAATCAGGCCACCATCTCAAGATACCAGACACTTCATCCCAATAGGTGATCATGATAAGTCCTTCATCAAGATCCCCAATGAAAGATTCATCAAGGTTCCATACTTAGACGAACAATGTTTAAATCAGGGTATCTAGGCAGCCTTGGCTTCATACCCGGGTCAAGATTTTCTGGTCAAGATTGTTCCATACTTAAGACTAGTTTGCTTAGCTAAAAAACACTGCTAACTTATGCTAAGGGGACTATAGTCCAAGAATTGCTTCCAGAAAATAAGACAAGTGTGGATTCTTCTATTGCCAGTCAGGCAAGATTGAAGCTAAGCGTTATAATAGTCCAAGTAAGCCTTACTTGAATCACATTCAAGCATACAAGTACCATCCTTTACCAAGATATAAGTTCTACAAGCAGGCATATGAGGAAGGCAAAACATAGGGATTGCAAAAAATAAGAGAGTTTCATTTAATCAATCAGGGTGCCCAATTCCCATTTCCGGGCTACCAAAAAAAAAAAAAAAAAAAAAAAAAAAAAAAAAAACAGCTGGAAAAAATTATCAAAAGGAAATCAAACATTTCATTGTTTCTCCCCCACTAGCTCTTCTTGCCCGGATCCACCTTCCTCCTCAACTCCCTTGTCACATGCAGCATCATGAGTCTCTCCAACTCCTGCCACAACCGCTCCAACAGGAGGATCCACTACCTCAGCAGGACGCACAAAGTCCCGCATTAAATCATCTTGCGTAGCCAGAGGACTCTAAGTATCCTTCTCGACAGATTTAGAAATAATAGCAGCTTGAGAAGGACCTCCCTGGTCTTGGTCTGCAAATTGGGCAGCCCTGGCCATAATCTGATCTTAATCCCAGTTGAGGGTGGTCTGCAAGTTGAAGGGAGGAGGAAATGCCTTGGCAACTTCATATGAAGCAGTGAAGTATCCATCCCCAAAAGAAGAATCCACTCTAGATTCCAGAATGCTCATGGAACCCCGTAGAGACCTATTTTCGTCCAAGAGGATAGCCATCTACGATCTCCCTCTCAACCCGGTGGCATGTTGATTTGATAGTTTGTGTCATAGGTGTGCGTCATCCGCTTCAGCTCCACCAAGGCAGCTTTCCTACCAGCTTCAGATTCGAAGGCAGCTTGGACCAGGGAAGTAACCTTCTCCTCGGCTTGGGCTAGATCATCCCTAGTTTCCTCCAAATTGGCTTGCAACGCTAGGTTAGCTTCCTTTAGGGCAGTAACTTGTTGCCCCATTGCCAAAGCAAATTTAAAGCCCTACAAAATGAAGAAAGATAGCAAATATCTCAAAAAAAAAAAAAAAAAAAGAGGAAAAAACTTATACTCAACAAGCTAAAGGGTCAAAACTCGTACCTCAGCAAGTAGAGAAGCCCCCTTTGTCGCCAAGATGTCAACAGGCAGGGAAGACATTGACTGTAGGCCCCCACCAGGGCAAGCAGCGACAAACTTGGAGATGACTTCCTCCTGGCTATAGTCTCGTGACCCCGATCCAGAAGGAAGATCTGTGGGGGTAGTAGCCTTAGCAGTAGCAACCTTCTCTTTTTCCTTCCTAGCTGGAAGCTTGACTGGAACAGTGGGGGGAGGAGAAGGAGGAGGAGGAACCATTATTGTAGGTTGGGCAGTGGCAACACTAGAAGCTTGTTTCGAAGTAGAAAGTGGAGAAATTTTGGCTTTGGCAGCCTGTGCCAACACCTTGCTCAAGGATGGACGTGCTGCGACCTTTGCTGGAGGTGAAGTAGGAGAATGTGAGGCCAACCCCGTAATTGCAGTAGGAAGGGTTGATGCGAGTGGTTGAGATCCGGAGGCAGCGTTGACACCGAAAAGAGAAGGAACATGAGAGTTGGCTAGAAGGGGATCCGGATATATCGGTCCTAAAGAGGAAGAAGAAGAAGAAGGAGAAGAGGAAAGGAGAGGAGTAGTAGAAACTGTCAGAAGAAGAATTAGTAAAAAAATAATAATAAATATAAATAAATAAAAATAAAAAAAACAAGGGAGAAAGAAGAAAGGACAAGAAGCAAAGCCTACCCGGATGCGCAATGGATATCCTCAGATACCGCTCCAACCGAGTACCTTCAAAGGGATCACAGGTGGGATACTTCAAATTGGTATAGTTCCTATCCTAGATGTTCTTAAGAATCCTCCTGGATTCTACAGAAAGCACGCCCGCGCTCCACTTATCTTTCGGAGAGAACTGGGTAGGAACCGGGTTCTCGACCCCATCTAGGTACACTGATTGGCCCCAATCACCCTCAACCACGACCCATTCATCTTTCCAGGATGGGTTGAACTTCACATTCACCCCAGGAACAACGAACTGCATCTTGTTCTTGGGCCTCAGATAGAATTGGCCTCGAGGGACCATACTCGTTACATGGTAGATGTAGCGAATCTCATCGAAGCCAGGCTCCCTTTCAACACCTTATTTCTCGCATTGCTCCTTCTAGAGCACCAAGAACCCCATCAAGTTCATCTAGAATCCAGGTGAAATTTGCAACATGGCTAACTCTAAAACAATAAGCAACCTGCGAAGAGAGGGATGAAGAGGAAGCCAGACCCCACATTCGAAGGCGGTTACATGAATTAATAGGCAACCTAGAGGAGGAGTGTATACTTCATACCCTCGATGAGGGAGAGAGAGGCTGATGATATCTGGGATCCTGTAAACCCTCTTAAGTCGAGCTAGGGTATTAGCTGTGCAGACTGAATCCGGGATGATCCGGCCATCATCAAAAGGGAGCAGGGGCCCAACAAGAACCCCAGCAGAATTAACAGTAGGGATGTCATCCTCCTCCTCCTCCTCCTCATCCTCATCCTCATCCTCCTCCTCCTTGTCGTCGACATCAGCACCATCCTCTTCATTCGCTATCTGGATCGGGTCGTTGGGTCTTGAAACAAATACTCGAGGCGTGTTCTATATAAAGCTAGAGGGGGGGTGAATAGATTTTAACTATTATTACCCAATTTTCGCATGCAAGTCAATTTTACGAAAATGACCCTACTAGTCAAAAATACAAGCAAGTGTAATATAGTGCGGAATTTAAATAACACTTGATGTATACGTGGAAACCCAACCACTGGGAAAAACCACGGGCTGTATAGTGCGCCACACTCGGAACTCGAAATCACTAATTGAAATGAAGTTTACAACCTATGTAGACCTCGTCTAACACTCCGGTCTGTAACCCCTCACTTCTACCCAGCGGGCCTTTATTAGCAACCCTATTCCAATTTGCTTGAGGCCTAAGCACTCTTAGCCTCAAGACTTACTTCTCAATGAAGAGAAACAACCTATGTGGATATATATATGAATATTCAAATAACAAACAAGGCTAGGTAACCTTAGATGCTTATCTAGGATGATGATATAATCAATTTAATCAACCATAGATATCAATTGCTAAATGACATGTCAAATAGCTTAGCTAATCAAGATTAAGCAAAAACCTAATTAGCTATCACAATGAACACTCAACCATTTTCATCACAAATAATCTCTAACTTGTATCTAGCATATAATCAAAAGCATACAAGTAATTAAAGAGATGTATTAATATGAAAAACACTAAAGTAATATGAAATTAGTGAAGAACATACCAAATAAGATGTGATGATTCAAAACCATGCATGGATCAATTCTATGAAGGCATAAAAGATCAAATATGAAATTTGATGCAAAAGGGATTTGATTTGAGTGTTTAAAATTGAGTTCTTGATTTGATTTTTTCTCAAAAATCTCTCTTGAATGTTTAGGGTTCTAATGACTCAAGAAACTTGATCAGAGAATGAGAAAATAAGATATTTATAGACATCAAGAATTGGGCATGTGAAAAGACAATTTTGCCCCTGAAACGCACCGTTCGGCGGTTTCAATCGGCGGCCAGGCCGCCGATAACGACCGCCGAATTGAGCTCGTGAAGAACAGAGCATTAACGGCGGTTTCATTCGGCGGTTTCGCGACCGCCGATCCAACCGCCGAATCAAACCCGAGGGATTAAAATCGATCAGGTATGAACGGCGGTTTCGAACGGCGGTCGTGACCGCCGATCTTGACCGCATAATTGCTTCAGACCAATCTGGACTGAAACGGCGGTTTCATTCGGCGGCCAGGCCGCCGATCATAACCGCCGATCACCAACAATGGTGAAAACCAAGGAGAAGCCAAGGGCATTCTCCATAGGCGGTCTTCGCGCGAAACCAAGCACTCATTAGTGCAAGCGCGGACGTTTCCGAACAATGTCGGGAAACGAATTATAAGGCACATATACACACAACAAGATATATCAACCAAAGTGCTAGTGTGTAAAGTGACATGTGAAGAGATGCACATAAAAATAAGCAAATATGCAATCATAGCAAGAATGCTAAGTGTGTGTGTGCTACTAATTCTCTTCAAAGAAAACCAAGCACAAGAGATTATACCTTTGGCGTGCTTGTATCTTGAGGTCATGGAAGGGCCTTTGATCTTCAACACTAATCACTTAGACTACCCTTACATTCAAAACCCCAACATGTGGTTTGACCACGAAATAAGCCAATCAACAAAACGGGAATCCTTACAATCTCCCCCTTTGGCTATTTCGTGACAAAACCACCACTCACATTGATTCCTTACAACAAAATAAACCTATGGGTCAATGAAGATTTTCTACAATACAAAGAGATATATAAAAATAAAACTTGAAGACTTCAATCTCTTGTAGAGCAATCATTCCCTGAAATAAGGTTTCTAAGCTTTCCAAAACAAGAAAAGGTGAGATGAATCAAGTGAGATTAAAACAAGCATTTGCATATTAAAAAAAAATTAAGCACAACATCATGCAATGTATGATGAATGCAATGCTCCCCCTCAAAGGGTTACTCCCCCTCAATATATATTCTCCCCAATGTGCACCAATTGCTACAACAATTTGCACCTCCCCTTACCACATTCTACTCCCCCTTTTTGTCATGATATAGGCAAAGGAGTAGTCCCCAACCGGGTCACTTAAGGCAAAGAGAGATAGTAGCATTCTAGTATATGCATAATTAATATAAGTCACTTTATGCAATCTCAATTAATCGAAGAGAAACGAGGAGATTTATTAGATAAAATGTGTGAAACAAAATGCTTTGCATACAAGACATATAGCATTCAAGTCCAAAATACCATGGTATTTGGCAAAGCAAATGACAAAGGTTTCTAATAGGAATTCAAACCAATTTCACCATTGTCATGAGAGAAGCAAGGATATAGAAATTTCATTGATTTCAATTTAAGAACAACTATATCCAACTTTATAAGCTAAACATGTTATGAGCAACTTTGCACCCTATTTGATTTTTCCGGGAATGAAACCCGTATGATAGTAGACATGTTCAACCAATAAAGAAATAGAGACATTTGGATTGGAAAATCCTTGAATGGATACTAGATCCTTTTTCATTTGAGTCTCATAAGCTTTTTTCACACAAGTTTTTGCATTTAAGAACGCAATTATCAATTCATGCTTTTTCATTTGAGCATGTACATGAATTTCATGCTTTTCATAAGACATTAGCATGTTATAAAAGAATCATCATGTCATGGAGATAATCATAGGTCATTCAAATCATACTTCCTACATACATCTCCTAGTCCAAAATGCATGTTTGAACATAAATATGACATGGATTGTAAACAAGCAAGGTTCACACTTATTGAATTGAAAACATATATACATATGTGCAACCAAGCTTACTCAAGCAATCAACCAAGAAGCATAAGATTTTTCAAATTTTTTGCAAGTGACAAGAATGCAAAAATAGCTCTCTTTGCTTGAGTTCCCCATATGGGGTTAGTATCATCCTTCATTAATGAAGGGCATGAGGTCCTATGGACCTACCAAGTCCATTGGACTTAGTTGAACCTATTTGAGACTTGTTAGTCTCGTAGCAAGCGGGTTCATTTTTCCTTATCCACATAGATATGACATTTTTCTTCCTAGTGGACAAAGGTTGCATGTCATTCACTAACCTAGGATTATTGACAAAAGATTTCCTAGGCTCATGCAAATGGGCTCTTCTTAGCCTCTTTTTCTCTATCATGCTATTAATCCTACAATGCTTAATGTACTTATAGCACTTAGGCCTAATATGCCCATAAACACCACAATAATGACAAGTTGGTACAAAGTAAGAATTCATACCATGTTCTTGTAAAGTCATTGGAGACTCATCATGCATTTGATGTCTCCTTTGGTGTTGAGTCGGTTCATGTCTTCTATTTGGTTGAACCGGAATGGGTTGCCTCCTTGGATTAGGTAGCATGTTTTGCCTCTTTTCATAGTGAGTCATTTGTTGAGGAGAGATGACTCGAGAGGCTCTAATCCGTTGAGCTTGGGGTTGTCTCGTTTTCACCACCTTCACTTGTGCATTTTTCGAACATTGTCCTAGTTCTAACTTCTTCCTAGGAGTTTGCACCGGTGACGCTTCTATCTTACCCAAACTTTTCACAAAGACGGTCTTCTTAGGAATAGAGCAATCCTTGCTCACTTCGAATCCAAGACCTCTTTTGTCACAAGGGCTTTTTCCTACACCAAGTATGTTGTCAAGCTTCTTGGTGCTTGTGGTCATTCTAGTCAATGTCTCTTTGGCTTCAACAAGCTCTCTCTTCAAACCCTCTTCATTCCTCTTAGACAAAGCTAGCTCATCTTTTAGCTTGTCTTCTTCCACCATGGATCTTATCACTTCATCATTCAAGTGATCAACTTGTGTTGAAAGCCTAAGTAGTTCTTCCTTTAACCTTTGAATCTCTTTTTCATTCTTTAACTTAGAGCTTTCAAAACTTTCAAAGTTGTCCTTAAGATCCATTTTCTCCACTTGCTTCTTTAAGAGGTCATTGTATGTTGTAAGCTCTAGATTTTCTTCCTCTAAAATCCTTAGAAATCTATCTTTCTTCTTCATGGAGCTTTCAACATTGACTATAAAGTCATGCATATCCATATTTTCTACATTTCCATTTGTAGAGTTAGATAAGGAGTCATCTCCACTAGTGTCATCTTCTAGACTCTCCTCCTCTCCTATGGATCCAATATCCTCATCAAGACCTTCACCTTGATCTCTTGAGTCAATAAGTGCCATATCCCAATGTGAAGCAACAACTATCTCCTCTAGAGCTACTTCTTCGACTTTCTCTTCTATGGGATCACTAGCAACGGAATTCTTACCAACAACTTCATTTTTTTCACAAGTGGCACCCAATGCCTTGAAGTTATTGATAAGCTCATCATCACTTGATGACTTATCTCCCTCTTCGGAGTCATCACTTTCACTCCAAATGGCGGCCATCATTTTTTCTCTCTTGTTCTTCAAATGCCTACAATCTAGTGAGATATGACCTATGCCACCACACTCATAGCATTGGGTCCCTTTCCTTTCGCTATTCTCTTGCCTATGCTCAACCTTCTTGAAAGGAACCCTTTTCTTCAATTCTTGCCCTTTGGATGCATGACCCTTCTTCTCGAAGTTTACAAACTTCTTGAATTTTCTCATTAAAAGTGCCATGTCTTCATCCGAGTCATCCTTGTCCTCCTTCTCAACCTTGGAAGCTCTCAAAGCAATCCCTTTTTGCTTCTTTGAAGGAGTGGAGCTAGGACCTTTCCTAGACTCATAGGCGAGAAGTCTACCTATTACCTCGCTCGGCTTCATGTCCTTAAAATCACTATTTTCTTCTAAAGCCGTCACCTTAGACTCAAACCTCTCGGGAAGCGATCTCATTATCTTTTGCTTGATCCTTCTATCCGAGTAAGGGTCACCAAGTTGATGACTTTGGTTGACAATGTCCATCAACCTAATCTCGAAGTCGTTGAAGCACTCATTCTTCTCCATCCTAAGTGTCTCAAATTGAGTTTGGAGGACTTGAAGTTTGGAGTCCTTCACTACTTCGGTTCCCTCGTGTGCAACCTCTAAGATGTCCCATGCCTCCTTGGCTATCTTAGTGTTCTGAATCAGTTTGTACTGATTTTCGTCCACTGCACATATAAGGGCGTGCCACGCCTTTTGATTCCACTTGGACAACTCAAACTCGGGTTGTGTCCACTGTGCCTTAAGCTTGAGCACTTCTTCTCCTCCACCTGTGGGAGTCATCATAGGAGGTGAATATCCATCTTCAATGGCCATCCATACCCTATCATGGATTTGCCACACATATGCCTCCATCTTCCCTTTCTATTGGGAGTAATTTATACCGGTGAGGAGGGGTGGCCTTACGCTCGAAGCACCCTCATTAGAACCACCGATTCCACTCATAGTGTATAATGAATGGATGAAATGAATGCAAAATGTATGAATGATCAAAGAATCACACAGATGCAAAACACACCAAAAATGAGCTAGGATCACCTATGTATGTCTAGGAACCCGCTCTGATACCAATTGAAACAAATACTCGAGGCGTGTTCTATATAAAGCTAGAGGGGGGGTGAATAGATTTTAACTATTATTACCCAATTTTCGCATGCAAGTCAATTTTACGAAAATGCCCCTACTAGTCAAAAATACAAGCAAGTGTAATATAGTGCGGAATTTAAATAACACTTGATGTATACGTGGAAACCCAACCACTGGGAAAAACCACGGGCTGTATAGTGCGCCACACTCGGAACTCGAAATCACTAATTGAAATGAAGTTTACAACCTATGTAGACCTCGTCTAACACTCCGGTCTGTAACCCCTCACTTCTACCCAGCGGGCCTTTATTAGCAACCCTATTCCAATTTGCTTGAGGCCTAAGCACTCTTAGCCTCAAGACTTACTTCTCAATGAAGAGAAACAACCTATGTGAATATATATATGAATATTCAAATAACAAACAATGCTAGGTAACCTTAGATGCTTATCTAGGATGATGATATAATCAATTTAATCAACCCTAGATATCAATTGCTAAATGACATGTCAAATAGCTTAGCTAATCAAGATTAAGCAAAAACCTAATTAGCTATCACAATCAACACTCAATCATTTTCATCACAAATAATCTCTAACTTGTATCTAGCATATAATCAAAAGCATACAAGTAATTAAAGAGATGTATTAATATGAAAAACACTAAAGTAATATGAAATTAGTGAAGAACATACCAAATAAGATGTGATGATTCAAAACCATGCATGGATCAATTCTATGAAGGCATAAAAGATCAAATATGAAATTTGATGCAAAAGGGATTTGATTTGAGTGTTTAAAGTTGAGTTCTTGATTTGATTTTTTCTCAAAAATCTCTCTTGAATGTTTAGGGTTCTAATGACTCAAGAGACTTGATCAGAGAATGAGAAAATAAGATATTTATAGACATTAAGAATTGGGCATGTGAAAAGACAATTTTGCCCCTGAAACGCACCGTTCGGCGGTTTCAATCGGTGGCCAGGCCGCCGATAACGACCTCCGAATTGAGCTCGTGAAGAACAGAGCATTAACGGCGGTTTCGCGACCGCCGATCCAACCGCCGAATCAAACCCGAGGGATTAAAATTGATCAGGTATGAACGGCGGTTTCGAACGGCGGTCGTGACCGCCGATCTTGACCGCATAATTGCTTCAGACCAATCTGGACTGAAACGGCGGTTTCATTCGGCGGCCAGGCCGCCGATCATAACCGCCGATCACCAACAATGGTGAAAACCAAGGAGAAGCCAAGGGCATTCTCCATAGGCGGTCTTCGCGCGAAACCAAGCACTCATTAGTGCAAGCGCGGACGTTTCCGAACAATGTCGGGAAACGAATTATAAGGCACATATACACACAACAAGATATATCAACCAAAGTGCTAGTGTGTAAAGTGACATGTGAAGAGATGCACATAAAAATAAGCAAATATGCAATCATAGCAAGAATGCTAAGTGTGTGTGTGCTACTAATTCTCTTCAAAGAATACCAAGCACAAGAGATTATACCTTTGGCGTGCTTGTATCTTGAGGTCATGGAAGGGCCTTTGATCTTCAACACTAATCACTTAGACTACCCTTACATTCAAAACCCCAACATGTGGTTTGACCACGAAATAAGCCAATCAATAAAACGGGAATCCTTACAGGTCTGTTATGGAAACTCGACCCGATTCGAGGATTCCTACCAGAACAACGACTGAGACGGGATACCATTGCCAGTGACATCGCCTTCACCCCGACCGTGTTTCTTTCCCTTGATCGACGGGGAACTCCTCTCCGAGTCCGCCAGCTGCACGTTCAAAAGATCATCAAGGCTATCAGGAAGGTTGGCGGAGGCCAAATGAGAATTTGAGGAAGCAGGTCAAGGAGGCAAAGAAGATAAAGGAACGTCCTAAGTAGAAGCAGGGAGTTTTGAGGGGGATGCCATTGTAGTAGAAAAAAAAAAAAAAAAAAAAAAAAGGGAGGAAAACTCCTGAAGAGGGAAGAGACTCAAAATAGGGAAAAAGATTTTAGTTCTGGACTTCAGAAAGACAAGTGAGCGTAAGCAAGTGAGGGAAGGAGTGGTGCATTTATAGATAGGAGTTGGACGGTTACCGGAATATAAAAGGAAATATGGAGTAATGGCTGGAGACGTGTGTGAGACAGTTTCGAGAAAGCCGTGCCAAAAACGGCCCGTTTGAATCCGCCAAGCAACCACTATTCGACACATGGATCAACATTAAATACCGCCGTATACAAGGAAGATCTCCTCCTTAGAAATGGAAGCCAGCTAGACGAGACTAAACAGGTGGATAGAATAGAAAATTCTTCAAGCGGACTAGGAATCCTGACTCCAACCCCAGCAAGAAATCGGTGTTCAAGTTAGGGGGACTTCTGTTAACCGCCAAAAGTGGTAGGGATCAAAGAAGAATTTTCCACCAGCCTCGGAGATTAAGTCGGGATAAAAAAAGCTACAACGGAAGAGGTATCCGGGTACCCCGCCTTCCTGTAAAAAGGCTAGGGTATGGACTTCTACCAACCCCGACCAGATCCAAAACCTCCGAGACCCAGAAAGTACCAGGGACCTCGAAGATAAAGCCCTAGGGATTCCACTGTTACAAAATCCTAGTACCAGTCGGCCTCCAGGTACCTCGGTATCCCGGTACCCCGACACAGTCAAATATAATTCGAGAAAAACAAGAAGAAGGCGAGGTACCTGAATATCCCGATCCACTAAAAGCTAGTGGTAGGCACCTGGTGAATAAATAACGTGTTAATACAAAAATCCCAGTGCTCCGACCCCGCCTAAAGCAAGAAGCAAGTACCCGGAACAGCAATCCGAGAAGAAAGACAAGCATTAAACGCCATCGTTTGAGGCAGGATATTACGTGCATTCCCGCCATTCAAGAGTTCCATTTAAAGGTGGAGTCAACTCTTTCAGTTCTAAAAGGAATCACTTGATTTTAGGGATCAATTCCCAGACGAATTCGTTGATCGCCAAGGAAAGACCCGTAAATTGCTAAAACCCTAGACCAAAGTTCTAGAAGTGCATGGCAAGAAACGGACCTATATATTCATCGTATGAGAAAAGGGAGGACTTGAGACTTTTCCACTTATCGACATACACGAGAGCTCCATTGCCATCGCCCATTAAGTTTGTTTGTTTCTTTATCACACAACCATAGTTATGATAAAGATTGATTGTAACCCTACCATGTATTTACCATGAATAAAATGAGTTAAATATTCATTCTATTATTTGTTTGAATCCATTTTCCACTACTATCATACACCATTCTTAGTGAATCTCTTGGAAACTAAAGGTATCGAACTACCTGATACCTCTCCAACTAAGATCTACCCCGATCCTGGTCCCCCTTAAAGTATTAATTGGAAAAATCACCACAGTGACAATTTTCGGTTAACAGATGAAAAAGATTAGTTCAAATATAGAAATGAAGGAGTTTGGAAGATGATTGATGCTGATCCTAGGTTGAAGAAAAGATAGGTATGAGAGAATAGGATGGGTTTTCAAATGAAAATAGGGATGAATTTATACTATTTTTGAATTAGGTCACGAATGGCTAATTACCAAAAGATCCCCCTAACTTTGCAAATTACCATTTTGGCCCCTCAGAGGGGTACATTGTGTAATTTTCACGCCAAAATCCACCAATCAAAGTTGGTCGCTGTTTTGAAGTTCATGGCGACATTTTGGCGACGCAATCAGGAGTGGAATTGGCTCCCTATTGCTATGGCGACATCAAGGAATTAAATGGCGACAAAAAGGGTTCATGGCGACAAAAGAGGAGCGACAGCCAGTGAACGAAGAGGAGATCGTGGCTTGGAGATTCCAACGATTTGGGACGCCGAGAAGTTGACGTCAAGGTTGCCGCTGACTTTGCCGTTAATTTGGGCCAGAAAATGGCCGACGATAGCTCGGAAAAGGTTGCTTTTGGCTGCTGTTGCAGTGGCTAGGGTTTGATGCCATGGCTGGAATGCACGCGTGAGGGAGAGCTGAAGGTAGAAGATGAAGGGGGGGTGCATTTAGCAGCAAGCCAGGGTGCGCTTGGTCTCCACGTGATCAGACTGGATCAAAGCTTGGGCCTTGCTTTGGGCCACGCGTTTGGGCCACACCAGGCCTGCTTGCCATTCATAAAACGCACTGTATTGCATTATTGGACATGCGTTTTCAGCTCTTGTTTGGGCCTGTGCATTTGGGCTGCTAGAGTTTCACATATAATTGAAACGCACCGTTTCATTTATAAGGTGGCAAGCGTTTCTGGTCAATTGCAATTCAGTTCCTGTCTTCTTCTAAAATCACAATAACTTCAATTCTTTCTTCAATAATTTCAGTTTTCCCCTACTTCAACAATATTACTCCAATGCCCCTAAACTTTGTAAATACCTGAAAATACTTAATTAACAACATTAAAACACGAGAAAAATGCTCGAGACTCAAGCATAAGGAGAAGGGAATGAGGGCCAAAATCGTACCAATTTTGGTTTGATCAGTATACTCAAGAAGGGATTTAATTCCCGTTGGGTATACAGATTTTGATTTCCAGTCGGATTCTGACTCCAGAAAATCCATATCAGGATCTGTGTTTACTATTGGAGGAGGAGTAGTCATATGGAGGAGTATCAAGCAATCTTATATTGCTGATTCCATCATGGAAGTTGAGTATGTTGCTGCATATGGAGCTGCCAAAGAGGCTGTTTGGCTCCGCCAATTCCTGATTGACCTGGAAGTGGTTCCCAGTGCGAATAAGCAGATCACTATCTACTGTGACAACAGTGGAGCAGTGGCTAATTCAAGAGAACCAAGAAGTCATAAGAGAGGAAAACACATTGAAAGGAAATATCATCTTCTTAGGGAGATTGTGCATAGGGGTGACGTGACATGACGATTACCAAAATCGCGTCAGCAGAAAATCTAGTGGATCCCTTCACAAAGGCTCTACCACAGAAGAGTTTTGATGGGCACCTAGAGAACATGGGAATGAGAGATATGACACATTTGCTATAACGCAAGTGGGAGATTGTTAGGATTATGCTCAATAGCAAGAATGTAATATTGTATTTGACAATCTTTTCATATTAATAAAGTGATTTTTGTTTTAATAAATCTTATAGCATTTATAGATTGAATATTATAATTGTCAAAAGTAAATAATCATAAGGTCAAAAGATTATGAGAAAAAAAGAACTGTTCGTACATCTAGATATGTATGAGGGAGACACAATTCTTTAGTTAGTCTTCAATAATGTTCACAACTTAAGGTAAAGGTTGGGCACCTTTATCTTGGTAAAGTTGTAGATTCTTTTGCTAGCATTTGAGTGGAATCAAATGTGTTATGATGGGTCTAAATCATCAAAGTGTCTTTGAGTAAAAGAATCTAGTGCACTAGGTGCATTGAATAGGATCACAATGAAATACTTTATCTAGATCCATCAGTAGATAAAAGTCTTTTCATTATGAGGACAATCGGAGAGTCTATCTTAATCCTGAGATAAATGATGGACTTATGGTTACCAGTGTTATCATTTGAGCTATCAATGAGTACGATTATATAGCATAGTCTATCCTCGATAGTTTGGTGGTATTCATTTGCTAATCGATAGAGGATTTCATTTATAGATATGGACATCGTGGCTCCATTTATTAAATGAGAGTATAATATCATCATATGGATGTTTTGAGGTATTGGATATTAAATCTCAACGTTGAGTTTTTGATAGTGACTATTGAAAACATGGCGCTTCTGGACAAGTCAAAATATCCAAGTTCAAAATGTGGTCATATGAGTAAATATGGTAATTTGGAGAGCTATAGGCGGTCTATGAGATCTTGGCAATTACTGATATTATTCATGAGGATTCACTATCTCCAATAAGATTGTCTAGGGTATGAATGAGAAATATTTACTTATTCTATCTTTATTTAAGAGTGCAGTTTTAGTTCTTTAGTGGAATGAACTAAAATTAATAGATCAAACATAAGTGAATCATTTGTTGATTATGATTGGGTTATGTTGTAGGGAAAAATATGGTCAACGCAGCGGAAGCGAGACTAAAATAGAGTTTAGTATAGTTTAAAATTTTTCCATATTTTGAACCTTAACCCTCTAATTAATTAAACATATATAATCAAAAGTATCATACCTTTGTCGCGTGATCCGATTGACATTGCGTCGATGGTAATCTGCAAGATCTGCCAATCCAATCACGAACGTGAATCACCTAGGAGCGTGGTCTCCCTTTCTTTGAATTGTGTACCTGAGGATGGATAACAAAATCTTTTCTTTTTCGTTAGTCACAAAAACTTCCAAGAGATTACAAAGAATGTTCCGGTCACTTTTGAATTCACAATCGTTAGATCAAAACTTGTGTGAACCTTATTCGAAATTGTGCACAAAACCTTTTGGTGTAAAAGTTACCAGTGCACTATCGAAATAAGAACAATCTCTTCTCACTTTTCTCTTGGCCGAAAATAATCACACTAGTCTCAGAGTTGGATTTTATTTTTCTCAAGCAAAAGAAATAACTCTCAAGTCCAAGACCTAGGGTTCACCAAATTCTTTTTCAAGAATATATATATATACAACATATATATTGCATAAATTCTGCACACCTCCTAAAATGCACTAATGCTGCACGCCTAAACCAATATATATTGCGGCACCCACATATATGTTTGCAAGAATAATATATCTTGCGGCACACACATTTTAGGTTGCAAGAATAATATATATTGTTATATATATCTTCCTCTTGCCATATATATTAATCTGCGTATATTCCAAGTGACATATATATTTCTCATATATATCTTGGCCATGTGCCAAATATATTTCTATGTATATCACGGCAATTTCCTCTACCATGTAGGATTTTTGTCTTTTGACCTAAATCCTAACCCTAGGTAGATTTGCTTAAAATTCCAAACCCTAATCCAACTCTTTAGTGTATTTGTGACTATTTCAATTAAGACTCCCTAATTTGACTAGATAAATAAATCTCTTATTTATCTACTTACCAAATAAAGTCTTTTATTTTTAGTATACTACTAGCAATAGTATAACACTAGGAAACATATTTCCTAGTCAGAAAAAGATTTTGATTTTTAATTAAATAATTAATTAAAAAATTAATTAACTTCCATTTAATTAAATAATAAAATAAAATAATATAATAAGCTAATTTATTAGCCTTGCCGCCCAAGTACTCTATCATGGGCCATATATTATTTTTTCATTTTATTAAATCCATTGGACCTTAATAAAAAGCCCACATGTGAGCTGGACCCATTCTTACTAAAAGAAACAAGCCCACATGTCTTTCATTAATATATTAATATAATTTAACAGCCCATTAAATAAATAATGTGTAAATTATATTCTTAATATATTAAGTACAATTCTAGATGGACCCATAAATTGGTCCGGTAGAATATATCAAGTGATCCATGCAAGTCCGTGTGGATTGGGGATCTTGGCGGGCTATCTAAATTTAAGCTTCAATAGACACAACCTAATCACAATCAACAAATGATTTACTTAGGTCCGATCTATTAATCATTCCACTAAAGAGCTAAAATTGAACTCTTAAATAAAGATAGAATAAGAAGGTGTTCCTCATTCATACCCTAGACAATCATATTGGAGATAGTGTATCCTCGTGATTAATATCAGTAATCGCCAAGAGTTCATAGACCGCCTATAACTCTCCAAGTTACCATATTTACTCATATGACCACGTTTTGAACTTGGATATTTTGACTTGTCCAGAAGCCATGTTTTCAATAGTCACTATCGAAAACTCAACGTTGAGATTTAATATCCAATTACCTCAAAACATCCATATGATGATATTATACTCTCATTTAATAAAATGGAGCCACGATGTCCATCTCTATAAATGAAGTCCTCTATCGATTAACAAATGAATATCACCAAACTATCGAGGATAGACTATGCTATATAATCGTACTCATTGATAACTCAAATGATACCACTTGCAACCATAAGTCCATCATTTATCTCAGGATTAAGATAGACTCTCCGATTGTCTTGATAATGAAAAGACTATTATCTATTGACGGTTCTAGATAAAGCTTTTCATTGTGATCTAGTTCAATGCACCTAGTGCACTAGATCTTTTACTCAAAGCCACTTTGATGATTTTAGACTCATCATAACACATTTGATCCCACTCAAATGCCAGTTAAAGAATCTACAACTTTAACAAGATAAAGGTGTCCAACCTTTACCTTAAGTTGTGAACATTATTCAAGACTAACTAAAGAATTGTGTCTACCTCATACATATCCAAATGTACGAACAATTCTTCTTTTCTCACAGTCTTTTGACCTTATGATTATTTACTTTTGACAATTATAATAATTAAACTATAAATGTTATAAGATTTGTTAAATCAGAAATCACATTATTAATATGAATAGATTGTCAAAAACACTATTACACTCTTGCTATTGAGCATAATCCTAACATATGTCTATTGAAGCTTAAATTTAGATAGCCCGCCAAGATCCCCAATCCATACGGACTTGCATGGATCACTTGATATATTCTACCAGCCTAATTTATGGGTCCATCTAGAATTGTATAAAGGCATGTGGACTTGTTTCTTTTAGTAAGATTGGGCCTAGTTTACATATGGGCCTTTTAATTAAGGTCCAATGGATCAAATGAAATGAGAAAATAATATATGGCCCATGTATGTATATATGGGTGGCAAGGCTTAAATAAAAGTATAATATATTATTTTATTTTATTATATTATTTGATTAAATGGAAATTAATTAATTGATTGATTAATTATTTAATTAAAAATCAAAATCTTTTTCTGACTAGGAAATATGTTTCTTAGTAGTATACTATTGTGGTAGTATAATGAGAAAAAAATACTTTATTGGATAAGAAGATATATAAAAGGATATTATTTATCTAGTCAAATTAGAAAGTTTTTTGATATAGTCACAAATACACTAAAGAGTTGGATTATGGTTTGGAGTCTAAAGATTGATAGGAATATGGGTGAAATACAAATCCTCTTAGAGTGAGGATTTCGGCCACCCTCTAGATTTCCTATCATAGGATTCGGCCAACCCTAATTATAAGCAAGAGGGAATTCGGCCACCCTATATATATGTACATATAGATTTCGACCACCCTAAAGTCTTAGGCTTGAGAGTTATTTTTCTTTTGCTTGAGAAAAATAAATTCCAACTCAAGACATTAGTGTGAAAATTCAGCCAAGAGAGAAAAAGAGAAGAGATTGTTTTACTTCGATAGTGCACTAGTAGCTTATACATCAATAGGCTTGTGCACAACTTCGAATAAGGTTTACACGAGTTTCGATCATTAGATTGAGAATTCAGTAACTGGAACGTTCTTTGTTATCTTTTGGAGGTTTAGTGACTAATGAAAAAGAAAAAGTTTTGTTATCCATCCTCAGGTACACAATTCAAAGAGAAGGGAGACCACACTCCTATGTGATTCACGTTCGTGATTGAATTGGAAGATCTTGCGGATTACCATCGACGCAACGTCAATCGGATCACGCGACAAAGGTACAATACTTTTAATGATATATGTTAATTAATTAGAGGGTTAAGGTTCAACTTATGGAAAAAATTTAAACTATACTAAAACCTCTTTTAGTCTCGCTTCCGCTGCGTGCATACATTTTTCCCTACACATCATTTATCTCAGGATTAAGATAGACTCTCCGATTGTCATCATAATGGAAGACTTTTATCTACTGACAGTTTTAGATAAAGTATTTCATTGTGATCTTATTCAATGCACCGAGTGCACTAGATTCTTTTACTCAAAACCACTTTGATGATTTAGACTCATCATAACACATTTGATCCCACTCAAATGCTAGCAAAAGAATCTACAACTTTAACAAGATAAAGGTGCCCAACCTTTACCTTAAGTTGTGAATATTTGTTCAAGACTAACTAAAGAATTGTGTCTACCTCATACATATCCAGATGTACGAACAATTCTTCTTTTCTCATAGTCTTTTGACCTTATGATTATTTACTATAATATTCAAACTATAAATGCTATAAGATTTGTTAAAACAAAAATCACTTTATTAATATGATAAGATTGTCAAAAACAATATTACACTCTTGCTATTGAGCATAATCCTAACAATATCCCACTTGCGCTATAGCAAATGTGTCATATCTCTCATTCCCATGTTCTCTAGGTTCCCATCAAAACTCTTTTGTGGTAAAGCCTTTGTGAATGGATTCGCTAGATTTTCTGCTGATGTGATTTTGGTAATCGTCACGTCACCCCTATGCACAATTTCCCTCAAAAGATGATATTTCCTTTCAATGTGTTTTCCTCTCTTATGACTTCTTGGTTCTCTCGAATTAGCCACTGCTCCACTGTTGTCACAGTAGATAGTGATCTACTTATTCGCACTGGGAACCACTTCCAAGTCAATCAAGAATTGACGAAGCCAGACAGTCTCTTTGGCAGCTTCGCATGCAGCAACATACTTAACTTCCATGGTGGAATCAGCAATACAAGATTGCTTGATCCATATGACTACTCCTCCTCCAATAGTAAACACAAATCTTGATATGGATTTTCTGGAGTCAGAATCCGACTGGAAATCAGAATCTATATACCCAACAGGAATCAAATCCCCTTCTGAGTATACAAGCATATTATCTCTCGTTCTCTTGAGATACTTGAAAATATGCTTGACTGCCGTCCAGTGATCAGGACCAGTTTCGATTGAAACCTGCTAACTATGCCCATAGCAAAACAAATATCTGGTCTAGTGCAGAGCATTGCATACATGAGACTTCCAACTGCCGAGGCATATGGAATCCTCCTCGTGAATTGCTCTTCATGCTCATTCTTAGGAACTTGTTCCTTAGAAAGTTTGATTCCATGTCTAAAAGGTAACATACCTTTCTTGGAATCTTGCATAGAGAACCTGGAAAAGATTTTATCTATGTATGAAGTTTGGGATAATGCAATCATTCTATTCTTTCTATCCCTTATTACTTGGATACCAAGAATATAACTTGCTTCTCCTAAGTCCTTCATATCAAATTATTTTGCTAACCATTATTTTACTGATATCAATACACCTACATCATTTCTGATGAGTAGTATATCATCAACATAAAGAATGAGGAAAACCAACTTGTCACCTTTAATCCTCTTGTAAACACAGGGTTCGTCAAGGTTCTGAATAAATCCAAAACCTTTAACTGCTTGATCGAACCTTATGTTTTAAGATCTAGATGCTTGCTTTAATCCATATATGGATTTTTGTAGCTTGCATACCTTTTCCATTCAATGAATCCTTCTGGTTGCATCATGTAAATGCTTTCGTCAAGACTTCTATTAAGGAAAGCTGTCTTGATGTCCATTTGTCAAATCTCTAGATCTAGAGATGCTGCAATGGATAAGAGTATCCTAATGGATTTAAGCATGGCCACAAGAGAGAACGTTTCCTCATAATTGATACCTTCTTTTTATGTATAACCTTTAGCTACTAATCTAGCTTTAAAGGTTTCCACCTTTCCATCCATACCTCTTTTCCTCTTGTATACCAACTTGCATCCAATGGGTTTTATCCTTTTAGGCAAGTCTACAAGAGACCAGACTTTGTTATTGAATATGGATTCAATCTCATATTGCATTACCTTTTGCTAATGGCGACTATCAACATCCTCCATTACTTCCTTATACGTGTAGGGATCATCGTCGTCTGGGAGATTCTCCACTGATTCTCCTAGACCGATGTATCTCTCAGGTTGTCTACTAACCCTCCTACTACAACGAGGAATGGTAGGTTGTTGATTTTGTGTTGGTGTGGAACTTACAATTTGTAGGGAAAAATACCGTAGTACACGCAGCGGAAGCGAGACTAAAAATAGTTTTAGTATAGTTTTAAAATTTTTCCTTTTTATGAACCTTAACCCTTTAATTAATTAAACATACATATAATCAACAAAAGAAGAATACCTTTTGTCGCGTGATCCGATTGACTTACGTCGATGGTAATCCGCAAGATCTTCAATCCTAGCATGAATGTGAATCACCTAGGAGCGTGGTCTCCCTTTTCTTTGAATTGCAAACCTGAGAATGGACAAACAAACTTTTCTTTTTCTTTTGTTAGTCACAAAACAATCAAAAGAAGACTAAGATTATTCCGGTCACTTTTGAGTTCTCAATCTAATGATCGAAACTCGCGTGAACCTAAATCGATGTTGTACACACAAGCTTATTGATGAACAAGCAATTAGTGTACCATCAAAGAATAATCTATTCACTCTTTTATGTTTTTAGTCGAAATCAACACACATTAATCACTAGAGTTGGATTCTATTTTTTAAGCAAAAGAAAAACTCTCAAGCCTTGCAAGTAGGGTTAGCCAAATTCAACCTATATATAATATCTATATATATTAAAATATATATAGTGCATAAATTCTGCACACCTCTTTAAAGTTTACTAATGCTGCACGCCTTCACAAATATATATTGTGGCACCCACATATATTTTTGCAAGCATAATATTTCTTGCGGCACTAATACTGCATGCATTATATACATATATATTTCGGCCTTATATATATAATATATATTTATATATTGTGGCCAAAATCATTTACCATGTAGGATTTGTCTTTTGACTTAAATCCTAACCCTAGGTAGATTTTCTTAGAATTCCAAACCCTAATCCAACTCTTTAGTGTATTTGTGACTATCTCAAACACTTCCTTATTTGATTAAATAAATAAAATTAATTATTTATTTTCTTATCAAACAAGTCTTTTAATTTTAGTATACTACTACCAATAGTATATTTCTAGGAATCATATTTCCTAATCAAAAAAGATTTATTTCTTAATTAAACAATTAATTAATAAATTAATTAATTCTTATTTAATTAAACAATGAAACAAAACAATATATTAGGTTAATTTATTCACCTTTGCCGCCCCACTTAAAATAAATGGGCTATATATTATTTTCTTATTTCATTTAATCCATTGGACTTTAAATAAAAAGCCCACATGTGAACCAGACCCATTCTTACTAAAAGAAACAAGCCCACATGTCATTCATTAATATATAAATATAATTGAGCAGCCCATTACTTAAATAATGTGCAAATTATATTCTTAATATATTAAATGCAATTCTAGATGGACCCTTAAATTGGTCCGGTAGAATATATCAAGTGATCCATGCAAGTCCGTGTGGATTGGGGATCTTGGCGGGCTATCTAAATTTAAGCTTCAATAGACATAACCTAATCACAATCAACAAATGATTCACTTAGGTCCGATCCATTAATTTTAACTCATTCCACTAAAGAGCTAAAATTGAACTCTTAAATAAAGATAGAAAAGGAAGATGTTCCTCATTCATACCCTAGACAATCAAGTTGGAGATAGTGTATCCTCGTGATTAATATCAGTAATCGCCAAGAGTTCATAGACCGCCTATAACTCTCCAAGTTACCATATTTACTCATATGACCACGTTTTGAACTTGGATATTTTGACTTGTCCAGAAGCCATGTTTTCAATAGACACTATCGAAAACTCAACGTTGAGATTTAATATCCAATTACCTCAAAACATCCATATGATGATATTATACTCTTATTTAATAAATGGAGCCACGATGTCCATATCTATAAATGAAGTCCTATATCGATTAACAAATGAATATCACCAAACTATCGAGGATAGACTATGCGATATAATCGTACTTATTGATAACTCAAATGATACCACTTGCAACCATAAGTCCATCATTTATCTCAGGATTAAGATAGATTCTCCGATTGTCCTGATAATGAAAAGACTATTATCTATTGACGGTTCTAGATAAAGCTTTTCATTGTGATCCAGTTCAATGCACCCAGTGCACTAGATTCTTTTGCTCGAAGACACTCCGATGATTTTAGACTCATCATATCTCATTTGATCCCACTCAAATGCTAGCAAAAGAATTCTACAACTTTAACAAGATAAAGGTGCCCAACCTTTAACTTAAGTTGTGAACAATATTCAAGACTAACTAAAGAATTGTGTCTACCACATACATATCCAGATGTACGAACAATTCTTCTTTTCTCATAGTCTTTAGACCTTATGATTATTTACTTTGACAATTATAATATTAAACTATAAATGCTATAAGATTTGTTAAACCAGAAATCACTTTATTAATATGAAAAAGATTGTTAATTACAACATTACACTCTTGCTATTGAGCATAATCCTAACACAATTGAGCTAGGTTGTGTAACCTCTTGTGGAATTGTATCTCCTGACATCTCATTCAGGACAATTATACTTTTAGGTACAAAATCATTCATATAGTTCTTTTCTAGAAATTTAGCATTTGTTGAAACAAATACTTTAAGATCTGAAGGACTATAGAAATAATATCATTTAGTTCCTTTTGGATACCCCACAAATATGCATGTTTCCGAACGAGACTCCATCTTTTCTGTCTTTCCTTTTAACACATGCGCCGGACAACCAAATATCCTTTAGTGTTGTAAACTAGGCTTTCACCCAGTCCACAACTCATGCGGTGTTTGAGGAACCGACTTAGATGGTACATTGTTTAGAATGTATATTGCAGTTTGTAAAGCATATCCCCAAAAAGAAATATGAAGCGTTGAATAACTCAACATAGACCTAACCATGTTCAAAAGAGTTCTATTTCTCCTTTCTGTCACCCCATTTTGTTGAGGTGTACTTGGTGCAGAAAACTGAGAAATGATTCCATTATCAATAAGATATTACTGAAACTCACCAGATAGATAGTCTCCACCACGATCAGATCTCAAGAATTTTATGTGTTTCTCTAGCTGATTTTCCACTTCAGCTTTAAATGCTTTGAACATGTCAAAAATATCCGACTTATGTCTCATAAGATACACATAGCCAAATCTCGAGTAATCATCTGTGAAAGTGATGAAGTACTCATATCCACCTCTAGCTTGAATGCTCATAGGACCACATACATCAATGTGTATTAATCCTAAACATTCAATGGCTCTTGTGCCTTTGGTCGTAAACGACCTTTTGGTCATTTTACCTTCCAAATAGGATTCACAAGTTGGTAGATCATTAACCTTTAAGTCACTTAAAAGTCCATCACTGACCAATCTTTTAATCCTATTAAGGTTAATATGACCTAGGCGCAAGTGCCATAGGTAGGTTTCATCTTCTGATAATTTTATTCTTTTATGATTAGGTTGCGTTAATTCTGTGTCTAACAAGTGAGAGATATTTCTATGTAAATAGAATAGACCGTTTTCCAATGTACCTTTGCAAATAAATTTGTCATTCTTACTAATAATAATTTTTTTTATTAAAAGTAACTGAATATCCAAAATTATTTAAACAAGAAACTGCAATTAAATTCCTTTTAAATTGAGGTACATAATAAACGTCTATTAAATCTAAATGCCTAAAAGAATCTAGATTAACTCTAATATCTCCCACTGCACTGGCGAACACCAACGCTCCATTGCCCAAACGCAAATTGATTTCATTCTTACTCAGCCTTCTCCTTTCCTGGAACCCTTGCAAGGAATAACAAACATGATTTGTGGCTCCAGAGTCTATGATCCAAGAATCTGTAGAATCTGCCAGAAAACATGTTTCAAAATGATTAACATTACCTTGTTCCTTCTTTTTCTGAGACTTTGGGCAATTACTTTTCCAATGTCTCTGATCGCGCTCTAAATGTTCACATTTAAGTTCCCCTTTACTTAGTTTTTGTAACCATTTTCTAAGCATTTTATGTGTTTAACATTGTAAATAAGTCTTTTCAGGTAAGTTAGGCATTTTAAGGGCATTTTGGTCCATAGTGATGAAAAGAGGGCAATTCAGGCAGAAAACAGAAGAAAAGCAAGACCAGGCGGGTTCATGCATCCTGCTCGGCGGGACATGTCTCGCCGCATAAAGCCGTGGTGCAAGCAACCTCAGCCTGGAGAGTTCTCACCTTCTGCCTAGCTAGAAAGAAGCCACCGCACAAAGCCGTGGGAAGTCACTCGAGCAATCCTGGCGAGTTCAGACACACCTTTTAGCTGGACATGTCCAGCTGCATCAAGCCGCGAGGAGAATCATCCAAACGTCCTGCGAGTTCATGCTTCCTAGCCAGCGGGAATGAAACCACCGCACAGAACCGCAGCAAACCCTGGCTAGTTCAGACAGGAGTCACGGAGAGACATGTCTCGCGGAACAAGTCCGTGAAAAAGGAAGAAACAAACCTGGCGGGATCATGCCGCGGGAACAAAGCCGCCGCACATACCCGTCGAGCACACTGTCGAGCTGCAAGTGGATTGAATTTCCTCCCAAAGCCAATCAAATGAATCTTTTTTGCCACCTAATGTCCTTGGGAGGCCTACATCACCAAAGATGCACAAAAGAAGAAAGGGGGTCTCTATGAATTCTCTGAACCATCACACTTAGAAAAGAAGAAGATGTAGAATATAGACAATTTTAGTGAGACGAAGAATAGAGAGAGTTTTGTAATTGGTTACATAGAGTTTTTGGAAATCAATAGAAAGGTTTGTTAGACAGTTGTAGAAAAGTCAAGATAGTTTTCTTGGCTACTTTCTAGGCAACCAAACACCCATATTTTGGTTCCCTTGTGTGATTACTTCAAGTTGCCTTAAAAGAGTTTGTTTCTTGGATTACAAGAAGGATCATTTCCATTTCACAAGAATTTCGATTGGTGATATTTCCTTTGTTTGTATTTCTTAGTAACTTTGATTCTATGTGTAACTAAATCCTCATTGTTAGGGGATTAGATGTAATTCTTGTATAAACCTTGCCATATAATCAATCATATTGCTATCACCTTCTCAAGTTATGCATGTGCCTCTCAATTCATGTATGTGTGGTAGTTGCAACTACCAATCCTTCATTAATGCACAATAACTTGATGAACTAATATGCTTAAGATCATTTATTGCATGTACCTATTATGCCATCTATGTTGTAAAGATTACTAACTTGTAAATCTCTACTAACACCTTGAGTAAACCTCCTCTAATCACTTTTCTAGTCTTAGATCATGATTGGAGTTGAGGTTTAATGATTATGATTTCACATGAATAGATGCATGTTAGGGAATTGTGATTGAGCTTAAAGAATGATTGATTAGTATGTGGGTTAATACTTGAATGAATCTATTCCCTAGCAACTTTTAATCTATAATTTAAATCAATTAGTTGTAATTGTTACTTAGCCAATTTAAATCTTAGCATAGTTAATGTGTTAATCATCTAGATAATTTAACTATTAGCTTTGTTTGGAGATTGTAGAGATTTGCTATTTAGGCGTAAAAATATTGCTAGTCCTTCATGGGAACGATACCCTTATTTGCTCACTACACTAGTCCAACGACTTGTGCACTTGTAATAGGGTCACTAGACTTGCACGTCCCTCTAATATAACCGAGGTAGAATAGATTAATTTGTAGTGACATTTGTAGAACCGGTTCGGGCGCGTCAAAATCGATGGCGCCACTGCCGGGGACAGCGTTTATGCCACTATAGAACGTTAGTTAGTGTACTCAATATATATAATCGTAGTAAATTTCTGTTTTGAACACTTGACCTTTTGGTAGTTCTGTTAGTGTACTTTCAGGTTACTTGTCACTAATTGATGCATGGAAGACGATCTTTGGGGAGTCCGCTTCTACCTTTTGTTGAAAATATTGATCGGATGGCTAGGCTACCGACCATGACAAACAGTCCCAGAAGACTATCCGACCTTGAAATTGGTTCAACCTTTTCTAGAAGTTCATCAGCTGGATTAGAGCAAGTACAGGATCAAAGGATGATGAAGGAATTCTCATTACCTATAGTTGGATCGCACCTTTCAGCTATATTGTTAGATGATGCCCAGAGAAATTACGAGCTAAAAACCTTGCACTATAACACACTCCCACATTTTGGTAGAGGCCTAAGTGAAGACTGCCTTCAATTCATAAAGGAGTATTATAGTGTGGTTACTACTTTCCCACTTAGGAATCTGACGGAGGATCACTTACGCATGCGTTGTTTTTTGTATTGTATGAGAGATGACGCCAAGAAGTGGCTCATGGCATTACCGGCAGGATCACTTACCACATGGAGTGGTGTAAAGCAAAAGTTTTTTGCCAAATATTTTCCCTCGTAGAAGACGAAGGAAATACAGAGCATGATAGCTGACTTCCAAGAGAGAGAAGGGGATGCATTTCATGAATCATGGGGTAGATTCAAGTTTCTCTTAGCACAATGCCCGCACCATGAGTATACTTTGGTATCACAGGTTCAGTCGTTTTACGATGGATTGACGGGGCTCTCACAAGCGATTGTTGACAACACTTGTGGAGGAGCGATGCGAGAGAAGACGGCATAGTATGTGTTTGACACGTATGAGATGCTTGAACAGAATTCCCAGCAGAGGAACACTCGAGGAAATCAAGGAGGAGTGAGTACGGAGATGGCAAGCCAAATGAGTGATATGAGTAGAAACATTGAGACACTTATGAGCAGGTTCGGGAAGCAACCTATGGTAACCGATCAAGTTTTCGTTGAGAGAAACCGTGGGATGGACATATATCCCATGGTTGAGCCAGTGCTACCTAGGAATGAGGAAATATAAGTGGTGTATCCGCCACGTTAGTCAAGATAGTTGGATGATCCTTTCTCCAACACGTACAATCCTGGATGGGCAAGGCATCCGAATCTGAATTATGGGAACAACCATTGTTTGAACCCTCAGTTGCCTCAGCAGAACAACAACAACAACAATTGGTATCCACCTCCGGGACACCAACCCAGACAACAACAAAGTACCCAGCCATGGAAGGTGAAAGAAGCCTTACCGTGGTGCCAACAGGGCCAGAGAGACAATGAGTACCGACCCCATAATCAGTATCTCCACAATGATCCTACTTATAAAAGGATCACCTCTATGGAAGGGGTGGTCAAGACACTGGAAAGACAGATAGGTCAATATGCAGAGGTGAGTCAGAAGAAGGAACTGGGAAAGCTTCCTAGTTAATCAAAGCAAGCAAAGGCGGCCACAATACTCAGAAGTGGTAAGGTACTTTCAAATCCAACTCCACCTGAAATTTCTGATATTCCTGTTAATGTTTCAGTGGACAGGGAAGTACCTAGTAAGCATGATCTTGATACCCTAGCAGGGACAAGTAAGGGTCCGAAGATAGGTCACAAGGATACTTCAAGGATACACAAATCTCCGAATCCATATGTGCCTTCAATTCCATTCCTAGGAAGGCTTCAAAAATTGAAGTTGGACCAAGCCTTATGGGAGATTTATGACATCCTATCAAAGGTGAATGTAAGCCTTCCCCTACTTGAGGTGATTGAGAAAATGCCCGCATACGTCAAATTTTTCAAGGAACTCAACTTAAAGGCAAGAAAGAAGGAATTTCTAGAGATAATAGTGATCTCCAAAGAAGCAAGTGCAGCCATGGAAACAGCTTTGCCACCTAAGATGAAGGATCCGGGAAGTTTCATCATTACAATATCAGTTGGTGAAACTCGAAAGGAGAAGGCAATGTTAGACCTAGGAGCCTCAATCAATCTAATGCCTTACTCATTGTTCAAAGACTTAGGATTAGAGGGATTAAAGCCAACTACCATGGAATTGATACTAGCAGATCGTTCAGTACGACACCCAACATGGGTGGTCGAAGATGTTTTGGTCAGGGTGGGAGAGTTGATCATCCCAGCTGACTTTGTTATTCTAGAGATGGAGAGTGATTCATCCAAGGCAAGGGAGATGCCGATATTGCTAGGGCGACCGTTTATGTCAACTGCCAAGGCGATAATCGATGTCCACAAGGGACGGCTCTCCATGATGGTTTTAGGTCAAACAGCAGAGTTTGAAGTGTTTGAAAGCATGTAGAACCCGTTGAAGGGTAGTGTTTGTTTTAACATCGCAAGTGCTGAACAGGGTGATAAACCCCACTCTACCTTCGGGGAGTACGTAGCACTCGCTCATAGCGAGGTGACTAACAAGACCCCGCTCTTGAAGCATGACTCATCAAGTTATAAAGATACCATTGCTCAACTCAAGGAAGAGAACCGGGAGTTAGTGGAGAGGAATTTCGAACTCACGACTAAGCTTGATGAGGCTTTAGAAGAAATTTATGCCCTCCAAGACAAGATCGACGATGATTTCTCCCTAGTGAAGGATGAATTCTGAGAAAGGAATGAGTCTTTGAGCAAGGAATTCGAAGGCAAGATGAAAGTCATAGAGGAGGAAATACATTCTAGGGACAAGGCCCTAGAGATCTTGAGAGTGAAAAGTAAGGAGACTCGAGTTGAGATTGCTATGCCAAAGATAGGCACTCCAGTCAAGTCCGAAGGCTTGGTAAAGCCACCTTCAAGGAAGACAATGCATGTATCGCACGAGGAGCCGCATACTTTTGCTCTGAACCCAAAACCAAGGCGGAGGCCAAGAAGAAAGAACTGCATTCAACCTCCACAATCTACATCGGGAGGTACATTTTCTACTTTTACTCCCATATGTTATCACTACCATAGAATGGGCCATATTAGGCCTAACTGTCCAAACAAAAGATGACAGGTTAGAAAATATGCCACCCCAATTCCCAAGGCTAATGTCAAGTCCATCTGGATCGCAAAATAAGTTGGAGGGGCTTGGTGGGAAGGGACCCCTTTGGGTCAAAAAGAAAGACAAGGGTGAAACAAATTATAGCACGGTGTGTATAAAGCTATCTAGAGGGGGGGGGGGGGGGGGGGGGGGGGGGTGAATAGATTTTACGCTTTTTACCCAATTTTTCGTGTTAGTCAAAATTATGAAAATGCCCTCAAGATAATATAACCAAGCAATTGTAATATGGTGCGGAAATTAAAATAACACTTGGTTTTTACGTGGAAACCCTCACGGGAAAAACCACGGGCTATGTAAGTAAGCCACACTCGAACCTCGAATCCACTAAATGTGCAAACGATTACAACCTAATCCCGGAAGTAATCACACACCTACCTAATCCCGGTATGAGTGAACCTAGTCCAATTTGCTTGCGATCTAAGCAACCTAATCCCGGTTGCTACACACAAGACTTACTTTCTCTAGAAGAGAATACAACCCTAAGTGAATATATGTAAATATCCAAAATGCAACATAGAGCAAGGGAAACCCTATATGCTTATCTAAGATGATTAATATGCAATTAAGAACAATCCTAGATATCAAAACTAAATGACATGTCAATTAGTTTAGCTAATCAATATTAAGCACAAAACCTAATATGCTAGCACAACACAACTTCTCAAACATACATCATACTCATCTCAATATTGTATCCAAAGCATACAAAATAATCAACAAGTAATTAATTGAGATTGCTAGATAAGAGAAACACAAAACATGTAAGATATTAGTGAAAACTTACCAAGCAAAGTATGATGAAGATTCCATGCAAGATGACATCTAGATGATCCAAGATGATGCTAGATGATGATTGATGATCATGAAAAAGTGTTTGAGTGATTAAAATGAGTTCTTTGTGTATTTTCTTCTCTTGAAAAATATCCTAAGTATAGAATATGAATATGAACTCTCTTGGCTGACCTAAAGTCAAAGTGTTATATATATAGGGGCCATAAGTGAAGTGTGGTCGTTTTGAAAAACGCACCAAAAATTGCTCTGTGCGCTGGTGGCCTTGCGCTGGACGACAGGCGCAAGACCAGCGCACACGCACATTTTTGCATTGGCACTGGACGACATGCGCTCACACAGGCGCCAGACCAGCGGAGCCACACTGGGCGATCAGCGCTGGTGACCTTGCGCTGGTGTAGACCAGCGCACGACCGGCGACAGAGAACTGGACGATCTGCGCTGGTGGGCTGCGCTGGTGTGGACCAGCGCACGACCAGCGGCACGCCACTGGGCGTTTTGCGCCGGTGAGCGGCGCTGGACGTCAGGCGCAGGTGGACCAGCGCACAGCCCACAACTTTGAACCCCACAAGCAATCATGCAAGGGGAACAAAGGTAAACTAAGATGCATCCTAAAAGCCTAAATGCTATGATGTTATAAACACAAGATGCAATCATTATACCAAGCAAGAAGAGATGTAAATAGGCATTGATGCACAACAAAAAGAAACACAACATACAAAGATTAAACATATGCATGAGTTGTGAGTGTGTGCAACTATCTCTTCAAGACAAGTAAGCACTTAGAGTATTACCTTTGGTGCTTGTCAATTATGAGGTCTTCAAAGGGCCTAGCAATAACAACAACATCTAAACTACCCTTACAAAGAATCCCCACATATGGTTTGATCACGAAATAAGCCAATTAAAAACAACGGGAATCCTTACAATCTCCCCCTTTGGCTATTTCGTGACAAAACCATCACTCACATTGATTCCTCACAAAAAAATAGAAACTACGGGACTACAATGATATTCTACATTACAAAGAGATAAGAGAATGCAACTTGAAGTCTTCAATCCTCTTGTAGAATAATCAATCCCTGAAAAGAGTTTCTAACATTTCTAATACAAGAAAAGTGTGAGATTAATCATGTGAGAACAATACCAAGCATTTGCATTTTTAGAATTTAGGCACAACATTACCAAATGTATGCAATGTATGATAAATGCAATGCTCCCCCTCAACGGGTTACTCCCCCTCAATGTATGTTCTCCCCAAAGTGCACAATAGCTTCTATATTTTGCACCTCCCCTTACCATATCCTACTCCCCCTTTTTGTCATGATATAGGCAAAGGAGTAGTCCCCAACCGGGTCACTCATAGCAACGAGAGATAGAAGCATGCATATACATATAAGTCACTTTATGCGCTTCAATTAATTTGAGAGAAACAGGGAGATTTATTTTTAGAAAATGTGTGAATCCAACATGCTTTGCATACAAGACATATAGCATTCAAGTCCAAAATACAATGGTATTTGGCAAAGCAAATGACAAAGGTTTCTAATAAGAATTCAAACCAATTTCACCAATGTCATGGGAAAAGCAAGGATATAGAGATTATTGATTTCAATTTACGAGCAACTATATCCAACTTTATAAGCGAAACATGGCATGAGCGACTTTGCACCCTATTTGATTTTTCCGGATAAGATATCCGTATGATAGTAACCATGTTCAACTAATAAAGAAAGAGAGACATTTGGAATGTAAATTCCTTTGAATGGATACAAGATCCTTTATTCATTTTGAGTCTCATAAGTTTTCACACAAGGTTTGCATTTTTAAGAATATGCAATCATCAATTCATGCTTTTCATGTGAGCATGTTATATGAATTTCATGCTTTTTCATTTGTCATTAGCATGTTATTAAAGAATCATCATGTCATGGAGATAATCATAGGTCATTCAAATCATACTTCCAATGTAAATCTCCTAGTCCAAAAATGCATGTTTGAACATAAATATGACATGGATTGTAGACAAGCAAGGTTCACACTTATGGAATTTTAAAACATATATACATATGTACAACCAAGCTTACTCAAGCAATTAAAAGAAGAGGCATAAGATATTTCAAATTTTTTGCAAGATACAAGAATGCAAAATAGCTCTCTTTGCTTGAGTTCCCCATATGGGGTCAATCATAGAACATCACTCCACAAGACATACCCCAATAGATCTACTAAGAGTTTTAAATCGAGTAGCATCTAAGGGTTTAGTAAATAGGTCCGCAAGTTGATCATTAGTACCTATATGTTCAAGTACTATGCATTTATTTCCAACAAGCTCTCTAATGAAGTGATGGCGGATGTCAATATGCTTAGTTATAGAATGTTGCACCGGATTCTTGGAAATATTAATGGCACTCATGTTATCACAAAAGAGAGTGAGAGTACCTTGGTTGAATCCGTAATCCACTAGCATTTGCTTCATCCACATAAGTTGAGTGCATCCACTCCCCGCGGCTATGTACTCGGCTTCCGCCGTGGACAAGGAAATCGAGTTTTGCTTCTTGCAAAACCAAGACACCAAGTTGTTGCCTAGAAAGAAGCAACCGCCCGATGTGCTCTTCCTATCATCACAATTTCCTGCCCAATCCGCATCACTATATCCTACAAGACTAGGATTAGTGTCAAATGAGTACCAAATCCCATAGTTGGAAGTCCCATTCACAAAACGAATGACTCTCTTAACCGAAGAGAGATGGGACTCCTTGGGATCGGATTGGTACCTAGCACAAACTCCTACACTAAATGATATATCGGGCCTACTTGCGGTCAAATAGAGCAAGCTCCCTATCATGCCACGATATAAGGTTTGGTCCACACTTTTACCGCTAGCATCCTTGCTTAGCTTCAAAGTGGTGCTCATAGGAGTGTCACAATGTTTGGCTTTTTCAAGACCAAACTTCTTCACAAGGTTTTTGGCATATTTGGCTTGGGTTATGAAGATCCCATTATCAAGTTGCCTAATTTGCAAACCTAGGAAGTAATTAAGCTCACCAACAAGACTCATCTCAAATTCATGAGACATAACATCAACAAATTGTTGGACCTTGGTGTTGTTGGTGGAGCCAAACACTATGTCATCGACATATATTTGAGCTATGAAAAGCTCATCATTGTCTCTCTTGATGAATAGTGTCTTGTCAACACTACCTCTTGTGTAGTTATTGTCAACAAGAAATTGAGTGAGGCGCTCATACCAAGCCCTCGGTGCTTGTTTCAACCCATATAGTGCCTTCTTGAGGCGATAGACATGGTTGGGGTGGTGAGCATCCACAAACCCCTTGGGTTGTTCAACAAACACTTCCTCTTGCAAGAAGCCATTGAGGAAGGCACTCTTGACATCCATTTGGTGCAATTTGAACTTGTGCACACAAGAAATGGACAAGAGAAGCCTAATGGACTCTAAGCGGGCAACGGGAGCAAATGTCTCCTCAAAGTCGATACCCTCAATTTGAGAGTACCCTTGTGCTACAAGTCTAGCCTTGTTCCGCACTATGTTGCCATCCTCATCGGATTTGTTCCTAAATATCCATTTAGTGCCTATGACATTAGTGGTCTTAGGCCTAGGAACTAGAGTCCAAACCTCATTCCTTTCGAATTGGTTTAGCTCTTCTTGCATGGCAAGAACCCAAAATTCATCATGTAAGGCTTCTTCAACCTTTTTGGGTTCAATTTGAGAGGTGTAGCAAGTATAGCTAATAAGATTAGCAAGTTGACGTCTAGTCCTAACACCCTCATTTACCTCTCCAATGATATCTTCTTTATCATGGAGTTTCCTAACCCATGGAGCGGGTTCTTTAGAGTCCAAGAGAGGAACTCTAGCAATAGGTTGTGTGTCATCATTGTTGACATTAGATGTCCCAACATTAGGAGGCACCACAACCTTCTCCAAAGGAGAACCATCACTAAAAATAACCTCCTCCTCATGATCATTAGACTTGAGCCTAGTATCATCAAATACAACATTGGATGATTCCATAACACTTAGAGTCTTTAAATTGAAAACTCTATAGGCTCTACTATTCAAGGCATAGCCAATAAAGATACCCTCATCACTCTTAGCATCGAATTTGCCAAGTTGATCACGGTCATTCAAAATGTAGCATTTGCTTCCAAAAGTGTGGAAGTAGCTAACATTTGGCCTCTTGCCTTTCCATAACTCATAGGAGGTATTTCTAGTACCGGGCCTTAGGAAAACACGATTCCCTATATAGCAAGCCGTATTGACGGCTTCGGCCCATAGGTTCCTAGGGACATTGTTGCTAAGCAACATCACACGGGCCATCTCTTGAAGGACCCTATTTTTCCTCTCAACAACTCCATTTTGTTGAGGTGTCCTAGGAGCCGAAAACTCATGGGAGATACCTAAACCATTACAAAAGGTTTCAAAGGTAGCATTCTCAAATTCCCTCCCATGGTCACTTCTAATCCGTTTTATGCTTTTAATATTAGAGTTCATTTCATTTTGAAGTTTATTACAAAGCATTTTAAACTTATCAAAAGTTTCGGATTTTTCTCTAAGAAAATATGTCCATGTGAACCTAGAGAAATCATCAACACATACAAAAATGTATCTCTTTCCACCCAAACTTTCGGTTTGCATGGGACCCATGAGGTCCATGTGGAGAAGCTCAAGAGGCTCCTTGGTGGTGAGATACTTACCCTTTTTGTGCATGCTTTTAGTTTGCTTTCCTTGTTGGCAAGGTCCACAAACACCATTGGCTTTCTTCCCAAGCTTAGGGAGGCCACGCACACACTCGAACTTTCCAAGGGTTCGTAGATCCCTAAAGTTCATGTGGCCAAGTCTTTCATGCCACAACTCAATTTGCTCATCCATGGACACATTGTTTGAGACTATTCTAGCTTCAAGACAATAGCAATTGTCGCTAGATCTCATACCTTTCAATAAGGTTTGTCCATCGGGCTTTAGGATCGAGCAATCATCTTTACAAAACAAGACGGAATATCCTTCATCACTTAGATGTGAAATGCTTATTAAATTGGCTTTCAAGCCATCAACAAATAAAGCATCGGATAAGGAGGGTAATCCGGGAACGGAAATGGTTCCTTTCCCTACTACTTTCTTTTTGGATCCATCACCAAAAGTGACATATCCACCTTCCTCCATATCAAGAGTCTCGAAGAAACTCTTGTTTCCCGTCATGTGCCTAGAGCACCCACTATCTAGATACCAAAAATTAGAAGAATTTGCCTTCAAGGCTATTTGAGCAACATGGCAAACAATGTCATTCTTTCTAATCCACCTAGAAACAATCTTAGCTTTCTTAGTGGTCTTTGGTATATGGGCTCTAGATGTCCTAGGATCATGCATAATAATATTATCATTCATAGGAACATGCATCATGGCTTTTTTTTTTTCTTCTCAATCATGCTTTGTTTTCTACACATTTTAATATATTGAAAGCAATTTGGTCTAATATGACCATCACAACCACAAAAGTGACAAATAGGGATGAAATAAGAAATCATACCTTGCCTTTGTGCACGTATGGGAGCTTGTCCATGTCTTTGTGGATAAGTGGGTTCAATCCATCTTCGTTGTTGAACCGGTCTAGGTTGCTTCCAAGCTTGAGGTTGCATGATTGGTCTCTTTCCTTTGTGAGCCAATTTTGGAGGAGTGTTGGCTTGAGGGACCCTAGGGGGTTGAGCTTGAGATTTCCTTCTTGGTCCCATTTTCACTTGAGCATTAGAACATTGTCCTACTTCTAACTTCTTCCTAGGAGGTTGCACAAATGAAGTTTCTTCGTTCTTCAAGCTCTTGACAAACACGGTCTTGTTAGAGGTTGAGATTTTCTTGCCATCATCATACCCAAGACCTCTCTTGTCACTTGGACTCTTTCCAACACCAAGTAAATGATCAAGCTTCTTGGTGCTAGAATCTATCCTAGCCAAGGACCCTTTAACTTCTACAAGTTCCCTCTTCAAGCCTTCTTCACTTCTTTGGATAAGTCTAACTCCTCAATTAACTTATCCTCTCTCCTCTTCAATCTTTCCACTTGTTCACTTAAGTGGTCATTGTGAGCCGAAAGTTCAAGGTTTTCTTCTCTCAACCTCTCAATCTTTCTTGTGTTTTTAAGTGCTAAATCATTGAACTCGGCATGGTATTTAGCAAGCACCTTTTGCTCCACAAATTTCTTTTTGGAACTAGAAGAGGAGTCACTTTCTATTTCACTTGAGTCATTTTCCTCTTGACTCATTTCCTCTTTCTCACTACCACTTTTGCTCTTATGTGAGGAGGCAAAAGCTAGGAGGTTAGCCATGAGCTCTTCTTCACTTGAAGACTCATCTTCCTCATTGGAGTCATCACTACTCCCACTCCAAGTGGCGGCCATCACTTTGCTCTTCTTCTTTTCATTGTGATTAGCACATTCGGGGGCAAAGTGACCAATCCCACCACATTCAAAGCATCAGACACCTTTCCTTTCGGTCCTCTCTTGTCTAGGCTCAAACTTCTTGAAGGAACTCTTTTTCTTCAAATCTTGTCCTCTTGACCCAAATCCCTTCTTCTTCTTGAACCCCATAACCTTGTTGAACCTTTTCACAAATAAGGCAAGGTCTTCATCCGATTCATGCTTTGCCTCCTTTGCATCCTTAGATGCTTTCAAAGCTATTCCTTTAGACTTCTTAGGAGGAGTAGTGGTGCTAGGAGCCTTCCTAGACTCATATGCAAGGAGACGCCCAATCACCTCACTTGGCTTCATATCCATGTAGCCACTATTTTCTTCTATGGCCGTCACCTTGGATTCAAACCTATCGGGGAGAGATCTCATAATTTTTTGCTTGACTCTCCTATCCGAATACGGGTCTCCGAGTTGATGGCTTTGATTTACAATGTCCATCAATTTGATTTCGAAGTCATTGAAGCATTTATCCTCTCCCATCCTTAGAAGCTCAAACTGAGTTTGGAGGACTTGAAGCTTGGACTCCTTCACCACCTCGGTTCCCTCATGTGCAACTAGAAGGATGTCCCATGCCACTTTGGCAATCTGAGTATTCTGAATAAGCTTGTACTGATTCTCATCCATAGCACACATAATGGCATGCATAGCCTTCCTATTCCACTTAGAAGCCTCAAACTCTTGCGCGTTCCATTGCGCCTTAGGCTTCAAAACATCTTGTCCTCCACCCTCGGGAGTCATCATAGGGAGATCATATCCGTCTTCCACCGCCATCCATGCACGGTCATGAATTTGGCATATGTAGGATTCCATCTTCCCTTTCCATTGGGAATAGTTCAATCCAGTAAGAAGTGGAGGCCTTGTGCTAGAAGCTCCTTCGTGGCCACCACCATTTCCACCGTTTCCACTCATAGTGTTTATGAATGAATGAAATGAATGCAAATGTATGAATGATCAAAAATCACACAAAATGTAAAACACACCAAAATAAGCAAGGATCACCTATGTATGTCTAGGAACCCGCTCTGATACCAATTGAAACAAATTATAGCACGGTGTGTATAAAGCTATCTAGAGGGGGGGTGAATAGATTTTACGCTTTTTACCCAATTTTTCGTGTTAGTCAAAATTACGAAAATGCCCTCAAGATAATATAACCAAGCAATTGTAATATGGTGCGGAAATTAAAACAACACTTGGTTTTTACGTGGAAACCCTCACGGGAAAAACCACGGGCTATGTAAGTAAGCCACACTCGAACCTCGAATCCACTAAATGTGCAAACGATTACAACCTAATCCCGAAAGTAATCACACACCTACCTAATCCCGGTATGAGTGAACCTAGTCCAATTTGCTTGCGATCTAAGCAACCTAATCCCGGTTGCTACACACAAGACTTACTTTCTCTAGAAGAGAATACAACCCTAAGTGAATATATGTAAATATCCAAAATGCAACATAGAGCAAGGGAAACCCTATATGCTTATCTAAGATGATTAATATGCAATTAAGAACAATCCTAGATATCAAAACTAAATGACATGTCAATTAGTTTAGCTAATCAATATTAAGCACAAAACCTAATATGCTAGCACAACACAACTTCTCAAACATACATCATACTCATCTCAATATTGTATCCAAAGCATACAAAATAATCAACAAGTAATTAATTGAGATTGCTAGATAAGAGAAACACAAAACATGTAAGATATTAGTGAAAAACTTACCAAGCAAAGTATGATGAAGATTCCATGCAAGATGACATCTAGATGATCCAAGATGATGCTAGATGATGATTGATGATCATGAAAAAGTGTTTGAGTGATTAAAAATGAGTTCTTTGTGTATTTTTCTTCTCTTGAAAAATATCCTAAGTATAGAATATGAATATGAACTCTCTTGGCTGACCTAAAGTCAAAGTGTTATATATATAGGGGCCATAAGTGAAGTGTGGTCGTTTTGAAAAACGCACCAAAAATTGCTCTGTGCGCTAGTGGCCTTGCGCTGGACGACAGGCGCAAGACCAGCGCACACGCACATTTTTGCATTGGCGCTGGACGACATGCGCTCACACAGGCGCCAGACCAGCGGAGCCACACTGGGCGATCAGCGCTGGTGACCTTGCGCTGGTGTAGACCAGCGCACGACCGGCGACAGAGAACTGGACGATCTGCGCTGGTGGGCTGCGCTGGTGTGGACCAGCGCACGACCAGCGGCACGCCACTGGGCGTTTTGCACCGGTGAGCGGCGCTGGACGTCAGGCGCAGGTGGACCAGCGCACAGCCCACAACTTTGAACCCCACAAGCAATCATGCAAGGGGAACAAAGGTAAACTAAGATGCATCCTAAAAGCCTAAATGCTATGATGTTATAAACACAAGATGCAATCATTATACCAAGCAAGAAGAGATGTAAATAGGCATTGATGCACAACAAAAAGAAACACAACATACAAAGATTAAACATATGCATGAGTTGTGAGTGTGTGCAACTATCTCTTCAAGACAAGTAAGCACTTAGAGTATTACCTTTGGTGCTTGTCAATTATGAGGTCTTCAAAGGGCCTAAGCAATAACAACAACATCTAAACTACCCTTACAAAGAATCCCCACATATGGTTTGATCACGAAATAAGCCAATTAAAAACAACGGGAATCCTTACAAAGGGGTATGTTGTGATTAAGCCACCCATCCCAAATGGGGCTTGGAGGAGGTGAATGGATTGATGTTTGTTTAAGTGTGCAAAGAGTGTATAACAAAGACACACTTAGCAAACACTGGTGTCTTTTGCATTGTACATATTTTAAGCTTTGAATAATGTTGATGAAACAAATACTCGGTGTGTTTAATATTATCTAGAGGGGGGTGAATAGATTTTAACTAATTTCACCCAATTTTTGTGTATAGTCAAGGTTACAAAAATACCTCTAATAGTCAATATAATATAGCAAATGTAATATGGTGCAGAAATTAAATAGCACTTGATATATATGTGGAAACCCAACCACTGGTGTAAGGTTCCCATTTGTTGATTGGCTCATTTCGTGGACAAACCACATGTTGGGGTTCTTTGTAAGGGTAGCCTAGGTATCGGTTTTATTATTCGAAGCCCTTTTGAAGACCTCGTGTTGATAAGCACCAAAGGTAAATTTCTATGTGCTTACTTGTCTTGAAGAGATAATTGCACACACTCATAACTCATGCATATGTTTAATCCTTATATGTTGTGTTTATTTGTGTTGTGCATTAATGCTAATTTTCATCTCTTCTTGCATGTTAGTTTGATTGCTTATTGCATTGCCCATTGTCTTATCTTGCATAACATTGGCATTCTTGCATTGCAAAGGGCGCTGTTCAAAGCGCTCTACAAAGCGCTGTTCTGAACAGCGCCCACAAGACCTGATGCAAAAATGGTCATTTTAATGCATCAGGTCTGATGTATTTTGTTGAGGCGCTGTACGAGCGCTGTACAAAAGCGCTGTTCGTACAGCGCCCAACTGAGACCTGATTGAAATTGTTTATTTTAATGCATCAGGTCTGATGGTTTTTAGGTAGGCGCTGTATGAGCGCTGTACAGAAGCGCTGTTCGTACAGCGCCACTCTGTTTTCCCGTGAGAACAGAGTTGAGGCGCTGTACAGGCGCTCTACGTACAGCGCCCAAGGCAAATATTAGGTCAACTTATCAAAACGACCACACCTTGATTTGGCCCCATATATATATGCCACTTTGACTTTAGGTAAAAAAAAAAAGAGTTCATATTCAGATTTCATACTTAGGATATTTTTTCAAGAGAAGAAAAATTTCCAAGAACTCAAATTTTATTCACTCAAACACTTCTTCATGATCATTAATCATCATCTAGCATCATCCTAGATCATCTAGATGTCTCTTTGCATGGATTCTTCATCATACTTTGCTTGGTAAGCTTTTCACTAATATCTTACATATTTTGTGTTTTTCTTAACAAGCAATCTCAATTTATTACTTGTATGATTTTCATATATCTTTTGATACAAGATTGAGATTAGTGTGATGTATGTTTGAGAAGTTGTATTGTGATAGCTAATTAGGTTTTGTGCTTAATCTTGATTAGCTAAACTATTTGATTGAACATGTCATTTAGTTTTTAATATCTAGGATTGTTCTAATTGCATATTAATCATCTTAGATAAGCATATAGGGTTTCCCTTGCTCTATGTTGCATTTGAATATTCATATATTCAGTTAGGGTTTTATTCTCTTCATTGAGAAAGTAAGTCTTGTGTGTAGCTTCCAAGATTAGGTTGCTTAGATCGCAAGCAAATTGGACTAGGTTCACTCATACCGGGATTAGGTAGGTGTGTCATTACTTCCGAGATTAGGTTGTAATCATTTTACACATTTAGTGGATTCGAGGTTCGAGTGTGGCTTACTTACTAGCCCCGTGGTTTTTCCCGTGAGGGTTTCCACGTAAAAACCAAGTGTTATTTAATTTCTGCATTTTATACTTGATTTATTGCTTTATCTATTTAGGGGTAATTTTGTAATTTTGACTAACACGAAAAATTTGGTAAAAAGCTTAAAATCTATTCACCCCCTCTCTAGATAGTTTTATACACACCGTGCTATAATTTGTTTCAATTGGTATCAGAGCGGGTTCCTAGATATACATAGGTGATCCTTGCTTATTTTGGTGTGTTTTGCATTTTGTGTGATTTTTGGTCATTCATACATTTGCATTCATTTCATTCATTCATAAACACTATAAGTGGAAACGGTGGAAATGGTGGTGGCAACGAAGGTGCTTCAAGCACAAGGCCTCCACTTCTTACCGGATTGAACTATTCCCAATGGAAAAGGAAGATGGAATCCTACATATGCCAAATTCATGACCGTGCATGGATGGCGGTGGAAGACGGATATGATCTACCCAAGATGACTCCCGATGGTGGAGGAGAAGAAGTATTGAAGCCAAAGGCGCAATGGAACGCGCAAGAGTTTGAGGCTTCAAAGTGGAATAGGAAGGCGATGCATGCCATCTTATGTGCTATGGACGAAAATCAGTACAAATTGATTAAAAATACTATGATAGCTAAGGAGGCTTGGGACATCCTAGAGATTGCACATGAGGGAACCGAAGTGGTGAAGGACTCTAAGCTTCAAGTCCTCCAAACTCAATTCGAGATGCTTAAGATGGAGGAGAATGAGTGCTTCAACGACTTCGAGATCAAGTTGATGGACATAGTCAACCAAAGTCATCAACTTGGTGATCCATATTCGGATAGGAGAATCAAGCAAAAGATTATGAGATCTCTTCCGGATAGGTTTGAATCAATGTAATGGCTTTAGAAGAAAATAGTGGATACAAGGATATAAAGCCGAGTGGGGTGATTGGGAGACTTCTAGCTTATGAGTCTAGGAAGGGTCCTATCTCCACACCTCCTAAAAAGCAAAAAAGAATTGCTTTGAAAACCTCCAAGGATGAAAATGAGGCAAAGAAGATTGACTCGGATGAAGACCTTGCCTTGTTTGTAAAAAGGTTCAACAAGGTTATGAAGTTTAGAAGAAAGGGCTTTGGATCAAAAGGTCAAGATTTGAAGAAAAAGGGCTCTTTTAAGAAGTTTGAACCTAGGCAAGAAATGACCGAAAGGAAAGGGGTCTGATGTTTCGAGTGTGGTGGCATAGGTCACTTTGCCCCCGAATGTGCAAATCACAATGAGAAGAAGAAGGGAAAAGTGATGGCCGCCACTTGGAGTGGAAGTAGTGATGACTCCTATGAGGGAGATGAGTCTTTAGATGATGAAGAGCTCATGGCTAATTTCCTAGCTTTTTCCTCCTCCCATAAAAGCAAAAGTGCTAGTGAGAGAGAGGAAATGAGTCAAGTGAAAAAGAAAGTGATTCCTCTTCTAACTCCATAAATGGTTTTGTAGAGAAAAAGGTGCTTGCTAAATACCATGCCGAGTTTAATGATTTAGCAATCAAGAGCACAAGAAAGATCAAGATGTTGAGAGAAGAAAATCTTGAGCTTTTATCTCATAATGACCACTTAAGTGAACAAGTGGAAAAATTCAAGAAGATGGAAGATAAGCTAAAAGTGGAGTTAGTCTTATCTAGGAGGAATGAATAAAGTCTAAAGAGGGAGCTTGAAGAAGTAAGAGAATCTATGACTAGGATGGATTCTAGCACCAAGAAACTTGACCATATGCTTGGTGTTGGAAAGAGTCCATGTGACAAGAGAGGTCTTGGGTATGAAGATGGCAAGAAGATCTCAACCTCTAACAAGACCGTGTTTGTCAAGAGTTTGAGGAACGAAGAAACTTCATTTGTTCAAATTCCTAGGAAGAAGTTAGAAATAGGACAATGTTCAAATGCACAAGTGAAGATGGGGCCAAGAAGGCAACCTCAAGCTCAACCCCCTAGGGTCCCTCAAGCCAACATTCCTCCACAATTGGCTCACAAAGGAAAGAGACCAATCATGCAACCTCAAGCTAGGAAGCAAGCAAGACCGGTTCAACAACGAAGATGGATTGAACCCACTCAACCACAAAGACATGAACAAGCTCACATGCATGCTCAAGGACAAGGTATGATTCCTTATTTTATTCCTACATGTCATTTTTGTGGATTTGATGGTCATATTAGACCACATTGCTTTCGGTATATTAAAATGTGCAAAACTAGAAGCATGATTGAGAAGAGAAAGAATAGAGCCAAGATGCATGTTCCTAGGAATGATAAAATTGTTATGCATGATCCTAGGACATCTAGAGCCAAATTACCAAAGACCACTAAGAAAGCAAATATTGTTTCTAGGTAGATTAGAAAGAATGAAAATATTTGCCATGTTGCTCAAATAGCCTTGAAGGCAAATTCTTCTAGTTTTTGGTATTTAGATAGTGGGTGCTCTAGGCATATGACGGGAAACAAGAGTTTCTTCGAGACTCTTGTTATGGAGGAAGGAGGATATGTCACTTTTGGTGATGGATCCAAAAAGAAAGTTGTAGGGAAAGGAACCATTTCCGTTCCCGGATTACCCTCCTTATCCGATGCTTTATTTGTTGATGGCTTGAAAGCCAATTTAATAAGCATTTCACATCTAAGTGATGAAGGATATTCCGTCTTGTTTTGTAAAGATGATTGCTAGATCCTAAAGCCCGATGGACAAACCTTATTGAAAAGTATGAGATCTAGGGACAATTGCTATTGTCTTGAAGCTAGAATTGTCTCAAACAATGTGTCCATGGATGAGCAAATAGAGTTGTTGCATGAAAGACTTGGCCACATGAACTTTAGGGATTTAAGAACCCTTGGAAAGTTCGATTGTGTGCGTGGCCTCCCTAAGCTTGGGAAGAAAGCCAATGGTATTTGTGGACCTTGCCAACAAGGAAAACAAACCAAAAGCATGCACAAAAAGGGCAAGTATCTCTCCACCAAGGAGCCCCTAGAGCTTCTCCACATGGATCTCATGGGTCCTATGCAAACCGAGAGTTTAGGTGGAAAGAGATACATTTTTGTTTGTGTTGATGATTTCTCTAGATTTACATGGACATATTTTCTTAGAGAAAAATCCGAAACTTTTGATAAGTTTAAAATGCTTTGTACTAAAATACAAAATAAAATGAATTCTAACATTAAAAGCATTAAACGGATTAGAAGTGACCATGGGAGGGAATTTGAGAATGCCTCTTTTGAAAGCTATTGCAATAGCTTAGGCATCTCCCATGAGTTCTTGGCTCCTAGGACACCTCAACAAAATGGAGTTGTTGAGAGGAAGAATAGGGTCCTTCAAGAGATGGGCCGAGTGATGTTGCTTAGCAACAATGTCCCTAGGAACCTATGGGCCGAAGCCGTCAATAAGACTTGCTATTTAGGGAATCGTGTTTTCCTAAGGCCCGGATCTAGAAACACCTCATATGAGTTTTGGATGGGTAGGAAGCCAAATGTTAGCTACTTCCACACATTTGGAAGCAAATGCTACATTTTAAATGACCGTGATCAACTTGGCAAATTTGATGCTAAGAGTGATGAGGGTATCTTTATTGGCTATGCCTTGAATTGTAGAGCCTATAGAGTTTTCAACTTGAAGACTCGAACCGTCATGGAATCATCTAATGTTGTCATTGATGATACTAGGCTCAAGTCGAATGACCATGAGGAGGAGGAAGTTTTAGAGGATGACTCTCCTTTGGAGAGGGTTGTGGTGACTCCCAATGTTGGGACCTCCAATGACAATAATGAAGTCACACAACCTATTACTAGAGTCCCTCTCTCAGACTCTAATAAACCCGCTCCATGGGTTAGAAGACTCCATAACAAGGAGGATGTTATTGGAGATGTGAATGAGGGTGTTAGGACAAGGTGTCAAATAGCTAATCTCATTAGCTTTACATGCTACACCACTCAAATTGAACCCAAAAAGGTTGATGAAGCCTTAAATGATGAATTTTGGGTTCTTGCAATGCAAGAAGAGCTAAACCAATTCGAAAGGAATGAGGTTTGGACTCTAGTTCCTAGGCCTAAAAACACTAATGTGATAGGCACCAAGTGGATTTATAGGAACAGATCCGATGAGGATGGCAACATATTGCGGAACAAGGCTAGACTTGTAGCACAAGGGTACTCTCAAATTGAGGGTATCGACTTTGAGGAGACATTTGCTCCCGTTGCCCGTTTAGAGTCCATTAGGCTTCTCTTGTCCATTTCTTGTGTGCACAAGTTCAAATTGCACCAAATAGATGTCAAGAGTGCCTTCCTCAATGGCTTCTTGCAAGAGGAAGTGTTTGTTGAACAACCCAAGGGGTTTGTGCATGCACACCACCCCAACCATGTCTATTGTCTCAAGAAGGCACTATATGGGTTGAAACAAGCACCGAGGGCTTGGTATGAGCGCCTCACTCAATTTCTTGTTGACAATAACTACACAAGAGGTAGTGTTGACAAGACACTATTCATCAAGAAAGACAATGATAAGCTTTTCATAGCTCAAATATATGTTGATGATATAGTGTTTGGCTCTACCAACAACACCAAGGTCCAACAATTTGTTGATGTCATGTCTCATAAATTTGAGATGAGTCTTGTTGGTGAGCTTAGTTACTTCCTAGGTTTGAAAATTAGGCAATTAGATGATGGGATTTTCATAACCCAAGCCAAATATGCCAAAAACCTAGTGAAGAAGTTTGGTCTAGAAAATGCCAAACATTGTGATACACCCATGAGTACCACTTTGAAGCTAAGCAAGGATGTTAGTGGTAAAAGTGTGGAACAAACTCTACATCGGGGCATGATAGGTAGCTTGCTTTATTTGACCGCAAGTAGGCCCGATATATCTTTTAGTGTGGGTGTGTGTGTGTGTGTGATAGGTACCAAGCGGATCCCAAGGAGTCCCATCCCTCTTCCGTAAAGAGAATCATTCGCTATGTGAATGGGACATCCAACTCTGGGATTTGGTACTCTTTTGACACTAATGCTAGTCTTGTAGGATTTAATGATGCGGATTGGGCAGGAAATTGTGATGATAGGAAAAACACATCGGGTGGTTGCTTCTTCCTAGGCAACAACTTGGTGTCTTGGTTTTGCAAGAAGCAAAACTCAATTTCCTTATCCACGGCCGAGGCCGAGTACATAGCCGCGGGGAGTGGATGCACACAACTCCTATGGATGAAGCAAATGCTAGTAGACTACGGATTCAACCAAGGTACTCTCACTCTCTTTTGTGATAACATGAGTGCCATTAATATTTCCAAGAATCCGGTGCAACATTCTAGAACTAAGCATATTGACATCTGCCATCATTTCATTAGAGAGCTTGTTGAAAATAAATGCATAGTACTTGAACATGTAGGTACTAATGATCAAGTTGCGGACCTATTTACTAAACCCTTAGATGCTACTCGATTTAAAACACTAAGTAGATCTATTGGGATATGTCTTGTGGAGTGATGTGATTTGTTTTTGACCCCATATGGGGAACTCAAGCAAAGAGAGCTATTTTGCATTCTTGTCACTTGCAAAAAATTTGAAATATCTTATGCCTCTTCTTTTAATTGCTTGAGTAAGCTTGGTTGCACATATGCATATATGTTTTCAATTCAATAAGTGTGAACCTTGCTTGTTTACAATTCATGTCATATTTATGTTCAAACATGCATTTTTGGACTAGGAGATGTATATAGGAAGTATGATTTGAATGACCTATGGTTATCTTGATGACATGATGATTCTTTAATAACATGCTAATGTCAAATGAAAAAGCATGAAATTCATATAACATGCTCACATGAAAAGCATGAATTGATGATTGCATATTCTTAAAATGCAAAACTTGTGTGAAAGCTTATGAGACTCAAAATGAATAAAGGATCTTGTATCCGTTCAAAGGAATTTATATTCCAAATGTCTCTCTTTCTTTATTAGTTGACCATGGCTACTATCATACGGATATCTTATCCGGAAAAATAAAAAAGGGTGCAAAGTCGCTCATGCCATGTTTCACTTATAAAGTTGGATATAGTTTCTCTTAAATTGAAATCAATATATTCTATATCCTTTACTCATGACTTTGGTGAAATTGGTTTGAATTCCTATTAGAAACCTTTGTCATTTGCTTTGCCAAATACCATTGTATTTTGGACTTGAATGCTACATGTCTTGTATGCAAAGCATGTTTGATTCACACATTTTCTTTCAAATAAATCTCCTTGTTTCTCTCCAATTAATTGAGATGCATAAAGTGACTTATATTAATTATGCAAATCCTGCATGCTTCTATCTCTCGTTGCTATGAGTGACCCGGTTGGGGACTACTCCTTTGCCTATATCATGACAAAAAGGGGGAGTAGTATATGGTAAGGGGAGTTGCAAAATATAGAAGCAATTGTGCATATTGGGGAGAACATTCATTGAAGGGGAGTAACCCGTTGAGGGGGAGCATTGCATACACATACATTTCATAATGTTGTGCCTAAACTTTTAAAATACTAATGCTTGTTTTTGTTCTCACTTGATTAATCTCACATTTCACTTGTTTTGGAAAATATAGAAATCTTATTTTCAGGGCTTGATTATTCTACAAGAGATTGAAGACTTGAAGTTTTATTTTCTTATCTCTTTGTGTTGTAGAAAATCATAGTTGTCCCGTAGTTTCTAATTCTTTGTGAGGAATCAATGTGAGTGGTGGTTTTGTCACGAAATAGCCAAATGGGGAGATTATAAGGTTCCCATTTGTTGATTGGCTCATTTCATGGACAAACCACATGTTTGGGTTCTTTGTAAGGGTAGCCTAGGTATCGGTTTTATTGTTCGAAACCCTTTTGAAGACCTCGTGTTGATAAGCACCAAAGGTAAATTTCCATGTGCTTACTTGTCTTGAAGAGTTGCACACACTCACAACTCATGCATATGTTTAATCCTTGTATGTTGTGTTTATTTGTGTTGTGCATTAATGCTAATTTTCATCTCTTCTTGCATGTTAGTTTGATTGCTTATTGCATTGCCCATTGTCTTGTCTTGCATAACATTGGCATTCTTGCATTGCAAAAGGCGCTGTTCAAAGCGCTCTACAAAGCGCTGTTCTGAACAGCGCCCACAAGACCTGATGCAAAAATGGTCATTTTAATGCATCATGTCTGATGTATTTTGTTGAGGCGCTGTACGAGCGCTGTACAAAAGCGTTGTTCGTACAGTGCCCAACTGAGACCTGATTAAAATTGTTTATTTTAATGCATCAGGTCTGATAGTTTTTAGGTAGGCGCTGTACGAGCGCTGTATAGAAGCGTAGTTCGTACAGCGCCACTCTGTTTTCCCGTGAGAACAGAGTTGAGGCGCTATACAGGCACTGTACAACAGACGCTCTACGTACAGCGCCCAAGGCAAATATTAGGCCAACTTATCAAAACGACCACACCTTGATTTGGCCCCCTATACATATGCCACTTTGACTTTAGGTAAAAAAAAAAAAGAGTTCATATTCAGATTTCATACTTAGGATATTTTTTCAAGAGAAGAAAAATTTCCAAGAACTCAAATTTTATTCACTCAAACACTTCTTCATGATCATCAATCATCATCTAGCATCATCCTAGATCATGTAGATGTCTCTTTGCATGGATTCTTCATCATACTTTGCTTGGTAAGCTTTTCACTAATATCTTACATATTTTGTGTTTTTCTTAACAAGTAATCTCAATTTATTACTTGTATGATTTTCATATATCTTTTGATACAAGATTGAGATTAGTGTGATGTATGTTTGAGAAGTTGTATTGTGATAACTAATTAGGTTTTGTGCTTAATCTTGATTAGCTAAACTATTTGATTGAACATGTCATTTAGTTTTTAATATCTAGGATTGTTCTAATTGCATATTAATCATCTTAGATAAGCATATAGGGTTTCCCTTGCTCTATGTTGCATTTGAATATTCATATATTCACTAAGGGTTTTATTCTCGTCATTGAGAAAGTAAGTCTTGTGTGTAGCTTTCGGGATTAGGTTACTTAGATCGCAAGCAAATTGGACTAGGTTCACTCATACCGGGATTAGGTAGGTGTGTGATTACTTCCGGGATTAGGTTGTAATCATTTTACACATTTAGTGGATTCGAGGTTCGAGTGTGGCTTACTTACTAGTCCGTGGTTTTTCCCGTAAGGGTTTCCACGTAAAAATCAAGTGTTATTTAATTTCCGCATTTTATACTTGATTTATTGCTTTATCTATTTAGGGGTAATTTTGTAATTTTGACTAACACGAAAAATTGGGTAAAAAGCTTAAAATCTATTCACCCCCCCTCTAGATAGTTTTATACACACCGTGCTATAATTTGTTTCAACTGGGAAAAACCACGGGCTGTTTAGTGAGCCACACTCGAACCTCGAAATCCACTAATTGAAATGGAGTTTACAACCTATGTAGACCTCGTCTAACACTCAGGTCAATAACCCCCCATTTCTACCACGCGGGCCTTTAAAAGTGGCTCTAGTCCAATTTGCTTGTGGCCTAAGCACTCTTAGCCACAAGTCTTAATTCTCAATGAAGAGATTATGCAACTTATGTGAATATATGATGATATTCAAATAACAAACAAGGCTAGGGAACCTTAGATGCTTATCTAGGATGATGATATAACAATTAAATCAATCCTAGATATCAAGAGCTAAATGACATGTCAAATAGCTTAACTAAATATAGATTATGAAAACCTAGATAGCTATCACAATACAACTCTCAAACAGTCAATACACTAATCTCAATCTTGTATCTAACATATATATGAATAACATACAAGTGACAAATGAGATTGCTTGTTAAGAAAGACACAATATATGTAAGATATTAGTGAAAAACTTACCAAGCAAAGTGTGTTGAAAAACCCATGCAAAATGACATCTAGATGATCAAGGATGATGCTAGATGATGATTGATGATCATGGAAAAGTGTTTGAGTAATCAAAGGTGAGTTCTTTAGTGAAATTTTTCTCTTGGAAAAATATGCTAAGTAAAAATATGATTTTGAACTCTCTAACTCAACCTAAAATGAAAGAGGCATATATATAGCGTGTCATATTGAAATGACGACGTTTTGAAAAGTTTGCAAAACATATGCCTTGACCGCTGTTCACCCACTCTACGTAGGGCGGATGAATAGCGGTTCACCTCGGAAATGAAGAACAAAGTTCTTCGTGACCGCCCTACGTAAAGCGGATTCTAGGCGACCTAGGGGCGGTTGCTCTTGGGTCTGGAGAGCCGCCCGTCACCCGCTGTTCGTAGAGCGGTTTTTGGGCGGACCATCAGGTGTGAAAAACATCACCAGTGGCACCGCTGTTCACCCGCTCTACGTAGAGCGGGTGTAGAGCTGTTAAGAGCAAATTTGCTCTTTCCCCTTTTTGGGTTGCTGTTCGAAGAGCGCCTGTAGGGCGGGTGAATAGCGCCTATTCATACACAATGCAACCTAGTTCTAATCATGTCATGGCATTTGAACAACTAGATGCAATCAACAAAATATGCAAGAAGAGATATAATATAAACATGAATGTACACATATAAGGACACACAAAATACACAAAGTATGGAAATGCATGGAATGTGTGTGTGTGCACTAAATCTCTTCAAAGCAAATCAAGCACATAGAGATTTACCTTTGGTGCTTATCAATGATGAGGTCTTCAAAGGGTATTTAACTTGAACACCAATATCTAAGCTACCTTAACAATGGATCCCCAATATGTGGTTTGTCCACGAAATAAGCCAATCAAGATATGGGAATCTTTACAATCTCCCCCTTTGGCTATTTCGTGACAAAACCACCACTCATATTGATTCCTCACAACATAATAGAAATTACGGGTCAACAATGATTTTCTACTTTACAAAGAGATATTTAAAAAAAATCTTGAAGTCTTCAATCTCTTGTAGAACACTTAATCCTTGAAAGCAAAGTTTCTATACTTTCCAATACAAGTAAAATGTGAGATTAATCAAGTGAGAGCATAAACAAGCATTTGCATTCTAGAAATTTAAGTACAACATCATGCAATGTATGATGAATGCAATGCTCCCCCTCAAAGGGTTACTCCCCCTCAATGTATTGCCTCCCCAACATGCACAATTGCTACCGCAATTTGCAACTCACCTTACCACCATTCTACTCCCCCTTTTTGTCATGATATAGGCAAAGGAGTAATCCCCAACCGGGTCACTTAGCAAAGAGAGATATTAGCATACTATATACTTGCATAATCATATAAGCCACTTTATGCAACTCAATTAATTGGAGAGAAACAAGGAGATTTATTTTTATGAAAATGTGTGAATTAAAAATGCTTTGCATACAAGACATGTAGCATTCAAGTCCAAAATACAATGGTATTTGGCAAAGCAAATGACAAAGGTTTCTAATAAGAATTCAAACCAATTTCACCATTGTCATGAGAGAAGCAAGGATATAGAGATTTCATTGATTTTAATTTAAGAGCAACTATATCTAACTTTATAAGCAAAACATGACATGAGCGACTTTGCACCCTATTTGATTTTTCCGGGGAATGATACCCGTATGATAGTAGCGATGTTCAACTAATAAAGAAGGAGAGACATTTGGAATTTTAATTCCTTTGAACGGATACAAGATCTTTTATTCATTTTGAGTCTCATAAGCTTTTTCACACAAGTTTTGCATTTTAAAAATATGCAATCATCAATTCATGCTTTTTCATTTGAGCATGTTATTTGAATTTCATGCTTTTCATATGTCATTAGCATGTTATAAAAGAATCATCATGTCATGGAGATAACTATAGGTCATTCAAATCATACTTCCTATGTAAATATCCTACTCCAAAAATGCATGTTTGAACATAAATATGACATGGATTGTAAACAAGCATGGTTCACACATATTGAATAGAAAACCTATATACATATGTGCAACCAAGCTTACTCAAGCAATCAACAAAGAAGCATAAGATTTTTCAAATATTTGCATGCAACAAGTATGCAATAGCTCTCTTTGCTTGAGTTCCCCATATGGGGTCAATCACCATCCTTCATCAATGAAGGTTATGAGGTCCTATAGACCTCCCAAGTCCATTGGACTTAGTTGAACCTATGTGAGACAAGTTTGTCTCGTAGTAGGAGGGTTCATTTTTCCTTATCCACTTAGGTATAATTTTTTTCTTCCTAGTGGTTAATGGTTCAAGAGTTCTAGAAATTATAGGATCATGAACATGAATTTTTTTCTTCCCATTAACATGCATTCTAGCTCTTGTCATTCTCTTTTCAATCATGCTTTTAACTCTACATAATTTAATGAAATGAAAGCAATTTGGCCTAATGTGACCATCAATACCACAAAAGTGACATGTAGGGATGAATTTAGAAATCATACCATGTCCTTGTGCATGTATAGGAGCCTTCCCATGACTTTGTGGTTGAGTGGGTTCAATCCTTCTTTATTGTTGAACTGGTCTAGCTTGCTTCCTTAGTTCATTTTGCATGATTGGCCTCTTTCCATTTAGAGTCATTTGATGAGGAATGTTGACTTGAGAGACTCTAATGCGTTGAGCTTGAGGTTGTTTCCTTGGGGCTTCCTTCACTTGTGCACTTCTTGAACATTGTCCTATATCGATTTTCATCCTAGGAGTGTGCACCGGCGAGGCTTCTATCTTGCCCAAACTCTTGACAAAGACGGTCTTGGTTGGAGTAGAGATCTCCTTGCTATCTTCATACCAATACCTCTCTTGTCACAAGGGTTCTTTCCAACATCAAGTATGTGGTCAAGCTTTTTGGTGCTTAAAGTCATTCTAGTTAATGACTCTTTAGCTTCATCAAGCTCCCTCTTCAACCCTTCTTTATTCCTCTTAGACAAAGCTAGCTCATCTCTTAGCTTGTCTTCAATTATCTTAGATCTTTCCACTTGTTTACTTAAGTGGTCATTATGTGTTGAAAGCTCTAGATTTTCATCCTCTAACATCTTCAATTTTCTATTGTTCTTCTTCAATGAACTTTCACATTTGACTATAAAGTCATGAACATCTGTTTTCCCTACATTTCCATTTGTAGAGTTAGATGATGAGTCATCTTCACTTAAGTTATTTCCTACACTTTCCATCTCACCTATAGAGTCATTTCCCTCATTAAGACCTTCACCTTGGTCTCTTGAGTTAATGAGAGCCATGTCCCAATGAGTAGCTACACCTATCTCTTCTAGAGCTACTTCTTCATCTCTTTCTTCTATGGGATCACTAGTCAAGGCATTCTTACCAACAACTTTATCTTCTACACAAGTGGCTCCAAATGTCGTGTAGTTGATGGTAAGCTCATCATCACTTGATGACTTGTCTCCCTCTCCGGAGTCATCACTTTCACTCCAAGTGGCGGCCATCATTTTTGCCATCTTGTTCTTCAAATTCCCACAATCGGGTAAGATGTGTCCTATACCGCGACACTCATAACATTGGACCATTTTCTTTTCACTATTCTCTTGCTTAGGCTCAAAACTCTTAAAGGGAGCATTTTTCTTCAAGTCTTGGCCTTTGGATCCAAAGCCCTTTTTCTCGAACTTGATGAATTTCTTGAATCTTCTTAGCAACAAAGCCATATCTTCGTCCGAGTCACCTTTTTCCTCTTTCTCAACCTTACAAGCTTTAAAAGCAATCCCTTTTTGCTTTTTAGGAGGTGTAATACTAGGAGCTTTCCTAGATTCATAAGCGAGGAGTCTTCCAATTACCTCACTCGGCTTCATGTCCTTATATCCATAATTTTCTTCTAAAGCTGTAACTTTTGATTCAAACCTAGTGGGGAGAGACATCATAATTTTCTGCTTAACTCTCCTATCCGAATAAGGATTGTAAGGATTCCCAATTATTGATTGGCTTATTTCGTGGATAAACCACATGTGGGGCTTGTTGTAAGGGTAGCTTAAGAATTGGTGAAAGTTCAATGGCCCTCTCAAGACCTCAAGAGAAGAAGCACCAAATGTAAATTCTAGTGCTTACATGCTTTGAAGAGATCATTGTTGCACACACTCACAACTCATGCATATTTCTTATACTTATATGTTGTGTGTTTTCATATATGTGCATTCATAATTGTTGAATATCTCTTCATGCATGTTTATTTAATTGCATCTAGTTTATTGAAATGCCATGACATGTTTAGGCATTAGGATGCAAAGTCATGAATTTTATTCATGCATGTTTGAATTGAGTGCATCTTGTTCAATGATAATGCCATGACATGTTAGGCATTAGGATGCATTCAATACCCACACGTGCACTTCATGTATGTTAGCTTTAAGTGTGGTTTAATTTGTTTCCCGAAGGGTGTTCGGAAACGTCCGCGCGTGCACGTTGGTGTGCATGGTTTAGCGCGATGATCGCCGTTGGAGTTGCCCTTGGCTTCTCCTTTGATTTCACTTTTTTGGTGAAACGGCGGTTAAGATCGGCGGCCTGACCGCCATTCGAAACCGTCGATCAAAACCTAATTGAATTTTATCTCGGGTCCAAAATGGCGGTTATGATCGACAGTTATGAAACCGCCGAACGAAGTCGCCGATGTTTCCTTATGCACTCGGGAGTCATTCGGCGGTTCAATTCGGCGGTCTCTGATCGGTCCATTTCTATACATGTTTTAGGCCTTATTTCCTATTATTTATGCTTCGTTCTCCAGTGAATTAGGTGGTTTAATGTGTTTGTTGAGCATGTGTAGGTAACATTCCGTAAAAGTGCTGTTGAATCTTATTTTGGAAGAAAAGAAGTCAAAAGATGGAGAAAATGAGCAAATTGGAAGAAACAATGCAAAGTTGATTTTCGGCCTGTGCAGAACCTCTATGTTGCGGGGCCCATATCTCTCAGCTCAGATTGCATTGTGTGTCCTACCACCCATGGATTCAAAGCCCCGGAAGTCTAGTTTCTGGTGCACTTTTCGAATCTCAATTCCGATATTCCTAGAAGACGTTATGACTGATTTAGTAACCAAAGGTCAGAGCTAAAAAGAATTACCGCGGCCCAGACCGCCCTCCGTGCAACATGCCTCCGGAGCGGCCTAGGTAGCGACCCAAAACAGAACATTTCCGCTTGACGTGCAGCTACCGAGGCAACATGCCTCCGGAGCGACCTAGGGAGCGGTATTATGTATTTTTGGCGGATTTCAACTCTGAATTGGTCCAGAACTGTTCCAAAACTTCCCAAATCAAATCCTAATAACTTAAGAAGATCAAGACATGTTTGGGAAACTTCTTAAACTCAAATTAGGAGTCAATCATCAAGATAGGAAATCCAAGTTAGGAAAGGATTCTCATTCCTTGTTTCATTCTACTTTCCCACTTGGTGGATTTCCTAAACCAAAGAAGAATTGGGGGTTCACAAGGAAAAATCACTTATAAATACTTCCTATTCTTTTCGATTCAAAGAGGACAGCCAAGGGAGGTTCCAAGCCACAGAAGGGGGCCGTCCCCCATCACTCTGACCACCACACATCGGGTTTTCTCTACATCTCTTCTATGTTTTTATTCTCTCCATTGATGTGTAACTAAACCTTTATTAGGGGATTGATGTAACCAATTTTGGACAACTCTATGTAATCAATTAGTCTATCTTTTGTTAATCAATTGGGTTTTAGTCTTGTTTATTGAATTAATTGCTCTACATTACTTATTCATATTATTTTGTGGCCTCAATTGATATGGGTTTGTGATTTAGTTTATCCATGAGATTAGGGTTTAGATGTGACTAGCCTTTTCCATTTAAACCATGATCATAAGCTTAATAGATTTTGAAAGTTAATGTTTGCATGGCCTTGTTGCAATGATTTGGCTTAGAGTTTTGTTCTAAAGGATTTCGTTACTATCACTTGACACATGGCCTTTGTGCGAGTGGTAGGAAAGAGATTCGTTCTTAATTGTTTATCATCAAAACATGCCATAAACTTTATTGAAGTGTTTATTGAGATTGATTGAGAGCATTGAGTGTCTAAGAAAGGTGCATCGATTCCCTAGTATTTCTCTCCATATATTCATCCCTTGTGTGATCTTTGAATTGATTTTAGTCTTTTGTTCAGATTCTCATAATTTAGGTTAATATTAGATTTAAACAAACTTCCAAAGAATAGCGTTACGCAATTTAGTTTTTCGCACTTAGAGTAAATCCTTGCTAGATTAATTGGCTTTCGATCGATAGAATCGCCGATCCCAGTGAACGAACTTTCTTAGTAAATTGAACACAGATTTTACTGCATCAGTCTCAATCGCCGATTGAAACTGCCGATCGTGCGATTTTAGGGGCAAAATTGACTTTTCACCTACCCTGTTTTTGGTCTCTATAAATACATCATTATCTCTGGTTTAAAATTTAAGTCTTTGATCATAAGAACCCTAGAGAGATATTTAGAGAGACTTGAGAGAAAAAGATTAAAGATTACATCTTTATTTCTTTCAACCCATTCCCACATGCATAAATCATCATCTAAGCATCATCTAGGATCATCTAGTATATGCTAATGCATGAGTCTACTTCAACACACATGGTATGGTATGATGAACACTATTATCTTACATAATTAGTGTTTTTACTTATCAATTTTATCTCATTTATTACTTGTATGTGTTTAGATTAAATTCTACATACATGATTGAGATTATGTGTTGATTGGGTTATTTGTGATAGCTAGGATTTTCATGTTTATCTAACATCTAGCTATTTGATCTCATTAAAATGATTGAGATTATTTTTGATAGCTATTGTATCTAGGATTGGTTATCCTTAACATAGCTAAGCTTTATGCCATGACATATAGCTATATTTGATATCTAGGATTGATTTTATTATCATCATATAATCCTAGATAGGCATTTAGTGTACCCTAGCATTATTTGCATATTTGGATATCATTGCATATTCATTTAGGGTTTGATCTCTTTGGAGAAGTAAGACTTGTGTGATAGACCGGGATTAGGTCGGACACCGGGATTAGGTGGTCACATGAGCAAATTGGATTAGGTCCACTTTTACAGGCCTGCGGGTAATGGTAGCGGGATATTGGCCGGGATTAGGTTGTATACGCTATCACAATTAGTGGATTCGAGGTTCGAGTATGGCGCACTTACCAGCCTGTGGTTTTCCCTGTTGAGGGTTTCCACGTAAAAATCAAGTGTCGTTTATATTTCCGCACCATATTACACTTGATTATTGTTTTGTGAATTTGGGTTATATTTGTAATATTGACTAATCCGAATAATTTGGTAATAACGAATTAACAACCCATTCACACACCCTCTATGTCATATTCAAAAAGACACACATTTTCAAGGATCACCGAGTTGATGGCTTTGATTGACAATATCCATCAACTTGACTTCAAAGTCATTGAAGCATTCGTCCTCCTCCATCTTAAGCAACTCGAATTGTGTTTGAAAGACTTGTAGCTTGGAATCCTTGACGACATCGGTTCCTTCGTGTGTAACCTCTAGAATATCCCATGCCTCTTTGGCTATCCTAGTGTTCTGAATCAGTTTGTACTGATTTTCATCCACTACACATAGAAGATCATGCCATGCCTTCCTATTCCATTTTGAAGTGTCAAACTCTTCAGTGGACCACTGAGCCTTAGGCTTGAGTACTTCTTCTCCTCCACTCGTGGGAGTAATCTTAGGAGGCGCATATCCATCTTCAATAGCCATCCATGCCCTATCATGGATTTGGCACAAGTATGCTTCCATCTTGCCTTTCCAAGAGGCATAATTCACGCCGGTGAGAAGAGGAGGTCGTGTGCCTGAAGCACCCTCATGGTTGCCACCGTATCCACTCATTTTATATAATGAATGAAATGAAATGTATGCAAAATGTATGAATGAGCAAAAATCACACAAATGAAAAACACACCAAAAAGATGAGCTAGGATCACCTACGTATATCTAGGAACTCGCTTTGATACCAATTGAAACAAATACTCGGTGTGTTTAATATTATCTAAAGGGGGGGGGGGGGTGAATAGATTTTAACTAATTTTACCCAATTTTCGTGTATAATCAAGATTACAAAAATACCCCTAATAGTCAATATAATATAGCAAGTGTAATATGGTGCGAAAATTAAATAACACTTGATATATACGTGGAAACCCAACCACTGGGAAAAACCACGGGCTGTTTAGTGCGCCACACTCGAACCTCGAAATCCACTAATTGAAATGGAGTTTACAACCTATGTAGACCTCGTCTAACACTCCGGTCAATAACCCCCCACTTCTACCATGCTGGCCTTTAAAAGTGGCTCTAGTCCAATTTGCTTGTGGCTTAAGCACTCTTAGCCACATGTCGTTATTCTCAATGAAGAGATTATGCAACCTATGTGAATATATGATGATATTCAAATAACAAACAAGGCTAGGGAACCTTAGATGCTTATCTAGGATAATGATATAACAATTAAATCAATCCTAGATATCAAGAGCTAAGTGATATGTCAAATAGCTTAGCTAAACATATATTATGAAAACCTAGATAGCTATCACAATATAACTCTCAAACAGTCAATACACTAATCTCAATCTTGTATCTAACATATATATGAATAACATACAAGTGATAAATGAGATTGCTTGTTAAGAAAAACACAATATATGTAAGATATTAGTGAAAAATTTACCAAGCAAAGTGTGTTGAAAAACCCATGCAAAATGACATCTAGATGATCAAGGATGATGCTAGATGATGATTGATGATCATGGAAAAGTGTTTGAGTAATCAAAGGTGAGTTCTTTAGTGAAATTTTTCTCTTGGAAAAAATATGCTAAGTAAAAATATGATTTTGAACTCTCTAACTCAACCTAAAATGAAAGAGGCATATATATAGTGTGTCATATTGAAATGACGATGTTTTGAAAAGTTTGCAAAACATATGCCTTGACCGCTGTTCACCCGCTCTACGTAGGGCGGATGAATAGCGGTTCACCTGGGAAATGAAGAACAAAGTTCTTCGTGACCGCCCTACATAAGGCGAATTCCAGGTGACCTAGGGGCGGTTGCTCTCGGGTTTGGAGAGCCACCTTTCACCTGTTGTTCGTAGAGCGGTTTTTGGGCGGACCATCAGGTGTAAAAAACATCACCAGTGGCACCGCTGTTCACCCGCTCTACGTAGAGCGGGTGTAGAGCGGTTAAGAGCAAATTTGCTATTTCTTTTTTTTGGGCAGCTGTTCGAAGAGCACCTGTAGGGCGGGTGAACAGCGCCCATTCATACACAATGCAACCTAGTTCTAATCATGTCATGGCATTTGAACAACTAGATGCAATCAACAAAATATGCAAGAAGAGATATTATATAAACATGAATGTACACATATAAGGACACACAAAATACACAAAGTATGGAAATGCATAGAATGTGTGTGTTTGCACTAAATCTCTTCAAAGCAAATCAAGCACATAGAGATTTACCTTTGGTGCTTATCAATGATGAGGTCTTCAAAGGGCATTTAACTTGAACACCAATACCTAAGCTACCCTTACAATGGATCCCCAATATGTGGTTTGTCCATGAAATAAGCTAATCAAGATATGGGAATCCTTACAGTTGAATTGTTTAATGTGTAGTTTGGACTTTGAAAACCTAATCGAACTTTTGTTTGCCCGACGAGTTTTCAAATTTAAATCCTTAAGTGATCGGGTGGATAAAAGAAAGGTTTGGGGGTTTAAAATCCTCGTTATACATTATGCACATTCGTGTAGTTTAATTGGTGTAGGAAATATGTGTTGTATTTTGTGTGTTTGTTGTGCCATGATGTGCAGGTGTTAGGAAATCAAGGAAGAAAATGCAGGGGAATGAGATTGAAGGATTTTAAACTCCGGCGGGTTCGTGCCACTGGACATGTCCAGCCAGGCAGAATAAATGAACCCACAGAGATGCTTTTGAAATGAACGGGATTCTGACGAGTTTGTGCCGCGGGATATGTCAAGCCATCCAGAAGGTTGGAACCCGCGACAACTTGTGGAAGATTTCGGCGAGTTCCATCTCGACGGGAATTTGCCCGCCAGACAGAATGTTTGAAATCGCCAAATAGGAGACAAGAATTTTCTAGCGGTTTCATGCCACGGGAATAAACCCGTCGGAAACGAATCTGCGCCAATTCCAAATAAGGTAAAACGCAGCGTTTTGAGCTAAAAATCAGGCGTAGCGGGAATAATCCCGCAAGAACCCTTTTTCTATAAATAGGGGCTGTCGTTTTTACGAGCAACCTTTCCCCTTTTTCAAATTTCTTAAATTCCCCCGCGTAAATCCACGAAACTTCTTCTCTAATCTTGTTCCAATCAAATCGAAAACACAAGGCAAAGTTAAGTCATCTCAATCTCATCTCCTTGAATCACAAAATCAGATGATAATGATCTAGAATCATCCTAGGTTGCGACAGTTAGGGTTCTTGCAAGTTTCTTGATTGTGATTGAATTATTTGGGATTGATTGTTGCTATTTGTGTTAGTTATGCATACTAGGATTGATTTTGGCCACAATTCCCCAATTTTGATTCAATTTTGCAACTCTTTCATGTTAGGGTTTGGATTTGGCCGAAAATTTGTGTTAACAATTAGAGTTCTATACTGTTGGATTCTTGTGATGTTTTCATTGATAGGAATTGGTTAAAGGGTATGCATGGACTAATGAATTAATGATTAAAGAATGAAAGTTTTGAATGTGTTTGATTGAGAAGTTGTGAAGTTGATAGTGTGCAATTGTGCATGTCAGTGTGTGTGTGCAAACTGAATATGCACATTTGAAGGATAGATTGAATGCTAATTGTTCATTTTGATGCAAGTCGTGTGTGCACCAAGTGGGGACAATGGATATGTGTGTGTGTATAATGAATTTGATGCAATTTGTATGTGTAAATGCAAAGGATAGAATGCTTAAGGATGATGCATGCATGTAGAGAATTTGTGAATTGAATTAGCATCGACTCCACTTGAACTTGATCGAATTGATTGTCCTAATGTTATGAATTGATTGAAATGGACACAAGTACATAGTACTCATGTTATAAGTAATTATAGAATGTATATAAGTAAATGTGGTATTGAAATGCTCGTCACTAACCCATGCACTGACTTGTGTGGAGTTGTTTTGTGTCTTTTTGTTCTAACAAGCAGATGGTATCAAAAAGAAAGGCTGCCACATTCGAGAAAGGGGGCTCATCCCGAAAGGGAAAGGAGAAGTCCGCACGCCCAGAGAGAGCGGCGGAGGAGATCTTTAGGGAGAGACTCGAGAGCACCACTAGGCAGCCTATGATCATCGAGAGGGACGTGAGCTTCGATGAGTTGGGGCAAACGGCCATTTTCGACAAGATTCGCCGAAGGAAGTGGGAGGCCTATGTCTCGTATGCAAATAGGGCCAACCGAAGGATCGTTCAGGAGTTCTATGCTACTATAGATCCGGACGAGTTCGATGTAGGGAAAAATAACAGTGCACGCAGCGGAAGCAAGACTAAAAAAACGAGTTTAGTATAGTTTAAATTTTTTTTCCATAATTTGAACCTTAACCCTCTAATTAATTAAACATATATATATGTATACTAAAAAGTAGAATACCTTTTGTCGCGTGATCCGATTGACTTTGCGTTGATGGTAATCCGCAAGATCTTCCAATCCTATCACGAATGTGAATCACCTAGGAGCGTGGTCTCCCTTTCTTTGAATTTCGTACCTAAGGATGGAAAACAAAATCTCTCCTCCTGATCGTTAGTCATAATAAAATCCAAGAAAACTAGAAAGTATGTTCCGGTCACTTTTGAATTTAACAACCGTTAAGATTGAAACTCGCGTGAACCTAATTCGAAGTTGTGCACAAAGCTTTTTGATATTCAAGCTTACAAGTGCACTATCGAAATTAGAACTCCCTTTCTCTATTTCTCTCTTGGCCGAATTAAACACTTGTCTAGAGTATGAATTATTTTTCTAAGCAAAAGAAATAATTCACTCAAGCTAGGAGAAGAAGAAGATGGTGGCCGAATGCTATCCTATCAAATATATAGGGTGGCCGAAATCTTCATGTATTATTATTAGGGTTGCCGAATTCTTCTTGTATTAGGATTTAGGGTTGGCCGAATTCTCTCCCAAAGAGGATTTGTGCTTTACCCTAATTCCTATCAACCTTAGAATCCTAACCCTAATACAACTCATAAGTGTTTAATCCTATTATGACTTATTAAAAGACTTCCTTATTTGATTAGATAAATAAACCTTATTATTTATCTTCTTACCAAATAAGTCTTTTATCTTTAATATACTACTACCAATAGTATAACTCTAGGAAACATATTTCCTGATCAGAAAAAGATTTTGATTCTCAATTAAATGATTAACTAATAAATTAATTAATTTCCATTTAATCAATCAATAAAATAAAATAATATTTTAGAATATTATTTTAGTCTTGCCGCCCACGCCATATACATGGGCCTAATATTTTTTATTTTATTTAATCCATTAGACTTTAATTAAAAAGCCCACATGTGAACCAGACCCATTCTTACTAAAAGAAACAAGCCCACATGCCTTTCATTAATATATTAATATAATTGATCAGCCCATTAAATAAATAATGTGCAAATTATATTCTTAATATATTAAATACAATTCTAGATGGACCCATAAATTGGTCCGGTAGAATATATCAAGTGATCCATGCAAGTCCATGTGGATTGGAGATCTTGGCGGGCTATCTAAATTTAAGCTTCAATAGACATAACCTAATCACAATCAACAAATGATTCACTTAGGTCCGATCTGTTAATTTTAACTCATTCCACTAAAGAGCTAAAATTGAACTCTTAAATAAAGATAGAATAAGTAAATATTTCTCATTTGTACCCTAGACAATCTTATTGGAGATGGTGTATCCTCGCGAAGAATATCAGTAATCACCAAGAGCTCATAGACCGCATATAGCTCTTCAAGTTACCATATTTACTCACATGACCACAATTGGAACTTGGATATTTTGACTTGTCCAGAAGCCATGTTTCAATATAATCTATCGAAAACTTAACGTTAAGATTCAATATCCAATACCTCAAAAACATCCATATGATTATATTCTACTCTCATTTAATAAATGGAGCCACGATGTCCATATCTATAAATGAAGTTCTCTATCGATTAACAAATGAATACCACCAAACTATCGAGGATAGACTATGCTATATAATCGTACTCATTGATAACTCAAATGATAACACTTGCAACCATAAGTCCATCATTTATCTCAGGATTAAGATAGACTCTCCGATTGTCCTGATAATGAAAAAACTTTTATCTACTGACGGTTCTAGATAAAGTATTTCATTGTGATCATATTCAATGCACCCAGTGCACTGGATTCTTTTACTCGAAGACCCTTCAATGATTTCAGACTCATCATAACTCATTTGATCCCACTCAAATGCTAGCAAAAGAATTCTACAACTTTAACAAGATAAAGGTGCCCAACCTTTAACTTAAGTTGTGAACATTATTCAAGACTAACTAAAGAATTGTGTCTACCTCATACATATCCAGATATACGAACAATTCTTCTTTTCTCATAGTCTTTTGACCTTATGATTAATTACTTTGACAATTATAATATTAAACTATAAATGCTATAAGATTTGTTAAACCAGAAATCACTTTATTAATATGAAAAGATTGTCAATTACAATATTACACTCTTGCTATTGAGCATAATCCTAACATTCGAGAATGGAGCTCCGGTTGTGATCTGAAGAAAGTCGATCTCCATGACAGCGGCAAAGATAAATGAGTACCACCACACTCAGAGCTACCCTCAGTGGGAGGAAGGATACGCACCCAATGCCCTCTTCGAGCATTATGACAATCAGTTCGGGATTGCTCTCACCAGGATAGAAGACATTCCCTAGGAAGGCAGGGACCGTAAGGTCCATCAGAGAGATCTGGGATTCGAGGAACATTTCTGGAGCATCTACTTCAGTTATTCCCTCGTGCCCAGCAACCACCGGACAAGCTTGAAGAGCCATATAGCCATCATGCTCTAGCAAATGAAGAACATATTGGAATTTGATGCGGGGCGTACCATTGTGAGATAGATAGCAGAATCTGGGAGGAGATGCAATATAAGCCTCGTGTTTCCTTGCCTTATCACCCATTTTGCACGGGAGGCAGGCCTTCGAGTAGACTTGCCATCAGATGGGATTCTGACTCCCCTAGGGACCGTAGGCAGAAGAGCCTACAATTAGGCTACCGAAGGCAATCCAGGGATAGAGTGACTCCTCAGTGTGAGGGAGCAGAGGTTGGCCCAGCGTAGGTCAATTTCGAGGAGAGAGCAGGAGAGATTGGATGCCTAGACTCGAGAGGAGTCTGATGTGGGAGTTGATGATAGTGAGTCTGCAGAGTCAGAGTTAGAGAGAGAGGATAACGTGCCATCTTGGGCACAGGGTATGATACAGTCCTATAAGGACTTGATAGATTCCAATGCTAGTTTGGCACAGACTATACGCCGTCTCACGAAGTAGGTGAAGGATTTGACGAAGGCAGTCACGCACTTGGCAGGATATCAGCCAGAGCAGCCTGTCGAGGCCGATAGCGAGTAGTCCGAGGAGCAGGAGCGCCGTCAGAAGCACAGGCATAAGGAGCCACCTACCACAGTCGAGACATCAGCTCTTCCGCCATTTCCAAAGTCATGTATACCTAACCCCTTTATTTTTGTCGACATTGATGACTTATTTTTCAGTCCTATGGCTCCGCCAGACCTATATCAGCAGAATATCAATTTCATGGACTTACTATATGATGAGCAGCAGATTTTAGAGCAGGTGTTAGTGAGGCCGGAGTTGGAAAGGAGTCTACCGGACCAAATGAGAGGGACATACCCAGAAGAGATGTGAGGACTGTATCCGGAGGGGATGGAGGATCAGAAGCCATTCCAGGAGCAGGTACCTGAGTATATGGAGCATGTGGAGTATGTGGGGTCGTATGTGGTGAGCATCGAACTTCTAACAGATGGATTTGAGGAGACGAGTACTCCTCCGGTGGAGTACAATGTGGAGGAGCCCCAGTCACCGACGAGCATAGTTTCATATGCGAGACCACCACCTCCTTCTGAGCCTATTTTTCGTTACTTCGTTAGAGGAGTTCAGTTCAGGTCACCCCATTAGACCCTAGCACCAGCAGTGGCACCAGTTATACCAGTGATGGGGACATTTCTGTTTATGATGATGACATTCCCATTTAGGCGAATTGGTACTCCGCATGGATTTTTTGTGGGCGGAGCATTATTCCGCATTTTTGTATAACCAGTACTTTTGCTTTTAGGTTGTATTTATAGTATTTTTAGTTTCATTATTATATATAGTGCTTACTTGCATATAATTTCCGTAGTTAGTAACATGTTTAGATCTAAGTGTGGAAATTTTTTTATTAGTTGATTGATTGATAGTGCCTAGGATGATACTATCAAATTGACTAGGATATTTTGAAGTAGTGTGCATGGATGGATATGGTATCACATGCTTGTACATATAGGTTCCTTTTTGCAATAGGTTGGGGAGTTGTTTGTTGGCCAAACAACCAAACCGATGAACTCTTTTATTGTCTTCCATGTGCGAACAATAGGGACAATGTCGAGTTTAGGTTTGGGGGTGTGGGTGCGTTAACAATTCGCCAATGTATATATTGTATATAGTGTCTTGTATATATTGTTTTCCTTAGTTGAATTTTGTAAATATTTTCAAAAAATTTCGAAAATCTTCCGATTGAGCCAAAGGAACATATGTGTTTAAATAAAATGCTAAGATGTATGTGTTGATTAAGGAATTGTGCATGCATTGATCACTAAATTGTTAGCTATCGCAATGGCATTTCGAGATGACATTGCACATGGTGTAATAGTCCCTTTCTCTTTGGCTTAGTGAATAGAACTGAGTGCAAGATTGCATTAACCAATAGTGGAGACTACCCGTAAGGAACAGAGCCTAAATTTTCACCTTCTGAGGGTAAACACTTTTCCAATTGTTATATGATCTCATTTGCATAATTGAATGCCATGAACTACAAACATGTGGACTGTTTGTTGGATTTGTATTCCCTCGTTAGACAGACTTCTGGAAATGATTCTAGGCATGTGTGTGCTTAGCTACAAATGCCCAAACACTGTACATATTGTGATGTGTGCTCCAATTGCCAATTTTGAGGCCAAACACAAACCATTCTTTCCATCACCACCACATATATCCATATACATCACTTGGAATGATGCCGTATTTTGATCAAGGATGATGCATGGATAGATGCATTAGGATAGCTCTAAATTTATGTAAATAAGCTTGTACTTAGGCGATGATAGATAGTTGTGCAAATTATTTGTTTCTAAAAAACTAATAATAATAAATAAATAAATTTCCACAAAATAAATGGAATATTAGCCTAGACGCTTGGAGACATTTTGATATTGAGCTAAGGAAGCGAAATCTCTAGATTGATCAAATACTTCAGAATTCCAATGATTCTCCCATATCCCCTTTGGCCCCATTACAACCATGGAAAGACCTAGTTGATCTTTTAGGAAGTCTAACTTGGGAATTCAAGTCAAGCATGCTCTTTCCACGTTTGTGGCATATCAATTCATTCATGAAACAGTTTCCACAAGTTATGCGTTAATTTTGATTACGTATGCATTACATTTGATTCTTATATATATATTCTCACTCGCATATGCTATTTGAGAGCAACTTAGGTTCTGAGAGAAAATCAGACCGAAACCCGGTAAGGATAGAGTCAAGGCGAATTGAGTTTTTGCTTTTGAGTGTTTTGTTGTTGAAGCTAGGTACGGAGAGTGTGGGATGCACCTTGTTGTGTGTTTTCGAGGGATGTAATTGTGCTAGCATCTAACCAGAGGTTTTCGCATGTTTATTTCCTGACTCATCACATCTTTTAGCATATTGTAAATTGGCTCTCGGAAACATTTTAGTGTGCGTTGTATATATTTCATACATAGTGGAATTTTTGTTTTTAGTTAATTGTTTAGCATTTATAGTTTGGCAAAAGTCAAGTTTGGGGGTTTGATCGCGCTCTAAATGTTCACATTTAAGCGCCCCTTTACTTGGTTTTTGTAACCGTTTTCTGAGCATTTTATGTGTTTAACATTGTAAATAAGTCTTTTCAGGTAACTTAGGCATTTTAAGGGCATTTTGGTCCATAGTGATGAAAAGAGGGCAATTAAGGCAGAAAATAGAAGAAAAGCAAGACCAGGCGAGTTCATGCAATTAAGGCAAAAAACAGAAGAAGGCATGAAGCCGCGGTGCAAGCAACCTCAGCCTGGCGAGTTCTCACCTTCTGCCTGGCTGGAAAGAAGTTGCTGCACGAAGCCGCGGGAAGTCACTTGAGCAATCCTGGCGAGTTCAGACACACCTTTCAGCTGGACATGTCCAGCTGCAAGAAGCCATGGGAAGAATCATCCAAACATCCGGTGAGTTCATGCTTCCTGGCCAGTGGGAATGAAACCGCCACACAGAACCACAACAACCCTGGCGAATTTAGATCGGAGTCACGGAGAGACATGTCTCGTGGAACAAGTCCGCGAAGAAGAAAGAAACAAACCTGGTGGGTTCATGCCGCGGGAACAAAGCCGCCTCACATACCCGCCGAGCACACTGTCGAGCTGCAAGTGGATTGAATTTCATTCAAAAGCTAATCAAATGAATCTTTTTTGCCACCTAATGTCCTTGGGAGGCCTACATCACCAAAGATGCATAAAAGAAGAAATGGGGTCTCTATGAATTCTCTGAACCATCACACTTAGAAAAGAAGAAGATGTAGAATATAGACAATTTTAGTGAGACGAAGAACAGAGAGAGTTTTGTAATTGGTTACATAGAGTTCTTGGAAATCAATAGAAAGGTTTGTTAGATAGCTGTAGAAAAGTCAAGATAGCTTTCTTGGCTACTTTCTAGGCAACCAAACACCCATATTTTGGTTCCCTTGTTTGATTACTTCAAGTTGCCTTAGAAGAGTTTGTTTCTTAGATTGCAAGAAGGATCATTTCCATTTCACAAGAATTTTGATTAGTGATGTTTCCTTTGTTTGTATTTCTTAGTAACTTTGATTCTATGTGTAACTAAATCCTCCTTGTTAGGGGATTAGATGTAATTCTTGTATGAACCTTGCCATATAATCAATCATATTGCTATCACCTTCTCAAGTTATGCATGTGCCTCTCAATTCATGTATGTGTGGTAGTTGCAACTACCAATCCTCCATTAATGCACAATAACTTGATGAACTAGTATGCTTAAGACCATTTATTGCATGTACCTATTATGCCATCTATATTGTAGAGATTACTAACTTGTAAATCTCTACTAACACCTTGAGTAAACCTCCTCTAATCACTTTTCTAGTCTTAGATCATGATTGGAGTTGAGGTTTAATGATTATGATTTCACATGAATAGATGCATGTTAGGGAATTGTGATTGAGCTTAAAGAATGATTGATTAGTATGCGGGTTAATACTTGAATGAATCTATTCCCTAGCAACTTTTAACCTAGAATTTAAATCAATTAGTTGTAATTGTTACTTAGCCAATTTAAATCTTAGCATAGTTAATGTGTTAATCATCTAGATAATTTAATTAGGCCTTTATTAGCTTAGTTTGGAGATTGTAGAGATTTGTTATTTAGGCGTAAAAATATTGCTAGTCCTTCATGGGAACGATACCCTTACTTGCTCACTACACTAGTCCAACGACTTGTGCACTTGCAATAGGGTCACCAGACTTGCACGTCCCTCTAATATAACCAAGGTAGAATAGATTAATTTGTAGTGACATTTGTAGAACCGGTTCGGGCGCGTCAGTCCCTTTTCACCACAAAGGAAGCACTTCCTTTTGATCTTGGTTACTTTCTTGGTCTCCTTCTGTTAGGATTATGCTCAATAGCAAGAGAGTAATAGTGTTTTTGACAATCTATTCATATTAATAATGTGATTTCTGGTTTAACAAATCTTATAGCATTTATAGTTTAATTATTATAATTGTCAAAAGTAAATAATCATAAGGTCAAAAGACTATGAGAAAAGAAGAATTGTTCATACATCTGGATATGTATGAGGTAGACACAATTCTTTAGTTAGTCTTGAATAATGTTCACAATTTAAGTTAAAGGTTGGGCACCTTTATCTTGTTAAAGTTATAGAATTCTTTTGCTAGCATTTGAGTGGGATCAAATGAGTTATGATGAGTCTAAAATCATCGGAGGGTCTTCGAGTAAAAGAATCTAGTGCACTGGGTGCATTGAACTGGATCACAATGAAATACTTTATCTAGAACCGTCAATAGATAATAGTCTTTTCATTATCAGGACAATCAGAGAGTTTATCTTAATCCTGAGATAAATGATGGACTTATGGTTGCAAGTGGTATCATTTGAGTTATCAATGAGTACGATTATATAGCATAGTCTATCCTCGATAGTTTGGTGATATTCATTTGTTAATCGATAGAGGACTTCATTTATAGATATGGACATCGTGGCTCCATTTATTAAATGAGAGTAGAATATCATCATATGGATGTTTTGAGGTATTGGATATTGAATCTTAACGTTAAGTTTTCAATAGTGTCTATTGAAACATGGCTTCTGGACAAGTCAAAATATCCAAGTTCAAAATGTGGTCATATGAGGAAATATGGTAACTTGAAGAGCTATAGGCGGTCTATGAGCTCTTGGCGATTACTGATATTCTTCACGAGGATACACCATCTCCTATAAGATTGTCTAGGGTATGAATGAGAATCATTTACTTATTCCATCTTTATTTAAGAGTACAATTTTAGTTCTTTAGTGGAATGAACTAAAATTAATAGATTGAACCTAAGTGAATCATTTGTTGATTGTGATTGGGTTATGTCTATTGGAGCTTAAATTTAGATAGGCCCGCCAAGATCCCCAATCCACACGGACTTGCATGGATCACTTGATATATTCTACCGGACCAATTTATGGGTCCATCTAGAATTGTATTTAATATATTAAGATTATAATTTGCACATTATTTATTTAATGGGCTGATCAATTATATTAATATATTAATGAAAGGCATGTGGGCTTGTTTCTTTTAGTAAGAATGGGTCTGGTTCACATGTGGGCCTTTTATTAAGGTCCAATGGATTTAATAAAATAGAACAACAATATATAGATATATTAATATATATGGCACATGGCCGAGATATATATATGATATTATATTGTTTTATTTTTTGATTAAATGAAAATTAATTAATTGATTAATTAATTATTTAATTAAAAATCAAAATCTTTTTCTGACTAGGAAATATGTTTCTTAGTAGTATACTATTGTGGTAGTATAAATAAAATAAAAGATTTTATTTGGTAAGTAGATAAATAAGGGATTTATTTATCTAGTCAAATAAGGAAGTCTTTTATATAGTCACAAATACACTAAAGAGTTGGATTAGGGTTGAATTCTAAAGATTGATAGAGATATATATTATATATGGCAAGTTAAATTAATATAGATATATATATATGTATTTAGGCGTGCATTGCTAGCGCACTTTAATAAGGATGCAACACTTTTGATATAAATATATAATATAAGTGGTATTTGGTGCGATATATATATAAGTAAAGTGCAGTTTTTGAGATAGTAAGCGGCGCAAAATATATATATAATATCGAGCGGCCACTATATATATATATATATATATATTATTTGTATTTTTAAGAACCCTAATGTAAGGCTTGAGAGTTTTTTCTTTTGCTTGAGAAAAATAGAATCCAACTCTTAGACTAGTGTGAGAATTCGGCCAAGAGGAAAAGAGAGAAAAGTTTGTTCTTATTTCGATAGTGCACTAGTAACTTTTATATCAAAAGGTTTTGTGCACAATTTCGAATAAGGTTCACGCGAGTTTCGATCTAACGATTGTGAATTCAAAAGTGACCGGAACATTCTTTGTAGCCTCTTGGAATTTGTTGTGACTAACGAAAAAGAAAAAGTTTTTGTTAATCCATCCTCAGGTACACAATTCAAAGAGAAGGGAGACCACGCTCCTAGGTGATTCACGTTCGTGATTGGATTGGAAGATCTTGCGGATTACCATCGACGCAATGTCAATCGGATCACGCGACAAAGGTATGATATCTTTAGTATTATATGTTAATTAATTAGAGGGTTAAGGTTCAAATTATGGAAAAATTTTAAACTATACTAAACTCGATTTTAGTCTCGCTTCCGCTGCGTTGACCGTATTTTTCCCTACACCTTCTTGGTAGGCCCAAGTTGCTTTTTCTTCTGTTGTTTCTTGACCTTCTGACGGGTCTTAACAGTAGCAACTTTACCAACCATATGAATCTCTTGACCCTTGTTTTTCACAAGGATCTTTTCAGCGCTTTAAACATCTTGCATCAGGCTTTGTAAGGTGTATTCCTTATTGTTCAAGGTGTAGTCCAACTTGAACTAATCAAAGGAATCTGACAGTGAGTTGACAATCATGTCAATTTTTGTCTCACCATCTATCTCAGCACCATTAAGTTCTGCAATATTGAGATGTGCTATGACTTTCATCATGTGATCTTTCATAGCATGTCCAGGTTTCATTCTAAGATTCATAAAAACAATCACTGTCTCTCTCTTAGTCGACCTAGGCCTCACATCAAACATCTCCTCTAGAGACATCATTATATCAGTAACAAACTCCATTCCTTCACCCTGCTGTTGTAACACGTCGGAAATGGTAGCCATAATGTAACATTTGGCCATATCATTTGAAGTCTTCCACTGCTCATACTCGTCTCTTTGCATAATATTAGATTCATTATTAGGAGCAAGTGGTTTAGGAGTAGTTAGAACAAACTTATGTTTTTCAGCTTGCAGCAACAGCCCAATTTTCCTTTTCCATGTGACATAATTATCTCCAAAGTAATATCTTTCAGGATGTTCATTAGGGATGGGGTCATGATTTCTGAATAAAAATAAAAATATATATAAGTAAATAACCATGATAAAGCACTTTTGAATATTTATCTTGAATTAAATAAATAACTCAATCGTAAAAATTCAACAGTGATCCAACAACCATAAATGTTATGCCTCCTTTGGGAGTTCGTACCATTTACTAGTTGGACTAGGTCCCACCTAATTGTTAACATAACAACTAGCGTTTTCAATTTTAGCCTTGCAATTTTATTGACAAGAACTCTTGGGAGGATATCAATAAAATCACATTGAGTGTGTTACCAAGATATCGACCCTCAATATTTTCTCTCACCAAAATCCCTCCTTTGAGAGTAGATCTCGTTTGAGTCAATTGTCTGGTCTATCCTTGTAAGGAAGTCTCTTGCCAAATTCCATTCATGGATACCCCTTGGGGGGTTATCACACGAAACATAAAGCTCAACTAACCTTGCAGTCCGTAGGTGTTTCAAAATACCTTCTCCCACTCAATTATTTAAGGCGTGTGATTAAATTCCATAGAATGATTTACCAAGTTATCTAGATGCCAATTAGATACCTAAATCATTCAATGCATGTTCATACAAAAAGAGATATATAAGTGGCACTTCTATTCTATATGTCATGTTATCAAACAATAACAAATATTGTAATATTTACGAAAAATAAATAGCCACTGTAAGGTTCCCATTTGTTGATTGGCTCATTTCGTGGACAAACCACATGTTGGGGTTCTTTGTAAGGGTAGCCTAGGTATCGGTTTTATTGTTCGAAGCACTTTTGAAGACCTCATATTGATAAGCACCAAAGGTAAATTTCTATGTGCTTACTTGTCTTGAAAAGATAGTTGCACACACTCACAACTCATGCATATGTTTAATCCTTGTATGTTGTGTTTATTTGTGTTGTGCATTAATGCTAATTTTCATCTCTTCTTGCATGATTAGTTTGATTGCTTATTGCATTGCCCATTGTCTTGTCTTGCATAACATTGGATTTCATGCATTGCAAAGGGCGCTGTTCAAAGCGCTCTACAAAGCGCTGTTCTGAACAGCGCCCACAAGACCTGATGCAAAAATGGTCTTTTTAATGCATCAGGTCTGATGCATTTTGGATGGGCGCTGTACGAGCGCTGTACAAAAGCGTTGTTCGTACAGTGCCCGATCAAGACCTGATTGCAATTGTGTTTTAAATGCATCAGGTCTGATGCATTTTGAGTGGGCGTTGTACGAGCGCTGTACAGAAGCGCTGTTCGTACAGTGCCACTCTCTTTTCCCGAGAGAATAGAGTTGGGGCGCTGTACAGGCGCTGTACAAGAGGCGCTCTACGTATAGCGCCCAAGGCAAATATTAGGCCAACTTATCAAAACGACCACACCTTGATTTGGGCCCCTATATATATACCACTTTGACTTTAGGTCAATCAAGAGAGTTCATATTCAGATTTCATACTTAGGATATTTTTTCAAGAGAAGAAAAATTTCCAAGAACTCAAATTTTATTCACTCAAACACTTCTTCATGATCATCAATCATCATCTAGCATCATCCTAGATCATCTAAATGTCTCTTTGCATGGATTCTTCATCATACTTTGCTTGGTAAGCTTTTCACTAATATCTTACATATTTTGTGTTTTTCTTAACAAGAAATCTCAATTTATTACTTGTATGATTTTCATATATCTTTTGATACAAGATTGAGATTAGTATGATGTATGTTTGAGAAGTTGTATTGTGATAGCTAATTAGGTTTTGTGCTTAATCTTGATTAGCTAAACTATTTGATTGAACATGTCATTTAGTTTTTAATATCTAGGATTGTTCTAATTACATATTAATCATCTTAGATAAGCATATAGGGTTTCCCTTGCTCTATGTTGCATTTGAATATTCATATATTCACTTAGGGTTTTATTCTCTTCATTGAGAAAGTAAGTCTTGTGTGTAGCTTTCGGGATTAGGTTACTTAGATCGCAAGCAAATTGGACTAGGTTCACTCATACCGGGATTAGGTAGGTGTGTGATTACTTCCGGGATTAGGTTGTAATCGTTTTACACATTTAGTGGATTCGAGGTTCGAGTGTGGCTTACTTACTAGCTCGTGGATTTTCTCGTGAGGGTTTCCACGTAAAAATCAAGTGTTATTTAATTTCCGCATTTTATACTTGATTTATTGCTTTATTTATTTAGGGGTAATTTCATAATTTTGACTAACACGAAAAATTGGCTAAAAAGCTGAAAATCTATTCACCCCCCTCTAGATAGTTTTATACACACCGTGCTATAATTTGTTTCAATTGGTATCAGAGCGGGTTCCTAGACATACTTAGGTGATCCTTGCTTATTTTGATGTGTTTTGCATTTTGTGTGTTTTTTGATCATTTATACATTTGCATTCATTTCATTCATTCATTCATAAATACTATGAGTGGAAACGGTGGAAATGGTGGTGGCAACGAAGGTGCTTCTAGCACAAGGCCTCCACTTCTTACCGGATTGAACTATTCCCAATGGAAAGGGAAGATGGAATCCTACATATGCCAAATTCATGACCGTGCATGGATGGCGGTGGAAGACGGATATGATCTACCCAAGATGACTCTCGATGGTAGAGGAGAAGAAGTATTGAAGCCTAAGGTGCAATGGAACGCGCAAGAGTTTGAGGCTTCAAAGTAGAATAGAAAGGCGATGCATGCCATCTTATGTACTATGGACGAAAATCAATACAAATTGATTCAAAATACTAGGATAGCTAAGGAGGCTTGGGACATCCTAGAGATTGCACATGAGGGAACCGAAGTGGTGAAGGACTCTAAGCTTCAAGTCCTCCAAACTCAATTCGAGATGCTTAAGATGGAGGAGAATGAGTGCTTCAACGACTTCGAGATCAAGTTGATGGACATAGTCAACCAAAGTCATCAACTTCGTGATCTATATTCGGATAGGAGAATCAAGCAAAAGATTATGAGATCTCTTCTGGATAGGTTTGAATCAAAAGTAACGGCTTTAAAAGAAAATAGTGGATATAAGGATATGAAGCCGAGTGAGGTGATTGGGAGACTTCTAGCTTATGAGTCTAGGAAAGGTCCTATCTTCACACCTCCTAAAAAGCAAAAAGGAATTGGTTTGAAGACCTTCAAGGATGAAAAGGAGGCAAAGAAGAATGACTCGGACGAAGACCTTGCATTATTTGTGAAGAGAGTCAAGAGGGTCATGAAGTTCAGGAAAAAGGACTTTGGTTCCAAAGGTCAAAACTATAAGAAAAAGGGTTCCTACAACAAGTTTGAGCCTAGGAAAGAGAAGACCGAAAGGAAAGGGGTCCGATGCTTCGAGTGTGGTGGCATAGGTCACTTTACCCCGGAATGTGCTAATCACAATGTCAAGAAAAAAGGTAAAGTGATGGCCGCCATATGGAGGAGTAGTAGTGATGACTCCATTGAGGGAGATGAGTCTTTAAGTGATGAAGAGCTCATGGCTAACCTCCTAGCTTTTGCCTCCTCCCATAAAAGTGAAAGTGCTAGTGAGAGAGAGGAAATGATTTAAGAGGAAAATGACTCAAGTGGAGAAGAAAGTGATTCCTCTTCTAACTCCATAAGTAGTTTTGTGGAGAAAAAGGTGCTTGCTAAATGCCATGCCTAGTTTAATGATTTAGCAATCAAGAGCACAAGAAAGATCAAGATGTTGAGAGAAGAAAATCTTGAGCTTTCATATCAAAATAACCACTTAAGTGAACAAGTGGAAAAATTCAAGAAGATGGAAGATAAGCTAAGTAAGGAGTTAGTCTTATCTAGGAGGAATGAAGAAAGCCCAAAGAGGGAACTTGAAGAAGTAAGAGAGTCTATGACTAGGATGGATTCTAGCACCAAGAAGCTTGACCATATGCTTGGTGTTGGAAAGAGTCCATGTGACAAGAGGGGTCTTGGGTATGAAGATGACAAGAAGATCTCAACCTCTAACAAGACCGTGTTTGTCAAGAATTTGAGGAACGAAGAAACTTCATTTGTGCAAATTCCTAGGAAGAAGTTAGAAATAGGACAATGTTCAAATGCACAAGTGAAGATGGGGCCAAGAAGGCAACCTCAAGCTCAACCCCCTAGGGTCTCTCAAGCCAACATTCCTCCACAAGTGGCTCACAAAAGAAAGAGACCAATCATGCAACCTCAAGCTAGGAAGCAATCTAGACCGGTTCAACAACGAAGATGCTTTGAACCCATTCATCCACAAAGACAAGGACAAGGTATGATTCCTTATTTTACTCCTATATGTCATTTTTGTGGATTTGAAGGTCATATTAGACCACATTGATTTGATATATTAAAATGTGTAGAATACGAAGCATGATTGAGAAAAGAAAGAATAGAGCCAAGATGCATGTTCCTAGGAATGATAAAATTGTTATGCATGATCCTAGGACATCTAGAGCCCAAGTACCAAAGACCACTAAGAAAGCTACGATTGTTTCTAGGTGAATTAGAAAGAATGAAAATGTTTGCCATGTTGCTCAAATAGCCTTGAAGGCAAATTCTTCTAATTTTTGGTATTTAGATAGTGGGTGCTCTAGGCACATGACGGGAAACAAGAGTTTCTTCGAGACTCTTGTTATGGAGGAAGGAGGATATGTCACTTTTGGTGATGGATCCAAAAAGAAATGTAAGTGCCTCTTTTTTTATTGGCGTATTTCGTTGGCAAAATCACAATGGGGTTCTATATGTAAGGATAGCTTAGGATGGAAGAAAACCTCATTGCATGAACAAGAGCTTCAAGGAAGGTAGATTTCTTGACTTACTCTACTTTGAAGATATGTAGTTGCACACACACACACAACACTTGCATAACTCTTACTTGTATGTTGTGTTTGAAGTTTTTGTGCATCATTGGGTATTTAAATCTCTCTTCTTACATCTTGTGATTATAATGGCATATCTAGTTAGGCTTAGGATGCATTTCTTTTGACCCTTGCACTTTTGTTTGTGTGCTTAAGGGAGTGTGTGCGCTGGTCATGCGCTGGTGTCACCAGCGCAAGCTGACCAGCGCAACTAGTCCAGTGGACTACCGCTGGTCGTGCGCTGGTCTGCACCGGCGCTCTCCTCCAGCGTAACTCCTCCAGTAGGTTGTCGCTGTTGGTGCGCTGGTCGTCACCAGCGCAAGCTCCACCAGCGCATCTCGTCCAGAATGTTGCCGCTGGTCTTGCGCCCTTGAGGCGCACCACTCGTCGAGCGCCCTTGCCAGTTAAAGGGCGTGCGCTGGTGAGTTGCGCTGGTCGTCCAGCGCTGCACCAGCGCAGCTGACGGGAATCTGAACCGTTTTTTTTCAAAAACGATGTCACTTCACTTGGATCCCATTTATATATGTCTTAATAGTCTTGGCTCGGTTTCAAGAGCAAAAATTACACTTTTGAGAGCATGGTTGAGTATCTTCAAGCCAAGGTATCAAGACTTCATCTTTAAGCTTCCAAATCACAAAACCCTTCATATTGCATCTTTCATTTATCATCTAGCATAATTCTAGGTTGATTTCATCTAGGGTTTTTAGTTTTGCTCACATGACTTGTATCTAGAACATCATTCTCATATCTATATGTTCTTGCTTTACAAGATAGCTTCTTTATCACTTGAATTGATTCAAGATTGCATCTTTATGACTTGACTTAGTTTCAAGATTGTTTTATTGTGGTTTGTGAGTTGTATTGTGATAGATAATGCATATAGGATTTTGGTTGCTTATTTAGTGTTGGTTTATGCATGTCATCTAGTAATATGATATCTAGGATTGTCTAACATGTTCATCCTTGCCTAGATAAGCTTAAAATGTCTAACCTTGCATTTTTAGCATCTTGAGTATTTCACATATTCACCTTAGGTTGTGCTATCTCTTCACTTTAGAGACAAGTCTTGTATTTACCTCTTAGGTAGTTTGCAAGCAAGGGACTAGAGTCACTATTAAAGGCCCGCGGGTAGCAAAGACGGATTAGTAAATTTAGGTGTGATGTGGTCAACCTAATTTGTAATCGTATTTGCAAATAGTGGATTCGAGGTTCTCGTGTGGCGCACATAACAGCCCGTGGTTTTTCCCCGTGTGGGTTTCCACGTAAATATTGTGTGTCCTCAAATTTCCGCACTTGTATGTTTTTTGTATATTGACTAGATTGGGGCTTTTTCGTAATTTGGACTAATCTCGAAAAATAAGGTAAAATTGTTTAAAATCTATTCACCCCCCCCTCTAGATTACTTTAGGACACGTTTATTATTTATTTTCAATTGGTATCAGAGCGGGTTCCTTAACATAATTAGGAGATCCCTTGCTCTTGTTAAAGTCTCTTGCATTTGTTTGCATTGTGGTGTGTGCTTAGTTTGTTTGTGTGCATTCATTTCATTCAAACCCAAACACAATGAGTGGAAATGGAATGGGAGGTGAGGGTGCCTCTAGCACAAGACCCCCCTTGCTCACCGGGGTCAATTACGCCTCATGGAAGGGCAAAATGGAAGCTTATGTGAGTCAAATTCATGACCGGGCATGGATGGCGATTGAAGATGGATACACTCCACCTATGATGACTCCTACGGGAGGTGGAGAGGAAGTCCTCAAGCCGAAGGCACAATGGACTCCACAAGAATTTGAGGCTTCAAAATGGAACAACAAAGCCATGCATGCAATCCTATGTGCCATGGATGACAACCAATACAAGCTCATTCAAACTACAAGGATAGCAAAGGAAGCTTGGGATATATTAGAGACGGCTCATGAAGGAACCTGAAACAAATAATAGCACGGTGTGTATAAAGCTATCTAGAGGGGGGGTGAATAGATTTTACGCTTTTTACCCAATTTTTCGTGTTAGTCAAAATTACGAAAATGCCCTCAAGATAATATAACCAAGCAATTGTAATATGGTGCGGAAATTAAAACAACACTTGGTTTTTACGTGGAAACCCTCACGGGAAAAACCACGGGCTATGTAAGTAAGCCACACTCGAACCTCGAATCCACTAAATGTGCAAACGATTACAACCTAATCCCGGAAGTAATCACACACCTACCTAATCCCGGTATGAGTGAACCTAGTCCAATTTGCTTGCGTTCTAAGCAACCTAATCCCGGATGCTACACACAAGACTTACTTTCTCTATGAAGAGAATATACAACCTATGTGAATATATAAAATATCCAAAATGCAATTAAGAGCTAGGTTACTCTATATGCTTATCTAGGATAGTGAATATGCAATTAATTCAATCCTAGATATTAAAAGCTAGATGACATGTCAAATAGCTTAGCTAAACATAGATTAACAAAACCTAGATAGCTATCAAAAATACAACACTCAATCATGTCAACACAACAATCTCTAATTTGTATCTAGAATATATTCAAGAGCATACAAATAATATAAGAGATGTCAATGATAAATAAAACACTAATTATGTATGATAATAGTGAAGAACTTACCAAAGAATATGTGTTGACCAAAACCCATGCAAGCAAGCATCCTAACTAAGCTAGAAAATGCTAGATGATATTTTGATGCATATGAGAATGGTTTTTGAGTGTTAAAAAGGTGTTCTTGATTTGATTTTCTCTCAAATGTCTCTCTTTTAAGTTTAGGGTTCTTAGAGTTAAAGAACATTAAATCTGAAAATGAGAAAGTGTGATATTTATAGACACCAAGAAAAGGGCAAGTGAAAAGACAAGTTTGCCTTTGAAACGCACCGTTCGGCGGTTTCAATCGGCGGCCAGGCCGCCGATAATGACCGCCGAATTGAGCTCGTGAAGAACAGAGCATAAACGGCGGTTCATTCGGCGGTTTCGTGACCGCCGATCCTAACCGCCGAATCAGACCCGAGAGATCGAAATCGATCAGGTATGAACGGCGGTTTAGAACGGCGGTCGTGACCGCCGATCGTGACCGTAGAATTGCTCCTAGAAGCAAACGGTGGTTCCATTCGGCGGCCAGGCCGCCGATCATAACCGCCAATCACCAACAGAGGTGAAAACCAAGGAGAAGCCAAGGGCATTCTCCGTGGGCGGTCTTCGCGCAAAACCAAGCACATTCTAGTGCATGCGCGGACGTTTCCGAACACTATCGGGAAACGAATTACAAGACACATAAATACACAACAAGATATAACAATCAAAGTGCTAGTGTGTAATGTGACATATGAAGAGAATGCACACAAATGTAAGAATGCAAAGTGTGTGTGTGGTATCTAAATCTCTTCAAAGAAAGGTAAGCACATAGAAATTTACCTTCGGTGCTTATTAACACGAGGTCTTCAAAGGGCTTCGAACATTAAGACCGATACTTAGGCTACCCTTACAAAGAACCCCCACATATGGTTTGATCACGAAATAAGCCAATTAAAAACAACGGGAATCCTTACAGAACCGATGTGGTTAAGGATTCCAAGCTTCAAGTTCTCCAAACGCAATTTGAGACCATAAGGATGGAGGATGATGAGTGCTTCAATGACTTCCAAGTGAAGCTCATGGATATAGTAAACCAAAGTCACCAACTTGGTGATCCCTACTCGGATAGAAGAATTAAACAAAAGATCATGAGGTCACTTCCCGAGAGGTTTGAATCCAAAGTGACGGCATTGGAGGAAAATAGTGACTACTCAAGAATGAAGCCAAGTGAAGTCATTGGAAGGCTCTTGGCGTATGAATCTAGGAAAGGTCCTACAACTACACCTCCAAAGAAGCAAAAGAGTCTTGCCTTGAAGAGTGTCAAGGTTGAGAAAGATGAAGAAGACTCGGATGAAGAAATTGCTTTGATGGCAAAGAAGTTCAAGCAATTCATGAGATTTGAGAATAGAGGGTTTGGCTCCAAGGGAAAGTTTGTAAAGAAGAAGGCTCCTTTCAAGAAAGTGGAGCAAGCTCAAGAGAAAGACCATAAGAAGGGTGTCCAATGCTATGAGTGTAGTGGGTTTGGACACATTGCTCCCGAATGTGCAAATTTGAAGAAGAAGAAAGGAAGAGCCATGGCGGTTACTTGGAGTGATAGTGATGACCTAGAAGATGAAGACAAGTCTTCGGATGATGAGGAAGACCAAGTTGCCAACTTCATTGCTTTCTCATCCTCTCACAATAGCAATGAAGTTATGAGTGATAAAGAAGAGGAAGATGACAAGCAAGAAGAAGTGGATGAAAATGACTCAAATGGTGGGAGTAACTCCTCAACGTCAAATTTTGAGTTTGATGAAGAGATGGACTATGATGACTTCATGAGATTCTTTGAGAACTCAAGATTGAAGAAGAAAAAGGAGATACAAAAGTTGAAAGGGGAGAAGCTTGAGTTGACATCCAAAGTGACTCATTTGAGCAAGGAAATGAGTAAGGCAAAGGAGATAGAAGAAGGGTTGAAGATGGAGTTAGTCTTGGTCAAGAAAAGTGAACAAAGCTTGGGGAAAGAGCTCATGGAAGCAAAAGAGTTGATTGCTAAGATGACTTCCGGAACCGAGAAGCTTGACAAGATGCTATCTTGTGGGAAGAGTCCTAGTGACAAAAAGGGGTTGGATATGTGGAAGAAATGGAAGCCACATCCTTGAAGAAGACAACTTTTGTCAAGAGCAAGGAGGTTGAGAATGTTCAAACCCCTCAACAAACAACCAAGTGGGTTGAAGTCGGTGAATCCTCCAAGCAAGCACAAGCAAGGATTCCAACTAGAGCTCCTCCTCAACCTAGAGCTCCACAACCAAGACCTCCTCAGCCTAGAGCTCCACAACCAAGACCTCCTCAACCTAGAGCTCCACTACCAAGACCTCCACAACAAAGGATCCCACAAGCTCAACATGGGGTCTTTCATGCTCAACCTAGAAGACATGCCAACTTGGCTCAACCACAAAGGAGAGAGTTGCCTCAACATCAAATAGCAACTCAAAATAGAAGGAGGCCACAAATGTTTGCTCAAGGCTATGGTATGAATTCCTACTTTACTCCTACTTGCCATTTTTGTGGAATTGAAGGTCATATTAGGCCTAATTGCCTTAAGTATATTAAATTGTGTAGAAGAGAAAGTATGATTGAGAAAAATATGCTTAGAAGAGCCACAATGCATGCACCTAGAAATTTTAGAGCTAATGGACCAATGGCTCCTAGGAATGACCATGTTTCACCTAGGATGAGTAGACATAATGACTATTATTGCTATGTGGCCCAAGTTGCCTTAAAAGCAAATGCCTCTAACACTTGGTACCTTGATAGTGAGTGTTCTAGGCACATGACCGGAAACAAGAGTTTCTTTGAATCTCTTGTGATGGAGGATGGTGGGTATGTCACCTTTGGTGATGGATCTAAGAAAAAGGTCATAGGGAAAGGTAATATATCTATTCCCGGTTTACCCTCCTTGCCCAATGCTCTCTATGTTGATGGCTTGCAAGCCAATCTCATTAGTATATCACACTTAAGTGATGAAGGGCTTTCGGTTATGTTTGGAAAAGTTGATTGCTCTATTCTTAAGGAAAATGGGCAAGTTTTGTTGAAAGGCAAGAGATCAAGTGACAATTGTTATTGTCTTGAGTCTAATCTCATCTCTTGTAACTTGTCTACTAGTGAGCAAATTGAGGTGTGGCACCAAAGACTTGGCCATATGAACTATAGGGACTTGAAAGTCCTTGATAGGTTGAATGTTGTTATGGGCCTTCCCAAGTTTGGGAAAAAGGTTGAGGGAGTTTGTGGACCTTGTCAACAAGGAAAGCAAACTAAGAGTGTGCACAAGAAAGGCAAATACCTCTCCACCAAAGAGCCATTGGAGCTCATCCATATGGACCTTATGGGTCCCATTCAAACCGAAAGTTTAGGTGGTAGAAGGTACATTCTTGTTGTTGTTGATGACTTCTCTAGGTTTACTTGGACTTACTTCCTTAGAGAAAAGTCCGAAGCCTTTGAGAAATTCAAAATGCTTTGTGTCAAAATTCAAAATGAGAAAACTTCTCACATTAAAAGCATTAAGAAAATTAGAAGTGATCATGGGAAAGAATTTGAAAATGCTAAGTTTGAAAATTTTTGCAATAGCTTAGGCATTTCCCATGAATTTTCGGCCCCTAGGACTCCTCAACAAAATGGTGTTGTTGAGAGGAAGAATAGAGTCCTCCAAGAGATGGCCCGTGTGATGTTGCTTAGCAACAAAGTCCCTAGAAATCTTTGGGCCGAAGCCATCAATACGGCTTGCTACATAGGGAATAGAGTTTTCCTTAGGCCCGGGACTAAACAAACATCCTATGAGTTATGGAAGGGTAGAAAACCCAATGTGAGCTACTTCCACATCTTTGGGAGTAAGTGCTATATACTAAATGACCGGGATCAACTTGGCAAGTTTGATGCCAAGAGTGATGAGGGTATTTTCATTGGGTATGCACTTAATAGCAAGGCCTATAGAGTTTTTAATCTAAAGACTCAAAGTGTTATGGAATCATCAAATGTTGTCTTTGATGATTGTAGGCCCAAACATGATGACCATGAGGAGGATGTTTGTGAGGTGAATGACCTTCCTTTGAAGGAAAGTGGTGAGACTTCTAGTGGTGTGAAGTCAAACCAAGATGAAGAGGATGATTTGCCTCTTAATAGAGTTCCCCCTTTGGACTCTAATGAACCCGCTCCTTGGGTTAGAAAGCTCCATGATAAGGATGATATCATTGGAGAAGTTAGAGAGGGTGTTAGGACTAGGCGTCAAATAGCTAATCAAATTAGCTACACTTGTTACACCTCTCAAATAGAACCCAAAAAGGTTGATGAAGCCTTGGAAGATGAGTTTTGGGTTCTTGCCATGCAAGAAGAGCTAAACCAATTTGAGAGAAATGAGGTTTGGACTCTTGTTCCTAGACCCAAAAACACCAATGTCATAGGAACTAAATGGGTGTTTAGGAACAAATCCGATGAGGATGGCAACATTGTGCGAAACAAGGCAAGGCTTGTTGCACAAGGATACTCTCAAATTGAGGGTATTGACTTTGAGGAGACTTTTGCTCCCGTTGCCCGTCTTGAGTCCATAAGGCTTCTCTTATCCATTTCTTGTGTGTACAAGTTCAAGTTACAACAAATGGATGTCAAGAGTGCTTTCCTCAATGGCTTATTGCATGAGGAAGTGTTTGTTGAGCAACCCAAGGGGTTTGTGGATCCACACCACCCCTCTCATGTCTATCGCCTCAAGAAGGCTCTATATGGGTTGAAACAAGCACCGAGGGCTTGGTATGAGCGCCTCACTCTTTATCTTGTTGACAATGGCTACTCAAGAGGTAGTGTTGACAAGACTTTGTTCATCAAGTGCACTAAAGATGAGCTATTCATAGCTCAAATTTATTGTAAGGATTCCCGTTTTGTTGATTGGCTTATTTCGTGGTCAAACCACATGTTGGGGTTTTGAATGTAAGGGTAGTCTAAGTGTTTAGTGTTGAAGATCAAAGGCCCTTCCATGACCTCAAGATTCAAGCACGCCAAAGGTATAATCTCTTGTGCTTGTTTTTCTTTGAAGAGATTTAGTAGCACACACTCACTTAGCATTCTTGTTATGATTGCATACTTGCTTATTTTTATGTGCATCTCTTCACATGTCACTTTACACACTAGCACTTTGGTTGATATATCTTGTTGTGTGTATATGTGCCTTATAATTCATTTCCCGACATTGTTCGGAAACGTCCGCGCTTGCACTAATTAGTGCTTGGTTTCATGCGAAGACCGCCTATGGAGAATGCCCTTGGCTTCTCCTTGGTTTTCACCATTGTTGGTGATCGGCGGTTATTATCGGCGGCCTGGCCGCCGAATGAAACCGCCGTTTCAGTCCAGATTGGTCTGAAGCAATTATGCGGTCAAGATCGGCGGTCACGACCGCCGTTCGAAACCGCCGTTCATACCTGATCGATTTTAATCCCTCGGGTTTGATTCGGCGGTTGTATCGGCGGTCACGAAACCGCCGAATGAAACCGCCGTTAATGCTCTGTTCTTCACGAGCTCAATTCGGCGGTCGTCATCGGCGGCCTGGCCGCCGATTGAAACCGCCGAACGGTGCGTTTCAGGGGCAAAATTGTCTTTTCCCTTGCCCTGTTCTTGATGTCTATAAATATCACACTTTCTCTTTATCTGAATTAGTTCTTTGACTCTTAAGAACCCTAATCTTCAAAGATAGATTTTGAGAGAAAATCAAATCAAGAACTCATCTTTAACCACTCAAATCAAACCCCTTTTGCATCAAATTTCATATTGCATCTCCTATGTCTATATAGAGTGCATCCATGTATGGGTTTGCATCATCACAACTTGCTTGGTAAGATTTTGATTAATTTCATCTTATTGTAGTATTTTAAATACCAAGCCATCTCTTTTAAATTACTTGTATGTTTTTGATCATATGTTAAATACAAGAAAAGAGATTATTTGTGATGAATTAGTTGAGTGTTGTTTTTGATAGATATCTAGGTTTTTATAATCTATGATCATCTATGCTATTTGACATGTCATTTAGCAATTGATATCTAGGGTTGATTAAATTGATTATATCATCATCCTAGATAAGCATCTAAGGTTACCTAGCCTTGTTTGTTATTTGAATATTCATTTATATTCACATAGGTTGTTTCTCTTCATTGAGAAGTAAGTCTTGAGGCTAAGAGTGCTTAGGCCTCAAGCAAATTGGAATAGGGTTGCTAATAAAGGCCCGCTGGGTAGAAGTGAGGGGTTACAGACCGGAGTGTTAGACGAGGTCTACATAGGTTGTAAACTTCATTTCAATTAGTGATTTCGAGTTCCGAGTGTGGCGCACTATACAGCCCGTGGTTTTTCCCAGTGGTTGGGTTTCCACGTATACATCAAGTGTTATTTAAATTCCGCACTATATTACACTTGTATGTATTTTTGACTAGTAGGGGCATTTTCGTAAAATTGACTTGCATGCGAAAATTGGGTAATATTTGTTAAAATCTATTCACCCCCCCTCTAGCTTTATATTGATAAACACACCTCGAGTATTTAATTACTTTCAATTGGTATCAGAGCGGGTTCCTAGATATACTTAGGTGATCCTAGCTCATTTTGGTGTGTTTTTGCATTTTGTATGTTTGTTTGATTTCTTCATACATTTTGCATTCTTCTCGTTTGCATTCATTCAACGCAAACACTATGAGTGATTTTGTGAGAGAAGAAATTGACTCTATTGAGGAGATGCCTCTCTTACTAGAGAGATTTAGGAGATTTGTGAATTTAACCACCTCACCTCCTAAGAAGAAGTTGACCACCGCACCTCCTAAGAAGAAGAAGAAGAAAATTGCTTTGGAGACTTCGAAGCATGACAAGAAGGAGGGTATCTCAATTGAAGACATGGGACTCATTAACAAGCCAAACCAAGGAGTGTCTTCAAGAGAGGGGATTCAGTGCTACGAATGTGGAGGATTCGGGCATTTCTCCCCGGAGTGTGGAAACTTGAAGGATAGAAGAAAAGGGAAGGCGAAGGCCACCTTATGGGATAAATATGAAGATGACGAAAATCCTTCAAGTGATGAAGAACTTGCCATCATCTACACGGAATTTGGAGCCAAGAGTGTAGAAGTTGAAGAAGATGGCAAAGTTGCTTTTCCTTGTGATCCCCAAGAAGAACAAGGTATAGAAGTAGTTGGTGTAGCTACTCATAGGGATTTGGCTCTTTCCTCATCAAGAGAAAAATTTGATGATCTTGATGAAGGAGATGACTCCATTGGTGAAATGGAGATTAGAGGAGATGACACAAGTGTTGAATATTTGTCATCTAACTCCACAAATGGAAGTGTGGAGTGTATGGATCTTAATGACTACAAAGTCAAAGTTGAGAGCTCGATGATGAGGAACAAGGAAGAAATTAGAAGATTAAAAGAAGAGAATCTAGAGCTTTCAACACTAGTAAACCACTTGTGTGAAGAAGTGGTGAGATCCATGGCGGATGAAGATAAGCTAAAAGAAGACTTAGCATTATCTAAGAGGAGAGAAGAAGAGCTAGAAAGAGAGCTTGAAGAAGTTAAGGTCTTAATGGCTAAGATGACTTCAAGCACCAAGAAGCTTGACCACATGTTGGGAGTTGGAAGAAAGCCAAGTGACAAGAGAGGTCTTGGCTACATTGATGACACGGATGCCTCCTCCACAAGCAAGACATCCTGTGCCATGAACATGGACTTCAATATGTCCCCTCCTCCTCAACAACCTAGGAAGAAGAGTGACCTAGGAGAGTGTTCAAGAAGTGCCTAAGTGGTTGAGGCACCAAAAGGTCAAGCTCAAGCTCACACCCAAAGGGCTCCTCACACTATCTTCCCTCAAACTCAAAAACACAATGGGAAGAGTTCAATCATGCAAGCTCAGACAAGCAAGCAACCTCGTCTTGGTTTTCAACAAAAGAGGAGAGATCCGATCCAACAACCAAGACAACCACAACGACAAGGGAAAGCTCCTATCCATGCTAAAGGGAATGGTATGATTCCTAACCTTATTCCCACTTGTCATTTTTGTGGTATTGTTGGTCATATTAGACCAAGTTGCTTGCATTACATTGAAATGTGTAGAGCTAAAAGCATGATTGACAAGAAAAAGGCTAGAGCTAAGATGCTTCATAAAAAGGAAGAAAATCATGTGCATGATCCTTTTTCATCTTGTACTCTAGAACCTTTGTCCACTAGGATTGATTTAGTGTCACCTAAGTGGAGTAATAAGAATGAACCCGCTTGCTACGAGACTAACAAGTCTCAAATAGGTTCATCCAAGTCCAAAGGACTTGGTAGGTCCATAGGACCTCATACCCTTCTTTGAAGTGGTATGGAAAATTGACCCCATATGGGGAACTTAAGCAAAGAGAGCTATTTTGCATCTTGTCACTTGCAAAAAAAAAAAAATTTGAAATATCTTGTGCTTCTCTTTTTGTTGCTTGAGTTAGCTTGGTTACACTATGTATACATATTTTCTATTCAATAAGTGTGATCAATGCTTGTATTGCAATCCATGTCATATTTATGTTCAAACATGCTTTTTTGGACTAGGAGATATATACATAGGATTTAATTTGAATGACCTATAATGATCTCCATGACATGATGATTGCTTAAATAACATGCTAATGTCTTATGAAAAGCATGAAATTCTTGTACATGCTCAAATGAAAAAGCATGAATTGATAATTGCGTTCTTAAATGCAAAAACTTGTGTGAAAAAGCTAATGAGACTCAAATGAAAAAGGATCTAGTATCCATTCAAGGATTTTACAATCCAAATGTCTCTCTTTCTTTATTGGTTGAACATGTCTACTATCATACGGGTTTCATTCCCGGAAAAATCAAATAGGGTGCAAAGTTGCTCATGACATGTTTAGCTTATAAAGTTGGATATAGTTGTTCTTAAATTGAAATCAATGAAATTTCTATATCCTTGCTTCTCTCATGACAATGGTGAAATTGGTTTGAATTCCTATTAGAAACCTTTGTCATTTGCTTTGCCAAATACCATGGTATTTTGGACTTGAATGCAATATGTCTTGTATGCAAAGCATTTTGTTTCACACATTTTATCTAATAAATCTCCTCGTTTCTCTCTGATTAATTGAGATTGCATAAAGTGACTTATATTGATTATGCATATACTAGAATGCTACTATCTCTCTTTGCCTTGAGTGACCCGGTTGGGGACTACTCCTTTGTCTATATCATGACAAAAAGGGGGAGTATAATGTGGTAAGGGGAGGTGGTGCACATTGGGGAGAATATACATTGAGGGGGAGTAACCCTTTGAGGGGGAGCATTGCATTCATCATACATTGCATGATGTTGTGTTTAATTTCTTAGAAATGCAAATGCTTGTTTATATCCTCACTTGATTCATCTCACTTTTACTTGTTTTGGAAAGTTTAGAAACCTTGTTTCAGGGAATGATTGTTCTACAAGAGATTGAAGACTTCAAGTTTTATTTTTATATATCTCTTTGTATTGTAGAAAATCTTCATTGACCCATAGGTTTTTTTTGTTGTGAGGAATCAATGTGAGTGGTGGTTTTGTCACGAAATAGCCAAAGGGGGAGATTGTAAGGATTCCCGTTTTGTTGATTGGCTTATTTCGTGGTCAAACCACATGTTGGGGTTTTGAATGTAAGGGTAGTCTAAGTGTTTAGTGTTGAAGATCAAAGGCCCTTCCATGACCTCAAGATTCAAGCACGCCAAAGGTATAATCTCTTGTGCTTGTTTTTCTTTGAAGAGATTTAGTAGCACACACTCACTTAGCATTCTTGCTATGATTGCATACTTGCTTATTTTTATGTGCATCTCTTCACATGTCACTTTACACACTAGCACTTTGGTTGATATATCTTGTTGTGTGTATATGTGCCTTATAATTCGTTTCCCGACATTGTTCGGAAACGTCCGCGCTTGCACTAATTAGTGCTTGGTTTCGCGCGAAGACCGCCTATGGAGAATGCCCTTGGCTTCTCCTTGGTTTTCACCATTGTTGGTGATCGGCGGTTATTATCGGCGGCCTGGCCGCCGAATGAAACCGCCGTTTCAGTCCAGATTGGTCTGAAGCAATTATGCGGTCAAGATCGGCGGTCACGACCACCGTTCGAAACCGCCGTTCATACCTGATCGATTTTAATCCCTCGGGTTTGATTAGGCGGTTGTATCGGCGGTCACGAAACCGTCGAATGAAACCGCCGTTAATGCTCTGTTCTTCACGAGCTCAATTCGGCGGTCGTCATCGGCGGCCTGGCCGCCGATTGAAACCGCCGAACGGTGCGTTTCAGGGGCAAAATTGTCTTTTCCCTTGCCCTGTTCTTGATGTCTATAAATATCACACTTTCTCTTTATCTGAATTAGTTCTTTGACTCTTAAGAACCCTAATCTTCAAAGATAGATTTTGAGAGAAAATCAAATCAAGAACTCATCTTTAACCACTCAAATCAAACCCCTTTTGCATCAAATTTCATATTGCATCTCCTATGTCTATATAGAGTGCATCCATGTATGGGTTTGCAGCATCACAACTTGCTTGGTAAGATTTTGATTAATTTCATCTTATTGTAGTATTTTAAATACCAAGCCATCTCTTTTAAATTACTTGTATGTTTTTGATCATATGTTAAATACAAGAAAAGAGATTATTTGTGATGAATTAATTGAGTGTTGTTTTTGATAGATATCTAGGTTTTTATAATCTATGATCATCTATGCTATTTGACATGTCATTTAGCAATTGATATCTAGGGTTGATTAAATTGATTATATCATCATCCTAGATAAGCATCTAAGGTTACCTAGCCTTGTTTGTTATTTGAATATTCATTTATATTCACATAGGTTGTTTCTCTTCATTGAGAAGTAAGTCTTGAGGCTAAGAGTGCTTAGGCCTCAAGCAAATTGGAATAGGGTTGCTAATAAAGGCCCGCTGGGTAGAAGTGAGGGGTTACAGACCGGAGTGTTAGACGAGGTCTACATAGGTTGTAAACTTCATTTCAATTAGTGATTTCGAGTTCCGAGTGTGGCGCACTATACAGCCCGTGGTTTTTCCCAGTGGTTGGGTTTCCACGTATACATCAAGTGTTATTTAAATTCCGCACTATATTACACTTGTATGTATTTTTGACTAGTAGGGGCATTTTCGTAAAATTGACTTGCATGCGAAAATTGGGTAATATTTGTTAAAATCTATTCACCCCCCCTCTAGCTTTATATTGATAAACACACCTCGAGTATTTAATTACTTTCATTTATGTTGATGACATTGTATTTGGTTCCACCAACCAATCCAAAGTTAGACAATTTGTTGATGTCATGTCTCATGAGTTTGAAATGAGCATGGTTGGTGAACTAAATTGTTTCCTAGGCTTGCAAATCAAGCAAATGCATGATGAGATCTTTATATCCCAAGCTAAGTATGCTAAGAGCCTAGTGAAAAAGTTTGACCTTGAGAATGCCAAACATTGTGACACACCCATGAGCACCACCTTGAAACTTAGCAAAGATGCTAGTGGAAAGGATGTGGAACAAAGTCTATATCGTGGCATGATAGGTAGCTTGCTTTACTTGACCGCAAGTAGGCCCGATATTTGTTTTAGTGTGGGTGTTTGTGCTAGGTACCAAGCTAATCCCAAAGAGTCTCACCTTGTGGCGGTGAAGAGGATCATTCGGTTTGTCAATGGTACCTCAAATCATGGGATATGGTACTCCTTTGACACTAATCCAAGTCTTGTTTGATTTAGTGATGCCGATTGGGCGGGAAATTGTGATGATAGGAAGAGTACATCGGGCGGTTGCTTCTTCCTTGGGAACAATTTGGTTTCTTGGTTTTGCAAGAAGCAAAACTCAATTTCCCTATCCACGGCCGAGGCGGAATATATTGCCGCCGGTAGTGCTTGCACTCAATTGATGTGGATGAAACAAATGCTAGCCGATTATGGCTTGGAGCAAGGTACTCTTACTTTATTTTGTGATAACATGAGTGCCATTAACATTTCTAAGAATCCCGTCCAACATTCTAGGACAAAGCACATTGACATTAGACACCATTTCATAAGAGAGCTAGTTGAGAGCAAAACCATTGCATTGGAACATGTGGGAACAAATGACCAACTAGCGGATTTGTTTACAAAGCCTTTAGACACCATTAGATTTGGGAACCTTAGCAAGTCTATTGGGATTTGTCAATTGGGTTGATTTGGTGTGTCTTGACCCCATATGGGGAGCTCAAGCAAAGAGAGCAAAGTTGCATGATCATACATTGTGCCACATTGATATATTTTATGCCTCTTAGTTAATTGCTTGAGATGATTGGTTGTACATACTTATATGTATTTTTCTAAATAAGTGTGCTACATTGCCTTGCTTGCAATCCATGTCATATCTATGCTCAAACATGCATTTTTGGAATAGGAGATGTACTTCGGAAGTACTTTTTGAATGACCTTTAATTGATCTCCATGACATGATGATTCTTTTTAAATGACATACCTAAGTTGAAAAGTATGAAATGAAAATGTGAAATCGTAACCATAGAATTGCTCCAGACACTTCTGGAAGCAAACAGCGGTTTCATTCGGCGGCCAGGCCGCCGATCATAACCGCCGATCACCAACAAAGATGAAAACCAAGGAGAAGCCAAGGGCATTCTCCGTAGGCGGTCCTCGCGCTAAACCAAGCACATTCTAGTGCATGCGCGGAAGTTTCCGAAAACTATCAGGAAACGGATTACAAGACAACAAGACACAATTACACACAACAATATATAACAAATAAGTGCAAGTGTGAAATGTGACAAGTGAAGAGAATGCACACATATGCAATGTATGTTAAGTGTGTGTGTGCAACTAATCTCTTTAAAGAAAAGTAAGCACATAGAAATTTAGCTTTGGTGCTTATCAAGACGAGGTCTTCAAAGGGCTTGAGCAATAACAACAACACCCAAGCTACCCTTACAAAGAACCCCAACATGTGGTTTGTCCACGAAATTAGCCAATCAACAAATGGGAACCTTACAATCTCCCCCTTTGGCTATTTCGTGACAAAACCACCACTCACATTGATTCCTCACAATAAAAAATAGAAACTACAGGACTACAATGATATTCTACATTACAAAGAGATAAGAAAATGCAACGTGAATTCTTCAACCTCTTGTAGAATAATCAATCCCTGAAAATCAAGTTTCTAACATTTCTAATACAAGTAAGAAGTGAGATGAATCAAGTGAGAGCAAAAACAAGCATTTGAATTTAAGAAATTAGGTACAACATCATGCAATGTATGTATATGCAATGCTCCCCCTCAATGGGTTACTCCCCCTCAATGAATGTTCTCCCCAATATGCACAATTGCTTCTATATTTTACAACTCCCCTTACCATATCCTACTCCCCCTTTTTGTCATGATATAGGCAAAGGAGTAGTCCCCAACCGGGTCACTCATAGCAACGAGAGATAGAAGCATGCAAGATATTTGCATAATCAATATAAGTCACTTTATACATCTCAATCAATTGGAGAGAAACAAGGAGATTTATTTTTAAAAAAATGTGTGAATCAAACATGCTTTGCATACTAGACATGTAGCATTCAAGTCCAAAATACAATGGTATTTAGCAAAGCAAATGACAAAGGTTTCTAATAAAAATTCAAACCAATTTCATCAATGTCATGAGTAAAGCAAGGATATAGAATTTATTGATTTCAATTTAAGAACAACTATATCCAACTTTATAAGCGAAACATGGCATGAGCGACTTTGCACCCTTTTTGATTTTTCCGGATAAGATATCCGTATGATAGTAGCCATGTTCAACTAATAAAGAAAGAGAGACATTTGGAATATAAATTCCTTTGAAAGGATACAAGATCCTTTATTCATTTTGAGTCTCATTAGCATTCACACAAGTTTTGCATTTTAAGAATATGCAATCATCAATTCATGCTTTTCATATGAGCATGTTATATGAATTTCATGCTTTTTCATTTGACATTAGCATGTTATTAAAGAATCATCATGTCATGGAGATAACCATAGGTCATTCAAATCATACTTCCTATATACATCTCCTAGTCCAAAAATGCATGTTTGAACATAAATATGACATGGATTGTAAACAAGCAACTTTCACACTTATTGAATTGAAAACATATATACATATGTGCAACCAAGCTTGCTCAAGCAATTAAAAGAAGAAGCATAAGTTATTTCGAATTTTTTGCAAGTTACAAGAATGCAAAAATAGCTCTCTTTGCTTGAGTTCCCCATAGGGGTCAAATACAAAACTCATCACTCCACAAGACATATCCCAATAGATCTACTTAGTGTTTTAAATCGAGTAGAATCTAAGGGTTTAGTAAATAGGTCCGCAAGTTGATCATTAGTACCTACATGTTCAAGTACTATGCCTTTATTTTCAACAAGCTCTCTAATGAAGTGATGGCGGATGTCAATATGCTTAGTTCTAGAATGTTACACCGGATTCTTGGAAATATTAATGGCACTCATGTTATCACAAAAGAGAGTGAGAGTACCTTGGTTGAATCCGTAGTCTACTAGCATTTGCTTCATCCATAAGAGTTGTGTGCATCCACTCCCCGCGGCTATGTACTTGGCCTCGGCCGTGGACAAGGAAATCAAGTTTTGCTTCTTGCAAAACCAAGACACCAAGTTGTTGCCTAGGAAGAAGCAACCGCCCGATGTGCTTTTCCTATCATCACAATTTCCTACCCAATCCGCATCACTAAAGCCTACAAGACTAGCATTAGTGTCAAACGAGTACCAAATCCTATAGTTGGATGTCCCATTCACATAGCGAATGATTCTTTTTACGGAAGAGAGATGGGACTCCTTGGGATCCGCTTGGTACCTAGCACACACACCCACACTAAAAGATATATCGGGCCTACTTGCGGTCAAATAAAGCAAGCTACCTGTCATGCCCCGATATAGAGTTTGTTCCACACTTTTACCACTAGCATCCTTGCTTAGCCTCAAAGTGGTACTCATGGGTGTATCACAATGTTTGGCATTCTCTAAACCAAACTTCTTCACTAGGTTTTTGGCATATTTGGCTTGGGTTATGAAAATCCCATAATCTAATTGCCTAATTTGCAAACCTAGGAAGTAACTAAGCTCACCAACAAGACTCATCTCAAATTCATGAGACATGACATCAACAAATTGTTGGACCTTGGTGTTGTTGGTGGAGCCAAAAACTATATCATCAGTATATATTTGAGCTATGAAAAGCTCATCATTGTCTTTCTTGATGAATAGTGTCTTGTCAACACTACCCCTTGTGTAGTTATTGTCAACAAGAAATTGAGTGAGGCGCTCATACCAAGCCCTCGGTGCTTGTTTCAACCCATATAGAGCCTTCTTGAGGCGATAGACATGGTTGGGATGGTGTGCATCCACAAACCCCTTGGGTTGTTCAACAAACACTTCCTCTTGCAAGAAGCCATTGAGGAAGGCACTCTTGACATCCATTTGGTGCAATTTGAACTTGTGCACACAAGAAATGGACAAGAGAAGCCTAATGGACTCTAACTGGGCAACGGGAGCAAATGTCTCCTCAAAGTCGATACCCTCAATTTGAGAGTACCCTTGTGCTACAAGTCTAGCCTTGTTCCGCACTATGTTGCTATCCTCATCGGATTTGTTCCTATAAATCCACTTAGTGCCTATCACATGAGTGCTTTTAGGCCTAGGAACTAGAGTCCAAACCTCATTCCTTTCGAATTGGTTTAGCTCTTCTTGCATGGCAAGAACCCAAAATTCATAATTTAAGGCTTCAACAACCTTTTTGGGTTCAATTTGAGAGGTGTAGCATGTGTAGCTAATTAGATTAGCTATTTGACGCCTAGCCCTAACACCCTCATTCACATCTCCAATAACATCCTCTTTGTTATGGAGTCTTCTAACCCATGGAACGGGTTCATTAGAGTCCAAGAGAGGGACTCTAGTAATAGGTTGTATGACTTCATTATTGTCATTGGACGTCCCAACATTGGGAGTCACCACAACCCTCTCCAAAGGAGAGTCATCCTTTAAAACTACCTCCTCTTCATGGTCATTAGACTTGAGCCTTGTATCATCAATGACAACATTGGATGATTCCATGACGGTTCGAGTCTTCAAGTTGAAAACTCTATAGGCTCTACTATTCAAGGCATAGACAATAAAGATACCCTCATCACTCTTAGTATCAAATTTGCCAAGTTGATCACGGTCATTTAAAATGTAGCATTTGCTTCCAAATTTGTGGAAGTAGCTAACATTTGGCTTCATACCCTTCCATAACTCATAGGAGGTGTTTCTAGATCCGGGCCTTAGGAAAACACGATTCCCTATATAACAAGCCGTATTGACTGCTTCAACCCATAGGTTCCTAGGGACATTGTTGCTAAGCAACATCACACGGGCCATCTCTTGAATGACCCTATTCTTCCTCTCAACAACTCCATTTTGTTGAGGTGTCCTAGGAGCCGAGAACTCATGGGAGATGCCTAAGCTATTGCAATAGCTTTCAAAAGAGGCATTCTCAAATTCCCTCCCATGGTCACTTCTAATCCGTTTAATGCTTTTAATGTTAGAATTCATTTCATTTTGTATTTTAGTACAAAGCATTTTAAACTTATCAAAAGTTTTGGATTTTTCTCTAAGAAAATATGTCCATGTAAATCTAGAGAAATCATCAACACAAACAAAAATGTATCTCTTTCCACCTAAACTCTCGGTTTGCATAGGACCCATGAGGTCCATGTGGAGAAGCTTTAGGGGCTCCTTGGTGGAGAGATACTTGCCCTTTTTGTGCATACTTTTAGTTTGTTTTCCTTGTTCGCAAGGTCCACAAACACCATTGGCTTTCTTCCCAAGCTTAGGGAGGCCACGCACACAATCGAACTTTCCAAGGGTTCTTAAATCCCTAAAGTTCATGTGGCCAAGTCTTTCATGCCATAACTCTATTTTCTCATCCATGGACACATTGTTTGAGACTATTCTAGCTTCAAGACAATAGCAATTGTCACTAGATCTCATACCTTTCAATAAGGTTTGTCCATCGGGCTTTAGGATAGAGCAATCATCTTTACAAAACAAGACGGAATATCCTTTATCACTTAGATGTGAAATGCTTATTAAATTGGCTTTCAAGCCATCAACAAATAAAGCATCGGATAAGGAGGGTAATGGAAATGGTTCCTTTCCCTACAACTTTCTTTTTGGATCCATCACCAAAAGTGACATATCCTCCTTCCTCCATAACAAGAGTCTCGAAGAAACTCTTGTTTCCCGTCACGTGCCTAGAGCACCCACTATCTAAATACCAAAAATTAGAAGAATTTGCCTTCAAGGCTATTTGAGCAACATGGTAAACATTTTCATTCTTTCTAATACACCTAGAAACAATCTTAACTTTCTTAGTGGTCTTTGGTACATGGGCTCTAGATGTTCTAGGATCATGCATAATAATATTATCATTCCTAGGAACATGCATCATGGCTCTTTTCTTTTTCTTCTCAATCATGCTTCTAGTTTTGCACATTTTAATATATCGAAAGCAATGTGGTCTAATATGACCATCAAATCCACAAAAATGACATATAGGAGTAAAATAAGGAATCATACCTTGTCCTTGTCTTTGTGGATGAATGGGTTCAATCCATCTTCGTTGTTGAACCGGTCTAGATTGCTTCCTAGCTTGAGGTTGCATAATTGGTCTCTTTCCTTTGTGAGCCACTTGTGGAGGAATGTTGGCTTGAGGGACCCTAGAGGGTTGAGCTTGAGGTTGCCTTCTTAGCCCCATCTTCACTTGTGCATTTGAACATTGTCCTATTTCTAACTTCTTCCTAGGAATTTGCACAAATGAAGTTTCTTCGTTCCCGTTCCTCAAACTCTTGACAAACACGGTCTTGTTAGAGATTGAGATCTTCTTGCCATCTTCATACCCATGGACTCTTTCCAACACCAAGCATATGGTCAAGCTTCTTGGTGCTAGAATCCATCCTAGTCATAGACTCTCTTACTTCATCAAGCTCCCTCTTTAGACTTTCTTCATTCCTCCTAGATAAGACTAACTCCTCATTTAGCTTATCTTCTATCTTCTTGAATTTTTCCACTTGTTCACTTAAGTGGTCATTATGAGATAAAAGCTCAAGATTCTCTTCTCTTAACATCTTGATCTTTCTTGTGCTTTTGATTGCTAAATCATTAAACTCGGCATGGTATTTAGCAAGCACCTTTTTCTCCACAAAACCATTTATGGAGTTAGAAGAGGAATCACTTTCTTCTCCACTTGAGTCATTTTCCTCTTGACTCATTTCATCTCTCTCACTAGCACTTTTGCTTTTATGGGAGGAGGCAAAAGCTAGGAGGTTAGCCATGAGCTCTTTATCACTTGAAGACTCATCTCCCTCAATGGAGTCATCACTACTACTACTCCATGTGGTGGCCATCACTTTACCTTTCTTCTTGACATTGTGATTAGCACATTCGGGGGCAAAGTGACCTATGCCACCACACTCGACGCATCGGACCTCTTTCCTTTCGGTCTTCTCTTTCCTAGGCTCAAACTTGTTGTAGGAACCCTTTTTATTGTAGTTTTGACCTTTGGAACCAAAGTCCTTTTTCCCGAACTTCATGACCCTCTTGAATCTCTTCACAAATAATGCAAGGTCTTCGTCCGAGTCATTCTTCTTTGCCTCCTTTTCATCCTTGGAGGCTTTCAAAGCAATTCCTTTTTGCTTTTTAGGAGGTGTGGAGATAGGACCCTTCCTAGACTCATAAGCTAGAAGTCTCCCAATCACCTCACTCGGCTTCATATCCTTATATCCACTATTTTCTTCTAAAGCCGTTACTTTTGATTCAAACCTATCCGGAAGAGATCTCATAATCTTTTGCTTGATTCTCCTATCCGAATATGGATCACCAAGTTGATGACTTTGGTTGACTATGCCCATCAACTTGATCTCGAAGTCGTTGAAGCACTCATTCTCCTCTATCTTAAGCATCTCGAATTGAGTTTGGAGGACTTGAAGCTTAGAGTCCTTCACCACTTCGGTTCCCTCATGTGCAATCTCTAGGATGTCCCAAGCCTCCTTAGCTATCCTAGTATTTTGAATCAATTTGTAATGATTTTCGTCCATAGCACATAAGATGGCATGCATCACCTTCCTATTCCACTTTGAAGCCTCAAACTCTTGCGCGTTCCATTGCGCCTTTGGCTTTAATACTTCTTCTCCTCTACCACCAGGAGTCATCTTAGGTAGATCATATCCGTCTTCCACCGCCATCAATGCACGGTCATGAATTTGGCATATGTAGGATTCCATCTTCCCTTTCCATTGGGAATAGTTCAATCTGGTAAGAAATGGAGGCCTTGTGCTTGAAGCACCTTCGTTGCCACCACCATTTCCACCGTTTCCACTCATAGTGTTTATGAATAAATGAAATGAATGCAAATGTATGAATGATCAAAAATCACACAAAATGCAAAACACACCAAAATAAGCCAGGATCACCTATGTATATCTAGGAACCCCGCTCTGATACCAATTGAAACAAATTATAGCATGGTGTGTATAAAACTATCTAGAGGGGGTGAATAGATTTTAAGCTTATTACCTAATTTTTCGTGTTTAGTCAAAATTACGAAATTACCCCTAAATAGATAAAGCAATAAATCAAGTATAAAATGCGGAAGTTAAATAACACTTGATTTTTATGTGGAAACCCTCACGGGAAAAACCACGGGCTAGTAAGTAAGCCACACTCGAATCTCGAATCCTCTAAATGTGTAAAACGATTACAACCTAATCCCGGAAGTAATCACACACCTACCTAATCCCGGTATAAGCGAACCTAGTTCGATTGCTTGCGAATTAAGCAACCTAATCCCGGTCACAACACAAGACTTAATTTTCTAAAAAGAGATTAACACCCTAAGTGAATATATGAATATTCAAATGCAACATAGAGCAAGGGAAACCCTATATGCTTATCTAAGATGATGAATTTGCAATTAAAAACAATCCTATATATTAAAGCTAAATGACATGTTAATTAGCTTAGATAATCATAGATTATAGAAACCTAGATATCTATCATAAAAACAACACTCAATCAAATCAACACAACAATCTCTATCTTGAATATTAGAATTTAATCTAAGAACAATCAAGTAATAAAAGAGATGCCATAATAAATTAAACACTAATTATATATGATAATAGTGAAAAACTTACCAAAGCAAGTGTGATGATGAAAGACCCATGCAAGCAAGCATCCTAGATATGCTAGAGAATGCTAGATGAACTTTGATGCAAATGGATTTTGGTTTGAGTGTTTAATGAGCAAACTTGGTTGCTTTCTCTCTTAAAAATCTCTCCTATGAAAGTAGGGTTCTTGATGATTAAAGAGTTACATTCAAAACAAGAGAAAGTGATGTATTTATAGGCATGAAAAATAGAGCATGTGAAAAGACAAGTTTGCCCCTGAAACGCACCGATCGGCGGTTTCAATCGGTGGCTTCAATCGGTGGCCAGGCCGCCAATCATAACAGCCGAATTGGAATTGAGAAGAATAGGGGACCAACAGCGGTTTCATTCGGCGGTTTCGTGACTGCCAATCTAACCGCCGAATCAAACTTGAGATAAAAAAATCAATCAGGTATGAACGGCGGTTTCATTCGGCGGTTTCTTGACCGCCGATTCAACCATCGAATTAGACCGAGAGATAAAATCAATCAGGTCTTGAACGGTGGTTTCGAACGGCGGTCGTGACCGCCTATCATAACCGTAGAATTGCTCTAGACACTTCTGGAAGCAAACGACGGTTTCATTCGGTGACCTGGCCGCCGATCATAACCGTCGATCACCAACAAAGGTGAAAACCAAGGAGAAGCCAAGGGCATTCTCCGTAGGCGGTCCTCGCGCTAAACCAAGCACATTCTAGTGCATGTGCGGACGTTTCCGAAAACTATCGGGAAACGAATTACAAGACAATAAGACACAATTACACACAACAATATATAACAAATAAGTGCGAGTGTGAAATGTGACAAGTGAAGAGCATGCACACATATGCAATGTATGTTAAGTGTGTGTGTGCAACTAATCTCTTTAAAGAAAAGTAAGCACATAGAAATTTACCTTCGGTGCTTATCAAGACGAGGTCTTCAAAGGGCTTGAGCAATAACAACAACACCTAAGCTACCCTTACAAAGAACCCCAACATGTGGTTTGTCCACGAAATGAGCCAATCAACAAATGGGAATCTTACAGAGACATGTTATGATTCTATCAATTTAAACATTCAAAGCATAAGTGATTCATATAGAAAGAGTGGTAACAAGCAATTACATCATTATTTTCATAAATCCCCCAACATGAGTGGATTAGTTACACATGATATCAAAGAATAGCATTAGAGTAAAGAAAAATGAGAAATACAACCCTTGAAGTTGAACTACCTACTTCTCCACAGCAATTGCAAGTCAAGATGATCACAAATAACTCTCAAGAGTTGGTTGAACTAAGAACTTGCTAAGATTAGTAGCTACTTGAACTAGTCTATTATGTTTTAAGAACCTCTGACTACCAAAAACTATTTCTAAGCTATTTTTGTCACCTTTTTTACAGAGCAAGATGATGTATTTATATCTTTCATTCAAGTTGGGCAAAGGAATGCCTCAATTGCCCTCAAACGTGCGTCTGGCGGGTTTGTTCCGCAGCTTCTAACCCGTGGAGTATTCTGGCAGCTTCTGGTCCACATCTCGGCGGCTTCTTTCCCGCTAGAACGAACTTGCCAGCTTCATTGGCGATTCTGGCGACTTCAGACCTTCTATCTGGCGGGAATTATCTCGCTGCATGAACCTGTGGAGAATATCATGGTGAGTTCAGGGCTCCTGGTTGGCGACTTCTTTCTCGCTGGTTGCTTGTCGCGACTTCATGCCACGGTTTCATGCTGCAGCCTTTGTCCCGCCGAGTCTTCTTTCAAGGCTTTTGTTCCTCTATTGTCCAACTTTGATGCAAACACTTCCCTAAATGGGTATATTGCCTGTACTTAACCAAAACACACATTATATACAAAATAATGCTCGAAAACGAACACAAAAGGTAGGAGAAGGGAGCGCTGAATGTGAACATCTGTAGCGCGATCAGTAATCAGAATGGTAATCAGAATGAGAATGAGAAGGAAAAGAAAGGAAAATTAAGTTTTTTGTTTGGTAGGAACTTTAGAATTAGTCTCTAAATCAGTATTATTTCATTTGGTTAACAACGAAATGGAATGAAGTTAACTGTATTTTAACCAAAATACCCCTAATTATAAAATATTCATAATAACATGATATATTATGGATAATAATAATAAAATATAAAAGTATATTATTTAATATAACAATATATTATATATATATTGTATTATAATACATATAATAATATATATATATATATTATATAATATATATAATATATATTATTTAATATATTAATATAAAAAATATATAATAATATAATATATAATATATAATATATTATTTTTGGAAAGGAGGGTATTTTTGGAATGGACGGATGTTGGCGATGGGTGGCCGGTGGTGGCAACGGGCGGTGGTCCGGCGGTGAGGGAGGTGGTTATTATAAATATAAAAAATGTTATTTAATTAAATATTATTATTAATTATTAAATAATGAAAATTAAAAAAAAAATTATTAACATTTCTTGACAGTTTTTAACTGTCAAGAATAAAAACTGTCAAGAAAACAAAAAACTTATAATTTATGACAGTTTTGTAAAACTGTCATCCAGGGCCGGCACTGAGATTTTTAGGGCCCAATGCGAACTATAGAAAATGAATTTACGGGGCCCTAAGATTTCAAGTTGAGATTTTGTATCTGAATTATGAATTTTCATAGCAAGATTTAAAAGAGTTTTGAAGAACCCTAATTTGATTTTTGATTTTTTGATTTTTGTTCGATGTCTGCTTCTAGTTGTCTGATAAGTGATATGAGTAGTGTTATACTATTGTTTTCCCGTTTTAGATATATAAAAGATAATTAGTGTTAGGAATATGATTCAACCCACGTTTGAATTGGTGTAAGAACTTGAGAATGATAATTGGGTTTTATAATTTGTTGGCCTTTCTTAAAAAAAAAATTATAAAAAAAATATGTTCAATGGGCCTATTTTAAACTAATTTATGAGTTTGTTAGTTTTAAAAATGTATATGTTTGATGGGCCTATTTTAAACTCATTTGTGGGTTTGTTAGTTTAAAATCAGACATGGGTTATATCTGAAATCAATTTTTTTTTTCCAATTTGGGGGCCATTAAAGATTAGGGGTCCTAGGCGGCTGCCTCACTGGGCTCCCCCTAGGGGGCCTGCTGTCATCTATGAAGGTTTTTCTTGTAGTGAAAGCCATGAAGTCTTTTCATGCATGTTTAAATGATTGCATCTTGTTCATTGAAATGCTATGACATGTTTAGGCATTAGGATGCAAAGCCATGAATTCTATTCATGCATGTTTAAGTGATTGCATCTTGTTCATTGAAATGTCATGACATGTTTAGGCATTAGGATGCATTCACTTCCCACACTTGCACTTCATGTTAGTCTTAAGTGTGGTGTAATTCGTTTCGGTTTGTGTGATCGGAAACGTCCGCGCTTACATGATGGTGTGCATGTCTTAGCGCGATGATTGTCCACTTGAGAAGGTCTCATTCTTCTCTTGGATAGGTGTTAGTTTTGGTTTGGTTGTTTGGAGTAAAGTGTCTAGTTTTAAAAGATTGGATTTCAATGTTTTAAATGTTTTTCAAAACTGACCTTTGTATGATCTTGTAACCATAACTTTTTATAAAAAGATTTAAATTGAGTTTTGTAAACTTTTGGGCAAACTAGACACTCATACCTTTCCAACGGTATATTATTCGTAATATTTCATGACCGTTTAGATTGGTTTTGAAATCTCCAAAGTTACCACCAAAATAGGGCAACTATGTTGTTGTTCATTTCTGACCTTTGGTCACTCTATTGACCTTAACTCTTTCTATAGACATTGAAATGTCATTCCGTAAATTGGAGTAGAAAGTAGACTTCCATACATTTCCAACGATATATCATACGAAAGGTTTTGATGTCGTTTGGTCATGTTTTGAGGCGCTTGAATCTAAAGCTGATGTTCTGTCTCACCCAAACCGCTGTTCATTCGCCCTACATACAGCAGGCATCTGATTGATTTTTCAATCCGCCCTACACTCGCCCAAAATCCACCCTACGTAGAGCAGTTTGCGCAGAAACTTTTTGGAAAATTTCCAAAACAACATAGCTTCAATTGGACATCATATATATATATGCCTCTTTGACTTTAGGTCATTCCAATGACTCAAAAAACCCATATTTTTTATTGAAAGGATTTTCAAAGAGAGAAATTCACCCAAGAACTCATCTTTGATCATCCAACCTTTTCCATATGCATAAATCATCATCTAAGCATCATCTAGGATCATCTAGTATGTGCTAATGCATGAGTCTTCTTCAACACACATGGTATGGTATGTTGAACACTATTATCTTACATAATTAGTGTTTTTACTTATCAATTTTATCTCATCTACAATTTGTATGTATTTAGATTAATTTCCACTTACAAGAATGAGATTATGTGTTGATTGGGTTATTTTGTGATAGCTAGGTTTTCATGCTTATATGCTATCTAGCTAATTAATCTCATTGTATGATTGTGATTGTTTTTTGATAGCTAGGTTTTCATGTTTATCTAACATCTAGCTAATTGATCTCATTAAAATGATTGAGATTGTTTTTTATAGCTATTGTATCTATGATTGGTTATCCTCTACATAGCTAAAGTTGTATGCCATGTCATATAGCTATTTTCATATCTAGGATTGATTTTATTGACATCATATAATCCTAGATTAGCATTTAGTGTACCCTAGCATTATTTGCATATTTGAATATCATTGCATATTCACTTAGGGTTTGATCTCTTCGGAGAAATAAGTCTTGTGTGATGACTAGGATTAGGTGGTCACATGAGAAATTGAACTAGGTCCATTTTTACAGGCCTGCGGGTAGTGGTAGCGAGTTATAGTCCAAACATGGTTGAGGTCAACCTAGGATGTAAACGTTATCACAATTAGTGGATTCGAGGTTCGAGTGTGGCATACTTACCAGCCCGTGGTTTTTCCTGTTGAGGGTTTCCACGTAAATATCTAGTGTCATTTATAATTCCGCACATATTACACTTGATATATTGTATTGACTAGATAGGGGTAACGTGAAAATTGGTAATAAGGGTTAAAATCTATTCACACCCCCCCCCCCCCCCCCCCCCCCCCCCTCTAGATTAATTATTAGAATACACCGTAATTTGTTTCAATCATTGTTTTTTCGACTTGAATGCAACATTATTATCACACATTTTCATAAAATAAATCTCTATGCTTCTCTTCCAATTAATTGAATTGCAAAATGTTCTTGTATATGACTACACAAATGTCTTGTATGCTACTATCTCTCTTTGCTAAAATGACCCAGTTGGGGGATACTCCTTTGCCTATCTCATGACAAAAAGAGGGAGTAGTATGTGTAAGCGAGTTGTAGTAGCAAATTTGAATATTGGGGAGATTGCTAATTGAGAGGGAGAACCTGTGAGAGGGAGCATTGCATTGCACATTCATTGTATGATGTTGCATGTTTTCTTTAATGCATATGCTCGTTTTTTGTTTTGACTTCACTTGATCACCTCACATACACTTGTTTTGGAAAGTGTAATCTTTTTGTTTTGAATGATTGATTGTTCTACAAGAGATTGAAGTCTTGAAGTCTTGAAGTTTTAGATTTTAAATATCTCTTTGTTCTGTAGAAAATCATTGTTGACCTTTGTTATAGGGGTTTTTCGTCAGCATGACACGTTAGCGAAGATAGCGGGTAATGCGGAAATATAGTGATTCCACGTCATCAAAAGTCAAATGTGAGACACGTTATGAAAAGGGTCAACATGAATGCGTGACATCACCATATGAGGGGCCATCTACAGATGGAATCTGGTTGGCTAAAGACATGTTCGGCCAAGGGTTTCAATTAGCCAAGATCTATTCCGCCAGGAACATGCTTGGCCACTCGGCCAAGATTCTACTCGGCCAACATTCCACTCGGCCAGAAGTCTACTCGGCCAACATTCCACTCAGCCAGAAGTCTACTCGGCCAACATTCCACTCGGCCAAGATTATACTCGGCCAGAAGTCCATTCGGCCAAGATTCTATTCGGCCAAGTCTGCTTGGCCAAGTCTACTTGGCTAAGATTCTATTCGGCCAAGTCTGCTCGGCCAAAAATCAGTACTTAGCCAAAAACGGGAAATACAGCCTTACCAAGATAGACCATATCAGGAAGAGATCTGCACAGATACGGAATCCTTAGGATAATATTCCAATAAGGAAATATCCCTATTTCCTCTCCAGTACCAGAGAAGTCTAATCAGGAAAGAACTGTAAGCTTCTAGAAGGATACACACCAAACAGGAAACGGGTCCTAATTGATCTACTATACAAGAATCCTACAAATACTCTAATTAATGAGTCCACCGTTTATACGATAGAAAGTAGGGCAACCCTAGATCGAACCCTATAAATACATCAATGTATTCATTATATCAGGATGAGGATCATCATAAGCAATTATTTGAGAGAAAGCGAGTATTGAGTGTGTAATCCTTATATTCATAGTGGATCACTTCTCGTCGTCACCGGTACAGTGGATGTTTCCCCGCCTTGGGGTTTTACCACGTAAAATATGTGTTATGCTTGCTTATCTTTTATTTTTCTACTTTCATTACGTTTATCTTCAGGTTTCACCAACCTAAATCGTTGACCGGTTGACCATCGAAAAATAACCGTCAACAACCTTTAGCTTTTATTTTTTTTTGTGATGATCAAATGTGAGTGGTGATTTTGTCACGAAATAGCCAAAGAGGGAGATTGTAAGTTCCTCAACTTTGATTGGCTTATTTAGATGACAAACCACAATTGGGGTTTGATATGTAAGGGTAGCTTAGGCATTGGTGATCAAGCTCAAAGGCCCTCTCAAGACCTCAAGATAATAAGCACTTCAAAGGTAAATCACTTGTGCTTAATTTCATTGAAGAGACTTAGTTGCACACACATACTTCTCATGTTTGCATATGTGTTCATTGCTCTTGTGTGCATTCTCTTCACATTCCACACTTGCACTTCCTTGTTGAATCTCGAATGTTAGTGTGTCTAGTAATTCGTTTCCCGAAGATTGTTCGGAAACGTCCGCGCATGTACGTTTGTGTGCTTGGTTTAGCGCGAGGATCGCCTTTAGAGAATACCCTTGACTTCTTATTCATTTCACTACATTTGGTGAAACGGCGGCTGTGATCGGCGGCCTGGCTGTCGAATGGAACCGTCCTTTGATTCTAGAAGTCTCTGGAATTATTCTGCGGTTATGATCGGTGGCCCCGACCGTAGATTGAAACCACCGATGTAACCTGATTGATTTTATCTCTCGGGTCCAATTTGGCGGTTAGAACCAGTGGCCATGAAACCGTCATTGATTCCTGATGCTCTTAGGTTCAATTCGGCGATTGTGATCAGCGTTTGGTGGCCGTAAAATGAAACCGCCGATTGGAGCGTTTCAAGGGCAAACTTGTCTTTTCACCAAGTTTTTTATTGCCCTCTATAAATATACCATTATGTCACTCTCTTTCATTCAGCTTTTTGAACATCAAGAACCTTAAAAGAGAAAGAGAGATTTTTGAGAGAAAAAGCATAAAGATTGCTCCTTTGATTCTCTAAACTTATATCCATGTGCATCAAACATCATCTAAACATCATCTAGGATCATCTAGGATGTATCTATGCATGGATCTTCTTCAACACACATGATTTGGTAAGTTGAACACCATACTCATCCATTTTAGTGTTCTTACTTATCAATTAATCTCTTTTATTACTTGTAATCATTTAGATTAAATTATATCTACAAGATTAAGATTATTGTGTTGTTTGATTGTGAGTTGTATTTTGATAGCTATGACATCTAGGAATATTTTATCTTAAATAGCTAAGTTTACATATGACATGTAGACACATGATATCTAGGATGGTTATTATTGACATCTTTAATTCCTAGAGAAGCATTTAGTGTAACCTAGCATTATTTGCATTTAGAATATTATCATATTCACATAGGTTGTTAATCTATTCATTGAGAATTAAGTCTTGTGACTAAGATTGCTTAGTGCGCAAGCAAGTTGATCTAGAGTTGCTATTATAGGCCCGTTGGGTATTAGTGGTGGGTTAGTGACCAAGAACGGTTAAGGTCAACCTTGGTTGTAAACATCATTACAAGTATTGATTTCGAGGATCGTGTGTGGCTAGCATATTAGCCCATGAGTTTTTCCCTATCGAGGGTTTCTCACGTAAATCAATCAACTTGCAATTTATTGTTTTCCGAGGTTGATTGTATTTTTGACTAGATTGGGGTTTTTATTTAATATTGACTAATCAAGAAAAATTGTAATTAACTTGATTAAAATATATTCACCCCCCCCCCCCCCCCTCCTCTCCAGATATATTTAGACACATCGTTATTAGTTTCATTTTCCAAGAGAGAAAATTACTCAAGAACTCACCTTTGATTACTCAAACCCATTTCCATGTGCATCAAACATCATCTAGCATCACCTAGGATCATCTAGGATGCATCTATGCATGGGTCTTCTTCAACACATATAACTTGGTAAGTTGTTCACTAATTTCAATTCATCCATTTTTACTGTCTTACTTAACAAGAAATCTCATTTATTACTTGTATGCTTTTAGAACATATTATATCTACAAGATTGAGATTATTGTATTGATTGATTGAGAGTTGTAATTTAATAGTTATGACATCTAGGATTGTTTTATCTTAAATAGTTAAGTTTACATATGACATGTAGACACCTGATATCTAGGATTGTTATTATTGACATCTTTGATTCCTAAATAAGCATTTAGTGTAACCTAGCATTACTTGCATATTGAATATCATTATATTCACTTAGGTTGTTATTCTCTTCCTTGTGAAGTAAAGTGTAAGGATTCCCGTTTTGTTGATTGGCTTATTTCGTGGTCAAACCACATGTTGGGGTTTTGAATGTAAGGGTAGTCTAAGTGATTAATGTTGAAGATCAAAGGCCCTTCCATGACCACAAGATACAAGCACGCCAAAGGTATAATCTCTTGTGCTTGGTTTTCTTAGAAGAGAATTAGTAGCACACACACACTTAGCATTCTTGCTATGATTGCATATTTGCTTATTTTTATATGCATCTGTTCACATGTCACTTTACACATTAGCACTTTGGTTGATATATCTTGTTGTGTGTATATGTGCCTCATAATCCGTTTCCCGACATTTTTCGGAAACGTCTGCGCTTGCACAAATGAGTGCTTGGTTTCGAGCGAAGACCGCCTATGGAGAATGCCCTTGGCTTCTCCTTGGTTTTCACCATTGTTGGTGATCGGCGGTTATGATCGGCGGCCTGGCCGCCGAATAAAACCGCCGTTTCAGTCCAGTTTGGTCTGAAGCAATTATGCGGTCAAGATCGGCGGTCACGACCGCCGTTCGAAACCGCCGTTCATACCTGATCGATTTTAATCTCTTGGTCTAATTCGGCGGTTGGATCGGCGGTCACGAAACCGCCGAATGAAACCGCCGTTGATGCTCTGTTCTTCACGAGCTCAATTCGGCGGTCGTTATCGGCGGTCTGGCCGCCGATTGAAACCGCCGAACGGTGCGTTTCAGGGGCAAAATTGTCTTTTCACATGCCCAATTCTTGATGTCTATAAATATCATATTTTCTCAATCTCTGATCAAGTTTCTTGAGTCATTAGAACCCTAAACATTCAAGAGAGATTTTTGAGAAAAAATCAAATCAAGAACTCAACTTTAAACACTCAAATCAAATTCCTTTTGCATCAAATTTCATATTTGATCTTTTATGCCTTCATAGAATTGATCCATGCATGGTTTTGAATCATCACATCTTATTTGGTATGTTCTTCACTAATTTCATATTACTTTAGTGTTTTTCATATTAATACATCTCTTTAATTACTTGTATGCTTTTAATTATATGCTAGATACAAGTTAGAGATTATTTGTGATGAAAATGATTGAGTGTTGATTGTGATAGCTAATTTGGTTTTTAATTAATCTTGTTTAGCTAAGCTATTTGACATGTCATTTAGCAATTGATATCTAGGGTTGATTAAATTGATTATATCATCATCCTAGATAAGCATCTAAGGTTACCTAGTCTTGTTTGTTATTTGAATATTCATATATATTCACATAGGTTGTTTCTCTTCATTGAGAAGTAAGTCTTGAGGCTAAGAGTGCTTAGGCCTCAAGCAAATTGGAATAGGGTTGCTAATAAAGGCCCGCTGGGTAGAAGTGAGGGGTTACAGACCGGAGTGTTAGACGAGGTCTACATAGGTTGTAAACTTCATTTCAATTAGTGATTTCGAGTTTCGAGTGTGGCGCACTATACAGCCCGTGGTTTTTCCCAGTGGTTGGGTTTCCACGTATAAATCAAGTGTTATTTAAATTCCGCACTATATTACACTTGCTTGTATTTTTGACTAGTAGGGGCATTTTCGTAAAATTGACTTGCATGCGAAAATTGGGTAATAATAGTTAAAATCTATTCACCCCCCCTCTAGCTTTATATAGAACACGCCTCGTATTTGTTTCAATTGGTATCAGAGCGGGTTCCTAGACATACATAGGTGATCCTAGCTCATTTTTGGTGTGTTTTGCATTTGTGTGATTCTTTGATCATTCATACATTTTGCATTCATTTCATCCATTCATTATACACTATGAGTGGAATCGGTGGTTCAAATGAGGGTGCTTCGAGCGTAAGGCCACCCCTCCTCACCGGCATAAATTACTCCCAATGGAAAGGGAAGACGGAGGCATATGTGTGTCAAATCCATGATAGGGCATGGATGGCCATTGAAGATGGATATTCGCCTCCTATGATGACTCCCACGGGTGGAGGAGAAGAAGTGCTCAAGCCTAAGGCACAGTGGACACAACCTGAGTTTGAGTTGTCCAAGTGGAATCAAAAGGCGTGGCACGCCCTTATATGTGCAGTGGATGAAAATCAGTACAAACTGATTCAGAACACTAAGATAGCCAAGGAGGCATGGGACATCTTAGAGGTTGCACACGAGGGAACCGAAGTAGTGAAGGACTCCAAACTTCAAGTCCTCCAAACTCAATTTGAGACACTTAGGATGGAGGAGAATGAGTGCTTCAACGACTTCGAGATTAGGTTGATGGACATTGTCAACCAAAGTCATCAACTTGGTGACCCTTACTCGATAGAAGGATCAAGCAAAAGATAATGAGATCGCTTCCCGAGAGGTTTGAGTCTAAGGTGACGGCTTTAGAAGAAAATAGTGATTTTAAGGACATAAAGCCGAGCGAGGTAATAGGTAGACTTCTCGCCTACGAGTCTAGCAAGGGTCCTAGCTCCACTCCTTCAAAGAAGCAAAAAGGGATTGCTTTGAGAGCTTCCAAGGTTGAGAAGGAGGACAAGGATGACTCGGATGAAGACATGGCACTTTTAATGAGAAAATTCAAGAAGTTTGTAAAATTCGAGAAGAAGGGTCATGCATCCAAAGGGCAAGAATTGAAGAAAAGGGTTCCTTTCAAGAAGGTTGAGCATAGGCAAGAGAATAGCGAAAGGAAAGGGATCCAATGCTATGAGTGTGGTGGCATAGGTCATATCTCACTAGATTGTGGGAATTTGAAGAACAAGAGAGAAAAAATGATGGCCGCCATTTGGAGTGAAAGTGATGACTCCGAAGAGGGAGATAAGTCATCAAGTGATGATGAGCTTATCAATAACTTCAAGGCATTGGGTGCCACTTGTGAAGAAAATGAAGTTGTTGGTAAGAATTCCGTTGCTAGTGATCCCATAGAAGAGAAAGTCGAAGAAGTAGCTCTAGAGGAGATAGTTGTTGCTTCACATTGGGATATGACACTTATTGACTCAAGAGATCAAGGTGAAGGTCTTGATGAGGATATTGGATCCATAAGAGAGGAGGAGAGTCTAGAAGATGACACTAGTGGAGATGACTCCTTATCTAACTCTACAAATGGAAATGTAGAGAATATGGATATGCATGACTTTATAGTCAATGTTGAAAGCTCCATGAAGAAGAAAGATAGATTTCTAAGGATTTTAGAGGAAGAAAATCTAGAGCTTACAACATACAATGACCTTCTAAAGAAGCAAGTGGAGAAAATGGATCTTAAGGACAACTTTGAAAGTTTTGAAAGCTCTAAGTTAAAGAATGAAAAAGAGATTCAAAGGTTAAAGGAAGAACTACTTAGGCTTTCAACACAAGTTGATCACTTGAATGATGAAATGATAAGATCCATGGTGGAAGAAGACAAGCTAAAAGATGAGCTAGCTTTATCTAAGAGGAATGAAGAGGGTTTGAAGAGAGAGCTTGTTGAAGCCAAAGAGTCATTGACTAGAATGACCACAAGCACCAAGAAGCTTGACAACATACTTGGTGTAGGAAAAAGCCCTTTTGACAAAAGAGGTCTTGGATTCGAAGTGAGCAAGGATTGCTCTATTCCTCAGAAGACCGTCTTTGTGAAGAGTTTGGGTAAGATAGAAGCGTCACCGGTGCAAACTCCTAGGAAGAAGTTAGAACTAGGACAATGTTCGAAAAATGCACAAGTGAAGATGGTGAAAACGAGACAACCCCAAGCTCAACGGATTAGAGCCTCTCGAGTCATCTCTCCTCAACAAATGACTCACTATGAAAAGAGGCAAAACATGCTACCTAATGCAAGGAGGCAACCCATTCCGGTTCAACCAAATAGAAGACATGAACCGACTCAACACCAAAGGAGACATCAAATGCATGATGAGTCTCCAATGACTTCACAAGAACATGGTATGAATTCTTACTTTGTACCAACTTGTCATTATTGTGGTGTTTATGGGCATATTAGGCCTAAGTGCTTTAAGTACATTAAGCATTGTAGGATTAATAGCATGATAGAGAAAAAGAGGCTAAGAAGAGCCCATTTGCATGAGCCTAGGAAATCTTTTGTCAATAATCCTAGGTTAGTGAATGACATGCAACCTTTGTCCGCTAGGAAGAAAAATGTCATATCTATGTGGATAAGGAAAAATGAACCCGCTTGCTACGAGACTAACAAGTCTCAAATAGGTTCAACTAAGTCCAATGGACTTGGTAGGTCCATAGGACCTCATGCCCTTCATTAATGAAGGATGATACTAACCCCATATGGGGAACTCAAGCAAAGAGAGCTATTTTTGCATTCTTGTCACTTGCAAAAAATTTGAAAAATCTTATGCTTCTTGGTTGATTGCTTGAGTAAGCTTGGTTGCACATATGTATATATGTTTTCAATTCAATAAGTGTGAACCGTGCTTGTTTACAATCCATGTCATATTTATGTTCAAACATGAATTTTGGACTAGGAGATGTATGTGACCTATGATTATCTCCATGACATGATGATTCTTTTATAACATGCTAATGTCTTATGAAAAGCATGAAATTCATGTACATGCTCAAATGAAAAAGCATGAATTGATAATTGCGTTCTTAATTGCAAAAAATTGTGTGAAAAAAGCTTATGAGACTCAAATGAAAAAGGATCTAGTATCCATTCAAGGATTTTACAATCCAAATGTCTCTCTTTCTTTATTGGTTGAACATGTCTACTATCATACGGGTTTCATTCCCGGAAAAATCAAATAGGGTGCAAAGTTGCTCATGACATGTTTAGCTTATAAATTTGGATATAGTTGTTCTTAAATTGAAATCAATGAAATTTCTATATCCTTGCTTCTCTCATGACAATGGTGAAATTGGTTTGAATTCCTATTAGAAACCTTTGTCATTTGCTTTGCCAAATACCATGGTATTTTGGACTTGAATGCTATATGTCTTGTATGCAAAGCATTTTGTTTCACACATTTTATCTAATAAATCTCCTCGTTTCTCTTCGATTAATTGAAATTGCATAAAGTGACTTATATTGATTATGCATATACTAGAATGTTACTATCTCTCTTTGCCTTAAGTGACCCGGTTGGGGACTACTCCTTTGCCTATATCATGACAAAAAGGGGGAGTAGAATGTGGTAAGGGGAGGTGCAAATTGTTGTAGCAATTGGTGCACATTGGGGAGAATATATATTGAGGGGGAGTAACCCTTTGAGGGGGAGCATTGCAGCCATAAAACAACATGATGTTGTGCTTAATTCTTTAAATATGCAAATGCTTGTTTTAATCTCACTTGATTCATGTCACCTTTTCTTGTTTTGGAAAGTTTAGAAACCTTGTTTCAGGGAATGATTGTTCTACAAGAGATTGAAGGCTTCAAGTTTTTTTTATATATCTCTTTGTATTGTAGAATATCTTCATTGACCCATAGGTTTATTTTTGTTGTGAGGAATCAATGTGAGTGGTGGTTTTGTCACGAAATAGCCAAAGGGAGAGATTGTAAGGATTCCCGTTTTGTTGATTGGCTTATTTCGTGGTCAAACCACATGTTGGGGTTTTTAATGTAAGGGTAGTCTAAGTGATTAATGTTGAAGATCAAAGGCCTTTCCATGACCTCAAGATACAAGCACGCCAAAGGTATAATCTCTTGTGCTTGGTTTTCTTTGAAGAGAATTAGTAGCACACACACACTTAGCATTCTTGCTATGATTGCATATTTGCTTATTTTTATGTGCATCTCTTCACTTGTCACTTTACACACTAGCACTTTGGTTGATATATCTTGTTGTGTGTATATGTGCCTCATAATTCGTTTCCCGACATTGTTCGGAAACGTCCGCGCTTGCACTAATGAGTGCTTCGTTTCGTGCGAAGACCGCCTATGGAGAATGCCCTTGGCTTCTCCTTGGTTTTCACCATTGTTGGTGATCGGCGGTTATGATCGGCGGCCTGGCCGCCGAATGAAACCGCCGTTTCAGTCCAGTTTGGTCTGAAGCAATTATGCGGTCAAGATCGGCAGTCACGACCGCCGTTCGAAACCGCCGTTCATACCTGATCGATTTTAATCTCTCGGTCTAATTCGGCGGTTGGATCTGCGGTCGTTATCGGCGGCCTGGCCGCCGATTGAAACCGTCGAACGGTGCGTTTCAGGGGCAAAATTGTCTTTTCACATGCCCAATTCTTGATGTCTATAATTATCTTATTTTCTCAATCTTTGATCAAGTTTCTTGAGTCATTAGAACCCTAAACATTCAAGAGAGATTTTTGAGAAAAAATCAAATCAAGAACTCAACTTTAAACACTCAAATCAAATCCCTTTTGCATCAAATTTCATATTTGATCTTCTATGCCTTCATAGAATTGATCCATGCATGGTTTTGAATCATCACATCTTATTTGGTATGTTCTTCACTTATTTCATATTACTTTAGTGTTTTTCATATTAATACATCTCTTTAATTACTTGTATGCTTTTAATTATATGCTAGATACAAGTTAGAGATTATTTGTGATGAAAATGATTGAGTGTTGATTGTGATAGCTAATTTGGTTTTTAATTAATCTTGTTTAGCTAAGCTATTTGACATGTCATTTAGCAATTGATATCTAGGGTTGATTAAATTGATTATATCATCATCCTAGATAAGCATCTAAGGTTACCTAGCCTTTTTGTTATTTGAATATTCATATATATTCACATAGGTTGTTTCTCTTCATTGAGAAGTAAGTCTTGAGGCTAAGAGTGCTTAGGCCTCAAGCAAATTGGAATAGGGTTGCTAATAAAGGCCCGCTGGGTAGAAGTGAGGGGTTACAGACCGGAGTGTTAGACGAGGTCTACATAGGTTGTAAACTTCATTTCAATTAGTGATTTCGAGTTCCGAGTGTGGCGCACTATACAGCCCGTGGTTTTTCCCAGTGGTTGGGTTTCCACGTATACATCAAGTGTTATTTAAATTCCACACTATATTACACTTGCTTGTATTTTTGACTAGTAGGGGCATTTTCGTAAAATTGACTTGCATGCGAAAATTGGGTAATAATAGTTAAAATCTATTCACCCCCCCTCTAGCTTTATATAGAACACGCCTCGTATTTGTTTCATAAAGCCTTGTGACTAAGTTGCTTAGTGTGCAAGCAAGTAGGTCTAGAATTGCTATTAAATGCCGGTTAAGTAGTAGTGGTGGGTTAGTGACCAAGTATGGTTTGATGGTGGTCAACCTAGGTTGTAAACATCATTACAAGTAGTAGATTTGAGGATCGTACCTGGCTAGCATAGTAGCTCGTGAGTTTTCCCTGTTGAGGGTTTCTCACATAAATCAATCAACAAGCAATTTATTGTTTTCCGCACTTAGATTAAGCTGATTGAGTTTTGACTAGATTGGGGCTTTTTATTGAATATTGACTAATCAAGAAAAATTTGTAATAACTTTGAAACAAATATTGCACGGTGTGTATAAAACTATCTAGAGGGGGGTGAATAGATTTTAAACTTATTACCCAATTTTTCGTGTGAAGTCAATATTACAAAATTACCCCTAACTAGATAAAGCAATAAATCAAGTATAAAATGCGGAAATTAAATAACACTTGATTTTTACGTGGAAACCCTCACGGGAAAAACCACGGGCTAATAAGTGAGCCACACCCGAACCTCGAATGCACTAAGTGATGAAAATTACAACCTAATCCCGGAAGTAATCACACACCTACCTAATCCCGGTATGAGTGAACCTAGTTCGAATGCTTGCGATCTACGCAACCTAATCCCGAATGCTACACACAAAACTTATGTTCTCAATGAAGAGATTAACACCCTAAGTGAATATATGAATATCCAAATGCAACATAGAGCAAGGGAAACCCTATATGCTTATCTAAGATGATGAATTTGCAATTAGAACAATCCTAGATATTAAAACTAAATGACATGTCAAATAGTTTAGCTAATCAAGATTAAATAAAAACCTAATTAGCTATCACAATACAACACTCAATCATGTCAAACACAACAATCTCTATTTTGAATATTTAGATTTTAATCTAAGAACAAGCAAATAATAAAAGAGATGCCTTGATAAATAAAACACTAATTATAAATGATAATAGTGAAGAACATACCAAGGGAAGTGTGTTGACCAAGACCCATGCAAGTAAACATTCTAACTATGCTAGAAAATGCTTAGATGATATTTTGATGCATATAAAAATGGGTTTTGAGAGTTAAAGAAAAGTTTTTGGGAGTTTCTCTCTTGAAAATATTTGTCTCTCAAAAGTGTGTATTTTTTTTTTTTTGTGTGTAGACTTAGTGACAAGAAGATAAAATATATATATATATATATTAGGTCACACATGAAACACACCGTTTAACATTTGGATAAAAACAAATATTAAATAAAAAAAAAATTAAAGACAGCTGCACACCGCTTGACTTTTAAAAAAAATTTAAATGATGCTAATCAAGTGAGGTGAGCTCACGTAAGAGAAACTCAAATAGTCCAATGATTTGTCAAGGTTATGCACATGCAATCACAACAAACATGAGCTCACAATAAACATATGCACACAATTAAATGGCTTAACTTTCAAAAACAAAAAAAGCATCAGGTGAGGCCCGTGAGTGTGCCGTGAGAGCAATGCGGGCAGAGAGGCAATTTTGCCGTGAGGAGCCCGTGGCTCACGCCACCCTCTTGCTTGCCTTGCTAGGTGTGGCTATCATGGCACACTAAGCTGACTTCGGACCCGAGTGTTCTTCAGTCCAGTTGACCTCAAATCTTGGAATCCAATTCGGTTTTCAGAATATTGACCCGGATTTAATCATAAATATAGAAAATTATATAACTTTCCAATTTAAGCTCGGAATTGAAATCCAGTTTCCGATAAAAACACAGAATGTCCCAAATGTCTCGGAAATCATCCGAAACATATAGAAAAGTCTCCGAATCGCTCGGAACTCATCTATGGACAAATCCACACATAAAAAATATAACAAAGAAGTGTAAGTGTGGAATGTGACATGTGAAGAGAATGCACACAAATGCTAGTATGCTAAGTGTGTGCGTGCAACTAATCTCTTCAAAGAAAAATAAGCACTAGAGATTATACCTTTGGCGTACTTGTCCCTTGAGGTCTTGAAAGGGCCTTTGAGCTTGATTATCAATCACCTAAACTACCCTTACACAATAAACCCCAACATGTGGTTTGTCCACGAAATAAGCCAATCAATAAACAGGAACCTTACAAACTTGATTAAGACCTATTCACCACCCCCCCCCCCCCCCCCCCCCCCCCCCCCCCCGCCTTTAGGTATAATTAGACACACCATATTTGTTTCAGCACCACTGGCTTACGGCCCGTACTAACTGCTAAACCATGCGTGGTTATTTGCTTGTCGATTCCCGGCATATCTTCATGCTTCCATGCGAATATGCCTCTGTATTCCTTTAGCAATCTGATCAAATCTGCATTAGTTTTATCGGTCAGTCGTGCCCCTAGCTTGACAGTCTATGCGGGCTCACTCTTATCAAGTATTACTGTTATGGTTGGCTCCTCCGCGCCCTTTACAAGCTCTTTCTGGGGATCGAGCTTGAACTTGGTTAGGGCTTCGGTGCATGCTTCCTCTTCATCCATGGCTAAGTCATACCTGTTTTCTTGAGAATCTGTGCCGAAATCCTGTGGTCTACTCACGAGTCTTTTCTAGAGTTGAGTTTTCCCCCCTCCGTCTAGCGCCAACTATTGACGGTGTTTTTTCATTAACTGGAATTATGATCAATTCGGGGGAGTAGTTTATAATTTGGATATTTGGAAAATACGATAAAACGCGAATGAATGAAAGATTTATATGGAAAACCCTCGCTTTGAGAGAAAAAACCACGGATGTCATTTTCGGCTAAAGCTTCACTATAAAAATGGTGTTCTACAGGGTTTCTCTTACTCAAAATTGTCTCTCTTTTTCATATAAAAATGTACACTATTTATACGTGTTGTGTCCACCTTGACTTGGCCTTCAAGGAACTGATTTGTAGAGTCCTTGTATGATTCCTCCCATTTTGAATGTTCGTGATTGTTTCGATCACGTCCTGATTTGGTTTCAATCCCGGATTCAGTGTAATTGTCAACCGTGCTCGATTTGAACTCTAATTCTGGGTGATTGGTTCCTAAATGCTGTGTGGTTGTTGACCCTCAATCTTAGGCGAGAATTTCTCTTTGGCCCACTCGATGTAAATGACTTGCCGATCCTTGATTCAGGAAAATGACCTTTGCCGAGAGGACCACTTGGCTAACCAAAACTCCTGGCGAGGCTCTCTCCCACCTGAGCTACCCTTCTCAAGGCTTTCTTTGTACCACCTGCTCATCCGCTCAACGAGAGCTCTTGACTTTGACGGTGAATTCTTGGTCGGATTTTACTAATGTGGTACTCCTCCACCTGATGACGTGTCAATGTTCGATTGAAATGCACATACAACAGATAGTTATGAAATGAATTATTTTTCTTTATTTTTTTATTTTTTATTTTTTTTCAAACCTTTGATTTCTGTGGACCTTTGAATTTCTAATGACTTGTTTTCACTCCAATAACTATAACTCCAATAACTATATAGATCTAGTACAAAAGCATTACCGGAATCTAATATGTATTATTTTGAGTAAAACGTTAATCACATATTAATTTTATATATGTATGTGTGTGTAGTTTGAATATTGAAGGTATTCCTGTCTTATACAAAAAAAGTTGGATTAAATTAATTAAAGGTGGCTGTTGAGAGCATTAGGGATGTGAGAGGGTACGTATGGAGAAATTTCCCTGAAGTTTCGTCGGAGGAGGAGATAAGGGAGCATTTGTGTAGTGGTTCCTCATATATCTCCGTTAAATGAAAGTGCATGACAAATGGAAAGTGAAAAGGCATGCAATTGCAAAGTGACCATTTTTATAAACAGCAAGATGACCATTTTTTAATTAGAAGTTTGAAAAGATTTTACAAATCATCCAAAAGCTTTTATGATGATCAATCAGCCTTTTGATCAATCACCCAAAATAAACTCCGCTGGTTCAATCTCACTACTTGGGAGCTTATAAGAAAGAATGATGTAACCAATCATGTGTTGGTGTGAGTGGTTCGGCGCTCTCAACCCTTATGCAAGGTCGTGGGTTCAACTCCCTTTGTGAACGGAGCTACACATATTGGGAGCACTTTACCCCTTAGTGGGCCGACCCGGTGCGAGTCTGGATTAGTCGGGGTGTGGTCTGGGCTGATTGCACCATATGGTGGATCCGCCCCACCCGGAAACCGGATGGTGTAAACCAAAAAAAAAAAGGGCAATTACCAAATTGGTCCTGGACTTTTTTCTTTATTCCAAGTTGTTTGTGACTTTTACAAAAGTGACCAAATTGGTCCCTAACTTTTTAAATTGTACCAATTTCATCCCTCAATTAACTTTCTGTTAGTCAAACCTAACAGTCAATGGTATTTTAGTCGGGCAATTACCAAATTGGTCATGGACTTTTTTCTTTATTCCAAGTAGTTTGCGACTTTTACAAAAGTGACCAAATTGGTCCCTAACGTTTTTATGGAGTACCATTTGAGTCCCTAACTTTTAAGAAACAACCAAAAACATCCCTTATCATTAACCTCGGTTATTTATACCGCTACTTTGATTATGGTTTACTTTTAAAAGACTAAAGTATCCCTCAAAACTCTAAAGTTAAAAATGTTTAAATAAAAATAAAATAATTATTTAAACAAGAATGTAATGAAAATAAAATAAAATAAATTATCTACAACTCTCTCATTGATTCGAAAAACAATCCATATCTTTTCAATTTTTCATCGATACAAAACCCAAAAAATTATACAGGTTTCTATAAATTTTTTTTATCAATATTGAACCCAAAAAATGACTCATTTTCAAGAACTTGAACCAGACAATGATGGAGTCATGGAGATGCCTTCAGTATATAAGCATTAGAGACCCATTTTTGAGAGAATAACCCCATTGACTCCGAGCCAAACCAGAAAACATGTCATCCACGAAGCTGCCCTAGATCTCCCCCGATCTCTGTCTAGTGTTCTCCATCGGAGATATGAGATTTCTAATTCTTGAGGCACTGGCCGATTCTGGATTTGCCAACCTTTGATTTTTATTAAGGGGTTAGATTGTTGGTAGTAAGTGTTTCCAAGTTCGGTAGTGATTTTCGAATCAATGAGAGAGTTGCAGATAATTTATTTTATTTTGTTTTCATTACATTCTTGTTTAAATAATTATTTTATTTTTATTTAAACATTTTTAACTTTAGAGTTTTGAGGGCTACTTTAGTCTTTTAAAAGTAAACCATAGTCAAAGTAACAGTATAAATAACCGAGGTTAATGATAAGAGATGTTTTTGGTTGTTTCTTAAAAGTTAGGGACTCAAATGGTACTCCATAAAAATGTTAGGGACCAATTTGGTCACTTTTGTAAAAGTCGCAAACTACTTGGAATAAAGAAAAAAGTCCAGGACCAATTTGGTAATTGCCCGCCTAAAATACCATTGACTGTTAGGTTTGACTAACAGAAAGTTAATTGAGGGATGAAATTGGTATAATTTAAAAAGTTAGGGACCAATTTGGTCACTTTTGTAAAAGTCGCAAACAACTTGGAATATAGAAAAAAGTCCAGGACCAATTTGGTAATTGCCCAAAAAAAAAAAGAATGATGTAATAATCAATTTAGGTAATTAATCATAAAAAGGAGATTAGTGGCAAAATGTGTTTTTGGTCCTTTGTTTCTATAAATTTGGAGCTAATTTGGTTTCTGGCCTAAAACATAAGGGCTAATTTTGTCACTTTATAAAAAGTCGTAAATGATTTTGAATTAAAGTTCATAACTTTTTTAGTAATTGCCATAAAATAAAAGACCTATATATAGTGAAATTTTTTATTTTTTATTATTTTACAGTATATATCTATCCACATATATAGATCAGTTATTTTTTTACCTCTGATTTATGAGTCATTTGCCTAAACTCTAAGCTTGTCCATCTACCAGTTGAACTACATCCCTGGGGCTTTATTATTATTATTATATTGATAATTAAGATTTTCCAAAAAATTAAATGGAATATATATGGTTGAGCACTTTTCCAAGTTAATAGTTGTATTTAAATTTTCTTAGCTTTGGACATTTAAATGAGATAATAGGGTTTAGACTTTAGATACACTAATTAAAGTGGTTCAATACACTAATTAAACTAGTTCATATACATAGTTTATCAATTACAATGAAAAAGCAAAATTATATTATTATCTTAATATACATACGCCATTTGTCCATTTAACAAGATAAATTCTAAATATTTATTAATAACAAATGAAATATCTCACTATGTCCGCAAAATATGTTTTTCCGATCAATGGTTGTTCAAACTTTATAGTCAAGTAGATGTGGGAAAAAAAAAGTTATATACACTGTGACTCTGTGAGGCCGTTATTCCATTAATAAGCAAAATTTATGTTTTCTTAATATTCTTTACGAAACTCTTCTTGGCCATTTTTTCATTTAACAAGATAAATTCTAAAATTTTATTGTGAGGAAAACCTCTTTGTAGCCATTAAAAACAAGTGTTCTATTTTTACTATGAATCATTATTTTTTACCAACTTTTTTCCTAAACCGATATAATTACCCTCAACCTTATTTTACTTATATATTTTTTTTAAATAAGTTTAGTGTGCTTAATCCCTAAAAAAAAAAAAAATTAACAATAATAACCTAGCGTGTTTACTTGAACAAGAAGAAGAAGTAATAGTTTAACTTGTTTAATCTCAATTAAAAAAAAAAAAAAAAAAAAAGCCTAGTCTTTTTAATCAAAAAAAAAGTTTTGCATGTTTAATCTAAAATCCTAACTTGTTTAATTAAAAAAAGCTCATCTATTTATTCCAAAAATAAATAAATTTAGCGTGTTTAACCTAACAAAACAAAAACCTTGGCGTGTTTAATCTAAGATTAAACACACCAGTTTTCTATTTAATCCAATGGAGGTCATCTATGTGTTATACCTCCATTGGAGGTATGTGATCTCCAATATATAATAAAAAAAAAAAGAAATTTTTTTAAAGAAGAGGAGGAGGAGGTCGAAGGTGGCTCTGATACTATATTAGAATAACATAATTGTGAAATAATTTTCTGATTTATTATTCATTGTAATTCTACAAATATATAGCATACTTACAAATTGCATTTACAAGGAAAGAATAAAGGAACTTATTAGTAATTGCACAATAATAATTAAGGGAATAATGAGTAGAAAATATCCTATAATTAAGGAAGAAATAAAGGCAATAACTAATTGAGAATATTGTCCATACCAAATCCTTAATTCTAGCAGTATAGAAGTGTAATAAGTGCATTTCAATACTTGACTCACACAAGGCCATACATCTCATTTGTCGTGAATTGTTTAAGTCAGTATCTTGCCTCTCCAACTACATGTGGTGCACTGGCAGACCTGTAAACGAATTATGAGATAGAGCAAAGGAACACTAAATTATGGTCTTTTATTTCAACATTTGATCACCTAGACTAGCGCTTGAAGGGTTCACAGGCGGATTGGGCAAGTAACTTGGACGACAAAAAGTCAATAGATGGTTGGTGAATTTACTTTGGAGGAAATCTAGTGTCATGGTTGTTGCTTGATCTAGCTATGAAGCTGAATATAGAGCTTTAGCTCAAGCCACAACAAATGGTTTGGCTATAAACTTTATTGTCTAAAATAGGAAATCAACTATCTCAGTCTCCAATTTTATGGTGTGACAACACGAGAGCAGGTATCATGTTTTCCATTCAGGAACAAAGCACATTGAGTTAGATTTACAATTCATTAGGGATAAGATTGAAGAAAAGGAATTATATATATGTGAGGTATATTCCAACAGAAGATCAAGTGGCTGACATTTTGACAAAACCACTTGGTATCTGTAGATTTGAATTGTTAAGGGACAAACTCATCTTGGAAAAAATCCAAATTTGGTTTGAGGGGGAATGTTGAACCAAGTTGAACCTGAATCTCTTACATTTCTCAGGTTCAGCTCAAGAGCTCAAATTGAGCTCACTCTTGCAAACTTTTAATCATAAATTTGATCATTAAAAAAAAAAAAAAAAAAAAAAACTGGATGTTAATGGAGATATAGCGGAATACTTGTATGGAGATATGAGTTTTTGCACACACTGACACCCCACCCTGCCCATACATAAACACATACCCACTTTCTAAGTAAGGTTGGTGATAACTGATGGGAGATATTATTAATCCTAAATCTATTATCATGTACTGCACTGACAAACCGGGCTAATTAATTATCATGTACGTATTATGAAATTTATACTAAATTAAATTGGGAAACAACTATACCATTATCATATATAATATGAACACAATTTGTTTAGGGTTCAAATTTTAAATGTCACTATTTGGAGGGGTTTTTGTAAGAATGTCACTAGATTAGTAATTTAAGTTTAAAAGGCACCAATCTTGGTGACCAGACAAAAATACCCCCATTTTGTCTGTTTGTGTGTTTTGAAACGTGAGAGAAAAAACTTGAGAGAGAGAGAACAGTTGGGAGAGAAGTTATCGGCGCAAGAAATCCGGCCAAAAAAGCGACGTTTTTTCACCGGCGGTGGTGCTACAGTATCCCTCTCGACTCCAAGCGTCCAGTGGTGAGTTGAACTTTCTGTAAGGATTCCCGTTTTGTTGATTGGCTTATTTCGTGGTCAAACCACATGTTGGGGTTTTGAATGTAAGGGTAGTCTAAGTGATTAGTGTTGAAGATCAAAGGCCCTTCCATGACCCCAAGATACAAGCACGCCAAAGGTATAATCTCCTGTGCTTGGTTTTCTTTGAAGAGAATTAGTAGCACACACACACACTTAGCATTATTGCTATGATTGCATATTTGCTTATTTTTATGTGCATCTCTTCACATGTCACTTTACACACTAGCACTTTGGTTGATATATCTTGTTGTCTGTATATGTGTCTTATAATTCGTTTCCCGACATTGTTCGGAAACGTCCGCGCTTGCACTAATGAGTGCTTGGTTTCGCGCGAAGACCGCCTATGGAGAATACCCTTGGCTTCTCCTTGGTTTTCACCATTGTTGGTGATCGGCGGTTATGATCGGCGGCCTGGCCGCCGAATGAAACCGCCGTTTCAGTCCAGTTTGGTCTGAAGCAATTATGCGGTCAAGATCGGCGGTCACGACCGCCGTTCGAAACCGCCGTTCATACCTGATCGATTTTAATCCCTCGGGTTTGATTCGGCGGTTGGATCGGCGGTCGCGAAACCGCCGAATGAAACCGCCGTTAATGCTCTGTTCTTCACGAGCTCAATTCGGCGGTCGTCATCGGCGGCCTGGCCGCCGATTGAAACCGCCGAACGGTGCGTTTCAGGGGCAAAATTGTCTTTTCACATGCCCAATTCTTGATGTCTATAAATATCTTATTTTCTCAATCTCTGATCAAGATTCTTGAGTCATTAGAACCCTAAACATTCAAAAGAGATTTTTGAGAAAAAAATCAAATCAAGAACTCAACTTTAAACACTCAAATCAAATCCCTTTTCCATCAAATTTCATATTTGATCTTCTATGCCTTCATAGAATTGATCCATGCATGGTTTTGAATCATCACATCTTATTTGGTATGTTCTTCACTAATTTCATATTACTTTAGTGTTTTTCATATTAATACATCTCTTTAATTACTTGTATGCTTTTGATTATATGCTAGATACAAGTTAGAGATTATTTGTGATGAAAATGATTGAGTGTTGATTGTGATAGCTAATTAGGTTTTTGCTTAATCTTGATTAGCTAAGCTATTTGACATGTCATTTAGCAATTGATATCTAGGGTTGATTAAATTGATTATATCATCATCCTAGATAAGCATCTAAGGTTACCTAGCCTTGTTTGTTATTTGAATATTCATATATATATTCACATAGGTTGTTTCTCTTCATTGAGAAGTAAGTCTTGAGGCTAAGAGTGCTTAGGCCTCAAGCAAATTGGAATAGGGTTGCTAATAAAGGCCCGCTAGGTAGAAGTGAGGGGTTACAGACCGGAGTGTTAGACGAGGTCTACATAGGTTGTAAACTTCATTTCAATTAGTGATTTTGAGTTTCGAGTGTGGCGCACTATACAGCCCGTGGTTTTTCCCAGTGGTTGGGTTTCCACGTATACATCAAGTGTTATTTAAATTCCGCACTATATTACACTTGCTTGTATTTTTGACTAGTAGGGGCATTTTCGTAAAATTGACTTGCATGCGAAAATTGGGTAATAATTGATAAAATCTATTCCCCCCCCCCCCCCCCCCCCTCTCTCGCTTTATATAGAACATGCCTCTAATTTGTTTCAATTGGTATCAGAGCGGGTTCCTAGACATACATAGGTGATCCTAGCTCATTTTTGGTGTGTTTTGCATTTGTGCGATTCTTTGATCATTCATACATTTTGCATTCATTTCATCCATTCATTATACACTATGAGTGGAATCGGTGGTTCAAATGAGGGTGCTTCGAGCGTAAGGCCACCCCTCCTCACCGGCATAAATTACTCCCAATGGAAAGGGAAGATGAAGGCATATGTGTGTCAAATCCATGATAGGGCATGGATGGCCATTGAAGATGGATATTCGCCTCCTATGATGACTCCCACGGGTGGAGGAGAAGAAGTGCTCAAGCCTAAGGCATAGTGGACACAACCTGAGTTTGAGTTGTCCAAGTGGAATCAAAAGTCGTGGCACGCCCTTATATGTGCAGTGGACGAAAATCAGTACAAACTGATTCAGAACACTAAGATAGCCAAGGAGGTATGGGACATCTTAGAGATTGCACATGAGGGAACCGAAGTAGTGAAGGACTCCAAACTTCAAGTCCTCCAAACTCAATTTGAGACACTTAGGATGGAGGAGAATGAGTGCTTCAACGACTTCGAGATTAGGTTGATGGACATTGTCAACCAAAGTCATCAACTTGGTAACCCTTACTCGGATAGAAGGATCAAGCAAAAGATAATGAGATCGCTTCCTGAGAGGTTTGAGTCTAAGGTGACGGCTTTAGAAGAAAATAGTGATTTTAAGGACATGAAGCCGAGCGAGGTAATAGGTAGACTTCTCGCCTACGAGTCTAGGAAGGGTCCTAGCTCTACTCCTTCAAAGAAGCAAAAAGGGATTGCTTTGAGAGCTTCCAAGGTTGAGAAGGAGGACAAGGATGACTCGGATGAAGACATGGCACTTTTAATGAGAAAATTCAAGAAGTTTGTAAAATTCGAGAAGAAGGGTCATGCATCCAAAGGGCAAGAATTGAAGAAAAGGGCTCCTTTCAAGAAGGTTGAGCATAGGCAAGAGAATAGCGAAAGGAAAGGGATCCAATGCTATGAGTGTGGTGGCATAGGTCATATCTCACTAGATTGTGGGAATTTGAAGAACAAGAGAGAAAAAATGATGGCCGCCATTTGGAGTGAAAGTGATGACTCCGAAGAGGGAGATAAGTCATCAAGTGATGATGAGCTTATCAATAACTTCAAGGCATTGGGTGCCACTTGTGAAGAAAATGAAGTTGTTGGTAAGAATTCCGTTACTAGTGATCCCATAGAAGAGAAAGTCGAAGAAGTAGCTCTAGAGGAGATAGTTGTTGCTTCACATTGGGATATGGCACTTATTGACTCAAGAGATCAAGGTGAAGGTCTTGATGAGGATATTGGATCCATAGGAGAGGAGGAGAGTCTAGAAGATGACACTAGTGGAGATGACTCCTTATCTAACTCTACAAATGGAAATGTAGAGAATATGGATATGCATGACTTTATAGTCAATGTTGAAAGCTCCATGAAGAAGAAAGATAGAATTCTAAGGATTTTAGAGGAAGAAAATCTAGAGCTTACAACATACAATGACCTCTTAAAGAAGCAAGTGCAGAAAATGGATCTTAAGGACAACTTTGAAAGTTTTGAAAGCTCTAAGTTAAAGAATGAAAAAGAGATTCAAAGGTTAAAGGAAGAACTACTTAGGCTTTCAACACAAGTTGATCACTTGAATGATGAAGTGATAAGATCCATGGTGGAAGAAGACAAGCTAAAAGATGAGCTAGCTTTGTCTAAGAGGAATGAAGAGGGTTTGAAGAGAGAGCTTATTGAAGCCAAAGAGTCATTGACTAGAATGACCACAAGCACCAAGAAGCTTGACAACATACTTGGTGTAGGAAAAAGCCCTTGTGACAAAAGAGGTCTTGGATTCGAAGTGAGCAAGGATTGCTCTATTCCTAAGAAGACCGTCTTTGTGAAGAGTTTGGGTAAGATAGAAGCGTCACCGGTGCAAACTCCTAGGAAGAAGTTAGAACTAGGACAATGTTCAAAAAATGCACAAGTGAAGGTGGTGAAAACGAGACAACCCCAAGCTCAACGGATTAGAGCCTCTCGAGTCATCTCTCCTCAACAAATGACTCACTATGAAAAGAGGCAAGACATGCTACCTAATCCAAGGAGGCAACCCATTCCGGTTCAACCAAATAGAAGACATGAACCGACTCAACACCAAAGGAGATATCAAATGCATGATGAGTCTCCAATGACTTCACAAGAACATGGTATGAATTCTTACTTTGTACCAACTTGTCATTATTATGGTGTTTATGGGCATATTAGGCCTAAGTGCTTTAAGTACATTAAGCATTGTAGGATTAATAGCATGATAGAGAAAAAGAGGCTAAGAAGAGCCCATTTGCATGAGCCTAGGAAATCTTTTGTCAATAATCCTAGGTTAGTGAATGACATGCAACCTTTGTCCACTAGGAAGAAAAATGTCATATCTATGTGGATAAGGAAAAATGAACCCGCTTGCTACGAGACTAACAAGTCTCAAATAGGTTCAACTAAGTCTAATGGACTTGGTAGGTCCATAGGACCTCATGCCCTTCATTAATGAAGGATGATACTAACCCCATATGGGGAACTCAAGCAAAGAGAGCTATTTTTGCATTCTTGTCACTTGCAAAAAATTTGAAAAATCTTATGCTTCTTGGTTGATTGCTTGAGTAAGCTTGGTTGCACATATGTATATATGTTTTCAATTCAATAAGTGTGAACCTTGCTTGTTTACAATCCATGTCATATTTATGTTCAAACATGCATTTTGGACTAGGAGATGTATGTAGGAAGTATGATTTGAATGACCTATGATTATCTCCATGACATGATGATTATTTTATAACATGCTAATGTCTTATGAAAAGCATGAAATTCATGTACATGCTCAAATGAAAAAGCATGAATTGATAATTGCGTTCTTAAATGCAAAAACTTGTGTGAAAAAGCTTATGAGACTCAAATGAAAAAGGATCTTGTATCCATTCAAGGATTTTACAATCCAAATGTCTCTCTTTCTTTATTGGTTGAACATGTCTACTATCATACGGGTTTCATTCCCGGAAAAATCAAATAGGGTGCAAAGTTGCTCATGACATGTTTAGCTTATAAAGTTGGATATAGTTGTTCTTAAATTGAAATCAATGAAATTTCTATATCCTTGCTTCTCTCATGACAATGGTGAAATTGGTTTGAATTCCTATTAGAAACCTTTGTCATTTGCTTTGCCATATACTAGAATGCTATTATCTCTCTTTGCCTTAAGTGACCCGGTTGGGGACTACTCCTTTGCCTATATCATGACAAAAAGGGGGAGTAGAATGTGGTAAGGGGAGGTGCAAATTGTTGTAGCAATTGGTGCACATTGGGGAGAATATATATTGAGGGGGAGTAACCCTTTGAGGGGGAGCATTGCATACATAAAACAACATGATGTTGTGCTTAATATTTTTAAATATGCAAATGCTTGTTTTAATCTCACTTGATTCATCTCACATTTTCTTGTTTTGGAAAGCTTAGAAACCTTATTTCAGTGAATGATTGCTCTACAAGAGATTGAAGTCTTCAAGTTTTATTTTTATATATCTCTTTGTATTGTAGAAAATCTTCATTGACCCATAGGTTTATTTTTGTTGTGAGGAATCAATGTGAGTGGTGGTTTTGTCACGAAATAGCCAAAGGGGGAGATTGTAAGGATTCCCGTTTTGTTGATTGGCTTATTTCGTGGTCAAACCACATGTTGGGGTTTTGAATGTAAGGGTAGTCTAAGTGATTAGTGTTGAAGATCAAAGGCCCTTCCATGACCTCAAGATACAAGCACGCCAAAGGTATAATCTCTTGTGCTTGGTTTTCTTTGAAGAGAATTAGTAGCACACACACACACTTAGCATTATTGCTATGATTGCATATTTGCTTATTTTTATGTGCATCTCTTCACATGTCACTTTACACACTAGCACTTTGGTTGATATATCTTGTTGTGTGTATATGTGTCTTATAATTCGTTTCCCGACAATGTTCGGAAACGTCCGCGCTTGCACTAATGAGTGCTTGGTTTCGCGCGAAGACCGCCTATGGAGAATGCCCTTGGCTTCTCCTTGGTTTTCACCATTGTTGGTGATCGGCGGTTATGATCGGCGGCCTGGCCGCCGAATGAAACCGCCGTTTCAGTCCAGTTTGGTCTGAAGCAATTATGCGGTCAAGATCGGCGGTCACGACCGTCGTTCGAAACCGCCGTTCATACCTGATCGATTTTAATCCCTCGGGTTTGATTCGGCGGTTGGATCGGCGGTCGCGAAACCGTCGACTGAAACCGCCGTTAATGCTCTGTTCTTCACGAGCTCAATTCGGCGGTCGTCATCGGCAGCCTGGCCGCCGATTGAAACCGCCGAACGGTGCGTTTCAGGGGCAAAATTATCTTTTCACATGCCCAATTCTTGATGTCTATAAATATCTTATTTTCTCAATCTCTGATCAAGATTCTTGAGTCATTAGAACCCTAAACATTCAAGAGAGATTTTTGAGAAAAAAATCAAATCAAGAACTCAACTTTAAACACTCAAATCAAATCCCTTTTGCATCAAATTTCATATTTGATCTTCTATGCCTTCATAGAATTGATCCATGCATGGTTTTGAATCATCACATCTTATTTGGTATGTTCTTCACTAATTTCATATTACTTTAGTGTTTTTCATATTAATACATCTCTTTAATTACTTGTATGCTTTTGATTTTATGCTAGATACAAGTTAGAGATTATTTGTGATGAAAATGATTGAGTGTTGATTGTGACAGCTAATTAGGTTTTTGCTTAATCTTGATTAGCTAAGCTATTTGACATGTCATTTAGCAATTGATATCTAGGGTTGATTAAATTGATTATATCATCATCCTAGATAAGCATCTAAGGTTACCTAGCCTTTTTTGTTATTTGAATATTCATATATATATTCACATAGGTTGTTTCTCTTCATTGAGAAGTAAGTCTTGAGGCTAAGAGTGCTTAGGCCTCAAGCAAATTGGAATAGGGTTGCTAATAAAGGCCCGCTGGGTAGAAGTGAGGGGTTATAGACCGGAGTGTTAGACGAGGTCTACATAGGTTGTAAACTTCATTTCAATTAGTGATTTCGAGTTCCGAGTGTGGCGCACTATACAGCCCGTGGTTTTTCCCAGTGGTTAGGTTTCCACGTATACATCAAGTGTTATTTAAATTCCGCACTATATTACACTTGCTTGTATTTTTGACTAGTAGGGGCATTTTCGTAAAATTGACTTGCATGCGAAAATTGGGTAATAATTGATAAAATCTATTCACCCCCCCCCCCCCCCCCCCCCTCTCTAGCTTTATATAGAACACGCCTCTAATTTGTTTCACTTTCTTTCTCACGCGTTTTGTTGTTGTTAATTTGATTTGCGTTTGATGTTTGGTGTTTGGTTAGACATATAGATTAGGTTTGATTAGATTTATTGTTCATTAGGTTTGTTTGATTAGGTTAGGTTAGGGTTTAAAGTTCTGCAAAAATTTTGTTGAAGACGATGAATAGAACATTCTCCGAGCCTTTTAAACTTCATCTGAGCCGTTTTCGAGCCTTTTCCGAGCCTTTTAAACCTTCGTTCGAGCTTTTTCCGATCCTTTTCAACCTTCATCCGAGCCTTTTAAGTAATGTGATTAGGTTTTCTTCAATTTTTCATTTCCGAGCCTTTTAAACCTTTATCCGAGACTTTTCCGAGCCTTTTAAACCTTCATCCGAGCCTTTTAAAGAATATGATGTAGGTTTTTGAAATTTGAATCTCTGAGCTTTTTAAACCTTCATCCGAGCTTTTTCCGAGACTTTTAAACCTTCATTCGAGCCTTTTAAAGAATATGATGTAGGTTTTTCAAATTTGAATCTCCGAGCCTTTTAAACCTTCATCTGAGCATTTTCCGAGACTTCTAAACCTTCATTCGAGCCTTTTAAAGAATATGATGTAGGTTTTTGTAATTTGATTCTCCGAGCCTTTTAAACTGTAAGGTTCCCATTTGTTGATTGGCTCATTTCGTGGACAACCACATGTTGGGGTTCTTTGTAAGGGTAGCCTAAGTATCGGTCTTATTGTTCAAAGCCCTTTGAAGACCTCGTGTTGATAAGCACCGAAGGTAAATTTCTATGTGCTTACTTTTCTTTGAAGAGATTAGTTGCACACACACACTTAACATTCATTGCATATGTGTGCATTCTCTTCATTTGTCACATTTCACACTTGCACTTATTTATTATATTTTGTTGTGTGTAATTGTGTCATGTTATTGTGTAATTCGTTTCCCGATAACTTTCGGAAACGTCCACACATGCACTAGAATGTGCTTGGTTTAGCGCGAGGACCGCCTATGGAGAATGCCCTTGGCTTCTCCTTGGTTTTCACCTATCTAGGTGATCGGCGGTTATGATCGGCGGCCTGGCCGCCGAATGAAACCGCCATTTCAGTCCAGATTGGTCTGAAGCATTTCTGCTGTTAAGATCGGCGGTCACGACCGCCGTTCGAAACAGCCGTTTCAAGACCTGATTGATTTATCTCTCAGTCTAATTCGGCGGTCGAATCGGCGGTCACGAAACCGCCGTTCGAAACCGCCGTTCATACCTGATTGATTTTAATCTCTCTGTTTTGATTCGGCGGTTGGGATCGGCGGTCACGAAACCGCCGAATTAACCGCCGTTTTTGCTCTGTTCTTCATGAGCTCAATTCGGCGGTCATAATCGGCGGCTTGGCCGCCGATCGAAACCGCCGATCGGCGCGTTTCTTTGAAACTTACTTAAACGATCACACTTTGATTTGGCCCCCTATATATATGCCACTTTGACTTTAGGTCAATTAAGAGAGTTCATATTCAGAATTCATACTTAGGATATTTTTCAAAGAGAAGAAAAATTCCAAGAACTCAATTTTTGATTACTCAAACACTTTTTCATGATCATCAATCATCATCTAGCATCATCCTTGATCTTCTAGATGTCATCTTGCATGGAATCTTCATCATACTTTGCTTGGTAAGCTTTTCACTAATATCTTATATGTTTTGTATATGTTTTGTGTTTCTCTTATCTAGCAATCTCAATTAATTACTTGTTGTTATTTTGTATGCTTTGGATACAATATTGAGATGAGTATGATGTATGCTTGAGAATTTGTATTGTGCTAGCATATTAGGTTTTGTGCTTAATATTGATTAGCTAAACTAATTGACATGTCATTTAGTTTTGATATCTAGGATTGTTCTTAATTGCATATTAATCATCTTAGATAAGCATATAGGGTTTCCCTTGCTCTATGTTGCATTTTGGATATTCACATACATTCACTTAGGGTTATATTCTCTTCTAGAGAAAGTAAGTCTTGTGTGTAGCAACCGGGATTAGGTTGCTTAAATCACAAGCAAATTGGACTAGGTTCACTCATACCGGGATTAGGTAGGTGTGTGATTACTTCCGGGATTAGGTTGTAATCGTTTGCACATTTAGTGGATTCGAGGTTCGAGTGTGGCTTACTTACATAGCCCGTGGTTTTTCCCATGAGGGTTTCCACGTAAAAACCAAGTGTTGTTTTAATTTCCGCACCATATTACACTTGCTTGGTTATATTATCTTGAGGGCATTTTTGTAATTTTGACTAACACGAAAAATTGGGTAAAAAGCGTAAAATCTATTCACCCCCCCTCTAGATAGCTTTATACACACCGTGCTATAATTTGTTTCATAAACCTTCATCCGAGCTTTTTACATAATATTTCGAGCCTTTTTATAAAGTCTCCGAGCCTTTTTATTAATAGTACCCGAGCCGTTTCCTTTAGTCTCCGAGACTTTTGAACCTCACTCCGAGCCTTTTCATGAAGTTATATATATTAATTTCTTTAATTTTTTTTTATGTGAATATGCAGATGAGGAATCCATTGAAAGATTTTATGAAAACTCCAGCGGAAGAAAGGTACCCAGGGAAAATAACTCGGCATGACCATTTCCATCACCTTAGAGATATCGACAATGCCCTTAACGGTGTACCTCAACATCTTGCGGTCGAAGAACGACGTCGTTACACTGAGTCGTGTTTTGGACATTTCCTTCAGATGCAGCGCAATATGAAGTTTTCAGCTGGCATTGTCCATCGATTGCTTATTCGTGAGTTGCATCACGATGGGCCGGAAGATGAGATGTGATTTCTATTAGGAAAGCATTCGGTCCGGTTCTCGAAGGTTGAGTTCTGTTTGATCACCGGATTGAAGTTTGGACAACTTCCCGACACGTCGACCTATGATGTGGTCCAGAATGGCATACACCAGCGGTACTTTGAGGGTCGAGATGAGGTCGAGTTTGGAGAGCTGAGAGTCGTTGTACGGGCAAGTGATTTTGTTGAGCAGTACGATGCAGTTAAGCTATGCTTACTGTATATGCTTAACTGGATACTAATGGGTTTGGACGAGAGAGATAAAGTCCCATTATGGCAGTTTCGCCTAATCGAGAACTTGGACGCTTTTGATGCATTCCCGTGGGGTGCGCACGTGTATAGGCGATCTATTTCTGGGTTCAAACATGCGTTGGATGGTCGTCGGGAACGGTTCAAAAAAAGACAGCGAGAAAAGGGCATTGAAGTACACAAGGTGGAGACGTACAACATATATGGTTGTACTTATGCACTATTGGTAAGAATTTAGAATTTGATTCCATACTTTAATTGTATTTTTTATTTTCATATGATTGATGTGTTTGATTATTGTTGTACTTATCTATTACGCAGATATTTGCTTTTGAGGTTATCCCCGATCTTGCCATCGAAGATTTTGGGAGCCGTAGGGAAATCGATCTATCCCCCGTATTCTAAAATAGGAATTGAGTCAGCGACCGAGGGGGGATAAGTTGGATTCCATTTTCATTGAAAGGGTAAGTATCTGTTATGTTAACGTTAATAGTTAATAGTATGTATACGATTACAAATAGTCTAACATTGATTTTAGATGTTTGCTAGGGTGAAATTAGTGCCGACACCAGCAGAGCTGGCTGAACGGTACTATGAGGGCATTGAGGAGGGAGGCAATCTGTATGATGCCACTGCCAATGCCGAACACCGTACGACTACCGAACCCAGTGATATTGAGGGTCCGTATTCGAGACCCAGTGATATTGAGTATCCGTATTCGGGACCCAGTGATATAGATGGTTCTGACGTGGAGGGTCGCAGTAGGAGTCCCGTGAGGCATAAGCGGGTTCGATTTGTGTTGCCCACACAGCCTCGACCTGAAGGTCACTCACAACGAGGCGTCGGAGGGCATCCAGAGGTACGTAAAAGTAGTTGCACCGCAGTATTTAATCTGAAAGCAGTTGGAAACTTTTAGTACTCACACCGTGTTTATTTTTTTTCATTTCAGGACATTAGGTATACTGAACTGCTGGATGCGTTTCGAGAGTTACGGGACGAAGTGCAAAGGACTGACAAAAAGCGAGATCAACAGCATAAGGAGTTGCTAGAATTGATTCGGGGTCTTCAGGGTTCGACGTCGCAGACACCTATTGAAGGCAGACGGTTCGATGACCAACCATTTGATGACCCGTCGATCGATGACCAAGACCGACACTTCAGTGATAGAGACTGGACTGGTAGTCATCAGGACGGAGCAAACTTACAGACTAGGCGTCAGCTGCACCCCAGTACGTAGATAGTGTCTGATCAGCAGGGGCTAGGTGTGACACCAAGAGAGGAGGTTACTGGTGGTACTGATGACACTGAGACAGCACATATGGAGATAGAACAGGTACCTTATCAGGTATTACCACACCCTGTTGTTCATTCCCAGGACTTGGGACAGAATGCCTCCATACTGCGTACCCCTCTAATTGATCCTAGTGCAGCGCATCCCTCCATTCATTCCACGGGGATAGAGTTCCTCAGTCCTGACGCACCCATCAGGTCTATCCCAGCAGGGCTTACCCCTGCAGGCGATCCACGAGGACAGAGTCCCTCCATACAGAGCACCCCTGCTGGCGATCCACGAGGACAGAGTTACTCTATACAGAGCCCACGTTTGGTGGATCCCCGTGGTTTGGATCGGAGTCCCCCACCCCTTCAGCGTCAGGATCGGGTTCGCAGGCGAGGTTGGCAGGAGCGGAGCCCATACACTGACCCCTGTCGACCGAAGAGGGCAAGGACTATGCCACAGCCACCGCATGTATGGGCGCCCCAAAAACTGGTAGATCCTGATCACCTAGCGGCGTACCAAGCATACAAGAGGAACACGACGGGGAATTGTAAGTATAATCGTAGATATTACAATCTTTGTATTTATTTTGAAACAGCTTAGTAAAACTGACTTGACTTGGTTATCTAACTTCTTCAACAATTATGCAGGCGTGATGTGGATCTACACTTGCCAGTCGATGTCCTTTGATTCCACCGTTTTCAAAGCAACTTTATGGAGTTGGAGGATACGGTATGTTCATAACTGTAATATATGTATATGTTGTTACGAAAATTGTACCATCCTAACAAATGAAAATGTTCAAACTTTCAGCACATTGACGCGTACTTGAAGATTCTACGGAAGCGTCAGCGAGCATTTCCCACTGTCTACGGTCTGAGGATCAACATACTGGATTCACAGTTTTATGTAAGTGGTTAAATTGTACGGTATTTGCTTTTGCATTGATGTGTTTCATACATCTATAACCTAACATTTTTGTACAATCATGGTTATGTAACCGCTGGGACAGAAAGATGGGAAGTGGGTCTGATAGACCCCGTACAGGTTGGTCTTCACAGAAGCAGAAGTGGACCGAAGAAGACCTTACGGTGGTACATGGGCAGCTCCCGCTAGGAAACATACCATGGCACAATGTGGACTCCGTGAGTGTTTATTTTACATGTTTTCCATTAAAGTTTTGAAAAATAAATGTCACACTGATCGCACAATGTTGAAACACCTATAGGTTCTGATTCCGTGCAACCTTGGATGTACGCATTGGGCCCTGGCCAGCCTCGAACTCACAACAGGGAATCTCTACCTTTGTGACTCGTACAGATAGGATATTCCATTCAGCCATAGGAAAATGCAGCTGGCGTGCTTACGGTATTTTTTACCCTCGATGCTGCATGCGGTAAAATTTCACGAGCGCAGACGGAGGGGCGATATGACGTACTCAAAGACTACTAGGGCATTCACTTTTTATTATGTGTCTGCAGACCGTATGCCACAATAGGACACAGGGTATGACTGTTTCAAGATCTGATTTTATCCAAATTCGTTTTCATATAATTCCATTCTAACGGTTGTTCATGTGGTGAATTGTAGGGGTAACTGTGGTGCTCATACTTTAAAATTGACAGAGTATCTGGCGGTAAACAGGGATACTTTTGACTGGTCGGAAAAAGATATGACCACCATTCGAGAGAAGATGGCTGTGGAGGTTTTTTGTAACTCGAAGGACTGGTCTTCGAGACAGTGATTTAGTTTATGTACATAACATTTCAGTAATGAAAAAAAATCATTTGTTTTTCTTTTTAAGTGTTTGCAATTAACAAAGGATCCAGTATGACATTACACAAACAACTAAATTCAAATCAATTTCAGAAAGAAAAAAAAATTATTCAACATAAAACCATAACACAACTGTATCGAGCATGGTTCCCAAAGTCTGAACGATGTTGGAACACGTTAGCAATCGCAAGCTTTTCTCCAACATAAAATCAATCATATTAGTTCTACATAAAAGCATAAGAACCAAGGGTCTCATAAAACAATTGTATCAATCATGGTTCCCAAAGTCTGAACGATGTTGGAAGACATCAAGTTGGAGATATGTTTCTCAATCACAAGCTTTTCTGGTGGCATTTCGTCTTCCTCTTATACTGCCTTGTTATGTTTGATCGCCTTCCTCTTGTACGGCTCCATTCATTCCACTGGCGTGTCCTTCTGAGGGCATGTTTGTTTGTTGTGTCCTACTATGTGACAGATGCTACACTTGCGACGGTAATCATCAGGGACAATTGTCCTGGGACCTTCATTAACCATAGGCGGATTCGAACACTGCCTGCTATTATGTCCTGGTTGTCCACATCTTCTACACGACTGTGTGGTTGTCCTCTCCGAAGACGATACGTGTCGACCCTCCATGGGGTGACCTGATTGTCTCTTTGTCTTTGGATTTAAAACCACCCGCGCTGTGATATCGGATGGAACCACCCATGAAGAAGGATGGCCAACAGGCATAATAGGAACCGAGTATGCATCAATAAATGTCTCCCTCTTGTAGTAGTCCGCACACAGAGATGTGAAATCCAAGTTCCGATCCCTGTAACAATGAAAACAGTGAGACTGACGTTTGGTTATAGAAAAGCGTTAAATGTAACTTGTCATATACCTTGCCGCTGCGAGTGCGTGTGAATAAGGTAAAAAGTCCATTTGGAATTTGTTGCACATGCAAGTCTTCCGGGCTAAGTTAACCGTCCACTGTTTTCCCTTGTGTTTGACGGAGAATATGTTCCAGTCAACTGCATTTACGGTCATATAACTGCATTTCTCGACCCGTTTCTGGATCACCCCATGTGCAGCGTCGGTCGATCGATGACGCATGGACTGTGCAGCTGTATGACGATCGTGAAACCACTTCTGAAGCATATTCCTAATGAACTCTGCTAGTGTCATTAGTGGCAGTTGGCGTGCAAATTTTAAGCATGAGTTGATGCACTCTGCAACATTTGTGGTCATCAACCTATACCTTCTTTGGGGACAGTGAACGCGGGACCACTTGTGTGGACCGGCATCAATGGCATAATCGTATGCACCATTGTGCAGCTTACGTAACTCCTCTATGTGGCGATCGTATCGGATTTCACTGTACGACCGAGCAGCACTATCCATTATGTCGGCAACATCCTTTCTGTGGAATCGCTTCTTCATATTTTCACCAAAATGCCAGCAACATATGGTATGGGTTGCATAAGGGAACACTTTAGAAATCCCTGCTTCAATGCTTGCATGACGATCGAAAATGAAAACCAGATCATCTATATGACCAAGGGCCCCCCTCAAGCATTCTAAAAACCACTCCCATGAATTGTTGTTTTCTGAATCACCATACCCAAAAGCAATTGGATACACCTGTTCGTTTCCATCTTGTGCAGTTGCAACAAACATTGTACCCCCGAATCTTCCCTTCAAATGGGTACCATCAACTGCAATCACAGGACGCATACACCTCTGAAAACCTCTAATTGAGGACCATAACGAAATGAAAAAGTAAAGAAATTTACCATCGTCTGCGCACTGTAAGTCCGTGATTGTGCCAGGATTTTGCTGTTCGAGAATGTATGCAAAAGATGGTAGCAGTTGGAAAGTTTCTTCATGCGTTCCATAGCTCAATGACAATGCATATTGCAGGGCATCATATACTTTACTGTACATGATTTGGATGCCATACATTGTTTTCATATCGGCTGTAAGGTTCCCTTTTGTTGATTGGCTCATTTCGTGGACAAACCACATGTTGGGGTTCTTTGTAAGGGTAGCCTAAGTATCGGGTTTATTGTTCGAAGCCCTTTGAAGACCTCGTATTGATAAGCACCGAAGGTATATTTCTTTGTGCTTACTTGTCTTGAAGAGATAGTTGCACACACTCACAACTCATGCATATGTTTAATACTTGTATGCTGTGTGTCTTATTTTTGTGCATTAATGTTCATTAACATCTCTTCTTGCATGTTAGTTTGATTGCATCTTGCATATCCAATTGCCTTGTCATGCTTAGACTTAGGATTGCATTTTTGCATTGGGCGCTCCCAAAAGCGCTCTACAGAAGCGCTGTACGAATAGTGCCCATTGAGCGCTGTTCAGACCTGATCGATTTAATTCGGTCGCTGTTGGGTCGTTGTACAGGCGCTGTACAAAGCGCTGTACAAAGCGCTCTACGTACAACGCCACTCTGTTTTCCCGTGAGAACAGAGTTGGGGCGCTGTACAAGCGCTGTACAAGAGGCGCTCTACGTACAGCGCCCAAGGCAAATATGAGGCCAACTTATCAAAATGACCACACCTTGTTTTGGCCCCCTATATATATGCCACTTTGACTTTAGGTCAATAACAAGAGTCCATATTCACATTCTATACTTATGATATTTTTCAAAGAGAAGAAAAATTCCAAATAACTCATTTTTAGTTTACTCAAACACTTGTTCATGATCATCAATCATCATCTAGCATCATCCTTGATCATCTAGATGTCTCCTTGCATGGATTCTTCATCATACTTTGCTTGGTAAGCTTTTCACTAATATCTTACATATTTTGTGTTTTTCTTAACAAGCAATCTCAATTTATTACTTGTATGATTTTCATATATCTTTTGATACAAGATTGAGATTAGTGTGATGTATGTTTGAGAAGTTGTATTGTGATAGCTAATTAGGTTTTGTGCTTAATCTTGATTAGCTAAACTATTTGATTGAACATGTCATTTAGTCTTTAATATCTAGGATTGTTCTAATTGCATATTAATCATCTTAGATAAGCATATAGGGTTTCCCTTGCTCTATGTTGCATTGGGATATTCATATATTCACTTAGGGTTTTATTCTCTTCATTGAGAAAGTAAGTCTTGTGTGTAGCTTCCGGGATTAGGTTGCTTAGATCGCAAGCAAATTGGACTAGGTTCACTCATACCGGGATTAGGTAGGTGTGTGATTACTTCCGGGATTAGGTTGTAATCGTTTTACACATTTAGTGGATTCGAGGTTCGAGTGTGGCTTACTTACTTACTAGCCCGTGGTTTTTCCCGTGAGGGTTTCCACTTAAAAATCAAGTGTTATTTAATTTCCGCATTTTATACTTGATTTATTGCTTTATCTATTTATGGGTAATTTCAGAATTTTGACTAACACGAAAAATTGGGTAAAAAGCTTAAAATCTATTCACCCCCCTCTAGATAGTTTTATACACACCGTGCTATAATTTGTTTCAATTGGTATCAGAGCGGGTTCCTAGACATACATAGGTGATCCTTGCTTATTTTGGTGTGTTTTGCATTTTGTGTGATTTTTGATCATTCATACATTTGCATTCAGTTCATTCATTTGCATTCATTTCATTCATTCATAAACACTATGAGTGGAAACGGTAGAAATGGTGGTGGCCACGAAGGTGCTTCTAGCACAAGGCCTCCACTTCTTACCGGTTTGAACTATTCTTAATGGAAAGGGAAGATGGAATCCTACATATGCCAAATTCATGACCGTGCATGGATGGCGGTGGAAGACGGATATGATCTACCCAAGATGACTCCCGGTGGTGGAGGAGAAGAAGTTTTGAAGCCTAAGGCGCAATGAAACGCGCAAGAGTTTGAGGCTTCAAAGTGGAATAGGAAGGCTATGCATGCCATCATGTGTGCAATGGATGAGAGTCAGTACAAGCTTATTCAGAACACTCAGATTGCAAAAGTGGCATGGGACATCCTTCAAGTTGCACATGAGGGAACCGAGGTGGTGAAGGAGTCCAAGCTTCAAGTCCTCCAAACTCAATTTGAGCTACTTAGGATGGGAGAGGATGAATGCTTCAATGACTTCGAAATCAAATTGATGGACATTGTAAATCAAAGCCATCAACTCGGAGACCCGTATTCGGATAGGAGAGTCAAGTAAAAAATTATGAGATCTCTCCCCGATAGGTTTGAATCAAAGGTGACGGCCATAGAAGAAAATAGTGGCTACATGGATATGAAGCCAAGTGAGGTGATTAGACGTCTCCTTGCATATGAGTCTAGGAAGGCTCCTAGCACCACTACTCCTCCTAAGAAGTCTAAAGGAATAGCTTTGAAAGCATCTAAGGATGCAAAGGAGGCAAAGCATGAATCGGATGAAGACCTTGCCTTATTCGTGAAAAGGTTTAATAAGGTTATGGGGTTCAAGAAGAAAATGATTTGGGTCAAGAGGACAAGACTTGAAGAAAAAAGGTTCCTTCAAGAAGTTTGAGCCTAGACAAGAGAGGACCGAAAGGAAAGGGGTCCGATGCTTTGAATGTGGTGGGATTAGTCACTTTGCCCCCGAATGTGCTAATCACAATGAAAAGAAGAAGGACAAAGTGATGGCCGCCACTTGGAGTGGGAGTAGTGATGACTCCAATGAGGAAGATGAGTCTTCAAGTGAAGAAGAGCTCATGGCTAACTTCCTAGCTTTTGCCTCATCTCACAAGAGCAAAAGTGCTAGTGAGAGAGAGGAAATGAGTCAAGAGGAAATTGACTCTAGTGAAGAAGAAAGTGACTCCTCTTCTAATTCCATAAAGAAATTTGTGGAGCAAAAGGTGCTTGCTAAATACCTTGCCGAGTTCAATGATTTAGCAATTAAAAGCACAAGAAAGATTGAGAGGTTGAGAGAAGAGAACCTTGAACTTTCGACTCACAATGACCACTTAAGTGAACAAGTAGAAAGATTGAAGAGGAGAGAGGATAAGTTAATTGAGGAGTTAGACTTATCCAAGAGAAGTGAAGAAGGCTTGAAGAGGGAACTTGTAGAAGTTAAAGGGTCCTTGACTAGGATGGATTCTAGCACCAAGAAGCTTGACCATATGCTTGGTGTTGGAAAGAGTCCATGTGACAAGAAGGGTCTTGGGTATGAAGATGGCAAGAAGATCTCAACCTCTAACAAGACCGTGTTTGTCAAGTCCTTGAGGAACGAAGAAACTTCATTTGTGCAAATTCCTAGGAAGAAGTTAGAAGTAGGACAATGTTCAAATGCATAAGTGAAGATGGGGCCAAGAAGGAAACCTCAAGCTCAACCCCCTAGGGTCCCTCAAGCCAACACTCCTCAACAATTGGCTCATAAAGGAAAGAGACCAATCATGCAACCTCAAGCTTGGAAGCAACCTAGATCGGTTCAACAACGAAGATGGATTGAACCCACTTATCCACAAAGACATGGACGAGCTCCCATACGTGCACAAAGACAAGGTATGATTCCTTTTTCCATCCCTATTTGTCACTTTTGTGGTTGTGATGGTCATATTAGACTAAATTGCTTTCAATATATTAAAATGTGTAGAACACGAAGCATGATTGAAAAGAGAAAGAATAGAGCCAAGATGCATGTTCCTAGGAATAATAATATTGATTTGCATGATCCTAGGAATAGTAGAGCACATGTACCAAAGACCACTAAGAAAGCTAAAATTGTTGCTAAGTGGATTAGAAATAATGAAAATGTTTGCCATGTTGCACAAATAGCCTTGAAGGCAAATTCTTCTAATTTTTGGTATTTGGATAGTGGGTGCTCTAGGCACATGACGGGAAACAAGAGTTTCTTCGAGACTCTTGTTATGGAGGAAGGTGGAAATGTCACTTTTGGTGATGGATCCAAAAGAAATGTTGTAGGGAAAGGAACCATTTCCGTTCCCGGATTACCCTCCTTATCCAATGCTTTATTTGTTGATGGCTTGAAAGCCAATTTAATAAGCATTTCACATCTTAGTGATGAAGGATATTCCGTCTTGTTTTCTAAAGATTTTTGCTCTATCCTAAAACCCGATGGACAAACCTTGTTGAAGGGCATGAGATCTAGCGACAATTGTTATTGTCTTGAAGCTAGTATTGTATCTAATCATGTGTCCATGGATGAGCAAATTGAGTTGTGGCATGAAAGACTTGGCCACATGAACTTTAGGGATCTACGGACCCTTGGAAAGTTCAATTGTGTGCGTGGCCTCCCTAAGCTTGGGAAGAAAGCCAATGGTGTTTGTGGACCTTGCTAACAAGGAAAGCAAACTAAAAGCATGCACAAAAAGGGTAAGTATCTCACCACCAAGGAGCCTCTTGAGCTTCTCCACATGGATCTCATGGGTCCCATGTAAACCGAAAGTTTGGGTGGAAAGAGATACATTTTTGTTTGTGTTGATGATTTCTCTAGGTTCACATGGACATATTTTCTTAGAGAAAAATCCGAAACTTTTGATAAGTTTAAAATGCTTTGTAATAAAATACAAAATGAAATGAACTCTAATATTAAAAGCATAAAACGGATTAGAAGTGACCATGGGAGGGAATTTGAGAATTCTACTTTTGAAACCTTTTGTAATGGTTTAAGCATCTCCCATGAGTTTTCGGCTCCTAGGACACCTCAACAAAATGGAGTTGTTGAGAGGAAAAATAGGGTCCTTCAAGAGATGGCCCGTGTGATGTTGCTTAGCAACAATGTCCCTAGGAACCTATGGGCCGAAGCCATCAATACGGCTTGCTATATAGGAAATAGAGTTTTCCTAAGGCCCGGTACTAGAAACACCTCCTATGAGTTATGGAAAGGCAAGAGGCCAAATGTTAGCTACTTCCACACTTTTGGAAGCAAATGCTACATTTTGAATGACCGTGATCAACTTGGCAAATTCGATGCTAAGAGTGATGAGGGAATTTTTATTGGCTATGCCTTGAATAGTAGAGCCTATAGAGTTTTCAATTTAAAGACTCTAAGTGTTATGGAATCATCCAATGTTGTATTTGATGATACTAGGCTCAAGTCAAATGATCATGAGGAGGAGGTTATTTTTAGTGATGTTTCTCCTTTGGAGAATGTTGTGGTGTCTCCTAATGTTGGGACATCTAATGTCAACAATGATGACACACAACCTATTGATAGAGTTCCTCTCTTGGACTCTAAAGAACCCGCTCCATGGGTTAGGAAACTCCATGATAAAGAAGATATCATTGGAGAGGTTAATGAGGGTGTTAGGACTAGACGTCAACTTGCTAATCTTATTAGCTACACATGCTACACCTCTCAAATTGAACCCAAAAAGGTTGAAGAAGCCTTAAATGATGAATTTTGGGTTCTTGCCATGCAAGAAGAGCTAAACCAATTCGAAAGGAATGAGGTTTGGACTCTAGTTCCTAGGCCTAAGACCACTAATGTCATAGGCACTAAATGGATATTTAGGAACAAATCCGATGAGGATGGCAACATAGTGCGGAACAAGGCTAGACTTATAGCACAAGGGTACTCTCAAATTGAGGGTATCGACTTTGAGGAGACATTTGCTCCCGTTGCCCATTTAGAGTCTATTAGGCTTCTCTTGTCCATTTCTTGTGTGCACAAGTTTAAATTGCACCAAATGGATGTCAAGAGTGCCTTCCTCAATGGCTTCTTGCAAGAGGAAGTGTTTGTTGAACAACCCAATGGGTTTGTGGATGCACAACACCCCAACCATGTCTATCGCCTCAAGAAGGCACTATATGGGTTGAAACAAGCACTAAGGGCTTGGTATGAGCGCCTCACTCAATTCCTTGTTGACAATGACTACACACGTGGTAGTGTTGACAAGACACTATTCATCAAAAGAAACAATGATGAGCTTTTCTTAGCTCAAATATATGTTAATGATATAGTGTTTGGCTCCACCAACAACACCAAGGTCCAACAATTTGTTGATGTTATGTCTCATGAATTTGAGATGAGTCTTGTTGGTGAGCTTAGTTACTTCCTAGGTTTGCAAATTAGGCAACTAGATGATGGGATTTTCATAACCCAAGCCAAATATGCCAAAAACCTAGTGAAGAAGTTTGGTCTTGAAAAAGCCAAACATTGTGACACTCCTATGAGCACCACTTTGAAGCTAAGCAAGGATGCTAGCGGTAAAAGTGTGGACCAAACCTTATATCGTGGCATGATAGGGAGCTTGCTCTATTTGACCGCAAGTAGGCCCGATATATCATTTAGTGTAGGAGTTTGTGCTAGGTACCAATCCGATCCCAATGAGTCCCATCTCTCTTCGGTTAAGAGAGTCATTCGCTTTGTGAATAGGACTTCTAATTATGGAATTTGGTACTCATTTGACACTAATCCTAGTCTTGTAGGATATAGTGATGCGGATTGGGTAGGAAATTGTGATGATAGGAAGAGCACATCGGGCGGTTGCTTCTTTCTAGGCAATAACTTGGTGTCTTGGTTTTGCAAGAAGCAAAATTCGATTTCCTTGTCCACGGCGGAAGCCGAGTACATAGCCGCGGGGAGTGGATGCACTCAACTTATATGGATGAAGCAAATGCTAGTAGACTACGGATTCAACCAAGGTACACTCACTCTCTTTTGTGATAACATAAGTGCTATTAATATTTCCAAGAATCCGGTCCAACATTTTAGAACTAAGCATATTGACATCCGTCATCACTTCATTAGAGAGCTAGTTGAAAATAAATGCATAGTACTTGAACATGTAGGTACTAATGATCAACTTGCGGACCTATTCACTAAACCTTTAGATGCTACTCGATTTAAAACTCTTAGTAGATCTATTGGAATTTGTTTGGTAGAGTGATGAGTATGGTACTTGACCCCATATGGGGAACTCAATCAAAAAGAGCTATTTTGCATATTTGTTGTTTGCAAAAATTTGAAAAATCTTATGCCTCTTTCCTAATTGCTTAAGTAAGCTTGGTTGCACATATGTATATATGTTTTCTATCTAATAAGTGTGATCAATGCTTGTCTACAATCCATGTCATATTTTTGTTCAAACATGCATTTTTGGACTAGGAGATCTACTTAGGAAGTATGATGTGAATGACCTATAGTTATCTCCATGACATGATGATTCTTTAAATAACATGCTAATGTCAAATGAAAAAAAAGCATGAAATTCATATAACATGCTCACATGAAAAGCATGAATTGATGATTGCATATTCTTAAAATGCAAAACCTTGTGTGAAAGCTTATGAGACTCAAAATGAATAAAGGATCTTGTATCCGTTCAAAGGAATTTACATTCCAAATGTCTCTCCTTCTTTATTGGTTGAACATGACTATTATCATACGGATATCTTATCCGGAAAAATCAAATAGGGTGCAAAGTCGCTCATGTCATGTTTCGCTTATAAAGTTGGATATAGTTACTCTTAAATTGAAATCAATAATCTCTATATCCTTGCTTTTCTCATGAAAAATGGTGAAATTGGTTTGAATTCATTTAAAAACCTTTGTCATTTGCTTTGCCAAATACCATTGTATTTTGGACTTGAATGTTACATGTCTTGTATGCAAAGCATGATTATTCACACATTTTCAATATAAATAAATCTCCTTGTTTTTCTCCAATTTATTGAGATGCATAAAGTGGCTTATATGACTATGCAAATATTTAGTATGCTACTATCTCTCTTTGCTCTGGGTGACCCGGTTGGGGACTACTCCTTTGCCTATATCATGACAAAAAGGGGGAGTAGGATATGGTAAGGGGAGATGCAAATTGGTGTTGCAATTGTGCACTTTGGGGAGATAACTCATTGAGGGGGAGTAACCCTTTGAGGGGGAGCATTGCATTTATCATACATTGCATATATTTTGTAATGTTGTGCCTAAATTCTAAAAATGCAAATGCTTGTTTTGATATCACTTGATTAATCTCACATGTACGTATTGGAAATGTTAGAAACCTTCTTTTCAGGGCTTGATTATTCTACAAGAGATTGAAGACTTGAAGTTTTATTTTCTTATCTCTTTGTACTATAGAATATCATAGTTATCCCGTTGTTTCTATTTTAATGTGAGGAATCAATGTGAGTGGTGGTTTTGTCACGAAATAGCCAAAGGGGGAGATTGTAAGGTTCCCTTTTGTTGATTAGCTCATTTCGTGGACAAACCACATGTTGGGGTTCTTTGTAAGGGTAGCCTATGTATCGGGTTTATTGTTCGAAGCCCTTTGAAGACCTCGTATTGATAAGCACCGAATGTATATTTCTTTGTGCTTACTTGTCTTGAAGAGATAGTTGCACACACTCACAACTCATGCATATGTTTAATACTTGTATGCTGTGTGTCTTATTTTTATGCATTAATGTTCATTAACATCTCTTCTTGCATGTTAGTTTGATTGCATCTTACATATCCAATTGCCTTGTCATGCTTAGACTTAGGATTGCATTTTTGCATTGGGTGCTCCCAAAAGCGCTCTACAGAAGCGTTGTACGAACAACGCCCATTGAGCGCTGTTCAGACCTGATCGATTTAATTCGGTCGCTGTTGGGTCGTTGTACAGGCGCTGTACAAAGCGCTGTACAAAGCGCTGTACAAAGCGCTCTACGTACAACGCCACTCTGTTTTCCCGTGAGAACAGAGTTGGGGCGCTGTACAAGCGCTGTACAAGAGGCGCTCTACGTACAGCGCCCAAGGCAAATATGAGGCCAACTTATCAAAATGACCACACCTTGTTTTGGCCCCCTATATATATGCCACTTTGACTTTAGGTCAATAACAAGAGTTCATATTCACATTCTATACTTATGATATTTTTCAAAGAGAAGAAAAATTCCAAATAACTCATTTTTAGTTTACTCAAACACTTGTTCATGATCATCAATCATCATCTAGCATCATCCTTGATCATCTAGATGTCTCCTTGCATGGATTCTTCATCATACTTTGCTTGGTAAGCTTTTCACTAATATCTTACATTTTTTGTGTTTTTCTTAACAAGCAATCTCAATTTATTACTTGTATGATTTTCATATATCTTTTGATACAAGATTGAGATTAGTGTGATGTATGTTTGAGAAGTTGTATTGTGATAGCTAATTAGGTTTTGTGCTTAATCTTGATTAGCTAAACTATTTGATTGAACATGTCATTTAGTCTTTAATATCTAGGATTGTTCTAATTGCATATTAATCATCTTAGATAAGCATATAGGGTTTCCCTTGCTCTATGTTGCATTTGAATAATCATATATTCACTTAAGGTTTTATTCTCTTCATTGAGAAAGTAAGTCTTGTGTGTAGCTTCCGGGATTAGGTTGCTTAGATCGCAAGCAAATTGGACTAGGTTCACTCATACCGGGATTAGGTAGGTGTGTGATTACTTCCGGGATTAGGTTGTAATCGTTTTACACATTTAGTGGATTCGAGGTTCGAGTGTGGCTTACTTACTAGCCCATGGTTTTTCCCGTGAGGGTTTCCACGTAAAAATCAAGTGTTATTTAATTTCCGCATTTTATACTTGATTTATTGCTTTATCTATTTATGGGTAATTTCAGAATTTTGACTAACACGAAAAATTGGGTAAAAAGCTTAAAATCTATTCACCCCCCTCTAGATAGTTTTATACACACCGTGCTATAATTTGTTTCATCGGCGATTATGTCCTTCGGACGCATGAGACGACCATCGGCTTGTTGAAGTCTAGGTGCAATGACTTCTCCAATTGTGACTGCACTAGCTTGTCGATGGCGACGGTGAATCTCCTCCAAGGGACAGGTGTGTTCGTTGACAAAACTTCTAACTTGAAAGTAAGTCCCTTCATCTCTCCTCACCACTCTTAATTTCCACGTACATTTGTCAATGATGCAGACCAGATGTAAAGTTGTCTTATTCGACCTTTTCACCTTCCATTCAAAGTTCTGCCGCATTGAAAAATGGCTAACTAGCCTTTTCAAATCCCTTTTACTCGGAAAAAATTGACCTTTATAAATCATGGTTCTAGGTTCTTGCGTTGCGAAGGTGCTGCTTGTACCAGTACCAAACGAGTATGCATCTGCTCCGGGAATAACCCACGTTGTCACATTATCAGAATCAGATGCTGTTACGTTATACCGGACCTCAGAAGTCCCAGCCATATCTGGTGCAGTGCAACTAACTCCTTGTACACGTCTACCATGTGTTTGAATTTGTTCAGGCTCTTCATCCACATTTTGTAGATCATCAACCTGTTCATTATTTGCGTCATTATCCACGTCATGGTTCGGGTAATTGTAATGCTCATTGTACTGCTCATTGTACTGCTCAATTCGACACCCAAACACATCAACAATTTGAGGTTCAACTACATCTGTATGGTTGACCATTACCGGTAGGACACCACACATGTTTTCCCCACCTTCGGTGGCACTCCTTTGGGTGAACCCTTGGTTGCTACCGCTAAAGGATCCAAACTGTTGGGTATTTTCAGGACGAGGAATATCATTCCCTATCATATCTCCAACTGTCCTCTCAGTTACACTGACACATACTTGAGGGATCACTCGATCTTCCCCCAGCATAAACTGGACATCGTCATCATTCCTTATAATTGTGCGACATGTACTGCCAGGAACGATTGATATTGATGACAGATCAACAGTGAATTTGTTTTCATCGTATTTCACAATGGTATACACGATCGCCAACAATTCTTCGTAAGTCATATTCTTTGACAAATACATTCCCTGGTTATCGGATCCAATAAACCTCTGACTTCCATCAGGAAATTGCTCTCATCGACCGTTGTAAGATATTACAATCCTAACCCGATTCATGATGCTGTCAAATTATTCATCACAAACAATTAATAAAAACACAGGACTAAAAATTATTTTCACATCTTACATTTACAAATGCTCGGGTGATGATATTGAAAAGGCTCGGAAATTTATATAAAAGGCTCCATACTTATTCATTTCTAAAACAAGGAAAAGGCTCGATGAAGGCAAGAAAAGGCTTGGAAAAGGCTCGGTCAAGGCAGTAAAAGGCTCGGAAATTTGTATAAAAGGCTCCATACTTATTCATTTCAAAAACAAGGAAAAGGCTCGATAAAGGCAAGAAAAGGCTCGGAAAAGGCTCGGTCAAGGCACTAAAAGGCTCGGAAATTTGTATAAAAGGCTCCATACTTATTCATTTCAAAAACAAGGAAAAGGCTCGATGAAGGCAAGAAAAGGCTCGGAAAAGGCTCGGTCAAGGCAGTAAAAGACTCAGAAATTTGTATAAAAGGCTCCATACTTATTCATTTCTAAAACAAGGAAAAGGCTCGATGAAGGCAAGAAAAGGCTCGGTCAAGGCACTAAAAGGCTCGGAAATTTGTATAAAAGGCTCCATACTTATTCATTTCAAAAACAAGGAAAAGGCTCGATGAAGGCAAGAAAAGGCTCGGAAAAGGCTCGGTCAAGGCAGTAAAAGACTTAGAAATTTGTGTAAAAGGCTCAATACTTGTTTATTTCTAAAACAAGGAAAAGGCTCGATGAAGGCAAGAAAAGGCTCGGAAAAGGCTCGGTCAAGGCAATAAAATGCTCGGAAATTTGTATAAAAGGCTCCATACTTGTTCATTTCAAAAACAAGGAAAAGGCTTGATGAAGGCAAGAAAAGGCTCGGAAAAGGCTCGGTCAAGGCCCATACTTGTTCAGGCTCCATACTTGTTCATTTCTAAAACAAGGAAAAGGCTCGATGAAGGCAAGAAAAGGCTCGGAAAAGGCTCGGTCAAGGCACTAAAAGGCTCGGAAATTTGTATAAAAGGCTCCATACTTATTCATTTCAAAAACAAGGAAAATGCTCGATGAAGGCTCGAAAAGGCTCGGAAAAGGCTCGGTCAAGGCAACAAAAGTCTCGGAGATCCAACAAAAGATATTACAGTTTTCTATATAAACACATGTGAACAAATTAACAGAAGTATTTGCCAGAAATATTACATTCTTGTACTGAAGCACGTCCAAACGTTTTATAAGTTGAAGAAGAAAGTCGATCCAACCTTGAATTTCTATATCTATAAACAAAGAGAGTCACTGTGGAGAGGGAAAGTGGAGAGAGAAAGTCTCGTTTTTTTGGAAGTGTGGAGAGAGAAAAGTATAAACAGAATAACATAAATGAAGAACTAAGGGCAATTTTGGTAGTTTACAATAATTGGTGTCTTTTAAACTTAACTTATTAAAGTACTGATAAAGTCACCAAATCAGTTCAAAAGAGTGACATTTCCCACCATTTCCGCAATTTGTTTATTGATTTCCAAAGAACCAGTATTACCCTAGTGAAATAGGATCAGTATTAATTACTTTTAGTACAATACAAGTATTAATTAAAATGAAGAATCTCCCACTTTGTTCTTCTGCGCAACTTTAGGTCCATAAATCAATAATGTCCACGATTTTGTAAGCAAAGTACAAATAATCCCAACTTGCCAGATTGAGTAAATTTAATATATTTTGTATATATATGTTTACATCCATCCTACTTGACCAACCTACTTTGTTATATTATACATATAGTTTTGAACCAATGACTGGTATAGCAAGATGGATTCAAATGAACTTTTTCCATCCACGAAGAATTTAATTAAGTACAAATGGTGCTTTAGTTAGGAATAATATGGTTAGATTGCAATCGCGCTACTGCCTACTTGTATGAAAAGAGAAAATTAAAAACTCTCTATTAAATTGCCATAGATATTGCCATTGAAAATCTATTAAAGTGGAATTTCTAAAGGTGGGTAAAGGTTGGATTCCGCGGGTGTTAATTCAAGTGTGGTTGTGATTTATAATTTTATTATCTCTATCATCATTTACAATGCAAAGTGCACATAGTGGATTTAATTTTTATAGAAATTATATATTTGACTGATGACTTGCTAATTAAGACAAGGACATGTACCAGCTGTTACAAAGTTTCTTAGAAGTTAGAATCCTACAACCCTAGAACCTCTTCTTGTTAATTTCTTTCATTTTTTTTAATTTAATTATTCTTCCTCTTCTTTTTTAATTAAAATTCAAATGAGAAATTCTTCTAAATTTGACAAAACCAAAATAGTACTGCAATTTTAGATTTAAGCAAAATAATAATAATAACAATCCCATAATTGTTTGGCTCACGAAAAGGTGTTTTAATTAGTTTATAGTAGGGAAATTCTATCTAATTCGGAAATTGTAGGAATGTTGTTAATCAAATGTGTTAATCAACTATACAAACACCTTTAGTAGCCTTGATTTCCTCTTCAGTCTCCCTCCAAGAATTTTGTTATAATATTCTTAAATTCAACTATATATATTGTTAGAGACATTTTATCTTTATCATGGTAGGAATTTCTATTTTTTTTTTTTTTTTTTTTAAGGGTCTGCATCGGTTTGATAATAGTTAGATCAACCGTTACCAGTATGATTCATATTGTTAGAGACATTTTATCTTTATCATGGTAGGAATTTCTATTTTTTTTTTTTTTAAGGGTCTGCACCGGTTTGATAATAGTTAGATCAACCGTTACCAGTATGATTCATAAAGCAATTTCCACTATATGGGAAGAGTCTCACCATACTTTGTGAATTTTTTAAATATATATGATTCGATCCTCTCTTACGGATGTGAAGATGAAATGTACAATCACTTGTATTAAAGAGCTTTTAGTGTTAATTTCTATTATTAGCTTATATGTAACTAATTAGCTTATTAGTTGTTAGTTAATTAGAGTTTTTTGTCTTGATATGAGCTGGCATCTATTACTTGGGTAGCTGTTATTGTAAGCCACTCATATATAAATCTTGTAATATGTTTTTGACAAAGTGTGAAGTCAGAAGATAGTTTTCTTCGTTTTTCATCTTTTCTCTCTTTTGTAATAACTTAAGCAATAAGTGGATATTGCAACAAGAGCTGTGAGTTGATGTATTGTATATATGTTGGAGAAATTGATATGTTTTCCAGAATTGTTAGTTGTATATTACAAGTGTTACTTGATCTAATGCAATCTAAAACAAGAGCGTCTTCAAGTTTAGCCAATCCCTGATTTTTCATTATATTATAACCAGCCTGCTATCTTTCATAATGATACAAAAGAAAATCATAATTATCCGATGAATTAAATAAAAGAAAATCATAATCATAATCATAATCATATACATAATACATCCACTATCTTTCCTCAGCAGCAACTTTTGACTCTGATCTATATTATCCGATGTACAAGCTGGGTACTTTATATTAATATACAGGTGGTGATCGAGATCAAATTAAACTCCCTTTTAAACTATTCCCATTTGATCATTAGAAATTAGTACTTCTTTTATTTTACTAGATATATATTTATTAATTTACAAAGAATAAATATATTATTTGTATAGCTTTTTATTTCCAGCCACAAGGGAGAGACTAGTTAGATTTTGTAATCTGTTATATTGCAATAAATTCACTACTTGCACTGGCCAGAAAGATCCTAGTTTGATTTCACTTTGATCTTTGAAACAAACAAATAAAGAAACGAATCCTAGAAAATCATTTTTTCTCTTCTGATTGTGATTGAAAAGTTATTTATTTATTTATTTTTATTTTTATTGAAGGAAGTGATTGAAAAGTTATTGAATCGTCATTTTTTTTTTCATAAGATTATTGGTCATTGAAATCAGTAGGTATACTGGGACATCCATGCTAAGCCGACGCCTGCTTAGCACCCTTACTATCTACCCCATCCCAACATATTATTAAAGTAAATAAAAAAGTCAATAAAAAAAAAAAAAAAAAAAAAAACGAATCAACATAATCTAAAAGAAGACCTGCTACAAACATCATCAGAAATAAAAGAAGTGTACATTCTACCACCAAGTTGGAGTAACAATACTGAAGCTCCTAGAAGCTAAACAATCTGCAACTCGGTTACCCTCCCGGTAGATAAGAGTGACCACTAAATCCATTTGAGAGATAAAATTCAAACACCATTCCCAAGCACACCAAGAAACCTTAAAAGCACCAACAGATATTATATCAACATCTTATAATTTTTAATTCATTTTTTTTTTCAAAAAGGGGGACTTTCAGAGTTTGCTGCATGATTATATATTAACATGATCATAATGGCAAAAATTAGAGTATATAAGAGTTTGTTGCATGATTGTATATTAACATGATCATAATGGCTTTAGAGGCGGAAACATTGTGTACGATCCATCGTTTATTTGTAATCATCACTATAATTTTCAAAACTGTAATTTGACATGATAAATTAAAAAATACGTATATGATACTAGTTGGAGTGTATTTATATAAGTCAAGTAGAAATTAGGAGGATTATCGATAATTATTGGTTTTTGTTTTTTTAATTGTCGTTCCGTTTAACAGGTGATTTGCACGTGAAAAAAAAATCTGTACCTTAGGAATCAGCAGATTATTTCACAAGAAAATTCGATAGGGAAAATAACTTTCCATTGGAACGGGTGAGCCAAGACTCAACTGACCTCTATATATTGTTTGTAAGCTGAGTTGAGTATGACTCACATATTGATCCAATATTTGATCTCATATCATACATGTAGGGAAAATCTGTGCCTTCGTATGAGATAATAACCGAGCTGGTGAGCCAAGACTTAAATGACCTCAATATATTGTTTGTAAGCTGAGTTGAGTATGACTCACATATTTGATCACATATCATACATGTAGGGAAAATGTGTGTATATATCATATTTTGTCATCTCAGGAGATCAAGAATGTTCTTGATTGGGCAAGTGGGTGCAGCTTAGTATATATTAGAAAGCAATTAACTGTCACTTTCAATATATGTAGCTGAAAGTGGAACTAGATTTTGATTCCAAATCAATCTATCAAATACTTAGTGGATGGTCCATATACTAACTAATAATTAATACATATGAATACACAACAGTACAGTGAACTTAATTATTTTATAAGGCTTAAAAAAGCAGAATCAATCCCCTTATATATATATATATATAGAATCAATCAGCTTATTAATTATATCCAACAAGTATTATAATTGAAGCTAAAACCTCTAAACTCTCAAAATATGTCAACTACAACTTCTTCCTCATCCTCACAACTCCTGTTCAAGGATTTTCTTGGAAAATTTCACTCAAGGAAATTAATCCAATTCAATCTATCTGACAAACAACAAAGAGTCACGGCTGCTCCTTCTCCAAACCCTGGAGAAGACGACAGCCTGGATTCAAAAGTTGTGATGGTCCTCGCATTTATCTTATGTGCCACCATTTGTTCAATTTTCTTAAATTTTCTTATCAACTGTGTAATAAAGTCATGCTCAAGTAGTGAGTCTACAATTGATAACTCATCGCCCCGGATAGCGATAGCGAAAAAAGGAATCAAGCAAAAGGCTCTGAAGAGTTTCCCAGTAGTAAAATACTCAGCAGAGTTGAAACTTCCAGGGCTGGACACAGAATGTGTTATATGCCTGTCCGAATTCGGCCCTGGTGAGCGTGTACGGCTGCTGCCCAAGTGCAACCACGGCTTTCACGTTCGTTGCATCGATAAGTGGCTCAGCTCACATTCCTCGTGCCCAAAATGCAGGAATTGCCTTATTGAGACCAGCCACAAGGCAGAGGCTACACCATCAACTCTTGTCACTTTGAGTGTTGTTGTTCCGTTGGAACCTGAATTACAAGGAAATCAGAGAATTGGCTGCTTGACTGGTTGCTAAAGTAGGATTTTAGGTCTCCATTCCTTGTCATTGTGATCGAATTGTACATATTTAAGGCAGTAGGGACTTGGGTGTTGAAAATTTTGTTTAGAGTTTTCTTTGATGAGTAGCATATTGGACTTCCATACATATTGCTAAATCTTCTTTTCCGTGTAAAAAGAGTATTCAACAAAGAAAAAAAATATAGTAAAATTTCATTCTACCCACGAAGCAGAAATGGTACAAAACACGTTAAAAATTTCAAGACCTATATAGATGTGATCATATGTGACAAATCTAGGGCTCTCCATCCTCGCAATAAACAGTTATAATTACTAATCCACACTCACATTGAATAGCACCAATCCACCATGATACTAGAGTTATTATAGCCCTATCGTTATTGTTCGGTTAAAAAATTGAATTTTCTGGTAGGTTAGTAAGCATATAATGGTAAATGAACCGAGTAATGGTAATAAATATTAATAAATGAAATAAAAAATTTATTTAATAAAAAACTTATATTTAAAAAATTAAAAATTTATCTTCTCATGTTCGCTCTCTCATTGCTTCTTCATCTCTTCATCAACATATTTCACTTCTTCATATTCATCTCTCTCTTCTTGTGCATCTTTATCTCTTCTCCCTCATCTCATCTTGAATTTGTTTGTGTTGTTGAAGAAAAAAAATAAAAAATATATATATAAAAAAAAAAAAACAGGTTATGTTTTGTTGTTGGATGTTTGGAGGTGGGGTAACTGTATGTTTGGTGGTGGGGTTCTATTGTGCGTTTTGTTTTATGGATTCGAGTGTTTAGAGGCAAGGTGTGTTGGGTGTACAACCAAAGTCCCACATTAGCTAGACATGGAGATGATCTTGGGTATATAAGTATGGAAATAACCTCCACTGGTATAAGGCCTTTTGGGAAGTGTCCCAAGAGCAAATTCATATGGGCTTAGGCCCAAAGCGGACAATATCATACCAATGTAAAGAATGTGGGTTCCGTACTTATAACAACGTAGTGAATGAGTTTGGATTGTTGGTGGTGGGGTTTTGGTTTCTGGGTTCGGTGGTGGGTTTGATTTATGGGTTTAGGTTTAGCTTTTGGAGTGGTGGTCTCTTTCTCTAGATCTCTAGCTATCTATCATTTTCTTTTTTTCTATTTTACTTTTTTTTTAAATCATGTTTTTTTTATTTTTAATCCACCGTTCATTTCTGAGCAAATCCATATGGGCTTAGGTCCAAAGCGGACAATATCATACCAATGTGGAGAATGTGGGTTTCGTACTTATAACGAGTGGTATTAGAGCCAACCCCTAGACTTAGCCAGACGTAGCTGAACCAAACCAGGAGATGGTGGGCCCCAGTTAGCTTGCAATGGATCCGTGATGTTAGCTCTCGAGGTAGGAGATGCTCCAGTGTTTCACGTAAGGCATGTGCCCGACGCGATGGAGATGAGTGACCTCGATGGAGGTTCCCACCTAGCATTGACGGATGGATGATCGTTTGAGGGGAGGCCCAGACCGTGAAGATAATGATGGTCCTTTGTTCGAGAGAAGGATTGTTGGGTGTACAACCAAAGTCCCACATTAGCTAGATATGGGAATGATCTTGGGTAGAGGTAGGCGTTTAATGGATCGGTTCATTTTTCAATAGAACCGATAAAGTTCGGTTTCTGAAAATATGAACCAATCCAATAAAATTTATAAATGTCAACTGATCAAAAACCAACCGAATTGGACCGGTTCGGTTTTGTTCGGATTTTTTGGTTTTAGTCCTACTGGACTAAATTCATGGGCTTTAATTATTACACATATTTTCATATTTTAATCCGTTTGAGCCTTCAACCAAATTAAATTATGGGCTTGAACAAATTAAAAATACTAGTTTAAAATAATATTCAGCAAAAAAAACAAAGAAAAAAAAGTATGTTGTGACACACTTTCATAGTTTTATAGTTTCATAGACTGTTGAACATTAAACTGGGGTTTATATATATATAAGTTGGATCTCGGTTCGGTTTTCTGTTTTGGAATAGCGAATCGAGAAAAAAACCGATCCAATCAGTTCTAAAAAAAATTGAACCAAATTGAACCGGCCAACATAAGAAAACAAGAAAAAAACAACAACCGATTGGATCGGTTCAGTTTATCGATTCGGTTCGGTTTACTGGTTTTTTGCCTACCCTTTCTTGGGTATATAAGTATGGAAACAACCTCTATTGATATGAGGCCTTTTTGGAAGTGTCCTAAGAGCAAATTCGTGTAGGCTTAGGCCCAAAGCGGACAATATCAAACCAATTTGGAGAATGTAGATTCCGTACTTACAGCAACGTAGTGAATGAGTTTGGATGTTTGGTTTTGGGGTTTTGGTTTCCGAGTTCGGTAGTGGGTTTGATTTATGGGTTTAGGTTTAGCGGCAGGAGTGGTGCTCTCTATATATCTATAGATCTCTAGCTATCTATCATTTTCTTTTTTTCTTTTTTACTTTTTTTTTTTTTAATCTTGTTTTTTTTTTTTTTTTTTTTTAAATCTCCACCGTTCATTTCTAAGATAAATGGTGGAGATCCACCTTTATATATATATATATATATATACTTTTTAGATTATTTAGAAAAAAAGAAATATGGATCTCTATCATCTGTCTGAGAATTTACTTACAAATCAAGTCGATGTGTCATTGCCTAGCAAGACAAGTTCTTTGGAAACGAGATTAATAGGAGGATTGGACCTGGAATCAAGGAATTGTCTCTATGGAACGAGATAATGGGGCCTAGCTTGCCCTTTCTCTTGTTTGGATACAAGTATACAGCTATTGCAGATTGTGAGGCATCGAACCTAGTTGAATGTTATTACCCATCGGTAGAGGTTTCAGAGACTACTTTAGATGTTGGAGTTCTATGGCTTGCTCCCCTTGGTAGCCACATATGAGCAAGAGACTTGGGGGATAAGTACTAGTTGGGAGGTCATCTCTATTGGTTCAATCCGACTGGCAAAAACCTCTTGGGATTCGAATCCAAATTCTTTCAATTTTACCACTGAACCGGTTGGAAGAGATTAATAGTTCACCTCTAGTGCTTACGCCTGCTCGATTGATGGAAAGGATTGAATAGATTCATGATAAAGATATGGGCAACTGGGCCAATATAGCTCGGCTTAATGGCTTCTATCGGCAATAGATCCCTAATATTCTTCAGTTGCTGCTAATGATAGGTCCACCAATTTATATGAAGATGCACTTCCCCTTCGGAAGGATGGGAACAAGAACAGCAAAAGATGACCTAAGAGACGAGGGATCACTATCTCCACGTATGTCTTTATGAATGCTGGCTCGATGAAAAGCAATAAAAACAAAAAGAACAAAAAACAAAAAAAAAAAAGATTAATGCACATAATCTCTTAGCATAGATGGCAATGCACCTCCTTTCCACACCTGGTGGTTAAGAGTTCGAGTCCCACTATGTGTATTTTACAAGCATGTATGAAGAGTTTTCTACCGGTTGGTGAGAGTAGTTATCCGAGCCATACATATATTGTCTGTTCTTAGCAAGTCCCAGCAGCCCTATTATAATAGTTGTAAATGTAATTCTAAGAAAAAAAAGATTAATTAATAGTGAAACCTTTTATTATTATTGTTAGTTGGTGAATTATCATTTTGGTCATGTTTTATTTTTCTTTAAACTTAAAATCAACTTCTATTATAACAAAGAAGTAATACGATCTGGCTTTTTAAAAAGCTAAGTTTTGTCCTCACAAGAGATTTACAAATTTCAAGATCTCTTCAATCTCTTTCTCTATCTTTTTTTCTATATAATTATTTTGTTCTTCAAGCCTTTTTTTTTTTTTTTTTTTCTGAAGATCCTTTTTTTTTGTTTTTTTGTTTATAGAGATCTAGATCTTTTCAGATCTTTTTTAAAAAAATTAATTTTTTTTTTATTTTGTTTGAAGAAGTCTAAGAATTTTCCAGATTTGAAAAGCTTTTTCTAGATTTCTTTTCAATTTTTTTTTCAAGAAAAAAAAATTATTTTGTTTCAAGATATCTAGAAATTTCGAGATCTCTTCAATTTTGTTTGATCAAGATCTCTTCAATATATATATATTTTTAATGTTATATATTAATTTTTTATACAATTTTATTTTTTTCAAAATATTTTTAACTTATTAAGAGCACAAAAATTTTCTTTTTATTTTATTTTGATTTTAAGGTCAAGGGTAAAAATGTCTTTTTACCTTTTTTGTGACTGTTGACCGTCAAAAATCTGGTCAGAGGGACCAAATTTATGAATTTTGAAAAATATAGGGACAACGAGCACTAAAAAGTGAAAGATAATTAAAAAAACTGATAATTCAGAAAAGAGAGAACTACAGTTTATTCCTTATCTTTTTGGAAATACATCAAATTGGTCATTCAATTAGTCAACTGTTAGTCAAAGTTAACTGATTCAGGGGTAAGATGGTGCTTTTAGTCAAGTTTTTTTTTTTTAAATAAAATAAAATTTTTAGTCATGTTCTAATGTTTTGGTGACATGTGGCATTTTTTTATATAATATTAATTTTAAATAAAATCTTTTTTACAAACATCACTTCAAATGTGGGTTAGATAGTGATTTAGATCTTTAATTCCGATTTTGATCAGGTTAACTAACCCATTTAATTGTTAAAAATTTAGGTTTTTTTCATTAATCACGTCATCCCATGATGTGTGTCTCAACTCACTTGCCACATCATTTGAGTTGAAATTTTGGTTGTATAGCATTACTTAAAATAAAAAAAATTAAAAAAACTAGCCCATTTATTCTGTTTGACAATAATAATGTAAAATATTGATTTAATTAAAATAAATAATTATGCAATAGTGTGAAATTGTATGAATGAATTAGCTGGTTAAGAAAAAAAAAATGAAAACTAAAATTAAAAAGAAATAAGAAAATTATTATATACCCGTAGTTTTTGAAAATAAATAATTAAAAAAATAATAACAAAATCACCTGATCTTTGTTGTCTAGTTCAATTACCCAAAAAATCTAAAAAGAAGTTGAACGAATTCAAGGGTAATTTCACTAAATTCTCTATTTTTTTGGTGAAATGTCACATGCTTAAACGTTTTTATTATATTAGCAACTTAAGTCCTTTCTTCAGTTTTTTTTTTTTTTTTTTAAATCCATTGTTTTTCAAAAAATATATCACTTTAGTCCATTTGAGTAAAATACTAATGGTCAACTCTAAATATATATAAAAATACAATTTTATCCTTCTCAAAATGATTTATTGAGTTTTAAAAATAAATAATATTAAAATGATTTAAAAAAATAAATAAATAACAAAAAATTATTTTATAAAAAAAGAAAAACAAAACTAATAGACTATGGAAAATATAAAGTTAAAATAAATAATCAATTGAAAGTATTTTTAAAAAATTAAATTTATTTCAAAAAATAAAAAGAAGTTTTTTTTTAAGTAAATGGATCTCCACCATTGGATTTGGATCGATCCAATGGTGGAGATCCATTTATTTTTTTTATTTAAAAAAAATAAACTTTATTTTTATTTTTTGAAATACTTTCTATTTTTTTTTTAATTTATGAAAATACTTTCAATTTATTATTTATTTTAATTTTATATTTTCCATAATCTATTAGTTTTTTTTTCTTATTTGTAATTATTATTTTTTGTTTTTTAGAAAATATTTTTTGTTTGTTTATTTATTTTTATAAACCATTGTAATATTATTTATTTTTGAAACTTAATAAATCATTTGACAAGGGTAAAATTGTTCTTTTATATATATAGTTAAAGTTGACCATTAATCTTTTGGTCAAACGGACAAAAGTGATGTATTTTGAAAAAATATGGGACTTAAGTTGCTAATATAACAAAAACTTTTAAATAGGTGACATTTCACCAAAAAAAATAGGGACTTTAGTGAAATTACCCTTGAATTCAATCCCTTCAAATCAAGATAAACCCAAAATAATAAATAAGTAAATAAATAAAATCCAAAATCCGAAGAGATTGAATCCCTCAAATTCAGATTAAGATAAAGTCAAAATAATAATAATAATAAAAGTATCTCGAACGTAAAAACCCAATTCTCCATTTGAGAACTCTTCCACGGTTCCACTCGCCAAACCCCCATCTTCTCCGATCCCCTCCCTTATGTGTCTTTGACCCCGCCACCGTGCTCCCATCTTCCACCACTGTGCTCCGTATTTTCGAGGAGATTGAGAAAATCTCCAAAATATGGAAGACATTATGGTGGAGATCCAATCTGGAGCTGGTTTTTATTTTTTATTTTCTATAGTTTTTGAATATATTTTTTCGGTTTTTAATGTTTTTTTTGGGTGTTTTTTTTATTTTATTTTAAGATTTCAATTTTTCAATTCTTTTAGATTTTATTTGATCACAGTGGAGATTAAAAAATAAGTTGTTCTTTTTTTTTTTTTTTTTAGTTTTTCTAATTAATTTTGAAGTGTAAAACCGTATTTTTAACATTTCTGTTAATGTTGAGCATCGGTTATTTGGTCAAGGGACCAATTTGATTTATTTCAAAAAAGAGAAGGACCTAAAATCCTAATACACCTAAGTGGGGTAAAAAAAAAAAAGATTTCCTTAAAAGATAATGACCAAAATATAATTCCCCCTTAAAAAAAAAAACATAAAGACCAAAATGATAATTCCCCTTATTAGTTATCTTCAAATCACAAACAAAATTTAAATTTGTCGGAAAATTTGAGAAACAGTGCATGATGAATTTATCCAAGTTATATTGTGAAATAGAAACTATCTACGCGCGGTATATATCTTAAGGCTATGTTTGTGATTGCTTTTGCTTGAGAAATAATTTTTGAGCAAATTGGTGTTTGGTAAACTTCCCAAAAGCATTTATTTTACTATTTGCTCCTTCAATAAGGAGCTTTTGAGAAGTTGGTAAGGGGTTGCTTTTTGAAGCAAAAGCTAGCTTATTGTTTATGCAATGTCCAGAATACCCTCATTATTTTAATAAAAGACAATATTACCCTTATATTTAATAATAATATAAAAAAAAATAAAAAGAAAAAAACTTAAAATTTCTTTTTAAAAAAAAAAAATTTTAAAACTATGAACGGGAATGGTGGCCACCGTCGGAAGTCGATGCCGGTGGCGGACCGACATTCTCCAGCGATGAAGTTGCCGGAAGAAACCAGCACCTCCGGCAGTGGAAGAGGCAAGAATGGAGGAGGCGAGAGAACAGATGGAGGAGGACTCCGACGCGAATCCAATTGTGATTCCGTCATGAATCCGTTGCGAATCCGTCGCAAAGGCCAGTTTTGCTTCGACGGCTTCGACGGAATCTGGAAAAGGTCGGAGGCCTCCTCCATGATGCAACGAATCGGCGACGGAATCAATGATTGTTCGTTCGGAATCTCAATGATTTCAAATAATTGTTCATTGCCGGCGATCTCGGTGGTACGTGAAGGAGGCTGACGATGATCTCGGTGGATCTGGAGACGGAGGAGGAATTGGAGAGTTGACGCCGCCACGCCGGAGTTTGCAGAGGTTGAAGAGTGTGTTGGTGAAGGAAGGGGACTGAGTTGACTCGGAGGAGGAGTCTGAGTTGACTCAGTCAGGTTCTTTTGTTGTGTTTTAAAAATGAACCGAGTTGACTCAGTGAGAAGTGATTGAGTTGACTCAGACATAATTTTTTTTGTTGTTGTTTAAATTTGTTATTTATTTCTTTTTATATGCTTTATATTTATGTTATTAATGATGTCTATTTTAGTAATTTTGTTCAATACATTTTCCATCATTTCAAAAGTTAAGCAATTTTAAAATTTAGTTTACCAAACACTTACCAACTTTTTCTTAAATTGATTATTTCCTAAGTGAAGCTATAAGTAGATTTTCTCTTAAGCAAAGCAATCCCAAACATAGCCTAAGTCATCTTAAGTTAAATCGTGAGACAACAACTGTATCGTTATAATAATTGCATAATCACTAATTTCAACTAGTGCTTCCCTTCCCCACTTGTGCATGCTTTCCAACCGAGAGTCATATTATTTGTTTATTAATTTCAAAAAGACCAATCTCCTCTAACAACCATAAATACCTAGTGAAATCCAGCCCAGCAGATATGGATAAAATCATTATCACTTTTAGTACTAACTAAACCAATAAAACTCCTTAAAGCTTAGCCAATCTCTGGGTATTGAAAAAGTTTGAAGGAAAAAAAAATTAAAAACAGATAGGTCACTATAGGTGATGAACACCCACCGGAATACCACCGTCCAATGCAGCTTGATTAAAAAAAATACTCATTCAATTTAGTAATATCTAAAGTTTGAGTTACTGTCACTGTAGGTGGTATCTAAAAAACCCAGTGTTCGAGAAATCGGCTGTCTAGGCTGATTAATCGGCTCAATACAGCTAGCTAGTCGGCAGCAAACTATGACGAAATGGCCAAAATCGGCCGTATTAGTTGAGGCGGCCGATTAATTAGCAAAATCGCTGATTAGTCGATGATTAATCGCCGATTAATCGGCAAAAAATGAAAAAAAAAAAAGTGATTGGATTTTTATGTAGGAAAATTAAAAAATAGGTCTAAATTCGCTGACCGATTAATCATCGACTAATCGGCTTAGGCGCTAGGCGCTAGGTCTCCGACCGATTAGCGCCTAGCGCTTACTAGAACATTGAAGAAAAACACCCGTTGCTCTTTAACATTCATCTCAACAGTGATGGCAAATGGATCAGCCGATCAGATTCTGTTCAACTTTTCCAGATTTTGAAATTTGGATAGGATCTTCGCAAGAAACTCAATTTTTTTAATTCCGCACTCGTATTTTCGGTTGCAGATTTTGTTTTGTTTTGTTTTTTTTTTTTTTTTGCATTGTTATTTACTTTGCTAATTTATTTTAATTTGTTTTTAATAATGAGGAGGTACATTGGAAAAAAAAAATGGATCGGGTTCCACTACATGAGATATTTTAATAAGATATTTTTTATTTTTCATTTTAAGTTAATGTTTCATTACTTATTTATTAAAATATTTTATGAATTTTCTAATTAATGTTTAAATAATTTTTTTTATTACACAGATATTTTTTTTCTGAAGTATTATAATAAATCAAGATTTGAGGAGGGACAGATGACTCGAACCCATAGTGTAGGTGTGAGAGATAAACTACTAGACCAACCACATCTTGTCTATTACATATAATGACAAAATTAATCAAATAAAAAAGATATTATATATATATATAGGAATATAAAATATTTCTCTATTATAACTTTGCTAATAATAATAATAATAATAATAATAATAATAAATCGATGAAGATGGGATTTGCTTGCATTACTGTAGCTAGAGTACATCTCAAGTTCCCAACTAGGTTGGCTCCTACCGATCATTTGCATTTTCCAAACTTTACCTTTATTCCGCAATATTTTTATAAATAATAGTATTGTTGTAATGTCGGGCATAAAAAAATTATTTGAATCTTAGCTGACAATAAAAAATCACATGAATCAATATATATATATATATTTCTTACGAAAAGTTTTAAACAAAATCACAGGAATCAATATTATAAATTATTGTTAGCTAAGTAGTAAAGTAAGTGCTTTTGTTTTGTTATGATATACCACATGTCGTGCAGATATGAGTTATTGAAATTTTTTTTATTTTTTTATTTTTATTTTTATTTTTACGGTAAACATAAACCAAACTATAATGTTAATCGAATGATGGTTTGAATAGGTTGTACAATATCACAAAATACAAGATGTTGCCATGATCAACACATGATCTCATATGCAAGATCGACCATATAGCACACATTGTTATAATTCTATGAACCAATGACTGCTATACCAGATAGACTGAAATGAACTTTTTCAACCTTTAATTTACGTGCAATATGCATTAATATATATATATATATATACACGTGCAATATCAATAGAGAATTTATAAGGATCTTAGTACAAATGTTGCTTTAATTAGGACTTAGGAGCCACGAGAAAATTAACTAATATATTGGAGACGATTAGATTGCAATCAGACTACTTGTATGCAAAGACTAAAGAGAATATTAAAAATATAGTTTTGTATCAAATTGTAATTGGATTGCTAGAAAAGTTATTAGTGTCTTTAATAAGTTCAACAAATTGCACATATAGTGATTAGTGAGTAGGTGAATGTGTGGTTTGTTTTATATTTATTTTTGTATAATTTCTTATCTCCACAATCATCATCGACACGAAAAGTGCACATATAGACATATAATGATATAGGATGAAATTTTTCTGGCAAATATATAGTAATTTACTACGGCTCAGACAAGGACATGTACCAATGTACCCCAACACCTATTCTATTTTCTCAAAGGTATGGTGCAAGTCTATCAATAAAATATTTCATGTATACGTAAATATTTCATTATTTGAATTTTCATCTTAGACTTGATAAAATTTCACATGACTCGTTAACACAAACTAAGACCATTCGAAAAAATGCTTAATGGGTATAACTTTATTGGATCGGTTTGTTAATGGGTGAACTCATTACAACCTTTTATATAATGAGTCAATTTTAGGTTTAACTTAAAAATAAATAAATAAATGTTAATTCATTATAGGTGTTAATATAAGGATAATTTTCATTTTTTTTTTTAAAATCTCAAATATAACATTTTGCAATAATTTATATCGTTAATTTTGTTAGATAATTGTGTTCTAAATTACCAAAAAATGATACTTGTGAGATGAGAAATTTGTCTTTTAACTCACGAACATGATATGACATGAATTTATAATAACATGATTGCCCACCTACAAGAAAAATTGCTATTCATGGCAGTTATAAACCGATATGAAAGAATTTTGATGATGGTTTTATATGCGTTGTTAAATGTGATGTAATAAAAAGTTTATCATCGGTTTTTAAAAACTATCATGAATCAATGATAGTTTTTTACCACCATATATTCTTATTCTCAACAGATTTACACAAGTTATTATTTTATGATGGCGTAAAATCAACATTAAAAAATGTGTTCCAAAAATCTTTGAAGAATAGATTATATATATATATATATATATATATATATATATATATATATATATATATATAAATGTTCAAGTCAGTACACACTGATTTGCGCACTGATATAACTTCATCAGTGCATTGGATGTGGACCATTAAATTTACATATATTGACTGAAAGTGTATGCACTTGTCAAAACTTCTCCATAATCAGTGGTCCATATGTATTGGTACTGATTTAGTTACATCAGTGCGCACTGTTATGAACGGGACCGTATATATATATATATATATATATATATATATATTATGAAAGGCTGAAAGCTTTATTTTTGGTTAATTTATAATAGTAAAGATATCTATTAAAATCAAAATTTACTCCAACAATATATTAGGAAAGAAAGTGATTCTCTTGCTTTCTAACCCACAATTAATGCTTGATTCCTTATTTCTCTGATTGTATTGATTTTGTGAAATTTATTCCTTTCCTAGTCATTAGAATCACATCAATAGTTTTCTTTTATGTATCTACACATTTTGTATAAATTTTCATTTTAAATATCAATAAAATAATATTGATACTCTTTTATTACTCAACCTTTATTCAGTTTAAAATAAATAAATAAATACAAACATCATCATCAAAATATACAAAAATATATTACCAAAATCAACCCTAAATTACAAAGTATTCTACTCAAAAACTAGATAAAAATATGTTTAAACTTATATTCCTCAAGACTTCCTTTCAGTACGAGAAACAACATGAATAAGATTTGAAGAATGATTTATTGACAAAAAAAAAAAAAAGGCTCAAACTATATTATAACATCAAATCACAATGAAAACTTATTTTTAATAATAAAAGAATAAGAAAACAAAAGGAGATCTAAATGAAAAATTAACGAACCTCTTGTTCATGTCGACACCAACTTTTTCATAGACAATTTTGGCAAAACGGCACCGATTATGTTAGATAGAGGTGAGAGGGAATAAAAATTAATATATAAATATCTAGAAATAAAAAGATATTTATAATCTAAATCATATGATGAGATCATTTGAAATTAAGCACTCACCATGGCTAATATTTTTTATTTTTTTTGGTATGAAAAGTGAATAATGCGAGTGAGAGATGAGGGGAAAAAAGAATGAAAAATAAAAGAGGGAGAGATGGAGGAGTGGCAGCTAGGAGATGAGGGAAAAAAGTATGGAAAAAAAAAAGGGAGAGAGATGAATGATTGACGGCTAGGGTGAGAAAGTGAGGAGAGTTGGTTTTTAAAACAAATATTATATTACCCTAAAAATATGATGTGACAATTGACATGATAATTAGATTACACATAAACACAAAACACCTGATAATCTAAAATATGACACCACACAAAATGATGTATGAGCATATAGAATGAATAGATTAAGTACACTCCATGAAGACCTAGATATAGGCAACAAAATTCACACAAACAAAGTTGTCTAGATCTTAAACATAAACAACAAGAGCATGCCAAAACACCAAACACACTTTTGATCCTAGATAATGTTCATGCAATTAAAGCTTTAAATAAACATGTTCATGAATAACATATTCAAGTCTTTAAAACTAAAACTAAAATACTAGAAATATGATATATAATCTATAAAATCCTCTAGTAATCAATTAGAGCACAATATCACAAAATCAATCAATTGAATCCTACAAGGCTGCTATTCCTAAATATGTTCAATTAAAGACACATAGCATATTTAAGGACTTTTAAACAATCAAATATATTCAATCAAAGCACAAAAGTCCTAGATAGCAAGCTAATCACAATATAACTCACAAGCAAGTGAAAACATAGGTTTTAAGAAAAACCTAACTCACATTCAAGTTTATAATTAAGCACAATTAGCTTTTATTTGAAGCTCTATTTCCTAATAGAATTTGATCAAGTAACATACACATATAGATGAAGAAAGCCCAAGGTAATTGAATATTATAAAACACACAAAAAAAAAAAAAAAAAAAAAAGGATTAGACAATTACCTTGAACAAAAAATGCAGCCACTAAATGTGTGTTGAACCAACACAAAACTCGATCAAACGACCTCAAGATTGCTTGGAGATGATATAAGACTTCAATATGAAGATTCTCCAACTTGAATCACTCAAATCGGATAAGAGATGAGAGAAATATGGTGTTTGAAAGTTGAGAGAATCACTAAGAAAATTCTGCACATTTTCTTCTTAGAATAGAAAATGAGAGAGAGGGAATATTTAAGAGAGAATGTGAGGGAAAGTGAGAAGCAATTGAACCAATCAATGGAGGGCTGCCACATGGGCTCCCCGTGGAGGCGCGAGGCCACCACTGGGGCAGAAGGCTGCCCTTACCGTGGTGGCCACACGCCTCCACGGGAAGGAGCCCTTGTGGTCCCTTTCCACTTCGATTCTCTCCATTGCACACCCCATGCATTCTTCAACCGTTCTTCGGCTTTCAAACTCCGAATTCGAATCCGTCTTCAAATTATGAACCGTAACTCTCTCACACATGTGGACGACTGTGAAACTTTGACCAAAAGCTTAGACCTCTACTCAATATACAAGGATGAAAACTAAGGACGATAAATGCACAGAAAGTTTAGTAACTTCCAACTCGGAACTCGAAAACTAATGAATGAGTAATTGAGACGTTCAGAACTTAATGATGAACAATATGAGAATACGTTCAAGTCTGATACCAACAAAACACAAACAAATAAACACAAGAACACACAAGTATGCCATTACCTAGAGATAGTCCTAGAACATGCAACTTTACAATGTTTGTCAAATTAAGACTAATGCATTTGCATACTTCAACACGTGTGTGTGAATGTGTTATACTAATTTATCACTAGGAAAGAAGATAAAGGTCTTAATATACCTTTATAGACAATAACGCTTACTCCTCTTGAAGGCTTCACTTTGCTTGAAGAGTTGTCCAACTTCCTTGAAGATTGATAAACCATGAATCCTAGACAACTAAACAATACAAAGGAAGTGTCGTTTTGATATAGAATAATGCCAACATAACTCAAAATCCTAACAGTTGATTCAAAACCCTAACTGAAACATGTTCTTGAACTCAACCTGCAAGATTCACTTGACAAACAAAATAGATCAAATACCAAAAGCAAACAATAGCAGATATACAACAAGAATTGGAAAAACAAGTAAAGAAAATGACACAAGAGGATTTTATTGTGATTCAACTTAAAACAAGCCTACATCCACGTTGAGCCAAATAGAGAGGCTCACTTCACTATATGAAAGTTGTTTACAAGCCAAACACTACCCAAGCAAACCTAGAAAACCAAAAGTAACCTAATCTGTTACCACTAAAGCAATCAAACCCTAAACCCCTCACTTTTAGTGAGCAAATACAATCAACAACACAATCTCTCAATAGAGAATACAATCAAATGCTCAAATCTCACTTACAAGTACAACGATCTTACAAGAAATCAACAAGATCACTCAAATCACTCAAGAACACAGAGAGAGCTTCTGAAAACCTAAATTACAAAGAAGGAGATAATGATTGCTTCTCTCTCTCTTTCCTCTTATATAGCCTCATCATTCCATGTGTAAGTGTAATCCACCACAACCAATAGAATTGTGCCATTTCAAGTTAAAATCCATGACTCAGCTACCTCATCTGATTTCTTCAGATAATAACCAAAACGCATCGTTTGAATTGTGAAGACTTGGGTTAACCGAAGCTATAGATTTGGGTCTCTTATTTTGGTCTTCATCTAGGCTTCAATTTGGGCTCGTGTTTGGCTTATTATTGGGCTTGAACTTTAGGCCTCCAAATGAAATAAGATGGACTAATTATCCATAAATTCCACCTTAGTTTATCTTAATTCATATAGCAAAGCAAATTTCTTTGAACCCATCTCAAGAAACATAAAAACAGGTTAACCATAATCACCTATCTTAAGCAAGTTCAAGCAGTGCTTTAACTTGTTGTAAGGAACTATTTTTGTCCCCATATCAGCTGGTTTGTCCTCAGTGGAAATCTTTTCCACTTCTACAATTCCTTCAGTGATTTTATCTCTAATGAAATGATACTTAACCTCTATTTGATTTATTATCTTATGGAACACAAGGTTTTTACACAAGTGCAAAGCACTTTAACTATCTGTGAATATCACAGCTTTACCCTTAAACACATTAATCTCTCCTAACAGACCTTGAAGCCAAATTTGCTTCTTTTATAGCTTTAGTGACAACTATATATTCTACTTTAGTTATGGATAATGCAACAACTGATTGCAGTTGACTCTTCCAACCGACACAACAGCCAGCTACGCTGAAGAAATAGGAAGAGGTGGATCTCCTCTTATATTTATCACTAGAATAATCAGAGTCAACATACCCTACAAGATCTAAGACACTAATAGAACAGTCATAAATTAGTCCTACAGATGTAGTAGAGCCTATATACCTTAATAGCCATATCATGGCATTCTAGTGACCCTTTCAAGGATTGGCCAAGTACCTAGTCAACACACTGATGGCTTGAGCTAAGTCTAGTCTGTTAGGATTATGCTCAATAGCAAGAGTGTAATGTTGTAATTAACAATCTTTTTCATATTAATAAAGTGATTTCTGGTTTAACAAATCATATAGCATTTATAGTTTAATATTATAATTGTCAAAGTAAATAATCATAAGGTCTAAAGACTATGAGAAAAGAAGAATTGTTCGTACATCTGGATATGTATGTGGTAGACACAATTCTTTAGTTAGTCTTGAATAATGTTCACAACTTAAGTTAAAGGTTGGGCACCTTTATCTTGTTAAAGTTGTAGAATTCTTTTGCTAGCATTTGAGTGGGATCGAATGAGATATGATGAGTCTAAAATCATCGGAGTGTCTTCGAGCAAAAGGATCTAGTGCACTGGGTGTATTGAACTGGATCACAATGAAATACTTTATCTATAACCGTCAATAGATAATAGTCTTTTCATTATCAGGACAATCGGAGAGTCTATCTTAATCCTGAGATAAATGATGGACTTATGGTTGCAAGTGATATCATTTGAGTTATCAATGAGTACGATTATATCGCATAGTGTATCCTCGATAGTTTGGTGATATTCATTTGTTAATCGATAGAGGACTTCATTTATAGATATGGACATCGTGGCTCCATTTATTAAATGAGAGTATAATATCATCATATGGATGTTTTGAGGTAATTGGATATTAAATCTCAACGTTGAGTTTTCGATAGTGTCTATTGAAAACATGGCTTCTGGACAAGTCAAAATATCCAAGTTCAAAACGTGGTCATATGAGTAAATATGGTAACTTGGAGAGTTGTAGGCGGTCTATGAACTCTTGGCGATTACTGATATTAATCACGAGGATACACTATCTCCAACATGATTGTCTAGGGTATGAATGAGGAACATCTTCCTTTTCTATCTTTATTTAAGAGTTCAGTTTTAGCTCTTTAGTGGAATGAGTTAAAATTAATGGATCGGACCTAAGTGAATCATTTGTTGATTGTGATTAGGTTATGTCTATTGAAGCTTAAATTTAGATGGCCCACCAAGATCCCCAATCCACATGGACTTGCATGGATCACTTGATATATTCTACCGGACCAATTTAAGGGTCTATCTAGAATTGCATTTAATATATTAAGAATATAATTTGTACATTATTTATGTAATGGGTTGCTTAATTATATTAATATATTAATGAAAGACATGTGGGCTTGTTTCTTTTAGTAAGAATGGGTCTGGTTCACATGTGGGCTTTTTATTTAAAGTCCAATGGATTAAATGAAATAAAAAAATAATATTAGGCCCAATTTTATTCAAGTGGGGCGGCAAGGTTAAAGTTTTAACCTAATATATTATTTTGTTTCATTTGTTTTAATTAAATAAGAATTAATTAATTTATTAGTTAATTATTTAATTAAGAAACAAATCTTTTCTGATTAGGAAATATGATTCCTAGTCTTATACTATAGTTGGTAGTATACTAAAAGTAAAAGACTTATTTGGTAAGAAAATAAATAATTAATTTTATTTATTTAATCAAATAAGAAGTCTTTTTATTTCGTCAAATAAAAGAATAAAAGTTTTATGAATTGAATTATGGTTTGAAGTCTTAACTAGATAGGAATTAGGGTGCAACACAAACTCTTTTAAGCTTGTGTGTTGCAGCAACCCTAGTCCTTTTTGGGGTAGAGAATTCGACAACCCTAATAGAAAAGGAGGAAGAAAATTTGGCCACCTATATAAGTGCTCTTATAGAATTCGGCCACAACAAGTGTTCTTGATACAAATTTCTTCTTCTTCTCAATTCATAAGATAGATTATTTTAATTCTACTAAAACATAAAAGAGTGTTAGATTATTTTTTGATGGTATACTATTTGCTTATTCATCAATAAGCTTGTGTGTACGACATCGATCTAGGTTCACACGAGTTTCGATCATTAGATTGAGAACTCAAAAGTGACCGGAATAATCTTAGTATTCTTTTGATTGTTTTTGTGACTAACAAAGAAAAGAAAAGTTTGTTTGTCCATTCACAGGTTTGCAATTCAAAGAATAGGGAGACCACGCTCCTAGGTGATCCACGTTCGTGCTAGGATTGAAGATCTTGCCGATTACCATCGACGTAAGTCAATCGGATCACGCGACAAAATGTATTATTCTTTTGTTAGATAATATATATGTTTAATTGATTAAAGGGTTTAAGGTTCATAAAAGGAAAATTTTTTAAAAGTAACTAAATCTATTTTTAGTCTCGCTTCCGCTGCGTGTACTACGGTATTTTTTTCCTACAATTGGTATCAGAGCCTGGTTGAACCCTTTTAATTAATTAACGTATATATACGTGGATCTATTTCTTTTTATTGTGATTATGCATGTTTATAAAGAGATGGCACTCTAGGTATTCGCATATATAATTACATGTGATGTATGGATTTATATATGTTTTATGTGGATTGTTTTTGCTCGATTTTGGTCCTAGATTTTCAATGTATTTTTGTTATGGAATTGTAACAAGAAGGGTGGTCTATCATCGCCATAATTCCTTCTTGGTAGTTGCTAGGTTTTATTTTATTTTTTTTTAATATGTGCAGTATTTTTTTTATTATTACTGCAGCAGTTTTTTTTATTAAGTTTTAGTGCAGTATTTTATGTGTAAAAGTACTGCAGTGAATAAAAAAAAAAAAAAATTAATACTGCAGTATTTATTATTTTATACTGCTGTAATATGTTCAAGTATTGAAGATTCGAAGACACGAAGGAAAACGAAGCAACCGGAACCGAGAACGAGCACCGTGCCCACCCTAGGAGTGGATTGGGCTGCGCATGGCAAGCCCAAGCTTGGTGGGCTGCGCACGGCAGCCCTGGGAGTCTTCATGGGCTGCGTACAGCAGCCCCTTTGTGGGGTTGTGGGTTGTGCACGCCCATGGGGTTTGGGCCGAAGGATGAGCGTATGGTTGATGGGCCGCTTGAAGATCTTGTATTCCTAAACAATTGTAATTTACTTGTTTTTCTAGGATGGGCCAAAATTGTTGCTATTTAATTTATGCTTAAATATTACAATATTTGTTATTGTATGATAACATGACATATAGAATAGGAGTGCCACTCATATATCTCTTTTGGTATGAACATGCATTGAATGATTTAGGTATCTAAATTGGCATCTAGATAACTTGGTAAATCATTCTATGGGATTTAATCACACGCCTTAAATAATTGAGTGGGAGAAGGTGTTTTTGTAACACCTATGGCCTCCAAGGTTAGTTGAGCTTTATTATTTATTGGTAATCCCCCCAAGGGGCGTCCATGAATGGAATTTAGCAACATACTTCCTTACAAGGATAGACTAGACAATGGACTCAAACGAGATCTATTCCCCAAGGAGGGATTTTCGTGAGAGAAAATTGAGGGTCGATATCTTGGTAACACACTCAATGTAATTTTATTGATATCCTCCCAAGAGTTCTTGTCAGTAAAATTGCAAGGCTAAAATTGAAAACGCTGGTTGTTATGTTAACAATTAGGTGGGACCTAGTCTAACTAGTAAATGGTGCGAACTCCCAAAGGAGGCGTAACATTTATGGGTGTTAGATCACCGTTGAATTTTTATGATTGAGTTATTTATTTAATTCAAGATAAATATTTAAAAGTGCTTTATCATGATTATTTACTTATATATGTTTTGTTTTTATTCAGAAATCATGACCCCATCACTTATGAACATCCTAAAAGATAACACTTTAACTGGAGATAATTATATCACATGGAAAAGGAAAATTGGGTTGTTGCTGCAAAGTGAAAAATATAAGTTTGTTCTAACTACTCCTAAACCACCTGCTCCTAATAATGAATCTAGCATAATGTATAGAGATGAGTATGAGCAGTGGAAGACTTCAGATGATATGGCCAAATGTTATATTATGGCCACTATCTCCGACGTGTTGCAACAGCAGCATGAAGGAATGGAGTCCGCTGCTGATATAATGATGTCTCTAGAGGAGATGTTTGCTATGAAGTCCAGGACGACTAAGAGAGAGGCAGTGACTGCTTTTATGAATCTTAGGATGAAACCTGGACAGGCTGTGAAGGATCACATGATGAAAGTCATAGCACATCTCAACATTGCTGAACTGCATGGCGCTGAGATAGATGGTGAGACAAAAATTGATATGGTTGTCAATTCATTGTCAGATTCCTTTGATCAGTTCAAATTGGACTGCACTTTGAACAAAAAGGAATACACCTTATAAAGCCTGATGCAAGATGTTCAAAGTGCTGAAAAGATCCTTGTGAAAGGCAAGGGTCAAGAGATTCATATGGTTGGTAAAGTTGCTACTGTTAAGACCCGTCAGAAGGTCAAGAAACAACAGAAGAAAAAGCAACTTGGGCCTACCAAGAAGGAGACCAAGAAAGTAACCAAGATCAAAGGGAAATGCTTCCTTTGTGGTGAAAAGGGACATTGGAAAAGAAATTGCCCAAAGTCCCAGAACAAGAAGGAAGAAGGTAATGTTAATTATCTTGAAACATATTTTCTGGCAGATTCTACTGATTCTTGGATCATAGACTTTGGAGCCACTAATCATGTTTGTTATTCCTTGCAGGGGTTCCAAGAAAGGAGAAGGCTGAGGAAGAATGAAATCAATTTGCGCTTGGGCAACGGAACGTTAGTGTCTGCAAGTGTAGTGGGAGATATTAGAGTTTATTTGGATTCTAGAAGGCATTTAGATTTAATAGACGTTTATTATGTACCTCAATTCAAGAGGAATTTAATTTCAGTTTCTTGTTTAAATAAATTTGGATATTCAGTTACTTTTAATAAAGTTTTTATTATTAGTAAGAATGACAAAATTATTTGCCAAGGTACATTGGAAAACGGTCTATACTTTTTGCATAGAAATATCTCTCACTCGTTAGACACAGAAATAACGGAACCTAATCATAAAAGAGTAAAATTATCAACAGATGAAACCTACCTTTGGCATTTACGCTTAGGTCATATTAACCTTAATAGGATTAAAAGATTGGTATGTGACGGACCTTTGAGTGACTTAAAGGTTGATGATCTACCAACTTGTGAATCTTGTTTGGAAGGTAAAATGACCAAAAGGACGTTCTCTGCCAAAGGTGCAAGAGCCACTGAATGTTTAGGATTGACACACACTGATGTATGTGGACCTATGAGCATTCAAGCTAGAGGTGGATATGAGTACTTCATCACCTTCACGGATGATTACTCGAGATTTGGTTATGTGTATCTCATGAGACATAAGTCGGATGCTTTTGACATGTTCAAAGCATTCAAAGCTGAAGTGGAAAATCAGCTTGAGAAACACATAAAAATCTTGAGATCTGATCGTGGTGGAGAATATCTATCTGGTGAGTTTCAGCAATATCTTATTGATAATGGGATAGTTTCTCAGTTTTCTGCACCAGGTACACCTCAACAGAATGGGGTAGCAGAAAGGAGAAATAGAACTCTTTTGGATATGGTTAGGTCTATGTTGAGTTATTCAACACTTCCTATTTCTTTTTGGGGATATGCTTTACAAACTGCTATATACATTCTAAACGATGTACCATCTAAGTCTGTTCCTAAAACACCGTATGAGTTGTGGACTGGGCGCAAGCCTAGTTTACAACACTTAAGGATATTTGGTTGTCCTGTGCATGTGTTAAAAGGAAAGACAGAAAAGATGGAGTCCCGTTCGGAAACATGTATATTTGTAGGGTATCCAAAAGAAACTAAAGGATATTATTTCTATAGTCCTTCAGATCTTAAAGTATTTGTTTCGACAAATGCTAAATTTCTGGAAAAGGACTATATGAATGATTTTGTGCCTAGAAGTAGAATTGTCCTGAATGAGATGTCAGGAGATACAATTCCACGAGAGGTTACACAACCTAACCCAATTGTAAGTTCCGATCCAACACAAGATCAACAACCTACCATTCCTCGTCGTAGTGGGAGGGTTAGAACACAACCCGAAAGATACATCGGTCTGGGAGAATCAGTGGAGAATCTCCCGGACGACGATGATCCCTATACGTACAAGGAAGCTATGGAGGATGTTGATAGTCGCCATTGGCAAAAGGCAATGCAATCTAAGATTGAATCTATGTTCGATAACAAAGTCTGGTCCCTTATAGACTTGCCTAAGGGGATAAAACCCATTGGGTGCAAGTGGGTATACAAGAGGAAAAGAGGTATGGATGGAAAGGTTGAAACCTTTAAAGCTAGATTGGTAGCTAAAGGGTATACATAGAAAGAAGGTATCGATTACGAGGAAACCTTCTCTCCTGTGGCCATGCTTAAATCCATTAGCATACTCTTATCCATTGCAGCATCTTTAGATCTAGAGATTTGGCAAATAGACGTCAAGACAGCTTTCCTTAATGGAAGTCTTGATAAAAGCATCTACATGATGCAACCAGAGGGATTCATTGAAAAAGGCCAAATGGAAAAGGTATGCAAGTTGCAGAAATCCATATATGGATTGAAGCAAGCCTCCAGATCCTGGAACATAAGGTTTGATCAAGCTGTCAAAGGTTTTGGATTTATTCAGAATCTTGACGAACCTTGTGTATACAAAAGGATTAAGGGCGACAAGTTGGTTTTCCTGATTCTTTATGTTGATGATATACTACTCATTGGAAACGATGTAGGTGTATTGACATCAGTAAAAGAATGGTTAGTAAAACAATTTGATATGAAGGACTTAGGAGAAGCAAGTTTTATTCTAGGTATCCAAGTAATAAGGGATAGAAAGAATAGAACGATTGCATTATCCCAAGCTTCATACATAGACAAGATCTTGTCTAGGTTTTCCATGCAGGATTCCAAGAAAGGTATGTTACCTTTTAGACATGGAATCAAGCTTTCTAAGGAACAAGTTCCTAAGAATGAGCATGAAGAGCAATTCATGAGTAGAGTTCCATATGCCTCGGCAGTTGGAAGTCTCATGTATGCAATGCTCTGTACTAGACCAGATATTTGTTTTGCTGTTGGCATAGTTAGCAGGTTTCAATCGAAACCTAGTCCTGATCACTGGACGGCAGTCAAGCATATTTTCAAGTATCTTAAGAGAACGAGAGATAATATGCTTGTATACTCTGGAGGGGATTTGATTCCCGTTGGGTATACAGATTCTGATTTCCAATCAGATTCTGACTCCAGAAAATCCACATCAGGGGCTGTGTTTACTATTGGAGGAGGAGTATCAAGCAATCTTGTATTGCTGATTCCACCATGGAAGCTGAGTATGTTGCTGCATGCGAGGCTGCCAAAGAGGCTGTTTGGCTCCGCCAATTCTTGTTTGGCTCCGCCAATTCTTGATTGACTTGGAAGTGGTTCCTAGTGCGAATAAGCAGATCACTATCTACTGTGACAACAGTGGAGCAGTGGCTAATTCGAAAGAACCAAGAAGTCACAAGAGAGGTAAACACATTGAAAGAAAGTATCATCTTTTAAGGGAGATTGTTCAAATAGGTGACGTGACGATTACCAAAATCGCGTCAGCAGAAAATCTAGCGGATCCCTTCACAAAGGTTCTACCTCAGAAGAGTTTCGATGGGCATCTAGAGAACATGGGCTTGAGAGATATGACACATTTGCTATAGTGCAAGTGGGAGATTGTTAGGATTATGCTCAATAGCAAGAGTGTAATGTTGTAATTAACAATCTTTTTCATATTAATAAAGTGATTTCTGGTTTAACAAATCATATAGCATTTACAGTTTAATATTATAATTGTCAAAGTAAATAATCATAAGGTCTAAAGACTATGAGAAAAGAAGAATTGTTCGTACATCTGGATATGTATGTGGTAGACACAATTCTTTAGTTAGTCTTGAATAATGTTCACAACTTAAGTTAAAGGTTGGGCACCTTTATCTTGTTAAAGTTGTAGAATTCTTTTGCTAGCATTTGAGTGGGATCGAATGAGATATGATGAGTCTAAAATCATCGGAGTGTCTTCGAGCAAAAGGATCTAGTGCACTGGGTGTATTGAACTGGATCACAATGAAATACTTTATCTATAACCGTCAATAGATAATAGTCTTTTCATTATCAGGACAATCGGAGAGTCTATCTTAATCCTAAGATAAATGATGGACTTATGGTTGCAAGTGATATCATTTGAGTTATCAATGAGTACGATTATATCGCATAGTGTATCCTCGATAGTTTGGTGATATTCATTTGTTAATCGATAGAGGACTTCATTTATAGATATGGACATCGTGGCTCCATTTATTAAATGAGAGTATAATATCATCATATGGATGTTTTGAGGTAATTGGATATTAAATCTCAACGTTGAGTTTTCGATAGTGTCTATTGAAAACATGGCTTCTGGACAAGTCAAAATATCCAAGTTCAAAACGTGGTCATATGAGTAAATATGGTAACTTGGAGAGTTGTAGGCGGTCTATGAACTCTTGGCGATTACTGATATTAATCACGAGGATACACTATCTCCAACATGATTGTCTAGGGTATGAATGAGGAACATCTTCCTTTTCTATCTTTATTTAAGAGTTCAGTTTTAGCTCTTTAGTGGAATGAGTTAAAATTAATGGATCAGACCTAAGTGAATCATTTGTTGATTGTGATTAGGTTATGTCTATTGAAGCTTAAATTTAGATGGCCCACCAAGATCCCCAATCCACATGGACTTGCATGGATCACTTGATATATTCTACCGGACCAATTTAAGGGTCTATCTAGAATTGCATTTAATATATTAAGAATATAATTTGTACATTATTTATGTAATGGGTTGCTCAATTATATTAATATATTAATGAAAGACATGTGGGCTTGTTTCTTTTAGTAAGAATGGGTCTGGTTCACATGTGGGCTTTTTATTTAAAGTCCAATGGATTAAATGAAATAAGAAAATAATATTAGGCCCAATTTTATTCAAGTGGGGCGGCAAGGTTAAAGTTTTAACCTAATATATTATTTTGTTTCATTTGTTTTAATTAAATAAGAATTAATTAATTTATTAGTTAATTATTTAATTAAGAAACAAATCTTTTCTGATTAGGAAATATGATTCCTAGTCTTATACTATAGTTGGTAGTATACTAAAAGTAAAAGACTTATTTGGTAAGAAAATAAATAATTAATTTTATTTATTTAATCAAATAAGAAGTCTTTTTATTTAGTCAAATAAAAGAATAAAAGTTTTATGAATTGAATTATGGTTTGAAGTCTTAACTAGATAGGAATTAGGGTGCAACACAAACTCTTTTAAGCTTGTGTGTTGCGGCAACCCTAGTCCTTTTTGGGGTAGAGAATTCGGCAACCCTAATAGAAAAGGAGGAAGAAAATTTGGCCACCTATATAAGTGCTCTTATAGAATTCGGCCACAACAAGTGTTCTTGATACAAATTTCTTCTTCTTCTCAATTCATAAGATAGATTATTTTAATTCTACTAAAACATAAAAGAGTGTTAGATTATTTTTTGATGGTATACTATTTGCTTATTCATCAATAAGCTTGTGTGTACGACATCGATCTAGGTTCACGCGAGTTTCGATCATTAGATTGAGAACTCAAAAGTGACCGGAATAATCTTAGTATTCTTTTGATTGTTTTTGTGACTAACAAAGAAAAGAAAAGTTTGTTTGTCCATTCACAGGTTTGCAATTCAAAGAAAAGGGAGACCACGCTCCTAGGTGATCCACGTTCGTGCTAGGATTGAAGATCTTGTGGATTACCATCGACGTAAGTCAATCGGATCACACGACAAAATGTATTATTCTTTTGTTAGATAATATATATGTTTAATTGATTAAAGGGTTTAAGGTTCATAAAAGGAAAATTTTTTAAAAGTAACTAAATCTATTTTTAGTCTCGCTTCCGCTGCGTGTACTACGGTATTTTTTCCCTACATAGTCAAGTTGAAATTCCCTTTAATCAATAGTGTATTATATACCTAGAAGGGGGGGGGGGGGGGGGGGGGGGGGGTGAATAGGTATAGGTCCAATTTCTTCCTTATTCAAAAATTATGCAGAATATAACAAAGAAAATGCACACTTGAAGAGATTCAACAAATGAATTAATTTAACTAATGCAAGAGTAAATCAATATACAAGATATGCAATCAATGTAAGATATGGAAGATAAAGAAAAGTAAAGCGAAATTTGACACAAGGATTTTTACGTGGTAAAACCTCAAAGAGGAAACATCCACAGGTTGATACCACAACCATCAGCAAAGCAATCCACAATATGAATAAGGACTTACACACTCAAAGCTATCAACACATGATATCCACTTCAAGCTATCAACTCCTAATCTACCCTCGGGCTAGTGAACCACAAAACCTACTACCTATCCAAGGTGTGTCCTACACCTCTTGGTAGCAACATCCTATCCAAAGCTCTCAAGATTCTAGGATGATTTCTTGCTTAGCTATCCGGAGCTTCCTACTCCTAGCTAAGTCTTCTTGCTTGGTTATCCATAACACTTTCCTAACCAAGACTTCCTTGCTCTTTCCATAAAGCTTCACTCACTTTGCAAGAGACCTCAACCTTACACAAGGCAATGATCTAAGTGATGCAAATGATGCAAACACAATCAAATAAAGCTAGATGATCAATCAAGCTAAATGAACATGCTTAGTGATAAACTAGAATTACGCTATCAACACTCAATCACAAATCTATCTAGAAATCAAAGAATGTGAGACAATAAGAACAAGATATGAATATTAAATATATTAGAAGAAAATCTTAGTTCTTAGATCATGAAATTGAACCTAGAAGATGTCATTAGGCACAACATATATGCTATTTCTAGAATCAATTTCAAGATAGGTCAAGTTTAGTGAAATATGCTCAAATGAGATTTCAAGACTAAAACTCAACAAACAATCAATCATATAATCCTAGCATATGTACTAGCATTCTTCTCAACACATTTCATCAATCAAATAGAAGGAATAAAAGAGATGATCAAAAGAAGAACAAGTAACACATACAAAGTTGAACCTCGTACTTAAATCAGGTCGCTGGGAAACATGAAGAAGTCAACTGACTCTAAAAATGCTTGGGGTTTGTAGCTCTCGTCGATATCAACATTTTTGGCTTTTGGATCACTCGATATCGAGTTCGTATGAAAAAGTTATGATCGAAATAAGAAAACGAAAATCATGAAGAATTTTCAGCACTTCTCTTTTTGAAATGTTCTTCAAGTTATGTTTGGAGGGAATGAGGGAAACTTTTAAAAGAGATAGAGAGGGAAAGAACCAAGCCAATGAAAAGAGGCCACATCAGCCTCTAGAGCGATGTGTGGGGCAGGTATGGCACATGGGACCAGAGGGTTGGTCTGGCCGCGTGGCACACGACCTCCATACGTGGTGGACAAGGTATGGCCTTTGGCCATGCTCGTCCCTTGCGCGCTCCTCTCACGTTCTTCAACCATATTTGGGCATCCAAACTCCAAATTCGAATATGTTTTTGGATTACTAACCGTGACTCCCTCACACACAACGAAGACTATAAAACTTTGACAAATGGTTGAGAATTCATCTCGGAAAACGACGATGAAGACAATTCAACGAATGAGAATGCAAAGTAGCGTAGCTACATCGTTTGGACTCAAAACCTAATGAATGAGTAACCGAAACAACTGGAACTCAATAAGGAATAAAATAATAACATGTTTAAGTCCAAAATACAAGAAACATAAACATATGAACACAATGTCACACAAGTATGCCATATTTATGCGATAGTCATAAAACATGCAATTTTACAATGTTTGTCTATAAGAGACCAATGCATGTGCATACTTAAATGTGTGTGAATGTGTTATACTAAATGTTCGCACAACAATGTAGGACACACATATATGAATTGTGTATGTGTGCGCTAACGCCTTGCAAGAGGATAGAAGTCTAAGTATACCTTTGACGCTTTCATCTCTTGAAGACGATATTTGCACTAGACGTTGCTCTTCAACTTTGAAGCATCTTTTCTTCCAAGAACATCCTAAGCAACAACTATTACAAATATACAGCGTTTTTAAATGGAGTCAAGCCAATACAAAACATGAACCTTACAATCTCCCCTTTTGGCTATTCCATGGCAAAACCTCATCCTCACCATACAATGTTTCACTCCAATAAACTCAAGTTGATAGCATACTCTCATCCTCACATTACAAAGAGATTCCTAGACTAAAAGGTCTTCAGGTCTTCAAGTCTTCATGAATCTTTAAGAATTCCTCTTTGGTCTTCAAAATACCTATGAGAGAAAATAGCAAACCAAACAAGAGATCTTCTCTAAAGAAGAATGGTGAGTTATTTATACCAAAAACAAATATAGAAGACATCCCTTATCTCATACGAAAATGCATTATCTCAAGTGAATAAATTGTTTTTATATTAAAGCTTTCCCTTAGTCTCCCTAAGATTTAAATCTCCCCAAGGACCGACCATCCTTAACATTATCAAGAAAGAATTCTTTCTCCCCCTTAAGACAAGAATTCTCCCCTTTAAGACAAAGTCACAATAAGCACAAAGAAGAACATGACTCACACAATTGGAACATTTTTCCACACAAGGTGTGAGGTATACATTTTTCTCCCTTATATCAAACATGGATTCCTCCATATCCAATATGGTGAGGTATACAATTTCTCCCCCTTTTTATCAAGGAATAGACAAAAGACGCAAGAGATAAAGAACGAGATATTAAGCAAACAAATCGTATAGAAAGCGAAGTTGAATAAACTAAAGCTCCCTCTTAACATATGCTCCACATATTGTCACCAAGTAGATTTGTTCACAAGGGATTCACACATTCACACATTCACACAATCAAGCAATAAGAGAAAATATTTCATCACTTTTCAAAGTCAAAGAGAGAATCATAGATTTTCATTAATCTCTAAAAAATATTCTCACATTTCTAATGAATCAAGCACATAAGCAAAATGTGTGTGTGTGAATGCTTCTCACATATATAGTAGGAGTAATTGTGATATTAACATGCAAACAATTTCCATACCTATCCATCTAAAGCATTTCCAAAAATAGGCCAAACCGATATTCATCCGGGTTTTTGCTTTAAAAGAATAGTTATCAACATTTGAGTGTGTGTGTGCATGTGTCTCGTTTACCCATTTCTATTTGACAACCCGAGCTTTTCACAATTCTCAACTATACACCATTAAGCATTTTATTTTTATTTTATTTTTATTTCTTTTAGGCTTAGAATCAAAGATTTTTTTTTTAATGATTCTATTCAACACTTCTTTGATTTTTCTAACAAAAACATATATACCTCGTGGCGGCTTTCACTCATCACAATGGTATAGCCATTTCCTACATTGGGCGGATGCACAACCAAGGTGTGTAGCCCTTTCCATGAGGGTGCTCGTTGAATACTATGTAGTGCCGAAGCAAAATGGATACATACCAAAGGTCATCTATCATGTACTAAGCAATAGGCTTCTAGATGCATCCATAATCTACACAATTTCAACCACATATACTTAAAAACTAAAACATATAGGAGAAACATTAGTGCATTTTTCAAAGATAAGATTTTCAAGGTCAAGTGCATGATCTAGAAACAATAAAAGATACTTGTTTAAGATCACTACTTCTCATGTGAGTAGCTCTCAAAGATAATAATAATCAAATAAAGTTTGCTCATCAAGCCACTCACAATCACACAAAAACATCAATCAACACAAATCATGTCAATGGACATTCTAAGAGTTTTAAACCTCTCTTTGTCCAAGGGCTTGGTGAACAAGTCCGCAAGTTGATTTTTAGTCGGCATATGCTCAAGAGTAACAATAGAATGTTCAACTAGGTCTCTAATGAAATGATGCCTAATGTCTATGTGCTTTGTGCGGGAGTGTTGAACTGGATTTTTGGAGATGTTAATGGCACTTAAGTTATCACAATAAAGTGTCATTTTTCCTTGTTCTATCTCATAATCCTTAAGGATTTGTTTCATCCAAAGTAATTGTGTGCATGCACTTTCGACCGCAATGTACCCGGCTTCGGAAGAGGAAAGGGAAAGGGAAAGGGAAAGGGAAAGGGAATTTTGTTTCTTACTTGACCAAGAAACCAAGTTATTCCCAACATAAAAGGAACCGCCCGATATGCTTTTACGATCATCTATGTTTCCTGCCCAATCGGCATCACAATAGCCTACTAGGATATCATTGGTGTCAAAAGAATAGAATAGACCTAGACTATGAGTCCCTTTGACATACCTAATGATCCTCTTGACGGCTTTTAAGTGAGATTCCTTAGGATTAGCTTGGAATCTTGCACACAAGCCAACACTAAAGTATATGTCCGGTCTACTAGCCGTTAGATAAAGTAGACTACCAATCATGCTTCTATAAAGGCTTTGGTCAACACTTTTCCCTTTTTCATCTTTGTCAAGTTTTAGGGTAGTACTCGTGGGTGTTTCAAAATCTTTTCCATTTTCTAGGTCAAACCTCTTAACTAGGTTCTTAGCATATTTAGATTGATTCAACATTATGCCCATGCTAGTTTGCTTTACTTGCATTCCTAGAAAATAATTCAACCCACCCACCATACTCATTTCAAATTCACTTGACATAACACTTACAAATTCATCAACCTTGGTTTTATTAGTAGACCCAAAAACAATGTCATCAACATATATTTGTGCAACAAAAATATCATGATCATGATGTTTGATAAACAATATTCTATCAATGCCACCTCTCCTATAATGATTGTCAATAAGATATTGAGTCAACCTATCATACCAAGCTCTTGGAGCTTGCTTAAGGCCATAGAGAGCCTTTTTCAATTTAAACACATGATTAGGAGAGTGTGTGTTAGGTTTATAGTTTGTGTTGGCATGTATTCCATATCAAAACGTGTTTATTTTGTAATGTTTAGTGGTCCATATGTTGAAGATTTAAGAAGATGAAGAAAGTCTTGGCCACAATTCATGCAAAATGCCGGTTTCAAAGAGATATGTGCTTCATTGATCATCAAAGGTAATATAAGACCTCATATCTCTTACAAGGCTAGACACACACATACACATGGCATCCTTGTGTGTTCCTTCATGGTTAAACATCATTTATATATCACTTTCACACACTTGATAATATATGCTCATGCATTTATACTATCTTGACAAACTTTGCTTATTGCATGTTCTAGGACTATGTCTAGGAAATAGCATATGTGTATGTATTTGTGTTTGTATGTTTCCATATTTTTGTATTTGGACTTGAATATGCTCTATTATGATTCCTTATTGAGTTCTGGTCGTTTCGGTTACTCATTCATTTAATTTCGAGTCCAAACGATGTAGCTACGCTATTTTTGGTTCTCATTTGTTGAGTTGACTTCATCGTCATTTTCCGAGATGATTTCTCAACCATTTTTCAAAGTTGTATAGTCATCGTCATGCGTGAGGGAGTCATGGTTCGTAATCCAAAAACGGATTCGAAATCGGAGTTTGGATGCCCAAGATACGGCTGAAGAACGTGAGGGAACACGCAAGAGGCAAAAGTGGCCAAGAGGCCACGTGTGGCCCAAGCCGTGTGGGAGCCGTGGGCCCCACGGCCAGAGGGGCTCTCTGCCCCCGTGTGGCCCACGCGTCCCCCATGGGCTGGGGTGATGTGGCCACTTGTGATTGGCTCATTTTGCTCTTCTCTCTCCTTCTTTTTATTTCCCTCCATTCTCTCAATTTTCATTTCAAGAAGAAAAACTTAGAATTCCCGTCAGATTTTTTCTCCCAAATTTTCTCACCTTCCAAACACCATAACTTCTTCATACGGAGTTGGAATTGAGTGATTCAAGTTGGAGAACGTTCGTAATCGAGTCCTCTACCTTTTCCAAGTGGTTTGGTGGCTGTTTGATCGAGTTTTCTGGTGGTGCTACACAGAAATCCGAACCAGCTCGTGAATCCAAGGTATTGGTCTTATCTTTGGGGTTTCTTTCTTTTTAACCTTCAATTTGCTTGGGGTTTCTTCTTCTATATGTATGTTTATGTTTGGTGAATGCTATTGAGAAAGATAGCTTCATAATCATTCTAATCAAAAGTCTATTTAGAGACAAATGTGGACTAGTTTTTATGATTCTAGGTTTTTCACATGTTTGTGAGTTATATTGTGATTAGAATGACATCTTAGGTTGTTTGTGACTTGATTGAATCAATTTTGTGATAAATGACCTTGAGATTTGATTTGATTCTTTGATTGATGAAATCTAGGATTATTGTATTTGTATGTGTTTTAGAGCAATCAAGGATTTAATTGATTTATATCTTGAATCCTTGCTCTATATTTTTGCTAGAATATTGATTGATTGAATCTCATATATCTAGCATTTTATTGTATGTTGATAGCATCTTGAACTTGTACTTCATGAATATATTTTGTTCAAGTGTTGTTTGTGTGAATGAGACTTTGAGCTTATGTCACTACAAAAATGAAACAAATTATAGCACGGTGTGTATAAAGCTATCTAGAGGGGGGGTGAATAGATTTTACGCTTTTTACCCAATTTTTCGTGTTAGTCAAAATTACAAAAATGCCCTCAAGATAATATAAACAAGCAAGTGTAATATGGTGCGGAAATTAAAACAACACTTGGTTTTTACGTGGAAACCCTCACGGGAAAAACCACGGGCTATGTAAGTAAGCCACACTCGAACCTCGAATCCACTAAATGTGCAAACGATTACAACCTAATCCCGGAAGTAATCACACACCTACCTAATCCCGGTATGAGTGAACCTAGTCCTATTTGCTTGCGATCTAAGCAACCTAATCCCGGTTTCTACACACAAGACTTACTTTCTCTAGAAGAGAATACAACCCTAAGTGAATATATGTGAATATCCAAAATGCAACATAGAGTAAGGGAAACCCTATATGCTTATCTAAGATGATTAATATGCAATTAAGAACAATACTAGATATCAAAACTAAATGACATGTCAATTAGTTTAGCTAATCAATATTAAGCACAAAACCTAATATGCTAGCACAATACAACTTCTCAAACATACATCATACTCATCTCAATATTGTATCCAAAGCATACAAAATAACAAACAAGTAATTAATTGAGATTGCTAGATAAGAGAAACACAAAACATGTAAGATATTAGTGAAAAGCTTACCAAGCAAAGTATGATGAAGATTCCATGCAAGATGACATCTAGATGATCTAAGATGATGCTAGATGATGATTGATGATCATGAAAAAGTGTTTGAGTGATTAAAAATGAGTTCTTTGTCTATTTTTATTCTCTTGAAAAATATCCTAAGTATGAAGCATGAATAAGAACTCTTTTTACTGACCTAAAGTCAAAGTGTTATATATATAGGGGCCATAAGTGAAGTGTGGTCGTTTTTGAAAAACGCACCAAAAATTGCTCTGTGCGCTGGTGGCCTTGCGCTGGACGACAGGCGCAGGACCAGCGCACACGCACATTTTTGCTATGGCGCTGGACGACATGCGCTCACACAGGCGCCAGACCAGCGGAGCCATACTGGGCGATCAGCGCTGGTGACCTTGCGCTGGTGTAGACCAGCGCACGACCGGCGACAGAGAACTGGACGATCTGCGCTGGTGTGGGCCAGCGCACGACCAGCGGCACGCCACTGGGCATTTTGCGCCGGTGAGCGGCGCTGGACGTCAGGCGCAGGTGGACCAGCGCACAGCCCACAACTTTGAACCCCACAAGCAATCATGCAAGGGGAACAAAGGTAAACTAAGATGCATCCTGAAAGCCTAAATGCTATGATGTTATAAACACAAGATGCAATCATAATACCAAGCAAGAAGAGATGTAAATAGGCATTGATGCACAACAAAAAGAAACACAACATACAAAGATTAAACATATGCATGAGTTGTGAGTGTGTGCAACTATCTCTTCAAGACAAGTAAGCACTTAGAGTTTTACCTTTGGTGCTTGTCAATAATGAGGTCTTCAAAGGGCCTAAGCAATAACAACAACATCTAAACTACCCTTACAAAGAATCCCCACATATGGTTTGATCATGAAATAAGCCAATTAAAAACAACGGGAATCCTTACAAAAAAAAAGGTCTTTTCCGACGGCTAAATCCCGTCGGAAAAGACCATTTCCCGTCGAAAATATGCTTTTTCGACGGGAAAAAGCTGGCGGAGGCCGTCGCAAATACGATTGTCAGAAATAACTAATTATTGACGAGCCGTCAGAAATACTACCATTTCCGACGGCCATGGCCGTCGGAAAAGATGAAAATACCGTCGGTAATAGTAATTCAAGGCGGTCAAAATTACTTGTATTTTCGACGGCTTTACCACTATTTCCGACGGCTTATTGCCGTCGGAAATAGTCGAATTTTCTAAAAAAATGGTGCGACTCGACTTGATAGTTGCCACGTCATCCGTCACACAGCAACTTTAATTCCATGAAATTCATGTGGTTTGAACCCTTGACTTGGATGATAGTAAGGGGTTACCCTTACCATTTTGCTATAACTTTATATCTGATATGTTTTACATACTATTTATATATAAGCTATTGATATGTTTGTATAATATCTAATTAAATATTTTTTTTTGTATACTATTTAAATATAACTATTGAGATATTGTTTTTTAAAATAATATTTTATTAAAATTATTAGAGTTTGTTTTAAAAAATCTGATATAGTAGTGTCACTAAATATAATTAAAAATAACTAAATGTTCTTGTGATTACTAATAATTTTGCTATATTTTATATTTAGTTAATTTAGTAAGATGTGTCCATAAAGTAATTCGAATTAAATTTTAGCATTTCCGATGACACTTTTTATGTTGTTAGAAAAGTGGGTAATATTGACAGCTTATTTGACTATTTTCGGACGGCCCAAAAGTCATCGGAAAAGTGGTATTTTTTTTTTCCGACGACACAAAAAGTCCCACAAGTCATCGGCATAACTCGACAATTTGACATAAGAATCAATCTTGCAGATGTCATGTACGAGGGCGTTGTAATGTTCCTTGACATCCCTACGTGACTTTCCCGGCAGTTGAATGGCGATATTTTACCATCGTGTAATTTCTCAAGATAAAAATGCTTATAATACGAGGGAGTTCCTAAAGAATGACGTAAATATCTCACAAATCCTTTCATCATAATCCTGACAAATGTTTTGTGTATTTCTATTGTATCAAAGTGTTCACTCTTGATTTTTGCACATATATGTCATTGTCTGGATAGCAATTTAGGGAAAATCAGGTGTATTAAATGCATACTATGAAATAGAGTTTATATAATTATTTTATCTAACTTTTTATTTTTCAAGAAAAAATAAATCATGAAATTTTTATTTGTACAAATTATTTGAAGAAACTTTATATAAAAAATACGGTTTTAACACTAAAGTAAAAAATTGGTCTTTTCCGATGGCTAAATGCCGTCGGAAAAGAACATTTACCGTCGGAAATGTAGACTATTTCCGACGGCATTTAGGCCGTCGGAAAAAAATGTATTACTTTTTCCTATTTCCAATGGAACAAAGACTATTTCCGACGGGAAAATGACTATTTCCGACGGCTTTTAGGCCGTCGGAAATGTGGTATCATATTTTTTCTCATTTCCGACAGCACTGAAATGGCCGTCGGAAATGGTGCCTTTTCCGATGGCAATTAGTGCCGTCAGAAATAGTTCGTCACTGATAGGCTTTTTTTTTTGTAGTGTGTGTTTGGTGTTTACACATGCTTTAGGTTTTATTCTTGTATTTTGCATCTAGACTTTTATTACTTGTGATATCACATGTTTAGGTCTATTTGTTCCATAGAATGTATTGATCACATGTTCTATGTTGAATTAATTGTTTGCATCATTTGCATTCACATAATCACACTAGGAAGTCCTTGTAAAAGGCATGAAGTCTTGGTTAGAGTCGGGATGACTCGGATAGCCGAGCAAGAAGACTTGCCTAGAGTCGGGATGACTCGGATAGGTAAGCAAGAAGTCATGGCTAGAGTCAGGAGGACTTGGATAGTCATGCATGGGAGGCTCCCTAGAGGCATGAGTGCCTTGGATAGGGAGTTGACTATTATATTGGTAGGCCTAGGCGTATGGTTAGACATAGACTCCAAAAGAGCGGGGTACACGGGAGGTGTATGCACTCTTGAGGAATTTCTAATCTTCCATCGATGTTGGTTTTATGTGTTGTCCAATATATGGTGGTTCCGCATCATTGAGGGATTTCATACTGTCCAATAGGGTTGGGTAGACTTAGACTCCACTAGGTTGGGTGAGCTAAAGATTGGTCACTTTGTGGATTCTCTATTTTTATCATCCAATATATATAGTACCCAATGGTTGTAGTTCAACCCGTGGATGTTTCCTCCTTGGAGGTTTTACCACGTTAAAAAATCTCTTGTGTTAATTCTTCATATCTCTATCTTTTATATTTTATTTGTGTATGTTATTATCTTGTTTCATATTATTCACTTGTGATGTATAGTGAAGCAAGTATTTGTAAAGTGTGATTTGTGGATTCATTCTTTTGATCATTTTTGTATATATGATTCTTTTGTATATTTCAATTTTTGTATAGTGATATTTGATCACTCTTGTAACTCATTGAACATCTATTGAAATACAAGTATTATTTGTTGTTGTGTTTATTTATTCTTATACCTCACACAACTAGGTGATATACATAGACCTTGTTCACATGATTATATTCTCATATTGTCTATGTATGTCTTTCTTGGTTTATTTTGTTGTGTGTAAGGCTACCTTGAGGGGCAAACGAAAGTTTGTTCAAGGGATTGGAAAAAGGTGTAAAAACCTATTCACCCCCCCTCTAGGTATGCCTTAAGCAATTTAACTACGTTTGTATACTTTCAGTGTGGGTCTACAAAACCCTTAAGTTGTTCAACATACACTTCTTCTTGAAGGTATCCATTGAGGAAAGCAGTTTTGACATCCATTTGAAACAATTTGAACTTTTTAATGCAAGCAATGGACAACAAAAGTCTAATGGACTCGAGACGAGCAACCGGGGCAAACGTCTCATCAAAGTCTACACCCTTAACTTGAGTGTAACCTTGAGCCACTAGTCTAGCTTTATTCCTCACAATCTTGCCACTTTCATCGGTCTTATTCCTATAAATGAGCCAATTACATTTATGTCTTCAGGTCTAGGAACCAAGGACCACACTTCATTCCTCTCAAATTGATTAAGTTCATCTTGCATAGCCCCAACCTAATATTCATCAACAATTGCTTCATTAATATTTTTGGGTTTAATTTGAGAAGTGTAGCAAGCATATGAAATTTGGTTAGCAATTTGATTTCTAGTTCTAACCCCTTCATTCAAATCACCTATGATGTCTTTTTGATAGTGTAAGTTTCTAAGTCTAGGGTGAGAAAGTTCAACAACTTGGTCATTTTGTTGATTATCATTTAAAGCATTTTCCAACCCTTGACTTTCAACTTCAACACGACTATCATTTTCATCATCTTAACTAGAAACACTACTTTCCACATCAATAGGTGTTTTAGTGTCATTTAACATGTTATCTTTAGGTTCATTGACACCATTTTCATCACACAAATTTAGCATGCTTAAATCATCTATCTTCACATTGATAGACTCCATGATAGTCTTAGTAGTCAAGTTAAAGACTCTATAAGCACGACTATTAATAGCATACCTAAGAAAGAGACCAACATTACTTTTAGCATTAAACTTTCCTAAGTGATCTCTATCATTAAAAATGTAACACTTACTCCCAAAACTGTGGAAGTAACTTACATTGGGCTTCTTACCCTTCCATAGCTCATAGGATGTTTGTTTTGTGCCAGGCCTCCTAAAAACACGATTAGACACATAACAAGCGGTATTGACCGCCTCGGCCCATAGGTTTCTAGGGACTTTCTTGCTATTGAGCATGACCCTAGCCATCTCTTGCAAGACTCGGTTTTTCCTCTCAACAACACCATTTTGTTGAGGAGTTCTAGGTACGGAGAACTCATAAGAAATCCCTAAACCATCACAAAACTCACTAAATTTAGCATTTTCAAATTCCATCCTATGATTACTCCTAATGCGACATATTTTCTTGATATCAAGACATTTTTCATTTTGAACTTGATTACAAAACTTTTTAAAGTAATCAAAAGCTTCGGTCTTGTTTCTAAGAAAATAAACCCAAGTAAACCTAGAGTAGTCATCAACGCATACAAAAATGTATTTTTTGCCATTGATGCTCTCGGTTTGAATTGGCCCCATTAGGTCCATGTGCACAAGTTCTAAAGGTCTCTTGATAGCAATATAAGAACTCTTTTTGTGAGGCATTTTGGTTTGTTTACCTAATTGGCAAGGTTCACAAACAACCTCAAGTTTTTTACCAAGATTGGGAAGACCTCTAACAATGCCATGTTTTTTAAGCTTCTTTAAATCTTTAAAATTCATGTGGCCCAAACGTTGATGCCACAAATCAAGCTTGTTGCACTCCTGTGCCATGTTTCAAGTTAGAGGATCTATCTCAAGACAATAGTAATTGTCTATAGACCTTTTGACTCTTAGGACAACATTGCCCTTTTTATCAATTATAGTGCACACATCTTTGTTAAAACTAACTTCTTTAAAAATTTCACACAAGTGAGTAATGCTTATCAAGTTAGCTTGTAACCCATCAACATACAAAGTATTGTGAAGTTTAGGCAATCCGGGGATACAAATTGTTCCCTTGCCAAGAACTTGCTTTTTGGTACCATCACCAAAAGTAACCCAACCTCCATCCTTTAAAACAAGATTCTTAAAGAATTCTTTATTCCCGATCATGTTCCTAGAGCAACCGCTATCTAGGTACCAAGAATAGGAGGAGTTGGCACGTAAAGCATATTATGCAACTAGACAATTAGATGTGTCTTTTCTAAGCCACACACTTTTCACAACATGCCTCTCACTCTTACCACTAACATGCTTTGACTCAATGTTAGGCTTTTTAACATGCACCTTGACCTCATTGGTTACATTTTCAAAATTATCAAGCAAAGCATTATCAACTTTCTTATGCATAGTAGAGTGAGGCACAACACAAGATTTAGCAAACAAGTCATCAACAACATTCTTCACAACATGCTTTTCCAAGGTCTTCCTAGGTCTATTTCTATATCCATACATGGATGATTGCCTAGGTTCATTCAAAGACATATCATGAAAAGCATTATCAAGTTTGCATTTCCGAATATACTCAAAGCATCTAGGTCGAATATGTCCTACCATATTACAATGATGACAAATAGGAATAAATTTGAGAATTTTACCATTTGCATTTGCTTCCAACTCCTTTGGACTTCTTATAATTTTTCCCCTTTGATGTGCAACCCTTGATGCTCCATCTCTTGCATTTGAGGTTGTTGCTTCTTGATGTTTATGTTGTTGAGTTCTTCCATTGAACATCCTTGTTGATGAAGAGGTACCTTCAGTAGCTTTCATAGCTTTACCTTGAGTGAGTGTACCTACATTTGTTTCAATGCTTTCTTTGACAAAAGTAGATTTGTTAGTAGAAGGAGTTTCCTTCTCATTTATATAACCCAAACCTCTTTTATCACTAGGATGCTTTCCACTTTTAAAGAGAGTTTCAATCTTATTAGAACTAGATGACATCTTGTTAATCATCATATTAGCCTCATCAAGTTTCTCACTAAGCACCATGTTTTTAATGGCATATTTTTCTACGATATCATCACTAAACATAACATCTTTTTGAGATTAATTTAGCCATTGTTTATACTTTTTCTCTTTATTTAAGTGCTCACTAATTTTGGCTTTAAGCATGTTTTCTAGCCTTTTAGCACTAACAAGAGAACTATCCCTTTGCTCAATTTCTTGCTTCAAGATGCTAAGTCTATCATTGCTATCTTTTAGATTCAATTCTAGACTTAGGATCTTGTCTTTAAGATCATTGAAATCTTTTGAGCCAAGTTCATGATTCTCTAGCTTCTTGTTAATGGACATATTGACTTTAGATAAACGTTCATTTTCAAAAGTAAGATCATTGATTTTTTTCTAATCTAAGTCAATATGTTCAACAAAAGAAGCCACCTTGGAACACACTTCCTTAATCATGACTTATCACAAATAAAACACAAACGCTATAAAGAAAGGATCAATCTAAGTGCGTCTAGACACCCACTCTGATACCAAATGAAATTCCCTTTAATCAATAGTGTATTATATACCTAGACGCCGGGGGGGGGGGGGGGGGGGGGGGGGGGATGAATAGGTATAGGTCCAATTTCTTCATAATTAAAAAATTATGCAGAATATAACAAAGAAAATGCACACTTGAAGAGATTCAACAAATAAATTGATTTAACTAATGCAAGAGTAAATCAATATACAAGATATGCAATCAATATAAGATATGGAAGATAAAGAAAAGTAAAGTGAAAAGTAAAACGAAAATTGACACAAGGATTTTTACGTGGTAAAACCTTAAAGAGGAAACATCCATGGGTTGATACCATAACCATTGGCAAAGCAATCCATTATATGAATAAGGACTTACACACTCAAACTATAAACACATGATATCCACTTCAAGCTATCAACTCCTAATCTACCATCGGGCTAGTGAACTACAAAACCTATTACCTATCCAAGGTGTGTCCTACACCTCTAGGTAGCAAAATCCTATCCAAAGCACTCAAGCTTCTAGAATGATTTCTTGCTTAGCTATCCGGAATTTCCTACTCCTAGCCAAGTCTTCTTGTTTGGTTATCTGGAACACTTTCCTAACCAAGACTTCCTTGCTCTTTCCACAAAGTTTCACTCACTTTGCAAGAGACTTCAACCTTACACAATGCAATGATCTAAGTGATGCATAAGATGCAAACACAATCAAATAAAGCTAGATGATCAATCAAGCTAAATGAACATGCTTAGTGATAAACTAGAATTATGCTATCAACACTCAATCATAAATCTATCTAGAAATCAAAGCATGTGAGACAATAAGAACAAGATATGAATATTCAATATATCACAAGAAAATCTTAGTTCTTAGATCATGAAATTGAACTTAGAAGATGTCATTAGGCACAACATATATGCTATTTCTAGAATCAATTTCAAGATAGATCAAGTTTAGTGAAATATGCTCAAATGAGATTTCAAGACTAAAACTCAACAAACAATCAATCATATAACCCTGGCATATGTACTAGCATTCTTCTCAACACATTTCATCAATCAAATAGAAAGAATAAAAGAGATGATCAAAAGAAATTGAAAGAAGAACAAGTAACACATACAAAGTTGAACCTCATACTGAAATCAGGTCGCTGGGAAAAATGACAAAGTAAAATGACTCTAAAAATGCTTGGGGTTTATAGCTCTTGTCGAGACCAACATGTTTGGCTTTTGGATCACTCAATTTCGAGTTCGTATGAAAAAGTTCTGATCAAAATAAGAAAACAAAAATCATGAAGAATTTTCAGCACTTCTCTTTTTGAAATGTTCTTCAAGTTATGTTTGGAGGGAATGAGGGAAGCTTTTAAAAGAGATAGAGAGGGAAAGAACCAAGCCAATGAAAAGAGGCCACATCAGCCTCTGGAACCTTGTGGAGCGCGTGTGGCACACGAGACCAGAGGGCTGGTCTGGCCGTGTGGCACACGGTCTCCACACGTGGTAACCAAGGCATGGCCTTTGGCCATTCCCGTCCCTCGCGCGCTCCTCTCACGTTCTTCAGCCGTATTCGGGCATCCGAACTTTGAATTTGAATCCGTTTTTAGATTACGAACCGTGACTCCCTCACGCACAACGAAGACTACAAAACTTTGACAAATGGTTGAGAATTCATCTCGGAAAATGATGATGAAGACAACTCAACAAATGAGAATGCAAAGTAGCGTAGCTACATCGTTTAGACTCGAAACCTAATGAATGAGTAATCGAAATGGCCAGAACTCAATAAAGGAATCCAATAAGAACATGTTTAAGTCCAAAATACAAGAAACATAAACATATAAACACAATGTCACACAAGTATGTCATATCTATGCGATAGTCATAAAACATGCAATTTTACAATGTTTGTCTATAAGAGACCAATGCATGTGCATACTTAAATGTGTGTGAATGTGTTATACCAAATGTCTGCACAACGATGCAGGGACACACATATATGAGTTGTTTGTGTGTGCGCTAACGCCTTGCAAGAGGATAGAAGTCTAAATATACCTTTGACGCTTTCACCTCTTGAAGACGATATTTGCACTAGACGTTGCTCTTTAACTTTGAAGCATCTTTTCTTCCAAGAACAACCTAAGCAACAACTATTACAAATATAGAGCGTTTTGCAATGGAATCAAGCCAATACAAATCATGAACCTTACACAAGTACTAATCATGGAATACATCATAGACCCAACAACACTAGAATAGGGGGATAGTTTCCATGTACCTACTTTCTTCAATGGACCTAGGTGATAAAATAGTAGATAACATAAAACTTGAAGACAGAGGAACATTGACAGGCTTGCAATTTTTCATTGCAAATCTGTTAACCAGCTTTAACAGATAATTGCTTTATTTTAAGGCACAACCTAGACTCTTCTCTAATTCTAACTATTTATATCCCTAAGATCCTTTTGCATTCCTTAAGTCTTTCATATCAAATTCAAACTTTAACCTCTCCTTTATTTCTATTATCCTAGACATATTTTTGCTAGCAAGTAACATATCATCTACATACTAAAGCAAATAGACAGAGTTATTAATGTTTTCACTACTGAAATAAAAACATGCATCAAATTTGCTCTTATTAAAGCCTATGCTAGTGATGAAATTATCAAATTTCTTGTACCATTGTCTAGGGGCTTGTTTAAGCCTATATAGAGATTTCTTAAGGAGATGGACATGAAAGGGTTTTGTATTTGACTCAAAACACTAGGTTGAGACATGTAGATGGTTTCATCTAAGTCTCCATGCAAGAAAGCTGTTTTGACGTCTAACTATTCTAGTTCTAAGTCAAAATAGCTAATTAGGGCAAGAACTATCCTAATAGTTTTAAAATTAACTACAGGAGAGAAAATTTCATTGTAATCCCCTAACCTAGCTTTATACCTAGGAGGTTCATTCTGCCTTACACCTTCCTTGACCTTATATCCCACTTACAAGCTACTACTTTTTGTTTTTCAGGCTTTCTAACAAGTGACCAAGTCTTGTTCTTTTCAAGGGAATCCATTTCTTCCCTCATGGCCTTAAGCCATTTAAGCTTGTCAATTGAATTGACAGCTTCTTCATAGATTCTAGGTTCAACATTTTGTAAGTCTTGGCCAGTGCATAATGCAAATGAAATGACATTTACATGTGCAAACTTGCTGTTAGGAATAATTACCCTTCTAACCTTATCCCTAACCAGCTGGTAATCAGCTAGAGATTCATCATTAACCTCTGACTGATTCTGACCATTTTCCACCTGATCATCAAGATCAAAATGGGTAGCCTATAAGGAAATTCTTTTGATGTTGATTTAGTGTTCATTTTATTCAAAATTATAAGTAATTATCTTAATGTGCTCTTGAAATGTTTTCCCAATTATGTTTGTCAATTTGTAATCACTACATGCCAATTGAAACAAAATTGCTACAAATTAATAAATTAAACAGGTAGATATTAATTGCAACTTTAATTGAAAACATACAATAATTTCTATAACGACAAAACAATTAAACAATACAAAATAATAATAGAGCTGTTTCAAATACAGTTGGTAAAATAATAATGATGATGTGATATGGAAAATAATATAATAATAGTAATTGAAGAGGGAGAAGTGACTCGCTATTACTGAAGAGGGAGAAACAAAATCTCATTTGATGAAGCTCATTTAACGAGTTTGTTGGAACCATATATACTGATGTGGCTCGTTTGACTTTCACAAAAAGTTCATTTAACGAGTCTTTTGGAAATGCTCTCGAGGAGATAAATGTCACTTTTTACCAAAAATTCTATTTCCCAGTGTAAAAAGCCAAATCTCATCGAGTTTACACTAGTTTATATTGGAACAGGTGACTAGGTGAGTTCCATTCCATGCCACTGATGACCTCAATTGTTGTAATTAAGCTAAGAAGCTTTAATCGAGTCTGAGTCACATTTTGATAAGTAAATTTCACACATCTCAAATATTGACACTATTCATAGAAAGCAACTGCCACTACCTATGCAGCATAGAGTGGAAGAAGATTTTGATTGGAAAGCAAATTAATATAGCAAAGACTCGATCATCATCATCATCAGTGGAAGATCCTCATCAAAATATTCTCTACATGTGGATAACATAACTGTCAATGATCTGATCCTCAAATGAGACCTTTAAGGCTTTAACTTTTCCATTATATATATAATCCCCATGTGACCTCCAAGAGCCATTCAAACATTCTGTAAACATGACTAGCACCACTACAACTTTCTCATCCACTCAACTCTTTCAAGATTTTCTTGGAAAAATTAACTCAAGAAAAATACTCCAATCAAACCAACAACCACTCACAGTCACAGCTGCTCCTTCCCCTTACTCTGGAGTCAACAATACCTTTGACTCCAATGTTGTGATGGTCCTCTCATTCCTCTTATGTGCCACCATTTGCTCAATTGGCTTGAATTTTCTTATCAAGTGTGTATTAAGTTCATGTTCAACTTCTGTTTCTGACTCTGGACATGCTGACTTATCAACCCAGAAGACGAACAAAGGAATCAAACAAAAAGCTTTGAAGACTTTCCCGGTAGTAAAATACTCGGCAGACTTGAAACTTCCAGGATTGGACACAGAATGTGCCATATGCCTATCTGAATTCGTCCCCAGTGAGCGTGTGCGTCTCCTGCCCAAGTGCAACCATGGATTTCACGTTCGTTGCATCGATAAGTGGCTCGGGTCACATTCCTCGTGCCCAAAATGCAGGAATTGCCTGATTGACACATGCCAGAAGATCATTGGATCAGGGCCGTCTATGCCGGTTCAAGAAACCATTGTGACTGTGTCTGTGAGTGTTGTTGTTCCACTGGAACCTGAAGGAATGGTTCCCAATTACAGCGGACTCAGCTAAATTATAGGTCTTTAAGGTTGGAGGTCTTAATTTACATTACTTGTCATTGTCAAATGTACATATTTAAGGCAAGTGAAAGCTATTAGTCTTCAACTGGTTTAGATTTGGGTTTTGATATTTTTTATTAGGAGATTTATATATTGTTATTTTTATTTTTATTTTTTTATTTTTATTTTATTTTATTATAAATCGAGTATTGGACTTCCAATTCGTTGTCTTGGAATATTTTTGAACTTATTGAACATGAAAAAAACAAAAGTTACGACCAAAATTCTATACAAAAAAAAAAAAAAAGTTAAAAAAAAAATTACCATATTCTTAGACATACATATGATTAGCTCTCTTGTCCTCTTTCTCGGAGGTTTATTAGTATCCAAATAAAGATACATATTTTTCAGTAGGATAACCCTCTAAAAAAATTAGTCATTTTTAACTTCTAGTTTTGATAATGGTTATATTCCACCTACTGTTAACTTTTTAGGTGGGTTGGAGGTTGAGTTTAATTCAAGGGCTACGAATTCTCCGATAGATTTCTTAGCGAAGAAGGGGTCTGGAGGTGGTGGGGAGAGGCTTGTCTGGAGTGGTATCTGATTCGAGAGATTCCTATGATATAATTTTTGCAGTTCAAAAATAAAAACTTTTTAGTAAAAATACTATTATACACTTTTTTAATTATTAATTTAAAAAACAATTTTTTTTTTTCAAATAAACAGTGGAGATCCAATCCACCAAATACGAAGAACAAAAATTTAATGTAGTTGACCATTATTGCCCTGCAGCCTGCAGGTAACTTGATTTTATTCCAATTCAGATGGCAAAAATTTTGAAATTATTAAAAGAAAATTCAATAACCTCTTTTGTTTCACTATTGACCATTTGACCTTGCCAAGGTGATTGGAGCAAAAAATGACACTTTAGAATTAATCTTTGTGGTGGGTGTATTTAGTAAACTAAATGTATGATATGGGACCTCAAATTTAAATCGAAATGCACCCTTTAATCTACATTTAAAAAGGTTTGACCACTTACATAGTATACCACTTGTTTAAATTTTGGGATATTATTAAAAATCCCCCTCTAGTTTGGATTTTTGGTCAAAAACCACCCCCTAGTTAAACCGCCCTCTAGTTTCATTATTTGCCAAAAACCACCCTGCCTTTTGATTTATTATCCAAAAATTAAACCACTCTATTGTTAGTTTTCCGTTAAAAGATTCAAAATTGTCAACTATGTTAAAAGGCTAAATTAGTAAATGGTAATTAATGAATTAAAAAATAATATTAATTGAGATAAAAAAAATTATTTAATAAGAAAACTAATAAAAAAATCAAATACATTGTTTGTCCATGATATATTAATTAAGAAAAAATCTATCTCTCTTTCTCCATATTCTCTCTCTCTCTCTCTCTCTCTCAACACTATTTCTCTCGTGGCGGTTGGGTTTTTGTGTGGTGGTTGGCATTAGTATTTATGAAGGCAGAAATGTGGTGGCCGATGGGAGAACAGTTCGCATCCCCGTTTGCTATGAAAACGGAACCTGAGTGGTTTGTATTCGATGTGGCTTTAGGGATGGCAGTGGATGGTGACTAGTGTGTTTGGATTTGTGTGGTAGATTGACTAGTTTGAATTTTGGGTTGGTGGTGATGTCGATTTCACCAATTTCATGTTTGGATTTTGGTGGTAGTGCTGATTTCGAGTTTGGGTTTTGGTGGTGGGTTTGACTGGTGCGATTTCGTGTTTGGGTTTAGGTGGTGATGCCGATCTCATGTTTGATGCTTGTGGAATCTGTTCTGAATGTTGGCTTGCGGTTGTGTTTGGGTGGTTGGGAAGGTGGTGATGGTGGTGGCGGCGGCAACGGCTATAGTGATTGTGGTTTGCTGAAATTGCTTTGTGGAATTTATTTTATTTTGGGTTTGGTAGAGATAAATCTCCACCAGATCCATAAGTTTTTTCTTGTTATTTATTTATTTATTATTTGTTGGTTTGGGAAGGTGATCAAATGGTTGGGAAAGTGAAGGAGTTGTCGATGATGGTTTGGTGGTGATGATGTAGGTCTGTAGATCCATCTCTGGATTTCTGAAGATCAAAAGATAGCAGGATTTTTTTTAATTTTTTTAATTTTTTTTTTGTTTTTCAATCTCCACCATTCATATTTGAGATGGAAGGTGGAGTTACATTTTTTGAAATGTAAATTTAATTTTTAATTCTTTTTTATATTTAAATATAAAGGTAAAATAGTATATTTGGTTAAAATGTTAACAGAAGGTTGTTTTTGGCTAATAAATTAAAAAGTGTAGTTATTTTTGACCAATAATGAAACTAGAGGGTGGTTATTGACCAATAACTCAAACTACATGGTGGTTTTTAATAATAACCCTTAAATGAAAATTTCAAAGGTTACAGATTAGTGTGAGTTGGGCTGCTTATAAGTTCAACACCAACATAAAACAATAGAAGTCTTGATTTGGATGAAAAAGACTATCATTTTAATTGAATTATTAAAAGTAATTTTAATAGATTCAACCATTGAAATATGATGCCCGTAAGGAAAAAAACATGCTAACAGTCTACACAAGAAATTTACCTCCTTATTTTTTTTTAAGGGTTAATTGCACTAAAGTACCTTGTATTTATATATTTAGGTAAATTTTCTTTAAGTTTGAGAAAGTCAACACAAACATACCCTACTGTTAAAGTCAAACTGTTAACTTTAACAGTTGACTAACAAAATCTTTGGAAGATAAATTTGCCCTTGCCACATCATCCAAAGTTTATTTATTAAAATAATTAAAATAATTTCTTTTTTCTTAAAAAAAAAAAAGTAAAAAAAAATCCCTATCTCCAACACCAACACCATCACCTTCATTCCCTACCTCCCATCTCCAACATCATCATCATCATCATCATCATCACATTCACCTTTATCCCCATCTTCAACATCATCACCTTCACCCCCAACCAACCCAACCAACAACAAAGTACAAATTAACTAAGATATTTCCAAAACAAAACAAAAAAAAAAAAACAAAATCATTCAACAAAAAAGAATCTGGAGCAAATCTTGAACGCAAAACTTTCCAGATTTAACTGAAAATAAATAAAGGTGTGTCACTGCCTCTCTCTTAGTTGACCTAGACCTCACAGCAAACATCTCCTCTAGAGACATCATTATATCAGCAGCAGACTCCATTCCTTCACACTATCACAAGAAATTTTATTTAAAGCATAAAAACGTAAAAGTGCAAGTTCACACTATCACATCCTATCATGCAAAATAGGACCATGATGCTCATCACAAAGGCCAACCAAACAATCCTTTTTAATTTTCTTGACCACCCAAATTGGTCCCCTAGACTCATTCCAGACTTGGTTCACTATATCCTTTCTAACCCAATTTTTCTTAACATGATTAGGTCTCATCCTAGGCTTAGCTTGTTCATGATTAGGATGCTTCAAAAATTCAAAACACCTAGATTTTATATGACCATTCCTATGACAAAAATAACAAGATAGAGAAGAGAAAGGAATTCTCCCTTTTTACACTAGAACTTGAGGCTTGGAGTGACCATCCTTGGTGAGTGTTTTGATGACTTGTTCTATTCGATCTATCTCCACCAAATAGTCACACACCTTTACTTTGGCAATTTTCAATGCCACCTCTTTCTTACTCATCTCATCTTTAACTTCCTCTATTGCCTTGTTCTTGGTTTCAACACTCATGAGGGTCTTTCTCATCTTCCTTGAGGCTTGGCTAAGTCCTCAAGCTCTTGTACCATGGACTCAATCTCTCTTGTAAGAGACTTGTTGATCTTCTTCAACTTGTGATTCTTCTTGGATATGTCTTCAACCTTCTTCTCAAGAGCATACTTTTCCGCTTTGAGCACCTCTACTTCAAGCATGAGCTCTTAATTGGCATTTTTAAGCCCTTCAATCTCAAAATCACCTATACTCTCTTCATCTCCTTAGCTACACTTTTAATACATTTGAACCAAGTTGTTCACTTTTCCACCCTTACTCTTCAGTGGTTGCATATCCACCACATAGCAACTCCCAATGTTTTTTAGATTTTCATTGCATGTGATAATGTCAATCTCAAGCTCTTTCTCGAATGAGTGCATCACGACTCTCTTTTTGCACACATCAATCCTCATTTGAGTGGTAGCCATGAAAGGCCTACCAAGTAGAACTTGCCACTTCCAATTGTCATTGGATTTTTCTTCAACATTCAACACCACAAAGTCGGTGGGAATGATAATTCCACCTACTAGGATCAGAACATCCTTTAGCTCTCCTTGTGGCGTCCGAGAAGTTTGGTTCGCCAACAAAATCTTCATCTTGGTTGGCTACAAACCTTTCAAACCTAACTCCTCATATATTGATATGGGCATCATATTAATGCTTGCACCCAAGTCAAGCACTTCTCTTAGCAAATCACTATCTTCAACTGATATGGGGATCACAAAACTCCCCGGATCATCAACCTTGGTTGGAAATGCTTCTTCAAACATCATTGCATCTTCCCTAGCACCATCATTGTTGACAAAATTCAACTCCTTTGCTTGCTCTGTGTGGCTTGGAAACTTGCCCTTCTCTTGCTTTTGGAGGACTTCGGTAATTTGCCCCATTTGAGTCTCTAATTTTCCAAATGATGCCTCCAGGTTGCCAAATCTTTGGCCACTAGTTTGTATGAAGCTTGTCAATGTTTGCTTGGCCTTTTGGAAACCTTGCATCATTCCTCTCATTTCTTCATCCATGTTACGCCGAGGTTGATAGGTACTAGATTGAGCATTATTGTTGTTATTGTACCATTGGTTTCCTCATTGTGGGTATCCACCTTGAGTGTTTCCTTGACGATATCCGCCTTGTTGATTTCCACCTTGAATGTTCCCTCCTTGTTGGTTCCTAGGTTGTGGGTTCAATGTGTTGTTGTTGTTGGACCAAGAGAGGTTAGGATGGTCTCTCCATCCCGGGTTGTAAGCATTTGAGTAGGGGTTGCTCCTTTGCCATTGGAAACCCATAGCTTGGACCTCCTCTTGCTCTTGCCCTTGCCCTTGATTCATGTCATTAAATCCTTCACTATCACTGAGTTGATCACTAGAGCTTGCCTTTTGTCTTCCAAGCATCTTCACTCCAGCATTAGGAAATCTCATGCTCTCAATGTAAGATGTCAAGGATTCCATCTTCTTATTCATCCTTGAGATCTCAATAGTGGTTTTTGTGTTAGAATTCACATCGAACCTTACACCTTGAACACTATTTGCATTCCTTTGTTGAGAGTTTTGTGCTAGCATCTCATAGATCTCATATATCTCGGTTGCGGTCTTTGTGTCAAAAGAGCCTCCGCAAGCATTATCCACCAACACTTGAGAGAAACATGTGAGGCCACCTTGGAAGCAAGAAACCTTGTATTCTTCAGTAAAGATGTGAGGAGGGCATTCGGCCAAAAGGAGTTGATACCCCTCCCATGACTCATGAAATAGCTCCCATTCACTCTTATTGAAGTATGTTATCTTCACCTTAAGCTACTTCGCCTTCCTAGCGGGGAAAATTCTATTGAAGAACACGCCATAAATTTGGCCCTAACTTGTCAAAGATCCCGGCCTAAGTCCTATCAACCACTTCATTGCCAAGTTCTTTAGGTAATATTGGAAACACCTCATATGAAGTTTCTCCCTAGAGAGTTGCATGATCGGAAATGTCTCAATAATCTTGTTATACTCCTTCATGAATTGCAAGCAATCCTCATTCAACTTCCTATAGAAGGAAGGTAGAAGGTTGATGTGCATACTCCTAAGCTCATACCTCATTTGTTAGGATTTTGAGTTTAGTTGGCATTATTCTATATCAAAACGTTGTTTGCTTTGTATTGTTTATTTGTCCTAGTTGGGTGGTTTATCAAGCTTCAAGTGAAGATGGGCAACGGTTCAAGTAAAGTGGTGCCTTCATTCAAGGAAAGCATTAAATGTCTACAAAGGTAATAAGACCTCTTTCCTCTTACAAGGCTTAGGCGCACACACACACACACACAATTCATTCATAAGTGTCCCTGCATCGTAGCACCAAATTAGTATAACACATTCACATGTTTTAGTATGCTCATGCATTAATCTCACATTGCCATACATTGTAGAAAACTAGAAATGCATGTACTAGGACTATTTCTAGGAAATTGCATACTCATGTGATCTTGTGTTTATTTGTTTGTGTGTAAGTGATTTGGACTTGAATATATTAATAAACGATTCCTTTTTGAGTTCTAGTCGTTTCGGATACTCACTCATTAGATTTCGAGTTCAAACTAGGAAGTTATGAAACTTTACATTCCTTAACAATGCTTTGTCTTCATATTTGTACATCGAGTCAAGTTCACACCCAATTGTCAAAGTTTCATAATCGTCCTCATGTGTAAATGAGTTACGGTTTGTAATCCGAAAATAGATTCGAATTTCGAGTTCGATGGCCAAAGGACGGTCGAAAAATGTGAGGGGAGCACGAGGAGAAGAGTGGGATGAGAGATGGCCAAGAGGGAGTCCCTCCCGTGGAGGTGCATGGCTACCATGGGAAGGGAGGCTCTCGGCCTCCCTATGGTGGCCACGCGCCTCCACGGGGATGGCTGAAAGCCACCTCCCAAATGTGGGCCCTATCTCATTTAAATTTCCCTCCCATTCCTATTTAAATGTTCCCTCTCTCACTAGTTCAATATTAAGAAGAAAATTGAAAAATTAGAGCAGAATTTTCTCTCCAATTTTCCTACCTTCTAAATACCATAACTTTCTTATTCCAACTCAAAATTGAGTGATTCAAGTTGGAGAATCTTCGTAATCAAGTCCCCTACCTTATCCAAAGTAGTCGTTTGATTGAGTTTTGGAGCAGTTTCACTGTCTAAACCGAACCAGCTTGGGATTTCAAGGTATTGAGTCAAACTTTGTGATTTCATCTTTTATGATTCTCAATTACCTTGGGTTTTCTTCTTCCATATGTATGTGTATGTATGATGAAAGCTATTGAGAAAGATAGCTTCATATCGAAGCTAATCAAGTCTAATTAGAGACAAATGTGAACTAGTTTTTTCTATGATTCTAGTATTTCACATGTTTGAGAGTTGTATTGTGCTTAACTTGATATCTAGGGTTATTTGTGACTTGATTGATCTATTCGATGATATATAACCTTGTCTTGTGCTTTGATCCTTTAATTGAACATATCTAGGATTAGCACATTTGATTTAGTGTTTAGAGCTATCTAGTATTTAATTGAATATTAATTATATCTTTGCTCTAAATACTTGCTAGAATATTCTTTGATCATATTTTATGATTCTAGCATTTTTGGTGTATGTTTCTAATATCTTGAATATGTGCTTCATGTATATGATTTATTCTGGTATTAGAATTGTGAATGAAACTGGGAATTACATGTGTTAGGTGTTTAACATTTTCTAGGTTTCGAATTCATTGTTTTATGACTAGACAATATTTGACTTGTGTGCTCACATGACTAAGTCTATTTCTACATGATTTGTACATGATCCATACATCTCATATGTTCATGCATCATCTTGTATGATTGCATCATTTAGATTCTAAACTATAATATCATACATTGTATGCTTATTGTCTAATTCTAGTTTCCATAGCTCATATTGATCATATGTCCTATGTTGATTGTGCTTACATCATTTGCATCACATAGATCACTTGCCTTGTAAAAGGTGGAAGTCTTGACTAAGGGGTGTGAGGCATCTAAGTAAGCCCAAGCAAGGGAAGTCTTGGCTAAGAGGTGTGAGGCCTCTAAGTAAGTCCGAGCAAAGTCTTGTTTAGGGGTGTGAGGCTCCGGTTAGACAAGCGTGGAAGACTTGGCAAGGGGTGTGAGGCTCTTATAGGTCCGAGCAAGCAAAGTCTCTTGTTATTGAGTGATTCTTCAACATAGAGCAAAGGAAGTCTTGGCGTGAGGTGTGAGGCCTCTTGTAAGTCCGAGCATGGATATTCTCTAGAGGCATGCGATATGTCTCGGTTAGAAAATAGGCAAGTTTCTCTCTAGTGGGAATAGATAGGAGGGATATCCAATAGATTGTGATATATGAGAGTTTGTCACATTTGAGGTTGTACTCTTGTTTAACTAGTGAAAACATTTTACCGGTGGTTGTGGATTTAACCCATAGATGTTTCCACTTTAGAGGTTTACCACGTAAAAAATATTGTGTCAAATGTCTCTTTCCTTATCTCTTGTATTTTGTTTATATTAATCAAATTGATCTTGAGTGCATTGTAATTGATTACATTCTTGTGAGATTAGATCTTTGATTATTCTTGTATCTTTTATATGTACTAGTACTATTGAGACACTCATAATGAAAACAAGTACTTGGTGATAATTGTATTTTTGGTATATCCTCCACATGCAATCCATAAGCTATGTTTGAACTATCAATTGAATATGCTTGTTATTTATGTTTATTGTGGTGTTATATAAGCTATCTAGAGGGACAAACTTTCGTTTGTTACAAGGGTTCGAAAAGGCCTAAAAACCTATTCCCACCCTCCACCCCATTCTAGGTAAGCTTAAGGCAATTTAACCGTGAATGTATTTACATCCTTACATCCTTGCAATTGGATCCAAGACAACTGGTGAAGGTTGATTCCCAATTGCGGGCAATGAGTACTCCCCCATGGTCATCCTTTGGCCATGGTTAGTAGAAGTCTCTTAAGTCACTTCTTCCCTAGGAGGAGCTTTATCCTCCTTCCTTGGTGCTTGTTCCTCCATATTCAGAGTTTGCCTTGGAACTTCTTCAAATTCCTTAACAATTCTTTCAACACGGCTAGATTCTTCTAGTGGTGGGTGTAATCCTCTTCCTAAGGATCTCCTACCGTGCATGCACCTAAACTCCTGAAAATGGAATAGATAAAGAAAACACAAGAAAAAGGTAAAAAGAACTACGAAAAATCTACAAACAATTAATATTTAACAATAATTATGAAAAATTAAAATTTAGTAAACTATCTAATGAGATTGTAAACTACAAAGAAAAGTTAATCAACTTAACAATTGCTACCAAATCCCTGGCAACGGCGCCATTTTTGATGAGGTCGTTTTGTACTCTTTAAAACAATGTTTATATGATCATTTGAAAACCATGTTTTAACCACTTAGGAATCCTCTTAGGATATAAATTCTTAGCCAATGGTAAGCAAAGATTCGTTCCATAGGGAATCAGAGTAATACGTTAGATTGATTGATTAATCTATAATGCAATAAAATAAATCATTATAAATGGATAGTTGTGTGGTTTGATAAACCACCAAAAATGCAAGTAAAGTAAAAGTAACAAAAATGTGATAGGACAAATAGAATGCTCAATAATCTTGATAAGAGTAATGGGTGTAAACAATTAAGATAGACGCTAGGGAATTGATGGAGTTGCAAGTGTTGGGACCCCGGTTTACTGATCGCACAGCGGAAGAAACTTTAAAAAAGAAAATTATTTCATAAAGAAATACTGCGATTAGTAAACCCTAGGATCTATTTTTCGGAACAGTAAAAACAAGAAATCGAAATCGAAATACATAAAAGAGAAGAGAAGAAACAATTTTCTTCATACCTACGTAGGAGGCTCCTTTACTTTAATATGATCTGCTCCTAATTTGAACCACTTGACCTTCCTCGCTATCTCTCGGGACTGGTAACGGCGTGTGGGCACATCACAGTATTCAGGAACCTGTATGGAGGTAGAAGAGAAAAGAACACACAAAAGACAACTCTTGTTCTTTTAATGGTGAAGTGCGGCCACCCCTTAGTCAAAAACAAGAAAACTTTCCTTTTCTTTTATTTTTAGTTTAGCCGCACACCTGATTCTCTTCTTGCGTGTGTTGTATATATTGGTGTTAATCAGTTTCTTAAAACATATAAATCATATATATATTTTAACTGATTACTTTAATTAATTAATCCTTTAAAATATTTAATATCTATATGGATAATTAATAACTTTGAATTTAAACTTTTTAAATTAAAATTTGATATTTAATTTAATAAAAATAAAATAATCAAATTATCTTATCTTCATTCAAACACAAATATCAATCAACATCCTCCAACTAATGATTAATCGCATAATTAAATAATCTTATTATTTAATTAACTTAATCATTAATATTCATTAATTAAATAATCTCATTATTCAATTAATTCCCAAATAAATACATGTCACTTTTGTAACCCAATTAATTGGACAATCCAATTAATCAACCGCGACCCTTGTTACCTAAATCGATCGGGCTAGCAAGGGGACCTAATGGACCCAGAGTATTTTGAGCTCCAATAATTCATAGAAATAATTAATTGAACTCTTTAATTAATATTTCATGATTATTAACTTCGGTGTTATTCCACTAAAAACCCGAAGCTGCACTCTCTCAACTGTAGACGTTTTTACACAAACCAATAACTCTTGGTGTCCATCGATATTGCTATTACATATGTGGTATGATCCTCCACAAGTAGTTCATAATTAGAGCTAGGTCATAATGTCCGTTATACCCTTCTAATTATATCTTTCTATTAAGTACCATTGATTCTCTAATGAACAATAAATCCTACATTCCTTACGGAATTAGGAGAGCGCTCATATTGTTTAAGCCCCGAATCAACCTTTAAGAGAACTACCATATACTTCTCGCAAGAAGGAGTGGATTCCACTATTGTGTACAAACCTTCCCAGCCACAAGCCAAACCGTGATCCTAACATACGGAGCATAATGATCATGAATGTAACTCCGACCTCACCCATGGTATATCAAAGACCACGATCTAACCTGAAAGAGTCGATAAGACACTCAGGATTAAGATCACCCACATATAGCCATCATTAGTTGATATATATGAATCTCATCGTTAAACGGATCTTAGTGAGAGATTCATATAGATCATGGCCCAGTCCTATATGATCACATCATACAAGGTGACTCCATTCTCATATCTCCATAAGAATGATCCAGGACAGGATCACCGTACACTACGAAATAGACCACAGCTGTAGATTAACCACAAATAAAGTACCTAGCTTTATTTGCTATCTACAGACTCTTTAGATTTGTAAGGATTCCCATATCTTGATTAGCTTATTTCGTGGACAAACCACGTGTTGGGGATTGTGTAAGGGTAGTTTAGATGATTGAACTTCAAGCTCAAAGGCCCTTCTAAGACCTTAAGGGACAAGCACTCCAAAGGTATTCTTCTAGTGTTTAGTTTCCTTTGAATAAACTTAGAATGCACACACACACTTAGCATACTTGCATTTGTGTGCATACTCTTCATATGTCACTTTACACACTAGCACTTTAATTGATATCTTGTTGTGTGTATATGTGCTTAGTGAAACAAATTAGAGGCGTGTTCTATATAAAGCTAGAGGGGGGGTGAATAGATTTTAACAATTATTACCCAATTTTCGCATGCAAGTCAATTTTACGAAAATGCCCCTACTAGTCAAAAATACAAGCAAGTGTAATATAGTGCGGAATTTAAATAACACTTGATGTATACGTGGAAACCCAACCACTGGGAAAAACCACGGGCTGTTTAGTGCGCTACACTCGGACCTCGAAATCCACTAATCGAAATGGAGTTTACAACCTATGTAGACCTCGTCTAACACTACGGTCAATAACCCCCCACTTCTACCACTCGGGCCTTTAAAAGTGGCTCTAGTCCAATTGCTTGAGGCCTAAGCAACCTTAGCCTCAAGACTTAATTCTCTAAGAAGAGATTATGCAACCTATGTGAATATGTATGAATATTCAAATAACAAACAAGGCTAGGTAACCTTAGATGCTTATCTAGGATGATGATATAATCAATTTAATCAACCCTAGATATCAATTGCTAAATGACATGTCAAATAGCTTAGCTAATCAAGATTAAGCAAAAACCTAATTAGCTATCACAAAAACAACACTCAATTAATCCATCACAATTAATTCTCTATTCTTGTATTTATCGTATGATCAACAACATACAAGTAAATTAAAAGAGAATATGCTTGATAGTAAAAATACTAAAATAAGATGAAACTAATCAAAATCTTACCAAACATATTGTGATGATGCCAATCCAATCATAGATGCTTTCTATGTAGACATAGAGGATGCAATATGAAATTTGATGCAAAAAAGATTTGATTTGAGTGTTTAAAGGTGAGTTCTTGATTTGATTTTTTCTCAAAAATCTCTCTTGAAAGTTTAGGGTTCTAATAACTCAAGAAGCTTGATCAGAGAATGAGAAAATAAGATATTTATAGACATCAAGAATTGGGCATGTGAAAAGACAATTTTGCCCCTGAAACGCACCGTTTGGCAGTTTCAATCGGTGGCCAGGCCACCGATAACGACCGCCGAATTGAGCTCGTGAAGAACAGAGCATCAACGGCGGTTTCATTCGGCGGTTTCGTGACCGCCGATCAAACCGCCGAATTAGACCGAGAGATTAAAATCGATCAGGTATGAACGGCAGTTTCGAACGGCAGTCGTGACCGCCGATCTTGACCGCATAATTGCTTCAGACCAATCTGGACTGAAACGACGGTTTCATTCGGCGGCTAGGCCGCCGATCATAACCGCCGATCACCAACAATGGTGAAAACCAAGGAGAAGCCAAGGGCATTCTCCATAGGCGGTCTTTGCGTGAAACAAAGCACTCATTAGTGCAAGCGCGGACGTTTCCGAACAATGTCGGGAAACGAATTATAAAGCATATATACACACAACAAGATATATCAACCAAAGTGCTAGTGTGTAAAGTGACATGTGAAGAGTATGCACACAAATGCAAGTATGCTAAGTGTGTGTGTGTTTACTAAATCTCTTCAAGGAAAAATCAAGCACAAGAATTTATACCTTTGGCGTGCTTGTCCCTTGAGGTCTTGAAAGGGCCTTCGAGCTTCAACCTTAAACATTTAGACTACCCTTACATTCAAAACCCCAACATGTGGTTTGTCCACGAAATAAGCCAATCAAGATATGGGAATCCTTACAATCTCCCCCTTTGGCTATTTCGTGACAAAACCACCACTCACATTGATTTCTCACATTATAATAGAAACTACGGGTCTACTAAGATTTTCTACTTTACAAAGAGATATATAAAAATAAACTTGAAGTCTTCAATCTCAAGTAGAACAATCAATCCCTGAAAGCAGAGTTTTTATACTTTCCAATTCAAGTAAAAGTGAGATGAATCAAGTGAGGACATAAACAAGCATTTGCATTTCTAAGAAATTAAACACAACATCATGCAATGTATGATGAATGCAATGCTCCCCCTCAAAGGGTTACTCCCCCTCAATGTATTGTCTCCCCAACATGCATAATTGCAACCCCTCTTACCACCATTCTACTCCCCCATTTTGTCATGATATAGGCAAAGGAGTAGTCCCCAACCGGGTCACTTAGCAAAGAGAGATGATAGCATTCAAGTCATTTGCATAATCACAAAATGCACTTTATGCAACTCTATCAAATGGAGAGAAACAAGGAGATTTATTTTGAAATAAATGTGTGAAACAAAACATGCTTTGCATACAAGACATGTAGCATTCAAGTCCAAAAGACAATGGTATTTGGCAAAGCAAATGACAAAGGTTTCTAAAAAGAATTCAAACCAATTTCACCAATGTCATGATAGAAGCAAAGATATAGAGTTTTCATTGATTTTAATGTATGAGCAACTATATCCAACTTTATAAGTCAAACATGTCATGAGCAACTTTGCACCCTATTTGATTTTTCCGGGTATGAAACCTGTATGATAATAGACATGTTCAAGAAATAAAGAGAGAGAGACAATTTGGAATATAAATTCCTTTGAACGGATACAAGATCCTTTATTCATTTAGAGCCTCATAAGCTTTTTCACACAAGTTTTGCATTTAAAAATTGCAATCATCAATTCATGCTTTTTCATTTGAGCATGTCATTTGAATTTCATGCTTTTCATATGACATTAGCATGTTATTAACAACTCATGCTTTTCAATTTTTAAGCATGTCATGGAGATAACTATAGGTCATCCAAATCATACTTCCTATGTATATCTCCTAGTCCAAAAATGCATGTTTGAACATAAATATGATATGGATTGTAAACAAGCATGGTTCACACTTATTGAATTGAAAACATATATACAAATGCAACCAAGCTTACTCAAGCAATTAACAAAGAAGCATAAGATTTTTCAAATATTTGCATGCAACAAGTATGCATAAGCTCTCTTTGCTTGAGTTCCCCATAGGGGGTTAGTATCATCCTTCATTAATGAAGGGCATGAGGTCCTATGGACCTACCAAGTCCATTGGACTTAGTTGAACCTATTTGAGACTTGTTAGTCTCGTAGCAAGCGGGTTCATTTTTCCTTATCCACATAGATATAACATTTTTCTTCCTAGTGGACAATGGTTCAAGAGTACTAGAAATAATAGGATCATGAACATGAATATTTTCCTTCCTATTAGCATGCATTCTAGCTCTTGTCATTCTCTTTTCAATCATGCTTTTGATTCTACATAATTTAATGAAATGAAAGCAATTTGGTCTAATGTGACCATTAATACCACAAAAGTGACATGTAGGGATAAATTTAGAATTCATACCATGTCCTTGTGCATGCATAGGAGCCATCCCATGACTTTGTGGTTGAGCGGGTTCAAACCTTCTTTGTTGTTGAACCGGTCTAGCTTGCTTCCTTGTTTCATTTTGCATGATTGGCCTCTTCCCTTGATGAATGTGAGCTTGAGGGAAGTTAGGTTGAGGAACTTTTTGAGCTTGAGGTTGTCTCTTTGGAGCTATCTTCACTTGTGCACTTCTTGAACATTGTCCTAGATCAATTTTCTTCCTAGGAGTGTGCACCGGTGAGGCTTCTATCTTGCCCAAACTCTTGACAAAGATGGTCTTGGTTGGAGTAGTGATCTCCTTGCTTACTTCATACCCAATACCTCTCTTGTCACAAGGGTTCTTTCCACTACCAAGAATGTGGTCAAGTTTCTTGGTGCTTGTAGTCATCCTAGACAATGACTCTATGGCTTCAACAAGCTCTCTCTTCAACCCTTCTTCATTCCTATTAGACATAGCTAGCTCATCCCTTAGCTTGTCTTCAATCTTCTTGGATGCCTCCACTTGTTTACTTAAGTGGTCATTGTGTGTTGAAAGTTCTAGATTTTCATCCTCTAAAATCTTCAACTTTCTATTTTTCTTCTCCAATGAACTTTCACATTTGACTATAAAGTCATTCACATCCATTTTCTCTACACTTCCATTTGTAGAGTTAGATGAGGAGTCATCTTCACTTAAGTTATCTCCTCCACTCTCATTCTCACTAATGGAGTCATTTCCCTCATTTAGACCTTTACCTTGGTCTCTTGAGTCAATGAGAGACATATCCCAATGAGTAGCTTTGCCTATCACCTCTAGAGCTACTTCTTCATCAATTTCTTCTATGGGATCACTAGTCAAGTCATTCTTACCAACAACTTTATCTTCTACACAAGTGGCCCCAAATGCCGTGTAGTTGATGGTAAGCTCATCATCACTAGATGACTTGTCTCCCTTTCCGGAGTCATCACTTTCACTCCACGTGGTGGCCATCACTTTTGCCATCTTGTTCTTCAAGTTCCCACAATCGGGTGAGATGTGACCTATACCACCACACTCATAGCATTGGACCCCTTTCTTTTCACTCTTCTCTTGCCTAGGCTCAAAACTCTTGAAGGGAGCCTTTTTCTTCAAGTCTTGGCCTTTGGATCCAAAGCCTTTCTTCTCGAACTTGACGAATTTCTTTAATCTTCTTAGCAACAATGCCATGTCTTCGTCCGAGTCACCTTTTTCCTCATTCACAACCTTGGAAGCATTCAAAGCAATTCCTTTTTGCTTTTTAGGAGGTGAAATGCTAGGAGCCTTCCTAGATTCATAGGCGAGGAGTCTTCCAATCACCTCGCTCGGCTTCATATCCTTGTATGTGCTATTTTCCTCTAAAGCCGTCACTTTTGATTCGAACCTAGTGGGGAGAGACCTCATAATTTTCTGCTTAACTCTCCTATCCGAATAAGGATCACCGAGTTGATGGCTTTGATTCACAATATCCATCAACTTGACTTCAAAGTCATTGAAGCACTCGTCCTCCTCCATTTTAAGCAACTCAAATTACGTTTGAAGGACTTGTAGCTTGGAATCCTTAACGACATCGGTTCCCTCATGTGCAACCTGTAGGATATCCCATGCCTCCTTGGCTATCCTAGTGTTTTGAATCAGTTTGTACTGATTTTCATCCACTGCACATAGAAGAGCATGCCATGCCTTCCTATTCCATTTTGAAGTCTCAAACTCTTCAGGTGACCACTGGGCCTTTGGCTTGAGTACTTCTTCTCCACCACTCGTGGGAGTCATCATAGGAGGTTGTAAGGATTCCTATTATTGATTGGCTTATTTCGTGGTCAAACCACATGTTGGGGTTTGGTTGTAAGGGTAGTCTAGGTGTTTGTTGAAGATCAAGACCCTTTCCAAGACCTCAAGAGGACAAGCACCAAAGGTATATATCTAGTGCTTACATTGGCTTGAAGAGATATAGTTGCACACACACACACAACATGCATAACTCTTATTCTTGTATGGTGTGTTTATATTTTGTGTGCATTGTGCTTTATTGATTTATTCAATATCTCTTCTTGCATGTTGAATTGATTGCATCTTGTTATATGATAATGCCATGACATGTTAGGCATTAGGATGCATTCAATACCCACACTTGCACTTCATGTATGTTAGCTTTTAGTGTGGAGTAATTCGTTTCCCTAAGGATGTTCGGAAACGTCCGCGCGTGCACGGTAATGTGCTTTGTTTTGCGCGATGATCGCCGGTGGAGATGCCTTTGGCTTCTCCTTGGTTTCACCATTTTTGGTGAATCGGCGGTTACTTTCGGTGGCCTGGCCGCCGTTAGAAACCGCCGAATCAGACCTGATTGAAATATATCTCTCGGGTCCAAAACGGCGGTTGGTATTGGCGGTTTCCAAACCGCCGAATGAAGTCGCCGAAGTTCCCCTGTTCCACATGGGAGCCATTCGGCGGTTCATTTCGGCGGCCTGGCCGCCGAATGAAACCGCCGATCGGTGCGTTACAAGGGCAAAATTGTATTTTCACCTGCCCTGTTTTTGGTCTCTATAAATACATCCTTATCTCTGGTTCAGAATACAAGTCTTTGATCATAAGAACCCTAGAGAGATATTTAGAGAGACTTGAGAGAGAAAGCTTAAAGATCATATCTTTATCTCTCTAAACCCACTCCCACATGCATAAATCTTCATCTAAGCATCATCTAGGATCATCTAGCATATGCTAATGCATGGGACTTCTTCAACACACATGGTATGATTTGTTGAACACTTTTATCTTACATAATTAGTGTTTCTACTTATCAATTTTATCTCATATTTTACTTATATGTGTTTAGATTAATTTCTACATATAAGATTGAGATTATGTGTTGATTGGGTTTTTATTTGTTAGCTAGGCTTTAATGTTCATATGCCATCTAGCTAATTGATCTCATTTGTTAATTGAGATTATTTTTCATAGCTTATTTGATTAGGTCATTATTGCCTAAAAGCTATGCCATGAACATTCTTGTGTGATGTATTGATAACTAGGTTGATAGATTGTTTTTTAATCAACTAGTTAATCCTTTGAATGTTTGTGGGTTTTATATGATAGCTTTGTATCTAGGATTGGTTATCCTTTACTTAGCTAAAGTTATATGCCATGTCATATAGCTATATGTGATATCTAGGATTGATTATATTGTCATCTTATAATCCTAGGTAAGCATTTAGAGTACCCTAGCTCTTATTGCATTAATTGAATATTCATACATATTCACATAGGGTTGTGCATCTCTTTTGAGAGATTGAAGTCTTGGGGCTAAGTGTGCTTAGGCCTCAAGCAAATTGGACTAGAGCCGCTATAAAAGGCCCGCGTGGTAGATTAGAGGGTGCTCACGCCAAGAGTAGTGTATCAGGGGATATCACTAGGGATTGAACCAAGAGTGGCGATTGGTAGTGTCCATAGCCTGAGGTTATCTAGGGTGAGGGTCCGAGAATCACTTGAGGGTGTAACCGTCTTTTCATATAGTGGATTTCGAGGTCCGAGTGTGGCGCACTTAACAGCCCGTGGTTTTTCCCAGTGGTTGGGTTTTCCACGTATACATCAAGTGTCATTTACTATTTCCGCATCTTATTACACTTGTATGTTTTGTTGACTTGCTAGGGGTATTTTCGTAAAATTGACATGCATGCGAAAATTGGGTAATAATTAGATAAAATCTATTCACCCCCCCCTCTAGCTTTATATTGATGAACACACCTCGAGTATTTTAAGAACTTTCAGAGGTGCATACCCATCTTCAATTGCCATCCATGCCCTATCATGGATTTGGCACACATATGCTTCCATCTTGCCTTTCCATGAGGCATAATTCACACCGGTGAGGAGAGGAGGCCGTGTGCTTGAAGCACCCTCATGGTTGCCACCGAATCCACTCATTGTATCAAATGAATGAATGAAATGTATGCAAAATGTATGAATGAGCAAAAATCACACAAATGCACAACACACCTAAAATGAGCTAGGATCACCTAAGTATATCTAGGAACCCACTCTGATACCAATTGAAAAGAAATATTTAATACTCGAGGTGTGTTCTATATAAAGCTAGAGGGGGGGTGAATAGATTTTAACAATTATTACCCAATTTTCGCACGCAAGTTAATTTTACGAAAATGCCCCTAGTAGTCAAAAATACAAGCAAGTGTAATATAGTGCGGAATTTAAATAACACTTGATGTATACGTGGAAACCCAACCACTGGGAAAAACCACGGGCTATTTAGTGCGCCACACTCGGACCTCGAAATCCACTAATCGAAATAGAGTTTACAACCTATGTAGACCTCGTCTAACACTCCGGTCAATAACCCCCCACTTCTACCACTCGGGCCTTTAAAAGTGGCTCTAGTCCAATTGCTTGAGGCCTAAGCAACCTTAGCCTTAAGACTTAATTCTCTAAGAAGAGATTATGCAACCTATGTGAATATGTATGAATATTCAAATAACAAACAAGGCTAGGTAACCTTAGATGCTTATCTAGGATGATGATATAATCAATTTAATCAACCCTAGATATCAATTGCTAAATGACATGTCAAATAGCTTAGCTAATCAAGATTAAGCAAAAACCTAATTAGCTATCACAAAAACAACACTCAATTAATCCATCACAATTAATTCTCTATTCTTGTATTTATCATATGATCAACAACATACAAGTAAATTAAAAGAGAATATGCTTGATAGTAAAAATACTAAAATAAGATGAAACTAATCAAAATCTTACCAAACATATTGTGATGATGCCAATCCAATCATAGATGCTTTCTATGTAGACATAGAGGATGCAATATGAAATTTGATGCAAAAAGGATTTGATTTGAGTGTTTAAAGGTGAGTTCTTGATTTGATTTTTTCTCAAAAATCTCTCTTGAAAGTTTAGGGTTCTAATAACTCAAGAAGCTTGATCAGAGAATGAGAAAATAAGATATTTATAGACATCAAGAATTGGGCATGTGAAAAGACAATTTTACCCTTGAAACGCACCGTTCGGCGGTTTCAATCGGTGGCCAGGCCGCCGATAACGACCGCCGAATTGAGCTCGTGAAGAACAGAGCATCAACGGCGGTTTCATTCGGCGGTTTCGTGACCGCCGATCCAACCGCCGAATCAAACCCGAGGGATTAAAATCGATCAGGTATGAACGGCGGTTTCGAACGGTGGTCGTGACCGCCGATCTGGACCTCATAATTGCTTCAGACCAATCTGGACTGAAACGGCGGTTTCATTCGGCGGCCAGGCCGCCGATCATAACCACCGATCACCAACAATGGTGAAAACCAAAGAGAAGCCAAGGGCATTCTCCGTAGGCAGTCTTCGCGCGAAACCAAGCACTCATTAGTGCAAGCGCGGACGTTTCCGAACAATGTCGGGAAACGAATTATAAGGCACATATACACACAACAAGATATATCAACCAAAGTGCTAGTGTGTAAAGTGACATGTGAAGAGATGCACATAAAAATAAGCAAATATACAATCATAGCAAGAATGCTAAGTGTGTGTGTGCTACTAAATCTCTTCAAAGAAAACCAAGCACAATAATTTATACCTTTGGCGTGCTTGTCCCTTGAGGTCTTGAAAGGGCCTTCGAGCTTCAACCTTAAACATTTAGACTACCCTTACATTCACAACCCCAACATGTGGTTTGTCCACGAAATAAGCCAATCAAGATATGGGAATCCTTACACTTAGTAATTCATTTCCCGATAGTGTTCGGAAACGTCCGCGCATGCACTAGAATGTTCTTGGTTTTACGTGAAGACCGCCCACGGAGAATGCCCTTGGCTTCTCCTTGGTTTTCACCTCTGTTGGTGATCGACGGTTATGATTAGCGGCCAGGCCACCGAATGAAACCGCCGTTTGTGTCCAGAAGTATCTAGAGCAATTCTACGGTCAAGATCGGTGGTCATGAACGCTGTTCGAAACCGCCGTTCATACCTGATCGATTTAATCTATCGGGTTTGATTCGGAGGTTACAAAATCACCGAATGAAACCGCTGTTGAAACCGCCGTTGATGCTCTGTTCTTCACGGGCTCAATTTGGCGGTCATGATAGGCGGCCTGGCCGCCGATTGAAACAGCGATCGGTTCGTTTCAAGGGCAAACTTGTATTTTCACATGTTCTGTTTTTCATGCCTATAAATACATCTCTTTCTCTTGTTCTAAACCATGACTATTTGATCATCAAGAACCCTATATTTTAAAGAGAGATTTTGAGAGAAAAAGCAACCAAGTTTGCTCATTTAAACACTCAAATACATACCTTTGTGCATCAAAGTTCATCTTGCATTCATCCATGAATGGGTTTGCATCATCACAACTTGCTTGGTAAGATTTTGATTAAGTTCATCTTATTTTAGTATTTTACTATCAAGCTATTTTGTTTTAATTTACTTGTATTTTTTTGATCATATGATAAATACAAGAATAGAGAATTAATTGTGATGAATTGATTGAGTGTTGTATTGTGATAGCTAATTAGGTTTTTGCTTAATCTTGATTAGCTAAGCTTTTTGACATGTCATTTAGCTCTTGATATCTATGATTGATTTAATTGATTATATCATCATCCTAGATAAGCATCTAAGGTTCCCTAGCCTTGTTTGTTATTTGAATATTCATACATATTCACATAGGTTGCATAATCTCTTCATTGAGAATTAAGTCTTGGGGCTAAGATTGCTTAGGCCTCATGCAATTGGACTAGAGCCACTTTTAAAGGCCCGCGTGGTAGAAGTAGGGGGTTATTGACCGGAGTGTTAGATGAGGTCTACATAGGTTGTAAACTCCATTTCAATTAGCGGATTTCGAGGTTCGAGTGTGGCGCACTTAACAGCCCGTGGTTTTTCCCAGTGGTTGGGTTGCCACGTATACATCAAGTGTTATTTAAATTCCGCACTATATTACACTTGTTTGTCTTTTTGACTAGTATGGGCATTTTCATAAAATTGACTTGCATGCGAAAATTGGGTAATAAAGCTTAAAATCTATTCACCCCCCTCTAGATATATTTATCATACACACCGATCGTTTATTTTATTCCTTTCAATTGGTATCAGAGCAGGTTCTTAGATATACTTAGGTGATCCTAGCTCATTTTTGGTGTGTTTTGCATTTGTGTGATTTTTGCTCATTCATACATTTTTCATTCATTTCATTCATTCATTATATACAATGAGTGGATACGGTGGCAACCATGAGGGTGCGTCAAGTACACGACCTCCTCTCCTCACCGGTGTGAATTATGCCTCATGGAATGGTAAGATGGAAGCATACTTGTGTCAAATCCATGATAGGGCATGGATGGCAATTGAAGATGGGTATGTGGCTCCTAAAATGATTCCCACGGGTGGTGGAGAAGAAGTACTCAAGCCTAAGGCTCAGTGGTCCACTGAAGAGTTTGAGACTTCAAAATGGAATAGGAAGGCATGGCACGCTCTTCTATGTGCAGTGGATGAAAATCAATACAAACTGATTCAGAACATTAGGATAGCTAAGGAGGCATGGGATATTCTAGAGGTTGCACATGAAGGAACCGATGTTGTCAAGGATTCCAAGCTTCAAGTCCTTCAAACGCAATTTGAGTTGCTCAAGATGGAGGAGGACGAATGCTTCAATGACTTTGAAGTCAAGTTGATGGATATTGTCAATCAAAGCTGTAAGGTTCCCATTTGTTGATTGACTCATTTCGTGGACAAACCACATGTTGGGGGTTCTTTGTAAGGGTAGCCTAGGTATTGATGTTTTTGCTCAAGCCCTTTGAAGACCTCGTCTTGATAAGCACCGAAGGTAAATTTCTATGTGCTTACTTTTCTTTAAAGAGATTAGTTGCACACACACGCTTAACATACATTGCATATGTGTGCATTCTCTTCACTTGTCACATTTCACACTTGCACTTATGTGTTATATTTTGTTGTGTGTAATTGTGTCTTGTTGTCTTGTAATTCGTTTCCCGATAGTTTTCGGAAACGTCCGCGCATGCACTAGAATGTGCTTGGTTTAGCGCGAGGACCGCCTACGGAGAATGCCCTTGGCTTCTTATTGGTTTTCACCTTTATTGGTGATCGGCGGTTATGTTCGGCGGCCTGGCCGCCGACTGAAACCGCCATTTGCTTCCAGTAGTGTATGGAGCAATTCTGTGGTTATGATCGGTGGTCTCGACCGCTGTTCGAAACCGCCGTTCAAGACCCGATTGATTTTATCTCTGGCGGTCACGTTTGAAACCGCCGTTTTCATACCTAATTGATTTTTAATCTCAGGTTTGATTCGGCGGTTAGATCGGCGGTCATGAAACCGCCGTTGGTCCCCTGTTCCTCTCGGGCCAATTCGGCGGTTATTATCGGCGGCTGGCCACAGATTGAAACCGCAGATCGGTGCGTTTCAGGGGCAAACTTGTCTTTTCACATGCTCTGTTTTTCATGCCTATAAATACATCACTTTCTCTTGTTCTGAATGTGACTCTTTGATCATCAAGAACCCTACTTTCAAAAGAGAGATTTTTAAGAGAGAAAACAATCAAGTTTGCTCATTATACACTCAAACCAAAATCCATTTGCATCAAAGTTCATCTAGCATTCTCTAGCATATCTAGGATGCTTGCTTGCATGGGTCTTTCATCATCACACTTGCTTTGGTAAGTTTTTCACTATTATCATACATAATTAGTGTTTAAGTTATTTTGGCATCTCTTTTATTACTTGATTATTATTAGATTATAATCTAATATTCAAGATAGAGATTGTTGTGTTGATTTGATTGAGTGTTGTTTTTATGATAGATATCTAGGTTTCTCTAATCTATGATTATCTATGCTAATTGACATGTCATTTAGCTTTAATAACTAGGATTGTTTTTAATTGCATATTCATCATCTTAGATAAGCATATAGGGTTTCCCTTGCTCTATGTTGCATTTGAATATTCATATATTCACTTAGGGTGTTAATCTCTTTTTAGAGAATTAAGTCTTGTGTTGTGACCGGGATTAGGTTGCTTAATTCGCAAGCAATCGGACTAGGTTCACTCATACCGGGATTAGGTAGGTGTGTGATTACTTTCGGGATTAGGTTGTAATCGTTTACACATTTAGTGGATTCGAGGTTAGAGTGTGGCTTACTTACTAGCCCGTGGTTTTTCCCGTGAGGGTTTCCACGTAAAAATCAAGTGTTATTTAATTTTCGCATTTTATACTTGATTTATTGCTTTATCTATTTAGGGGTAATTTCGTAATTTGGACTAACACGAAAAATTGGGTAAAAAGCTTAAAATCTATTCACCCCCCTCTAGATAGTTTTATACACACCGTGCTATAATTTGTTTCAAAAGCCATCAACTCGGTGATCCTTATTCGGATAGGAGAGTCAAGTAGAAAATTATGAGGTCTCTCCCCGCTAGGTTTGAAGCAAAAGTGACGGCTTTAGAAGAGAATTATGGTTATAAAGACATGAAGCCGAGCGAAGTAATTGGAAGACTCCTCGCCTATGAATCTGGGAAGGCTCCTAGTATTTCACCTCCTAAAAAGCAAAAAGGGATTACTTTGAAAGCTTCCAAGGTTGAGAAGGAGGAAAAAGGTGACTTGGGCGAAGACATGGCTTTGATGCTTAGAAAATTCAAGAAATTTGTCAAGTTCGAGAAGAAAGGATTTGGATCCAAAGGCCAAGACTTAAAGAAAATGAGCTTACCATCGACTACATGGCATTTGGGGCCACTTGTGTAGAAGATAAAGTTGTTGGTAAGAATGCCTTGACTAATGATCCTATAGAAGAAAAAGATGAAGAAGTAGCTCTAGAGGTGATAGGTGTAGCTACTCATTGGGACATGGCTCTAATTAACTCAAGAGACCAAGGTGAAGGTCTTAATGAGGAAAATGACTCCATACATAAGAAGGAGAGTAGAGGAGATAACTCAAGTGGAGGAGATAACTCAAGTGAAGATGACTCATCATCTAACTCTACAAATGGAAGTGTAGAGAAAATGGATGTTCATGACTTTATAGTCAAGTGTGAAAGTTCATTGAAGAAGAACAATAGAAAGTTGAAGATTTTAGAGGATGAAAATCTAGAGCTTTCAACACACAATGACCACTTGAGTAAGCAAGTGAAAACATCCAAGATGATTGAAGACAAGCTAAGGGATGAGCTAGCTATGTCTAAGAGGAATGAAGAAAGGTTGAAGAGAGAGCTTGATGAAGCTAAAGAGTCATTGACTAGGATGACTTCAAGCACCAAGAAGCTTGACCACTTACTTGGTGTTGGTAAGAACCCTTGTGACAAGAGAGATATTGGGTATGAAGAAAGCAAGGAGATCACTACTCCAACCAATACCGTCTTTGTCAAGAGTTTGGGCAAGATAGAAGCCTCGCCGGTGCACACTCCTAGGAAGAAAATTGATCTAGGACAATGTTCAAGAAGTGCACAAGTGAAGGAAGCTCCAAGGAGTCAACCTCAAGCTCAACGCATTAGAGTCTCCCAAGTCAACATTCCTCATCAAATGATTCTAAATGGAAAGAGGCCAATCATGCAAAATGAACCAAGGAAGCAAGCTAGACCGGTTCAACAACAAAGAAGTTTTGAACCCACATAACCACAAAGACATGGGAAGGCTCCTATGCATGCACAAGGACATGGTATGATTTCTAAATTCATCCCTACATGTCACTTTTGTGGTATTGATGGTCACATTAGACCAAATTGCTTTCATTTCATTAAATTATGTAGATTCAAAAGCATGATTGAAAAGAGAATGACAAGAGCTAGAATGCATGTTAATAGGAAGGAAAACATTCATATTCATGATCCTATAATGTCTAGAACTCTTAAACCTTTAACCACTAGGAAGAAAAATGTCATATCTATGTGGATAAGGAAAAATGAACCTGCTTGCTACGAGACTAACAAGTCTCAAATAGGTTCAACTAAGTCAAATGGACTTGGTAGGTCCATAGGACCTCATGACCTTCTTTGATGAAGGATGGTGATTGACCCCTTATGGGGAACTCAAGCAAAGAGAGCTAATGCATACTTGTTGCATGCAAATATTTGTAAAATCTTTTGCTTCTTTGTTGATTGCTTGAGTAAGCTTGGTTGCACATATGTATATATGTTTTCTATTCAATAAATGTGAACCATGCTTGTTTACAATCCATGTCATATTTATGTTCAAACATGCATTTTTGGACTAGGAGATTTACATAGGAAGTATGATTTGAATGACCTATAGTTATCTCCATGACATGATGATTCTTAATGACATGCTTAAAAATTAAAAAGCATGAGCTTTTATAACATGCTAATGTCAAATGAAAAAGAATGAAATTCATATAAGATGCTCAAATGAAAAAGCATGAATTGATGATTGCATATTCTAAAATGCAAAACTTGTGTGAAAAAGCTTATGAGACTCAATGAATAAAGGATCTTGTATCCATTCAAAGGATTTTAAAATCCAAATGTCTCTCTTTCTTTATTTGTTGAACATGTCTACTATCATACAGGTATCATTCCCAGAAAAATCAAATAGGGTGCAAAGTCGCTCATGCCATGTTTCGCTTATAAAGTTGGATATAGTTGCTCTTATATTGAAAACGATAAATTCTCTATATCCTTGCTTCTCCCATGACAATGGTAAAATTGGTTTGAATTCTTATTAGAAACCTTTGTCATTTGCTTTGCCAAATACCATTGTATTTTGGACTTGAATGCTACATGTCTTGTATGCAAAGTATGTTTTGATTCACACATTTATTTTAAATAAATCTCCTTGTTTCTCTCCAATTGATTTAGTTGCATAAAGTAAATTATAAGATTATGCAAGTGTATAGTATGCTACTATCTCTCTTTGCTAAGTGACCCGGTTGGGGACTGAAAGTTAATAACAATAAACGCTCGGTGTGTTATAAATATATATCTAGAGAGAGAGGGGGGGGAATAGATTTTAACTATTCTTACCCAATTTTCGCATGCAAGTCAATTTTATGAAAATGCCTCTACTAGTCAAAGATACAAGCAAGTGTAATATAGTGCGGAATTTAAATAACACTTGATGTATACGTGGAAACCCAACCACTGGGAAAAACCACGGGCTGTTTAGTGCGCCACTAATCAAAATGGAGTTTACAACCTATGTAGACCTCGTCTAACACTCCGGTCAATAACCCCCCAGTTCTACCACTCGGGCCTTTAAAAGTGGCTTTAGTCCAATTGCTTGAGGCCTAAGCAACCTTAGCCTCAAGACTTAATTCTCTATGAAGAGATTATGCAACCTATGTGAATATGTAAAATACTCAAAATGCAATTTAGAGCTAGGTTACTCTAAATGCTTACCTAGGATAATATTATGCAATTAATTCAATCCTAGATATCAATAGCTAGAAGTCATGTCAAAATAGCTTAGCTAATCAAGATTAATCAAAAATCTAATTAGCTATCACAAAACAACACTCAATCAATTCATCACAATTAATTCTCTAATCTTGTATTTATCATATGATCAAAAACATACAAGTAATTAAAAGAGAATATGCTTGATTAGTAAAATACTAAAATAAGATGAAATTAATCAAAATCTTACCAAGCATGTTGTGATGATGCAAACCCAATCATAGATGAATGCAAGATGAACTTTGATGCAAAAAGGATTTGATTTGAGTGTTTAAAGGTGAGTTCTTGATTTGATTTTTTCTCAAAAATCACTCTTTGAAGTTTAGGGTTCTAATAGCTCAATCAACTTGATCAGAGAATGAGAAAGTAAGATATTTATAGACATCAAGAATTGGGCATGTGAAAAGACAAGTTTGCCCCTGAAACGCACCGTTCGGCGGTTTCAATCAGCGGCCAGGCCGCAGATCACGACCGCCGAATTGAGCCCGTGAAGAACAGAGCATCAACGGCGGTTTCATTCGGCAGTTTCGTGACCGCCGATCCAACCGCCGAATTAGACCGAGAGATTAAAATCGATCAGGTATGAACGGCGATTTCGAACGGCGGTCGGGACCACTGATTGTGACCGTAGAATTGCTTCAGACCTGTCTGGACTGAAAGGCGGTTTCATTCGGTGGCCAGGCCGCCGATCATAACCACCGATCACCAACAATGGTGAAAACCAAGGAGAAGCCAAGGGCATTCTCCACGGGCGGTCTTCACGTAAAACCAAGCACACATACGTGTGAGCACGGACGTTTCCGAACACTATCGGGAAACGAATTACTAAGCACATATACACACAACAAGATATAAAACAAAGTGCTAGTGTGTAAAGTGACATGTGAAGAATATGCACACAAATGCAAGTATGCTAAGTGTGTGTGTGCTTACTAAATCTCTTCAAAGAAAAATCAAGCACAAGAAATTATACCTTTGGCGTGCTTATCCCTTGAGGTCTTGAAAGGACCTTCGAGCATGAAGTTCAAACACCTAAACTACCCTTACATTATCAACCCCAACATGTGGTTTGTCCACGAAATAAGCCAATCAATATATGGGAATCCTTACAATCTCCCCCTTTGGCTATTTCGTGACAAAACCACCACTCACATTGATTCCTTACAACATAATAGAAACTACGGGTCTACTATGATTTTCTACTTTACAAAGAAATATATAAAAATAGTCTTGAAGTCTTCAATCTCAAGTAGAACAATCAATCCTTGAAAGCAAAGTTTCTATTCTTTCCAATTCAAGTAAAAAGTGAGATAAATCAAGTGAGAATAAAAACAAGCATTTGCATTCTAAGAATTTAAGAACAACTACAACATCATGCAATAATTGTGAATGCAATGCTCCCCCTCAATGGGTTACTCACCCTCAATGTATTGTCTCCCCAACATGCATAATTGCAACTCCCCTTACCACCATTCTACTCCCCATTTTTGTCATGATATAGGCAAAGGAGTAGTCCCCAACCGGGTCACTTAGCAAAGAGAGATGATAGCATTCAAGTCATTTGCATAATCATAAAATGCACGTTATGCAACTCTATCAAATGGAGAGAAACAAGGAGATTTATTTGAAAATAAATGTGTGAATCAAAACATGCTTTGCATACAAGACATGTAGCATTCAAGTCCAAAATACAATGGTATTTGGCAAAGCAAATGACAAAGGTTTCCAATAAGAATTCAAACCAATTTCACCAAAGTCATGAGAGAAGCAAGGATATAGAGTTTTCATTGATTTTAATATATGAGCAACTATATCCAACTTTATAAGCCAAACATGTCATGAGCAACTTTGCACCCTATTTGATTTTTCCAGGAATGAAACCCGTATGATAGTAGACATGTTCAACAAATAAAGAAAGGGAGACAATTTGGAATAAAAATTCCTTTGAACGGATACTAGATCCTTTATTCATTTTGAGTCTCATAAGCTTTTTCACACAAGTTTTGCATTTATAAATTGCAATCATCAATTCATGCTTTTTCATTTGAGCATGTCATTTGAATTTCATGCTTTTCATATGTCATTAGCATGTTATAAAAACAACTCATGCTTTTCAATTTTTAAGCATGTCATTAAGAATCATCATGTCATGGAGATAACTATAGGTCATCCAAATCATACTTCCTATGTAAATCTCCTAGTCCAAAAATGCATGTTTGAACATAAATATGACATGGATTGTAAACAAGCATGGTTCACACTTATTGAATTGAAAACATATATACATATGTGCAACCAAGCTTACTCAAGCAATTAACAAAGAAGCATAAGATTTTTCAAATATTTGCATGCAATAAGTATGCATAAGCTCTCTTTGCTTGAGTTCCCCATATGGGGTCAATATCATCCTTCTTCAATGAAGGTCATGAGGTCCTATGGACCTCCCAAGTCCATTTGACTTGGTTGAACCTATTTGAGACTTGTTAGTCTCATAGCAAGCGGGTTCATTTTTCCTTATCCACATAGATATGACATTTTTCTTCCTATTGGTCAATGGTTCAAGAGTACTAGAAATAATAGGATCATGAACATGAATATTTTCCTTCCTATTAGCATGCATTCTAGCTCTTGTCATTCTCTTTTCAATCATGCTTTTGATTCTACATAATTTAATGAAATGAAAGCAATTTGGTTTAATGTGACCATCAATACCACAAAAGTGACATATATGGATAAATTTAGAATTCATACCATGTCCTTGTGTATGCATAGGAGCCTTCCCATGACTTTGTGGTTGAGCGGGTTCAAATCTTCTTTGTTGTTGAACCGGTCTCGCTTGCTTCCTTGATCCATTTTGCATGATTGGCCTCTTCCCTTGATGAATATGAGCTTGAGGGAAGTTTGGTTGAGGAACTTTTTAAGCTTGAGGTTGTCTCCTAGGAGCTTCCTTCACATGTGCACTTCTTGAGCATTGTCCTAGATCGATTTTCTTCCTAGGTGTGTGCCCCGGTGAGGCTTCATTCTTGCCCAAACTTTTGACAAAGATGGTCTTGGTTGGAGTAGTGATCTCCTTGCTTACTTCATACCCAATACCTCTCTTGTCATAAGGGTTCTTTCCACTACTAAGAATGTGGTCAAGTTTCTTGGTGCTTGTAGTCATCCTAGTCAATGACTCTATAGCTTCAACAAGTTCTCTCTTCAACCCTTCTTAATTTCTCTTAGACATAGCTAGCTCATCCCTTAGCTTGTCGTCAATCATCTTGGATGCGTCCACTTGTTTACTTAAGTGGTCTTTGTGTGTTGAAAGTTCTAGATTTTCATCCTCTAAAATCTTCAATTTTCTATTGTTCTTCTCCAATGAACTTTCACACTTGATTATAAAGTCATTTACATCCATTTTCTCTACACTTCCATTTGTAGAGTTAGATGAGGAGTCATCTTCACTTAAGTTATCTCCTCCACTCTCCATCTCTCTTATGGAGTCATTTCTCTCATTAAGACTTTCACCTTGGTCTCTTGAGTCAATGAGAGACATATCCCAATGAGTAGCTTCGCCTATCACCTCTAGAGCTACTTCTTCATCTTTTTCTTCTATGGGATCACTAGTCAAGTCATTCTTACCAACAACTTTATCTTCTACACAAGTGGCCCCAAATGCCGTGTAGTTGATGGTAAGCTCATCATCACTAGATGACTTGTCTCCCTTTCCGGAGTCATCACTTTCACTCCACGTGGTGGCCATCACTTTTGCCATCTTGTTCTTCAAGTTCCCGCAATTGGGTGAGATGTGACCTATACCACCACACTCATAGCATTGGACCCCTTTCTTCTCACTATGCTCTTGCCTAGGCTCAAAACTCTTGAAGGGAGCCTTTTTCTTCAAGTCTTGGCCTTTGGATCCAAAGCCCTTCTTCTCGAACTTGACAAATTTCTTGAATCTTCTTAACAACAATGCCATGTCTTCGTCCGAGTCACCTTTTTCCTCCTTCACAACCTTAGAAGCATTCAAAGCAATTCCTTTTTGCTTTTTAGGAGGTGAAATGCTAGGAGCCTTCCTAGATTCATAGGCGAGGAGTCTTCCAATAACCTCGCTCGGCTTCATGTCCTTATAGGTGCTATTTTCCTCTAAAGCCGTCACCTTTGATTCCAACCTAGCAGGGAGAGACCTCATAATTTTCTTCTTAACTCTCCTATCCGAATAAGGATCACCGAGTTGATGGCTTTGATTCACAATATCCATCAACTTGACTTCAAAGTCATTGAAGCACTCGTCCTCCTCCTTCTTAAGCAACTCAAATTGCGTTTAAAGGACTTGTAGCTTGGAATCCTTAACCACATCGGTTCCTTCATGTGCAACCTTTAGGATATCCCATGCCTCCTTGGCTATCCTAGTGTTCTGAATCAGTTTGTACTGATTTTCACCACTGCAGATAGAAGAGCATGCCATGCCTTCCTATTCAATTTTGAAGTCTCAAACTCTTCAGGTGACCACTGAGCCTTAGGCTTGAGTACTTCTTCTCCACCACCCGTGGGAGTCATCATAGGAGGTGCATACCCATCTTCAATAACCATCCATGCCCTATCATGGATTTGGCACACATACGTTTCCATCTTGCCTTTCCATGAGGCATAATTCACACCGGTGAGGAGAGGAGGCCGTGTGCTTGAAGCACCCTCATGGTTGCCACCGTATCCACTCATTGTAACAAATGAATGGAATGTATGCAAAATGTATGAATGAGCAAAAATCACACAAATGCACAACACACCTAAAATGAGCCAGGATCACCTAAATATATCTAGGAACCCGCTTTGATACCAATTGAAAGTTAATAACAATAAACGCTCGGTGTGTTCTAAATATATATCTAGAGGGGGGTGAATAGATTTGAACTATTATTACCCAATTTTCGCATGCAAGTCAATTTTACGAAAATGCCCCTACTAGTCAAAAATACAAGCAAGTGTAATATAGTGCGGAATTTAAATAACACTTGATGTATACGTGGAAACCCAACCACTGGGAAAAACCACGGGCTGTTTAGTGCGCCACTAATCGAAATGGAGTTTACAACCTATGTAGACCTCGTCTAACACTCCGGTCAATAACCCCCCAGTTCTACCACTCGGACCTTTAAAAGTGGCTCTAGTCCAATTGCTTGAGGCCTAAGCAACCTTAGCGTCAAGACTTAATTCTTTATGAAGAGATTATGCACCCTATGTGAATATGTAAAATACTCAAAATGCAATTTAGAGCTAGGTTACTCTAAATGCTTACCTAGGATAATAATATGCAATTAATTCAATCCTAGATATCAATAGCTAGATGACATGTCAAAATAGCTTAGCTAATCAAGATTAATCAAAAATCTAATTAGCTATCACAAAACAACACTCAATCAATTCATCACAATTAATTCTCTAATCTTGTATTTATCATATGATCAAAAACATACAAGTAATTGAATGAGAATATGCTTGATTAGTAAAATACTAAAATAAGATGAAATTAATCAAAATCTTACCAAGCATGTTGTGATGATGCAAACCCAATCATAGATGAATGCAAGATGAACTTTGATGCAAAAATGATTTGATTTGAGTGTTTAAAGGTGAGTTCTTGATTTGATTTTTTCTTAAAAATCTCTCTTTGAAGTTTAGGGTTCTAATAACTCAATCAACTTGATCAGAGAATGAGAAAGTAAGATATTTATAGACATCAAGAATTGGGCATATGAAAAGACAAGTTTGCCCCTGAAACGCACCGTTCGACTGTTTCAATCGGCGGCCAGGCCGCCGATCCAACCGTCGAATTAGACCGAGAGATTAAAATCGATCAGGTATGAACGGCGGTTTTGAACGGCGGTCGGGACCGCCGATCGTGACCGCATAATTGCTTCAGACCTATCTGGACTGAAACGACGGTTTCATTCTGCGGCCAGGCCGCTGATCATAACCGCCGATCACCAACAATGGTGAAAACCAAGGAGAAGCCAAGGGCATTCTCTGTGGGCGGTCTTCACGCAAAACCAAGCACACATACATGTGAGCGCGGACGTTTCCTAACACTATCGGGAAACGAATTACTAAGCACATATACACACAACAAGATATAAAACAAAGTGCTAGTGTGTAAAGTGACATGTGAAGAGTATGCACACAAATGCAAGTATGCTAAGTGTGTGTGTGCTTACTAAATCTCTTCAAAGAAAAATCAAGCACAAGAAATTATACCTTTGGCGTGCTTGTCCCTTGAGGTCTTGAAAGGGCCTTTGAGCATGAAGTTCAAACACCTAAACTACCCTTACATTATCAACCCCAACATGTGGTTTGTCCACGAAATAAGCCAATCAATATATGGGAATCTTTACAGGGACTACTCATTTGCCTATATCATGACAAAAATGGGGAGTAGAATGGTGGTAATGGGAGTTGCAAATTGTGGTAGCAATTGTGCATGTTGGGGAGACAATACATTGAGGGGGAGCATTGCATTCATCAAACATTGCATGATGTTGTTGTTGTACTTAAATTTCTAGAATGCAAATGCTTGTTTATGCTCTCACTTGATTAATCTCACATTTTACTTGTATTGGAAAGTATAAAAACTTTGCTTTCAGGGATTGATTGTTCTACAAGAGATTGAAGACTTCAAGATTTTTTTAATTATCTCTTTGTAAAGTAGAAAATCATTGTAGACCCATAGTTTCTATTATGTTGTGAGGAATCAATGTGAGTGGTGGTTTTGTCACGAAATAGCCAAAGGGGGAGATTGTAAGGATTCCCATATCTTGATTGGCTTATTTCGTTGACAAACCACGTGTTGGGGATTGTTGATCTGTCCATTTCTATACATGTTTTAGGCCCCGAATTCCTATTATTTATGTTTTGTTCTTGAGTAAATTAGGTTGTTTAATGTGTTTGTTGAGCATGTGTAGGTCCACTCCGTTCAAGTGGTGTTAAATCTTATTTTGGAAGAAAAAGAATCAAAAGATGGAGAAAAGGAGCAAATTGGAAGAAACAATGAAAAGATGATTTTCGGCCAGTGCAGGACCTCTATGTTGCGGGGCCCATATCTCTCAGCTCCGATTGAAGTATGTGTCCTACCACCTATGGATTGAAAGCCCCAGAAGTCTAGTTTCCAGCACAATTTTCGGATTGCAATTCCGATATTCCTAGAAGAAGTTATGACTGATTTAGTAACCAAAGGTCAAGGCTGAAATGTTTACCGCGGACCAGACCGCCCCCTGTGCAACTTGCCTGGGCAGCGAGCCAGAACAGAACAATTCCACTACTTGTGCAGGTGTGGAGGCAACTTGCCTGGGCAGCGACCTGGGCAGCGGTAATTCATAAAATTGGTTCGTTTGGGACAGCAAGTGACCTATTTTTGAGAGGATTATATATAGAAATTGATATCTTATTTTTGAGAGGAGAGCCACCACAAGGGGATTAGACCCAAAAACACCATTCTTTCACATTGATTCATTCCATTGATTCTTTCATTCACATCATCCATCCTTGGAAGCAAGAAGAAGGAGATTTCTAGCCAAGAAGCTATCAAGATAAATATGGGTTTTCTCTACATCTCTTCTATGTTTTTATTCTCTCCATTGATGTGTAACTAAACCTCTAACTAGGGGATTGATGTAACCGATTTTGGATAACTCTATGTGAACAATTAGTCTATCTTTTGTTAATCAATTGGGTTTTAGTTTTGTTTATTGAATTAATTGCTCTATTCTACTCTCTCTGATTATGTTGTGACCGCAAGTGATTTGAGTTTGTGGCTTAGTTTATCCATGAGATTAGGGTTTAGATGTGGATGACCGTTCCATTTAAATCTGAATCAAAAGCTTAATAAACAAGAAAATTGATGTATGCATGACCATGCTACGTTAATTTGGCTTAGAGTTTTGTGTAAAATATGGGTTTTGACAATTGCTCATTACATGACCGTGTGTGAGTAATAGGAAGAACCCTAGATCATTATTCCGTAGTCGTTGCATGATCGTGTGTGAGTATTGGAAATGATCTTTGAACCTAATTGAATTATCTTGAAAAACAAGCCCTTAAACTAGATTGAAGTGTTTAACGAGACTAAGTGTGAGCATTAGGTGTCTAAGAAAGGTGCATCGATTCCCTAGTATTTCTCTCCATATATTCATCCCTTGTGTGATCTTTGATTTAATTTGATTTTAGTCTTTTAGTTTAGATTCTCATAATTTAGGTTAATATTAGATTTCAACAAACTTCCAAAGTAAAGCGATATGCAATTTAGTCTTTTCGTATTTAGAGTAAATCCTTACTAGATTAATTGGCTTTCGACCGACAGAATCACCGATCCCAGTGAACGAACTTTCTTAGTAAATTGAACACAGATTTTACTGCATCAATTTTGGCGCCGCTGCCGGGGATTGGTATAGATTCTATTAGTTGAATCTAGTTAGTTTAAGTTAGGTAGTGTGTGTCATTAGATTTTGTTTTAAGTTTTAGTTTTTCTTTTGTTTCATTTTACCACGTGGTAGTTGTGTTTTTGGTGTTTCAGGTTTTACAGGTCTATGAACGGACGTCGTTCGTGTGGAGGTATTCTGATCCCTGCTAATGACGAGATCGACCGAGTAGGCCGGGTTGCTAGACAGTTTGAAGAGTTAGATCCTTTGGTTGAGGAAATGGGTGATCGAGGCGAGCAACGTGACCGGGTTATTCCGGCTGAGAGAGAGGTTCATGATGAACAAAGTGTTCAAAATAGACAGGAAATTCGAGACAATCCACCTGGTTCTCCAAGACATGCACTAGAGGATGATATCAGAATTATGAGAGAGTCCGGACAACCGATGCTGGGCAATCAACCACAGCCAATTGTGTTAGATGCCATAGCCAGGAGTTATGAGTTAAGGAGTATGCACTTAAATGCGTTACCATCTTTTCACGATTTGGCAACAGAAGACTGCCTCCAGTTTATGAAGGACTATCAAGGTGTCGTAGAGCATTTCCCGATAGGCCGATTGACAGAAGAGCAATTAAGGATGAGGTGTTTTCGGTATTGCTTGAAGGACAAGGGCATCAAGTGGTACAATTCAGTAAGGGCAGGATCTTTGAGATCATGGGTTGACGTGTGCACTGCATTTTTCAACAGATTTTTCCCTGCTTCAAAAGCAAAAGAAGTCCGAATCAAGATAGCTAGTTTCGGTGAAGAAGATGGTGAGTCGTTCCATGAAGCATGGTCGCGATATAAGGAGCTGTTAGATCAAATTCCCCCTCACATGGTGACAGAAGAGTACAAAGTCTGCACTTTTTATGATGGATTGACACATTTCACACAGGCCATTGTTGACAACGCTTTAGGGGGTATCATCACCAGGAAATCTGCTTTAGAGATTACTGAGATCTATGAAACTTTGGCTCTAAACTCCCAACATCGAAGTTCAACTGTCAGAAATGGTGGTAAGTATGAGGTCAATCAGACTACTGGGGTGGAAATTCAGATGGCAAATCTAGCTAAGCAAGTACAAGCTCTGATGGCCCAGAACTCGAATAGGACTCAACAGTAGTTAGGGGTGAACTTAGTGCAAGATGGAGACGGGATACCATTTGAGACAGAGGAGGTTCAAGCTTTCAATTACCAAAGAGGGAGAAACGATCCTTACTCGAACACCTACAATTCTGGATGGCGTAATCACTCGAATCTCTCCTATTCTGATCCAAACACTGCTTTAAATAGTCATCAGCTCATTCGACAGAACACTCAGGGAACAAATCAAGGAGGGTACAACAGAGGCAATTACCAAGGCCAAGGTTCCAATAGTCAACATCAACAATGGAACAATGCTGCAAATAGAGACAGTACCACCTATCAGCCGAAGAAGAGATCCTTAGAGGATATTGTGGCATCCCTTGCTGAGAATACAGAGCGCTTTTCGCGTGATACAGAACAGAGATTTAACAATGTTGAGTCATCCATTAAAAATTTGGAAACACAGATGGGGCAAATAGTCGACAAAGTTCGCAGGAATGAACCAGGAAGATTTCCTAGCCAATCAGAGCAAGCCAGTGCTGTGACAGTTTTGAGAAGTGGGCGAGTGCTGAATAAGGAAGAAATTGACGAGCCAAGGCAGAAGAAAACCAAGGAGTCGGAAGATGTGAGTAAGAAGGAAGCTAGGATAGAAAAAGAAGAGGTAGTGGTTGAGTCAACACCTAAAAAGACATCAGTTTTACACAAGTCATCAGATCCTTATATTCCACCTCCTCCCTATGTTCCACCAGTTCCATTCCTTGGGAGGCTGAAAAGAGACAAGCTCAACAAGTCATTTAAGGATATTTTTGACATCCTCACGAAGGTGAATGTAAACCTTCCCCTGCTCGATATGATAGAAAAGATGCTGCTTATGCTAAGTTTTTCAAGATTCTCCACTCCAACAGGTAGAAGTTTGGCCCTAACCATCAAGAATACATAACGGGAAATGCAAGTGCAGTTCTACAAAAAGAGCTTCCACCCAAGCTTAAGGATCCGGGCAATTTTTGCATCAATATCACAGTTGGGGGTACTAAGCTCGAGAAGGCAATGTTAGACTTAGGAGCTAGTATTAATTTGATGCCCTTATCTGTTTACAAGCAACTTGGGTTAAATGAGCTTAAACCGACAACAATGTCACTTTTGTTGGCCGATGGATCAGCTCGGTATCCGAGAGGAATTATGGAAGATGCGTTGGTTCAAGTGGATAAGCTCGTCATTCCGGTAGATTTCGTAGTTCTAGACATGGATGATGTGAGTAGGGAAACAAACATGAGACATATCCTTTTAGGTAGACCATTCATGAAGACAGCAAGAACAATCATTGATGTACATGAAGGGAAGCTTTCCATGACCGTTTTGGATGAAACGGTAGATTTTAAGGTTTTCGAGTCAGATTTAAAGGACATCTGCTCAGTTGATTGTTTTGCCGTGGATACAATGCAATCAGAAGACTACCCAAATAATGCGAGCGAGTTCTTTCTGTCATTATTTGAGGACAACGGTGAGAAAGATGTTCATACATGGGAGACTTGTGAAGCACAAACGTCGTCAGAAATTAATAAGCTGAGAAGTGAAAATGCTAATTTGATGATGGAAGTGGAGACCCTTATGAAGGAAAGAGATGAGGTAGTTAAGAGGGTGGAAGAGCTTGCAAGGTTGGTTGAAGAACAAGAGGAAGATTTTGCCCACAAGACAAGGAAAATCCAAAGGCAAGCAGAACTGAAAGACCAGATAATAGATGCCATGAAGGAGGAATTGTGCAAAAACGAGAATGCTTTGAGAATAGCAAAGGTGAAGGAAAGAGATTATTTAGTGGAGTTTGAAAAGGCCGAAAGTACTATCAAGATCTTGACCAAGGAACAAGGCGTTAAGGGAGAGACTTTCGGGTGTAACATCATCAAAGGAGATTCAAGCCATTCCAATGCAAAGGTTAGTACTGTCACATGTGGTCCTCCATTTTTTCCTTACAATTGTTATTTTTGCCATACCAGGGGTCATAAAAGGGCCCAATGTGCAGAGTTTATTGAAAGATGCAAAAAGAAACAAAGAAAGCCGAGAGGAAAACCAAGGAGAATTCGACAAGTTTGGGTCTGTAAGGACAAATTGGACCAAGTAAGAGAAACTATCATTGATGGGAAGAACGCCCCTGATATGAAAGAGTGTCTTAAATTCCTTGACACAAATGGTGGTAGTACGAGCGGAGAGGTCGCTCAGTTGAAAGTCTCCGTGCCTTCAGAGCCGTAGTGCTCTCACACGTCTTGCCTAGACGTTAAATAAAGCGCTTGGTGGGAGGCAACACACCTAGGTAATTTCTTTTTAGTTTTTAGTTTTTAGTTTTCTAGTTTTTTGTTTTGTGTGTTGAGTTCATATGTGCCATGCTTTTTCTTTATTCGTTGTCTATGCTTTTAATGTCATACAAACATTGAGGACAATGTTTAGATTAGGTTTGGGGGTGTGAATTCGTATTTGTTTGATTTTTTTCATTTATTGATAAATCTGTGAAAAAGTGTCATGTTTTGAAAATTTGGAGGCAAACGTTTTGTTAAAAATGTATTGATTGGTGAGGAAATAAATTTTTCTGTCCATGTTGGGTTCTTCGTTTTTTCGATACGAATCCAACGGTATAAAGAATGAAAAATTCTGGGCAGAGGTTAAAAAGTTATGAATGTTTCTTCGACCAAAGGTCATGGGCAATGCCCTGTTGTTGCGAAACAGTGCGTGCACTGTCTTCGTCATCTGTTCTCTCACTTTTCCAATATGAATTTTGAAATATGTTCTACATGAAAAGTGTGTATTTGCATGTCTATTATCTTGTGCTAAAATTTGGTTAACTTTTGTTGAGTCATGTGAGAGATATACGTTAAAGAACAGACGTAGGTCGATTTCGGAAGTCATCAGTTTTTGTATTTTTGTCCTCCATGTTGAGATGCTTCTTTTGTGTGCTTTAAGAGCCGTAATATATGCTTTATTCACTGTGTTTAAACTAACTTCTTGCCACTTAGAGTATTGCATTGCATTTTTCAAAACTTATGACATGCTCTTGATGTGATAGTGGATAGGATGCTTAGTTGGATTGTCATGATTAATAGTGGAGACTACCCCTGTGAGTTCACTAAGCCAAAAAGCATACATAAATGACATGATATGAGGGATATTTTGTTTCTACTCTTTAAACACTCAGTAGGTTCTTAGCAGTAGATTCGATCTCTATAGGTTGTACATTGAGCATTAAAGAACAATTCTCATAAAAAGATATCACATGTGGACTTTGCTCTTGATTTGGTTGAACCATTAGAAGTGATATAGGCAATGTGTGCTTGAACTCACTTAAAAGGCCTTAAATATTTCCTACCTTATGTGTGTGCTCCATAGCCCTGTTTGAAGCCAAACACAATAAGCCTTTTTCTTTCATCACCCACATTAACTTAAACCCAATAAGCCGTAATTTAGCCATACCATATAGCTTGGGATCATATAGAGGAAGTGATGAAGATGATTGAAGGGAGTTCGAAATGTGCGACTCGTGATGTACATGTACCAAAGAAAAAGCAAGAGAACAAACACCAAAGTGGTGTCAAGAAGAAATAGATGGAAAAGTTGTTATATTGAAAAGAAGAAAGAAAAAGAAAAAAAAAAAAAAAAGATAAATGAATGAGATGATGAATCAAATAAAAGAGAAAAGGAATAGAGCTTTACAATGAAGTGATGAGAAATCAAAATCAACTCAAGAAGGAGGACGAACGAAAATTGTTCAAGAAGCCTAGATGCAAGTGGAATGAAGAATTCGAAGAAATTCGGCCGAGTATGAAGATTGCCGAAGAATTTCTCGATATTATCCTAGGTTTGTTTGCTATCCTTTTCCCGTTCTTTCTTAGCCTACACCCAATGGCCCCATTACAACCAAAGAAAAGACCTAATTGATCTTTTGGGGATGCTAGCTCAAGAGTAAGGTAAACATGTGCTCTATCTTGTTCTTAATGTTTGATTCTTTTCATGAGATCTTTTGCATACAAATCAAGCGTTCTTTCAATGATATATTCATATGCGATTATAATTTGAAATTTCTTGTGCATAACTTCTTTCGCATATGCTTGATGAGTGTATTTGCCTAGGTTCTGTGTGAAATATGAGCGATATCTTGTAAGATTTAGAGTTCAGACGAATTATATCAATGGCATTTGGCGAATGTGTTTTTGAAGCTAGAATGTCTTGAGCTTGGGCTTTTCATTAAAATTGAGCAATGCTTTCAAATTTGTGACTTAACTTTAGTCTTTACCTATTGGCTCTAGCATGCATTGGCTTGAAAGGTACATGTGAGTTTGCATCTTGATTATTTAGCTTTTCGCAAAAATATGTTTGTGGGTAGCATAGCTGTAAACCCTCAGGAGACAACACTCCTCCTACTAGGGACACCTAGAGGTTTAAAGGCTTGTGGCATGCGCTCAATGCTATCGTGTTCCCTACGAAAGTGGCTTAGCTTAGGTTTTAATTTTAGGTTTTTGTTTTTTGTTTTGTTTTGCTCGAGGACTAGCAAAAGATAGGTTTGGGGGTATTTGATCGGTCCATTTCTATACATGTTTTAGGCCCCGAATTCCTATTATTTATGCTTTGTTCTTGAGTAAATTAGGTTGTTTAATGTGTTTGTTGAGCATGTGTAGGTCCACTCCGTTCAAGTGGTGTTAAATCTTATTTTGGAAGAAAAAGAATCAAAAGATGGAGAAAAAGAGCAAATTGGAAGAAACAATGAAAATATGATTTTCGGCCAGTGCAGAACCTCTATGTTGCGGGGCCCATATCTCTCAGCTCCGATTGAATTGTGTGTCCTACCACCTATGGATTGAAAGCCCCGGATGTCTAGTTTCCAGCACACTTTTCGGATTGCAATTCTGATATTCCTAGAAGACGTTATGACTGATTTCGTAACCGAAGGTCAGGGCTGAAATGTTTACCGCGGACCAGACCGCCCCCCGTGCAACTTGCCTGGGCTGCGACCTGGGCAGCGAGCCAGAACAGAACAATTCCGCTTCTTGTGCAGCTGTGGAGGCAACTTGCTTGGGCAGCGACCTGGGCAGCGGTAATTCATAAAATTGGTTCGTTTGGGACAGCAAGTGACCTATTTTTGAGAGGATTATATATAGAAATTGATATCTTATTTTTGAGAGGAGAGCCACCACAAGGGGATTAGACCCAAAAACACCATTCTTTCACATTGATTCATTCCATTGATTCTTTTGTAAGGATTCCCTTTTGTTGATTGGCTTATTTCGTGGTCAAACCACATGTTGGGGTTTGGTTGTAAGGGTAGTCTAGGTCATTAAGGTTGAAGATCAAAGACCCTTTCCAAGACCTCAAGAGGACAAGCACCAAAGGTATATCTTGTGCTTACTTTGGCTTGAAGAGATATAGTTGCACACACACACAACATGCATAACTCTTATTCTTGAATGTTGTGTTTATATTTTGTGTGCATTGTGCTTTATTGTTTATTTAATGTCTCTTCTTGCATTAAATTGATTGCATCTTGTTTTATGAAATGCCATGACATGATAGGCATTAGGATGCATTCAATACCCACACTTGCACTTCATGTATGTTAGCTTTTAGTGTGGTGTAATTCGTTTCCCGAAGGATGTTCGGAAACGTCCAATCGTGCACGTTGATGTGCTTTGTTTTGCGCGATGATCGCCGGTGGAGATGCCTTTGGCTTCTCCTTGGTTTCACCATTTTTGGTGAAACGGCGGTTACGTTCGGTGGCCTGGCCGCCATTCAAAACCGCCGAATGAGACCTGATTGAAATATATCTCTCGGGTCCAAAACGGCGATTGGGATCGGCGGTTTATAAACCGCCGAACGAAGTCGCCGAAGTTCCCTTGTTCCGCTCGGGAGCCATTCGACAGTTCAATTCGGCGGCCTGGCCACCGATTAAAACCGCCGATCGATGCATTTCAAGGGCAAAATTGTATTTTCACCTGCCCTGTTTTTGGTCTCTATAAATACATCCTTATCTCTGGTTCAGAATACAAGTCTTGCATCCCAAGAACCCTAGAGAGATATTTAGAGAGACTTGAGAGAAAAAGCTTAAAGATCACATCTTTAATGCTCTAAACCCATTCCCACATGCACAAATCATCATCTAGGCATCATCTAGGTTCATCTAGCATATGCTAATGCATGGGTCTTCTTCAACACACATGGTATGATTTGTTAAACACTTTTATCTTACATAATTAGTGTTTCTACTTATCAATTTTATCTCATATTTTACTTATATGTGTTTAGATTAATTTCTACATATAAGATTGAGATTATGTGTTGATTGGGTTATTATTTGTTAGCTAGGCTTTAATGTTCATATGCCATCTAGCTAATTGATCTCATTTGTTGATTGAGATTATTTTCATAGCTTATTTGATTAGGTCATTATTGCCTAAAAGCTATGCCATGAACATTCTTGTGTGATGTATTGATAACTAGGTTGATAGATTGTTTTTTTAATCAACTAGTTAATCCTTTGAATGTTTGTGGGTTTTATATGATAGCTTTGTATCTAGGATTGGTTATCCTTTACTTAGCTAAAGTTATATGCCATGACATATAGCTATATGTGATATCTAGGATTGATTATATTATCATCTTATAATCCTAGGTAAGCATTTAGAGTACCCTAGCTCTTATTGCATTAATTGAATATTCATACATATTCACATAGGGTTGTGCATCTCTTTTGAGAGATTGAAGTCTTGGTCTAGGGTTGCTATTACAGGCCCGCTGGTAGTAGTGGTGGGTTACAGACCGGGATTAGGCTGTAAACATCATTACAAGTAGTGACTTCGAGGATCAAGCAAATTGGAATAGGGTTGCTAATAAAGGCCCGCTGGGTAGAAGTGAGGGGTTACAGACCGGAGTGTTAGACGAGGTCTACATAGGTTGTAAACTTCATTTCAATTAGTGATTTTGAGTTCCGAGTGTGGCGCACTATACAGCCCGTGGTTTTTCCCAGTGGTTGGGTTTTCCACGTAAATATCAAGTGTCATTTATTATTTCCGCATCTTATTACACTTGTATGTATTGTTGACTTGCTAGGGGTATTTTCGTAAAATTGACATGCACGCGAAAATTGGGTAATAATTAGATAAAATCTATTCACCCCCCCCCCCCCCCCCCCCCCCCCCCCCCTCTAGCTTTATATATAGAACACACCTCGAGTATTTAAAATTACTTTCATCTTTCATTCACATCATCCATCCTTGGAGGATTCTTGGAAGCAAGAAGAAGGAGATTTCTAGCCAAGAAGCTATCAAGATAAATATGAGTTTTCTCTACATCTCTTCTATGTTTTTATTCTCTCCATTGATGTGTAACTAAACCTCTAACTAGGGGATTGATGTAACCGATTTTGGATAACTCTATGTGAACAATTAGTCTATCTTTTGTTAATCAATTGGGTTTTAGTTTTGTTCATTGAATTAATTGCTCTATTCTACTCTCTCTGATTATGTTGTGACCGCAAGTGATTTGAGTTTGTGGCTTAGTTTATCCATGAGATTAGGGTTTAGATGTGGATGACCGTTCCATTTAAATCTGAATCAAAAGCTTAATAAACAAGAAAATTGATGTATGCATGACCGTGCTTTGTTAATTTGGCTTAGAGTTTTGTGTAAAATATGGGTTTTGACAATTGCTCATTACATGACCGTGTGTGAGTAATAGGAAGAACCCTAGATCATTATTCTGTATTCGTTGCATGACCGTGTGCGAGTATTGGAAATGATCTTTGAACCTAATTGAATTATCTTGAAAAACAAGCCCGTAAACTAGATTGAAGTGTTTAACGAGACTAAGTGTGAGCATTGAGTGTCTAAGAAAGGTGCATCGATTCCCTAGTATTTCTCTCCATATATTCATCCCTTGTGTGATCTTTGATTTAATTTGATTTTAGTCTTTTAGTTTAGATTCTCATAATTTAGGTTAATATTAGATTTCAACAAACTTCCAAAGTAAATCGTTATGCAATTTAGTCTTTTCGCATTTAGAGTAAATCCTTACTAGATTAATTGGCTTTTGACCGATAGAATCACCGATCCCAGTGAACGAACTTTCTTAGTAAATTGAACACAGATTTTACTGCATCAATTGTGTAAGGGTAGTTTAGATGATTGAACTTCAAGCTCAAAGGCCCTTCCAAGACCTTAAGGGACAAGCACTCCAAAGGTATTATTCTAGTGTTTAGTTTCCTTTGAAGAGACTTAGACTGCACACACACACTTAGCATACTTGCATTTGTGTGCATACTCTTCACATGTCACTTTACACACTAGCACTTTAATTGATATCTTGTTGTGTGTATATGTGCTTAGTAATTTGTTTCCCGATAGTGTTTGGAAACGTCCGCACATGCACTAGAATGTGCTTGGTTTTGCATGAAGACCGCCCACGGAGAATGCCCTTGGCTTCTCCTTGGTTTTCACCTCTGTTAGTGATCGGCGGTTATGATTAACGGCTAGGCCACCGAATGAAACCGCCGTTTGTGTCCAGAAGTGTCTGGAGCAATTCTACGGTCAAGATCGGTGGTCATGACCGCTGTTCGAAACCGCCGTTCATACCTGATCGATTTAATCTCTCGAGTTTGATTTGACAGTTGCAAAACCGCCGTTGTTGCTCTGTTCTTCACGGACTCAATTCGGCGGTTGTGATCGGCGGCCTGGCCACCGATTGAAACCGCCGATCGATGCATTTCAAGGGCAAACTTGTATTTTCACATATTCTATTTTTCATGCCTATAAATACATCTCTTTCTCTTGTTCTGAACCATGACTCTTTGATCATCAAGAACCCTATATTTTAAAGAGAGATTTTGAGAGAAAAAGCAACCAAGTTTGCTCATTTAAACACTCAAATACATACCTTTGTGCATCAAAGTTCATCTTGCATTCATCCATGAATGGGTTTGCAGCATCACAACTTGCTTGGTAAGATTTTGATTAAGTTCATCTTATTTTAGTATTTTACTATCAAGCTATTCTCTTTTAATTTACTTGTATGTTTTTGATCATATGATAAATACAAGAATAGAGAATCAATTGTGATGAATTGATTGAGTGTTGTATTGTGATAGCTAATTAGGTTTTTGCTTAATCTTGATTAGTTAAGCTTTTTGACATGTCATTTAGCTCTTGATATCTAGGATTGATTTAATTGATTATATCATCATCCTAGATAAGCATCTAAGGTTCCCTAGCCTTGTTTGTTATTTGAATATTCATATATATTCACATAGGTTGCATAATCTCTTCATTGAGAATTAAGTCTTGGGGATAAGATTGCTTAGGCCTCAAGCAATTGGACTAGAGCCACTTTTAAAGGCCCGCATGGTAGAAGTGGAGGGTTATTGACCGGAGTGTTAGACGAGGTCTACATAGGTTGTAAACTCCATTTCAATTAGTGGATTTCGAGGTTCGAGTGTGGCGCACTAAACAGCCCGTGGTTTTTCCCAGTGGTTGGGTTTCCACGTATACATCAAGTGTTATTTAAATTCCGCACTATATTACACCTGTTTGTCTTTTTGACTAGTAGGGGCATTTTCGTAAAATTGACTTGCATACGAAAATTGGGTAATAAATCTTAAAATCTATTCACCCCCCTCTAGATATATTTATCATACACACCAAGCGTTTATTTTATTCCTTTCAAGATTGCTCGTTTCAAACTGCATCCTTCTGTATATGACACTCATATACTCAGTTAGAAATTACAGCTGGAAATCTTAGATGTTAAGTGCACATGTTATATATATAAAGTATGACACAAAATGAATGAATGTACTACTTCTTTTATTTATGTTCAAATCATATTTATAAATTACAAGCTTTAGGGCAAAAACCCCAACAGCAAGTGGGTATGGGCAATGTTTTTCAAGCCACTTTAATGGACCAATCTCTTATATGTTAACCATTTGTATTCTTAGATGTGTTTAGGTCATCACTATGAACCCTAAACATCTTCCCACCAAAATGCTTAACCGATTAAGGAAAGGGGGTCAAGGTGAGATTAGTTGGTTACAAATCAAGGTTTAGATTATTGTGGTTGATATACCCTCCAATAATCTATCATATTTACTATGTTCCTAATCAATGAAGGGTGTCAATCCAAGATTGATTTTATAACAATTTATCCCACACAAGAGTATGATCTACTAGTGATATACAATGCAAATCATATAATGAATAGGATCTAGATATCAAGTGAATAGAACACATATAGAGATTTAAATACAAATAGCTTAAGCAAATACCCATATCCAAATGTTCCTCACATCTATCCCTTAGATTAGGGGTTTAGTTACATATGGTTACAATTAAATAGAAAGAAAGTAATAGATAAGGAAATCACCATTGGACCTCCTTCTTTAATGTTTGCTCCTTCCTTTCCTTAGATGCTCCTAGTGCAAAGAATGGTAGAAAAGGATGTGTCTAGATAGGTGGGTGTCTAATGGTGAGTGACAAAGGTATTGGGATATAGAGAATGGGAAGAGAGGAATGGTTTTGTGAAGTAATCAAGATTTAGTGTTGAGTTTTTGGGTGGAAAAGGTAGTTCAAGATTAGAGATGGAGGAAGTTGAATCTAGGAAAAATGGAAGAGAATGCTAGGTTTCAAACTCAGTAATTTCGTGCTTGAAAATATGCTTGGATCCCCATTCAACTTGGAAGAGAAGAATATATATAATGGATCTCATAATTGTACTGATAATTGCCAAAAATGCTGATGTGGTAGGGTGTTGCAGTGCATTGTCGCTATGGTGACATCACCGCGGAAAACGGTTACAGATTCTTTGATTCGATTGCTGCAGCGATTTTGATCTTTTTGGCGGTGACCACCACAGCAACACTGGAATGGTGATAAGGAGATCTAGGATTTTGAGTGTGGTCGCCTTTTAGTCTCATAACGACACATCACAGCGACACCACACCTGATGGATTTCCTTGATTTAATCCTCTCTGTCACGGTGTGGCTAAAAGGCGACATCTCACCGCGACACCACACGTGATTGATTTTCAGGATTTAACTATCTCTGTCGCCACCGTGACAATACCGTGGCAACACTTTTCTTGTAATTTACCTTCTGTCCCTGTGTGTCAAAGGCGACACCTTCAAAAGACAACAATGCCCTGTTTCACCACTTTGTGCACATTTTGCATCAAACTCCTCTTCTTCTTCACAAATGCCCTTGTGGCATAAATAAACCTGAAACACTCAATTAACGACATTAAACACGGGGAAATGCCCGAGAATTAAGCATAAAGAGACGGGAATGAGGGCCAAAATCATACCAATTTTGGTTCGATTAGAGGAGCAAGCTTTGTTGCATATCAAATGTATATCTAGACCTTATTCCTCTTGTAAGGCATTTAGGCACGCACATACATTGCATTCATATATGTCACATCATCGTTGTGCTTAATTAGCATAACACATACACACACATATTATTGTATGCACATGCATTAGATTTATTTTGACAACTTTTATGAAATTGCATGTTCTAGGACTATTTCTAAGAAATGGCATACTTGTGTGTTCTTGTGTTCATTTGTTTTTTTTTATTGATATCAGACTTTATTATGTTTTATATTGTTCCTCATTAGTCTTGAATGTTTTGGTTACTCATTCGTATGTTTTCGAGTTTCGAGTTAGATTTTACAAAAAATTTAGTGTGTTTATCCTACATGGTTTTTGTCCTTATGTATCGAGTCAAATTCCAAGTTTTTGGTTGAAGTTTCATAGACTTCCATGTCCGTAATCCAAAAACGGAATCGAATTCAGAGTTCAGAGGCTGGAGAACATTTGAAGAACGTGAGAGGTGCGCGAGAGGAGGCATGGGAAGAGAGGAGTGGTAAATTGCCACAAGGCCCCTCTCCCATAGAGGCAAGGCCACGGGATGCTGAGATGGTGTAGCCTCTAGCCTCTCTTGTGGTCCCTGTAAGTTCCTCATTTTTTTATTGGCTTATTTCATGACAAACCACTATAGGATTGGCATGGAATGGGTAGCTTAGGTTATTGTGCTTGGCAAGCTTACGGACTTCCCAACGTGACTTTAAGAGCAAAAGGGAAAGGTAAATCACTTAACTTGGCTATTGAAGAGATTTAGTTGCACACACTCACTTTCATATTGCATTTATATGATTGCATTTGTGTTTCTCTTAATTGTGTGCGTATATGCTTTATCATCACACTTATGCATTTTCATATCATGCATATTTGTTGTGTGTCACATGTCTGGTGATTATTCATGATTTTATCAATTTCCATGCATGTTATTTACTCACCTCACACTTGCATAAAATTCATATAATTTAGGTGTGTTTAAGAGCCCAGGAAAAGAGTTTTTAACTCTTACCGCAGTGCAGGTCGCCCCTAATCGTACTGCAAATGTTCATATTTAGCGCTCCCATTTCCTATCTTTTGTATTCGTTTCTTGGGTAAATTAGGGATTTTAATGGTTTAAATAAGTGTTTCAGGGAAATAGAGGAATTCAGGGGCATTTTGGTAATTTTGGAGAAATAAAGGCTAAAATGTAATATTCTGGAGAAAATTGAGGATTCTGCAATTAGGGAAGAGTTGAGGGACCATATCGTAATTTGCCGTGCAAAGCACAGCATCAGCGTGCCACGTCAGCAAGCAGAACGGTGTCGTTTTGGCCTCTGCAAGCGTCATCGATGACGTCATCATCTTCTACCTCTAGCCGGGTCGACCATGACCCGCGTGACCCGGATCTGACCCGGTGCTGACCCGTCTGACCCGGCGTTTGTCCCATCCAGTTCCGGTCATTTTCCGACCATTTTTTTGATGATTTTCTGCCCATATTGGCATCCGGTCGTTCTCTGGTCAAGATGGGTCCACTTTGGGCCTCCCATGCACAAGTTCTTCTCCTCCTCCAAGAAACCAAACCTCCATGGCCACCAACCTTCAAGTTCAACTTCAGCGGCTTCATTCTCGCCAATCCAGACGTTCCAAACTCGCCAAACGATGACGGTTTCATGCGGCGGGACAATGCCCGCAGTCCAGAACGTACAAGCTCGCCTCCAACCTCCAAAAATGCCCGGCGACTTCATGCGGCGGGTAAGAACCCGCGAGCTTGGCCTTTTGAACCCGCTAATTTGACCGACCTTGGAGATATTTCGGCCAAATGCTCTCCAAAACCTCCCCTATATATATATTCTCCTTTCCTAACCCTAAAACACATCCTTAATATCCAAATTCACACAAACCATTCACAAATAAACCCTAAACACCTTAGAAATAGCTTACAATCACATACATCATCCACACCATCCACTCTCACTCTCAACACCTCTTGGCTCCAAGCTTTGGAAGAATAAGGAGAAGCCTAGCTAGCTTGAAATCTTCTCAAGAGATTGGGTTGTTTTCTTCATCTCTTTTGTTTACTTTAGCTTGTTGTTATTGTTGTTGTAATCTTACTACATGTTTATGTTGGGAATATTGGTGGGATTGTAATATTATTCATATTTTTATTGATTAGTATATTTGCTTGAGCTTAATAGATGCATGTTAATTGATTAACCAATTAATTGATATGTAATAGGATTTAGACTATTGAGACATCAATAGCATGCATGGATGATTATTTGTGTATGTGCCTAATCCTAAGTTAGATTGGTTAATACCAATTGTGTAAGCTTATTGCTATCAACTAGATAGTGGATTTATTGCATGAACTCATTTCCTAACATTTCCATGCATTTACCACATCACAACTACACTTTTCCATGACCATGCATGGGTGTAGTTGGTAATTAGTTTAGTTAATTAGTGTTAGTTAATTAATTGATTTGGTTAGCTTGTTAGTTTAGTTAATTTAGTTAGTTAATGTTAATTTAGTTGTTATTTACTTATTGCCATCTTAGTATAATCTTAGTGTAATATTAGATTAGTTAGATTAATTTGCTTATGACCATACCCTTTTACTTTTATTGCATGTATATAGTGTAAATAGTGTGCCTATAACATAGACGTAGAACCGACTTATGTGTACCAAACTCTCCTTCGTGGGAATGATACCCTTACTTGTATCCGCTATACGACTCGTTCGACTCGTATACTTGCGAAGGGTAGAAACACTCGCACGCCATATCATTTATCGATAGTTTATAGAACTATCGCGTACCACATTTGCGGCAATCAGCCCCCAACGCACCTGCCTATACCGCAACACCCATAGCATCATAAACCAGTGGGTTTCACGCATAGGGTACCTGATCGTGCCTAAATTGTTGTATATTTTGGCCCACTTTTCCTTATCCTTTGTTTCATTCTCTTGCATTTTTAGTGTCTCTTATAGGCTTTCTGTGCGTAATTTCAGGTATTCGTGCATTTTCTAGTATTGGAAGCAGAATTCGGGATTTCGTGCAAAAGGGGCTGAAAATGTAATATACTTGTGTAGAAAATTCAACTTCAAAAGGGCATATCTCTCTCCTCAGATCAAACCACGTGTCGGACTACATATATTCGAAAAGTCCCAGAAGTTTACTTTCCAGCGGTGTTTACAGATTGCAATTCCGAGTCTCCTAAAGAAAGTTATGACCATTTCAGTGTGGGTCAATAATAAAATGCGAGTGGAGTGCGGGTCAGCCATCCGCACTTCACTTGCACTATTGACAGAATCTGAGAGTTACTCAGCTAAAGAAAAGATAAAGTGTGGGTAAGAGTGCTGGTCAGCCACCCGCACTCCACCCGCGCTCCGCGCGCGTCAAAGTCAGGTTTTAGGCATTTTATGACCTATTTTTGCATCCCCTATAAATGGAACCTTATGTTTTTCGACCAAAACAATCCCCTACACCTCCAACACTTAGAAATTAGAATACACTCCATCTCTCTCATCCATTCTCTTATCCATACTCATCTCTACTCAACCAAAGGGATCCAAGAGCTTGGAAGGAAACTTCAAGGAAGGAGATGGTCTTCAAGGGTTTTCTCTTCATCCTTTCTCTTGCTTTTATTATTGTAACGAGTAGCTAAATCCCACTAAAGGGTTGATGGATTAGTTTGTTGAATGATGGGCTTTTGTATATAAACTCTATTTATTATATATTTCTATCTTTTATTGTTCTATTCATGAGTATGAATGATATTTTTTGATGTGCTTGTATGGATACACTCTCTTTGCAAGTCTTCCTTAGGATTCTATTCGTGTCGATGACTAGGTATACACTCTATTTAGTTGTTTATTGCTTATTTGAATGGATGGGATTTTCGGAATCTCGGCTCGATAACCGCGCTCTTCACCTAACCTCGAATGGGTGTTCATCACTATACACCCTAGGACGGCTCTTGTGAGAGGATTAGAAGCCCTCTCTATACACCCTAGGTTGGCTAATTTAGTAAAGGTTGAGCCCTTGATTAGATAGCGAGCATTCATGGTAAGGATCCTAAACGAGCAACTAACGCTATACACCCTAGGTTGGTTGCTCGGGAAGGATTGATCCCTAGTAGGAGGCCTTCTCTATACACCCGAGGTTGGCCCCTTGCTAGAGATAGAGAGCCAACTCTATACACCCTAGGTTGGCTACAATTGTTAAAACGTTTGTATTTTCAAGTTTAATGCATTTTCCCAAAGTTTGCTTACAAGTCAGTCAATTCTTTAGTCTCCACATATATATAACTTCCATTACATTTGCATTCCATTTTTAGTTACATTTCTAGTTAGTTTTATTATATTCTCATTCACACTTCACACCACCTACCATATAGTTTACTTTTATGCACGCTAGTTCTATTAATTCAAATGTAGTCACCGTTACCCCGATCCTTGTGGACGACACCCCACTTACCGCCATACTTGTGTTTCCAACCATTTAAGGCTTCTTGAGGTTTTTTTAAATAGTTTTTGACAAGTGGATTTTAAATACACATAAAACGACTTTGTCAAAATGGCGCCGCTGCCGGGGATCGATGTGCGTAGTAATGGTTAGATTAGTTTTAATATTATTAGTTCCTTAGTTGTTTTTAGTATTTTTAGTCTCTTTTTATTTCTTTGGTAGTTTTTGTTTTTGTTTGTTTTAGGACTCTATGGATTCCTTTTAGCAAAATTCAAGGCCAAGCTTCTCACCAACTTGCATGGCAAATGATGAGAAGATAAAGCTCTTACAAGAAACTGTTGGAATAACCAAACTGTTGGAATCATCCAATAGCTCAAAAGAAGACATGTATAAACTCCAGATAGAGTTTGAAGTTGAGTGAAGAAAGAACATGGATGAGACGGAAAGTTGGATCAAGATGAACAATGGGCTTATGAGTATGAGTACAGAACTAGTGTTGGTGAGAGATTTGTCGAAGATAGAGAATGAAGCACTTCAAGAGAGAGTAAAGGTAGCTTCCCGAGAAAAAGAAGAAATGAGGGAAGACTATGAGAAGAAAATAAAACTCTTGAAGAAGGAGCTAGAAGGCAAGGAAGCCTTGGAAATGGAAAAAGAGATTAAGCTTCAAGAGCTAAACAAGAAACTTATACTTGAAGTGAACATGCTTAGAGTTGAAAACGGCACATTAAAGAAGGCGAATGGCGAAGTCTCCAACAAGAGTAAAGAGCTTGAAGGACAACTTGAGAGAATTGAAGCCAAAAAATGTACAACATTGAAAGAGTTAGAGGACTTGGCAATGGCATCAAAGGAATTTGAAGATGAGATAGGTCGCAAGTCAAGAACAATGCAAAGGGAAGTTGTACAAAAAGCCAAGGCCCTAGAGGAAGCAAAAGGAGCACTTAGCAAAAAGAAGGAGGAGGTCGAGGCATTACAAGCAAAGCAAATCCAACGACCTCAAAACTCATCGAAAGGGAGTTCCTCTAACTCTAATATCTTTTGCTATGCATGTTCCAGGATAGAGCATTTTAAGGCTAAGAATTACAAGCCAAAACAGAGGAAAACTAGAGGTCCTAGGAGTCCACCTAGGGTTAAGCAGATTTGGGTGAGGAAAGACCAAATGCATTTACAAACATAGGAAAGAAAAAGATAATGAAGACACCCAAATTTGTTTGGGTTGTGAAAAATAGAGAATTTCCTAATTTGGTCAAACCACCCTTAGAGGATGCTAGCCTATCACATAATGCATCTCATTGAGTAATTTTGATGCATATAGTTAGTTTTATGCTTTTGTTGTTTGAAAAATTGCACAATCTATTTTTCCTTCTTTAATCTAGTAATTCTCTCTATGTGTGAAATTGTACATGATAATTGAGAGGGGAGAAAGCATTAGGTTTGGGGGTAAAATCTATTGTGGGATTTGTTTAGTTTATTTTCTTTTGAATAAATGGTGTTTGCAAACTCTTGTTGGCAATTGCATGAATTGAGTAGATTTTTAATTGCTGGAACTTTCTAATGTGCTTTGTGTGTGTGTAGATTTTCTATTGCTTCTTGAGGAAGTGTGTTGTGTTGCTTGTGAGTTCAAGCAAGGTTCTTTATCTCTTGGGATAAAACAAAGACAACTTGCAAGTCTTGGAGGGACGAGCAAGCCAAGAGTGCTTATAAAAAAGGCAAGAGCCTTATCCTAAGGAAAGCAACATTTTGGAGTTCGAAGTGCGGGAGCACCATGCCACGTCTTGCCTAGACGTTAAATAGTGTGCTTGTGGGAGGCAACCCACATTTGTTTGAAATTTCTGAACCCTTTTCTTTTAAAGTTTTATTTTTGCTTCCATTCAATAATTTGTGATTTTGGGATGTTTTTTTTGTTCGAATAATTATTTTTGTGGATGAATGAGCCAAAGGCTCCTATGCATGCGCTAAATGATTATGAGATGGATGCTCTATTGCATGAGTTTGATTATATAGGTTTTAGAGCTTTATATTATTTAATTCGGTTTGGGGGTTGTTCGTGCCCATATTCCGTCAATTTTGAGAAAATGCTTAATGTTGCTTAATGAGTGCTTGTGCTTAAATTGAGATATTGCATGAATTGCCTTTATTTAGTTGAGCCTATTTCGAGTCATTTTTATTTTTGTTGTGGCATTGATTGTGTATGATTAGTGCCTAGGTTTGTTTTGAGTCTTGTTAGGTGCACGCCGCTAGGCCGGAATCTCTTGTCTTCAACATTGAGGACAATGTTGAGTTTTGATTTGGGGGTGTAGACGCCTTTGTGAGTCGTCTTTTTGAGTCTTGAGTCATTTTTGTGTCAATTTTTTAAAAATTTGATGCTTAGCCAAAATTCGAGCTTTAATTAACTTAGTGAGATTCCTTAAGCATAGTGTTTGTGACGAATGTGTGTATGCTTAGTGTGCTTGTTCAATAACTCTTAGTCACTTTAGGGGTTTCACTTGCACTTCATGGGCTAGTCCCATATTTTAGTGTCCAAGTTGAAGGAACTCGGTACTCAAACGCCTAGTTCTAATAGTGGAGATTTCCCTTGTGAGATCACAAACACAAGCCAAAAGCGTGTTTATTTGAGGGAAAGTATTTTTGAAATCTTTAAACACTATTCAAACACCATGCATAGTCTCATTACATCAAAAATCATCATGTGTCATAAAACATGCATCATATATTTGGACTGCTTGACGGAAACTTTTATTCCCCTGATAGATTAATCCTTTGAAGTGATATTAGGCAATGTGTGATATAGCCACTTAAAAAGCCAAAATACTTCCCATTCCCGTAATGTGTGTGCTCTTAAGCCAATTTCGAAGCCAAACACGTATAGACTTTTTCATTCTACACCCACATTATCCATAACCCAAGCAACTTAAACACTAAGCCAACCCTCACTTAATTGATCTTGTTGAGGCTTAGGATTGAATGTAAGGTTGTGCTTTAATTTGATAAATGGCGTGTACCTAGGCAAGAGTAATGAGTTGAAAAATGTGCAAAGTCTAAAGGCATGATATCAAAAGAAAGAAAAAAAAATGAATGAATGAAAATGAAAAGAAAGAAAAGAAGCAAAAAAGGAACAAAAGAAAAATATACATATGCTTCAATTGCCTTGCTTAAATTGTAAATGCTACTCAAAAGTAACAAGAGTAGTTAAAGACTGCACTTAGAGCTTAATTGTATGCCTGGACGCCATATTATATTTGGAAGTGGAGTTGCATGAGGAATTAAATGTTAAGTGTAGAATGTATTGCCTTAACTTGGTTGATTAGTGCTTGTGCCTAAATTCTCATTCTATCTAATCACCATTCACCGTGGCCCTGTTACAACCAAATGTAAAGACCTAGTTGATCTTAGGGGAAGTCTAGACCAAAAATATTAGTTAATGCATGCTCTTTCCACATTCATGACACTTGATTCTTTCATGAGACGCATTCACTGAAAAGAGCATTTATTCTATACTATATGTATGCAACTAATTTGATTCAAGTACATAAACTCATTTGCATACATCTCACATGAGCATGAACCTAGGTTTTGAGAGGAAAAATAAGAGAGAATCCATGTGAGAACCTAGCATCAAAGCGAATTACGCTCGAGACGTGAGAGTGAGTGGCTTCCAAAGCAAGGGTACTTTAAGTGTGGGATTCGTGAGTGGGTGAGTTCCTTTGGGGTGCCTTTGAGTTGTTTAGAACATTTTTACATATGCTCATTCCTCACTCCCGCTTGTTTTTGTTTATCTCTCTACTAGTTGGCTTTGCAGCAAGTTTTCTTTATGTCTAGGAAATTTTTAGTTCGAGTTATTTTTGTTGTTGTGTCTTTGTTTTATTTTGTGTTTGCTCGAGGACGAGCAAATATTTGGTTTGGGGTTATTTGATCATGCCTAAATTGTTGTCTATTTTGGCCCTCTTTTCCTTATCCTTTGTTTCATTCTCTTGCATTTTTAGTGTCTCTTATGGGCTTTCTGTGCGTAATTTCAGGTATTCGTGCATTTTCTAGTATTGGAAACGGAATTCAGGATTTTGTGTAAAAGGGGCTGAAAATGTAATATACTTGTGCAAAAAATCTAACTTCGAAGAGGCATATCTCTCTCCTCAGATCAAACCACATGTCGGACTACATATATTCAGAAAGCCCTAGAAATCTATTTTCCAGCGGTGTTTACGGATTGCAATTCCGAGTCTCATAGAGAAAGTTATGACCATTTCAGTGCGGGTCAATAATAAAATGCGGGGTCAGCCACCCGCACTTCACCCGCACTGTTGACAGAATCCGAGAGTTACTCAGCTAAAGAAAAGATAAAGTGCGGGTAAGAGTGCTGGTCAGCCACCTGCACTCCACCTGCACTCCGCGCACATCAGAGTCAGTTTTTAGGCATTTTATGACCTATTATTGCATCCCCTATAAATAAAACCTTATGTCTTTTGACCAAAACAATCCCCTACACCTCCAACACTTAGAAATTAGAATACATTCTATCTCTCTCATCCATTCTCTCATCCATACTCATCTCTACTCAACCAAAGGGATCCAAGAGCTTAGAAGGAAACTTCAAGGAAGGAGATGGTCTTCAAGGGTTTTCTCTTCATCATTTCTCTTGCTTTTATTATTGTAATGAGTAACTAAATCCCACTAAAGGGTTGATGGATTAGTTTGTTGAATGATGGGCTTTTGTATATAAACTCTATTTATTATATATTTCTATCTTTCATTGTTCTATTCATAAGTATGAATGGTATTTCTTGATGTGCTTGTATGGATACACTCTCTTCGCAAGTCTTCCTTAGGATTCTATTCGTGTAGACGACTAGGTATACACTCTATTTAGTTGTTTATTGCTTATTTGAATGGATGGGATTTCCGGAATCCCAGCTCGATAACCGCGCTCTTCACCTAACCTCGAACGGGTGTTCGTCACTATACACCCTAGGACGGCTCTTGTGAGAGGATTAGAAGCCCTCTCTATACACCCTAGGTTGGCTAATTTAGTAAAGGTTGAGCCCTTGATTAGATAGCGAGCATTCATGGTAAGGATCCTAAATGAGCAACTAACGCTATACACCCTAGGTTGGTTGCTCGGGAAGGATTGATCCCTAGTAGGAGGCATTCTCTATACACCCTAGGTTGGCCCCTTGCTAGAGATAGAGAGCCAACTCTATACACCCTAGGTTGGCTACAATTGTTAAAACGTTTGTATTTTCAAGTTTAATGCATTTGCCCAAAGTTTGCTTACAAGTCCGTCAATTCTTTAGTCTCCACATATATATAACTTCCATTACATTTGCATTCCATTTTTAGTTACATTTCTAGTTAGTTTTATTATATTCTCATTCACACTTCACACCACCTACCATATAGTTTACTTTTATGCACGCTAGTTCTATTAATTCAAATTTAGTCACCGTTACCCCGATTCTTGTGAAGGACACCCCATTTACCGCCATACTTGTGTTTCCAACCATTTAAGGCTTCGTGAGGTTTTTATAAATAGTTTTTGACAAGTGGATTTTAAATACACACAAAACGACTTTGTCAGTACCGTAGTTGGTGCACCTGCCTCCATGGCGGTCCCTACAGCGGAGCTCTCTAGGGCTTGCGGTTCGGACACCTTGTCCGTACCGCTGCATGTATAGCGGTAGTGACAAAGTTTTGTTTTTCGAACCCAAAACGATGTCATTTCACTTTGGGGCTTCTATATATATGTTGCTTTCTCTTCTTGGTTGATCTAGAGCTTAGATTTTCAGATTATTAATGAGAGAAATTAACTCCTTAATGAGAGAAGCTCCAAGACTTGATTTTTACTCAATCAAACACAAACCCCATGTGCATTTAACATCTTTCAAGCATCATCTTCTCATGGATCTTCATGCTTTCACATCCTTGTAAGTTAAACATGTTGTAGAACCTATAGCTTGTCTATTTGTTCGTCTTTGCTTAGGATTAGCAATTACTTTGTTGACTAATTGCAAGTTTCTTTGATTAAGCATGTTTTGAGTATGTTTGTGTTTATGTTTATTGGTTGTGATTACACATCTATTAATAGCTAGCACTTATGACCATTTTGGCCTCTAACTAGGTCTCTATACTTTGCATTTAGACATTGATGTGTAGGAATACTTGATTGCACTTGTTAATTGCATATTTACAGTCCTTGCCATGTTTATTGACAACTTGTGTTGATTTTGGCTTTGGTTGATGACTAGGTCTTAGACTTGCATGTTTTCATCTAGTTAGGTCTTTATGAGCATTCATATAAACATCATGATATCTAGGATTGTCCACATTGACATCTTTTTTAAATTCATAGATAAGCATTTAGTGTAGCCTAGCATTATTTGCATTTAGAATATCATCACATATTCATATAAGTTATTGATCTCTTTGTTAAGAGTTAAATCTTGTGACTACCGGTGTGTAGTGATCAAGCATATTTGGTCTAGAATCACTATAAAAGGCATGCAGGTAGTAGTGGTGGGTTAGTGACCGATAATGGTTGAGGTCATCCTAGGTTATAAACATCATTACATATAGTGGATTTGAGTACCGTGTATAGCTAGCATAATAGCTCATGGTTTTTCCTTGTTGAAGGTTTCCATGTAAAAATCAAGTGTTCTTTAATTTATGCACTTTACACTTGATTTATTTTGTTTTGTGTTTGGGTTTTTATCTGTTAACATTGACTAATCGAAAAATTGGTGATAATCGATTAACAACCCATTCACCCCCCCCCCCCCCCCCCTCTAGGTTGTATTAGACACACGCATAAATATATTTTCAATCCCCTACACTCCTTGTCACCTTCCCTCCAATTTTGATTTATATTCACTCTCTTTCTCATTTTGATTTTTGAAGAAGACTAGTGTATAAATTTTTGTGTGATTTTCTCTCAACTTAAAAACTCCAGATCTCACTCATTTCTCAACCAAATTGAGTTATTCAAAACATGAGGGATTCGTATTGAAGTCTACTATCTTCTCCAAGTAATTTTGAAGTCATTTGTTCAAGTATTTTTTTTTTCAACATCAATTTCGTGGCTACACTCAAGTCATCAAGGTATTTTTTTTTTATCTTTTGATTTTTTAAGCTTTTAATGTTCAAATACCTTGGATGTTCTTCCTATCTTTGTGTATGTGACTTAAACAAATGTTGTTTGGAGATAGAGCTTCAATTATATTGTCTAATTAGAGACTTAAATGTGATTTAGGTTTTGTTAAATCTAAAACTTCACATGTTTGGGTGTTATATTGTGACTAGCTTATAATTTAGGGCTATTTCAGTGTTAATTGAATTTATTACAATGATTGATAGCCTTTACATGTGCTAGGATCTTTTAATTGAATATATTTTAGGTTTAGCACATTTAATTTTATATTTAGAGCCTTTGAGATTTAATTGATTATTTTTGTCAATATGTGCTATAAATATTTGCTAGAAAAACTTGATTGAACATATTTTGTATTCTAGAATTTTTTATTTTAGTTCTAAAGCATTGAACATGTGCTTCATGAATATGTTATGTTTCAAGCTTAGTTTGTATGAATAAAATATAGGATTTAAGTGTGATTTGGTTGGATTGCATTTTCTAGGTTTTTTTTTTTCATGTATAAAGAACTAGAAAAATAATACTTGTGATCTTTCATGTTTATTTCTAGTTCTTCATGAATTGTACCTAATCCATACTTCCATATCTAATCTGCATCATTTTCTGTGATGTCAATTGTTTGGATTATAAACTAGAAAAACATACATTGTGTGTATAAAGTTTATTTCTAGTTTCCATATGATATCTTGTTCATATATTCTATGTTACATTTGATCACGTTTGGAAGCATTGCATAGGCTTAAAGACTCTTATTGGAACCTGCAATTCTAGCTTGAGCAAGGGAGTCTCGACTAGGATCACATGGATCCAGAGGTTGAGCATGGAGAACTCAATTAGAGGCATGGTGCTTCTAAGTTGAGTGCCGACAAGTTTTTCACTAGTAAAAGACCTAAGGGTAGGATAGAAGGGATATCCAATATGAAGTAGACAATCATGCGGATTGGTCGCTTTGAAGGGTTTACTTTTATCCAACTAGTGAAAGATGGTGTTGCTTGGAGGTGGTTGAATAGTTCAACCCGTGGATGTTTCCTATTAAGAGGTTTACCACATAAAAATGACGTGTCAAATGTCTCTATCCCTTACACTACTATAAAAAATGCAAAAGAAATCGGTTTTTTTAAGTGGAAGAAATCGGTTTTTGAAATTTTTAAAACCGATGTCTTTTTGAGTGTTTTAGAAAAAAAGTGCAAAAGACATCGGTTTTTAACCGATGTAAAACAAGAGAAAAGACATCGGTTTTAGTTAAAACCGATTTAAAAACCCAGGAGAAAAGACATCGGTTTTAGTTAAAACCGATTTAAAAACCCTGATGTAAAATTGATGTATTACAAAAATTAATCACACCGTCGCCGGCCAACCCCACCTCTGATAATAATGACAATTAATTGTCATTATGAGGAATCGAACTTACAACCTCAAAGTCAAAGTGGTAAGCCTTTACCGCCTGACTACAAGATTGGATGTGTTAACATTTATTGCACAATATTTATATATAACCTATAGGAGTTGTTAGAAATAAATAAATAAATAAATAATAAAATAAAAACTTGTTTGATAAATTTAAATTTACTCAACTAATCAAAATTCTAATTTCTACTACAAACATATATATATTAAATAAATTTTATTGGTGGGTTTATTTTTCATTTCATTTTTTATTGTGTGGTTTTGTGTTTTATTGGAGATATTTTTGTACAAACTTTTTCCCTAAAACTGTATCTTTTGGCAACGAAATAAATTTTTTCATCCATATTGGATTCTTTGATTTTTCGATACGAATCCAACGGTATAAAGAACGTAAAAGTATGGGCGGTATTTTGAAAGTTATGATCAATTATTCAGTCAAAGGTCAGAAGCGATTGGAGATATTTTTGTGCAATCTTTTTCCTTAAAACTGTATCTTTTGGCAATGAAATAAATTTTTTCGTCCATGGTGGATTCTTTTATTTTTCGATACAAATCCAACGGTATAAAGAACGTAAAATTCCGGGCGGTATTTTGAAAGTTATGATCAATTATTCAGTCAAAGGTCAGAAGCGATTGGAGATATTTTTGTGCAAAATTTTTCCTTAAAACTATATCTTTTGGCAATGAAATAAATTTTTTGGTCCATGGAAAATTCTTTAATTTTTCGATACGAATCCAACGGTATAAAGAACGTAAAATTCCGGGCGATATTTTGAAAGTTATGATAAATTATTCAGTCCAAGGTAAGAATTGAAGCGATTGGAGATATTTTTGTGCAAACTCTTTCCTTAAAATTGTATCTTTTGGCAAAGAAATAAATTTTTTTTGTCTATATTAGGTTCTTAAATGTTTCGATACGAATCCAACGGTATAAAGAACGTAAAATTTTGGACGGTATTTTGAAAGTTATGATCAATTATTTAGTCAAAGGTCAGAAGCGATTCGCGAATCCGCGAGTGGGCTGTTTTCATCGCTCATTTTCACACTTTTCCAAATCGATTTTTGGAATATTTTTTGAATTAAAAGTGTTTTTTTTTGCATGTCTACTTTCTTGTGTCAAAAGTTGAGTAAATAACATTGAGTATTTTTAGAGATGTGCACTTGAATGTGGACATAGATCTGATTTGCATTGCAGAATTTTCCTTTTGAATCCACATCGGTTTTTATAAAAACCGATGTCTAAACGCTTGTTTTTAATATCGGTTTTTATAAAAACCGTTGTCTTTTTAACGCAAAATTTAATACATCGGTTTTTATAAAAACCGATGTCTAAATGTTTTTTTAAAATATCGGTTTTCTTAAAAACCGATGTCTTTTGAAACTGTAATTTTTAAGACATCGGTTTTTATAAAAACCGATGTCTAAAAGCTTTTTTAAAATCGGTTACCAAAAACCGATTTCTTTTAGTGATTTCTAGTGATGTCTTTTAACATTTTTGTAGTAGTGTTACTCTCTTATATTTGTGTTTATGTGATTCTTGTATCTTGTTTTAGATCATCAAATATACATTTTCTTGTAAACAAGATTGTTGTAAGGAAAGAGAAGCAAACATACTTCTAGATCAATTTGTACATATCTCTTATTTTTGTTAATAGTTGATATAATTGTATATAGTTATTCATACACTTGTATTTGTGAATATTGGAGATTAATATATATATATATATATATACAAGTTTGAATTGATTTTTGTTTTAGTAAGATATCTTCACTTGCAAGTTATAGACTTTGATTGACATGCTTTAATGAATATGATTTCAATAGTATATATATGCTTTCATGATTAAATGTGTGGTGATACAACCTATCTAGAGGGACAAACTTATATTTGTTTCAAGGGAGTGAAAAGAGATTTAAAACATATTCACCCTCCCTTTAAGTTAGCTTTTGGCAATTTAACTGTGCTTGTATATTTCAACTTCACTATGTAAAATGCATTTGAAAGTACAAGTTTTATGTTGTCTTTCTAATGGCGTATTGCTCTCTGATCTCTCAATTACTCGATACATATATTTATACTAGAACTTAGGTAATGTCCTAGTTCTTGATGTGCAAGTAAATGTATGGAGAGATCAAGTCTTCACGAGATCCTAGGAGGATTGTATCCTAATGATTATTTTGCTTGGTGTAGAATATTATTTCCTTGTGGAGGTTGGAGCCCTAGATTTCTGGGATTATTCCTTTCCTCATTGATTTGCTAGTTTTGAGGACGATTGTCTTTCTTTTTCTGAGGCTGGTCTTTAAATGCTCTCGACTAGATAGTGATTTGTTGAAGATATGGTGTTACCCGAGCCATGCTGGTTCTGCTTTATGTATGGGATCAGTCTAGCGAGCTGCTATGAAACAAGCGAACATGTTTAATGACTTACACCATTTTGATGTAGGGTGACACCATGTGTCTCGTGCTGATTCGTTGATGACGTGAACAATTATATTTTGTTTGTGTTGACTTCTTAAGCTGATTAAAAATTCCTTAAACACTGTTACTATAAAATTAGTATTAATACATGTATTGATTCTTGGAAAGTAGAAATATAACAACTGACACCATTAAAACCAAAACAAAAAATGTTGATAAACATTAATTGTTTGATGGTATTAATGCTCCCTTCTTACATTTTGAAATTCCCTAAACCACTTATAGTGTAAAATACATCTAGAGGGGGGGGGGGGGGGTGAATAGATGTATGCCCAAATTCTCGCACTTCTTTTCCACACAACCAATTTACACACACTTGGAGAGCTTTACAATTGAATTGCTTAAACAAGATGATATGAGTTCAATTAAACAAGTGTTATAAGCAATACAATATAAAGCAAGTAAAGAAGCTTAAAGCACTAAAGTTAGCACAATAGATTTTTACGTGGTAAAACCTTCGAAAAGGAAACATCCACGGGTTGATACCACAACCACCGGCAAGCAATTCACTATAACGAAAAGGAGATACACACTGAAAGTAAATAACAATAACGCTCGGTGTGTATGGTAAATATTATCTAGAGGGGGGGTGAATAGATTTTAACTATTATTACCCAATTTTCGCATGCAAGTCAATTTTATGAAAATGCCCCTACTAGTCAAAAATACAAGCAAGTGTAATATAGTGCGGAATTTAAATAACACTTGATGTATACGTGGAAACCCAACCACTGGGAAAAACCACGGGCTGTTTAGTGCGCCACACTCGGACCTCGAAATCCACTAATCGAAATGGAGTTTACAACCTATGTAGACCTCGTCTAACACTCCGGTCAATAACCCCTCACTTCTACCACTCGGGCCTTTAAAAGTGGCTTTAGTCCTAATTGCTTGAGGCCTAAGCAACCTTAGCCTCAAGACTTAATTCTCTAAGAAGAGATTATGCAACCTATGTGAATATGTATAAATATTCAAATAACAAACAAGGCTAGGTAACCTTAGATGCTTATCTAGGATGATGAGATAATCAATTTAAATCAACCCTAGATATCAATTACTAAATGACATGTCAAATAACTTAGCTAATCAAGATTAGTCAAAAACCTAATTAGCTATCACAAAACAACACTCAATCAATTCATCACAATTAATTCTCTAATCTTGTATTTATCATATGATCAAAAACATACAAGTAATTAAAAGAGAATATGCTTGATAGTAAAAATACTAAAATAAGATGAAATTAATCAAACTCTTACCAAGCATGTTGTGATGATGCAAACCCAATCATAGATGAATGCAAGATGAACTTTGATGCAAAAAGGATTTGATTTGAGTGTTTAAAGGTGAGTTCTTGATTTGATTTTTTCTCAAAAATCACTCTTTGAAGTTTAGGGTTCTAATAACTCAAGAAGCTTGATCAGAGAATGAGAAAGTAAGATATTTATAGACATCAAGAATTGGGCATGTGAAAAGACAAGTTTGCCCCTGAAACGCACCGTTGGGCGGTTTCAATCGGTGGCCAGGCCGCCGATAACGACTGCCGAATTGAGCCCGTGAAGAACAGAGCATCAATGGCGGTTTCATTCGGTGGTTTCGTGACAGCCGATCCAACCGCCGAATTAGACCGAGAGATTAAAATCGATCAGGTATGAACGGCGGTTTCGAACGGCGGTCGTGACCACCGATCGTGACCGCATAATTGCTTTAGACCAATCTGGACTGAAACGGCGGTTTCATTCGGCGGCCAGGCCGCCGATCATAACCGCCGATCACCAACAATGGTGAAAACCAAGGAGAAGCCAAGGGCATTCTCCGTGGGGGGTATTCGCGTAAAACCAAGCACACATACGTGTGAGTGCGGACGTTTCCGAACACTATCGGGAAACAAATTACTAAGCACATATACACACAACAAGATATAAAACAAAGTGCTAGTGTGTAAAGTGACATGTGAAGAGAATGCACACATGATCAAGTATGCTAAGTGTGTGTGTGCTAACTAAATCTCTTCAAAGAAAAATCAAGCACAAGAAATTATACCTTTGGCGTGCTTGTCCCTTAAGGTCCTGAAAGGGCCTTCGAGCATGAAGTTGAAACTCCTAAACTACCCTTACATTATCAACCCCAACATGTGGTTTGTCCACAAAATAAGCCAAACAATATATGTGAATCCTTACAATCTCCCCCTTTGGCTATTTCGTGACAAAACCACCACTCACAATGATTCCTCACAACATAATAGAAACTACGGGTCTACTATGATTTCCTACTATACAAAGAGATATATAAAAATAATCTTGAAGACTTCAATCTCAAGTAGAACTATCAATCCCAAAAATCAAAAGTTTCTATACTTTCCAATTCAAGTAAAATGTGAGATTAATCAAGTGAGGACATAAACAAGCATTTGCATTTCTAAGAATTTAAACACAAGATCATGCAATGTATGATTAATGCAATGCTCCCCCTCAAAGGGTTACTCCCCCTCAATGTGTTGTCTCCCCAACATGCATAATTGCAACTCCCCTTACCACCATTCTACTCCCCCTTTTTGTCATGATATAGGCAAATGAGTAGTCCCCAACCGGGTCACTTAACAAAGAGAGATGATAGCATTCAAGTCATTTGCATAATCATTAAATGCACTTTTATGCAACTCTATCAATAGGAGAGAAACAAGGAGATTTATTTTGAAATAAATGTGTGAAACAAAACATGCTTTGCATACAAGACATGTAGCATTCAAGTCCAAAATACAATGGTATTTGGCAAAGCAAATGACAAAGGTTTCTAATAAGAATTCAAACCAATTTCACCAATGTCATGAGAGAAGCAATGATATAGAGTTTTCATTAATTTTAATATAAGAGCAACTATATCCAACTTTATAAGCCAAACATGTCATGAGCAACTTTGCACCCTATTTGATTTTTCCGGGAATGAAACCCGTATGATAGTAGACATGTTCAACAAATAAAGAAAGAGAGACAATATGGAATATACATTCCTTTGAACGGATACAAGATCCTTTATTCATTTTGAGTCTCATAAGCTTTTTCACACAAGTTTTGCATTTATAAATTGCAATTATCGATTCATGTTTTTTCATTTGAGCATGTCATTTGAATTTCATGCTTTTCATATGACATTAGCATGTTATAAACAACTCATGCTTTTCAATTTTTAAGCATGTCATTAAGAAACATCATGTCATGGAGATAACTATAGGTCATTCATATCATACTTCCTATGTAAATCTCCTAGTCCAAAAATGCATGTTTGAACATAAATATGACATGGATTGTAAACAAGCATGGTTCACACTTATTGAATTGAAAACATATATACATATGTGCAACCAAGCTTACTCAAGCAATTAACAAAGAAGCATAAGATTTTTCAAATATTTGCATGCAACAAGTAGGCATAAGCTCTCTTTGCTTGAGTTCCCCATATGGGGTCAATATCATCCTTCATCAAACAAGGTCATGAGGTCCTATGGACCTCCCAAGTCCATTTGACTTGGTTGAACCTATTTGAGACTTGTTAGTCTCATAGCAAGCGGGTTCATTTTTCCTTATCCACATAGATATGACATTTTTCTTCCTAGTGGACAATGGTTCAAGAGTACTAGATGTTAGGATTATGCTCAATAGCAAGAGTGTAATAGTGTTTTTGACAATCTATTCATATTAATAATGTGATTTCTGGTTTAACAAATCTTATAGCATTTATAGTTTAATTATTATAATTGTCAAAAGTAAATAATCATAAGGTCTAAAGACTATGAGAAAAGAAGAATTGTTCGTACATCTGGATATGTATGTGGTAGACACAATTCTTTAGTTAGTCTTGAATATTGTTCACAACTTAAGTTAAAGGTTGGGCACCTTTATCTTGTTAAAGTTGTAGAATTCTTTTGCTAGCATTTGAGTGGGATCAAATGAGATATGATGAGTCTAAAATCATCGGAGTGTCTTCGACCAAAAGAATCTAGTGCACTGGGTGCATTGAACTGGATCACAATGAAATACTTTATCTATAACCGTCAGTAGATAAAAGTCTTTTCATTATCAGGACAATCGGAGAGTCTATCTTAATCCTGAGATAAGTGATGGACTTATGGTTGCAAGTGATATCATTTGAGTTATCAATGAGTACGATTATATCGCATAGTCTATCCTCGATAGTTTGGTGATATTCATTTGTTAATCGATAGAGGACTTCATTTATAGATATGGACATCGTGGCTCCATTTATTAAATGAGAGTATAATATCATCATATGGATGTTTTGAGGTAATTGGATATTAAATCTCAACGTTGAGTTTTCGATAGTGTCTATTGAAAACATGGCTTCTGGACAAGTCAAAGTATCCAAGTTCAAAACGTGGTCATATGAGTAAATATGGTAACTAGGAGAGCTATAGGCGGTCTATGAGCTCTTGGCGATTACTGATATTATTCACGAGGATACACCATCTCCAATAAGATTGTCTAGGGTATGAATGAGAAACATCTTCTTATTCTATCTTTATTTAAGAGTTCAATTTTAGCTTTTTAGTGGAATGAGTTAAAATTAATGGATCGGACCTAAGTGAATCATTTGTTGATTGTGATTAGGTTATGTCTATTGAAGCTTAAATTTAGATAGCCCGCCAAGATCCCCAATCCACACGGACTTGCATGGATCACTTGATATATTCTACCGGACCAATTTATGGGTCCATCTAGAATTGTATTTAATATATTAAGAATATAATTTGCACATTATTTATTTAATGGGCTGATCAATTATATTAATATATTAATGAAAGGCATGTGGGCTTGTTTCTTTTAGTAAGAATGGGTCTGGTTCACATGTGGGCTTTTTAATTAAAGTCTAATGGATTAAATAAAATAAGAAAATAATATTAGGCCCATGTATATGGTGTGGGCGGCAAGACTAGAATAATAGTCTAAAATATTATTTTATTTTATTGATTGATTAAATGGAAATTAATTAATTTATTAATTAATTATTTAATTAAAAATCAAAATCTTTTTCTGACTAGGAAATATGTTTCTTAGTAGTATACTATTGTGGTAGTATAAATAAAATAAAAGACTTTATTTGGTAAGTAGATAAATAAGGGATTTATTTATCTAGTCAAATAAGGAAGTCTTTTATATAGTCACAAATACACTAAAGAGTTGGATTAGGGTTTGTATATTATATATATGCATGAATACATGTGCAAGATACATATATGCATGCGGAATGCAAGTAAAATATATATAGAATGCATGCGGAATATATATATATATATATATGCATGAATGCATGAGGAATATATATACATATATGCATGCGGAATGCAAGTAAAATATATATAGAATGCATGCAGAATATCTGGGTGCATGCATGCGGAATATAATTAATATATATACATATATGCAAGTTGAATTAAGGAAAATTATATATTATATATGCATGTTATAGTCGTGTATATATATGGATTATATAATTAAATATTTTCTACATATATAAGAGATTGAGCAAACCCTAATGGCGAGATAGAGAGTTATTTTTCTTTAGTCTGAAAAATAGAATCCAACTTTTAGATTAGTGTGAGAATTCGGCCAAGAGGAAAAGAGAGAAAAGTTTGTTCTTATTTCGATAGTGCACTAGTAACTTTTATATCAAAAGGTTTTGTGCACAATTTCGAATAAGGTTCACGCGAGTTTCGATCTAACGATTGTGAATTCAAAAGTGACCGGAACATTCTTTGTAGCCTCTTGGAATTTGTTCTGACTAACGAAAAAGAAAAAGTTTTGTTAATCCATCCTCAGGTACACAATTCAAAGAGAAGGGAGACCACGCTCCTAGGTGATTCACGTTCGTGATTGGATTGGAAGATCTTGCGGATTACCATCGACGCAATGTCAATCGGATCACGCGACAAAGGTATGATACTTTTGATTATATATGTTTAATTAATTTAAAGGGTTAAGGTTCATAAAAAGGAAAAATTTTAAAACATACTAAATCTATTTTTTTGGTCTCGCTTCCGCTGCGTGTACTACGGTATTTTTCCCTACAATTGGTATCAGAGCCTAGGTTGAATCCTTTTAATTAATTAACGTATATATACGTGGATCTATTTCTTTTTATTGTGATTATGCATGTTTAGAAAGAGATGGCACTCTAGGTATTCGCATATATAATTACATGTGATGTATGGATTTATATATGTTTTATGTGGATTGTTGTTGCTCGATTTTGGTCCTAGATTTTCAATGTAATTTTTGTTTCGGAATTGTAACAAGAAGGGTGGTCTATTATCGCCATAATTCCTTCTTGGTAGTTGCTAGGTTTTTATTTTATTTTTTTTAAATATAAGTGCAGTATTTTTTTTATCACTGCTGCAGTTTTTTTATTTTTATTATGTGCAGTTTTTTTATGTGTAAAAGGTACTGCAGTGATTAAAAAAAAAATAAAAAAAATACTGCAGTATTTTATTTGTTTAAATACTGCCGTAATATATTTAGTTGTTGAAGATTCGAAGACACGAAGCAAAACGAAGCAACCGGAACCGAGAACGAGCACCGTGCGCACCCTAGGAGTTGATTGGGCTGCGCATGGCAAGCCCATTACATGGTGGGCTGCGCACGGCAGCCTTGTGTGGCCTTATGGGCTGCGCACAGCAGCCCCTTTGTGGGGTTGTGGGGTGTGTCGCCCATGGGAGGAGGCCGAAGGATGAGCGTATGGTTGATGGGCCACTTGAAGATCTTGTATTCCTAAACAATTGTAATTTACTTGTTTTTCTAGGATGGGCCAAAATTGTTGCTATTTAATTTTTGCTTAAATATTACAATATTTGTTATTGTATGATAACATGACATATAGAATAGGAGTGCCACTCATATATCTCTTTTGGTATGAACATGCATTGAATGATTTAGGTATCTAAATTGGCATATAGATAACTTGGTAAATCATTCTATGAGATTTAATCACACGCCTTAAATAATTGAGTGGGAGAAGGTGTTTTTGTAACACCTATGGCCTCCAAGGTTAGTTGAGCTTAATTATTTATTGGTAATCCCCCCAAGGGGCGTCCATGAATGGAATTTAGCAACATACTTCCTTACAAGGATAGACTAGACAATGGACTCAAACGAGATCTACTCCCCAAGGAGGGATTTTCGTGAGAGAAAATTGAGGGTCGATATCTTGGTAACACACTCAATGTAATTTTATTGATATCCTCCCAAGAGTTCTTGTCAGTAAAATTGCAAGGCTAAAATTGAAAACGCTGGTTGTTATGTTAACAATTAGGTGGGACCTAGTCTAACTAGTAAATGGTGCGAACTCCCAAAGGAGGCGTAACATTTATGGGTGTTGGATCACCGTTGAATTTTTATGATTGAGGTATTTATTTAATTCAAGATAAATATTTAAAAGTGCTTGAAAATAAATAATAAACGTGTCCTAAAGTAATCTAGAGGGGGGGGTGAATAGATTTTAAACAATTTTACCCAATTTTTCGAGATTAGTCCAAATTACGAAAAAGCCCCAATCTAGTCAATATACAAAAAACATACAAGTGCGGAAATTTGAGGACACACAATATTTACGTGGAAACCCACACGGGGAAAAACCACGGGCTGTTATGTGCGCCACACGAGAACCTCGAATCCACTATTTGCAAATACGATTACAAATTAGGTTGACCACATCACACCTAAATTTACTAATCCGTCTTTGCTACCCGCGGGCCTTTAATAGTGACTCTAGTCCCTTGCTTGCAAACTACCTAAGAGGTAAATACAAGACTTGTCTCTAAAGTGAAGAGATAGCACAACCTAAGGTGAATATGTGAAATACTCAAGATGCTAAAAATGCAAGGTTAGACATTTTAAGCTTATCTAGGCAAGGATGAACATGTTAGACAATCCTAGATATCATATTACTAGATGACATGCATAAACCAACACTAAATAAGCAACCAAAATCCTATATGCATTATCTATCACAATACAACTCACAAACCACAATAAAACAATCTTGAAACTAAGTCAAGTCATAAAGATGCAATCTTGAATCAATTCAAGTGATAAAGAAGCTATCTTGTAAAGCAAGAACATATAGATATGAGAATGATGTTCTAGATACAAGTCATGTGAGCAAAACTAAAAACCCTAGATGAAATCAACCTAGAATTATGCTAGATGATAAATGAAAGATGCAATATGAAGGGTTTTGTGATTTGGAAGCTTAAAGATGAAGTCTTGATACCTTGGCTTGAAGATACTCAACCATGCTCTCAAAAGTGTAATTTTTTGCTCTTGAAACCGAGCCAAGACTATCAAGACATATATAAATGGGATCAAAGTGAAGTGACATCGTTTTTGAAAAAAACGCTTCAGATTCCCGTCAGCTGCGCTGGTTCAGCGCTGGACGACCAGCGCAACTCACCAGCGCATGCCCTTTAACTGGCAAGGGCGCTCGACGAGTGGTGCGCCTCAAGGGCGCAAGACCAGCGGCAACATTCTGGACGAGATGCGCTGGTGACGACCAGCGCACCAACAGCGACAACCTACTGGAGGAGTTACGCTGGAGGAGAGCACCGGTGCAGACCAGCGCACGACCAGCGGTAGTCCACTGGACTAGTTGCGTTGGTCAGCTTGCGCTGGTGACGACCAGCGCATGACCAGCGCACACACTCCCTTAAGCACACAAACAAAAGTGCAAGGGTCAAAAGAAATGCATCCTAAGCCTAACTAGATATGCCATTATAATCACAAGATGTAAGAAGAGAGATTTAAATACCCAATGATGCACAAAAACTGCAAACACAACATACAAGTAAGAGTTATGCAAGTGTTGTGTGTGTGTGCAACTACATCTCTTCAAAGTAGAGTAAGTCAAGAAATCTACCTTCCTTGAAGCTCTTGATCATGCAATGAGGTTTTCTTCCATCCTAAGCTATCCTTACATATAGAACCCCATTGTGATTTTGCCAACGAAATACGCCAATAAAAAATGAGGCACTTACAATCTCCCCCTTTGGCTATTTCGTGACAAAATCACCACTCACATAGCATCCTCACAAAATAAAAGATTGGTCAACAAAAGTTTTCTACATTACAATTAAGCTCCTAGTCTAAGTCTTGAACATCTTCAAGTCAAATCCAAGCTTGTAGAAAAGAAATCCAACCTACACACAATCAACAAGAAAAATACCTTCCAAGAACAAGTGTGGGAGAGATGCTAATAACAAAAGAAATGTCATTTCAAAAGGTTTCAAAAAAAAACAAACAAGCAATGTAATGCAATGCAACTCCCCCTAAATGCAATCATCTCCCATCATGGGTTACTCACTCTCAACTCCCCCTAAATGCAATGCCTAGAAGCACAAATTCTCCCCAAACCTACTCCCCCTTTTTGTCATGAGATAGGCAAAGGGAGTCTCCCCTAATAGGTAAGCATTAGCAAGGAGAGCTTGTAGCACGAACACATATGCAATCAAATAGGCAATTTTATGCACCTCAATCAAGTAAGAGAGATTCAAGGAGTTTTATTTTATGACAAATGTGTGACAATAATGCTTTGCATGCAAGACATGTTGCATCTAAGACCAAAACAATGGTATTTGGTAAAGCAAACAACAAAGGTTTCCAATAGAATTCAAACCAATTTCACCCTTTGTCATGGAAAAAGCAAGGAAATAGAATTTTAGTATTTCAAGACAAACAACTATATCCAACTTTATAGGCAAAACAAGACATGAGCGACTTTGCACCCTATTTGATTTTTCCGGGTGAGATACCCGTATGATAGTAGCCTTGTTCTACAAATAAAGAAAGAGAGACTTTGGATATTAGGATCCTTTCGATTTAAGTCTCAATATTGCTTTTGCACACATATTTGCATTTAACATTTGCAATCAAACGTTTCACATTTTCATTTCATACTTTTCAACTTAGGTATGTCATTTAAAAAGAATCATCATGTCATGGAGATCAATTAAAGGTCATTCAAAAAGTACTTCCGAAGTACATCTCCTATTCTAAAAATGCATGTTTGAGCATAGATATGACATGGATTGCAAGCAAGGCAATGTAGCACATTTATTTAGAAAAATACATATAAGTATGTACAACCAATCATCTCAAGCAATTAACTAAGAGGCATAAAATATATCAATGTGGCACAATGTATGATCATGCAACTTTGCTCTCTTTGCTTGAGCTCCCCATATGGGGTCAAGACACACCAAATCAACCCAATTGACAAATCCCAATAGACTTGCTAAGGTTCCCAAATCTAATGGTGTCTAAAGGCTTTGTAAACAAATCCGCTAGTTGGTCATTTGTTCCCACATGTTCCAATGCAATGGTTTTGCTCTCAACTAGCCCTCTTATGAAATGGTGTCTAATGTCAATGTGCTTTGTCCTAGAATGTTGGACGGGATTCTTAGAAATGTTAATGGCACTCATGTTATCACAAAATAAAGTAAGAGTACCTTGCTCCAAGCCATAATCGGCTAGCATTTGTTTCATCCACATCAATTGAGTGCAAGCACTACCGGCGGCAATATATTCCGCCTCGGCCGTGGATAGGGAAATTGAGTTTTGCTTCTTGCAAAACCAAGAAACCAAATTGTTCCCAAGGAAGAAGCAACCGCCCGATGTACTCTTCCTATCATCACAATTTCCCGCCCAATCGGCATCACTAAATCCAACAAGACTTGGATTAGTGTCAAAGGAGTACCATATCCCACGATTTGAGGTACCATTCACAAACCGAATGATCCTCTTCACCGCCACAAGGTGAGACTCTTTGGGATTAGCTTGGTACCTAGCACAAACACCCACACTAAAACAAATATCGGGCCTACTTGCGGTCAAGTAAAGCAAGCTACCTATCATGCCACGATATAGACTTTGTTCCACATCCTTTCCACTAGCATCTTTGCTAAGTTTCAAGGTGGTGCTCATGGGTGTGTCACAATGTTTGGCATTCTCAAGGCCAAACTTTTTCACTAGGCTCTTAGCATACTTAGCTTGGGATATAAAGATCCCATCATGCATTTGCTTGATTTGCAAGCCTAGTGTAAGGATTCCCATTATTGATTGGCTTATTTCGTGGTCAAACCACATGTTGGGGTTTGGTTGTAAGGGTAGTCTAGGTGTTTGTTGAAGATCAAGACCCTTTCCAAGACCTCAAGAGGACAAGCACCAAAGGTATATATCTAGTGCTTACATTGGCTTGAAGAGATATAGTTGCACACACACACACAACATGCATAACTCTTATTCTTGTATGGTGTGTTTATATTTTGTGTGCATTGTGCTTTATTGATTTATTCAATATCTCTTCTTGCATGTTGAATTGATTGCATCTTGTTATATGATAATGCCATGACATGTTAGGCATTAGGATGCATTCAATACCCACATTTGCACTTCATGTATGTTAGCTTTTAGTGTGGAGTAATTCGTTTCCCTAAGGATGTTCGGAAACGTCCGCGCGTGCACGGTAATGTGCTTTGATTTGCGCGATGATCGCCGGTGGAGATGCCTTTGGCTTCTCCTTGGTTTCACCATTTTTGGTGAATCGGCGGTTACGTTCGGCGGCCTTGCCGCCGTTCGAAACCGCCGAATGAGACCTGATTGAAATATATCTCTCGGGTCCAAAACGGCGGTTGGGATCGGCGGTTTCCAAACCGCCGAATGAAGTCGCCGAAGTTCCCCTGTTCCACACGGGAGCCATTCGGCGGTTCATTTCGGTGGCCTGGCCGCCGAATTAAACCGCCGATCGGTGCGTTTCAAGGGCAAAATTGTATTTTCACCTGCCCTGTTTTTGGTCTCTATAAATACATCCTTATCTCTGGTTCAGAATACAAGTCTTTGATCATAAGAACCCTAGAGAGATATTTAGAGAGACTTGAGAGAGAAAGCTTAAAGATCATATCTTTATCTCTCTAAACCCATTCCCACATGCATAAATCTTCATCTAAGCATCATCTAGGATCATCTAGCATATGCTAATGCATGGGACTTCTTCAACACACATGGTATGATTTGTTGAACACTTTTATCTTACATAATTAGTGTTTCTACTTATCAATTTTATCTCATATTTTACTTATATGTGTTTAGATTAATTTCTACATATAAGATTGAGATTATGTGTTGATTGGGTTTTTATTTGTTAGCTAGGCTTTAATGTTCATATGCCATCTAGCTAATTGATCTCATTTATTGATTGAGATTATTTTTCATAGCTTATTTGATTAGGTCATTATTGCCTAAAAGCTATGCCATGAACATTCTTGTGTGATGTATTGATAACTAGGTTGATAGATTGTTTTTTAATCAACTAGTTAATCCTTTGAATGTTTATGGGTTTTATATGATAGCTTTGTATCTAGGATTGGTGATCCTTTACTTAGCTAAAGTTATATGCCATGTCATATAGCTATATGTGATATCTAGGATTGATTATATTGTCATCTTATAATCCTAGGTAAGCATTTAGAGTACCCTAGCTCTTATTGCATTAATTGAATATTCATACATATTCACATAGGGTTGTGCATCTCTTTTGAGAGATTGAAGTCTTGGGGCTAAGTGTGCTTAGGCCTCAAGCAAATTGGACTAGAGCCGCTATAAAAGGCCCGCGTGGTAGATTAGAGGGTGCTCACGCCAAGAGTAGTGTATCAGGGGATATCACTAGGGATTGAACCAAGAGTGGCGATTGGTAGTGTCCATAGCCTGAGGTTATCTAGGGTGAGGGTCCGAGAATCACTTGAGGGTGTAACCGTCTTTTCATATAGTGGATTTCGAGGTCCGAGTGTGGCGCACTTAACAGCCCGTGGTTTTTCCCAGTGGTTGGGTTTTCCACGTATACATCAAGTGTCTTTTACTATTTCCGCATCTTATTACACTTGTATGTTTTGTTGACTTGCTAGGGGTATTTTCGTAAAATTGACATGCATGCGAAAATTGGGTAATAATTAGATAAAATCTATTCACCCCCCCTCTAGCTTTATATTGATGAACACACCTCGAGTATTTTTATGAACTTTCACCTAGGAAATAATTTAGTTCACCAACCATGCTCATTTCAAACTCATGAGACATGACATCAACAAATTGTCTAACTTTGGACTGGTTGGTGGAACCAAATACAATGTCATCAACATAAATTTGAGCTATGAATAGCTCATCTTTAGTGCACTTGATGAACAAAGTCTTGTCCACATTACCTCTTGAGTAGCCATTGTCAACAAGATAAAGAGTGAGGCGCTCATACCAAGCCCTCGGTGCTTGTTTCAACCCATATAGAGCCTTCTTGAGGCGATAGACATGAGAGGGGTGGTGTGGATCCACAAACCCCTTGGGTTGCTCAACAAACACTTCCTCATGCAATAAGCCATTGAGGAAGGCACTCTTGACATCCATTTGTTGTAACTTGAACTTGTACACACAAGAAATGGATAAGAGAAGCCTTATGGACTCAAGACGGGCAACGGGAGCAAAAGTCTCCTCAAAGTCAATACCCTCAATTTGAGAGTATCCTTGTGCAACAAGCCTTGCCTTGTTTCGCACAATGTTGCCATCCTCATCGGATTTGTTCCTAAACACCCATTTAGTTCCTATGACATTGGTGTTTTTGGGTCTAGGAACAAGAGTCCAAACCTCATTTCTCTCAAATTGGTTTAGCTCTTCTTGCATGGCAAGAACCCAAAACTCATCTTCCAAGGCTTCATCAACCTTTTTGGGTTCTATTTGAGAGGTGTAACAAGTGTAGCTAATTTGATTAGCTATTTGACGCCTAGTCCTAACACCCTCTCTAACTTCTCCAATGATATCATCCTTATCATGGAGCTTTCTAACCCAAGGAGCGGGTTCATTAGAGTCCAAAGGGGGAACTCTATTAAGAGGCAAATCATCCTCTTCATCTTGGTTTGACTTCACACCACTAGAAGTCTCACCACTTTCCTTCAAAGGAAAGTCATTCACCTCACAAACATCCTCCTCATGGTCATCATGTTTGGGCCTACAATCATCAAAGACAACATTTGATGATTCCATAACACTTTGAGTCTTTAGATTAAAAACTCTATAGGCCTTGCTATTAAGTGCATACCCAATGAAAATACCCTCATCACTCTTGGCATCAAACTTGCCAAGTTGATCCCGGTCATTTAGTATATAGCACTTACTCCCAAAGATGTGGAAGTAGCTCACATTGGGTTTTCTACCCTTCCATAACTCATAGGATGTTTGTTTAGTCCCGGGCCTAAGGAAAACTCTATTCCCTATGTAGCAAGCCATATTGATGGCTTCGGCCCAAAGATTTCTAGGGACTTTGTTGCTAAGCAACATCACACGGGCCATCTCTTGGAGGACTCTATTCTTCCTCTCAACAACACCATTTTGTTGAGGAGTCCTAAGGGCCGAAAATTCATGGGAAATGCCTAAGCTATTGCAAAAATTTTCAAACTTAGCATTTTCAAATTCTTTCCCATGATCACTTCTAATTTTCTTAATGCTTTTAATGTGAGAAGTTTTCTCATTTTGAATTTTGACACAAAGCATTTTGAATTTCTCAAAGGCTTCGGACTTTTCTCTAAGGAAGTAAGTCCAAGTAAACCTAGAGAAGTCATCAACAACAACAAGAATGTACCTTCTACCACCTAAACTTTCGGTTTGAATGGGACCCATAAGGTCCATATGGATGAGCTCCAATGGCTCTTTGGTGGAGAGGTATTTGCCTTTCTTGTGCACACTCTTAGTTTGCTTTCCTTGTTGACAAGGTCCACAAACTCCCTCAACCTTTTTCCCAAACTTGGAAAGGCCCCTAACAACATTCAACCTATCAAGGACTTTCAAGTCCCTATAGTTCATATGGCCAAGTCTTTGGTGCCACACCTCAATTTGCTCACTAGTAGACAAGTTACAAGAGATGAGATTAGACTCAAGACAATAACAATTGTCACTTGATCTCTTGCCTTTCAACAAAACTTGCCCATTTTCCTTAAGAATAGAGCAATCAACTTTTCCAAACATAACCGAAAGCCCTTCATCACTTAAGTGTGATATACTAATGAGATTGGCTTGCAAGCCATCAACATAGAGAGCATTGGGCAAGGAGGGTAAACCGGGAATAGATATATTACCTTTCCCTATGACCTTTTTCTTAGATCCATCACCAAAGGTGACATACCCACCATCCTCCATCACAAGAGATTCAAAGAAACTCTTGTTTCCGGTCATGTGCCTAGAACACCCACTATCAAGGTACCAAGTGTTAGAGGCATTTGCTTTTAAGGCAACTTGGGCCACATAGCAATAATAGTCATCATGTCTACTCATCCTAGGTGAAACATGGTCATTCCTAGGAGCCATTGGTCCATTAGCTCTAAAATTTCTAGGTGCATGCATTGTGGCTCTTCTAAGCATATTTTCTCAATCATACTTTCTCTTCTACACAATTTAATATACTTAAGGCAATTAGGCCTAATATGGCCTTCAATTCCACAAAAATGGCAAGTAGGAGTAAAGTAGGAATTCATACCATAGCCTTGAGCAAACATTTGTGGCCTCCTTCTATTTTGAGTTGCTATTTGATGTTGAGGCAACTCTCTCCTTTGTGGTTGAGCCAAGTTGGCATGTCTTCTAGGTTGAGCATGAAAGACCCCATGTTGAGCTTGTGGGATCCTTTGTTGTGGAGGTCTTGGTTGTGGAGCTCTAGGTTGAGGAGGTCTTGGTTGTGGAGCTCTAGGTTGAGGAGGAGCTCTAGTTGGAATCCTTGCTTGTGCTTGCTTGGAGGATTCACCGACTTCAACCCACTTGGTTGTTTGTTGAGGGGTTTGAACATTCTCAACCTCCTTGCTCTTGACAAAAGTTGTCTTCTTCAAGGATGTGGCTTCCATTTCTTCCACATATCCTAACCCCTTCTTGTCACTAGGACTCTTCCCATAAGATAGCATCTTGTCAAGCTTCTCGGTTCCGGAAGTCATCTTAGCAATCAACTCTTTTGCTTCCATGAGCTCTTTCCCCAAGCTTTGTTCACTTTTCTTGACCAAGACTAACTCTATCTTCAACCCTTCTTCTATCTCCTTTGCCTTACTCATTTCCTTGCTCAAATGAGTCACTTTAGATGTCAACTCAAGCTTCTCCCCTTTCAACTTTTGTATCTCCTTTTTCTTCTTCAATCTTGAGTTCTCAAAGAATCTCATGAAGTCATCATAGTCCATCTCTTCATCAAACTCAAAATTTGACGTTGAGGAGTTACTCCCACCATTTGAGCCATTTTCATCCACTTCTTCTTGCTTGTCATCTTCCTCTTCTTTATCACTCATAACTTCATTGCTATTGTGAGAGGATGAGAAAGTAATGAAGTTGGCAACTTGGTCTTCCTCATCATCCGAAGACTTGTCTTCATCTTCTAGGTCATCACTATCACTCCAAGTAACCGCCATGGCTCTTCCTTTCTTCTTCTTCAAATTTGCACATTCGGGAGCAATGTGTCCAAACCCACTACACTCATAGCATTGGACACCCTTCTTATGGTCTTTCTCTTGAGCTTGCTCCACTTTCTTGAAAGGAGCTTTTTTCTTTACAAACTTTCCCTTGGAGCCAAACCCTCTCTTCTCAAATCTCATGAATTGCTTGAACCTTTTTGCCATCAAAGCAATTTCTTCATCCGAGTCTTCTTCATCTTTCTCAACCTTGACACTCTTCAAGGCAAGACTCTTTTGCTTCTTTGGAGGTGTAGTTGTAGGACCTTTCCTAGATTCATAGGCCAAGAGCCTTCCAATGACTTCACTTGGCTTCATTCTTGAGTAGTCACTATTTTCTTCCAATGCCGTCACTTTGGATTCAAACCTCTCGGGAAGTGACCTCATGATCTTTTGCTTAATTCTTCTATCCGAGTAGGGATCACCAAGTTGGTGACTTTGGTTTACTATATCCATGAGCTTCACTTGGAAGTCATTGAAGCACTCATCATCCTCCATCCTTATGGTCTCAAATTGCGTTTGGAGAACTTGAAGCTTGGAATCCTTAACCACATCGGTTCCTTCATGAGCCGTCTCTAATATATCCCAAGCTTCCTTTGCTATCCTTGTAGTTTGAATGAGCTTGTATTGGTCGTCATCCATGGCACATAGGATTGCATGCATGGCTTTGTTGTTCCATTTTGAAGCCTCAAATTCTTGTGGAGTCCATTGTGCCTTCGGCTTGAGGACTTCCTCTCCACCTCCCGTAGGAGTCATCATAGGTGGAGTGTATCTATCTTCAATCGCCATCCATGCCCGGTCATGAATTTGACTCACATAAGCTTCCATTTTGCCCTTCCATGAGGCGTAATTGACCCCGGTGAGCAAGGGGGGTCTTGTGCTAGAGGCACCCTCACCTCCCATTCCATTTCCACTCATTGTGTTTGGGTTTGAATGAAATGAATGCACACAAACAAACTAAGCACACACCACAATGCAAACAAATGCAAGAGACTCTAACAAGAGCAAGGGATCTCCTAATTAAGTTAAGGAACCCGCTCTGATACCAATTGAAAATAAATAATAAACGTGTCCTAAAGTAATTTAGAGGGGGGGTGAATAGATTTTAAACAATTTTACCCAATTTTTCGAGATTAGTCCAAATTACGAAAAAGCCCCAATCTAGTCAATATACAAAAAACATACAAGTGCGGAAATTTGAGGACACACAATATTTACGTGGAAACCCACACGGGGAAAAACCACGGGCTGTTATGTGCGCCACACGAGAACCTCGAATCCACTATTTGCAAATACGATTACAAATTAGGTTGACCACATCACACCTAAATTTACTAATCCGTCTTTGCTACCCGCGGGCCTTTAATAGTGACTCTAGTCCCTTGCTTGCAAACTACCTAAGAGGTAAATACAAGACTTGTCTCCAAAGTGAAGAGATAGCACAACCTAAGGTGAATATGTGAAATACTCAAGATGCTAAAAATGCAAGGTTAGACATTTTAAGCTTATCTAGGCAAGGATGAACATGTTAGACAATCCTAGATATCATATTACTAGATGACATGCATAAACCAACACTAAATAAGCAACCAAAATCCTATATGCATTATCTATCACAATACAACTCACAAACCACAATAAAACAATCTTGAAACTAAGTCAAGTCATAAAGATGCAATCTTGAATCAATTCAAGTGATAAAGAAGCTATCTTGTAAAGCAAGAACATATAGATATGAGAATGATGTTCTAGATACAAGTCATGTGAGCAAAACTAAAAACCCTAGATGAAATCAACCTAGAATTATGCTAGATGATAAATGAAAGATGCAATATGAAGGGTTTTGTGATTTGGAAGCTTAAAGATGAAGTCTTGATACCTTGGCTTGAAGATACTCAACCATGCTCTCAAAAGTGTAATTTTTTGCTCTTGAAACCGAGCCAAGACTATCAAGACATATATAAATGGGATCCAAGTGAAGTGACATCGTTTTTGAAAAAAACGCTTCAGATTCCCGTCAGCTGCGCTGGTTCAGCGCTGGACGACCAGCGCAACTCACCAGCGCACGCCCTTTAACTGGCAAGGGCGCTCGACGAGTGGTACGCCTCAAGGGCGCAAGACCAGCGGCAACATTCTGGACGAGATGCGCTGGTGGTGCTTGCGCTGGTGACGACCAGCTCACCAACAGCGACAACCTACTGGAGGAGTTGCGCTGGAGGAGAGCGCCGGTGCAGACCAGCGCACGACCAGCGGTAGTCCACTGGACTAGTTGTGCTGGTCAGCTTGCGCTGGTGACGACCAGCGCATGACCAGCGCACACACTCCCTTAAGCACACAAACAAAAGTGCAAGGGTCAAAAGAAATGCATCCTAAGCCTAACTAGATATGCCATTATAATCACAAGATGTAAGAAGAGAGATTTAAATACCCAATGATGCACAAAAACTGCAAACACAACATACAAGTAAGAGTTATGCAAGTGTTGTGTGTGTGTGCAACTACATCTCTTCAAAGTAGAGTAAGTCAAGAAATCTACCTTCCTTGAAGCTCTTGATCATGCAATGAGGTTTTCTTCCATCCTAAGCTATCCTTACATATAGAACCCCATTGTGATTTTGCCAACGAAATACGCCAATAAAAAATGAGGCACTTACAGTGCTTTATCATGATTATTTACTCATATATATTTTTGTTATATTCAGAAATCATGACCCCATCCCTAATGAACATCTTAAAAGATAATATTTTAACCGGAGATAATTATGTCACATGGAAAAGGAAAATTGGGTTGTTGCTGCAAGCTGAAAAACATAAGTTTATTCTGTCTACTCCTAAACCACCTGCTCCTACTTATGAATCTCAGATTCATTTGGTTGGTAAAGTTGCTACTGTTAAGGCCCGTCAAAAGGTCAAGGAACAATAGAAGAAAAAGCAACTTGGGCCTACCAAGAAGAAGACCAAGAAAGTAACCAAGATCAAAGGGAAGTGCTTCCTTTGTGGTGAAAAGGGACATTGGAAAAGAAATTGCCCAAAGTCCCAGAACAAGAAGGAACAAGGTAATATTAATTATCTTGAAACATGTTTTTTGGCAGATTCTACAGATTCTTGGATCATAGACTCTGGAGCCACAAATCATGTTTGCTATTCCTTACAGGGGTTCCAAGAAAGGAGAAAGTTGAATAAGAATGAAATCAACTTGCGTTTGGGCAACAGAACGTTAGTGTCTGCAAGTGCAGTGGGAGATATTAGAGTTAATCTAGATTCTTTTAGGCATTTAGATTTGATAGACATTTATTATGTACCTCAATTCAAGAGAAATTTAATTTCAGTTTCTTGTTTGAATAAATTTAGGTATTCGGTTACTTTTAATAAAGATTTTATTATTAGTAAGAATAACAAATTTATTTGCAAAGGTACATTGGAAAACGGCTTATTCTTTTTGCATAAAAATATCTCTCACTCATTATACACAGAATTAACGGAACCTAATCATAAAATAGTAAAATTATCAATAGATGAAACCTACCTTTGGCATATACGCCTAGGTCATATTAACCTTAATAGGATTAAAAGATTGGTATGTGACGGACCTTTAAGTGACTTAAAGGTTGATGATCTACCAACTTATGAATCTTGTTTGGAAGGTAAAATGACCAAAAGGACGTTCTCTGCCAAAGGTGCAAGAGCCACTGAATGTTTAGGATTGATACACACTGATGTACGTGGACCTATGAGCATTCAAGCTAGAGGTGGATATGAGTACTTCATCACTTTCACAGATGATTACTCGAGATTTGGTTATGTGTATCTCATGCGACATAAGTCGGATGCTTTTGACATGTTCAAAGCATTCAAAGCTGAAGTGGAAAATCAGCTTGAGAAACACATAAAAATCTTGAGATCTGATCGTGGTGGAGAATATCTATCTGGTGAGTTTCAGCAATATCTTATTAATAATGGGATAGTTTCTCAGTTTTCTGCACCAGGTACACCTCAACAAAATGGGGTAGCAGAAAGGAGAAATAGAACTCTTTTGGATATGGTTAGGTCTATGTTGAGTTATTCAACATTTCCTATTTCTTTTTGGGGATATGCTTTACAAACTGATATATACAATCTAAACGATGTACCATCTAAGTCTGTTCCTAAAACACCGCATGAGTTGTGGACTGGGCGCAAGCCTAGTTTACAACACTTAATGATATTTGGTTGTCCTGCGCATGTGTTAAAAGGAAAGACAGAAAAGATAGAGTCCCGTTCAGAAATATGTATATTTGTAGGGTATCCAAAAGAAACTAAAGGATATTATTTCTATAGTCCTTCAGATCTTAAAGTATTTGTTTCGACAAATGCTAAATTTCTGGAAAAGGACTATATGAATGATTTTGTGCCTAGAAGTAGAATTGTCCTGAATGAGATGTCAGGAGATACAATTCCACGAGAGGTTACACAACCTAACCCAATTGTAAGTTCCGATCCAACACAAGATCAACAACCCACCATTCCTCGTCGTAGTGGGAGGGTTAGAACACAACCCGAAAGATACATCGGTCTGGGAGAATCAGTGGAGAATCTCCCGGACGACGATGATCCCTACACGTACAAGGAAGCTATGGAGGATGTTGATAGTCGCCATTGGCAAAAGGCAATGCAATCTGAGATTGAATCTATGTTCGATAACAAAGTCTGGTCCCTTGTAGACTTGCCTAAAGGGATAAAACCCATTGGGTGCAAGTGGGTATACAAGAGGAAAAGAGGTATGGATAGAAAGGTGGAAACCTTTAAAGCTAGATTGGTAGCTAAAGGGTATACACAGAAAGAAGGTATCGATTACGAGGAAACCTTCTCTCCTGTGGCCATGCTTAAATCCATTAGGATACTCTTATCCATTGCAGCATCTTTAGATCTAGAGATTTGGCAAATGGACGTCAAGACAGCTTTCCTTAATGGAAGTCTTGACGAAAGCATCTACATGATGCAACCAGAGGGATTCATTGAAAAGGGCCAAATGGAAAAGGTATGCAAGTTGCAGAAATCCATATATGGATTAAAGCAAGCATCCAGATCCTGGAACATAAGGTTCGATCAAGCTGTCAAAGGTTTTGGATTTATTCAGAATCCTGACGAACCTTGTGTATACAAAATGATTAAGGGCGACAAGTTGGTTTTCCTGATTCTTTATGTTGATGATATACTACTCATTGGAAACGATGTAGGTGTATTGACATCAGTAAAAGAATGGTTAGCAAAACAATTTGATATGAAGGACTTAGGAGAAGCAAGTTTTATTCTAGGTATCCAAGTAATAAGGGATAGAAAGAATAGAACGATTGCATTATCCCAAGCTTCATACATAGACAAGATCTTGTCTAGGTTTTCCATGCAGGATTCCAAGAAAGGTATGTTACCTTTCAGACATGGAATCAAGCTTTCTAAGGAACAAGTTCCTAAGAATGAGCATGAAGAGCAATTCATGAGTAGAGTTCCATATGCCTCGGCAGTTGGAAGTCTCATGTATGCAATGCTTTGCACTAGACCGGATATTTGTTTTGCTGTTGGCATAGTTAGCAGGTTTCAATCGAAACCTGGTCCTGATCACTGGACGGTAGTCAAGCATATTTTCAAGTATCTTAAGAGAACGAGAGATAATATGCTTGTATACTCTGGAGGGGATTTAATTCCCGTTGGGTATACAGATTCTGATTTCCAATCAGATTCTGACTCCAGAAAATCCACATCAGGGGCTGTGTTTACTATTGGAGGAGGAGCAGTTATATGGAGGAGTATCAAGCAATCTTGTATTGTTGATTCCACCATGGAAGCTGAGTATGTTGCTGCATGCGAGGCTGCCAAAGAGGCTGTTTGGCTCCGCCAATTCTTGATTGACTTGGAAGTGGTTCCTAGTGCGAATAAGCAGATCACTATCTACTGTGACAACAGTGGAGCAGTGTCTAATTCGAAAGAACCAAGAAGTCACAAGAGAGGAAAACACATTGAAAGGAAGTATCACCTTTTAAGGGAAATTGTATATAGGGGTGAGAACATGGGAATGAGAGATATGACACATTTGCTATTGCGCAAGTGGGAGATTGTTAGGATTATGCTCAATAGCAAGAGTGTAATAGTGTTTTTGACATTCTATTCATATTAATAATGTGATTTCTGGTTTAACAAATCTTATAGCATTTATAGTTTAATTATTATAATTGTCAAAAGTAAATAATCATAAGGTCTAAAGACTATGAGAAAAGAAGAATTGTTCGTACATCTGGATATGTATGTGGTAGACACAATTCTTTAGTTAGTCTTGAATATTGTTCACAACTTAAGTTAAAGGTTGGGCACCTTTATCTTGTTAAAGTTGTAGAATTCTTTTGCTAGCATTTGAGTGGGATCAAATGAGATATGATGAGTCTAAAATCATCGGAGTGTCTTCGACCAAAAGAATCTAGTGCACTGGGTGCATTGAACTGGATCACAATGAAATACTTTATCTATAACCGTCAGTAGATAAAAGTCTTTTCATTATCAGGACAATCGGAGAGTCTATCTTAATCCTGAGATAAGTGATGGACTTATGGTTGCAAGTGATATCATTTGAGTTATCAATGAGTACGATTATATCGCATAGTCTATCCTCGATAGTTTAGTGATATTCATTTGTTAATCGATAGAGGACTTCATTTATAGATATGGACATCGTGGCTCCATTTATTAAATGAGAGTATAATATCATCATATGGATGTTTTGAGGTAATTGGATATTAAATCTCAACGTTGAGTTTTCGATAGTGTCTATTGAAAACATGGCTTCTGGACAAGTCAAAGTATCCAAGTTCAAAACGTGGTCATATGAGTAAATATTGTAACTAGGAGAGCTATAGGCGGTCTATGAGCTCTTGGCGATTACTGATATTATTCACGAGGATACACCATCTCCAATAAGATTGTCTAGGGTATGAATGAGAAACATCTTCTTATTCTATCTTTATTTAAGAGTTCAATTTTAGCTTTTTAGTGGAATGAGTTAAAATTAATGGATCGGACCTAAGTGAATCATTTGTTGATTGTGATTAGGTTATGTCTATTGAAGCTTAAATTTAGATAGCCCGCCAAGATCCCCAATCCACACGGACTTGCATGGATCACTTGATATATTCTACCGGACCAATTTATGGGTCCATCTAGAATTGTATTTAATATATTAAGAATATAATTTGCAAATTATTTATTTAATGGGCTGATCAATTATATTAATATATTAATGAAAGGCATGTGGGCTTGTTTCTTTTAGTAAGAATGGGTCTGGTTCACATGTGGGCTTTTTAATTAAAGTCTAATGGATTAAATAAAATAAGAAAATAATATTAGGCCCATGTATATGGTGTGGGCGGCAAGACTAGAATAATAGTCTAAAATATTATTTTATTTTATTGATTGATTAAATGGAAATTAATTAATTTATTAATTAATTATTTAATTAAAAATCAAAATCTTTTTCTGACTAGGAAATATGTTTCTTAGTAGTATACTATTGTGGTAGTATAAATAAAATAAAAGACTTTATTTGGTAAGTAGATAAATAAGGGATTTATTTATCTAGTCAAATAAGGAAGTCTTTTATATAGTCACAAATACACTAAAGAGTTGGATTAGGGTTTGTATATTATATATATGCATGAATACATGTGCAAGATACATATATGCATGCGGAATGCAAGTAAAATATATATAGAATGCATGCGGAATATATATATATATGCATGAATGCATGCGGAATATATATACATATATGCATGCGGAATGCAAGTAAAATATATATAGAATGCATGCAGAATATCTGGGTGCATGCATGCGGAATATAATTAATATATATACATATATGCAAGTTGAATTAAGGAAAATTATATATTATATATGCATGTTATAGTCGTGTATATATATGGATTATATAATTAAATATTTTCTACATATATAAGAGATTGAGCAAACCCTAATGGCGAGATAGAGAGTTATTTTTCTTTAGTCTGAAAAATAGAATCCAACTTTTAGATTAGTGTGAGAATTCGGCCAAGAGGAAAAGAGAGAAAAGTTTGTTCTTATTTCGATAGTGCACTAGTAACTTTTATATCAAAAGGTTTTGTGTACAATTTCGAATAAGGTTCACGCGAGTTTCGATCTAACGATTGTGAATTCAAAAGTGACCGGAACATTCTTTGTAGCCTCTTGGAATTTGTTGTGACTAACGAAAAAGAAAAAGTTTTGTTAATCCATCCTCAGGTACACAATTCAAAGAGAAGGGAGACCACGCTCCTAGGTGATTCACGTTCGTGATTGGATTGGAAGATCTTGCGGATTACCATCGACGCAATGTCAATCGGATCACGCGACAAAGGTATGATACTTTTGATTATATATGTTTAATTAATTTAAAGGGTTAAGGTTCATAAAAAGGAAAAATTTTAAAACATACTAAATCTATTTTTTTGGTCTCGCTTCCGCTGCGTGTACTACGGTATTTTTCCCTACACTAGAAATAATAGGATCATTAATATGAATATTTTCCTTCCCATTAGCATGCATTCTAGCTCTTGTCATTCTCTTTTCAATCATGCTTTTGATTCTACATAATTTAATGAAATGAAAGAAATTTGGTCTAATGTGACCATTAATACCACAAAAGTGACATGTAGGGATAAATTTAGAATTCATACCATGTCCTTGTGCATGCATATGAGCCTTCCCATGACTTTGTGGTTGAGCGGGTTCAAATCTTCTTTGTTGTCGAACCGGTCTCGTTTGCTTCCTTGTTCCATTTTGCATGATTGGCCTCTTCCCTTGATGAATATGAACTTGAGGGAAGTTTAGTTGAGGAACTTTTTGAGCTTGAGGTTGTCTCCTAGGAGCTTCCTTCACATGTGCACTTCTTGAGCATTGTTCTAGATCGATTTTCTTCCTAGGTGTGTGCACCGGTGAGGCTTCGTTCTTGCTCAAACTCTTGACAAAGATGGTCTTGGTTGGAGTAGTGATCTCCTTGCTTACTTCATACCCAATACCTCTCTTGTCACAAGGGTTCTTTCCACTACCAAGAATGTGGTCAAGTTTCTTGGTGCTTGTAGTCATCCTAGACAATGACTCTATGGCTTCAACAAGCTCTCTCTTCAACCCTTCTTCATTCCTCTTAGACATAGCTAGCTTATCCCTTAGCTTGTCTTCAATCTTCTTGGATGCCTCCACTTGTTTACTTAAGTGGTCATTGTGTGTTGAAAGTTCTAGATTTTCATCCTCTAAAATCTTCAACTTTATATTTTTCTTCTCCAATGAACTTTCACACTTGACTATAAAGTCATTTACATCCATTTTCTCTACACTTCCATTTGTAGAGTTAGATGAGGAGTCATCTTCACTTAAGTTATCTCCTCCACTCTCATTCTCACTAATGGAGTCATTTCCCTCATTTAGACCTCCACCTTGGTCTCTAGAGTCAATGAGAGGCATATCCCAATGAGTAGCTTCGCCTATCACCTCTAGAGCTACTTCTTCATCTTTTTCTTCTATGGGATCACTAGTCAAGTCATTCTTACCAACAACTTTATCTTCTACACAAGTGGCCCCAAATGCCGTGTAGTTGATGGTAAGCTCATCATCACTAGATGACTTGTCTCCCTTTCCGGAGTCATCACTTTCACTCCACGTGGTGGCCATCACTTTTGCCATCTTGTTCTTCAAGTTCCCATAATCGGGTGAGATGTGACCTATACCACCACACTCATAGCATTGGACCCCTTTCTTCTCACTATGCTCTTGCCTAGGCTCAAAACTCTTGAAGGGAGCCTTTTTCTTCAAGTCTTGGCCTTTGGATCCAAAGCCCTTCTTCTCGAACTTGACGAATTTCTTGAATCTTCTAAGCAACAATGCCATGTCTTCGTCCGAGTCACCTTTTTCCTCCTTCACAACCTTGGAAGCATTCAAAGCAATTCCTTTTTGCTTTTTAGGAGGTGAAATGCTAGGAGCCTTCCTAGATTCATAGGCGAGGAGTCTTCCAATAACCTCGCTCGGCTTCATGTCCTTATAGGTGTTATTTTCCTCTAAAGCCGTCACCTTTGATTCAAACCTAGCAGGGAGAGACCTCATAATTTTCTGCTTAACTCTCCTATCCGAATAAGGATCACCGAGTTGATGGCTTTGATTCACAATATCCATCAACTTAACTTCAAAGTCATTGAAGCACTCGTCCTCCACCATTTTAAGCAACTTAAATCGCGTTTGAAGGACTTGTAGCTTGGAGTCCTTAACCACATCGATTCCTTCATGTGCAACCTCTAGGATATCCCATGCCTCCTTGGCTATCCTAGTGTTCTGAATTAGTTTGTACTGATTTTCATCCACTGCACATAGAAGAGCATGCCATGCTTTCCTATTCCATTTTGAAGTCTCAAACTCTTCAGGTGACCACTGGGCCTTAGGCTTGAGTACTTCTTCTCCACCACCCGTGGGAGTCACCATAGGAGGTGCATACCCATCTTCAATAGCCATCCATGCCCTATCATGGATTTGGCACACATATGCCTCCATCTTGCCTTTCCATGAGGCATAATTCACACCGGTGAGGAGGGGAGGCCATGTGCTTGAAGCACCCTCATGGTTGCCACCGTATCCACTCATTGTATGTAATGAATGAATTCAAATGAATGCAAAATGTATAAATGAGCAAAAATCACACAAATGCAAAACACACCTAAAATGAGCTAGGATCACCCAAGTATATCTAGGAACTCGCTCTGATACCAATTGAAAGTAAATAACAATAACGCTCGGTGTGTATGGTAAATATTATCTAGAGGGGGGGTGAATAGATTTTAACTATTATTACCCAATTTTGGCATGCAAGTCAATTTTATGAAAATGCCCCTACTAGTCAAAAATACAAGCAAGTGTAATATAGTGCGGAATTTAAATAACACTTCATGTATACGTGGAAACCTAACCACTGGGAAAAACCACGGGCTGTTTAGTGCGCCACACTCGGACCTCGAAATCCACTAATCGAAATGGAGTTTACAACCTATGTAGACCTCGTCTAACACTCCGGTCAATAACCCCCCACTTCTACCACTCGGGCCTTTAAAAGTGGCTCTAGTCCTAATTGCTTGAGGCCTAAGCAACCTTAGCCTCAAGACTTAATTCCCTAAGAAGAGATTATGCAACCTATGTGAATATGTATAAATATTCAAATAACAAAAAAGGCTAGGTAACCTTAGATGCTTATCTAGGATGATGAGATAATCAATTTAAATCAACCCTAGATATCAATTGCTAAATGACATGTCAAATAGCTTAGCTAATCAAGATTAGTGAAAAACCTAATTAGCTATCACAAAACAACACTCAATCAATTCATCACAATTAATTCTCTAATCTTGTATTTATCATATGATCAAAAACATACAAGTAATTAAAAGAGAATATGCTTGATAGTAAAAATACTAAAATAAGATAAAATTAATCAAAATCTTACCAAGCATGTTGTGATGATGCAAATGTTAGGATTATGCTCAATAGCAAGAGTGTAATGTTGTAATTAACAATCTTTTTCATATTAATAAAGTGATTTCTGGTTTAACAAATCGTATAGCATTTATAGTTTAATATTATAATTGTCAAAATAAATAATCATAAGGTCTAAAGACTATGAGAAAAGAAGAATTGTTCGTACATCTGGATATGTATGTGGTAGACACAATTCTTTAGTTAGTCTTGAATAATGTTCACAACTTAAGTTAAAGGTTGGGCACCTTTATCTTGTTAAAGTTGTAGAATTCTTTTGCTAGCATTTGAGTGGGATCAAATGAGATATGATGAGTCTAAATCATCGGAGTGTTTTCGAGCAAAAGGATCTAGTGCACTGGGTGCATTGAACAGGATCACAATGAAAAGCTTTATCTAGAACCGTCAATAGATAATAGTCTTTTCATTATCAGGACAATCGGAGAGTCTATCTTAATCCTGAGATAAATGATGGACTTATGGTTGCGAGTGATATCATTTGAGTTATCAATGAGTACGATTATATCGCATAGTCTATCCTCGATAGTTTGGTGATATTCATTTGTTAATCGATAGAGGACTTCATTTATAGATATGGACATCGTGGCTCCATTTAATTAAATGAGAGTATAATATCATCATATGGATGTTTTGAGGTAATTGGATATTAAATCTCAACGTTGAGTTTTCGATAGTGTCTATTGAAAACATGGCTTCTGGACAAGTCAAAATATCCAAGTTCAAAACGTGGTCATATGAGTAAATATGGTAACTTGGAGAGTTATAGGCGGTCTATGAACTCTTGGCGATTACTGATATTAATCACGAGGATACACTATCTCCTATATGATTGTCTAGGGTATGAATGAGGAGCATCTTCCTTTTCTATCTTTATTTAAGAGTTCAATTTTAGCTCTTTAGTGGAATGAGTTAAAATTAATGGATCGGACCTAAGTGAATCATTTGTTGATTGTGATTAGGTTATGTCTATTGAAGCTTAAATTTAGATGGCCCGCCAAGATCCCAATCCACACGGACTTGCATGGATCACTTGATATATTCTACCGGACCAATTTAAGGGTCCATCTAGAATTGCATTTAATATATTAAGAATATAATTTGCACATTATTTATTTAATGGGCTGCTCAATTATATTTATATATTAATGAAAGACATGTGGGCTTGTTTCTTTTAGTAAGAATGGGTCTGGTTCACATGTGGGCTTTTTATTTAAAGTCCAATGGATTAAATGAAATAAGAAAATAATATTTTGGCCCATTTATTCAAGTGGGGCGGCAAGGTTAAGTTTTAACCTAATATATTATTTTGTTTCATTTGTTTTAATTAAATAAGAATTAATTAATTTATTAATTAATTGTTTAATTAAGAAACAAATCTTTTCTGATTAGGAAATATGATTCCTAGTGTTATACTATTGTTGGTAGTATACTAAAAGTAAAAGACTTATTTGGTAAGAAAATAAATAATTAATTTTATTTATTTAATCAAATAACAAGTCTTTTATATTTAGTCAAATAAAGGAATAAAAGATTTATGAATTCAATTAGGGTTTAAAGTCTTAAACTAAATAGGAAATAGGGTGCAATACAAACTCTTTTGGGCTTGAGAATTGCAGCAACCCTAGTCCCTTTGAGGTTGTGATTTTCGGCCACCCTAAGTGAAAGAAGAGAAGAAAATTTGGCCACCTATATAAGTGCTCTTATAGATTTCGGCCACCACAAGTTGTTCTGGAGACAATTTTTCTTCTTCTTCTCAATTCATAGAATTTTTTTATTCTACTAAAACAAATAGGAGTGTTAGATTATTCTTTGATAGTATACTATTTGCTTAATCATCAATAAGCTTGTGTATACGATATCGATCTAGGTTCACGCGAGTTTCGATCATTAGATTGAGAACTCAAAAGTGACCGGAATAATCTCAGTCATTCTTTTGATTGTTTTTGTGACTAACAAAGAAAAGAAAGTTTGTTTTGTCCATTCACAGGTTTGCAATTCAAAGAAAAAGGGAGACCACGCTCCTAGGTGATCCACGTTCGTGCTAGGATTGAAGATCTTGCGGATTACCATCGACGTAAGTCAATCGGATCACGCGACAAAAGGTATTCTACTTTTTGGTTATTGTATATGTATGTTTAATTAATTAAAGGGTTTAAGGTTCATAAAGGAAAAATTTTAAAAGTCACTAAATCTTATTTTTAGTCTCGCTTCCGCTGCGTGTACTACGGTATTTTTCCCTACAGCAAACCCAATCATAGATGAACTTTGATGAACTTTGATGCAAAAATGATTTGATTTGAGTGTTTAAAGGTGAGTTCTTGATTTGATTTTTTCTCAAAAATCTCTCTTTGAAGTTTAGGGTTCTAATAACTCAAGAAGCTTGATCAAAGAATGAGAAAGTAAGATATTTATAGACATCAAGAATTGGGCATGTGAAAAGACAAGTTTGCCCTTGAAACACACCGTTCGGCGGTTTCAATCGGCGGCCAGGCCGCCGATAACGACCGCCGAATTGAGCCCGTGAAGAACAGAGCATCAACAGCGGTTTCATTCGGCGGTTTCGTGACCGCCGATCCAACCACCGAATTAGACCGAGATATTAAAATCGATCAGGTATGAACGGCGGTTTCGAACGGCGGTCGTGACCGCCGATCCTGACCGCATAATTGCTTCAGACCAATCTGGACTGAAACGGCGATTTCATTCGGCGGCCAGGCCGTCGATCACCAACAATGGTGAAAACCAAGGAGAAGCCAAGGGCATTCTCCGTGGGCGGTCTTCACGTAAAACCAAGCACACATACGTGTGAGCGCGGACGTTTCCGAACACTATCGGGAAACGAATTACTAAGCACATATACACACAACAAGATATAAAACAAAGTGCTAGTGTGTAAAGTGACATGTGAAGAGAATGCACACATGATCAAGTATGCTAAGTGTGTGTGTGCTAACTAAATCTCTTCAAAGAAAAATCAAGCACAAGAAATTATACCTTTGGCGTGCTTGTCCCTTGAGGTCTTGAAAGGGCCTTCGAGCATGAAGTTGAAACTCCTAAACTATCCTTACATTATCAACCCCAACATGTGGTTTGTCCACGAAATAAGCCAATCAATATATGGGAATCCTTACACACACTCAAGGCAATCAACACATGATATACTCCCCAAGCTATCAACTCCTAGTTTACCCTTGGGCCTAGTGAATCACTTAGCCTACTTCCTATCCAAGATGTGACCAACACACCTCTAAGAAGCAACTTCCTATCCAAGACGCTCACGTCTCTAGGAAGATTCCTTGCTTGTCTATCTAGATCCTCCCGATCACCCCGATCCTAACTAAGACTTCTTGCTTGGCTATCCGTAACACTTTCCTAGCCAAGTCTTCTTGCTCAAGTCAAAGCTTCACTCACTTTGATAAGAGACTCCAACCTTTCACAAGGCAATGATCTAAGTGAAGTGCACATAAGCAATATGATGCTTCACTCATTTAGACTTCTTGCTTGGCTATCCGGAACACTTTCCTAGCCAAGTCTTCTTGCTCAAGTCAAAGCTTCACTCACTTTGACAAGAGACTCTAACCTTTCACAAGGCCATGATCTAAGTGAAGTGCACACAAGCAATATGATGCAATCACAATCAAATAGAGCAAGTAGATCAAACACACTCTATGAACATGCAATTAGAGAACTAGATTATGCTTTCAAAAATCAATCACAAAGATATCTAGAAACCTAAGCATGTTAATCAAACAATAACTAGATTACAATAATAGAGATCACAATCAAAATATCCTAGTTCTTAGAACATGTGACTAAACCTAGAAATCAACAATCAAGCTCAAGAACACAAAGTATTTCTAGAATCAAGTTCATGTTCTTCAAGTTTATCAAAAAGATGTTCATATGAAATCACAAAGGTTAAACTCAAAAATCAATTAAAAAAGTCTAAAATTGGAATCAAAGACATTCTAAGCATTTTTCATCAATCAATAAAGTAGATCCATGAAGTTGATCATAAGAAAAATGTAGAGAAGATGATTACCATACAAAGAGATGTACCACGAACTGAAATCAATTGACTGTGTTAAAGATGGACATATTTTGACCTTGAAACTACTTGGGACTTGTTCCTCTCCTCAAGACCAATGATTTTGGTTTTTGAATCACTTAATTCGGAGTTGAAATGAGAGAGATATCACAAAATGAAAATTGTAGAAGTTGTGAACATTTCTGCAGAATTTTCTAATATAAATGGAGGGAAAAGAGATGGAGAAGAGAAGGAATTCGACCACCTATGAGGCCTTCGCCACCTCAGCTCCCCATGGGAGGTGCATGAGCTTTACAGGGCAGAGAGGTGGCCTTCCTGTGAGGCTCACCCGCTCTCATACGCCCTCACGAGAAGATGGCACAAAATGGCCTTTGGCCATTCGCCTCCTTCACGCTCCTCTTCCGTTCTTCAACCGTTCTCTGGCCTCAGAACTCCGAATTTGAATCTGTTTTTGGATTACGAACCATGACTCGCTCATGCATGAGGATGGTTATGAAACTTTGACAAAAGGTTGTGAATTTGACTCGATACACGATGACGAAGACAACACATTGTATGAGAACGTAAAGTAACATAGCTTCCTAGTTTGGACTCGAAACCTAATGAGTGAGTAACCGAAATGACCGGGACTCAATAAGGAATCATATGAGATCATGTTCAAGTCTAAAACAAAAGAAACACAAACAAATAAACACAAAGTCACACAAGTATACCATTTCCTAAAGACAGTCCTAGAACATGCAATTTCACAATGTTTATCAAATTAAAACTAATGCATGTGCATACTTCAACAAGTGTGTGAATGTGTTATAAAAAATGAGCACAACTGAAAGTAAATAACAATAACGCTCGGTGTGTTCGATATATATTATCTGGAGGGGGTGAATAGATTTTAACTATTATTACCCAATTTTCGCGTGCATGTCAATTTTACAAAAATACCCCTAGCAAGTCAACAATACAAGCAAGTGTAATAAGATGCGGAATTAAAATAACACTTGATATATACGTGGAAACCCAACCACTGGGAAAAACCACAGGTTGTATAGTGCGCCACACTCGGAACTCGAAATCACTAATTGAAATGAAGTTTATAACCTATGTAGACCTCGTCTAACACTCCGGTCTGTAACCCCTCACTTCTACCCAGCGGGCCTTTATTAGCAACCCTATTCCAATTTGCTTGAGGCCTAAGCAACCTTAACCTCAAGACTTAATTCTCTAAGAAGAGATTATGCAACCTATGTGAATATGTATGAATATTCAATTAACAAACAAGGCTAGGGAACCTTAGATGCTTATCTAGGATGATGAGATAATCAATTTAAATCAACCCTAGATATCAATTGCTAAATGACATGTCAAATAGCTTAGCTAATCAAGATTAATTAAAAACCTAATTAGCTATCACAAACAACACTCAATCAATTCATCACAATTAATTCTCTAATCTTGTATTTATCATATGATCAAAACATACAAGTAAATTAAAGAGAATAGCTTAATAATAAAAATACTCAAATAAGATGAACTTAATCAAAATCTTACCAAGCAAGTTGTGATGATGCAAACCCAATCATGGATGCTTTCTATCTAGACATAGAAGATGCAATATGAAATTTGATGCACAAGGGATTTGATTTGAGTGGTTAAAGGTGAGTTCTTTTGTATCTTTCTTTTCTTGAAAAATATTCTAAGTATGAAATCTGATAATCAACTCACTTCATTGACCTAAAGTCAAAGTGGCATATAAATAGGGAGTCAAAACAAAGTGTGGTCGTTTTGAATAAGTTACACCTATTTTTGCCTTGGGCGCTGTACGTAGAGCGCCTCTTGTACAGCGCCTGTACAGCGCCCCAACTCTGTTCTCTCGGGAAAACAGAGGGGCGCTGTACGAACAGCGCTTCTGTGCAGCTCGTACAGCGCCCATCCAAAATGCATCAGACCTGATGCATTTAAATGACCATTTTTGCATCAGGTCATAGGGGCGCTGTTCACAACAGCGCTTTGTAGAGCGCTTTGAACAGTGCCCTTTGCAATGCAAGAATTCCAATGCTATGCATGACAAGGCAATGGACAATGCAATAAGCAATCAAACTAACATGCAAGAAGAGATGTTAATGAACATTAATGAGCACATAAAAACAACACATACACAACATACAAGAAAATGAATTAAGCATGAGATGTGAGTGTGTGTGTGCTTCTAATCTCTTCAAAACAAATTAAGCACATAGAATTTTACCTTTGGTGCTTATCAACCTTGAGGACATGAGAGGGTCTTGAGCTTGAATATCTATCACTTAAGCTACCCTTACATACAATCCCTAACATGTTGTTTGTCCACGAAATAAGCCAATCAAGATATGGGAATCCTTACAATCTCCCCCTTTGGCTATTTCGTGACAAAACCACCACTCACATTGATTCCTCACAAAAATTAGAAACTATAGGTCAACAACGACTATTTACATTACAAAGAGATATATTAGAAAAAATCTTGAAGTCTTCAATCTCTTGTAGAATAATCAGTCCCTGAAAGCAATGTTTCTATACTATCCAATTCAAGTAAAAAGTGAGATGAATCAAGTGAGAATAAAAACAAGCATTTGCATTCTTAGAATTTAAGAACAACTACAATATCATGCAATAATTGTGAATGCAATGCTCCCCCTCAATGGGTTACTCCCCCTCAATGTATTTTCTCCCCAACATGCATAATTGCTACCACAATTTGCAACTCCCCTTACCACCATTCTACTCCCCCTTTTTGTCATGATATAGGCAAAGGAGTAGTCCCCAACCGGGTCACTTAGCAAAGAGAGATGATAGCATTCAAGTCACTTGCATAATCATTAAATGCACTTTATGCAACTCTATCAAATGGAGAGAAACAAGGAGATTTATTTTAAAATAAATGTGTGAAACAAAACATGCTTTGCATACAAGACATGTTGCATTCAAGTCCAAAATACAATGGTCTTTGGCAAAGCAAATGACAAAGGTTTCTAATAAGAATTCAAACCAATTTCACCAATGTCATGAGAGAAGCAAGGATATAGAGTTTTTCATTGATTTTAATTTATGAGCAACTATATCCATCTTTATAAGCTAAACATGTCATGAGCAACTTTGCACTCTATTTGATTTTTCCGGGAATGAAACCCGTATGATAGTAGACATGTTCAACAAATAAAGAAAGAGAGACAATTTGGAATATAAATTCCTTTGAACGGATACAAGATCCTTTATTCATTTTGAGTCTCATAAGCTTTTTCACACAAGTTTTGCATTTAAAAATTGCAATCATCAATTCATGCTTTTTCATTTGAGCATGTCATATGAATTTCATGCTTTTTCATTTGACATTAGCATGTTATAAACAACTCATGCTTTTAAATTTTTAAGCATGTCATTAAGAATCATCATGTCATGAAGATAACTAAAGGTCATCCAAATCATACTTCCTATGTAAATCTCCTAGTCCAAAAATACATGTTTGAACATAAATATGACATGGATTGTAGATAAGCAAGGTTCACACTTATTGAATTTAAAACATATATACATATGTGCAACCAAGCTTACTCAAGCACTTAACAAAGAAGCATAAGATTTTTCAAATATTTGCATGCAACAAGTATGCAATAGCTCTCTTTGCTTGAGATCCCCATATGGGGTCATTACCAACCTTCATCAATGAAGGTCATGAGGTCCTATAGACCTCCCAAGTCCATTTGACTTGGATGAACCTATTTGAGACTTGTTAGTCTCGTAGCAAGCGGGTTCATTTTTTCTTACCCACTTAGATATAACTTTTTCGTTCCTAGTGGTTAAGGGTTCAAGAGTTCTAGAATTAATAGGATCATGAATATGAATGTTTTCCTTCCTATTAGCATGCATTCTAGCTCTTATCATTCTCTTTTCAATCATGCTTTTGATTCTACATAATTTAATGAAATGAAAGCAATTTGGTTTAATGTGACCATTAATACCACAAAAGTGACATGTAGGGATAAATTTAGAATTCATACCATGTCCTTGTTCATGCATAGGAGCCATCCCATGTCTTTGTGGTTGAGCGGGTTCAAATCTTCTTTGTTGTTGAACCGGTCTAGCTTGCTTCCTTGTTTCATTTTGCATGATTGGCCTCTTCCCTTGATGAATATAAGCTTTAGGGAAGTTAGATTGAGGAACTTTTTGAGCTTGAGGTTGTCTATTTGGAGCTACCTTCACTTGTGCACTTCTTGAACATTGTCCTAGATCAATTTTCTTCCAAGGAGTGTGCACCGGCGAGGCTTCTTTCTTGCCCAAACTCTTGACAAAGACGGTCTTGGTTGGAGTAGTGATCTCCTTTGTTTCTTCATACCCAATACCTCTCTTGTCACAAGGGTTCTTTCCACTACCAAGAATGTGGTCAAGTTTCTTGGTGCTTGTAGTTATCCTAGACAATGACTCTATGGCTTCAACAAGCTCTCTCTTCAACCCTTCTTCATTCCTCTTAGACATAGCTAGCTCATCCCTTAGCTTGTCTTCAATCTTCTTGGATGCCTCCACTTGTTTACTTAAGAGGTCATTGTGTGTTGAAAGTTCTAGATTTTCATCCTCTAAAATCTTCAACTTTATATTTTTCTTCTCCAAAGAACTTTCACACTTGACTATAAAGTCATTTACATCCATTTTCTCTACACTTCCATTTGTAGAGTTAGATGAGGAGTCATCTTCACTTAAGTTATCTCCTCCACTCTCATTCTCACTAATGGAGTCATTTCCCTCATTTAGACCTCCACCTTGGTCTTTTGAGTCAATGAGAGTCATATCCCAATGAGTAGCTACATTTATCTTCTCTAGAGCTACTTCTTTATCTTTTTCTTCTATGGGATCACTAGCAACGGAATTCTTACCAACAACTTCATTTTCTTCACAAGTGGCACCCAATGCCTTGAAGTTATTGATAAGCTCATCATCACTTGATGACTTATCTCCATTTTCGGAGTCATCACTTTCACTCCATGTGGCGGTCATCACTTTTGCCATCTTGTTCTTCAAGTTCCCACAATCCGGTGAGATGTGATCTATACCACCACACTCATAGCATTGGACCCCTTTCTTCTCACTATGCTCTTGCCTAGGCTCAAAACTCTTGAATGGAGCTTTTTTCTTCAAGTCTTGGCCTTTGGATCCAAAGCCTTTATTCTCGAACTTGACAAACTTCTTGAATCTTCTAAGTAGCAAGGCCATGTCTTGGTCCGAGTCACCTTTTTCCTCCTTCTCAACCTTGGAAGCTTTCAAAGCCATTCCTTTTTACTTTTTAGGAGGTGAAATACTAGGAACCTTCCTAGATTCATAGGCGAGGAGTCTTCCAATCACCTCGCTCGGCTTCATATCCTTGTATGTGCTATTTTCCTCTAAAGCCGTCACTTTTGATTCTAACCTAGCGGGGAGAGACCTCATAATTTTCTACTTAACTCTCCTATCCGAATAAGAATCACCTAGTTGATGGCTTTGATTCACAATATCCATCAACTTGACTTCAAAGTCATTGAAGCACTCGTCCTCCTCCATTTTAAGCAACTCAAATTGCGTTTGAAGGATTTGTAGCTTGGAATCCTTAACGACATCGGTTCCCTCATGTGCAACCTGTAGGATACCCCATGCCTCCTTGGCTATCCTAGTGTTCTGAATCAGTTTGTACTGATTTTCATCCACTGCACATAGAAGAGCAAGCCATGCCTTCCTATTCCATTTTGAAGTCTCAAACTCTTCAGGTGACCACTGGGCCTTTGGCTTGAGTACTTCTTCTCCACCACTCGTGGGAGTCATCATAGGAGGTGCATACCCATCTTCAATTGCCATCCATGCCCTATCATGGATTTGGCACACATATGCCTCCATCTTGCCTTTCCATAAGGCATAATTCACACCGGTGAGGAGAGGAGGCCGTGTGCTTGAAGCACCCTCATGGTTGCCACCGAATCCACTCATTGTATGTAATGAATGAATTCAAATGAATGCAAAATGTATGAATGAGCAAAAATCACACAAATGCAAAACACACCTAAAATGAGCTAGGATCACCTAAGTATATCTAGGAACCCGCTCTGATACCAATTGAGAGTAAATAACAATAACGCTCGGTGTGTTCGATATATATTATCTAGAGGGGGTGAATAGATTTTAACTATTATTACCCAATTTTCGCGTGCATGTCAATTTTACAAAAATACCCCTAGCAAGTCAACAATACAAGCAAGTGTAATAAGATGCGGAATTAAAATAACACTTGATATATACGTGGAAACCCAACCACTGGGAAAAACCACGGGCTGTATAGTGCGCCACACTCGGAACTCGAAATCACTAATTGAAATGAAGTTTACAACCTATGTAGACCTCGTCTAACACTCCGGTCTGTAACCCCTCACTTCTACCCAGCGGGCCTTTATTAGCAACCCTATTCCAATTTGCTTGAGGCCTAAGCAACCTTAGCCTCAAGACTTAATTCTCTAAAAAGAGATTATGCAACCTATGTGAATATGTATGAATATTCAATTAACAAACAAGGCTAGGGAACCTTAGATGCTTATCTAGGATGATGAGATAATCAATTTAAATCAACCCTAGATATCAATTGCTAAATGACATGTCAAATAGCTTAGCTAATCAAGATTAATTAAAAACCTAATTAGCTATCACAAACAACACTCAATCAATTCATCACAATTAATTCTCTAATCTTCTATTTATCATATGATCAAAACATACAAGTAAATTAAAGAGAATAACTTGATAATAAAAATACTCAAATAAGATGAACTTAATCAAAATCTTACCAAGCAAGTTGTGATGATGCAAACCCAATCATGGATGCTTTCTATCTAGACATAGAAGATGCAATATGAAATTTGATGCACAAGGGATTTGATTTGAGTGGTTAACGGTGAGTTCTTTTGTATCTTTCTTTTCTTGAAAAATATTCTAAGTATGAAATCTGATAATCAACTCACTTCATTGACCTAAAGTCAAAGTGGCATATAAATAGGGAGTCAAAACAAAGTGTGGTCGTTTTGAATAAGTTACACCTATTTTTGCCTTGGGCGCTGTATTTAGAGCGCCTCTTGTACAGCGCCCTAACTCTGTTCTCTCGGGAAAACAGAGGGGCGCTGTACAAACAGCGCTTCTGTACAGTGCTCGTACAGCGCCCATCCAAAATGCATCAGACCTGATGCATTTAAATGACCATTTTTGCATCAGGTCATAGGGGCGCTGTTCACAACAACGCTTTGTAGAGCGCTTTGAACAGTGCCCTTTGCAATGCAAGAATTCCAATGCTATGCATGACAAGGCAATGGACAATGCAATAAGAAATCAAACTAACATGCAAGAAGAGATGTTAATGAACATTAATGAGCACATAAAAACAACACATACACAACATACAAGAAAATGAATTAAGCATGAGATGTGAGTGTGTGTGTGCTTCTAATCTCTTCAAAGCAAATTAAGCACATAGAATTTTACCTTTGGTGCTTATCAACCTTGAGGACATGAGAGGGTCTTGAGCTTGAATATCTATCACTTAAGCTACCCTTACATACAATCCCCAACACGTGGTTTGTCCACGAAATAAGCCAATCAAGATATGGGAATCCTTACAACAACAATGTAGGGACACATATGAATGCAATGTATGTGTGTGCAGTTTGCTCAATGATGCAAGGACGTGTGTTTGTGCGCTTACGCCTTGCAAGAGGAAAAAGTATCTTGATACCTTAACATCCAAGTAAGTGATTTTCCTCTTGAAGACGATATTTGCTTGAGAAGTTGCTTTTCTCCTTTGCAGCACAAATCAACTAAGAAACACCTAAGCAACTAACCATTACAAATAAAGAGAGTTTTGCAATGGAATCAAGCCAACACAAATCTAAGACCTTACACATTTGATCTTTTATTTTTCCATTCTTTCTAGGATAGAAATAGCATATTTCATTATCTTTTTTTATATTTTTTCAATATGACAACAACTCCACATATCAAGCTACAAATATCTTTGGTGGTCAACTACACAATCAATCTCCCAATCAATCAGCAAATCAGTATCTGCAAATCATGAGTCAACTGCACAATCAATCTTCCAATGATTAAGCACAATCAATCAATCATCCAATGATTAAGCACAATCAATCTTTCAATCTTTTCATTGACTTGATGCAATTAGCATTGTAATTTCCTTTCATACAAAGCTCACGTTTTGTGTATATAAGTATCAAAGCAATTCAATAAAAAGCAGAGCTTCCACAAAATCTTCTTATAATATTTTTCAAATATGACTTACATCGAATGTATATCTTTACTTGTGAAATGCACCTTCATTGTCCATGAATTTAAATTCATCTCTATTTGGATGCCAAAATGTGTAGTAGTTTCATACTCATAAATACAACTTATGTGGATTTGCTTTTGATTCTGAAATCCGTATAGAGACTCTTTTACCACATTTACATTAATTTATGTTGTTCAATTTTATCAACATTCCATTTATACCACTACTTGCACTTTATGATGCTTCCATTTCTTTCACAGATAATGAGAAAGAGAGGAATAAAAGGTCATTTGTTTTTTCCACTTAAAACTTACTGGGTCTGAATTGAACCCATTAAGTTGTTTTGTATGTTTTTTAAGTGGTCAAACAACTTTAAAAAAAAATAAATCAAAAAACAACTTAAAATAAATTAAGAAATCCTAACTTTTAACTTAATTCCAAATCACTTGATTACAATTAAAATATTTTCTTCCAAGTCTATCCTCCCAAAGAAGATATATTTCCAAATTTATCCTAATTTGATATGGTGTAGAGATCTTTCTTTTAACATATTTCTTATTTTAAACGGTTTTTAGAAAGAAAAAAAAAACCCTAATCATTTCTCACATGGACCAGTGCATATAATTCAGGAACCTATTTAAAAAAATTTCAATAACCTTTTTTTTTATTTGGTTTCCAGTGCATATGATCTAGGAAACAAAAAAAAAAAAAAAAAAATGGATTCCTCAATTATATACACTGGAAACCTAGACAAACATGCAAAATAACTTGAACTTTTTTTTTTTTACAATAAATTGAACTTGAACTTTGTTTGCAGAATATGTAAAATTATATTCTTTAGTGAATTTTTTGTTTTGTTAAATTGAACTTTGTTTATAGAAGAAGATGCATGTTAAATTACTTCTTTTAATTAGCATGAGTATAAATGTAAAATTACTTATTTTCGGACAATTTTGTTCTTAAAAAACAAATATGTTGACAATACATTAAGATGTGAGAAAAAAAAATAAAAACGTCATTCCGGTTCAGATTTCAGTCCCTATTCAATCTTCAGAAAAATTCAGGATTGCTCAGTCTTCAGACAAAAAAACAAACGATCCCTAAGTGATTGTAAAATAATGAACAAAAAGTGAATAACAAGAAGAGTTGAGTGTTCTTTCCAAAAAACAAACAAACAAACAAACAAACTAATAATTGACTGTGAAATGCAATGCCGCAATGCCACAATGCCTTTTAAATAGGCTAAGCTTTCATGACCGTTGCTATTCAACTGTCAACTTGGATCAACAACTGTAGGGAAAAATACGGTCAACGCAGCGGAAGCGAGACTAAAAACAAGTTTAGTATATTTTAAAATTTTTCCTTTGATGAACCTTAACCCTTTAAATTAATTAAACATATATATAAACTAATAAAAGTATAATACCTTTTGTCGCGTGATCCGATTGACTTGCGTTGATGGTAATCCACAAGATCTTCAATCCTAGCACGAATGTGAATCACCTAGGAGCGTGGTCTCCCTTTCTTTGAATTGCGTACCTGAAAGATGGAAAACAAAATTTCCTTTTTCTGATTTGTTAGTCTCTTAGCGTCCAAAAGAAAACCAAGATTATTCCGGTCACTTTTGAGTTCTCACTCTAGTGATCGAAACTCGCGTGAACCTTATTCGAAATTGTACACCAAAAGCCTATTGATGTTTAGGCTAATAGTATACTATCGAAATTAAAACAATCTCTTTTCCTTTTGTGTCTTGGCCGAAAAATAAAACCTTTTCTATGAGTATGAGAAGAAGAAGAAATTGATCAAGTAAATCAATCAGGCAAGAGAGAGGGTGGCCGAATTCTATAGCATGTATCATATAGGGTGGCCGAAAATTTCTTCTCTACCTATTAGGGTTGGCCGAATTCTCCTTATGATGGGAGACTAGGGTTGGCCGAATCCTCTACTCCAGAGGATTTGTGCTTTGCCCTAATTCCTATCAACTTTAGATTCCTAACCCTAATTCAACTCATAAGTGTTTAATTCTTAATAAAAGACTTCCTTATTTGATTAAATAAATAAACCTTATTATTTATTTTCTTACCAAATAAGTCTTTTACTTTTAGTTTACTACTACCAATAGTATAACTCTAGGAAACATATTTCCTGATTAGAAAAAGATTTTGTTTCTTAATTAAATAATTAATTAATAAATTAATTAATTCTTATTTAATCAAACAATAAAATAAAATAATATATTTGACTAATAAATTAGCCTTGCCGCCCACATCATATATATATGGGCTTAATATTATTTTCTTATTTTATTTAATCCATTAGACTTTAATTAAAAAGTCCACATGTGAACCAGACCCATTCTTACTAAAAGAAACAAGCCCACATGCCTTTCATTAATATATTAATATAATTGACCAGCCCATTAAATAAATAATGTGCAAATTATATTCTTAATATATTAAATGCAATTCTAGATGGACCCATAAATTGGTCCAGTAGAATATATCAAGTGATCCATGCAAGTCCGTGTGGATTGGGGATCTTGGCGGGCTATCTAAATTTAAGCTTCAACAGACATAACCTAATCACAATCAACAAATAATTCACTTAGGTCCGATCTATTAATTTTAACTCATTCCACTAAAGAGCTAAAATTGAACTCTTAAATAAAGACAGAATAAGAAGATGTTCCTCATTTATACCCTAGACAATCATATTAGAGATAGTGTATCCTCGTGATTAATATCAGTAATCGCCAAGAGTTCATAGACCGCCTATAACTCTCCAAGTTACCATATTTACTCATATGACCACGTTTTGAACTTGGATATTTTGTCTTGTCCAGAAGCCATGTTTTCAATAGTCGCTATCGAAAACTCAACGTTGAGATTTAATATCCAATTACCTCAAAACATCCATATGATGATATTATACTCTCATTTAATAAATGGAGCCACGATGTCCATATCTATAAATGAAGTCCTCTATCGATTAACAAATGAATATCACCAAACTATCGAGGATAGACTATGCTATATAATCATACTCATTGATAACTCAAATGATATCACTTGCAACCATAAGTCCATCATTTATCTCGGGATTAAGATAGACTCCCCGATTGTCCTGATAATTAAAAGACTATTATCTATTGACGGTTCTAGATAAAGCTTTTCATTGTGATCCAGTTCAATGCACCCAGTGCATTAGATTCTTTTACTCGAAGACCCTCCGATGATTTTAGACTCATCATAACTCATTTGATCCCACTCAAATGCTAGCAAAAGAATTCTACAACTTTAACAAGGTAAAGGTGCCAAACCTTTAACTTAAGTTGTGAACATTATTCAAGACTAACTAAAGAATTGTGTCTTCCTCATACATATTCAGATGTACGAACAATTCTTCTTTTCTCATAGTCTTTAGACCTTATGATTATTTACTTTGACAATTATAATATTAAACTATAAATGCTATAAGATTTGTTAAACCAGAAATCACTTTATTAATATGAAAATATTGTCAATTACAATATTACACTCTTGCTATTGAGCATATTCCTAACAACAACCAAATGGCTTTTTAAAATGTTGTAATTTATTTTAAATGTAAAGGGAATAATTGTCTTAAAATCTTATATAATCAATCCATAAATAACCCATGTGACTTTTCAAATCACTCATACCATCTCATGTCACTTTTAAGGGTATTTTGGACATTTGAACACTTTTACCCTTGTCCGTTAGAAGTTAACGGAAGAGATCTAACGACAAGGGATGCTCGTGCAACATTTTTGAAAGGTCAATGAAGTTAGTGTGTATATGGCTAAAACTAGGGGTGGGCACGAGTCGAGTCGGTTCGGTTCGGTTCGGTCTTCGGCCAAAACCGTCCATGATTCAATTATACTCGGTTTTCATTTTTTGAATCAGATTGACTCGTCTGAACATTGTGACTCGAACCTGTTTTTTCCTGTTTGAGTTACTTTGGTTTAATATAGTTTTGGGTCTAATGAAAAATTTACCTATGTGTTCAACTATATAGGCCTTTTGGACCATAAAAAAAAAAGTATTTAACTTCATAATATAAACAGAAGTCCAAATAATCCATAATATATTAATACATTTCATCATAATTCAAAATAGAGTCCAAGGAATAATAACAATCACGGTTGAATGTTTATAGCATAGTCCAAATCGATACTTGAGCTGTAGGGTGAGTGCAAGAGATTTCAAATGTTAGATCGTAGGGTTGATTTATTATTATATTTATATTTTAGTTAATACTTAATGTATACACACACACACACACACACACACACACACACACACATATATATATATATATATATAGTTTTTCTATTGTCAGTTCGTTCTGATATAAAATATATTAGGACGAAGAATGTGAACTCTTAGATTTACATACTTTGACTCAAAGTATATGCACTTGTCAAAACTTCTCCATAATCTATGGTCCACATTCTTCGTCCTGATATATTTTATGTCAGGACGAACTGACAATAGAAAGACTATATATATATATATATATAACAATATTCATTAACTTAAATCAATAATTTAATATAAATCTCATATACAATAGAATAATATATAAAATATGTATAATTACTTAAAATAAACCTTATATTTATTTATATTTAGTTTTATAATTTTATAATATATATATATATATATATATATATATATATTCAATATTTATTCTATTTAGTCGGATCAATTGGGTTTTTTGTCAAGGTAAAACCATCCATGACTCACTTAAACTCAACAGGATGACTCAACTCAAACACGTATTTTCAGTTCGGTTAACCATGGATCATCCCCTAACAGGAAAGTTGGAATCTATTCTTCATGGCAGGAAACTGCTGATTATGTCAAAGATTTTCCAAATCCTATTTTTAAAGGTTTTTATTCTCTAGAAGAAGCTCATAAATCACTGAACCTTTTCTTACAAAATCAAAATGGTTTTGAACCAATAGTCGAATTTAATGGTGTTACATATGACCGTAACCAAGTCTGTAGTTTTATGAAGCATTTTAGAAGCATTAATGAAGCAAAAAAATAAAATTTCTGAAGAGTTAGATGACTGTAAAACGTCACTAAATGAACTTCGAGAAAAAATGCAAGCTGAAAATAAGGTACTAAAGCAAAAACTAGAGTTGGCTGAACAGTTATCTAATCAGATCCAAAAGCTAGACATCAACAAAAAGCAAAAAGATAGTAGTGAATATAAGGAGGCAGATTCAGAAAAGCCCCTTGACCTTATTAATATTACCCTAATGAGGGATCAAGCAAAAAGTATATATAAAGCGGTAGAAAATCTACCTAGCGATATAAAGCAAACAATTTTTGGCTATGCCAAGAATGATAGTTTGAAGCAATTCCTAAAAATCCAAAAATTTCTTGCACTAAGCGTAGGAATACCTAATGGTATGACTACAATGTTACATGAAAGAAAAATAAATTAGAAAGTTTGGTATAAATTCATTACAGTACAAATAAATTTGGATGCCTTTCAAATGGAATTTGATATCCCAGACTTTGGCAAAGTTGGTATTGAAGAACTTTTTAATTATGGCATCCACGCCACCAACATCCTGAAGATTTCTTTTCTCCCAAAAAAGCTTCAACAAGCCATCAGAATGTTCGGAGGAAAGAAAGGGTTTTGTCTGGATATTGATTCTATTCCTTGTGAATGGATCATTAGCCAACCCTACAAGCTAATCAGTTACTTGCCAGCTTATTATTACATTGCAGTGGTTCCTTATAACGTCTCCATAGAATTCGTACGTGAAGATTATCCTCTTGTAGATTGCCAAGATAAGTGTCCTGAATATCTACAGAGGTACACAACTCAGAAGTATTTCTGGTGTGTGAATTCTTGCAGACCAAAGCTGGTGGGACAAACACCCCACATGTTAATATTCATACGAAGCCATGATGTCATGAGTAAGTATCCCATCCCTTGGATCTCCCTCAACCCTAAGACAGATGATTATCTTAGAGAGATTCAAGAAGAAGAAGAAGAAGAAAGAATTAAAGAATATCTTACCGAAGAAGAAATGGAAGAACTATTTGATGAGGAAGCCTATCACAACCTGGACACTTAGAAGGATGAAGCATCAAAAACAGTAAAAAGCAGAGCATCGGCACAAATCACCAAGAATAGTTGAAAAGCAAAGAGTTAGCAAAACAGTAAAAAGTAGAACATCGGCATAAGGTACCAAGAACAGCAAAAAGTAAAGATTCAGCAAAAAACAGTAAGAAGCAAAGTGTCGGTAGAATAAGACAATAGTAGTACTATTTACTCTTGTAATTTTGATTCCTAATGTCGGCAACTTGTTTTGGCTCTTTTCTTTCTAAGTTTTGTATAAATGGAGTCATGCTCTCATTTGCACAATACACGTAAATCCAAAGCTTTAGATCAAACACTCATCCTCTCACTTGTAATATTTCTAGCTTCCCCTCGCTTGTAATATTTTCATGTACTCTTTTAGCACTCAATAAAGCTATGAATATTCAAGCTAAGCAAGTAAGATCTCTTATTTTCCATTCTTAAGTTTTTATCAGATAGTTAAACAACTAGGAAGTCTTGCCAGATTAATGAAAGTATAAGAAGAATATTAATTTTCTAGAGTAACTCGGTCCTTATATTTCCATGAAAAGTTTTGTTTTTTGCATTTAAAATTTTTAAAAGTACTCAGTATAGATCATGTTTTTATGAAAACAAGATTCTATAATTTTCTGGAAAAACCTCCTTGGTGGTCTGCGTGGGTAAGTCCTGTTGATAAGGCAATAGTAGACTTTAGGAGAATTTGAAAATTCATCTTGATTAAATGAAAACCATAGGATCTTTAAAGGCCTATTTTTAGATGCATGCTACTTTTCTAGTTGGTATCAGAGCCTAGTTACCTTTTAAATTAATATTTTGCTTATATGAGTAATTACAGAAAGACAGACTTCTAATTACAGCATCTGAATTTCCGTTCAAATACATCTCGGTGTTTAATATCAATGATTAGTTTGATACTAGTAACCATCATGTTTATCTTGTTTTTTAGTTATATTGTTACTATTTTAAGATGTTTTGATGTATGAGTATTATTAATCATTTTAGTGCGATAGATCTAGCCTTAATAGAATTAGCTAAAAACAATCCAGAAAGATTAGAATCCTTGAAAAGGCATCATTTAGGAGTTATAGAAGAAATTCATAAAAACCTTAACGTTTACTACAGTTGTTTTGATCAAGTCTATATAAAGTCTAGAGACAAATTCCCTCACTTTGAAAAGGATCTTTCAGATTTAGAAAACACAAAGATAAAAAGCAAAAACAAAGTAAAAGAAATAGAAAGAATTCTAAAGGAAAATAGACAAACCTTGCAAGCCTCAACATCAACATCAAACCTAAATCAACCAGATTAGATGAACAATGAAGTTTTAGATTCTCAGCAAATAGAACATATATGAAACAAATTATAGCACGGTGTGTATAAAACTATCTAGAGATAGATTTTAAGTTTATTACCCAATTTTTCGTGTTTAGTCAAAATTACGAAATTATCTCTAAATAGATAAAGCAATAAATCAAGTATAAAATGCTGAAATTAAATAACACTTGATTTTTACGTGGAAACCCTCACGGGAAAAACCACGGGCTAGTAAGTAAGCCACACTCGAACCTCGAATCCACTAAATGTGTAAAACGATTACAACCTAATCCCGGAAGTAATCACACACCTACCTAATCCCGGTATGAGTGAACCTAGTCCGATTTGCTTGCGATCTAAGCAACCTAATCCCGGAAGCTACACACAAGACTTACTTTCTCAATGAAGAGAATAACACCTTAAGTGAATATATGAATATCCAAATGCAACATAGAGCAAGGGAAACCCTATATGCTTATCTAAGATGATTAATATGCAATTAAAACAATCCTAGATATTAAAAACTAAATGATATGTTCAATCAAATAGTTTAGCTAATTAATATTAAGCACAAAACCTAATTAGCTATCACAATACAACTTCTCAAACATACAACACACTAATCTCAATCTTGTATCAAAAGATATATAAATAACATACAAGAAATTAATTGAGATTGCTTGTTAAGAAAAACACAAAATATGTAAGATATTAGTGAAAATCTTACCAAGCAAAGTGTGATAAAGAATCCATGCAAAGAGACATCTAGATGATCTAGGATGATGCTAGATGATGATTGATGATCATGAAAAAGTGTTTGAGTGAATAAAAATTGAGTTCTTGGAATTTTTTCTTCTCTTGAAAAATATCCTAAGTATGAAATCTGAATATGAACTCTCTTAATTGACCTAAAGTCAAAGTGGCATATATATAGGAGGCCAAAACAAAGTGTGGTAGTTTTGATAAGTTGGCCTAAAATTTACCTTGGGCACTGTACGAAGAGCGCTTCTGTACAGCGCTTGTACAGCGCCCCAACTCTATTTTCTCTGGAAAACAAAGTGGCGCTATACATAGAGCGCTTTGTACAGCGTCTGTACAGAGACCCAACAGCGACCGATTAAAATCGATCAGGTCTGAACAGCGCTCGATGGGCGCTGTTCGTACAGCGCTTCTGTAGAGCGCTTTTGGGAGTGCCCAATGCAAAAATGCAATCCTAAGACTAATCATGACAAGGCAATTGGATATGCAAGATGCAATCAAACTAACATGCAAGAAGAGATGTTAATGAACATTAATGCACAAAAATAAGACACACAACATACAAGGATTAAACATATGCATGAGTTGTGAGTGTGTGCAACTATCTCTTCAAGACAAGTAAGCACATAGAAATTTACCTTCGGTGCTTATCAACACAAGGTCTTCAAAGGGCTTCGAACAATAATACCAACACCTAAGCTACCCTTACAAAGAACTCCCAACATGTGGTTTGTCCACGAAATGAGCCAATCAACAAATGGGAACCTTACAATCTCCCATTTTGGCTATTTCATGACAAAACCACCACTCACATTGATTCCTCACAAAAAAATAGAAACAACGGGATAACTATGATATTCTACAATACAAAGAGATAAGAAAATAAAACTTCAAGTCTTCAATCTCTTGTAGAATAATCAAGCCCTGAAAATAAGATTTCTATATTTTCCAATACAAGTGAAATGTGAGATTAATCAAGTAAGAACAAAAAACAAGCATTTGCATTTTAAAAGTTTAGGCACAACATTATGAAATGTATGTGTATGCAATGCGCCCCCTCAACGGGTTACGCCCCCTCAACGGGTTACTCCCCCTCAATGAATGTTCTCCCCAATATGCACAATTGCTTCTATATTTTGCAACTCCCCTTACCATATCCTACTCCCCCTTTTTGTCATGATATAGGCAAAGGAGTAGTCCCCAACCGGGTCACTCATAGCAACGAGAGATAGTAGCATGCAAGATATTTGCATAATCAATATAAGTCACTTTATGCATCTCAATTAATTGGTGAGAAACAAGGAGATTTATTTGTTATAAAATGTGTGAATCAAACATGCTTTGCATACAAGACATGTAGCATTCAAGTCAAAAATACAATGGTATTTGGCAAAGCAAATGACAAAGGTTTCTAATAGGAATTCAATCCAATTTCACCAATGTCATGAGTAAAGCAAGGATATAGAATTTATTGATTTCAAATTAAGAACAACTATATCCAACTTTATAAGCGAAACATGGCATGAGCGACTTTGCACCCTTTTTGATTTTTCCGGAATGATAGTAGCCATGGTCAAACAATAAAGAAAGAGAGACATTTGGAATTTAAATTCCTTTGAACGGATACTAGATCCTTTATTCATTTTGAGTCTCATAAGCTTTCACACAAGTTTTGGATTTTAAGAATATGCAATCATCAATTCATGCTTTTCATATGAGCATGTTATATGAATTTCATGCTTTTTCATTTGACATTAGCATGTTATTAAAGAATTATCATGTCATGGAGATAACCATAGGTCATTCAAATCATACTTCCTATTTACATCTCCTAGTCCAAAAATGCATGTTTGAACATAAATATGACATGGATTGTAAACAAGCAAGGTTCACACTTATTGAATTGAAAACATATATACATATGTGCAACCAAGCTTACTCAAGCAATTAAAAGAAGAGGCATAAGATATTTCAAATTTTTTTGCAAGTGACACGAATGCAAAATAGCTCTCTTTGCTTGAGTTCCCCATATGGGGTCAAATCACAAAACTCATCACTCCACAAGACATATCCCAATAGATCTACTTAGTGTTTTAAATCGAGTAGCATCTAAGGGTTTAGTAAATAGGTCTGCAAGTTGATCATTAGTACCTACATGTTCAAGTACTATGCATTTATTTTCAACAAGCTCTCTAATGAAGTGATGGCGGATGTCAATATGCTTAGTTCTAGAATATTGAACCGGATTCTTGGAAATATTTATGGCACTCATATTATCACAAAATAGAGTAAGTGTACCTTGGTTGAATCTATAGTCTACTAGCATTTGCTTCATCCATAGGAGTTGTGTACATCCACTCCCCGCGGCTATGTACTCGGCCTCGGCCGTGGACAAGGAAATCGAGTTTTGCTTCTTGCAAAACCAAGACACCAAGTTATTGCCTAGGAAGAAGCAACCGCCCGATGTGTTTTTCCTATCATCACAATTTCCTGCCCAATCCGCATCACTAAAGTCTACAAGACTAGCATTAGTGTCAAAAGAGTACCAAATCCCATAGTTGGATGTCCCATTCACATAGCGAATGATTCTCTTTACTGAAGACAGATGGGACTCCTTGGGATCCGCTTGGTACCTAGCACACACACCCACATTAAAAGAGATATCGGGCCTACTTGTGGTCAAATAGAGCAAGCTACCTATCATGCCACGATATAACGTTTGTTCCACACTTTTACCACTAGCATCCTTACTTGGCTTCAAAGTGGTACTCATGGGTGTATCACAATGTTTGGCATTTTCTAGACCAAACTTCTTCACTAGGTTTTTGGCATATTTGGCTTGGGTTATGAAAATCCCATCAACTAATTGCCTAATTTGCAAACCTAGGAAGTAACTAAGCTCACCAACAAGACTCATCTCAAATTCATGAGACATGACATCAACAAATTGTTGGACCTTGGTGTTGTTGGTGGAGCCAAAAACTATATCATCAACATATATTTGAGCTATGAAAAGCTCATCATTGTCTTTCTTGATGAATAGTGTCTTGTCAACACTACCTCTTGTGTAGTTATTGTTAACAAGAAATTGAGTGAGGCACTCATACCAAGCCCTCGGTGCTTATTTCAACCCATATAAAGCCTTCTTGAGGCGATAGGCATGGTTGGGGTGGTGTGCATCCACAAACCCCTTGCAACAAACACTTCCTCTTGCAAGAAGCCATTGAGCAAAGCACTCTTGACATCTATTTGGTGCAATTTGAACTTGTGCACACAAGAAATGGACAAGAGAAGCCTAATGGACTCTAAACGGGCAATGGGAGCAAATGTCTCCTCAAAGTCGATACCCTCAATTTGAGAGTACCCTTGTGCTACAAGTCTAGCCTTGTTCCGAACTATGTTGCCATCCTCATCGGATTTGTTCCTATAAATCCACTTAGTGCCTATCACATTAGTGCTTTTAGGCCTAGGAACTAGAGTCCAAACCTTATTCCTTTCGAATTGGTTTAGCTCTTCTTGCATGGCAAAAACCCAAAATTCATCATTAAAGGCTTCATCAACCTTTTTGGGTTCAATTTGAGAGGTGTAGCATGTAAAGCTAATGAGATTAGCTATTTGACACCTTGTCCTAACACCCTCATTCACATCTCCAATAACATCCTCTTTGTTATGGAGTCTTCTAACCCATGGAGCGGGTTCATTAGAGTCCAAGAGAGGGACTCTAGTAATAGGTTGTGTGACTTCATTATTGTCATTGGACGTCCCAACATTGGGAGTCACCACAACCCTCTCCAAAGGATAGTCATCCTCTAAAACTTCCTCCTTCTCATGGTCATTCGACTTGAGCCTAGTATCATCAATGACAACATTGGATGATTCCATGACGGTTCGAGTCTTCAAGTTGAAAACTCTATAGGCTTTACTATTTAAGGCATAGCCAATAAAAATACCCTCATCACTCTTAGCATCAAATTTGCCAAGTTGATCACGGTCATTTAAAATGTAGCATTTGCTTCCAAATGTGTGGAAGTAGCTAACATTTGGCTTCCTACCCTTCTATAACTCATAGGAGGTGTTTCTAGATCCGGGCCTTAGGAAAACACGATTCCCTATATAACAAGCCATATTGACGGCTTCGGCCCATAGGTTCCTAAGGACATTGTTGCTAAGCAACATCACTCGGGCCATCTCTTGAAGGACCCTATTCTTCCTCTCAATAACTCCATTTTGTTGAGGTGTCCTAGGAGCCGAAAACTCATGGGAGATGCCTAAGCTATTACAATAGCTTTCAAAAGAGGAATTCTCAAATTCCCTCCTATGGTCACTTCTAATCCGTTTAATGCTTTTAATGTTAGAATTCATTTCATTTTGAATTTTAGTACAAAGCATTTTAAACTTATCAAAAGTTTCAGATTTTTCTCTAAGAAAATATGTCCATGTAAATCTAGAGAAATCATCAACACAAACAAAAATGTATCTCTTTCCACCAAAACTCTCGGTTTGCATAGGACCCATGAGATCCATGTGGAGAAGCTCTAAAGGCTCTTTGGTGGAGAGATACTTGCCCTTTTTATGCATGCTTTTTGTTTGTTTTCCTTGTTGGCAAGGTCCACAAATACCATTGGCTTTCTTCCCAAGCTTAGGGAGGCCACGAACACAATCGAACTTTCCAAGGGTTCTTAAATCCCTAAAGTTCATGTGGCCAAGTCTTTCATGCCACAACTCTATTTGCTCATCCATGGACACATTGTTTGAGACTATTCTAGCTTCAAGACAATAGCAATTGTCGCTAGATCTCATACCTTTCAATATGGTTTGTCCATCGGGCTTTAGGATCTAGCAATCATCTTTTCTAAACAAGATGGAATATCCTTCATCACTTAGATGTGAAATGCTTATTAAATTGGCTTTCAAGCCATCAACAAATAAAGCATCGGATAAGGAGGGTAATCCGGGAACGGAAATGGTTCCTTTCCCTACAACTTTCGTTTTGGATCCATCACCAAAAGTGACATATCCTCCTTCCTCCATAACAAGAGTCTCGAAGAAACTCTTGTTTCCCATTATGTGCCTAGAGCACCCACTATTTAAATACCAAAAATTAGAAGAATTTGCCTTCATGGCTATTTGAGCAACATGGCAAACATTTTCATTCTTTCTAATCCACCTAGAAACAATCTTAGCTTTCTTAGTGGTCTTTGGTACATGGGCTCTAGATGATCTAGGATCATGCATAACAATATTATCATTCCTAGGAACATGCATCATGGCTCTTTTCCTTTTCTTCTCAATCATGCTTCTAGTTTTGCACATTTTAATATATCGAAAGCAATGTGGTCTAATATGACCATCAAATCCACAAAAGTGACATATAGAAGTAAAATAAGGAATCATACCTTGTCCTTGTTCTTGTCTTTGTGGATGAATGGGTTCAATTGGTCTTCGTTGTTGAACCGGTCTAGATTGCTCCCTAGCTTGAGGTTGCATGATTGGTCTCTTTCCTTTGTGAGCCACTTGTGGAGGAATGTTGGCTTGAGGGACCCTAGAGGGTTGAGCTTGAGGTTTCCTTCTTGGCCCCATCTTCACTTGTGCATTTGAACATTGTCCTATTTCTAACTTCTTCCTAGGAATTTGCACAAATGAAGTTTCTTCGTTCCTCAAACTCTTGACAACCACGATCTTGTTAGAGGTTGAGATCTTCTTGCCATCTTTATACCCAAGACCCCTCTTGTCACATGGACTCTTTCCAACACCAAGCATATAGTCAAGCTTCTTGGTGCTAGAATCCATCCTAGTCATAGACTCTCTCACTTCTTCAAGCTCCCTCTTTAGACTTTCTTCATTTCTCCTAGATAAGACTAACTCCTCACTTAGCTTATCTTCCATCTTCTTGAATTTTTCCACTTGTTCACTTAAGTGGTCATTATGAGATAAAAGCTCAAGATTCTTTTCTCTCAACATCTTGATCTTTCTAGTGCTCTTGATTGCTAAATCATTAAACTCGGCATGGTATTTAGCAAGCACCTTTTTCTCCACAAATCCATTTATGGAGTTAGAAGAGGAATCACTTTCTTCTTCACTTGAGTCATTTTCCTCTTGACTCATTTCCTCTCTTTCACTAGCACTTTTACTTTTATGGGAGGAGGCAAAAGCTAGGAGATTAGCCATGAGCTCTTCATCATCCGAAGACTCATCTCCCTTAATGGAGTCATCACTACTTCCACTCCAAGTGGCGGCCATCACTTTTCCCTTTTTCTTCTCATTGTGATTTGCACATTCGGGGGCAAGATGACCTATGCCACCACACTTGAAGCATCGGACCCCTTTCCTTTCGGTCTTCTCTTTCCTAGGCTCAAACTTGTTGTAGGAACCCTTTTTCTTGTAGTTTTGACCTTTGGAACCAAAGTCCTTTTTCCCGAACTTCATGACCCTCTTGAATCTCTTCACAAATAATGCAAGGTCTTCGTCCGAGTCATTCTTCTTTGCCTCCTTTTCATCCTTGGAGGTTTTCAAAGCAATTCCTTTTTGCTTTTTAGGAGGTGTGGAGATAGGACCCTTCCTAGACTTATAAGCTAGAAGTCTCCCAATCACCTCACTCGGCTTCATATCCTTATATCCACTATTTTCTTCTAAAGCCGTTACTTTTGATTCAAACCTATCCGAAAAAGATCTCATAATCTTTTGCTTGATTCTCCTATCCGAATATGGATCACCAAGTTGATGACTTTGGTTGACTATGTCCATCAACTTGATCTCGAAGTCGTTGAAGCACTCATTCTCCTCCATCTTAAGCATCTCGAATTAAGTTTGGAGGACTTGAAGCTTAGAGTCCTTCACCACTTCGGTTCCCTCATGTGTAATCTCTAGGATGTCACATGCCTCCTTAGCTATCCTAGTATTTTGAATCAATTTATATTGATTTTCGTCCATTGCACATAGGATGGCATGCATCGCCTTCCTATTCCACTTTGAAGCCTCAAACTCTTGCGCGTTCCATTACGCCTTAGGCTTCAATACTTTTTCTCCTCCACCCGCGGGAGTCATCTTGGGTAGATCATATCCGTCTTCAACCGCCATCCATGCACAGTCGTGAATTTGACATATGTAGGATTCCATCTTCCCTTTCCATTGGGAATAGTTCAACCCGGTAAGAAGTGGAGGCCTTGTGCCAGAAGCACCCTCGTTGCCACCACCATGTCCACCGTTTCCACTCATAGTGTTTATGAATGCATGAAATGAATGCAAATGTATGAATGATCAAAAAATCACACAAAATGCAAAACAAACCAAAATAAGCAAGGATCACCTATGTATATCTAGGAACCCGCTCTGATACCAATTGAAACAAATTTATAGCACGGTGTGTATAAAACTATCTAGAGGAGGGGTGAATAGATTTTAAGCTTATTACCCAATTTTTCGTGTTTAGTCAAAATTACGAAATTACCCCTAAATAGATAAAGCAATAAATCAAGTATAAAATGCGGAAATTAAATAACACTTGATTTTTACGTGGAAACCCTCACGGGAAAAACCACGGGCTAGTAAGTAAGCCACACTTGAACCTCTAATCCACTAAATGTGTAAAACGATTACAACCTAATCCTGGAAGTAATCACACACCTACCTAATCCCGGTATGAGTGAACCTAGTCCGATTTGCTTACGATCTAAGCAACCTAATCCCGGAAGCTACACACAAGACTTACTTTCTCAATAAAGAGAATAACACCCTAAGTGAATATATGAATATCCAAATGCAACATAGAGCAAGGGAAACCCTATATGCTTATCTAAGATGATTAATATGCAATTAAAACAATCCTAGATATTAAAAACTAAATGACATGTTCAATCAAATAGTTTAGCTAATCAAGATTAAGCACAAAACCTAATTAGCTATCACAATACAACTTCTCAAACATACAACACACTAATCTCAATCTTGTATCAAAAGATATATAAATAACATACAAGAAATTAATTGAGATTGCTTGTTAAGAAAAACACAAAATATGTAAGATATTAGTGAAAAGCTTACCAAGCAAAGTTTGATAAAGAATCCATGCAAAGAGACATCTAGATGATCTAGAATGATGCTAGATGATGATTGATGATCCTGAAAAAGTGTTTGAGTGAATAAAAATTGAGTTCTTGGAATTTTTTCTTCTCTTGAAAAATATCCTAAGTATGAAATCTGAATATGAACTCTCTTAATTGAACTAAAGTCAAAGTGGCATATATATAGGAGGCCAAAACAAAGTGTGGTAGTTTTGATAAGTTGGCCTAAAATTTACCTTGGGCACTGTACGAAGAGCGCTTCTGTACTGCGCTTGTACAGCGCCCCAACTCTATTTTCTCTGGAAAACAAAGTGGCGCTATACATAGAGCGCTTTGTACAGCGCCTGTACAGCTACCCAACAGCGATTGATTAAAATCGATCAGGTCTGAACAGTGCTCGATGGGCGCTGTTCGTACAACGCTTCTGTAGAGCGCTTTTGGGAGCGCCCAATGCAAAAATGCAATCCTAAGACTAATCATGACAAGGCAATTGGATATGCAAGATGCAATCAAACTAACATGCAAGAAGAGATGTTAATGAACATTAATGCACAAAAATAAGACACACAACATACAAGGATTAAACATATGCATGAGTTGTGAGTGTGTTCAACTATCTCTTCAAGACAAGTAAGCACATAGAAATTTACCTTCGGTGCTTATCAACACAAGGTCTTCAAAGGGCTTCGAACAATAATACCAACACCTAAGCTACCCTTACAAAGAACTCCCAACATGTGGTTTGTCCACGAAATGAGCCAATCAACAAATGGGAACCTTACAATATAGAAGAACGTTTATATTCTTATAGAAATAACCTAAGAAATTATAGTAACAAGCTTAAAGAAGTTGAAACAGAAGAAGAAAAATTTAGGCTAAAAGCTAGAATAGTAGGAACAAAAGCAGCTGAAAACCGTTGGAAAGAAATATTAGGAGCCCTAAGCAAAGAAAAACAAATGTTCAGTAATCCAAAAAGAAGAAAGTTGCAGTAGAAGGTTTAATGCAAAACCTTTTTAATTGCCTTCTTAATATTTGTTTCGTAAAATCCTTAGAATAGTTTAGTGAATAATTAGATATATTAGATTTCCAAGAAGCATAAATAGTTTTCAATCTACTAATAATTAGAAACAGACAAATATTTAGAGAACCTTTAGTCCTTGAAAAGCTAAGCCTAGCAAAAAGAAAATTCTTAGAACTATTAGACGCAAGGATAGAAGATTTTAAAAGAATTTTACCTTATATATGAGCTTCAAAAGATTAGAGTACTTAAACATAGAAATTGCAGGACTAAGAAAAACTAAAATCAATTTGCAAAACAGCATAAAGATAAACTGTGAAACAAATAATAGCACGGTGTGTATAAAGCTATCTAGAGGGGGGGTGAATAGATTTTACGCTTTTTACCCAATTTTTCGTGTTAGTCAAAATTACGAAAATACCCTCAAGATAATATAAACAAGCAAGTGTAATATGGTGCGGAAATTAAAACAACACTTGGTTTTTACGTGGAAACCCTCACGGGAAAAACCACGGGCTATGTAAGTAAGCCACACTCGAACCTCGAATCCACTAAATGTGCAAACGATTACAACCTAATCCCGGAAGTAATCACACACCTACCTAATCCCGGTATGAGTGAACCTAGTCCAATTTGCTTGCGTTCTAAGCAACCTAATCCCGGATGCTACACACAAGACTTAATTTCTCTATGAAGAGAATACAACCCTAAGTGAATATATGTGAATATCCAAAATGCAACATAGAGCAAGGGAAACCCTATATGCTTATCTAAGATGATTAATATGCAATTAAGAGCAATCCTAGATATCAAAACTAAATGACATGTCAATTAGTTTAGCTAATCAATATTAAGCACAAAACCTAATATGCAAGCACAATATAAAATCTCAAACATACATCATACTCATCTCAATATTGTATCTAAAGCATACAAAATAACAAACAAGTAATTAATTGAGATTGCTAGATAAGAGAAACACAAAACATGTAAGATATTAGTGAAAAGCTTACCAAGCAAAGTATGATGAAGATTCCATGCTAGATGACATCTAGATGATCTAAGATGATGCTAGATGATGATTGATGATCATGAAAAAGTGTTTGAGAATCAAGAATGGAGTTCTTGGAATTTTTCTTCTCTTTGAAAAATATCCTAAGTATGAATTCTGAATATGAACTCTCTTGATTGACCTAAAGTCAAAGTGGCATATATATAGGGGGCCAAATCAAAGTGAGGTCGTTTAAGTAAGTTTCAAAGAAACGCGCCAATCGGCGGTTTCATTCGGCGGCCAGGCCGCCGTTAATGACCGTCGAATTGAGCTCGTGAAGAACAGAGCAAAAACGGCGGTTCATTCGGCGGTTTCGTGACCACCGAAACAGAACAGAGAGATCAAAATCAACCAGGTATGAACGGCGGTTTCATGCCCGCCGTTTCAACCGCCGAATTAGACTGAGAGATAAATCAATCAGGTCTTGAAACGGCGGTTTCTAACGGTGGTCGTGACCGCTGATCTTAACCGCAGAAATGCTTCAGACCAATCTGGACTGAAACGGCGGTTTAAGTCGGCGGCCAGGCCGCCGATCATAATCGCCGATCACCTAGATAGGTGAAAACCAAGGAGAAGCCAAGGGCATTCTCCATAGGCGGTCCTCGCGCTAAACCAAGCACATTCTCGTGCATGCGCGGACGTTTCCGAAAGTTATCGGGAAACGAATTACACAACAACATAACACAATTACACACAACAAAATATAATAAATAAGTGCAAGTGTGAAATGTGACAAACGAAGAGAATGCACACATATGCAATGAATGTTTAGTGTGTGTGTGCAACTAATCTCTTCAAGAAAAGTAAGCACATAGAAATTTACCTTCGGTGCTTATCAACACGAGGTCTTCAAAAGGCTTCGAACAATAAGACCGATACTTAGGCTACCCTTACAAAGAACCCCCACATATGGTTTGATCACGAAATAAGCCAATTAAAAACAACGGGAATCCTTACAATCTCCCCCTTTGGCTATTTCGTGCCAAAACCATCACTCACAATGATTTCTCACAAAAAAAATAGAAACTACGGGACTATAATGATATTCTACATTACAAAGAGATAAGCTAATGCAACTTGAAGTCTTCAATCCTCTTGTAGAATAATCAATCCCTGAAAAGAGTTTCTAACATTTCTAATACAAGAAAAGTGTGAGATTAATCATGTGAGAACAATACCAAGTATTTGCATTTTTAGAATTTAGGCACAACATTACCAAATGTATACAATGTATGATAAATGCAATGCTCCCCCTCAACGGGTTACTCCCCCTCAATGTATGTTCTCCCCAAAGAGTACAATAACTTCTATATTTTGCACCTCCCCTTACCATATCCTACTCCCCCTTTTTGTCATGATATAGGCAAAGGAGTAGTCCCCAACCGGGTCACTCATAGCAACGAGAGATAGAAGCATGCAAGATTTGCATATACATATAAGTCACTTTATGCACTTCAATTAATTTGAGAGAAACAAGGAGATTTATTTTGAGAAAATGTGTGAATCCAACATGCTTTGCATACAAGACATATAGCATTCAAGTCCAAAATACAATGGTATTTGGCAAAGCAAATGACAAAGGTTTCTAATAAGAATTCAAACCAATTTCACCAATGTCATGGGAAAAGCAAGGATATAGAGATTATTGATTTCAATTTAAGAGCAACTATATCCAACTTTATAAGCGAAACATGGCATGAGCGACTTTGCACCCTATTTGATTTTTCCGGATAAAATTATCCGTATGATAGTAACCATGTTCAACTAATAAAGAAAGAGAGACATTTGGAATGTAAATTCCTTTGAATGGATACAAGATCCTTTATTCATTTTGAGTCTCATAAGTTTTCACACAAGTTTTACATTTTTAAGAATATGCAATCATCAATTCATGCTTTTCATGTGAGCATGTTTTATGAATTTCATGCTTTTTCATTTGTCATTAGCATGTTATTAAAGAATCATCATGTCATGGAGATAATCATAGGTCATTCAAATCATACTTCCTATATACATCTCCTAGTCCAAAAATGCATGTTTGAACATAAATATGATATGGATTGTAAACAAGCAAGGTTCACACTTATGGAATTTTAAAACATATATACATATGTACAACCAAGCTTACTCAAGCAATCAAAAGAAGAGGCATAAGATATTTCAAATTTTTTGCAAGAGACAATAATGCAAACTAGCTCTCTTTGCATGAGTTCCCCATATGGGGTCAATCATAGAACATCACTCCACAAGACATACCCCAATAGATCTACTAAGAGTTTTAAATCGAGTAGCATCTAAGGGTTTAGTAAATAGGTCCGCAAGTTGATCATTAGTACCTACATGTTCAAGTACTATGCATTTATTTTCAACAAGCTCTCTAATGAAGTGATGGCGGATGTCAATATGCTTAGTTCTAGAATGTTGCACCGGATTCTTGGAAATATTAATAGCACTCATGTTATCACAAAAGAGAGTGAGAGTACCTTGGTTGAATCCGTAGTCTACTAGCATTTGCTTCATCCATAGGAGTTATGTGCATCCACTCCCCGCGGCTATGTACTCGGCCTCGGCCGTGGACAAGGAAATCGAGTTTTGCTTCTTGCAAAACCAAGACACCAAGTTGTTGCCTAGAAAGAAGCAACCGCCCGATGTGCTCTTCCTATCATCACAATTTCCTGCCCAATCCGCATCACTAAAGCCTACAAGACTAGCATTAGTGTCAAAAGAGTACCAAATCCCATAGTTGGATGTCCCATTCACATAGCGAATGATTCTCTTAACGGAAGAGAGATGGGACTCCTTAGGATCCTCTTGGTACCTAGCACACACACCCACACTAAAGGAGATATCGGGCCTACTTGCGGTCAAATAAAGCAAGCTACCTATCATGCCACGATATAACGTTTGTTCCACACTTTTACCACTAGCATCTTTGCTTAGCTTCAAAGTGGTACTCATGGGTGTATCACAATGTTTGGCATTTTCTAAACCAAACTTCTTCACTAGGTTTTTGGCATATTTGGCTTGGGTTATGAAAATCCCATTGTCTAGTTGCCTAATTTGCAAACCTAGGAAGTAACTAAGCTCACCAACAAGGCTCATCTCAAATTCATGAGACATGACATCAACAAATTGTTGGACCTTGGTGTTGTTGGTGGAGCCAAACACTATGTCATCAACATATATTTGAGCTATGAAAAGCTCATCATTATCTCTCTTGATGAATAGTGTCTTGTTAACACTACCTCTTGTGTAGTCATTGTCAACAAGAAATTGAGTGAGGTGCTCATACCAAGCCCTCGGTGCTTGTTTCAACCCATATAGTGCCTTCTTGAGGCGATAGACATGGCTGGGGTGGTGTGCATCCACAAACCCCTTGGGTTGTTCAACAAACACTTCCTCTTGCAAGAAGCCATTGAGGAAGGCACTCTTGACGTCCATTTGGTGCAATTTGAACTTGTGCACACAAGAGATGGACAAGAGAAGCCTAATGGACTCTAAGCGGGCAACGGGAGCAAATGTCTCCTCAAAGTCGATACCCTCAATTTGAGAGTACTCTTGTGCTACAAGTCTAGCCTTGTTCCGCACTATATTGCCATCCTCATCGGATTTGTTCCTAAATATCCATTTAGTGCCTATGACATTAGTGGTCTTAGGCCTAGGAACTAGAGTCCAAACCTCATTCCTTTCGAATTGGTTTAGCTCTTCTTGCATGGCAAGAACCCAAAATTCATCATGTAAGGCTTCTTCAACCTTTTTGGGTTCAATTTGAGAGGTGTAGCAAGTATAGCTAATAAGATTAGCAAGTTGACGTCTAGTCCTAACACCCTCATTTACCTCTCCAATGATATCTTCTTTATCATGGAGTTTCCTAACCCATGGAGCGGGTTCTTTAGAGTCCAAGAGAGGAACTCTAGTAATGGGTTGTGTGACTTCATTAGATGTCCCAACATTGGGAGTCACCACAACCCTCTCCAAAGGAGAGTCATCCTCTAGAACATCCTCCTCCTCATGGTCATTAGACTTGAGCCTAGTATCATCAATGACCACATTTGATGATTCCATGACGGTTCGAGTCTTCAAGTTGAAAACTCTATAGGCTTTACTATTCAAGGCGTAGCCAATAAAAATACCCTCATCACTCTTAGCATCAAACTTGCCAAGTTGATCACGGTCATTTAAAATGTAGCATTTGCTTCCAAATGTGTGGAAGTAGCTAACATTTGGCTTCCTACCCTTCCATAGCTCATAGGAGGTGTTTCTAGAACCGGGCCTTAGGAACACACGATTTCCTATATAGCAAGCCGTATTGATAGCTTCGGCCCATAGGTTCCTAGGGACATTGTTGCTAAGCAACATCACTCGGGCCATCTCTTGGAGGACCCTATTCTTCCTCTCAACAACTCCATTTTGTTGAGGTGTCCTAGGAGCCGAAAACTCATGGGAGATGCCTAAGCTATCACAAAAGCTTTCAAAAGAGGCATTCTCAAACTCTCTCCCATGGTCACTTCTAATCCGTTTAATGCTTCTAATGTTAGATTTCATTTCATTTTGTAATTTAGTACAAAGCATTTTAAACTTATCAAAAGTTTCGGATTTTTCTCTAAGAAAGTATGTCCATGTAAATCTAGAGAAATCATCAACACATACAAAAATGTATCTCTTTCCACCCAAACTTTCGGTTTGCATGGGACCCATGAGGTCCATGTGGAGAAGCTCAAGTGGCTCCTTGGTGGTGAGATACTTACCCTTTTTGTGCATGCTTTTAGTTTGCTTTCCTTGTTGGCAAGGTCCACAAACACCATTGGCTTTCTTCCCAAGCTTAGGGAGGCCACGCACACACTCGAACTTTCCAAGGGTCCGTAGATCCCTAAAGTTCATGTGGCCAAGTCTTTCATGCCACAACTCAATTTGCTCATCCATGGATACATTGTTTGAGACTATTCTAGCTTCAAGACAATAGCAATTGTCGCTAGATCTCATACCTTTCAATAAGGTTTGTCCATCGGGCTTTAGGATTGAGCAATCATCTTTACAAAACAAGACGGAATATCCTTCATCACTTAGATGTGAAATGCTTATTAAATTGGCTTTCAAGCCATCAACAAATAAAGCATCGGATAAGGAGGGTAATCCGGGAACGGAAATGGTTCCTTTCCCTACTACTTTCTTTTTGGATCCTTCACCAAAAGTGACATATCCACCTTCCTCCATAACAAGAGTCTCGAAGAAACTCTTGTTTCCCGTCATGTGCCTAGAGCACCCACTATCTAAATACCAAAAATTAGAAGAATTTGCCTTCAAGGCTATTTGAGCAACATGGCAAACAATTTCATTCTTTCTAATCCACCTAGAAACAATCTTAGCTTTCTTAGTGGTCTTTGGTACATGGGCTCTAGATGTCCTAGGATCATGCATAATAATATTATTATTCCTAGGAACATGCATCATGGCTCTTTTCTTTTTCTTCTCTATCATGCTTCTAGTTTTGCACATTTTTATATATCGAAAGCAATGTGGTCTAATATGACCATCAAATCCACAAAAGTGACATATAGGAGTAAAATAAGGAATCATACCTTGTCCTTGTCTTTGTGGATGAAAGGGTTCAATCCTTCTTCGTTGTTGAACCGGTCTTGGTTGCTTCCTAGCTTGAGGTTGCATGATAGGTCTCTTTCCTTTGTGAGCCATTTGAGGAGGAATGTTGGCTTGAGGGACCCTAGGGGGTTGAGCTTGAGGTTTCCTTCTTGGCCCCATCTTCACTTGTGCATTAGAGCATTGTCCTACTTCTAATTTCTTTCTAGGAGCTTGCACAAATGAAGTTTCTTCTTTCTTCAAGCTCTTGACAAACACGGTCTTGTTAGAGGTAGAGATCTTCTTGTCATCTTTATACCCAAGACCCCTCTTGTCACATGGACTCTTTCCAACACCAAGCATATGGTCAAGCTTCTTGGTGCTAGAATCCATCCTAGTCATAGAATTTCTAACTTCTTCAAGCTCACTCTTTAGACTTTCTTCATTCCTCCTAGATAAAGCTAACTCCTCTCTTAGCTTATCTTCTATCTTCTTGAATTTTTCCACTTGTTCACCTAAGTGGTCATTATGAGATGCAAGCTCAAGATTTTCTTCTCTCAACATCTTGATCTTTCTTGTGCTCTTGATTGCTAAATCATTAAACTCGGCATGGCATTTAGCAAGCACCTTTTTCTCCACAAAACTACTTATGGAGTTAGATGAGGAATCACTTTCTTCTTCACTTGAGTCATTTTCCTCTTGACTCATTTCCTCTTTCTCACTAGCACTTTTGCTTTTATGGGAGGAGGCAAAAGCTAGGAGATTAGCCATGAGCTCTTCTTCACTTGAAGACTCATCTTCCTCATTGGAGTCATCACTACTCCCACTCCAAGTGGCGGCCATCACTTTGCTCTTCTTCTTTTCATTGTGATTAGCACATTCGGGGGCAAAGTGACCAATCCCACCACATTCAAAGCATCGGACCCCTTTCCTTTCGGTCCTCTCTTGTCTAGGCTCAAACTTCTTGTAGGAACTCTTTTTCTTCAAATCTTGTCCTCTTGACCCAAATCCCTTCTTCTTCTTGAACCCCATAACCTTGTTGAACCTTTTCACAAATAAGGCAAGGTCTTCATCCGATTCATGCTTTGCCTCCTTTGCATCCTTAGATGCTTTCAAAGCTATTCCTTTAGACTTCTTAGGAGGAGTAGTGGTGCTAGGAGCCTTCCTAGACTCATATGCAAGGAGACGCCCAATCACCTCACTTGGCTTCATATCCATGTAGCCACTATTTTCTTCTATGGCCGTCACCTTGGATTCAAACCTATCGGGGAGAGATCTCATAATTTTTTGCTTGACTCTCCTATCCGAATACGGGTCTCCGAGTTGATGGCTTTGATTTACAATGTCCATCAATTTGATTTCGAAGTCATTGAAGCATTCATCCTCTCCCATCCTTAAAAGCTCAAATTGAGTTTGGAGGACTTGAAGCTTGGACTCCTTCACCACCTCGGTTCCCTCATGTGCAACTAGAAGGATGTCCCATGCCACTTTGGCAATCTGAGTATTCTGAATAAGCTTGTACTGATTCTCATCCATAGCACACATAATGGCATGCATAGCCTTCCTATTCCACTTAGAAGCCTCAAACTCTTGCGCGTTCCATTGCGCCTTAGGCTTCAAAACATCTTGTCCTCCACCCTCGGGAGTCATCATAGGGAGATCATATCCGTCTTCCACCGCCATCCATGCACGGTCATGAATTTGGCATATGTAGGATTCCATCTTCCCTTTCCATTGGGAATAGTTCAATCCGGTAAGAAGTGGAGGCCTTGTGCTAGAAGCTCCTTCGTGGCCACCACCATTTCCACCGTTTCCACTCATAGTGTTTATGAATGAATGAAATGAATGCAAATGTATGAATGATCAAAAATCACACAAAATGCAAAACACACCAAAAAGCAAGGATCACCTATATATGTCTAGGAACCCGCTCTGATACCAATTGAAACAAATAATAGCACGGTGTGTATAAAGCTATCTAGAGGGGGGGGTGAATAGATTTTACGCTTTTTACCCAATTTTTCGTGTTAGTCAAAATTACGAAAATACCCTCAAGATAATATAAACAAGCAAGTGTAATATGGTGCGGAAATTAAAACAACACTTGGTTTTTACGTGGAAACCCTCACGGGAAAAACCACGGGCTATGTAAGTAAGCCACACTCGAACCTCGAATCCACTAAATGTGCAAACGATTACAACCTAATCCCGGAAGTAATCACACACCTACCTAATCCCGGTATGAGTGAACCTAGTCCAATTTGCTTGCGTTCTAAGCAACCTAATCCCGGATGCTACACACAAGACTTAATTTCTCTATGAAGAGAATACAACCCTAAGTGAATATATGTGAATATCCAAAATGCAACATAGAGCAAGGGAAACCCTATATGCTTATCTAAGATGATTAATATGCAATTAAGAGCAATCCTAGATATCAAAACTAAATGACATGTCAATTAGTTTAGCTAATCAATATTAAGCACAAAACCTAATATGCAAGCACAATATAAAATCTCAAACATACATCATACTCATCTCAATATTGTATCTAAAGCATACAAAATAACAAACAAGTAATTAATTGAGATTGCTAGATAAGAGAAACACAAAACATGTAAGATATTAGTGAAAAGCTTACCAAGCAAAGTATGATGAAGATTCCATGCTAGATGACATCTAGATGATCTAAGATGATGCTAGATGATGATTGATGATCATGAAAAAGTGTTTGAGAATCAAGAATGGAGTTCTTGGAATTTTTCTTCTCTTTGAAAAATATCCTAAGTATGAATTCTGAATATGAACTCTCTTGATTGACCTAAAGTCAAAGTGGCATATATATAGGGGGCCAAATCAAAGTGAGGTCGTTTAAGTAAGTTTCAAAGAAACGCGCCAATCGGCGGTTTCATTCGGCGGCCAGGCCGCCGTTAATGACCGTCGAATTGAGCTCGTGAAGAACAGAGCAAAAACGGCGGTTCATTCGGCGGTTTCGTGACCACCGAAACAGAACAGAGAGATCAAAATCAACCAGGTATGAACGGCGGTTTCATGCCCGCCGTTTCAACCGCCGAATTAGACTGAGAGATAAATCAATCAGGTCTTGAAACGGCGGTTTCTAACGGCGGTCGTGACCGCCGATCTTAACCGCAGAAATGCTTCAGACCAATCTGGACTGAAACGGCGGTTTAAGTCGGCGGCCAGGCCGCCGATCATAACCGCCGATCACCTAGATAGGTGAAAACCAAGGAGAAGCCAAGGGCATTCTCCATAGGCGGTCCTCGCGCTAAACCAAGCACATTCTAGTGCATGCGCGGACGTTTCCGAAAGTTATCGGGAAACGAATTACACAACAACATAACACAATTACACACAACAAAATATAATAAATAAGTGCAAGTGTGAAATGTGACAAACGAAGAGAATGCACACATATGCAATGAATGTTTAGTGTGTGTGTGCAACTAATCTCTTCAAAGAAAAGTAAGCACATAGAAATTTACCTTCGGTGCTTATCAACACGAGATCTTCAAAGGGCTTCGAACAATAAGACCGATACTTAGGCTACCCTTACAAAGAACCCCCACATATGGTTTGATCACGAAATAAGCCAATTAAAAACAACGGGAATCCTTACAAACTGTAACATAGAACATCTAGAAAACCAGTATAAGCACGTACCACATATAAGCAATAGCCAACAAAACTTTATTGTAGACTTGTTAATCAATTTAGGTCAAAGCTTAGAAGAAAATATTGATAAAACCAATAAGAATATTACGGATCTAGCCAAGTTCTTTGAAAATAGTAAGATCAGTACGTTAAGAAAGAATTTAGACTACATAAAAGACTTACTAAGCAATTTTAGTAATACTATTAAAAGATTTCCTAATAAAAAGGAAATAGCAGAATTAACAAATCTAATAGAACAAAAAACTCCTAAACCAGTAGAACTAGAGATTAAAAATTTAGTTGAAGATATAAAGCAAACTCAAAAAGAATTGAAAAACTAGCTGAGAAGACTTACTGAATGAACCACTTAGAAGAAGTACTCAAGGAATTAACAACTGAAGCCCCTAATAATCTACCAATAGGCATAAGTGATAAAGATTTTAATCTAGAAAGCAACACGGTTACTCAAGGACAGTGCAATACCATATTAAAATTATTAGTTAAGGCCCTAGAAAAAATTGAAAGATTAGAAAAAGACACAATCAGGATTATAAATAGACAATTAGATCCAGATTACATAGCCTGGTTAGTTAAAAGAATATATCTAATAGAGCAAGAAACGCAACCCTCTTCTAGTCAGCCTAAAGTGGACGTTAAAGATATATTAGGACCAAAGGTGAATCTCCCTAATAAACATGGAACTAGCAAGAAGCTCTTGCGTAAGAATATCGATAGTTAATAAAGTTAGGAATATTTTAAATTATAGCAACAAAGGAAAAGAAATAATTGAAAGAACTGAAGACTTAATTCAAGAAGAAGATGTTAATAAAATGCTAGAAGTAGGTTTCAAACAGGTTAGGAAGAAGAATCTTTATAGTGAAGGATTTTTAGACAGTTTCAAAAGCCTATACGTATACAAAGATGAATTTACAATTGGAGTTGTTAACAATAGAGAAGAAATTACCTTAATAAGCCCCCAGAGTGCAAAAGAAATAAAGAGAAACAGCTATTCTACAATACATCTTGGAGTAGTAATTATAGGAGTTCTTAGTCAAACAAGAGTAGGCTTAGACACCAAAGCCCATTTGTACCTTTATGATGGCAGATTTAGCAATCACGAACAAGCCTAGTTAGCAACCGTAGAAGTAGATCTCAAAAATAAAATAGCGGTAGTAGGGTGCCTCCCTGACATAGATATAGATATAAAAGAATTATGTAGTAAGATAAAGTTAAGCATACAAACAAAGGGTTTTGATATGGATGCAGAATATAAAAATCTTAGGTTAAAGATTATTTGTTTTAGGAAGATGTTATAATAAATACCATAAGAAGTTTAAGTTTATTAACAAAAGCATAGTTGAACATTTTCATAGCGAATATGTACAAATGCAAATACCCAAAAAGCTTAATAGAAGTGAATTACAAGGATTAGAGTGGAAGTTACCAGAATTAAAGAATCAAACAATAGAATTACTAGAAAGCAGTAAAATTTACACCGGTAACAATAATCAGACGTTTCAAAGGTTTAGTAATTATAAAAAGCAAAGAAACATCATTACTGAAGAAGAAGAATCTGAAGACGAAATCAATATGTTAAGAATAGAACAAAACATAGACAAAGCTAAAACCTTAGATAACAATAGAGAAAAAATAATAGAATTAATTTTTAATGACCCTTATAGTTATTTAAAAGAAGATATATTTGAAGAACTTCGTAATAAAATAGAACTAGAAGACAAAGAAATAGACAAAATTTTGTTAGGATAACTAAATTTTGAGTCCTTAAGAAATAACCTGCAAAATATATGCTACTTAAAAGAAGAGATATTTGTAGGAGAAGAAGAAAAACCTAGAACCTTAGAAACAGGTAGTGGAAGCAATATTCCAGATACTGAAGGATTTCCTAAACCTATGATAGATGAATATCTAGAGAATAGAGGAATAAAGGATGCGAAAGAACAATATAGAGATTTTAAAGATACAGAAAGAGTCTATAAAGCCAAAACCAAACCGGAAAGTTGGAGAAAAGAGCTTGAAGCTAAAGATATTCTAATTTTAAGCTTACAAGGATATAGACCTAGTGAATGGAAACGTATATTCAATAAGTGGGAAGTAAACTTGATTAGACATGCTATGGAAGCCATTAGTAACATAGTAGACTACAAATATAAGTTAGTTTATTTAGAAAGCACCTTAGGATATAATGAAAAGCAAGTCTACTTAGGATGGAGAGAATATATGAAAAGCGATGATACTAAGAAAGTAGAATTAGATGAATTCGAGATAAATATAACAGTTTTGAGTTTTATAGATGCATTAGAAATTGTATTCTATGATCCTCTATGGAAGAAGTAGATGATGTCTAAAAACAGGTAAGAGCTATAAGAAGCCTAGAACAGCTAAAAATATGTGATTTACATTATTTTGATCATTATGTAGACCTTTTCTATAAATATTGGAGTCAAATATGAAGACATTATGATGAAAATTTACTGATGAAGTTTGTAACAAAGTTACCTGGTAAAATAGGAGAGAAACTCTATAAAGACCTGACTGAATGGTTTAAGAGTAGGAAAGAAGAAGGATTATTTTGGTAAATTTCCTTAGTACCAGTAGTAGAATTTTTAGACAAAGAATCAGAGATCTATGTGATGAAAAAAAGCTTAGACGATAAGCACAACAATAGTTTAGTAGAATGTGCATAGATTTGTATGAAGTACTTACATTAGGATGTGGAAAAACTAGAAAATACAAGCATAAATACGATAGATATAGTAAAGAAAGAACAAAGAAAAACAAAAATTACAAGAAAGACAAGTATAAAAAACCCTATGCAAGAAAATTCTATAATTATGACAATAACAAGCAGAAAATTCAAAAAGATTTCAAAAAAGCAAAGACAATTTTTAGAAAGAAAAACCATAAAGACTGTAAATGTTATTTGTGTGGGAAAATAGGACATACCAAGCCTAATTGCCCTGAAGCTAAGAATAATAAAGTAAATACATTAGAAATAGAAGACTATTTAGAAGACTTAGAAGAAATCTTTAGTATAGAAGAATTATTAGATGAAGACACTATATTTATATTAGATGAAGAAGAATACAATATATTAAAACTAGACGAAGAAGATGAATCTAGTTTAGAATCAGGACTTGAAGAGCAAGTTGAAGATAACACATCAGGAACAGAAGATAGTGTTAATATATGAAAGTATACAAACATAGTTAAATAGCTTAAAGCATACCTAGGGGGGGAGAGAATAGGGTTTTATGTCTTTTTCAAACTCTTGACAAACTTACGTTTGTCCCTTAAGGTAGCTGATCGCACTATTTTATACCTATTTGAGGTCCCCCATTTCCGCTCGTTCGTCTTGTTTTCGAGTGTATTTTTGTATATAATGTTTTGTTTGAGCCTTGTGTAGGTACATATTCCTTATAATAAGGTTTTAAGCTTAAAGATTAGTTTGGGAGGCAAAATGTAGCAAAAAGAGCTGAAATTGTATATACGCGTGCAGAATGTACAACTTGCGGAGATCATATCTTCCTTCTCAGATCGAACCATATGGATATCTATATATATTCGGAAAGCCCCGGAAGTCTAGTTTCCAGAACATTTCACAGATTGTGATTCTGAGCTTTCTACAGGAAGTTATGCCCATTTCCGTAACGATGCGCGATGCTGAAAACGCTGAAAGGCTGTCAGGTCTAAACGGCTACTTCAAACGGCGGCCAGGACGCCGAATTAAACCGCCGAATCACTCCAGAAAGTTGTTTTTTGGGTGAATTTCAGGGACAGTTTCGTCCTTTTGTCCCCAATTCGTACCCTAACCTCCCAACACTATATAAGCACCTTATTCTCTTCTCAACCATCAGAACACACTCTCCACAAACTTCCTCTTCTTCTTCTTCTTCATTTTCTTCACCAAATAAGAGAGAGAGAAGCTTCCAAGAGCATCCATGGAGGTTTTTCCTCCATGGATGCTCCCCATCTCACCTTCTACACATCTTCCACCACATTTAGGAGTAGATTACATAGAGATAGGAGTGGGCTTTGGTCAATTTCGAGCTAGCAAAGGAAGGAGCTCTTGGAGGAGGTTTTCTTCAAGGGTTGTATCTATTTCTCACTCTCTATGTATTTCTTGTTTTCTTGAATGTGTAATCCCCACTTGGGAATATTTGTAAACCTATTTTGTGCTCAATATATATATGGTTGTTTTTATATCCAATTTGTGTTTTGATTCATTCTTGTTTTTATTGAATATATCTCTTATCTTGAAATGCATGTTTATGGATGATTGGAAATTGATATGTGTTCATGGATGGGATTAGGAGTAGATTAACTTAATTGTAGGAGTAGTTGTAATCAAATATCCCATTTGTGTATGTATGTCTTTGGAAGGTCGAAATTGCATGTCATGAATTGGTTTGAGTGAATTAGAGTTAGGATTGTGCTTTAGGAGGGGCTCTCCGGGCATAGTTTTAGCTAATTAGCTAGGAAGAGTGGGTGAACCTATAAATTGCCATATTAGAAGGGTTTGGTTCAATGTTCTTGTTAACAATTGGACTTTAGCTATTTCTCACTCTATGGGCTCTAGGTGAGTCATGGTTAGAGTTACAATTATTGGTCTTTGGCTATTTCTCACTCTAGGGGCTCTAGGTGAGTTATGGTCGGAGATACAATCACTCTTTCCACATTCATTAGACTTTCATGTTGCCATTTTACATTACGAATCTATTATTGGGGCTCAATGTAGTTTTGTTTGTAGAATCGGTTCACATATGTTGGTTGCGGTTTTGTGTTTGAGAGGTTCTCAGCACACTCTTCAACCGTTAGCTCTATGAATGGGTATAAATCGGATTGAGGCAAGAACGAACCCTTAACTAAAATTGGATGTCCTTAATATCTAACAACCAACTATTTGTGCACTTAGGTATGGTGAACTTGTTGAACCTTGTGTGACCATTTTCATGCATCTCTCATATCCATCGTTTTATTTATCACTTTAATCACCATTCTCACATTTCCATATTCTCTTTGTTTTTATTTATTTTCATTTTTATTCTCTACACACACACACATCGCATTGTACATACATTTCACACACATCATTCTTACCTTTCCACATTCTATTTACATGCTTACAATAAACTCTAGAACTTGATACGGTTGACGAATCATACCTCCCTGCGGAACGATACCCTTGCTTGCCGCTTTACTAGTCTTTTGCTAGTTTAGAGCACATTGCGTAGGAAACCCCTATTTTAAATATAAACAAATCTTTTGATCCTCGCATTCTTACAACGACGGAAAAAGTGAGTATCAGTAGCCTTACATACAACAATTAAGCCAAGAAATCATACATAGACAAGATAAGCATGTGATCATTTAGGCATAGTCTATATATATCAATTAGTTGTATGAGGTATAAGAACACATAAACTCAACAACATAGAATACTTGTATTTCAATATTTGTTCAATCTATTACAAGTAAAATCAAATATCACTATACACAAAAATTACAATATACAAAAGAATTATAATTACAAATATGATCAAATGAATTGGTTCACAAATCACACTTTACAAAATCTTGTGAAACAAATTATAGCACGGTGTGTATAAAACTATCTAGAGGGGGGGTGAATAGATTTTAAGCTTATTACCCAATTTTTCGTGTTTAGTCAAAATTATGAAATTACCCATAAATAGATAAAGCAATAAATCAAGTATAAAATGCAGAAATTAAATAACACTTGATTTTTACGTGGAAACCCTCACGGGAAAAAAAACCACGGGCTAGTAAGTAAGCCACATTCGAACCTCGAATCCACTAAATGTGTAAAACGATTACAACCTAATCCAGGAAGTAATCACACACCTACCTAATCCCGGTATGAGTGAACCTAGTCCGATTTGCTTGTGATCTAAGCAACCTAATCCCGGAAGCTACACACAAGACTTACTTTCTCAATGAAGAGAATAATACCCTAAGTGAATATATGAATATCCAAATGCAACATAGAGCAAAGGAAACCCTATATGCTTATCTAAGATGATTAATATGCAATTAGAACAATCCTAGATATTAAAAACTAAATGACATGTTCAATCTAATAGTTTAGCTAATCAAGATTAAGCACAAAACCTAATTAGCTATCACAATACAACTTCTCAAACATACAACACACTAATCTCAATCTTGTATCAATAGATATATAAATAACATACAAGAAATTAATTGAGATTGCTTGTTAAGAAAAACACAAAATATGTAAGATATTAGTGAAAAGCTTACCAAGCAAAGTGTGATGAAGAATCCATGCAAAGAGACATCTAGATGATCTAGGATGATGCTAGATGATGATTGATGATCATGAAAAGTGTTTGAGTGAATGAAAATTGAGTTCTTGGAATTTTTTCTTCTCTTGGAAAATATCCTAAGTATGAAATCTGAATATGAACTCTCTTAATTGACCTAAAGTCAAAATGGCATATATATAGGAGGCCAAAACAAAGTGTGGTCGTTTTGATAAGTTTGCCTGAAATTTGCCTTGGGCGCTGTCCGTAGAGTGCATCTGTACAGCGCCCCAATTATGTTCTCTCGGGAAAACAAAGTGGCGTTGTACGAACAGCGCTTCTGTACAACGCTCGTACAACGCCTACCCAAAATGCATCAGACCTGATGCATTTAAAATACAATTGCAATCAGGTCTTGATCAGGCGCTGTATGAACAGCGCTTGTGTACAGCGCTCGTACAACGTCTCAATAAGATGCATCAGACCTGATGCATGAAAATGACCATTTTTGCATCAGGTCATGTGGGCGCTGTTCAGAACAGCACTTTGTAGAGCGCTTTGAACAACGCCCTTTACAATGCAAGAATTCCAATGCTATGCAAGACAAGGCAATGGGCAATGCAATAAGCAATCAAACTAACATGCAAGAAGAGATGAAAATAAGCATTAATGCACAACACTAAGAAACACAACATACAAAGATTAAACATATGCATGAGTTGTGAATGTGTGCAACTATCTCTTCAAGACAAGTAAGCACATAGAAATTTACCTTCTGTGCTTATCAACACGAAGTCTTCAAAGGGCTTCGAACAATAAAACCGATACCTAGGCTACCCTTACAAAGAACCCCAACATGTGGTTTGTCCACGAAATGAGCCAATCAACAAATGGGAACCTTACAGTCTCCCCCTTTGGCTATTTCGTGACAAAACCACCACTCACATTGATTCCTCACAAAAAATAGAAACTACGGGACAACTATGATTTTCTACAACACAAAGAGATAAGAAAATAAAACTTCAAGTCTTCAATCTCTTGTAGAATAATCAAGCCCTGAAAATAAGATTTCTATATTTTCCAATACAAGTGAAATGTGAGATTAATCTAGTGAGAACAAAAACAAGCATTTGCATTTTAAAAGTTTAAGCACAACATTATGAAATGTATGTCTATGCAATGCTCCCCCTCAACGGATTACTCCCCCTCAATGAATGTTCTCCCCAATATGCACAATTGCTTCTATATTTTGCAACTCCCTTTACCATATCCTACTCCCCCATTTTGTCATGATATAGGCAAAGGAGTAGTCCCCAACCGGGTCACTCATAGCAACGAGAGATAGTAGCATGCAAGATATTTGCATCATCAATATAAGTCACTTTATGCATCTGAATTAATAGGTGAGAAACAATGAGGTTTATTTGTTAGAAAATGTGTGAATCAAACATGCTTTGCATACAAGACATGTAGCATTCAAGTCCAAAATACAATGGTATTTGGCAAAGCAAATGACAAAGGTTTCTAATAGGAATTCAAACCAATTTCACCAATGTCATGAGTAAAGCAAGGATATAGAATTTATTGATTTCAATTTAAGAACAACTATATCCAACTTTATAAGCGAAACATGGCATGAGCGACTTTGCACCCTTTTTGATTTTTCCAGATAAGATATCCGTATGATAGTAGCCATGTTCAACTAATAAAGAAATAGAGACATTTGGAATATAAATTCCTTTGAACGGATACTAGATCCTTTATTCATTTTAAGTCTCATAAGCTTTCACACAAGTTTTGCATTTTAAGAATATGCAATCATCAATTCATGCTTTTCATGTGAGCATGTTATATGAATTTCATGCTTTTTCATTTGACATTAGCATGTTATTAAAGAATCATCATGTCATGGAGATAACCATAGGTCATTCAAATCATACTTCCTATATACATCTCCAAGTCCAAAAATGCATGTTTGAACATAAATATGACATGGATTGTAAACAAGCAAGGTTCACACTTATTGAATTGAAAACATATATACATATGTGAAACCAAGCTTACTCAAACAATTAAAAGAAGAGGCATAAGTTATTTCGAATTTTTTGCAAGATACAAGAATGCACAATAGCTCTCTTTGCTTGAGTTCCCCATATGGGGTCAAATACAAAACTCATCACTCCACAAGACATATCCCAATAGATCTACTTAGTGTTTTAAATCGAGTAGAATCTAAGGGTTTAGTAAATAGATCCGCAAGTTGATCATTAGTACCTACATGTTCAGGAACTATGCATTTATTTTCAACAAGCTCTCTAATGAAGTGATGGCGGATGTCAATATGCTTAGTTCTAGAATGTTGCACTGGATTCTTGGAAATATTAATGGCACTCATGTTATCACAAAAGAGAGTAATAGTACCTTGGTTGAATCCGTAGTCTACTAGCATTTGCTTCATCCATAGGAGTTGTGTGCATCCATTCCCCGCGGCTATGTACTCGGCCTCGGCCGTGGACAAGGAAATCGAGTTTTGCTTCTTGCAAAACCAAGACACCAAGTTGTTGCCTAGGAAGAAGCAACTGGCCGATGTGTTTTTCCTATCATCACAATTTCTTGCCCAATCTGAATCACTAAAGCCTACAAGACTAGCATTAGTGTCAAAAGAGTACCAAATCCCATAGTTGGATGTCCCATTCACATAGCGAATGATTCTCTTTACGGAAGAGAGATGGGACTCCTTGGGATCTGCTTGGTACCTAGCACACACACCTATACCCACACTAAAAGAGATATCGAGCCTACTTACGGTCAAATAAAACAAGCTACCAATCATGCCACGATATAACGTTTGTTCCACACTTTTACCACTAGCATCCTTGCTTAGCTTCAAAGTGGTACTCATAGGTGTATCACAATGTTTGGCATTTTCTAGACCAAACTTCTTCACTAGGTTTTTGGCATATTTGGCTTGGGTTATGAAAATCCCATCAACTAATTGCCTAATTTGCAAACCTAGGAAGTAACTAAGCTCACCAATAAGACTCATCTCAAATTCATGAGACATGACATCAACAAATTGTTAGACCTTGGTGTTGTTGGTGGAGCCAAAAACTATATCATCAACATATATTTGAGCTATGAAAAGCTCATCATTGTCTTTCTTGATGAATAGTGTCTTGTCAACACTACCTCTTGTGTAGTTATTGTCAACAAGAAATTGAGTGAAACGCTCATACCAAGCCCTCGGTGCTTGTTTCAACCAAAATAAAGCCTTCTTGAGGCGATAGGCATGGTTGGGGTGGTGTGCATCCACAAACCCCTTGGGTTGTTCAACAAACACTTCCCCTCGCAAGAAGCCATTGAGGAAGGCACTCTTGACATCCATTTGGTGCAATTTGAACTTGTGCACACAAGAAATGGACAAGAGAAGCCTAATGGACTCTAAACGGGCAACGGGAATGTCTCCTCAAAGTCGATACCCTCAATTTGAGAGTACCCTTGTGCTACAAGTCTAGCCTTGTTCCGCACTATGTTGCCATCCTCATCGGATTTGTTCCTATAAATCCACTTATTGCCTATCACATTAGTGCTTTTAGGCCTAGGAACTAGAGTCCAAACCTCATTCCTTTCAAATTGGTTTAACTCTTCTTGCATGGCAAGAACCTAAAATTCATCATTCAAGGATTCATCAACCTTTTTGGGTTCAATTTGAGAGGTGTAGCATGTAAAGCTAATGAGATTAGCTATTTGATGCCTTGTCCTAACACCCTCATTTACTTCTCCAATAACATCCTCTTTGTTATGGAGTCTTCTAACCCATGGAGCGGGTTCATTAGAGTCCAAGAGAGGGACTCTAGTAATAGGTTGTGTGACTTCATTATTGTCATTGGACGTCCCAACATTGGGAGTCACCACAACCCTCTCCAAAGGAGAGTCATCCTCTAAAACTTCCTCCTCATCATGGTCATTAGACTTGAGCCTTGTATCATCAATAACAACATTCGATGATTCCATGACGGTTCGAGTCTTCAAGTTGAAAACTCTATAGGCTCTACTATTCAAGGCATAGCCAATAAAGATACCCTCATCACTCTTAGCATCAAACTTGCCAAGTTGATCACGGTCATTTAAAATGTAGCATATGCTTCCAAATGTGTGGAAGTAGCTAACATTTGGCTTCCTACCCTTCCATAACTCAAGGAGGTGTTTCTAGATCCGGGCCTTAGGAAAACACGATTCCCTATATAACAAGCCATATTGACAGCTTTGGCACATAGGTTCCTAGGGACATTGTTGCTAAGCAACATCACTCGGGCCATCTCTTGAAGGACCCTATTCTTCCTCTCAACAACTCCATTTTGTTGAGGTGTCCTAGGAACCGAAAACTCATGGGAGATGCCTAAGCTATTGCAATAGCTTTCAAAAGAGGCATTCTCAAATTCCCTCCCATGGTCACTTTTAATCCGTTTAATGCTTTTAAAGTTAGAATTCATTTCATTTTGTATTTTAGTACAAAGCATTTTAAACTTATCAAAAGTTTCAGATTTTTCTCTAAGAAAATATGTCCATGTAAATCTAGAGAAATCATCAACACAAACAAAAATGTATCTCTTTCCACCTAAACTCTCGGTTTGCATAGGACAAATGAGATCCATGTGGAGAAGCTCTAGGGGCTCCTTGGTGGAGAGATACTTGCCCTTTTTATGCATGCTCTTGGTTTGTTTTCCTTGTTGACAAGGTCCACAAATTCCATTGGCTTTCTTCCCACGCTTAGGGAGGCCACGCACACAATCGAACTTTCCAAGGGTTCTTAAATCCCTAAAGTTCATGTGGCCAAGTCTTTCATGCCACAACTCTATTTGCTCATCCATGGACACATTGTTTGAGACTATTCTAGCTTCAAGACAATAGCAATTGTCGCTAGATCTCATACCTTTCAATAAGGTTTGTCCATCAGGCTTTAGGATTGAGCAATCATCTTTTCTAAACAAGACGGAATATCCTTCATCACTTAGATGTGAAATGCTTATTAAATTGGCTTTCAAGCCATCAACAAATAAAGCATCGGATAAGGAGGGTAATCCGGGAACGGAAATGGTTCCTTTCCTTACAACTTTATTTTTGGATCCATCACCAAAGGTGACATATCCACCTTCCTCCATAACAAGAGTCTCGAAGAAGCTCTTGTTTCCCGTCATGTGCCTAGAGCACCCACTATCTAAACACAAAAAATTAGAAGAATTTGCCTTCAAGGCTATTTGAACAACATGGCAAACATTTTCATTCTTTCTAATCCACCTAGAAACAATCTTAGCTTTCTTAGTTGTCTTTGGTACATGGGTTCTAGATGTCCTAGGATTATGCACATCAATATTATCATTCCTAGGAACATGCATCTTGGCTCTATTCTTTCTCTTTTCAATCATGCTATGTGTTCTATACATTTTAATATATCGAAAGCAATTTGGTCTAATATGACCATCAAATCCACAAAAATGACATGTAGGAATAAAATAAGGAATCATACCTTGTCCTTGAGCATGCATGTGAGCTTGTCCATGTCTTTGTGGTTGAGTGGGTTCAATCCATCTTTGTTGTTGAACCGGTCTAGCTTGCTTCATAGCTTGAGGTTGCATGATTGGTCTTTTTCCTTTGTGAGCCACTTGTAGAGGAATGTTGGCTTGAGGTGCCCTAGAGGGTTGATCTTGAGGTTGCCTTCTTGGCCCCATCTTCATTTGTGCATTGGAACATTGTCTTATTTCTAACTTCTTCCTAGGAATTTGCACAAATGAAGTTTCCTCGTTCCTCAAACTCTTGACAAACACGGTCATGTTAGAGGTTGAGATCTTCTTGCCATCTTCATACCCAAGACCCCTCTTGTCACATGGACTCTTTCCAACACCAAGCATATGGTCAAGCTTCTTGGTGCGAGAATCCATCCTAGACATAGACTCTCTTACTTCTTCAAGCCCCCTCTTTAGACTTTCTTCATTCCTCTTAGATAAGACTAACTCCTCAATTAGCTTATCTTCCATCTTCTTGAATTTTTCCACTTGTTCACTTAAGTGGTCATTATGAGATAAAAGCTCAAGATTCTCTTCTCTCAACATCTTGATCTTTCTAGTGCTCTTGATTGCTAAATCATTAAACTCGGCATGGTATTTAGCAAGCACATTTTTCTCCACAAATCCATTTATGGAGTTAGAAGAGGAATCACTTTCTTTTTCACTTGAGTCATTTTCCTCTTGACTCATTTCCTCTCTCTCACTAGCACTTTTGCTTTTATGGGAGGAGGCAAAAGCTAGGAGGTTAGCCATGAGCTCTTCATCACTTGAAGACTCATCTCCCTCAATAGAGTCATCACTACTACTACTCCATGCGGCGGCCATCACTTTACCTTTCTTCTTGTCATTGTGATTAGCACATTCGGGGGCAAAGTGACATATGCCACCACACTCGAAGCATTGGACCCCTTTCCTTTCGGTCTTCTCTTTCCTAGGCTCAAACTTGTTGTAGAAACCTTTTTTCTTATAGTTTTGACCTTTGGAACCAAAGTCCTTTTTCTCGAACTTCATGACCCTTTTGAATCTCTTCACAAATAATGCAAGGTCTTCGTCCGAGTCATTCTTCTTTGCCTCCTTTTCGTCCTTGGAGGTTTTCAAAGCAATTCCTTTTTGCTTTTTATGAGGTGTGGAGATAGGACCTTTCCTAGACTCATAAGCTAGAAGTCTCCTAATCACCTCACTCGGCTTCATATCCTTATATCCACTATTTTATTATAAAGCCGTTACTTTTGATTCAAACCTATCCGGAAGAGATCTCATAATCTTTTGCTTGATTCTCCTATCCGAATATGGATCACCAAATTGATGACTTTGGTTGACTATGTCCATCGACTTGATCTCGAAGTCGTTGAAGTGCTCATTCTCCTCCATCTTAAACATCTCGAATTGAGTTTGGAGGACTTGAAGCATAGAGTCCTTCACCACTTCGGTTCCCTCATGTGCAATCTCTAGGATGTCCCAAGCCTCCTTAGCTATCCTAGTATTTTGAATCAATTTGTATTGATTTTCGTCCATAACACATAAGATGGCATGCATCGCCTTCCTATTCCACTTTAAAGCCTCAAACTCTTGCGCGTTCCATTGCGCCTTACTTCTTCTCCTCCACCACCGGGAGTCATCTTGGGTAGATCATATCCGTCTTCCACCGCCATCCATGCACGGTCATGAATTTGGCATATGTAGGATTCCATCTTCCCTTTCCATTGGGAATAGTTCAATCCGGTAAGAAGTGGAGGCCTTGTGCTAGAAGCACCTTCGTTGCCACCACCATTTCCACCGTTTCCACTCATAGTGTTTATGAATGAATGAAATGAATGCAAATGTATGAATGATCAAAAATCACACAAAAGGCAAAACAAACCAAAATAAGCCAGGATCACCTATGTATGTCTAGGAACCTGCTCTGATACCAATTGAAACAAATTATAGCACGGTGTGTATAAAACTATCTAGAGGGGGGGTGAATAGATTTTAAGATTATTACCCAATTTTTCGTGTTTAGTCAAAATTACGAAATTATCCCTAAATAGATAAAGCAATAAATCAAGTATAAAATGCGGAAATTAAATAACACTTGATTTTTACGTGGAAACCCTCACGGGAAAAAAAACCACGGGCTAGTAAGTAAGCCACACTCCAACCACGAATCCACTAAATGTGTAAAATGATTACAACCTAATCCCGAAAGTAATCACACACCTACCTAATCCCGGTATGAGTGAACCTAGTCCGATTTGCTTGTGATCTAAGCAACCTAATCCCGGAAGCTACACACAAGACTTACTTTCTCAATGAAGAGAATAACACCCTAAATGAATATATAAATATCCAAATGCAACATAGAGTAAGGGAAACCCTATATGCTTATCTAAGATGATTAATATGCAATTAGAACAATCCTAGATATTAAAAACTAAATGACATGTTCAATCAAATAGTTTAGCTAATCAAGATTAAGCACAAAACCTAATTAGCTATCACAATACAACTTCTCAAACATACAACACACTAATCTCAATCTTGTATCAATAGATATATAAATAACATACAAGAAATTAATTGAGATTGCTTGTTAAGAAAAACACAAAATATGTAAGATATTAGTGAAAAGCTTACCAAGCAAAGTGTGATGAAAAATCCATGCAAAGAGACATCTAGATGATCTAGGATGATGCTAGATGATAATTGATGATCATGAAAAAGTGTTTGAGTGAATAAAAATTGAGTTCTTGGAATTTTTTCTTCTCTTGAAAAATATCCTAAGTATGAAATCTGAATATGAACTCTCTTAATTGACCTAAAGTCAAAGTGGCATATATATAGGAGGCCAAAACAAAGTGTGGTCGTTTTGATAAGTTAGCCTGAAATTTGCCTTGGGCGCTGTACGTAGAGCGCTTCTGTACAGCGCCTGTACAGCGCCCCAACTCTGTTCTCTAGGGAAAACAGAGTGGCGCTATATGAACAGCGCTATATGAACAGCGCTTCTGTACAGCGCTCGTACAGTGCCTACCCAAAATGCATCAGACCTGATGCACTTAAAATACAATTGCAATCAGGTCTTGATCGGGCGCTGTACGAACAGCGCTTGTGTATAGCGCTCGTACAGCGCCTCAACAAGATGCATCAGACCTGATGCATTAAAATGACCATTTTTGCATCAGGTCATATGGGCGCTGTTCAGAACAGCGCTTTGAATAGCGCCATTTGCAATGCAAGAATTCCAATGCTATGCAAGACAAGGCAATAGGCAGTGCAATAAGCAATCAAACTAACATGCAAGAAGAGATGAAAATAAGCATTAATGCACAGCACTAAGAAACACAACATACAAAGATTAAACATATGCATGAGTTGTGAGTGTGTGCAACTATCTCTTCAAGACAAGTAAGCACATAGAAATTTACCTTCGGTGCTTATCACCATGAGGTCTTCAAAGGGCTTCGAACAATAAAACCGATACCTAGGCTACCCTTACAAAGAACCCTAACATGTGGTTTGTCCACGAAATGAGCCAATCAACAAATGGGAACCTTACATCTTGTTTCAATATACATCACAAGTGAATAATATGCAACAAGATAACAACATACACATATACAAATATAAGAGATAGAGATATAAAGAATTAACACAAGAGATTTTTTAACGTGGTAAAACCTCCAAGAAAGAAACATCCACGGGTTGAATTATAACCATTGGGTACTATATATATTGGATGGTAAATTAGAAATTCCTCAAAAGTGACCAACCTTGACCAACTTCCTATTGGAGTCTATGTTTACCCAACCCTATTGGAAAGTACGAAATCTCTCCATGATGTAAAGCCACCATATATTGGACAACATACAAAAAAAACATCGATGGTAGATTAGAAATTCCTCAAGAGTGCATACACATCCCATGTACCCCGCTCTTTTGGAGTCTATGTCTATCCATACGCCTAGGCCTACCAATATTGTAGCCAACTCCCTATCCAAGGCACTCATGCCTCTAGGGAGCCTCCCATGCATGACTATCCGAGTCCTCCTGACTCTAGCCATGACTTCTTGCTTGCCTATCCGAGTCCTTCCGACTCTAGACAAGACTTCTTGCTTGGCTATCCGAGTCCTCCCGACTCTAACCAAGACTGCATGCCTTTTACAAGGACTTCATAATGTGATCATGTGAATGCAAATGATGCAAACAATTAATTCAACATAGAACATGTGATCAATATATTCCATAGAACAACTAGACCTAAATATGTGATAACACAAGTAATAAAAGTCTAGATGCAAAACTTGAATAAAAACCTAGAGCATGTGAAAACACTTAACACATAAAACTCATAGTTTCATTCACACAAATAACACTTGAACAATTCATATACATGAAGCACAAATTCAAGATGTTATAAACATACATAAAAATGCTAGAATCACAAAATGTGTTAAATGAATATTCTAGCCAACAATTAGAGCAAGGATATATTAAATAATCAATTAAATCCTATTTGTCTCTAAATACACATACAATTGAATTAATCCTAGATTTTATCAATCAAAGGATCAAAACACATTTCAAGGATTATTAATCATAAAATGAATCAATCAAGTCACAAATAATCCTAGATATCAATCTAATCACAATACAACTCTCAAACATGTGAAAAACCTGGAATCTAAGAAACTAGTTCACATATGTCTCTAATTAGACTTTTAATTAAGATTGATTATGAAACTATCTTTCTCAATAGCATTCACCATACATACACATACATATAGAAGAAGAAACCCCAAGCAAATTGAAGGTTATAAAAGAAGAAATCTCAAAGATATGAACACTACCTTGCAATCACGAGCTGGTTTGTTTTTCTATGTAAAACCACAACAAAAATTTATCAAATAGCTACAAGACCACTTGGAAAAGGTAGAGGACTCGATTACGAACAATCTCCAACTAGAATCAACCAATTCCAACTTCATATGAGAAAGTTATGGTGTTTGGAAGGTGAGAAAAATTGAGAGAAATTCTGGTGAGAGTTCAACTTTTTCTTCTTGAAAATGAAATGGAGGGAATTGGAAATATTTAAAAGGAAGAGAGAGAGGGAGGGCAACTGGCCAACCAAGAGCTGCCACATCAGCTCCTAGCCATGTGGGGCGCATGTGGCCCACAACCTCCACATGTGGTGTCCAAGGCATGGCCTTTGGCCATGCACGTCCCTCACGCGCACCTCTCGCGTTCTTCGACCGCATTCAGGCCTCTGAACTCCAATTTTGAATCCATCTTTGGATTACGAATCATGACTCCCTCACGCACAATGAAAACTATAAAACTTTGATAAAAGGTTGAGAAATCATCTCGGAATACGACGACGAAAACAACTCAACGAATGAGAACGAAAAATAGCATAGCTATATCGTTTGGACTCAAAACTAAATGAATGAGTAACCGAAATGACCGGGACTCAATAAGGAATCATAAGAAAACATGTTCAAGTCCAAAAACAAAAATACGGAAACAAATAAACATAAAATCACATACGTATGCCATTTCCTAGACATAGTCCTAGAACATGCAAATTACAATGTTTGTCAATTTAAATCTAATGCATGTGCATACATTACTAAGTGTGTGAAAGTGATATATAAATGTTGTTCAACCATGCAGGGACACATATGAATGCCTTGTGTGTGTGTGCCTAGCCTTGAAAGAGAAATGAGGTCTTATATACCTTTGTAGACCGATGAAGCACATTCCTCTTTGAAGCCAGCATCTTGCATGAGTTGTGGCCAAGACTTTCTTTGACGTCTTGAATCTTCAACACTTAGACCACTAAACATTACAAGAGAACATCGTTTTGATATGGAATATATGCCAAGACAAACCAAAAACCTAACAATATATTAGAAGAAGTAGTTTTGTTTTTGGGAAAGAAGTGCAAGGATTGTGACAAAGAATTTCATACAGGTTATAAAAAGGAAGAACTATATTATTGTAGCAAATGTATAGAAAAAGATGAAGTTAATCGTGCAGGTAGCGAACTTATATTAATAGATATAGAAATTCTCTATAAAACTAAAGGAATATGTACTAAAGCCATGATAGATACAAGCGCTAATAAGTGTATAATACATGAAAGCTTAGCCCCAGAAGAATTTAGGACAAAGCTAGGAACATATGTAGGATTAAGACAGTTTAATGGATCACTATTACAAATAACATAATGCATTATTAACATACCTATTAAGATTAATGGTGAAGTACACAACTTACCCCAGACCTTAATAACAAAGCAAATGAGTAGCTATAAATTTATACTATGATTAAACTTTATTTTGGGAAATAATGGAAGTATGTTAATTATACCAAGTGGAGCTAACGGTTTTAAGAAATCTACTTTTATACAACCTAATCTAGAAACCAGTAACCTCCCTTATGTTAAAAGAATAAACAATATAGAAAAGACAGTAGATTTAGAATATTTCGATTCCTTATTAGAAGAATCCGTAGTAAATTTAGAACCTGATCAAGCCTTAAGCTGTGAAGAAATAGAAGAATACTTATTAGAAATTTATACTGAAGATCTTTGTATAATTTCTAGAACAGAATCTAGTCAAGAAAACCTAGAAGATAAAAGCTGACCTATAGACATAAAAAATAAAATAGAAACCTTAGAAAAGACGAAAATTATTGGTGACAGCCCAGTGAATGAGAATTCCACAGAAGTATATAAGATAGAAGTTATAAACCCTGACATCACTATAATAACTCAAGACTTAGCCTACAGCTTAGAAGACAGAAAAGAATGTAGAATGCATATTAAGGAACTTTTAGAATTAGGAGTAATCAGAGAAAGCACTAGTAGACATAGAAGCCCAACATTTATATTCAGTAACCATAGCGAACAAAAAAGAGGAAAAAGTAGGATGGTCATAAACTGTAAAAGATTAAATGATAACACCTTAAGAAATAGCTATAAACTCCCTAACAAAGATGAATTAGTAAATTGTATACAAAAAGCTGCTTGGTTTTCTAAATTTGATTACAAAAGTGGATTTTGGCAAATAAAGCTAGACAAAGAATCTATTCCTTGGACAGCTTTCAGTTGTTCTGAAGGACATTTTGAGTGGCTTGTTATGCCATTTGGATTAAAAAATGCACCCCAAGTATTTCAAGTTAGAATGGACAAAGTTTTTAAAAGCTTTTCCAATTTTTGTATAGTATATATAGATGATATACTAGTATTTAGCAATAATAGATATATTCATACAACACATGTTCATAAGATACTTGACCTGTTTAGAAGTAATAACATAATTCTTTCTAAAAGAAAAATAGAACTTTTTAAAAATAAGATAGATTTCTTAGGACTTAAGATAGATAAAGGAAAGATAGAACTTCAACCACACATAACTACAAAAATTTTAGGATTCCCTGATAACATAGAAGAAACTAAAGAATTACAAAAATTCTTAAGATTATTAAACTACGGAAGAAAGTTCATCCCTAATCTAAGCACCTTAGTAAGACCTCTCTACAATAAACTTAGCAAGAATGGACCAAAATATTTCAATACCGAAGATGTTAAGTTGATAAAAAGAATAAAAGAAATAGTAAAGAACTTAAGACCAATTGCTCTCCCTATGGATAGCTACCATAAAATAATACAAACAGACGTAAGTAGCATAGGATAGGCCGGAATCCTAATCCAAAAACCTAGTAAAGGAAGCCCAAAAGATATAGAAGAAATAGCAATGTACACTAGCGGTAAGTTCACCGAACTAGAGAGTATGAAGTCCAGTACAAAATTAGAAATATTAGGAGTAGTAAATACTTTGAATACCTTTCATATTTATATACAAAATGAATCCTTTACAGTCATAACAGATTGCAACAATATAGTAGAATTTTATAAAAATGTGCAAAAGAAGAATTTTGAGAAGAAGAATTCCTTTATAAGCAAAAGATGGTTAAGTTTCTTAGAAACGCTAACCAGTAGAGGATACAAAGCAGAATTCGAACACATAAAAGGTAAAGATAATGATATAGCTGACATATTATCTAGACTAATAAATATCTAATTTTGATGCAGGAAATGGCAAACAGTTCGAAGAATGTTCAAAGAAGCTTTAGTTTCCCAGCTCAAAGCAATATCATAAAGAAGCATAGTATAGGATCTTTTACTTTAAACCATAGCCCTAAAGTTCTTTTTCAGCCTTTAAACTAGTTAAAGATAGACTTTCTGAACCTCAACAAGCCCTACTTTGAAAGTTCTCATGGTGTGTTAAATATTAATCTAGAGGGGGGGTGGGGGGGAATAGATTTTAATCGTTATTACTCAATTTTCGCATACATGTCAATTTTTCGAAAATGCCCCTAACTAGTCAAATAGACATACAAGTGTAATATGGTGCGAAATGTAAATAGCACTTGATGTTTACATGGAAACCCTCACGGGAAAAACCACGGGCTGTTTTGTGAGCCACACACGAACCTCGAATCCACTAAATGTGATAAAATTACAACCTAATCTTGGAAGTAATCACACACCTACATAATCCCGGTATGAGTGAACCTAGTTCAAATGCTTGCGATCTAAGCAACCTAATCCCGGAAGCTACACACAAGACTTTAGTTCTCAATTAAGATATTAACACCTTAAGTGAATATGTGAATATCCAAAATGCAACATAGAGCAAGGGAACCCTATATGCTTATCTAAGATGATGATTTTGCAATAAAAACAATCCTAGATATTAAGAACTAAATGACATGTCAAATAGCTTAGCTAATCAAGATTAAGCAAAAACCTAATTAGCTATCACAATACAACACTCAATCAAATCAACACAACAATTTCTAATTTGAATATTAGAATCTAATCTAAGAACAATCAAGTAATGAAAGAGATGCCATAATAAATAAAATACTAATTATATGTGATAATAGTGAAAAACTTACCAAGACAAGTGTGATGATGAAAGACCCATGCAAGCAAGCATCCTAGACATGCTAGAAGATGCTAGATGAATTTTGATGCATATGAATTTTGGTTTGAGTGTTTAAATGAGCAAACTTGGTTGCTTTCTCTCTTAAAAATCTCTCTTTTAAAAGTAGGGTTCTTGATGATTAAAGAGTCACATTCAGAACAAAAGAAAGTGATGTATTTATAGGCATGAAAAATAGAGCATGTGAAAAGACAAGTTTACCCCTGAAACGCACCGATCAGTGGTTTAAATCGGCGGCTAGGCCATCGTTTACAACCGCCGAATGGCTCCCGAGAGAGGCAAGGGAACAACGGCGGTTTCAATCGGCGGTGATGAAACCACCGAATTAACCGCAAAATCAAACCCGAGAGATTAAATCAATCAGGTATGAACAGCGGTTTCAAACGGCGGTCATGGCCGCCGATCATAACCGCAGAATTGATCCAGAGGTCTCTGGACTCAAACGGTGGTTTCATTCGGCGGCCAGGCCGCCGATCATAACCGTCGTTTCACCAAAAGAGGTTGAAACAAATTAACGGTGTGTTCTAATATTAATCTAGAGGGGGGGGTGATTAGATTTTAATTGTTATTACCCAATTTTCGCATGTATGTCAATTTTATGAAAATGCCCCTAACTAGTCACAAAAATATAACAAGTGTAATATGGTGCGGAATGTAAATAACACTTGATATTTACGTGGAAACCTTCACGGGAAAAACCATGGGCTGTTATGTACGCCACACACGAACCTCGAATCCACTAATTGAAATGATTACAACCTAATCCCGGTTTAATGATCTAATCCCGATCAATAATCATCACAACTACCTAATCCCGGTATAAGTGGACCTAGTCCAATTGCTTGTGATTTAAGCTACCTAATCCCGATAGCAACACAAGACTTAATTCTCTAAGAAGAGATAATACAACCTAAGTGAATATATGAAATATCCAAAAATGCAATTAGAGCCAGGTAACCCTATATGTTTATCTAGGATGATGATTTTGCAATTAATTCAATCCTGGATATTAAAAGTTAGATGACATGTCAAATAGCTTAACTAAACATAGATTATAAAAACCTAGATAGCTATCAAAATACAATACTCAATCATGTCAACACAACAATCTCTATTTTGTATCTAAAATATATTCTAAGAACATACAAATAATATAAGAGATGTCAATGATAAATAAAACACTAATTATATATGATAATAGTGAAGAACTTACCAAAGAATGTGTGTTGACCAAAACCCATGCAAGCAAGCATCCTAACTAAGCTAGAAAATGCTAGATGATAATTTGATGCATATGAGAATGGTTTTTGAGTGTTAAAAATGTGTTCTTGATTTGATTTTCTCTCAAATGTCTCTCTTTGAAGTTTAGGGTTCTTAGAGTTAAAGAACATATATTCAGAAAATGAGAAAATGTGATATTTATAGACATCAAGAATAGGGCATGTGAAAAGATAAGTTTACCCCTGAAACGCACCGATCAACGATTTCAATCGGTGGCTAGGCCGCCAATCATAACCGCCGAATTGAACCCGAGAAGAACAGGGGAACAACGGCGGTTTCATTCAGCGATTTCGTAACCACCGATCCAACCGCCGAATCAAACCCGAGAGTTTAAATCGATTAGGTATGAACGGCGGTTTTGAACGGCGGTCGTGGCCACCGATCGTAACCGTAGAATTGCTCCAGACACTTCTGGATGCAAACGGCAGTTTCATTCGGTGGCCAGGCCACCGATCATAACCGCTGATCACCAACAGAGGTGAAAACCAAGGAGAAGCCAAGGACATTCTCCATAGGCGATCTTCGCGTAAAACCAAGCACATTCTAATGCATGCGAGGACATTTCCGAAAACTATCAGGAAATGAATTACAAGACACAAATACACACAACAAGATACAACATCAAAGTGCAAGTGTGAAATGTGACATGTGAAGAGTATGCACACAAATGCAAGAATGCTAAGTGAGTGTGTGCAATCTAAATCTCTTCAAAGAAAACCAAGCACTAGAGATTATACCTTTAGCGTGCTTGTCCCTTAAGGACTTGAGAAAGGCCTTCGAGCTTGAAGTTCAATCACCTAAACTACCCTTACAAAATAAACCCTAACATGTGGTTTGTCCACGAAATAAGCCAATCAAAGAATGGGAATCCTTACAGAGGTGAAATCAAAGGAGAAGCCAAGGGCATTCTCCGTAGGCGGTCTTCGCGCAAACCAAGCACACACTAGTGCATGCGCGGACGTTTCCGAGCAATATCGGGAAACGAATTACAAGGCACATAAGCACACACAAAATACAACATCAAAGTGCAAATGTGAAATGTGACATGTGAAGAGTATGCACATAAATGCAAGAATGCTAAGTGAGTATGTGCAATCTAAATCTCTTCAAAGAAAGAACTAAGCACTAGAGATTATACATTTGGCGTGCTTGTCCCTTGAGGTCTTGAAAGGGCATTTGAGCTTGATTCTCAAACTCCTAAACTACACTTACACAATAAACCCCAACATGTGGTTTGTCCACGAAATAAGCCAATCAAAGAATGGGAATCCTTACATACTTAATAACATTTGTGAAACAAATTAACGGTGTATACAATATTATCTAGAGGGGGGTGAATAGATTTTAACTAGTTTTACCTAATTTTCGTGTATAGTCAAGATTACGAAAATACCCCTAATAGTCAATATAATATAGCAAGTGTAATATGGTGCAGAAATTAAATAACACTTGATATATACGTGGAAACCCAACCACTGGAAAAAACCACGGGCTGTTTAGTGCGCCACACTCGAACCTCGAAATCCACTAATTAAAATGGAGTTTACAACCTATGTAGACCTCGTCTAACACTCCGGTCAATAACCCCCCACTTCTACCACGCGGGCCTTTAAAAGTAGCTCTAGTATAATTGCTTGAGGCCTAAGCAATCTTAGCTCCAAGTCTTAATTCTCAATGAAGAGAAATGCTACCTATGTGAATATGTAAAATACTCAAAATGCAACAAGAACTAGGTAAACCCTATATGCTTATCTAGGATTATGATATATCAATTAAAGCAATCCTAGATATCAATAACTAGATGACATGTCAAATAGCTTAGCTAATCAAGATTAAACAAAACCAAGATAGCTATCACAATACAACACTCAATCAATTATATCACAAATAATCTCTAACTTGTATTTAGCATATGATCTAAAAACATACAAGTAATTTAAAGAGATGTCTTAATATGAAAAACACTTAAAATAGATTAAATTAGTGAAGAACATACCAAGTAAGATGTGATGAACCAAAATCATGCATAGATGCATTCTATATAGACATAGAAGATGCAATATGAAATTTGATGCAAAAAGGATTTGATTTGAGTGGTTAAAGGTGAGTTCTTGATTGGATTTTTTCTCAAAAATCTTTCTTTAAAATTTAGGGTTCTAAGGAGCAAAAGAACTAACTCAGAGAATGAGAAAGTGAGATATTTATAGACATCAAGAACAAGGCATGTGAAAAGACAATTTTGCCCCTGAAATGCATTGATCGGCGGTTTTAATCGGCGGCCAGGCCACTGATTACAATCGCCGAATTGAGCGCGAGAAGAACAGAGCATCAACGACGGTTTCATTCGGCGGTTTCGAAACCGCCAATTCAACCGTTGAATCAAGCCCGAGAGATTAAATCAATCAGGTATGAACGGCGGTTTCGAACGGCGGTCGTGGCCGCCAATCTTAATCGCAGAATCACTCCAGACACTACTGGATGTAAACGGCGGTTTCATTTGGCAGCCAGGCCACCGATCAAACCGCCAAATCACCACTAAAGGTTAATCCTAAGGAGAAGCCGAAGCAAACTCCATCGGCGATCGTCACGCTGAACCAAGCATACTTTCGTGCATGCGCGGACGTTTCCGAGCAATGTCAGGAAAGGAATTACCAGACTCATAAACACACAACAAGATATAGCAATCAAAGTGCTAGTGTATAATGTGACATATAAAGAGAATGCATACAATTGTAAGAATGCAAAGTGTGTGTGTGTGCTTATAAATCTCTTCAAAGAAAGTAAGCACTTAGAATTTTACCTTCGGTGCTTATCAATGATGAGGTCTTCAAAGGGCATGAACTTGAACACCAACACCTAAGCTACCCTTACAATAAACCCCAATTGTGGTTTGTCCAAGAAATGAGCCAATCAACAAATGGGAATCCTTACAATTTGGTTTTATAGAAATGATAATAAAGGTTTTCTAAACTTATTAAACATTTTGAGTCAATATTTTGTAGAAAATAACAAGTTTTCTTACTATGTTGTATATAGAGGAAGGAAAGTTGGAATCTATTCTACATGGCAGGAAACTGCTGGTTATGTCGAAGATTTTCCAAATCCTATTTTAAAGGTTTTTATTCTCTAGAAGAAGCTCATAAATCACTGAACCTTTTCTTACAAAATCATAATGGTATTACATATGACCATAACCAAGTCTGTAGTTTTATGAAGCATTAATGAAGTAAAAAAATAAAATTTCTGAAGAGTTAGATGACTGTAAAACGTCACTAAATGAAATTCGAGAAAAAATGCAAGCTGAAAATAAGGTACTAAAGCAAAAACTAGAGTTGGCTGAACAGTTATCTGATCAGATCCAAAAGCTAGACATCAACAAAAAGTAAAAAGATAGTAGTGAAGATAAGGAGGCAGATTCAGAAAAGCCCCTTGACCTTATTTGAACCAAATACTCGGTGTGTATGATATTAATCTAGAGGGAGGGTGGTAAATAGATTTTAAACGATTTTACCCAATTTTTGCATATATGTCAAGATTACGAAAATGCCCCTAATAGTCAATAAAATATAGCAAGTGTAATATGGTGCGGAATGTAAATAACACTTGATATTTACGTGGAAACCCTCATGGGAAAAACCATGGGCTAATAAGTGCATCACACTCGAACCTCGAATCCACTAAATGTGTTGAAGATTACAACCTAATCCCGGTAAGTAATCACACGCCTACCTAATCCCGGTATGAGTGAACCTAGTCCAATTGGTTGTGATTTAAGCAACCTAATCCTAGTCACAACACAAGACTTAATTCTCTAAGAAGAGATAATACAACCTAAGTGAATATATGAATACTCAAAATGCAATTTAGAGCTAGGCAACCCTATATGCTTATCTAGGATGATGATTTGTAATTAATTCAATCCTAGATATTAAAAGCTAGATGACATGTCAAATAGCTTAGCTAAAAATAGATTATAAAAACCTAGATAGCTATCACAATACAACACTCAATCAATTCATCACAAATAATCTCTAACTTGTATTTAGCATATGATCTAATAACATACAAGTAATTAAAGAGATGTCTTACTATGAAAAACACTAAAATTAGATGAAGTTAGTGAAAAACATACCAATGGAGATGTGATGATACAAAACCATGCATGGATGCATCTTATATGGTCATGGATGATCCTAGACGAACTTTGATGAACAAAGGAAAAGCTTTGAGTGTTTAAAGGTGAGTTTTTGTGAATTTTTTCTCTTGAAAAATATTCTAAGGAAAAATATGATTTTTGAACTCTTAAAAAAAACAACCTAAAAACATAGAGTCATATATATAGAGGACTCAAGTGAAGTGAGATCGTTTTGAAAAAAACGCACCTGATTGTGCATAGTGCGTAGGTGGACCAGCGCACGACCAGCGTAAAGACAACATTTGCACAGGCGTTGGTCGACCAGCGCAGGTGACAGGCACAACACCAGCGACAGAGAACTGGGCGTTCTGCGCTGGTGTGCTTACGCTGGAGCGCACGACCAGCAACAGACCACTGGGCGATCTGCGTTGGTGTGCTGCGCTGGTCTGGCGCATGTGGACCAGCGCACACCCAAATCCTTTTAAGCTCCCATACAAAGTGTAAGAGGTAAAAAGGTAAATGAAATGCATCCTAAAGACAACATGATATTACATTATAACCACAAGATGCAATCAATATACTCATGCAAGAAGAGAGATTAAATAATCAATAATGCACACATAATACAAACACACAACATTCAAGAATAAGAGATATGCAAGTATTGTATGTGTGTGCAACTACATCTCTTCAAAGCAAATTAAACATTAGAAGTTTACCTTTGGTGCTTCTTATCTTGAGGTCTGAAGAGCCTAATCTACCCTTACAAAAACCCCAAAATGTGGTTTGTCTACGAAATAAGCCAATCAATAATGTGAGACCTTACAATATTAATATTACCCTAATGAGGGATCAAGCAAAAAGTATATATAAAGCGGTAGAAAATCTACCTAGCGATATAAAGCAAACAATTTTTGGCTATGCCAAGAATGATAGTTTGAAGCAATTCCTAAAAATCCAAAAATTTCTTGCACTAAGCGTAGGAATACCTGATGGTATGACTACAATGTTACATGAAAGAAAAATAAATCAGAAAGTTTGGTATAAATTCATTATAGTACAAATAAATTTGGACGCCTTTCAAATGGAATTTGATATCCTAGACTTTGGCAAAGTTGGTATTGAAGAACTTTTTAGTTATGGCATCATTGATGCATCCACGCCACCAACATCCTGAAGATTTCTTTTCTCCTAGCTTCAACAAGCCATCAGAATGTTCAGAGGAAAGCAAGGGTTTTGTCTGGATATTGATTTTATTCCTTGTGAATGGATCATTAGCCAACCCTACAAGCTAACCAGTTACTTGCCAGCTTATCACTACATTGCAGTGGTTCCTTATAATGTCTCCATAGAATTTGTACGCGAAGATTATCCTCTTGTAGATTGCCAAGATATGTGTCCTGAATAACTACAGAGGTACAGAGCTCAGAAGTATTTCTGGTGTGTGAATTCTTGCAGACCAAAGCTGGTGGGACAAACACCCCACATGTCAATATTCATACGAAGCCATGATGTCATGAGTAAGTATCCCATCCCTTGGATCTCCCTCAGCCCTGAGACAGATGATTATCTTAGAGAGATTCAAGAAGAAGAAAAAGAAGAAAGACTTAGAGAATATCTTACCGAAGAAGAAATGGAAAAACTGTTCGATAAGGAAGCCTATCACAACCTGGACACTTAGAAGGACGAAGCATAAAAAACAGTAAAAAACAGAGCGTCGGCACAAAACACCAAGAATAGTAGAAAAGCAAAGAGTTAGCAAAATAGTAAAAGTAGTAGAATGTCGGCACAAGGTAACTCAACAGGATGACTCGACTCAAACATGTATTTTCGGTTCGGTTAACCATGGATCGTCCCCTAGCCAAAACTACCATATCATTGCAAGTTTCCTAAACCTTAAGGATGTTCGTGCAATTAGCCCTTTAGATTATATTTCAAATAGAGGATAGCAACAACATGGATGATGGATCCACCAATTGGATGGGCCCATGATGAGGTGGCAAGATCAAGCAAACATGTATGAGAAATCGCAGTAGTTAATCAAACCTCACAAAAAAGGGGCCCAGTCTCTGTACTACTACTTCTCTGATGCCTCTCCAGTCTCCTCTTCTTCGTTTCGTGTTTGTGTACAAGGAGAGATAGATAAACATAAAACCAAATAAAACAATCAAAATCCGAAAACCCCATGTATTCAATCATCGTATTTCACTTCAAGACAGCAACCAACTCCAGCTAAATAAACACTCCATGAACTTGTCTCTGCTTTCCCTGTCTCTCTTCGCAGATGGGTAAGTCTGCTGATTGTCTGATACCTCACTTTCTCTCTATATTTTTATTTTTGCAACTTTATAACTTTGCTTTTTTAGGGTTCTTCATTTTTGATGTAAATGTTAAAGGAAAAAAAAAAAGTAGAAACCGTACACACAAAAATTGATTCGAAGAAATAAAGGACCCATATAGATAAAATCATAAAACGCGTTTCTTGTAGGAAAAAAAGAGCAAGTAAACAGTGAGTCTATCCCTGGTCTTCTTTTATTTTTAACTTGTTTTGATCAATTTACAATTGTATCTGTGTTTATCGCTGCTAATTCCAAGTCTTAGTTCATGGGTTTTTCATCTTTGCTCTTGTACAGATGTTTAATACTCTTATATATACACAATGAAGTTTGTTAATATTTTAGGTTCTTTTTCATTTGAAGAATTTGAGTTGCCTAATCTCTTATTTTACTTGCAGTGAAATGCTTTCCGGTGGAGCTATAAGGTTCTAATCTATCCCACTTTCCCTTAAAAGTTTTGTGCCACATACAGTTAAAATTTTCAAAATATGGCATCATCTCATAGTAATGTTCATTCGGAAGCAGCGAAAATGGAACAAATTATCACTGAATTCCATACTAAAAGCCTCCATATTATACTTGAATCGAGGTCTCCTTATGTGTCTTCACGTAATTTTAGTGGCGAACAAATTTTATCATCTCCATCTTCGTCATCCTCATCCTCATCGAGTGTGAGGCCTAGAGATAAATGGTTTAATTTAGCGCTAAGGGAATGCCCTGCAGCTTTAGAGAATCTCGATCTTTGGCGACAGAGCAATTTGGAACCGATGGTTATTGATGTGATTTTGGTTCAGAGACCAGTTAATTGGGATACAGTGAATTTTTCCCCCAGAAGAGAACTTGTTAGGAATTTGTCATCAAAAGAGAGGTATCCATTTTGTTGGGGTTCTGATCAGGAGGAAATTGGATGTGAGGGTAAGAGTGAAAAGATTGTGGAGAGATGGGTTGTGAAATATGAGAGTAGAAAGGTCAGAGACTGTAGTTCAGGGAGTAGGAGGTCAAGCATTAATACTTTGAGTAATGTGTATAAAAAGTCTATATTACTTTTGAGGTCATTGTATGCAACGGTTAGGATTTTACCTGCATATAAGATTTTCCGTGACCTCAATTCATCTGGCCAGATTTGCACGTTTAGTCTAGCTCATAGAGTGTCTTCATTCGTTGAGCCGTTCACTCGTAAAGAAGAGGCGGAATTCCAGCGATTTGGGTTCACCCCTGTCGATACTTCTTGTGGCAGGCTTTGCATTTCTGTCTTGTATCGTTCATCACTATCGGATGTAAACTCTGAGCCATCGACCCCTATATCTCCCCAAGTTATACCTGATTATGTTGGAAGCCCAATGGCAGATCCACTAAAGAGGCTTCCCTCTCTTCCGATTTCACATGGCTCTCCATCGTCTTTGCCATTTTCAAGGCGGCATAGTTGGAGTTATGACCTTTATAAAGCCTCCCCACCTTCAGTTTCTTTCTCACCTTCACCTACCTATTCTGAACCGCATGTTTCAATATCTAACCCAAGGTCCCGTTGTTATCCCCCTATGAGCTTACCTCCTCATCCTCCTGAAACTTCTCTTGTTCATAAGAAAGATACAAGTTTTGATGAGTATTGTCCCTCACCGAATTTCACCCCCTCCGCGTCCCCTTCACCACCAATATACATTCCTGGGGGTCATCTATCGAAGGGTCTTTTAAGATCTGAAAGTGCTCCGTTCAGCATACCTGCTGCTAAGCTTTTGTCAAGCAAACAAAATCTGTTTCCATCTTCTCCAATTAAAATTGCGAGATCTGGTACTTCTAAGATTGAAAAAAGTATGGGTCCAAATGAGAAGGTATTATAGATTTTCATCAAAGTGTTCTTTATGTTTTCGATGTGTTTGTTTCACTTATTTTTTATTTTTTATTTATTTATTTATTTTTTTCACATTGTAGTTGCTCTCTCTTGGGAAAGATGACTCGAGAAGATATTCTGGGGTGAAGTTATCAGCCAACAGCTCACCGCAAATTTCATTTTCTAGAAGCTCCAGTAGGTCTTTCCAGGATGATTTTGATGATGAGTTTCCTTGCCCATTTGATGTTGAGGATATTGTCCCAAATAGCAGGTATCAAAATTCATTGAATTCATTCTACTTTTAGCATACTTATTTTGTATTTCCATGAGATTATTTATGTTTTTGAGTTTCTTTTCACTAGCTATGTTCCACTAATTCATGCTTCCCTTTGCTTATTTCTAAAATTTATCAAACAGTGAAAACGTAATACTTGAAATTATTGAGTAAAAGAGACTTCGTGCAAGAGTTTCAAATCCCCTTTTCCATGGTCATCTAGTGTAGTTAGTAGTAACTATTACATAAAAAGAAAACTGAAATTTGAATGTACTTTGGTTTGTACAGTCTGATTTTATGTATGGTCTTGCTTGCTAAACCTTCATATTGATATCTGTATGAATATTAAGTTTTACATGCTTCTCACCTATTTCAATCCATTTTTTCTTCTACTTTTTTTTTTGTTTCTTCCTTTTGCGAAATGGACATCTCTTGATTATTAGCTGTATCATATAGGATTTAGAAGTTAATTTTGTTCTATTTTTATAATTTGAAGGAATCTGCAACTGGTGACATGAAGATGTTGATATATTATAGAAATTAAAACTGTTTGTCCTCTTCAATAGTGTTACTTGGTTTTGATCAAGAAAAGTAGATTTAGTTTGGAGTGAGCCTGTATTACTCATTTTTTGGCACAACAAGATTGGTTTGGTAATGTAAGTTTTGGCTGATTACATAAGTAAATTCAATGAAGAGGCCATAGTCTAGTTCAACAATAACGAGGCATAAATTGATTATGCAAATTATGCAATTACTTATATTCAAATCTTTGGAGCGCTCACTCTATGAATAAAAGTTCTAGTGTAGGACCATACTCAAGCCCTTCTCATGATCCTGTTTTGGTGGAACCGCACCAGGATAATGAATGGGCCTCATCAATCTTTCAATTGCTCTGAATTTTTTTGGGCGTCTCTTGTTTAGTTAATGCACAATAAATGAACAAAAGAGATAAATCGTTAGTTTGTGTTTCCACTTTTTAGTGTATTAATGATTGATCAAAGACTGTTGGATGGAGTTTTGATAACAAAGGAAGTTTCCAACGACAAGAAAGTAAAGTTAGTAGGTTTTGAAATAATTACCTGTTTTTCTTGTAAAACAGTCAAAATATAATTTAATAAGGCTGAAGACAAGTGTTACTGTGTTAGTATTAATATAGTGAAGATATTATTTTCAGACCATTTTGTAGGCCTTCACATCATTTTGCAGGATTATTAGAAGTGGTAGTATTTTATGTAAATGTTTCTCATTTATACGATATGGAAAAGTTGTAGTTTTGGACTAAATAATGTCTCATAAAATCTCAATAATGCTCTTGTTTAAGGTCTGGTAGTAGCCTAGTAGGAACTACCTAATTGCTGTTTTACTATGTCGGACTGGAATTTTGATTATTTTGTTTTGATGTTCCTTTCAAGGCTGTATTCAATAGTTTTGTTGTGCTTATTGGAAAAGAATCTGTAAAATTTTGATACCCGCCTGCATATTTTGTAATGTAATTCTTAACATGCAATCTTCATAAATGTTTGGGCTATTTACGGTTCTTCTACAAGTTACAAGCCAACACGCTCATTATCATAGTTGAGTATGATAAACAAATTAATGGACAATGAGAATAATATATTTTATTCCCTTATAGAATAGGATTTTATTGCTATAATATTATTAGGATCTTTGAGTTTATTTTTGATTTAATTTGATTAGGATCTTTGATTCACATCTTTGTTTTCCTTTGTTAGTTGTATGGGATCTTTTTTGTTTTGGAAGGTAGATTATTACCTCCTTTGGTTTGCTTTTTGGCCAATAAATTGAGGCATGTGTCTTGTTATTGAGGAGACTTTGATGAATTATTGAATTGATTTGATTTTTGATCTCCTCTTTATATTCTTCCCTCTATTTTTTACTCTAATTTTGATGAAGGACCAACACAAGAAAAAAGGGAATAGATAGAGAATTAGGGTTTGGAAGATAGAAAATTAGAAGAAAGGGGAGGAAATACGAGGGGAGAAAATTAGGAGTAGAATGCAATATCACTATATTTAATCAAATCATAGTCTGCTTTCAAATGACAATGGATGGTGGCAAAAAACAAGATAAAGATAAACTAATCTAAAAGCTCTCAATCTCTTATATCGTTAGAAAAATAATATCTTTTTATTTTAAAAATAATCGAATCCTACTAAACTAAATATTTTAATAATCCTAATCTTGTTCTCCATTATTCTCCTCCGCTTAGAAAGACTCAACTTATGACGAGTCAAACCGGTATTGTCCATTGAAAAAGAAAGTACCAATATTATTCTCCTCTGCAGTAATGTAGTAATGCATAAGGCTCTGTTGTTTGTCTGTGTAGGGAGAAATAAGATGAATCACACATGAGGCATTGGTTTGGCAGATTGTGTATGGATGTTTTAAGATATTCTGTAGTAGAATATGTTGGAGGCTGAAAATTGGGGGTTCGTGTATGTGTTAAGCTTGTTGGGTTGTGTATGTGGGAGGCTGAAGTGGATGTGTTATAGTTAAATTGTATAGTGAAGTGGGTGTTTTGTGTGTTATAGTTGTAGTGTATATTGATCAATGTTAGTCTTTGATACTAAAATGATGTAGGACCAACATAATAAAAAGGGGAATCGATAGAGAATTAGGGTGTGGAAGATAGAAAATTAGAAGAAAGAGAAGAAACTATATAGAAGAAAGGGGAGAAAATTAGGAGGAGAATTCAATATCATTGTCCACTTTCAAATGACAATGATAGGCCTTCTTATGGTGGCCAAAAACAATTAAGATTAAGATAAGCTAAACGTGAAGATAAAGATAAACTAAATTAAAAGCTAAAGAGATATCTTTTTATTTTAAACCTAATCAAATCCTGGTAAAATAAATATTTCAATTATCCTATTATTGTTCTCCATTAAATTTTCTCTCAGACCCGAATCGTTTAACCATCTTCTGGGCATCTTCCAGACCCGAATCGTTTGATCAAAAAGGACTTGTGTCTGATCCACACGTTCCCGGAGGATTTTTTCCTATCAGGAAATCTCAAGATGCTGCTGTTGGTGCACTTGTATGCATGTTGAAAAAAGCCCCACCACTCCGTCAAGACTTATCCAGCACAACAAATTTGTCTGAAGTCTCCAGACCAGAGAGCTGGAGCAACAACACGCTAGAGCCCAGCCGGATGTCTTCAGGTGAAAATGCTCCTTCTCAGAGTGTTTTATCATCTGGTCTCCTAGCATCGAAGACAACAGCTGATGCATTAGAAGAACTCCGGAGTTACAAAGAGATGAAAAACTTGTTGGTAAGTCAAGGTGCTAGATCCCACACATCAGCCAATTATCCATCTCCGGCAGAACCTTGAAGCAGAGATTCGAATGAGTAATGCTGTTGTAAATATGTACAGCAAAATGGTTTAATGCTACACTGCTGAAATGCTTTTTGTCAGCTATATGTAGAATATGAGTTTTATGTCTGAGAGGTTTAAATCTTAATAGAAAGGTTATATGTAAATAGCACTGGTATATATACAATGTCAAGGCTGGTTTATGATATGATATTTCCTTGTGGAGAATTTCAGAAACTTCTCAAAAGATTGCTTAAAATCGAGAAATAACTTTGTGGATTTTGGGTCACAGCAGGATTTATTTTTCGATTTTGGTCAAGGCTGTTCGGGTCACCCCTAACATCTACGTTACTTGCTGTATAATCTTAAAACATCTGATTGAATCCTTTCACATCTTTCCAACCTAATCTTATGCTGTTGCTGAATTGTTTATATTTGCTTCAGAGATCTCAGCATATATCCCAACATCAATTGTTCAAATGAAAATAGACAACATTTATCCATGAAGCAAAAACCAAGTGTTATTTCCCCCTCATGGGACAATGAAGAACATATACATAGATACCTCCAGTTTTGATGATGATCTCATCAAATTATACAGAAATGATTAGTACAAATACATCAGAGTACATATTACTGTACGAAATATTACACATAACCACCTATACAATATGCAGTTATTTCTCAGAAAGTAAAACCTAGAACAAGTTGTAAATCCCCATTGCTTCCTGACAAATTCTCTTGCAGGGAGTGAAATCAATAATGCAAGCAGAAACCGGAAATCCACCATATAAATCCTATGCTGAGATATCAAAAGTTACTTTTAGTTTCCCAATCCTTTTCTTCTCAAGAATCTATGCTGATAGAATTCATTGAACGAAAAACGATCCACTGCAACAAATGGAGAAGCCAATGAAGGATGATTCTAATATGAACAGGATATAATTTCTTCTATAACGGTCAAAGAAATATATTAAGTTGATATAAGGAAAATGCTAAACCTGGATTAGTAGAAAGCAATTTTATACACAATTCAACACAGTCTGGATGCAACTCGGGAAAGATAAGCTGAGAGAATGGAAGACATGTACATGACTTGATGTTCTGCAGCAACTGCGAAGCACCAAATATTTTTAACAGAGATTCAGGCTAGTGCACTGCAAGAACTCCTAATATAGTCAAATATGCTACCTGGACATTATTCCGACCACAGAAAGGTGGATAACCATTAAGAAGCTCAAAGAGAATCACACCAATGCTCCACATGTCAACCTGCAAGTAAGCTTTTAATTTCAGTACACACTCTAATTGCATTCTAGTTGAAACAACATAATGTTTTTTGAAAGAGATCTCACCTTTTCATCATATCTTTGAAATTGAAGAACTTCAGGAGCCATGTATAATGGGGATCCACATACTTTCTCAGCATACTTACCGGGATGCAGATTACTGTTTACAATATGAAACAAATGATCAAGTTTCCCTTTTAGAATAGATTTCAGCATAATTTTAACATCAAAAGAAAAAATAAAATGAAGAGTAGACTATAGGCATCATTAAACTTTATTCCAGGACATTGTCAAACCTAAGACCTATCTCACATTCTCACCCCATATATTGGCTTTCTTCTACAGAGCTTTTACCTTGAAAGGCCAAAATCAGCTATCTTGAGCACCACGTCACCCTCCAGACAAGATAGTAGAATGTTCTGCTCCACCGAAAGCACTGACATAAGTAAATTTAAATATAAAATTTTAAAAAGCATTATGCACATAAAATAGGAAAAGTATTTGGGAGGTTAGATAGAACTAAATGGTCGTTGACAAGGTTGAAAGTTACTTAAAAATTTACGATATAGGACAAAAAAATAGTAGTTCGTGGAATTTTGCAGCTTGTTCAAGATTGTTAGTTTGTTTGTTCTTAGATATCTTTCTCAACAAATATATTGACCAATTTAGTAACATGAGAACAAAACTTATGAAACTAGTTCAGAATTTGCATCTTAACATGGGACTCCTTACTTTCTAATTATCAACATCCCAGTTTGTCCGAAAACCTGTCAAAGCATATAACTTTTTGGCATGGAGAGAAGCCTAAAGACTTTGCAGAGAATCAATTAAAAAGGGTAGATATCGGCATGCCACACGCCCACACATTAACAAAATGGAACCACACACTACTAATTATAAGTGGTAAATGACATTGTCCACGTGCTTGGAAGCACTTAGCAAAGACCAATAGCCAAATAGGTAGAATTCAAGATGTAACAACAATGCACCAATGTTGGTGTGCATGCTTAAAAGTTCTCATACCTCTGGTTTCAAGTCTCTGTGAATGATGTGGCGAGAATGTAGAATCTCCAAACCAGCTCCTGCAAGAAAGAATTCAATGACATTATTTTATATACCTTTGAAAAGACCAAGCAATAGTAAACATTAGAAATGCCCCCCCATTGACTAAAAGGCTAATAGTGAGCTACCAAGCTGCTGGATGAATTTCCTGGCACTGTGCTCTGGAACTCTCCCATGCTGACGTATATAAGATGCCAGATTTCCCCAAGGACAAAACTCAATTACGAGGAACATACAATTTTGAGCCTGAGGGCAAGGACAATCAACTTCAGTTTGTTAAATTAGTAAGAAGGCATAATTAACTCCATATTGAGCTAAATTTCCATAGATATAAAATTTATCCAAACAGTGGCGAATTATTTATCAATGAAAATTCAACCCATTGTTGATTTAATCATTTTCATTAAATCCTTGGGAATTCTTATTGTCAACAAGATTTTTTATTTCTTCAAACCCTGGTTACTCTTAGAATCAATAGGTAATGAATTACCTATCAATCTATCACCATATCAGTTTCATTACCAAGACTTTTTGGCACTGCATCAGCTTTTATTTATTCAAATCCTGGTTACTCTTAGAATAAATAGGTCATGAATTGTCTATCAAATATCACCCTATCAGTTTCATTACCAAGACTTTTTGGCACCACATCAGCTACCATTTTCTAATAACAGATGGTCACTAAACAAGAAACAGTCAAACTAGGACATATGTTTGAAGAGATATAACAATCATAATGAGCTTCTATATTTTGTTATTGGTAGGGGACGGCATTCCAAATTAGATCACAGGACTACACATGTTGATTTTAAACTCCCTTATTGATTGAGTTTTCTCGATAGACTCCAATGATAAAATTATAGGATAATGACATGTGAATATGCGGAATAAAGTATGAACGATAAAGAAAACATGCCACACACACAAGACAAGAATTTACCGAGGTTCGGCTGATTTTGCCTACGTCCTCGTGTGATATCCCTTGAGAAATCACTAGCACTATGGAGAAAAATGCTTGGTTACAAGAAACTTATTGAAACCCCTTAGCTAATTCCCCAAAACCTTGCTAAAACCTCTCTATCACTCTTACTCTCTACTCCTTGTATGCTTTTTTTCTGTGTAAAAAATAAGCTCCAAGCCCTATTGATAGGTATAGGACCTTGCTAGAATAGGACTCCTAAATCATCTTAGAATAAGAAAAGCTAACTTATTTCCTTATCCTAGTTGGTTTGGGATTCTTGAGAAAATCTAATTTCCTAATCCCAATTGGAAATTATGTGTACGCTTTATTTTCTCCTTATCAAAATAGGATTCCTTCCTAGCCTTGACTTGGGTTTTGATGAGCCAAAAAACACAACACCACCTTCATTTTTTAATGAGCTCATAAAAAGCTCTTTTGCTGGTAGTAGATAGCATACCAAATTTACTCATAGGGTTGACACATTCTCTTTGCAGAATGCTTGTATATATTCTTAAGAACAGGATCATTTCTGATTCTCACTAATATCTGACATGGGAGGAAAAGTGAAAACAATACTTCAGCAGACGAAAATGCATCCTACAAAAGGTAATATCTGTCACATCTACAACATTGAGTTTGTGGGTTTGAGTCGTATCTTCATCCTCGGATTCTGAATTATTTATATGACTTAACACAGAATGCATAATCACTTAACTTGATACATGAACATAAAAAAATATTCCTCGTAATATGGACAAGAAGGCAGTGATTTGTACACCTATTGGCTACTAGAAACAAAGGATTATCTTTTTCTTATTCCTGCCCTGATTCGAGAAGGAGAGTGTCCATTTGGCCTTTATCAGGTTTTTGCAGATTTCACATGCAATGCAGGTGCAGCAGAACTACTTTGTTCTCATCTAGTCACAAACAATTTCTTGAAGTATATATTATATTATTGGTAATAATGTGTATAAGCATGTGAAGCTTCATGTTAATTTATAATTAACTACAATAAATATCGGCTTAAATTTGTTATTTATGCATCTCCTATCATTGAAAATACAATGAGTATGCAACAAAATTTACCCACAAACGAAATCGAAGAAACTACATAATTGGCAAACTCATATTTATGGATTCAAATTCATATTAGCAATTAAACAACATGAAACACCAATTCAGAGCAAACCCATCTGAAATCAACAGTTCATATATTCGTTTAAATTGAAAATGGAGGAAGTGATTAGTGAGTAGTAACCTGAAAGACGTTGAAAAGGCGAATGATGTTGGGGTGGTTGACGGAGGAGAGGAAATTCAGTTCACAGTCCAAGCAGGTCTTGAGGTGCTTGTTGAGCTTATAAAGGTAGATTTGCTTGACTGCCACCACTTCTCCGGATAATACGTGCTCTGCTTTCCACACTATACACAAACAGTTTTCTCCCACTTTTGATTTCAACCAATACTCTCCTACTCTAACGTCATTTGACACATTCAAAGGCCTTTCGGCTTCCATTTCTCTGAATTCCAAACTCAGATTTTGACTCAAACCCTGAACAATGGAAGGGAGGTGCACAACCACATATTCTAAGAGGTGATGTGTGTATAGATATCTACCCTTAAGAGAAAACAAATCGGGAAGAAAACTCGATGTGCAAGAGACTTGCTGCTTACTATCTATTTTCTTGCTTTTCACACCTTTTTTATTTATTTTTATTTTTTAAAAAGACACTTCAATTTATAAAGGTTATTATCAAGCATTGTGAGAGGGGTGGGCAAAAAACCAATGAACCGAACCGAACCGGTTCAACCGGTTTTTTTTTCCGGTTTTTAATTGTTAACCGATTTGGTTCGGATCGTTTTTTAAAAATTGGATATTCCAGTTCGGTTTTCGGTTTAAGGGTTCGAACCGGTGAACCGAACCGAGAACCGGTGTATATAATCAAAAATCCCTACATTAAAAATTAAAATGAGAAATTATATTGTCCAATTTACATAAATTCTCTAGCTACACCCATACCCAGTACAACCCTAAGCAGGTGCCACCGCCCTGGGCATATTTTTTACAGTAATGCTACACATCCCACCTAAAATCCCACATTTTTCATCCCACTACATGTGACATGTGAGGTGTTAAATTGCGAGTGGATACATGGGATAGGTGTCATTAATGTGTATCCACTCACAATTTAACACTTCACATGCCACGTGCAGTGGGATGTAAAAGGTGGGATTTTTGGTGAGATGTTTAGCATTATTGTATTTTTTTATTATAAAAAATGAATATTATATTGTAAGATGGGGTCCCAACTCCCAAGATTAATGAAAAACATAAATTTAAGCTTTTAAAGCTGTCGCAGCCTAACTTTCAAGAAGATTATAATAATATCTTAGTATTTAATTTGTTATCAGGGCTGTTAATTTGGTGGCTCTTGATCTTACTCAGCATGCTCTGACTTAGGTTACTAACAGTTTATATGTAATTAGAATAATTTCATGGTATGTCAATTGTTCCAAGACTGTCAATTTGGTAGCTCTTGGTCTTACTCAGATTACTATTTTGTTCAGTAAGCTTTGAGTCAGGTTACTAACAGTTTCTGAGTGGATCTTGTATTGTCTAATGTCTCATTTCAATGAAAATTTTGTGTTTTTTTTTTCATATTTTCTAACCATGGCAGATTTTAAAAATTAAAGCCTAATAATTTGGCCCAATAGGCCTAAAACCGAAAAAACCGAACTGAACCGATTCAATTGGTTTTTGATCGGTTCACACTTTTCAATTTTATCGGATCGGTTCACTTTTTCAAAAACCGGATATTATCGGTTTTTTATCGGTTCACTCGAAAAGTGAACCGATCTATTAAACGCCCACCCCTAAAAATTGTGATGGCTTTCCCCAACTTGTCTAATTCTTAGCCACTAAGTAAACCAAATCAAGTGGTACACATGTCTCTAATATGTGGGATAGTGGCAATTAAGTGAGGCGGCAATGTTGTGTGGTTGAACTTGAAACAACAATACATACATAGGGAAATGGCAATAAGGACCTCTATGCTTACTTACTTATAATTAAGCCATTTCTATTGTAAATTGTTGGTTGATCAACTAATGCTCTCACTTGAAATAAAATAGAAGGCAATATGTTCTCTCTTGTGTTTCTCTCTTCTCTCATCTAATGTCTCTCATCTTTATTATTTATTTCATCGTTTATTCAATTTATTGACAACACGTTATCAACATGGTCGTTTGTAAGTAAAAAGTATCTCCAGGTAAGTGATTTACTTATGGCTCGATATTCATGTATGTAAGTAAAAAGGATCCCTTGATGGGTGATTTACTTACATCTCAATATTCTGAATCTATTTATAGTTTCGTATACAAGATGGCTTATGCCGTCAACAAATCCTCTATATATAGTTATGGATTTATTTATATTGTTTAAATATTTGCATCCATTTTTATGTACATAACAGGTGAGCTCAACCTCCTAGAATTGTTTAAATATTCAATATTTATTTTAATGTAATATATGAGACTGGCTTATGTTGTGTCTCCAGCTAAATTGTTTAAATATTCAGCATTGTCAGGATTGAGTGGTAGTGTGTGAGGTGGCAGAGGCAGCCACTGGCAATTCTTGGTATGAAGAAGTATGAGGAACTTTTAGGCACATATTTAAGCTCATAGCCAATTTGGCTTTCCTCCCTTTGTTACCAATCCAAAAAAATATATATATGTTACAATAAAATTAAAACAATAGATGAACAAGGATTAATTAAAGAATAGATAAACAAAAATAAATAAAATAGAAGAAGAGATGAGAGATGGGCGAGAGAATATATTGCCTTCTTTGAGTGATTTCAAGTGAGTATCAGGTGGGTCAAATGTGAACAAAATATAATAAAGTGAAATGAGAGAAAAACAAGAGAGAGAGATGAGATATGAGAAAATATATATTGTATTGATATCATATCATCAGTTGCATTGACAATACAAAAGCTATACATATAGGCAAATAAACAAGGGGTGCATACTGCAATTTTCTACACATTGTGCTACTAATCAAGCATGCATGAAGACAAAAGATGTGGAGTCTGGACGTGTATATTGCATGAAGGCAAATGATGTGGAGCATGCACGTGTACTAGCTTTCTCAATAAGCCAAAAATGTGTGGTGGAAAGCCACACACATGTTGTAATACTTCCCCTTGGATTTCCACCACTTATATTTTAATTTGCTAGGAAAAACCCAGTGGGACAAAAACCTTAGCAAAAAAAAAAAAATATATATATATATATACAATAATCTTCTGGATCAAGTGATGTGGATGTGTTCAAAACTACCTCATTAAAACCTTTCCGGTAAAACCCAGTGGGACAAAATTTGATAGAAGGAAAAAGAGTACAGTACCCATATTTACATTTAAAATTTTGCTCCCCCTGATTGAACGCCCCCCCTGAATGAAATTTCAATATCAATCCTGTAATTTGGAGAGTCGACGCATGCCAATCCCATATACCAGTTTCTCAAAAGGTTGATGTAGGTAATGTTTTGGTAAATAGATTTGCAAGATTATCTGTAGACCGTATTTGTTTAATATCAATCTGTCGACTCTGTTAAAGTTCATGAGTATAGAAGAATTCAGGAGAAATATGTTTGGTTCTATCTTCTTTGATGTAGCCCCCTCTAACTTGAGCAATACAAGCCACATTATCTTCAAATATCGGTGTCGGCATTTCTGTAGATAATAAAAATCCACATGTATTTTGAATATGATAAATAACTGACCTTAGCCACACACATTCTCGACTTGTTTCATGAAGTGCGAGGATCTCTGAATGATTAGAGGATGTAGCAACAAGAGTTTGCTTTGTGGAGCGCCAGGAGATTGCTATGCCATTATTGGTATAAATATATCCCGTTTGTGAACGAGCTTTATGGGGATCAGATAGATACCCGGCATCAGCATAACCAAGTAAACCTAAAAAATTGTTAGATTTTGAATAATATAATCCTAAATCCTTCGTTCCATGAAGATAACGAAAAAGATGTTTAATCCCATTCCAATGTCTTCAAGTTGGTGTTGAATTGAATCTAGCAAGTAAATTTACTGAAAATATGATATCTGGTCTAGTACATTGAGCCAGATATAATAAAGCACCAATTGCATTAAGATATGGTACTTTAGGACCAAGTATCTTTTCACCATCTTCAAGTGGCCGGAATGGATCTTTCTTAGGATCAAGGGTTCTAACAATGAGTACTTAATGGGTGAGCATTGTCCATAATAAATCTTTTCAGAATCTTTACAATATATGATGATTGATGAATAAGTATTCCGTTTGATTTATGCTCAATCTCCAAGCCGAGACAATATTTTATCTTTCCCAGGTCTTTCATTTCAAATTCCCTTTTCAAATATTCAACAGTTTTCAGGAGCTCTTCAGGAGTTCCAATCAAATTCATATCATTAACATAAACTGCTATAATAGCAAATCCAGATTCTGATTTCTTTATGAAGACACATGGGCATATAGGATTATTAATATATCCCTCTTTAATCAAATATTCATTGAGGCGGTTGTACCACATGCACCCAGATTGCTTTAATCCATACAATGACCTTTGTAATTTAATCGAATATAAATTGCGAGGTCTCGAGCTGTATACTTCTGGCATTCTAAATCCTTCAGGGATTTTCATATAAATATTTGAATCGAGCCATATAGGTAGGCAGTTACTACGTCCATAAGACGCATTTCAAGTCTTTCTGAGACAGCCAAACTTATCAGAAATCAAAACGTAATTGTATCCATCACTGGTGAATACGTCTCATCAAAATAAATACCAGGTCTCTGTGAGAAACCATGTGCTATAAGTCGTGCCTTATATCGTACCACCTCGTTTTTCTCATTACATTTCCGTACAAAAACCCATTTGTATCCAACAGGTTTGACGTCTTCAGGCGTCTAGACTATTGGTCCAAATACTTTACGCTTGGTTAATGAAGCCAATTCTGTTTGAATTGCTTTTTTCCATTTAGGCCAATCAGACCTTTGCCTACAATCATTGAGGTTATGAGGCTCATAATCATCATTTAAAATTTTAGTAGCCACTGTGTATGAAAATATATTATCGATGATTGTTTCTTTATGATTCCACATTCCTCCTGTATAATTTATAGAAATTTCCTCATTTCTATGTTCTTGTATCTCTTCAAAGATTCCTTCCCCTGTAAGGGTTTCTTGTGTCCTTTCAGGGACATCTAACTCCTGTGGAGTTGATTTAGAGAAAGTGGATTTATTTATAATTTTAGGAGTATGGTCCTGATATTTTATTTTCTTCCTCTGGGAAACAGTATCTTTCGAACCAAGTGGCTTACCACGCTTCTGGCGTACAGTAGATGATTCCTTTGCTATTATTTGTTTAGATCGTTCTTCTGGAACAATCACCCGTGCCAGTACATTAACAGCTAGGATGTATGATTTTGTTACCCTAGTAGCATCTGTAAATGCATCTGGTAACTGATTTGCTATTGTTTGAAGGTGAACTATCTTTCGTACTTCATTCTCACGTTGAGATGTGTATGGGTCAAGATGAATTAGACTAGGGACTTTCTAAGAAAATTCACGCTTCTCTTCAAGAGAAGTTTTTCCTTTCCCTAATGATGGGAAATTTTTCTCATCGAAATGACAATATGCAAATCGTGCAGTAAGAAGATCACTAGTTAAAGGTTCCAGATACCTAATAATTGATGGTGAATCTAGACCAACATATATTCCCAAACGCCGTTGGGGTCCCATTTTAGTTTTATGTGTAGGTGCAATTGGGACATATATTGCACAACCAAAAGTACGCAGATAAGAAATATCTAGTTGATGACCAAATACAAGTTGCACCAGAGAATATTCATGATAAGAAGTGGGACGAAGACGAATTAATGTAGTAGCATGCAAAATATCATGTCCCCAAACAGAAATTGGTAATTGTGTTCGTAATAATAAAGTTCTTGCAATTATCTGGAGACGCTTGATAAGTGACTCTGCTAATCCATTCTGAGTATGAGTGTGTGGAACTGGATGTTCAACATCAATCCCAACTGATCTGCAATATTCATCAAATGTCTTGGAAGTAAACTCACCGGCATTATCAAGACGTATTGATTTAATCAGATGATCGGGAAAATGTGCCCGAAACCTGATAATTTGTGCGAGTAACCTTGCAAAAGCAACATTGCGTGTTGATAATAGGCAAACGTGTGACCATCTGATGGATGCATCAACTAGGACCATAAAATAGCGAAACGGTCCACTTGGTGGATGAATAAGTCCACATAAGTCCCCTTGAATCCTTTGTAGGAATGATGGGGATTCAAAACCAACCTTAGAGTAAGATGGTTTTATTATTAATTTCCCTTGTGAACATGCAATACATAAATTTTCATGGGATAAAAGAATCTTCTGGTTCTTTAATGGATGTACATAAGAATTTTTAATAATTTTACGCATCATTGTAGATCCCGGGTGACCAAGACAGTCATGCCAAAGCATAAATATTTTTGGATCTGAGAACTTCTGGTTCATAACTGCATAAACTTCTACACCTCTTATAAGAGTGTAATATAATCCAGATGATAAAACACGCAGCTTTTCCATAATGAGTTTTTGGCCTAAATCATGAGAAGTAATACACAGATACTCAATATTCTTATCATTCATAGTTTCTATGTGATATCCATTACACCATATATCTTTAAAACTGAGCAGATTTCTTCTGTATCTGCTTGAATATAAAGCATCATTGATACATATTTTAGTATTATTTGGTAACAATATCATGGCTCTACCGGAGCCTTCTATCAGATCTGCTGGACCTGATATTGTATTAACATTTGCTTTCAGCAGGGTTAAATTCAGAAAGTATTTCTGATTCCGCAGAATCGTATGTGTCGTCGCACTATCGGCTAGACATATATCACATGTATTATGCTTTTCAATGTCATCCATCTTATCGTTTAAAGACATATCTATTCACAACAACAAAAAACAACAAAACAACAAAACAAAAATAAATAAAGTACTATAAGATATAGTGGTAAAAAAAAAGCATATATATACACAAGGAATATTTATATAAACATTTTACATGATAACAAAAAATAATTACAAGTAGTACTTAATTGGTATGGACATTTCCATTACCAGTTGAAGTGGTCACTTTATCAGTCGGATCATTTAGGAAATAAAAAACATCAAACTGGGTGATATCTATAAAATCTGAATCTTCCAAGAAGTTGGTTTCAGGATTCTTTTCTTTTCTTTTCCCTTTTCTTTGATCGATGCCTGATAAAGCTCAACCAGATGTTTAGGTGTGCGGCATGTCCGTGACCAATGATTATGACATCCACATTTGAAACAAACGCTATCATCCTTCTTAGGACCCTTTTGGATACTCTTCCCTTTATCTGGTCTGGACTTATAAACATTCCACTTCTTGGGAGTGTTTTGATTATAACCACCCAGACCAAAATAACCATATGATCTTTCACGGCCCCGACCACGGCCACGGCCACGACCATGACCATGACCACGACCACGACCACGACCACGACCACGGTAGGAACCATGACCGTGACCATGTCCTCCAATAGTGTTGGCATTCACTTCTGGGAATGTTGTAGAGCCGGTCTGGCGTGATTCATGATTTTTAATTAAAAGCTCGTTATTTTTCTCTTCAACCAGGAGACATGAGATTAGCTTTGAATATTTTGAGAATCACCGTTCTCGATACTGCTGTTGTAATATCATGTTAGATGCATGAAAGGTTGTAAATGTTTTTTCCAACATATCATTTTCTGTTACATCCTGACCACACAATTTCAGCTGTGTAGTGATTTTGAATAAAACAGAATTATACTCAGAGACTGATTTAAAGTCTTGAAAACGTAAATGTTGTCACTGATACCTGGCATTTGGTAATGCAACATCGGGTTGGTTATCAAATCGGTCTTTCAGCTCTTGTCATAGAACATCTGGTTCCATGACAGTTTGGTATTGGGCCTTTAGATCCTCATGTAGGTGGTGACGGACAATAACCTTGGCTGTAGATTTGTCTTGTTCATATGCGTCAGCCGCATTTTCAATAGCGTAATATAAACCTTCTGATTTTAGGAGTAATTTGGCATCTATAACCCAGGACATGTAATTTTCCCCAGACACTTCTAGTGCAGCAAATTTTAAACTTGCAAGCTTTGACATTGTTATGGCTTCTGGTTATCTGAAAATTACAATCAGAGTTAGAACTTCTGGTTTGATAAAAATCCGAGGAATTTAAATCTTCAGATATATAAAGGAATAAATCTAGAAATTTCAAGTTCCGACAATGATAAATAAATCCATGAACTTCAGGTTTTGGATGAGTGACCAAATTATTTACATAAAAATTGCATAAAAGTAAATAAAGTGCGAGAAAGTAAATTGAGTAAAAATAAAATGCGGGAAAGTAAATTTAGAACTGCAGGTTTTGGTATTAATAAATAAAAGTCTAGAAGCTTCAGGTTCTAGTAATAATAAATTCAGAACTTCAGGCTCTGGAAATAAATTTAGGAACTTCAGGTTCTAGTGATAATAAATTCAGAACTTCAGGTTCTGGAAATAGCAGCATCATGCTGATAACGTGTTACAATAAAATTAAAACAATAGATGAACAATGATTAATTAAAGAATAGATAAACAAAAATAAATAAAATAGAAGAAGAGATGAGAGATGGGCGAGAGAATATATTGCCTTCTTTGAGTGATTTCAAGTGAGTATCATGTGGGTCAAATGTGAACAAAATATAATAAAGTGAAATGAGAGAAAAACAAGAGAGAGAGACGATATATGAGAAAATATATATTGTATTGATATCATATCATCAGTTGCATTGACAATACAAAAGCTATACATATAGGCAAATAAACAAGAGGTGCATATTGCAATTTTCTACACATTATGCCACTAATCAAGCATGCATGAAGACAAAAGATGTGGAGTCTGCACGTGTATATTGCATGAAGGCAAATGATGTGTAGCATGCACGTGTATTAGCTTCCTCAATAAGCAAAAACTGTGTGGTGGAAAGCCACACACATGTTATAATAATATATGTATATATATATTTTTTCCTTTTAGGATACCATGAATATTTTCCCATGAAATTAAGAAATAAACAATTAAACAAATCAATCTAGTAAGTTGTCCAAGTACTCTAACGTCATTTGACACATCCAAAGGCCTTTCGGCTTCCATTTCTCTGAATTCCAAACTTAGATTTTCTTTTCTTCTTTCTACGCTTTGCTTTTAGTAACTTTGTTCTATTAAATTGTCTTTTTATTTTTTATGAATATCAAATGATTTTTTTTTTTTAAATCTTATTGCAATTTAAAAATATTATAATAGGATTGTTGGGACATACCAAGATCGGACAATATATATATGACTCGAATATCTACTCCCATAAATCGAGAAAAACTCTTACACATTTTATGAAGGTTATTATCAAGCATTGTGATGTTACAAATATATATAAATAAATAAATATATATATATATTAATTATTGCCATACTTATTTTCTAAAGGAATTCCATTTCTTTTTTTTTTAAATAGACACATTTCTAGAAGTTTTTGTTTACCTTCTTAACTAAAGTTTGCTTTTAATTACATATAACATATAGCGTTCTCTGCATTTTAAAATAAAAGACGTGAAAAAATTTATGAAAAGTTTAAAAGAGTAAAATGATGTAAGGCATTAAATATTCTAAATATTTGTGTGTAAGTGTTTTTAGAATATTTTTAATTTGTTTGATAATTTTAATCAAGGTTACAATTATCATTAAATATAAAATTTTAAAATGGGAAGTAAATAGATATTTGGTGCATTGTAAATAACATTACTCAGTAACTAGAGGAGAGTAATGCCAAAAAGTTCAAAATTTATATCCAACAACTCTTTATTCAATAGGGATTTTAAAGTGGTGGACTTATAAATCTACCATAAAATGAAAAACAATTATAAAAATATCCCGAAATAACCTCAATACCCTTAAGTAAAAAAAAAAAAAAAAACTAAGAATAAAAATAAAAACAAAAAACATTTTCACTCTCTACTGCCCCCAAAGCATCATGCACACCCATCCGAATCCCACCCCAATCCAAATTCACTACAAAGCCTCGTCAGCGAGTTGGCAACCCGTTCGTCGTAGCTGCAAGAGGTTCATCGCAAAGCTTCGTCGGTGAGCTACCCGAAAGCCACCTAGCGGGCACATCAATGCTGTTAGGGTCATTCATCGTTGTCGATCATCTTCATCCGGCAACCTCCTCTTTCTGACGCAGCCATACACCACTGATTTGGGTGCCAATATATTTGGTTTGAGGTATTTTAAGTTTTGAACCCTAACATTTAGGTTTATGGTTTTGAGTTAAAATTGATTAATGCTTATAGATTTTCAATTTTTGAGTTATATTGGTTTGGTTTAGGAGAATTATTGTATAAATTTGAACAAATTCGGAATATGACTCCCAAAAGAAGGGTTTTGGGATGGGGTGACCTGAAATAGTGTTACCCCCCACCCCCCCCGAACCTTCTTCCTAAAGCATTACAAGGTTTGGGAGGCCTACCTAATGTACAAAAGCTTCGGGTTAGTGGTGACCATGGTTCCGGTTTCGATTCCTGTTCTCTGCCCGGTTCGAACCTTTGTTTTTAAAAAAATCTAGTCAACCCTAAAATCCCAAATCACAACTTCACAATCTCCAAACCCAAATCATCTCTCTCTCTCTCTCTCTCTCTCTCTTGATCTCGTTGGCAGTGGTCGCCACAAAAACAATCCCAACTGCCACCACCTTGTGATCATGAATCAGCCATCATCACTACCACACTAACTCCTCAGACCCCGAGTCAAATCGAAAGCAAAACAAAACAAAACAAAATCAAAGTATCTATTCATGACCAGACAGCCCTAACACAACTTCAACACTTCAACTCCTTCTCTCTCCCAACGAAATCTCTTCCTTCTCTCTAAAACATCTTCAAATCTTTTCCCTGGAAATGGCTAAAACTCCACCAAAATCGTAACCTAACAGAGAGAGAGAGAGAGAGAGAGAGAGAGAGAGAGAGAGAGAGATGAGATTAGGGTTGTGGTTGATGATGGATGTGTGTGATTGAGTTTAGGTGGTGGTGGGTGCTTGACTAGTTTGTGATGGTGGATGGATGATTGGAATATTAGATGGTGGTGGAGATCCACAAATCCACCATGTGTTTTGGGTTATTCTGATTTTTTTTTTAATATTAATTAATTACCGGAACCGACAAGAACCACCAATTCCAAACTGGGCGTGAACTGCCGATTCTGAAAAAAATATGAACCAGAACCGAAACTTTAATGGTTCCGGTTCAAGTTTCGGTTTGAACTAAAACTAAAATTTTTGGTTTTGGTTCGAACCGAACCGTGATCACCTCTACTTCACGTAAACCTGAATCGAAGCATGTAATTCAACATATTCAATATAAGTCATTTGTACATAAAATTTCTCAAATAAAATACATCAAACTTGAGTCTCAATCGAAATAACTAGTGACTCCATAAAAATCTACCATCAAAATTCCAAAGAAATATGCATACATGCCTCAAAAACTTAGAGTTAGATTTTCATCCTCTAAAATCATCAACTTTCTATTGTTCTTCGTCAATGAACTTTCACACTTGACTATATGTAAGGATTCCCATATATTGATTGGCTAATTTCGTGAACAAACCACATTTTGGGGTTTGATGTGTAAGGGTAGTTTAGGTGATTGAGGAACAAGCTCAACGGCCCTTTCAAGACCTCAAGGTGTCAAGTACTCCAAAAGTATATCTCTAGTGCTTATTTTTCTTTGAAGAGATTTAGATTGCACACACTCACTTAGCCTACTTGCATTTGTGTGCATACTCTTCACATGTCACATTTCACACTTGCACTTCTTTGTTATATTTTTATGTGTGGATTTGTCCATAGATGAGTTCCGAGCGATTCGGAGACTTTTCTATATGTTTCGAATGATTTTCGAGACATTTGGGACATTCCGTGTTTTTATCGGAAACCGGATTTCAATTCCGAGCTTAAATTGGAAAGTTATGTAATTTTCCATATTTGTGATTCAGTCCGGGTTTAAATTCTAAAGACGGAATTGAATTTCGAGTTTCGAGGTCAACTGGACTGAAAATCTCTCGGAACGATTGTCGGCTTTGTGTGGCATGAAAGCCACACCAAGAGTGGCTTGGCATGTGAGGGGCATGCAGCTAACAGCCCCGTTGGCCACACGCCACTCACACGCCAAACACACCTCTCTGTCCCCGTTGAACACACGCTGCACACACGGCCTCACCACATTTTGCTTTTATTTTTTCAAGGCCTTTTTATTGTATGCATTAAGTACATGTGAGCTCTTTTACTTTGTCATTGCTTTGACTTTAATATGGCACATCATTGGATCACTTGTTTTTTCTATCGTGAGCTCACCTCATAGGATTTTTTCCTTTGTCACTCACATTTCAGCATCCAAATGCTGTGCGTTTTGATTGTTAAATTATATATATATATATTTATGCGTTTTGAACAATCAAATATATACATATTTATGCAAGCTGTGCATTTTGTGTGTGTGATAATATAAATATATATATGGGGGTAAAACATTAAAACGGTGCAGTTTTTTTACATGACCTGATATATATATATATATATATATATATATATATATATATATATATATATATATATATATATATATTTATTTATTTTCTTCTTCACTGTTAAAAAAAAAAAAGCAACACACTTTTGAGAGACAAATATCTTCAAGAGAGAAACTCCCAAGAACTCACCTTTAACCACTCAAATCAAATCCTTTTTGCATCAAATTTCATATTGCATCTTCTATGTCTATATAGAGTGCATCCATGTATGGGTTTGCATCATCACAACTTGCTTGGTAAGATTTTGATTAACTTCGTCTTATTTTAGTATTTTTACTATCAAGCCATCTCTTTTAAATTACTTGTATGTTTTAGATCATATGCTAAATACAAGAAAAGAGAATTAATTGTGATGAATTGATTGAGTGTTGTATTGTGATAGATATCTAGGTTTTTATAATCTATGTTTATCTAAGTTATTTGACATGTCATTTAGCACTTGATATCTAGGATTGATTTAATTGATTATATCATCATCCTAGATAAGCATCTAAGGTTCCCTAGCCTTGTTTGTTATTTGAATATTCATACATATTCACATAGGTTGCATAATCTCTTCATTGAGAATTAAGTCTTGGGGCTAAGGTTGCTTAGGCCTCAAGCAATTAGAACTAGAGCCACTTTTAAAGGCCCGCGTGGTAGAAGTGGGGGGTTATTGACCGGAATGTTAGACGAGGTCTACATAGGTTGTAAACTCCATTTCAATTAGTGGATTTCGAGGTTCGAGTGTGGCGCACTAAACAGCCCATGGTTTTTCCCAGTGGTTGGGTTTCCACGTATATATCAAGTGTTATTTAAATTCCGCATCTTATTACACTTGCTTGTATTTTTGACTAGTAGGGGCATTTTCGTAAAATTGACTTGCATGCGAAAATTGGGTAATAATAGTTAAAATCTATTCACCCCCCTCTAGATAATATATATCATACACACCACATATTTGTTTCACTATAAAGTCATGAACATCCATTTTCTCTACACTTCCATTTGTAGAGTTAGATGAGGAGTCATCTTCACTTGAATTATCTCCTCCACTCTTCTTCTCACTTATGGAGTCATTTCTCTCATTAAGACTTTCACCTTGGTCTCTTGAGTGAATGAGAGTCATATCCCAATGAGTAGCTACACTTATCTCCTCTAAAGCTACTTCTTCATCCTTTTCTTCTATGGGATCACTTGTCAAGGCTTTCTTACCAACAACTTTATCTTCTACACAAGCGGCCCCAAATGCCGTGTAGTCGATGGTAAGCTCATCATCACTTGATGACTTGTCTCCCTTTCCGGAGTCATCACTTTCACTCCAAGTGGCGGCCATCACTTTTGCCATCTTGTTCTTTAAATTCCCACAATCGGGTGAGATGTGTCTTATACTGCCACACTCATAGCATTGGACCCCTTTCTTTTCACTCTTCTCTTGCCTAGGCTCAAAACTCTTGAAGGGAGCATTTTTCTTTAAGTCTTGGCCTTTGGATCCAAATCCTTTCTTCTCGAACTTGACAAATTTCTTGAATTTTCTAAGCATCAAAGCCATGTCTTCGTTCGAGTCACCTTTTTCCTCCTTCTCAACCTTAAAAGCTTTCAAAGCAATCCCTTTTTGCTTTTTAGGAGGTGAAATACTAGGAGCCTTCCTAGATTCATAGGCAATGAGTCTTCCAATTACCTCACTCGGCTTCATATCCTTATATCCACTGTTTTCTTCTAAGCTGTCACCTTTGCCTCAAACCTAGCGGGGAGAGACCTCATAATTTTTTGCTTGACTCTCCTATCCGTATAAGGATCACCGAGTTGATGGCTTTGATTGACAATATCCATCAACTTGACTTCAAAGTCATTGAAGCATTCGTCCTCCTCCATCTTGAGCAACTTAAATTACGTTTGAAGGACTTGAAGCTTGGAATCCTTGACAACATCGGTTCTTTCATGTGCAACCTCTAGAATATCCCATGCCTCATTGGCTATCCTAGTGTTCTGAATCAGTTTGTACTGATTTTCATCCATTGCACATAAAAGAGCGTGCCAAGCCTTCCTATTCCATTTTGAAGTCTCAAACTCTTCAGTGGACCACTGAGCCTTAGGCTTGAGTACTTCTTCTCCACCACCCGTGGGAGTCATCTTAAGAGCTACATACCCATTTTCAATTGCCATCCATGCCCTATCATGGATTTGACACAAGTATGCTTCCATCTTGCCTTTCCATGAGGCATAATTCACACCGGTGAGGAGAGGAGGTCGTGTACTTGACGCACCCTCATGGTTGCCACCGTATCCACTCATTATATATAATGAATGAATTCAAATGAATGCAAAATGTATGAATGAGCAAAAATCACACAAATGCAAAACACACCAAAAATGAGCTTGGATCCCCTAAGTATATCTAGGAACCCGCTCTGATACCAATTGAAAGGAACAAATAAATGCTCGGTGTGTATGATAAATATATCTAGAGGGGGGGGGGGGGGGGGGGGGTGAATAGATTTTAACTATTATTACCCAATTTTCGCATGCAAGTCAATTTTATGAAAATGCCCATACTAGTCAAAAATACAAGCAAGTGTAATATAGTGCGGAATTTAAATAACACTTGATGTATACGTGGAAACTCAACCACTGGGAAAAACCATGGGCTGTTTAGTGCGCCACACTCGAACCTCAAAATCCACTAATTGAAATGGAGTTTACAACCTATGTAGACATCGTCTAACACTCCGGTCAATAACCCCCCAGACACATCGTTTACAACCTATGGACCTTTAAAAGTGGCTCTAGTCCAATTGCTTGAGGCCTAAGCAATCTTAGCCTCAAGACTTAATTCTCAATGAAGAGATTATGCAACCTATGTGAATATGTATGAATATTCAAATAACAAACAAGGCTAGGGAACCTTAGATGCTTATCTAGGATGATGATATAATCAATTAAATCAATCCTAGATAGCAAGAGCTAAATGACATGTCAAATAGCTTAGTTAATCAAGATTAATCAAAAACCTAATTAGCTATCACAATACAACACTCAATCAATTCATCACAATTAATTCTCTATTCTTGTATTTATCATATGATCAAAGACATACAAGTAAATTAAAAGAGAATAGCTTGAAAGTAAAAATACTAAAATAAGATGAACTAAATCAAAATCTTACCAAGCAAGTTGTGATGATGCAAACCCAATCATGGATGCATTCTATACAGTCATAGAAGATGCAATATGAAATTTGATGCAAAAAAGATTTGATTTGAGTGTTTAAATGTGAGTTCTTGATTTTATTTTTTCTCAAAAATCTTTCTTTGAAGTTTAGGGTTCTAAGGAGTAAAAGAACTTGATCAGATAATGAGAAAGTAAGATATTTATAGACATCAAGAATAGGGCATGTAAAAAGATAATTTTGCCCCTGAAACGCACCGATTGGCAGTTTCAATCGGCGACTAGGCCGCAGATCATAACCGCCGAATTGAACCCGAGAAGAACAGGGGAACAACGGCGGTTTCATTCAGCGGTTTCATAACCACCGATTCAACCGTAGAATCAAACCCAAGAAATAAATCAATCATGTATGATCGACAGTTTCGAATGGCGGTCAGGGGTCGCCGATCGTAACCGCAGAATCACTCCAGACCTTTCTAGACTGAAACGGCGGTTTTAATTTGGTGGCCAGGCCGCCGATCAAACCGCCGATTCACCAGTAATGGTGAATCTAAAGGAGAAGCCAAGAGCATTCCCCTTAAGTAGTCTTTGCGCAAAACCAAGCACACATTTGTGCAAGCGCGGACATTTCTGAACATATTCTGGAAACGGATTACACAAAACATAAACACAACAAGATACATCAAACAAAGTGCAAGAGTGAAATGTGTCATGTGAAGAGAATACAGACAAGTACAAGTATGCTAAGTGTGTGTGTGCTAACTAAATCTCTTCAAAGAAAAACTAAGCACTAGAGATTATACCTTTGGCGTGCTTGTCCCTTGAGGTCTTGAAAGGGGCTTTGAGCTTGAAGTTCAATCACCTAAACTACCCTTACACAATCAACCCCAATAAGTGGTTTGTCCACGAAATAAGCCAATCAATATATGAGAATCCTTACAAAAGGGACGAAATATTTCGTCCCTACAGGTTGTCAAAGGGGACGAAAATACAATTCGTCCCTAAAAATTGTCTATTGGGATGAACAATTTCGTCCCTATACATTATCAATTGGGACGAATAAAAATCGTCCCTATAGCTAGTTTTAAGGGACGAATTTTAATTTTCGTCCTAAAGAAGCTATTGCGATCCACTTGAGGCGACGGATTTTGGGACGAATTTTATTTGTCCCAATAGCCAATTTTTTTTTGTAGTGTCTTGTATGTGTTTTTAGAGACATCTAGGATTCAATTGATTTTTCAGTATATCCATGCTCTAAATCTTTGGCTAGAATATTCATTAAATGAATTTTATAATTCTAGCATTTTTGTGTATGTTTATGACATCTTAAATATGTACTTCATGTATATGTGTTTATTCAAGTGTTATTTGTATGAATAGAACTATGAGCTTTTGTGTTAGATGCTTTTCACATGCTCTAGGTTTAATTCATGATTTGGCATCTAGATTACTTTACTTGTGTTCTCACATGTTTAGGTCTAGTTGTTCCATGGAATATATTGATCACATGTTCTATGTTGAATTTATTGTTTGCATCATTTGCATTCACATGATCACACTAGGAAGTCCTTGTAAAAGGCATGAAGTCTTGACTAGGACGAGGAGTCCGGATAGTCAAGCAAGGAAGTCTTGGTTAGGACGTGAGGTCCGGATAACCGAGCAAGAAGTCATGGCTAGAGTCGGAAGGACTCGGATAGTCATGCATGGGAGGCTCCTTAGAGGCATGAATGCCTTGGATAGGGAGTTGGCTTGTATGTTGGTAGGCCTAGGCATATGTGTAAGGATTCCCATATATTGATTGGCTTATTTCGTGGACAAACCACATGTTGGGGTTGATTATGTAAGGGTAGTTTAGGTGTTTGAACTTCATGCTCGAAGGCCCTTTCAAGACCTCAAGGGACAAGCACGCCAAAGGTATAATTTCTTGTGCTTGATTTTTCTTTGAAGAGATTTAGTAAGCACACACACACTTAGCATACTTGCATTTGTGTGCATACTCTTCACATGCCACTTTACACACTAGCACTTTGTTTTATATCTTGTTGTGTGTATATGTGCTTAGTAATTCGTTTCCCGATAGTGTTCGGAAACGTCCGCGCTCACATGTATGTGTGCTTGGTTTTGCGCGAAGACTGCCCATGGAGAATGCCCTTGGCTTCTCCTTGGTTTTCACCATTGTTGGTGATCGGCGGTTATGATCGGCAGCCTGGCCGCCGAATCAAACCACCGTTTCAGTCAAGAGAGGTCTGAAGCAATTATGCGGTCACGATCGGCGGTCACGACCGCCGTTCGAAACCGCCGTTCATACCTGATCGATTTTAATCTCTCGGTCTAATTTGGCGGTTGGATCGGCGGTCACGAAACCGTCGAATGAAACCGCCGTTGATGCTCTGTTCTTCACAGGCTCAATTTGGCGGTCATTATCAGCGGCCATTATCAGCGGCCTGGCCGCCGATTGAAACCGCCGATCGATGCGTTTCAGGGGCAAACTTGTCTTTTCACATGCCCAATTCTTGATGTCTATAAATATCTTACTTTCTCATTCTCTGATCAAGCTTCTTGAGTTATTAGAACCCTAAACTTCAAAGAGAGATTTTTGAGAAAAAATCAAATCAAGAACTCACCTTTAAACACTCAAATCAAATCCTTTTTGCATCAAAGTTCATCTTGCATTCATCTATGATTGGGTTTGCATCATCACAACATGCTTAGTAAGATTTTGATTAATTTAATCTTATTTTAGTATTTTACTATCAAGCATATTCTCTTTTAATTACTTGTATGTTTTTGATCATATGATAAATACAAGAATAGAGAATTAATTGTGATGAATTGATTGAGTGTTATTTTGTGATAGCTAATTAGGTTTTTGACTAATCTTGATTAGCTAAGCTATTTGACATGTCATTTAGCAATTGATATCTAGGATTGATTTATATTGATTATATCATCATCCTAGATAAGCATTTAAGGTTACCTAGCCTTGTTTGTTATTTGAATATTTATACATATTCACATAGGTTGCATAATCTCTTCATTGAGAATTAAGTCTTGGGGCTAAGGTTGCTTAGGCCTCAAGCAATTAGAACTAGAGCCACTTTTAAAGGCCCGCATGGTAGAAGTGGGGGGTTATTGACCGGAATGTTAGACGAGGTCTACATAGGTTGTAAACTCCATTTCAATTAGTGGATTTCGAGGTTTGAGTGTGGCGCACTAAACAGCCCATGGTTTTTCCCAGTGGTTGGGTTTCCACGTATACATCAAGTGTTATTTAAATTCTGCACTATATTACACTTGCTTGTATTTTTGACTAGTAGGGGCATTTCGTAAAATTGACTTGCATGCGAAAATTGGGTAATAATAGTTAAAATCTATTCACCCCCCCTCTAGATAATATTTAGAACACACCGAGCGTTTATTGTTATTTACTCTCAATTGGTATCAGAGCGGGTTCCTAGATATACTTAGGTGATCCTAGCTCATTTTAGGTGTGTTTTGCATTTGTGTGATTTTTGCTCATTCATACATTTTGCATTCATTTGAATTCATTCATTACATACAATGAGTGGATACGGTGGCAACCATGAGGGTGCTTCAAGCACACGGCCTCCCCTCCTCACCGGTGTGAATTATGCCTCATGGAAAGGCAAGATGGAGGCATATGTGTGCCAAATCCATGATAGGGCATGGATGGCTATTAAAGATGGGTATGCACCTCCTATGATGACTCCCACGGGTGGTGGAGAAGAAGTACTCAAGCCTAAGGCTCAGTGGTCACCTGAAGAGTTTGAGACTTCAAAATGGAATAGGAAGGCATGGCATGCTCTTTTATGTGTAGTGGATGAAAATTAGTACAAACTGATTCAGAACACTAGGATAGCCAAGGAGGCATGGGATATTCTAGAGGTTGCACATGAAGGAACCGATGTGGTTAAGGATTCCAAGCTACAAGTCCTTCAAACGCAATTTGAGTTGCTTAAAATGGATGAGGACGAGTGCTTCAATGACTTTGAAGTCAAGTTGATGGATATTGTGAATCAAAGCCATTAACTCGGTGATCCTTATTCGGATAGGAGAGTTAAGCAGAAAATTATGAGGTTTCTCCCTGCTAGGTTTGAATCAAAGGTGACGGCTTTAGAGGAAAATAGTACCTATAAGGACATGAAGCCGAGCGAGGTTATTGGAAGACTCCTCGCCTATGAATCTAGGAAGGCTCCTAGCATTTCACCTCCTAAAAAGAAAAAAGGAATTGCTTTGAATGCTTCCAAGGTTGTGAAGGAGGAAAAAGGTGACTCGGACAAAGATATGGCATTGTTTCTTAGAAGGTTCAAGAAATTTGTCAAGTTCGAGAAGAAGGGTTTTGGATCCAAAGGCCAAGACTTGAAGAAAAAGGCTCCCAGAGCATAGTGAGAAGAAAGGGGTCCAATGCTATGAGTGTGGTTGTATAGGTCACATCTCACCCGATTGTGGGAACTTAAAGAACAAGATGGCAAAAGTGATGGCCACCACGTGGAGTGAAAGTGATGACTCCGGAAAGGGAGACAAGTCATCTAGTGATGATGAGCTTACCATCAACTACACGACATTTGGGGCCACTTGTGTAGAAGATAAAGTTGTTGGTAAGAATGACTTGACTAGTGATCACATAGAAGAAAAAGATGAAGAAGTAGCTTTAGAGGTGATAGGTGAAGCTACTCATTGGGATATGTCTCTCATTGACTCAAAAGACCAAAGTGGAGGTCTAAATGAGGGAAATGACTCCATTAGTGAGAATGAGAGTGGAGGAGATAACTTAAGTGAAGATGACTCCTCATCTAACTCTACAAATGGAAGTGTAGAGAAAATGGATGTGAATGACTTTATAGTCAAGTGTGAAAGTTCATTGGAGAAGAAAAATAGAAAGTTGAAGATTTTAGAGGATGAAAATCTAGAACTTTCAACACACAATGACCACTTAAGTAAACAAGTGGAGGCATCCAAGAAGATTGAAGACAAGCTAAGGGATGAGCTAGCTATGTCTAAGAGGAATGAAGAAGGGTTGAAGAGAGAGCTTGTTGAAGCCATAGAGTCATTGTCTAGGATGACTACAAGCACCAAGAAACTTGACCACATTCTTGGTAGTGGAAAGAACCCTTGTGACAAGAGAGGTATTGGGTATGAAGTAAGCAAGGAGATCACTACTCCAACCAAGACCATCTTTGTCAAGAGTTTGAGCAAGAACGAAGCCTCACCGGTGCACACACCTAGGAAGAAAATCGATCTAGGACAATGCTCAAGAAGTGCACATGTGAAGGAAGCTCCAAGGAGACAACCTCAAGCTCAAAAAGTTCCTCAACCATACTTCCCTCACGCTCAAATTCATCAAGGGAAGAAGCCAATCATGCAAAATGAAACAAGGAAGCAAGCGAAACCAGTTCAACAACAAAGAAGATTTGAACCTAAAAAGAATACTCGAGGTGTGTTCTATATATTATCTAGAGGGGGGGTGAATAGATTTTAACGATTATTACCCAATTTTCGCATGCAAGTCAATTTTATGAAAATGCCCCTACTAGTCAAAAATACATACAAGTGTAATAAGATGCGGAATTTAAATAACACTTGATATATACGTGGAAACCCAACCACTGGGAAAAACCACGGGCTGTATAGTGCGCCACACTCGGAACTCGAAATCACTAATTGAAATGAAGTTTACAACCTATGTAGACCTCGTCTAACACTCCGGTCTGTAACCCCTCACTTCTACCCAGCGGGCCTTTATTAGTAACCCTATTCCAATTTGCTTGAGGCCTAAGCACTCTTAGCCTCAAGACTTACTTCTCAATGAAGAGAAACAACCTATGTGAATATATATGAATATTCAAATAACAAACAAGACTAGGTAACCTTAGATGCTTATCTAGGATGATGATATAATCAATTTAATCAACCCTAGATATCAATTGCTAAATGACATGTCAAATGGCTTAGCTAATCAAGATTAATTAAAACCCAAATTAGCTATCACAATCAACACTCAATCATTTTCATCACAAATAATCTCTAACTTGTGTCTAGCATATAATCAAAAGCATACAAGTAATTAAAGAGATGTATTAATATGAAAAACACTAAAGTAATATGAAATTAGTGAAGAACATACCAAATAAGATGTGATGATTCAAAACCATGCATGGATCAATTCTATGAAGGCATAGAAGATCAAATATGAAATTTGATGCAAAAGGGATTTGATTTGAGTGTTTAAAGTTGAGTTCTTGATTTGATTTTTTCTCAAAAATCTCTCTTGAATGTTTAGGGTTCTAAAGTCTTAAGAAGCTTGATCAGAGAATGAGAAAATAAGATATTTATAGACATCAAGAATTGGGCATGTGAAAAGACAATTTTGCCCCTGAAACGCACCGTTCGGCGGTTTCAATCGACGGCCAGGCCGCCGATCACGACCGCCGAATTGAGCTCGTGAAGAACAGAGCATCAACGGCTGTTTCATTCGGCGGTTTCGTAACCGCCGATCCAACCGCCGAATCAAACCCGAGGGATTAAAATCGATCAGGTATAAACGACGGTTTCGAACGGCGGTCGTGACCGCCGATCTTGACCGCATAATTGCTTCAGACCAAACTAGACTGAAACGGCGGTTTCATTCGGCGGCCAGGCTGCCGATCATAACCGCCGATCACCAACAATGGTGAAAACCAAGGAGAAGCCAAGGGTATTCTCCATAGGCGGTATTCGCGCGAAACCAAGCACTCATTAGTGCAAGCGCGGACGTTTCCGAACAATGTCGGGAAACGAATTATAAAGCACATATACACACAACAAGATATATCAACCAAAGTGCTAGTGTGTAAAGTGACATGTGAAGAGATGCACATAAAAATAAGCAAATATGCAATCATAGCAAGAATGCTAAGTGTGTGTGTGCTACTAAATCTCTTCAAAGAAAACCAAGCACAAGAGATTATACCTTTGGCGTGCTTGTATCTTGAGGTCATGGAAGGGCCTTTGATCTTCAACATTAAACACTTAGACTACCCTTACATTAAAAACCCCAACATGTGGTTTGACCACGAAATAAGCCAATCAACAAAACGGGAATCCTTACAATCTCCCCCTTTGGCTATTTCGTGACAAAACCACCACTCACATTGATTCCTCACAACAAAAATAAACCTATGGGTCAATGAAGATTTTCTACAATACAAAGAGATATATAAAAAATAAAACTTGAAGCCTTCAATCTCTTGTAGAACAATCATTCCCTGAAACAAGGTTTCTAAACTTTCCAAAACAAGAAAAGGTGAGATGAATCAAGTGAGATTAAAACAAGCATTTGCATATTTAAAAAATTAAGCACAACATCATGTTGTTTTATGTATGCAATGCTCCCCCTCAAAGGGTTACTCCCCCTCAATATATATTCTCCCCAATGTGCACCAATTGCTACAACAATTTGCACCTCCCCTTACCACATTCTACTCCCCCTTTTTGTCATGATATAGACAAAGGAGTAGTCCCCAACCGGGTCACTCAAGGCAAAGAGAAATAATAGCATTCTAGTATATGCATAATCAATATAAGTCACTTTATGCAATCTCAATTTATTGGAGAGAAACAAGGAGATTTATTAGATAAAATGTGTGAAACAAAATGCTTTGCATACAAGACATATAGCATTCAAGTCCAAAATACCATGGTATTTGACAAAGCAAATGACAAAGGTTTCTAATAGGAATTCAAACCAATTTCACCATTGTCATGAGAGAAGCAAGGATATAGAAATTTCATTGATTTCAATTGAAGAACAACTATATCCAACTTTATAAGCTAAACATGTCATGAGCAACTTTGCACCCTATTTGATTTTTTCGGGAATGAAACCCGTATGATAGTAGACATGTTCAACCAATAAAGAAAGAGAAACATTTGGATTGTAAAATCCTTGAATGGATACTAGACCCTTTTTCATTTGAGTCTCATAAGCTTTTTGTTTTCACACAAGTTTTTGCATTTAAGAACGCAATTATCAATTCATGCTTTTTCATTTGAGCATGTACATGAATTTCATGCTTTTCATAAGACATTAGCATGTTATAAAAGAATCATCATGTCATGGAGATAATCATAGGTCATTCAAATCATACTTCCTACATACATCTCCTAGTCCAAAAATACATGTTTGAACATAAATATGACATGGATTGTAAACAAGCAAGGTTCACACTTATTGAATTGAAAACATATATACATATGTGCAACCAAGCTTACTCAAGCAATCAACCAAGAAGCATAAGATTTTTCAAATTTTTTGCAAGTGACAAGAATGCAAAAATAGCTCTCTTTGCTTGAGTTCCCCATATGGGGTTAATATCATCCTTCATTAATGAAGGGCATGAGGTCCTATGGACCTATCAAGTCCATTGGACTTAGTTGAACCTATTTGAGACTTGTTAGTCTCGTAGCAAGCGGGTTCATTTTTCTTTATCCACATAGATATGACATTTTTCTTCCTAGTGGACAAAGGTTGCATGTCATTCACTAACCTAGGATTATTGACAAAGGATTTCCTAGGCTCATGCAAGTGGGCTTTTCTTAGCCTCTTTTTCTCTATCATGCTATTAATCCTACAATGCTTAATGTACTTAAAGCACTTAGGCCTAATATGCCTATAAACACCACAATAATGACAAGTTGGTACAAAGTAAGAATTCATACCATATCCATGTGAAGTCATTGGAGACTTATCATGCATTTGATGTCTCCTTTGGTGTTGAGCCGGTTCATGTCTTCTATTTGGTTGAACCGGAATGGGTTGCCTCCTTGGATGAGGTAGCATGTTTTGCCTCTTTTCATAGTGAGTCATTTGTTGAGGAGAGTTGACTCGAGAGGCTCTAATCTGTTGAGCTTGGGGTTGTCTTGCTTTCACCACCTTCACTTGTGCATTTTTTGAACATTGTCCTAGTTCTAACTTCTTCCTAGGAGTTTGCACCGGTGACACTTCTATCTTACCCAAACTCTTCACAAAGATGGTCTTCTTAAGAATAGAGCAATCCTTGCTCACTTCGAATCCAAGACCTCTTTTGTCACAAGGGCTTTTTCCTACACCAAGTATGTTGTCAAGCTTCTTGGTGCTTGTGGTCATTCTAGTCAATGACTCTTTGGCTTTAACAAGCTCTCTCTTCAAACCCTCTTCATTCCTCTTAGACAAAGCTAGCTCATCTTTTAGCTTGTCTTCTTCCACCATGGATCTTATCACTTCATCATTCAAGTGATCAACTTGTGTTGAAAGCCTAAGTAGTTCTTCCTTTAACCTTTGAATCTCCTTTTCATTCTTTAACTTAGAGCTTTCAAAACTTTCAAAGTTGTCCTTAAGATCCATTTTCTCCACTTGCTTCTTTAGGAGGTCATTGTATGTTGTAAGCTCTAGATTTTCTTCCTCTAAAATCCTTAGAAATCTATCTTTCTTCTTCATGGAGCTTTCAACATTGACTATAAAGTCATGCATATCCATATTCTCTACATTTCCATTTGTAGAGTTAGATAAGGAGTCATCTCCACTAGTGTCATCTTCTAGACTCTCCTCCTCTCCTATGGATCCAATATCCTCATCAAGACCTTCACCTTGATCTCTTGAGTCAATAAGTGCCATATCCCAATGTGAAGCAACAACTATCTCCTCTAGAGCTACTTCTTCGACTTTCTCTTCTATGGGATCACTAGCAACGGAATTCTTACCAACAACTTCATTTTCTTCACAAGTGGCACCCAATGCCTTGAAGTTATTGATAAGCTCATCATCACTTGATGACTTATCTCCCTCTTCGGAGTCATCACTTTCACTTCAAATGGCGGCCATCATTTTTTCTCTCTTGTTCTTCAAATTCCCACAATCTAGTGAGATATGACCTATGCCACCACACTCATAGCATTGGATCCCTTTCCTTTCGCTATTCTCTTGCCTATGCTCAACCTTCTTGAAAGGAACCCTTTTCTTCAATTCTTGCCTTTTAGATGCATGACCCTTCTTCTCGAATTTTACAAACTTCTTGAATTTTCTCATTAAAAGTGCCATGTCTTCATCCGAGTCATCCTTGTCCTCCTTCTCAACCTTGGAAGCTCTCAAAGCAATCCCTTTTTGCTTCTTTGAAGGAGTGGAGCTAGGACCCTTCCTAGACTCGTAGGCGAGAAGTCTACCTATTACCTCGCTCGGCTTCATGTCCTTAAAATCACTGTTTTCTTCTAAAGCCGTCACCTTAGACTCAAACCTCTCGGGAAGCGATCTCATTATCTTTTGCTTGATCCTTCTATCCGAGTAAGGGTCACCAAGTTGATGACTTTGGTTGACAATGTCCATCAACCTAATCTCGAAGTCGTTGAAGCACTCATTCTCCTCCATCCTAAGTGTCTCAAATTGAGTTTGGAGGACTTGAAATTTGGAGTCCTTCACTACTTCGGTTCCCTCGTGTGCAACCTCTAAGATGTCCCATGCCTCCTTGGCTATCTTAGTGTTCTGAATCAGTTTGTACTGATTTTCGTCCAATGCACATATAAGGGCGTGCCACGCCTTTTGATTCCACATTGACAACTCAAACTCGGGTTGTGTCCACTGTGCCTTAGGCTTGAGCACTTCTTCTCCTCCACCAATGGGAGTCATCATAGGAGGTGAATATCCATCTTCAATGGCCATCCATGCCCTATCATGGATTTGACACACATATGCCTCCATCTTCCCTTTCCATTGGGAGTAATTTATGCCGGTGAGGAGGGGTGGCCTTAAGCTCGAAGCACCCTCATTTGAACCACCGATTCCACTCATAGTGTATAATGAATGGATGAAATGAATGCAAAATGTATGAATGATCAAAGAATCACACAAATGCACAACACACCAAAAATGAGCTAGGATCACCTATGTATGTCTAGGAACCCGCTCTGATACCAATTGAAAAGAATACTCGAGGTGTGTTCTATATATTATCTAGAGGGGGGGTGAATAGATTTTAACGATTATTACCCAATTTTCGCATGCAAGTCAATTTTGCGAAAATGCCCCTACTAGTCAAAAATACATACAAGTGTAATAAGATGCGGAATTTAAATAACACTTGATATATACGTGGAAACCCAACCACTGGGATAAACCACGGGCTGTATAGTGCGCCACACTCGAAACTCGAAATCACTAATTGAAATGAAGTTTACAACCTATGTCGACCTCGTCTAACACTCCGGTCTGTAACCCCTCACTTCTACCCAGCGGGCCTTTATTAGCAACCCTATTCCAATTTGCTTGAGGCCTAAGCACTCTTAGCCTCAAGACTTACTTCTCAATGAAGAGAAACAACCTATGTGAATATATATGAATATTCAAATAACAAACAAGGCTAGGTAACCTTAGATGCTTATCTAGGATGATGATATAATCAATTTAATCAACCCTAGATATCAATTGCTAAATGACATGTCAAATAGCTTAGCTAATCAAGATTAATTAAAAACCAAATCAGCTATCACAATCAACACTCAATCATTTTCATCACAAATAATCTCTAACTTGTATCTAGCATATAATCAAAAGCATACAAGTAATTAAAGAGATGTATTAATATGAAAAACACTAAAGTAATATGAAATTAGTGAAGAACATACCAAATAAGATGTGATGATTCAAAACCATGCATGGATCAATTCTATGAAGGCATAGAAGATCAAATATGAAATTTGATGCAAAAGGGATTTGATTTGAGTGTTTAAAGTTGAGTTCTTGATTTGATTTTTTCTCAAAAATCTCTCTTGAATGTTTAGGGTTCTAAAGTCTCAAGAAGCTTGATCAGAGAATGAGAAAATAAGATATTTATAGACATCAAGAATTGGGCATGTGAAAAGACAATTTTGCCCCTGAAACGCACCGTTCGGCAGTTTCAATCGGCGGCCAGGCCGCCGATCACGACCGCCGAATTGAGCTCGTGAAGAACAGAGCATCAACGGCGGTTTCATTCGGCGGTTTCGTGACCGCCGATCCAACCTCCGAATCAAACCCGAGGGATTAAAATCGATCAGGTATGAACGGCGGTTTCGAACGGCGGTCGTGACCGCCGATCTTGACCGCATAATTGCTTCAGACCAAACTGGACTGAAACGGCGGTTTCATTCGGCGGCCAGGCCACCGATCATAACCGCCGATCACCAACAATGGTGAAAACCAAGGAGAAGCCAAGGGCATTCTCCATAGGCGGTCTTCGCGCGAAACCAAGCACTCATTAGTGCAAGCGCGGACGTTTCCGAACAATATCGGGAAACGAATTATAAAGCACATATACACACAACAAGATATATCAACCAAAGTGCTAGTGTGTAAAGTGACATGTGAAGAGATGCACATAAAAATAAGCAAATATGCAATCATAGCAAGAATGCTAAGTGTGTGTGTGCTACTAAATCTCTTCAAAGAAAACCAAGCACAAGAGATTATACCTTTGGCGTACTTGTATCTTGAGGTCATGGAAGGGCCTTTGATCTTCAACATTAAACACTTAGACTACCCTTACATTAAAAACCCCAACATGTGGTTTGACCACGAAATAAGCCAATCAACAAAACGGGAATCCTTACAGAACCCGCTCAACCACAAAGTCATGGGAAGGCTCCTATGCATGCACAAGAACATGGTATGAATTCTAAATTTATCCCTACATGTCACTTTTGTGGTATTGATGGTCACATTAGACCAAATTGCTTTCATTTCATTAAATTATGTAGAATCAAAAGCATGATTGAAAAGAGAATGACAAGAGCTAGAATGCATGCTAATAGGAAAGAAAATATTCATGTTCATGATCCTATTATTTCTAGTACTCTTGAACCATTGTCCACTAGGAAGAAAAATGTCATATCTATGTGGATAAGGAAAAATGAACCCGCTTGCTATGAGAATAACAAGTCTCAAATAGGTTCAACCAAGTCAAATGGACTTGGGAGGTCCATAGGACCTCATGACCTTCATTGATGAAGGATGATATTGACCCCATATGGGGAACTCAAGCAAAGAGAGCTTATGCATACTTGTTGCATGCAAATATTTGAAAAATCTTATGCTTCTTTGTTAATTGCTTGAGTAAGCTTGGTTGCACATATGTATATATGTTTTCAATTCAATAAGTGTGAACCATGCTTGTTTACAATCCATGTCATATTTATGTTCAAACATGCATTTTTTGACTAGGAGATTTACATAGGAAGTATGATTTGAATGACCTATAGTTATCTCCATGACATGATGATTCTTAATGACATGCTTAAAAAATTGAAAAGCATGAGTGTTTATAACATGCTAATGTCAAATGAAAAAGCATGAAATTCATATGACATGCTCAAATGAAAAAGCATGAATTGATGATTGCAGTTTATAAATGCAAAACTTGTGTGAAAAAGCTTATGAGACTCAAAATAAATAAAGGATCTTGTATCCGTTCAAAGGAATTTATATTCCATATTGTCTCTCTTTCTTTATTTGTTGAACATGTCTACTATCATACGGGTTTCATTCCCGGAAAAATCAAATAGGGTGCAAAGTTGCTCATGACATGTTTGGCTTATAAAGATGGATATAGTTGCTCATATATTAAAATCAATGAAAACTCTATATCCTTGCTTCTCTCATGACATTGGTGAAATTGGTTTGAATTCTTATTAGAAACCTTTGTCATTTGCTTTGCCAAGTACCATTGTATTTTGGACTTGAATGCTACATGTCTTGTATGCAAAGTATGTTTTGTTTCACACATTTATTTCAAAATAAATCTCCTTGTTTCTCTCCTATTGATAGAGTTGCATAAAAGTGCATTTTATGATTATGCAAATGACTTGAATGCTATCATCTCTCTTTACTAAGTGACCCGGTTGGGGACTACTCCTTTGCCTATATCATGACAAAAAGGGGGAGTAGAATGGTGGTAAGGGGAGTTGCAATTATGCATGTTGGGGAGACAACACATTGAGGGGGAGTAACCCTTTGAGGGGGAGCATTGCATTCATCATACATTGCATGATGTTGTGTTTAAATTCTTAGAAATGCAAATGCTTGTTTATGTCCTCAATTAATTAATCTCACATTTTACTTGAATTGGAAAGTATATAAACTTTTGCTTTCAGGGATTGATAGTTCTACTTGAGATTGAAGTCTTCAAGATTATTTTTATATATCTCTTTGTATAGTAGAAAATCATAGTAGACCCGTAGTTTCTATTATGTTGTGAGGAATCAATGTGAGTGGTGGTTTTGTCACGAAATAGCCAAAGGGGGAGATTGTAAGGATTCCCATATATTGATTGGCTTATTTCGTGGACAAACCACATGTTGGGGTTGATTATGTAAGGGTAGTTTAGGTGTTTGAACTTCATGCTCGAAGGCCCTTTCAAGACCTCAAGGGACAAGCACGCCAAAGGTATAATTTCTTGTGCTTGATTTTTCTTTGAAGAGATTTAGTAAGCACACACACACTTAGCATACTTGCATTTGTATGCATACTCTTCACATGCCACTTTACACACTAGCACTCTGTTTTATATCTTGTCGTGTGTATATGTGCTTAGTAATTCGTTTCCCTATAGTGTTCGGAAACATCCACGCTCACACGTATGTGTGCTTGGTTTTGCGCGAAGACTGCCCATGGAGAATGCCCTTGGCTTCTCCTTGGTTTTCACCATTGTTGGTGATCGGCGGTTATGATCGGCGGCCTGGCCGCCGAATCAAACTGCCGTTTCAGTCAAGAGAGGTCTGAAGCAATTATGCTGTCACGATCGGCGGTCACGATCGCCGTTCGAAACCGCCATTCATACCTGATCGATTTTAATCTCTCGGTCTAATTTAGTGGTTGGATCGGCGGTCACGAAACCACCGAATGAAACCGCCGTTGATGCTCTGTTCTTCACGGGCTCAATTCGGCGGTCGTTATCGGCGGCCTGGCTGCCGATTGAAACCGCCGATCGGTGCATTTCAGGGGCAAACTTGTCTTTTCACATTGAAAGTTCTCAATGTGTGTTCTATATAAAGCTAGAGGGGGGGGGGGGGGGGGGTGAATAGATTTTATCTAATTATTACCCAATTTTCGCATGCATGTCAATTTAACGAAAATACCCCTAGCAAGTTAACAATACATACAAGTGTAATAAGATGCGGAAATAATAAATGACACTTGAAGTTTACGTGGAAAACCCAACCACTGGGAAAAACCACGGGCTGTTAAGTGCGCCACACTCGGACCTCGAAATCCACTAATTGAAATGGAGTTTACAACCTATGTAGACCTCGTCTAACACTCCGGTCAATAACCCCCCATTTCTACCACGCGGGCCTTTAAAAGTGGCTCTAGTCCAATTTGCTTGATCCTCGTAGTCACTACTTGTAATGATGTTTACAGCCTAATCCCGGTCTGTAACCCACCACTACTACCCGCAGGCCTGTAATAGCAACCCTAGACCAAGACTTCAATCTCTCAAAAGAGATGCACAACCCTATGTGAATATTTATGAATATTCAATTAATGCAATAAGAGCTAGGGTACTCTAAATGCTTACATAGGATTATAAGATGACAATATAATCAATCATAGATATCACATATAGCTATATGTCATGGCATATAACTTTAGCTAAGTAAAGGATAACCAATCCTAGATACAAAGCTATCATATAAAACCCACAAACATTCAAAGGATTAACTAGTTGATTAAAAAACAATCTATCAACTTAGTTATCAATACATCACACAAGAATGTTCATGGCATAGCTTTTAGGCAATAATGACCTAATCAAATAAGCTATGAAAAATAATCTCAATCAACAAATGAGATCAATTAGCTAGATGGCATATGAACATTAGAGCCTAGCTATCAAATAATAACCCAATCAACACATAATCTCAATCTTATATGTAGAAATTAATCTAAACACATATAAGTAAAATATGAGATAAAATTGATAAGTAGAAACACTAATTATGTAAGATAAAAGTGATCAACAAATCATACCATGTGTGTTGAAGAAGACCCATGCATAAGCATATGCTAGATGAACCTAGATGATGCCTAGATGATGATTTGTGCATGTGGGAATGGGTTTAGAGAATTAAAGATGTGATCTTTAAGCTCTTTCTCTCAAGTCTCTCTAAATATCTCTCTAGGGTTCTTGGGATGCAAGACATGTATTCTGAACCAGAGATAAGGATGTATTTATAGAGACCAAAAACAAGGCAGGTGAAAATACAATTTTGCCCTTGAAACGCACCGATCGGCGGTTTCAATCGGCGGCCAGGCCGCCGAATTGAACCGCCGAATGGCTCCCGAGCGGAACAGGGGAATTTCGGCGACTTCGTTCGGCGGTTTAGAAACCGCCGTTTTGGACCCGAGAGATATATTTCAATCAGGTCTCATTCGGTGGTTTCGAACGGCGGCCAGGCCGCCGAACGTAACCGCCGTTTCACCAAAAATGGTGAAACCAAGGAGAAGCCAAAGGCATCTCCACCGGCGATCATCACGCAAAACAAAGCACATCAACGTGCACGCACGGACGTTTCCGAACATCCTTCGGGAAACGAATTACACCACACTAAAAGCTAACATACATGAAGTGCAAGTGTGGGTATTGAATGCATCCTAATGCCTATCATGTCATGGCATTTCATAAAACAAGATGCAATCAATTTAATGCAAGAAGAGACATTGAATAAACAATAAAGCATAATGCACACAAAATATAAACACAACATTCAAGAATAAGAGTTATGCATGTTGTGTGTGTGTGCAACTATATCTCTTCAAGCCAAAGTAAGCATAAGATATACCTTTGGTGCTTGTCCTCTTGAGGTCTTGGAAAGGGTCTTTGATCTTCAACCTAAATCACCTAGACTACCCTTACAACCAAACCCCAACATGTGGTTTGACCACGAAATAAGCCAATCAATTTAATGGGAATCCTTACAATCTCCCCCTTTGGCTATTTCGTGACAAAACCACCACTCACATTGATTCCTCACAACATAATAGAAACTACGGGTCTACTATGATTTTCTACTTTACAAAGAGATAAGATAAATAGTCTTGAAGTCTTCAATCTCAAGTAGAACAATCAATCATTGAAAGCACAATTTCTATACTTTCCAATACAAGAAAAGGTGAGATGAATCAAGTGAGATAAAACAAGCATTTGCATTTAAGAATTTAAGTACAACATCATGCAATGTATGAATGTGCAAATGCTCCCCCTCAAAGGGTTACTCCCCCTCAATTAGTATTCTCCCTAACATGCACAATTGCTACTACAATTTGCAACTCCCCTTACCACAACCTACTCCCCCTTTTTGTCATGATATAGACAAAGGAGTAGTCCCCAACCGGGTTACTCACGGCAAAGAGAGATAGTAGCATTCTAGTATATGCATAATCAATATAAGTCACTTTATGCAATCTCAATTTATTGGAGAGAAACAAGGAGATTTATTTAAAGAAAATGTGTAAATCAAAAAATTGCTTTGCATACAAGACATGTAGCATTTAAGTCCAAAATACCATGGTATTTGGCAAAGCAAATGACAAAGGTTTTTTAATATGAATTCAAACCAATTTCACCAATGTCATGAGAGAAGCAAGGATATAGGTTTTCATTGATTTCAATTAAAGAACAACTATATCCAACTTTATAAGCCAAACATGTCATGAGCAACTTTGCACCCTACTTGATTTTTCCGGATAAGATATCCGTATGATAATAGACATGTTCAACCAATAAAGAAAGAGAGACATTTGGATTGTAAAATCCTTGAATGGATACAAGATCCTTTTTCATTTGAGTCTCATAAGCTTTTTCACACATTTTTTGCAGTTAAGAAATGCAATCATCAAAACATGCTTTTTAAGATTAGCATTTAGCATGTCATTTTAGCAATCATCATGTCATGGAGATCATTATAGGTCATTCAAATTTTATCCTATGTATATATCTCCTAGTCCAAAAATGCATGTTTGAACATAAATATGACATGGATTGCAATACAAGCATTGATCACACTTATTGAATAGAAAATATATATACATAGTGTAACCAAGCTAACTCAAGCAACAAAAAGAGAAGCATAAGATATTTCAAATTTTTTGCAAGTGACAAGATGCAAAATAGCTCTCTTTGCTTAAGTTCCCCATATGGGGTCAAATTTCCATACCACTTCAAAGAAGGGTATGAGGTCCTATGGACCTACCAAGTCCTTTGGACTTGGTTGAACCTATTTGAGACTTGTTAGTCTCGCAGCTAGCGGGTTCATTCTTTTTATTCCACTTAGGTGACACTGAGTCAATCCTAGTGGACAAAGGTTCTAGAGTACAAGATGAAAAAGGATCATGCACATGATTTTCTTCCTTTTTATGAAGCATCTTAGCTCTAGCCTTTTTCTTGTCAAACATGCTTTTAGCTCTACACATTTCAATGTAATGCAAGCAACTTGGTCTAATATGACCAACAATACCACAAAAATGACAAGTGGGAATAAAGTTAGGAATCATACCATTCCCTTTAGCATGGATAGGTGCTTTCCCTTGTCGTTGTGGTTGTCTTGGTTGTTGGATAGGATCTCTCCTCCTTTGTTGATAACCAAGACGAGGTTGCTTGCTTGTCTGAGCTTGCATGAATAAACTCTCCCCATGTTGTTTTTGAGTTTGAGGGAAGATAGGGTGAGGAGCCCTTTGGGTGTGAGCTTGAGCTTGACCTTTTGGTGCCTCAAACACTTGGGCACTTCTTGAACACTCTCCTAGGTCACTCTTCTTCCTAGGTTGTTGAGGAGGAGGGGATATATTGAAGTCCATGTCCATGGCACAGGATGTCTTACTTGTGGAGGAGGCATCCGTGTCATCAATGTAGCCAAGACCTCTCTTGTCACTTGGCTTTCTTCCAACTCCCAACATGTGGTCAAGCTTCTTGGTGCTTGAAGTCATCTTAGCCATTAAGACCTTAACTTCTTCAAGCTCTCTTTCTAGCTCTTCTTCTCTCCTCTTAGATAAGGCTAAGTTGTCTTTTAGCTTATCTTCATCCGCCATGGATCTCACCACTTCTTCACACAAGTGGTCTACTAGTGTTGAAAGCTCTAGATTCTCTTCTTTTAATCTTCTAATTTCTTCCTTGTTCCTCATCATCGAGCTTTCAACTTTGACTTTGTAGTCATTAAGATCCATACACTCCACACTTCCATTTGTGGAGTTAGATGACAAATATTCAACACTTGTGTCATCTCCTCTAATCTCCATTTCACCAATGAAGTCATCTCCTTCATCAAGATCATCAAATTTTTCTCTTGATGAGGAAAAAGCCAAATCCCTATGAGTAGCTACACCAACTACTTCTATACCTAGTTCTTCTTGGGGATCACAAGGAAAAGCAACTTTGCCATCTTCTTCAACTTCTACACTCTTGGCTCTAAATTCCGTGTAGATGATGGCAAGTTCTTCATTACTTGAAGGATTTTCGTCATCTTCATATTTATCCCATAAGGTGGCCAACGCCTTCCCTTTTCTTCTATCCTTCAAGTTTCCACACTCCGGGGAGAAATGCCCGAATCCTCCACATTCGTAGCACTGAATCCCCTCTCTTGAAGACACTCCATGGTTTAACTTGTCATTGAGTCCCATGTCTTCAATTAAGATACCCTCCTTCTTGTCATGCTTTGAAGTTTCCAAAGCAATTGTCTTCTTCTTCTTAGGAGGTGAGGTGGTCAACTTCTTCTTAGGAGGTGAGGTGGTTAATTTCACAAATCTCCTATATCTCTCTAGTAAGAGAGGCATCTCCTCATCGGAGTCAATTTCTTCTCTCACAAATTCACTCATAGTGTTTGCGTTGAATGAATGCAAATGAGAAGAATGCAAAATATATGAAGAAATCAAACAAACATACAAAATGCAAAAAACATACCAAAATGAGCTTGGATCACCTAAGTATATCTAGGAACCCGCTCTAATACCAATTGAAAGTTCTCAATGTGTGTTCTATATAAAGCTAGAAGGGGGGTGAATAGATTTTATCTAATTATTACCCAATTTTCGTGTGCATGTCAATTTTACGAAAATACCCCTAGCAAGTCAACAATACATACAAGTGTAATAAGATGCGGAAATAATAAATGACACTTGAAGTTTACGTGGAAAACCCAACCACTAGGAAAAACCACGGGCTGTTAAGTGCGCCACACTCGGACCTCGAAATCCACTAATTGAAATGGAGTTTACAACCTATGTAGACCTCGTCTAACACTCCGGTCAATAACCCCCCACTTCTACCACGCGGGCCTTTAAAAGTGGCTCTAGTCCAATTTGCTTGATCCTCGTAGTCACTACTTGTAATGATGTTTACAGCCTAATCCCGGTCTGTAACCCACCACTACTACCCGCAGGCCTGTAATAGCAACCCTAGACCAAGACTTCAATCTCTCAAAAGAGATGCACAACCCTATGTGAATATTTTTGAATATTCAATTAATGCAATAAGAGCTGGGGTACTCTAAATGCTTACCTAGGATTATAAGATGACAATATAATCAATCCTAGATATCACATATAGCTATATGTCATGGCATATAACTTTAGCTAAGTAAAGGATAACCAATCCTAGATACAAAGCTATCATATAAAACCCACAAACATTCAAAGGATTAACTAGTTGATTAAAAAACAATCTATCAACCTAGTTATCAATACATCACACAAGAATGTTCATGGCATAGCTTTTAGGCAATAATGACCTAATCAAATAAGCTATGAAAAATAATCTCAATCAACAAATGAGATCAATTAGCTAGATGGCATATGAACATTAGAGCCTAGCTATCAAATAATAACCCAATCAACACATAATCTCAATCTTATATGTAGAAATTAATCTAAACACATATAAGTAAAATATGAGATAAAATTGATAAGTGGAAACACTAATTATGTAAGATAAAAGTGATCAACAAATCATACCATGTGTGTTGAAGAAGACCCATGCATAAGCATATGCTAGATGAACCTAGATGATGATTAGATGATGATTTGTGCATGTGGGAATGGGTTTAGAGAATTAAAGATGTGATCTTTAAGCTCTTTCTCTCAAGTCTCTATAAATATCTCTCTAGGGTTCTTGGGATGCAAGACATGTATTCTGAACCAGAGATAAGAATGTATTTATAGAGACCAAAAACAGGGCAGGTGAAAATACAATTTTGCCCTTGAAACGCACCGATTGGCGGTTTCAATCGGCGGCCAGGCCGCCGAATTGAACCGCCGAATGGCTCCCGAGCGGAACAGGGGAACTTTGGCGACTTCGTTCGGCGGTTTAGAAACCGCCGATCCCAACCGCCGTTTTGGACCCGAGAGATATATTTCAATCAGGTCTCATTCGGCGGTTTCGAACGGCGGCCAGGCCGCCGAACGTAACCGCCGTTTCACCAAAAATGGTGAAACCAAGGAGAAGCCAAAGGCATCTCCACCGGCGATCATCACGCAAAACAAAGCACATCAACGTGCATGTGCGGACGTTTCCGAACATCCTTCGGGAAACGAATTACACCACACTAAAAGCTAACATACATGAAGTGCAAGTGTGGGTATTGAATGCATCCTAATGCCTATCATGTCATGGCATTTCATAAAACAAGATGCAATCAATTTAATGCAAGAAGAGACATTGAATAAACAATAAAGCATAATGCACACAAAATATAAACACAACATTCAATAATAAGAGTTATGCATGTTGTGTGTGTGTGCAACTATATCTCTTCAAGCCAAAGTAAGCACAAGATATACCTTTGGTGCTTGTCCTCTTAAGGTCTTGGAAAGGGTCTTTTATCTTCAACCTTAATCACCTAGACTACCCTTACAACCAAACCCCAACATGTGGTTTAACCACGAAATAAGCCAATCAATTTAATAGGAATCCTTACACACATGCCCAATTCTTGATGTCTATAAATATCTTACTTTCTCATTCTCTAATCAAGCTTCTTGAGTTATTAGAACCCTAAACTTGAAAGAGAGATTTTTGAGAAAAAATTAAATCAAGAACTCACCTTTAAACACTCAAATCAAATCCTTTTTGCATCAAAGTTCATCTTGCATTCATCTATGATTGGGTTTGCATCATCACAACATGCTTGGTAAGATTTTGATTAATTTCATCTTATTTTAGTATTTTACTATCAAGCATATTCTCTTTTAATTACTTGTATGTTTTTGATCATATGATAAATACAACAATAGAGAATTAATTGTGATGAATTGATTGAGTGTTGTTTTGTGATAGCTAATTAGGTTTTTGACTAATCTTGATTAGCTAAGCTATTTCACATGTCATTTAGCAATTGATATCTAGGATTGATTTATATTGATTATATCATCATCCTAGATAAGCATCTAAGGTTACCTAGCCTTGTTTGTTATTTGAATATTTATACATATTCACATAGGTTGCATAATCTCTTCATTGAGAATTAAGTCTTGGGGCTAAGGTTGCTTAGGCCTCAAGCAATTAGAACTAGAGCCACTTTTAAAGGCCCGCGAGGTAAAAGTGGGGGGTTATTGACCGGAATGTTAGACGAGGTCTACATAAGTTGTAAACTCCATTTCAATTAGTGGATTTCGAGGTTCGAGTGTGGCGCACTAAACAGCCCGTGGTTTTTCCCAGTGGTTGGGTTTCCACGTATACATCAAGTGTTATTTAAATTCCGCACTATATTACACTTGCTTGTATTTTTGACTAGTAAGGGCATTTTCGTAAAATTGACTTGCATGCGAAAATTGGGTAATAATAGTTAAAATCTATTCACCCCCCCTCTAGATAATATTTAGAACACACCGAGCGTTTATTGTTTTTTACTCTCAGTATGGATAGACACAGACTCCAAAAGAGCGGGGTACATGGGATGTGTATGCACTCTTGAGGAATTTCTTAACTTCCATTGATGTTGGTTTTGTATGTTGTCCAATATATGGTGGCTCCGCATCATTGAGGGATTTCGTACTTTCCAATATGATTGGGTAAACATAGACTCCACTAGGTTGGGTGAGCTAAAGATTGGTCACTTTGTGGAATTTCTAATTTACCTTCCAATATATATAAGTACCCAATGGTTGTAGTTCAACCCGTGGATGTTTCCTCATTGGAGGTTTTACCACGTTAAAAAATCTCTTGTGTTAATTCTTCCTATCTCTATCTCTTATATTTGTATATGTGTATGTTGTTGTCTTGTTGCATAATATTCACATGTATTTTGTAACAAGATTTTATAAAGTGTAATTTGTGAACTTAGTCATTTGATCTTACTTGTAAATATAATTCTTTTGTATATTGTATTTCTTGTGTATAGTATTATTTGATCATACTTGTAATATATTGAACAAATATTGAAATACAAGTATCCTTTGATGTTGAGTTCATGTGTTCTTATACCTCATACAATTTATTGATATTCATAGACTATGCTTATATGATCATATGCTTATCTTGTCTATGTATAGATTTATGGTTTATGTGTTGTATGTAAGGCTAGGGATTGAAAAAGGCGTAAAAACCTATTCACCCCCCTCTAGGTATGCTTTAAGCTATTTAACTTCGTTTGTATACTTTCAGGCATTTATGCACTAGATCTTTCTTGGAGGAGGGTATACCCAGACCAAGGTAGCAGGAGTGCCATGTGGCTTTTCCTGGTCTTGAGGCGATCAGTTATGGCGAAATTTGCAAGGCGAACTCAAGAGAATCATGTAGGAGGAAAAACTAACTTTGATTGAATTTCTCAAGCGATACAAAACAAATTCGGGGTACACATTTAGAGATATACCAACCGAAATAAATTGTTTCTTCAAACAATAAGGGTAAAACCTTTTGAGGTGATCGGCATTCCAAGTGTGGTCTACCGGGTATCCATCCATATCTTCCAGTTTGTACACCCCCCTTCGAACCACTATTTTTGTTAGGTAAGGACCTTCCCAATTAGGGGCTAGTACCCCGTTAGATATTTTCCGGGTATTTTGGGTTACCTTCCTGAGGACCAAGTCCCTTTCTTTAAAGTTTCGAGTCTTCACCCTTCTATTGAAACATCAGGCTATCTTGCTCTGGTAGGCTGTTACCCGCTTTACAGCCTTATCCTACTTCTCTTCGAGGAGGTCTAGACTGGCTCTCAACTTTGTTTCATTGTCGAAGATTCGGCCAAGAGAAATAGAGAGAACAAACTTTTATTGTTTAAATAATGTTGTAATACGTTCAAGCATCGAAGATTCGAAGACTTGAAGAATTGGAAGCAACTGGAACAAGTTTGGGACCGTGCGCACCATAGCAACATGCATGCGTGCAAGATTGCACGCAGCTGTGCATGTTGGACTGTGGGCTGCGCACAGCAGCCCCATGAAGTGCCATGGGCTGCGCACTGCAGCTCTTGTTGGGGTTATGGAGTGCGCACGCCCATAGGGGCAGCCGTGCATGGGATGCACAAGTGATCGGTGGCCGCTTGAAGACTTGTTCGCCAAGAAAGGAGTTTTTTGTATTCCAAACAAATGTGAAAAGAATACGGTGTGTATGATATATGTTATCTAGAGGGGGGGTGAATAGATTTTATCAAATATTACCCAATTTTCGCATGCAAGTCAATTTTACGAAAATGCCCCTACTAGTCAAAAATACATACAAGTGTAATAAGATGCGGAATTTAAATAACACTTGATATATACGTGGAAACCCAACCACTGGGAAAAACTACGGGCTGTATAGTGCGCCACACTCGGAACTCGAAATCACTAATTGAAATGAAGTTTACAACCTATGTAGACCTCGTCTAACACTCCGGTCTGTAACCCCTCACTTCTACCCAGCGGGCCTTTATTAGCAACCCTATTCCAATTTACTTGATCATCGAAGTTACTACTTGTAATGATGTTTACAGCCTAATCCCGGTCTGTAACCCACCACTACTACCCAGCGGGCCTGTAATAGCAACCCTAGACCAAGACTTCAATCTCTCAAAAGAGATGCACAACCCTATGTGAATATGTATGAATATTCAATTAATGCAATAAGAGCTAGGGTACTCTAAATGCTTATCTAGGATGATGATATATTCAATTTAAATCAACCCTAGATATCAATTGCTAAATGACATGTCAAATAGCATAGATAATAATAGATTATAAAAACCTAGATATCTATCAAAAACAACACTCAATCAATTCATCACAAATAATCTCTTTTCTTGTATTTAGCATATGATCTAAAACATACAAGTAATTTAAAAGAGATGGCTTGGTATTTAAAATACTACAATAAGATGAAATTAATCAAAATCTTACCAAGCAAGTTGTGATGATGCAAACCCATACATGGATGCACTCTATATAGACATAGGAGATGCAATATGAAATTTGATGCAAAAGGGGTTTGATTTGAGTGGTTAAAGTTGAGTTCTTGATTTGATTTTCTCTCAAAATCTATCTTTGAAGATTAGGGTTCTTAAGAGTCAAAGAACTTAATCAGATAATGAGAAAGTGTGATATTTATAGACATCAAGAACAGGGCAAGTGAAAAGACAATTTTGCCCCTGAAATCGCACGATCGGCGGTTTAATTCGGCTGCCAGGCCGCCGAATTGAACCGCCGAATGGCTCCCGAGTGGAACAGGGGAACTTCGGTGACTTCGTTCGGCGGTTTCTAAACCGCCGATCCCAACCGCCGTTTTGGACCCGAGAGAAATATTTCAATCAGGTCTCATTCGGCGGTTTTGAACGGCGGCCAGGCCGCCGAACGTAACCGCCGTTTCACCAAAAATGGTGAAACCAAGGAGAAGCCAAAGGCATCTCCACCGGCGATCATCGCGCAAAACAAAGCACATCAATGTGCACGCGCGGACGTTTCCGAACAACCTTCGGGAAACGAATTACTCCACACTAAAAATTAACATACATGAAGTGCAAGTGTGGGTATTGAATGCATCCTAATGCCTATCATGTCATGGCATTTCATATAACAGGATGCAATCAATTTAATGCAAGAAGAGACATTGAATAAACAATAAAGCACAATGCACACAAAATATAAACACAACATTCAAGAATAAGAGTTATGCATGTTGTGTGTGTGTGCAACTATATCTCTTCAAGCCAAAGTAAGCACAAGATATACCTTTGGTGCTTGTCCTCTTGAGGTCTTGGAAAGGGTCTTTGATCTTCAACCTTAATGACCTAGACTACCCTTACAACCAAACCCCAACATGTGGTTTGACCACGAAATAAGCCAATCAACAAAAGGGAATCCTTACAAAATGTAATTTACTTGTTTTTCTAGGATGGATCAAAATTGTGGCTATTTATTTTGTGTAAATATTACAATATTTGTTATTGTTTGATGACATGTCATATAGAATAGGAGTGCCACTCATATATCTTTTTTGGTATGAACATGCATTGAATGATTTAGGTATCTAAATTGGCATCTAGATAACTTGGCAAATCATTCTATGGGATTTAATCACACGCCTTAAATAATTGAGTGGGAGAAGGTGTTTTGCAACACCTATGGCCTCCAAGGTTAGTTGAGCTTTATTATTTATTGGTAATCCCCCCAAGGGGCGTCCATGAATGGAATTTAGCAACATACTTCTGAAAGTTCTCAAGGTGTGTTATATATATATATAAAGCTAGAGGGGGGGGGGGGGGGGGGGGGGGGGGGGGGGGGGGGGGGTGAATAGATTTTATCTAATTATTACCCAATTTTCGCGTGCATGTCAATTTTACGAAAATACCCCTAGCAAGTCAAAAATACATACAAGTGTAATAAGATGCGGAAATTAAATAACACTTGATGTTTACGTGGAAACCCAACCACTGGGAAAAACCACGGGCTGTTTAGTGCGCCACACTCGGACCTCGAAATCCACTAATTGAAATGGAGTTTACAACCTATGTAGACCTCGTCTAACACTCCGGTCAATAACCCCCCACTTCTTCCACGCGGGCCTTTAAAAGTGGCTCTAGTCCTAATTGCTTGAGGCCTAAGCAACCTTAGCCTCAAGACTTAATTCTCTATGAAGAGATTATGCACAACCTATGTGAATATAACATGATATTCAAATAACAAAAAAGGCTAGGTAACCTTAGATGCTTATCTAGGATGATGAATTTGCAATTAAAGCAATCCTAGATATTAATAGCTAAATGACATGTTAAATAGCTTAGATAATCATAGATTATAAAAACCTAGATATCTATCAAATAACCCAATCAACACATAATCTCAATCATGTATGTAGAAATTAATCTAACACATACAAGTAATAAATGAGATAAAATTGATAAGTAGAAACACTAATTATGTAAGACAAAAGTGTTCAACAAATCATACCATGTGTGTTGAAGAAGACCCATGCATTAGCACATACTAGATGAACCTAGATGATGCCTAGATGATGATTTGTGCATGTGGGAATGGGTTTAGAGAATTAAAGATGTAATCTTTTAGTTTTTTCTCTTAAGTCTCTCTAAATATCTCTCTAGGGTTCTTATCATCAAAGACTTGTGTTTTGAACCAGAGATAAGGATGTATTTATAGAGACCAAAAACAGGGTAGGTGAAAAGACAAGTTTGCCCTTGAAACGCACCGATCGGCGGTTTCAATCGGCGGCCAGGCCGCCGATCATAACTGCCAAATTGAACCCGAGATGAACAGGGGAACAACGGCGGTTTCATTCGGCAGTTTCGTGACCGCCGATCCAACCGCCGAATTAGACCGAGAGATTAAAATCGATCAGGTATGAACGGCGGTTTCATTTGGCGGCTAGGCCGCCGATCATAACCGCCGATCACCAACAATGGTGAAAACCAAGGAGAAGCCAAGGGCTTTCTCTGTGGGCGGTCTTCGCGCAAAACCGAGCACACCAACGTGCACGCCGGACGTTTCCGAACATCTTTTGGGAAATGAATTACTCCACACTTAAAAGCTAACATACATGAAGTGCAAGTGTGAGTATTGAATGCATCCTAATGCCTATCATGTCATGGCATTTTATAGAACAAGATGCAATCAATTTAATGCAAGAAGAGATATTTGAATAATCAATAAAGCACAATATACACAAAATATAAACACAACATTTAAGAATAAGAGATATCCATGTTGTGTGTGTGTGCAACTATATCACTTCAAGGCAAAGTAAGCACTACAAATATACCTTTGGTGCTTGTCCTCTTGAGGTCTTGGAAAGGGTCTTTGATCTTCAACCTTAATCACCTAGACTACCCTTACAACCAAACCCTAACATGTGGTTTATCCACGAAATAAGCCAATCAAGATAAGGGAATCCTTACAATCTCCCCCTTTGGCTATTTCGTGACAAAACCACCACTCACATTGATTTCTCACAACATAATAGAAACTATGGGTCTACAATGATTTTCTACAACACAAAGAGATAAGATAAAATAAATCTTGAAGTCTTTAATCTCTTGTAGAATAATCAATCCCTGAAAAACAAGTTTCTATACTTTCCAATACAAGAAAAGGTGAGATGAATCAAGTGAGATAAACAAGCATTTGCATTTAAGAATTTATGCACAATATCATGCAATGTATGTAATGTGCAAATGCTCCCCCTCAAAGGGTTACTCCCCCTCAATAAGTACTCTCCCCAACATGCACAATTGCTACTACAATTTGCAACTCCCCTTACCACAACCTACTCCCCCTTTTTGTCATGATATAGACAAAGGAGTAGTCCCCAACCGGGTCACTCAAGGCAAAGAGAGATAGTAGCATTCTAGATATTTGCATAATCAATATAAGTCACTTTATGCAATCTCAATTAATTGGAGAGAAACAAGGAGATTTATTTAAAGAAAATGTGTGAATCAAAAAATGCTTTGCATACAAGACATGTAGCATTTAAGTCCAAAATACCATGGTATTTGGCAAAGCAAATGACAAAGGTTTTTAATACGAATTCAAACCAATTTCACCAATGTCATGAGAGAAGCAAGGATATAGGTTTTCATTGATTTCAATTTAAGAACAACTATATCCAACTTTATAAGCCAAACATGTCATGAGCGACTTTGCACCCTACTTGATTTTTCCGGATAAGGTATCCGTATGATAGTAGACATGTTCAACCAATAAAGAAAGAGAGACATTTGGATTGTAAAATCCTTGAATGGATACAAGATCCTTTTTCATTTGAGTCTCATAAGCTTTTTCACACAAGATTTGCATTTAAAAATTGCAATCATCAAAAACATGCTTTTTAAGATTAACATTTAGCATGTCATTTAGCAATTATCATGTCATGGAGATCATTATAGGTCATTCAAATTATATCCTATGTATATATCTCCTAGTCCAAAAATGCATGTTTGAACATAAATATGACATGGATTGCAATACAAGCATTGATCACACTTATTGAATAGAAAATATATATACATAGTGTAACCAAGCTTACTCAAGCAACAAAAAGAGAAGCATAAAATATTTCAAATTTTTTGCAAGTGACAGGAATGCAAAATAGCTCTCTTTGCTTAAGTTCCCCATATGGGGTCAATTTTTCATACCGCTTCAAAGAAGGGCATGAGGTCCTATGGACCTACCAAGTCCTTTGGACTTAGTTGAACCTATTTGAGACTTGTTAGTCTCGTAACAAGCGGGTTCATTCTTTTTAATCCACTTAGGTGACACAAAGTCAATCCTAGTGGACAAAGGTTCTAGAGTACAAGATGAAAAAGGATCATGTAAATGATTTTCTTCCTTTTTATGAAGCATCTTAGCTCTAGCCTTTTTCTTGTCAAACATGCGTTTAGCTCTACACATTTCAATGTAATGCAAGCAACTTGGTCTAATATGACCAACAATACCACAAAAATGACAAGTGGGAATAAAGTTAGGAATCATACCATTCCCTTTAGCATGGATAGGTGCTTTCCTTTGTCGTTGTGATTGTCTTGGTTGTTGGATAGGATCTCTCCTCCTTTGTTGATAACCAAGACGAGGTTGCTTGCTCATCTGAGCTTGCATGATTGAACTCTTCCTATTCTATTTTTGAGTTTGAGGGAAGATAGTGTGAGGAGCCCTTTGGGTGTGAGCTTGAGCTTGACCTTTTGGTGCCTCAAACACTTGGGCACTTCTTGAACACTCTCCTAGGTCACTCTTCTTCCTAGGGTGTTGAGGAGGAGGGGACATATTGAAGTTCATGTCTATGGCACATGATGTCTTGCTTGTGGAGGAGGCATCCTTGTCATCAATGTAGCCAAGACCTCTCTTGTCACTTGGCTTTCTTCCAACTCCCAATATGTGGTCAAGCTTCTTGGTGCTTGAAGTCATCTTAGCCATTAAGACCTTAACTTCTTCAAGCTCTCTTTTCAGCTCTTCTTCTCTCCTCTTAGATAAGGCTAAGTCTTCTTTTAGCTTATCTTCATCCTCCATGGATCTCGTCACTTCTTCACACAAGTGGTATACTAGTGTTGAAAGCTCTAGATTTTCTTCTTTTAATCTTCTAATTTCTTTCTTGTTCCTCATCATCGAGCTCTCAACTTTGACTTTGAAGTCATTAAGATCCATACGCTCCACATATCCATTTGTGGAGATAGATGACAAATATTCAACACTTGTGTCATCTCCTATACTCTCCATTTCACCAATGGAGTCATCTCTTTCATCAAGATCATCAAATTTGTCTCTTGATGAGGAATGAGCCAAATCCCGATGAGTAGCTATACCAACTACTTCTATATCTTGTTCTTCTTGGGGATTACAAGAAAAAACAACTATGCCATCTTCTTCAACTTCTACACTCTTGGCTCCAAATTCCGTGTAGATGATGGCAAGTTCTTCATCACTTGAAGGATTTTCGACATCTTCATATTTATCCCATAAGGTGGCCAACGCCTTTCCTTTTCTTCTATCCTTCAAGTTTCCACATTTGTAGCAATGAGTCCCCTCTCTTGAAAACACTCCTTGGTTTGGCTTGTCATTGAGTCCCATGTCTTCAATTGAGATAACCTCCTTCTTGTCATGCTTCGAAGTCTCCAAAGCAATTGTCTTCTTCTTCTTAGGAGGTGAGGTGGTTAATATCACAACTCTCCTGAATCTCTCTTGGAAGAGAGACATTTCCTCAACGGAGTCAATTTCTTCTCTCACAAAATCACTCATAGTGTTTGCGTTAAATGAATTCAAATGAGAAGAATGCAAAATGTATGAAATCAATCAAATACATACAAAATGCAAAACACACCAACAATGAGCAAATGATCACCTAAGTATATATAGGAACCCGCTCTGATACCAATTGAAAGTTCTCAAGGTGTGTTATATATATATAAAGCTAGAGGGGGGTGAATAGATTTTATCTAATTATTACCCAATTTTCGCGTGCATTCCAATTTTACGAAAATACCCCCAGCAAGTCAAAAATACATACAAGTGTAATAAGATGCGGAAATTAAATAACACTTGATGTTTACATGGAAACCCAACCACTGGGAAAAACCACGGGCTGTTTAGTGCGCCACACTCGGACCTTGAAATCCACTAATTGAAATGGAGTTTACAACCTATGTAGACCTCGTCTAACACTCCGGTCAATAACCCCCCACTTCTACGACGCGGGCCTTTAAAAGTGGCTCTAGTCCTAATTGCTTGAGGCCTAAGCAACCTTAGCCTCAAGACTTAATTCTTTATGAAAAGATTATGGACAACCTATGTGAATATAACATGATATTCAAATAACAAAAAAGGCTAGGTAACCTTAGATGCTTATCTAGGATGATGAATTTGCAATTAAAGCAATCCTAGATATTAATGACTAAATGACATGTCTAATAGCTTAGATAATCATAGATTATAAAAACCTAGATATCTATCAAATAACCCAATCAACACATAATCTCAATCATGTATGTAGAAATTAATCTAACACATACAAGTAATAAATGAGATAAAATTGATAAGTAGAAACACTAATTATGTAAGATAAAAGTGTTCAACAAATCATACCATGTGTGTTGAAGAAGATCCATGCATTAGCACATACTAGATGAACCTAGATGATGCCTAGATGATGATTTGTGCATGTGGGAATGGGTTTAGAGAATTAAAGATGTAATCTTTTAGTTTTTTCTCTTAAGTCTCTCTAAATATCTCTCTAGGGTTCTTATCATCAAAGACTTGTGTTTTGAACCAGAGATAAGGATGTATTTATAAAGACCAAAAATAGGGCAGGTGAAAAGACAAGTTTGCCCTTGAAATGCACCGATCGACGGTTTCAATCGGCGGCCAGGCCGCCGATCATAATCGCCGAATTGAACCCGAGATGAACAGGGGAACAACGGCGGTTTCATTCAGCGGTTTCGTGACCGCCGATCCAACCACCGAATTAGACTGAGGGATTAAAATTGATCAGGTATGAACGGTGGTTTCATTTGGTGGCCGGGTCGCCGATCATAACCGCCGATCACCAACAATGGTGAAAACCAAGGAGAAGCCAAGGGCATTCTCTGTGGGCGGTCTTCACGCAAAATCGAGCACACCAACGTGCACGCGCGGACGTTTCTGAATATCTTTCGGGAAACGAATTACTCCACACTTAAAAGCTAACATACATGAAGTGCAAGTGTGGGTGTTGAATGCATCCTAATGCCTATCATGTCATGGCATTTCATAGAACAAGATGCAATCAATTTAATGCAAGAAGAGATATTTGAATAATCAATAAAGCACAATGTACACAAAATATAAACACAACATTCAAGAATAAGAGATATGCATGTTGTGTGTGTGTGCAACTATATCACTTCAAGGCAAAGTAAGCACTACAAATATACCTTTGGTGCTTGTCCTCTTGAGGTCTTGGAAAGGGTCTTTGATCTTCAACCTTAATCACCTAGACTACCCTTACAACCAAACCCCAACATGTGGTTTGTCCACGAATTAAGCCAATCAAGATAAGGGAATCCTTACAACTTCCTTACAAGGATAGACTAGACAATTGACTCAAACGAGATCTACTCCCCAAGGAGGGATTTTCGTGAGAGAAAATATTGATGGTCGATATCTTGGTAACACACTCAATGTGATTTTATTGATATCCTCCCAAGAGTTCTTGTCAATAAAATCACAAGGCTAAAATTGAAAACGCTGGTTGTTATGTTAACAATTAGATGGGACCTAGTCTAACTAGTAAATGGTACATACTCCCAAAGAAGGCGTAACATTTATGGGTGTTGGATCACCGTTGAATTTTTATGATTGAGTTATTTATTTAAATCAAGATAAATATTCGAAAGTGCTTTATCATGATTATTTACTTATATATATTTTTGTTTTATTCAGAAATCATGACCCCATCCCTAATGATCATCCTAAAAGATAAATATTTTAACTGGAGATAATTATGTCACATGGAAAAGGAAAATTGGGTTGTTGCTGCAAGCTGAGAAACATAAGTTTGTTTTGACTACTCCTAAAAACTACCTGCTCTCACTAATGAATCTAATGTGATGCAAAAAGATGAGTATGAGCAGTGGAAGACCTCGAATGAGATGGCCAAATGGCTACCATCTCCGACGTGTTGCAACAGCAGCATGAAGGAATTGGGTCTGCTGCTGATATGATGATGTCTCTAGAAGAGATTCATATGGTTGGTAAAGTTACTACTGTTAAGACCCGTCAGAAGGTCAAGGAATAACAGAAGAAAAAGCAACTTGGGCCTACCAAGAAAGAGACTAAGAAAGTAACCAAGATCAAAAGGAAGTGCTTCTTTTGTGGTGAAAAGAGACATTGGAAAAGTAATTGCCAAAGTCTCAGAATAAGAAGGAACAAGGTAATGTGAATTATCTTGAAACATGTTTACTGGTAGATTCTACAGATTCTTAGATCGTAGACTCAGTAGCCAATAATCATGTTTGTTATTCCTTATGGGGGTTTCAAGAAAGGAGAAGGCTGAATAAGAATGAAATCAATTTACGTTTAGGCAACGGAGCGTTGGTGTCTGCTAGTGTAGTGGGAGATATTAGAGTTAATCTAGATTCTAGTAGGCATTTAGATTTGATAGACATTTATTATGTACCTCAATTCAAGAGAAATTTAATTTCAGTTTCTTGTTTAAATAAATTTGAATATTCGGTTACTTTTAATAATTTTTTTATTATTAGTAAAGATGACAAATTTGTTTGCAAAGGTACATTGGAAAATGGTCTATTCTATTTACATAGAAATATCTCTCACTTGTTAGACACAAAATTAACGCAACCTAACCATAAAAGAGTAAAATTATCATAAGATGAAACCTACCTATGCCATTTGCGCCTAGGTCATATTAACCTTAATAGGATTAAAAGATTGGTTAGTGATGGACCTTTAAGTGACTCAAAGGTTGATGATCTACCAACTTGTGAATCCTGTTTGGAAGGTAAAATGACCAAAAGTTCGTTCAGGACTAAAGGCACAAGAGCCATTGAATGTTTAGGATTAATGCATACTGATGTATGTGGTCCTATGAGCATTCAAGCTAGAGGTGGATATGAGTACTTCATCACTTTCACAGATGATTACTCAAGATTTGGATATGTGTATCTCATGAGACATAAGTCGGATGCTTTTGACATGTTCAAAGCATTTAAAGCTAAAGTGGAAAATCAGCTAGAGAAACACATAAAAATCTTGAGATCTGATCATGGTGAAGAATATCTATCTAGTGAGTTTCAGCAATATCTTATTGATAATGGAATTATATCTCAGTTTTCTACACCAGGTACACCTCAACAAAATGGGGTGGCAGAAAGGAGAAATAGAACTCTTTTAGACATGGTTAGGTCTATGTTGAGTTATTCAACGCTTCCTATTTCTTTTGGGGATATGCTTTACAAACTGCAATATACATTCTAAACGATGTACCATCTAAGTCGGTTCCTCAAACACCGCATGAGTTGTGGACTGGGCGAAAGCCTAGTTTACAATGCTTAAGGATATTTGGTTGTCCTGCGCATGTGTTAAAAGGAAAGACATAAAAGATGGAGTCCCGTTCGGAAACATGCATATTTGTGGGGTATCCAAAAGAAACTAAGGGATATTATTTCTATAGTCCTTCAGATCTTAAAGTATTTGTTTTAACAAATGCTAAATTTTTGGAAAATGACTATATGAATGATTTTGTACCCAAAAGTAGAATTGTCCTGAATGAGATGTCAGGAGATACAATTTCACAAGAGGTTACACAACCTAGCCCAATTGTAAGTTCCGCACCATCATAAAATCAACAACCTACCATTCCTCGTCGTAGTGGGAGGGTTAGTTGAAAACCCGAGAGATACATCGGTCTGGGAGAATCAATGGAGAATCTCCCGGACGATGATAATCCCTACACATATAAGGAAGCAATGGAGCATGTTGATGCTCGCCATTGGCAAAAGGCAATGCAAGTTGCAAAAATCCAAATATGGATAAAAGCAAGCATCCTGATCCTGGAACATAAGGTTCGATCAAGCTATGACGAACCTTGTGTATGCAAAAGGATTAATAGCGACAAGTTGGTTTTCCTAAATTCTTTATGTTGATGATATACTACTCATCGAAAATGATGTAGGTGTATTGACATCAGTAAAAGAATGGTTAGCAAAACAATTTGATATGAAGGACTTAGGAGAAGCAAGTTATATTCTTGGTATCCAAGTAATAAGGGATAGAAAGAATAGAACGATTGCATTATCCCAAGCTTCATACATAGATAAAATCTTGTCTAGATTTTCCATGTAAGATTCCAAGAAAGGTATGTTACTTTTCAGAAATGGAATCAAACTTTCTAAGGAACAAGTTCCTAAGAATGAGCATGAAGAGCAATTCATGAGTAGGATTCCAAATGCCTCGGCAGTTGGAAGTCTCATGTATGCAATGCTTTGCACTAGACCAGATATTTGTTTTGTTGTGGGCATAGTTAGCAGGTTTCAATCGAAACCTGGTCCTGATCATTGGACGGCAGTCAAGCATATTTTCAAGTATCTCAGGAGAACGAGAGATAATATGCTTGTATACTCATTAGGGGATTTGATTCTCGTTGGGTATACAGATTCTGATTTCTAGTCGGATTCTGACTACCAGAAAATCCACATCAGGATATGTGTTTACTATTGGAAGAGGAACAGTCATATGGAGGAGTATCAAGCAATCTTGTATTGTTGATTCCACCATGAAAGCTGCCAAAGAGGCTGTTGGCTCCGCCAATTCCTGATTGACTTGGAAGTAGTTCCTAGTGCGAATAAGCAGATCACTATCTACTGTGATAACAGTGGAGCAGTGGCTAATTCGAGAGAACCAAGAAGTCATAAGAGAGGAAAACACATTGAAAGGAAGTATCATCTTCTTAGAGAGATTGTGCATAGGGGTGACGTGACGATTACCAAAATCACGTCAGCAGAAAATCTAGCGGATCCCTTCACAAGGGCTAGAGAACATGGGAATGAGAGATATGACACATTTGCTATAGGGCAAGTGGGAGATTGTTAGGATTATGCTCAATAGTAAGAGTGTAATATTGTTTTTGATAATCTTTTCATATTAATAAAGTGATTTCTGATTTAAACAAATCTTATAGCATTTATAGATTGAATATTATAATTGTCAAAAGTAAATAATCATAAGGTCAAAAGACTATGAGAAAAGAAGAATTGTTCGTACATCTGGATATGTATGAGGTAGACACAATTCTTTAGTTAGTCTTGAATAATGTTCACAACTTAAGTTAAAGGTTGGGCACCGTTATCTTGTTAAAGTTGTAGAATTCTTTTACTAGCATTTGAGTGGGATCAAATGTGTTATGATGAGTCTAAAATCATCGGAGGGTCTTCGAGTAAAAGAATCTAGTGCACTGGGTGCATTGAATAGGATCACAATGAAATACTTTATCTAGAACCGTCAGTAGATAAAAGTTTTTTCATTATCAGGACAATCGGAGAGTTTATCTTAATCCTGAGATAAATGATGGACTTATGGTTGCAAGTGTTATCATTTGAGTTATCAATGAGTACGATTATATAGCATAGTCTATCCTCAATAGTTTGGTGGTATTCATTTGTTAATCGATAGAGGACTTCATTTATAGATATGGACATCGTGGCTCCATTTATTAAATGAGAGTAGAATATCATCATATGGATGTTTTGAGGTATTGGATATTGAATCTTAACGTTAAGTTTTCGATAGAGTTTATTGAAACATGGCTTCTAGACAAGTCAAAATATCCAAGTTCAAAATGTGGTCATATGAGTAAATATGGTAACTTGGAGAGCTATAGGCGGTCTATGAGCTCTTGGCGATTACTGATATTCTTCACGAGGATACACCATCTCCAATAAGATTGTCAAGGGTTTGAATGAGAAATAATTACTTATTCTATTTTTATTTAAGAGTTCAATTTTAGCTCTTTAGTGGAATGAGTTAAAATTAATAGATCGGACCTAAGTGAATCATTTGTTGATTGTGATTAGGTTATGTCTATCGAATGGAAAGGTATGGATGTCTACTTTCTACTCGTTTTCACAGAATGACATTTTGATGTCTATAGAAAAATTTATGGCCAATTGAGTGACCAAAGGTCAGAAACTTACAACAATAGAGTTGCCCTGTTTTGGTTGTAACTTTGGAGATTTTAAAACCAATCCAAACGGTCATGAAATATTACGAATAATATACCGTTGAAAAGGTATGAGTGTCTAGTTTGTACAAAATTTTCAAAACTTATTTTGAAGCTTTGTATAAAAAAGTTATGGTCACAAGACCATGCAAAGGTCAGTTTTGAAAACACTTGAAATATTGAAATCCAATCTTTTGAAACTAGACACCTTACTCTAATCAACCCAACCAAATTTAACACTTATCCAAGAGAAGAATGAGACCTTCTCAAGTGGTCAATCATCGTGCTAAGACATGCACACCATCGTGAAAGCGCAGACGTTTCCGATCATATTTTGGGAAACGAATTACACCACACTTAAAACTAACAAACATGAAGTGCAAGTGTGGGAAGTGAATGCATCCTAATGCCTAAACATGTCATGGCATTGACAATGAATAATATGCACTCAACTAAAACACACATGAAGAGAATTCATGGTTTTGCATCCTAATGCCTAAACATGTTATGGCATTTCAAAGAACAAGATGCAATCAAATAAAACATGCAAGAAGAGATGTTCAAGAACATGCATGCACTCATATAAAAACACACAACATACAAGAATAAGATTTATGCATGAGTTGTGTGTGTGTGCAACTAGATCTCTTCAAAGCAAGAAAGCACTAGAATATACCTTTGGTGCTTCTTCTCTTGAGGTCTTGAGCGGGCCTTGGTTGTGCCAAACACCAACCATCAAAAACCTAAGCTACCCTTACATCAAGCCCCAATATGTGGTTTGTCCACGAAATAAGCCAATCAATAAATGGGAATCCTTACACCTTCTATCAGGCAGTACCGGGTTGCGGTCCTTTTGAGCTTACGTGCTTGACCCAGATCTGCAGGAAGAGTGTCATTTTGGAGGTAGTCAGCTATGTGACACGCACGCGGTAGTTCTAAAATATATCCCCGGTGGCACCAAAAACTTGATCGGCGCACGGACCGGTTCTAATAAACTACGGTAAATGGTATGGCGCGCGAGTGTTTCTACCCTTTTCGCAAGTATACAAATCGAACGAGTCATATAGCGGTTAAAAGCAAGGGTATCGTTCCCACGAAGGAGGTGTTTACCTTAAGCTAGTTCTAAGTCTTAGATAATATATATATATATATACACACAATATATTTACACTATTAACATACAATAAAAGTAAAGGGAGTTGTCACAAGCTAACTAACAACTAAACTAAACTAATATTAAAATAAATGCAACTACAATCCCTTATTTAATTAACTAACCTAATTACTAAACTTACAAATAACAATTAACTAAATTAACTAACTAGCTAAACTAATTACCACTAATGCAAAGTTATGCAAGAGTGATAATGAGATATGTTAGGGAACTAATAAATCATGCAAAATACCTAATTACTAGTTGATAACAATTAAGCACTTCAATTATAGGTTAACTAAATTAAGCAAGGTTTGAATTAATCAAGTGAATCCTATTTTGCAAGTTAACAATTAGATTAATCAATTAACAAGCATATATCAATTAAAGCTCAATTCAAATAATAGATACAACTAGTTCATAGATAATAATACATGAATACACCAAATCCTTAGCATAAATGTTTAATTACACATTAACAACAACTAAGGAAATAAGAGAGACAAAATAGACAACCCAATGATGGTGGAGAAGTCTTCAAGCTAGCTCAACTCCTCTTGCTTTCCCTAGCTCAGAATCAATGTGTGGATGCTTTGGATCACTATTGGTGGCTGGAAAACCACCTTACTTACAAGCTAAGTGAGTTTGGTGTTGTTCTAGGTTAATCTAAGCTATATGTGTGATATGTAGGGTTTTGTAAGGTTATTTTTAAGTGTATTGTGTGAACTACTAAGGTATTGGGTGTAATTTAGTGTGATATTTACTTGTAGGGTGTAATTTTGGATATTAGGGATGTGTTTAGGGTGTGAAAAAAGCTTGAGTCGGTCGAGTTGGCGGGTTCAATCCACCAGGCTCGTGGGTTCATTCTCGCGGCACAAAGTCGCCGTGCGTTTTGGAGCTTTTCCTGCGAGCTTGGACCTTTTGGAATGCGGCTTATTTCCCGCGGCATGAAACCGCCGTCTTCCAGCGAGTTTGGACGTCTGGATTGCGTGAAAGAAGCCGCTGGAGTTGAGCTTTTAGCTTGGACTTCCATGGAGGTTTGAAGGATTTGTTGGAGTTGTTGCATGGGAGGCCCAAACTTGATCCATTGTGACCGAAAGGAGGAGGGGAGTCGATCTAGGCAGAGATAGCCAGAAAAACTGGCCAAAAAATAGTCGGAAAAGGTCAGTTTCAAAACGGGTTTGAAACCGGGTTGGGTCGCTCCAACGGGTAAATGGGTCGGGTTGGCTAAAGGTAAATGACGCTATGACGTCATCCTTGCATCATGCTGACGCGCGCTGAAGAAGACCAAAACGATGCCGTTTCTTGTGGTGACGTGGCGCGCTAACCCTTATTTGGCTGGTAAATTACATGTAGCCCCCCTGAACTCTCTTCAAATCACAGAATGGTCAATATTTCTCCGAATATTTCACTTTTGCCCCTGATTTCTCCATAATTACATAATTGCCCGTGAACTTCCCTAATTACCTGAAACACTTATTTACACCCTATTAAATACACAAAAAATGCTCGGAAGTGAATACAAAAGATAGGAAAAGGGAGGGCTAAATGAGAACATTTATAGCGCGATCAAACCCCTAAACCTAACTTTTGCTCGTCCTCGAGCAAAACAAAACAAAACAAAACAAAAGCTAACAAATAACAACTACTAAAGCGTTATAAAATATAAACTACTTAGTCCACTGTCGTGGGAGAAACGATGACACTTAGCACGTGCCACAAGCCTTTTAAACCTCTAGGTGCCCCTAGTAGGAGGAGTGTAGTCTCCTGAGGGTTTACCAGATACAGTACCCACAAACGCAACTCTGAATTTCAACAAAGAGATGCAACAACATACATACAAACAAAAACTTCATGCAAGCTAAGCATCTTAAATTAAGACTAGTAAAATTCCACTTCATTAAAACAACACACAATGCCAGTTTGCCAACACTCGGGATGTCTTCGATCTATGAATCAAGAAACTAATCGCCTAGGGGTGAATTTGCCTTGACTTCTATATCTCACGGATTCAGCTCTTTCTTCTCTCATAGTCTTAGGCAATCTCTCATCAATCACATGCGTTCTTGGAAGTTATGTACATAAAATTTGAATTCAACGCATTTGAATATATAAAACAATGCACTTTTAAAATGAATGATCTCATGAATGAATTGATGAGCCAAGAACGTGGAGAGAACATGTTTGGACTCGTATTCCCAAGCTAGACTTCTAAAAGATCAGCTAGGGCTTCCCTTTGGTTGTAATGGGGCCATGGGTGATTTTTGATGAATGGAATGAATTTAATGGAAATCTCAAGATGTTGATCAATTTAACAATGATATTCTACTAGCTCATTATTCATATGTCTACAAGCGTCTAGGCTAAGATTAACATTTTGATGATTGTGCTAATTGGTACTCAATTCGAGTATTTAGTCAATTAGGTACTATGGCTTTAAGCATTTTTATTTTGAACACTTTTACAGTTTAGCCTCTATTTTGCACATTATCTATCATCGTCTGAGTACACGCTATTTACAGATTGAGCTAATCAATTGCATTTATAACTTATGCAAAACTATGATCAACAACTAAAGATTTCATGTGAATGATGTGTATGGATATATGTGGTGATGAAATGAATGGTTTGTGTTTGGCCTCAAATTTGGCAATTGGAGCACACATTCATAAGGACAGTGTTTGGGTAATGGAGTTAAGCGCACACATGCCTAGAATCATATCTGCTAGACTTTCTAACAAGGGAATACAAGTCGCACAAGCAGTCCACAATTTTCATGTTCATGGCAATCAATACTAAATGCTTTGTGAATGAGATCTCAATGCAATCCTAGTTTTGAAAAGTGCTTTTTAGGAATAGAATAGAATACCCTCTCAAATTATTGTTAAGTCTCAATGTCTTACACGGGTAGTCTCCACAATTCTCCTAGGAACAACAAGTCTAAGATTCATTTACCTCAACATCCAAGTATTGGCACTGAACAAGCATATTTATAGTGGTGCAACAACTTAGATGGCATACATACTAGTCATAACTTAGATTTCAAAGCAAGTATGACATGTTCCTATTTGTATACACAAGTAGACAACCCAAAACACAAAATTTTGACAAAATTTTTCAAAGATTTGAAATTTTTTCTTCCTAAACACATATATCTAAAAATAACACGACAAAAATTGTTCCCACACCCCCAAACCTAAACCAAACATTGTCCCCAATGTTGAAAAATTTGATGAATATGGACAATGAGTTCATGATTTGGAAATCCGGGCACAAAACATAATAATACATATGCACAACTAAACACAATTAAAAACAAAAAACAAAAAAAACAAAAATACCATGTGAAGAAGCTTCTCAAAATAGAGGAAAACATTTCAAGAAAAACTGACAATTTTAGAAATTCGAACAATGTCTTCTTTTCAATGTATATTTTCAAAGATACTCCATAAAACATGCTCAAATTTTGAGAAAAGAATATAGACATGCAAAGGAACACTTTTCATGAAGAAAACATTTCAAAATTTAAATCAGAAAAGTGTACAAACAGACGTCGAAAACAGGTCACGTGCAGAAATTTGAAAACAGGGCACGTTCATGACCTTCGGTCGAAGAAATACTCATAACTTTTAAACCACCACCCAGAACTTTACGTTCTTTATACCGTTGGAACCGTATTGAAAAAAACGATGAACACAACATGGGAGGAAAAAATTATTTCTTCACCGATTAGTACAGTTTTAAAGAAACGTTTCGCCTCAAAAATTCAAGACAGGGCATTTTCACAAGGTTTGAAATACAAAAATAAAAACCAAAACACAATTACAACAATAACATATATATACAATCCTAATATCTACAACTAACATGTAAACACATATATACAATCCTAAATATCCACCACTAATCACATTACAAAAACCAATCCTAGTCACTGATCGCGCATCAAATGTTTACATTTAGCGCCCCTTTTACCTTGTTTTTGTAATCAACTTCTAAGCATTCTATGTGTTAATTGTGTAAATAAAGTATTTTCAGGTAAAACAGGTGTTCCAAGGGCATTTTTGTCCATAGTGAAGAAATAAGGGCAAATTGGGCAAAGAATAGAAGAAAAGCCAGAAGGCTGGTTCGTGCATTCAGGCCGGCAGGAAAGAAGCCGCCGTTCAAGGCCGCCGTCATCCAGGCGGGATATTGCGGCGGGGAAGAAGCCGCTGCAGAAGCCGCCCTCGTCAAGGCGGGATCTTTAGGCGGGCAAGAAGCCGCCGTAAAAGCCCGCCGCCGATTCTGAGATGAGGCAAATTGGCTGAAGCTCGCCCCAAGAGTCAACAAGGGCTGCCCCTTTCTCCACCTATTGTCCAAGGAAGACCTTCTCTCTGAGATATACATACGGAGAGTTAGTTTTTTAAAAAAGAAATAGAGTAGTTAGAGAGAGAAGTAGAAAGAAGATATTAGTAAAAGATATTTTGTTCTTAGGAATCAAGAAAGATAGTATTTTCTTGGCCAATTTCTAGGTAGCCAAACACCCCATATTGGTTACTTAGAGTGTTTATCTCAAGTTGCCATAGAAGAGTGAGTTGCTTGGATTGCAAGGAAGAGCATTTCCACTTCACAAGTTGTCCATTGGTGATGTTTTCCTTTCTTGTAAACCCTTGTAATTTTGATACTATGTGTAGCTAATCTCTTTTGCTAAGGAATTAGATGTAATTCTTGTACTTTCTTGTTATCTAATCAATCATATTTGTATAATCCTCTTAATTCTTGTTTTGTGCATTATAATTGCATGTGTGGTGGTTGCAACCACCTATCTCCTTATAGTGCAAAACTTGATGTAATTGTATGCATGGACCATTAATTGCATATTCAATAGAGAAGAACCTATGAGTAGAGATTACTAACTTGTAATTCTCTACTATTCAATCATTGATTTCCCCTTGATCACTCTCTAATCTTATAATTAATGGTGATTAAGTTAAGAATTAGGTGCTTAGAACATTCATATGAATATATGCATGTTAGTAATTGGAGGATAGGCTTAATGATTGATTGATTAGAAGCTAGGATGTTACTTGAATGAATCTAATTCCTTAACAATTTTCGCTTAGAATTTAATTCAAGTAAGTGTAAGTGCTAATTAGACAACTCCATCTTAGAAGTATTAATTGTTAATCACTAGTTAATTTAAGTAAAACTTGTTAGAAGCATTAGGTAATTGTAGAGTAATCTTAGGATAGAAAGCTTGTAGTGCTTACCTCGTGGGAACGATACCCTTATTTGCTCACTACACTAGTTTAACGACTTGTGCGCTTGCAATAGGGTCACCAGACTCGCACGCCCCTTTAATACAACCGAGGTAGAATAGGTTATATACCAGTGACATTTGTAGACCAGGTTAGGGCGTGTCAGTCACTAGGCAAAAACAACCACTTCACACTCTTAAGCTAAACATGAGATATCAACTTGAAGTAAAAGTTGAAAAGTAAGAGATTGGACCTTCCTAGGATGGGGTGGCTTCGTGGTATGGTGTGTTGTGCATGGTGTGTGCCACAGCTTTGTGTCCCTGTTCCCGCAGACTATAGTCGCGGACTTCCTCTAGAGCATTCCGCGGGTTCTGGTTATTCTGGCCAGCGGGCTTTTGCTTGCTGATTTGAATTCGTGGCGAATCTTGAAGCTTTCCCGCGAGTTCATACATGCAGCAAGGCGGGCACTTTCCCGTGAATCTGAGGTCACAGTGAACTCCATGAGTTCTTTCCTTCTACTCCGCTGGTTCTTTCCCGCAGCTATTTCTCGCGCAAGGGTTCAAGAGAACCCCGTGACTTTGTTGAGCGTGCATATTCCTACGGACTCATCTGGCAGTAGGCATTTCTTCTTGATTCCGGCCCTTCTCTTTGATTCCATGGCCTGCACACACACAAAAAGAACACCAAAAACACCACAAGCATATGCTATACAAGTTTATAAGTAAGGAGCATAACCCCCAAACCTATATAATTTCATGCATCTCATAGCACATTTGTAATATGGTAAGTGGATAAATATAGACTCGAGACTCCTAACTAAACTAATCCTAAAAATAACGAAAAGAAATATGTTCATACGTGTAATGAAACACGTAATTCACTCGAAAAGTGATCATGCAATCTGTGGAAGCTCGAAGGTATATCTAACTTAACATGACCTCTATTGTGGTTCTTCACTACCCACACCTAACCACTAGGTGTGTCATTCCTTGCAACGAAAGGCAACTCTTTGGTTTGGTCTAGTTTGTCCTTACGGATCCAAACTTTCCTAACCTTTCTCACTTTTTTCCTAAGCATGCTTCTATTTTTGCAATATTCAATGTATTTAGCACATTGGGTCTTTTTATAACCCCTAATAGAGCAAACATAGCATATAGTAGAAAAGTTAGAAATACTACCTTTGTCGTCCTTCGCCGTTGCTTCGGCCTGCTTGTGGGCAACCTTCGGAAGGCTTGCTCCACTCTGGGTAGTGCGGGGCTTCTTGGTTGATGTTTGTTTGGTCCCCTTCTTTTCCAAAGCCCTGATTGGTAATTTGGCTTTGTCCATTTCCACAATGTAGTCACATATCACTGCTTGTGATACCTTCAAGGCATGGTCTTTTTTTATGAGTTCCACACTCATACATTCCAATGCCTTGTCCCTCTCTTCTGCTTCCACTTGCATTTTGCTCACTTTCTGAGTGAATTCCACCTCTTGTTCTCCCACCAATATGGAGAGCTCTTGTGATTTCTTCCTTTCCGAGTCTCTCTCATATTCAAGCATGGCAATCTTCAATACTAAGTCTACACTTAGACTTATCAACTCATTCTCCTTGACATCCTCTTCCTCATGGACCTCCTTCATTTCCTCCTCTTTCTTGAGTTCATCTTCAAAGATACTAAGGAGCTTGTCCATGTAATCATCTAAGCTATCCAGAGAATTCACCGGTTTGAGCACCTCTTGTGGCCTTGACTCACCATTCCTATGAATGGTAAGTATATTTACTTGCTCACTTTGGGTCGAAAAATTCTCATTGTCTTGCCTTTGATAATTTTCTGCCACATGCCCCACTTGAGTTGCAAATTTCTCGGTGGATTCTTCAAGGCAAATCATTCGTTGCTCGGTGAACGAGGGGTTATCTTGATTGTCGCATTGGTGGTCTTGCCATTCTTGATCCTTGCTTGTCTGATGGTTGTAGCGTTGATACGGATACACGGATTGTACTTCTCCTACTACCGGTTGTTGCCCATGGTGTGCCATAAGGTTCTCCATATCCCATGACAAGTCGGCCAATTGCATTGCTAACTTTGCCTCGGCCTTCTCCTCATGAGCACCATTCCTTCCGCTTCGTTGTTGGGAATTTTCACCCAACATCTCATAGACCGCATATACCTCCTTGGCGGTTTTCTCCCTCATTGCTCCCCCACAAGCATTGTTAATAGTGGCTTGTGTAAGTCCCGTCAATCCGTCATAGAAGCACTGAACTAGTAGGATGAAGGGGAACATGTGATGCGGGCACTGTGCAAGGAGTAATTTAAACCGGTCCCAAGTCTCATGGAAGGTTTCCTCTGGTTCTTCTTCAAAGGTTGCTATCTTCCTCGTATTTCTCGTGTCTTCCAAGAGGGATAGTACCTTGAGAAAAACTTGGTCTCTACCGCCTCCCAAGTAATCAATGATCTTGCGGGTAGAGCCAATAACCACTTCTTTACCTCATCCTTCATGCAGTATGGGAAGCATATCATCCTCAACTGATCTTCCGTGAGCTCTCTGAGTCGGATGGTAGTGATGATATCGTAGTACTCCTTCATGAACCGAAGGGAATCCTCATCCGATTCACCTCGAAAGACTGGAAGAGTGTTGAAATGAGAACTCTTCAACTCATAGCTCTGTTGCAAATCACTCAATAGAATCGCTGACGGTTGAGCTCCCATAATCGGAAAAGCAAAGTCCTTCATAAGCCTCTGAGTAATGGGAACATTGGTAGGGTTCTCCACGTTTATCCGAATCCTGAAATAACCAACAAACAAAAATCAATTCGAACAAGATAAGATATGAACAATAAAAAGTAAACTACAAATAACAAAAATAAAAATACGACTAAAACTAATAAAAGGTATGCCACCCCGGCAGCGGCTCTAAAAACTTGACACGCACGCGGCAGTTCTAAAACATATCCTCGGTGGCACCAAAAACTTGATCGGCGCACGGACCGGTTCTAATAAACTACGGTAAATGGTATGGCACGCGAGTGTTTCTACCCTTTTCACAAGTATATGAATCGAACGAGTCGTATAGCGGTTAAAAGCAAGGGTATCGTTCCCACGAAGGAGGTGTTTACCTTAAGCTAATTCTAAGTCTTAGATAATATATATATATATACACAATTTATTTACACTATTAACATACAATAAAAGTAAAGCGAGATGTCACAAGCTAACTAACAACTAAACTAAACTAATATTAAAATAAATGCAACTACAATCCCTTATTTAATTAACTAACCTAATTACTAAACTTACAAATAACAATTAACTAAATTAACTAACTAGCTAAACTAATTACCACTAATGCAAAGTTATGCAAGAGTGATAATGAGATATGTTAGGGAACTAATGAATCATGCAAAATACCTAATTACTAGTTGATAACAATTAAGCACTTCAATTATAGGTTAACTAAATTAAGCAAGGTTTGCATTAATCAAGTGAATCCTATTTTGCAAGTTAACAATTAGATTAATCAATTAACAAGCATATATCAATTAAAGCTCAATTCAAATAATAGATACAACTAGTTCATAGATAATAATACATGAATACACCAAATCCTTAACATAAATGTTTAATTACACATTAACAACAACTAAGGAAATAAGAGAGACAAAAGAGACAACCCAATGATGTTGGAGAAGTCTTCAAGCTAGCTCAACTCCTTTTGCTTTCCCTAGCTCGGAATCAATGTGTGGATGCTTTGGATCACTATTGGTGGCTGGAAAACCACCTTACTTACAAGCTAAGTGAGTTTGGTGTTGTTCTAGGTTAATCTAAGCTATATGTGTGATATGTAGGGTTTTGTAAAGTTATTTGCAAGTGTATTGTGTGAACTACTAAGGTGTTGGGTGTAATTTGGTGTGATATTTACTTGTAGGGTGTAATTTTGGATATTAGGGATGTGTTTAGAGTTAGGGAAGGTTGTATGTTTATAGAGGGGAGTGTTTTGGGCGTGAAAGAAGCTTGAGTTGGTCGAGTTGGCGGGTTCAATCCACCAGGCTCGCGGGTTCATTCCCGCGGCACAAAGTCACCATGCGTTTTGGAGCTTTTCCCGCGAGCTTGGACCTTCTGGACTGCGGCTTATTTCCCACGGCGTGAAACCGCCGTCTTCCAGCGAGTTTAGATGTCTGGATTACATGAAAGAAGCCGCTGGAGTTGAGCTTTGAGTTTGGACTTCCTTGGAGGTTTGGAGGATTTGTTGGAGTTGAAAACCTTTGCATGGGAGGCCCAAACTTGGTCCATTGTGACCGGAAGGAGAAGGGGAGTCAATCTGGGTAGAGATCACCGGAAAAATTGGCTGGAAAATAGCTGAAAAAGGTCAGTTTTAGATCGGGTCTGAAACCGGGCTGGGTCGGGTCGGGTCGGGTTGGGTCGGGTTGGGTCGGGTCACTCCAACGGGTAAATGGGTCGGGTTGGCTGATGGTAGATGACGTTGTGACGTCATGCTGACGCACGCCGAAAAAGCCCAAAACGACGCCATTTCTCGTGGTGACGTTGCGTGCTGACCCTTCTTTGGCTGGCAAATTACATGTAGTCCCCTAAACTCTCTTCAAATCACAAAATGGTCAATATTTCTCCGAATATTTCACTTTTGCCCCTGATTTCTCCACAATTACACAATTGCTCTGAACTTCCCTAATTACCTGAAACACTTATTTACTCCCTATTAAATACACAAAAATGCTCGGAAGTGAATACAAAAGATAGGAAAAGGGAGCGCTAAATGAGAACATTTATAGCGCGATCACTATGGGGTCCATCTAGCAAGGAAGTCGGTCAATCGGATTCACTTCTACTTCCCTAGCTATGCTAGATCGGGGTAGAAGTTGGAGTAGTACCCCTCTGGGCAATGCTTGTCCTCCGGTTGCAGCAATTTTGGCCAAGACATTTGCTCGGTGATTTTTCTCTCGAGGAATTTGTTCCATCTTCATACATTTGAATCTTTTTACTACTTCCTGGACTTTTTTGAGGTATTCTACCATGTTGTCAACCTTCGCCTGATAGAAACTGGATACTTGGTTGATTACTAGCTGCGAATCACTTCTAACCAAGAGGAAATCCGCCCCAAATTTTTCAGCTACTTTTATCCCTACTTTTATTCCGCCTCATTGTTGGTGGCTTTGAACTCAAACCTAAAACAGTGGCTGCTTTCGATCCCTTCTGGATCAGTAAGGACAATCCTTGCTCTGCAGCCTGCCTGATTTGACGCTTCATCTGTGTATAGTCCCCAGGCCTTGTAATCAATGGGCCATTCCGGGGATTCTGGAACCGGGTTTAGGACCGCAGTGATATCCGGATAGGAAGTCATGCTGAATTTTACAACGAAGTCAGCCAAGGCTTGAGCCTTAATTGTTGTTCGTGCCTTGTACTTTATATCGTACTAGGTGAGCTCTAGGGCATATAGGACCAACCTGCTTGATACATCTGACCTCTGGAGGAACTGTCTCAGTAGTTGATCTGTCACTATTGCAACTGTATGAGCTTGAAAATAAGGCCGGAGCTTTCTGGCTGTAATTACAAGTGTATAAGCAAGCTTTTCCAGGAGGGTATAGTTTTTCTCAGACTTGGTTAAAGCACGGCTCACAAAGTAGATTGGTCTCTAGATCCCGTCACCACATTCTTTCACCAAGGCCTCACTAGTAGAGGTTTCTGATACTGCCAAGTAAAGTTGTAGCTCTTCTCCTAAAAGGGGTTTCACTAGCAGAGGCGGGCTATCTAGGTATTTCTTCAAAGACTGGAAATATTGCTCACTTTCTTGATCCCATTTCATCTTCTTACCCTATGATCGGACCAAATATGGTATGATTTCGTACCCTTATTTCCTATTCTTTGTGCTTAATTCTCGGGTGTTTCCCCGTATTTAATGTTGTTAAATCAAGTGTTTTAGGTTTTATTAGGCCTCAAGGGCATTTGTGAAGAAGAGGAGGAACTTGGTACAAAAAGGAGCATAAAGACATAAAACAGGGCATTTTCGCCACTTACCAAAGCTAGGTCGCCATGGCGACAAGGTGGTTCTTTTTCAGAGCACAAGTGTCGCCATTATGTCGCCTTGAGGTTGCCATGGCGATAGGGAGGTGCATTTCAAAAGACCAAATGTCGCCCCCATGTCGCCATATGGTCGCCATAGCGACAGAAGAAATATTCCAAGAAGAAGTGCATCAGGTGTTGTTGCCATTTGCATGTCGCCATGGTGACATTCAATGGCAAATAGCGACATCACTTAGATTTCCTCAGTGTCACCATTTGCCATGGGCGAAAAAGATGATATTCGTGGCAGCAAGTGAATCTTAGAATGTGTAACCGTTTCACGCCACGAGGTCGCCATGGTAACAAAGTAGCGACAATCCCACCACATCAGCTTTCCAAGCGATTTTCAGCGCAAATCCAAGACCAGTAAAAATATTCTTCTTCTCTGAGTTTGAAACACACAAATTAATATATAGAGTTTTCAAAAGCACACTTTTACTTAGCATTTTTAGACTTAGTTTCTCTTCCATGATTCCCACTTTTAACTTCCTCCATTTCTAACCTTGAACTACCTTTTTCATCAAACACTCAATATCAAATCTATTTTACCTCACTAAACTGAAAGTTCTCACAGTGTGTTAAATATTAATCTAGAGGGGGGGGGGGGGGGGGGGGGGGGGGGGGGGGGGGGGGGGGGGGTGAATAGATTTTAAACGATTTTACCCAATTTTCGCATACATGTCAATTTTACGAAAATGCCCCTACTAGTCACAATAGTATAACAAGTGTAATATGGTGCGGAAATTAAATAACACTTTATATTTACGTGGAAACCCTCACGGGAAAAACCACGGGCTGTTATGTGCGCCACACACGAACCTCGAATCCACTAATTGAAATGATTACAACCTAATCCCGGTTTAATGATCTAATCCCGATCAATAATCATCACAACTACCTAATCCCGGTATAAGTGGACCTAGTCCAATTGCTTGCGAATTAAGTAACCTAATCCCAGTCACAACACAAGACTTAATTCTCTAAGAAGAGATAATACAACCTAAGTGATTATATAAAATATCCAAAATGCAATTTAGAGCTAGGTTACTCTATATGCTTATCTATGATAATGATTTTGCAATTAATTCAATCATAGATATTAAAAGCTAAATGACATGTCAAATAGCGTAGCTAAACATAGATTATGAAAACCTAGATAGCTATCAAAATACAACACTCAATCATGTCAACACAACAATCTCTATTTTGTATCTAGAATATATTCTAAGAGCATACAAATAATATAAGAGATGTCAATGATAAATAAAACACTAATTATATATGATAATAGTGAAGAACTTACCAAAGAAAGTGTGTTGACCAAAACCCATGCAAGCAAGCATCCTAACTATGATAGAAAATGCTTAGATGATAATTTGATGCATATGAGAATGGTTTTTGAGTGTTAAAAATGTGTTCTTGATTTGATTTTCTCTCAAATGTCTCTCTTTGAAGTTTAGGGTTCTTAGAGTTAAAGAACATATATTCAGAAAATGAGAAAGTATGATATTTGTAGACATCAAGAACATGGCATGTGAAAAGACAAGTTTACCCCTGAAACGCACCGATCGGTGGTTTCAATCGGTGGCCAGGCCGCCGATTATAACTGCCGAATTGAACCCGAGAATAATAGGGGAACAACGGCGGTTTCGTAACAGCCGATCCAACCGCCAAATCAAACCGAGAGATTAAATCGATCAAGTATGAACGGAGGTTTCGAATGGCGGTCGTGGCCGCTGATCGTAATCGCAGAATTGCTCTAGACACTTCTAGATGCAAACGGCGGTTTCATTCGGCGGCCAGGCCGCCGATCATAACTGCCGATCACCAATAGAGGTGAAAACCAAGGAGAAGCCAAGGGCATTCTCCGTAGGCGGTCTTCGCGCAAAACCAAGCACATTCTAGTGCATGCGCGGACGTTTTCGAATACTATTGGGAAACGAATTACAAGACACAAATATACACAACAAGATACAACATCAAAGTGCAAGTGTGAAATGTGACATGTGAAGAGTATGCACACAAATGCAAGAATGCTAAGTTTGTGTGTGCAATCTAAATCTCTTCAAAGAAAACCAAGCACTAGAGATTATACCTTTGGCGTGCTTGTCCCTTGAGGTCTTGAAAGGGCCTTCGAGCTTAAAGTTCAATCACCTAAACTACCCTTACACAATAAACCCCAACACGTGGTTTGTCCACGAAATAAGCCAATCAAAGAATGAGAATCCTTACACTAAACCATTCATCTCTTGCCATTTTCTTCACCATATTACCTTAGTAACTCACCATTTGACATTCACCCACACTTTTGCACAAAGGAGCATCTAAGGAGAGAAAGGATTAAGCATTAAAGCAAGAGACCTAAGGGTGATTTCCTTATTTATTACTCTATTTTCCTATTTGTAACTATGTGTAGCTAAACCCCCAATCTAGGGGGTTGGTGTTAGGAACACTTGGACTTGGGGTTTGCTTGACTATATTTTAACTGAATCTCTATATGTTTTCCATTTATTCTATCATTAGATTCTTTTCATTATGTGATTAATTTGTATATCAACTTGTTGATCATAATCTTGTTAGAATAATATTTTATAATCACCTTTGGATTGACAACCTTGTGTGATTAAATAATCCAATGAATGAGATGGATTAGTATAGGGTATATCAACCACATTAATCTAAACCTATACTTGTAACCAACCAATCCCACCTTGACCCCCTTCCTTAATCAGTTAGGCATTGAGGTGGGAAGGTGTTTAGTGTTCATAGTTATGACCTAAACACACTTAAGAATACAAGAGGTTAGCTTATATGAGATTGGTTCTTTAAGATAGTTTGAAAAGCACCCCTAATCCACTTGTAACTTCATCAATCCCCTAGCGTATCTCTTAATTGTTTACACCCACTTTTCTTACTATAGATTGTTGAGCTTCTATTTTGCCTATCACTTTTGTCACTTTTACTTTATGCATGTTTGGTGGTATATTAAACCACACACTATCCACTTATTATGATTTATATTATCGCATCTTAGATTAGTTAATCAATCTAACGTATTACTTCATTTCCCTGTGGAATGAATCTAGCTTACCATTTATACATTTTATATCCTAAGAGGATTCCAAAATGGTAAAACATTATTTTCAAAAAGATCACACACACACACACACACACACACACACATATATATATATATATATATATATATATATATATATATATATATATTGTTCTGTTGAGTACCAAAACGACCTCATCACCCTGCTTAATGATTTTAAAGAAAGGTAGACACTTATCTGTAGATTGAGATATGAAGCGGTTCAATGCTGCTTTCTTGCTAGTCAATCCCTGAGCTTGCTTGAGGGTAACGGGGGATTCAAGATCCATGATGGCTTTGATTTTTTCAGGATTGGCCTCAATCCTCTCTCGTGTACCATGAACCCGAGAAACCTTTCTGCTGCTACCTCAAAAGCACACTTAGTAGGATTCAACCTCATCTGGTTATCTCTTATTACTTGAAAGGTCTGGCGTAAATCCTCTGGATGCTGGTCGGTCATTTAAGACTTGGTGATCATGTCATCTATATATACTTCCATAGACTTTCCTATCTGTTGCTTGAACAGTTTGTTCACCAGATGCTGGTAAGTAGCTCTAGCATTTTTAAGACCGAATGGCATTACCTTGTAGCAGTAGAGGCCTTGCCCCATGACAAAGTTGGTCTTGTCTTGATCAGCGGGGTGCATCATGATTTGGTTATACCCTGAAAAAGCATCCATGAAACTTAAGAGCTTGCTATCTGCAGTGGAGTCAATCAGTTGATCTATCTTAGGTAGAGGGAAGCTACCTTTCAGGCAAACCCGGTTAAGGTCGGTGTAATCCACACACATACGTCACTTCCCGTTAGATTTAGTTACCATGACCACATTTGCGATTCACTCGGGGTAGCGGGATTCTCTAATGAATCTGGCCTTCAGAAGCTTATCTACCTCTTCCTGCACCGTGACATTCCGTTCAGCGTTGAAATGCCTCCGCTTCTGTTTGACTGGCTTGAAGGTCGCATCTACTGCCAACTTGTAGGTTGCTAGGCTAAGTGGGATACCTGACATTTTGTCATGACTCTAGGTAAAAGTGTCATTGTATTCTTCAAGGAGCTCTACCAGGTTCTTCATGACCTCACAATCCAGCGTGCCACCTATCTTCACTACTTTAGTTGGATCGTTCTTTCTAACAAGTATTTCTTCCAACTGTTCTACAGGGTGTCCACTACTCCACCCCTGCTCCTCCTCTTTTGTCTCTTCCATAATTATATTTGGTACCTCTTCTTCTTCCAGGACGTAGTGTTCCTATTCTGATACCTTTTGGCTTAGTTCATTGGTTACATGCGCACACTTTGGCAATCGCGGTAGGGTTGGCGGATACTGCATAATAGCTGCGAGCTGCTTGTTGATCCCCTCAGACTTCTCCCACCTCAGTTCCAAACGAAAACTTTAGTACGTTGTGGTAGATGGATAATACCCCATAATCTCTAAGAGGAAGGGCCTTCCCAGGATCGCATTGTAGGCGGACGGGGTATCAACCACAATGAATTTTGTCATTATGTTTTGTTGGAGAGGAGCTTCTCCGATTACTACTGGTAGGATCTATGACCCAACTGACATTATGGAGTCTCTTGTGAAACCATACAGGGGTGTGGTGCAGCTGTTGTAGAAAGGGTGCTTTAGGTTGAGCTTTTCTAGTGCTCCTTTAAACAGAATATCAACGCTGCTTCCGGTGTCTATCAAGACGCGGTGAACTCAGCAATTGGCTATCTGTACCATGATCACCATCGAATTATCATATGGTTGAACTGTATTGTAGACATCCTCCTCTATGAAAATGATCTGGGGCAAGGCGAGGATAGTCTTGGGATCCCCTGGAGACTCAGAGTACATAGTGACCGGTAGTAAGCCTTGGGATCTTCCTAGCATGGTTCTTCCTTGAATTGTTGGAAGTCCCTGCTAGTGTTGGGCCTCCACTGATGGTATGAATGACTTGGATCTGTTGCATCAAGTCTTTTCCCTTATCCTTTCTTCTTTCTTCTGCATCCCGCATCTCCCCTTGTACCTCCTTCCCCTCCTTAATGCTATCCCGTACCTGTTGTAAAAATTCAACCAAGAGTCCTCCCCTTACCAATCATTCGATCTGGTTACGAAGGCTATAGCATTCGGATGTGTTGTGTCCCATGTCATCGTGGAAGTCACAGTATTTGTAGCGATTTAATTGATCAGTCAGAATCTTCATAAGATCGGGCTTTCTGAGCAAACTTTTGTTACGGATGGCAAGGAATATGGTCTTTTGGGATGCATTAAGAGGGATGTAATGGTTGTACTAGTCCTCTTCTCCTGCTATCCGTGCTACCTCTCTTGGTGGAGGCATTGTTCTAGGAGGGGTCCTCCTTACGGGATATCTATCTTGATGTTAGGGAGGAGGAGGTGGTGGCTGGTAGGTAGACCGGTTTGGAGGATGATTCTAGAATTTCTTTGTAGGTGCGGGTGTAAGGTTCATTATTTGTATTGGCTTGATTCCATTGCAAAACACTCTATGTATGTATTAGTTGTTGCTTAGGACATTCTTTGAAGAAAGGAAGCTTAAAAAGTGAAGAGCAACTTCTAATGCAAAAGTCGTCTTCAAGAGGTGAAAAACGTCAAAGGTAAATCTTGACTTCTATCCTCTTGCAAGGTGTTAGCGCACACACACACAATTCATACATGTGTGTCTCTGCATCGTGGTTCAAACATTATGTATAACACTTTCACACACTTCATAGTATGCTCATGCATTGTTCTTTAATAGACAAACATTGTGAAATTGCATGCTTTGTGACTATCTCTTTGATATGGCATGCTTGTGTGAATATGTGTTTATTTGTTTGTGTATTTTGTGTTTAGGACTTGAAGATGTTCTTATTTAATGCCTTATTGAGTTCCGGTCATTTCGGTTACTCATTCATAAGGTTTCGAGTCCAGACAAGTTGACTATGCTACTTTTCGTTCTTATTTGTTGTGTTGACTTCATCGTCAGATTCTGAGATGATTTCTCAACCATTTTTCAAAGTTGTATAGTTGTATTCGTGCATGAGGGAGTCACGGTTCGTAATCCAAAAACGGATTCGAAATCGGAGTTTGGATGCCCAAGATATGGGCTGAAGAACCAAAGGAGCGCGCGAGAGAAGTCGGGAGCACGTGTGGCCACAAGGCCTGCCCGTGTGGGAGGCCGTGGGCCCCACGGCCAAGGGAGCCCTCTGCTCCCGTGTGGCCCACGCGCCCCCCATGGGGAGGTGACGTGGCACACTCTGATTTGCTCAAAAAATCTCTCTCTCTCTTCCTTTTAAACCCATTTCATTCCCTCAAAACATTTGAGAAGTTTTGAAGAACACTCACGAAATTCTGCAGAATTCTCTCATTTTTCGTTTTCTTATTTTGATCATATCTCTCTCATACGAACTCGAAATCAATCGATTCAAAAACCAAAATTGTTGGTCTTGAAGAGAGCTACAAAGCCAAGCATTTCCAGAGGCAGCTGACTTCGCAATTTTTCTCAGTTGATCCATTTTCAGTCCGTGGTCAGTATGTTTGTTTCAACTTCTTCTTTTTCAATTTCATCTTTGATCATCTCTTGATTCTTACTATTTGATTGATGAAATTTGTTGAGAAGTATGTTAGATCACATGCTAGGGTTGTTTGATCATTTGTTAATTGAGATTTAGCTTTGTGATTTGTCTTGAACATATATGTGCTAAACTTGATTTATCATGAAATTGATTCTAGAAAATGTATGTGTGATGTGCTTCATGTTATTTTCTATGTTTTATTTCATGATCTAAGAACTAGGCTTTTAGTGTGATATATTGAATATTCATACCTTGTTCTTATTGATTTACATGTCTTGATTTCTAGATAATTTTGTGATTGTGTGTTGAAAGCATATTCTAGATTATCATTGAACATGTACATTTTGCTTGATTGATCATCTAGCTTAATTTGATTGTGTTTGCATCATTTGCATCACTTTAGATCATAACCTTGCATTAGGTTGAAGTCTCTAGCAAAGTGAGTGAAGCTTTGTGGATAGAGCAAGGAAGTCTTGTCTAGGGTCGGGAGGATCCGGATAGGCAAGCAAAAGTCTTAGCTAGGAGTTTTTATACTCCGGATGGTTGAGCTAGAGAAGCTTGACTAGGATCATTGGATCTAGATAGCTAAGCAAGGGAATCTTCCTAGAGACGTGAGCATCTTGGATAGGAAGTTGCTTTCTAGAGGTGTAGGACACATCTCAGATAGGAAGTAGGCTTGGTGATTCACTAGCCCGAGGGTAGATTAGGAGTTGATAGCTTGAGCAGATATCATGAGTGATAGCTTGAGTGTGTAAGTTAGTGGATTGCTTTGCCAGTGGTTATGGTATCAACCCGTGGATGTTTCCTCTTTGAGGTTTTACCACGTAAAAACACTTGTGTTCATTTTTGCTTTTACTTTTCTTTATCTTCCATATCTTTCATTGATTGCATATCTTGTAAATTGATTAACTCTTGTATAAGTGAAATCAATTAATTTGTCAAATATAATCAAGTGTGTATTTTCATTAATATATTCCGCATTATTTTGAAATTGGAAGAATTTGGAGCCTATACCTATGCACCCCCCCCTCTAGGTATATTTCACTACTACTTAAGGGAAATTTCAGCGGGCTTTGGAGCTTCTTTCTTTGGACGCTTGGTTGATCGGGATTCATCATGTTCGTCTATGTCCACCTATTCCAATGCCCTGTCATATGCCTCTTGGTAAGTTTTAGGTGGATGTTTGGCAAATAACCGGAACAATCTGCCAGCCTACAGGTTCCTTCTGAAATTAGCCATGGTCTCCTTCTCAGTAAACAATCTCGGTAAACAATCCCATCTGGATCACTTCTTTGTGGAACTTTTCTATATAGGATCTCAACGTCTTACCCCGCTCCTAGATCATGTATTGGAGTAGGACGGGGTCCTTGGGACGAGGCTTGATCCCTTGAAATTGAACACAAAAATCTGTAGTAAACTTTGTAAAAGAATCCACACTACCTGGAGGTAACTTTCTGAACCAGGTCTTGGCACAGTCTGTCAGGGTTGAAGGGAACATCCTGCACATTGTTGACTGGGTAGCGTTCTAGACGTCCATCTGGTGGACAAAACTCTCCATGTGGCTCACGGGGTCCTCCGATCCAGAATATTTTTCTGCAGGTATCTTAAATTTAGGGGGTAACTCCGCTTCTCTGATTCTCCTAGAGAAAGGTGCGTTCATTTCCCCCAAGGTATTCTTCTGAGTACTCCAGTGCTTCTCTTTCCTTAGCTCATCGAGTTCCTTTGCCATTTTGGCCATTTGGTCTTCAAGGCGCTTGGATCTATCGTGCCTAGATCGGGCTACTTAGCCTTCATTATCCAAAGTTTCGTATACCACTGTTGCCTCCCTATGCTTCTCCTTCTGAGGATAGTTACCTCGCGGGTTTCTCCTGGGCCCAGTACTACCACCAACATCAGGCTGTGGAGCCTTCTTTTCTGTCATTGGTTTAGTCGCTAGCAGGTTCTTTCTGGGAGGGATGACAAATGATGACTTGGAACTGGCAGTGGAGGTCCGAGTCTAACAAAAACTGGTACCTAGGTACTCATCCCAGCTTTTCCTATGAGCCTGGGTGCTTCGAAGGGTATCCCTTAGGCGATCATCTGGAGGCGGATGCTTTCCACATAGGCAGCAGCATCCTGTTCCATAGTATCCCGATTTATCTCCTGGACTACGGGGTCTTGGGGCGCGGAGCCCGCATTGGGTGGAGGAACCGGTGCCAGGATATGGCTTCTAGATCCCCTTACCTTCCTTTGGTTTCTCTGAGTGGAAGCGAGGGAATGAGGCCCCGATGGATCGGGCTGCCCTTGAGAGAATCAGAGTCTCATCTTCTATGCCTTCTAGGTAGAGCTAGGTAGCTTTTGTAAATGATATGGGAGTAATTTCCCACAGACGACGCCAAAAGTGTTAACGGAAAATTGTCACTGGGGTGAATTTCTAATTAACAATTCATGTGACCGTAACCGGGGTAGATCATGGTAGGATAGGTATCACGTAGTTCGATACCTGTGCGTTCTCAATAAAATAAATTAAATACAACAATGATGAATCAAAATATAATATCCGTAAAGATCATATATAACTCATTTTATTGATAATAAACATGTAATGGGAGTACAATAAAGATTGTCAGTTGTCATGGTAAGAGGGTTAAAACATAGTTGGCGATGGAAATCTCGTGCATGTCGATAAGTGGAAAAACAGAAATGTAGGGTTTTGGATTCAAGTTGCAGTCCCTTTTCTATCTAGTATCATGTTCTATATATATGTCCCGTTTCTTGCTATGCACTCCCCTAAATTCGGTTCGGTGGCTTAGCGATTCATAGGACGTTCCATGGCGATAGGTGAGAAGATCATGGGATTGATTCAAGGAATCAAGTAATCTCTTCTTTGGCTGAATCTGACAAAGTTGACTTTGCTCTCAAATAGAATTCTTGAGTGGCGGGAATGAGTCAATTTCTTTGTTATTTAAACGTCGATGTCTTACTATTTTTCTTTGTAGCTTGATCTTGGCGTACCTGATCCTACCTTGATAATCTGTTAATCTGATACTCTTACTGCTTGGTTGGCTGGCTCTAAGAGGGATTGGGTTTCGTAGGTATCCCACCTCCTATTGGATCATGGTATCAGTGTATCGAGGTATCGGGATACCGGGTTGGTGTGGTAGCGGGGTACTAGGATTTTATAGTAGTGGAGTCTTTAGGAACTTGGCTTCTGTGTTTCCTGGTTTCTTGGAGTCTAGGAGCCCTTGATCTTGATCTAGATCTAGATTGGTAAGGCGTACCTGGTTAGTTTCCTGGTATCTTGGAGTCTAGGAGCCCTTGATCTTGATCTAGATTGGTAAGGCGTACCTGGTCAATTTAGTGGCGGGGTACTATGATGTTCTTCTCTGATGCCTTTCTACCTCAAATATTCTCTAATGTGGATGGAAAATTCTTCTTTGAACCCCTGCTATTTTTGGTGATTAACATATAGTAATATCCACAAAAGAGCAATATGTTTCAAGTAGAAAGGCTTGATTGTCATTGACATAATGGTCATACGTGACTACATACATACTTAGCATATATAATCAAATTACTGAAAAATTCGATGAGTACATACTTAAAATTTTGTTAGGTTTTTGGTTTGTCTTAGCATTAATTCCATTCCAAAATGATGTTTTTCTTGTATTGCTTAGTGGTCTTAGAAATGTTGATTTAAAGCTTCAAAAAAAGATTTGGCCATAATTCATGCACGAAGGTGTCTTCAAAGAGGAATGTGCTACATTACACAACAAAGGTATATTAGACCTCATTTCTCTTACAAGGCAGAGGCACACACACACAAATCATTCATGACTATCGCTGCATTGTTATGCACCATTTGTATAACACATTCACATGTTTTAGTATGCTTGTGCATTGAACTCAAATTGTCATACATTGTAGAATTACATGCTCTAAGACTATGTCTAGGAAATGGCATACTTGTGTAATCTTGTGTTTATTTGTTTGTGTTTTATTGTATTTGGACTTGAACATGATCTCATTTGATTCCTTATTGAGTCCCGATCATTTTAGTTACTCATTCATTTAGTTTCGAGTCCAAACGATGTAGTTACGTTACTTTTCGTTTTCATTCGTTGAGTTATCTTCGTCATCGTATTCCGAGATGAATTCTCAAACTTTTGTCTAAGTTTCATAGTCTTTGTTGTGCATGAGGGAGTCAATATTCATAATCTGAAGACGGATTCAAAATCAGAGTTCGGAAGCCCGAATACGGTCGAAGAACGCGAGCGGAGCGCGAGAGGAGCAAACTTGGCCAACGGCCAAGCCTTGTAGGCGTGTGATGGAGGCCGTGAGGCTCACGGCCAGAGAAGCCCTCAGCCCCCGTGTGCCTCATGCGCCCATCACGGTAGGGTGATGTGGCACATGCTGATTCGTCCATATTTTCCATCTTTTTCATCTCTTTTAAAATCCTCCATTCCCTCTCATTCATTCTAAGAAGAAAAATTAGAAATCCATATGTGCAGAATTTTCTCTGAACCTTTTCTCACCTTCCAAACACCATAACTTTCTCACACGATGTCGAAATTGAGTAATTCAAATTGGAGATTGTTTGTAATCGACTCCTCTACCTTTTCCAAGTGATCTTGCTGCTTTTTGATCGAGATTTCTAGTTGTTCTACCCAGAAAATGAACCAGCTCGTGAACTTAAGGTAGTGTTCATATCTTTGTGATTTCTTCTTTTATAACCTTCAATTCGCTTGGGGTTTCTTCTTCTATATGTATGTGTATATATAGTGAATGCTATTGAGAAAGATAGCTTCATAATCAATCCTAATCAAAAGTCTAATTAGAGACATATGTGAACTAGTTTCTTGGATTCTAGGTTTTTCACATAATTGAGAGTTGTATTGTGATTAGTTTGATATCTAGGATTATTTGTGACTTGATTGAATCATTTTATGATTAATAATCCTTGAAATGTGGTTTGATTCTTTGATTGATAAAATCTAGGATTAATTCATATGTATGTGTTTTTAGAGCTATCTAGGATTTAAGTGATTTATCATTATATCCTTGCTTTAAATCTTTGGCTAGAATATTCATTGAATACATTTTGTGATTCTAGCATTTTTGTGTATGTTTGTAACAACTTGAATTTGTGCTTCATGTATATGATTTATTCAAGTGTTATTTATGTGAATGAAACTAGGAGCTATTTGTGCTAGGTGTTTTCACATGCTCTAGGTTTTATTCAAGTTTTGCATCTAGACTATTATAACTTGTGTTCTCACATGTTTAGGTCTAGTTGTTCCATGAAATGTATTGATCACATGTTCTATGTTGAATTGCTTGTTTGCATCATTTGCATTCACATGATCACACTAGGAAGTCCTTGTAAAAGGCATGAAGTCTTGACTAGGACAAGGTGTCCAGATAGTCAAGCAAGGAAGACTTGGTTAGGACAAGATGTCTGGATAACCAAGCAAGAAGTCAAGGATAAGATCGAGAAGGTCCGGATAGCTATGCATGAGAAGCTCTCTAGAGGCATGAGTGCCTTGGATAGGGAGTTCGCTACATTATTGGTAAGCCCGGGCGTTTGGTTAGACATAGACTCCAATAGAGAGTGTTGCATGGGATGTGCATTGGCTCTTGAGGAATTTCTAATCTTCCAACGATGTTGGTTTGGTATGGACTCCAATATATGGTGGCTTCGCATTATTGAGGGATTTTGTATCTTCCAATAGGGATTGGTTAGACATAGACTCCAATAGGAAGTAGATCATGGTTGGTCACTTTTGAGGAATTTTTATTCTATCATCCAATATATATATTACCCAATGGTTGTAGTTCAACCCGTGGATGTTTCCTCCTTGGAGGTTTTGCCACGTTAAAAAATCTCATGTGTTAATTCTTTCTATCTCTCTCTTTCTTATTTGTTTTAATGTATGTTTTAATCTTGTTGAATATTATTCACTTGTTATGTATATTGGACAAGATTTTGTAAAGTGTGATTTATAAGCTAATTCATTTTGATCATAATTGTAAATATAAATCTTTTGTATATTGTTATATTTGTGTATTGTTATATTTAGTTATACTTGTAAAACTTTGAACAATATTGGAATGCAAGTATTCTTAGTTGTTGAGATTTTGGGTTATTCTTCCTCATGCAACTCTTTGATATATATAGACAATGCTTAAATGATTACATGCTTATCTTGTCTATGTATGAATGTTTGATTTAAATGTTATATGTAAAGCTACCTTAAGGGACAAACATGAGTTTGTTTCAAGGGATTGAAAAAGGTGTAAGAACCTATTCACCCCCCCACCCCCCTTCTTTAGGTATGCTTTAAGCAATTTAACTACATTTGTATACTTTCAAAGTTCAATTGTAAAATTAAGAAAATAAATAAATAGAAAAACCATACTCAAACAAATACTTAGATTAACACCAATAAAATTTAAAGTTAAGAAAAAAATCAAGTATTAGAATGATGTTCTTTGTTGCTCACATGAACTGTCTTGTCTATGAAATTCTTCCTTTGTTGTGGATTTGATACTTGACATACAATTCCGATTACTTCAATTCCTTTATATTTCAGTTTCTCATCTATAAGGTCCTCATTTATTGATTGGCTTATTTCGTGGACAAATCACATATTGGGGTTTGATGTAAGGGTAGCTTAGGCTCTCAAGACCTCAAGAGAAGAAGCACCAAAGGTAAATTTCTATGTGCTTACTTGCTTTGAAGAGATGTAATTGTACACACTCATAACTCATGCATATTTCTTATTCTTATATGTTGTGTGTTTATATTTGTGTGCATTCATGTTTTTAATAACTCTTCTTGCTTGATTAAATTGATTGCATCTTGTGATTAAAATGTCATGTTATGTTAGGCATTAGGATGTGAAAGTTCTCACGGTGTGTTAAATATTAATCTAAAGGGGGGGGGTGTGAATAGATTTTAAACGTTTTTACCCAATTTTTCGTATATGGTCAAGATTACGAAAATACCCCTAATAGTCAATAAAATAAAGCAAGTGTAATATGGTGCGGAAAAATTAACAACACTTGATTTTTATGTGGAAACTCTCACGGGAAAAACCAAGGGCTAATAAGTGAGCCATACCCGAACCTCAAATCCACTAAGTGATAAAAATTACAACCTAATCCCGGAAGTAATCACACACCTACCTAATCCCGAAAGTAATCACACACCTACCTAATCCCGGTATGAGTGAACCTAGTTCGAATGCTTGCGATCTAAGCAACCTAATCCCCGGATGCTACACACAAGACTTATGTTCTCAATGAAGAGATTAACACCCTAAGTGAATATATGAATATCCAAATGCAACATAGAGCAAGGGAAACCCTATATGCTTATCTAAGATGATGAATTTGCAATTAGAACAATCCTAGATATTAAAACTAAATGACATGTCAAATAGCTTAGCTAATCAAGATTAAGCAAAAACCTAATTAGCTATCACAATACAACTTCTCAAACATTCAATACACTAATCTCAATCTTGTATCCAAAATATATATAAATAACATACAAGTAATAAATTGAGATTGCTTGTTAAGAAAAACACAAAATATATAAGATATTAGTGAAAAGCTTACCAAGCAAAGTGTGATGAAGAATCCATGCAAAAAGACATCTAGATGATCAAAGATGATGCTAGATAATGATTGATGAACATGAAATGGTGTTTGAGTAATCAAAAATGAGTTCTTGGAATTTTTCTTGTTTTTGAAAAATATCCTAAGTATGAAATCTGAATATGAACTCTCTTAATTGACCTAAAGTCAAAGTGGCATATATATAGGGGGCCAAATCAAAGTGTGGTCGTTTTGAATAAGTTGCCCTGTTTTTGCCTTGGGCGCTGTTTGTAGGGCGCCTTTGTACAGCGCCTGAACAGCGCCCCAACTCTGTTCTCTCAGGAAAACAGAGCGGCGCTGTACGTACAGCGCTTTGTACAGCGACCCAACAGCGATCGATTTAAATCGATCAGGTCTGTACAGCGCTTTATGGGCACTGTACGAACAACGCTTTGTACAGCGCCTTTCACTATGTATGAATCCTAAGTCTATGCATGGCATGGCATTGGTCATACAAGATGAAATCAAGATAAACATGCAAGAAGAGAAGTTAATGAACATTAATGCACAACAAGAATAAACACAACATACAAGATTTAACCATATGCATGAGTTGTGAGTGTGTGCAACTATCTCTTCAAGACATGTATGCACTTAGAGTTTTACCTTTGGTGCTTATCAAAATGAGGTCTTCAAAGGGCTTGAGCAATAACAACAACACCTAAGCTACCCTTACAAAGAACCCCCAACATGTGGTTTGTCTACGATATAAGCCAATCAATAAATGGGAACCTTACAGAATGCATTCTCTTCACCATTTTACTCTTGCACAATTTGTGTGTGAGTGTAAAGGAAGTGGCAGTGTGCTGGTCACATTACCCGCGCACAACCAGCGCAGTGCGCTACTCGTACAGCGCCGGACCAGTGCCCACACCAGCGCAGTTTCTCTAGAAGTCTGTCGTTGGTCGTGTGCCACTCGTCATGCGCAGCCCACACCAGCGTAACTTGCCCAGTTGTTTGCTGCTGGACGTGCGACCCTCATATGCTCAGCTCCTCCAGCGCACTGTGCAAACACAAATCAGGGTATCTAGGTAGCTTTGGCTTCATACCCGGGTCAAGTTTTCTGGTCAAGATAGTTCCATACTTAGACAAGTTTACTTAGTTAAAAACGTTGCCAGCTTACGCTAGGGGGACTATCGTCCAGGAATTGTTTCTAGAAGATAGGACAAATGTGGGTTCCTCAACTGCTAGCCAAGCAAGATTGAAGCCCAGCGTTATAACAGTCCAGGTAAGCCTTACTTGGATCACACTCAAGCATACAAATACCGTCCTTTACCAGGATATAAGCTCTACAAGCAAGCATATGATGAAAAGACACAGAGTAAATTGCAAAAAGAAGAGAATTTTGTTTAAGTCAATCATGGTGCCCAATCCCCTTTTCCGGGCTACAAAAAAAAAGCAAAAAAAACGAAAAGAATATCAGAAGTACATCAGGCATCCCTCTGTTTTTCCCCCACTGTCTCCTCTTGCCCGGATACGTCCACCTCCTTAGCTAACTTATCTCCTGCCGCATCATGATCTTCCTCAACTCTAGTCGTAGCCACTACAATAGGAGGGTCCACTACCTCAGTAGGGCACCTAGAGTCCCACCCTAAATTGTCTTAAGTAGCATGGGGACACTGGGATTCTTCCTCGACATTCTCAGGGATAATGGCAGCTTGAGAAGGACCTCCCTGATCTTGATCTTCAAACTGGACAGCCCTAGCCATAATCTGATCACGATCCCAGTTGAGAGTGGTCTGCAAGTCGAAGGGAGGAGGGAACGCCTTGGCAACTTCATATGAAGCAGTAAGGTATCCATCCCCAAAGGAAGAATCCACTCTAGATTCCAGAATGCTCATGGAACCCCGTAGAGACCTATTTTCGTCCAGGAGGACAGCCATATCCGCCTTGACAGTCTCCCGCTCAGCCCGGTAGCGAGTTGATTTAATAGTTTCCATGTCATAGGCATGTGTCATCCGCTTCAGCTCCTTTAAGGCAGCCCTCCTACCAGACTCAGACTCGGAACCAGCTTGAACCAGGGAAATAGCATTCTCCTCAACTCGGGCTAGATCGCTCCTGGTCTCCTCCAAGTTAGCTTGAAGTGCCAGGTTGGCCTCCTTCAAGGCAACGACATGTTGCCCCATTACTAAAGCAAATTTAAAACCCTATAAAATAGAGAAAGATAGTAAATATCTGAAAAAGAAAAACTTAGAGTCAACAAGCTAAATAATTAAAGCTCATACCTCAGTAAGCAAAGAAGCCCCCTTCGTCACCAAGATGTCAGCAGGCAGGGAAGACATTGACTGTAGGCCCCCACCAGGGCAAGCAGAGATGAACTTGAAGATGATCTCCTCCTAGCTATGATCTCAAGACCCCGATCCAGAGGGAAGATCGGTAGGGGGTAGCCTCAGCGACAGCAACCTTCTTCTTTTCCTCCCTAGCTGGAAGCTTGACTGGAACAGTAGGGGGATGAGGGGGAGGAGGAACCATTGTTGCAGGTTGGACAGTGGCAGCAATAGAAGCCTATTTTAGAGTATAAAGCAGAGAAAATTTGGCTTTGGCAGCCCGTGCCAACATCTCGCTCAAGGACGGACGTGATACGACCTTTGTTGGAGGAGAAGCGGGAGAATGTGGGTGCAACCCCGTGTTTGCTATAGGAAGGGTTGACGCAAGAGGTTAAGATCCGGAGGCAGCGCTGACACCGGGAGAAAAAGGAACGGGAGAGCTGCCAGGAAGGGGACCTAGATTTATCGGTCCTAAAGAAGAAGAAGAAGAAGAAGAAAAATGAGAACAGGAAAGAAGAGGAGTAGCAGAAACTGTCAGAAGAAGAATTAGTAATAAATAAATAAATAAATAAATAAAACAAAGAGAAAAAGGAAAGACAAGAATGAGAGCCTACCTAGATGCGCAATGGATATCTTCAGATACCACTCCAACCGAGCACCTTCAAAGGGATTACAGGTGGGATACTTCAAATTGGTATAGTTCCTATCCTGGATCTGCTTAAGAATCCTCCTGGATTCTACAAGAAGTACACATGTGCTCCACTTATCTTTCGGAGAGAACTGGGTAGGAACCGGGTACTCGACCCCATCTAGGTACGCTGACTGACCCCAATCACCCTCAACTATGACCCATTCATCTTTCCAGGACGGGTTGAATTTCACGTTCGCCCTAAGAACCACGAACCGCATCTTGTTCTTGGGCCTCAAATAGAATTGACCCTGAGGGGCCATGCTCGTTATTTGATAGATGTAGTGAATCTCATCAAAGCCGGGCTCCCTCTAGATACCTTCTTGCTCACATTACTCCTTCCAGAGCACCAAGAACCCGTCAAGTTCTTCTAGAATCCAAGTGAAATTTGTAACGGGGCTAGTTCCAAAGCAATGAGCAGCCTACGAAGAGAGGGATGAAGAGGAAGCCGGACCCCGCATTCAAAGGCAACTATATGAATTAATAGGCAGCCTGGAGGAGAAGTGTATACTTCATACCCCCGATGAGGGAGAGAGAGACTGATAGCATCCGGGATCCTGTAAACCCTCCTAAGTTGAGCTAAGGTCTCAACTATGTAGACTGTATCCAGGATAATCTGGCCACCATCAAAAGGGAGCATAGGCCCGACAAGAGCTCCGGTAGAATCAACAGCCGGGATGTCATCCCCTTCCTCCTGTTCCTTGTCGTCGATATCGACACCATCCTCTTCATCCGCTGTCTGGACCAGGTCATCGGGTCAGTTGTGAAAACCCGACCCCATTCGGGGATTCCTACCAGAACGACGACGTTGAGACGGGATACCATGGCTAGCGACATCGTTTTCGCCCCGACCACGTTTCTTTCCCATGATAAACAGAGAACTCCCCTCCGAGTCCGCCTGCTGCGCGTTCAAAAGATCTTCAAGGTTGTCAAGAGGACTGGCAGAAGTTGAACGAGAAATTGAGGAGGCAGGCCAAGGAGGCAAAGAAGGTGAAGAAGCATCCCGAGAAGAGGCAGGGAGTTTCGAAGAGGATGCCATTGTAGTAGGAAAAAAGAAAGAAGAAAGTTTTTAGTTCTTGATCTCTGAAAGAAGAGTGAGCGTAAACGAGTAAGGGGATGAGTGATGCATTTATAGATAGGAGTTGGACGGTTACCAGAATATAAAAGGTGAAAGTAATTAAATACTCGGGGCGTGTTCTATATAAAGCTAGAGGGGGGGTGAATAGATTTTAACTATTATTACCCAATTTTCGTATGCAAGTCAATTTTACGAAAATGCCCCTACTAGTCAAAAATACATACAAGTGTAATATAGTGCGGAATTTAAATAACACTTGATGTATACGTGGAAACCCAACCACTGGGAAAAACCACGGGCTGTTTAGTGCGCCACACTCCGACCTCGAAATCCACTAATCGAAATGGAGTTTACAACCTATGTAGACCTCGTCTAACACTCCGGTCAATAACCCCCCACTTCTACCACTCGGGCCTTTAAAAGTGGCTCTAGTCCAATTGCTTGAGGCCTAAGCAACCTTAGCCTCAAGACTTGATTCTCTAAGAAGAGATTATGCAACCTATGTGAATATGTATGAATATTCAAATAACAAACAAGGCTAGGTAACCTTAGATGCTTATCTAGGATGATGATATAATCAATTTAATCAACCCTAGATATCAATTGCTAAATGACATGTCAAATAGCTTAGCTAATCAAGATTAAGCAAAAACCTAATTAGCTATCACAAAAACAACACTCAATTAATTCATCACAATTAATTATCTATTCTTGTATTTATCATATGATCAACAACATACAAGTAAATAAATAGAGAATATGCTAGATAGTAAAAATACTAAAATAAGATGAAACTAATCAAAATCTTACCAAGCATATTGTGATGATGCCAATCCAATCATAGATGCTTTCTATGTAGACATAGAGGATGCAATATGAAATTTGATGCAAAAAGGATTTGATTTGAGTGTTTAAAGGTGGGTTCTTGATTTGATTTTTTCTCAAAAATCTCTCTTGAAAGATTAGGGTTCTAATTGCTCAAGAAACTTATTCAGAGATTGAGAAAATAAGATATTTATAGACATCAAGAATTGGGCATGTGAAAAGACACTTTTGCCCCTGAAACGCACCGTTCGGCGGTTTCAATCGGCGGCCAGGCCGCCGATGACGACCGCCGAATTGAGCTCGTGAAGAACAGAGCATTAACGGCGGTTTCATTCGGCGGTTTCGAGACCGCCGATCCAACCGCCGAATCAAACCCGAGGGATTAAAATCGATCAGGTATGAACGGCGGTTTCGAACGGCGGTTGTGACCGCCGATCTGGACCGCATAATTGCTTCAGACCAATCTGGACTGAAACGGCGGTTTCATTCGGCGGCTAGGCCGCCGATCATAACCGCCGATCACCAACAATGGTGAAAACCAAGGAGAAGCCAAGGGCATTCTCCATAGGCGGTCTTCGCGCGAAACCAAGCACTAATTAGTGCAAGCGCGGACGTTTCCGAACAATGTCGGGAAACGAATTATAAGGCACATATACACACAACAAGATATATCAACCAAAGTGCTAGTGTGTAAAGTGACATGTGAAGAGATGCACATAAAAATAAGCAAGTATGCAATCATAGCAAGAATGCTAAGTGTGTGTGTGCTACTAAATCTCTTCAAAGAAAAACAAGCACAAGAGATTATACCTTTGGCGTGCTTGTATCTTGAGGTCATGGAAGGGCCTTTGATCTTCAACACTAAACACTTAGACTACCCTTACATTCAAAACCCCAACATGTGGTTTGACCACGAAATAAGCCAATCAACAAAACGGGAATCCTTACAAAAGGAAATATGGAGTAATGGCTTAAGACGTGCAGGAACGGTTACCGGAGTAGAGAAGGAAACATGGAGTAATTGATAGAGACGTGTGCGAGACAACTCCGAGAAAGCCGTGCCAAAAACGGCCCGTTTGAATTCGCGAGGCAACCACTGTTTGACACGTGAATTAACATTAAATACCGCCGTAAAAGAGGAGGATTTCCTCATTAATAATGGAAACCAGCTAGACGAGGCCAGATAGAAGGACAAAATATAAAATCCTTCAAGCGGACTAGAAATCCTGACTCCAACCCCAGCAAGGTACCGGTGTTCAAGTCAGGGGGGACTTTTGTTAACTGCCAAAAATGGCTGGGATCAAAGAAGAATTTTCCATCGGCTTCGAAAAGAAAGTCGGGATAGAAAGCAACAACGGAAGAGGTATCCGGATACCCCGCCTACCTGCAGAAGGGCCAGGGTATGGACTTCTACCTACCCCGATCAGGTCCAAAACCTCCAGGACCCAGAAAGTACCAGGGAAACCCAAAGACAAAGCCCCGGGGACTCCACTAATACAAAATCCTAGTGCCAGTTGGCCTCCAGATACCCCGGTATCCCGGTATCCCGGTATCCCGATACACTCTAACATAATTCGAGAAAGACAAGAAGAAAGGGAGGTGCTAAGTATCCCAATCCACCAAAAGCTAGCAGCAAACACCTAGTAAAACGAGTATTTCGACCCCGCCTAAAACGAGAAGCAGGTACCCCGAACAGCAAACCCAGAAGAAAGACAAACATTAAACGCCATCGTTTGAAGTTTAATATTACATACATTCCCGCCACTCAAAAGTCTCATTCAAAAGGGGAGTCAACTCTTTCAGTTTAAAAAAAGGAATCACTGGATTATAAGGATCAGGACCCCGACGAATTCAAGGATCACCAATAAAAGACCCGTAGATTACTAAAACCCTATACCGAAGTTCTAGGAGTGCATGGCAAGACACAGACCTATATATTCATCGCATGATCACAGAGAAGGTGGGACCGAAAACCTACCTCATACTTTTCTACTTATCGACAAACACGAAAGCTCCATCGCCATTATCCATCAAGTTTAGCTTACCTTTCTCATATATTGATAGTTAGGCTAACGACTGATTGTAACCTCACCATATGTTTATTTTAAATAAAATGAGTTGAATAGTCGTCATACCATATGCTTTAATTTATTCTTCTTACTACGATCATACGCCATTCTTAGTGAATCTTTAGGAAGCAAAGGGTATCGAACTGCCTGATACCTCTCCGACTAAGATTTACCCCAATCCTGGTCCCCCTTGAATTGTTAATTGGAAATATCACCCCAGTGACAATTTTCGGTTAACAACATCAAAGGTTGTAGTCAAGTGGTAAAGACTTACAACTTTTGAACTTGAGGTCACAAGTTCAACTCCTAATAATGACAATGTCATTATTATCAGAGGTGGCCATGTGATGGTCGGCGGCGGTCCGGCGGGGTGTGGTGGTCGGCAACGGTCCGGTGGACTAGCGAGCGGCCAGCCGACGGGGGCCGACGCCGGTGGCCAAATTGTGTATAAATATAAAAAAAAAAAAATATATATATATATATATATATATATATATAAAGTTATTCGTGATAGTTAAAAACACTGCTTTAATTTCTTGTAGTGCTATTAGGATAACATTAAACAAATCAATCTAGTAAGTTGATCAAATAATTCCAACGGAAAAAAAAATACAAATAAATTAGTTAATCAATCAAGTTGATCATTCTATAAGATCATCAGATCAAACAACTTTGATCCATTGCTTGAAATTATGCAGAATTACAATCCAAACTGTCATAATCATATAAAAATTCTTACATTTTTCCAACGTAGAGCCAATAGTCACCGTTGATGACTTGTGTAATCTAGCAACAGGACTTCAAGTTCATTTGGCTAATCGACCTTGTCCACTTGTCGATGAGTACCTTATAGTTGTTGCCATACCAACCTGATAGAAGAAGAACGAAAGGATATATATTTAGTTTTGTATGAACTACCTGCCATCCCTAATACCAGAAGTAAACAGATGCAACATATATTTTATCACTGAAATCAAAACTAGGATTAAACTTATGGATAATGCTTGGGTGTTGACCGGCCAGCACCCACCAATTAAAATGTAACACGTGGCTCAATTTGTGAAGAATGCAAGGAGATAAATGTAAAAAGAAAAAAAAAAGAAAAAAGGCCACGTGCTACACTTTAATTGGTGGGTCAGTATTTTGGGTGCTAACCGGTCAGCACCCAAGCATTATCTTAAACTGATTACCTTAGATGAGTACACTACACCAGATTTAATTGTTACACTACCAGATGTTCAAGGAGCCAAGAAAGCTGCAAATCCCTGAAACAAAACAAATGTATACACATTTAGATAATCTCAGTCCTGAAAAAAAAATCATGTTTTAGCTTATAAATCAAGACACAAGAAGAAATAGTCAAATATGCTATCAGTATTTATGAAGATAACTACCTGATTGAGCTCAGGTATTGCCCATCAGAAGAAACATCAACAACATTGTTAACCGCCAAAAATGGCGGGGACCAAAAAATAATTTTCCACTAGTCTTGAGAAGAAAGCCGGGATGCAAAGTGACAGCGGGAAAGATGTTCGGGTACCCCATCTACCAGCTGACGGGCTAGAATAAAAAGCTCATACCCACCTCGACTAGGTCCAAGCTCTTCGAAGCCAGGAACGCATTAAGAAGCCATAAAGAGAAGGGCCCTAGAGACACAACCATCACGAGATCCTAGCGCCCACCTACCTCGAGTACCCCGATACCCGGGTATCCGAGTATCCCGATACCTGGAACCCGATATCTGCAAACATCGCCGTAAGAGGAGCAAGAGGGAATGTGGGATACCTATAGTACCCCGACCAGCAAAACTCGAGACATATACATATAAAGACAAACATTAAACGCCATCATTCAAGATAGAAATTCAAGTTACAACACGGCATTCGTTCCCGCCATAAAGAATCCTATTTCGAATAAGGGTCAACTTATTTAGAACCGAGAATGAAGGAATCACCTGATCTTTCGGGATCGATGTCCCGACGAATTCGTTAGACTCCAAAGGAAGGCCTGTGCATCACTGAAACCCTAGACCGAAGTTCTAGGAGTATTCAGCAAGAAAGGGGGCCTATATAATGATCATATGTTCACAGGAAAAAGGGACACAACCTCATTTTTTTTCTACTTATCGACAGGCACGAAAAGCTCCATCTCGATTGTCCACAAAGATGTTTTATTTTCTCCCCTACTGTAATCACAATAGTTCAAGAATTGAGTTGTAAAATCTTATTACAGTCGTTATCCATATAATACATAAACAGTTTTATGCTTTCATACTCTCACCGTATCAGGAAATTATCCCTCCTACTACTCGCACCCATTATTCTTAGTAGATTCATAAGATATAGCGGGGTATCAGGATACTGCCCATCCCGCTAGCCTAGATCTATTCAGATCCGGGCCCTTCATATATTGTTAATTTGAAATGGTACCCTGGTGACAATTTTAGGTTAACACTTTGGCACCGTCTATGGGAAAAAACCCCCCACCATTAACAAACTTTAAAGATTCAACTCAGAAGAAGATAGAAGATGAGGCTCCGATCCTCCCAGGGGTACCCCGTAAACTCAGGGCCCCATTCCCTCGCTTCTACCTAGAGAATACAAGGGAAAAGGAAGGGAACTAGAAGCCAGATCCCGGCACTAGTCCCACCACCAAATCCTGGATCAGCACCACAGGACCCCGTGGTCCCAGAAGCGGCAAGGGAGGCCATAGAGCAACATGCCGCTGCCTACGTGGAAAGCATCCGCCTTCGGATGATCGCCCAATGGATACCCTTTGAGACACCCCAACTTACAGAAGGGGCTGAACCAAGTACCCGGGCACAGGTTTTTGATAGACTCAGACCACCTTTACCAGTACAGAATTATCCTGAAGATCTCAGACAGCAGTTGGTGAAATCAGCTATTGACATCCGGCCTAGAAGGAGCCAGTTAGCGATAAGGCCGATAGCAGAAAGAAGAAGCTCGCAACATGATGTAGGGGTCAGTATCAGATCCAAAAGGGAGAATAAGGAAAAAGACTTGATGCGGTAAGTTCAGGTTAGTCACACCATTAGCGGAGGACCAACCCTTGCCGGGACTTCTAACAGTTTAAGAAAGAACCATGCTAGGAAGATCCCGAAACATGCCATTGGCCGGGATATGTTCCGGGTATCCAAAAGGTCACATGAATACCCTCATTCTACTCAGATTGTTTTCGCTGAAGATGATGCCTACAACACAGTACAATTCCATGACGATCCAATGGTGATCAAAGCTCAGATTGCCAATTGCCAGGTCCACCGCATCCTGATAGACACTAGAAGCAGCATAGATATCCTATTCAAAGAAACATTATAGAAGTTTAACCTTAAGAACCCTTGCTAAAACAGTTGCAGTTCACCCATATATGGTTTTGCAGGAGACTCCGTGATGCCAGTAGGAGCGCACACCTTGTCGGTAATCATCGGAGAGGCCCCCCTTCAACGGAACATCATGACGGAGTTCATCATAGTAGATACCCAGTCCGCCTACAATGCAATCCTAGGAAGACCTTTCTTGTCAGGAATCAGAGGAGTCATATCCATTTATCATAACATCCTGAAGTTCCCTGTTGGAACCGAAGTAGCAGAGGTTAGGGGAGATCAGCAAACGGCCCGTACCTGTCAGGCAGTATCTGCTAACCCCACCACTTCAACCAAGCGTAACACCCGTGTCACCCGGGAGTTAAATCATAGGGCTATAAAGCCGGACCATCATATCCTAGAGGAAAGGGAGATACCAGACTTGATCCCGGAGGAAACTGAAGAGGGAGAAAGAGGATGGACTGAGGAGGCACCCCATGGAGAAGCTAGAAGAAATCCATATCAGAAAGGGCTGTAAGGATTCCCATATCTTGATTGGCTTATTTCGTGGACAAACCACATGTTGGGGTTGTGAATGTAAGGGTAGTCTAAATGTTTAAGGTTGAAGCTCGAAGGCCCTTTCAAGACCTCAAGGGACAAGCACGCCAAAGGTATAAATTCTTGTGCTTGGTTTTCTTTGAAGAGATTTAGTAGCACACACTCACTTAGCATTCTTGCTATGATTGCATATTTGCTTATTTTTATGTGCATCTCTTCACATGTCACTTTACACACTAGCACTTTGGTTGATATATCTTGTTGTGTGTATATGTGCCTTATAATTCGTTTCCCGACATTGTTCGGAAACGTCCGCGCTTGCACTAAAGAGTGCTTGGTTTCGCGCGAAGACCGCCTATGGAGAATGCCCTTGGCTTCTCCTTGGTTTTCACCATTGTTGGTGATCGGCGGTTATGATCACATTGGTCTGAAGCAATTATGCGGTCCAGATCGGCGGTCAAGACCGCCGTTCGAAACTGCCGTTCATACCTGATCGATTTTCATCCCACGGGTTTGATTCGGTGGTTGGATCGGCGGTTGCGAAACCACCGAATGAAACCGCCGTTGATGCTCTGTTCTTCACGACCTCAATTCGGCGGTCGTTATCGACGGCCTGGCCGCCGTTTGAAACCGCCGAACGGTGCATTTCAGGGGCAAAATTGTCTTTTCACATGCCCAATTCTTGATGTCTATAAATATCTTATTTTCTCATTCTCTGATCAAGCTTCTTGAGTTATTAGAACCCTAAACTTTCAAGAGAGATTTTTGAGAAAAAATCAAATCAAGAACTCACCTTTAAACACTCAAATCAAATCTTTTTTGCATCAAATTTCATATTTGATCTTCTATGCCTTCATAGAATTGATCCATGCATGGTTTTGAATCATCACATCTTATTTGGTATGTTCTTCACTAATTTCATATTACTTTAGTGTTTTTCATATTAATACATCTCTTTAATTACTTGTATGCTTTTGATTATATGCTAGATACAAGTTAGAGATTATTTGTGATGAAAATGATTAAGTGTTGATTGTGATAGCTAATTTGGTTTTTAATTAATCTTGATTAGCTAAGCTATTTGACATGTCATTTAGCAATTGATATCTAGGGTTGATTAAATTGATTATATCATCATCCTAGATAAGCATCTAAGGTTACCTAGCCTTGTTTGTTATTTGAATATTCATATATATTCACATAGGTTGTTTCTCTTCATTGAGAAGTAAGTCTTGAGGCTAAGAGTGCTTAGGCCTCAAGCAAATTGGAATAGGGTTGCTAATAAAGGCCCGCTGGGTAGAAGTGAGGGGTTACAGACCTGAGTGTTAGACGAGGTCTACATAGGTTGTAAACTTCATTTCAATTAGTGATTTCGAGTTCCGAGTGTGGCGCACTATACAGCCCGTGGTTTTTCCCAGTGGTTGGGTTTCCACGTATATATCAAGTGTTATTTAAATCCCGCATCATATTACACTTGTATGTTTTTTTTTACTAGTAAGGGCATTTTCGTAAAATTGACTTGCATGCGAAAATTGGGTAATAATAGTTAAAATCTATTCACCCCCCCTCTAGATAACATATTTAGAACACACCGTATTCTTTTCAATTGGTATCAGAGCGGGTTCCTAGACATACATAGGTGATCCTAGCTCATTTTGGTGTGTTTTGCATTTGTGTGATTCTTTGATCATTCATACATTTTGCATTCATTTCATCCATTCATTATACACTATGAGTGGAATCGGTGGTTCAAATGAGGGTGCTTCGAGAGTAAGGCCACCCCTCCTCACCGGCATAAATTACTCCCAATGGAAAGGGAAGATGGAGGCATATGTGTGTCAAATCCATGATAGGGCATGGATGGCCATTGAAGATGGATATTCGCCTCCTATGATGACTCCCACAGGTGGAGGAGAAGAAGTGCTCAAGCCTAAGGCACAGTGGACACAACCCGAGTTTGAGTTGTCCAAGTGGAATCAAAAGGCGTGGCACGCCCTTATATGTGCAGTGGACAAAAATCAGTACAAACTGATTCAGAACACTAAGATAGCCAAGGAGGCATGGGACATCTTAGAGGTTGCACACGAGGGAACCGAAGTAGTGAAGGACTCCAAACTTCAAGTCCTCCAAACTCAATTTGAGACACTTAGGATGGAGGAGAATGAGTGCTTCAACGACTTCGAGATTAGGTTGATGGACATTGTCAACCAAAGTCATCAACTTGGTGACCCTTACTCGGATAGAAGGATCAAGCAAAAGATAATGAGATCGCTTCCCGAGAGGTTTGAGTCTAAGGTGACGGCTTTAGAAGAAAACAGTGATTTTAAGGACATGAAGCCGAGCGAGGTAATAGGTAGACTTCTCGCCTACGAGTCTAGGAAGGGTCCTAGCTCCACTCCTTCAAAGAAGCAAAAAGGGATTGCTTTGAGAGCTTCCAAGGTTGAGAAGGAGGACAAGGATGACTCGGATGAAGACATGGCACTTTTAATGAGAAAATTCAAGAAGTTTGTAAAATTCGAGAAGAAAGGTCATGCATCCAAAAGGCAAGAATTGAAGAAAAGGGTTCCTTTCAAGAAGGTTGAGCATAGGCAAGAGAATAGCGAAAGGAAAGGGATCCAATGCTATGAGTGTGGTGGCATAGGTCATATCTCACTAGATTGTGGGAATTTGAAGAACAAGAGAGAAAAAATGATGGCCGCCATTTGGAGTGAAAGTGATGACTCCGAAGAGGGAGATAAGTCATCAAGTGATGATGAGCTTATCAATAACTTCAAGGCATTGGGTGCCACTTGTGAAGAAAATGAAGTTGTTGGTAAGAATTTCGTTGCTAGTGATCCCATAGAAGAGAAAGTCGAAGAAGTAGCTCTAGAGGAGATAGTTGTTGCTTCACATTGGGATATGGCACTTATTGACTCAAGAGATCAAGGTGAAGGTCTTGATGAGGATATTGGATCTATAGGAGAGGAGGAGAGTCTAGAAGATGACACTAGTGGAGATGACTCTTTATCTAACTCTACAAATGGAAATGTAGAGAATATGGATATGCATGACTTTATAGTCAATGTTGAAAGCTCCATGAAGAAGAAAGATAGATTTCTAAGGATTTTAGAGGAAGAAATGTAAGGATTCCCGTTTTATTGATTGGCTTATTTCGTGGACAAACCACATGTTGGGGTACTTTGTAAGGGTAGCTTAGGTATTGGTTTAATTGTTCGAAGCCCCTTGAAGACCTCGTGTTGATGAGCACCGAAGGTAATTTTCTTTGTGCTTACTTGTCTTGAAGAGATAGTTGCACACACTCACAACTCATGCATATGTTTTATCTTTGTATGTTGTTTTTCTTTTTGTTGTGCATCAATGCTTATTCTCATCTCTTCTTGCTTGTTATTTTGATGCATCTTGTGTTTATAATGTCATAGCATGTTAGGCTTTTAGGATGCATCTTGCTTTTACCTTTTTACCCCTTGTTGTGCATCAATGCTTATTCTCATCTCTTCTTGCTTGTTATTTTGATGCATCTTGTGTTTATAATGTCATAGCATGTTAGGCTTTTAGGATGCATCTTGCTTTTACCTTTTTACCCCTTGCATGAATTCTTGTGGGGTTCAAAGGAGTGTGCTGTGCACTGGTCGTCAAGCGCCAGACCAGCGCAGCTCACCAGCACTGATCGCCCAGTGGTCTGTCGCTGGTCGTGCGCTGGTCCAGTCCAGCGCAGCTCCACCAGCGCAAATCGCCCAGTGGTTTGCCGCTGGTCGTGCGCATGTGTGAGCGCCGGTCGTCAAGTGCCTGTGCAAATTTTGCCTTTGCACTGGTCGTGCGCCTGTCGTCCAGCGCAAGGCCACCAGCGCACAGAGCAATTTCTGGTGCGTTTTTCAAAACGACCACACTTCACTTATGGCTCCTATATATATAACACTTTGACTTTAGGTCAGCCAAGAGAGTTCATATTCATATTCTATACTTAGGATATTTTTCAAGAGAAGAAAAATACAAAGAACTCACATTTAACAACTCAAATCAAATCCCTTGTGCATCAAATTTCATATTGCATCTTCTATGTCTAGATAGAAAGCATCCATGATTGGGTTTGCATCATCACAACTTGCTTGGTAAGATTTTGATTAAGTTCATCTTATTTGAGTATTTTTATTATCAAGCTATTCTCTTTAATTTACTTGTATGTTTTGATCATATGATAAATACAAGATTAGAGAATTAATTGTGATGAATTGATTGAGTGTTGTTTGTGATAGCTAATTAGGTTTTTGCTTAATCTTGATTAGCTAAGCTATTTGACATGTCATTTAGCAATTGATATCTAGGGTTGATTAAATTGATTATATCATCATCCTAGATAAGCATCTAAGGTTACCTAGCCTTGTTTGTTATTTGAATATTCATACATATTCACATAGGTTGCATAATCTCTTCTTAGAGAATTAAGTCTTGAGGCTAAGGTTGCTTAGGCCTCAAGCAATTGGACTAGAGCCACTTTTAAAGGCCCGAGTGGTAGAAGTGGGGGGTTATTGACCGGAGTGTTAGACGAGGTCTATATAGGTTGTAAACTCCATTTCGATTAGTGGATTTCGAGGTCCGAGTGTGGCGCACTAAACAGCCCGTGGTTTTTCCCAATGGTTGGGTTTCCACGTATACATGAAGTGTTATTTAAATTCCGCACTATATTACACTTGCTTGTATTTTTTGACTAGTAGGGGCATTTTCGTAAAATTGACTTGCATGCGAAAATTGGGTAATATTTGATAAAATCTATTCACCCCCCCTCTAGCTTTATATAGAACACGCCTCTAATTTGTTTCAAGAAAATCTAGAGCTTACAACATACAATGACCTCCTAAAGAAGCAAGTGGAGAAAATGGATCTTGAGGATAACTTTGAAAGTTTTGAAAGCTCTAAGTTAAAGAATGAAAAAGAGATTCAAAGGTTAAAGGAAGAACTACTTAGGCTTTCAACACAAGTTGATCACTTGAATGATGAAGTGATAAGATCCATGGTGGAGGAAGACAAGCTAAAAGATGAGCTAGCTTTGTCTAAGAGGAATGAAGAGGGTTTGAAGAGAGAGCTTGTTGAAGCCAAAGAGTCATTGACTAGAATGACCACAAGCACCAAGAAGCTTGACAACATACTTGGTGTAGGAAAAAGCCCTTGTGACAAAAGAGGTCTTGGATTCGAAGTGAGCAAGGATTGCTCTATTCCTAATAAGACCGTCTTTGTGAAGAGTTTGGGTAAGATAGAAGCGTCACCGGTGCAAACTCCTAGGAAGAAGTTATAACTAGGACAATGTTCGAAAAATGCACAAGTGAAGGTGGTGAAAGCAAGACAACCCCAAGCTCAACGGATTAGAGCCTCTCGAGTCAACTCTCCTTAACAAATGACTCACTATGAAAAGAGGCAAAACATGCTACCTCATCCAAGGAGGTAACCCATTCCGGTTCAACCAAATAGAAGACATGAACCGGCTCAACACAAAAGGAGACATCAAATGCATGATAAGTCTCCAATGACTTCACACGGATATGGTATGAATTCTTACTTTGTACCAACTTGTCATTATTGTGGTGTTTATGGGCATATTAGGCCTAAGTGCTTTAAGTACATTAAGCATTGTAGGATTAATAGCATGATAGAGAAAAAGAGGCTAAGAAAAGCCCACTTGCATGAGCCTAGGAAATCCTTTGTCAATAATCCTAGGTTAGTGAATGACATGCAACCTTTGACCACTAAGAAGAAAAATGTCATATCTATGTGGATAAGGAAAAATGAACCCGCTTGCTACGAGACTAACAAGTCTCAAATAGATTCAACTAAGTCCAATGGACTTGGTAGGTCCATAGGACCTCATGCCCTTCATTAATGAAGGATGATACTAACCCCATATGGGGAACTCAAGAAAAGAGAGCTTATGCATACTTGTTGCATGCAAATATTTGAAAAATCTTATACTTCTTTGTTAATTGCTTGAGTAAGCTTGGTTGCACAATTGTATATATGTTTTCAATTCAATAAGTGTGAACCATGCTTGTTTACAATCCATGTCATATTTATGTTCAAACATGCATTTTTGGACTAGGAGATTTACATAGGAAGTATGACTTGGATGACCTATAGTTATCTCCATGACATGATGATTCTTAATGACATGCTTAAAAATTGAAAAGCATGAGTTGTTTATAACATGCTAATGTCATATGAAAAGCATGAAATTCAAATGACATGCTCAAATGAAAAAGCATGAATTGATGATTGCAATTTTTAAATGCAAAACTTGTGTGAAAAAGCTTATGAGGCTCTAAATGAATAAAGGATCTTGTATCCTTTCAAAGGAATTTATATTCCAAATTGTCTCTCTCTCTTTATTTCTTGAACATGTCTATTATCATACGGGTTTCATACCCGGAAAAATCAAATAGGGTGCAAAGTTGCTCATACATTAAAATCAATGAAAACTCTATATCTTTGCTTCTCTCATGACATTGGTGAAATTGGTTTGAATTCTTTTTAGAAACCTTTGTCATTTGCTTTGCCAAATACCATTGTCTTTTGGACTTGAATGCTACATGTCTTGTATGCAAAGCATGTTTTGTTTCACACATTTATTTCAAAATAAATCTCCTTGTTTCTCTCCATTTGATAGAGTTGCATAAAGTGCATTTTGTGATTATGCAAATGACTTGAATGCTATCATCTCTCTTTGCTAAGTGACCCGGTTGGGGACTACTCCTTTGCCTATATCATGACAAAAAGGGGGAGTAGAATGGTGGTAAGAGGGGTTGCAATTATGCATGTTGGGGAGACAATACATTGAGGGGGAGTAACCCTTTGAGGGGGAGCATTGCATTCATCATACATTACATGATGTTGTGTTTAATTTCTTAGAAATGCAAATGCTTGTTTATGTCCTCACTTGATTCATCTTACTTTTACTTGAATTGGAAAGTATAGAAAATTTGCTTTCAGGGATTGATTGTTCTACTTGAGATTGAAGACTTCAAGTTTATTTTTATATATCTCTTTGTAAAGTAGAAAATCTTAGTAGACCCGTAGTTTCTTTTATAATGTGAGGAATCAATGTGAGTGGTGGTTTTGTCACGAAATAGCCAAAGGGGGAGATTGTAAGGATTCCCATATATTGATTTCGAGTTCCGAGTGTGGCGCACTATACAGCCCATGGTTTTTCCCAGTGGTTAGGTTTCCACGTATATATCAAGTGTTATTTAAATTCCGCATCATATTACACTTGTATGTTTTTTTTTACTAGTAGGGGCATTTTCGTAAAATTGACTTGCATGCGAAAATTGGGTAATAATAGTTAAAATCTACTCACCCCCCCCCTCTAGATAACATATTTAGAACACACCGTATTCTTTTCAAGGGCGACCCAACTAAGTTAGTGAAGATACGAGGTGCACTGGATAGCGAGGTCAGGAGAGGTTTGGTAGAACTTCTTGAAGAATACAACGATATTTTTGCCTGGAACCACGACGAAATGCCGGGCATCCCCCTCAACCTAGTAGTTCACCGACTGGCAATGGACGCTGCCGTCAAGCCAGTCAAACAGAAACGGAGACATTTCAACACGGAGCGGAACACGGCGGTACAGGAAGAGGTGGATAAACTTTTGAAAGCCAGATTCATCAGAGAATCCCGCTACCCCGAATGGATCGCCAATGTGGTCATGGTAACCAAAGCCAATGGAAAGTGGTGCATGTGCGTGGATTATACCGACCTCAACCAAGCATGCCCGAATGATAGCTTTCCCCTTCCAAAAATTGACCAGCTGATCGATTCTACTGCAGGAAACAAACTCCTAAGTTTCATGGATGCTTTCTCGGGATACAACCAGATCATGATGCATCCCGCCGATCAGGACAAAACCAGCTTCATCACTGGACAAGGTCTCTACTGTTACAAGGTCATGCCTTTTGGCCTCAAGAACGCAGGAGCCACATACCAACGCTTGGTGAACAAGTTATTCAAGCCGTTGATAGGGAAATCTATAGAGGTGTATATAGACGATATGATCACCAAATCACAAATGACCCATCAACATCCCGAAGATTTGCGCCAGACTTTCCAAGTAATCAGAGAAAATCAGATGAGGCTAAATCCAGCTAAATGCGCCTTTGGGGTAGCAGCGGGGAAGTTCCTTGGTTTCATGGTGCATGAAAGAGGAATCGAAGCCAATCCCGAAAAGATCAAGGCCATCATAGAACTGGAATCTCCTAATACCCTCCAACAAGCTCAAGGGCTGACTGGACGGATAGCTGCGTTAAACCGCTTCATATCGAGATCCACAAATAAATGCTTGCCTTTCTTTAAAATCATCAAGCAAGGAAAAAACATGAAGTGGGATCAAGAGAGTGAGCAGGCATTCCAGGCCTTGAAAGAATATCTAGCCAGTCCACCACTACTGGTGAAGCCCATCCCAGAAGAAGAGCTACAACTTTATCTAGCGGTATCAGAGACCGCAACAAGTGAAGCTTTGGTGAAGGAATGCAGTGATGGAATCCAAAGACCAATCTACTATGTAAGTCGGGCTTTGTCAAAGTCTGAGAAGAATCACACTATCCTGGAGAAATTAGCCTTTGCATTGGTAACAGCAGCCAGAAAACTTCGGCCTTATTTTCAAGCTCACACCGTTGCAGTGGTAACGGACCAGCCCTTAAGATAGTTCCTCCAACGACCGGATGTATCAGGCCGGTTAGTTCTTTGGGCCTTAGAGCTCACCCAGTATGACATAAGATACAAGGCTAGGACGACAATCAAGGCGCAAGCTCTAGCCGACTTCGTAGCCGAATTCAGCATGATTTCCTACCCGGGTGCTCCTATAGTTCCAAACACAGATCTGGAATTTCTAGAATGGCTGGTGGATGGCAAGACCTGGACCCTGTATACGGACGGTTCCTCAAATCAAGCCGGCTGCAGGGCCGGGATCGTCCTGATTGATCCCGAAGGGATCAAATGCAGCCACTGTTTCAGGTTTGAGTTCAAAGTCACCAATAATGAGGCAGAATATGAAGCCCTATTGGCAGGAATGAAGGTTGCTACAGAGGAAGGAGCTGAGTACCTCGTAGTAAGAAATGACTCCCAGTTAGTAATCAACCAAGTATCCGACACATATCAAGCAAAAGGTGACAACATGATAGCATACCTCCGGAAAGTCCAAGAAGCAGCTACAAAGTTCAAGGGTATGAGGATGGAACAGATCCCTCGAGAGAAAAATCACTGGGCAGATGTCCTAGCTAAGATAGCGGCAACAGGAGGATGAGCATTACCTAAAGGGATACCACTTCAACTGATACCTCGGCCTAGCACAGCCCCAAGGCTAGAAGTGAGCCCGGTCACTCGCCTGCCTTGTTGGATGGATCCCATAGCTAACTACCTGTAAAATGGTACGCTCTCTGAGAGCCCGGATCAGGCGCGCAAACTCAAACGGATTGTAACCTGGTACTGCTTGATAGAGGGACACCTCTATCGCAAAGGAAAATCACTCCTGTTGCTGCGATGTTTACACCCGGATGATGCCAAATGGGCATTGAACGAGGTACATGCAGGGGACTACGGCAATCACGTTTCAGGAGAGAGGTTGGCATATCAAGTTCTCATAATGGGATACTACTGGCCCACTATCCATTAGGACGCCAAAGAATTTTTACAATCCTGTGAGCCATGCCAGAAAACCGCGGATCTCCACCATCTACCCCCTGAAAAACTCACTTCGATCAGTACGCCTTATCCATTCGCTATCTAGGGGCTGGACCTAATCGGGCCACTTCCTACTGCGCCCGGCCAGGCCAAGCACGCTATAATAGCCATCGACTACTTCACGCGATAGGTAGAAGCAAAATCCTTGGTCCAGATAACTGAAGCCAATACCACGAGCTTCGTCAAAGAATATATCGTTTGTAGAATCGGTACCCCGATGGCTATAATCACCTATCTTGGTAAGCAGTTTGACAATGCCAACTTCAGATTTTTCTGCAAAGAAAAGGGTATCGATCTGCGCCTGGCCTCAGTGGCTCACCCTCAGTCTAACAGATTAGTGGAGGCCACTAACAAGACTATCAAAAAGCTCCTCAAGAAGAAGCTCCAACAGAAGAAAGGGGGATGGGTTGATGAGCTTCAAAACGTCCTTTGGGCGTATCGGACTACCAAAAGGACTGCCACTGGGGAAACTCCTTATTCTCTGGCTTTTGGAACTGAGGCCGTCTCGCCCATCGAACATAGATTAACATCTTTCAGGGTCCAGCATTTTGAATTGGAGGAAAACAAAATGAAGTTGAGGGCCAGTTTAGACCTCCTTGAAGAGAAACAAGATAGAGCGGGTAGCTGCTTACCAGCACAAGGTAGCCCGATGCTTTAATAAGAATGTGAAGACTCGAAACTTCAAAGAAGGGGACTTAGTCCTCAGGAAAATGACCTAGAATACCCGGAAGAGGTAAGACGGGGTATTGGCTCCCAACTGGGAAGGTTCATACTTGATAAAGGTAGTGGTACGCAGGGGAGCATACAAGTTAGATGATATGGATGGTTGCCCGGTGGATCACACTTGGAATGCCGATCATCTCAAGAGATTTTACCCTTAGAGTTCTTTAAGGAAGAATGTATCTCGGAGGGTACACTTCTGATACGTGTACTCCGTTTTTTGCTTTGTATTTGCCTTAAGAAATTCAATAAAGTCAGTTTTTCTCCCACGATCTTCTCCTAAGTACGCCTAATGAAGTCTTCGCCATCCTTTTCACCTCAAGACCAGGAAAAGCCACATAGCATTCCTGCTGCCTTGGTCGGGGAATACCCCCCTCCGGGAAGGATCTGGTGCTAGAAAGTGTAAAAGGCGTAGTCACCTGCCAGACTCTATTTTACCAAGACCAAGAGGGCCTACATGGACCCCTTGAAGCCTCGGACAGGGAATTCCCCTCTCTAGGATAAATCAAGCGCCAAGGTAAGCCTTAGTCGTCTACCAGAGTAGGTAGCCAAAGGAATCAAGATGATCCATCAGGATACATGACACCACACTCCGTTACATTGCTGTATCTTAGCCAGAAAGACATGATATTGAGGCAACCTTGGTTGCCAACCAATACTGACTAATAGAGCCCCAAGCCAAACTTCCCATCCCAAGGGACTGTTTGAAGTCACACACCCAGATCAAGAACTTCAGGCCAAGATAAGTTCTCTACTTGTACAAAATTACTCGTCTGAAAAGCACAACGAACGAAGGACGAGGGGACTATCATCCAAGAGTGATATTGTTGAGTATAGTTATGGGTTTTAGTATCATCAATCAAACAGTAGGGTGTCGCAAAACGATTAAGAAAGTAAAGCAGAAAAAGAAGGGAAGGAGTTTCAATTAATCAATCGGGGTGCCCAATCCCCATGTCCGGGCTACAAAAAAAAAAAAAAAAAAAAAAGACTAACTAACAATGTAGCTGGGAAACAACAAGAAAATCAAGATTCCTCCTCCGCCGTTTTTCTGTGCTCAAACTCACCTTCTTCGTCAGCCCCTTCGTCACCTATAGCGTCATGAACTTCTCTGGCTCCGGCCATAACTATTCCAGTAGGAGGATCCATCTCGTCGGAGGCGTGAAATCTCGTACCAAGTCATTCGGAGAAACCAGGGGACTCCGGGTACCCTTCTCAACAAATTCAGGAACGGGGGCTACTTGAGGAAGGCTTCCCTGGTCCTGATTTTCAAATTGGGCAGCTCGAGCCATAATCAAGTCACGATCCCGTTAAGAGTGGTCTACAAATCTAAGGGGGGAGGAAATGCCTTGGCAACCTCATATGAAGCGGTAAAATACCCGTCCCCAAAGGAAGAATCCACCCTAGATTCCAAGGCACTCATAGAAGCCCGTAGGGTCCTGTGGTCATCCAGAAGGACGGCTATCTCCGTCTTAACGGTCTCTCTGTCATTCCAGCGGTGAGTTGATCTGACAACCTCCATGTCATAAGCATGAGTCACCCATTTCAGTTCCATCAAGGCAGCCTTCCTGCCAGCATCAGACTCAGAGGCTTCCTGAACTAAGGAAGAAACGCTCTCCTCGGCCTGGGCTAGATCATTCTTAGCTTCCTCTAGTTTAGCCTGAAGAGCCAGGTTGGCCTTCTTAAGGGCAATCACCTTCTGCCCCATGGCCAGGGTAAACTTGAAACCCTGCAGAAAGAAACAAAGAAGATATGAAAACAGGAAAGGGAAATTTACATACGACGAGCTAAAGGAACCGAACGCATACTTCAGCAAGAAGAGATGCCCCCTTTGATGCTAAGATATCAGTCGGGAGAGAGGACGTGGACTACAAACCTTTACTGGAGCAAGCAGCAATGAATTTAGAAACGACTTCCTCCTGATCATAATTTCGCGACCCCGACCCAAAGGGAAGATTGTGGGAAGAGATATCCCGAGCAGCATCCGCCTTCTTTCTCTCCGTTCTAACAGGAAGTTGGGTTGAAGCGATGAAGGGAGAAGGAGGATGAGCAACCATTATTGTAAGCGGGACAACGGCCGCATTGGGAGATTTTTTCGAAGTAGGAAGTGGAGAAACTTTGGTCTTAGCAGCCCGCGCCAGCATCTCACTTAAAGAGGGGCGCGCTGTAATTTTTGTAGGAAGGGAAGTGGGAGAATATGGAGCTGACCCCGTAATTGCAGGAGGAGGAGTCGAAGCAAGTGGCTGAGATATGAAGGCAGTCCCGACACCGACAGAAGAAGGGGTAGGAGAACTAGTAGGAGGGAACTCCGGACGTATCGATCCTGATAGGAAAAAAAAGGGAAGGGGAGTAGCAGAAACTGTCAGAGGAACCATTAGTAAAAAAATAAAAAAAATAAAAAAAATAAAGAAGAGAGGAAAGACGAGGGGCAAGGCATACCTAGCTACGCGAGGGATATCCGCAGATACCGCTCCAGCCGGGCACTTTTAAAGGGATCACAAGTGGGATACTACAGATTGGTATAGTTCCTATCTTGAATCTTTGAAAGAATCCGACTGGATTCTACAGAAAGCTCACCCGGCTTCCACTTATCTTGTGGAGAAAAGTGGATAGGAACCGAGTGTTTAACCCCATCCAGATACACCGACTGGCCCCAATCACCCTCAACTACGACCCACTTGTCCTTCCAGGACGGTTGGAATTTTACATTCGCCCCAGGAACAACGAATTGCAGCTTATTTTTAGGCCTCAGGTAGAATTGACCCCGAGGGACCATACACGTTATTTGAAAAATATAACGAAAGTCATCAAAGCTAGGTTCCTTCTTGACACCGTCTTTTTCACACTGCTCCCTCCAGAGCACCAAGAACCCGGTCAGGTTCTTTGAGAATCCGGGTGAAAGTTGTAGCGGGGCCAGTCCTAAAGCGATAAGCAGCCTGCTAATAAAGGGGTGAAGAGGAAGCCGGACTCCACACTCGAAGGCGGCCACATGAATTAGCAGGCAACCTGCAGAGGGAGTGTACACATCATACCCCCGATCAGGGAGGGAAAGACGGATAGCATCCGGGATCCTATAAACTCTCCTGAGCTGGGCTAAAGTGTCAACAGTGCAGATCGAGCCCGAAATTATGCGGCCTTCACCGAAAGGGAGAAGGGGCCCAACAAGAGCTCCCAAAGAGTCCCCAGGAAGAATGTCGCCTGCTCCCTCCCCCTTTTTGTCATTGACATCAGCACCTTCACCTTCGTCCCCAATCCAGACCAGATTATCAGGTTCATTGTGAAAACCCAATCCAATTCGGGGGTTCCTCACAGAGCGACGACCCTGGGACGAGATACCATCTCCGGTGACGTCGCCATCACCCCAATTACGTTTCTTTCCCTTGATTGACTGAGAACTCACCGCCGAAACTGCCTTCTGGCTACCAGGAGGATACGAGGAGATAGAGTGAGAACCTGAGGAGACAGGCAAGGAAGACGGAGGAGCATCATGAGTGGAGGCGGGAAGTTTTGAGGGAGATGTCATTGTAAAGAAGAAAAGATTCGAAAGAAGGAGAAGATTTCGGTTCTTGATTTTTGAAGGACAAGTGAAGCATAGCAAAAAAAAAAGGGAGAGAGGTTTATTTATAGGCAGAAGAGGGGCGGTTACCGAAACATAGAAGGAAACAGGGATTAGCGCAAGAAAAAACTCTGAAAAAGCCACGCCGGAAACGGCCAATTTGAATTTGTGAAGCAGTCACCATCTGACACGTGGATTGTCATTAAATACCACCGTTTTGAAAGAAGATTTCCCCCTTCGCTATGAAAACAAGCGGGCAAGACGGAAAATCCTTTGAACGGACTAGAGAATCCTGACTCCAACCCCAGCAAGATACCGGTGTTCAAGTCATGGGGATTTCTGTTAACCGCCAAAAATGGCGGGGACCAAAAAAGAATTTTCCACTGGTCCTGAGAAGAAAGTCGGGATGTAAAGTGACAGCGGGAAAGATGTTCGGGTAGCCCATCTGCCAGCTAAGGGGCTAGAATAAAAAGCTCATACCCACCTCGACTAGGTCCAAGCTCTTCGGAGCTAGGAAAGCATTAGGAAGCCATAAAGAGAAGGGCCCTAGAGACACAACCATCACGAGATCCTGGCGTCCACCTACCCCGAGTACCCCGATACCCGGGTATCTGGGTATCCCGATACCTGGAACCTGATATCTGTAAACATCGCCGTAAGAGGAGCAAAAGGGAATGCGGGATACCTATAGTACCCCGACCAGCAAAATTCGAGACATATACATATAAAGACAAACATTAAACGCCATCATTCAAGATAGAAATTCAAGTTACAACGCGGCATTCGTTCCCGCCATAAAGAATCCTATTTCGAATCGGGGTCAACTTATTTGGAACCTAGAAAGAAGGAATCACCTGATCTTTCGGGGATCGATGTCCCGACAAATTCGTTAGACTCCAAAGGAAGGCCCGTGCATCACTGAAACCCTAGACCGAAGTTCTAGGAGTAGTCAGCAAGAAAGCGGGCCTATATAATGATCATATGTTCACGGGAAAAAGGGATACGACCTCACTTTTTTTCTACTTATCGATAGGCACGAAAAGCTCCATCTCGATTGTCCACCAAGATGTTTTATTTTCTCCCCTACTGTAATCACAATAGTTCATGTAAGGATTCCCGTTTTGTTGATTGGCTTATTTCGTGGTCAAACCACATGTTGGGGTTTTGAATGTAAGGGTAGTCCAAGTGTTTAGTGTTGAAGATCAAAGGCCCTTCCATGACCTCAAGATTCAAGCACGCCAAAGGTATAATCTCTTGTGCTTGTTTTTCTTTGAAGAGATTTAGTAGCACACACTCACTTAGCATTCTTGCTATGATTGCATACTTGCTTATTTTTATGTGCATCTCTTCACATGTCACTTTACACACTAGCACTTTGGTTGATATATCTTGTTGTGTGTATATGTGCCTTATAATTCGTTTCCCGACATTGTTCGGAAACGTCCGCGCTTGCACTAATGAGTGCTTGGTTTCGCGCGAAGACCGCCTATGGAGAATGCCCTTGGCTTCTCCTTGGTTTTCACCATTGTTGGTGATCGGCGGTTATTATCGGCGGCCTGGCCGCCGACTGAAACCGCCGTTTCAGTCCAGATTGGTCTGAAGCAATTATGCGGTCAAGATCGGCGGTCACGACCGCCGTTCGAAACCGCCGTTCATACCTGATCGATTTTAATCTCTCGGGTTTGATTCGGCGGTTGGATCGGCGGTCACGTAACCGCCGAATGAAACCGCCGTTAATGCTCTGTTCTTCACGAGCTCTATTCGGCGGTCGTCATCGGCGGCCTGGCCGCCGATTGAAACCGCCGAACGGTGCGTTTCAGGGGCAAAAGTGTCTTTTCACATGCCCAATTCTTGATGTCTATAAATATCTTGTTTTCTCAATCTCTGAATAAGTTTCTTGAGCAATTAGAACCCTAATCTTTCAAGAGAGATTTTTGAGAAAAAATCAAATCAAGAACCTATCTTTAAACACTCAAATCAATTCCCTTTTGCATCAAATTTCATATTTGATCTTCTATGCCTTCATAGAATTGATCCATGCATGGTTTTGAATCATCACATCTTATTTGGTATGTTCTTCACTAATTTCATATTACTTTAGTGTTTTTCATATTAATACATCTCTTTAATTACTTGTATGCTTTTGATTATATGCTAGATACAAGTTAGAGATTATTTGTGATGAAAATTAATTGAGTGTTGTTTGTGATAGCTAATTAGGTTTTTAATTAATCTTGATTAGCTAAGCTATTTGACATGTCATTTAGCAATTGATATCTAGGGTTGATTAAATTGATTATATCATCATCCTAGATAAGCATCTAAGGTTACCTAGCCTTGTTTGTTATTTGAATATTCATATATATATTCACATAGGTTGTTTCTCTTCTTAGAGAAGTAAGTCTTGAGGCTAAGAGTGCTTAGGCCTCAAGCAAATTGGAATAGGGTTGCTAATAAAGGCCCGCTGGGTAGAAGTGAGGGGTTACAGACCGGAATGTTAGACGAGGTCTACATAGGTTGTAAACTTCATTTCAATTAGTGATTTCGAGTTCCGAGTGTGGCGCACTATACAGCCCGTGGTTTTTCCCAGTGGTTGGGTTTCCACGTATACATCAAGTGTTATTTAAATTCCGCACTATATTACACTTGTATGTATTTTTGACTAGTAGGGGCATTTTCGTAAAATTGACTTGCATGCGAAAATTGGGTAATAATAGCTAAAATCTATTCACCCCCCCCTCTAGCTTTATATTGAACACGCCTCGAGTATTTTAATAACTTTCAATTGGTATCAGAGCGGGTTCCTAGATATACTTAGGTGATCCTAGCTCATTTTAGGTGTGTTGTGCATTTGTGTGATTTTTGCTCATTCATACATTTTGCATACATTTCATTCATTCATTTGATACAATGAGTGGATTCGGTGGCAACCATGAGGGTGCTTCAAGCACACGGCCACCCCTCCTCACCGGCATAAATTACTCCCAATGGAAAGGGAAGATGGAGGCATATGTGTGTCAAATCCATGATAGGGCATGGATGGCCATTGAAGATGGATATTCGCCTCCTATGATGACTCCCACGGATGGAGGAGAAGAAGTGCTCAAGCCTAAGGCACAGTGGACACAACCTGAGTTTGAGTTGTCCAAATGGAATCAAAAGGCGTGGCACGCCCTCATATGTGCAGTGGATGAAAATCAGTACAAATTGATTCAGAACACTAAGATAGCCAAGGAGGCATGGGACATCTTAGAGGTTGCACACGAGGGAACCGAAGTAGTGAAGGACTCCAAACTTCAAGTCCTCCAAACTCAATTTGAGACACTTAGGATGGAGGAGAATGAGTGCTTCAACGACTTCGAGATTAGGTTGATGGACATTGTCAACCAAAGTCATCAACTTGGTGACCCTTACTCGGATAGAAGGATCAAGCAAAAGATAATGAGATCGCTTCCCGAGAGGTTTGAGTCTAAGGTGACGGCTTTAGAAGAAAACAGTGATTTTAAGGACATGAAGCCGAGCGAGGTAATAGGTAGACTTCTCGCCTACGAGTCTAGGAAGGGTCCTAGCTCCACTCCTTCAAAGAAGCAAAAAGGGATTTCTTTGAGAGCTTCCAAGGTTGAGAAGGAGGACAAGGATGACTCGGATGAAGACATGGCACTTTTAATGAGAAAATTCAAGAAGTTTGTAAAATTCGAGAAGAAGGGTCATGCATCCAAAGGGCAAGAATTGAAGAAAAGGGTTCCTTTCAAGAAGGTTGAGCATAGGCAAGAGAATAGTGAAAGGAAAGGGATCCAATGCTATGAGTGTGGTGGCATAGGTCATATCTCACTAGATTGTGGGAATTTGAAGAACAAGAGAGAAAAAATGATGGCCGCCATTTGGAGTGAAAGTGATGACTCCAAAGAAGGAGATAAGTCATCAAGTGATGATGAGCTTATCAATAACTTCAAGGCATTGGGTGCCAATTGTGAAGAAAATGAAGTTGTTGGTAAGAATTCCGTTGCTAGTGATCCCATAGAAGAGAAAGTCGAAGAAGTAGCTCTAGAGGAGATAGTTGTTGCTTCGCATTGGGATATGGCACTTATTGACTCAAGAGATCAAGGTGAAGGTCTTGATGAGGAAATTGGATCCATAAGAGAGGAGGAGAGCCTAGAAGATGACACTAGTGGAGATGACTCCTTATCTAACTCTACAAATGGAAATGTAGAGAATATGGATATGCATAACTTTATAGTCAATGTTGAAAGCTCCATGAAGAAGAAAGATAGATTTCTAAGGATTTTAGAGGAAGAAAATCTAGAGCTTACAACATACAATGACCTCCTAAAGAAGCAAGTGGAGAAAATGGATCTTAAGGACAACTTTGAAAGTTTTGAAAGCTCTAAGTTAAAGAATGAAAAAGAGATTCAAAGGTTAAAGGAAGAACTACTTAGGCTTTCAACACAAGTTGATCACTTGAATGATGAAGTGATAAGATCCATGGTGGAAGAAGACAAGCTAAAAGATGAGCTAGCTTTGTCTAAGAGGAATGAAGAGGGTTTGAAGAGAGAGCTTGTTGAAGCCAAAGAGTCATTGACTAGAATGACCACAAGCACCAAGAAACTTGACAACATACTTGGTGTAGGAAAAAGCCCTTGTGACAAAAGAGGTCTTGGATTCGAAGTGAGCAAGGATTGCTCTATTCCTAAGAAGACCATCTTTGTGAAGAGTTTGGGTAAGATAGAAGCGTCACCGGTGCAAACTCCTAGGAAGAAGTTAGAACTAGGACAATGTTCGAAAAATGCACAAGTGAAGGTGGTGAAAACGAGACAACCCCAAGCTCAACGGATTAGAGCCTCTCGAGTCATCTCTCCTCAACAAATGACTCACTATGAAAAGAGGCAAAACATGCTACCTAATCCAAGGAGGCAACCCATTCCGGTTCAACCAAATAGAAGACATGAACCGACTCAACACCAAAAGAGACATCAAATGCATGATGAGTCTCCAATGACTTCACAAGAACATGGTATGAATTCTTACTTTGTACCAACTTGTCATTATTGTGGTGTTTATGGGCATATTAGGCCTAAGTGCTTTAAGTACATTAACCATTGTAGGATTGATAGCATGATAAAGAAAAAGAGGCTAAGAAGAGCCCATTTGCATGAGCCTAGGAAATCTTTTGTCAATAATCCTAGGTTAGTAAATGACATGCAACCTTTGTCCACTAGGAAGAAAAATGTTATATCTATGTGGATAAGGAAAAATGAACCCGCTTGCTACGAGACTAACAAGTCTCAAATAGGTTCAACTAAGTCCAATGGACTTGGTAGGTCCATAGGACCTCATGCCCTTCATTAATGAAGGATGATACTAACCCCATATGGGGAACTCAAGCAAAGAGAGCTATTTTTGCATTCTTGTCACTTGCAAAAAATTTGAAAAATCTTATGCTTCTTGGTTGATTGCTTGAGTAAGCTTGGTTTCACATATGTATATATGTTTTCAATTCAATAAGTGTGAACCTTGCTTGTTTACAATCCATGTCATATTTATGTTCAAACATGCATTTTGGACTAGGAGATGTATGTAGGAAGTATGATTTGAATGACCTATGATTATCTCCATGACATGATGATTCTTAAATAACATGCTAATGTCTTATGAAAAGCATGAAATTCATGTACATGCTCAAATGAAATAGCATGAATTGATAATTGCGTTCTTAAATGCAAAAACTTGTGTGAAAAAGCTAATGAGACTCAAATGAAAAAGGATCTAGTATCCATTCAAGGATTTTACAATCCAAATGTCTCTCTTTCTTTATTGGTTGAACATGTCTACTATCATACGGGTTTCATTCCCGGAAAAATCAAATAGGGTGCAAAGTTGCTCATGACATGTTTAGCTTATAAAGTTGGATATAGTTGTTCTTAAATTGAAATCAATGAAATTTCTATATCCTTGCTTCTCTCATGACAATGGTGAAATTGGTTTGAATTCCTATTAGAAACCTTTGTCATTTGCTTTGCCAAATACCATGGTATTTTGGACTTGAATGCAATATGTCTTGTATGCAAAGCATTTTGTTTCACACATTTTATCTAATAAAACTCCTCGTTTCTCTCCGATTAATTGAGATTGCATAAAGTGACTTATATTGATTATGCATATACTAGAATGCTACTATCTCTCTTTGCCTTGAGTGACCCGGTTGGGGACTACTCCTTTGTCTATATCATGACAAAAAGGGGGAGTATAATGTGGTAAGGGGAGGTGCAAATTGTTGTAGCAATTGGTGCACATTGGGGAGAATATACATTGAGGGGGAGTAACCCTTTGAGGGGGAGCATTGCATTCATCATACATTGCATGATGTTGTGTTTAATTTCTTAGAAATGCAAATGCTTGTTTATGTCCTCACTTGATTCATCTCACTTTTACTTGTTTCGGAAAGTTTAGAAACCTTGTTTCAGGGAATGATTGTTCTACAAGAGATTGAAGACTTCAAGTTTTATTTTTATATATCTCTTTGTATTGTAGAAAATCTTCATTGACCCATAGGTTTATTTTTGTTGTGAGGAATCAATGTGAGTGGTGGTTTTGTCACGAAATAGCCAAAGGGGGAGATTGTAAGGATTCCCGTTTTGTTGATTGGCTTATTTCGTGGTCAAACCACATGTTGGGGTTTTGAATGTAAGGGTAGTCCAAGTGTTTAGTGTTGAAGATCAAAGGCCCTTCCATGACCTCAAGATTCAAGCACGCCAAAGGTATAATCTCTTGTGCTTGTTTTTCTTTGAAGAGATTTAGTAGCACACACTCACTTAGCATTCTTGCTATGATTGCATACTTGCTTATTTTTATGTGCATCTCTTCACATGTCACTTTACACACTAGCACTTTGGTTGATATATCTTGTTGTGTGTATATGTGCCTTATAATTCGTTTCCCGACATTGTTCGGAAACGTCCGCGCTTGCACTAATGAGTGCTTGGTTTCGCGCGAAGACCGCCTATGGAGAATGCCCTTGGCTTCTCCTTGGTTTTCACCATTGTTGGTGATCGGCGGTTATTATCGGCGGCCTGGCCGCCGACTGAAACCGCCGTTTCAGTCCAGATTGGTCTGAAGCAATTATGCGGTCAAGATCGGCGGTCACGACCGCCGTTCGAAACCGCCGTTCATACCTGATCGATTTTAATCTCTCGGGTTTGATTCGGCGGTTGGATCGGCGGTCACGTAACCGCCGAATGAAACCGCCGTTAATGCTCTGTTCTTCACGAGCTCTATTCGGCGGTCGTCATCGGCGGCCTGGCCGCCGATTGAAACCGCCGAACGGTGCGTTTCAGGGGCAAAAGTGTCTTTTCACATGCCCAATTCTTGATGTCTATAAATATCTTGTTTTCTCAATCTCTGAATAAGTTTCTTGAGCAATTAGAACCCTAATCTTTCAAGAGAGATTTTTGAGAAAAAATCAAATCAAGAACCTATCTTTAAACACTCAAATCAATTCCCTTTTGCATCAAATTTCATATTTGATCTTCTATGCCTTCATAGAATTGATCCATGCATGGTTTTGAATCATCACATCTTATTTGGTATGTTCTTCACTAATTTCATATTACTTTAGTGTTTTTCATATTAATACATCTCTTTAATTACTTGTATGCTTTTGATTATATGCTAGATACAAGTTAGAGATTATTTGTGATGAAAATTAATTGAGTGTTGTTTGTGATAGCTAATTAGGTTTTTAATTAATCTTGATTAGCTAAGCTATTTGACATGTCATTTAGCAATTGATATCTAGGGTTGATTAAATTGATTATATCATCATCCTAGATAAGCATCTAAGGTTACCTAGCCTTGTTTGTTATTTGAATATTCATATATATATTCACATAGGTTGTTTCTCTTCTTAGAGAAGTAAGTCTTGAGGCTAAGAGTGCTTAGGCCTCAAGCAAATTGGAATAGGGTTGCTAATAAAGGCCCGCTGGGTAGAAGTGAGGGGTTACAGACCGGAATGTTAGACGAGGTCTACATAGGTTGTAAACTTCATTTCAATTAGTGATTTCGAGTTCCGAGTGTGGCGCACTATACAGCCCGTGGTTTTTCCCAGTGGTTGGGTTTCCACGTATACATCAAGTGTTATTTAAATTCCGCACTATATTACACTTGTATGTATTTTTGACTAGTAGGGGCATTTTCGTAAAATTGACTTGCATGCGAAAATTGGGTAATAATAGCTAAAATCTATTCACCCCCCCCTCTAGCTTTATATTGAACACGCCTCGAGTATTTTAATAACTTTCAGTTCAAGCATTGAGTTGTAAAATCTTATTACAGTCGTTATCCATATAATACATAAACAGTTTTATGCTTTCATACTCTCACCATATCAGGAAATTATCCCTCCTACTACTCGCACCCATTATTCTTAGTAGATTCATAAGATATAGCGGGGTATCAGGATACTGCCCATCCCGCTAGCCTAGATCTATTCAGATCCGGGCCCTTCATATATCGTTAATTTGAAATGGCACCCCGGTGACAATTTTAGGTTAACAAATGTATTTGAACAAATTTTCTCTGGGAAACCTTTTCATTTAGATTTCAAATTTAGGGATTTTGTTATGATTGTATTTAAACATATAATAAAATAAAATAAAATAAAGTTTAACAACAAAAAAAGATGAATTATTACCGGATTCGATCATTATCAACACCATATGACTATCCTGATGTTTAGAAAGATGTTATCATCTGCATCACCATATGACTAAGCTCACAACTCGGTTACATTCTCAATGACTTGTTGATTAATTTATGTCAAGGTGATTTTATAATATAAATTTCCTGTGAACTTACCAAGCAAATTAATTAATTAGTTAATGTTATAGATATAATTTATTTTATTTTTGGTTCATTAAGAGAATTGATTCATAGATTAAAAAAGAAGAATTAATATAGAATTTAATGTCAAATCTCTCTCACAACAAAACATGGCGTCGTGAGGGTTCCATTTTAATATGTGGGAATATGAGAAAATACCCTCTCTAAAGAGCAAAAGACCGAAAATATCCACTTTCTGAAAAAAGAGCATAAATGTCCAAAAATGAGATGAAGTTACCAAAGAGCCCTTTAAATGATGTTCAATAACTTATTTTATTTAATTCAACATTACCCATTTACCCTCATCACTTATTTGAGTTATTTCCCACCCCCCAACCCCTCAAATTGTCTAAACCCTAAACCCCAAAAACAGTTTTCACCCCCAAGCGTCGAGCCCCAATAACCCCCATTTGAATCCCTAACCCGGTGAATCCCGAATCTGAAGAAAAGAAGAAGAATCCAACCTCGCAGAATCTCGAATCCATCAAGAAGGCAAGAGTTCAACCTTCTCCAACCCAATCAACCTTCAAGGTAATCAGCTTCTAAGCTCTATTTTGTTTTGCTTTTGCCTTTTTCCTCATTGGCTGCTTAGTTCTTTCTTGGTTGGGTTGTGTTTTGCTTTGTTAATGGGAGCTCTGCCTCCTTCGTTTTTGTTTGCTCCAAAGATTGCAATTGATGGAAACTGAGTGTCATAATTTGAAGTTGATGATTTTGCCCGGCTATATGCAAATATTACGAAGCCCCTACCCCGCATTTTCCATTTTTTGAAATGAAAAATAATTAAAAGACAAAGAGGAATATAGAAAACAAGTTTTTGTAAAATATAGAACATTACTAATAAGTCAATAGACATAAAGTTTTCCTTAAACTGTTTTCTTTTGTTGATAGTTACTTGAAGATTTTTAAAAGATTTCAAGGAAGTTCTTAAAAATACTTTAATTATAGTAAGATTTAACAATTATAACAAGTGAAAAATGTTATTGTTGATTGTAAGATAAGTATTTTTATTTAGTCAGAAATAATTTTATGTTAATAAAAACACTTAAGAAGTATTTATCATAATTAGAAAAGCATTTGTATAGTATATATTATTTAGAGTATTATTGTTTATATCAAAGAAGGCTTTTAGACTTTTGTAGCATACGAAAATTTTAGGAGATGGAAAATTGTGTTTGTAGGGGGATAAAAGAGAAATTAAGGAAATGAAATCATATGCATTGAGAATGTGGAATTACATGTTAGCTAGCATTATACAATCACCCCCACTGTGGCGATTGTGAAGATTGTGCATTTGGGATATGCATGTAATTGCTTGTTTATGCATATACCTATATTGTTGTGACTCACAACAATATAGGTAATTCCACAACTTGTGAGACTTGATGGTTATATATAGTTGTTTGTTTTATAGGGTTAGTAGAATCTTGTATGAATTAGTTGATTATATCAAATTCTACAGTCTAGAAACCAGAGGAATTGATCTTCTAACTTTGAACATCCTTTTGCATGATAAATAGGAAACTTGGAACATCTTTTACAAGATAGATAGGAAACTTTGAACATCTTTTCACATGATAGATGGAAAACTTTGACCATTTTGATATGTGCCATTTGTTTGAAATGGAGGTGTTTGGGAGGTAGATGATTGTTTTTGAATGTTGTTTTGTTTATGTGTTTTTTGGTGGGGATAGGGAAAAGGTCTGTTTTGGTTTGAATTATCATTATGTTGTCATGTTACATTAGCATGATTTCCAATTTCCGGGAATGGAAGTAAAATTCCCGTGCTTGAAATTAAAATTCCCATTCTTTGAAGTCCAATTCTCGGGCTTGAAAGTAAGGCTAGGAAGTCCAATTCACGGGCGTGAAAGTAAGGAATCCCGGGCTTGGAATCCAATTTCGGGGCTTTAAAATTTATTTAGTATTTTCTTAACTTGGCTGAGGTTGGAAAGTGCATATACTGTTGTTTACTAAGTTTTTAGAGATATTTAAAATATATAATGGCTTGCAAATAATTATTGTCATTGTGGTATTCTTCTTATGTATAGGTTGTATAAATATGAATACTTAGTTTTCCTATTTAATTGTCTCCTTTTCTCTTTACATTTATAAAATCAATTTTTGCGCCTTAAGTGTTAATTTTTTTTGGTTTTGTTATTAAACAGATGCCTGTTGATCCAAACGGAAAACTCTGGCGGTTCCCGGACCATAAAGATTAGATCCACACAAGAATAAACTCGCAAAACAAACTTTTTATCATCACGGATTTGCAGGCTGTCCTACTTCGGTGTGGCATGCTTGACAGGTTTAAGGAAGGGCCTTTTGGCCATTACTTGGATTTGGTCCAACCCTTGATCATTCATGGCATGCTCATCTACAACCTTCTCAAAAAGGAGATTATTCTTCCCAACCAACAAAAGGATGATGAAATGTGGTTTGGCTTAGGGAGACAAAAGGCTCGTTTTGGGAGAGAAGAGTTTTGTTTGTGCAGTGGGTTAAACATGGGCCCCCTACCTGAAGATTTCAAGAAAAAAAAACAAGTTGTTGCCGATTCTATACTGAGTAGATATTTCAATGGAAAAAGGCCGAGTGGTGAATTGTTGTTTGGCACTTTTAAACAACTCACGGATGCGGATGGTGAAGATGCCCTGAAGATGGCGTACCTATTAATGGTGTCCCAATTCTTTGGCACTGAGGACGCACGAAAAGCCATACCGGCTTGGCTGTTCACTTTAGTTGAGGATGAAAATGCTTTTAATACTTTTTCGTGGGGCTCTTACATCCACAACTTTACAATGTCTTGGCTTAAGGGTTTACTCCAGAGTCACGTTACCACACTGAGAGGTAAAAACAAAAAGAAAGAGGATAATGGACACAAGCAGGAAGTAAATAAGGAAGAGAATGAGGATAAGAAGAAGAAGAAGAAGAAGAAGAAAAACAAAGCGGTGGAAAGGGAGACAAAGAAAATACAAGTAGAAGATGAAGAAGTAGTAGAGAAAGAAGACATTGTTTTACCAAAGGTACAGAAGGATGCTCAGAAGAATAATACATCCAAATGCCATACAATCAATATATTCGGATTTCCTCTACCATTTCAGGTAATAGTATCACATTTTATAGTCTTTTTAACATTGCACACAATATTTAGGTATAGAATAACATTGTTTTATTTTTAATTGTATAGGTTTGGGCAGTTGAAAGAATTGTCCGTTTGGTCGCTGTCATTGGGCAACGAATAAGCACAGGCTTCCCATGATTTACGAGATGGAATTTCGATACAAGGGTCGTGAAAATTGAATCCAAGTTCTCATCAGGGGTACGTATTTCATTACTTTTCCTTTTTCCTTTTTCTATAGTAATACCGACTTGTAGCAAGAGCGTAACATTTTTTGTTCCCTACATTCAGATGGATTTGTTTCCTTGGAAAGTTCACGAGTTTGAAAAAAGGACCGAATACTACAAGTCGTTGGCTAAACCTGTACACATGGAATTTGAAGAGGAACAAAATGTTGGTTCTGATGAGGATGACGATGACATTGATGAGGGAGCTGCTTCTTTTCACAACCAACATACAACATCTTTCATCAGATCCAAAAGCTCATTTTCAGATCCCAATTCTAAGAGGCAGCTCTTCAAAGAAGGAGATTTTGAAACTCCTAAGGTACAAATTTATTATGTTTCGGTATTATTAGTAATTTTTTGGATTCCACATGTTGTGGATGTAAAAGAAAAAAAAATTAAGTTTCCTTATGGGCGTTTACTTGTAAAGATCTTCTCTCGATTATTAATTCTACTGTGAAGTTTTTGTTAAGTTATTAATCGAAATGTGTAATTAAGGCACTGGTATAAGTTGTGTAATTTTGCAAACATTTAGATGATATTCTTTTATAGTCTTATGTCAATATGCTATGTTACTAATGTCTAGGCCTAACATATCCTATGATGCTTTGGATTTGCAGTCTAAATTTCAGACTTCGGCTCCGTCCACTGTAGCTGAACTCTATTCAGCTGTTGCTACACTGATTAAGGACAGCGAGAAACGGTTGCTTGCTTTTTCTAAAGATGAATTTGCAAATATTAGAAAAGAGATGAAGGTGGAATTTGCAAATATTAGAAAAGAGAAGAAGGTGGGAGAAAAGCCAACTGAACAATCAACATTTGAAAAATCAGAAGCAAGCAAAGAAACTTTTATGGACATGGACGGGTCGAAAGAAAACGATGACATTGATTTTCATATGGTAATCTTGATTTATTTTGTCGTATTTCAAATGTATAGTCCTTCATAAACATTCTTCAAATGTTTAGTACTTAATTAATGTTGTTATCACTTTAGGATAACGATGTGTACCATGTTCAAACCGTATTTGAAGTGGAAAAGGAAAAGAGCAATGTTTCAACTGCAGTACATTTGGAGAAGGCTGAGGGTGGTGACAATGAATTAGAGAAGATTGAGGGTGGTGACAATCAATTGGAGAAGGTTAAGGGTGGTGATGATGAATTTTCTACTAAGGTTGATAGTGACACTGACATTGTTCATGCGGAAGTAGGGGACACTTCTGTTTCAGTTGTTTTATCTAAGGTATGTATGTGTATGTGGACAAAGTATTTGTACTAGAATGCGGAAGTATTTGTATGTATGTTAACTTTATGGAAACACCAGAATGCAAGGCTACTGTATTATGGTATTTTAGATTGCAATGTGACGTGACTTTATGGAATGATGGCATGTCTTGTGGTATTTTACTTATATGATTTTATTCTTTGTAAATTTAGGATCCCGAGTTAAAAAATATCCTTCAGGAAGATGAAATTGAGGAGATCATCAATTCTGCATGTCTTGCCAGTGAGATGCTGTCAAATGATATAGAGAAGGCGGATCCGCAGAATTTGGGTTTGGATAGGCTGGTTAAGCAGCCTCAATCGGTGGACGATTACCCATCCCCAGCGGCAAACATTGTGGTTCCAAACCCCAATATGAGTGTCGTAGCGCTTGATGGACCACACTCGGATGTCTTATACAAGGATATTGACAAGGTGAGAGCTCGGAAGCGGTCAAGGTATATCCGGAGCCCATGGACTAACCCCATGCCAATGAGAAAGAAAAGGAAGCCAGTTGCGTTAGACGAATTTTCAAATAATGTAGAATTCATGGCATTTATGAAAGGCAAAGACCACGCTAGGTAATAGTCCATTTGTTTTCTCTTTTCTATTGATAGTATAACGTGTAATTTCTCTTTTCCTAATATATTTAGAACATTTGACCAATAACAGTCTTTATACTGGTCAAATTGTACCTATGGACCGTACGCATTTCAACGAGCTCCTGGACAGCCAACAATGGTTATCAACCATGGTATATTTTTTTCATTAGTTTTCTCTCTGGTTTAGTAAGTATTTAAGACTTTTTTTCTAACGTCAATCATTTGTATTATATATAGCACATAGACAGCTACCTTGACCTTCTCTGGAGGAGGCGTTCGACACCGGAGGCTGAGTACAATGAGGATATTGCATTGGTCCCAACCACATTTTTCGTAAGTTCATTTCACTCGCTAAATTTGAAACTTTTTTAAATTGATAACAATTTTACTAAATTCATTTTACAGCATTTGGTGAATCTTAAATGGAAAGTTGAGATGGACAAAATAGATAAACAAAGGGCGAAGGATAGAAAAAATGTGATAACAAGGGCAAAAAAGAAGAAGGTCGAGACTCCTCCCAATGTCGAAGTTTGGGAAGAATACCCTGAATTCAATGTTTTAGAATTTGTGCCACCCGCAGAATTGATAAGCTATGTTCAAGGTCATGATTTGACTTATGAGGACCCTTGGTGGAAATTTGAGTCAGTAAGTATGTTGTTTTTACGTTAATTTTTTTTTTTTTTATAATAATGTGTTCAAACATTTGTATATCACAGCGTGGTCATAACGTTTGTATATTATATACAGGTGTTGATACCATGCAACTCAGCCGGGCACTAGATGATATGCCACGTATTTCCAAAAGAAGGAAAGGTAGAACTGTACGATTCATTCTGGGGCCACCACGATCAAAATTATCGGTTAAAAGACATTTGTTGCCTGCTTTATTTGTTACCCTCCATTTTGAAGCATTCAGGTTACTATGAAGAACTTAATATGCCTCCTTCAAGTAGTGCATTCAAGGCTATAAACGTCAACAATGATTTGATTCCTCAACAAGACGATGGGTATTGTTTTCTATGACAATAACTTTTACAATGTATTCACTCTGTGATAAATAAATTCATTCACCGTGTTATGTTTGTCTAATTTAAACTTGCAGCAACTGTTGCGGTGTCTTTATGCTGAAATATGCAGAATTGATTTTCACTGGAATCCCTTTACCATGGATTCTAGAGTTTAGCCAAAAAGATATACCTTCCATCCGTCGGTCAATGGCACTTCCCCTGCTTCACAACACACTTCCCGTGCCTCAAAGTCAGTTTTCCCAGGCTATGGAAATTGACTATATTATTTTAAACATATTTTTAAGGATTTTTAAAAAAATATGGAAAGGTGGGAAACTTCAGCACACCTATTTCCCTTCCTCTATTTATTATTTTTACAGCCATATCCATACAAAATGCTAAAATCACAATGACACCCACACTTCACCTTTCCATCCACCAACTAAAGCCCTCCACTCCCACCTCATATCCTAGCATACCAAGGACACGCTCTTTTGAAGTTGGTTTCGGGACATGGGTCCATGTCCAACGGAAGGCCCTCCCATGTAGTCAACTGAAACAAATTATAGCACGGTGTGTATAAAGCTATCTAGAGGGGGGGTGAATAGATTTTACGCTTTTTACCCAATTTTTCGTGTTAGTCAAAATTACGAAAATGCCCTCAAGATAATATAACCAAGCAATTGTAATATGGTGCGGAAATTAAAACAACACTTGGTTTTTACGTGGAAACCCTCACGGGAAAAACCACGGGCTATGTAAGTAAGCCACACTCGAACCTCGAATCCACTAAATGTGCAAACGATTACAACCTAATCCTGGAAGTAATCACACACCTACCTAATCCCGGTATGAGTGAACCTAGTCCAATTTGCTTGCGATCTAAGCAACCTAATCCCGGTTCCTACACACAAGACTTACTTTCTCTAGAAGAGAATACAACCCTAAGTGAATATATGTAAATATCCAAAATGCAACATAGAGCAAGGGAAACCCTATATGCTTATCTAAGATGATTAATATGCAATTAAGAACAATCCTAGATATCAAAACTAAATGACATGTCAATTAGTTTAGCTAATCAATATTAAGCACAAAACCTAATATGCTAGCACAATACAACTTCTCAAACATACATCATACTCATCTCAATATTGTATCCAAAGCATACAAAATAATCAACAAGTAATTAATTGAGATTTCTAGATAAGAGAAACACAAAACATGTAAGATATTAGTGAAAAACTTACCAAGCAAAGTATGATGAAGATTCCATGCAAGATGACATCTAGATGATCCAAGATGATGCTAGATGATGATTGATGATCATGAAAAAGTGTTTGAGTGATTAAAATGAGTTCTTTGTGTATTTTTCTTCTCTTGAAAAATATCCTAAGTATAGAATATGAATATGAACTCTCTTGGCTGACCTAAAGTCAAAGTGTTATATATATAGGGGCCATAAGTGAAGTGTGGTCGTTTTGAAAAACGCACCAAAAATTGCTCTGTGCGCTGGTGGCCTTGCGCTGGTCGACAGGCGCACGACCAGCGCACACGCACATTTTTGCATTGGCGCTGGACGACATGCGCTCACACAGGCGCCAGACCAGCGGAGCCACACTGGGCGATCAGCGCTGGTGACCTTGCGTTGGTGTAGACCAGCGCACGACCGGCGACAGAGAACTGGACGATCTGCGCTGGTGGGCTGCGCTGGTGTGGACCAGCGCACGACCAGCGGCACGCCACTGGGCGTTTTGCACCGGTGAGCGGCGCTGGACGTCAGGCGCAGGTGGACCAGCGCACAGCCCACAACTTTGAACCCCACAAGCAATCATGCAAGGGGAACAAAGGTAAACTAAGATGCATCCTAAAAGCCTAAATGCTATGATGTTATAAACACAAGATGCAATCATTATACCAAGCAATAAGAGATGTAAATAGGCATTGATGCACAACAAAAAGAAACACAACATACAAAGATTAAGCAAATGCATGAGTTGTGAGTGTGTGCAACTATCTCTTCAAGACAAGTAAGCACTTAGAGTATTACCTTTGGTGCTTGTCAATCATGAGGTCTTCAAAGGGCCTAAGCAATAATAACAACATCTAAACTACCCTTACAAAGAATCCCCACATATGGTTTGATCACGAAATAAGCCAATTAAAAACAACGGGAATCCTTACAATCTCCCCCTTTGGCTATTTCGTGACAAAACCATCACTCACATTGATTCCTCACAAAAAAAATAGAAACTACGGGACTACAATGATATTCTATATTACAAAGAGATAAGAGAATGCAACTTGAAGTCTTCAATCCTCTTGTAGAATAATCAATCCCTGAAAAGAGTTTCTAACATTTCTAATACAAGAAAAGTGTGAGATTAATCATGTGAGAACAATACCAAGCATTTGCATTTTTAGAATTTAGGCACAACATTACCAAATGTATGCAATGTATGATAAATGCAATGCTCCCCCTCAACGGGTTACTCCCCCTCAATGTATGTTCTCCCCAAAGTGCACAATAGCTTCTATATTTTGCACCTCCCCTTACCATATCCTACTCCCCCTTTTTGTCATGATATAGGCAAAGGAGTAGTCCCCAACCGGGTCACTCATAGCAACGAGAGATAGAAGCATGCACGATATGCATATACATATAAGTCACTTTATGCGCTTCAATTAATTTGAGAGAAACAAGGAGATTTATTTTTAGAAAATGTGTGAATCCAACATGCTTTGCATACAAGACATATAGCATTCAAGTCCAAAATACAATGGTATTTGGCAAAGCAAATGACAAAGGTTTCTAATAAGAATTCAAACCAATTTCACCAATGTCATGGGAAAAGCAAGGATATAGAGATTATTGATTTCAATTTAAGAGCAACTATATCCAACTTTATAAGCGAAACATGGCATGAGCGACTTTGCACCCTATTTGATTTTTCCGGATAAAATTATCCGTATGATAGTAACCATGTTCAACTAATAAAGAAAGAGAGACATTTGGAATGTAAATTCCTTTGAATGGATACAAGATCCTTTATTCATTTTGAGTCTCATAAGTTTTCACACAAGTTTTGCCACAAGTTTTGCATTTTTAAGAATATGCAATCATCAATTCATGCTATTCATGTGAGCATGTTTTATGAATTTCATGCTTTTTCATTTGTCATTAGCATGTTATTAAAGAATCATCATGTCATGGAGATAATCATAGGTCATTCAAATCATACTTCCTATATACATCTCCTAGTCCAAAAATGCATGTTTGAACATAAATATGACATGGATTGTAGACAAGCAAGGTTCACACTTATAGAATCTGAAAACATATATACATATGTACAACCAAGCTTACTCAAGCAATCAAAAGAAGAGGCATAAGATATTTCAAATTTTTTGCAAGATACAAGAATGCAAAATAGCTCTCTTTGCTTGAGTTCCCCATATGGGGTCAATCATAGAACATCACTCCACAAGACATACCCCAATAGATCTACTAAGAGTTTTAAATCGAGTAGCATCTAAGGGTTTAGTAAATAGGTCCGCAAGTTGATCATTAGTACCTACATGTTCAAGTACTATGCATTTATTTTCAACAAGCTCTCTAATGAAGTGATGGCGGATGTCAATATGCTTAGTTCTAGAATGTTGCACCGGATTCTTGGAAATATTAATGGCACTCATGTTATCACAAAAGAGAGTGAGAGTACCTTGGTTGAATCCGTAATCCACTAGCATTTGCTTCATCCACATAAGTTGAGTGCATCCACTCCCCGCGGCTATGTACTCGGCTTCCGCCGTGGACAAGGAAATCGAGTTTTGCTTCTTGCAAAACCAAGACACCAAGTTGTTGCCTAGAAAGAAGCAACCGCCCGATGTGCTCTTCCTATCATCACAATTTCCTGCCCAATCCGCATCACTATATCCTACAAGACTAGGATTAGTGTCAAATGAGTACCAAACCCCATAGTTGGAAGTCCCATTCACAAAACGAATGACTCTCTTAACCGAAGAGAGATGGGACTCCTTGGGATCGGATTGGTACCTAGCACAAACTCCTACACTAAATGATATATCGGGCCTACTTGCGGTCAAATAGAGCAAGCTCCCTATCATGCCACGATATAAGGTTTGGTCCACACTTTTACCGCTAGCATCCTTGCTTAGCTTCAAAGTGGTGCTCATAGGAGTGTCACAATGTTTGGCTTTTTCAAGACCAAACTTCTTCACAAGGTTTTTGGCATATTTGGCTTGGGTTATGAAGATCCCATTATCAAGTTGCCTAATTTGCAAACCTAGGAAGTAATTAAGCTCACCAACAAGACTCATCTCAAATTCATGAGACATAACATCAACAAATTGTTGGACCTTGGTGTTGTTGGTGGAGCCAAACACTATGTCATCGACATATATTTGAGCTATGAAAAGCTCATAATTGTCTCTCTTGATGAATAGTGTCTTGTCAACACTACCTCTTGTGTAGTTATTGTCAACAAGAAATTGAGTGAGGCGCTCATACCAAGCCCTCGGTGCTTGTTTCAACCCATATAGTGCCTTCTTGAGGCGATAGACATGGTTGGGGTGGTGAGCATCCACAAACCCCTTGGGTTGTTCAACAAACACTTCCTCTTGCAAGAAGCCATTGAGGAAGGCACTCTTGACATCCATTTGGTGCAATTTGAACTTGTGGACACAAGAAATGGACAAGAGAAGCCTAATAGACTCTAGACGGGCAACGGGAGCAAATGTCTCCTCAAAGTCGATACCCTCAATTTGAGAGTACCCTTGTGCTACAAGTCTAGCCTTGTTCCGCACTATGTTGCCATCCTCATCGGATTTGTTCCTAAATATCCATTTAGTGCCTATGACATTAGTGGTCTTAGGCCTAGGAACTAGAGTCCAAACCTCATTCCTTTCGAATTGGTTTAGCTCTTCTTGCATGGCAAGAACCCAAAATTCATCATGTAAGGCTTCTTCAACCTTTTTGGGTTCAATTTGAGAGGTGTAGCAAGTATAGCTAATAAGATTAGCAAGTTGACGTCTAGTCCTAACACCCTCATTTACCTCTCCAATGATATCTTCTTTATCATGGAGTTTCCTAACCCATGGAGCGGGTTCTTTAGAGTCCAAGAGAGGAACTCTAGCAATAGGTTGTGTGTCATCATTGTTGACATTAGATGTCCCAACATTAGGAGGCACCACAACCTTCTCCAAAGGAGAACCATCACTAAAAATAACCTCCTCCTCATGATCATTAGACTTGAGCCTAGTATCATCAAATACGACATTGGATGATTCCATAACACTTAGAGTCTTTAAATTGAAAACTCTATAGGCTCTACTATTCAAGGCATAGCCAATAAAGATACCCTCATCACTCTTAGCATCGAATTTGCCAAGTTGATCACGGTCATTCAAAATGTAGCATTTGCTTCCAAAAGTGTGGAAGTAGCTAACATTTGGCCTCTTGCCTTTCCATAACTCATAGGAGGTATTTCTAGTACCGGGCCTTAGGAAAACACGATTCCCTATATAGCAAGCCGTATTGACGGCTTCGGCCCATAGGTTCCTAGGGACATTGTTGCTAAGCAACATCACACGGGCCATCTCTTGAAGGACCCTATTTTTCCTCTCAACAACTCCATTTTGTTGAGGTGTCCTAGGAGCCGAAAACTCATGGGAGATACCTAAACCATTACAAAAGGTTTCAAAGGTAGCATTCTCAAATTCCCTCCCATGGTCACTTCTAATCCGTTTTATGCTTTTAATATTAGAGTTCATTTCATTTTGAAGTTTATTACAAAGCATTTTAAACTTATCAAAAGTTTCGGATTTTTCTCTAAGAAAATATGTCCATGTGAACCTAGAGAAATCATCAACACATACAAAAATGTATCTCTTTCCACCCAAACTTTCGGTTTGCATGGGACCCATGAGGTCCATGTGGAGAAGCTCAAGAGGCTCCTTGGTGGTGAGATACTTACCCTTTTTGTGCATGCTTTTAGTTTGCTTTCCTTGTTGGCAAGGTCCACAAACACCATTGGCTTTCTTCCCAAGCTTAGGGAGGCCACGCACACACTCGAACTTTCCAAGGGTCCGTAGATCCCTAAAGTTCATGTGGCCAAGTCTTTCATGCCACAACTCAATTTGCTCATCCATGGACACATTGTTTGAGACTATTCTAGCTTCAAGACAATAGCAATTGTCGCTAGATCTCATACCTTTCAATAAGGTTTGTCCATCGGGCTTTAGGATCGAGCAATCATCTTTACAAAACAAGACGGAATATCCTTCATCACTTAGATGTGAAATGCTTATTAAATTGGCTTTCAAGCCGTCAACAAATAAAGCATCGGATAAGGAGGGTAATCCGGGAACGGAAATGGTTCCTTTCCCTACTACTTTCTTTTTGGATCCATCACCAAAAGTGACATATCCACCTTCCTCCATAACAAGAGTCTCGAAGAAACTCTTGTTTCCCGTCATGTGCCTAGAGCACCCACTATCTAGATACCAAAAATTAGAAGAATTTGCCTTCAAGGCTATTTGAGCAACATGGCAAACAATGTCATTCTTTCTAATCCACCTAGAAACAATCTTAGCTTTCTTAGTGGTCTTTGGTATATGGGCTCTAGATGTCCTAGGATCATGCATAATAATATTATCATTCCTAGGAACATGCATCATGGCTCTTTTCTTTTTCTTCTCAATCATGCTTTGTTTTCTACACATTTTAATATATTGAAAGCAATTTGGTCTAATATGACCATCACAACCACAAAAGTGACAAATAGGGATGAAATAAGAAATCATACCTTGCCTTTGTGCACGTATGGGAGCTTGTCCATGTCTTTGTGGATAAGTGGGTTCAATCCATCTTCGTTGTTGAACCGGTCTAGGTTGCTTCCAAGCTTGAGGTTGCATGATTGGTCTCTTTCCTTTGTGAGCCAATTTTGGAGGAGTGTTGGCTTGAGGGACCCTAGGGGGTTGAGCTTGAGATTTCCTTCTTGGTCCCATTTTCACTTGAGCATTAGAACATTGTCCTACTTCTAACTTCTTCCTAGGAGGTTGCACAAATGAAGTTTCTTCGTTCTTCAAGCTCTTGACAAACACGGTCTTATTAGAGGTTGAGATTTTCTTGCCATCATCATACCCAAGACCTCTCTTGTCACTTGGACTCTTTCCAACACCAAGTAAATGATCAAGCTTCTTGGTGCTAGAATCTATCCTAGCCAAGGACCCTTTAACTTCTACAAGTTCCCTCTTCAAGCCTTCTTCACTTCTCTTGGATAAGTCTAACTCCTCAATTAACTTATCCTCTCTCCTCTTCAATCTTTCCACTTGTTCACTTAAGTGGTCATTGTGAGCCGAAAGTTCAAGGTTTTCTTCTCTCAACCTCTCAATCTTTCTTGTGCTTTTAAGTGCTAAATCATTGAACTCGGCATGGTATTTAGCAAGCACCTTTTGCTCCACAAATTTCTTTTTGGAACTAGAAGAGGAGTCACTTTCTATTTCACTTGAGTCATTTTCCTCTTGACTCATTTCCTCTTTCTCACTACCACTTTTGCTCTTATGTGAGGAGGCAAAAGCTAGGAGGTTAGCCATGAGCTCTTCTTCACTTGAAGACTCATCTTCCTCATTGGAGTCATCACTACTCCCACTCCAAGTGGCGGCCATCACTTTGCTCTTCTTCTTTTCATTGTGATTAGCACATTCGGGGGCAAAGTGACCAATCCCACCACATTCAAAGCATCGGACACCTTTCCTTTCGGTCCTCTCTTGTCTAGGCTCAAACTTCTTGAAGGAACTCTTTTTCTTCAAATCTTGTCCTCTTGACCCAAATCCCTTCTTCTTCTTGAACCCCATAACCTTGTTGAACCTTTTCACAAATAAGGCAAGGTCTTCATCCGATTCATGCTTTGCCTCCTTTGCATCCTTAGATGCTTTCAAAGCTATTCCTTTAGACTTCTTAGGAGGAGTAGTGGTGCTAGGAGCCTTCCTAGACTCATATGCAAGGAGACGCCCAATCACCTCACTTGGCTTCATATCCATGTAGCCACTATTTTCTTCTATGGCCGTCACCTTGGATTCAAACCTATCGGGGAGAGATCTCATAATTTTTTGCTTGACTCTCCTATCCGAATACGGGTCTCCGAGTTGATGGCTTTGATTTACAATGTCCATCAATTTGATTTCGAAGTCATTGAAGCATTCATCCTCTCCCATCCTTAGAAGCTCAAACTGAGTTTGGAGGACTTGAAGCTTGGACTCCTTCACCACCTCGGTTCCCTCATGTGCAACTAGAAGGATGTCCCATGCCACTTTGGCAATCTGAGTATTCTGAATAAGCTTGTACTGATTCTCATCCATAGCACACATAATGGCATGCATAGCCTTCCTATTCCACTTAGAAGCCTCAAACTCTTGCGCGTTCCATTGCGCCTTAGGCTTCAAAACATCTTGTCCTCCACCCTCGGGAGTCATCATAGGGAGATCATATCCGTCTTCCACCGCCATCCATGCACGGTCATGAATTTGGCATATGTAGGATTCCATCTTCCCTTTCCATTGGGAATAGTTCAATCCGGTAAGAAGTGGAGGCCTTGTGCTAGAAGCTCCTTCGTGGCCACCACCATTTCCACCGTTTCCACTCATAGTGTTTATGAATGAATGAAATGAATGCAAATGTATGAATGATCAACAATCACACAAAATGCAAAACACACCAAAATAAAGCAAGGATCACCTATGTCTAGGAACCCGCTCTGATACCAATTGAAACAAATTATAGCACGGTGTGTATAAAGCTATCTAGAGGGGGGGTGAATAGATTTTACGCTTTTTACCCAATTTTTCGTGTTAGTCAAAATTACGAAAATGCCCTCAAGATAATATAACCAAGCAATTGTAATATGGTGCGGAAATTAAAACAACACTTGGTTTTTACGTGGAAACCCTCACGGGAAAAACCACGGGCTATGTAAGTAAGCCACACTCGAACCTCGAATCCACTAAATGTGCAAACGATTACAACCTAATCCCGGAAGTAATCACACACCTACCTAATCCCGGTATGAGTGAACCTAGTCCAATTTGCTTGCGATCTAAGCAACCTAATCCCGGTTGCTACACACAAGACTTACTTTCTCTAGAATAGAATAGAATACAACCCTAAGTGAATATATGTAAATATCCAAAATGCAACATAGAGCAAGGGAAACCCTATATGCTTATCTAAGATGATTAATATGCAATTAAGAACAATCCTAGATATCAAAACTAAATGACATGTCAATTAGTTTAGCTAATCAATATTAAGCACAAAACCTAATATGCTAGCACAATACAACTTCTCAAACATACATCATACTCATCTCAATATTGTATCCAAAGCATACAAAATAATCAACAAGTAATTAATTGAGATTGCTAGATAAGAGAAACACAAAACATGTAAGATATTAGTGAAAAACTTACCAAGCAAAGTATGATGAAGATTCCATGCAAGATGACATCTAGATGATCCAAGATGATGCTAGATGATGATTGATGATCATGAAAAAGTGTTTGAGTGATTAAAAATGAGTTCTTTGTGTATTTTTCTTCTCTTGAAAAATATCCTAAGTATAGAATATGAATATGAACTCTCTTGGCTGACCTAAAGTCAAAGTGTTATATATATAGGGGCCATAAGTGAAGTGTGGTCGTTTTGAAAAACGCACCAAAAATTGCTCTGTGCGCTGGTGGCCTTGCGCTGGTCGACAGGCGCACGACCAGCGCACACGCACATTTTTGCATTGGCGCTGGACGACATGCGCTCACACAGGCGCCAGACCAGCGGAGCCACACTGGGCGATCAGCGCTGGTGACCTTGCGCTGGTGTAGACCAGCGCACGACCGGCGACAGAGAACTAGACGATCTGCGCTGGTGGGCTGCGCTGGTGTGGACCAGCGCACGACCAGCGGCACGCCACTGGGCGTTTTGCGCCGGTGAGCGGCGCTGGACGTCAGGCGCAGGTGGACCAGCGCACAGCCCACAACTTTGAACCCCACAAGCAATCATGCAAGGGGAACAAAGGTAAACTAAGATGCATCCTAAAAGCCTAAATGCTATGATGTTATAAACACAAGATGCAATCATTATACCAAGCAAGAAGAGATGTAAATAGGCATTGATGCACAACAAAAAGAAACACAACATACAAAGATTAAGCAAATGCATGAGTTGTGAGTGTGTGTAACTATCTCTTCAAGACAAGTAAGCACTTAGAGTATTACCTTTGGTGCTTGTCAATCATGAGGTCTTCAAAGGGCCTAAGCAATAACAACAACATCTAAACTACCCTTACAAAGAATCCCCACATATGGTTTGATCACGAAATAAGCCAATTAAAAACAACGGGAATCCTTACATCAACCATTTTGGGTGGTTGAGCAATTAATAAAATATTTAAAAAATGTAAATAAATGAAAAAGGGGTTATGTGAAGCCCGGGATATGACGATTCCCGTGCTTCACAACACACTTCCCGTGCCTCAAAGTCAGTTTTCCCGGGCTATGGAAATTGACTATATTATTTTAAACATATTTTTAACGATTTTTTAAAAAATATGGAAAGGTGGGAAACTTCTGCACACCTATTTCCCTTCCTCTATTTATTATTTTTACAGCCATATCCATACAGAATGCTAAAATCACAATGACACCCGCACTTCACCTTTCCATCCACCAACTAAAGCCCTCCACTCCCACCTCATATCCTAGCATACCAAGGACACGCTCTTTTGAAGTTGGTTTCGGGACATGGGTCCATGTCCAACGGAAGGCCCTCCCATGTAGTCATCCATTTTGGGTGGTTGAGTAATTAATAAAAATATTTAAAAAATGTAAATAAATGAAAAAGGGGTTCTGTAAAGCCCGGGATATGACGATTCCCGTGCTTCACAACACACTTCCCGTGCCTCAAAGTCCGTTTTCCCGGGCTATGGAAATTGACTATATTATTTTAAACATATTTTTAACGATTTTTAAAAAATACGTACAAGTTCTAAACATCACCATACATATTTCCCTTCCTTTCTTTATTAGTTTGGCAGCCATATCCATACAGAATGCTAAAATCACAATGACACCCACACTTCACTGTTCCATCCACCAACTAAAACCCTCCACCCCCACCTCCACCTCATATCCTAGCCTACCAAGGACACGCTCTTTTGAAGTTAGTTTCGGGACCTGGATCCATGTCCAATGGAAGGCCCCCGCATGTAGTCATACAATTTGGGTGGTTGAGTAATTAATAAAAATATTTAAAAAAATGTAAATAAATGAAAAAGGGGTTCTGTAAAGCCCGGGATATGACAATTCCCGTGCTTCACAACACACTTCCCGTGCCTCAAAGTCAGTTTTCCCGGGCTATGGAAATTGACTATATTATTTTAAACATATTTTTAACGATTTTTAAAAAAATATGAAAAGGTGGGAAACTTCAGCACACCTATCTCCCTTCCTCTATTTATTATTTTTACAGCCATATCCATACAGAATGCTAAAATCACAATGCCACCCACACTTCACCTTTCCATCCACCAACTAAAGCCCTCCACTCCCACCTCATATCCTAGCATACCAAGGACACGCTCTTTTGAAGTTGGTTTCGGGACATGGGTCCATGTCCAACGGAAGGCCCTCCCATGTAGTCATCCATTTTGGGTGGTTGAGTAATTAATAAAAATATTTAAAAAATGTAAATAAATGAAAAAGGGGTTCTGTAAAGCCCGGGATATGACGATTCCCGTGCTTCACAACACACTTCCCGTGCCTCAAAGTCCGTTTTCCCGGGCTATGGAAATTGACTATATTATTTTAAACATATTTTTAACGATTTTTAAAAAATACGTACAAGTTCTAAACATCACCATACATATTTCCCTTCCTTTCTTTATTAGTTTGGCAGCCATATCCATACAGAATGCTAAAATCACAATGACACCCACACTTCACTGTTCCATCCACCAACTAAACCCTCCACCCCCACCTCCACCTCATATCCTAGCATACCAAGGACACGCTCTTTTGAAGTTAGTTTCGGGACCTGGATCCATGTCCAATGGAAGGCCCCCGCATGTAGTCATACAATTTGGGTGGTTGAGTAATTAATAAAAATATTTAAAAAAATGTAAATAAATGAAAAAGGGGTTCTGTAAAGCCCGGGATATGACAATTCCCGTGCTTCACAACACACTTCCCGTGCCTCAAAGTCAGTTTTCCCGGGCTATGGAAATTGACTATATTATTTTAAACATATTTTTAACGATTTTTAAAAAAATATGAAAAGGTGGGAAACTTCAGCACACCTATCTCCCTTCCTCTATTTATTATTTTTACAGCCATATCCATACAGAATGCTAAAATCACAATGCCACCCACACTTCACCTTTCCATCCACCAACTAAAGCCCTCCACTCCCACCTCATATCCTAGCATACCAAGGACACGCTCTTTTGAAGTTGGTTTCGGGACATGGGTCCATGTCCAACGGAAGGCCCTCCCATGTAGTCATCCATTTTGGGTGGTTGAGTAATTAATAAAAATATTTAAAAAAATGTAAATAAATGAAAAAGGAGTTCTGTAAAGCCCGGGATATGACGATTCCCGTGCTTCACAACACACTTCCCGTGCCTCAAAGTCAGTTTTCCCGGGCTATGGAAATTGACTATATTATTTTAAACATATTTTTAACGATTTTTAAAAAAATATGGAAAGGTGGGAAACTTCAGCACACCTATTTCCCTTCCTCTATTTATTATTTTTATAGCCATATCCATACAGAATGCTAAAATCACAATGACACCCACACTTCACCTTTCCATCCACCAACTAAAGCCCTCCACTCCCACCTCATATCCTAGCATACCAAGGACACGCTCTTTTGAAGTTGGTTTTGGGACATGGGTCCATGTCCAACGGAAGGCCCTCCCATGTAGTCATCTATTTTGGGTGGTTGAGTAATTAATAAAAATATTTAAAAAATGTAAATAAATGAAAAAGGGGTTCTGTAAAGCCCGGGATATGACGATTCCCGTGCTTCACAACACACTTCCCGTGCCTCAAAGTCCGTTTTCCCGGGCTATGGAAATTGACTATATTATTTTAAACATATTTTTAACGATTTTTAAAATATACGTACAAGTTCTAAACCTCACCATACCTATTTCCCTTCCTTTCTTTATTAGTTTGGCAGCCATATCCATACAGAATGCTAATATCACAATGACACCCACACTTCACTGTTCCATCCACCAACTAAAACCCTCCACCCCCATCTCATATCCTAGCCTACCAAGGACACGATCTTTTGAAGTTGGTTTCGGGACCTGGATCCATGTCCAACGGAAGGCCCCCGCATGTAGTCATACATTTTGGGTGGTTGAGTAATTAATAAAAATATTTAAAAAATGTAAATAAATGAAAAAGGGGTTCTGTGAAGCCCAGGATATGACGATTCCCGTGCTTCGCAACACACTTCCCATGCCTCAAAGTCAGTTTTCCCGGGCTATGGAAATTGACTATATTATTTTAAACATATTTTTAACGATTTTTAAAAAATACGTACAAGTTCTAAACCTCACCATACCTATTTCCCTTCCCTTCTTTATTAGTTTGGCGGCCATATCCGTACAGAATGCTAAAATCACAATGACACCCATACTTCACTGTTCCATCCACCAACTAAAACCCTCCACCCCCACCTCATATCCTAGCCTACCAAGGACACGCTCTTTTGAAGTTGGTTTCGGGACCTGGATCCATGTCCAACGAAAGGCCCCCGCATGTAGTCATACATTTTGGGTGGTTGAGTAATTAATAAAAATATTTAAAAAAATGTAAATAAATGAAAAAGGGGTTCTATGAAGCCCGGGATATGACGATTCCCGTGCTTCACAACACACTTCCCGTGCCTCAAAGTCAGTTTTCCCGGGCTATGGAAATTGACTATATTATTTTAAACATATTTTTAACGATTTTTAAAAAAATATGGAAAGGTGGGAAACTTCAGCACACCTATTTCCCTTCCTCTATTTATTATTTTTACAGCCATATCCATACAGAATGCTAAAATCACAATGACACCCACACTTCACCTTTCCATCCACCAACTAAAGCCCTCCACTCCCACCTTATATCCTAGCATACCAAGGACACACTCTTTTGAAGTTGGTTTCGGGACATGGGTCCATGTCCAACGGAAGGCCCCCGCATGTAGTCATACAATTTGGGTGGTTGAGTAATTAATAAAAATATTTAAAAAATGTAAATAAATGAAAAAGGGGTTCTGTGAAGCCCGGGATATGACGATTCCCGTGCTTCACAACACACTTCCCGTGCCTCAAAGTCCGTTTTCCCGGGCTATGGAAATTGACTATATTATTTTAAACATATTTTTAACGATTTTTAAAAAATACGTACAAGTTCTAAATACCTATTTCCCTTCCTTTCTTTATTAGTTTGGCGGCCATATCCATACAGAATGCTAAAATCACAATGACACCCACACTTCACTGTTCCATCCACCAATTAAAACCCTCCACCCCCACCTCATATCCTAGCCTACCAAGGACACGCTCTTTTGAAGTTGGTTTCGGGACCTGGATCCATGTCCAATGGAAGGCCCCCGCATGTAGTCATACAATTTGGGTGGTTGAGTAATTAATCAAAATATTTTAAAAATGTAAATAAATGAAAAAGGGGTTCTGTGAAGCCCGGGATATGACGATTCCCGTGCTTCACAACACACTTCCCGTGCCTCAAAGTCAGTTTTCCTCGGCTTCTGAAATGACACTATATTAACACTTCCATTGCTGAAATCACAATCCATTCTTAGCGGAATAGCCTTAACCATAATCAAACACAAATACAAATAGCACAATCATTCCAAGTAACATCGCTTAACCATAATAAAAAACAAATAACATAATCCTTTCCAAGTGCCATAGACTCCTTAAATAAAAACAGTAAAAAAATACAACCACCACAGCCAATAATTCAAGACAATTGACCACAATTGGCGACCACTACAGGCTTGGTTGTCAAGTCTGACCTAGAACCGACCTTCTCGATGGCCTTCATGACTTCAAATCCCTCAACGACCTGACCGAACACGACATTCATGCCATCGAGCCACTCGGTCTTTGTGGTACAGATGAGAAACTGGGAGCCATTGGTTCCAGGCCCGGTATTGGCCATGGAGAGGATCCCGGGACCAATGTGCTTGTTTATAAAGTTTTCGTCAGCGAAAGTATCGCCATAGATGGACTCACCTCCAAGTCCGTCTTTTTTGGTGATGTCTTCTCCTTTGAACATGGACCTGGGTATCACACGGTGGAAGGTTGTTCCCTTGTAGTGGAGCAGCATATTTTTCCTGCCGATTCCCTTCTCACCAGTGCAGAGAGCCCGAAAGTTTTCTGCTATTATGGGGGTATTGTCGGCGAAAAGTTCTATCACAAGTCTTCCAGCCGGATGGCCCCCGATGTTGAGGTCAAGGAACACTCTAGGGTTCGCCTTTGTCTCCTGATTGTAAGGATTCCCGTTTTTTTGATTGGCTTATTTCGTGGTCAAACCACATGTTGGGGTTTTGAATGTAAGGGTAGTCTAAGTGTTTAGTGTTGAAGATCAAAGGCCCTTCCATGACCTCAAGATACAAGCACGCCAAAGGTATAATCTCTTGTGCTTGTTTTTCTTTGAAGAGATTTAGTAGCACACACACACTTAGCATTCTTGCTATGATTGCATACTTGCTTATTTTTATGTGCATCTCTTCACATGTCACTTTACACACTAGCACTTTGGTTGATATATCTTGTTGTGTGTATATGTGCCTTATAATTCGTTTCCCGACATTGTTCGGAAACGTCCGCGCTTGCACTAATGAGTGCTTGGTTTTGCGCGAAGACCGCCTTTGGAGAATGCCCTTGGCTTCTCCTTGGTTTTCACCATTGTTGGTGATCGGCGGTTATGATCGGCGGCCTGGCCGCCGACTGAAACCGCCGTTTCAGTCCAGATTGGTCTGAAGCAATTTTGCGGTCAATATCGGCGGTCACGACCGCCGTTCGAAACCGCCGTTCATACCTGATCGATTTTAATCTCTCGGGTTTGATTCGGCGGTTGGATCGGCGGTCGCGAAACCGCCGAATGAAACCGCCGTTAATGCTCTGTTCTTCACGAGCTCAATTCGGCGGCCTGGCCGCCGATTTAAACCGCCGAACGGTGCGTTTCAGGGGCAAAAGTGTCTTTTCACATGCCCAATTCTTGATGTCTATAAATATCTTGTTTTCTCAATCTCTGAACAAGCTTCTTGAGCAATTAGAACCCTAATCTTTCAAGAGAGATTTTTGAGAAAAAATCAATTCAAGAACCCACCTTTAAACACTCAAATCAAATCCTTTTTGCATCAAATTTCATATTGCATCCTCTATGTCTACATAGAAAGCATCTATGATTGGATTGGCATCATCACAATATGCTTGGTAAGATTTTGATTAGTTTCATCTTATTTTAGTATTTTACTATCAAGCATATTCTCTTTTTATTTACTTGTATGTTGTTGATCATATGATAAATACAAGAATAGAGAATTAATTGTGATGAATTAATTGAGTGTTGTTTTTGTGATAGCTAATTAGGTTTTTGCTTAATCTTGATTAGCTAAGCTATTTGACATGTCATTTAGCAATTGATATCTAGGGTTGATTAAATTGATTATATCATCATCCTAGATAAGCATCTAAGGTTACCTAGCCTTGTTTGTTATTTGAATATTAATACATATTCACATAGGTTGCATAATCTCTTCTTAGAGAATTAAGTCTTGAGGCTAAGGTTGCTTAGGCCTCAAGCAATTGGACTAGAGCCACTTTTAAAGGCCCGAGTGGTAGAAGTGGGGGGTTATTGACCGGAGTGTTAGACGAGGTCTACATAGGTTGTAAACTCCATTTCGATTAGTGGATTTCGAGGTCCGAGTGTGGCGTACTAATCAGCCCGTGGTTTTTCCCAGTGGTTGGGTTTCCACGTATACATCAAGTGTTATTTTAATTCCGCACTATATTACACTTGCTTGTATATTTAACTAGTAGGGGCATTTTCGTAATATTGACTTGTATGCGAAAATTGGGTAATAATAGCTAAAATCTATTCACCCCCCCTCTAGCTTATATTGAACACGCCTCTAGGACTTTCAATTGGTATCAGAGCGGGTTCCTAGATATACTTAGGTGATCCTAGCTCATTTTAGGTGTGTTGTGCATTTGTGTGATTTTTGCTCATTCATACATTTTGCATACATTTCATTCATTCATTTGAGACAATGAGTGGATTCGGTGGCAACCATGAGTGTGCTTCAAGCACACGGCCTCCTCTCCTCACCGGTGTGAATTATGCCTCATGGAAAGGCAAGATGGAGGCATATGTGTGCCAAATCCATGATAGGGCATGGATGGCAATTGAAGATGGGTATGCACCTCCTATGATGACTCCCACTGGTGGTGGAGAAGAAGTACTCAAGCCAAAGGCCCAATGGTCACCTGAAGAGTTTGAGACTTCAAAATGGAATAGGAAGGCATGGCATGCTCTTCTATGTGCAGTGGATGAAAATCAGTACAAACTGATTCAGAACACTAGGATAGCCAAGGAGGCATGGGATATCCTAGAGGTTGCACACGAAGGAACCGATGTGGTTAAGGATTCGAAGCTACAAGTCCTTCAAACGCAATTTGAGTTGCTTAAAATGGAGGAGGATGAGTGCTTCAATGACTTTGAAGTCAAGTTGATGGATATTGTGAATCAAAGCCATCAACTCGGTGATCCTTATTCGGATAGGAGAGTTAAGCAGAAAATTATGAGGTCTCTCCCCGCTAGGTTCGAATCAAAAGTGACGGCTTTAGAGGAGAATAGCGCTTACAAGGATATGAAGCCGAGCGAGGTGATTGGAAGACTCCTCGCCTATGAATCTAGGAAGGCTCCTAGTATTTCACCTCCTAAAAAGCAAAAAGGAATTGCTTTGAATGCTTCCAAGGTTGTGAAGGAGGAAAAAGGTGACTCGGACCAAGACATGGCTTTGCTACTTAGAAGATTCAAGAAGTTTGTCAAGTTCGAGAACAAGGGCGTTGGATCCAAGGGCCAAAACTTGAAGAAAAAAGCTCCCTTCAAGAATTTTGAGCCTAGGCAAGAGCATAGTGAGAAGAAAGGGGTCCAATGCTATGAGTGTGGTGGTATAGGTCACATCTCACCGGATTGTGGGAACTTGAAGAACAAGATGGCAAAAGTGATGGCCGCCACATGGAGTGAAAGTGATGACTCCGGAGAGGGAGATAAGTCATCAAGTGATGATGAGCTTACCATCAACTACACGGCATTTGGGGCCACGTGTGTAGAAGATAAAGTTGTTGGTAAGAATGACTTGACTAGTGATCCCATAGAAGAAAAAGATGAAGAAGTAGCTCTAGAGAAGATATATGTAGCTACTCATTGGGATATGACTCTCATTGACTCAAGAGATCAAGGTGGAGGTCTAAATGAGGGAAATGACTCCATTAGTGAGAATGAGAGTGGAGGAGATAACTTAAGTGAAGATGACTCCTCATCTATCTCTACAAATGGAGGTGTAGAGAAAATGGATGTAAATGACTTTATAGTCAAGTGTGAAAGTTCATTGGAGAAGAAAAATATAAAGTTGAAGATTTTAGAGGATGAAAATCTAGAACTTTCAACACACAATGACTACTTAAGTAAACAAGTGGAGGCATCCAAGAAGATTGAAGACAAGCTAAGGGATGAGCTAGCTATGTCTAAGAGGAATGAAGAAGGGTTGAAGAGAGAGCTTGTTGAAGCCATAGAGTCATTGTCTAGGATGACTACAAGCACCAAGAAACTTGACCACATTCTTGGTAGTGGAAAGAACCCTTGTGACAAGAGAGGTATTGGGTATGAAGAAACAAAGGAGATCACTACTCCAACCAAGACCGTCTTTGTCAAGAGTTTGGGCAAGATAGAAGCCTCACCGGTGCACACTCCTAGGAAGAAAATTGATCTAGGACAATGTTCAAGAAATGCACAAGTGAAGGTAGCTCCTAAGAGACAACCTCAAGCTCAAAAAGTTCCTCAACCTAACTTCCCTCAAGCTCATATTCATCAAGGGAAGAGGTCAATCATGCAAAATGAGACAAGGAAGCAAGCTAGACCGGTTCAACAACAAAGAAGATTTGAACCCGCTCAACCACAAAGTCATGGGATGGCTCCTATGCATGCACAAGGACATGGTATGAATTCTAAATTTGTCCCTACATGTCACTTTTGTGGTATTAATGGTCACATTAGACCAAATTGCTTTCATTTCATTAAATTATGTAGAATCAAAAGCATGATTGAAAAGAAAATGATAAGAGCTAGAATGCATACTAATAGGAAGGAAAACATTCATATTCATGATCCTATTAATTCTAGTACTCTTGAACCTTTGACCACTAAGAAGAAAAATGTTATATCTATGTGGATAAGGAAAAATGAACCCGCTTGCTATGAGACTAACAAGTCTCAAATAGGTTCAACCAAGTCAAATGGACTTGGTAGGTCCATAGGACCTCATGCCCTTCATTAATGAAGGATGATACTAACCCCATATGGGGAACTCAAGCAAAGAGAGCTATTTTTGCATTCTTGTCACTTGCAAAAAAATTTGAAAAATCTTATGCTTCTTGGTTGATTGCTTGAGTAAGCTTGGTTGCACATATGTATATATGTTTTCAATTCAATAAGTGTGAACCTTGCTTGTTTACAATCCATGTCATATTTATGTTCAAACATGCATTTTGGACTAGGAGATGTATGTAGGAAGTATGATTTGAATGACCTATGATTATCTCCATGACATGATGATTCTTAAATAACATGCTAATGTCTTATGAAAAGCATGAAATTCATGTACATGCTCAAATGAAAAAGCATGAATTGATAATTGCGTTCTTAAATGCAAAAACTTGTGTGAAAAAGCTAATGAGACTCAAATGAAAAAGGATCTAGTATCCATTCAAGGATTTTACAATCCAAATGTCTCTCTTTCTTTATTGGTTGAACATGTCTACTATCATACGGGTTTCATTCCCGGAAAAATCAAATAGGGTGCAAAGTTGCTCATGACATGTTTAGCTTATAAAGTTGGATATAGTTGTTCTTAAATTGAAATCAATGAAATTTCTATATCCTTGCTTCTCTCATGACAATGGTGAAATTGGTTTGAATTCCTATTAGAAACCTTTGTCATTTGCTTTGCCAAATACCATGGTATTTTGGACTTGAATGCAATATGTCTTGTATGCAAAGCATTTTGTTTCACACATTTTATCTAATAAATCTCCTCGTTTCTCTCTGATTAATTGAGATTGCATAAAGTGACTTATATTGATTATGCATATACTAGAATGCTACTATCTCTCTTTGCCTTGAGTGACCCGGTTGGGGACTACTCCTTTGTCTATATCATGACAAAAAGGGGGAGTATAATGTGGTAAGGGGAGGTGCAAATTGTTGTAGCAATTGGTGCACATTGGGGAGAATATACATTGAGGGGGAGTAACCCTTTGAGGGGGAGCATTGCATTCATCATACATTGCATGATGTTGTGTTTAATTTCTTAGAAATGCATATGCTTGTTTATGTCCTCACTTGATTCATCTCACTTTTACTTGTTTTGGAAAGTTTAGAAACCTTGTTTCAGGGAATGATTGTTCTACAAGAGATTGAAGACTTCAAGTTTTATTTTTATATATCTCTTTGTATTGTAGAAAATCTTCATTGACCCATAGGTTTATTTTTGTTGTGAGGAATCAATGTGAGTGGTGGTTTTGTCACGAAATAGCCAAAGGGGGAGATTGTAAGGATTCCCGTTTTTTTGATTGGCTTATTTCGTGGTCAAACCACATGTTGGGGTTTTGAATGTAAGGGTAGTCTAAGTGTTTAGTGTTGAAGATCAAAGGCCCTTCCATGACTTCAAGATACAAGCACGCCAAAGGTATAATCTCTTGTGCTTGTTTTTCTTTGAAGAGATTTAGTAGCACACACACACTTAGCATTCTTGCTATGATTGCATACTTGCTTATTTTTATGTGCATCTCTTCACATGTCACTTTACACACTAGCACTTTGGTTGATATATCTTGTTGTGTGTATATGTGCCTTATAATTCGTTTCCCGACATTGTTCGGAAACGTCCGCGCTTGCACTAATGAGTGCTTGGTTTTGCGCGAAGACCGCCTTTGGAGAATGCCCTTGGCTTCTCCTTGGTTTTCACCATTGTTGGTGATCGGCGGTTATGATCGGTGGCCTGGCCGCCGACTGAAACCGCCGTTTCAGTCCAGATTGGTCTGAAGCAATTTTGCGGTCAATATCGGCGGTCACGACCGCCGTTCGAAACCGCCGTTCATACCTGATCGATTTTAATCTCTCGGGTTTGATTCGGCGGTTGGATCGGCGGTCGCGAAACCGCCGAATGAAACCGCTGTTAATGCTCTGTTCTTCACGAGCTCAATTCGGCGGCCTGGCCGCCGATTTAAACCGCCGAACGGTGCGTTTCAGGGGCAAAAGTGTCTTTTCACATGCCCAATTCTTGATGTCTATAAATATCTTGTTTTCTCAATCTCTGAACAAGCTTCTTGAGCAATTAGAACCCTAATCTTTCAAGAGAGATTTTTGAGAAAAAATCAATTCAAGAACCCACCTTTAAACACTCAAATCAAATCCTTTTTGCATCAAATTTCATATTGCATCCTCTATGTCTACATAGAAAGCATCTATGATTGGATTGGCATCATCACAATATGCTTGGTAAGATTTTGATTAGTTTCATCTTATTTTAGTATTTTTACTATCAAGCATATTCTCTTTTTATTTACTTGTATGTTGTTGATCATATGATAAATACAAGAATAGAGAATTAATTGTGATGAATTAATTGAGTGTTGTTTTTGTGATAGCTAATTAGGTTTTTGCTTAATCTTGATTAGCTAAGCTATTTGACATGTCATTTAGCAATTGATATCTAGGGTTGATTAAATTGATTATATCATCATCCTAGATAAGCATCTAAGGTTACCTAGCCTTGTTTGTTATTTGAATATTAATACATATTCACATAGGTTGCATAATCTCTTCTTAGAGAATTAAGTCTTGAGGCTAAGGTTGCTTAGGCCTCAAGCAATTGGACTAGAGCCACTTTTAAAGGCCCGAGTGGTAGAAGTGGGGGGCTATTGACCGGAGTGTTAGACGAGATTGAAGACTTCAAGTTTTATTTTTATATATCTCTTTGTATTGTAGAAAATCTTCATTGACCCATAGGTTTATTTTTGTTGTGAGGAATCAATGTGAGTGGTGGTTTTGTCACGAAATAGCCAAAGGGGGAGATTGTAAGGATTCCCGTTTTTTTGATTGGCTTATTTCGTGGTCAAACCACATGTTGGGGTTTTGAATGTAAGGGTAGTCTAAGTGTTTAGTGTTGAAGATCAAAGGCCCTTCCATGACCTCAAGATACAAGCACGCCAAAGGTATAATCTCTTGTGCTTGTTTTTCTTTGAAGAGATTTAGTAGCACACACACACTTAGCATTCTTGCTATGATTGCATACTTGCTTATTTTTATGTGCATCTCTTCACATGTCACTTTACACACTAGCACTTTGGTTGATATATCTTGTTGTGTGTATATGTGCCTTATAATTCGTTTCCCGACATTGTTCGGAAACGTCCGCGCTTGCACTAATGAGTGCTTGGTTTTGCGCGAAGACCGCCTTTGGAGAATGCCCTTGGCTTCTCCTTGGTTTTCACCATTGTTGGTGATCGGCGGTTATGATCGGCGGCCTGGCCGCCGACTGAAACCGCCGTTTCAGTCCAGATTGGTCTGAAGCAATTTTGCGGTCAATATCGGCGGTCACGACCGCCGTTCGAAACCGCCGTTCATACCTGATCGATTTTAATCTCTCGGGTTTGATTCGGCGGTTGGATCGGCGGTCGCGAAACCGCCGAATGAAACCGCGTTAATGCTCTGTTCTTCACGAGCTCAATTCGGCGGTCGTCATCGGCGGCCTGGCCGCCGATTTAAACCGCCGAACGGTGCGTTTCAGGGGCAAAAGTGTCTTTTCACATGCCCAATTCTTGATGTCTATAAATATCTTGTTTTCTCAATCTCTGAACAAGCTTCTTGAGCAATTAGAACCCTAATCTTTCAAGAGAGATTTTTGAGAAAAAATCAATTCAAGAACCCACCTTTAAACACTCAAATCAAATCCTTTTTGCATCAAATTTCATATTGCATCCTCTATGTCTACATAGAAAGCATCTATGATTGGATTGGCATCATCACAATATGCTTGGTAAGATTTTGATTAGTTTCATCTTATTTTAGTATTTTTACTATCAAGCATATTCTCTTTTTATTTACTTGTATGTTGTTGATCATATGATAAATACAAGAATAGAGAATTAATTGTGATGAATTAATTGAGTGTTGTTTTTGTGATAGCTAATTAGGTTTTTGCTTAATCTTGATTAGCTAAGCTATTTGACATGTCATTTAGCAATTGATATCTAGGGTTGATTAAATTGATTATATCATCATCCTAGATAAGCATCTAAGGTTACCTAGCCTTGTTTGTTATTTGAATATTAATACATATTCACATAGGTTGCATAATCTCTTCTTAGAGAATTAAGTCTTGAGGCTAAGGTTGCTTAGGCCTCAAGCAATTGGACTAGAGCCACTTTTAAAGGCCCGAGTGGTAGAAGTGGGGGGTTATTGACCGGAGTGTTAGACGAGATTGAAGACTTCAAGTTTTATTTTTATATATCTCTTTGTATTGTAGAAAATCTTCATTGACCCATAGGTTTATTTTTGTTGTGAGGAATCAATGTGAGTGGTGGTTTTGTCACGAAATAGCCAAAGGGGGAGATTGTAAGGATTCCCGTTTTTTTGATTGGCTTATTTCGTGGTCAAACCACATGTTGGGGTTTTGAATGTAAGGGTAGTCTAAGTGTTTAGTGTTGAAGATCAAAGGCCCTTCCATGACCTCAAGATACAAGCACGCCAAAGGTATAATCTCTTGTGCTTGTTTTTCTTTGAAGAGATTTAGTAGCACACACACACTTAGCATTCTTGCTATGATTGCATACTTGCTTATTTTTATGTGCATCTCTTCACATGTCACTTTACACACTAGCACTTTGGTTGATATATCTTGTTGTGTGTATATGTGCCTTATAATTCGTTTCCCGACATTGTTCGGAAACGTCCGCGCTTGCACTAATGAGTGCTTGGTTTTGCGCGAAGACCGCCTTTGGAGAATGCCCTTGGCTTCTCCTTGGTTTTCACCATTGTTGGTGATCGGCGGTTATGATCGGCGGCCTGGCCGCCGACTGAAACCGCCGTTTCAGTCCAGATTGGTCTGAAGCAATTTTGCGGTCAATATCGGCGGTCACGACCGCCGTTCGAAACCGCCGTTCATACCTGATCGATTTTAATCTCTCGGGTTTGATTCGGCGGTTGGATCGGCGGTCGCGAAACCGCCGAATGAAACCGCCGTTAATGCTCTGTTCTTCACGAGCTCAATTCGGCGGCCTGGCCGCCGATTTAAACCGCCGAACGGTGCGTTTCAGGGGCAAAAGTGTCTTTTCACATGCCCAATTCTTGATGTCTATAAATATCTTGTTTTCTCAATCTCTGAACAAGCTTCTTGAGCAATTAGAACCCTAATCTTTCAAGAGAGATTTTTGAGAAAAAATCAATTCAAGAACCCACCTTTAAACACTCAAATCAAATCCTTTTTGCATCAAATTTCATATTGCATCCTCTATGTCTACATAGAAAGCATCTATGATTGGATTGGCATCATCACAATATGCTTGGTAAGATTTTGATTAGTTTCATCTTATTTTAGTATTTTTACTATCAAGCATATTCTCTTTTTATTTACTTGTATGTTGTTGATCATATGATAAATACAAGAATAGAGAATTAATTGTGATGAATTAATTGAGTGTTGTTTTTGTGATAGCTAATTAGGTTTTTGCTTAATCTTGATTAGCTAAGCTATTTGACATGTCATTTAGCAATTGATATCTAGGGTTGATTAAATTGATTATATCATCATCCTAGATAAGCATCTAAGGTTACCTAGCCTTGTTTGTTATTTGAATATTAATACATATTCACATAGGTTGCATAATCTCTTCTTAGAGAATTAAGTCTTGAGGCTAAGGTTGCTTAGGCCTCAAGCAATTGGACTAGAGCCACTTTTAAAGGCCCGAGTGGTAGAAGTGGGGGGTTATTGACCGGAGTGTTAGACGAGGTCTACATAGGTTGTAAACTCCATTTCGATTAGTGGATTTCGAGGTCCGAGTGTGGCGCACTAATCAGCCCGTGGTTTTTCCCAGTGGTTGGGTTTCCACGTATACATCAAGTGTTATTTTAATTCCGCACTATATTACACTTGCTTGTATATTTAACTAGTAGGGGCATTTTCGTAATATTGACTTGTATGCGAAAATTGGGTAATAATAGCTAAAATCTATTCACCCCCCCTCTAGCTTTATGTTGAACACGCCTCTAGGACTTTCAAAGATGTAGACATTAAACAAACATAAATGCTCCGTTACTATATGACATCCATTACTATCTTCCAACACCACAACATAAACATATCCGTTACTATATAACATCCATTACTATCTTCATATTTTCTTTTGTTTTCTGTAATCTTCAAAAAGACAAAAAACTCCTAACATGGACAACCATATGTAATTCAGACCAAAAAAAAATAAAAAAAAAATAGGACATCCATTACTATCTGTCAAAACAACTGCATATTGCTCGAATAAACATAAACATAAATGATCTCTCAATACCACATAAATATAAAAGATCCATTACTATATGACATCCATTACTATCTTTCAACACCACAACCTAAACATAAAAGATATGTTACCATATGACATCAATTACTATCTAACAAACACCACAACATCAACATAAATGAGCTTTCAAACAAGTTTGCCAAATATTGCTCCAGCAAAAAAAAAGACAATGAATAAAAACAACATAAATCCAGTGCTTGGAACCTTCTCAGTGGTTTGAACCTTCTCAGATACATTCTCTTCTAAACTTTGAAATGAATTTTGAGGATGTACGTAAGCAGTGATAGCTTTATATGCATCATCTGTCGAGTTAAACTTCTTGTAAGAAGCTCCTGGAAATCCATCTACTTGTGCTTGGCATTCAGGCCAAGAATAACACATACCAGTTTTCCTTCCTTTGAAAACAACATAAACGGAATTCTTCCCCATTTCACTTTATATCTGAAAATCGAAAAAAATTACAAAAATAAATAATGTCCATAATACCCGATCTAAAACAAGAAAAAGATAACAAAGAAATCTATGGCAATGTTGTTTAGAGTTAAACAAAATTTTAAAAACAAAAAGAAAATAATGTTTCAAAAAACCTATTTAAAAACTTATCAATTTGTGTTTTTAATAAGTGTTTGAACAATGGTAGTACATATACATACTGATAACCATGGCAAGGAGATATATGTATGAAAAAAGAAGGAAAAAAAAAAACTTCAACAATATCGGTGACGAAGAGCAGAGATAGATAGAAAAACAAGAAGGAAAAAAAAAATTCAAGAAGAATGATTACCTGCAGATCTAGGCGTGAGGAAGAGCAGAGAGAGAGCACAAAGAAATGAAAAAAAAAAAAAAAAAAACAATAAACCTCACATGCAGATTTGGGTATGACAGGCGTGAGGAAGAGCTGTTGTGGGGGTTTTGAATTTCTTTTGTTTTGTTGGACTTTTGGTAATAAAAAGGGGATTGTGGGGTTGGGGGTGGGGTACAGCTGTAGTGGGATAATTTGATATTGAAGCCCGGGGATTATTTAATTTTGAAGCACTCACATTTGATTTTTAGAGCTCGTGAATCCTGCCCAATTTATAAGTTTCACCAGATCCATAAGAGACTTCAAAAGTGACTTTATTGAAGTCTCTTTTAAAGTCACTTATTGATCGGGTGGAAGATAAATTCTACAATTCTGAAGCATGGGAATCCTTACTTATGAAGCACGTGCATTTTTTTTTTTTGAAGCCCGTTAATGCTGCCCAGTTTAAATATTTCAGCAGATCCATAAGCGACTTCCACAGTGACTTTATTGAAGTCGCTTTTAAAGTCGCTTTTAATCAGGTGGAAAATCAATTCTTCATTTATGAAGCCCGGGAATCTTCAGCAAATCATAAAGCAACTTGTATTTATATTTTTTTTATTACAGTTGCCCTGGGCTTGAAAACTAAAGCACACATATAAGGAAACAGCCTTTCCTGTGTTCAAATATCTATCTACTAAATTAAATTAAATTAAGCACCTGTTTGCAAATTTATACTAGAACAAAAATATCAATATACTATAAATTCAACTTAACCATACAAGACATTATTTTCACAGCAGTTAGAAGATACAAATACATATTAAAGTGGACAACACCATCACCACAACAACTACCGAAGTGAAATTTAACCGTCCAAGATAGGTTCTTGAGAAGTATGAATGACTGCTTCGTCCGTGTCATGCAAAAAAGTCTCAGGTGGCCTATCTGGGCACTTCGATCTATTATGTCCTTCCTTCTTGCAAATGCTACATCTTCGTGCTTTTTTGGCTGGTTTGCTTGTGGTAGACGATGGTTTCGGACAATGTTTTTTATTATGTCCCTTTTGCCCACAATTCAAACATGTTTGTAGCTTTCGTTTCTCCCCAGCAGATGGTGTCCTTGATTTCTTTGGTCTTCCAGACTGCTTCTTTATCTCCCATGGTAAAACAATGCGATCACGAACCTTCTCAGGAATGACCCATGTTTCAGGATTTGGAACAGGGTTCACATTCATGGCGTAAGCATGTTTTAGCCATCCCGTTGTGAAAAAGTCAGAACATAATGCGTTGATAGGCATACCTTTAATCCTGGTACAAAGGACACAAAGAAACAAATATTATTACAATTAAATAGTGAAAGGTTTCTAAGATTAAATGAAACTTCAATTTTGTAAGCATACCTAGCAACTGCCATGACATGAATACATGGCAACTCATCTAGATCCCATTCACGGCATGAGCAAGAATGTTGTTCCAAGTCGACAATGGTACCTTGATTCCATTTGTCGTCTACCTTGAATCTATGGAAGTCAATGGGGTGAACCTCACACCGTTGCGATGCTAATACCCTATGTTTGATGTGTTGGTCTGCATAATGACTCAAACATGTAGGCATTTCACGTGCATTTCTCCGACGGTCGTGGAACCACCTTTGTAACAAATCTCTTATAAATTCTGCAATAGATGTGATAGGCAACTTCCGGATTGCAAGTAGACAAGAATTAATTGACTCGGTGATGTTGGTGGTCATCATATGGTACCTCTTTTTGGGGCTATGTGCACGTGAAAACTTCTCTATTCCAGCCTGTACAAGCTCATCATAAACCTTACGGTGGATGGCTTTCAACTCGGCCATTTCACATTCAAATTCATCGACACGATACACATATGCAGCATGGTAGTAAAGCTTAATCACATCATCCTGTTGCTTGCAAATTCTTTTCAAATTTTGTGACAAATGGTATGCACATACCCCATGTGTTGCATCGGGAAAACTGGCTTCCATGCCTACGAAGATACCCGCGTGCCGGTCTGAAACTATCATCACACGTTCGGGACACATGATCACTTCGCGAAGTTGCTTCAAGAACCATGTCCACGACTCTGTGCACTCCGAATTTGCAAACCCAAATGCCAAAGGATATATCATCTCGTTACCATCTTTACACACAGCAATTAACAAAACACCCCTAGCCTTACCCTTCAGGTGGGTAGCATCGATGGCGATAACTAGTCTAATAACTGCATTGAATCCCTCTACACAAGCCCCAAGTGCCATGAATCCATAAGTGAACCGATTTTCTGAGTCAGTTTCTATCTTAGTTACAGTCCCAGGGTTGGATTGTTCCAACATGTAAAAAAATGCCGGCAACATCTGAAATGACTCCAACGGATCACCGAATGCACTATGCAAAGCACGGTCCTTCGACCTGTGGGCTTTGTTATATGAGAGGTTTATGCCATACTGATCCTTCATCTCAAAAATTATATCTTTCGGACGAAGGGTACATCCAGGATCAGCAAGTTTTCTTGCAAACAGTTCCCCTATTACATAGGAACTTACCCGCTTAAAATCAATGTTGTAGTTGCCCGAATCACCACATGTGTGCTCCTTAACAAAGGACTTAACATGCCAGTAGGTCCCAGTTTTCAACTTCCCTGCAGTAATAACCGATTCACAATCTCCCTTTATACATCTTGCAGCGAATCGTGACTGATTTGATCGTCTAATCTTATACTCGAACCTATTTTCCAATGCATACCTCCCTAAAGTAAGTTTCAAGGTTTTCTTGTTCTTGAAGATCTGTCCTTTGTAAATTGGACATTGGTCGCCTTGGTCACCTTTGTCACCTTGGTTTTCAAACAAGTCCTTTGATCGAATAGGTTGAATTGAGTATAGTTCTGAACCCGGTATTGTCCACCGTGATGTCATAGAAGCTGCATAACTATTGGGTGCTCCACTGACCCCTCGTTCTTCTTCACCATCTGTTGGGGCTTCTCTAGCACCTAGTTCTGCTTGCCCAACACATTGGGGAACTTCTGAAACACCATTTCGGTCATCACTAGTATCACCGTCAGTACCACTCTCATCCTTCGTATCGGATGTATTAGAACCATCTGTGTCGTCCACCTCTGCATGCTTGTTTGTCGATGGTGGAGTGCCATGATCTTTCTTTGTTGATGAAATTCCAGGTGAAGGCACGGACCCAAACGGCTTGTTGCTACCACTCATTGATTTGAAATGTGGAGTACCATCTTCGGATTGTGGATTACTGGTGGGTTTTAGAGTCGATGGTGTACATGCAGAGTGGATTGTGGTATTTATTAACTCTTTCGGAGTTTTAAATACATTTGCATTTGCATTTTCCGGTACAAATATTTCTACCACTTTAACATTGACTTCATGCCAATCTGATTGCTGAAGAGTAAGCATACATGTTACATCAGCGTCGGTCTTAATGGATAATGTGCATCTCCCATTCTTTGTTTTAAGCTTTGAACTTATCCTTATATTGAATCTGTCGCTATTGACCCTGATCCGATCAAATATTATTTCCGACAATTCACTAAATGTATCTTTCTCCTTATTGGTTAGAAAGCATGCGAAAGAAATCGGACCCATGAACTGGTTACCCTCCCAATGTCTATCGCAATGCACTAACAAGCTTGTCAAGCTCGTCATCGTATCAGTGTACCCTGAAAAAATAAAACTACCCTCATTCAGATATGAACATGAAGCAATGTAATAAAGGCACAATAACGGCATAATGAACCCATAATAAAAACATTCAGATAGAACTTAGACTATTATGAGCAATATGAAATATACATGTTGATTAAAATTTTATGACAAAGGTTTAAGTGCATCATCATCATCGGTTTGTTGGGAAGGACAGGATTAGTAAGTGTAACCTGATAGACAAAGATAGAATTAATAAAAAACGAGAAAAAAAAATAACATCCTATTTAGGGAGTAAAAGATGAACTATGAACTAAACAAATCACTAAATCCATAGCAATTTTAGTGTTATCAAACAAAACCCAAAACAACTTGCTCCTTAATAAGTCAAATCTTTCAAACTAGTTTTTTTTTTTTTTTTTTTTTTAAATAAAGTGTAGAAATAACCAACAGAATAAATCACCCCTTATTACCTAACAAATGCATTGAATTAACCATGAACATAATCTAACTCTAGCATGGATCAATCTTAGATTAAAGTTGGACTTTGAAGCCCGGAAACTGGACTTCAAAGCCCGAGAGTTGGACTTTGAAGCCCGAGAATTAAAATTCAAGCACGGGCATCGAATTTCCAAGCCAGGGAATTGGTCTTCAAAGCCCTATACAAGGATGATTTCAAGCCATGTCTAGTTCTGTGAATAAGCAACATAAAATCACATTGACAATGCAACATGTAACATGACAGCAAAATGACAATGCAACCCCACAACCTCAAAATAGTGCTCGTAATCCCATATTGCAGCTAACTAAAACAGTTTAAACTTTCAAATATTAACTCAAAAATCTTCACTCACAACAGGACCCACATTAGATCATAGGTATTTTTTTGAACAACCATTTTATTCAAATGGCAAAACATGCTGAACACAAGCAGACGGACAAAGGCACAAACCAGAAGAAACGAACAACCCAAGGGCACAACTTGCCAAGGAGACAAAGCACACACCAAACATACACCAAGACAGTATAAACCTACAGCACCAAAACAAAAACAACCACAACAAGACACCACCAGCAACAACCAACAATAAATCATCTGGGTATGACAAATGAGGTTTTTTTTTTTTCCTTTCTTTTCTCAGTCACCAAAAAGAAACAAATTCATGACAAAATTTTGATAAGAATTCATACAAGCTTCAAATAGATGTATACAAACATAAATACTCATTCGGGCATGAGTTCTTTTCTTGAAAACCAACAACAAAATTAAGAATGAAAAGAAAATGAGATGCAATTATAGAAATACATATAAGAGAATGAAATATACCTTTTTCTTCTTTCTTCTTGTTGTCTCCCTTGCTTTCTGTGGCTTTGCCTTACCTGTTGTAAGAGCCACTGTGCATCAAAAGTATTGAATTTGTTATAAAACTTGCAGGATTGCAATTGAATGGGTTGTCAATAAATACTATACTATGACCTCAATTGAATATCAAAAATAAATAAAAAAAATTCTGCATGCTCACACGGACTGTCGCTGAATCTTCCTCCACCACCAATAAACAAAAAACTACTTGCAAAAATTGGCTGAATGAAATTTCCAGGTTTCTTTTTTCTTTGAATGAAAAAAATAAAAAAAAACTTGTTATATATAATAAACCTAATGTTTTCCCAACACAAACAAACTAATTTATAATCAGTCCCATTGCCGAAAGATAAACTTGATATACATTATCAATAATATCTCAATCAAATAATTAAGCTCACAATTTTTCATCTTTTCTATTGGTTTATTCCATTTAAACGAATAAGAAACCACACACTCGTATCACAACTCAACATTTTCTCAGACCCACTAACAATGTAGGTATTCAACATTTTATAAACACACTAACAATGTAGGTATTCAATCAAACCCAGATAAAATTAAGAGAGACAGGGCAGTCTTACCAGATAATATTGTGTTATCTTGATCTTCCCAAGTGACCTCTGTATCAGCTTTTCCACCGAAAAAAACAAAGAGAAAGATTCAGGTATGGGTTTGAGCAATTTCGGCCGATTTGAGAAATTTCGGCGATGATTTCTTTGTATGGGCGATGAAGGAAGGGGGTGACAGAGGTGGTTTCACTTGTTTGAGGGACTTCGTTTGAGAAAGGAAGGAAGAAAGAAGGAAGGAAGAAGGTCCTTTCTCTGGAATGAATTGTATAGACGATGAAGAAGGAAGGAAGGAAGGAAGGAAGGAAGGAAGGGTTGTTTCGTCAAAGAGAAAATTGTGGGGGTAATTTCGTCATTACGGTTTGTTTAAGCGGGAAGGGTATTTTAGTCCCTGAAGGGCCATTCCATGCAAAGTAATCTTCAAGTCAGGCCATTTTTGCTCTTTTTTCAGGATGTGGACATTTTTGATCTTTTGAACTTTAGAGAGGCTATTATTGCAATCACCCCTTTTAATATTATGTATATGATTTAATGATGGACACGTGTCACAACCATATCAAACATAGGAAAAATGCTATTATTATTATTATATATATATATATAGTTTTTCTCTCCTCATAACCGAACTGAACTTTTAAGATTAGGACGAGACTTGTGAGTCATTGATTAAGTTTAACTAAGTTAAAGTATGTAAATCTAATAGTTGATAGTTATGGAACTAATATAAATAAAATTAGTTCCTGAGGAGATAAAAACTATATATATATATATATATATATATATATGATTTAATGAAGGACACGTGTCGCAACCATATCAAAAGTAGGAAAAAGAGTATTATTATTATTATTATATATATTATTATATATTATATATTATTATTATTATTATTATATATACAGTTCTTCTCTCCTCGGGACCGAATTGAACTTTTAAGATTAGGACGAGACTTGTGAGTCATTGATTAAGTTTAAGAAGACTTTAACTAAGTTGAAGTATGTGAATCTAATAGTTTATAGTTATGGAACTATAAATAAAATCAGTTCGTCCTGAGGAGAGAAAAAGTATATATATATATATAACAAATATGGTGTGTCTAATTATACCTAGAGGGGGGTGAATAGGTTTTAATCAAGTTAATTACCAACTTTTCTTGATTAGTTAATATTAAAAGCCCCAATCTATTCAAAACTCAATCAACTTAATCTAAGTGCGGAAAACAATAAATTGATCGTTGATTGATTTACGTGAGAAACCATCAACAGAGAAAAACTCACGAGCTACTATGCTAACCACACACGGTTCTCAAATCCACTATTTGTAATGATGTTTACAATCTAGGTTAACCACCGTCAAACCATACTTGGTCAATAACCCACCACTACTACCCAATGGACCTTTAATAGCAATTCTAGACCTACTTGCTTGCGCACTAAGCAACTTACTCACAAGGCTTCACTTCACAAGGAAGAGATCAACAACTTAAGTGAATATAATAATTTTCAATATGCAAGTAATGTTAGGTTACACTAAATGCTTATCTAGGAATTAAAGATGTCAATAATAACAATCCTAGATATCATGTGTCTACATGTCATATGTAAACTTAGCTATTTAAGATAAAACAATTTTAGATGTCATAGCAATCAAAATACAACACTCAATCAATTAACACAAGAATCTCAATCTTGTAGATAGAAAATGTTCTAAAAAGCATACAACTAATAAATGAGATTTCTTGTTAAGTAAGACACTAATAATGGATGAAATTAGTAAACAACTTACCAAGTTATGTGTGTTGAAGAAGACCCATGCATAGATACATCCTAGATGATGCTAGATGATGTTTGATGCACATGGAAATGGGTTTGAGTAATCAAATATGAGTTATTGAGTGATTTTCTCTCTTGAAAAATATTCTAAGTTAAAAATATGAATTTGAACTCTTAAAAATGATCTAAAGACAAAGTGGCATTTATATAGGATGTCCAAATGAAGCTACATCATTTTGATAAAATAGCACACTTTTTGCCTTGGTCGCTGAACAAAGCGATGTACGAACAGCACCTGTACAGTGACTCACCTGGGAATGAAGAACAATTTCTTCATAGTCGCTCTACGAACAGCGACTCTGTAGAGCGACCGAGCAGCAACAGAACTCTGTTCCTCTCTGGTTTTCAATGTAGGGAAAATACACGCAGCGGAAGCGAAAAATATATTTGTATATTTTAAAAATTTTCCTTTTAAAAGAGAACCTTAACCCTTGATTAATTAACATATATTAAAAGATATCGTACCTCTTTCCGCGTGACGATTGATGTTGCGTCGATAGTAATCCGTAAGATCTTCCAATCCAATCACGAACGTAAATCATCTAGAAGTGTGGGCTCCCTTTCTTTGAATTGTGTACGAGAGGATGGAAAACAAAAACATTTTCCTTTTTGTTAGTCACAATAACCCTCCTTGAGAAAACGAAGAACGTTTGGTCACTTATGAATTATCAATCTTTTGATCGAAACTTGCGTGAACCCGATTCAATGTTGTGCACAAAGCCTTTTGATATAAAAACTAGTAGTGCACTTTCGAACACAAAACGTTCTTTCCCTTCTATTTCCTCTTGGCCGAATTTCACCCTATATGCTTAGAGTTGGATTATTATTTTTTAAACAAAGGAAAAACTCTCTTTTATCTTGGCCGAATTTCACCCTATATGCTTAGAGTTGGATTATTATTTTTTAAACAAAGGAAAAACTCTCTTTTAAAAACTTAGGGTTGGCCGAATTCCTTTGATGGGTGTTATATGTGGTGGCCGAATCCTCACAAAAAGAGGATTTGTGTTTCACCAAAACTCTTATCAACTTTAGAATCCAAACCCTAATCCAACTCCTTAGTATATTATCCAATAATATATTGAATATAAATTAAATTGTGACTTAATCAAAAACTTTCTAATTTGACTAGATAAATAAATTCCCTTTATTTATCTACTTATCAAATAAAGTCTTTGATTCTTATCATACTAAGAGATCTTCTCCTAGTTAGAAAAAGATTTTGACTTTTAATTAAATAAATAAATTAATTAACTTCCATTTAATTAAATAATAAAATAAAACAATATAATAGGCCAATATTCTTAGCCTTGCCGCCCATGTCCAAAATATGAGCAATATATTGCTTTATATATTTTATTAAATCCATTGGACTTTAATAAAAAGTCCACATGTGAACTAGACTCATTCTTACTAAAGGAAATAAGTCCACATGCCCTAAATTAATACATTAATATAATTTAACAGCCCATTAAATAAAAATGTGCAAATTATATTCTTAATGTATTAATGGAATGCTAATTGCACCCCAATAGGACCGCCCAAGGATACCCACATCCTTGGCCGCCCATTCCAGGTATTTGAAGAATTACCGCAAGTATTGATCACATATGACTGCACCTCTCCATTTACAATTCTAGATGGACCCATAAATTAGTCCAGTAGAATATATCAAGTGATCCATGCAAGTCCGTGTGGATTGGGGATCTTGGCGGGCTATCTAAATTTAAGCTTCAATAGACATAACTCAATCACAATCAACAAATGATTCATTTAGGTTCGATCTATTAATTTTAGCTCATTCCACTAAAGAACTAAAATTGAACTCTTAAATAAAGATTGAATAAGTAAATGTTTCTCATTCGTACCCTAGACAATCTTATTAGAGATAGTGTATCCTCGTGAAAATATTAGTAATCGCCAAGAGCTCGACCGCCTATAGCTCTCCTAGTTACCATATTTACTCATATGACCACATTTTGAATTTGGATATTCTGACTTGTCCAGAAGCCATGTTTCAATAGACACTATCGAAAACTTAACGTTAAGATTTAATATCCAATACCTCAAAATATACATATGATGATATTCTACTCACATTTAATAAATGGAGCTACGATGTCCATCTCTATAAATGAAGTCCTCTATCGATTAACAAATGAATACCACCAAACCATCGAGGATAGACTATGCTATATAATCGTACTCACTGATAGCTCAAATGATAACACTTGTAACCATTAATCCATCATTTATCTCAGGATTGAGATAGACTCTCCGATTGTCCTCAAAATGAAAACTTTTATCCACTGACATATCTGGATAAAGTATTTCACTGTGATCTTATTCAATGCACCTAGTGCACTAGATTCTTTTACTCAAAGATACTATACTTTGATGATTTTAGATTCATCATAGCACATTTGATCCCACTCAAATGCTAGCAAAAGAATCCATAACTTTAACAAGGTAAAGACACCCAACCTTTATCTTAAGTTGTGAACATTATTCAAGACTAACTAAAGAATTTTGTCTACCTCATACATAATCAGATATACGAGCAATTCTTTATTTCTCATAGTCTTTTGACCTTATGATTATTTACTTTTGAAAATTGTAATAATTAAACTATAAATGCTATAAGATTTGTTAAAACATAAATCACTTTATTAATATGAAAAGATTGTCAAAAACAATATTACACTCTTGCTATTGAGCATAATTCTAACAATCTCCCACTTGCTCTGTCGCAAGTATGTCATATCCCCCATTCCCATGTTCTTTAGGTGCCCATCAAAACTCTTCTGTGGTAGAGCCTTTGTGAAGGGATCCATTAGATTTTCTACTGACGCGATTTTGGTAATCGTCACGTCACCCATATACACAATTTCCCTTAAAAGATGATACTTCCTTTTAATGTGTTTTCTTCTCTTATGACTTCTTGGTTCTCTCGAATTAGCCACTGCTCCATTGTTGTCATAGTAAATAGTGATCTACTTATTCGCATTAGGAACCACTTCCAAGTCAATCAAGAATTAGCAGAACCAAACAGCCTCTTTGGCAACTTCGCATGCAACAACATACTAAGCTTCCATGGTGGAATCAGCAATACAGGATTGCTTGATACTCCTCCATACGATTGCTCCTCCTCCAAGAGTAAACACAGATCCTGATGTGGATTTTCTAGTGTCAAAATCCGACTGGAAATCAGAATTTGTATACCCAACGGGAATTAAATACCCTCCAGAGTATACAAGCATATGATCTCTCGTTCTCTTAAGATACTTGAAAATATGCTTGACTGCCGTCCAGTGATCAGGACTAGGTTTCGATTGAAACCTACTAACTATGCCAACAGCAAAACAAATATCTGGTCTAGTGTAGAGCATTGCATACATGAGACTTCCAGCTGCCGAGGCAAATGGAAACCCTACTCATGAATTGCTCTTCATGCTCATTCTTAGGAACTTGTTCCTTAGAAAGTTTGATTCCATGTCTGAAAGGTAACATACCTTTCTTGGAATCTTGCATGGAGAACCTAGACAAGATTTTATCTATGTATAAAGCTTGGGATAATGCAATCGTTATATTCTTTCTATCCCTTATTACTTGGATACCAAGAATATAACTTACTTCTCCTAAGTCTTTCATATCAAATTGTTTTACTAACCATTCTTTTACTGATGTCAATACACCTACATCATTTCCGATAAGTAGTATATCATCAACGTAAAGAACTAGAAAAACTAACTTGTCGCCTTTAATCTTTTTGTACACACACGGTTCGTCAAGGTTTTGAATGAATCCAAAACCTTTCACAGCTTGATCGAACCTTATGTTCTAGGATCTAGATGCTTGCTTTAATCCATATATGGATTTTTACAACTTGCATACCCTTTCTTCTTGGCCTTTTTCAATGAATCCTTCTAGTTGCATCATATAGATGCTTTCGTCAAGACTTCTGTTAAGGAAAGTTGTCTTGACGTCCATTTGCCAAATTTCTAGGTCTAGAGATGCTGCAATGGATAAGAGCATCCTAATGGATTTAAGCATGGCCACAGGAGAGAAGGTTTCCTCGTAGTCAATACCTTCCTTCCGTGTATAACCTTTAGCTACTAATCTAGCTTTGAAGGTTTCCACCTTTCCATCCATACATCTTTTCCTTTTGTAAACCCACTTGCACCCAATGGGTTTTATCCCTTTAGGCAAGTCTACAAGAGACCAGACTTTGTTTTTGAACATAGACCCAATTTCAAATCCCATTGCCTTTTGCCAATGGCGACAATCAACATCCTCCATTGCTTCCTTATACGTGTAGGGATCATCGTCATCCAGAAGATTCTCCATTGATTCTCCTAGACCGATGTATCTCTTGGGTTGTCTACTAACCCTCCTACTATGACGAGGAATGGTAAGTTGTCAATCTTGTGATGGTGCAGAACTTACAATTGGGATAGGTTGTGAAACCTTTTGTGGAATTGTATCTCTTGTCATCTCATTCAGGACAATTATACTTTTAGGCACAAAATCATTCATATGGTCCTTTTCTAGAAATTTAGCATATGTTGAAACAAATACTTTAAGATCTGAAGGACTATAGAAATAATATCATTTAGTTCCTTATGGATACCCCACAAATATGCATGTTTCTGTGCAGGACTCCATCTTTTTTGTCTTTCCTTTTATCACATGCGCAGAATAACCAAATATCCTTAAGTGTTGTAAACTAGGCTTTCACCCAGTCCACAACTCATGCGGTGTTTGAGGAACTGACTTAGATGGTACATTGTTTAGAATGTACATCACAGTTTGTAAAGCATATCCCCAAAAAGAATTAGGAAGCGTTGAATAACTCAACATAGACCTAACCATGTCCAAAAGAGTTCTATTTCTCCTCTCTGCCACCCATTTTGTTGATGTGTACCTAGCGCAGAAAACTGAGAAATTATCCCATTATCAATTAGATATTGCTGAAACTCACCAAATATATATTCTCCACCACAATCAGATCTCAAGATTTTTATGTGTTTCTCAAGCTAATTTTCTACTTCAAATTCAAATGCTTTGAACATGTCAAAAGCATCCGACTTATGTCTCATGAGATACACATAGCCAAATCTTGAGTAATCATCTGTAAAAGTGATGAAGTACTCATATCCACCTCTAGCTTGAATGCTCATAGAACCACATACATTAGTGTGTATTAATCCTAAACATTTAGTGGCTCTTGTGCCTTTGGTCGTAAACGATCTTTTGGTCATCTTACCTTCCAGACAAGATTCACAAGTTAGTAGATCATCAACCTTTACGTCACTTAAAGGTCCATCACTAACCAATCTTTTAATCCTATCAAGGTTAATATGACCTAGGCACAAATGCCATAGGTAGGTTTCATCTTTTGATAATTTTACTCTTTTACGATTAGGTTCCGTTGATTCTATGTCTAACAAGTGAGAGATATTTCTATGTAAATAGAATAAACCGTTTTCCAATGTACCTTTGCAAACAAATTTGTCATTCTTACTAATAATAAAATCTTTATTAAAAGTAACCGAATATCCAAATTTATTTAAACAAGAAACTGAAATTAAATTCCTCTTGAATTAAGGTACATAATAAACGTCTATCAAATCTAATGCCTACTAGAATCTAGATTAACTCTAATATCTCCCACTACATTGGCAGACACCAACGCTCTGTTGCCCAAACGCAAGTTGATTTCATTCTTATTCAGCCTTTTCTTTTCCTGGAACCCCTACAAGGAATAACAAACATGATTAGTGGCTCCAGAGTCTATGATCCAAGAATCTGTAGAATCTGCTAGAAAACATGTTTTGTTAGGTTTTTGGTTTGTCTTGGCATGTATTCTATATCAAAACAATGTTGTCTTGTAATGTTTAGTGGTCTAAGATTTGAAGATTCAAGTCGTCAAAGAAAGACTTGGCCACAGCTCATGCAAGATGCCGGCTTCAAAGAGAAATGTGCTTCTTCGGTCTACAAAGGTATATAAAACCTCATTTCTCTTACAAGGCTAGGCACACACACACATGGCATTCATATGTGTCCTTGCATGATTGAACAATATTTATATATCACTTTCACACACTTAGTAATGCATGCTCATGCATTAGATTCAAATTGACAAACATTGTAATTTGCATGTTCTAGGACTATGTCTAGGAAATTGCATACGTGTGTGATTTTGTGTTTATATGTTTTTGCTTTTTGTATTTTGGACTTGAACATGATCTCTTATGATTCTTTATTGAGTCCCGGTCATTTCGGTTACTCATTCATTAGGTTTCGAGTCCAAACGATGTAGCTACTCTACTTTTCGTTCTCATTCATTGAGTTGTTTTCGTCGTCGTATTCCGATATGATTTCTCAACCTTTTGTCAAAGTTTCGTAGTCATCATTCTGCGTAAGGGAGTCATGATTTGTAATCTGAAAATGGATTCAAAATCAGAGTTCGGAGGCTCGGATAGGGCCGAAGAACGCGAGCAAAGCGCGGGAGGCCGTGGGCCACACGGCCAGACCAGCCCTCTGGTCCCGTGTGGCACACGTGCCCCACACAGCCAAGAGCTGATGTGGCAGCTTCTGGTTGGCCGAAATCCTTCCCTCTCTCTCTTCCTTTTAAATATTCCACATTCCCTCCAATTCATTTCTAAGAAGAAAAAGTTGAATCTCGCTAGAATTTTCTCTCTAATTTGTCTCATCTTCCAAACATCATAATTTTCTCATACGAACTCGGAATTAAGTGATTCAAGTTGGAGATTATTCATAATAGAGTTTTCTACCTTTTCCAAGTGGTTTGGAAGCTGTTTGATTGACTTTTCTGGTGGTTGCATACAGAAAACCGAACCAGCTCGAGAATCCAAGGTTGTGTTCATATCTTTGAGATTTCTTCTTTTATAACCTTTAATTACCTTGGGGTTTCTTCTTCTATATGTATATATATGTATGGTGAATGCTATTGAGAAAGATAGCTTCATAATCAATCTTAATCAAAAGTCTGATTAGAGACATATGTGAATTAGTTTCTTAGATTCTAGGTTTTTCACATGTTTGATAGTTGTATTATGATTAGATTGATATCTAGGATTATTTGTGACTTGATTGAATCATTTTATGATTAATAATCCTTGAAATGTGTTTGATCCTTTGATTGATAAAATCTCGGATTAATTCATTTGTATATGCTTTTAGAGACATCTAGGATTTAATGGGGTATTATCACTAAAGTCCATACTTTTTCATGAATTGTCACCTATTTAAACGTCTTTGTCATATTAGTCACTTTAGTCCCTTATTTTTTCAAAATACATCACTTTAGTCCATTTGACCAAAAAACTAACGGTCAACTATAACAGAATGTGTAAAAATACAATTTTACCCTTTATTGTTATTTTTAAATTTTTTCTTTTAGTCCCTCTAGTTTCAATAATAGCTGGTCAACCCCTAAAAAAATTAAAATACCTCCATCAAGGATTGAACCTTCAACCTTAAGGTCAAAAGTAACAAACTTCAACCAGCTGAGCTACTCTAGCTCATTGTTGAAGGTTTGTTGATTTAAATGTATATATAGTTATATAATTTGTTTAAACTAATTTAAATATATTTATATAATTTAAAATAAACTCATATTTAATAATAATATTTAAAAACATATTTATGAAAATGAAAAAGAAAATAACAAAGCAAAAGGAAACTCAGAAAATCCATAAAATCAAAGCTTGTAATTTTTTTTTTCTTTCTTTTTTTGGATTTTTTTTCTTTTCAAAAATTATATTATTTCAATTTGATAAAAATAAAAAAATAAAAAAATAAAAAATAAAAAACCCAGAAAATCAAATCCCATAAATTGAAAATTTCCTTCTTTTTTTTTTTTTCCATTTTTTCCTTTTGTTTTGCTATTTTCTTTTTCATTCTCATAAATATGTTTTTATATATTATTATTATATATGAGTTTATTTTAAATTATATAAATATCAGTTTATTATTATTATATATGAGTTTATTTTAAATTATGTTTTTATATACTATTATTATATATGATTTTTTTTCCCTTTTCAATTTATGGGCTTTTTTTTTTTTAACAAATTGAAATAATATATTTTTTGAAGAGAAAAAAAAATCCTAAAAAAGAAAGAAAGAAAAAAAATTACGGGCTTTGATTTTAAATTATATAAACATATATATATATATATATATATATATATATATATATATATATATATATATACACATTTAAATCAACAAACCTTCAACAATGAGCTAGAGTAGCTCAGTTGTTTAAAGTTTATGGCTTTTAACCTTAAGGTTGGAGGTTCAATCCTTGATGGAAGTGTTTTAATTATTTTTTTTTCTGGGGTTGACCAGTTATTATTGAAACTAGAGGGACTAAAAGAAAAAATTAAAAAATAACAATAGAGGGTAAAATTATATTTTTACACATTCTGTTATTGTTGACCGTTAGTTTTTTTTGTCAAATGGACTAAAGTGATGTATTTTGAAAAAAAAAAAAAAAGGGGACTAAAGTGACTAATATGACAAAGACATTTAAATAGATGACAATTCATGAAAAAGTAGGGACTTTAGTGATAATACCTCGGATTTAATTGATTATTCAATATATCCTTGCTCTAATTGTTGGCTAGAATATTCATTGAACACATTTTGTGATTCTAGCATTTTTGTGTATGTTTGTAACATCTTGAATATGTGATTCATGATTATGATTTATTCAAGTGTTATTTGTGTGAATGAAACTAGGAGCTTTTGTGTTTGGTGTTTTTCACATGCTCTAGATTTAATTCATGTTTTGACATCTAGACTATATTACTTGTGTTCTCACATGTTTAGGTCTAATTGTTCCATGGAATGTATTGATCACATGTTCTATGTTTAATTGATTGTTTGCATCATTTGTATTCACATGATCACACTAGGAAGTCCTTGTAAAAGGCATGAAGTCTTGGTTAGAGTCGGAAGGACTCGGATAACCAAGCAAGAAGTCTTGTCTAGAGTCGGGAGGACTCGAATAGGCAAGCAATAAGACATGGCTAGGATCGGGAAGGTCCGGATAGTCATGCATGGGAGGCTCCCTAGAGGCATGAGTGCCTTGGATATGGAGTTGGCTTGTATATTGGTAGGCCTAGGCATATGGATAGACATAGACTCCAAAAGAGCGGGGTACATGGGATATGTATGCACTCTTGAGGAATTTTTAATCTACCATCGTTGTTGGTTTTGTATGTTGTCCAATATATAATGGCTTCGCATCATTGAGGGATTTCGTACTTTCCAATAGGGTTGGGTAAACATAGACTCCAATAGAAAGTTGGTCAAGGTTGGTCACTTTTGAGGAATTTGTAATTTACCATCTAATATATATAGTACCCAATGGTTGTAGTTCAACCCATGGATTTTTCCTCCTTGAAGGTTTTTCCACGTTAAAAAATCTCATGTGTCAATTCTTTCTATCTCTCTTTTATATATGTTTATGTGTAAGTTTTAATCTTGTGGTACAATATTCACTAGTGATATATTTGGAAGCAAGAATGTGTAAAGTGTGATTTGTAATCAATATTCATTTTGATCATATTTGTATATACAATTGATTTGTGTAAATACATTCTCTTATTCTTTGATTCTTTTGTATAGTTGTATTTAGATTAATACTTGTACATATTGGACATTATTATGAATACATGTATTCTTTGTTTTGGTTTTAATATATTTCCTTCATTAGCAAGTTGTAGTAGTTCTACTTAGTGTACTTACATTGTAATATTCAAAGTACAACTTGTGGAATTTGATCTTAATCGAATATCTTGTATATGAGATACATTGTTTGTTGGTATATGTTTTATAGACTAAGGGTGGTGAATTGAGCATACATGTGTTAATTGTTTTCTTATAACAATCATGTTTAAGGTTAATTTGTATGCTCACCAAAGTTTTGACATAAGTCACGAAAGAGTTTTTAAAACTAGTGTGTCAACCTATTCACCCCCCCTCTAGGTTGTTTAGTATAACCTTGTAGTTATTTTCATGTTTCAAGATAATTAACAATACCTTCTTCCTTCTTGTTCTAAGACTTTAGGCAATTTCTTTTCCAATGCCCCTTTTCACCACAAAGGAAGCACTTCCCTTTGATCTTGGTTACTTTCTTGGTAGGCATAAGTTGCTTTTTCTTCTATTGTTTCTTGACCTTCTTACGGGTCTTAACAGTAGCAACTTTACCAACCATATGAATCTCTTGACCTTTGCATTTCACAAGGATCTTTTCAGCGCTTTGAACATCTCACATCATGCCTTACAAGGTGTATTCCTTATTGTTCAAGGTGTAGTCCAACTTGAACTGATCAAAGGAATCCGACAGTGAGTTGACAATCATGTCAATTTTCGTCTCACCATCTATCTCAGTACCATTGAGTTCTGCAATGTTAAGATGTGTTATGACTTTCATCATGTGATCTTTCACAACCTGTCCAGGTTTCATCCTAAGATTCATAAAAGCAGTCACTGTCTCTCTCTTAGTCGCCCTAGACCTCATAGCAAACATCTCCTCTAGAGACATCATTATATCAGCAGCAGTCCCCATTCCTTCATGCTGCTGTTGCAACACATGGGAGATGGTGGCCATAATGTAACATTTGGCCATCTCATCTGAGGTCTTCCATTACTCACACTTATCTCTTTGCATCATATTAGATTCATTAGTAGGAGCAGGTGGTTTAGAGGTAGACAGAACAAACTTATGTTTTTCAGCTTGCAACAACAACCCAATTTTCCTTTTCCATGTGACATAATTATCACCAGTTAAAGTATTATCTTTTAGGATGTTGATTAGGGATGGGGTCATGATTTCTGAATAAAACAAAAAATACATATAAGTAAATACTCATGATAAAGCACTTTCGAATATTTATCATGAATTAAATAAATAATTCAATTGTAAAATTCAACGGTGATCCAACACCCATAAATGTTACGCCTCCTTTAGGAGTTCGCACCATCTATTAGTTGGACTAGGTCCCACCTAATTGTTAACATAACAACCAGCGTTTTCAATTTCAGCCTTGCGATTTTATTGACAAGAACTCTTTGGAGGATATCAATAAAACCACATTGAATGTGTTACCAAGATATCGACCTTCAATATTTTCCCTCACGAAAATCCCTCATTTGAGAGTAGATATCGTTTGAGTCAATTGTCTAGTCTATCCTTGTAAGGAAGTATCTTGCTAAATTCCATTCATGGATACCCCTTAGGGGGTTATCACACAAAACATAAAGCTGAACTAATCTTGGAGGCCATAGGTGTTTCAAAACACCTTCTCCCACTCAATTATTTAAGGCGTATGATTAAATTCCATAGAATGATTTACCAAGTTATCTAGATGCCAATTAGATACTGAAATCATTCAATGCATGTTCATACCAAAAGAGATATATGAGTGGCACTCCTATTCTATATGACATGTTATCAAACAATGACAAACATTGTAATATTTACGGAAAAATAAATAGCCACAATTTTGGTCCATCCTAGAAAAGCAAGTAAATTACATTTGTTGGAAATACAAAAACCCTAACTTGGCGAACAAGTCATCAAGCAACCATCTCATGCGTGCACCTTGGCTACCCCATGTAGGGAAAAATACCGTAGTACACGCAGCGGAAGCGAGACTAAAAAATAGATTTAGTAACTTTAAAATTTTTTTCTTTTTATGAACCTTAACCCTTTAATCAATTAAACATATATATAATCAACAAAAGAAGAATACCTTTTGTCGCGTGATCCGATTGACTTACGTCGATGGTAATCCGCAAGATCTTCAATCCTAGCACGAACGTGAATCACCTAGGAGCGTGGTCTCCCTTTTTCTTTGAATTGCAAACCTGAGAATGGACAAACAAACTTTTCTTTTCTTTGTTAGTCACAAAAACAATCAAAAGAAGACTAAGATTGTTCCGGTCACTTTTGAGTTCTCAATCTAATGATCGAAACTCGCGTGAACCTAAATCGATGTTGTACACACAAGCTTATTGATGAACAAGCAATTAGTGTACCATCAAAGAATAATCTATTCACTCTTTTATGTTTTTTAATAGAATAAAATTAATGCTCTCTATGAATTAAGAAGAAGAAGAAAAATTGTCTCTCAAGCACAAAGCATTGGGTGGCCGAATTCTATACATATGAATATATAGGTGGCCTAAATTTTCTTCTCTTTTCCTATTAGGGTTGCCGAAATCTTGCTCTCTTTTTCTACTAGGGTTGCCGCAAATCACACTCCTAAAAGGAGTTTGTGTTGCACCCTAATTTCCATAAAAGAATAGACTTCAAACCCTAATCCAACTCATAGATATTTTATTCTTTTTATTGACTAAAATAAAAGACTTCTTTATTTGATTAAATAAATAAAATTAATTATTTATTTTCTTACCAAATAAGTCTTTTACTTTTAGTATACTACCAACAATAGTATAAGACTAGAAATCATATTTCCTAATCAAAAAAGATTTGTTTCTTAATTAAACAATTAATTAATAAATTAATTAATTCTTATTTAATTAAAACAATGAAAACAAAATAATATCTTAGGTTAAAATATTAACCTTGCCGCCCCACTTGAATAAAATTGGGCCTAATATTATTTTCTTATTTCATTTAATCCATTGGACTTTAAATAAAAAGCCCACATGTGAACCAGAACCATTCTTACTAAAAGAAACAAGCCCACATGTCTTTTATTATTATATTAATATAATTGAGCAGCCCATTACTTAAATAATGTGCAATTTATATTCTTAATATATTAAATGCAATTCTAGATGGACCCTTAAATTGGTCCGGTAGAATATATCAAGTGATCCATGCAAGTCCGTGTGGATTGGGGATCTTGGCGGGCCATCTAAATTTAAGCTTCAATAGACATAACCTAATCACAATCAACAAATGATTCACTTAGGTCCGATCCATTAATTTTAACTCATTCCACTAAAGAGCTAAAATTGAACTCTTAAATAAAGATAGAAAAGGAAGATGTTCCTCATTCATACCCTAGACAATCATGTTGGAGATAGTGTATCCTCGTGATTAATATCAGTAATCGCCAAGAGTTCATAGACCGCCTATAACTCTCCAAGTTACCATATTTACTCATATGACCACGTTTTGAACTTGGATATTTTGACTTGTCCAGAAGCCATGTTTTCAATAGACACTATCAAAAACTCAACGTTGAGATTTAATATCCAATTACCTCAAAACATCCATATGATGATATTATACTCTCATTTAATAAATGGAGCCACGATGTCCATATCTATAAATGAAGTCCTCTATCGATTAACAAATGAATATCACCAAACTATCGAGGACAGAATATGCGTTATAATCGTACTCATTGATAACTCAAATGATATCATTTGCAACCATAAGTCCATCATTTATCTCAGGATTAAGATAGACTCTCCTATTGTCCTGATAATGAAAAGACTATTATCTATTGACGGTTCTAGATAAAGCTTTTCATTGTGATCCAGTTCAATGCACCCAGTGCACTAGATCCTTTTGCTCGAAGACACTCCGATGATTTTAGACTCATCATATCTCATTTGATCCCACTCAAATGCTAGCAAAAGAATTCTACAACTTTAACAAGATAAAGGTGCCCAACCTTTAACTTAAGTTGTGAACATTATTCAAGACTAACTAAAGAATTGTGTCTACCACATACATATCCAGATGTACGAACAATTCTTCTTTTCTTATAGTCTTTAGACCTTATGATTATTTACTTTGACAATTATAATATTAAACTATAAATGCTATAAGATTTGTTAAACCAGAAATCACTTTATTAATATGAAAAAGATTGTTAATTACAACATTACACTCTTGCTATTGAGCATAATCCTAACACCCCACCCATGGGCGTGTGCATGCACCCAGCCCCCATGGGCAGCCGTGCGCTACCACACCACAACAAACGCAGCTGCACACTTGTTTGCGTGCACGCTTGTTGCTTTGGTGCGCACGGTGTAAGATTGGTACCAGTTGCTTCCTTTTTCTGCTTCCAATTCTTCAACTCTTCGATTCTTCGAAACTTGAATGTATATTACAGCAGAATTTTTTTTTATTATTATTATTACTGCAGTATTTTTTTTATTATTATTACTGCAGTTTATTATTATTATTATTATTATTAATATTACTGCAGTTTTTTTTTATTACAATTACTACAGTTTTTTTTATTACAATAGTAAAATAAAATAAAAAACTTAACAACTACCAAGAAGGAAATTATGGCAATAATAGGCCACCCTTCTTGTTACAATTCCAAAACAAAAATACATTGAAATTCTAGGACCAAAATCGAGCAACAACAAATCATATTATGATAACATATATAAATCTATACAGTCCAATGTAATTATATATGAGAATACCTAGAGTGCCATCTCTTTCTAAAACTTGCATATTTACAATAAAAGAAATAGATTCACGTATATATAAATCAATTAATCAAGGGTACAAATCGGGGCTTTGATAACAATTATAGGGAAAATACACACGGCGGAAGCGAAAAATATATTTGTATATTTTAAAAATTTTCCTTTTAAAAGAGAACCTTAACCCTTGATTAATTAACATATAATAAAAGATATCGTACATTTTTCCACATAATGATTGATATTGCATCGATAGTAATCCGCAAGATCTTCCAATCCAATCACGAACATGAATCACCTAGGAGTATGGGCTCCCTTTCTTTGAATTGTATACCAGAGGATGGAAAACAAAAACATTTTCCTTTTTGTTAGTCACAATAACCCTCCTTGAGAAAACGAAGAACGTTTGGTCACTTGTGAATTGTCACTCTTTTGATCGATACTTGCGTGAACCCAATTCGATATTGTGTACAAAGTCTTTTGATATAAAAACTAGTAGTGCACTTTCGAACACAAAACGTTCTTTCCCTTCTATTTCCTCTTGGCCAAATTTCACCCTATATGCTTAGAGTTGGATTATTATTTTTTAAACAAAAGAAAACCTCTCTCTTAAAAACTTAGGGTTGGCCGAATTCCTTTGATGGGTGTTGTATGTGGTGGCCGAATCCTCACAAAAAGAGGATTTGTGTTTCACCAAAACTCCTATCAACTTTAGAATCCAAACCCTAATCCAACTCCTTAGTGTATTATCCAATAATATATTGAATATAAATTAAATTGTGACTTAATCAAAAACTTCCTTATTTAACTAGATAAATAAATTCCTTTTATTTATCTACTTATCAAATAAAGTATTTGATTCTTATCATACTAAGAGACCTTCTCCTAGTTAGAAAAAGATTTTGATTTTTTATTAAATAAAGTAATTAATTAACTTCTATTTAATTAAATAATGAAATAAAACAATATAATAGGCCAATATTCTTAGCCTTGCCGCCCATGTCCAAAATATGAGCAATATATTGTTTTTTATATTTTATTTAATCCATTGGACTTTAATAAAAAGTTCACATGTAAACTAGACCCATTCTTACTAAAAGAAACAAGTCCACATGCCTTAAATTAATACATTAATATAATTTAACAGCCCATTAAATAAAAAATGTGCAAATTATATTCTTAATGTATTAATGGAATGATAATTGCACCCCAATAGGACCGCCCAAGGATACCCACATCCTTGGCCGCCCATTCCAGGTATTTGAAGAGTTACCGCGAGTCTTGATCACATATGACTGCACCTCTCCATTTACAATTCTAGATGGACCCATAAATTAGTCCGATAGAATATATCAAGTGATCCATGCAAGTCCATGTGGATTGGGGATCTTGGCAGGCTATATAAATTTAAGCTTCAATAGACATAACCCAATCACAATCAACAAATGATTCACTTAGGTTTGATCTATTAATTTTAGCCCATTCCACTACAGAACTAAAATTGAACTCTTAAATAAAGATAGAATAAGTAAATGTTTCTCATTCGTACCCTAGACAATCTTATTGGAGATAGTGTATCCTCATGAAAAATATCAGTAATCGTCAAGAGCTCATAGACCGTCTATAGCTCTCCTAGTTACCATATTTACTCATATGACCACATTTTGAACTTGGATATTCTGACTTGTCCGGAAGCCATGTTTCAATAGACATTATCGAAAACTTAACGTTAAGATTTAATATCCAATACCCAATACCTCAAAATATACATATGATGATATTCTACTCACATTTAATAAATGGAGCCACGATGCCTATATCTATAAATGAAGTCCTCTATCGATTAACAAATGAATACCACCAAACCATCGAGGATAGACTATGATATATAATCCTACTCATTGATAGCTCAAATGATAACACTTGTAACCATTAGTCCATCATTTATCTCAGGATTGAGATAGACTCTCCGATTGTCCTCGAAATGAAAACTTTTATCCACTGACGGTTCTGGATAAAGTATTTCACTGTGATCCTATTCAATGCACCTAATGCACTAGATTCTTTTACTCAAAGATACTATACTTTGATGATTTTAGTCTCATCATAGCACATTTGATCCCACTTAAATGCTAGCAAAAGAATCTACAACTTTAACTAGGTAAATGCGCCTAACCTTTATCTTAAGTTGTGAACATTATTCAAGACTAACTAAAGAATTTTGTCTACCTTATACATATCCAGATATACGAACAATTCTTTATTTCTCATAGTCTTTTGACCTTATGATTATTTACTTTTGAAAATTGTAATAATTAAACTATAAATGCTATAAGATTTGTTAAAACAGAAATCACTTTAATAATATGAAAAGATTGTCAAAAACAATATTACACTTTTGCTATTGAGCATAATTCTAACATTCAATAGTCGCTGTATGAGCGCTGCACGTACAACGCTTTGTATAGCAACTCTGCAGCTCCTGAAATAATCAATCAAGTGTGGCTCTGTACGTAGGGTGACTGTACAGCGCCTGAGACCAAAATGCATCAGGTCTCAGTTAGGCACTGTACGTACAGCGCCTGTATAGCGACCCCTACACCAACATGCATCCTAATACCTATCCTATCATGGCAATTATCAAACAAGATGCAATCAATTAAAACATGCATGAAGAAAGTTCAAGAACATGAATGCACACATATAAAATACACAACATACAAGAAGTATAGATATGCATGAGTTGTGTGTGTGTGTGCAACTAAGTCTCTTCAATGCAAATAAGCATAACTATTTTAACTTTGGAGTGCTTATCATCTTGAGGTCTGGAGAGGGTCTTTGTTAAACTTGATCACCAACAATTAAATGCCTAAGCTACCCTTACATTACAAACCCCAAATATGGTTTGTCACCGAAATAAGCCAATCAAACTTGAGAAACTTACAATATATATATATATATATACACAGTCCCGTTCTCATGCAGGCGTCCGCATATAACTTCATGAGGATTTTGAATGTGAGCCACTAGTTTTGACAAGTGCATACACACTTGAGTCAAAGCATGTAAAACTAGTGGCTCACATTCAATATCCTCATAAATTATATACGGACATCCTCATTTGAAAATTTCTAATATATATATGATTTAATGAAGGACACGTGTTGCAACCACATCAAAAGTGGTTATATATATATAATATGTTATGATCAGGGGCGAAACTAAAAATATTTTTTTGGATGGACTGTGGACAATTTCATATAGATAAAAAATCATACTATATGATTAAAAAAAAAATCATTTTGATAGCGAATTTCGACGATACGAGAGAATTTGTATTAGTTCAAATAAAAAAGTAATCATATTCAAGGGACATAATGAATCTTACCTTCAAATACATATTCTAACCAATAAAAAAAAACATAAGAAAATAAAAATTAAATATGCATGCAATGTACATACAATAAGATCTTACTTAAATTTTGACTTATCAGACTTCAAAGAGGCAAAAGCATTTATTACCGAATTCGAATCAATTGTAAAAACAAGTTCTCTTTCAATATAAACAACCATACAATTCTCAAGAAACTCTTCATCCATCTTGTTCAGTAAAGATGTTTTGACAAGTTTCATAGCCGAAAATAAAACTTAATTTTACAATTAATTTTACAATATATACTTTAAAATAAAAATAAAACTTACATTTTTCTCATACCAATGTTTGTATACCTCCATAAATCCAAAAGTTATGAAAACTCTTAAAATTGAAATTCTTGGAGACTTGGAGATTAATTTATATAGTAAATCTACTACTTTTGGCTTGTTGTTAAGGGGTTAAAATTTCCCAAGTTGATTTTTGAGTCAGTAAAGGGTTAACATTTCTCAATTTGATTTTTCACTTGGTTAAGGAAATACAACGGGCTTTAATGAGTTTGATACATATTTTTAAATTATTAGGTTATTATTAAGATAAAGAAAAATATGGTAAGTTAAGTCAGAATTGAAATTGGGTTGAGATATACTTAGAATTAAATGGGGTGTATTTAGAACTATAAAAAACATTTTCTTTTCAAAAAGCTAGGGCTAAAGCCCACCCTAGACAGCCCTATTTCCGCCTCTGGATATGATATATGATATATGATATGAAGTTATTATTATAGTATTATATTTATTAAGTTGATTTGATTATTTTGTAAGATTATTATATATTTGATTTAATTATTTTGTAAGCATTTCTTAAGTTGACACATGGCGGCTTCTAGTTAAAAAAGATTGTTATTATATTATTATATATGATATATGATATATATGATATGATATGATTATATATGATTACTGAAACTAATAACGGTGTGTATGATATTAATCTGGGGGGGGGGGGGGAATAAATTTTAACTAATTTTACCCAATTTCTGTGTATGGTCAAGATTACGAAAATACCCCTAACTAGTCAATATAATATAACAAGTGTAAAATGTGCGGAATATTAAATAACACTTGATATTTACGTGGAAACCCTCACGGGAAAAACCACGGGCTAGTAAGTGCGCCACACTCGAACCTCAAATCCACTAATTGAAATGAAGTTTACAACCTATGTTGACCTCGTCAAACACTACGGTTAATAACCCCCCACTTTTACCCGTGGACCTTTAAAAGTGGTTCTAGTCCAATTTGCTTGTGGCCTAAGCAATCTTAGCCACAAGTCTTACTTCTCAATGAAAAGATAAAATTGTCTATGTGAATATATGATGATATTCAAAGAGCAAACAAAGCTAAGGAACCTTAGATGCTTATCTAGGATGATTAGATGACAATTAATGCAATCCTAAATATCAATAGCTAAATGACATGTCAAAAAACTTAGCTAAACATAGATTATGAAAACCTAGATAGCTATCATAATACAACACTCAATCAATTCATCACAAACAATCTCTATCTTGTATCTAGCATATAATCTAAAAACATACAAGTAAATAAAGAGATGACTTAATATGAAAAACACTAAAATTAGATGAAGTTAGTGAATAACATACCAAGGAAGATGTGATGATGCAAAACCATGCATGGATGCATCCTATATGGTCATGGATGATCCTATATGAACTTTGATGATCAAAGGAATGTCTTTGAGTGTTTAAAGGAGAGTTCTTGTGAATTTTTCTCTTAAAATGTGTTCTAAGGGAAAAATATGATTTTTGGACTCTTGAAAACGACTTAAGAACATCACAATATATATATATATAGGAAGCTAAGTTGATGAAACGCCATTTTGTAAAAAACAGGGCAAAAACCACTATCACTATCGCTGTCAAAGCCACAGCGGTGCTTTAAAAAGCATCAGGTATGAAACCGCTGTGCCTACCGCTGTGGCTTCCACAACGGTTATGACAGTGGTAAGCACTGTGTGCAAACCGCTGTCCCAACCGCTGCGAAAAACCACAACGGTCAGGAGTGATGCAGACAGAGCATCTCACTGCTGCGGATCCGGCAGCGGTAACGACAGCGGTCTCTTGACCCGTGCAATGCTTAAGTGAAAAAATATGCAATCTTAAGCTAACAAGAGGCATGGCTTTGCATCCTAATGCCTAATTGTCATAACATTTCAATATATAAGATGCAATCATTTAAGAACATGCATGAAGAGATTTTAATGAACATTAATGCACACATAATAAACACACAACATACAAGAATAAGAATTTATGCATGAGTTGTGAGTGTGTGCAACTACATCTCTTCAAAGCAAGCAAGCACTTAGAAATTTACCTTTGGTGCTTCTTCTCTTGAGGTCTTGAGAGCCTTAGCTACCCTTACACCAACCCCAAATGTGGTTTGTCTACGAAATAAGCCAATCAATTAATGGGATCTTACAATCTCCCCCTTTGGCTATTTCGTAACAAAACCACCACTCACATTGATCCTCACAACAATAAATAACGCTAAAGGTCAACAATGATATTTTATATTACAAAGAGATAAGAAAATAAAATATCAAGTCTTTAATCTCTTGTAGAGCTATCAATCCTTCAAAACAAAAAAAATTACACTTCCAAAGCAAGTGTATGTGAGGTGATCAAGTGATAATAAAACAAGCATTTGCATTTTAAGAATATAAGCACAACATTATGTAATGTATGTGAATGCAATGCTCCCCCTCAAAGGGTTACTCCCCCTCAAATATATAATCTCCCCAACATGCGCCTTTGCTACTAGCAATTAGCCACTCCCCTTACCACCACTATACTCCCCCTTTTTGTCATGATGTAGGTAAAGGAGTAGACCCCAACCAGGTCACTTTTAGCAAAGAGAGATAGTAGCATACAAGATATTTGCATAATCATATAAGTCACTTTATGCATCTCAATTAATTGGAGAGAAACAAGGAGATTTATTTAAAGAAAATGTGTGAATCAAAAATGTTTTGCATACAAGACATGTAGCATTCAAGTCCAAAATACAATGGTATTTGGCAAAGCAAATGACAAAGGTTTCTAAAAAGAATTCAAACCAATTTCACCATTGTCATGAGAGAAGCAAAGATATAGAGATTTCATTGATTTTAATATAGGAGCAACTATATCCAACTTTATAAGCGAAACATGGCATGAGCGACTTTGCACCCTATTTGATTTTTCCGGGTGAGAGACCTGTATGATAGTAGCCATGTTCAACTAATAAAGAAAGAGACATTTTGGATTATAAAATCCTTTGAACGGATACAAGATCCTTTATTCATTTTGAGTCTCATAAGCTTTTTCACACAAGTTTTGTATTTAAAAGTATGCAATCATCAATTCATGCTTTTTCATTTGAGCATGTCATATGAATTTCATGCTTTTCATTTGTCATTGGCATGTTATTAAAGAATCATCATGTCATAGAGATAACTATAGGTCATTCAACATGTACTCCCTATGTAGATCTCCTAGTCCAAAAATGCATAATTGAACATAAATATGACATGGATTGTAAATAAAGCAAGGTTCACACTTATTGAATTGAAAACATATATACATATGTGCAACTAAGCTTACTCAAGCAATTAACAAAGAAGCATAATTTTTTTTAAAATTTTTGCATGCGACAAGTATGCAATAGCTCTCTTTGCTTGAGTTCCCCATATGGGGTCAATCACCATAACTCATCATTCCATGAGACAAATCCCAATAAATCTGCAAAGTGTTTTAAAACCAGTAGCATCTAAGGGTTTAGTAAATAAGTCCGCTAGTTGATCATTAGTACCTTCATGTTCAAGTACTATACATTTATTCTCAATTAGTTCTCTTATGAAATGATGGCGGATGTCAATATGTTTAGTTCTAGAATGTTGCACCGGATTCTTGGAAATATTAATAGCACTCATATTATCACAAAAGAGAGTGAGTGTACCTTGATTGAATCTGTAGCCTACTAGCATTTGCTTCATCCAAAGGAATTGTGTGCATCCATTCCCCGCGGCTATGTACTCGGCTTCGGCTGTGGACAAGGAAATCGAGTTTTGCTTCTTGCAAAACCAAGACACCAAGTTGTTGCCTAGAAAGAAGCAACCGCCAGATGTGCTATTCCTATCATCGTAATTTCCTACCCAATACGCATCACTAAAGCCTACAAGACTAGCATTAGTGTCAAAAGAGTACCAAATCCCATAGTTGGACGTCCCATTCACATAACGAATGATTCTCTTTACGGAAGAGAGATGGGACTCCTTAAGATCCGCTTGGTACCTAACACACACACCCACACCCACACCCACACCCACACTAAAAGATATATCGGGCCTACTTGCGGTCAAATAAAGCAAGCTTCCTATCATGCCCCGATATAGAGTTTGTTCCACACTTTTTCCACTTGCATCCTTGCTAAGCTTCAAAGTGGTACTCATGGGTGTATCACAATGTTTGGCATTTTCTAGACCAAACTTCTTCACTAGGTTTTTGGCATATTTGGCTTGGGTTATAAAGATTCCATCATTTAATTGCCTAATTTGCAAACCTAGGAAGTAACTAAGCTCACCAACAAGACTTATCTCAAATTCATGAGACATAACATCAACAAATTGTTGGACCTTGATGTTGTTGGTGGAGCTAAACACTATATCATCAACATATATTCGAGCTATAAAGAGCTCATCATTGTCTTTCTTGATGAATAACGTCTTGTCAACACTACCCCTTGTGTAGTTATTGTCAACAAGAAATTGAGTGAGGCGCTCATACCAAGCCCTCGGTACTTGTTTCAACCCATAGAGAGCCTTCTTGAGGTGATAGACATGGTTGGGGTGTTGTGCATCCACAAACCCCTTGGGTTGTTCAACAAACACATTCTCTTGCTAAAAGCCAATGAGGAAGGCACTCTTGACATCCATTTGGTGCAATTTGAACTTGTGCACACAAGAAATGGACAAGAGAAGCCTAATGGACTTTAGACGGGCAACAAGAGCAAATATCTCCTTAAAGTTGATACCCTTAATTTGAGAGTACCCTTGTGCTACAAGTCTAGCCTTGTTCCGCACTATGTTGCCATCCTCATCGAATTTGTTCCTATAAATCCACTTAGTGCCTATAACATGTGTGCTTTTAGGCCTAGGAACTAGAGTTCAAACCTCATTCCTTTCGAATTGGTTTAGCTCTTCTTGCATGGCAAGAACCCAAAATTCATCATTTAAGGCTTCATCAACCTTTTTGGGTTCTATTTGAGAGGTGTAGCATGTAAAGCTAATGAGATTAGCTATTTGACGCCTAGTTCTAACACCCTCATTCATATCTCCAATGATGTCAACTTTATCATGGAGTTTTCTAACCCATGGAGCGGGTTCATTAGAGTCCAAGAGAGGAACTCTATCAATAGGTTGTGTGTCCTCATTATCACCATTGGACGTCCCAACATTGGGAGTCTCCACAACCTTCTCCAAAGGAGAGTCATCTTCTCTAACTACCTCCTCCTCGTGGTCAATAGACTTGTGCTTTTCATCATCAATGACAACATTGGATGATTCCATGACGATTTGAGTCTTCAAGTTGAAAACTCTATAGGCTCTACTATTCAAGGCATAGCCAATAAAGATACCCTCATCACTCTTAGCATCAAACTTGCTAAGTTGATCACGGTCATTTAAAATGTAGCACTTGCTTCCAAAGGAGTGGAAGTAGCTAACATTTGGCTTCCTACCCTTCCACAACTCATAGGAGGTATTTCTAGTTCCGGGCCTTAGGAAAACTCTATTTCCTATATAGTAAGTCATATTGACGGCTTCAGCCCATAGGTTCCTAGGGACATTGTTGCTAAGCAACATCACACGAGCCATCTCTTGAAGGACCCTATTCTTCCTCTCAACAACTCCATTTTGTTGAGGTGTCCTAGGAGCTGAAAACTCATGGGAGATCCCTAAGTTATTGCAAAAGCTTTCAAAGAGGGCATTCTCAAATTCCCTCCCATGGTCACTTCTAATCCGTTTAATGCTTTTAATGTTAGAGTTCATTTCATTTTGAATTTCAGTACAAAGCATTTTAAACTTATCAAAAATTTTGGATTTTTCTCTAAGAAAATATGTCCACATGAACCTAGAGAAATCATCAACTCAAACAAAAATATATCCCTTTCCACCTAAACTTTCGGTTTGCATGGGACCCATAAGATCCATGTGGAAAAGCTCTAGGGGCTCCTTGGTGGAGAGATATTTGCCCTTTTTGTGCATGCTTTTGGCTTGATTTCCTTGTTGGCAAGGTCTACAAACTCCATTGGCTTTCTTCCCAAGCTTAGGAAAGCCACGCACAACATTGAACTTATCTAAGATCCGTAGATCACGATAGTTCATGTGGCCAAGTCTTTCATTCCACAACTCAATTTGCTTATCCTTGGACACATTGTTTGAGACTATTCTAGCTTCAAGACAATAACAATTGTCACTAGATCTCATACCTTTCAACAAGGTTTGTCCATTAGGCAATAGGATTGAGTAATCTTTCTTACTAAATAAGACAGAAAGTCCTTCATCACTTAGATGAGAAATGCTTATCAAATTGGCTTTCAAGCCATCAACAAATAAAGCATTGGACAAGGAGGGTAATCCGGGAATGGAAATTGTTCCTTTCCCTACAACTCTCTTTTTTGATCCATTACCAAAGGTGACACATCCTCCTTCCTCCATGACAAGAGTCTCAAAGAAACTCTTGTTTCCCGTCATGTGCCTAGAGCACCCATTATCTAAATACCACATATTAGAAGAATTTGCCTTCAAGACAATTTGAGCAACATTGCAAAAATATTCATCTCTTCTAATCCATCTAGGTGAAACACTTTTCTTCCTTGTTTTCAATGGTACATGGGCTCTAGATGTCCTAAGATCATGCAAATTAATTCTCTCATTCCTAGGAACATGCATCATAGCTCTATTCTTTTTCTTCTCAATCATGCTTTTAGTTCTACGCATTTTAATGCAGTGAAAGCAATTTGGTCTAATATGACCAATAATACCACAAAAGTGACATGTAGGGATGAAATTAGGAATCATACCTTGTCCTTGAGCATGCATAGAAACCTTCACATGCCGTTGTGGTTGAAGCGGTTCATTACATCTTCGTTGTTGAACCGAACTAGTTTGCTTTCTTGATTGAACTTGCATGATTGGTATCTTTCCTTTGTGAGCCATTTATTGAGGAATGTTGGCTTGAGGAGCTCTTGTGGGATAAGCTTGAGACAGTCTTCTTGGTGCCACATTCACTTGTGCACTATGTGAGCATTGTCCTAGATTAATCTTCTTCCTAGGAGTTTGCACCGGTGAAGCTTCATTCTTGCTCAAGCTCTTGACAAATACCGTCTTCTGAGGAATAGAGGACTCCTTGCCATCTTTAAATCCTAGACCTCTCTTGTCACAGGGACTTTTCCCAACACTTAACATAAGGTCAAGTTTTTCGGTGCTAGAAGTCATCCTTGTCATTGATCCCTTAATTTCATTAAGCTCCTTCTTCAAACCTTCTTCATTCCTTCTAGACAAGTCTAACTCCTTTCTTAGCTTATCTTCATTTTCCACTGATCTCATTACTTCTTAACTCAAGTCATCAACCTTGATTGAAAGCTCTAAATTTTCTTCTTTCAACCTTCGGATTTCTCTTTTGTTCTTCAACCTTGAGCTTTCAAATTTGATAATGAAGTCTTCAAGATCCATTTTCTCCACATGTCCTTTTGTGGAGTTAGATGAGGAGTCATATTCACTTGAGTCAATTTCCTCTTGACTCTCTTCCTCTTCTTCACTAGAACCTTTACTCTTGTGGGAAGAGGCAAAGGCTATGAAGTTGGCCATGAGTTCTTCATCATCCGAAGACTCATCTCCATCATTGGAGTCATCACTTCCACTCCAAGTGGCGGCCATCACTTTAACCTTCTTGTTCTTCAAATTCCCACAATCGGGTGCAATGTGTCTTCTTCTACCGCACTTATAGCATTAGATCCCTTTCCTTTCGCTCATCTCTTGCTTAGGCTCAAACTTCTTGAAGGGAGCCTTTTTCTTTAAGTCTTGGCCCTTGGATCCAAAACCCTTCTTCTTGGACTTGTATAATTTCTTGAATCTCCTCATCAACAACGACATATCCTCGTCCGAGTCATCACTTTCCTCATTCTCAACCTTGGAGGCTTTCAAAGCAATTCTCTTTTGCTTTTTAGGAGGTGTAGAGGTAGGACCTTTCCTAGACTCATAAGCTAGAAGCCTCCCAATCACCTCACTCAGCTTCATATCCTTGTAGAAGCTATTCTCCTTTAAAGTCGTCACTTTAGACTCAAATCTATTGAGGAGAGATCTCATAATCTTTTGCTTGATTCTCCTATCTAAATATGAATCACCGAGTTGATGGCTTTGATTCACAATATCCATCAATTTAATTTTGAAATCTTTGAAGCATTCATTGTGCTCTATCATAAGCAACTCTTCGAATCCTTGACGACCTCGGTACCTTCATGTGCAACCTCTAGGATATCCCATGCCTCATTGGCAATCCTAGTGTTCTGAATCAACTTATATTGATTCTCATCCATTGCACATATGATGGCATGCATTGCCTTCCTATTCCATTTTGATGACTCAAACTCTTGCACGTTCCATTGTGCTTTTGGCTTGAGCACATCCTCTCCTCCACCCATAGGAGTCATCATGGGTGATGTGTAGCTGTCTTCAACCGCCATCCAAGCCCGGTCATGGATTTGACATATGTATGACTTCTTCTTGCCTTTCCAAGAGGCATAATTCAACTTGGTAAGAAGTGGAGGCCTTGTGCTAGAAGCACCCTCGTTGCCACCACCATTTCCACCATTTCCACTCATTGTATATAATGAATGAATGAAATGAAATGCAAAATGTATGAAAGAACAAAAATCACACAAATGCAAAACACACCAAAGAGAGCTAGGATCACCTATGTATATCTAGGAACCCGCTCTAATACCAATTGAAACTAATAACAGTGTATATGATACTAATTTAGAGGGGGGTGAATAGATTTTAACTAATTTTACCAAATTTTCGTGTACGGTCAATATTACGAAAATACCCCTAACTAGTCAATATAATATAGCAAGTGTAATATGTGCGGAATATTAAATAACACTTGATATTTACGTGGAAACCCTCTGAAACAAATTATAGCACGGTGTGTATAAAGCTATCTAGAGGGGGGTGAATAGATTTTACGCTTTTTACCCAATTTTTCGTGTTAGTCAAAATTACGAAAATGCCCTCAAGATAATATAAACAAGCAAGTGTAATATGGTGCGAAAATTAAAACAACACTTGGTTTTTACGTGGAAACCCTCATGGGAAAAACCACGGGCTATGTAAGTAAGCCACACTCGAACCTCGAATCCACTAAATGTGCAAACGATTACAACCTAATCCCAGAAGTAATCACACACCTACCTAATCCCGGTATGAGTGAACCTAGTCCTATTTGCTTGCGATCTAAGCAACCTAATCCCGGTTGCTACACACAAGACTTACTTTCTCTAGAAGAGAATACAACCCTAAGTGAATATATGTGAATATCCAAAATGCAACATAGAGCAAGGGAAACCCTATATGCTTATCTAAGATGATTAATATGCAATTAAGAACAATCCTAGATATCAAAACTAAATGACATGTCAATTAGTTTAGCTAATCAATATTAAGCACAAAACCTAATATGCTAGCACAATACAACTTCTCAAACATACATCATACTCATCTCAATATTGTATCCAAAGCATACAAAATAACAAACAAGTAATTAATTGAGATTGCTAGATAAGAGAAACACAAAACATGTAAGATATTAGTGAAAAGCTTACCAAGCAAAGTATGATGAAGATTCCATGCAAGATGACATCTAGATGATCTAAGATGATGCTAGATGATGATTGATGATCATGAAAAAGTGTTTGAGTGATTAAAAATGAGTTCTTTGTGTATTTTTCTTCTCTTGAAAAATATCCTAAGTATAGAATATGAATATGAACTCTCTTAATTGACCTAAAGTCAAAGTGGCATATATATAGGGGCCATAAGTGAAGTGTGGTCGTTTTGAAAAACGCACCAGAAATTGCTCTGTGCGCTGGTGGACCTGCGCTGGACGACAGGCGCAGGACCAGCGCACACGCACATTTTTGCTTTGGCGCTGGACGACATGCGCTCACACAGGCGCCAGACCAACGGAGCCATACTGGGCGATCAGCGCTGGTGACCTTGCGCTAGTGTAGACCAGCGCACGACCGGCGACAGAGAACTGGACGATCTGCGCTGGTGGACTGCGCTGGTGTGGACCAGCGCACGACCAGCGGCACGCCACTGGGCATTTTGCGCCGGTGAGCGGCGCTGGAAGACAGGCGCAGGTGGACCAACGCACAGCCCACAACTTTGAACCCCACAAGCAATCATGCAAGGGGAACAAAAGTAAACTAAGATGCATCCTAAAAGCCTAAATGCTATGATGTTATAAACACAAGATGCAATCATAATAACAAGCAAGAAGAGATGTAAATAGGCATTGATGCACAACAAAAAGAAACACAACATACAAAGATTAAACATATGCATGAGTTGTGAGTGTGTGCAACTATCTCTTCAAGACAAGTAAGCACTTAGAGTATTACCTTTGGTGCTTGTCAATAATGAGGTCTTCAAAGGGCCTAAGCAATAACAACAACATCTAAACTACCCTTACAAAGAATCCCCACATATGGTTTGATCACGAAATAAGCCAATTAAAAACAACGGGAATCCTTACACCCTCACGGGAAAAACCACGGGCTAGTAAGTGCGCCACACTCGAACCTCAAATCCACTAATTGAAATGGAGTTTACAACCTATGTTGACCTCGTCAAACACTACGGTCAATAACCCCCCACTTCTACCCATGGGCCTTTAAAAGTGGTTCTAGTCCAATTTGCTTGTGGCCTAAGCAATCTTAGCCACAAGTCTTACTTCTCAATGAAGAGATAAAATGGTCTATGTGAATATATGATGATATTCAAAGAGCAAACAAAGCTAGGGAACCTTAGGTGCTTATCTAGGATGATTAGATGACAATTAATGCAATCCTAAATACCAATAGCTAAATGACATGTCAAAAAGCTTAGCTAAACATAGATTATGAAAACCTAGATAGCTATCACAATACAACACTCAATCAATTCATCACAAACAATCTCTATCTTGTATCTAGCATATAATCTAAAACATACAAGTAAATAAAGAGATGACTTGATATGAAAAACACCAAAATTAGATGAAGTTAGTGAATAACATACCAAGGAAGATGTGATGATGCAAAACCATGCATGGATGCATCCTATATGGTCATGGATCATCCTATATGAACTTTGATGATCAAAGGAATGTATTTGAGTGTTTAAATGAGAGTTCTTGTGAATTTTTCTCTTAAAATGTGTTCTAAGGGAAAAATATGATTTTTGGACTCTTGAAAACGACCTAAGAACATCACAATATATATATAGGAAGCTAAGTTGATGAAACGCTGTTTTGTAAAAAACAGGGCAAAAACCGATGTCACTATCGCTGTCAAAGCCACAGCGGTGCTTTAAGAAGCATCAGGTATGAAACCGCTATGCCTACCACTGTGGCTTCCACAGCGGTTATGACAGTGGTAAGCACTATATGCGAACCGCTATCCTAACCGCTGCGAAAAACCACAGCGGTCAGGAGTGATGCAAACAGAACATCTCACCGTTGCGGATCCGGCAGCGGTAACGACAGCGATCTCTTGACCCATGCAATGCTTAAGTTAAAAATATGCAATCTTAAGCTAACAAGAGGCATGGCTTTGCATCCTAATGCCTAAATGTCATAACATTTCAATGTATAAGATGCAATCATTTAAGAACATGCATGAAGAGATTTTAATGAACATTAATGCACACATAATAAACACATAACATACAAGAATAAGAATTTATGCATGAGTTGTAAGTGTGTGCAACTACATCTCTTCAAAGCAAGTAAGCACTTAGAAATTTACCTTTGGTGCTTCTTCTCTTGAGGTCTTGAGAGCCTTAGCTACCCTTACACCAACCCCAAATGTGGTTTGTCTACGAAATAAGCCAATCAATTAATGGGACCTTACAATTACATTTATATTCTTTATCAAAATTATTTAAGAAATATACAATTCCATAATTAACTCTTTTACAAACTGAATTCTAATGAAACTTTGGGTGCGTTTGGTAAGCGTTTTTCATTTGCTATTTTTCAAAAATATTTTTCAAAAATAAAAATGAAAATGAAAACATTGTTTTATGTTTTAGTTTCGAATTTCGAAATATGTCTGGTAGCATATGTGGAAAACAGTATTCTGAAAATAAAAACACTAAAACACGTTTGGTAGGTCAACAAAAAAATTTCAAAAATTGGAATATCGTATTTTCATTTTATTTCACATTATGACATAAAAACAATCGACGACTCCAACGCCGGAGGAGGTGAGATCCTCCTCTGACGTCGGAAGAAGAATGGAGACCAGTCGATGATTATTGAAGAAGAAGAAGAAAAAAATGGGTGAGTTTTTTATTTTTTATTTTTTATTTTTTTTAAAGAAAAACGGTTAACGAACGTGAATTCAAAATTGTTTTTAGAAAACAAAAATGAAAAACAGCCACTAGACAGGCTCTTCATTTCCACTTATGCTCTTCACTTCCCCTTATAATTTCATTGCATAGAATAGTTCCCTAAATTATTTGTTTTCAATAAAAATTATTCAAGAATATATTTGTATACACATAATTATGTTGTCAGAAAAGTTCTTCACCATATAATCAATTTGGAAAGTTAAAATACATATTCTGGAGGTTCTTCGACAAAGGGAGCTGGAGTAGTGGAGGCAGTCTCATCGGGAGACTCATAGGTTCTTGTTGAGGGCTGAGGATCTGTGCGAGATGACATGAAAACTTGAGTAAGGTCTGCATGACCATGAGGAGAAGAGGCGGCAGTATCCAGCCAGGAGGAAGGACAGAAAGTCTGTGACGACTGGGAGGAGACGTCTTCAGAGAAGGATGCTGAATCAGACTTGGAGGAAGAGGAAAACGTCTTAGAAGCAAATAGAACTGGGTCGTATGAACTGGAAGCAGCCTGCTTGTCTTTCTGCTTCGAAGGAGACCTGTTCTTAGGTGTTGCTTGAGGGGAAGAGAGAACGGGATATTTCCGGAACAATTCACCAGTGGATTTAAAGTGGTTGGAAAAATCATCGGGGTTTGGAAGGGGGTGAATGTGTAGAAGATATAGGAAAAACAGTGATTATGAGCGATGAGAGTAAGGTTTTGGTTTGTGAGAATGATCTCTGGTCAGCTGCTCAAGCTGTTCTTTAAGTTGCTTGATTTCTCTTTCCTTTGTGTCAAAGTCTGGGCCAGAATAGCCATGAGAAATATATCTGTGAAGATCAGCATGAAGCTTTGCTATTCTCGATTGAAGGTTAGAGGCCAAGTCTCTGAAGGAGGCATCAAGACTTTGGAGATGGTGATCATGTTGAGAAACATGTCTTGTGACACGATCAATCTTCTGATCAATAGAGTTAAGAACTCTGTTTTGAGCTCTGGTATTGTGAGATTGCCAGTTGAGGACTTGTTCAGCCTGGGAGGGCTGTTTGTAAGAACCATCGGGTTGGACTTCGGTAGATTGGACAAAAGGTTTTGAGAAACGAGTTTTTTCTTGATTTGAGGAAGGTTCAAGTGGAGGGAAATCACAATCATAATCTGAGGTCATGTAGCAAGGGACAGGTGCTGGTTGATTAGGGACAGCAATGGCAGATTGTGGAGGTAGGAGACCTTCAGATCGTAAGATCTGTAAAGCTCTGTCATAAATGGGTAAAGGTTTATTTTTGATAGGATGAAGGCCTATCCAAGGGCTATCAGGGTGATCTGGTTTGCGAGGTTTGTTCCAAGGTTTGCAGAAGGTAGGAGAGGTGTCATTGAGACATCGTCGACAGATACAGTCTGCATCACACATATTGGGATCATCATCCCAGATGAAGTGACCACGGATCTTATCAGTGTAGATCAGAGATCTATCAGCTTCAAAACTGTGGATATGAATGTCAGCTTCAGTGGTAACCGATTGAATCATAAGGGCTTGAAATATCGGAGGAGTCTCCGAACTGGAAGAAGCCTTAGAACCGATGAGGGGAGCATAGATAGTTTTGATGGAGCCATCTGGCTGAGGAACATATGACGTATCAGCAGCAACAGCAGGAGCTTCGTCCTGGAAAACCTTTTCATAATTTGTGAGCCATTCAAGAGGCATGATCTCTGTGAGCCATTCAAGAGGCATGATCTCTGTGAGCTTTTCTCTGGGCAGTTGTTTTGGAATTTGGAGGATGGTGGGAACTTCATCTTCTCTTTCTGCTTTGATGAAGATGGTGTCACCATTATAGCCAGGAAGTGGGAGATCAAGAGCATGATCTTGAAGTCTGTAAGCAAGCTGATGATGGACGGTAGCCATGTAGGAATTGGCTTGCATGGGAGCACCAAGAATCTGAACTTGGATCTTGAGACATTTGTGGAGGTTCTGGTCTCGTAAAGGAATGTTGAAGTTGGGATAGTATGTGAGGGATATGCTACCAGCATGAAGAGTAGATAGGCAGGTGCCAATCACAGCATGTTCATACTGAGTATAGATGGTGTTGAGCAAAGCCAGTCTGGTAGTGACAAGTAAGCCTTTTCGACCATGAAGGGAGAGGATGTTTCTGACAGCACCTATGTGGAGATGGGAGTATCCTTCCTTGATCCATTGATCAATCATGTTTTGATCAATGGTGAGAGTGACATATTGTTCACTGGGAGAGGATGGAATCAAACATTTATCTAAGCCTGTGGACTGGACATATTCTTTGATGGGAAGTGGTCTGGTATGGACAAGATGAGTTAACCGGGTGGCAAGAGATTTGTTTCTCTTGAAGATGTTGTATGGATTGAGCAGAGGGAAAGTAGTTTCATTTATCTGGGTAGAAGCAGGGATATGGGTGTATTCTACCAGATCTTGGATTCTGTTGGACTGGGTTCTTTGGATAGTAGGAGAAGGTAAGGACATAGAAGAAGACAATCTATTAGGAACTAAGGAAGCAGTAGAGGGATTTGTGCTAGTGTTTGCCATTTTTGAGAAATTTCTTCCTTCTATACCAGTCTAACATACTCATAACAGTCTAACTCTTTTCCTGGACTCCAGGGACTCGAGACAAGGCTCTGATACCATTCGGGTGGCAGGTACCCCTGGGTGCCTCTCATACAGGTCTTTAGAGTTTTCCCCACAATGGCGGCCTAACCACGGCCTAAACAGGGTACTAACTTTCCAACCCACTAGAGACAGACAGGGACCTTAAGCCAAAAAGCCAAACAAATCTCATCTTCTGATGTGCAGGATCCTCAACCTAGAGGCAAGCACAGAGCATACTGAGATAATTACAGACTGCTATTTATATGAGAGACATGGCATTCAAAGGAAGAAGAGGAACAATTTAGCAAGACATGAGAGTTAAAACACACAAGAAAATATTTATTGATCTGATTATGAGTTTACACAAGTGACGAGCTCTCCTTAAATAGGGGGAGAGATAGAGTGCTGACAAACCTATTATACAGTAAGGCCACAAACATGGCAGATACCTAGCTAAAGCAAAGCAGGGCCATCGGCCAAAGTTTACAGACAATCAAACTCAAATAAAGACAAAGGATTCCTAATACAAACGAAATAACATAATTAAACCTAATAAGGCCAAACAGTTGCCTAATAAAACAAAATAGCATAATGAGAGTGAACTATTTCATTTCACGTGACGAGTTGAGATCTTGGTCTGAGCGGAGCTGAATCACGGACTTGAAGACAGATTACAGTTGGCATGATTTTCATCATCTGAATCTTGGGCTCCACAGATGAAGCAGGGCCAGGCAGTGTCAAAGGGGTCCTGAGAGTCAATCATGTATGAATTTAGAAAAGGGTTCCAGCTTTGAGAGGGGTCTCTGGGAATATCTGGTAGGATGAAAACTTCATCGGTGGAGACATAATTAACATCACAGAGGAAATTGAGCAGACCGACTTGGAGGAATTGTGGATACATCTTTGGATAATCATACGTGGTATGCCATTCATAACTGGAGTTGGCAGTCCAAAGGAGTCGCTTGTGGGGATTGTACCTGTAGGGCCTATTGAAGATCCATATACGGCATACAGTGGCAGCTGATTCATAATCAAGTTTCCAAATGTTATATTTGCCCATGAGCTCAGTGAGTTCGTTCTTCCAGTTGGTCAAGGACGTGAACCATTAGAGGAAAACCCATAACAGAGAGTTCCGTTGAGAAGGATCATGGAGATGACCGTATAGGGCCTGAAGTGGGAAGACAATGGCATGATGATGTAGAACTGATAAACACTAGAGGAACCAAATGAGTTGAGGAGAAAAAGAGTAGAAAGGTGGCAGTATGAACGGGTCAAGAAATGGTCTGGACAGGTTGTTGACAGTGTGACGATAGTCTTGTCTGTTGATCTGAGCTAAGTAGACCGGAAGTTGAGCCTTGGCGAAGGACTGGATCTGATTTAAAGAAGGTTGATGATCAGGTGGCAACGTGGCCAAGAGTTCTGGTGGGAATGAGTAATCAGGTATGGCTGGTGAGGATGATGAGGGACCAGCAGGAGAAGTCATGAAGACAAGAGGATAAAGACCTGTGGGTGTAATGAGATGAGTGAGTGGAGGTCTGGAGAGCATGTCAGCAATTATATTATGATGGCCTTTCACGTGACGAACAGTGAAGTCATATCGGGCAAACCAATCTTTGCGTCTCAAAAGGAGAGGATTGGGAGAAATCTTATTGCGAAAATCGAGTATCTTTGGAAAAGAAGAGTTGTCCATTTCAACAATAAAGTTTCTTGTCCTGAGGTGAAAATCCAGCTTTTGGATTCCGTATTTGACAGCAAGAATCTCTTTATAGATAGTGTGATAATGCTGTTGGGCATCTTTGAATTTTCCACTAGCGTGACCACAGTATTTCCTTTGACCGTCTCGGGCTTCAATGAGAACGGCTCCCCAGAAAATATCACTGGCATCAGTTTGGAGGATGAGCTGGCCCGAAGAAGGGATGACGAGGGCAGGAGGAGATTGAATGATCTCCTTTAATTTGACGACGGCCTCAGTGTGGGAGGAACTCCAGGGAGGAGGACGCTTCTTGAGGAGCGTAGAAAGAACTGGGGTGTAATGACTGACATGTGGAATGAAATCTCTGACATAGTTGACGATTCCGAGAAACTGTTGAACTTGTTTCACACTGAGATCAGAATTGGGGAAGTCTAATAAACGGATAGCCAAATGAGGACCAGGACGGTATTGGCCGTTGAAAATGTGCATTCCAAGAAATTCAATTTCAGATTTCCCAACTATGCTTTTCTTTTCAGAGAGCATGATACCATAGCGATGAACAATGTCATGGAACTGTTGGAGAAGGAGATTGTGAGAGGTATCATCTGGAGAGAACAGGAGGATATCATCAATGTAGACGAGTGCTGAGTGTAAGAGAGGATGAAAAATCCTGGTGACAGCCTTTTGGAAAAGGGATGGAGCAGTCTTTAAACCAAAAGGGAGAACAGTCCATTGGTATTGAGCATTAGGAAGACAGAATGCTGTCTTATATCTTTCATCTGGATGAATACCAATTTGCCAAAAAGCACCTTTGAGATCAAATTTGGAGAAGATCGTAGCACCTGGAAGTTGAGAGAATAAGACATTTGGCCTGGGAACAGGAAACTTGTCATCTCTGAGGAAGAGGCTGAGTGGCTTGTAATCCACGACTAATCTCTTTTTTCCTCTGAGCAATTCTGTGCGTTTTTTAACGTAAAAGGCTTGACACCCCCAGGGAGAAGAGGTGTGTTCGATCAGACCTTGGCGAAGGAGTTCATTGCATTCGCCATTAGCGAGCTTGAGATCTGAGGGAGACAGGCCTGAGTGGGTAGCCTTGGTAGGATTAGTATCTTCATTAAGCTTAAAGGGAAGCTTGATAAAGAAATCTGGATTCTTCCACAGAGGAAAAGGATGAGAGAAAGTGGCATGATTGTCAGCACAAAGCATGAGCAATTTTTGTTGAATATATTCAAAAGGGGCTTGGATTTCTGAGAGCGGGAAAATCTTCGGAATGTCAGAAAAAGCTTTGAAATGCTTTTTGTATCGAATGCCAGTAGGAAGAATCCGAAGAGAGTAACATTGGCGGAAAACATCCCAGCCGATGAGGATATCTTTATCTGGAATAGGAGTGCCGACGACTTGGACCCAAAGTGTAAAGGATGGGAAAAACTGAATACCAATCTTCTTTCTGGAAATCAGATTAGTGGAAAAAACCTTTCCATCAACGGCCCGAAAGTGCCGAACTTGGGATTTCCAAAATTCTGGAGGAAGGACCTTTGGGTTCATCATTGTAGTATGAGAACCTGTGTCGAAATAAGCGATGACATCAACAGGTTTGGAGTACTTGTCCGGTAGAATCCGAACCGGAGCTTGGGGACCGGAATGAGAATCGAGCTGAGTAGCCTGATAGGATTCTGGGATAGAACTGTAGTCAGAGGAGCCAGAATATTCCGAATCAGAAAGATCTTCTTGAAGAGCAAAGGTCGTGGAGGAATCTGCCTGATCTTGTTCAGAGAAGATGGATTCAATGTCTGCATCGGATGGAACTTCTTCAGTAATGTCTTTCAACTGCTGAGCTAATCTGGCGGACTATGCCTTTTTGTTGGGACATTTCTTAGCATAATGTCCGGATTTGCCGCAAATGTAGCAGCGTTGGGATTTATTCCAACCGCGCTGTGCTTTCTTGCGGAAGAACTTGAATCGTTTAGTCCTGCCTTTCGTGTTTTTGAAACGTTTGAAATGATTCTTCTTTTTCGTGTTGCAGGTGCAAGAGCCCAAGGATTTGCACTTGATTTGAAGAGAAGGTTGACGGCATTGGGACTGCAGGTGTTTGCCTTCTGTGAGCATCTTGGAGAAGAATCTTTGAGTGGCACAGAGTTTATCCAGAGAGCTGAGAGCATACATGTGGAGTTCACCTAAGGATGTATCATTGAGAGATCGTCCCGAGGTGTCTATTTTTCATTGTATCTCATCTTGGAGGTCATCTGGAAGGGAGTTGACATAAACTTGTTTAAGACTATGATCATTAATTCCACCTAGGGTATGATATCGCTGAGACATACGCTTGTAGTGGAACATGATGTCATTTCTTTTGAGAGAGCAGCAACGCATGTTAAAGAATTCTTGTCGAGCTTGTTTATAGAGATGGTCAGGATCACCAAGGAATTCTCTGAATATGTATCCCATGGCTTGGGAGGCTAAGGGGACTCTGACAAATTGGAGTTGTCTGTATTCACCAAGAGCTTGGTACCAATCTCTGAGAGAACCAGTAAAACGAGAGACGAACTCACGTAGAATTGTTTCAAGGTTCTGTTCAGACTTTGCCAGTTGTAGGTCAAGCCATGCGCTCATCTCTGAAACCCTTTTTCTCCAGGAACCAGGAGAAGTGTCATCAAGGGTAAACCAAGGGCCATTGGTTGGTTTAGCAGGAGAACGGCCAGGAACATGTTCTGGAGGTTCTTCGACAAAGGGACCATTCTGGTGGCAGGTACCCCTGGGTGCCTCTCATACAGGTCTTTAGAGTTTTCCCCACAATGGCGGCCTAACCACGGCCTAAACAGGGTACTAACTTTCCAACCCACTAGAGACAGACAGGGACCTTAAGCCAAAAAGCCAAACAAATCTCATCTTCTGATGTGCAGGATCCTCAACCTAGAGGCAAGCACAGAGCATACTGAGATAATTACAGACTGCTATTTATATGAGAGACATGGCATTCAAAGGAAGAAGAGGAACAATTTAGCAAGACATGAGAGTTAAAACACACAAGAAAATATTTATTGATCTGATTATGAGTTTACACAAGTGACGAGCTCTCCTTATATAGGGGGAGAGATAGAGTGCTGACAAACCTATTATACAGTAAGGCCACAAACGTGGCAGATACCTAGCTAAAGCAAAGCAGGGCCATCGGCCAAAGTTTACAGACAATCAAACTCAAATAAAGACAAAGGATTCCTAATACAAACGAAATAACATAATTAAACCTAATAAGGCCAAACAGTTGCCTAATAAAACAAAATAGCATAATGAGAGTAAATTATTTCATTTCACGTGACGAGTTGAGATCTTGGTCTGAGCGGAGCTGAATCACGGACTTGAAGACAGATTACAGTTGGCATGATTTTCATCATCTGAATCTTAGGCTCCACAGATGAAGCAGGGCCAGGCAGTGTCAAAGGGGTCCTGAGAGTCAATCATGTAGGTCGAAATATAAATGGGATTTGAGAAATTTTTTTTTTTTTTTCCGCAATACATATAATCTATTTAGATTTTAGAACTAAAGAAAGAAGAAAAAAAAGCTATGAAGATGTGTGATTTGAGTTGAAAGGTAGTTTATTTATTTATTTATTTACTTTTTTTAATTACAACAACTGCCGGAACCTGGCGAGATAAAACTCTGCTAACATAACCTAGAATACTACTCCCACAATCGGGGAGAGGGCTCCCACAATTGGGAATTAACAGCCAAGGTAGGACAAATAATATATATATAAATACCTGGACGTTGAACCATGGTGGTGGTGGCTCATTTGGGAGAGTCGGACCACATTGAAAGGTAGTTTAGGACTTTAGGATATACATGATTATAATTAAAAAATAATAATAATAATTTTTAAAAGTGGTGCTTTATTAGGTGAATGTACGGTGCCAATAGTATCAGTCATTAAAAATGACAGATATTATGTAATCCACGTGGTTATTACTACTCGTTAACTCTGTATAAAAGCTACAGTAAATACCTTCTCACCTGTAAAAAAAGTAAAAAACTCCAATCCAATGGCACCGGCGAAGAAAGGCAAAGCGAAGGCGAAGGCGAAGGCGAACTCGAGCGAGTCAACTCAGTCCACAAACAAAACAATAAACTCAAATCTGCCGTCATGTATTCGCTCAGTAGCTCCGTCTTCTGTCGCTATCACCATCCACGCCAAGCCCGGCGCCAAGTCCGCCTCCGTCACAGGTGCGCACGCCACGCGCTTGTTTGTGCATTCGTTTTATTTATTGATTTGATTTTGTTTTGGTTTCGAATATGTAGATGTAAGTGATGAGGCGGTGGGGGTGCAAATAGACGCTCCGGCCAAGGACGGTGAAGCTAACGCGGCGCTTCTTGATTACATGAGCTCTGTGAGTTCCTTTTTTATCTCTTCGATTTCCATAGTAATTTCATGATACTTTTGTTCTTCATATTTGTTCAAATTATATTGTTTTAATCGTTAAAAATAAATTATCAGCTGGTCCACACGGAAATGAAGTGTATATGTTCACAAATGAGATAGACTAAATTGTTAACAGAACCGAGTTCATGTGTATGTTAAACTAAGTAGCTTATATCTGTTATTGCAAATGAAATTAAAACTTCGAACTTTTAATTTGCATTCATGGTGTATTTTCAGTCTTTCCATTCCTCATATGGTCTAGATAAACAAAGTAATATTTCTTCAATAATTACAGGTTCTAGGAGTTAAAAGAAGGCAGGTGTCCATAGGTGCTGGCTCTAAATCAAGAGACAAAATTGTGATCGTGGAGGAGGTAATTGCACAAAACGTCTATAATGCTTTGGACAAAGCGTCAAGGTCCTAAAGTAAAGAATGAATTACAAGAGATGTTGTTTCTATTTTCTGGATTTGCTTCCAATGTATCATCTTCCCTGGTGAAACTGGAATTCCCAACTCTGGAATTTGTTTCTCTGATGATCGCGATGCTTCAAACCAGGTATTGTTCATCAAATTTAAACTTTAAGCAGTTATATGTTATAATTAGAGTTGTAAGTAAAACAGCTACAGTTAGGTTAGTTTCTTTTTGCAGATTATCTTTACATCTGAATGGTGTTTCATACTATGTACTAAAGCTTTTAACTTTTACGGTGAGATAATAGCAGTCCTGTTTGTGCGAATTGCTTGCCATCTATATTGCAAGGATAACAATGAGTCACCATATAATGAATGTAGCTATGGTACAATAATTCACAATATGCTACGGCTATGTTGTATAACTTTATCTTCTATACGTTTCAAAACAATCACAGAAGAACCTTACTGCTATTATCATGAATAAGCAGTTTGTTTATTTATTTCTTTATTTTAACATGATTTTACAATTTTGTTAATTTCACTTTTCTAATCCTTGAGTATTGCAATTTTATAGCTATTTTGTAGAATCTTATGCCCTGCTTTTTGGCCCGATAACTTTGTCTTTGAAAAGAAATTATACATAAATAACCGTATTAATACTTTAATTTCATTGTAAAAAACAAAAATAAAAAATACTTTAATTTCTTCAAATGTCCTTATGTCTGACATTTAAGACTCTGAGTTAACCTTAATCTTTCTGCTTGCCATTTTCCATTGATATATTCTAAAACAATGCTAAATATTTAATTTTCTTTTTTATCCATGCCTACTTCTTAAGATCATATGCATTTCACTCTACTATGTTCTGATTTGGCTTGGGAGTCTAGGCATCAGATAGTGATGACCCTAGATTAGAATGCCTAACATACAACTATTCAAATACATTCCTATCTGAGCCGTCATCTCCAATGGTTTTTTTTTTGTTTTTTTTTATTTTTTTTAATTGAAAGTAAATCTTAATAGCCAACTTAGATGGAAACTATCTCAAGCAAACCTTAATGTAAGTTATGAACTTATAGAATAAGGGGAAAAAACATATGAACCATTACTCATCTACTCATATTAATATACCAAGAGCCTATTAGGACCCATCATGGCAATAGCTAATTAGTCTAACTAACTTCGATGATGAGTTGTCCCAAAAGCTTTTATCTCGGTTTGAAATTCTCTTTCCCCATCGGTAAAAACTCTGTCCAGTCTCTTAACAGCAAAAACCTTCTGGGCATGAGATATTTCGCCCCTGAAAACTGTCCCAAATGTTCCCTTGCCTACTTCTTCATGAAAATTGTTGGTCACTTTCTGTAATTCCATTTAAGTAATATGGTTTTGAAGCAACGTCCTCATCCAATCAAATATTAGTAATGCTTGATGTCATTTGATATGAGTGAACTTGATTTCTGTAAACAAGGACTCCAGGAATTGCCAAAATGGTGAAAGCAAAAGCGGTCAGTGAAACACTAACAATTAGGAACTCCAACTGAAGCTCTTTCTTTCTTCCTTTGAGTTTCTTTCTTCATTCGAGTTGTATAGCTCTCTCAAAACTACGAATAATTTGTAATTGTTCAAAAAAAAAAAAAAAAAAAACAATTAAAAGTAATGTGTGGTAAATAATAAAAAAGAAAGCTGTTTCGAGGCATATATTCTTATTTGTTTTCAATAAATCTTCTCTTACTGCCAATCATTCGTCTCAGGAAACATAGAGCTATTTCCTACCCCTACAAAGTTATTATTCTGCTTGTTTTACAGTCAAGAAGTCCATCATGAATTCAAAGCCTTGCTACAAAACAGAAAATATTTTTACCTGAGATTTTTTCACACCCATTCTCATCCGGGTATGTTTTGAGGTTTTATGACGCAATGGATGATTTGTGTTTCACACTCATTATGCAAATAGAGAATATAATACCTCTAGCTATGTCCTGTGCAATTCCCATTCTTTCAATCCAATTAAGCTTTTTTTTCAGGTGTGAAGAGTATATCAGCAAGAGATCCATTGCTCAAGTACTCATACACCAAACCTTGTTGGGTCCATCAATGGAATAATGAAGTAGACGAAGCAGATTTCTGCGGTGAGCCCCCTCCCGATTATTTTTATCTATGTATAGAACTCTTTTTCGCTTGTAGATAACACTTTCTGCAGTCGCTTGGCAGCTATAAACTTTTTGTTATCATTCATCATAATCCCTTTATAAACTGTACCAGATGATCCTCTCCCGATCTCTTCCTTGAAACTATTGGTCATTCTTTCAAGTTCTGCATAGCTATATGATCGAGGAGCAATATCCCCACTAAATTCGATATTGCCATCATAGGAAATCCTTGTATAAGAAGAGAAACGATATCTGTGATGATGATGATGATGAAGATGTCTTTGTCTTGCCTTGTCCGGTGGGCAAAATCCTATCGGTGGAAGATTCAGATGTTTCTTCCACCTTGATGAAAGTAGTATAATCACCTTGAGATGTTCTTCCCAAATCTCAAAGGAAGCCTTTGCCTTTGGCATTCACCATCTTTGTATAGGGCAGCTAGTCTACCAAGCATTGCTTGCCTGCAATCTTCTTTAGATTTTTGTGACAGAACAGAATATGAAACATCTTCCCAAATCGTATTGTTGTCCACTTGAATGGTGTAAATTTTACCCGTATTTTTGAAACTTTCTGCTGTGAAATTCCTTTCACAACCAGAAGTCCAGTAACTGCTATGACCCAAATTGTGTGAATATAGCCGGAATAACCCATCCCAATCAATTCTCATAAAATAAATAAGTTTCCAAACTGTTGTAAAATAAACGTTAAAGCTCTATAGTGCAGCTGCATATGCCAATCCATTGATGAGAGTCATTTTGATCAAACTAACAAAGTTAGAGCTTAACTTTACCATTGTAAATCAGCTTTGAGTTGTCTAAAACATCTAGAATCTATTGAAGCATTAATGCTTGAATGACTTTTCTTTTCTTCTCTCCAGGGAATGTAGCATTAGTAGCCCTTTTGTTTAGGGTTAAATTAATTGCACTAATATAACTAGAGCTTTTCAAATGTAGTAGGCAACTAACACAAACACCCCTTACCAAGGATCCCTTGCCACCAAGATTCAAACCAAGGTTCAAAGTTGATAGTGTAAATTTATGTTAATCATTGACTTTTGAAAAGACAAAATTGCCCCTAAAGTTCAAAAGTCTAAATTACAGCTGCCCAGAAATGTATGAAAAATTAAAGAAAGAGTGCCCAAAAAAAAAAAAAAAAAAGAATTCTTATACGTTTTTAATTTGAACTGCAAAATGTGTGATCTTTAAGAAAATGTTACCTAGATAGACTTTATCAAATGAGAAAATCTGGAAAAAAGGCTATCTAGTATCTAGGTAATATCATTTGTTGAGGCGGTAAGTAGGAATAGCCAAAAGATGATTGGTCCTAGAAGCTACAAGACCAATGTTCTCTGACATATCCAACTCCGTTGGAAAGAGACCATCAGGAAGCTCCCAATCAAAGCAATGCAGAAGTTGTGCTGCCACGAGCTGAACCACAATGAGACCAAGTTGCATTCCAGGGCAGCTTCTGCGGCCATACCCAAATGGGATGAGCTGAAAGTCGTGACTGTGAAGATCGATATTATTTCCAACAAATCTTTCCGGGATAAACTTCTCAGGATCATCCCAGGCATTCGGATATCTCCCAATAGCATATGCAGTAATAAGAATTCGTGAATTTTTCGGGATGTGGAAGCCATCAACCGTGCAGTTTTCTGTAGATTCGTGGGGAAGTAACAATGGTACCACTGGATGAAGCCTAAAGGTTTCCTTTACAACCATGGCCAAATATTTTAAGTTATTCAGGTCTGATTCTTCAACCCTTCTGTCTTTGCCCACAACATCTTCTAACTCTATTTGCACTTTTTTCATTATATTCGGATGCCTAATGAGCTCTGAGATTGTCCATTCAACTGCAGCTGCTGAAGTGTCCATTGAAGCTATGAGCACGTCCTGATCAAGCGCAATTATCAAACAGTCGTTAGAATCTGATGGAATCTCGAACTAAAATGCATAGCAAACCTTAAAAAGTTGTGTGTATAGATGCAAATGAATTTGATGTATAGTTACCAAGATTTTGGCTTTGATATGATCTTTTTGGATACGATACTCAGTTTCTTTTGATCCCATGAAGCTCAACAAGACATCAACAAAGTCCTTGTTCTTAGTTTCATCCTTTGATTGCTCATGTTCGCCGATTATCTTCTCAAGAAAACCATCTAACACCTTGGAAATACTCTCCATCCTCTTCTTAAGCCACTGAAGATCAAGCGAAGCAATCAGAGGAACGTAATCAGCCAAGTTAGAACTTTCTGCTAACACTGTACCCTCGTGCATGGCAGCTTTAGACCCTATCTCATCGACCTCCCTGTCCGTACATTTCTTACCAAACACCATCCTATAAGTCATATCCGAAGTAAGACATGCAACCTTAGCACTTAAATCCACAGCAGTGCCACGGGAACAAGCAGCCTCTTTTATAGAAGCAATCAAGAGATCCAGCTCTTCCTTTCTCATAGACTTAAAAGAATTGATTTTGACATGGCTAAGCAGTTCTATGGTGCAAATTTTTCGTACTGTTCGCCAATAAGAGCCGTATTGAGCAAAGGTCATGTTCTTTTGGCCATAAAAAACATGCTTGAAAATCTGAAGACGCGGTCTGCTAGCAAAAACAAGATCATGTGTTTTCAAGAAAAGCTCGGCTGCATGTGTTGCTGCAAAATTCTTCAATACAAATAGTTGCTGGAAAGTGTTTCAAAAATAAATTTTTGTTGCTGGAAATTATTTTAAAAACAATTTTGCTGCTGGAAAATATTTCAAACAGTACACAATATAATTAGAGTAGAAAAACCTGGAAAGTGGCTGAGTCACGGACAATGTCGCTCTCTTTAAGACGTTTCGCGGCTCTGCCCTGATTGTGCAAGAAGTTCCAAAGTTGCCACGTTGTCCCCAGGATAAAACAACCCAGAATCACCTCTGTCTCGGAACTTCTTTGCACGAAGAAGAACCGGAATGCTCAAACTCTTTCAAAGATTGCTCGGAATACTAACAAGGAACACTCAAGAATTTCTTTTAAAATTATAAGTGAGAGCTTTTGTTGTTTCAAAAATGTTGTGTCATTGTGAATGAGGCAAAGCATCTATTTATAGGATTAGAAAATCATAACTGAAAAGACAAATTAAAAACCAGCCATTAAAATGAAATAAAAACTGATGCAATAACCACGATTTAAAAAATAAAAACGTTTTATACATTGTTATCAGTTAACAACATTCAAAGACAATGTCTTTGTAATATTTAAAATATATAAAGTTGTTATCAGATAACAACGTCAAAGGCTCAAATCCTTTTGTAATAAACACACTCATTTAAACAAAATGCTTTATTTATTTATAATAATTACATTCAAAAATTTATTTTATAACAGTAGAACAAAAACATAACTGTTATGCAATTTTTGAATTCAAACTTTTTAAATACACTTTTAACAGCTTGTGGCGAAGAAACAACAACCGTAGGCACCAACCCTAAGCGTAAGTGCATGATGGGGCCGTATTTTTGGGCAAGTTTGTGGAGATCTCTGTGAGGAAATTTGCCCAACAAATGAAGGCTTCCATAAATTGGAAACCCTTTTGGACCAGGAGGCAATCTCTTGGATTTTCCATTCCTTTGACGTGACAAAACTCTTAGGAGAAACACAAGTGCAAAAACTGCTACTGTCGTCAATGTCCAAGACATGCTGTAGCAACTAGCAACAGGGGCTCATCAAAGAGAAGCTAATGGAGACAATAAATGCAAAACAAATGCTTATAAAGTTGATTTAAAAGGCTTTATTGGCTGAGTTTTTTTTTACAATAAAGATTTATGCTGTTATTAGTTGAGATAGTGTTTGAATCGTAGGGATCGGTTACTATGCAAGGCCGTAAGTCAATGTATCATACTAACCTCTCAATCAGAGGCTTTTAATGTTTAGCTGCCATCTGGTATATATATATATATAAAATAAAATTGTAAAATGAAAATAATAATACTAAGTAGAAGCTTCATGTTTAGAGAAGGTTCTTCTTAATGTGTGCTTAAGATTTAAAACCATAACTATATAAATATATGTTTCAAAAAAGAAAAAGAAAATGAAAAAGAAAATATAAATACACACACTAGCTATCAAGTGATGGATCCCATATAAAATTCCATATCATTGTTTCCTACCGGTTAGGGGTGGAGGTAGTAATAGGCTAAACCAGGCTAGACGTGACCCCGGTTCGGTTCCAATCGTGGAACTGAACCGGAACCATGGTTTGAAAACCGAAATCGGACTGTGAACTGGAACTAGGGCGGTTCCGGTTCCCTAAAATACAAAACCGTACTAGAACCGTCGGTTTGGTTTTGGTTCTGGAACTAGCGGCTCCAGTACCATATATATATATATTTTTTATAAATTCGTTGGAACTTGGAGGCTCTCTGCCTCTCTCTCTTCCAAAATCCAAACCAGATCTCTCTCTAATCCAAACTAGTCAAGCAACCACCACCACCTAAACTCAATCACACACATCCATCGACCGATCGATCCAACCGTCGGAAAATCTGAGTTGATTTCAGTTGATCTGGGTTGATTTGGGAGAGAGAGATGAAGATCTAGGTTAATTTGTGCGAGAGAGAGGGAGAGAGGGGGAGAGAGGGTTGATTTGGGAAAATTTGTTGGGTATTGATTTGGGATTGGGGGCTGAGTGGGTTGAGAGCTTCTTTTGACAATCCAATTTTTTCTTTTTACACTTCTTTTCTAAAAACACTATATTCTTAAAATTTAAATTAAAAAAAATTCTAAAGACATTTCATTTTGTTACAAGATTATCTTTTTTATCTTTTTTTATAATTAAATTATTAAAAAAAGAAATTATATCTCCAAATCATTAGATTAATTATTACATATTAAATACTCTCCTAAATATTTAATTACCATATTAAACTCTCTCTTCTCCAACTAATTTTCTATCTCCATTCTTTCTCAAGCAAGACTAATAGCTAAAAAAAAAAAAACAAACTTATTAATAAGCTTGATTTTTAGGAACCATATGTATGTATAAACAAAAACAAAACAAAAAACAAAAAACAAAAGTGTCTTTTTTTATTTTATTTTTTTTATTTATTTTTTTTTTATAAGAAAAATCGAAATATGAAAATATTTTTTGTTACTTTTGTAGGTATGTGACTACCTAGAGAATTTTAATTCTTTCATTAGTCTTAGAAATTATGAGTTTAATCGAATCTAGTTAAAACAATTTAAGCTTTCATATATCTTTTTTTTTTTTTTTTTTTTTTGAAAATTGACTTTTTAATACATATATATATATATATATATATATATTACTGTTAGTAAAAAACTAAAATATTCATAAGTTTTTTTTTTCTTTAACTATTAATCAGAGATTGATAGAGAAAGTAGAGAAAGTATGGAAATATGATATATATATATATATATATATATATATATATATTTAAATGGAGAGAGATTAATCAGGAGAAAATGTTTAATATGGTAATAACAGATTTATGGGAGAGTTTAATACGTAAGGTCTTTAATATATTTTTGTCCTGTTTAGTAATTTTAGTTTAGGTTAAAATTGTCATTAATAAAAAAAATCAATTTAGAGTGTGAATAGATAATTTGTGGATTGTAAGGAGAAACTCTCGAGTGGGTTTTAAATATATATATATATATATACACTAATACATTGATACACATACATATTTTCCTGTCGTAAAAATGATATATTTAAAAATTCTTAAATAATTACCTAGGTTTTTGGATGTCGAATTTGTTATGGAAGTTTTAACTTTTAAGGCCAAAAATCATAAATAGCCTTTAAATTAATAGACTATTCAAAAGTGTTACATCTCAATATATATATATATATATATATATATATATATATATATATATATATATATGATTTTGGATAAAAATGGTCTTAGTGCAAATATGACTTGTCAGAGAGTGATTTTTTTTTTTCTAATTCAGTCTAACATACCTCCATTTTGTTTAACCTCCATCAATGGAGATCATATTAATTTCTTTTTGTTTAGATCTCTAAAAATTGAGGTCTAAGAACAGACCTCTATCAATGGAGATTTTTTTTTTATTTAAAAAAAAAATAAAAAATTGGTATCTCATAGTGTAATCATATTGGTATCTCATCGTGTAATCATCATGTGGATCTCTCATCGTGTAATCATATTCGTATTTCAGTGTGCAAACATGTTGACATCTCATCTTGTAAACATGTAGATATCTTATCGTGTAATCATTTTGGTATTTCATCGTGTAATCATGTTAATATCTCAACGTGTAATGTTGCATTTCAACGTGAAACTGGATATTTACAAATGACTTTTGAGGGGGCAAACGATATTGGGAGAAAACAACTCATCCACTACAAGCCATTCATTACGGGCTTGGGAGGCCTGTGTTGGAAAACCATTATTCACTATGAGGCTTTAGAAGCCCGTAGTAAAGTTGGTTTCATAAAATCATTTAAAACAGGCCTTTAAAAGCCCGTGAAGGATAATTATTAGTTACTACGGGTATAAATGGGCTCGTTGTGAAATGTGAACAATATGGGCGTGTTTGGCGCACCGGATTGGATTGGGATTGAACTATTTTAGTCCCAATCCGGTGTTTGGCATCGTTTTGGACAAGGGATTACAAATCCCAAAAGCAAATTTAGTCCCATGATCATGGGACTAAATAAACCCAACACCCACCCCACCACTATTTATCCCGGGACTATTTCTCACTGTTTGCTCCCTCCATTGGCGCCCACCACAAGACATCCACATGCCTCCATCTTCCGCCAGCCGCCGCACCTCTCACCTCTCACTGCCGGTGCGATCTCCTCTCACCGATCTAGAATTTTTTTTCCACCATTTTTGTAATAGAGAAATGAGAGAAAGAGATGTGAGGAAAGAGAAGGGGAAGATTCAAATTTTCTCCCGGTAACAAAGAAAGAGAAAGAGAAGAGAAGAGATAAAGATGGAGATGGAGTTGATTGTTGGATTTGTGAATGAAAATTGTTGATCGGAGATTTGGAGTTGTGTGAAAAAAAAAGAGAAAGAAAGCAGAGGAGAAGAAGAAGAAGAGAAGGATGTTGACCGTGGATGTGGGTTGGTGGAGTGGGTGGAAGTGATTGGTTTTTTTAATTTTTTTTTTAAGATAAAACTTTTATTTTGTACAATCCCATGCTTTACCCAAACACATGATTGGACTATTTTAGTCTAATCCCATGTTTCTCCAAACACAGTATAGTATTAATTTAGTCTAATCCAGTCCAGTCCAATCCAATCCCATCTAATCCCAGTCCCATCTTAATCCAATCCAATCCCATGAAATAGTCCAATCCAATCCCGCGTACCAAACGGGCCCTAAATGCATTATGAGCTTTGTCTGTAGTCCTTAAAGCTATTCACTACGGGCAAAGTTTGTATTGGAAAGTAATTATATCATTGGAGATTTGGAGGACGTACAAATAGATCCCACTAAATCTATTCCCTCCCTCTCTAAAGTCGATCTCTAATACCTAAAGCCCTAAAAATCATTCTCTCTGATCAGAAAGTAAATCCCTAAATCCCCAAATTGGTTCAAGCAGCTTCATAGTACGTGTGTTTCACTTGATGTTTCTGCTGTCAATCTAATTTCTGGTAAGATCTCTTTACCAGCAACAAGTATCTACTCTCTATTCTCTCAATCAATTATTCTTAGTTTTTTACTCATGGTATAATTTGCAAATTTTTGATAAATTTCTACAAATTTCTTCCCTTTTTTGCTGTTACCCATCCATGAATTTCGTATTATATAATGCTTTTGACATCTTTATATAATCTCTGCTTAGAAAAAGGCGGTAATAAAATGAATTCTATCTCCGGTGCAGAGCTTGAACTGCTCACGCAACTGCAATTAGAATCAACCTTCTTGCAAAAAGATCCATATATGATTCTGCATAGATTTACTTATATTAAAGTGTCAAACAAATGTGCAATAAATCTTCGAAATCTTTAAAACTTATAGACTTTAATGTTTTGTGATGTCATATAGTTTGCATCATCATATATGATTCATGATATACTTTAGAGATGGTGCTAGCCAGAGAGAAGATACAGCTTATTTATTATAATTATTTTATTTTAAACATTACAGAGGCAAAAATGAAAACCATGTTCACCAACAAAAATGACTTCTTTGTAATACCTCAAGATCGTGTTTGGGCTTTATATTTTTAGATAAATTTATCTAGAAAATTTTAGTTTTTATCTACATGGGTTCAAGCAAGTTGTCGCTGATTATGTTTCGTGTTGTAGTTAATGTAGTAATAGAAGTTGATTAAGTTGTTGGCAAATTGATCATGCCATGGAATTAGTTTCGAAAATGTTCTATTCGATCATGCTTGGGCTTTATATATTTTTAGATAAATTATACATAAATTTTTAGTTTTTATCTACATGGAAGCTGAAATTGATTACACCGATCCCTAAGCATCAGTTCATCACAAGCTTCTTGGTCCGGATTATTGGAGAGTTTGTGTCAAGAAGATAATGGTGAGTGATGTTCCGTTGATTTGTGATACTAGTGAATCACAGACACTTGAAGATGCTAGAGGCACCTTTATAGTTTGGCCATCAAAATACATTACATATTAGGATTTCAGTGAATGTTTTTGAGTAAACATAACTTTAGTACATCGAACACTTTTAACTATGATGTAATTGGTTGAATGTTTTCATGACATTACTTTTATTATTATTATTATTATTATTATTATTATTATTATTATTATTATTATTATTATATATGCAGACTTTTATTAACAGATCCATGTCTAGAATGATAACAATTTTAATGTGATAATAGATTCCAAAAAATTCAAATTACAATTATATATATATATACCAAAATCAATAGGTGGCTAATATTATTTTTTTTCTTCACAAAAATCATCTACTACGGACATAGAATGTTTTAAATAACACAACCTATCACGGGCACAACCTGTTGTAGTTGAGCTTATTTATCACGGACATAATCCGTAGTCGAAACGCGATTCACTACAGTCGAAACACACCATTATCCATCACGCCTTCGCATATGACGGGCGTTGTAACGGGCAATGCCAATAGTAGATGCGCGTTCACTACGGGCATCGCTTGTAGTAAATAGAGGTTTTTCATGTAGTGGTACCACTCAAACGCAATACTAATGCACTTTGTAGGTTATTTCTTATTTTTCATCTTATCTATTTCCAAAATATATGGGTTTTTTTTTTTTTTTTTTTTTTTTTTTCATATAGTATATGCATTTTGAAGGGTACGGCTCACTAACCCTTTTATATTACAAATCATCGAATTTACTTAAAATTAGTTGACTAAGTATTTAGTTTCTCTCTCAAATTTACACCACTACCACTGGTAATAATCAATGTAATTTTTTTTACACTAATTCCTATCGGTGGGAATCAGTGATCCCGCACGAATGTTTCGCACAGGATCCCGCACTTGATAATTTTCTCTCTCTCTCTCTCTCTCTAAATCCTATCGGTGGGAATCAGTGATCCCGCACGAATGTTTCGCACAAGATCCCGCACTTGATAATTCTCTCTCTCTCTCTCTCTCTCTCTCTCTCTCTCTCTCTCTCTCTCTCTCTCTCTCTCTCTCTCTCTCTCTCTCTCTCTATATATATATATATATATATATATATATATATATATACACACTAATACGTTGGTACACATACATATTTTCCTATCTTAAAAATGATATATATAAAAATTCTTAAATAATTACATAGGTTTTTGGATGTCGAATTTGTTATAGAAGTTTTAACTTTTAAGGTTAAAAATCATAAATAGCCTTTAAATTAATAGACTATTCAAAAGTGTTACATCTCAATAATTTGCATATATATTTTTTTTATATAGAAGAAAAATGATTTTGGATAAAAATGGTCTTAGTGCAAATATGACTCGTGAGAGAGTGATTTTTTTTTTTCTTCTATATCAATCTAACATACTTCCATTCTATTCAACCTCCATCAATGGAGGTCATCTGAATTTCTTTTTGTTTAGATCTCCAAAAATAGAGGTCTAAGAACAGACCTCCATCAATGGAGAATTTTTTTTTTTTTTTTAAATAAATTTTAGTATCTCATAGTGTAATCATATTGGTATCTCATCGTGTAATCATGTTGGTATTTCATCATATAATTATCATGTGGATATCTCATCGTGTAATCATTTTCGTATTTCAGCGTGCAAACATGTTGACATCTCATCTTGTAAACATGTAGATATCTCATCATGTAATCATTTTGGTATTTCACCGTGTAATCATGTTATTATCTCAACGTGTAATGTTGCATATCAACATTGAAATTCCCATAACCAATTATAGTGTAAATATACCTAAAGGGGGAGTGAATATATGTGAATAGGTATAGACCCAAATTCTTCAACTTCTTTTTTATTACAACAAAGTTGTATACACTTAGTGTGTTTAACAAATGGATTGCATTAACAAGACAATATGAGTTCAAATTACCCAAGTGTTATAAGCAATTCAAGTTATAGAAGTAAAGAAACTTAAAACGAAAATCAACACAAGATATTTTTACGTGGTAAACCTCCGAAGAGAAAATATTCACGGGTTGAATCCACAACTACCAACAACACCCAATTCACTAGTTGGAAAGAAGTACACTCTCAAAAGCAATCAAATCACATGAAATGCTCTCTCTTGAATATCCCTTCTATCCTACCCTTTAGGACTTTTACTAATGAAAAGATTGCCTCAACTTTCTAATCGAGAAACATCGCATGCCTCTAAAAAGCATCAAATGCCTCTAGAAAGTATCCTTGCTCGGACTTACTGAAGCCACATGCTTCTTGCCAAGACTTCCTTGCTTGACTATTCGGAGCCTCTTGCTCTTAGTCAAGACTTACTTGCTCAAATCGAAGAATCCACTCCAATACACTACAAGAAAATAATACCTTTCTTGACAGTTATTCTTGACAGTTTTTAACTCTCAAGGACTGTCAAGAATAACATTTTTTTTTTTAAATTTGTTTTTTATATTTATACACAATTCGGGCATCCGGCCCTACCGCCGCAGTGCCCCACCGCCGATCGTCGTCCGGCCACCTCTGATAATAATGACAATTAATTGCCATTAGTGGGAGTTGAACTTGAGAAGGTTGTAAGTCTTTACCACTTGACTACAACCTTTGATGTGTTAACAATTGAACAATATATATATATAAACTATATGAGTTGTTAAAAATTTAAAAAAAAATTACAAAAAAAACCTTGTTAGATAAATTTAAATTTATTCAACTAATCAAAATTCTAATTTCTACGACATACATATATTTAAAAATATTTATTGAAACTTTTAATAAAATTATATTTTTTAAAACATATATAGTCGAGTTATTGGTCAATACTCTATGGTCACGTTTGGTTACATGGTGGAATGGTAATGGAAATGAGAATGAGAATGAGAATGCAAAGGAAAGGAAAACTAAGTTTTTTGTTTAGTTAGAACTTTAGAATTAGTCTCTGAATCAATATTAATTTGTTTGGTTAACAATAGAATGGAATGGAGTTAACTGTATTTTGACCAAAATACCCCTAATTATGAATATATGATAACATGATATATTATGGATAATATATAATATAATATATAATACATATAATACATATAATAATAATATATATATATAATATATAATATAAATATATAATATATGTAATAATGTATAATGTATATAATATATATATATATATATATATATATATATATATATATATATATATATATATATTATATATAATAATATAATATATAAATGTATTATATTATATATGTTTATATATCGTTATATATATTTTAATAATATAATATATAGTACATATATATAAAATATATATTTATATATCATTACTGTACTGACTCTTTAGAGCTTTACGTTTTCCCCACAACAGCGGTCCTCCCATGGCCTAAATAGGGTACTAACATCTCAGCCATCCAGAGATAGACAGGGGCCTTGAGCCAAAAGATCAATCTCCTCTTCTGATGTGCAGGATCCTCAATCAGAGGCAAGCACAGCACATACTGAGATTATTACAGACTATTACTTATTTCATAGATAGGCTTTCGAAGGAAGAAGAAAGCTCTTAGAAAGACATGAGAGGTAAAATACACAAGAAATTTTTTTATTGATTTTTTGATTCTGGATTTTACAAGGGCAGGACCTCTCATTATATAGAGGACGAGAGGTGAAACAAGCCAAAACACTACAAGATAATATCAGACAGCAATAATTACAAAGATAAGCCATACAGCAAATGGCCGACATACATTATAGTTAAAGCACACATAATAAAAGATAAGCCATACAGCAAATGGCCGACATATAGAATAGTCAAAGCACACGTAATAAGTAAAGGACACAAAACATTAATATGACTAAACAGTCTGAAGATAAGGATGACTCATGGACTGTTGAGATTGCAGGTGTTATGATATTCGTCGTCTAAGTCAAGGGCTCCACAGATGGAGCAAGGCCAATCAAAATCCATATCCATGGGGTCCTGGGAGTCAATCATGTATGAATCTTGAAAATGGTTCCAGCTCTGAGAGAGGTCCCTAGGGATGTCAGGAAGGATGAATATTTCGTCGGTGGAAATATTATTGTCATCGCAGAGGAAATTGAGCAGTGATATCTGGAGATTATTGGGATATGATTTTTGATAGTCATAAGTGGTGAACCATTCATAGTTGGTGTTTGCTGTCCACAGAAATCTTTTATGAGGATTGTACCGGTATGGTCTATGGAGTATCCAGATACAGGAAACAGAGGAGGCTGACTCGCGGTCAAGTTTCCAAAGGTTGTATTGGCCCATGAGTTTGGTGAGTTCTTTTTTCCAATTGTCCAAAGATGTGAACCATTGCAGGAAAATCCATAACAGGGAATTTTGCTGGGAATGATCATGGAGATATCCGTACAAAGCTTCAAGGGGGAAGACGATGGCATGAGTATGTAGAGTTGATAAACACCAGAGAAACCATAAGAGCTAAGGTGAAAAGTAGTAGAATGGTGGTACCAAGAATGGGTCAAGGAAAGGTCTGGAAGGGTTGGTAAAGTTGTAAAGAATACCTTGACTTTTGATCTGGAACAAATATACCGGAAGCTGGGTTTTGGCAAAGGTTTGAATCTGATCAAGAGAAGGTTGACGGTTGGATGGCAATGTAGCCATGAGTTCTGGTGGGAACATCATGTGTGAGGAATTTGATTGGTCAGATGAGGATGATGAGGGACCAACGGAGGAAGCCATGAAGATAAGAGGATAATGACCAGTGGGAGTGATGAGATGGGAAGGTGGAGGTCTAGAGAGCATATCAACAATAATATTGTGATGGCCTTTCACGTGGTGTACAGTGAAATCATATCTAGCGAACCAATCCTTGAGTCTCAAAAGCAGTGGATTAGGAGGAATCTTATTACGAAAATCGAGTATCTTTGGAAAAGATGAATTGTCCATTTCAACAATAAAGTTCGTTGTCCTAAGGTGGAAATCAAACTTTTGGATTCCATTTTTGACAGCAAGGATCTCTTTATAGACAGTGTGGTAATGCTGTTGGGCATATTTGAATTTCCCATTAGCATGTCCACAGTATCTTTTTTGTCCGTCTCGTTCCTCGATGAGGATGGCCCCCTAGAAAATATCGCTGGCATCTGTTTGAAGGATGAGCTGGCCAGTTGACGGAATAGTGAGGGCAGGTGGAGATTGGGCAATTTCTTTCAACTTGATTACCGCTTTAGTATGTGAGGAACTCCAGGAGGGAGGATTCTTTTTAAGGAGTGTAGAGAGGACTGTGGTGTAATGACCAGCATGAGGGATAAAATCTCTGATGTAATTGACTATGCCAAGAAATTGTTGGACTTGTTTCAAACTGAAATCAGAATCAGGGAAGTCTAGCAATTAGATAGCCAAATGAGGGCCAGGGCAATATTGCCCGTTGGAAATGTTAATACCAAGAAATTCAATTTCTGATTTCCCAATTATACTCTTCTTTTTCGAGAGCATGATACCATAATGATCAACAATATTATGGAATTGTTGAAGGAGAATATTATGAGAGATATCATCAGGAGAAAACAAAAGGATGGCATCAATGTAGATGAGGGCTGAGTATATAAGTGGATGGAAAATTCTGGTAACGGCCTTTTGAAAGAGGGAATGAGCTGTCTTTAGACCAAAAGGAAGGACGGTCCATTGGTATTGTGCATTTGGGAGGCAAAATGCAGTTTTATATCTTTCTTCAGGATGAATACCAATTTGCCAGAAGGCACCTTTGAGATCAAATTTGGAAAAGACCTTGGCTCCGGGGAGCTAAGAGAACAGTACATTTGGCCGAGGAACAGGAAATTTGTCGTCTCTGAGGAAGAGATTGAGTGGCTTGTAATCTACGACTAATCTCTTTTTGCCCCTGCGTAACTTTGATCGTTTTTCGACGTAAAAGGCTTGGCATACCCATGGAGAAGAGGTGTGTTCAAGGAGACCTTGCTGGAGAAGTTCATTGCATTCTTCATTGGCCATTTGAAGGTCTGAAGGCGACATACTCGAATGTGAAGCCTTGGTAGGATTGATATCTTTATTGAGCATGAAAGGAAGCTTAATAAAGAAATCTGGATTCTTCCATAAAGGGGAATGGTGAGAGAAAGTGGCATGATTGTCTGTACAGAAATGCAACAATTTGCGTTGAATCTGATCAAAAAAGGGTTGAAATTCCGAGAGAGGAAAAATCTTTGGAACCTCGGAATAGGTTTTAAAGTCTCTTTTGAATCGAATTCCGGTAGGGAGAATCCGGAGGGATTGACATTGACAGAAAACATCCCAACCAATAAGGATGTCCTTGTCTGGGAGAGAAGTGCCGATAACATGGACCCAGAGTGTATAAGACAGGAAAAGCTTAATACCAATCTTTTTCCGAGAAATGAGATTTGTTGCAAAAACCTTTCCATCAGCGGCTTTGAAAAGTCGAACATTGGGTTTCCAATGGTGTGGAGGAAGGATCTTGGGATTCATCATGGTGGTGTGTGAGCCTGTGTCAAAATAAGCAATGACATCAATTGGTTTGGAGTATTTGTCAGGCAGAATCTGGACTGGGGCTTGAGGACCAGACTGAGGGATTAACTAAGTAGCCTGATAAGACTCATGAATAAAGCTGTAGTCCGAGGAGCCGGCATATTCCGAATCAGAAGAGTCTTCTTGGAGAACGAAGGTTATGGTGTGATCAGCACTATCTTGTTCGTAGAAGATATATTCGATGTCTGCATCGGAAGGAACTTCATCAGCAATGTCCTTTAGTTGTTAAACTAGTCTGGCTGATGTTTCTTTCTTGTTAGGACATTTCTTGCATAATGTCCTGGTTTGCCATAGATATAACATCACTGGGATTTGTTCCAGCCTTGTTTTGCTTTCTTTCTGTAGAACTTGAATCGTTTGCCTTTTCCTTTGGTATTCTGGAAATGTTGAAAGTGATGTTTCTTGAAATGGTTCTTCCTCTTGGATTTACAAGTGCATGTAGTATCGGATTTGCATTTTATCTGAAGAGAATGTTGTTTACATTGAGATCGCAACTTCTTGCCTTCTGTCAACATTTTGGAGAAGAATCTCTGGGTGGCACAGAGTTTGTCTAGAGAGCCTAAAGCATACATATGGAGTTCTCCTAAGGATGTGTCATTAATCGATCTGCCAGAAGTGTCAATTTTTTTTTTAATCTCATCTTGAAGCTCGTCAGGAAGAGAGTTGACATAGACCTGTTTAAGACAATGATCATTGATACCACCAAGAGTGTGATATCTGATGGACATTCGTTGATAGTGGATTTCAATGTCCTTTCTTTTGAGTGAACAGCAACGCATATCGAAGAATTCTTGTCTAGCCTGTTTATAGAGTTGATCAGGGTCACCAAGAAATTCTCTGAAAATGAATCCCATGGCGTGCGAGGCTGCAGGGACTCTGACAAATTGAAGTTGTATGTATTCACCAAGAGCTTGGTACCAATCTCTGAGGGAACCAGTGAACCGAGATACGAATTCTCGTAAGATTGATTCAAGGTTCTATTCAGATTTTGCCATTTGTAGGTCAAGCCAGGCGCTAGGAGAGGTGTCGTCAAGATGAAACCAGGGACCATTAGTTGGTTTGGAAGGAGGACGACCTAGAGTAGGTTCTCGTGGTTGAAAAGAGCTGATGGTATTTTTGTAATGGAGTTGGGGCATATGAGGGTATTTATGGAATATAAATTTTAGTTTGGAATTGAATGGCTTTCCATTGGTTTTTGGATGGAATGCCCATTCCACCAAAATGGTGGAATCCCCATTCCAATGGAATTACCATTCCAATGGAATCACCATTCCATTGCATTTTAACAAACCAAACGAATGGAATGGCTATCTTTCCATTCTATCCAACCAAACATAGCTTATAGGAGACTCGTGACATCAGTTGTAATAAGCATGATTTGGAATATAACTCTCACTACATGGGAGATATTTCTCAACATGCATCTTGCAATTTAATGAACAAATGTAAGACTCAGATTACTAATTTATATGGGTAATTGGATTATTAATGTGTCTTCTAGTATAAAACAAGAGGGTGCAAAATAAATAAACAATTTTTTTAAAATTATTTTTTTGAATTTTTTAAAAGTAAATTTATTAAATTTAAAATTTTACTTATCAAATATCGGTTTGCCCAAAAACCGATATCTTACTATAAAATAAATCTATATCGGGATTTTGTTTGGTGTTGAAAATAAGAAGTAAAAGTTTAAAAAAATTATTAAAGATAAATAAAAAATTATATATTATGAATGTTTTATAATATATATATTATATATTATATATTATTATATTAAATAATATTATTTAATAATATATTTATTAAATAATATATATTATATGTTTATATTATATAAATATATTATTATATATATTGTTTAACAACGAAATGGAATTGAGTTAACTGTATTTTTACCAAAATACCCCTAATTATAAAACATTCATAATATATAATATAAAATACATATATATTATATATAAATACATATAATAATATATATTATTTAATATAATAATATATAATATATAAATATATTATATTATATTATATAAATATATTATATTATATTATATATATTATATTATATAATATATATATATATATACAATTTTTCTATTATCAGTTCGAACTGATAATAGAAAAACTGTATATATATATTATATAATATAGGGGGAATTACAGTTTAGTCCTTATCTTTTAAGGAAACATCACTTTTTTACCGGACTTATGTGTATTAGGGTCTTTAGTCCTCATCTTTTTGGAAATGCATCAAAAAGGTCCCTCCGTCAATCAATGGTTAGTCAAAGTTAACTGGTCCATGTGTAAAACGGTACTTTTAGTAATGGAAGTGTTAGACTGTTTTACCCATAAGGATGTGAAAAGTCTGAAATGCCCCTCTAACAATTACTCTTAAACCCCATTTAAATAAAAAATGCATCCATCTAGGATTGAACCTTCAACCTTGTGGATAAAAATAATAGGCTCTAACCAGTTGACCTAGTACAACTCATTGTTGAAGGTTTATTGATTTAAATGTATATATAGTTATATAATATGTTTAAAATAATTTAAATATATTTATATAATTTAAAATAAACTCATATATATATAATTTGAAATATATTTAATAATAATATATCAAAACATATTTAAGAAAAAGAAAAAGAAAATAAGAAAACAAAAGGAAAAAAAATCAAAAAAAAAAAGGGAAATTTTTTCTTTCTTTCTTTCTTTCTTTTTTATTATTATTTTTATTTTATTTTTTTTTTCCCTTTTTAATTTATGAGTTTTGATTTTCTGGGTTTCTTTATCAAATGGAAATAAGAAAACAAAAGGAAACCCAGAAAATCAAAGCCGGTAGATTTTTTTTTTTTTTTTTTTTTTTTTGAATTTTTTTCCTTTACAAAAAATATTTTATTTCAATTTGATAAAAACAAAAAAAAACCCAGAAAATCAAAGCCTATAAATTGAAAAGGGAAAAAAAATAAAAAAAATAAAAAGAATTTTTTTTCCGTTTTTTTTTTCCTTTTTTTTCCTTTTTTCCTTTTCCATAAATCTGTTTTGATATATTAGTATTAAATTATTAAATATGAGTTTATTTCAAATTATATATATATATATATGAGTTTATTTTAAATTATATAAACATATTTTAAATTATTTTAAACAAATTATATAACTATATATACATTTAAATCAACAAGCCTCCAACAATGAGTTGGAATAGCTCAATTGGTTAGAGCTTGTTGCTTTTAACCATGAAGTTGAAGGTTCAATCCTTGATGGATGTATTTTTAATTTCCTAATATTAAATGGGTTTAAGAGTAATTGTTAGAGGGGTATTTCAGTCTTTTTGCATTGCTTAGGGGTAAAATCATCTTTTTGACACTTCTATTAACGTTGACTGTCAACTTTTTGGTCAGAGGGACTTTTTTGATATATTTCCAAAAAGATGAGGACCAAAAACCCTAATACGCATAAGTCAAGTAAAAAAGTGACGTTTCCTTAAAAGATAAGGACCAAACTGTAATTCCCCCTATAATATATGTAATAATTTATAATATATATAATAATATAATATATATAATAGTATAATATATATAATATATATAATCTATATTTTATGTAATAATATAATAATACAATATATTATATAATATATAAAAATTGTCTTTCAACTGTCAACAGTTATTAACTGTCAAGAACTGAAAACTTTCAAGAAAAACGGTATTTCTTGACAGTTTTTTCTTGACAGTTAAAAACTATCAAGAATTTGTTATTCTTGACAGTTTTTCAAAACCGTCAAGAAAAAACTGTCAACAAAAGTTGTTTTTCTTGTAGTGATATGAGACTTCCACCTTTATCTAAGTGGTGCAAATGATGCAAACACAATCAAATAGAGCAAGTAGATCAAACAAACTCTATGAACATGCAATTAGAGAAACTAGATTAGGCTTTCACAAATCAACCACAAATATATCTAGAAACCTAAGTATGTGGATCAAACAAGAACTAGATTACAGAATATCACAAAAAAAAGTATCCTAGTTCTTAAAACATGTAACTAAATCTAGAAATCAACAATCAAGCTCAAAACACAAAGTATTTCTAGATTCAATTTTATGTTAATCAAGTTTAGCTTAAAAGATCTTCAATCAAAATCACAAAAGCTTCAACTCGAAAATTAATCAAACAAGTCTAAATTGGAATCAAGGACATTCTAAACATTTTTCATCTATCAAATTAGTAGATCCATAAAGTTGATCATGAGAAAAATGTAGAGAAGATGATTATAACCAAACAAAATGATGAACCACGAACTGAGGTCAGATGACTGGGATTAATGTGGACATCTTTTCACCTTGAAAATGCTTGGGACTTGTTCCTCTCTTCAAGACCAACAATTTTGGCTTTTGAATCACTCAATTCGGAGTTGATTTGACAGAGTTATGACAAACACAAATATGCAAAAGTTGTGAGAGATTTCAGCACGAATTTGAAATATATAGGGAGGGAATTCGATTGGAGAAGAGGAAGGGCAAAACGGGAATTGAGCCACCACCAGCCATGCTTCCTGTGGAGGAGTGTGGCCACCACGAGAAGGTAGAGAGGTACCCCTCCCGTGGTGGCCACACACCTCCACGGTAGAGAGGGTGGTTGGCCATTCGCCACCTCTCTTCTCCTTCGCTCCCTTTACCCACCTCTCACGTTCTTCGCTATGTGAATGGGACATCCAACTATGAGATTTGGTACTCTTTTGACACTAATGCTAGTCTTGTAGGCTTTAGTGATGCGGATTGGACAGGAAATTGTAATGATAGGAAAAGCACATCGGGCGGTTGCTTCTTCCTAGGCAACAACTTGGTGTCTTGGTTTTGCAAGAAGTAAAACTCGATTTCCTTGTCCATGGCCGAGGTCGAGTACATAGCCGCGAGGAGTGGATGCACACAACTCCTATGGATTAAGCAAATGCTAGTAGACTACGGATTTAACCAAGGTACACTCACTCTCTTTGGTGATAATATGAGTGCCATTAATATTTCAAAGAATCCGGTGTAACATTCTAGAACTAAGCATATTGACATCCGTCATCATTTCATTAGAGAGCTTGTTGAAAATAAATACATAGTACTTGAACATGTAAGTACTAATGATCAACTTGCGGACCTATTTACTAAACCCTTAGATGCTACTCGATTTAAAACACTTAGTAGATCTATTGGGATATGTCTTGTGGAGTGATGTATTTTGTGATTGACCCCATATGGGGAACTCAAGCAAAGAGAGCTATTTTGCATACTTGTCACTTGTAAAAAATTTGAAATATCTTATACTTTCTTTTTAATTGCTTGAGTAAGTTTGGTTGTACATATGTATATATGTATATATGTATATATGTTTTCAATCAATAAGTGTGAACCTTGCTTGTTTACAATCCATGTCATATTTATGTTCAAACATGCATTTTTGGGCTATGAGATTTTCATAGGAAGTATGATTTGAATGACCTATAGTTATCTCCATGACATGATGATTCTTTTATAACATGCTAATGTCAAATGAAAAAGCATGAAATTCATATAACATCCTCAAATGAAAAAGCATGAATTGATGATTGCAAACTTGTGTAAAAAAAAAAAACAAAAACAAAAAAATGCTTATGAGACTCAAAATGAATAAAGGATCTTGTATCCGTTCAATGGAATTTAAATTCCAAATGTCTCTATTTCTTTATTAGTTGAATATGGCAACTATCATACGGGTTTCTCACCTGGAAAAATCAAATAGGGTGCAAAGTCACGCATACCATGTTTCGCTTATAAAGTTGGATATAGTTGCTCTTATATTGAAAACAATAAAATCTCTATATCCTTGCTTCTCCCATGACAATGGTGAAATTGGTTTGAATTCTTATTAGAAACCTTTGTCATTTGCTTTGCCAAATACTATTGTATTTTGGACTTAAATGCTACATGTCTTTTATGCAAAGCATGTTTGATTCACACATTTTCTTTAAATAAATCTCCTTGTTTCTCTCCAATTAATTGAGATGCATAAAGTGACTTATATGATTATGCAAATATCTTGTATGTTACTATCTCTCTTTGCCTAGAAGTGACCCGGTTGGGGACCACTCCTTTGCCTATATCATGACAAAAAGGGGGAGTAGAAATGGTAATGGGAGTTGTTAATTGTAAGTAGCAAATATACATGTTGGGGAGAATACATATTGAGGGGGAGTAACCCTTTGAGGGGGAGTATTGCATACACATACATTGCATGATGTTAAATCATAAATGCAAATGCTTGTTTTATTTTCACTTGATCATCTCACATACACTTGCTTTGGAAAATGTATTTTTTTTGTTTTGAAGGGTTGATAGTTCTACAAGAGATTGAAAAATTAAAGTTTTTTACTTTATAAATATCTCTTTGTAATGTAGAATATCTTTGTTAATCCCTTAGCTTCAATTTTTTTGTGAGGATCATGTGAGTGGTGGTTTTGTCACGAAATAGCCAAAGGGGGAGATTGTAAGGTCTCATTTGTTGATTAGCTCATTTCGTGGACAAACCACAATTGGGGTTCATTGTAAGGGTAGCTTAGATATTAGGTTCAAGTTCAATGCCCTTTGAAGACCTCATCATTGATAAGCACCAAAGGTAAATTTCTAAGTGCTTAGTTTTCTTTGAAGAGATTTAGATTGCACACACACACTTAGCATACTTGCATTTATGTGCATACTCTTCACATGTCACATTTCACACATGCACTTTGATTTTGTATTTTGTGTGTTCTTATGTGCCTTGTAATTCATTTCCCGATATTGTTCGGAAACGTCCGCGCATGCACTAGTATATGCTTGGTTTTACGTGAAGTCCGCCTACGGAGAATGCCCTTGGCTTCTCCTTTGGTTTCACCTATTTTGGTGAAACAGCGGTTATGATCGGTGGCCTGACCGCCGAATGAAACCTCCGTTTGTGTCTAGAGGCTTCTGGAGCAATTCTACGGTTATGATCGGCGGCCATGACCACCGTTCGATACCGCCGATCATACCTGATTGATTTAATCTCTCGGGTTTGATTCTGCAGTCGGTTCAGCGGTTTCAAAACTGTCGAATGAAACCGTCGATGAAGCTCTGTTCTTCTCGGGCTCAATTCGACGGTTATAATCGGCAGCCTGGCCGCCGATTGAAACCGCCGATCGGTGCGTTTCAGGGGCAAACTTATCTTTTCACATGCTTTATTTTTCATGTTTATAAATACATCACTTTCTCTTGTTCTGAATGTGACTCTTTAATCATCAAGAACCCTATTTTTAAAAGAGAGATTTTTGTGAGAAAAAGCAATCAAGTTTGCTCATTTAAACACTCAAACCAAAATTCATATGCATCAAAATTCATCTAGCATCTTCTAGCATATCTAGAATGCTTGCTTGCATGGGTCTTTCATCAACACACTTGCTTTGGTAAGTTTTTCACTATTATCATATATAATTAGTGTTTTATTTATTATGGCATCTCTTTTATTACTTGATTGTTCTTAGATTAAATTATAATATTCAAGATAGAGATTGTTGTGTTGATTTGATTGAGTGTTGTATTGTGATAGCTATCTAGGTTTTCATAATCTATGTTTAGCTAAGCTAATTGACATGTCATCTAACTTTTAATATCTAGGATTGAATTAATTGCAAAATCATCATCCTAGATAAGCATATAGAATAACCTAGCTCTAAATTGCATTTTGAATATTTCTCATATTCACATAGGTTTTATTATCTCTTCTTAGAGAATTAAGTCTTGTGTTGTGACCGGGATTATGTTGCTTAATTCACAAGCAATTGGACTAGGTCCACTTATACCGGGATTAGGTAGGTGTGTGATTACTTACCGGGATTAGGTTGTAATCGGTTTACACATTTAGTGGATTCGAGGTTCGAGTGTGGCTCACTTATTAGCCGGTGGTTTTTCCCGTGAGGGTTTCCACGTAAAAATCAAGTGTTTTTTAATTTCCATATTTTACACTTGATTTATTGTTTTATCTAGTTTAGGGTAATTTCGTCATATTGTTTATAAACGAAAAATTGGATAATATGTTTAAAATCTATTCACACCCCCCCCCCCCCCCCCTCTAGATAGTTTTATACACACCGTGCAATATTTGTTTCAACAGTTATTCTAGACAAAAAATCTTGAATTGATTCATCGTTTTTTCATGAATAATGTTTCAAACTCACGACGAAGGGATTGAAGTTTTACTGTAATTATATTTGATGAGCCTTGATACTGATTTTTGAGTAAATTCCAAGCTTCCTTAGATGTAGTTGCTACTGCAATTCTTGAAAAAACTGTCTTGAACAACTTGTTGAATGTGGAATAATACTTTTGAGTCCTTTTTGTTTTCTTTCAACCTTGGTTCCTCATTTGGATCATCATAATCAGAGACGGACCTTGGGGCTAGGGCTGGGCTAGGGAGCCCACCCTAGCCTTTCTAAAAAAAAAAAACTGAAAAGTTAAGAAAAAAATTAAATAATTAATATATGTCACATTTAAATGGAGTAGATTGTAGAAGAGTGCACTGTTGCACTTTTATCTGACTTCACGACTCACGAGACATGAGTTATTATAATTTTTTTCTTCTCTTTTCTTTTTTGCTCTAATAATTATCACCTGTCTCAACATTTCCCAAATTTACTTAAATTTGACCCAATTTCTTTGTTAACATCAAGAATTGATTTCCAATTAGATATGTTTTTATAAATATTATGAATTTAAATATTTTGTTTTGTATTGAAATTTTAGGATTACTTTAATTTGTAGACTATAAAACTTTAGGAGTAATCTAATTATTGGTTATTCTAATTTTAAATTTATAAACTAATAATATTATTTAATGAATGTCATTTTGTTTTGGTTGAAATTTAGATGTATGCTTGTTAAGTTATTTTTTTTAATTTTAATTATTCTTTTGCTTTTAGATTTGTTAGTAAATAGTAATATAAGTGTATATTTATTTTCCTATGTGATGTGAAGGTTCCATCATTACTAATCTAATATAAAAATCAAATAAATTATAATATTTAAGAAAGTAATAAATTAGATTTCTTTTAGCATTGTATTTTTTAGAATATACATTTATAGGGTAAGTCTAGATATGTCTTCTTGACTAAGAGTATCTTTATTTTTAATTGATACAATTTTCTCGTATTGTTAATGATCAGTAAAAAAAAAATTTATTTTAGGGTGCACCCTAATGTTTAATCATGATTACGTCAATGATCATAATCATTCTCTACCAAGTCCCAAATCTTTTGAGCCTTAAAAAGAGTCTTCATTTAGGTGTTTTAAACAGGGCCAGCCCATGAGGGCAGCAAACCCAGCAAAATGCTAGGGCCCCCAAAAAGTCCAATCTACTTCTTTATAAAATTAGGGGCCCCAAATGGTCCAATCTACTTCTTCATGTTTTATAAAATTAGGGGCCTCCGGACCAATATATTTAAGTTTAAGAAAACCCAATCTCAAACCTTTCTTTACTTTTTTTTAATAAGGCCCAATTATCTATAACTAGTTCAATTTAATAAAAATAAACATCAAAGCCTAATTGAATTATATTATATCAGACTTAGTTTGACATCGTCTGAGTCAAAATTGTTTGAGTCTAATTGAATTTTTTTTTCTTTTGAAAGAGAGTCCAATTGCTAACCTATTTTGACATTGTTTGAGTCAAAATCATCGCCATCTCTCTTCGTCGACTAGCCCCCTTTCCTATTTCGATTTGCTTCCAGAAAGGTGTTTGTCTCACCTCTCAATGTCTCCTTTTCTTTTATTTCTGAAAACAATCCACCATTTCTTGTAATTTACAAAATCAATTGCTTTTATTTTTGAACTTTTGAAGTATTGTTGAATTTAGTTGAAGGATTTGATGCTATTTTTTTGGTTTTCTTTGTAATGTTGAATTTTTATGTTAGTGATAATAATTTTATATAGGGCCCCAATTTTTGTTAATATTCATAAAATTGCTCAGGGCCCAAAATATCCGGAGATGACCCTGGCTCTAAACCTCATATAGTTCCCTTTTGAAAATGGGAATGAGTGGCTAGGAGATGTTTAAAGAACCTCCATTACTTGCCATTAATTTTTATTTTATTTTTTATTTTTATTAACACACTCACTACGCCTAATATGAAAGAAACCTTGCTCTAAAACCAGTATACCACAAATCGCTGGAAGAGTAAAAAATCACTGCTATATTTTGTAAGGGAAAGCAATAATGAAAACAACACTTCACTGGATGATTTATTCAATGTTCAATCATGCCTATATATAGGCTTACAAAGCAACAAATAATCAGAAAATAACAACTAAGTTGAGCACAACTAGCTCAATCTTTAATTGACACCATAAACAGAAAAATAGGAACAAACTTTGACTAAAACTTGAACTAACCATCTTGGACCAAGTCCACACAAATAATTTGAGACGCCATTTGTTAAAATAGGAAACTAATCTTCTTTATTATTACAATCAATCAATTTGTTATTATTGCATTGACTTAAATTGATTGATTGTAATTATTTATTTCCGTTTCCTATTACGGGAAAGTTCATATATATATATATATATATATATATATATATATATATATATATATATATATATATATCTCAGCAATATATCGCAAAAGAAATAATACATAAGAAATACATAATTATTATTTCTCTCTAATTTTCTTCTTCTATGATTTTATCTTCTTCCTTCAACCATTATCAAATTTTACATGGTATCCGAGCCATCGGTTCTAAACATGACTTCCACTACACGAGAAAGAAGAAGACAAGATGTTTCTATGAAGAATATGATAGACAACATGGATTCCTTCACCATACACCATTCGGATCACCCGGGTCTCGTTTTGGTTTCGAATCCACTTGAAGGAGACAACTATAGACAATGGAGCCGCGTGATGCGATTTGCTTTGAGTGCCAAAAACAAGATCGGATTCATCGATGGGACGATACAAGCATCACCATCAACTGACCCCTAATTTTCAGCATGGCAATGATGCAATCATATGGTATTATCTTGGATTTTGAATTCGGTTCAACCTAATATTGCTAGTAGTATTATTTATGCAGATACTGCTAATGAACTATGGAGAGATTTGAAGGACATATTTGAACAAGGGAATGATTCCCGAATCTATCAAATCTGAGAAGAGATTGTGGGATTACGTCAAGGCAGTTTCTTCCTACTACACCAAGATGAAGTCACTTTGGGATGAGTTGGCTTTGTTAGGATTATGCTTGTTGACGGTGAAATTTGGATTGCCACGCACTCAACAATTATATCAATTTAATATAAAACAAGAAAATTAAGAACGCATGCAAAAGACAGATTTTACGTGGAAAACCCTTGAATGGGAAAAAACCACGGCGCCCCTGAGGGCAGAAAAATAATACTAGGTTTTCGTTGCCTTATTACACGCTTAGATCTCTCTTACAGTTGCTCTCTTTTCTCTCGATTTTCTGAACCCCCTTCTCGTGGGATAGGTGGTTCTATTTATATATGATATTTAGGGTTTTTCCCTTGATTTTAGTCCTGCTCATAGTAGGATTTCCTTTCAGATTCGTACTGGGAATCCCACGTTGCTGCGGATACAGATAGGTCTTCTCCTTTTCCCCCCTTGATTCCTTGTTGTTATGGGTTTTCTAAAGTGTAAGGTTTATTTTCGTGTTTCTGCAGAGTCGGTTTAGGCCCAGTATGCTGGTGCAGCGAGTACATTTATTTATGGGTTTCGTTTCTTCGGCGACCATATATCTAGATTTGGCGAGTACATATCCATTTTCGGCGAGCGTGTTTCTGACCTTTTTGGTTTCGAGGTACTTTGACATTGACTTGTCACATTTCCTTTATTGACCCGGTCAATGAGTGACGTGGCAATCTTTATTGACTCTTTTTGATGACGTGTCGGGTTGGCGAATTTATGCATACAACAATACCCCCATAAATACTCCGAGCTGGGCGAATGATTTGTTCTTCTTACTTCGTTTGTCTCTGCGAGTAGTATTTATATTTATACTTACAAGGTTTCGATGCATTTTGTAATACCTCCTTCTTTCCTTTTTGTCACGCGCTGTATTGATTAATTGATTCTTCTGGTGCAAGCTTTCAACTTGGTCCACATAATTGTTGACGCACCTATTTACCTGACGGACGAAGAGACATTTTGACCGCTTGGCTTTCCCCGAGATGCCACATGTCTGTTTTCTGATGGTGACTATTGCGGCTGGTCACTGTAGCTGTCATTCTCATTAATTGCATATCCTTTTACTTGATTTTCTTTTTTGAATTTCGAAACTCCCTCTTTTTAAGGCCCGATCATTTCCTTTTCTCCATTTCATTCTTTCCATTTTATTTCTCCACTGGTTTTCTTAGAGCAAAAAAGAACAGTTTGATTCTTCGTTTTTATCTACTTTGTTCCTTCGAGTGCTTGCTACAGTCCTTTCCCTGTGTTTTCTATTTATCAGACGGTTCATCGAAATCGATTATTCCTGCCTCTCTACGAATCTTTCGCGAATCTAGGGTTTTCTGGTGAGTTCCCATGGACCCTTCTTTACGCTCTTCTCTTTTTAATCGAATGATGCAAGCCATGAAGCTTGGTGATAAAAGTACTGCGGACAAAATCGAATCTCTAATTCGTAATTTTCGTCCAAATTCTCCGGTCCCAATTTCTGTTTATGTTCCGTCTTCTGGAGATGTTTTTATCCCTAACATCTCTCCTTCATCTTCTAACAGCGGTTCTCCAACAATGCCGAAATCTTCTAGACCAACAAGCAGTAGACGACGCGCTTCTAGGGTTCCACGTGAATCTCTGCTGGATGCGCAGACGATTGTTGACTCCGATGTTGAAGACCATCAAAGGGATAGGCTACGCTTCTCGCCAAACCGTCAGTGTTCTTTTGATACGGAGGTAAATGTGGTCGGCGAGGTTGAGCTTCGTAAATACAAGAGTCGTTTTGACTTGCCAGACTCAGTGAATCTCATTTTACCTGGCGACCGGGCTGTGTGGAATCCTCCCGGAAATGCAGTCGCTATTTATGGGGCCATGCTTAGCTGTGGGGTGACTCTCCCTCTTCAGCCTTTCATCGCAAGATTTCTTACGGAGGCTCAAATTGTGCCGGCACAGCTCGCTCCAAATAGCTACAGAATATTGATGTGCCTGTGCCTCATGTGGAAGTTGAAGGGTTACGGGCCCCCTACTCCTCGTGAAATCCGCCATTTTTACACGCTAAGGCAGGCGGGCCATGGTGGTACGTATTTCCTTATCTCTTTGCCCGTGGAGAGCTGGATCCCTGAGGGCGTGGCGAACCCCGGTCAAGTAGAAATCTCCGGTGATGAGAAGAAAAAGGGGTTCATCTGGGGTTTTCCCACTTCGAACAAGAGGTGGAAGAACAGCTGGTTTTTCGTTGATGGCGAGTGGGGTCGTGATTTGCTTGCCAGTAGTCGTCATAATTTCTTGGCGAAGAAGGTTCCCAGGCACTTCACATCGCCTGAAGCTTGGTTGAAGGCGACCCTTGTTTTACTGAATAGAGAGGTTTCTCACCTCGCCGCAGCAGCTGTCCTCCCTTTGAGAGAAAGGAATAGGTCCTTCCTCTTGGATGAGGAAAAAATGATTTCCGAGGGGATTTTCACACGCCTATATGCAAGGCTTCCTCGCTGTAAGTCTTTGTCCATTCCTTCTTTGTTTTACTATCTTATTCTGTTAGTTGACACTTTGTTTATTTTTCTTGCAGTGTGCGATTTTGACACAGTTTGCGATCAACACGCCTGGGCAGTAAAGAATTCTGAGGCAACCAGTAGAAGACATGCTGCTGGTTTGGCCAAGGAAGGACTTGCTAGTCCGGATGGCGGCGATCCCTCCGATGGCGAGGAAGTTGGTGATATTCCTGAGGGTGGGGTCGAATCGGAACAACCCCCTATGTACACAGAGGCTGCTGTGAACATTCCTGCTGCGAATACCTCCGCTGCGACCACTCCTGCAGCTACCTCCAGCCGTAAGGGAAAAGAAAAAGTTAGAGTTTCAGGGCCAGTCCGTGATACTCCTATTTTTGACGCGGATGTCCCTGAAATTCCTCTTGATCCTGCGAATGATCTAACTCCTAGGATTGGTAGAGGAAAACGCCCGGCTGAGGACACCCCTGACCATACTACTCGACCTTTGAAGCGGGCATCAAGAGTCGTCCAGTATGTCGTTTCTTCTGACGAGGAGGGTGCTGATGGACCTGTGTTCGCCGGAATTCCCTCTACTCATCCAACTGTGCCTGAAGCCCCCGCTGAAGGGATGAGTGAGGTAGCGTCTCCACCTCCTGAAAGAGTTAGTAAATTGAATGTTCCTGCTTTCTCTCCAACTGGTGCAGCTTCTCCTCCAGCGACTGTAGATGAGCCGAACGTGTCGTCTGCTGATCAGCCTGGGCCTTCTGGTCAGCCGTGGCCAGCTGATAGGTCGGGGCCATCGAAGCAAACTGGGGCTTCTGCGTCAGATTCGGGTATTGCCCGTGAAGTTCCTCCCGTGGATCCAACCGGAGTTGGTGAGGGAGAGGGGTTTGTGTCCCTTTCAGATTTCACGGCTGCAGAGATTTGCTCACATATAATGAACAACAATGTTTATATTGATGAGGATTGGGAGCACATGAAGAGCAGATCCTGTAACAAGAAGATGGAATTTTTCTTTGATTGTCAGTCCCTGGTGAGTCTCTTGCGATATTCGTGTTTTGCGTTTTTCGTTCTTCATTCGTATGTTTCCTGACTTGACTGTTTTTCTTTTTAGATGATGTCTAAGTTGACCGACACTTACAGGTGAGGGAATTTCCTTTCGAGGGATGTGAAACGCTTGCGGGAACAGACTTCTATTTTGGCCGCTGAGAAACTCTCTGCTGAGGAAATCCATACTCAGCATCTCGCTCAGATGAGGGAATCTGCGGATGGCTATCTTTCAGCTCAACTTGTCGCTGAAGATAAATTAGCTGCTGCTGAGGAAGAGATTCGTTCGCTGCGAGAGCAACTCTCCGCTAATCAAGAATCACTCGCAGCACGTTTTGAGGCTGAGTGACTAGCTGAGGAGGCAAAAGAGAAAGCTGAGCGTGAAGCTTTGGACTTGCGCAACCAGTTGTTCTCGCATGAAGTTATTCTGAACGATCTTAAGGCTGTGCTGGAGGTTGAATCGGTTGATCGTTTCAAGAGATCCCCTGCCTATGATGCGCTTTTATTGCGTGAATTCGAAAAAGGCATGAGGCAGTCGAAGAAATTCTTCGCCATGAAGGATCACTCCAATGAGAAGGCTCTGAGGCGCTTCGACCGGTCTTTTCAACAGCATATGGCCAGCGGAGTGGATTCGATTAAAGAGCAGATAAAACGTTAGAAAGCCCACTATCGCTACAACATGACTGAACCTCACCCTATGCATTTAGAAATCCCCAGCAAGCGTACCTTCAATACTTATTATTCGGGTCAGAAGGGCAGCTTTTCTGGTTCTGGCGCTGAGCCTGACTTGGGTCCTGTTGCTGGAAGGGATTATGAGCGTTTTATGCCAGAAGGGGATGAGGAAGTCGCCTGGCCTTCAGACGAGGAGATCGAAGATGAGGAAGATAGCGAGGGCCCTCCTGCAGCTAGTTGACTTTTTGTGTCTTTCATACTGAAGGATTGTTTAATCTTTGTATCTTCAGTTTCTCTTTTTGTATTTTCATTCTTAATTTTTTAATTGTAAATGACTTTATTTATAAGAAGTTATAAACTTTTTCTTTGTTCAGCTGCTTTTACTGAATTTTTGACTTACTCAGTATTTCACCAAGTTTTTAGCATATTTTTGTGTATTCAGCTGCTATTCGCTGATTTTTTGCTTAGTGTTTCACTTTGTAGCATTTTTTGTTGTATTCAGCTGCCATTACTGGATTTTGGCGTACTTAGCGTTTCACTAAGTTTTTAACATATTTTGTATTCAGCTGCCATTGCTGGATTTTGGCGTACTTAGCGTTTCACTAAGTTTTTAACATATTTTGTATTCAGCTGCCATTGCTGGATTTTGGCGTACTTAGTGTTTGTCAGGACGTATCCGACCATACACCAAGTTTTTAACATGTTTTTATTTATTCAGCTGCCATTGCTGAGTTCTGGCGTACTTGGTGCTTATTCAGGACGTATTTGCCCACACCAAGTTTTTCTCCGGAGATCTTATTCTCCTTGTGGGGGCGATCCCCAATTTCTGTAGCTTGGGCTATGGCAACTAAGTCGCTTTTGGCTTGCTTTAATTTCGTTGAGTTGTCACTTATTCTCACTGCTGCGAGTACGAAACTCGTCTTTACACAATGGTATTGACATATGTCGGTGAGTGCCCTTTGTAATTGGCGAGTCAAGTCACGATTTCTCAGTAATAAATTACTCTTTATTTGGATAATTCCTGCAACTTTGTTAACATAATCATAAAGAAAAGAAAAAAAAATACTAAAACGAAAACTGTTCTAAGAAAAAATAAAAGGCTCACACCAATTCTAAACTTGACCCCCAAGTTACAGATAATATATCTTCAAGTACTGCGCATTGCATGGACGGGGTAGTTCGCCAAAACCTTCTCGAGTGATACGTATGCCCCGTGGCCAGCTATGCCTGTAATCTGATAAGGCCCCTCCCATTTGTCTGCGAGTGACCCTGCGGCTTTGTCTTTTGTTCCTTGGTTCACCCTTTTCAGCACTAAGTCGCCCAGCGAGAACCTTCTTTCACGCACATGTGAGTTGTAATATCTGGCTACCCTATGTTGGTACGCAGTATTCCTTATTTGCGCGCGCTCTCTTCTTTCTTCTAACTCATCTAGGCCGCACTTTAGCATATCAATGTTGATTTCTGGCTGAAAAAGTTGCACCCTCGACGAAGAGAAAGATGTTTCCACGGGAATGACAGCTTCAGCTCCATATGCCATGGAATATGGGGTCTTGCCTGTTGAACTCCTTTCTGTGGTTCGATATGCCCAAAGTACCTGTGGTAATTCGTCTGCCCAGCTGCCCTTTTTAACTGCCAATTTAGCCTTCAGGTTATGTTTTATGATTTTGTTTACTGCTTCAGTCTGGCCATTCGTCTGTGGGTGTGCTGGAGAGGCGTAATAGTTGTTGATGCCGTACTTATCACATAGCTCCCTGAATTTCCTCCCGTCGAATTGGGTCCCATTGTCCGTGATGATGGTGTTTGGTATCCCGAATCTGTAAAGGATATTTTTCTTCACAAAGCTTACAGTGTTTGCTTCTGTTATGTGTACCAATGGCTCGGCTTCTACCCATTTTGTAAAATAATCCACAGCTACTATGGCATGTTTTGCTCCTCCAGTTGCTGTTGGCATTGGGCCGATCAAGTCAATTCCCCACATGGCGAACGGCCAAGGCGAGGTAATACTTTGCAAGAGTTCAGGTGGCTGTCGGATGTTATTAGCAATTTTCTGACAAGCCTCACATCTCGCTGCCACCCTTTTGGAGTCGGCGAACAGTGTTGGCCAGTAAAAACCCTGCCTTAATGTTTTGTGGGCTACACTGGCGCCCCCAGCGTGGTTCCCACAATTTCCACTATGTATGCTTCTCAGGATACCTTATGCTTCTTCAGGCCCAACACATCTCTGCAGTGCCCTCGAGTATCCCCTTTTGTACAGTTCTCCATTGAGTACTGAGTATCTTGTAGCTTTGTACTTCAGCCGCTTTGCTTCTAACGGGTCACTTGGGAGTACATCATTGATGAGATATTCTTTGATTGATGTGATCCAGCTGTCCCTTTCGCCAAAGACTGCCCCAACTTCCTTTGTTTTAACTATACTCGGCTGCAATAAGCGGATCATAGAAATATTTTTGGGCCAGATGCTGATTGTGGCATACTGAGTATCTTGTAGCTTTGTACTTCAGCCGCTTTGCTTCTAACGGGTCACTTGGGAGTACATCATTGATGAGATATTCTTTGATTGATGTGATCCAGCTGTCCCTTTCGCCAAAGACTGCCCCAACTTCCTTTGTTTTAACTATACTCGGCTGCAATAAGCGGATCATAGAAATATTTTTGGGCCAGATGCTGATTGTGGCAGATGCCAGTTTGGCCAAGGCATCAACTTTCTCATTTTCTTCTCGGGGGACATGAACAATTCTGTATTCTTTAAATCTTTCTAATAGCTCCTTTGCCAATTCCAGGTAGGTGATCATGCTCTCATCTCTTGCCTGGTATTCATCTAGTACTTGATTGACAACAACTTGAGAGTCGCTAAAAACTTCCACTTCGTCTGCTCCTAGGACTGTGCTAATTTTTAAACCTGCTATGAGTGCCTCGTACTCGGCTTGATTGTTGGTAGCTTTGAAGTCAAAACGCAAGGCACATTCGACTGAATCTCCTTCTGGGGTTGACACTACTACCCCTGCCCCGCTGCCATGCGTGTTTGATGAGCCGTCAACGCGGAGTTGCCATTTGAATATTTTCTTATTTTGTTCCTCCATCATTCTCGCTATTTCCATGTTTGGTTTGGTGAACTCTGCTACAAAGTCTGTCACTGCCTGGGCTTTAATTGCTGTCCTTGGGAGGTACTCTACATCGAATTCACTTAACTCGATTGCCCACTTTGTTAATCGACCGGATACTTCTGGTTTCTGCAGGATTAACTTCAGTGGGCAGTTGGTGTATACTCTGATTTTATGAGCCTGGAAATATGGCCTCAGTTTCCTCACTGCTGTTATTAGAGCTAGTGCCAATTTTTCAGCCGGCGAGTATCTGGTTTCGGCTGGCAACAGTGCTTTACTGGTGTAGTATATTGGTTTCTGGATCCCATCCTCCTGTTTTACTAGCACGGAACTTGTGGCTGCTCCAGAGACGGACAAGTACATGTACAATGTTTCTCCTGTTTCTGGTTTTGATAGCAGCGGCGCTTGCCCCAGGTAATCTTTCAAGGCTTGGAAAGCCTTTTCACTCATTCCACTCGATTCCCTTTCCCTTTTTTAGAGCTTTGAAAAATGGTAGGCATCGGTCTGTTGATTTGGCTATGAATCTGCTCAGCGATGCTAAGCACCCTGTGAGTTTTTGAACGTCTTTCAGAGTTCTTGGCGAGACCATTTTTGCTAGTGCTTGGATTTTTTCAGGGTTCACCTCTATTCCCCTTTGATGTACTTGATATCCGAGAAACCTCCCAGATGGTACGCCGAATACGTATTTTGCTGGATTCAACTTCATTCCATACTTGACCAGCACGTCGAATGTTTCCCTCAGGTCATCTGTATGTCTATCCGCTGTGGTGCTTTTTGTTAGCATATCGTCAACGTAGACTTCCATATTTCTCCCGATTTGTCTGGTGAACATTCTGTTGACCAAGCGCTGGTAAGTTGCCCCAGCGTTTTTTAGGCCGAATGGCATGACCGTGTAACAATACAACCCCTGATCTGTGGTGAACGCTGTCTTCTCTTCGTCTGGCTTGTGCATCTTTATTTGGTTATATCCTGAATATGCATCCATGAAGCTCAACGTTTCATGTCCAGCTGTTGCATCGACTAACTGGTCAATCCTTGGTAGCGGGAAGCTATCCTTAGGGCAGGCTTTGTTCAGATCGGTGAAGTCGACGCACATCCTCCATTGATTGTTTTTCTTTTTCACTAAGACCACATTCGCCACCCATACTGGGTACTTAACTTCTCTGATTGACCTTGCGGCGAGCAATTTTGATACTTCCTCCTTTATCGCTGCACTTCTTTCTGGGTTGAAACTTCTCCTTTTTTGCACAACCGGCTTGCACTTCTCATTCACAGCCAGATTGTGCGAAATTGCACTTCTATCAATCCCTGGCATGTCTTCGTGGCACCAAGCGAAAATCCCCCTATATTCCTTCAACAAGTTTGTCACATCTTTCTTAACTTGTTTAGCCAACCTTGCTCCGATCTTTACTGTTTTGTCTGGTTCCGCTTCGTCTAGAATAACTGACTCAGTTGGTTCTTCTTTCTCTCTGCTCGTTTTGTCCCTTGGGTCCAGTTCGAAGTTTCCCGGACTATCTTCCTGCGCCTCCCTGTCCACTTCGAATATGTTTAAGGTTTCCATCCCTGCTTTATCTTTGAAGATTGATAGGTTGGCGCGGCGAGCCATCTCCTGTGACCCTCTCAATTCTCCGACACCAAATTCTGTAGGGAATTTTATTTTCAATGCATGGGTTGAAGTAACAGCTCGAGCTTTGTTAAGAAACGGTCGGCCAAGTAAAGCATTATACGGCCAATTGTGGATGTCAACCACGACAAAGTCCAAAAGGATTGTTCGCCGGCATGGTGCTGTACCAAATCTCACCGGCAGTTTCACAGTTCCTAACGACCTAACTTCTGCGCCACCAAATCCCTTTAGTGGTACATGGAATGGTTCGAGATCTTTTCTGTCCAGCCGTAATTCATCATATACTCTAGCACTTAAGATATCGGCTGAACTTCCATTGTCAATCATCACCCGAAGGACATCCCTATGGGCTATTCGAACCCCCACGACGATTGCATCGTTAGGTTTTGCATCTATCCCGTCTGAGTCTTTTGCTGTAAATGTTATAGGATCATGTCCTTCTCTTCCCTTCTTGGGGCTTCTCTGTACAGAATTGATCTCCATGCTTCTACTTTCATACATTACTTCTCGAACTTCTGACATCCTTTCTCGATTGCTTCTCCCAGTATGAGGTCCGCCGAAAATGGTGTTTATGGTGGCGTTAGGGCTGTTCCCCCTTGGACTTTTCCTCTCCTGCCCGTTTCCTTGGCGGCTATCTTGGCGACCACCATATTTATCTCCCTTCAAAGCAAAATCCTTCAGGTGCCCATCTCTGATCAAACTTTCAATGTGGTCACGCAGCTGAAAACACTTTGAGGTTTCATGCCCATGATCTTTGTGGAATCGGCAGTACTTAGTTGTGTCTCTCCTGGCATTCGCTGACTGCTGTCGAGGGTATTTAGCGAGTCCTTTGTCTTCCACCACAGAAAGTATCTCCTCTTGATCGCCGGTCAAAGGGGTGTAATGGTTGTACCTTCCTCGAAACCTACTGGCTCGAGGATTTCCTTTGCTTTCTCTCGAGTGCCCCTTTTGGCCTTTCTCGTCTCTCTGGCGATCACGTGATACCGTCTTCTTGTCATCCTTTCGATCCGATTTTGAGTCAGGTTTGTGTCCATGCACGTAGCTACCCCCTTGTGCTACTTCTTCTTCTTCTGCTAATGCATAGTCGCCAGCTATTTCCATCATCTCCTCATAAGTTTTTGGTCTCTCTCTTCGCAGGTCAAAAGATAATCGCCCGCTTTGTAACCCATTGGTGAAAGCGGCGATCACAGCTACATCGCTGGCATCTTCAATTTGAGCAACTTTCTTACCAAATCTTGCTAGGTACCTCTTTATTGACTCATTGTGCTCCTGTTTCAAATTTGATAGATGAGCGAGTGACTTCCTTCTCTGCACACTCCCCATGAACTGTCTTATGAACGCCTTGCTGAGGTTTGAGAAACTGCTTATACTTCCGGGCGGAAGTCTTCCAAACCACCTAGAGGCGAGATCGCCGAACATTTGAGGGAAGGTGAGGCATAAAAGCCCGTCATTAGATGAATACTGGGCCATGATGTTGCGGAATCGGCGAACATGCTCCTTCGGGTCCCTGTTCTCCTTGTACTGCTCAATGGTTGGCATTCTAAATCTGTCTGGGAACTGGGTGCGAGCAATATCTTCAATGAATGGGCTGTCTGACTCATCATCTGAAGATACGTTATGACCGTACCTTCGTGCCATCGCTAAAACCTTTCTTGATAGCTCTTGTAGGGTGACATCTTGCTGACCAGTTGGCTCTCCTGCTGGATAAAGTCTGCTCTTAATTGTCATTCTCCCATGGTTGTTCCTATTATCCGGGCTCCTTCGATCTTCTGTGCTTTCGGATCTCCTTCGCCGTGCTCTTTTGGACCGTAACTCTCTTTGTGGACGTGGACTCTTATCTTCAGACGAGATAGAATGGTGTCTCCGTTGGTTCCGTTGGTATGTGTCACTGGAATTGACCCCATGTGTCCGCGCCTGGTCTCGCTCCTCTCTGGATTCTTCATTCATCACACCTTTTCCTTTCCTTTGTTTTCTCCTTTCGAAATACTCTGGGTGGTCCTGGGGAGTCTCCTCGGCGGATTGTCTTGCTTGAGTATCAGGGATTGCGATGTGAACTTCTGATCGTAGCCTTCCGGGAGGATGGATTCCAGGGGTGGTTAACTCATAAGGAGATGAAACTCCCAAACCGATGGGAAGCGAAAGCCCTATCTTGTTGGCTTCGCTGATTAGGTTTACCAACGCAGCTTGGAAGTGCTACAGAATCCCAGGGTCGGTGGCCCTAGTCCTTGGTGTTGCCGCCGATTGTTCCCCGATCGTTACTGCCATATCTCCTGTCGGCGCAGCTGGTTCAATAACCTGATCTCCGCTGGAGTTAACGTCTCTATCACTGTCGTTGTTCATGCTCATGTTCATGTTCTTTAATTCGCAAGGGTTCCTCGAAGTTTTTTGTAACCCCCCTCCTTCTAGCGCCAATTGTTGACGGTGAAATTTGGATTGCCACGCACTCAACAATTATATCAATTTAATATAAAACAAGAAAATTAAGAACGCATGCAAAAGACAGATTTTACGTGGAAAACCCTTGAATGGGAAAAAACCACGGCGCCCCTGAGGGCAGAAAAATAATACTAGGTTTTCGTTGCCTTATTACACGCTTAGATCTCTCTTACAGTTGCTCTCTTTTCTCTCGATTTTATGAACCCCCTTCTCGTGGGATAGGTGGTTCTATTTATACATGATATTTAGGGTTTTTCCCTTGATTTTAGTCCTGCTCATAGTAGGATTTCCTTTCAGATTCGTACTGGGAATCTCACGTTGCTGCGGATACAGATAGGTCTTCTCCTTTTCCCCCCTTGATTCCTTGTTGTTATGGGTTTTCTAAAGTGTAGGGTTTATTTCCGTGTTTCTGCCGAGTCGGTTTAGGCCCAGTATGCTAGTGCAGCGAGTACATTTTTTTCTGGGTTTCATTTCTTCGGCGACCATATATCTAGATTTGGCGAGTACATATCCATTTTCGGCGAGCGTGTTTCTGACCTTTTTGGTTTCGAGGTACTTTGACATTGACTTGTCACATTTCCTTTATTGACCCGGTCAATGAGTGACGTGGCAATCTTTATTGACTCTTTTTGATGACGTGTCGGGTTGGCGAATTTATGCATACAACAATGCTCAATAGCAAGAGTGTAATATTGTAATTGACAATCTTTTCATATTAATAAAGTGATTTCTGGTTTAACAAATCTTATAGCATTTATAGTTTAATATTATAATTGTCAAAGTAAATAATCATAAGGTCAAAAGACTATGAGAAAAGAAGAATTGTTCGTACATCTGGATATGTATGAGGTAGACACAATTCTTTAGTTAGTCTTGAATAATGTTCACAACTTAAGTTAAAGGTTGGGCACATTTATCTTGTTAAAGTTGTATAATTCTTTTGCTAGCATTTGAGTGGGATCAAATGAGTTATAATGAGTCTGAAATCATCGAAGGGACTTCGAGTAAAAGAATCTAGTGCACTGGGTGCATTGAATAGGATCACAATGAAATACTTTATCTAGAACCGTCAGTAGATAAAAGTTTTTTTTTCATTATCAGGACAATCGGAGAGTCTATCTTAATCCTGAGATAAATGATGGACTTATGGTTGCAAGTGTTATCATTTAAGTTATCAATGAGTACGATTATATAGCATAATCTATCATCGATAGTTTGGTGGTATTCATTTGTTAATCGATAGAAGACTTCATTTATAGATATGGACATCGTGGCTCCATTTATTAAATGAGAGTAGAATATCATCATATGGATGTTTTGAGGTATTGGATATTGAATCTTAACGTTAAGTTTTCGATAGAGTCTATTGAAACATGGCTTCTAGACAAGTCAAAATATCCAAGTTAAAAATGTGGTCGTATGAGTAAATATGGTAACTTGGAGAGCTATAGGCGGTCTATGAGCTTTTGGCGATTACTGATATTCTTCACGAGGATACAGCATCTCCAATAAGATTATCTAGGGTACGAATGAGAAATATTTACTTATTCTATTTTTATTTAAGAGTTCAATTTTAGCTCTTTAGTGGAATGAGTTAAAATTAATAGATCGGACCTAAGTGAATCATTTGTTGATTGTGATTAGGTTATGTCTATTGAAGCTTAAATTTAGATAGCCCGCCAAGATCCCCAATCCACACGGACTTACATGGATCACTTGATATATTCTACCAGACCAATTTATGGGTCCATCTAGAATTGTATTTAATATATTAAGAATATAATTTACACATTATTTACTTAATGGGTTGATCAATTATATTAATATATTAATGAAAGGCATGTGGGCTTGTTTCTTTTAGTAAGAATGGGTCTGGTTCACATGTGGGTTATTTAATTAAAATCTAATGGATTAAACAAAATAAGAAAATAATATTAGGCCCATGTATATGGTGTGGGCGGCAAGACTAGAATAATAGTCTAAAATATTATTTTATTTTATTGATTGATTAAATGGAAATTAATTAATTTATTAGTTAATTATTTAATTAAAAATCAAAATCTTTTTCTGACTAGGAAATATGTTTCTTAATAGTATACTATTGTGGTAGTATAAATAAAATAAAAGACTTTATTTGGTAAGTAGATAAATAAGGGATTTATTTATCTAATCAAATAAGGAAGTCTTTTATATAGTCACAAATACACTAAAGAGTTGGATTAAGGTTTGGAATTCTAAGGAAATCTACCTAAGGTTGGGATTTAAGTCAAAAGACATAAATCCTACATGGTAAAGGTTTCGGCCTCAATATATAGATATATATGAAATATATATGGTAATTAGCCATATATATATAGATATATTTATAAAGCATGCGGAATATATAGATATATATATATATTTAAACAGCATGCAGAAAAAAAAAGGCATGCAGAATCGTATAATATTTATTGACTTATATATACATTATACATTATGCAGAATAGGTGATATATATATTGACAAATATATATTATTTGGCATGTGACTTTCGGCCATAATATATATATATTCTTTATATAGAATTCGAACAACCCTAAGGTCTTGGACTTGAGAGTTTTTTCTTTTGCTAGAGAAAAATAGAATCCAACTCTTAGACTAATGTGATTTTCGGCCAAGAGGAATAGAGAGAAAAATTTGTTCTTATTTCGATAGTGCACTAGTTACTTTTACATCAAAAGGTTTTGTGCACAATTTCGAATAAGGTTCATGCGAGTGTCGATCTAAAGATTGTGAATTCAAAAGTGACCGGAACATTCTTTGTTGTCTCTTGGAACTTGTTGTGACTAACAAAAAAGAAAAAGTTTTGTTAATCCATCCTCAGGTACATAATTCAAAGAGAAGGGAGATCACGCTCCTAGGTGATTCACATTCGTGATTGGATTGGAAGATCTTGCGGATTACCATCGACGCAATGTCAATCGGATCACACGACAAAGGTATGATATCTTTAGTATTATATGTTAATTAATTAGAGGGTTAAGGTTCAAATTATGGAAAAATTTTAAACTATACTAAACTCAATTTTTAGTCTCGCTTCCGCTACGTGCAATCGTATTTTCCCCTATAATTGGTATCAGAGCCTGGTTGTACCCTTTGATTAATTAATATATACGTACGTGAATCTATTTCTTTTTATTGTGATTATGCATGTTTTAGAAAGAGATGGCACTCTAGGTATTCGCATATATAATTACATTTGAATGTATGGATTTATATATGTTATTATAAAGTGAATTGTTATTGCTTGATTTTGGTCTAGAATTTCAATGTATTTTTTGATTCGGAATTGTAACAAGAAGGGTGGTCTATCATCGCCATAATTCCTTCTTGATAGTTGCTAAGTTCTTTTTTTATTTTTATCGTAATAAAGTAGTGCAGTTTTTATTGTGTTAAAAATACTGTAGTTTTTTATTTATTTATTTTAGTGCAGTTTTTTGTTGTATTAAATACTGCAGTGATTAAAAAATAAAAAATAAAAAATAAAAAAATACTGCAGTATTTTATTGTTTAAATAATGTTGTAATACGTTCAAGCATCGAAGATTCGAAGACTTGAAGAATTGGAAGCAACTGGAACAAGTTTGGGACCGTGCGCACCATAGCAAGATTGCACGCAGCTGTGCATGTTGGACTGTGGGCTACGCACGGCAGCCCCATGAAGTGCCATGGGCTGCGCACGGCAGCCCTTGTTGGGGTTGTGGAGTGCGCACGCCCATAGGGGCAGCCGTGGGACGCACAAGTGATCGGTGGCCGCTTGAAGACTTGTTCACCAAGAAAGGAGGTTTTTGTATTCCAAACAAATGTAATTTACTTGTTTTTCTAGGATGGATCAAAATTGTGGCTATTTATTTTGCATAAATATTACAATATTTGTTATTGTTTGATGACATGTCATATAGAATAGGAGTGCCACTCATATATCTCTTTTGGTATGAACATGCATTGAATGATTTAGGTATCTAATTGGCATCTAGATAACTTGGTAAATTATTCTATGGGATTTAATCACACGCCTTAAATAATTGAGTGGGAGAAGGTGTTTTTCAACACCTATGGCCTCCAAGGTTAGTTGAGCTTTATTATTTATTGGTAATCCTCCCCCCCCCCCCCCCCCCCACAAGGGGCGTCCATGAATGGAATTTAGCAACATACTTCCTTATAAGGATAGACTAGACAATTGACTCAAACGAGATCTACTCCCCAAGGAGGGATTTTCGTGAGAGAAAATATTGAGGGTCGATATCTTGGTAACACACTCAATGTGATTTTATTGATATCTTCCCAAGAGTTCTTGTCAATAAAATCACAAGGCTAAAATTGAAAACGCTGGTTGTTATGTTAACAATTAGGTGGGACCTAGTCCAACTAGTAAATGGTACGTACTCCCAAAGGAGGCGTAACATTTATTGGTGTTGGATCACCGTTGAATTTTTATGATTGAGTTATTTATTTAAATCAAGATAAATATTCGAAAGTGCTTTATCATGATTATTTACTCATATATAATTTTGTTTTATTAAGAAATCATGACCCCATCCCTAATGATCATCCTAAAAGATAAATATTTTAACTAGTGATAATTATGTCACATGGAAAAGGAAAATTAGGTTGTTGCTGCAAGCTGAAAAACATAAGTTTGTTCTGACTACTCCTAAAAACCACATGCTCCCACTAATGAATCTAATGTGATACAAAGAGACAAGTATGAGCAGTGGAAGACCTCGAATAAGATGGCCAAATGGCTACCATCTCTGACGTGTTGCAATAGCAGCATGAAGGAATGGGGTCTGCTGCTGATATGATGATGTCTCTAGAAGAGATTCATATGGTTGGTAAAGTTGCTACTGTTAAGACCCGTCAGAAGGTCAGGGAATAACAGAAGAAAAAGTAACTTGGGCCTACCAAGAAGGAGACTAAGAAAGTAACCAAGCTCAAAAGGAAGTGCTTCTTTTGTGGTGAAAAGAGACATTGGAAAAGTAATTGCCCAAAGTCTCAGAATAAGAAGGAACAAGGTAATGTGAATTATCTTGAAACATGTTTACTGGCAGATTCTACAGATTCTTGGATCGTAGACTCAGTAGCCAATAATCATGTTTGTTTTTCCTTATGGGGGTTTCAAGAAAGGAGAAGGCTGAATAAGAATGAAATCAACTTGCGTTTAGGCAACGGAGCGTTGGTGTCTGCTAGTGCAGTGGGAGATATTAGAGTTAATCTAGATTCTAGTAGAAATTTAGATTTGATAGACATTTATTATGTACCTCAATTCAAGAGAAATTTAATTTCAGTTTCTTGTTTAAATAAATTTGAATATTCAGTTACTTTTAATAAAAATTTTATTATTAGTAAAGATGACAAATTTGTTTGCAAAGGTACATTGGAAAATGGTCTATTCTATTTACATAGAAATATCTCTCACTTGTTAGACACAGAATTAACGCAACCTAACCATAAAAGAGTAAAAATTATCATAAGATGAAACCTACCTATGCCATTTGCGCCTAGGTCATATTAACCTTAATAGGATTAAAAGATTGGTTAGTGATGGACCTTTAAGTGACTTAAAGGTTGATGATCTACCAACTTGTGAATCCTGTTTGGAAGGTAAAATGACCAAAAGGTCGTTCAGGACCAAAGGCACAAGAGCCACTGAATGTTTAGGATTAATGCATACTGATGTATATGGTCCTATGAGCATTCAAGCTAGAGATGTATATGAGTACTTCATCAATTTCACAGATGATTACTCGAGATTTGGCTATGTATATCTCATGAGACATAAGTTTGATGCTTTTGACATGTTCAAAGCATTTAAAGCTGAAGTGGAAAATCAGCTAGATAAACATATAAAAATCTTGAGATCTGATCGTGGTGGAGAATATCTATCTAGTGAGTTTCAGCAATATCTTGTTGATAATGGAATTATTTCTCAGTTTTCTACACCAGGTTTACCTCAACAGAATGGGGTGGCAGAAAGGAGAAATAGAACTCTTTTGAATATGGTTAGGTCTATGTTGAGTTATTCAACACTTCCTATTTCTTTTTAGGGATATGCTTTACAAACTGCAATATACATTCTAAACGATGTACCATCTAAGTCGGTTCCTCAAACACCGCATGAGTTGTGGATTGGGCGAAAGCCTAGTTTACAACACTTAAGGATATTTGGTTGTCCTGCGTATGTGTTAAAAGGAAAGACAGAAAAGATGGAGTCCCGTTCAGAAACATGCATATTTGTGGGGTATCCAAAAGAAACTAAAGGATATTATTTCTATAGTTCTTCAGATCTTAAAGTATTTGTTTTAACAAATGCTAAATTTCTGGAAAATGACTATATGAATGATTTTGTACCCAAAAGTAGAATTGTCCTGAATGAGATGTCAGGAGATAGAATTCCACAAGAGGTTACACAACCTAGCCCAATTATAAGTTCCGCACCATCACAAAATCAATAACCTACCATTCCTCGTCGTAGTGGGAGGGTTAATAGAAAACCCGAGAGATACATCGGTCTGGGAGAATCAACGGAGAATCTCCTGAACGACGATAATCCCTACACATATAAGGAAGAAATAGAGCATGTTGATGGTTGCCATTGGCAAAAGGCAATGCAAGTTGCAAAAATCCAAATATGGATTAAAGCAAGCATCCTGATCCTGGAACATAAGGTTCGATCAAGCTGTGACGAACCTTGTGTATGCAAAAGGATTAATGACGACAAGTTGGTTTTCCTAAATTCTTTATGTTGATGATATACTACTCATCAGAAACGATGTAGGTGTATTGACATCAGCAAAAGAATGGTTAGCAAAACAATTTGATATGAGGACTTATGAGAAGCAAGTTATATTCTTGGTATCCAAGTAATAAGGGATAGAAAGAATAGAACGATTGCACTATCCCAAGCTTCATACATAGATAAAATCTTGTCTAGATTTTCCATGCAAGATTCCAAGAAAGGTATGTTACTTTTCAGAAATGGAATCAAACTTTCTAAGGAACAAGTTCCTAAGAATGATCATGAAGAGCAATTCATGAGTAGGATTCCAAATGCCTCGGCAGTTGGAAGTCTCATGTATGCAATGCTATGCACTAGACCAGATATTTGTTTTGTTGTGGGCATAGTTAGCAGGTTTCAATCGAAACCTGGTCTTGATCACTGGACGGCGGTCAAGCATATTTTCAAGTATCTAAGGAGAACAAGAGATAATATGCTTGTATACTCATGAGGGGATTTGATTCCCGTTGGGTATATAGATTCTAATTTCCAATCAGATTCTGACTACCAGAAAATCCACATCAGGATCTGTGTTTACTATTGGAAGAGGAACAGTCATAAGGAGAAGTATCAAGCAATCTTGTATTGCTGATTCCACCATGGAAGCTAAGTATGTTGCTGCATGCGAAGCTGCCAAAGAGGCTGTTTGGCTTCGCCAATTCGTGATTGACTTGGAAGTGGTTCCGAGTGCGAATAAGTAGATCACTGTCTACTGTGATAACAGTGGAGCAGTGGCTAATTCGAGAGAACCAAGAAGTCATAAGAGAGGAAAACACATTGAAAGGAAGTATCATCTTCTTAGGGAGATTGTGCACAGAGGTGATGTGACGATTACCAAAATCGCGTCAACAGAAAATCTAGCGGATCCCTTCACAAAGGCTCTACCATAAAAGAGTTTTGATGGGCACCTAGAGAACATGGGCATGAGAGATATGACACATTTGCTATAGCGCAAGTGGGAGATTGTTAGGATTATGCTCAATAGCAAGAGTGTAATATTGTAATTGACAATCTTTTCATATTAATAAAGTGATTTCTGGTTTAACAAATCTTATTGCATTTATAGTTTAATATTATAATTGTCAAAGTAAATAATCATAAGGTCAAAAGACTATGAGAAAAGAAGAATTGTTCGTACATCTGGATATGTATGAGGTAGACACAATTCTTTACTTAGTCTTGAATAATGTTCACAACTTAAGTTAAAGGTTGGGCACCTTTATCTTGTTAAATTTGTAGAATTCTTTTGCTAGCATTTGAGTGGGATCAAATGAGTTATGATGAGTCTGAAATCATCGAAGGGTCTTCGAGTAAAAGAATCTAGTGCACTGGGTGCATGGAATAGGATCACAATGAAATACTTTATCTAGAACCGTCAGTAGATAAAAGTTTTTTCATTATCAGGACAATCGGAGAGTCTATCTTAATCCTGAGATAAATGATGGACTTATGGTTGCAAGTGTTATCATTTGAGTTATCAATGAGTACGATTATATAGCATAGTCTATCCTCGATAGTTTGGTGGTATTCATTTGTTAATCGATAGAAGACTTCATTTATAGATATGGACATCGTGGCTCAAATTATTAAATGAGAGTAGAATATCATCATATGAATGTTTTGAGGTATTGGATATTGAATCTTAACGTTAAGTTTTCGATAAAGCCTATTGAAACATGGCTTCTGGACAAGTCAAAATATCCAAGTTAAAAATGTGGTCATATGAGTAAATATGGTAACTTGGAGAGCTATAGGCGGTCTATGAGCTTTTGGCGATTACTGATATTCTTCACGAGGATACACCATCTCCAATAAGATTATCTAGGGTACGAATGAGAAATATTTACTTATTCTATCTTTATTTAAGAGTTCAATTTTAGCTCTTTAGTGGAATGAGTTAAAATTAATAGATCGGACCTAAGTGAATCATTTGTTGATTGTGATTAAGTTATGTCTATTGAAGTTTAAATTTAGACAGCCCGCCAAGATCCCCAATCCACACGGACTTGCATGGATCACTTGATATATTCTACCAGACCAATTTATGGGTCCATCTAGAATTGTATTTAATATATTAAGAATATAATTTGCACATTATTTATTTAATGGGCTGATCAATTATATTAATATATTAATGAAAGGCATGTGGGCTTGTTTCTTTTAGTAAAAATGGGTCTGGTTCACATGTGGGCTTTTTAATTAAAGTCTAATGGATTAAATAAAATAAGAAAATAATATTAGGCCCATGTATATGGTGTGGGCGGCAAGACTAGAATAATAGTCTAAAATATTATTTTATTTTATTGATTGATTAAATGGAAATTAATTAATTAATTAGTTAATTATTTAATTAAAAATCAAAATCTTTTTCTGACTAGGAAATATATTTCTTAGTAGTATACTATTGTGGTAGTATAAATAAAATAAAAGACTTTATTTGGTAAGTAGATAAATAAGGGATTTATTTATCTAATCAAATAAGGAAGTCTTTTATATAGTCACAAGTACACTAAAGAGTTGGATTAAGGTTTGGAATTCTAAGGAAATCTACCTAAGGTTGGGATTTAAGTCAAAAGACATAAATCCTACATGGTAAAGGATTTCGGCCTCAATATATATATATATTTAAACAGCTTGCAGAAAAAAAAAAAAAGGCATGCAGAATCGTATATAATATATATTGACTTATATATACATTATACATTATACATTATGCAGAATAGGTGATATATATATTGACAAATATATATTATTTGGCATGTGACTTTCGGCCATAATATATATATATTATTTATATAGAATTCGAATAACCCTAAGGTCTTGGACTTGAGAGTTTTTTCTTTTGCTAGAGAAAAATAGAATCTAACTCTTAGACTAGTGTGATTTTAAGAGGAATAGAGAGAAAAGTTTGTTCTTATTTCAATAGTGCACTAGTTACTTTTACATCAAAAGATTTTGTGCATAATTTCGAATAAGGTTCACGCGAGTTTCGATCTAAAGATTGTGAATTCAGAAGTGACCAGAACATTCTTTGTTGTCTCTTGGAACTTGTTGTGACTAACGAAAAAGAAAAAGTTTTGTTAATCCATCCTCAGGTACACAATTCAAAGAGAAGGGAGACCACGCTCCTAGGTGATTCACGTTCGTGATTGGATTGGAAGATCTTGTGGATTACCATCGACGCAATGTCAATCGGATCACGCGACAAAGCTATGATATCCTTAGTATCATATGTTAATTAATTAGAGGGTTAAGGTTCAAATTATGGAAAAATTTTAAACTATACTAAACTCGATTTTTAGTCTCGCTTCCGCTGCATGCAATCGTATTTTCCCCTACAGGCTTCCTATCACAACCCAGTTTCTTGTTGTAAGGTTTATGATTTGTATTGGCGTGATTCCATTGCAAAACGCTCTATATTTGTAATAGTTGTTGCTTAGGATGTTCTTAGAAGAAAAAGAATCTTCAAAGGTGAAGAGCAACATCTAGTGCAAATATCATCTTCAAGAGGTGAAAACGTTAAAGGTATACTTAGACTTTTATCCTCTTGCAAGGTGTTAGCGCACACACACACAATTCATATATGTGTGTCCCTGCATCATTGTGCAAACATTTGGTATAACACATTCACACAAATTTAAGTATGCATATGCATTGGTCTCTTATAGATAAACATTGTAGAATTGCATGTTTTATGACTATCATGTAGATATGGCATACTTGTGTGACATTGTGTTTATATATTTATGTTTATTTAATTTTGGACTTGAACATGTTCTTATTTAATTTCTTATTGAGTTCCGGTCATTTTGGTTACTCGTTCATTAAGTTTCGAGTCCAAATGATGTAGCTACGCTACTTTACATTCTCATTCGTTGAGTTGTCTTTGTCGTCGTTTTCTGAGATGAATTCTCAACCATTTGTCAAAGTTTTGTAATCATCGTTGTGCGTGAGAGAGTCACAATTCATAATCCAAAAACGGATTCGAAATCGGAGTTCGGAGGCCCGAATACAGCTGAAGAACGTGAGAAAAGCGCGCGAGGGACTAGCATAGCAAAAGGACATGCCTTGGCCACAACGTGTGGAGGCCGTGTGCCACAGGCCAGAGAACCCCTCTGGTCCCGTGTGCCACACGTGCCCCACACGGGGTTTGCGAGGTGGAAGCCTCTGATTGGCTCAGTTCTTCCCTCCTTGATTTCTTTTAAAAGCTTCCTCCTTCCCTCCAAATAAAAAAAAAACTTTCAAAAAGTGAAGTGCTGAAATTTCTTCATGATTTTCGTTTTCTTATTTCGATCATAACGTTTTCATACAAACTCGAAATCGAGTGATCCAAAAGCCAAAAATGTTGGTCTCGACAAAAGCTACAAACCCCATGCATTTTCAGAGTCAGTTGACTTCGGGATTCTTCACAGTGATCTGATTTCAGTCCGAGGTTCATCTTTGTATGTGATACTTGTTCTTCTTTCAATTTCTTTTGATCATCTCTTTTATTCTTTCTATTTGATTGATGAAATGTGTTGAAAAGAATGCTAGTACATATGCTAGGGTTATATGATTGATTGTTTGTTGAGTTTTAGTCTTGAAATCTCATTTGAGCATATTTCACTAAACTTGACCTATCTTGAAATTGATTCTAGAAATAGCATATATGTTGTGCCTAATGACATTTCTATGTTTAATTTCATGGTCTAAGAACTAAGATTTTTATGTGATATATTGAATATTCATATCTTATTCTTATTGTCTCACTGCTTTGATTTCTAGATAGATTTGTGATTGTGTGTTGAAAGCATAATTCTAGTTTATCACTAAGCATGTACATTTAGCTTGATTGATCATCTAGCTTTATTTGATTGTGATTTGCATCATTTGCATCACTTAAATCATTGTCTTGTGAAAGGTTGGAGTCTCTTGCAAAGTGAGTGAAGCTTTGTGTTAAGAGCAAGAAGCTTGAGAGCTTTGGATATGATGTTGCTACCTAGAGGTGTAGGACACACCTTGGATAGGTAGTAGGCATTATGGTTCACTAGCCCTAGGGTAGACTAGGAGGTGATAGCTTAGAGCGGATATCTTGAGTAGATAGCTTTGAGTGTATAAGTCCTTTTCATATAGTGGATTGCTTTGCCGGTGGTTGTGGCATCAACCTGTGGATGTTTCCTCTTTGAGGTTTTACCATGTAAAAACTATTGTGTCAAGTTTCACTTTACTTTTCTTTATCTTCCATATTTTACATTGATTGCATATCTTGTATATTGATTTACTCTTGCATTAGTTAAATTAATTCATTTGTTGAATCTCTTCAAGTGTGCATTTTCTTTGTTATAATCCGCATATTTTTTTTAGTATTGGAAGAATTGGGCCTATACCTATTCACCCCCCCCTAAGTATATTTTACACTATCACTTAAGGGAATTTCACTTGTAGTTGTGAGGCTATCAAAGGTCTTACTTAGCGTGAGGAGAAGGAAAAGGTCATGCAGTTCTTGATGGGACTCAATGAGTCATATGCCATCGTGCGGGGTTCAATTCTTATGATAAGTCCCTTCTTAGACACACGCAAGGTTCATGCCTTGGTGCTTCAGCAAGAAAGACAGACTGATGTGGTTGCCCGATGTGAAAGTATGGATATGTAGCAATGCAAACCTCTAGATATTCACTAAAATCCGGTCAATTGCTGGAGAAGGATCAGTCAACTGACACTGGGAAAGTCAAGAAAACTTGCTCTCATTGTGGCAAGGATTATCACACCGCCAATCAATGCTATTTCCTTCATGGTTTTCCACCCGGTCACAAGTTATATGGCAAGGATGTAAAGCCAAGAGGAAAAAGGCCCAATGCAAACAACTCCACAACTGAAGAAAATTCTGAGGCACAAAGCTTAACAAACACCACTTTCACTCCCGAAGAGTACAACCAACTTAAGGCACTACTTCATAAAAAAAAATGGCAATGTCCTACCTTTTGTGAACACGACAGGTACTTATTCATCCCCTTATTGTGCCGAGTGGATCATAGATAGTGGAGCTACAAACTATGTTTCTAATATATTGCCAACAAAAGATAAGACAATTGCTAGACATAATTCAGTTCAGTTACCTAATGGTGTTCAAGCCAAGATTGAATGTACTGGGTCTACTAAGCTGTTAAATAACATTACTCTAAATGATGTTCTTTATGTCCCAAAATTTAGAGTCAATTTACTATCAGTTGGAAAACTCACTAGAGCATTGGGTTGTAGTATGACCTTTTTTCCTGATTTTTGTGTGATGCAGGACATGGCTACAAGGAAGACGATTGGCCTAGGCAAGCAACTTAATGGTCTATATTACCTCAGATCTCAACACCAACCGCACCTAGTTCATCACACCAATTCCAACCCCAACTTATGGCATCAACGCTTGGGGTATCCATCAACAGCACCACTTCAAGCACTTTCTAAAACTACCCAGAAATTACCTTTGATTCTAAGTGTTTTTGTGATGTCTATCCTTTAGCAAAACAAACCCATTTGTCTTTTCCATCTAGTTCAATAAGTTCTGTTGCACCTTTTGATTTAATCCATTATGACATTTGGGGTCCTCATCAAATAAATTCCCATTCGGGAGCTCGTTATTTCTTAATAATTGTTGATGATTATTCTCGATACACTTGGATTTCTCTTATGAGTTTTAAATCTAAAACTCAATCGTTGCTCAAATTTTTCTTTTCATGGGTAAAAAATCAATTTAATCGTGGGATTAAAGCCTTACGTTCTGATAACGGGAAATAGTTTTTAGCCCTTCAAACATTTTTTTCGAGAAAATGGTACCCAATTCCAACATTCCTGCCCATATACACCCCAACAAAAGGGAATCGAAGAATGAAAACATAGGCACCTCTTAAACGTGGGACGATCTCTTCGTTTTTTAGCCAAAATGCCTTTACATTTTTGGAGGGAAAGCTTACAAAGAGCCTGACACTTGATAAACCGTTTACCTACTCCACTTTTATCCTACCAAACACCTTACCATCATCTCCATAACAACCCACCCAAGTATGCCCAGCTTCGTACATTCGATTGTTTATGTTATGCCACTAATCTTACACCCCAAACATAAATTTGATGTTCGAGCTCGGAAATGTGTTTTCTTGAGTATCCCATTGGACAAAAAGGATATTGGGTTTATGATTTAGAGTCATAATTCTTGTTTGTCTCTTGTGATGTTGTGTTTCATTAAACTAATTTTCCATTTTCTCTTATCTCTAATAACCCCCACGATGACCAAAATGATGAACCTGTCTTACCCTTGCCATTAGACAGCCATTTCGACCCAGAAATAGCCTCCCAAAACTCCCTCGCCACAGTACCTACCACTCCAGACCGTGACGCTCATCCTGAGACCCACAACGAGCCTGAAATCTATGAGCTCAACACTATGGCACCAGATTTACCACGCTGCATCGCAAATTAACTTTGCCTTACTTCCGAGCCTATCAACCTAATACTTGAAGCACCTCGTCGATCCTCTCAGATGACATGTCTACCCTCACATTTCTGGGATTATGAGGTAAACCATTATAAGCTACTTGATCCAAGCTTCTTGTCTTCTTCAACCATGTTTGGCACGCATTACCTAATATTAAGGTGCATTTCATACTCACATCTTTCATCAATCTTTTATCAATGTTGTCTCTCATCTGGTCGAGCTAGATTCCTATGAGCAGGCATGTAAGGATTCTAAATGGGTTGCCGCCATGGAAGATGAAATATCTGCTCTTGAAGCAAATAAGACTTGGAGCATGGTTCCATTACCATCCGATCATCACCCTACTGGCTGTAAATGGGTGTACAAGATCAAGTATAATTCGAATGGGTCGGTTGAACGATACAAGGCTTCTCTCATGGCTAAGGGTTTCACACAACAAGAAGGAATTGATTACACATAGACATTTGCTCCCATGGTTAAGTTAACTACTTTCCGCTGTCTCTTGGCCATTGCTTCCACTCGTAACTAATCCCTTCACCAAATGGATGTCCAGAATACTTTCCTTCATGGGGATTTAACCAAGGAGGTTTATATGACCCCTCCGCTTGCTTTTCGTCAACAGTGGAGCAACACTTGGTTTGTTGACTACATAAATCCTTATACATACTAAAACAAGCTTCACGTAATTGGTTTCATAAATTCCTTTCTGCAATTTAGAAGTTTGGGTTCAGACAGTCACGAGCAGATTATTATTTGTTCACTAAGGTTAGTAATGGCTCATTGACTACTATTCTCTTTTATGTTGACGTTAAGATCATCATAGGCAATGATGAGAAGACAATATAGGATGTGAAGGATTTTTTAGGCAGCTGTTTCTGAATTAAAGACTTCGGCTTCTTAATATACTTTCTTGGAATTGAGGTAGCTCGTTCTAAGATAGGAATTTCCATTAACCAACAAAAATACACACTCGATATACTTGAGGAAGCAGGTCTACTCGGTGCTAAACCTGTAAATTTTCCCATGGAACAAAATCTGAAGCTTGCTTCGAATGAGGGGGAGTTGCTTAATGACCCAACATACTATCATAGATTGATTGGAAAGTTGATCTATTTTACCATTACAAGACCAGAGATTACTTATTCCATCAACACACTTAGTCAATTCATGCAACAACCCAGAAAGCCACATCTTGAAGCCTTCCACCGGATATTATACTACTTGAAGAATGCGCCGAGTCAAGGTCTATTATAGTCGCTATTTTCTTCTAAAGCTGTCACTTTAGACTCGAACCTCTCGGGAACTGATCTCATAATCTTTTGCTTGATCCTTCTATTCGAGTAAAGGTTACCAAGTTGATGACTTTGGTTCACTATGTCCATTAGCTTCACTTGGAAGTCATTGAAGCGATCATACTCCTCCATCCTAATGGTCTCAAATTGAGTTTGGATAACTTGGAGCTTGGAGTCCTTGACCACCTCGGTTTCTTCATGTGCCGTCTCTAGGATGTCCCATGCCTCTTTTGCGATCCTAGTGGTTTGAATCAATTTGTGTTGATTCTCGTCCATAGCACATAGGATGGCGTGCATTGCCTTACGGTTCCACTTAGAGGCTTCAAACTCTTGAGCGTTCCATTGTGCCTTCGCCTTAAAAACATCCTCTCTACCACCCGTAGAGGTCATTGTAGGTAGAGTGTAGCCGTCTTCTATTGCCATCCAAGCACGGTCATGAATTTGGCCTACATAGGCCTCCATCTTGCATTTTCACAAGGCATAGTTATTGCCGGTGAGCAACGGTGGCCTCACACTCGACGCTTCCTCTTTACTCATCCCGAAATAACTCATAGTGTTTGGGTCAAAATATGAGATGTATGCAAATGTATGTATCAATCAAAACACACAAAATGCAAGACACACCAAAATCACAAATCTCCTAAATATGTCTAGGAACTTGCTTTGATACCAATTAAAACTATTATGGCGTGTCTAATTATATCTAGAGGGGGTGAATAGATTTTAATCAAGTCATATTACTAATTTTTCTTGATTAGTCAATATTCAATAAAAACCCCTATCTAGTCAAAACTACAATCAAGTGTAAAATGCGGAAATTAAATAACACTTGATTTTTACATGGAAACCTTCAGCAAGGAAAAACCACAGGCTAATATGTGCGCCACACACGATCCTCGAATCCACTATTTGTAATAGTGTTTACAATCTAGGTTGACCACGTCAAACCCTACACGGTCACTAACCCACCACTACTACCCAGCGGGCCTTTAATAGCAAACCTAGATCAATTTGCTTGCGGACTAAGCAACCTTAGCCACAAGACTTAATTCTCACTAAAAAGATCAACAACCTAAGTGAATATCATGATATTCAATTATGCAATTAATGCTAGGTTACACTAAATGTTTATCTAGGATGAAAGATGGCAATAATCACAATCATATATATCAATTTTGCTATATGACATGGCATACAACATAGCTATCAAAGATTAAGCAATCCTAAGCAATAGCTATCAAAATACAGCTCTCAATCAATCAATACAATAATCTCAATCTTGTAAATATAATATGCTCTAAAAGCATACAAGTGATAAATGAGATTACTTGTTAAGTAAGACACTAAATATGGATGAAATTAGTGAACAACTTACCAAGCTAAGTATGTTAAAGAAAACCCATGCTTAGATGCATCCAAGATGATCCTAGATGATGCTAGATGATGTTTGATGCACATGGATATGTGTTTGAGTAATCAAAGGTGAGTTCTTTAGTGATTTTCTCTTTTGGAAAATAAGCTAAGTCAAAAATATGATTTTTATTCACTAAAAACGACCTAATGACAAAGAGACATATATATAGGTGTCAAAAATGAAACTACAGCGTTTTTATAAGTTGACACAAAATTTTCCTTGGCTGATGTTCACCCGCTCTACGAACAGTGGGTGTACAGTGGTTCGCCTAGGAAATGAAGAACATGTTCTTCGTGAACCACTGTTCACAGGAGTGACATTAGGGTGACTCAAAAGCGATTGCTCTTGGGTTTGGAGAGCCGCTATTCACTCGTTGTACGAACAGTGGCTGAACAACGATACACCAACGACATTAAAGTCGATCAGGTGCCTCGCTGTACGTAGGGCGAGTGTACAACGAGTAAGAGCAAATTTGCTTAATGCCTTTCATGGGCGCTGTACGTAGGGCGACCTAACAGCGGGTCCTATCATGTTATGGCATTTATCAAATAAGATGCAATCAAATAAACATGCATGAAGAGGGTACAAGAACATGAATGCACATACATAAAACACACAACATACAAGAAGTAGATATATGCATGAGTTGTGTGTGTATGCAACTAGATCTCTTCAATGCAATTAAGCACAAGTGATTTACCTTTGGAGTGTTTATCATATTGAAGTCTTGAGAGGGCCTTTGTTGAGCTTGATCACTAACAATTAGAAGCCTAAGCTACCCTTACATCACAAACCCTAAATGTGGTTTGTCACTGAAATAAGCCAATCAAACTTGAGGAACTTACAGCCACTATAAAGGATCTTCTTCTCCAATTTGAAAGGAGCTTCTTCTTTTAGCATGAAAATCAGAGATTTAGAAAGCATTCATCATCTCCATTTTACCCTAACTCATCTTCATCCATCTCTACACTTGAACTCATCTTCATCCATCTCTACACTTGAACTCATCTTTTCCATCCCAAACTCAACACCAAATCTAGATTACCTTCACCCAACCATTCCTTTCTTCCGATTCTCTACATTCTCTACCATTGTCACTACCCATTAAACATCAATCATCTAGACATATCCTCATCTACCATTCTTTGCACAAGGAGCAACTAGGCAAGGAAGGATCAAGCACTAAAGAAGGTGGCCCAATGGTGATTTCCTACTCTTTTACTTCTATTGCTTTAGATTGTAACTATGTGTAACTAAACCTCAATCTAGGGGATTGATGTGAGAAACATTTGGATGTGGGTATTTGTTTAAGCTATATTGTATTTGAATCTACTTTTATGTTCTATTCACTTGGTATTTAGATCATATTCATTATATGATTGACTTTGTATGCCACTAGTTGATTATAATCTTGTTTATGATAAATTGTGATACAGTTGATCTTGGATTGACACTCTTGATTAGTTATGGCACATAGATGAATAAGATAGATAATTGAAGGGTATATCAACCACAATTATCTAAGCCTTAGTTTGTCCTTAATCGATCCCACCTTTACACCCTCTTTTTAATCGGTTAGGCATATTGGTGGGAAGTGCTTTGGTTTTGTTTAGACGGCCAATTCACACTTAAGACTACAAATGGTTCATATTAGTAAGATTGATTCATTAAGGTAGCTTGATAAGCATTGCCCAACATCCATTTGCAATTCCATCAATTCCTTAGTTCCTCGTTAATTGATTAAAACTCCATTATCTTATCTAGGTTGTTAAGCATTCTATTTTCCCTATCATTTTTGTTACATTTAATTTACATGTCATGTTTGATGGTTTCTCAAACCATACACTATCCAAACTACTATGTTTTACTGTATTGAATTTAGACTAGTTAATTAATCCAACTAATTACTCTAATTCCCAGTGGAACGAATCCCTTGCTTACCGTTTTACTAATCTTTATATCCTAAGTGGATTTTCAAGTGGTGAAATTTGGTTTTCGAAGTGAACATATGAATAGTATTTTATTGAGCAAAAACGGCCTCTTCAACTCGCTAATCTCTTGGAAGAGTAAGAAGCAAGTCACGGTGTCCCGATCTTCAACAGAATCCGAGTATATGTCCATGGCATTGATTACATGCGAGTTAACTTGGCTGCGATACTTATTGCAAGACTTTTAGGTGTCTCATCCGGAACCAGCTCAACTTTACTATGATAATCAAGCTACAATTTACATTTCAGCTAATCCGGTTTTCCATGAGAAAACAAAGCATATTAAGATAGATTGTCACACAGTCTGTGAACAGGTACAAAAATGAGAGCTTAAAACCATTTTCTTATAAAGCAGGAAACAGATTGTAGATATATTCACCAAGCCGTTGGGACAAGTTCCTTTCCACTCTCTGCTTGGCAAGTTGGGAGTTCTTAACATTCACTCTCCAACTTGAGGAGGAGTGTTAAAATAGGAAACTAATCTTATTTATTATTACAATCAATCAATTTGTTATTATTGCATTGACCTAGAATTGATTGATTGTAATTACTTAGAATTGATTGATTGTAATTATTTATTTCCCTTTCCTGTTATGGGAAAGTTCTTGTATATATATCTCAGCAATGTATCGCAAAAGAAATAATACATAAGAAATACATAATTATTGTTTCTCTCTAATTTTCTTCTTCTACGCTTTTTCTCTTCTTCCTTCAACCATTATCAAATTTTACACCATTCAACAAAAACCGAGAAGATTATAAAAGTTTTTGGGGTTTTAGTAGAAGTAAATGAAGATAAGATAGAGAGGTTGAGCAAGTATGGCAAGAAAGTAGGACTTGCGTATCAAGTGTGGGATGATATTTTAGATGTCACAGGATCTATTGAGATGTCACGGAAGAAAGTTGGCGAAAACAGCTCTTTGATTCTACAAGGGATGCTCCCTTGTATCATATCCATTTTCGTTTTATTTTCATGCATCGTTTAGAGAATAATTAAGCTGGAAGGTTACTGTTATTATTAAATATAAAAATAAATATGTATGGATAAATTCCGAAAAAAATAATAAAACAATTGACAAAATTATTATCAAGCCTGGACATTGTTACCACGAAGTGATTGGGCTGTGGTTTCTAAACTCAGAAATTAGTAGGTACACCCATTAATTTTCTTAGTTAAATGCATGATGTTTTATTTTTCATGTATGGCAACTGAAATTGTACAAAAAAGTTGAGTTAACGCTTGTTCAGGCCCATTTGTGTTACCAAGTTAATGGTAGCTCTTGATGTTAGTTAGATATAAGTTTCCTTTGTGAATAGTTTCGGGCTCTAGCCTGTTTTACAATCTGTCTCAGGTTTAATCGGGATGTCTTTCTTGGGGTGATCACTCAGATTTGGATTTGGCGCACTGCTTGGAGAAAACGCTTTTGCATATGTTTCAATCTGTTTCAATTCAACTCAGAAACAGAATTTTGATGGCAAATTCATAATCGATTTCGCAAATGCGAATTGACAAGGCCGCTCAAATACAATTGTGTACGAACAAAGAGGGGTGGCAATTTCTTGGATTAATTAAACTAAATGGTGTCTTTAAAATTATTTTTTTAATATTTTAATTTTTTCACGGTTTAAATTTAATTTATAATAGTTAATTTTTTGTTACAAAGATATTCTAAATAATCAAAATATTAAATATTGTATTAATATGATTGATGAACTATATATATAGATATACAAAAATATTCAAGTCAGTGCGCACTAATATAACTTCATCAGTTCATTAGATGTAGACCATTAGATTTACATACTTTAACTCAAAGTGTATGCACTTGTCAAAACTTCTCCATAATCAGTGGTCAACATGCATTGGTACTGATGTAGTTACATCTGTGCACACTAATGTGAACGGAACTGTATATATACATATATATATATATATATTTGAAGTATTACATTTATTTGGGGTTTTTTTAGAGAGAGAGAGAGAGAGAGAGAGAGAGAGAGAGGGGGGGACTCGAATCCACAACCTCGTGATATAGGTGTGAGAGGTTTACCATCGAACCAACCTTATCTCGTCTTTTATATTTATTTTAATCCTTTTAATAGTTTGATTTAAGGACAATATTGGAATTTTGAGAAAATTGATAATTTGGAGTGTAGATACAGTTTTAAAAAGGTACAAATATCGTCACTCTAAAATTAAATTGATAAAATTAATTTTGTGATTTTTACTATCCAACCCGAGTAACAAATAAATGTAATGCAAATGCATTATATATTTTTTGCGATATTATTTTCCCAATTTGACAAGAACCTCATCTTGTCAAAATGGGCAAATGTTCAAGTCTATCCCCTTCTGAAATCTTGAATTATTGTAATATTTCAAAACCATATTAACAAAAAAATGTTGAATGTCCATATCTTGGTAATTGTTACTTGCTAATTCTTGTCCATTATATTAAAATCCAATGTGTAATAAGTCAATATTTTAAGAACATAAAATAATAAAATTAAGAAAGAAAAAACATTCTGATGGACTTTATCAAAAATTCAAAACAACTATGTAACTTTAGAATACTTGCTTAATAGTAAAATCTTAGCTATTTCAATGAAAATAGAATATGTAATCATTTTATTTTTTTTTTAAACAGCCAGTATATTAAAAAAGCCTTTAACGGGCAGGCACACCCAAAAAACCAACAAAACATAGGAGCTGACAAAAGCCTCAAAGAGAACCCAACAATCCTTAAAAGAAGAAGGAACAGAACGGCAAACTGAACAACAGGATACACCAAACAAAGACAAACAGCAACAGCAGCAATAGCCAAGCTACCCAACCCCCCATTCCAACCTCTCCCCATTCGAATCAACACCAGCTTTAGCCAAACTATCCGCTAAAGAATTAAGACTCCTCGATGTAAATTTGATGGAAAGGTTGCTACGCAACAAAAGGAACTGTCTGATATCGTACACCATCCTGACATAACTCAAATTCCCAAAACCTACGCCATTTATCCAAGAAAAGCATATTTACAATCGCTCATAATCGTTACGGTTCTGTCTTCAGATAAATGGCTAGACGAAACCAGCACACAAGCATGATGAATGGCTAGAAATTCAGCCGATATGGAATCCGTGACACCTATTGACGACGAAAATAGACACAAAATCTGACCCCTAGCATCTCTGAGAACTCCACCAATACCAGCCTTACCCGAATATCCTCTGACTGAGCCATCCACATTGAAGAAAAAGTCATTGTTAAGCGGAGGAGACCAAGAACTCGTCCCGATGACCTTGACCTGCTGCCTATCAACACATCTTCCCTCAATGTCAAGAAGAAGCAACGTAATATCATCAGAACAACCAATGCTGAAATTTTTGAACCACCATGCCACTCTAAATTTAACCGAGTCTAAAGCCATAGAAATATTCGCCAACTTCCCACAAAACACTACATTATTACGAAACTCCCATATGGTCAAAACCACAGCACAAAACAGTAGGTTCCATGCTCTTTTAGAAGGTTTAGAGGGGCACAAACCTGACCAGCCTTCCATCCAAGCAGAAATCGAGAAGTTGCAGCAAGAGAAAACATCCCACTAGCCCATAGTTGACATCCAAACTTCCCATGACCAGCCACAATGTAGAAAAAGGTGATCAAGAGACTCAGAATCAATACCACACAGAGGGCAAACCAGACTAGCCAAATGAGACATACCAAACCTGCTGAGAACATTCCTAACCAAAATCCTACCTTTGAACAGCTGCCACAAGAAAATTTCAACTTTCGAGGGACAAATGCCTTGCCACAGAAATGGACAAACCACCGCACTACACAACCCCCTACCATTTTCAAGACACCTTCTGAAAGATTTAACTGAGAAGCTTCCATTTGGACAAAAGGACCAAACCAAAGCATCCGGAATACCCCACCTAATACATATGCTGTCTAAAGCTAACAAAAAACACCTCCATTGATCCTTTTCCCAATCAAACAACAATCTTCTCAAATTCACATCCCAAATCCAAGTCAAACCGTCGAATCTACCAAACTCTCTAACCATACCATCTTTGTTAGATGACAAAACATAAATTCTTGGAAAAGCATTCATCAACGAAAAAATATGTAATAATTTTATACGTTTTTTTTTTCCTTCTTGTCATAAGTTTTTTTTTTTTTTTTTTTCATACCCTAATATTTGCCCATACCACTACCATAATGAACTTTTACCTTAATTATAGAAATGTAGCGTTCCTAGTTTGAGCACAGTTAAAGTAAATCGTGTGCTTAACTTTGAGATTGAAATATCCAAATTACCCCTCTTGAATATCTTATCAATTATTTTGATAAAAAATAACAAAAATAAATAATAAAATTTTAGAAAATTCAAAAAGTAGAAATAATGAAAACAAAAATATAAAATATAAAATTTTCTTAAAAACAATAATTAGGGATCTGGTAAGGATGCCAAATCTTCAACACCCCACCATTATCGATCCTCAAATCTACAACACCAAGCCATACAAATCCTCAGTAAATGTCCAACACTCCACCATCATCAATACATTCACTATTGAAGTATTTTTTTGAAAGTTCGTTCTTAGGGATCGAGTGGATTATCGGTTAAAAACTAATTACTCTAGTGTAAAATCTATTCTAAGTGCATGAAATTAAACTGAATCGAATTGATCATGTTGAATTGCAGAATTAAAATATTTAAAAGTAAAACACCTAATTATGATCTCAAACCATAGCTAGAATCAAGAGAGTGAATATGAATGATGAGGACACTCGGGAATCAATAGAGTCAAGCTATGAACAATTGGGTATCATCAATTTAACCTCGTTAATGTTTAATTATTCAAGTTAGGACCAAACATTTTCTTTAGTGTGATTGAATCAATCACTTACCCTCAATCCTCTACTCCTCTATGGCATTTAGTAAGAGTATTGGAGAAGATATTTTTAAGCACAAAGATTTAAAGGGTCAAAATCAATTTAGAGTGGCTTTCTCTTCATAAAATATTTTACATTTAATTAGAGCATGATTTAATAAAGCATAGCATTTACTTAATCAAATCCTCAAGTAATTCTCTCACCCAATTTGAAATAAAGAGTGACATTCAATTTAATAACAAATTGAGATTGAAAACAATTAAAACTTGAATGAAACTAACTTGAATAAATATTCTAAAAATAGGTCATTGATAACACCCAATACCCATAGAATCCTCACATTGATCCCCTAGAATGGGATTTAGCTACACATGACTACGAGAAATAAACAAGAAGAGAAAATAAAGAGAAAACCCATGTTGATCAGGCAGAGATTCCTCAATCTTCAAGTCTTCTTCCTTGTATGAAGTCGGATGTGTAGAATGGAATTGGTTTATGGTGATGAAGGATGTCTTGTGAAGGTCGGGTTTAATTTTGAGTTGCTGAGATCTTTAAACTTTAATCTTGAATAAAGAATCTCTCTCTTCTCTTGAAGAAACTCTTGGTATTTATAGGTGATTTTTCCTTGTAGACTCTCAATTTGCTTTGTTGTTCGAAACTCACCAAGTGGTAAAGTAAAATGAAACAAGGAATGAGAATTCTTTCCTAACTTGGATTTTCTCTTTTGATCATTAACTCCTAATTTGAGTTTAGGAAGTTTCCCAAACATACATTGGTCTTCTAGAGTCATTAGAATTTGATTTGAGAAGTTTTGGACCATTTAAGAGTGGTTTTTACCAAAAGTACGTCAAACCGCAAACTAGGACGCTCCATGGGTCCACCGCGATCCAAACCACGGAATTTCTTTGGTATTTGCTGCTACTTAGGCCATTATGCATAAACCGCAGTCTAGCCCACGGTTGACTTTTCCAGCTCTAACCTATGGTTACTAAATCGGCTATAACTTCCTCTAGAAAACTCCGATCGACGAACAGTAAATTGTGCTAAAAACTAGACATCCGGAGCTTTTCGAAAACATGTAGATCTCAACCTGGTTCAATCTAAGGAGGAGATATGGCCCCCGTAACTTGAGTTTTCTGCACTGTCTGGAATTCATCTTTTCGCGGTACGTGCACTGCATCTTGTCCCGAGATAAATCTTTAGAAACGACCGTAGTTGGCGCCACGGTTCGAACTTCTTCTTGGGATGCGCTCTACGCCACAGATAATCATTGGAATTCATCACGGGCTATGCAGCAGTTCGAGCTACTTGCCTAGCTTGTGGTCCGGACCGCAGAACATCATCTTTTTGCTTATTTTCTCCATTTTTTTACTTCTTTTCTTCCAAAATAAGATCCAACACCACTTATAAGGAATATACCTACACATTCTCAGTAAACACATAAGACTAATAATTTCACCCGAGAACAAAGCACAAATAATATGAAATGTGGAGCTAAAACTTGTATAGAAATGGACCAATCATTCACTCATAATGTTGGGATTTATACCCTAAAGCTTGTAATTTGTAAATTTTATAAATCCATTAATAAAAGAAGTAGTATTTTCATTCAATAAATATGACTCATACGTTTATATCATATGTGCTAAACATCCAAGATTGCTAGATGTAAATCTCAAACTGAGTATATGAATGTTATATACAAAGGAATTCGGTTTGATACGTGCAATTTAAAAAGTCCGTAGAAAGCAAATAAAACTGGGTTCTTTATTTGTAGTTAGTCTACAGTTGCGGTCCATTCTGTAATGTATGGTGGTCTTATCCTAGACTAATCATATGGTTATATGAGAATAGAGGTACCTTATATGATGTGATCATATAGGACTGAGCCACGATCTATATGAATCTATCACCAAGATCCATTTCATGTAGAGATTCATATATATCAACAAACTATGGTTGTATATGGGTGATCTAAATCCTGAGTGTCTTACTGACTCCTTCAAGTTAGATTGTGTTTCTTAACATACCATAACTGACTCCGTATCTTGAGATCACAGTTTGGCTTGTGACTAGGAAAGTATGCACGCAATAGAGGAATCCACCCCTTCTTGCGAGAAGTAGAGAAGTAGTTCCCTTAAGAGTTGATTCAGGACTTGAATGATTAAGAGCGCTCTCCTTCTGCCGTAAAGGAAGGAAGGATATTATTGTTCAATAGAGAATAAATGGTACTTAAAGGAAATATATAATTAGAGAGGTATAATGGACTTTATGGCCTAACTCTAATTATAAACTACTTGTGGAGAATCATACCATATGAAATAGCTATATCGATGGACACTGATATTTTGGTTATGTAAAACATCTACAATTACAAGAGTGCAACCTCGGGTTTTTAGTGGAATAACTCCAAGGTTAATAATCGTGAAATATTAATTAAAGAGTTCAATTAATTTTTCTAAGTATTATTGGAGCTCAAAATTATGGGTCAATTAGGTCCCCATGCTAGCCCTTTACGATTATTGGTAACAAAGCTCACGGTGAATTAGATGGTCCAATTAATTATGTTACGAAATTAATTTGAATTATTCTGGGAATTAATTAAATTATATGATTATTTAATTGATTAATTGAATACAATTAAATAATATGATTATTTAATTGACAAATTAATAATTAAGAATTATTAATGGTTAATTGGAGGTTGTAGGTTTGAACCTTGACAAAAGCAAAGGAATAAAATAATAGAGATTATTTTATTTACTTTAAAGAGGTCAAGGGTTCAAGTTCTAGTGACAACAAAAAGATTAATATAGGATTTAGAATCCTATTTTAACTTAGTCACTTAAACACTAGTCTCTTGATAATATATAAAGATAATATCAGGAAACAAAATAACCTAACCCTAATACAGAGAGAGAGAGAGAGAGAGAGAGAGGTGTAGCAAGGGGAAGAAAAAGAAAAGAAAATTTTAACTTTCTTTTTGCTCAAGCTTGGCCAAACCCTAGCAAGAAGACAAGGGATTGTCTTCTCTATCACGGTAGCCTCCATTCAAGTACTCCTGGAATCCGTGACGTGCCCACACACAGTTGCTAGATCGCGGGTCATAGGTCAGAAGACTTAGTGGTGATGGATCGAAAAGAAACAAAGGAGAAAGCTTCAAAGGTATTAATCAAATCCCTCATCATATTCGTGTAAACAGAAAAGGTCCAAGATAATTTTTTAAAAACCTATCTTTTTTTTAAAGGAACGAATAAACGCTCGATGTGTATGATAAATATATCTAGAGGGAGGGGGTGGTTGAATAGATTTTAACTATTATTACCCAATTTTCACATGTAAATCAATTTTACGAAAATGTCCCTACTAGTCAAAAATACAAGCAAGTGTAATATAGTGCGGAATTTTAATAACACTTGATGTATACGTGGAAACCCAACCACTGGGAAAAACCACGGGTTGTTTAATGCGCCACACTCGAACCTCGAAATCCACTAATTGAAATGGAGTTTACAACCTATGTAGACCTCATCTAACACTGCGGTCAATAACCCCCCACTTCTGCCACGCGGGCCTTTAAAAGTGGCTCTAGTCCAATTGCTTGAGGCCTAAGCAATCTTAGCCCCAAGACTTAATTCTCAATGAAGAGATTATGCAACCTATGTGAATATGTATGAATATTCAAATAACAACCAAGGCTAGGGAACCTTAGATGCTTATCTAGGATGATGATATAATCAATTAAATCAACCCTAGATATCAATAGCTAAATGACATGTCAAATAGCTTAGCTAATCAAGATTAAGCAAAAACCTAATTAGCTATCACAATACAACACTCAATCAATTCATCACAATTAATTCTCTATTCTTGTATTTATCATATGATCAAAAACATACAAGTAAATTAAAAGAGAATAGCTTGATAGTAAAATACTAAAATAAGATGAACTTAATCAAAATCTTACTAAGCAAGTTGTGATGATGCAAACCCATTCATGGATGAATGCAAGATGAACTTTGATGCACAAAGGTATGTATTTGAGTGTTTAAATGAGCAAACTTGGTTGTTTTTTCTCTCAAAATCTCTCTTTAAAATATAGGGTTCTTGATGATCAAAGAGTCATTATTCAGAACAAGAGAAAGAGATGTATTTATAGGCATGAAAAATAAAGCATGTGAAAATACAAGTTTGCCCTTGAAACGCACCGATCGGCGGTTTCAATCGGCGGCCAGGCCACCGATTACGACAGCCGAATTGAGCCCGTGAAGAACAGAGCATCAACGGTGGTTTCATTCGGCGGTTTCGTAACCGCCGAATCAAACCCGAGATATTAAATCGATCAGGTATGAACGGCGGTTTCGAACGGCGGTCGTGACTGCCGATCGTGACCATAGAATTGCTCCAGACACTTCTGGACACAAACGACGGTTTCATTCGGCGGCCAGGCCGCCGATCATAACCGCCGATCACCAACAGAGGTGAAAACCAAGGAGAAGCCAAGGGCATTCTCCGTGGGCGGTCTTCACGTAATTCGAAGCACATTCTAGTGCATGCATGAACGTTTCTGAACACTATCGGGAAACGAATTACTAAGCACATTTACACACAACAAGATATTAATTAAAGTGCTAGTGTGTAAAGTGACATGTGAAGAGTATGCACACATATGCAAGTATACTAAGTGTGTGTGTGCATTCTAAGTCTCTTCAAAGGAAACCAAGCACTAGAGATTATACCTTTAGCGTGCTTGTCTCTTAAGGTCTTGGAAGGGCCTTTGAGCTTGAAGTTCAATCACCTAAACTATCCTTACACAATCCCCAACACGTGGTTTGTCCATGAAATAAGCCAATCAAGATATGGGAATCCTTACAATCTCCCCCTTTGGCTATTTCGTGACAAAACCACCACTCACATTGATTCCTCACAACATAATAGAAACTACGGGTCTACAATGATTTTCTACTTTACAAAGAGATATATAAAAATAATCTTAAAGTCTTCAATCTCTTGTAGAACAATCAATCCCTGAAAGCAAAGTTTATATACTTTCAAATACAAGTAAAATGTGAGATTAATCAAGTGAGAGCATAAACAAGCATTTGTATTCTAGAAATTTAAGTACATCAACAACATCATGCAATGTATGATGAATGCAATGCTCCCCCTCAAAGGGTTGCTCCCCCTTAAAGGGTTGCTCCCCCTCAATGTATTGTCTCCCCAATATGCAAAATTGCTACCACAATTTGCAACTCCCCTTACCACCATTCTACTCCCCCTTTTTGTCATGATATAGACAAAGGAGTAGTCCCCAACTGGGTCACTTAGCAAAGAGAGATAGTAACATACTATATACTTGCATAATCATATAAGCCACTTTATGCAACTCAATCAATTGGAGAGAAACAAGGAGATTTATTTAAAATAAATGTGTGAAACAAAACATGCTTTGCATACAAGACATGTAGCATTCAAATCCAAAATACAATGGTATTTGGCAAAACAAATGACAAAGGTTTCTAATAAAAATTCAAACCAATTTCACCAATGTCATGAGAGAAGCAAAGATATAGAATTTTCATTGATTTTAATATAAGAGCAACTATATCCATCTTTATAAGCCAAACATGTCATGAGCGACTTTGCACCCTATTTGATTTTTCTGAGAATGATACCCGTATGATAGTAGACATGTTCAACAAATAAATAAATAGAGACATTTGGATTTTAAAATCCTTTGAATGGATACAAGATCCTTTATTCATTTAGTCTCATAAGCTTTTTCACACAAGTTTTGCATTTTAGAATATGCAATCATCAATTCATGCTTTTTCATTTGAGCATGTTATATGAATTTCATGTTTTTTCATTTGATATTAGCATGTTATAAAGAATCATCATGTCATGGAGATAACTATAGGTCATTCAAATCATACTTCCTATGTAAATCTCCTAGTCCAAAAATGCATGTTTGAAAATAAATATGACATGGATTGTAAACAAGCATGGTTCACACTTATTGAATTGAAAACATATATACATATGTGCAACCAAGCTTACTCAAGCAATTAACAAAGAAGCATAAGATTTTTCAAATATTTGCATGCAACAAGTATGCATTAGCTCTCTTTGCTTGAATTCCCCATATGGGGTCAATCACCATCCTTCATCAATGAAGGTCATGAGGTCCTATAGACTTCCCAAGTCCATTTGACTTGGTTGAACCTATTTGAGACTTGTTAGTCTCGTAGCAAGCGGGTTCATTTTTTCTTATCCACATAGATATGACATTTTTCTTCTTAGTGGTCAATGGTTCAAGAGTTCTAGAAATAATAGGATCATGAATATGAATTTTTTCTTTCCTATTAACATGCATTCTAGCTCTTGTCATTCTCTTTTCAATCATGCTTTTGAATCTACATAATTTAATGAAATGAAAGCAATTTGGTCTAATGTGACCATCAATACCACAAAAGTGACATGTAGGGATGAATTTAGAAATCATACCATGTCCTTGAGCATGCATAGGAGCCTTCCCATGACTTTGTGGTTGAGTGGGTTCAAATCTTCTTTGTTGTTGAACCGGTCTAGCTTGCTTCCATGGTTCATTTTGCATGATTGGACTCTTTCCATTTAGAGTCATTTGATGAGGAATGTTGACTTAGGAGACTCTAATGCGTTGAGCTTGAGGTTGTCTCCTTGGGGTTTCCTTCACTTGTACACTTCTTGAACATTGTCCTAGATCAATTTTCTTCCTAGGAGTGTGCACCGGCGAGGCTTCTATCTTGCCCAAACTCTTGACAAAGACGGTCTTGGTTGGAGTAGTGATCTCCTTGCTTTCTTCATACCCAATACCTCTCTTGTCACAAGGGTTCTTTCCACTACCAAGAATGTGGTCAAGCTTCTTGGTGCTTGTAGTCAACCTAGTCAATGACTTTTTAGCTTCATCAAGCTCTCTCTTCAACCCTTCTTCATTCCTCTTAGACATAGCTAGCTCATCCCTTAGCTTGTTTTCAATCATCTTGGATGTTTCCACTTGCTTACTCAAGTGGTCATTGTGTGTTGAAAGCTCTAGATTTTCATCCTCTAAAATCTTCAACTTTCTATTGTTCTTCTTCAATGAACTTTCACACTTGACTATAAAGTCATGAACATCCATTTTCTCTACACTTCCATTTGTAGAGTTAGATGAGGAGTCATATTCACTTGAGTTATCTCATCCACTCTCCTTCTCACTTATGGAGTCATTTCCCTCATTAAGACCTTCACCTTGGTCTCTTGAGTCAATGAGAGCCATATCTTAATGAGTAGCTACACTTATCTCCTCTAGAGCTACTTCTTCATCTTTTTCTTCTATGAGATCACTTGTCAAGGCTTTCTTACCAACAACTTTATCTTCTACACAAGTGGCCCCAAATGCCGTGTAGTCGATGGTAAGCTTATCATCACTTGATGACTTGTCTCCCTTTCCGGAGTCATCACTTTCACTCCAAGTGACGGCCATCACTTTTGCCATCTTATTCTTCAAATTCCCACAATCGGGTGAGATGTGTCCTATACCGCCACACTCATAGTATTGGACCCCTTTCTTTTCACTCTTCTCTTGTCTAGACTCAAAACTCTTGAAGGGAGCCTTTTTCTTCAAGTCTTGGCCTTTGGATCTAAATCCTTTCTTCTCGAACTTGACAAATTTCTTGAATTTTCTAAACATCAAAGCCATGTCTTCGTCCGAGTCACCGTTTTCCTCCTTCTCAACCTTGGAAGCTTTCAAAGCAATCCCTTTTTGCTTTTTAGGAGGTGAAATACTAAGAGCCTTCCTAGATTCATAGGCGAAGAGTCTTCCAATTACCTCGCTCGGCTTCATGTCTTTATAACCAAATTCTCTTCTAAAGCCGTCACTTTTGCTTCAAACCTAGCGTGGAGAGACCTCATAATTTTTTGCTTGACTCTCTTATCCGTATAAGGATCACCGAGTTGATGGCTTTTATTTACAATATCCATCAACTTGACTTCAAAGTCATTGAAGCATTCGTCCTCCTCCATCTTAAGCAACTCAAATTGCGTTTGAAGGACTTGAAGCTTGGAATCCTTGACAACATCGGTTCCTTCATGTGCAACCTCTAGGATATCCCATGCCTCCTTGGCTATCCTAGTGTTTTGAATCAGTTTGTACTGATTTTCATCCACTGCACATAGAAGAGCGTGCCAAGCCTTCCTATACCATTTTGAAGTCTCAAACTCTTCAGTGGATCATTGAGCCTTAGGCTTGAGTACTTCTTCTCCACCACCCGTGGAAGTCATCTTAGGAGCCACATACCTATCTTCAATTGCCATCCATGCCCTATCATGGATTTGACACAAGTATGCTTCCATCTTGCCTTTCCATGAGGCATAATTCACACCGGTGAGGAGAGGAGGTCGTGTACTTGACGCACCCTCATGGTTGCCATCGTATCCACTCATTGTATATAATGAATGAATTCAAATGAATGCAAAATGTATGAATGAGCAAAAATCACACAAATGCAAAACACACCAAAAATGAGCTTGGATCTCCTAATTATATCTAGGAACTCGCTCTGATACCAATTGAAAGGAACAAATAAACACTCGGTGTGTATGATAAATATATCTAGAGGGGGGGGGGGGGTGAATAGATTTTAACTATTATTACCCAATTTTGGCATGCAAGTCAATTTTACGAAAATGCCCCTATTAGTCAAAAATACAAGCAAGTGTAATATAGTGCGGAATTAAAATAACACTTGATGTATACGTGGAAACCCAACCGCAGGGAAAAACCATGGGCTGTTTAGTGCGCCACACTCGAACCTCGAAATCCACTAATTGAAATGGAGTTTACAACCTATGTAGACCTCGTCTAACACTCCGGTCAATAACCCCCCACTTCACGCGGGCCTTTAAAAATGGCTCTAGTCCAATTGCTTAAGGTCTAAGCAATCTTAGCCCCAAGACTTAATTCTCAATGAAGAGATTATGCAACCTATGTGAATATGTATGAATATTCAAATAACAACCAAGGCTAGGGAACCTTAGATGCTTATCTAGGATGATGATATAATCAATTAAATCAACCCTAGATATCAATAGCTAAATGACAAGACTTAATTCTCAATGAAGAGATTATGCAACCTATGTGAATATGTATGAATATTCAAATAACAACCAAGGCTAGGGAACCTTAGATGCTTATCTAGGATGATGATATAATCAATTAAATCAACCCTAGATATCAATAGCTAAATGACATGTCAAATAGCTTAGTTAATCAAGATTAAGCAAAAACCTAATTAGCTATCACAATACAACACTCAATCAATTCATCACAATTAATTCTCTATTCTTGTATTTATCATATGATCAAAAACATACAAGTAAATTAAAAGAGAATAGCTTGATAGTAACATATTAAAATAAGATGAACTTAATCAAAATCTTACCAAGCAAGTTGTGATGATGCAAACCCATTCGTGGATGAATGCAAGATAACTTTGATGCACAAAGGTATGTATTTGAGTGTTTAAATGAGCAAACTTGGTTGCTTTTTCTCTCAAAATCTCTCTTTAAAATATAGGGTTCTTGATGATCAAAGAGTCATTATTCAGAACAAGAGAAGGAGATGTATTTATAGGCATGAAAAACAAAGCATGTGAAAATACAAGTTTGCCCTTGAAACGCACTGATCGACGGTTTCAATCGGCGGCCAGGCCGCCGATTACGACCACCGAATTGAGCCTGTGAAGAACAGAGCATCAACGGCGGTTTCATTCGGCGGTTTCGTAACCGCCGAATCAAACCCGAGATATTAAATCGATCAGGTATGAATGGCGGTTTCGAACGGTGGTCGTGACCGCCAATCGTGACCGCCGATCGTGACCGCAGAATTGCTCCAGACACTTCTGGACACAAATGGCGGTTTCATTCGGTGGCCAGGCTACCGATCACCAACAGAGGTGAAAACTAAGGAGAAGCCAAGGGCATTCTCGGTGGGCGGTTTTCACGCAATTCGAAGCACATTCTAGTGCATGCGCAGATGTTTCCGAACACTATCAGGAAACGAATTACTAAGCACATTTACACACAACAAGATATTAATTAAAGTGCTAGTGTGTAAAGTGACATGTGAAGAGTATGCTCACATATGCAAGTATACTAAGTGTGTGTTTGCATTCTAAGTCTCTTCAAAGGAAACCAAGCACTAGAGATTATACCTTTGGCGTGCTTGTCTCTTGAGGTCTCGGAAGGGCCTTCGAGCTTGAAGTTCAATCATCTAAACTACCTTTACACAATTCGCAACACGTGGTTTGTCCACAAAATAAGCCAATCAAGATATGGGAATCTTTACATTTTTCCGCTGCGCGACTTACACATACCATCATCTACACCATAACCATCTCCATCTCTATCTCCAACTACAAATCCACCAACCATAGCTACCATGCCACAATCGTCGTCCTCCATCCACCAAAGCTCCACCGCCATCGCAGCATCTTATCAAAAATTGAGTTGATCACACCAACAGCTGTCATGTTCTCCACTGATGCCACGCCATCCACAATCTCGCCACAACATCTTCTCTAAAATGGAGGAGAAGTGCAATCTCCATGGAAGAGATCACAACAGTCTGTTGTGATCGAGGGAGTCCCCTATACTATTTCTTTTTATTTTATTATTATTTTTTAATGTTTTAATTTTTATAATTAAGTATTTTTTATTTTATTTAGTACTATAAAAAGACCTGTTTGCCCTTCACCTTTAAGTGCACCGTTAGCGGTCAAAATATTCAAGGGTATCTTTTGGTAATTAAAGAAAAAGTTCAATTTGGTTGTGGTATGAGCAAACATGAGGGTATATTATTGCAATTTACCCTAGTTATTTTTAGGCTCGTATGTATCCATATTTTGGGTCTTTGAATTTCCCTACATTAACTTTTTTTTTTCTTTTTTTTTTTCTGGTTTTATTATTATTATTGTTGTTGTTTTTGCATAAAAATGTTCAATTTGAAAAAGAGAGTCATGCTATTAACCAAATTATTGATGAGTTCTTTCGGAATTGGAGGCTTAAAAGTTAAAATATGATTATTTCATGATAGGTAAAAAAATAATAAATTAAATTATAAACAAGTAAATTCTTAAATCCCAAAATATTATATATATATATATGTATGTGTGTGTATACGTGATCTCTTAACTGAAAGAAGTTGAGACAAATTATTGATATCATAATGGTTTATAAGTCTTTCAAATGTAATATCAATGCACTCGCACGTTATGGGAATTTGATTGAAATGATTATTAATTGGGTTTTCATTTTCATATTTAATCATGATCAATCAAGTAAATTATTTTCAAACAAAATAGGTTTAGTGCAAGTAGTTACTAATGCTCCGTTTGTTTCTAACTTGATTGACAATTCAATTATATATGAAGTGGGACAGCTGATAAATAAAATGATGATTATAGTTTTTTCTATTTCTTTTTTATGAAATGAAAATGAAGATTTTGGACGAGATGAGGTTGGCCCACTCGTAAAGTCCCTCACACTCACACCCACACCACGAGGTTATGGGTTCGAGTTCTTCCCTCATCTCTCACAAAACTCCGAATTATTGTAATATTTCAAAAAAAAAAAAAATGAAAATGATGGTTTTGTTTAAAACCGCAAATAACATTTATAGTACCGCGGTTGATATTTCTCTTTAGGGTGCAAATATTGTCATCCAAAGAAATTATTTGTACACCCATTTTTTATGGACAAATTATATAACCTTATCCTGGTTATATGAATAATTACACTAAAACCGGGAAAAAAATCATAATGACATTGAACTCCCCTTGGCCCGTTGACAAACGATTGACCACCGTTAGTCAATCATGGAAAAGAAATTATTTCCATTTTGCCCTTATTTTAGTATTTCAAAATATTATATTAAATAAATTAATGAATTAAAAATCATAAAAAAAAATTGCATATAAAAAAAAAATCAAATAACTGCCAAAAGAAATCAATTTAAAAAGAAAAAAAAGATATATAAATCAAATAATTAAAAGGAATCAGAAAACTATTACAAAATCAGAAAAAATTAATAATAATAAATAAAATGATCTCTCTAGATCTCCATAGAAATCAAATGGAGGAGAACTCGATCTCCTTTAGAAGAAATCTAAAATCTTCATTCATGGAAATGACATATCTTTATTAATAGAGATAGCATATCCTCTATTAATGGAGATTTTGGTTCCAGATCTTCTCAAAAAATGGAGGAGATCCTCATTCTTCATTTTTTTTTTTTTTTTTGAAACTGCTTGTTTTATTAAAAGAAGAGTCCAAGAGGCCAAAGGCAGCCAAAAGGAAAGAACGACATCACCAAAACAAACCAGCTACCGAAAAACAAAACAGCAACAGCAACCAAAGCATGCTAACAGGCCTCTAGAATGTGCAGAAACAAACACACAAGAAAGCAGATTTTTCGCATTCTCCATTAACGAAGATTTTTCTAGCAAATCTCCTATAAAAATGAAATGAAGGAGATCTGGAACCACATCTCCACCATGGAGAATCTCTATTATATATATTTGTTTCCTCAAAAATTTTAAATAATTTTTATTGTCTGTATTTTTGGATGAGATTGTGATGGTAAAGAAGATGAAGGGTGGAGAAGAAAGAAGCAGGATTATTTTTTGGTTGCGATTTGGTTTGTTTACAGTTGCAATTTGGTCTGTTAAAATTGAAGGAGAGAATGAAGTAGAATTTTTTTTTTTATTATTAAAATTATATTTAATTAATAAATTGTTAGGGCTAATGTGGTGATATATTATTGGACACTTTTTTTTTTCTTTTTTCATTTATTTAATAATACTGAAGAATACCAAATTACTATTTATTAGTTAGTTACTAAATGCAATCAATGGTTAGTGAAGCACTAGTTAACGGGCCGGTCAAGGGTAAATTAATATTATTAAATTAATATTATTAAAAAAAGTTATCGATTTTAGTATAATTATGCATATAACCAGAGAAAGTTTATATAATTTACCAATAAAAAATGGGTGTATAAATAATTTATTTAGTTGACAACATCTGCACCCTACTCTTTAATTATATATATATATTTTTTTTTAAATTGCTTAGGATTGGATTTTGTGATGAGACAGGATTTGTCTACGAGAAACTCCTCACACTCATCGAATCATGTTTATTCTCAAACCTCAAATTGTGATAGTTCAATATAATATATATATAGTTTTGATAGATTTGAACACAATATCTCTTGTTTTATTTGGTTGTAGTAGCATGCCTGTACAACCTTTTGTTTTTTAAACCAAGAATACAGCATATATTTCTTTTTAATTCAAGTGGTGTTCAGCTCGATCTCTTTTCAAATTTATGGTCTTTCACCATGTGCATTTAACAAACAAATGTGAGAAGTTTTCTCCCCAATGTGAGAGATAGGGACGAAGCTTAATGGGGCCTTGAAAAAATTTAAATGTGCAATGTCTCTTTCAGTTTTTTTTTTTTTTTTTAGAAAATTATACTATTTCATAAATTTGGGGTTTTTTTTGGAAGGGAGAAAACTCGAACCCACAACCTCATAGTGTAGGCGTGAAGGGTTTTATCACCGGACCAACCTCATCTTTTTTTATTTTTATTTTTATTTTTATTAAATTAGTCATTGTTATGAAGCTAGGCTCCTCCATCTTATAAAAATCTTTTATAATTGAATGTATAATCCCGTTCAAATTCTTTGAAAAAAAAAAGTATACAAAGAAAAAAGTGAGAATAATTTAGATGACTTTTGTCACAGAATAATATGTTTATATATTATATGCACCAGTGTCAAATCTTATAATTGTATCAAAATATATATAATTGCATTATTAGAAAATTTGAACATAGGTAACTTGTAATGGCAAACATTGGTAATAATAACAAAAAGACTTTTATGGCATGATCCCTGTCTTTAGGGTGGGACCCAAAATCTAATAACCTTATAATAATTATGTCGAAAACCCTAAAAGAGTTTTGATTTTATTGGGTGTTTGATTTCCAATCATTTGTTAGGCCCGATTAGGCCTCCAAAGTTGGTTTGTTTTCAAGTGTTAGGTTACTATTTTGACATATCAACGGCTTGGAAAACGAAAGATTTACAAGAAATTGTTGTTTTATTTTTTCTTTGTGGGTCACTTTGAGAGGCCTAATGGCCCTACAATGGTGGACAAAAGAACCAATGCCAATTCAGTTTATCGGAATCACCAAAAATAATCACAAACAATAAAGCATATAATTACTCAACTCCCAACTGACGGATCCATATAAGGTAACTTTTTCATTATCACTTTAGGCACCACAATTATTTAAGCACCGAGGTGAAGCAACTTCTTTAATTTTGGAGGACTAAGGCTATGGAAAAAAAATTAAAATGTAAATAACAAAACAAAAACAAAAAAAAAAACAAAAACAAAAAAAAAAGGGGTAAAATTAAAAATAAAACATGTCCTCTCCAGACCTTCAAGTGATTTCACCACTGTTTAAACATGATAGTGTGATGACTTTCCGATGGTTTTAATTAGAGTTCATAGAAATGTTGAAAAGATTAACGTTGTTTGTAAAATGCGACTGAAATCCCTAACCGCAAACTTGCACTTGAGCTAAGAGGAATATGCTCGGATCTAAATTAATGTTGTAATTTTTCATAATGCATTACAATCCATCTCCTAATATTGCGGCTTTTATTGAAAATATCTATATATTGGTGAGTATATAGTATATACATCCCATTTCAATTTTTAATAGAGAAAATAATTAACAGTAACTAATTTAGATAAAATAAGGTTGGTCCAGACAAACCGTCACTAGAGCTAGGGTGGGCTTGACCCTTGTCTTTTAAAAAACAACTGAAAAATAAAAAAATTTATATTAAATTAAATAATTATATATTTTCTAAGGATTTGTATCCTCTCTTCACTTTACTTTGTCCTCACCTTGTCCTCATGATCTGGATTAATTTTATCTTTTGGTTGAGTAAAACATAAAAATTAATAAAAATAATACAAACCATTGATTTGTCATATTAGACATATGTCAATAGATTACAAATGTGAGGACAAGACGATGAGAGAAAAGGTTAGAAGAGGATCCAAAACATTTTCCGATGTAGCACTATGCATGTGAGTCAACTACTACTAATAGTCTAACGGTGGAGAAAAACTTATGTGTGGTCCAATCAAATTGTCCAATTTTTATTGGAAGTATAAAAACAAAATTTAAAGTATTAAAATCGTATAAAATTGGAAAACTTGATTAGACGGTCTCATTACCTAGCGGTGAGATTGTCCCATACGAGATTTTCTCCTAACAATGTTTTCCTTCTAGAGTTTTCATTCACACATAGCAAGGCTAGGGTTGAGTTTTTTATTATTATATTATTTTTCTTCTTTCTTTAACAGTAATTCTCAATCTTCACCCTTCTCCAAATTTACTAAAATTTGGTTGTCTTTTTATCAACGTCAACATTGGTATTCCAATTAGTCTTTAAATTAGGCATGTTTTTATAAATGTTATGAATTTAAATATTTTATTTTGTATTGAAATTTTAGAATTATTATAGTTGTTAGTTTATAGAATTTTAAGAATAATCTAATTATTATTTAACCTAGTTTTAAATTTACAAACAAATGATATTGTTTAACGAGCTTTTTCAGTAATGAAGCTTATCAAAATATCACTACGTAACAAGATGGAAAATAAGTTTTTAACAAACTCCCTGATTGTCTACATTGAAAGAGAGATTGTTGATGCTATTGATCCAGTTATAAGTTTGATTTTAGAGAAATCGTAAGATACAAAATAATTAGTGTTTGATTGTATTTGCATTTCATGTTTTTTTTATAATTTGTTTTTATTAATTTTATTAACGTATTTAATTAGAATAAACCTTGCATTTTCAATGTGCGGTAAAATATATATATATATATATATATATATATATATATAGAGAGAGAGAGAGAGAGAGAGAGAGAGAGAGAGAGAGAGAGAGAGAGAGAGAGAGAGACTCATAAGAGATCCCTTATTTTAATTTCGATAAGGACCTTGATGAAATCACATTGATTTTTATAAATTTTGATCTGAATTTATTTTGGGAATGATAAGTTCATTGAAATGTACCTATGAATAAAAGCTATGAATTTTTGATTGAAATTTACATAAATTTTGATATGAATTTTTTTGTGAATGATAAGTACAAGAACTATTTTTATTGAATTTTCCTATATTTCGTTAATTTATCTATCACCTTCATATTTAACAAAACTGAGATAAATAGTTGTAGTGCATGAAAAGTTTTCAAAATTTATTCATATGTAGATTTTATTAAACTTAACATCCACAAAAAAATTCAGATCAAAATTGATGAAATCACACGATAAAAGTCAATGTGATTTCATCAAGGTCTTCGCCGAAATTAAAATAAGGGATTCCTCAATGCGCAATTAGGTGAACACCACCGAATATATATATATATATATATATATATACACACACACTAGCCCATTCTAGTGTTTAATCCTGGTTACGTCTCTAGGTTCAATGGTTTGCCAATCACAACCTCTAGGCTCAATGGTTTGCCAATCACAACTACACAATGAGGTTGTGGGTTTCAGTCTGTCTCTCCCTCCCCAATTATTGTAATATTTAAAAAAAATAAAAATAATAATAATAATAATAATAAAACAAATTAACAGTAACTAACTTAATTGAAATATTAATTGGAAAGTGATAAATATACAAGACAAGACAAGGCCTTTTACCTTCTTTTTGCCTATTTTAAGAAAATAACTACTTTTTTGATCTTGGTCGGTTGTCCTTATTGAAATCAATTAGTGCCACTCTCAAGATTTTGTATCGGATTATCATCACAAAGTACAAATAAATTCCCATCTACAAGATTCCAATTAGTACATCAATCTACTTTAATTAATTACTTTCATGTGATAAATAACTTCGATGTTTGTTTAGATTTGGGAATACCTTTAATCCCTCTGTATTTTATAAAATAGTTATAATTAATTTAATATGTGGTTTTTGTAAATGAAAATCAATGCTTCCTACATAATATTCTCAAAATAAGGCAAACTTCATAATAACCCTTAAATTTTAAGAAACTTAAAAAGTATCACCTTAGAAAGTTTTTCAAATTTTGTTTATATTTTACACGTTTGGGACGAAAATACACTTTAGTAACTCTCACTCTATTTTTTGCTCTTTTACACCCAAAATAAATTTATAGTTAATTGACATTCACCTCTCCTGCCGTTAATTAAGCTTGGTCAAACTTAACCGTTGACCAAGTTTGACTGTCAAAATACCAAAAATGCTCTTGAAAATTCTTAATTAATTTTTTTGGATAAATATTAATTAAAAAAATTAATAACAAAAAAAAAATTAGTTTTTTTTTAAACGGATCTCCACCATCCATCTCTTTAGATCAACCATGATTTATATTCTTGAATAAAACACTTTAAATAGCTTGATAAATCCAACTGATCATGCTTATTGAATTAGAAAAGTATTTAGTCATTAGTATGTCCAAATACTTATACTAATTCTAGTAAGACTCAAGTCTTTTGTTAACTATAAAGCAATTTGATTATATAAAAATACTTGAATGCAATACAATCGGTTTGTTTATAAAATAAAAAGATTTTTCTTTTTCAAATGCAGATATATCATTTATTTATAAATATATCTACCGATCGGTTTTTGTATATATAAAAAAAAAAGAATGTTCTGTATATTTAGGAAAAAGAATCTTTATGATTTTAAGAATCCTTCTAGAAACTCTATGGATAAAGTTTCCAAAAACAAACTTAGATAAGACAAGTAACACATGATTCCTATCCTAGTTCAACTCAAACACTAGTTTCGAAGAGTTTTAATCAGGATCCACTACTAGAAAAAAAGTGTTTTATGACGGCTAAAAACCGTCATAAAAGTTATTTTATGACGGTTTAAAAGTGTCAAGGAATTCAGTGTCAAGACTGATTTTATGATGATTTAAATTATGATGGTTTTTTCCGTCATAAAATCTTGACGGTTATTACCCATCATTAAATCATGACGGTTAAAAACCATCATAAATCTTAAAACATTTTGAAAAAAAAAAATCAATTTATATATAAATATATAATTAATTAATTTTCTTAATATCAATAAACCATTAAAAAAATAAAACACAATGATCTTTCATAATATTTCAGAAAATCAATATAAATTTTATTAAATAATTTTTTTCTCATATACAATGAATAGCTATGAAAAAAAAATCATAGCTAGAAGATAAAAAATGTTACAATTGACAAATTACACCTATACAAATTATCTAATAATACTTGATTTCATCAATTGCCTCCAACAAATTCTTGACAACCTGCATGATTCAAACATAAAAAAAATATCAATAACTAATACAAAAGTGATATAAATAACTGTAAGATTTGTTTTAATAATAAAATACACAATTTATCATTCAAGCATTTATTCAAACAGATTGTAGGCAAGAAGTAGGTGGTTTCACATAAGCAAATTTTTATTAGAGTATAAGTAGATTAATAATAAAAAAATATACATAACAAAAATTAATTGGAAAAAAATGTCAAAACCTTTAATTCCAAACAAATAATGAACAAAACCACGTCAAGCCAAGTAAAGAATTGCAAAAATTGAACTAATATATGGAACACACATAAAACCATTTCAACATACATAAAAAATGCACACATAAATACACGAAAACACACACAAAAAGAGAGAAAAACAAAAATGAAGAACAAAACCTCAATTGCAGCTTCAATCTCAACGGTGGTGGAACTTTTTTTTTTATGGATTTGAGGGGGAGGATTAGGCATCCATTGTCATGGATATGAGAAATAGAAGAAATTAGAAAAGAAGTGTGGTGGTTGTGTTAAAATGAAAGAGAAGAAGTTAGAACAAGAAAAGTGTGGTGGCTGTGTGAAACAAATGGCTAGGGTTTGGTTTTAAAGTTTATTTATAGTATGTTAAGGTGTGGATGGGCTTATAGTATTATTATGTGACCACATATTATAATATCTTGATAAACGGTTTTTAAAAACCATCATGATATATTGATGGTTTTTAAAAAAAACATCATAAGGTTACGACAGTTTTTAAAAACCATTAAGACATTGTGATAGTTTTTAAAAAGCATCATAACGTTATGATACTTTTTAAAAACCGTCATTATTTTGTGTCATAAATCTTATTTTTTTCTAGTAGTGATCAAATTCTTTGTTTTAGTAAGAGTCTTAACTCTCTTAAACTACTAATGTGCTAAGTGTCTTAATTCAACTCAAACTCATCTTATTGTAAGAACCCTAGTTCAAGTAGGTTTCCTAAGGACATAAGGAAATTATGTTTAGATGATCTAAACATTACAAGCTATTTTTTATGCAAACTATGCAACAATGTTTAGAACAATGTAAGCATTAACTATAGATATTGAGTTCAACATATAAAGTAAACACAAATGCACACAATTCCAACTTAATTTCTATTCTATTAAAGCTCTATGTCCTAACTAAATAGGTATTTAAAAATAAGTCTCATGAGAAGTATACAAGATATATGCTTTAGATTACATAGCTTTCTTGTGAAAGTAGTACATCTCCAAGATCTTTCCTCCATATTGCAATCATCACTCCTCATCTCCCCTACCTCAAGATATGTTTTTGGTCCTTAGAATATGCCAACACACTCAAGGGAACAACACTTATAAACTCATACCTCAACTTTTCTTCCGCTTTAGTTTTCCATTGTTGTCTCTTAGGTTTCTCATTAGCATATGGAAAGGTTTGGGCTGCAACATTGGAAAAAATTATATTCAATAGAGATACAATTAACACATAACTACCGGATGACTAATTGTTATATTGCATTAAAATTTAATGTTTCCAACAAAAAAACCATATAAAGTAATAAGATATTCATATAATAAATGACGACTCATGGGTTTCTAGAAGATGTTTGTTGTTTTGCCGATTTTTTGGGGGCAATTACTTTCACATTTTGGGATAAAGCAATATTATCTGGATTTGCACCATTTTGAGAGGAAAATTTCTTCAATGATCAGTCAACATTTTGAGGTTCTGCTTTCTTTCACATAATCGACGACTCTAGCACATTAAGAGTATATCTATATCATAATCGGGATTTTCAGTTCTTGATGCTTGAGGGTGCATCTTCTCTTCTTCTCTTCGTATTTACAATGTCGTACATACCCTATTTTCTTAAGGATGACAAGAACCATTTGATCGAGCAAAAATAGATATGATTTTGCCCCCCATTTCCTTCTCTTTTTGCTTGTTTCTCAGGCATTTTCCGTGATCTAACTAGGTTAAACAGGTGTTTTAGGTTATTTAGTGCCACAATGGCATTTGTGAAGAAGGAGAAGGATTTAGCACAAAAAGTGCAAAAAAGTGAAACAAGGCATTGTCACCATTTTGGTGTCGCCTAAGGAACACCGCGATAGAAGGCTTGAAGCATGGAATATCAAGTCAAGGAATTGTCGCTATTGATGTGTTGCTGTGAGCACAACTGCAACCGAGAGATTAAATCCTGATAAATCAATCAGGTGTGGTGTCGCAGTGGATTGTCGCTATGGAGCCACAAACGTGACAGAGAAGAAGAAGATGAAGAATTCGATCAGGTCGAGCATCGTTATTGAGTGTCGCTGTGTGAACAAACCATGACCACTCTTGAGATCTTAGATCTAATTGTCTCCCTTTAGGTGTCGCTGTCTTCATGACCGCGAAAAAGACAAAAAGCAACCGCGATAACCAGATCAAAGAATGTATAACTGTTTGCCGCAGTAGTGTCGCTGTCTCCAAAACCGCGATAACGTAACCGCGGCATATGCCACATCAGCATTTATGGCAGTTAAATGACAGATCTAAGAGCCACGATAAAGAGCCTTCTTCTCCATTTGAAAACACATTTTTCCAAGCACGAAATTCTCAGATTTAGACTAGCATTCTCTATTCCATATTTCACACATTCACTTTCCTCCATCTCTAATCTTGGACTATCTATTCCATCCAAAAACTCAACACAAAATCTTGAATACTTCACCTAACCATTCCTCTCTTCCCATTCTCTACATTTCCCTACCTTTGTCACTACGACACTACCCATTAGACATCCATCCATCTAGACACATCATCATCTACCATTCTTTGCACTAGGAGCATCAAGGAATGGAAGGATCAAACAATAATGAAGGAGGCCCAAGGGTGATTTCCTAATCTATTACTTCTTTACTTATTGATTGTAACTATGTGTAACTAAATCCCCATTCTAGGGGATTGATGTGAGAAACATTTGGATTTGGGTTTTGCTAAAGCTATATTGTATTTTGAATCTCTATTTGTGTTTTATTCATTTGATAACTAGATCTTATTCATTATATAATTGGCATTGTATACCACCAGTTGATTATACTCTTGCTTAGGATAATTTATTATACAATCAATCTTGGATTGACACCCTTGATTGATTAGGAACATAGTGAATAGGATAGATGGTTGGAAGGTATATCAACCACAATCATCTAAGCCTTGATTTGTAATTAACCGATCCCACATTGACCCCCTCTCCTTAATCAGTTAGGCCTTTTAGTGGGAAGTGTTTAGGTTATGTTTCGACGACCTATTCACATTTAAGACTACAAATGGTTAACAAGTATGAGATTAGTTCATTAAAGTAACTTGGTGAGCATTGCCCACAATCCACTTGCAACTCCATCATTTCCCTAGTATTCTCTTAATTTATTACATTCCATTCCATTATCTTATCTAAGATTATTAAGCATTCTATTTTCCCTATCACTTTTGGTTACATTTACTTACATACATTGTTTGATGGTTTCTCAAACCATACACTATCCAACTTACTATGATTTACATTATTGCATTATAGACTAGTTAATTAATACAAAATATTACTCTAATTCCCTGTAGAACGAATCCTTGCTTACCATTTTACTAAGCTTTTATCCTAAGTGGATTCCTAAGTGGTTAAACATGGTTTTCAAGTAAACACATAAATACTGTTTTGTTGAGTACAAAACGACCTCATCACCATCCACAACATCCTCTTCTTCTGCACAGCAAGTAATTGAAGAGTTTTCTTTCATTGGATCTTCAATGGTCTCATGTCCACCGTCATTAACTTGTCATCCATGCTCCACACGTCTTTCTTATCTTTCTTTAAAAATTTAAGGCTCCTAATTTATAGTGATATTTTGCTCACTAGATTGTTCTTTGTCAATAAACTCATACACTAAGAATTTCTTCCTCTTCGATTTTCCATTGTCGTGTCTTACGTTTTTTATTAGCAAATGGAATGTTCGGGTTGCAACATTTGAAAAAAATTATATTCCAATGAAACACAATTATCACATATCTACCAGATGACTAACTAATATATTGCAATAAAATTTTAATGTTTCTAACAAAAAAAAAAAAACCTTATAAAAGAATTAGATATTCATTTAATAAATGACGACTCACAAGTTTCTAGCAGAGGGTTATTGTTTTGTTGACTTTTTAAAGGTAATTACTTTCACATATTAAGATCTAGCAATTTTATCTGGTTTGACAACTTTTTGAGAGGAAAATTTCTTCTGTGTGTCAACATTCCAAGGTTGTGCTTTCTTTTCACTAATTCTATGCCTCTGACACATAAAGAGTATCTATGTATCACAAGGTTCGTAACACAATCTATCATACCTGCAAGCCTTTAATAGTGAGCATTGATAAATGCTTGCCAACCAACCATTTGTTACAAGACTTCACCTGTTTATGCAACTACCACTAGCAGTGTAAAGATCATATGATTATAAAAATATAAATAAATAAATAAATAAATAAAAAGTAAAAAAATCAACCACGAGTTTCTTTTACTCACCATTCTAAAAACTTAAATATCATATACACTGTTAGAGAACAAATCACTACGCGGAAGCGTTGCCGGATAGACCACAAACAAAACACAATAATAAGGAAAGATAAAGATGGAAGAGAGAATAAAATCCAATCACACACAACAACAACAACAACAACAACAACAAATTACGTGGAAACCCAAGAATCGGGAAAAAATCATGGCCATTGGGATGACAAGAGAAAGTTCCACTATGTAGTAAATTATTACAACCACACACTCAGGATTCTCTCTCTAAAATACCCCAAACCCGATTACACCCAATGCCCACTTTTGAGATCTCTCTAGTATTTGCTATTTTGCTCCACACATAATAACCTAGTTATTATGGTTTATTTATATGAGTTATAAGGAGTTTAAACCTACAAGGAAATCCATCTCCTATACGTACAATACTTACTTGTTTCACATAAATACAATTTCTTTTTATGACAAGTCTTCTTGTAAAGAGAAATCATTTTCCTTCACGCATAAGAACTTCTAGAAACAACATACTTCCTTTTCCGCTAATATTTCATGATTCACACATGCTTGTAATTGATTATGATTCAAGTTGCGATTAGCCACCTGCTTCCTAAACCGTGTTGAAGTCACCTGAAATTACATCGCTCAGAAAACTGTGATCCATGCGGTGCATCACCCAAAACCGTTGTCCTCACCGCTGTGCAATGCACAGCGCAAGGCATAGTGTGAATCTTTGTAATAGAATGTTGTCCTTGCCGCTTAACATTTGCATAGTGCAAGGCACAACACTGACCGACCACTATGGGGACCGCTGTCCCTTGCACAACGTTACCCATATCGTTTTTCACTATTCTTCGTTTCTTCAATTATTTAAGATTTTCATGCCTCCCTTAAACACGATATCATACCTCCAAACGTTTCCCACGTCTCCAAGAAGTTTCCACATTTATTGAATCCTGTTTGGTAACCAGTAGAAATTCGAGCCATTTCCAACATACGCAACTCCCAAAAATGCCTACAAAAAAAAATGCAATTTATGTGGTTTAGCAACAATGTACTGTGAGAAACATAACTTAATACTTCCTAAAATTTATGAATGTGTATTTGCCCTTGCTCTTTATGGGTATTGTTCAAATTATGAGAGAAATGAGTATAGATGGAGAATGTTTTAAAAGAGACATGTAGATAATGGAGGAGTAAATGCTGAATATTTGATTTGAATAGGGTTAAAATTACTTGATAGGCGTTTCAGTCACACCATATAAGTAGGAAATTTGGTCAAGTCAGTGGCAAGAGTTGACAAGAATTGAAAAACAATTCAGGTTGGTCATTTTTAAAATTACTAAGAATTTGAGAGCTAAGATGAGATTATACTATTATAATTATGTATTACCAAAATTCCCTTCATATCTTAGAATGTACATTTTTCATAGATACATCACAACTTGCGAGGTGTCAAATTTTCAAAACGTTTTTTATCATAGTTTTTAACCATCATAAGGATAGTGTGATATAAAGTTTATAACGGTTTTACTTTTTATCACGGTTTTTAAAAACTACCATGAATATTCAAATGTTGAATATTCAATGGTTTTTAAACATTATAGTAAACAATTTATATAAAAGACATTAACTCTTGATTACCAAAATCCATGATTAATTGATGACTGCTAAAAACCGTTACCGAGTTTATATATATTATAAAGAGATTAAGCTTTATTTTTAGTTAATTTATAATAGTAAAGATCCCTATTAAGATCAAAATTCACTTAAAGAGTTTGTTAGGAAAGAAAGTAATTCTCTTGCTTTTTAACCCACAATCAATGCTTAATTCCTTAATTTTCTGACTGTATTGATTTTGTGTAATTTATTACTTTTCTAGTCATTAGAATCATATCAATAGTTTTCTTTTCTATAAATCAACATTTACAATATCAATGAAATAGTACTGATACTCTTTTATTACTCGGCCTTTATACAGTTAAAATAAAAAATTAAAAACATCATCATCAAAATATACAAATATCTATCACCAAAATTAACCCTAAAATACAAAGTATTGTACTAAAAAACTATATAAAAATATATTTACGTATTCTTGTTCATTTTCCTTGAGGCTTCCTTTCAATTTTTCAAGTATATAGCTGCATAGTACGAGAAACACAACATGAGTAAGATTTGAAGAATGATTTATTGACAAAATAATGAAAGCTCAAACTATATTATAACATCAAATCACAATTAAAACTTACTTTTAACAATAAAAGAATGAACAAAAGGAAACCAAAACGGAAAATTAACTTTCTCGTTGTTTATGTCGACATCAACTTTCTCGTTGACAATTTTGGTGAAATAATGCCCAATAGCTTAGATAGAGGTGAGAGTGAACATGATCATCTGTTTTCCATAAACGTTAAACATTCACGTTAAAATGCAAATAAAAAAAAGGGTACGGATATTGACACCCATAAATACGATAAGCACACCAATATTTATAAGTACACCCATGTCTAAAATTTAAAATTAAAACATTACTATAAACACCCATCTTAATGCCAATAGTACCCTTATTTAAATGAATGTTTTCATTTCAATACAATTTATTTATAAACCCTCATAAGTTATTAACACACCCAATTTTACAAATGATAAATTTTTAAGTTCTCCTGACTCGAAAACACAGTTTCGGAAATTTGGAAATTCTTAAATTTCGAGAATCTCTACTTCAGACCAATTTATTGCTATGGAGATGTTGCCCAAGAGGGACACATAATTATCTCTCCCATGGAAATACAAGCATACAAGTTGGAGTTGCAGCCAAATGAGTAAATATGGAGAAGCATACAAGGATCCGACTGTGTACCAATGCCTTTTCTTTTACTTTGTGCGTATTGCTTTTCAATCATTCAGTTGATAGAATTAACATGCAACATCACAAATTCGCGGTATAATATATTTCCGGAGCCAGGAGCCAACAGTCAGCAGCAAAAGAATACGAAAGGTATTTACGATTTTGAAGTACTAGCATTCATTGATAAACTCCTTACTGCAACTTTGATTATTGACCAACTATATAATTAATCTAGTTCAGTACCTGCAATGTTAATTCAACATTGGACATTGTAGATTTGTAGTACCAGTAGCGTTTCATTTTATTGAGTATTGACCAACTCTGTAACTAATTCGATCACAATAAGTGATCATCAATATTAGAATATATGGGTGTAATTAATGGGTGTAAATAGTATTTTGTTTATTTTTAATTAAATTAATTTGTCCTTATTGGTAAATTCCTATTGGGGTATTTTTATAATTAAATTTTTTATTAAAATATGGGTTTGCTTATCATATTTATGGATGTCAATATCGACTCCCTAAAAAAAAAATATTGAAGAAATTCATTGTTCGCTATTAGAGCAACAAATTCACAACCAACACATAAAAAATAAATAAATACATTAACTTATTTGAAGTTAAGCACTTACCATAGCAATTTTTATTTTCTTTTTGTGTGTAAATTGAAGAATATGAGTGAGAGATGAGTGAAAAAAAAAAGTGGGAGGAAGGTGAACTTGGCGACAAGGGTGAGAAAGTGGGGAGATACATAACTTTTAAAATATGTATGATATTAACCTAATGATATGATGTAGACAAATATATGATATTAATTTGTGTCCACTTATTTCTTTGATACATATACAAATTTATACCAAATAAAGTAATTAAAAAATAAAAATGGTATATTTAATAGGGAAAAAATTTACGTCAATTTTTTTTTTAATTTTAAAATATTTTAATTTTTTTATATTTTAATATTTCAATCAAAGTTTTTTTTTTAGGTAGTATCTATATATATAAAAGATAAAAGAAAAGAAAAGAGTGACAAAAAGCAATAAAGCACAAAGAACCAGAGGGAAAACTATTTCAATTAAAGTTATTAATATTTCACTATAAAAAAGAGATTGCACAAACTGCTTGTAATTTGTTGAATTTTTTTTCATAAAGTATTGCGCAACACAAATTTAATTAAAGAAGTTAATATTAGTATTTAGTATAATTCTACAATATATATATATACCTTTATCACACTAATAAAATAATGTGATAATTAGATTACACATAAAAAAACATGTGATAACTTGATCACATTTAATTAATTTCGTGATAACCTGATCAAAGTTAATAAAAATTGTGATAAAATTATGGCATATTTAAAAGACCCTGATACTTTTATGTCAATTTGAAAGTGTATTATAAACATATGATAGTTTTTTTTATCATAGCTAAAAAAACCGTGATACAATTGCGTAATAAAAATCTTCTCTTGTAGTGTTTGTATCCATTTGTCAATTGACACCTCATAAGTTGAGATATGAATTAGAATGTTTAACATTACTTCTTCTTTTTTTTTTTTTTTTAATAATGAAGATATTTATTTACTTTCAAGTGATAAATTACTTGGTTATATATTTAGATTTAAGAATACTTTTAATCCCTTTATATAATTTTAAAAAATAATTATAATACCTTGCACAAAAATGATTTTTAAATTAATGAAAATTAGTGCTTCCCACGTAATATTCTCAAATAGACAATAGTGAAGTTGATTGTAAGTTTGTAACTATTATGCCCTACCAAAATTTTCCAGTAATAAGAATTTGTAAGATCCTAGATCTTTGTTGGCTTGATTCCATTGCAAAACGCTCTTTATTTGTATTGATTAGTTGCTTAGGTGGTTATTGGTGAAAAGAAGCTTCAAAGAAGAAAAGCAACGTCTCATGCAAATATCGTCTTCAAGAGGAAAATTGCGTACTTGGATGCTAAGGTATCAAGATTCTTCTTCCTCTTGCAAGGCGTAAGCGCACACACACACACAATTCATTCATGTGTGTCCCTGCATCGTTGTGCTACATTTGGTATAACACATTCACACACCATTGAAGTATGCTCATGTATTGAACTCATATTGTCATACATTGTAGAGTTGCACGTTTTAAGACTATGTCTAGGAAATGACATACTTGTGTGATCTTATGTTTATATGTTTGTGTTTTACTGTATTTGGACTTGAACATGATCTTATTTGATTCCTATTGAGTGCCGGTCATTTCGGTTACTCATTCATTAAGTTTCGAGTCCAAACGATGTAGCTACGCTACTTTACGTTCTCATTCGTTGAGTTGTCTTCGTCGTCGTTTTCCAAGATGAATTCTCAACCTTTTGTCAAAGTTTTGTAGTCGTCGTTTTGTGTGAGGGAGTCACGATTCATAATCCGAAGACGGATTTGAAATTAGAGTTCGGAGGCCAGAATACAACCGAAGAACGCAAGCGAAGCGCGAGAGGAGCAAGTTAGGCCAACGGCGAAACTTAAAGGGCCACGTGTGGAGGCCGTGTGCCACACAGCAAGAGGTGTTCTCTGCCCATGTGTGCCACACGCGCCCCACACGGGCCAGGTGACATGGCACACTTCAATTGGGTGCTTCCTTTCCCTCTCTCTCTCTTTTAAAAATGATTTTCCTTCCCTCTAAACATAACTTGAAGAAAATTGAAAAAGAGCAATGTGCAGAATTTCTTCATGATTTTTGGTATCTTGTTTCAATCATAACTTTCTCATTTTAACTCTGAATCACTTGATTCAAAAGCAAAAAATGTTGGTCTTTATGAGAGCTACAAACGCCAAGCATTTTCAGAGCCAAGTGACTTCGTGATTCTTCGCTGTGAGCAGATTTCAGTCCGAGGTTCATACTTGTATGTGAAACATCTTCTTCTTACTTTCATTTTTGATCATCTCTTTTAATCTTCTTGTTTGATAGATGAAATTTGTTAAGAATGATGTTAGTCCACATTCTAGGTTTGTATGATTGATTGATTGATTGAATGAGGTTTAGCCTTGTGATCTTATTTGAACATATTTTGCTAAACTTAATTAAACTTGAAATTGATTCTAGAAATATCTTATATGATGTGTCTCTTGATGATTTCTAGGTTTAATTTCATTATCTAAGAACAAAGAATTCTTAAGTAATATATTGAATATTCTTGACTTGTTCTTATTGATTCACATGCATTGATTTCTAGGTACATTTGTGATTGTTTGTTGAAAGCATATCCTAGAATATCTTTAAGCATGTTCATAGAGCTTGATTGATCATCTTGCTTTATTTGGTTGTGATTTGCATCATTTGTATCACCTAGATTATTGCCTTGTGAAAAGGTTGAAGTCTCTTGATTAAAGTGAGTGAAGCTTTATCTTGAGCAAGAAGACTTGGCTAGGAAAGGATTCTGGATAGCCAAGCAAGAAGTCTTAGTTAGGATCAAGAGGATCTGGATAACTAAGCAAAAGTCTTAGCTAGGAGTGTGATACTCTGGATGGTTGAGCTAGGGAAGCTTGACTAGGATCTTTGTGATCTTTGTAGAGGCTTGAGAGCTTTGGATAGGAAGTTGCTTCCTAGAGGTGAAGGACTCATCTTGGATAGGGAGTGGGGAAGTGATTCACTAGGTCTTGTGGATAGACTAGGAGTTGATTGCATTGAGTGTGTATCTCTTTCTTTTATAGTGAATTGCTTTGCTGGTGGTTGTGGTATCAATCCATGGATGTTTCCTCTTTGATGTTTTACCACGTAAAAACTATTGTGTCAAGTTTCGCTTTACTTTTCATTATCTTCCATATCATGTATTGATTGTATCTCTTGTATATTGATTTTCACATGTATTGACTCATACCATACAATTGTTATATCATTTCAAGTGTACATTTCATTCTTGTAAACCGCATATTTTGAAGTTGGAAGAATTTGGGCTTATACCTATTCACCCATCCCCCTATTTGGTATATAATACACTATTGCTTAAGGGAATTTCATTTGGTATCAGAGCGGGTGTCTAGACGCACTTAGATAGATCCTTTCTTTGTAGTGTTTTTTGTTTTATTTGTGTTAGTCATGATTAAGGATATGTGTTCCTATGTAGCTTCTTTTGTTGAACATATTGACTTGGATGAGAAAAAGATCGATGATCTCACTTTTGAAAATAAATGTTTATCTAAAGTAAATGTGTCCCTTAACAAGAAGCTAGAGAATCATGGACTAGGCTCAAAGGAATTCAATGATATTAAAGACAAGATCCTAAGTATTGAAATGAACTTAAAAGATAGCAATGATAGACTTAACTGTAGGGAAAAATACCGTAGTACACGCAGCGGAAGCGAGACTAAAAATAGATTTAGTAACCTTTAAAAAAATTTCCTTTTATGAACCTTAAACCCTTTAATCAATTAAACATATATATTATCTAACAAAAGAATAATACCTTTTGTCGCGTGATCCGATTGACTTACGTCGATGGTAATCCGCAAGATCTTCAATCCTAGCACGAACGTGGATCACCTAGGAGCGTGGTCTCCCTTTTCCTTTGAATTGCAAACCTGTGAATGGATAAACAAACTTTTCTTTTCTTTGTTAGTCACAAAAACAATCAAAAGAATACTAAGATTATTCCGGTCACTTTTGAGTTCTCAATCTAATGATCGAAACTCGCGTGAACCTAGATCGATGTTGTACACACAAGCTTATTGATGAATAAGCAAAAAGTATACCATCAAAGAATAATCTATCACTCTTTTATGTTTTTAGCAGAAATAAAATAATCTATCTTATGAATTGAGAAGAAGAAGAAATTTGTATCAAGAACACTAGTTGTGGCCGAATTCTATAAGAGCACTTATATAGGTAGCCAAATTTTCTTCCTCCTTTCCTATTAGGGTTGCCGAATTCTCTACCCAAAAAGGACTAGGGTTGCCGCAACACACAAGCTTAAAGGAGTTTGTGTTGCACCCTAATTCCCATCTAGTTAAGACTTTAAACCCTAATTCAATTCATAAAACTTTTATTCTTTTATTTGACTAAATAAAAAGACTTCTTATTTGATTAAATAAATAAAATTAATTATTTATTTTCTTACCAAATAAGTCTTTTACTTTTAGTATACTACCAACTATAGTATAAGACTAGGAATCATATTTCCTAATCAGAAAAGATTTGTTTCTTAATTAAATAATTAACTAATAAATTAATTAATTCTTATTTAATTAAAACAAATGAAACAAAATAATATATTAGGTTAAAACTTTAACCTTGCCGCCCCACTTGAATAAAATTGGGCCTAATATTATTTTCTTATTTCATTTAATCTATTGGACTTTAAATAAAAAGCCCACATGTGAACCAGACCCATTCTTACTAAAAGAAACAAGCCCACATGTCTTTCATTAATATATTAATATAATTGAGCAGCCCATTACATAAATAATGTGCAAATTATATTCTTAATATATTAAATGCAATTCTAGATGGACCCTTAAATTGGTCCGGTAGAATATATCAAGTGATCCATGCAAGTTCGTGTGGATTGGGGATCTTGGCGGGCCATCTAAATTTAAGCTTCAATAGACATAACCTAATCACAATCAACAAATGATTCACTTAGGTCCGATCCATTAATTTTAACTCATTCCACTAAAGAGCTAAAACTGAACTCTTAAATAAAGATAGAAAAGGAAGATGTTCCTCATTCATACCCTAGACAATCATGTTGGAGATAGTGTATCCTCGTGATTAATATCAGTAATCGCCAAGAGTTCATAGACCGCCTACAACTCTCCAAGTTACCATATTTACTCATATGACCACGTTTTGAACTTGGATATTTTCACTTGTCCAGAAGCCATGTTTTCAATAGACACTATCGAAAACTCAACGTTGAGATTTAATATCCAATTACCTCAAAACATCCATATGATGATATTATACTCTCATTTAATAAATGGAGCCACGATGTCCATATCTATAAATGAAGTCCTCTATCGATTAACAAATGAATATCACCAAACTATCGAGGATAGACTATGCGATATAATCGTACTCATTGATAACTCAAATGATATCACTTGCAACCATAAGTCCATCATTTATCTCAGGATTAAGATAGACTCTCCGATTGTCCTGATAATGAAAAGACTATTATCTATTGACGGTTATAGATAAAGTATTTCATTGTGATCCAGTTCAATACACCCAGTGCACTAGATCCTTTTGCTCGAAGACACTCCGATGATTTTAGACTCATCATATCTCATTTGATCCCACTCAAATGTTAGCAAAAGAATTATATAACTTTAACAAGATAAAGGTGCCCAACCTTTAACTTAAGTTGTGAACATTATTCAAGACTAACTAAAGAATTGTGTCTACCACATACATATCCAGATGTACGAACAATTCTTCTTTTCTCATAGTCTTTAGACCTTATGATTATTTACTTTGACAATTATAATATTAAACTATAAGTGCCATATGATTTGTTAAACCAGAAATCACTTTATTAATATAAAAAAGATTGTTAATTACAACATTACACTCTTGCTATTGAGCACAATCCTCTTAACATCTTGAAGAAAGAAATTGAGCAAATGGATGGTTCTCTTGTTAGTGCTAGAAGGCTAGAAAAAATGCTTGTTAACCGCCAAAAATGGCGGAAATCAAAGAAGAATTTTCCATCAGCATTGGAAGATAAATGGAGATAGAAAGACATCATAGAAGGGCATCTCGGTACCCCTCCACTCTACAAATTGGTCGGGTACAACCTCCTACCGGTCCAGATCAAGATCAAGGGTTCCTAGACTGAAAAGGTACCAGGAAACACAGAAGACAAGGTTCCAGAGACTCCACTGCCGCAGGATCCTAGTACCTTTCTACCATCTGGAATTCTGGTACCCCGATACACTCATACAAAGTTAAATGAATGGAAAGAAGGCAAGATATACGAGTACCCCGATCCCACCTAAAGATAGCCAACCAAGCAGTAAGTGTCAGGCTAGCGGACTACCAAGTATCAAGACAGTATCAGGTACGCCGAAGATCAAGCTATATAGAAAGGACAAGCATAACGACATCGTTTTAATAACAAGGAAGTGGATTCTTTCCCGCCACTTAAAGAGTTATAATTGAAATATGAAACAAATTATAGCACGGTGTGTATAAAACTATCTAGAGGGACGGTGAATAGATTTTAAGCTTTTTACCCAATTTTTCGTGTTAGTCCAAATTACGAAATTACCCCTAAATAGATAAAGCAATAAATCAAGTATAAAATGCGGAAATTAAATAACACTTGATTTTTACGTGGAAACCCTCACGGGAAAAACCACGGGCTAGTAAGTAAGCCACACTCGAACCTCGAATCCACTAAATGTGTAAACGATTACAACCTAATCCCAGAAGTAATCACACACCTACCTAATCCCGGTATGAGTGAACTTAGTCCGATTGCTTGCGAATTAAGCAACCTAATCCCGGTCACAACACAAGACTTAATTCTCTAAAAAGAGATTAACACCCTAAGTGAATATATGAATATTCAAATGCAACATAGAGCAAGGGAAACCCTATATGCTTATCTAAGATGATGAATATGCAATTAAAAACAATCCTAGATATTAAAGCTAAATGACATGTCAATTAACATAGATAATCATAGATTAGAGAAACCTAGATATCTATCATAAAAACAACACTCAATCAAATCAACACAACAATCTCTATCTTGAATATTAGATTATAATCTAAGAAAAATCAAGTAATAAAAGAGATGCCAAAATAAATTAAACACTAATTATGTATGATAATAGTGAAAAACTTACCAAAGCAAGTGTGATGATGAAAGACCCATGCAAGCAAGCATCCTAGATATGCTAGTGAATGCTAGATGAACTTTGATGCAAATGGATTTTGGTTTGAGTGTATAATGAGCAAACTTGATTGCTTTCTCTCTTAAAAATCTCTCTTTTGAAAGTAGGGTTCTTGATGATCAAAGAGTCACTTCAGAACAAGAGAAAGTGATGTATTTATAGGCATGAAAAACAGAGCATGTGAAAAGACAAGTTTGCCCCTGAAACGTACCGATCGGCGGCCAGGCCACCGATAGTAACCGCCGAATTGGCCCGAGAGGAACAGGGGACCAACGGCGGTTTCATTCGGCGGTTTCATGACCGCCGATCTAACTGCCGAATCAAACCTGAGATTAAAAATCAATCAGGTATGAAAACGGCGGTTTCATTCGTGACCGCCGTTTCAACCGCCGAATTAGGCCTAGAGATAAAATCAATCAGGTCTTGAACGATGGTTTCGAACGGCGGTCGTGATCACCGATCAGAACCGCAGAATCGCTCCATACACTACTGGAAGCAAATGGCGGTTTAATTCAGCGGCCAGGCCGCCGATCATAACCGTCGATCACCAACAATGGTGAAAACCAAGGAGAAGCCAAGGGCATTCTCCGAGGGCGGTCTTCGCGTGAAACCAAGCACTCATTAGTGCAAGCGCGGACGTTTCTGAACAATGTCGGGGAAACGAATTACAAGACAACAAGACACAATTACACACAACAAAATATAACAAAAAAGTGCAAGTGTGAAATGTGACAAGAGAAGAGAATGCACACATATGCAATGTATGTTTAGTGTGTGTGTGCAACTAATCTCTTTAAAGAAAAGTAAGCACATAGAAATTTACCTTCGGTGCTTATCAAGACAAGGTCTTCAAAGGGCTTGAGCAATAACACCGATACCTAGGCTACCCTTACAAAGAACCCCCAACATGTGGTTTGTCCACGAAATGAGCCAAACAACAAATGGGAACCTTACAAAATACAAGTCAACTCCATCAGAAGTCTGCCAAATAAGGGATCTCTAGATTCCTAGAAGGAAAGAAATGATCTTCTCGCCAATCACCACTAAGTGCTCCAAAAAACTCTAGGTCACAAGACCGAATTTAGAGGAGTGCTGGGCATGAAACAAAGACCTATATATACATCGCATTATCACAGAGAAAGGGAGGACTTGATCGCAACTTGAGTACCTAACCCTACCATAGATTTTTTCCACTTGTCGACATGCACCAGAACTCCATCGCCATCGCTGATCAAGCCAAATTTGGTATGATTTTGTACCTCATTCCCGTCTCTTTATGCTTGATTCTCGGGCGTGTCCCCGTATTTAATAGTGTTAAATTGAGCATTTCAGGTTTATTTTGGTCTCAAGTGCTTTTGTGAAGAAAATGTGAAGTTTGATTCAAATGGTGCACAAGTAGGCAAAACAGGGCATTGTCGCCACTTGTGTCGCCATGGCGACAGAAGGATTTATTCTAGGCCAATTCAATCAGGTGTTGTCGCCACTTTGATGTCGCCACTTTACATATGGTGACACAGAAGGAAAGCAAGCGTCGCCATTTATCGTCGCCACTTATGAACTGGCGACACTGGAATGTCGCCACAAGTGTCGCCATGGCAGCAGAAGGATTTTAAAAGCATCAGAGTTGTCGCCACTTGTGTCGCCAGTTGCAATGTGGCGAAAAAGATGAAAAATGTTGATCACTCTAAAAATGTATATGTTTTGAGTGCCTTAATCCATCCTTTTTTGTGAGTTTTGAGAGCTTTTGTGTTATATAATGGCACTTTGAAGTTATTTTCAGGAGATTTGAGATTTCAGGGATAAAATGAACACTTGGTGAGAAATGTGAAGAAAATGGAGCTGAAAGGAACAAGTTTCGAACAAGGCTGCGAGTGCATTCTCGCAGGTCACAAGTCGCAGTTATCCTCCAGGAGGCAATGCGATGTCAGCTCAAAATAACCAAGTAGCAGATCAAATTTCAGAGTGCGATGCGAGAAGATGCTGCGAGTTCAATCTTGCAGATATCAACTCGCAGCCCAGTTTCAGAAGACAATGCTAAGTAATCCTGCGAGTCAAAGCCAGTAGATCTGAAGTGCGAGGAAACGCTGCGAGACCATTCTCGCAGTCACAACTCACAGAATCTTCACCAGAAGGACGTGCGACATTGAACTGCGACGACAATCTCACAGATAGACCTAGCAGCCGAACCAGACATTTTTCTGCGATGTCAATTATGCGATTTCGTCCTAACTGTTCAACCTAATCTTGAGAAGTGCGACATCATATTGCGAGTTAATTCTCACAGACCTTGGTCGCAGCGTAATATGTTTAGTGATTCTGCGAGACACATCCAGCAGACAAACCTAGCAACATATTGGCAGAGCAAAGTGCGACATGAGACTGCGAGTACTTGCTCACAGATTGTGGTCGCAAAAGCCATATCCACGTCAGTTTTAAAGTGGCCGACTCCAGATCTTTTCCTCCACTATATAAGCATATTTTACTTTTGTAAGTTAAAAAAAGAGTAGAGTGTAATAGTTAAGAAAGAAGTTAAGAAAGAAGTAGAAGATAGTTAAGATCTTTTTACATAACAAAACTTTTCTAGAGATTAGTTCTTAGATTAAATACACTAGCTTTGAAGAATATTGAAGATCAAGGAAGGCTGAGAAATCAAATCAAGGAGGAGCATCAAGCACATCATGAGCTTCTTTTCTCTTTCTTTTTTCTTCTTTTGTCTTTACTTTAGCATGAGTAGCTAAATCTTTTGTTGGGGATTCAATGATTGAATATATGTGAACACTTCCTTGAATGATTCAATCTACTTCTTTTATATCCATTGAGTTTGCACTTATGCTTAAATTAACTTCATGTTGTATGATGAGTAGGACAATTACTCTATTGTATAGGCATGATATTGTGCATGGTTAGTAGATCTATGTCTTAGTTGAACAAACTTGATTAGATTTTACTTGAAACTCTATCAGAGGTTAATGCAGACTTGACCAACCTAAAGTTAGGTTGAACTAAGTAGAAATAGGGCATTAGATCCTTTTGACCCTTCCTCTTAACATGGATGTATATTGAATATGATTGGATTATTAGGTTGCTAGTAGCATATTGCATCATTGTCTCCTTCACATATCTATTTTATAACACATACATTTAGAGATCTTTTAGTTTAATCCAATCACTAGTGAAGTAATCTTAGAAGATAGCACATCACTCTACAAATTACATCCTCGTGGGAACGATAACCCTTACTTGTGTCCGCTATACTTGACAACGATCCGTACACTTGCGGAGGGTTATAGACTCGCGCACTCATCTTTCTTTTTATCGTACGTACCATTAGCATTATTATTATTATTATTTTTATTTAGAGGTACGTCCGGAGTGCATCAAATGTGGCGACATATGAATCTCAGAAAGCATAATCGTCTGTCGCCACTTGTGCCACCATGACAAGTGTCGACACCTTGCCACATCAGATTTTCCAGGGATTATCAGTACATGTCCATAGCCACTATATATATCCTTCTTCTTCCAAACTTGAGCCACACACCATACTTAGAGAGCACAAATTTCTACTAAATCTAACCCTAGTTTCTCATCCATTTCTCACTTTTCAATCTCCTCCATTCTCTAAACTTGAACTATCTTTTCCATCCAAAACCTTAACACAGATGTCTTGATTACTACACTCAACCATTCCTCTCTTTTCATTCTCTCCATTTCCATACCTTTGTCACTTACCATTAGACACACACCTATCTAGACACTTCATCTTCTATCACTCTTTACACTAAGAGCATCAAGGGAAAGGAAGGAGCAAGCTCTAAAAAAGGAGGTCTAAGGGTGATTTCCTTAACTATTACTTCCTATTCTTTTGATTGTAACTATGTGTAGCTAAACCCCTAATTTAGGGGATAGATTTGAGGAACTTGTGGTTATGGTTATTTGCTAAACTATTTGTAATTGAATCTCTATTTGTTTCCTTTTCACTTTATATTTAGATTCTATGCTTATTGTGATTTGCATTGTATATCACTAGTAGATCATAATATTGTGTGGGATAATTTGTTGTGAAACCAATCTTGGATTGACACCCTTGATTGGTTGAAGAACTTAGTGAATAGGATGGATTAATGGTGGGTATATCAACCCCATTAATTCAAACCTTAATTTGTACCTAACTAATCTTGCCTTGACACCCTTTCCTTAATCGGTTAGGCATTAAGGTGAGAAGATGTTGAGTGTTCATAGTAATGACCTCAACACACTTTAGAAAATAAATGGTTAGCATTTATGAGATTGGTCATTATTGAGTTTTGAAAGCATTACCTAGATTCATGAGTAACTCAATCTATTCCCTAACTTCTATTAATTGTTTTTAACACTTCTCTTATCAAGATTGTTGAGTCTTCTATTTTTCATATCATTTTTGTATGTTTATTTTAATTGCAATTTCATGGGTTGTAAAACCCAAGCAGCTATCCATTTTCAATGATTTATTTTATTGCTTTAGATTAGTCAATTGATCCAATACATCCTCCATCTCAATGTGGAATGAACTTTGCTTACCACTTGCTAAGAAATATTATCTTAAAGGATTTTTAAGTGGTTAAAATACAGTTTTTAAAAGAACATAAAACATCATTTTGTTGAGCACCCAAACAACCTCATCAAAATTAGCGCCACTGCCGGGGAATGGTAGCGATTGTTGAATTGATTGACTTATCTTTGTATTATATAATTTCGCTAGTTAGTTTACTAACATTTTTCTTAGTTATTGTTGATTGTGGTAGTTTTTAGATTTTCGTAGTTCTTTTTACCTTTTTCTTGTGTTTTCTTTATCCTTTCCATTTTCAGGAATTTAGGTGCATGCACGGTAGGAGATCCTTAAGAAGAGGATTACATCCACCACTGGAGGAATCTAGCCGTGTTGGGAGATTTGTTAGGGGAATTCGAAGAAGTTCCAAGTCAGACTATGAATAGGGAAGGACAAGAACCAAGAAGGGAGGACGAGGCTCCTCCTAGGGAAGAAGTGACTCAAGAGACTCCCACTAACCAAGGCCAAAGAATGACCATGGGGGAGTACTCTTTACCCGCAATTGGGAACCAACCACCACCAATTGTCTTGGATCCGGTTGCAAGGAGGTATGAGCTTAGAAGTATGCATATCAACCTTCTACCATCCTTCTTTGGAAAGATGAATGAGGATTGCTTGCAATTCATGAAGGAGTATAGCACAATCATTGAGACATTTTCGATCATGCAACTTTCTAGGGAGCAACTTTACATGAGGTGTTTCCAATATTACCTAAAGGACTTGGCAATGAAGTGGTTGATGGGACTTAGGCCAGGGTCTTTGACAAGTTGAGGGCAAATATGTGGTGTATTCTTCATTAGGTGTTTCCCAGCTAAGAAGGCTAAGGAGCTAAAGGTGAAGATAGCGAACTTCAATGAGAGTGAAAGGGAGCGTTTTCATGAGTCATAGGAGAGGTACCAACTCCTTTTGGCCCAATGCCTATCTCACATGTTCACGGAAGAATACAAAGTGTCTTGCTTCCAAGGTGGCCTCACACGTTTCTCTCAAGTATTGGTGGACAATGCTTGCGGAGGTTCTTTTGATACAAAGACCGCAACTGAGATTTATGAGATCTACGAAATGCTAGCACAAAACTCTTAACAAAGGAATGCAAATAGTGTTCGAGGAGGAAAATTTGATGTGAGTGCAAACACGGAAACCGCCATTGAGATCTTTAGGATGAACAAGAAGATGGAGTCTTTGACATCTTACATTGAGAGCATGGGATTTCCGAAGGCCAGGGTGAAGATGCTAGGAAAACAAGAGTGTTAGGATTATACTCAATAGCAAGAGTGTAATATTGTTTTTGACAATCTTTTCATATTAATAAAGTGATTTCTGATTTAAACAAATCTTATAGCATTTATAGATTGAATATTATAATTGTCAAAAGTAAATAATCATAAGGTCAAAAGACTATGAGAAAAGAAGAATTGTTCGTGCATCTGGATATGTATGAGGGAGACACAATTCTTTAGTTAGTCTTGAATAATGTTCACAACTTAAGGTAAAGGTTGGGCAACTTTATCTTGTTAAAGTTGTAGATTCTTTTGCTAGCATTTGAGTGGGATCAAATGTGTTATGATGGGTCTAAATCATCAAAGTGGCTTTGAGTAAAAGAATCTAGTGCACTAGATGCATTGAATAGGATCATAATGAAACACTTTATTTAGAACCGTCAGTAGATAAAAGTCATTTCATTATTAGGACAATCGAAGAGTCTATCTTAATCCTAAGATAAATTATGGGCTTATGGTTACAAGTGTTATCATTTGAGCTATCAATGATTACGATTATATAGCATAGTCTATCCTCAATAGTTTAGTGGTATTCATTTGCTAATCGATAGAGGACTTCATTTATAGATATGAACATCGTGGCTCCATTTATTAAATGTGAGTAGAATATCATCATATGGATGTTTTGAGGTTTTGGATATTAAATCTTAACGTTGAGTTTTCAATAGTGACTATTGAAAGATGACTTCTAGACAAGTCATAATATATATCCAAGTTCAAAGTGTGGTCATATGAGTAAATATGGTAACTTGGAGAGCTATAGGCGGTCTATGAGCTCTTGGCGTTTACTGATATTCTTCAAGAGGATTCACTATCTCCTATAAGATTGTCTAGGGTATGAATGAGAATCATTTACTTATTCAATCTTTATTTAAGAGTGCAATTTTAGTTCTTTAGTGGAATGAACTAAAATTAATAGATTGAACCTAAGTGAATCATTTGTTTATTGTGATTGGGTTATGTCTATTGGAGCTTAAATTTAGATAGGCCCGCCAAGATCCCCAATCCACATGGACTTGTATGAATCACTTGATATATTCTACCGGACTAATTATAGGTCCATCTAGAATTGTATTAAGGCATGTGGATTTGTTTCTTTTAGTAAGAATGGGTCTAGTTCACATGTGAGCTTTTTATTAAGGTCCAATGGATTTAATAAAATAGAAAAACAATATAGAGATATATAATTATTATATATGGCACATAGCCGAGATAAATATGAAATATATATGGCACTTGGCCGAGATATATATATGATATTATATTGTTTTATTTTTATTATTTAATTAAATGGGAATTAATTAATTGATTGATTAATTATTTAATTAGAAATCAAAATCTTTTTCAGACTAGGAAATTTGTTTCTTAGTGTTATACTATTGGTAGTAATATATTAAATATAAAAGACTTTATTTGGTAAGTAGATAAATGAGGAATTTATTTATCTAGTCAAATTAGGAAGTCTTTTATATAGTCACAAATACACTAAAGAGTTGGATCAGGGTTTGTATATAATATATATGCATGCGGAATATATAGAGAATATATGCATGAATGCATGCGGAAATATATATACATATATGCACGTGGAAGTATATATACATATATGCATGCGAAATATATAGAATAGATATACATATATGCATGCTGAATGGAAATATATATATGCATGAATGCATGCAGAGATATATATAAAGTAGGATTCAAACATATATAATTATATATATATATATTTTGCAAGTGACTTGCGGCCACTAAATATATATATATATATATTCTTTGTATATTTTCGGCAACCCTAATGTCTTGGATTTGAGAGTTTTTTCTTTTGCTAGAGAAAAATAGAATCCAACTCTTAGACTAGTGTGATTTTCGGCCAAGAGGAATAGAGAGAAAAGTTTGTTCTTAATTCGATAATGCACTAGTTACTTTTACATCAAAAGGTTTTGTGCACAATTTCGATTAAGATTCACGCGAGTTTCGATCTAAAGATTGTGAATTCAAAAGTGACCGAAACATTCTTTGTTGTCTCTTGGAACTTGTTGTGACTAATGAAAAATAAAAAGTTTTGTTAATCCATCCTCAGGTACACAATTCAAAGAGAAGAGAGACCACGCTCATAGGTGATTCACGTTCATGATTGGATTGGAAGATCTTGCGGATTACCATCGACGCAATGTCAATCAGATCACGCGATAAAGGTATGATATCTTTAGTATTATATGTTAATTAATTAGAGGGTTAAGGTTCAAATTATGGAAAAATTTTAAGCTATACTAAACCTGATTTTAGTCTCGCTTCCGCTACGTGCACTCGATTTTTCCCTACAAATAGGGTAGCTCTAGTGATCAATTTAGCAATGATGAAGGATTCAATGACATGAATCAAGGGCAAGAGCAAGAGGAGGTCCAAGCTATGAGTTTCCAAGGTCAAGGGAACAACCCCTACTCAAACACTTACAACCTAGGATTGAGAAACCACCCAAATCTCTCTTGGTCCAACAACAACAACATATTGAACCCACAACCTAGGAACCAACAAGGTGGAAACAATCAAGGTGGACACCGTCAGAGAGATCAACAAGGTGGATATCAATAAGGAAGATACCCCCAAGGAGGAAATCAATGGGGAGGTAATCAATGGAACAACAACAACAATGCTTAATCTAGTAACTATCAACCTCGCTGTAATGTTGATGAAGAAATGAGAGGAATGATGCAAGGTTTCCAAAGAGCCGAGAGCACGTTGACAAACTTCATGCAAGCTAGTGGACAAAGATTTGGCAACTTGGAAGCTTCGTTCGGGAAATTGGAGGCTCAACTGGGACAAATTGCTGAGGCTCTCTAAAAGCAAAAGAATGGGAAGTTTCCAAGTCACACCGAGCAAGCTAGGAGGGAAATTTTGTTAATAAGGATGGAACTAGAGATGAAGCAATGATGTTTAAAGAAGCTTTCCAAGTAAAAGTAGATGATCCGGGGAGTTTTGTGATCCCTATATCGGTTGGAGGAAGTGAAATACTAAAGGGAATGCTTGACTTGGGAGCAAGCATCAATATGATGCCCTTGGCATTGTATGAGAAGTTAGGATTGGTAGGTCTAGAACCAACTAGGAAGAAGCTTATGTTGGTGGATCGAACTTTTTGAGCACCACATGGAGAGATAAAAGACATACATATTCTAGTGGATGGAATAGTGGTCCCGACTGATTTCGTGGTGTTAAACATTGAAGAAAAATCCAATGATGTGGCGAGATGGCAAGTTTTGCTAGGTAAACCTTTTATGGCTACCGCTCAAATGAAGATTGATGTATGCAAGAGGAGAGTTGTGATACACTCATCTGAGAGAGAGCTTGAGCTTGATTCAATCGCTTGATCTAAAGAGCATTGGAAGTTACAATGTGGTGGATGTGCAACCACCGAGGAATAAGGGTGGAAATGTGAGCAGCTTGGTTCAATTGTATGAGAAGAGTAGCCAAGAAGATGAGGAGTGTGTAGGTGACTCGGAGATTGAAGGGCTCAAAAATGCAAATCAAGAGCTTATGCTTGAAGTGGAAGTGCTCAAGGCGGAAAAATATGCTCGTGAGAAGAAAGTTGAAGACCTATCTAGGAGGAATCACAAACTCAAGAAGATCAATATGTCTTTTACCAAAGAGAACGACTCAACGGTGCAAGAGCTTGAGGATTTAGCCAAGCTCACCGAGGAATTTAAGGAAGAAACTTCAAGAAAAATGAGGAAGACCCTCATGAGCATTGACACAAAGAACAAGGCATTAGAGGAGATAAAAGAAGAGATGAGCAAGAAAGAGGTGGCACTAAAAATTGCAAAAGTGAAAGAGTGTGATTATTTGGTAGAGATAGATCGGATGGAACAAGCCATCAAGACACTCACCAAAAATGGTCATCCCAAACCTCAAGCTCCAACACAAAAAGGGAGGATTCCTTTCTCTTCTGTAACTTGTTATTTTTGTCATAGGAAGGGTCATATTAAATCTAGGTGTTTTGAATTTCTGAAGCATGTTAATCATGAGCAAAATAGACCTAGGGTGTCATCTAACCATGTTAAGAAAGTTTGGGTTAGAAAGGATTTGGTGGACCAAGTCCGGATTGATTCTAAGGGACCAATTTGGGTAGTCAAGAGAAGCATGAATAAATTTTTGGTTGACCCTTGTGATGAGCGTCATGGTCCAAATTTGCATGTTGAGATGCTATAGTGCGGCTTTGCACTTTTATGTTTTTTATGCTTTAAATAAAGTGTGTTTTGTTTTAAATTTTTGTGTTGTGTGTTTTCTTGCTAGTTTTAGTTTCCTAATAGGTGTTCCTTTGTCCTTGTCTAGTGCATTTCATTCTTATGTTGTGTATGGTGGATTGTTGCAAGATCAAATTCAAGTGAAAAAATGGTCAAGATTGCTCAACAAGTGAATGTCGCCACTTGGGTCACTCGGCCAAAATGGCGACATTAAAGTGGCGGCGTCCACTTAAAATTTTAAAATGTCGCCATATGAAGTGGCGATAGAAAGTGGCGACAATAGCACCTGATGAATGTCGCCATAAGTAACTCGTTGTCGCTAAAGAAGAAGTGGCGACACCATGCAATTTGCAGCAATTTTGAAGTGTCGCCACTTGGCAAGTGGCGACAATGGAAGTGGCGACAATGGAAGTGGCGACCTAGGGCGGACAGAATATAACTTCTCGTTCCAACTCACAGCAACCGCACAACATAAAGAAACACCTCTTCTCAAATTCTCTCAAATTCTCAAGCCGTGACACGCACGAAACCATCGAAATTGGTAAGTAATCACTCTAGTTCTTTGATTTTTCTATTCACATTCCCTTCATATTGCTTCTAGATATCCTAATGGTGGTTTTGAATTTAATTTGAATAAGATTAGTGCCTAGGATTGGATTTTGTGGATACATTGTGTATATTGGAGTGTAGGGACTTTGGTGGAGTGATTGTGGGTGATAGAGAAGTGTTTTCTTGTGGTGTTTTATTGTGGTGTTATTGCTATTGAAGCACCGTTGTGCTGCCGGATTTTCGTCTGAAATTTGATATCCTAATTTGTGTGGACAATGGCACCAAAGATGAAATTGCCAAATAAGGGAGGTAAGGTTAGTAAGGCCTCCACAACTTAGAAGAAAAAGGGGCTAGAATGTACCCTAAATAGAGACTTTAATGACCGAATGGAAATATTTAAGGTGAAGAAAATTTGGCCGGAAAGGGGAATTAGGTTAGACGAGTTGAGTAACACCCCAATGGTGGCAACGATAAATAATAGAGGATGAGGAGGATTAGCAGCCATGCCACCCATGTACAGTGAGCCAATTGTGAGGGAGTTCTATACAGGGATGAACCCCGAGGAGTTCATGAGAGGTGGTCCAGTTTTAGTGAGAGGTGTTCCCGTGTACATGAATGCAGTGGACATCAATATTTATTTTGGAACCACACTTTTGGAGTTTGATGAGATGCGTGAGCGCATGATAGAAGGGATCACCTCGAACCCGTTATATGAGAGAAGTTCAGTGGACTTCGCCAACACCTTGACTATTACTCTTATGACACGCTGGATTGCTAGAGGATACCCTCTCAAGCATTCCAACTTGAAGGTTGAGCCGGCGTTTTGGAACATTTTCATGGCATATTCACTTAGGTCGGTTTCCCATAGGTCCACAGTACCATTTGAGGCAGCCCGGATATTGCATTGTATTATGGAGGGACAGCCCATTGATGTAGGAGTTATAGTAAAGATAGAGATTCAGAGGATAGGTCGAAATGAGTCAGATACGGACATTCTCCCTTTCCCATGTACTATCACAGAGATATGTAGGTTGGCAGGTGTGGACTTATCTAGGGATATTTTGAAACCCCCTACATCCGATATGGGTTTGTCTATATGGCGGAGTTTGTTAAGCATGCGTGGAGTTAGGTTGCCCGGTGATCCGGTGAGACCGACTGTTGGGAGGTGGAAGAAAGCACGCATATCAGAGGCTGGCATGAGTGCCGAGGTAGAGTTTGATAGAGTGATTCCAGATGAGGAGTGTTTTGGTGATGATAATGATGAGGATGTGAAGACCCTAGCTGTTATGAATGATCCTAGTCAGCCTATAGGTCTTCGGATTCTAGATGGTATAGAGCATATCATAGACACTCAGACTGCTGACTTTGATATTTTGCATGCGAATGGGTTGGTTTTGGCGAATAGGCAGATGGCTTTGGAGAAGAAACAGGCAGAGATTAGTGATAGGCAGTCGTCTTTGGAGGATCTGATTAAGGAGATGTCAGAGTCCATGATTACAGACTTCACAGACCTCCATAAGGAGTTGAGACTCACTCCATACGTGAGGAGACCGAGGAGGACTACTTGCCCAACCACCTTCTCCAGTACCACTACCGCCACAGAGATTCCACCTATCCCAGCCACAGTAGCAGGGCCCAGTTCCTCAGTTGCACCAGTAATTACAGCAGACCCGATCCTACAGACCGCACGGTCTGCCATTGAGGAGGTAGAGCAGTATGAGCTGGCCTTAGCCCATTCTCTCACAGATCAGGGCGTTCATACCAGATGAGGACCTCGAGTGAATAAGGGAGCTGCCCGTAGGAGATTAGTAGAGGTGCAGGCCCGGAGAGAGGCTGCAGCTAAAGAGGCCGAGCTGACGGACCCGAGAGGGAAGAGAGTAGATTTTGAGCATTTTGAGGAGGAGTCAGAGTAGTACCACCATCATTTAGATATCATTTGGACTATCACATGTGCATCATATTTAGATTTGGATATTTTGAGCACTTTAGTTTTATTTGCTTTATTGGTATTGTTACTTCTTGATTACATTGGTTTTACTTTCATTTGAATTTCTTTGAGTTCAATTTCCTTCTTTTTTTTTTTTTGCTTTTGTTTCGTTTTTGCTTAGAATAAGGGTGTGTTTTGGATTTTGGTAGAAGTTGGAGGATGATTGTGCTTATTTGATGATTTTTGATTGAATGGAATATTGAGGATATACTTGTTATAATTGAATATTATTTTTAGATGAGTTGTGCATTATAGGATGAGAGGGCACTTTGCCAAAATTTTGACAAACATTGAACATCTTTGATCATATGAGAATTGTTTGTGAATTGCGCCTTTGTATAGTTTTTACCACCCATAAACATTGAGGACAATGTCCAATTTAGGTTTGAGGGTATATATGCGCAACCCATTTTGCTTGGCTTTAAAACTTGTGCTGAATTTTTCAAAAATTTTGCCATAATGCCATGTTTGAGCATGCTTTGCTTGTTGAGATTGATCTTTTACATGAGTAGTGAGGAATTGTGCATATTTGCCATTGTTTGGTTTAGATTAACGTCATGCCATTTAGGGTGTCATTGAACAAAGTGCGTTAATCTTTTTCTCAAATTGTTAGGGTGAATTATCAATGTTGCTTGAAGGCTAGGAATTAATAGTGGAGATTCCCGTGAGGAACACAAACACGGCATTAAAAAGTGGATTTCGAGTTTCAAATATTCACTCTTTAAACACTCACTCTCAAACACTCATTCAAGCATGATGGGTCTGATTTGCACATAAATATTGCTTGCCATAGAATATTATAGTCTGCTTGTGGATGCTCTATTTTGCTTTGTGGACAAGCCTTTAGAAAGAATTTTAGGCAATGCATGTGTGAACCACTAATTGGCCTAAATACTTCCAACCCTCTAATGTGTGTGCTCCCAAGCCCTTTTGAAACCAAACACGTTTTAAGCCTTTCATTCATGAACCACGTCTACATTAACCTTATAGCCTACATGATTGACTTACATTGACCAAATGATTTACTAATGCTTAAGAAATCAATGTAAGATCTTATACTTGAAAATGTAGAGGTGTGTACCTAGGCATGAGAGTGTGTGCAAAAGAATCTTGCAAAGCAAGAAAACTTGAAAACCAAAGAAAAGCAAAGAAACTTGAAAAGAAAAATAGAAGCTAAAGAAAATAAGCTTGAAAAGAAAAATGTGGCAAAGTAAAGAAAAGAGAACCAATATATAGGCACAATTGGCCTTGAGTGAAAATGAAAGTGAAATGAGCTACTCAAATGAAAAATTAGAGTAGAATGCACATATAAATTGAAATTGCAAGCCTGGACGCCTAGTGTGTGAACATTATGAGTGAAGCATCAGAACTCACAATTAAAATGTATGCCTTAGTGTATTATTGGGTTCTTTGTTATCCATTGCCCTATTCTTTGTTTCACCGTCACCTAAAGCCTTATTACAACCAAAAGAAAGACCTTCATGATCTTTAGGAGTGTCCACTTTGTGAAATTTGGTTGAAGCATGTTCTTTCTAATTCATGGCTTGCAATTCCATTCATGAGACTTACTTTCTAGAAATTGTGTTTTAAATGTCATCATATGCAATCAATTTGATATCCATGACATGAATTCATATTGCATATGTATTTTGAGCGAAACGTAGGAATCGATGGGAAGAAAAGAGAGAATCGAGTGAGGAATAGTTAATCGAGGCGAATTACATTCTAAACCGAATAGCACCTTTGATTTGAAGCTTGGGCATTTTGAATGTAAGGTCGCATTACGTACAATCATATCTAGAGTGGCATGCTCTTAATCTTTACTTAACATTCTCTTACATGTTTAAATCCTCACTAATGCATCATTGTTTTAATCTCTCCATATTAGTTTTGCATAATTAGTTTTCATAAAAAAAGTCTTTGATTGGATAAGTTAGAGAGTACTAAAACCTTTGAAATGTCTTGATGCTTGTCTTTGGGGTTGATTTGTGATTATTTTGCTAGAGGACTAGCAAAAGATAGGTTTGGGGGTATTTGATCAAGCCAAATTTTGTATGATTTTGTACCTCATTCCCGTCTCTTTATGCTTGATTCTCAGGCGTGTCCCCGTATTTAATAGTGTTAAATTGAGCATTTCAGGTTTATTTTGGTCTCAAGTGCTTTTGTGAAGAAAATGTGAAGTTTGATTCAAATGGTGCACAAGTAGGCAAAACAGGGCATTATCGTCACAAAGTGTCGCCACTTGTGTCGCCATGGCGATAGAAGGATTTATTCCAGGCCAATTCAAATAGGTGTCGTCGCCACTTTACATATGGCGACACAGAAGGAAAGCAAGCGTCGCCACTTGGGAAGTGGCGACACAGGAATGTCGCCACAAGTGTCGCCATGGTGACAGAAGGATTTTTAAAGCATCAGAGTTGTCGCCACTTGTGTCGCCAGTTGCAATGTGGCAAAAAAGATGAAGAATGTGGCGACATATGAATCTCAGAAAGCATAACCGTCTGTCGCCACTTGTGTCGCCATGACAAGTGGCAACACCTTGCCACATCAGATTTTCTAGCGGTTATCAATACATGTCCATGGCCACTATATATATCCTTCTTCTTCCAAACTTGAGCCACACACCATACTTAGAGAGCACGAATTTCTACTAAATCTAACCCTAGTTTCTCATCCATTTCTCACTTTTCAATCTCCTCCATTCTCTAAACTTGAACTATCTTTTCCATCCAAAACCTCAACACAAATGTCTTGATTACTACACTCAACCATTCCTCTCTTTCCATTCTCTCCATTTCCATACCTTTGTCACTTACCATTAGACACCCACCTATCTAGACACTTCATCTTCTACCACTCTTTATACTAGGAGCGTCAAGGGAAAGGAAGGAGCAAGCTCTAAAGAAGGAGGCCTAAGGGTGATTTCCTTAACTATTACTTCCTATTCTTTTGATTGTAACTATGTGTAGCTAAACCCCTAATTTAGGGGATAGATTTGAGGAACTTGTGATTATGGGTATTTCCTAAACTATTTGTAATTGAATCTCTATTTGTTTCCTTTTCACTTTATATTTAGATTCTATGCTTATTGTGATTTGCATTGTATATCACTAGTAGATCATAATATTGTGTGGGATAATTTGTTGTGAAACCAATCTTGGATTGACACCCTTGATTGGTTGAAGAACTTAGCGAATAGGATGGATTAGTGGTGGGTATATCAACCCCATTAATTCAAACCTTAATTTGTACCTAACTAATCTCGCCTTGACACCCTTTCCTTAATCGGTTAGGCATTGAGGTGAGAAGATGTTGAGTGTTCATGGTAATGACCTCAACACACTTTAGAAAACAAATGGTTAGCATTTATGAGATTGGTCATTATTGAGTTTTGAAAGCATTACCTAGATTCATGAGTAACTCAATCTATTCCCTAACTTCTATTAATTGTTTTTAACACTTCTCTTATCAAGATTGTTGAGTCTTCTATTTTTCATATCATTTTTGTATGTTTATTTTAATTGCAATTTCATGGGTTGTAAAACCCAAACAACTATCCATTTTCAATGATTTATTTTATTGCTTTAGATTAGTCAATTGATCCAATACATCCTCCATCTCCCTGTGGAACGAACTTTGCTTACCACTTGCTAAGAAATATTATCTTAAAGGGTTTTTAAGTGGTTAAAATACAGTTTTCAAAAGAACATAAAACATCATTTTGTTGAGCACCCAAACGACCTCATCAACCGCCAACTAAGTTTTTTATCCCATCTCCATAGCTATCAAAAATCTCCGTTGTAATCCTATCATGTATTCATAATCAATAAAAAAAAAGAGTCATACGTGTGATCCCATTTATGCAAATTTTTCCTACTATTATCATCCCTTTTTATTTATTGAGATTTTAGGAAACTGAGGGTATCGAACTACTTGATATCCCTCCGACTGAAATCTAGCATGATTCCAGTCCCTTGAATTGTTAATTGGAAAAATCACCACAGTGACAATTTTCGGTTAACAATGCTTAAAACCAAACTTAGTGAGTACTTAAATCAAGAGAAAAAGTATGAACAATGACTTAATAAATCAAGAGAAGATGTTAGGAAAAGTGATGACATCTTAGAAAAATATGCTATTAAAAATATGATGCTTAGTGATAAACTTGATAAGGCAAGTAGGATGATTAACAAAATGTCATCTAGTTCTAATAAGGTAGAATCCCTCATTAAAGTGGAAAGCATCCATGTGACAAAAGAGGTTTGGGTTATATCAATGAGAAGAAGACTCCTTCATCTAAAAAATCTATTTTTGTCAAAGCAAGTGTTGAATCAAATGTAGGTACTCTCTCTCAAGGTTAAGCAATGAAAGCTGCCGGAGGTGCCTCTACTTCAACAAAGAACTCAAATGGAAGATCACAACTAGATCAACGTTAAGGAGCAACAACCTCAAATGCAATAAGTGAAGCATCAAGGGTTGCACTTCAAAGAGGTAAAATTGTACTTTGGAAGCAAATGCAAATGGTAAATTTCTGAAATTTATACTTATTTGACATCATTGTAATATGATAGGACATCATTGTAATATGATAGGACATATTCGACCTATATGCTTTGTGAAACAAATTAGAGGCGTGTTCTATATATAAAGCTAGAGGGGGGGTGAATAGATTTTATCTAATTATTACCCAATTTTCGCGTGCATGTCAATTTTATGAAAATACCCCTAGCAAGTCAAAAATACATACAAGTGTAATAAGATGCGGAAATAATAAATAACACTTGATGTTTACGTGGAAAACCCAACCACTGGGAAAAACCACGGGCTGTTAAGTGCGCCACACTCGAAACTTGAAATCACTAATTGAAATGAAGTTTACAACCTATGTAGACCTCGTCTAACACTCCGGTCTGTAACCCCTCACTTCTACCCAGCGGGCCTTTATTAGCAACCCTATTCCAATTTGCTTGATCCTCGAAGTCACTACTTGTAATGATGTTTACAGCCTAATCCCGGTCTGTAACCCACCACTACTACCCAGTGGGCCTGTAATAGCAACCCTAGACCAAGACTTCAATCTCTCAAAAGAGATGCACAATCCTATGTGAATATGTATGAATATTCAATTAATGCAATAAGAGCTAGGGTACTCTAAATGCTTATCTAGGATGATGATATATTCAATTTAAATCAACCCTAGATATCAATAGCTAAATGACATGTCAAATAGCATAGATAATCATAGATTATAAAAACCTAGATATCTATCAAAAACAACACTCAATCAATTCATCACAAATAATCTCTTTTCTTGTATTTAGCATATGATCTAAAACATACAAGTAATTTAAAAGAGATGGCTTGGTATTTAAAATACTACAATAAGATGAAATTAATCAAAATCTTACCAAGCAAGTTGTGATGATGCAAACCCATACATGGATGCACTCTATATAGACATAGGAGATGCAATATGAAATTTGATGCAAAAGGGGTTTGATTTGAGTGGTTAAAGTTGAGTTCTTGATTTGATTTTCTCTCAAAATCTATCTTTGAAGATTAGGGTTCTTAAGAGTCAAAGAACTTTTTTAGATAATGAGAAAGTGTGATATTTATAGACATCAAGAACAGGGCAAGTGAAAAGACAATTTTGCCCCTGAAATCGCACGATCGGCGGTTTCATTCGGCGGCCAGGCCGCCGAATTGAACCGCAGAATGGCTCCCGAGTGGAACAGGGGAACTTCGGCGACTTCGTTCGGCGGTTTCCAAACCGCCGTTTTAGACCCGAGAGATATATTTCAATCAGGTCTCATTCGGCGGTTTCGAACGGCGGCCAGGCCGCCAAACGTAACCGTCGTTTCACCAAAAATGGTGAAACCAAGGAGAAGCCAAAGGCATCTCCACCGGCGATCATCGCGCAAAACAAAGCACATCAATGTGCACGCGCGGACGTTTCCGAACATCCTTCGGGAAACGAATTACACCACACTAAAAGCTAACATACATGAAGTGCAAGTGTGGGTATTGAATGCATCCTAATGCCTATCATGTCATGGCATTTCATAAAACAAGATGCAATCAATTTAATGCAAGAAGAGACATTGAATAAACAATGAAGCACAATACACACAAAATATAAACATTATGCATGTTGTGTGTGTGTGCAACAATATCTCTTCAAGCCAAAGTAAGCACAAGATATACCTTTGGTGCTTGTCCTCTTGAGGTCTTGGAAAGGGTCTTTGATCTTCAACCTTAATGACCTAGACTACCCTTACAACCAAACCCCAACATGTGGTTTGACCACGAAATAAGCCAATCAACAAAAGGGAATCCTTACACTTTGAATATATTCAGAAATGCGAACTTGATAATGGTTTTCATGATATGTCTTTGAATGGACTTAGGCAATCATCCATGTATGGATTTAGTACTAGACCTAGGAAGACCTTGGAAAAGCATGTTGTGAAGAAACTTGTTAATGACTTACTTGCTAAATCTTGTGTTGTGCCTCACTCTACTATGCATAAGAAAGTTGATAATGCTTTGTTTGATATATTTGAAAATGTGACCAATGAGGTCAAGGTGCATGTTAAAAAATCTAATATTGAGTCAAAGCATGTTAGTGGTAAGAGTGAGAGGCATGTTGTGAATAATGTGTGGGTTAGAAAAGACACACCTAATTGTCTAGTTACACAATATGCTCTACGTGCCAACTCCTCTTATTTTTGGTATCTAGATAGCGGTTGCTCTAGGAACATAACCGGGAACAAAGAGTTCTTTAAGAATCTCGTTTTAAAGGATGGAGGTTGGGTTACTTTTGCTGATGGTACCAAAAAGCAAGTTCTTAGCAAGGGAACAATTTGTATCCATCGATTGCCTAAACTTCGCAATACTTTGTATGTTGATGGGTTACAAGCTAACTTGATAAGTATTACTCACTTGTGTGAAATTTTTAAGGAAGTTAGCTTTAACAAATATGTGTGCACTATAATTGATAAAAAGGGCAATGTTGTCCTAAAAGTCAAAAGGTCTATATACAATTGTTATTGTCTTGAGATAGATCCTCTAACTTGCAACATGGCACATGAGTGCAACAAGCTTGATTTGTGGCATCAACGTTTGGGCCACATCAATTTTAAAGATTTAAATAAGCTTGAAAAACATGGCATTGTTAGAGGTCTTCCCAATCTTGGTAAAAAGCTAGAGGTGGTTTATGAACCTTGTCAATTAGGTAAACAAACCAAAGTGTCTCATAAGAAGAATTCTTACATAGCTACCAAGAGACCTTTAGAACTTGTGCACATGGACCTAATGGGGCCAATTCAAACTGATAGCATCAATGGCAAAAAGTATATTTTTGTATGTGTTGATGACTACTCTAGGTTTACTTGGGTTTATTTTCTTAGAAACAAGACCGAGGCTTTTGATTACTTCAAAAAAAAAAAAAATTAATCAAGTTCAAAATGAAAAAGGTCTTGATATCAAGAAAATATGTCGCATTAGGAGTGATTATGGGACAGAATTTGAAAATGCTAAATTTAGTAAGTTTTGTGATGGTTTAGTGATTTCTCATGAGTTCTCCGCACTTAGAACTTCTCAACAAAATGGTGTTGTTGAGAGAAAAACCGTGTCTTGCAAGAGATGGCTAGGGTCGTGCTCAATATCAAGAAAGTCCTTAGAAACCTATAGGCCAAGGCGGTCAATACAACTTGTTATGTGTCTAATCGTGTATTTAGGAGAACCGGCACAAAACAAACATCCTATGAGCTATGGAAGGGCAAAAAGACCAATGTAAGTTACTTCCACCCCTTTGGGAGTAAGTGTTACATTTTGAATGATAGAGATCACTTAGAAAAGTTTGAAGCTAAAAGTGATGTTGGTCTCTTTGTTGGGTATGCTATTAATAGTCATGCTTATAGAGTGTTTAACTTGACCACTAAGACTGTTATGGAGTCTATCAATGTAAAGATAGATGATCTTAACATGCTTAATTTGTGTGATGATAATAGTGTCAATGAACCTAAAGAAAACATTTTGAATGACACTAAAACACCTATAGATGTGGCTAGTAGTGTTTCTAGTCAAAATGATGAAAATGATAATTGTGTTGAAGTTGTAAGTCAAGGGTTGGAAAATGCTTTAAATGATAATCAACAAAATGATCAAGTTGTTGAAAATTCTCACCCTAGACTTAGAAACTTACACTATCAAGAAGACATCATAGGTGATTTGAATAAAGGGGTTAGAACTAGAAATCAAATAGCTAACCAAATTTCATATGCTTGCTACACTTCTCAAATTGAACCCAAAAATATTAATGAAGCAATTGTTGATGAATATTGGGTTAGGGCCATGCAAGATGAACTTAATCAATTTGAGAGGAATGAAGTATGGTCCTTAGTTCCTAGGCCTAAAGATAAAAATGTAATTGGCACTAAATGGGTTTATAGGAATAAGACAGATGAAAGTGGCAAGATTGTGAGAAATAAAGCTAGACTAGTGCCTTAAGGTTACACTCAAGTTGAGGGTGTAGACTTTGATGAGACGTTTGCACCGGTTGCTCGTCTCGAGTCCATTAGACTTTTGTTGTCCATTGCATGCATTAAAAAATTCAGATTGTTTCAAATAGATGTCAAAAGTGCTTTCCTTAATGGATACCTTTAAGAAGAAGTGTATGTTGAACAACCTAAGGGTTTTGTAGATCCACACTCTCCTAATCATGTGTTTAAATTATAAAAGGCCCTTTATGACCTTAAGCAAGCTCCAAGAGCTTGGTATGATAGGTTGACTTAATATCTTAATGACAACCAATATAGGAGAGGTGGCATTGATATAACATTGTTTATCAAACATCATGATCATGATATTTTTGTTGCACAAATATATGTTGATGACATTGTTTTTGGGTCTACTAATAAAACCAAGGTCGATGAATTTGTAAGTGTTATGTCAAGTGAATTTGAAATGAGTTTGGTGAGTGAGTTGAATTATTTTCTAGAAATGCAAGTAAAGCAAACAGGTATGGGCATAATGTTGAACCAATCTAAATATGCTAAAAACCTTGTTAAGAGATTTGGCCTAGAAAATGGAAAAGATTTTGAAACACCCATGAGTACTACTCTAAAACTTGACAAAGATGAAAAAGGGAAAAGTGTTGACCAAAGCCTTTATAAAAGCATGATAGGTAGTCTACTTTACCTAACGGCTAGTAGACCAGACATATGCTTTAGTGTAGGCTTGTGTGCTAGATTCCAAGCTAATCCTAAGGAATCTCAATTAAAAGCCGTCAAGAGGATCATTAGGTGCATCAAAGGAACTCATAGTCTTGGTCTATTCTATTCATTTGATACCAATGATATCCTTGTAGGCTATTGTGATGCCGATTGGGTTGGAAACATAGATGATCGTAAAAGCACATCAGGCGGTTGCTTTTATATGGGGAATAACTTGGTTTCTTGGTCAAGTAAGAAACAAAATTCCGTTTCCGTTTCCGTTTCCGTTTCCGTTTCTTCTTCCGAAGCCGAGTACATTGCGGCCGGAAGTGCATGCACACAATTACTTTGGATGAAACAAATCCTTAAGGATTATGAGATAGAACAAGGAAAAATGACACTTTATTATGATAACTTAAGTGCCATTAACATCTCTAAAAATCCGATTCAACACTCTCGCACAAAACACATAGACATTAGGCACCATTTCATTAGAGAACTAGTTGAATATTCTATTGTTACTCTAGAGCACTAAAAATCAACTTGCGGACTTGTTCACCAAGCCCTTGGACAAAGAGAGGTTTACAACTCTTAGAATGTCAATTGGCATGATTTGTGTTGATTGATGTCTTTGTGTGATTGTGAATGGCTTGATGAGCAAAACTTTATTTGAATATCAATATCTTTGAGAGCTACTCACTTGAAAAGTATTGATCTTAAACAAATAACTCTTATTGTTTCTAGATCATGCACTTGAGCTTGAAAATCTTATTTTTGAAAAGTGCACTAATGCTTCTCTTATATGTTTTAGTGTTGAGTTTATATGGTTGAAAGTATGTAGATTATAGATACATCTAGAAGTTTATTGCTAAGCACATGATAGATGACCTATGGTATGTATCCATTTTGCTTCGGCACTACATAGTATTCAACGAGCACCCTCATGGAAAGGGCTACACACCTTGGTTGTGCAGCCGCCCAATGTAGGAAATGGCTATGCCATTGTGATGAGTGAAAACCGTCATGAGGTGTATATGTTTATGTTAGAAAAATCAAAGAAGTGTTGAAAAGAATCATTTAAAAATATCTTTGATTCATAGCCTAAAAGAAATGAAAAATAAAAGGCTAAAAGATGTATAGTTGAGAATTGTGAAAAGCTCGGGTTGTCAAATAGAAACGGGTAAACGAGCCACATGCACACACACACTCACATGTTGATATCTATTCCTTTTAAAAGCAAAAACCCGGATGAATATCAATTAGACCTATTTTTGGAAATGCTTTAGATGGATAGGTGTGGAAATAGTTTGCATGTTGATATCACAATTTCTCCTTCTATATATGTGAGAAGCATTCACACACACATAATTTGCTTATGTGCTTGATTCATTAGCAATGTGAGAATATTTTTGAGAAATTAATAAAAATCTTTGATTCTCTCTTGGACTTTGAAAAGTGATGAAATATTTTCTCTTATTGCTTGAATGTGTAAATGTGTAAGTCCCTTGTGAACAAATCGACTTGGTGATAATATGTGGGAGCATATGTTAAGGGGGAGCGTTAGTTTATTCAACTTCACTTTCTATACGATTTGTTTACTTTATATCTCGTTCTTTATCTCTTGTATCCTTTGTCTATTCCTTGACAAAAAGGGGGAGAAATTGTATACCTCACCATATTTGATATGGGGGAATCCATGTTTGATAAAGGAGAGAAAAATGTATACCTCACACCTTGTGTGGAGAAATGTTTCTAATGTGTGAGCCTCTTTGTCTTTAAATGGAGACTTTGTCTTAAGGGGGAGAATTCTTGTATTTAGGGGGAGACAAGAATTCTTCGCTTAACAAGGTTGAGAGACTTAGGAAGAGCTTTGATATGATAATATTCATTCACTTGAGATAATGCTTTTTTTTTTGTATGCTATGTTTCTCATAGGTACCTTGATGGTCAAAGAAGAGATTCTTGAAGACTCATGAATACTTGAAGATCTTTTAGTCTAGGGATCTCTTTGTAATGTGAGGATGAGAGAATGCAATCAACATTGAGTTTATTGGAGTACTGAACATTGTATGGTGAGGATGAGGTTTTGCCATGGAATAGCCAAAAGGGGAGATTGTAAGATCCTAGATCTTTGTTGGCTTGATTCCATTGCAAAACGCTCTTTATTTGTATTGATTAGTTGCTTAGGTTGTTATTGGTGAAAAGAAGTTTCAAAGAAGAAAAACAAATCTCATGCAAATATCGTCTTCAAGAGGAAAATCGTGTACTTGGATGCTAAGGTATCAAGATTCTTCTTCCTCTTGCAAGGCGTAAGTGCACATATACAACACTTGAATCAAAATATATTCATAAAGTACAAGTTCAAGATGCAATCAACATACAATAAAATGCTAGATATATGAGATTTAATCAATCAATATTCTAGCTAAAAATATAGAGCAAGGATTCAAGTTATAAATCAATCAAATCCTAGATTGCTCTAAAACACAAACAAATACACAAATCCTAGATTTCATCAATCAAAGGATCAAATCAAATCTCAAGGTCATTTATCACAAAATTGATTCAATCAAGTCACAAACAACCTAAGATGCCATTCTAATCACAATACAACTCACAAACATGTAGATAACCTAGAATCATAGAAACTAGTCCATATAGTCTATAAATTGACTTTCAATTAGAATGATTTTCAAGCTACCTTTCTCAATAGCTTTTACCAAACATAAACATAGATATAGAAGAAGAAACCCCAAGCAAATTGAAGGTTAAAAAGAAAGAAATCCCAAAGATAAGTCCAATACCTTTGATTCACGAGCTGGTTCGGATTTCAGTGTGGAACCACCAGTAATCTCGATCAAACAGCCACCAAACCACTTGGAAATGATAAAGAACTCAAATACGAACACTCTCCAATTTGAATCACTCAAATCCGACTTCGGATGAGGAAGATATGGTGTTTTGAAGTTCTGAAATTCTGGAGAGAAATTCTGACGGGAAAACTCAATTTTTTCTTCTTGAAATCAAATGGAGGGAAGATAAAGGAGGAGAGAGAAGGAGATTGAAGACCAATCACATGAGGCCACGTCACCCCCTGGCCGTGGGGGGCGCGTGGGCCTCACGGGGGCAGAGAGCCCCCTTGGCCGTGGGGCCCACGGCCTCCCTCACGGCCAGCAGCCCCTCTCACGCGCTCCCTCGGTTCTTCAGCCCATATCTTGGGCATCCGAACTCTGATTTCGAATCCGTTTTCGGATTACGAACCGTGACTCTCTTACGCACGACGACAACTACACAACTTTGAAAAATGGTTGAGAAATCATCTCGGAAAATGACGATGAAGTCAACTCAACGAATGAGAACGAAAAGTAGCGTAGCTACATCGTTTGGACTCGAAACTACATGAATGAGTAACCGAAACGACCGGAACTTAATAAGACATCAAATAAGAACATGTTCAAGTCCACGTACAAAAATACAAAAACATACAAGCACAAATACACACACATATGCTAATTTCCAGACATAGTCCTAGAAAAAGCAATAAACAAAATATTACCAATATAGTATGAATGCATGAGCATATTTTGTCAAGTGTGTGAAAGTGAAACATAAGTGATGTTTAATCATGAAGGAACACACAAGAATGCTATGTGTGTGTGTGTGCCTAGCCTTGTAAGAGATATGAGGTCCTTTATTACCTTTGTCGAACAATGATGCACGAATCTCTTAAAAGCCGGCTTCTTGAATGAATTGTGGTTGAGACATCCTTCGTCTTCTTAATTCTTCAATACGAACCACTAAATATTACAAGAGAAACACATTTTGATATGGAATTTATGCCAACACAAACTATAAACCTTACAATCTCCCCCTTTGGCAAATTCCATGTCAAAACCCCTAAACAAACACTAAAACAATTACAAAGGAAATTTGGTCACAATGAGTACAATGAGTTACACATATAGACACAAATTAACAACCAAAAACAAGTCTTGAACTTCAACTTGGTCTTCTCTTGATATCACCTAAAATGAACTTGAAAGCACAAGAATATCCAAGAGACAACAAATATGGCAATATCCAATCTTAGGCAAGAAAATAATAACATATAAGTTCAAGGGGGAAAGTTCAAGTGGATCAAGTGTGCTCCCCCTTAATACATACTATCCATCAAAATATTCTAAGCCAAGATTCAACAACAACAAAAATATTACATGCCATATAGTTCAAGCTTGATACCAAATATACTAAAAATAAAGCAACACAAAAACTAAAATGAGACTAAGTAAGCTAGATTTCTCCCATGTGTTTCTCATATTTCTCCCCATTTTTGACATGATATGAAGCCATAGGGAAAGAGTAAGAAAATATACCTCATGAAGCTCTCTAGCCACTTGTGCCACCAAGGAATGAAGTGCAGTGTGAGGATCTCACATATTGCCTTGTTGTAGTTGATTTTCCTTCCAACTCTTTGATCATTTCATCTTGAACAATAAGCTTAGCACTAAGATCTTCAATTTTCCTTTGTGATGCCTCAATCAACCTACGTGACTCTTCAACCTCATTCCTCAATTTTAAAGCCCAACTAGGAAGAGCGGGTGAGCATGGGACATGGTTAGAATCAAGAGATTCACCAAAAAGCCTAAACACATCACTAGACTTTCCCTTGTCCTTGTATGACATGGATGCCATACGTTTCTCACTCAACTTCTCTAAGGGAGGAAGCATAACATCACCATCAAGATTCCTCACTCCTTTAGCTAAGCATAATTGAGTAATAAATCCCGGAAATGCCAATTTCTTATCCAAACGACTAGTACGAGCCACAATCTCAATTTGCTCCACAAGCAATTCACCAAGATTTATAGGTTTGTTAGTCACCAAGGCATATACAATCTTGATTTTGTCTCTATTAAGCTCTGAAGCATTAGTAGAGCCAACAAAATTGGAGCAAACAAATAAATGCCAAAATGCACTAATTTTTGTTAACTCACCTTGCTTAATATAAGCACGTTTCCCCCACACAAAAGTACTATCATCACATAGAGTTCTCCCCATTAAATCAAGGTTTTCCAAGATGTCAACATCAAGGAATTCCGATTCAATGTCATCGGACAAGTCAAAAAATTCATTAACCTTCCTAGAACAAACTCTAAAGACGACTTTCCTCATGTTCAAAATGGCACTACTCACGGTAGAACTTTCTTTATAAGCATGATAAAATTCTCTAACCATGGTATCATTAGAAACTTCTAACATGTTCACCCAAGAATTCCAATTTCTACTCATAAGCACATCATAAACATAGGTTCCAACACAAGAGACCAAGTCAATACCTCTTTCTTGAATTAACTTCTTGCAACCGAAAATTCCCAAATCATCCACTTTGTTAGCTTTGAAAATTTTGGAAGAAATTGTAGGTTTAGACTTGTCAATGGGAGTTGAAGAAACATTGCCACCAATTTTCTTTGCTTTTCCCATGATCTTGCAATACAAAAAAAAAAAAAAAAACTAAAAACAAAAGTGAGAGGAAACAAAGAAACCAATAAACATATACAAAGGCAAAACACTATATTCAACAAATCATTATGCATATAAGAATATATCAAAGCATCAATATGATTTATCAAAAATAAGAATAATGCCAACAAACAACAACCTTAAAGAACATGTGAACATGTCATAAAAGAGAACAAGAATTTAGCATATTATGCTCCCCCTTGACAAGTGCCTCATCTAAAATCAAGATAGACAAGTTCACAAAAATCACCACACAATCACATCACAAGCAATTTTATTAGATTTGCAAATAAGCTTCACATATCTAAGAGAGTTACATCAAGATTTTCAATCACTCTCATATGTCATCAAAAATTGCTAAAGTATCAAAATACTAATAAAGCAAAAGTGAGTGTGTGAAGATTTTGCTTCAAGTATATGAAAAAAAGTAGTTTGATAATCAAGCATGCAAACAATTTCAACATCTATTCATCTTAGGCCTTTCCATGAAAAGGTCAAACCGGTTATCATCCGAAATTTTGCTTATAAAGAGAATAGATTTCAACATGTGAGCCTGTGTGTGCATGTGGCTCGTCAACCCATTTCTATTTGACAACCCAAGCTCATTTGATTATTCAACTATACTCCATAAGCCTTTTTTTTTTTATATTTAGGCTTGAATCAAAGTTTTTTTTTTTTTTTTTTTTTTTATGATTCAATTCAACACTTCTTTGATTTTTCTAACAAAAAAAAATATACTCCTCATGGCGGCTTTCACTCATCACAATGGCGTAGCCCTTTCCTACATTGGGCGGCTGCACAACCAAGGTGTGTAGCCCTTTCCATGAGGGTGCCCGTTGAGTTCTATGTTGCCGAAGCAAATGGATACAAACCATTAGTCATTTTTAAATGTACTAGTCCTTAGGACTTCAAGGTGTATCCAAAGCTAACATCAATCAAGCTCAACATACTTAACAAGACATACAAGAGAAGCAAAGTGCATTTTTGAAACCAAAATTTAATGCTTAAAAGCAAATGATCAAGAAGCAAGTAAAGAGACTTACTTAAGATCTCTACTTCTCAAAAGAATAGCTATCAAAGAATATGAAGCTCACATTATTCAAAAATTAGCCACTCAACAATCATACAAATAATAACACACTTCATGAAATAAGATCAATGTGAACATTTATCACCAAAAGATCTTAAACTAGCAAATGTCAAAGAGGACCATATAAACATTATACTAGTTCTCAATTATGACATGCTTCATGAATGTGATACAAACAATGAGTTGATAGATGAAAAATCAAGTAAGCAAGCAATATGATACTGAGATACCTTCGCAAGCTATTTTCACCAAATACAATGTCTTCACCCTTTTTATGAGTCCTCTTGGCTTGTAAGTCCTCATGACTACAAGTTATAGGTGTGTCGATTCCAAGAGACTAAAGACAATGTAATCCAACTCAAACAAACAAAAAAAATGACTTTCTCTAAAAGCCTTAACATTAATGTCACCATATAGATTCCAAAAAAAACTTCTCAAAAGTTAATCAACAAATTTCGACTATCATGACAAACAATGTGAGATAGCTAAGTTCATGTCAAGTTGTAAAGATACAAAGCAAACAAGCTAAGCTTCTTACCAACAACACTAGTCTTAAAGCTAACTCACATGTGCAACTTACACTAATGGTAAGAACACTCACCCTTGACAAACTTTGTCTTGGGTGGACATACACGAACATCATCAAGATTCTCTTTGACCACAATGTTGAACCTAGAGTAAAGTTCTTCCACAACTTGATTCATAATAATATCATTGATACTCTTTTTCTCAACATTGTTAGCAACACATGCATTGTCAAATTTAGAAGGATATCCATTATTCACCTTCCGGACATTCTTAACATGCTTTGAGAGATTTTCATACTTTCCATATTCAAAAGCTTTAGCATGCATAAAATGAGGTCCAACCTCTCTATTCCTAGATGCATTTTCTATGTTGCAATATTCAATGAATTTATAGCACTTGGGCTTGATATGGCCTAAGGTATTGCAAAAATGACATATGGGAACAAAAGAAGAGATTTTACCTTCCGGTGATGGTGGAGGACAAATGGAAGTTTCAAGGGGTACCTTATTCTTCAATTTGTTCTTCTTCTTGGAACGTCTCTTCTTAGGAGCATTCTCTTCAATGATAGCTTCGCTAGTAGGAAGTGATGCTTCTATGAGCTTCTCTTCAACCACCGCGTCACTTGCGCTTCCTAAGTTCATATCAGAGATGATCCTATCCTTTTCAAGCACATTACCCTCAACTTCGCAAAGCTTCTTGGCAAGAGCATTCTTTTCACGCAAGAGCCTACGAGTTGTAGCAACAAACTCATCCACTTGAATCTTGATCAAGTCATCCTTCTCATCAACCTCACTTAAGGCTATCTTCAATTTTTCCTCAAGAAACTTCACCTTAGCCAAAAGATCAATATAGGTTGGATTATCATTTAAACACTCTTGATGACTTGGATCAACCTCCTTATCCAACGAATCTTAATTCACATCCTCTAGAGTAGAGTGAGAAGCCATGAATGCAACAAAGTTGCTCACAAGCTCTTCTTCACTAGAAGACTCATCACTTGAGCTCTCTTCATCACTAGAGTCATCATCTTCACTCCATGTAGCCGCCATAGCCTTTCCCTTCTTGTCCTTCTTAGAATCACCACTAGGACAATCCGAAGCATAATGTCCAAGCTTCTTGCACTTGAAGCATTGAACCTTTCTATTGCTCTTAGCATGGCCACTCCTCTCATGAGGTGGAGTAAAGGACTTCTTGACTTCCTTGTCCCTTGAGTACTTGCCACTTGGCTTGGCACCTTTCCTCAAGAACTTCCTAAACTTCCTAACCAATAAAGCCATCTCCTCATCATCATCGCTACTACTAGCTTCCTTGACAACTTTGAGAGCTAAACCCTTGTTCTTAGCCTTCAGTTTCATGCACGCCTCAAAAGTTTGAAGAGATCCTAGCAACTCATCTAAGCTCATGACATCAACGTCTTTGCTCTCTTCAATGGCGGTAACCTTGGCTTTGAACCTCTTTGGAAGTGATCTAAGAATCTTCCAATTTAGCCTCTCACCGGAGATAGGAGTACCAAGTGCTTGGCATTGGTTGGTGATGTCTAGTAGCTTATCTTGGAAGTCAACAAACTTGTCTTCCTCACCCATTTGTAAAACCTCAAATCGGGAAGTGAGCAATTGATGACGAAACTTCTTCACCACTTTAGTCCCCTCATTGGTGACTTGGAGAGCCTCCCATGCCTCCTTTGCGGTTTATAGGTTTTGAACATAGGAAAATTGCCTACTATCAACACCTCTGAAAATAGCATTCACCGCCCGATGATGCTATTTTGCTAACTTAAACTCATTAGTAGACCACTCACTCCTAGGCTTGGAAACGGTCACTCCATCCTCAATCTTGTTGGGAGCAAGGTAACCTTCTTCAACGGTCATCCAAGCTCTCTCATCAATAGATCGAATGTACGCCTTCATCCTCAATTTCCAAAACCCATAGTTGTGACCCTTGAGAAGAGGAGGCCTAGAATTCGAAGCCCCTTCGGTCATCACATCATCTTGGAAAACCATACTTGCAAAAACCTTAGCAATCTACACGTAAGTATAAACCGGATCTCGTCGAGTGCCGTCCGACGACCCGCTATGATACCAATTGAAAGTATACAAACGTAGTTAAATTGCTTAAAGCATACCTAGAGGGGGGTGAATAGGTTTTTACACCTTTTTTCAAACCCTTGAACAAACTTTCGTTTGTCCCTCAAGGTAGCCTTACACACAACAAAATAAGCCAAGGAAGACATACATAGACAATACAAGAATACAATCATGAGAGCAATGTCTAAGTATATCATCTAGTAATGTGAGGTATAAGAACAAATAAACACAACAACAAAGTAAGCTTGTATTTCAATAGATGTTCAATGAGTTACAAGAGTGATCAAATATCACTATACAAAAATTACAATATACAAAAGAATCATATATACAAAAATGATCAAAAGAATGAATCCACAAATCACACTATACAAAGTCTTGCTTCACAATACATCATAAGTGAATATTATGAATCAAGATAATAAAATAAAATTAAAATATAAGAGAAAGAGATAGAAAGAATTAACACAAGAAATTTTCTTTAACGTGGTAAAACCTCCAAGAAGGAAACATCCACGGGGTTGAACTACAACCATTGGGTACTATATTATTGGAAAGTAAACATAGAACATTCACAAAGTGACCAATCTTTAGCTCACCCAACCTAGTGAAGTCTAAGCCTACCCAACCCTATTGGAAAGTGTGAAATCCCTCAATGATGCGAAACCACCATATATTGGACAACACACAAAACCAACATCGATGGTAGATTAGAAATTCCTTAAGAGTGCATACACCTCCCATGTACCCCGCTCTATCGGAGTCTATGTCTAACCATATGCCTAGGCCTACCAATATATTAGCCAACTCCCTATCCAAGGCACTCTTGCCTCTAGGGAGCCTCCCATGCATGACTATCTGAGTCCTCCCGACTCTAGCCATGACTTCTTGCTTACCTATCCGAGTCATCCCGACTCTAGGCAAGTCTTCTTGCTTGGCTATCCGAGTCACCCCGACTCTAACCAAGACTTCATGCCTTTTACAAGGACTTCCTAGTGTGATCATGTGAATGCAAATGATGCAAACAATCAAATCAACATAGAACATGTGATCAATACATTCTATGGTACAAATAGACCTAAACATGTGATAACACATTCAATAAAAGTCTAGATGCAAAATACGAGAATAAAACCTAAGCATGTGAAACACCAAACACATAAGCTCAAAGTCTCATTCACATATACAACACTTGAATCAAAATATATTCATAAAGTACAAGTTCAAGATGCAATCAACATACAATAAAATGCTAGATATATGAGATTTAATCAATCAATATTCTAGCTAAAAATATAGAGCAAGGATTCAAGTTATAAATCAATCAAATCCCAGATTGCTCTAAAACACAAACAAATACACAAATCCTAGATTTCATCAATCAAAGGATCAAATCAAATCTCAAGGTCATTTATCACAAAATTGATTCAATCAAGTCACAAACAACTTAAGATGCCATTCTAATCACAATACAACTCACAAACATGTGGATAACCTAGAATCATAGAAACTAGTCCATATAGTCTATAAATTGACTTTCAATTAGAATGATTTTCAAGCTACCTTTCTCAATAGCTTTGTAAGTGCCTCACTTTTGATTGGCTTATTTCATGACACACCACATTGGGATTGGTATGTAATGGGTAGCTTAGGATATTATTGAAACTAATACTCGGTGTGAAATATATTATCTAGAGGGGGGGTGAATAGATTTTAAACAATTTTACCCAATTTTCGCATACAAGTCAATATTACGAAAATGTCTCAAACTAGACAATATGAAATATCAAGTGTAAAAGTGCGGAAATATAAATGACACAAGATATTTACGTGGAAACCCTCACGGGTGAAACCACGGGCTAGTAAGTAAGCCACACTCGAACCTCGAATCCACTAAATGTGTAAACCAATTACAACCTAATCCCGGAAGTAATCACACACCTACCTAATCCCGGTATAAGCGAACCTAGTCCAATTGCTTGTGATTTATGCAACCTAATCCCGGAAGCTACACAAGACTTACTTCTCAATGAAGAGAGTTACAACCTATGTGAATATATGAAATACTCAAAAATGCAACAAGAGCAAGGCAACTCTATATGCTTACCTAGGATGATGATATGTCAAGAAAAACAATCCTAGATATCAAAAACTAAGTGACATGTCAAAAAGCTTAGCAACACAAGATTTATAAAAAACCTAGAAGCTATCACAATACAACTCTCAAACATTCAACATACTAATCTCTAACTTGCATTTAAAAGATAAATCCATGATATACAAGTAATAAAAGAGATAGCTTGGAAAGAAAGACACAAAATATGTAAGATACAAGTGAAAACCTTACCAAGCAAAGTATGTTGAAGAATCCATGAAATAAGCTATCTAGATGCTCAAGAAGGATGCTAGATGAAGATTGATGCTCATAGAATGATGTTTGAGTGAATAAAAATGAGTTCTTGGTGGAATTTCTCTTGAAGAAAAATATGCTTAGTAAAAATGGCTTTTGAACTCATGAAAAACGACCTAAGGAAGAAAGCCACATATATATAGGAGATCAGTACAAAGTGGCGTTGTTTTGAAAAAAACGCTTCAGATTCTCGTCAGCTGCGCTGGTTCTGCGCTGGACGACCAGCGCAACTCACCAGCGCAGGCCCTTTAACTGGCAAGGGCGCTCGACGAGTGGTGCACCTCAAGGGCGCAAGACCAGCGGTAACATTCTGGACGAGATGCGCTGGTGGTGCTTGCGCTGGTGACGACCAGCGCACCAACAGCGACAACCTACTGGAGGAGTTACGCTGGAGGAGTGCGCCGGTGCAGACCAGCGCACAACCAGCGGCAGTCCACTGGACTAGTTGCGCTGGTGACGACCAGCGCACACACTCCCTTAAGCACACAAACAAAAGTGCAAGGGTCAAAAGAAATGCATCCTAAGCCTAACTAGATATGCCATTATAATCACAAGATGCAAGAAGAGAGATTTAAATACCCAATGATGCACATAAACTGCAAACACAACATACAAGTAAGAATTATGCAAGTGTTGTGTGTGTGTGCAACTACATCTCTTCAAAGTAAAGCAAGCACAAGAAATATACCTTTGGTGCTTCTTCTCTTGAGGTCTTGAGAGCCTAATCTACCCTTACAAAAACCCCAATTGTGGTTTGTCTACGAAATAAGCCAATTAAGGAATGGGAATCCTTACAATCTCCCCCTTTGGCTATTTCGTGACAAAACCACCACTCACATTAATCCTCACAACAAAACTAGAAACCAAGAGGATTTTCTACATTACAAAGAGATAATAAAAAATCTAAAAATCTTCAAGTCTTCAATCTCTTGTAGAATAATCAATCCTTCAAAACAGAGTTTCTATACTTTCCGAAACAAGCATGTGAGATTAATCATGTGAGATAAAACAAGCATTTGCATTAAAAATTAAGTACAACATCATGCTATGAATGTGAATGCAATGCTCCCCCTCAATGGGTTACGCCCCATCAATATGTTTTCTCCCCAACATGCACAATTGCCACTACAATTTGCAACTCCCCTTACCATATCTACTCCCCCTTTTTGTCATGATATAGGCAAAGGAGTAGTCCCCAACCGGGTCACTCTAAGCAAAGAGAGATAGTAGCATACACGATATTTGCATAATCAATATAAGTCACTTTATGCATCTCAATTAAATGGAGAGAAACAAGGAGATTTATTTAGAGAAAATGTGTGAATCAAACATGCTTTGCATACAAGACATGTAGCATTCAAGCCCAAGAAACAATGGTATTTGGCAAAGCAAATGACAAAGGTTTCAAATAAGAATTCAAACCAATTTCACCAATGTCATGAGAAAAGCAAGGATATAGAGATTTCATTGATTTCAATTTAAGAGCAACTATATCCAACTTTATAGGCGAAACATGGCATGAGCGACTTTGCACCCTATTTAATTTTTCCGGATAAGATATCCATATGATAGTAGCCATGTTCAACAAATAAAGAAAGAGAGACATTATGATTTTCATTTGAGTCTCATAAGCTTTTTCACACAAGTTTTGCATTTTAAAAAAAATATGCAATCATCAATTCATGCATTTCATGTGAGCATGTTATATGAATTTCATGCTTTTTCATGTGACATTAGCATGTTATTAAAGAATCATCATGTCATGGAGATAACTATAAGTCATTCACATCATACTTCCTAAGTAGATCTCCTAGACCAAAAATGCATGTTTGAACATAAATATGACATGGATTGTTAACAAGCAAGGTTCACACTTATGAATTGAAAACATATAAACATATGTACAACCAAGCTTACTCAAGCAATTAAGAAAGAGGCATAAGATTTTTCAAAATTTTGCAAACAACAAATATGCAAAATAGCTCTCTTTGCTTGAGTTCCCCATATGGGGTCAAGTACAAAACACATCACTCCACAAGACATATCCCAATAGATCTACTAAGTGTTTTAAATCGAGTAGCATCTAAGGGTTTAGTAAATAAGTCCGCAAGTTGATCATTAGTACCTACATGTTCAAGTGCTATGCATTTATTTTCAACAAGCTCTCTAATGAAATGATGGCGGATGTCAATATGCTTAGTCCTAGAGTGTTGTACCGGATTCTTGGAAATATTAATAGCACTCATGTTATCACAAAAGAGGGTTAGAGTACCTTGGTTGAATCCGTAGTCGACTAGCATTTGCTTCATCCAAAGGAGTTGTGTGCATCCACTCCCCGCGGCTATGTACTCGGCCTCGGCCTCGGCCGTGGACAAGGAAATCGAGTTTTGCTTCTTGCAAAACCAAGACACCAAGTTGTTGCCTAGGAAGAAGCAACCGCCCGATGTGCTTTTCCTATCATCACAATTTCCTGCCCAATCCGCATCACTAAAGCCTACAAGACTAGCATTAGTGTCAAAAGAGTACCAAATCCCATAGTTGGAAGTCCCATTCACATAGCGAATGATTCTCTTAACGGAAGAGAGATGGGACTCCTTGGGATCCGCTTGGTACCTAGCACACACACCCACACTAAAAGATATATCGGGCCTACTTGCGGTCAAGTAAAGCAAGCTACCTATCATGCCACGATATAGAGTTTGATCCACACTTTTTCCACTAGCATCCTTGCTTAGCTTCAAAGTGGTACTCATGGGTGTATCACAATGTTTGGAATTTTCTAGACCAAACTTCTTCACTAGGTTCTTGGCATATTTGGCTTGGGTTATGAAAATCCCATCATTCATTTGCCTAATTTGCAAACCTAGGAAGTAACTAAGCTCACCAACAAGACTCATCTCAAATTCAAGAGACATTGCATCAACAAATTGTTGGACCTTGATGTTGTTGGTGGAGCCAAACACTATATCATCAACATAGATTTGAGCTATAAAGAGCTCATCATGTTCTTTCTTGATGAATAGAGTCTTGTCAACATTACCCCTTGTGTAGTTATTGTCAACAAGAAATTGAGTGAGGCGCTCATACCAAGCCCTCGGTGCTTGTTTCAACCCATATAGCGCCTTTTTGAGGCGATAGACATGGTTGGGGTGGTGAGCATCCACAAACCCCTTGGGTTGTTCAACAAACACTTCCTCATGCAAGAAGTCATTGAGGAAGGCACTCTTGACGTCCATTTGGTGCAATTTGAACTTGTGCACACAAGAGATGGACAAGAGAAGCCTAATAGACTCTAAACGGGCAATGGGAGCAAATGTCTCCTCAAAGTCAATACCCTCAATTTGAGAGTACCCTTGTGCTACAAGTCTAGCCTTGTTCCGCACAATGTTGCCATCCTCATCGGATTTGTTCCTATATATCCACTTAGTGCCTATAACATGTGTGTTTTTAGGCCTAGGAACTAGAGTCCAAACCTCATTTCTTTCGAATTGGTTTAGCTCTTCTTGCATGGCAAGAACCCAAAATTCATCATTCAAGGCTTCATCAACCTTTTTGGGTTCAATTTGAGAGGTATAGCAAGTGAAGCTAATAAGATTAGCAATTTGACGCCTAGTTCTAACACCCTCATTAACTTCTCCAATGATGTCATCTTTATCATGGAGTTTCCTAACCCATGGAGCGGGTTCATTAGAGTTCAAGAGAGGAACTCTATCAAGAGGTTGTGTGTCTTTTTCATCAAGGTCGGACTTCCCAACACTAGGAGTCTCCACAACTTTCTCCAAGGGAGAGTCATCATCTACACTAACCTCCTCCTCATGGTCATTAGACTTGAGCCTTGTATCATCAATGATAACATTAGATGATTCCATGACAGTTCGAGTCTTCAAGTTGAAAACTCTATAGGCTCTACTATTTAAGGCATAGCCAATAAAAATACCCACATCACTCTTAGCATCAAATTTGCCAAGTTGATCACGGTCATTTAAAATGTAGCATTTGCTTCCAAATGTGTGGAAGTAGCTAACATTTGGCCTTTTACCTTTCCATAACTCATAGAAGGTTTGCCTAGTACCGGGCCTTAGGAACACTCTATTTCCTATGTAGCAAGCCGTATTGACGGCTTCGGCCCATAGGTTCCTAGGGACATTGTTGCTAAGCAACATCACACGGGCCATCTCTTGTAAGACCCTATTCTTCCTCTCAACAACTCCATTTTGTTGAGGTGTCCTAGGAGCCGAAAACTCATGGGAGATGCCTACACTATTGCAATAGGTCTCAAAAGAAGCATTCTTAAATTCCCTCCCATGGTCACTCCTAATCCGTTTTATGCTTTTAATGTTTGAGTTCATCTCATTTTGAATTTTATTACAAAGCATTTTAAACTTGTCAAAAGTCTCGGATTTTTCTCTAAGAAAATATGTCCATGTAAATCTAGAGAAATCATCAACACAAACAAAAATGTATCTCTTTCCACCTAAACTCTCGGTTTGCATAGGACCCATAAGATCCATGTGGATAAGCTCTAGGGGCTTCTTGGTGGAGAGATACTTGCCCTTTTTGTGCATGGTTTTGGTTTGTTTTCCTTGTTGGCAAGGTCCACAAACACCATTTGCTTTCTTCCCAAGCTTGGGAAGGCCACGCACACAATCGAACTTGCCTAGGATTCGTAGATCCCGAAAGTTCATGTGGCCAAGTCTTTCATGCCACAACTCAATTTGCTCATCCAAGGACACATTGTTTGAGACTATACTAGCTTCAAGACAATAGCAATTGTCGCTAGATCTCATACATTTCAACAAGGTTTGTCCATTGGGCAATAGGATAGAGCAATCATTTTTAGAAAATAAGACGGAAAGTCCTTCATCACTTAGATGTGAAATGCTTATCAAATTGGCTTTTAGGCCATCAACAAATAGAGCATTGGACAAGGAAGGTAATCTGGGAATGGAAATGGTTCCTTTCCCTCTTACTCTTTTCTTGGATCCATCACCAAAGGTGACACTTCCACCTTCCTCCATGACAAGAGTCTCGAAGAAACTCTTGTTTCCCGTCATGTGCCTAGAGCACCCACTATCTAAATACCAAAAATTAGAAGAATTAGCCTTCAAGGCTATTTGAGCAACATGGCAAACATTTTCATTCTTTCTAATCCACCTAGAAACAATCTTAGCTTTCTTAGTGGTCTTTGGTACATGGGCTCTAGATGTTCTAGGATCATGCATAACAATATCATCATTCCTAGGAACATGCATCATGGCTCTTTTCTTTTTCTTCTCAATCATGCTTCTAGTTTTGCACATTTTAATATATCGAAAGCAATGTGGTCTAATATGACCTTCAAATCCACAAAAGTGACATATAGGAGTAAAATAAGGAATCATACCTTGTCCTTGTCTTTGTGGATGAGTGGGTTCAATCCATCTTCGTTGTTGAACCGGCCTAGATTGCTTCCTAGCTTGAGGTTGCATGATTGGTCTCTTTCCTTTGTGAGCCACTTGTGGAGGGATGTTGGCTTGAGGGACCCTAGGGGGTTGAGCTTGAGGTTGCCTTCTTGGCCCCATCTTCACTTGTGCATTTGAACATTGTCCTACTTCTAACTTCTTCCTAGGAATTTGCACAAATGAAGTTTCTTCATTCCTCAAACTCTTGACAAACACGGTCTTGTTAGAGGTTGAGATCTTCGTGCCATCTTCATACCCAAGACCCCTCTTGTCACATGGACTCTTTCCAACACCAAGCATATGGTCAAGCTTCTTGGTGCTAGAATCCATCCTAGTCATAGACTTTCTTGCTTCTTCAAGCTCCCTCTTTAGACTTTCTTCATTCCTCCTAGATAAGACTAACTCCTCTTTAAGCTTATCTTCATTCTTTGTTGATCTCACTACTTCTTCACTTAATTGGTCTATTTGAGTTGAGAGCTCTAGATTTTCTTCTTTTAATCTCCTAATCTCTCTCTTGTTCTTTAGCCTTGAACTCTCAAATTTCTCCATGTAGTCTTTGAGATCCATCCTATCCACATTTCCATTTGTGGAGTGTGATGAAGAGCAATCATCACTTGAGTCAATTTCCACTTGACTCTCATTCTCATCTTCACTAGCACTTTTACTCTTATGAGAAGAGGTAAAGGCTATGAAGTTAGCCATGAGTTCTTCATCATCCGAAGACTCATCTCCTACATTGGAGTCATCACTCCCACTCCATGTGGCGGCCATCACTTTCCCTTTCTTCTTGTTAACATGATTGGCACAATCGGGGGCAAAGTGTCCTATGCCACCACACTCAAAGCATCGGACCCCTTTCTTCTCGGTCTTCTCTTGCCTAGGCTCAAACTTCTTGAATGGAGTCTTTTTCTTGAAGTCTTGACCCTTAGATCCGAAACCCTTCTTCTCGGACTTGTAGAATTTCTTGAACCTTCTCATCAAAAGAGCCATTTCTTCGTCCGAGTCATCATCATCCTCCTTCTTAACTTTGGAGGCCTTCAAAGCAATTCCCTTTTGCTTTTTAGAAGGTGTGGAGGTAGGACCTTTCCTAGACTCATAAGCTAGAAGTCTCCTAATCACCTCACTTGGCTTCATATCCTTGTAATCACTATTTTCTTCTAAAGCCGTCACCTTGGATTCAAACCTCTCGGGTAGAGATCTCATAATCTTTTGCTTAATTCTCCTATCCGAGTATGGATCACCAAGTTGATGACTTTGATTGACTATGTCCATCAACTTGATCTCAAAATCATTGAAGCACTCATGCTCCTCCATCTTAAGCATCTCGAATTGAGTTTGGAGGACTTGAAGCTTGGAATCCTTCACAACTTCGGTTCCCTTATGTGCAATCTCTAGGATGTCCCATGCCTCCTTGGCTATCCTAGTATTTTGAATCAATTTGTATTGATTCTCGTCCATGGCACATAAAATGGCATGCATCGCCTTCCTATTCCATTTTGAGGCCTCAAACTCTTGCGCGTTCCATTGCGTCTTAGGCTTGAGAACATCCTCTCCTCCACCCGCCGGAGTCATCATAGGAGATGTGTAGCCATCTTCAACCGCCATCCAAGCTCGGTCATGGATTTGACATATGTAGGACTCCATCTTGCCTTTCCATGAGGCATAATTCAATCTGGTAAGAAGCGGAGGCCTTGTGCTAGAAGCACCTTCGTTGCCACCACCATTTCCACCGTTTCCACTCATAGTGTTTATGAATGAATGAAATGAATGCAAATGTATGAATGAACACAAATCACACAAAATGCAAAACACACCAAAGAGAGCAAAGGATCACCTAAGTATGTCTAGGAACCCGCTCTGATACCAATTGAAACTAATACTCTGTGTGAAATATATTATCTAGAGGGGGGGTGAATAGATTTTAAACAATTTTACCCAATTTTCGCATACAAGTCAATATTACGAAAATGTCTCAAACTAGACAATATGAAATATCAAGTGTAAAAGTGCGGAAATATAAATGACACAAGATATTTACGTGGAAACCCTCACGGGAAAAACCACGGGCTAGTAAGTAAGCCACACTCGAACCTCGAATCCACTAAATGTGTAAACCAATTACAACCTAATCCCGGAAGTAATCACACACCTACCTAATCCCGGTATAAGCGAACCTAGTCCAATTGCTTGTGATTTATGCAACCTAATCCCGGAAGCTACACAAGACTTACTTCTCAATGAAGAGAGTTACAACCTATGTGAATATATGAAATACTCAAAAATGCAACAAGAGCAAGGCAACTCTATATGCTTACCTAGGATGATAATATGTCAAGAAAAACAATCCTAGATATCAAAAACTAAGTGACATGTCAAAAAGCTTAGCAACACAAGATTTATAAAAAAACCTAGAAGCTATCACAATACAACTCTCAAACATTCAACATACTAATCTCTAACTTGCATTTAAAAGATAAATCCATGATATACAAGTAATAAAAGAGATAGCTTGGAAAGAAAGACACAAAATATGTAAGATACAAGTGAAAACCTTACCAAGCAAAGTATGTTGAAGAATCCATGAAATAAGCTATCTAGATGCTCAAGAAGGATGCTAAATGAAGATTGATGCTCATGGAATGATGTTTGAGTGAATAAAAATGAGTTCTTGGTGGAATTTCTCTTGAAGAAAAATATGCTCAGTAAAAATGGCTTTTGAACTCATGAAAAACGACCTAAGGAAGAAAGCCACATATATATAGGAGATCAGTACAAAGTGGCGTCGTTTTGAAAAAAACGCTTCAGATTCCCGTCAGCTGCGCTGGTTCTGCGCTGGACGACCAGCGCAACTCACCAGCGCACGCCCTTAAACTGGCAAGGGCACTCGACGAGTGGTGCACCTCAAGGGCGCAAGACCAGCGGCAACATTCTGGACGAGATGCGCTGGTGGTGCTTGTGCTGGTGAGGACCAGCGCACTAACAGCGACAACCTACTGGAGGAGTTGCGCTGGAGGAGTGCGCCGGTGCAGACCAGCGCACAACCAGCGGTAGTCCACTGGACTAGTTGCGCTGGTGACGACCAGCGCACACACTCCCTTAAGCACACAAACAAAAGTGCAAGGGTCAAAAGAAATGCATCCTAAGCCTAACTAGATATGCCATTATAATCACAAGATGCAAGAAGAGAGATTTAAATACCCAATGATGCACATAAACTGCAAACACAACATACAAGTAAGAATTATGCAAGTGTTGTGTGTGTGTGCAACTACATCTCTTCAAAGTAAAGCAAGCATAAGAAATATACCTTTGGTGCTTCTTCTCTTGAGGTCTTGAGAGCCTAATCTACCCTTACAAAAACCCCAATTGTGGTTTGTCTACGAAATAAGCCAATCAAGGAATGGGAATCCTTACAATTATGTTTGACAAGCTTCCGGACTTCCCAAGGTGACTTCAAGAGCTTCTAAAGGTATATCACTTGACCTTGATTCTTGAAGAGAATAGGTGCACACACACACTTGCATGCATTGTTATATATCTTGTATGTGTTACCTTGCATTTGTGTTTCATTGATTTGTGCTTCTATGTCATCTTGCACACATTTTTATTGCATTTATATGATTGCTTTTATATGTTTGCACACACACACTCTCATTGCATTTATATGATTGCACTTGTGTTTTTTATTGATTGTGTGCTTACATGCTTTATCACACTTATGCATTTTCATAATTGCATATCTTTTGTGTGTCGCATGCTTGGTGAGTTTTTCATGATGATTATACATTCCCATGCATGCTAAATTGATTGCACCTTTTTTATTTTTGAATGCCATGTCATGTTTTAGGCATTAGGTGCATTGGCCTTTCCAAGGGGCATTCGGCGCCCTAGGGCACAGAAAAGGCCGCCGTTTTTGGACTAGTGATTCTGGTCCCTTTTCGGCGCCCTTGGTTCGGTGTTAAAGGGCCACAAAACAAGGCGCAGAAAGGGACCAGAAACTCTGTTTTTCAGGTCTCATTTCGGCGCCCTTGTTCGACGGCCAAGGGCGAAGATCTAAGGCGCATAATCCAAAGTCTCGCGCGACTGTTGGTATTCGGCGTCCTCATTCTGCGGACACCGGCCGCAGAATCAAGGGCGCGGATCTGCCTTTTTCTGATACTTTTCCAAAACGATGTCATTTCATTTTTGGACTATATATATACATTCTCTTCTTCCTTGCTCGTGTTAAGGAGCCAAAAATCAGATCCAAGAGAGAGAAAGTAAACCCTAGAGAGAGAAAGCTTCAAGCTTGCTCCTTTAACTCTCCAAACCCAAACCCATGTGCATCTAACATGTTTCATGCATCATCCTTCCATGGGTCTTCATCATTCTTGACTTGGTAAGTAGAACAAACACCACATCTTCATTTATTGTTCTATCTTAGTCAAGACATGTCTTTAATTGCTTAGTTTAGCAAATCTTCACTCTTATTGCATATTTAGTGAAGTTATGACATGATTGGGTTTGTATTTTGGTAGCTTAATTGATTAGGTCATTCTTGCCTAAAAAGCTATGTCATAAACATTCTTGTATGATTTATGGATGACTAGGTTGATAGATTGTCTTTTAATCAACTAGTTAAACTTTTGAATGTTTATGTGTTGTTTGATAGCTAGGATTGTTTTGTGATTGATAACATCTAGCTAAGTCTATATGATTTTCATTTAGACATTGATGAATAGGACTTATTGATTGCATTTGTTAATTGCATTTATTGTCCTTGCCATGTTTGTTGACAACTCTTGTTGATTGGCATTTTGATTGACTATTCATTGATTGCATTTGTTAATTGCATTTAGAGTCTATGCCATGTTCATTGACAACTTATGTTGATTGGCATTTTGTTTGATTAATTACACTTGTTAATTGCATTTAGTATCATTGCCATGATTTTGACAACTTAAGTTGATTGGCATTTTGTTTGGTTAATTGCATTAGTTGATTGCATGCTATTAGGCCTTGCCTTTATTAATTAACAACTTGTGTTGATTGGCCTTGATTGATTGACAATTTATTGATTGCATTTGATTATTGCATATCCATTGTCATTGCCATGCTTTTTGACAACTTAGGTTGAGTTGGCTTTATTTGTTGACAATTAGGTTGCTAGTGTCTCTCAGCACCTAATTGAGTCTTCATGCACATTCATGTAGACTTTGTTGATAACTAGGATGTTCACTTGCATTATAACATCTAGTTAAGCATATAGTGTTTAGTCTAGCACTCATTGCATTTGTGCATCATTGTGATACACTTAGACTTTTTTATTCTCTTCTTGAGTCAAAGTCTTGTGACTTCTTGGTGAAGTTTCACAAGCAAGGAAAGTCTTGTGGCTACCCGTGTGTAGTGCTCAAGCAATTGGTCGAGTGCCACTGTAAAAGGCCCGTTGGGTAGATTAGGGATTGCTCACGCCAAGAGTAGTGTATCAGGGGATATCACTAGGGATTGAACCAAGAGTGGCGAGTGGTAGTGTCCATAGCCTGAGGTTATCTAGGGTGAGAGTCCGAGAATCACTTGAGGGTGTAGATTCCTTTTCATATAGTGGATTTCGTTGACCGTGTGTGGCGCACATATCAGCCCGTGGTTTTTCCCCGTGTGGGTTTCCACGTAAAAATCAAGTGTTCTTTATTTTCCGCATCTTTACTTGATTTTTATTGTTTGTTGAATTGGGTTTATTGTGATTAATTTTGACTAATCGAAAAATTGGTAATAATCGATTAACAACCCATTCACCCCCCCCCCCCCCCCCCCCCCCCCCCCCCCCCCCCCCCCCCCCCCCCCTTCTAGGTTGTTTAGACACGCACGCGAGCTTATATTTGTATTTTCAAGCTTTTACCAAACATAAACATAGATATAGAAGAAGAAACCCCAAGCAAATTGAAGGTTAAAAAGAAAGAAATCCCAAAGATAAGTCCAATACCTTTGATTCACGAGCTGGTTCGGATTTCAGTGTGGAACCACCAGAAATCTCGATCAAACAGCCACCAAACCACTTGGAAATGATAAAGAACTCAAATACGAACACTCTCCAATTTGAATCACTCAAATCCGACTTCGGATGAGGAAGATATGGTGTTTTGAAGTTCTGAAATTCTGGAGAGAAATTCTGACGGGAAAACTCAATTTTTTCTTCTTGAAATCAAATGGAGGGAAGATAAAGGAGGAGAGAGAAGGAGATTGAAGACCAATCACATGAGGCCATGTCACCCCCTGGCCATGGGGGGCGTGTGGGCCTCACGGGGGCAGAGAGCCCCCTTGGCCGTGGGGCCCACGGCCTCCCTCACGGCCAGCAGCCCCTCTCACGCGCTCCCTCGGTTCTTCAGCCCGTATCTTGGGCATCCAAACTCTGATTTCGAATCCGTTTTCGGATTACGAACCGTGACTCTCTTACGCACAACGAAAACTACACAACTTTGAAAAATGGTTGAGAAATCATCTCGGAAATCGATGATGAAGTCAACTCAACGAATGAGAACGAAAAGTAGCGTAGCTACATCGTTTGGACTCGAAACTACATGAATGAGTAACCGAAACGACCGGAACTCAATAAGACATCAAATAAGAACATGTTCAAGTCCACGTACAAAAATACAAAAACATACAAGCACAAATACACACACATATACTAATTTCCAGACATAGTCCTAGAAAAAGCAATAAACAAAATATTACCAATATAGTATGAATGCATGAGCATATTTTGTCAAGTGTGTGAAAGTGAAACATAGGTGATGTTTAATCATGAAGGAACACACAAGAATGCTATGTGTGTGTGTGTGCCTAGCCTTGTAAGAGATATGAGGTCCTTTATTACCTTTGTCGAACAATGATGCACGAATCTCTTAAAAGCTGGCTTCTTGAATGAATTGTGGTTGAGACATCCTTCGTCTTCTTAATTCTTCAATACGAACCACTAAACATTACAAGAGAAACACATTTTGATATGGAATTTATGCCAACACAAACTATAAACCTTACAGTAACTCCAGATGTTAAATATGTCAAGTTTTTAAGTAACAAATAGAGGTTGGTCAGTGCTAAACCCCTCACACCTACACCACGAGGTTGCGGGTTCAAGTCCTCCCCCACTCGCCAAAAAACACCGAATTTATGTAATACTTCAACAAATAATAATAATAATAATAATAATAATAATAGGTTGGCCATGTTAAGTAACAAATAGAGGTTGGTCCGATGCTAAACCCCACACACCTGCACCACGAGGTTTCGGGTTTGAGTCCTCGCCCATCCCCAAAAAACCCCGAATTTATGTAATACTTAAAATAAAAAAATTTAAAAAAAAGGTTGGCCAATGAACGCCCCTCACACCTACATTATGAGATTGTGGGTTCGAGTATGTTATCCCTCCCTAAATCCTGAATTATTGTGATATTTCAAAAATAATAATATTAAAGGTGTCATGAATGAAAATGATTACATATCCTACACCTTCAACTATTGCATTTCTGCTGCTCTGTCAACCTCCAGCGACAGAGGTTTTAGGTGTTGCTTCTGTCGCAGGTGGTTGAGGCTGCTGGATTTGGTTTGTTTTTCTCCTTGGCTGTATTTTTGTCTTGCCAGGCTCTTGGCTCTTGGCCTGTAATAAAGTTTGCCTTTCCAAAAAAAAAAAAAAAAAAAAAACACTATTGCATTACATTGCAGAGAGTCCTAACTCCTAATTGATCGCTTTGCTGTATTTGTTGTACATATACATTGCAGAGATAATCTGATATTGTAGCTAGGTCACGATCAAGGATGGAAATTTTTATATCGACAGATATATCGGTACTATGATTTGACGGATATATTGATGGATATATCAGTATCGAAGGATAGAGGCGAATCTAGGATTTTCTATTCGGCGAGGCTGAATTAAATACCAGTTATAAATTTTTTTAAACAACCTTAGTATGAAGATGAATTTCATTAATATAACGTAAATACATAACGAGTCATGAGATATAATAAATTTAACCCCTCAAAATGTATATTCCAACAAAATAAATAAAGTCAAGAAAGAAAAAAGCATACAATATAATGTAAATACAATCAAAGAATTCTTGCAAATGTTGTCCCAAGATTGTTAAAAAAAATTCAAAATGGAATGGAGTGAGATTGAAGAATTAAGATAAATATTAAAGAGAAGAAGAAAAAAACAAAGTATGAATGTTTGATAGAGAAGAGTGGTGATGTGGTGGTACATGACTAATGATAATGTCTACATGCTTTACATGATAACGTGGATCGCTTGTGTTGGGCACTTGGGTTTGTATAAATTTAATATACTATTAAAAACTTGTAATTTTATATAAAAAAAAAGATAGACGGGACTATAGCCCCATGCAGCCCCCAAGAACATTCACCCATGTTGACGGATATTAACATAAAATTTACATAAAGTATGGAAATTTTACTCAAAACATTAAAAATTTTAATGAAACTTTAAAAAAAATGTTAAAATAATCAATAATCTCAACAAAAAAAAAAAACATTTTCTTCACGGATATTTAATATCTAACAACTATATGATATAGTTATGAATATAATGCACACAAGCAATATAAAATTGAAAATTTTCCATTAAAATTTCACTCTCTAATAGTTTTCATTAAACATGCCATAGAAATTTTAACACTTAAAGGAAGACCTAGGTGGCTCAAACATAGGGTGACCACCATTTGGAATATTCATACATTATTATACCATATCATAGAATTTGAATGGTTTTCTATATAATCACAAAATACCAAATGTAGGCTTGTTGATTTATTCCCATCGTCTGTTCATAAATAGGAAATTGTGAGGAATGATAATTGAAGATCCCAAAGCCGCCATAGTCATCTTCACTAGATTCAATGCCATGTGTATGTCGATAAGGATTATAAATAGGCTCATTTGATGAGTGAGTATGATGAGTCCCCGAAATCATAGATTCAAAACTATTTGAAAGGTTATCTTCATCGGATGGTGACATTATTGATTGCATTCCATGATTTCTTCCTATGTCTTTCAACAACAACAACAAAAATGATTTCTCCTCGTGTCTTTTCAAAACAAAATGTTTTCTACCTGTTTAATCCTTGCCAATAGCGCCCTTATACCTAGACCTGTAGCTATACACTCATGGTCCTCATCTTGTGTGCAATGAGTAAATTCTAAATCACTGATAAATGGGCTCAATGGTAAACCTATATCAGTTATATTTCTTTGAGTGAACTCATAATGCCAACAGGGGCGTAGCTCAGCTAGTAGATGGACAAGCTTAGGGTTTGAGCAAATGACTCCTAGGTTAGCGGCTCGAATCCTACCAATGACGAAAACTTTTAAAAAAATACATAGTCCCGAATTAATAGATATTATCAAAAAAAAAAAAAAGTGAACTCATAATTATTTCCTCCTCCATCACCACTATCATCATATTCGTCTACATTATCATCACCAGTATCTTGTTATCATTGTTGGGAATTTGAACCGATGAACGCGGAAACGTCATACCTAATATTCGTCTATAACTCATAACAATTAACATTTATAGCAGAAAATTAAGATGAGAGAAAATAAACAATCACAAACACAAAACATATGTGGAAAACCTAAATCAGGGAAAAAAACCACGGGCCGTCAAGACAACAGAGAAAGTTCCACTATATGATAAATTGTTATAACCATATACTCTAGGATTCTCTCTCACACCTCAACCCCAAACCACAGAGCCTTACCAAGTCCCCAAGCTCACAAACCGAGCTTTACATCTTGACTATCCCCTAGGTCTCCCCTGAATATCACCCACAAATCTCTAACTTGATCCACTGATATTCCCCGAATATTCCCTAAGGCCTCCCTCAGTTCTCACCCACTCTCTGATAATACATGGTGTTCTTTTTGCTCCACACAAATAACCTAGTTACAAAGTTCTACTTATACTAGTTACATAGAGCTTAGACCAATAAGGAAATCCATCTCCTAAACGTACAAGACTTACTTGTTCCACATAAATACTATTTCCTTTTATGATAAGTCTTCTTGTAAAGAGAAATCATTTTCCTTCAAGCACAAAAACTTTTAAAAGAATTACTTTCCTTTTCCGCTGAAGATTTCCCATTACATGCATGCTTATGATTGATTATGATTTGGGTCATAGATGCGCACCCGCTTCCTAAATCATTACAAGTCACATGAAAACATCGCTCAAAAAACCGCAATCCATACGCTAAAATGAACTACTTCTTCAGTTCTGCATGGTCTTCAAACCTCTCTCAAACACCATATCCAATTTACAACCGTTTTCCCAAATTTTCAGGAAGTTCCATATTAGTTGAGTCTCGTTTGGTTCATATTGGGTTTACTTGAGAATACAAACCAAAACTTAACAATTCTCCCATTTGGCAAGTATTCCAAGACCTTTGTCCACAGCCACAATTCTCATCACCGAGAATCATCTTACCCCACCACAAGGTATAACCACTTAGGAACGAACCATCCTACGTTTTTTTTTTTTTTTTTTTTTTTTTTTTTTTGTTCGTTGTTCCGGCACCATGTCGAAAATAACATATTGAAATTATGGTGCAACTCCTCACATCAGATTTCCAGGGAGTTCGTCAGCCATCGACATCCTTATCCACCCACACATTTTGCATCACCTTCTGACCAATGCCCATGTGCAAACCTATGAACCACTAGCAGCAATATATCCTCTTCCATGGTTAGTGGGGAAAACTACCAAAAGGATAAACATGTTCTTGCATCATCTAACCATGTCAAACACCTTTTTGTCTTTGCATCACTTATCCTGGTGAAAGACTTGCTACTAGTACTATAAGTGTTTTGCCGGATAAGCCTCACACCACACCAGAGCCTTCGAGCGTTCAATTTTTATTTTTATTTTATTTTTTTGCGGTCAGGAGTTTTTTTTTTTTTTTTTTTTTATTGCCTTGTGTAACCCATATTAGATCTCCATGACTTGTACTTGCCACCACAAGCCAAATTCTCTTCCATCTCCATTCTTCCTCTATCAAACCCTACCGAGTTCGTAACTGCTTTCAAGACGTATCTCCTTTGCTAAACTCATACTAGACAACCATGAATCATTATCCTAATACCACAAAGTCCTTCATACGATCTACCGTAAAGACTTGAAAAACGTCATTGCCAAACCATGTGGCTCTAATACCAATTGTTGGGAATTTGAACCGATGAACGTGGAAACGCCATGCCTAATATTCGTCCATAACTCATAGCAATTAACGTCTATAATAGAAAAATAAGAAGAAAGAAAATAAGCAATCACACAACACAAGATATACATGAAAAACTCTAAATCAGGGAAAAAACCATAGGCCGTCAGAACGATAAAGAAAGTTCCACCATATGATAAATTGTTATAACCATATACTCTAGGATTCTCTCTCACACCTCAACCCCAAACCACAGAGCCTTACCAAGTCCCCAAGCTCACAAACCGAGCTTTACATCATGACTCTCAGCTCACAACGCTCACATGATCCACACAGAGAACACCCTCAATATCCCCTAGGTCTCCTCTGAATATCACCCACGAATCTCTAACTTAATCCACTCATATTCCCTCGATATTTCCTAAGGTCTCCCCTGGATCTCACCTACTTTCTCATATTACATGGTATTCTTTTTGCTCCACACAAATAACCTAGTTACAAGGTTCTATTTATACTAGTTACAGAGAGCTTAGACCAACAAGGAAATCCATCTCCTATACGTACAAGACTTACTTGTTCCAAATAAATACTATTTCCTTTTATGATAATTCTTCTTGTAAAGAGAAATCTTTTTCATTCAAGCACAAAAACTTCCAAAAGAATTACTTTCCTTTTTCGTTGAATATTTCCCGTTCCACGCATGCTTATGATTGACTAGGATTTGGGTCACGGTTACGCCACCACTTCCTAAACCGTTACAAGTCACCTAAAATTACATCGCTCCAAAAACCGCGATAGATATGTTGAAATGAACTACTTCTTCATTTCTTCATGGTCTTCAAACCTCTCTCAAACACCATATCCAACTTCCAAACGTTTTCCCACATTTTTAAGAAGTTCCACATCAGTTGAGTCTTATTTGGTTCATATTGGGTTCACTTGAGAATACAAGCCAAAACCTAACAATCATCACTTAAATATCAATAATTTAAATTTTATATTTTATATATGTTCTTTCCGTAGCCATTTTTCTTACCATGGAAATGTATTATAGATAATTTTACATTAAGGAATATGAATATCATCAATTTTTCACTTTACATTGACGGAAAAATTATTGATATTTTATAGATATATCGCGGATATTTCACGGATATTATATATATTACACTATAAGTTCACCGATATGGATATTTTACCAATATTTCTTAGATATTTTTACGAATAAGATATTATACCTTATATTTACAGATATTTCCTAAATATTATTACGGAAATATTGACGGATATATTACGGAAACCGTGGACATTTTAAACTATAGTCACGACTCATAAAAAAAGTTTATATATGTAAAGTAAAACACAAAAGCTCGTAGCCTCGGGCGCCGCAACACTCAAATATGTGCAAGACTGCAAGGTGAGGGCTGAGTGGTGCACGCATGCAGCTTCACCTCAATGACACACGCACCTAGAGATGGGCAAAAAACCAATAAACCAAACCAAATTGGTGAACCGAACCAATCCATTGTCGGTCGGTTCAGTTCGGTTCAGTTCGGTTCATTATTTTGAAAAACGATTGGATCGGTTTTTTCCCTGGTTCGCTATCCCAAACCGAAAAACCGAACCGAAATACAACTAATATAAAAAAAATTAAAATAAATAAATAAACCCTAATTTAATATTCAACAGTCCATGAAACTATAAAACTATGAAAGTGTGTCACATTATATTTTTGTTTCTTTGTTTTTTTGCTGAATATTATTTTAAACTATATTTTCAATTTGTTTAAGCCCATAATTTAATTTGGTCGAAGGCTCAAAAGGATTAAAATATGAAAATATGTGTACTAATTAAAGCTCATGAATTTGGCCCAGTAGGACCAAAACCGACCAAACCAAACCGAACCGGTCCAATTTGGTTGGTTTTTAATCGGTTGACATATGTAAATTTTATTGGATCGGTTCATATTTTCAGAAACCGAACTTTATCGGTTTTTTATCGATTCTATTGAAAAATGAACCGATCCATTAAACATCCACCCCTAATCCACCATTGATGGACTTGGCTATTATACCTACCATGATAATGGTGGGTATCATACTATCAAAGCAATCAACTTTGACTGCCAACTGATAGCCAAAGTTGCTTAATATATGTGCAAAAACCGGCTGCTGTATAAATATAACTTAATTATATATTTATTTTTTTTAAAACAATAAATTATTATTTTTATTTCATATTTAAGATTATTATTATTATTATATATTTATCAAATTATACAATTATAGTTTCATATATATATATATGTGTGTGTGTGTGTGTGTGTGTGTGTATGTATGAAAATACATTAGAAAAATACAATTTATGAAATTATATAATTAAATAAATTTAAGAACTACAATAATGGAAAAAATGAGAAGTTTTAAAAGTAAAATATTTATATGTAAAATGATGTAAATATGTGATATAATTATATTTATCATAATGAAAAATGGTGAAAAAAAGTGTAATTGTTTGTAATATATTGATGAATTGAAAATAGTTGGGAATTGTTTATATTAAATAAAAAAAAATTAAAATGAGTAGAAATTATAATAATAACAAAGAAAGAATATAACTGGATATATGTTTTTGAGAAGCAAAAAAATTAATGAAAAGTTTAAAAAAAATTGTGTTGTATGTATAAATTCGCCAAGCAGACACATCACCAAAGGAGTCAATAAATGATGAAGAAAAGGTTGCCACGTCACTCGTTGACCGGGTCAAGGGAGAAAATGTGGCCAGTCAGAATATCAACGTCTTAAATCAATAGTCAAAGATGTGGTCGCCAGAGCTAGATATATACTTGCCAAAGGTAGAAACGTGGTCGCCGAAGGATAATACCCAGGAGTGAAGGTGCTCGCTGCATCAGCATACTGGGCCCAAAGCGACTCGGCAGAAACACAGAAATAAAACCCTAACCTCTAGAAGACCCATGGCAACAAGGAATCATAAAAAGGAAAAGAGATAGAGCATATCCGGATCCGTGACAACATGAGAATCCTAGTACGAATCAAAGGGGGAATCCTACCACCAACACGGCTAAAAACAAGGGGAAACCCTAATTAACATATATAAATAGAACCATCTATCCCATGAGAAAGGGGTTCGAAAACCTAGAGAGAAAAGAGCAATTGTATGAGAGATTTGAGTGTGTAACAAAGCAATAAAATCGAGTATTATCTTTCTGCCCCCTGGGGCGCCGTGGTTTTTTCCCATTCAAGGGTTTTCCACGTAAAAACTCTCTTGCATGCATTCTTGATTTTCTCGCTTTAAACTGAATTAATATAACTGTTGAGTGCGTGGCAATCCAAATTTCACCGTCAACAATGTGTTTTAAAAAAGTTGGAGTGTTATATATAATAAATTATATTTTATTTTGTATTTTTAAAATTTTTAGAAATAAATTAATTAATTGTAATTGTGTAGATCAATTTTTTTTTTTTTTTTTTTGAAAATAATGTGTAGAGCAACTTTAACGTCGAAGTCAATGTGAAAGTTGTTCTCGGAAACGACTACTCGTTAGGAACAAGTTCAACGTTAGTAGGAACAAGTTCAACGTTAGTAGGAACCACTTCGATGTTCTAACCAACGTTGGAGTCGTTTTTAGGAACCACTCAACGTTAACAAATGAAACAATTTTTGTTCTTGAGGAACCACTTCAACGTTGAAGTCTTCCCAAAAATGACTGCTCGTGGGAACAAGTTCAACGTTGGAGGAAACCACTTTAACGTTCTAACCAGCGTTAGAGTTATTCCCAGGAACCACTTACCGTCAACAAAGGGAACAACTTTTACATTTTAGAAACTACTTTAACGTTGAATTCAACGTGAAAGTTGTTCCCGAGAACAACTTCAACGTCGGTGAGAACCACTTTAACGTTTTAACCAACGTTAAAGTTATTCCCAAAAACCGATCAACGTCAATAAAGTGAACAACTTTTATATTTTGGGAACCACTTTAACATTGAAGTCAACGTGAAAGTTGTTCCCGGAAATGACTACTCATTAGGAACAACTTCAACGTTGGTGGGAATTAATTTAACGTTATAACTAATGTTGGAGTTATTCTTGGGAACCACTCAACATCAACTAAGGAAACAACTTTTACATTTTAGTAACCACTTTAACGTTGAAGTCAACGTGAAATTTGTTCCTGGGAATTGAATGATTGTTTGTTGGGAACAACTTCAACTTTGGTAGGAATCACCTTAATGTTCTAACCAACAATGTCGTTATTCCTAGGAACTACTCAACGTCAACAATAACATAATTTTATATAATTTAAAATAAAACCTATAAAATTAAATTAAATTTTTAATGAAAATAATATATTATTGTAAGTTTCCTCAAGTTTGATTGGCTTATTTCAGTGACAAACCACATTTGGGGTTTGATATGTAAGGGTAGCTTAGGCAGTTAATTGTTGGTGATCAAGCTCAACAAAGGCCCTCTCATGACCTCAAGTTGATAAGTACTCCAAAGGTAAAACACTTGTGCTTATTTTGCATTGAAGAGATTTAGTTGCACACACACACAACTCATACATATCTATACTTCTTGTATGTTGTGTGTTTTATGTATGTGCATTCATGATCTTGAATTCTCTTCATGCATGCTTTAATTGATTGCATCTTGGTTGATAGTTGCCATGACATGTTAGGCATTAGGATGCAAAGTTGTTATGAAGGCGTTGCACAAAGCGTTGTTTGTACAGCGCCCATCTGAAACCTGATGGGTTTTGGGTAAGGCGATGTACAGACCTGATTGTTTTTTTTAATAGCGCTGTTCGGTTGCTGTACAAAGTGCTGTACATTCAGCGCTCATACAGCGACCATTATAAACCCGAGAGGAACAGAGTTTAGTCGTTGTTGGGTCGCTCTACAAAGTCATTGTACGTAAAGCAACCATGAAGAACATATTCTTCATTTCCAAGTGAGTCGATGTATAGGAGCTGTCTGTACAGTGCTTTGTACAGCGACCAAGACAAAAGTTTTGTTTTTTAATCAAAACGATGTAGCATCTTTTGGACATCCTATATATATGCTACTTTGTCTTTAGGTCATTTTTAAGAGTTCAAAATCATATTTTTAACTTAACATATTTTCTAAGAGAGAAAATCACTCAAGAACTCACCTTTGATCACTCAAAATCATTTCCATGTGCATCAAGCATCATCTAGCATCATCTATGATCATTTAGGATGCATCTATGCATGGGTCTTCTTCAACACACTTGAATTGGTAAGTTGAACACCATCTCATCCATTTTTAGTGTTCATACTTGTCATTTAATCTCTTTAAATTACTTGTATTCATTTAGATTAAATTCTATATACAAGATTGAGATTATTGTGTTGATTGATTGAGTGTTGTATTGTGATAGCTATTGCCTAGGATTGCTTTATTTAAGATAGCTATATTGTATGCCATGTGGATTGTTATTATTGACATATTTATTCATGTAACCTAGCATTAATTGCATATTGAATATCATGATATTCACTTATATTGTTGATCTCTTCATTGAGAATTAAATCTTATGGCTAAGATTGCTTAGTGCGCAAGCAAGTGGATCTAGAATCATTATTAAAGGCCCGTTAGGTAGTTGTGGTGGGTTAGTGACCGTGTAGAGTTTGACGGTGGTCAACCTAGGTGTAAACATCATTATAAGTAGTGGATTTGAGGACCGTGTGTAGCTAGCATATTAGCCCGTGAGTTTTTCCATGTTGAGGGTTTCTCTCACGTAAATCAATCAACTTGAAATTTATTGTTTTGCACACTTAAATTAAGTTGATTGTATTTTTGACTAGTTTGGGGTTTTTATTTAATATTGACTGATTAAGAAAAATTAGTAATTAACTTGATTAAAATATATTCACCCCCTCTAGATATATTTAGCACACCGTAATATTTGTTTCAATTATAGTAGGGGCAATTTCACTAAAGTCCCTATTTTTTTCCGAATTGTCACCATTTTAAATGTCTTTATCATATTAGCAACTCTAGTCCCTTCTTTTTCCAAAATATTTCACTTTAGTCCTTCCGTTAGTCAACTGTTAGTCAAATTTAACGAAAATAGGGCTAATTTGGTCATTTGCATAGAAAGTGAATTTTTTTATTGAAGAAAACTTAGAAAGTGAATTTTTTTATTGAAGAATAAAAATACTTTTCATATTTCATTATTAAATAAAAATCAAATTAAGAAAAAAAAAATATTTTCTGAAAAAAATGAAATAATTATAAATAAATAAAACTGCAATTTTTTAATTGTTAGCAGAATATTAATTCAAATATTAAAAAATAAGATTAAAAAAATATTAAGAAAGGAAAAATGAAAAATATTTAAAAATAATAATAATTAAAGAGATCCAATGGATATCCAAACGAATTTCCATTATTTTCAAATCAAAGATCTCCATTGTTGAAAATGAAGATCCACATATCTTCATCTCTCGGCCAACGAGGGATCTCCATGGACCAGTGATGGAGGTCCATCGATGGTGGTGATGGAGATCCATCGATCGAGTCTCGATCCTTACTCTCCAAGGAAGAAGAAATCAGCTTGGATTTTGATGCCAATCAAAAAGAGTTTGATATGTGGAAGTGGAGCTATTTGCTCTTTTGGAGTTTCTGCTGCCACCATGTGTATCATCATTTTTGGATCCCAACAGAGGAACCAACACAACCTCAAGAAGCTTCGTTTCCAAATTTATGCAGATGACAAGGTTTCCATTTTTTAATTTTTAATTTTTTCGTCACAATTCTTCAACTATTTCACATACCCGATTCACAAGTTTTCTTAGATCTTGATGGGTTGAAGTCAGATAAATAATTTGTACACAGATCTCTTATATTAGATCATTTTTTTCTTCCAAATTAAAGAGAGAAATTCATGACTTTGAAGAAATTGTTGTTGTTGTTTTCAGAGGACCAGACAGGTGGTGCAGCAAGCAACTAAATTGAATAAAGCAATTTTAGCAGTAAGAGGTGTTCCAATTACCAGCGTTTGCATAAAATCTAGGCTAATTGGCACTGATACCCCTGAACTATACCCGAATTTGCACTTTACCCCCTGTATTTTTTTTTTTCGGCATTAAACTCCCTAAATTATCATAAATTTGCAATGGCTAATGGAAACCTAACGGAACCTTGATTCCGTCTAGGGAAAATTACACTAAGTTCCCCTAATTATATATATAATTGCATTAAACCTAAAAACATATAATTATATGACCCGAATACCCCTCTGACCAATTCTTTTTTAAAAAAAATTAAATTTAAAATTAAAATAATGGTTAAATAATAATAAAATTCTGAATTTTATTATAAAGACAATTAAATAAATAGAGAAATGAAAAAATTAAATTGATTTAACAATAATTTAAATTATCTTTTTATTTAAATATCCCTAAATATAAAACCCAGATAAATATTTAAATTATTTAAGAAAAATAAAAATAATGGTTAAATAATAATACAATCCCCTTTCATCAATAATAATAATAATAATAATAATAATAATAATAATGCAATTCTGATTTTCTTTTTTATAAAGAAAATAAAATCTTTAAAAAATTAAAACATCTTTAAAATTTTTGTCATCCATCTCAGAGATGGACGGTGGAGAAATATTTATTAAAACAAATTCAAATAAAAAAAAGCATTTTTTAAATAGATTGATTGATCTCAATTACAAAAAATAAATAAATAAATAAATAAATTATAATAATAAGTTTCTCCATTAATGAAGATTTGAAGATCCATCAATGTTCTTCTTTTTTTATTTTGTTTTTTTGTTTTTTCAATTTTTTTTAATTGGATTTCGTTTATTGGTTTGTGAATTGTGTTATTTAAATTAATTTTTTAACTTAATGGACATAGATAAAGAAATCCTTAAAATAAAAAATTTCAAATAAATATTTTTAAATGAACATCGATCCATCTAATTAAATAAACATCTGTTTCTCCATCCAATCCTTAAAAATTTCCCTTCTCTAAAGAAAATAAAAATATTTAAATTTCCAACACCCAGAAACCAAAAAATAAAAATTTTAATTTTTAATTTTTCTATATGTGTTTTTAATTGGATCGATGTTCAATTTTTTAAAATTTGTATTTGTATTATTATTATTATTATTTTGTAATTGAGATAAATCAATCTATTTCAAAAAAAAAAATTGAGATAAATCAATCTATTTGAAAAAAAAATGTTTTTTTTTATTTGAATTTGTTTTAATAAATATTTCTCCATCGTCCATTTATGAGATGGATGGTAGAGATTTTAAAGATGTTTTAATTTTTTAAAGATTTTATTTTCTTTATAAAAAAAAATCAGAATTGTATTATTATTATTTTTTTGGAAAGGGAATTGTATTATTATTTAACCATTATTTTTATTTTTCTTGAATAATTTAAATATTTATCTGGGTTTTATATTTAGGGATATTTAAATAAAAAGATAATTTAAATTATTGTTAAATCAATTTAATTTTTTTCATTTCTCTATTTATTTAATTGTCTTTATATTAAAATTCAGAATTTTATTATTATTTAACCATTATTTCAATTTTAAATTTTATTTCAAAAAAAAAAAAAATTGGTCAAAGGGGTATTCGGGTCATATTATTATATTTTTTAGGTTTAATACAATTATATATATAATCAGGGGAACTTGGTGTAATTTTCCCTAGACGGAATCAGGGTTCCGTTAGGTTTTCATTAACCATTGCAAATTTATGATAGTTCAGAGGGTTTAATGCTGAAAAAAAAAAGTATAGGGGGTAAGGTGTAAATTCGGGTATAGTTCAGGGGGTATCAGTGCCAATTAGCCTAAAATCTATTATGGATGGATTTGCTGTGAAAGCTCTACAAGATTTGTGTAGAAACTCTCCATATTTGTAAATAATAATGAAATATATGTTTTATATTTTTTTTTTCTTAATTTGATTTTTATTTAATATTAAAAAATGAAAAGTATTTGAAAGAAATTTTGGATAATAAAAATGTAATAACAAAAAACTTTTAGGGGTAATATTGACCTTTTGTATATTTAGTCATAGTCTCGATTGTTAGCAATTTGGTCTAATAGACTAAAGTGATGTATTTTGGAAAAAGAAGGAACTATAGTTACTAATAGAACAAAGACATTTAAAAAAGTGACAATTAAAAAAAAAAAAAAAAATTCTTTAGTGAAATTACCCTACTATAGTAGTAGAGAGAGTTTGAGAGTTAGACTCAGTAGAGAGATTTTTTATTTGCTTCGGATAGGTTCAAAACCGATTTAAGGGGTTGCCTCTTTTTTTCTTTTCTTTTTTTTTTTTTAATTAGTAATTTGTATATTATTCTTTCAACCGTTGGATTTCCTTTTTTTCCTCATCCAACGGTTGCAACATGTATAATCTATAGGTGGTATCATACCCATATCTTTGACTGCGTATGGTAGCTGGACTCGTTGACGTACTTTGCACCCACCATTGATATTTGATTCAACAAATGCCAAAGGTTTAATATTAAGAACCTCCCTTGATCTTTCAATTATTGTTGGATAGGTAGAGAAAGATATTATTCACAAACCTCTCCTAGAATGTAACACCGTTAAGATTTCTGTTAGGGTGGTAAGGGCAAACTTGTACATTCCATAGTCAGGGCCGGTCCTGAGATTTTCGGGGCTCAAGGTGAACTATAGAATATAAGGCCCTCGATACTCTATATATGTTTATACGATTTTTTTTCTCTCTAGTAAATACTTGTAAAAATCAATATAATAACTCAAACTCAAGACTATAACACAACAAAATAGCAACAACAACAAAAAGTTACCAAAATAAAATTTTTATAATTGCATCAAAGAATATATCATTTAAACCTTACCCGTTTCACATTTTTAGCAAGAAAAGTACTAATTAAACTTATATGTTTTCGAAAAAGAAAAAAAAATGAAGTTTATTGATTTAATTACCTTCGAAACAACGACTTCTGAATTATCTTATAAAGAGAGTAGTGAGTTTTTTTTAGAGATATAAAAAATGATTATTTGTGACAAATACGAGTGTTGCTAGGATTCAACCCACCGTCACCCTTGATCCCATGTTGTTGTTGTAAGAATGATAAATGAGTTTCTATTTGTGGCCTTTAAAAAAAAAATTATATATGTATAGTGGTCCATTTTTAAATTTATTTAAGGATTGGGTTTCCATTGGTGAGCCTTTTAAAAAAAAAAAAAAAATTATATGTGTATGGTGGACCTTTTTTAAAGTCATTTATGGGTCTGTTTTATTTAAAATCTTAGATGGACTATATTATAAAATCATTTTTTTAAATACAATTTGGGGGCCCTTTACAATCGAGGGCCCTAGACGGTTGTCTTACTGGGCTCCCCCTAGCGCTGGGCCTGTCCATAGTTCATATAAAAGGTAATAAAAAAAAAACCATCATCTTCACTTTTCATTTTGTCTCTCATCTCCCTCTCTCTTCATCTCGTTTTTCACGCTCCCCACTTTGCCACTTAGGCTGCTAATGGAGGGTCGCGGACTAGGGGATAAAGTCGAGGAGGCACTAATGCATCTGATGGGACCACCGGTCGACGGGCTCATTTTTATTTTTTACTTGGTTTAAAATCTCAAATTTGTGTTGATGTGGGTGGATTATTTGTTTTGATGATTATTGGTTTGTGGATGATGGTGATGCAGGGATCTGGATTTAGTGTTGAATCTGTGTTTTGTTTTGTGTTTGATTTTGTTGACGGTGATTTTTGGATTATCACAGAGTCAATAACTAAATCAAAACAAATGTCAAACAAGAAAGAAAATTAAAACATGCAAAAGACAGATTTACGTGGAAAACCCTTGAATGGGAAAAAATCACGGCGTCCCGGAGGACAGGAAAATATCACTGAATTACTTGGCTTTGTTACACACTCAGATCTCTCGAATTCTTGTTTTTTTTCTCTTTTGGTTTTTCGAACCCCCTCCTCATGGGATAGGTGGTTCTATTTATACATGATATTTAGGGTTTCCCCTTGATTTTAGGCGTGTTTGTAGTAGGACTTCCTCTTGGACTTGTATTGGGAATCCCATGTTGTTACGGATTAGGATAGGCTTTCCTGCCTCTTTATTCTAAGACTCCTTGGTGTAGAGGGCTTTCCGTGAGTGGGGGTTTTACCATTGTGCTTCTGCTGAGTCGGTTCATGCTCAATAGGCTGATGCAGCGAACACCCCCGCTTCTGGGTTTTATCCTTTGGCGACTACATTTCTGACTTTGGCGAGTATATATTTGATTCTGGCGACTACACCCTTGACCTATTAACTGATCCATGTTTTCCCCTTTGACTTGGTCAACGAGTGACGTGGCATCCCTTCTTTCAGCAATTATTGACTTTTATGATGACGTGTCCGTTTGACGAATTTGTACACACAACAATACCCCCTTAAATACTCCGAGCCGGGCGAATGGCTTTACTTTGTTTGCCTCTGCGAGTAGTATTTATATCTATGCCTTCAGAATTTCGACGCATTTTTGTAATTAACTCTCTCTCTTCTTTTCACCGTGTATTGTGTTGATTCTTCCGGTGTAAGTTTTTAATTTCAGCCACACAACTTCTGGCGCTTCCACTTACTTGACAGGTGAGAGGATATTCTGACTGCTTGGTGATCCCCGAGACGCCACATGTCCATTACCTGGTGGTGACTATTGGGGCTAGTTACTGTGGCTGTCACTTACATTAATTGCATATCTTTTATTTGATTTTTTTTTTTGAATTTCAAAATTCCCTCTTTTTAAGGCCCGATCGTTCCTTCTTCCTCACTTTGCTATTTTCATTTATTTTTCTATTTTCTCCTTTGTTCTTCTCTCAAAACAGAGCTTCTTCGTCTTCCTTAGAAATCTCTGCCACGAATTCCTTCTATTCTACTTTGCTGTCGGACGGCTTGTTTCAAAAATTGATCGTGCTTATTTCTCGACGCCCCCAAACCTCTTGCTCATCCTCCGAACCTAGGGTTTTCTGGTGAGTTCCCATGGATCCTTCCTTACGTTCTTCTCTTTTTAATCAGATGATGCAAGCCTTAGAACTTGGTGATAAGGGTACTACAGACAAAATCGAATCTTTGATTCGTAATTTCCACCCGGATTCTCCGGTCCCCATTTCTGTTTATATTCCGCCTTCTTATGATGACTTTTTTCCTAATGTTTATCCTTCTTCGTTTTCCAATAGTGAGTCTCCAGAAATGCCGAGATCTTCTAGACCAAGTGGAAGCAAACGACGCGCTTCTAGGATTCCTCGGGGGTCCCTTTTGGATGCGCAAACGACTGTTGATTCTGACGTTGAGGACCATTAACGGAACAGGCTGAACTTTTCATTTGATCGCCCATGTTCCTTTGATACTGAAGTTAATGTGGTTGGTGAGGGTGAGCTCCGTAAGTATAAGAGTCGCTTTAGGATTCCAGACTCAGTGACTTTGATGTTGCCTGGTAGCCGAGCAGCGTGGAATCCTTCTGAGAATGCGGTCGCCATTTATGGTGCCATGCTTAGCTGCGGGATTACCCTTCCTCTTCAACCTTTTATTGCCAGGTTCCTCGCGGAGGTTCAAATTGCACCTGCTCAACTTGCCCCAAATAGCTATAGGATCCTCATGTGTTTGGGTTTAATGTGGAAGTTGAAAGGTTATGAACCCCCCACACCTCGTGAGATTCGCCATTTTTACACTTTAAGGCAGGCTGGCAACAGTGGGACATACTTTCTTCTCTCTTCGCCCGTGGAGAACTGGATCCCTGAGGGTATGGCGAACCCTGGGCAAGTGGAGGTTTCCAGTGATGAGAAGAAGAAAGGTTTTATTTGGGGCTTTCCTACCTCAAATAAGAGATGGAAGAACAGCTGGTACTTTGTTGGCGGCGAATGGGGTAGAGATGTGTCCGCCAATGGTCGCCTAAATCTTGCGGCGAAGAAGGTTCCTAGGCATTTTACCTCTCATGATGCCTGGTCCAAAGCTGCCCCTATTTTGTTGGATGAGGAGGTGTCTCACCTTTCTGCTACAGCTGTCCTTCCTTTGAATAAAAGGGGTCGCTCGTTTCTTTTGGATGAGGATAAAATGATCGCCCAGGGGCTTTTTCCGCGCCTACCCGCCAGACTTCCTCGCTGTAAGTTCTACTTGTTTTCTTTTAGTATTATAGTTTTCCTGTTGCTAACTTTTGGTGAGTTTCTGCAGTACATGATTTTGACACAGTTTATGATCTGCAAGCTCGGGCAGTTAAAAATTCTGAGGCTGCCAGTAAAAGGCAAGCTGCTGGTTTGGCTAAGGAGGGAGTTGCTAGCCCGGATGGTGGCGATCCCTCAGATGATGAGGAAGTTGGTGATGTTGATGGGGGGCGTGTCGAGTCGGGGACATCCCCTGTTCGCCCGGAGGTTGCTGCGAGTGCACCTGCTGCGAGTACTGCTGCGACTTCTCCCGCTGCGACTGCTGCCGCGAGTGCCTCCAGTCGTAAGGGAAAGGAGAAGGTGGGAGTTTCAAGTGTGGCTAGTGACATCCCCATTTTTGATACGGATGTTCCTGAGACTCCCCTGGATCCTTCAAGCGATTTGACCCCCAGAACCGGTAGAGGCAAACGTCCGGCTGAGGGTATGCCTGACCATGCTGCTCGACCTCTGAAACGGGCGACAAGGGTCGTGCAATATGTTGTTTCTTCAGATGATGAGGTCGCTGAAGACCCTGTGCTCGCCGAGGCTCCCTCCGCTGAAACGGCTATCCCTAGAGCTTCTGTTGAGGAACCAGATTTGACGGAGCCTTCTCTTCCGGAGGGGGTAAACAATTTTGATGCTCCTACCATTTCCCCAACCAGTTCAACTCCTCTTCCGATAGCCGCGAATAAGCCGGACACCTCTTTTACTGGCCAGCCTGGGTCAGCTGATCGACCAGGGCCAACTGATAAGCCGGGGTAGTCGAGACAGCCTGGGGCTACTGCGTTTGGTTCCGGTGTCGCTCATGAAGCTTATCCCATTGATCCAACTAATGCTGGTGAGGGAGTCGAGTCTGTCTCCCTTTCAGATTTTACGGCTGCAGAAATCTGCTCATATATAATGAACAACAATGTCTATGTTGGTGAGGATTGGGAGCAGATGAAGAGAGGGTCCTGCAACAGGAAAATGGAATTTTTCTTCAACTGCCACTCTCTGGTGAGCTTCTTACTTTGCCCATGTATTTTTTATTTGCACGTATCCTGACTTCTATTTTTTCTTTTCAGATGTTGTCCGAGTTGGCTGATAATCATAGGCGAGGAAATTTTCTCTCAAAGGACGTGAAACGCCTGCGAGAACAAGCCTCCCTTTTGGCAGCTGAGAAACTCTCTGCTGAAGAAGCCCATACTCAGCAACTTGCTCAGTTGAGAGAATCCGCAGATGGTTATCTCTCAGCCCAACTGGCAGCTGAAGAGAAATTAGCTGCTGCTAAGGAGGAGATGCGTTTGCTACGAGAGCAACTTTCCGTTAATCAAGAATCGCTCGTAGCACGCTTTGAAGCTGAGCGACTAGCTGAGGAGGCAAAGGAGAAAGCTGAGCGTGAGGCTTTGGACTTGCGCAACCAGTTGTCCTCGCATGAAGTTATTCTGAACGATCTCAAGGCTGTGCTGGAGGTTGAAGCGGTTGATCGTTTCAAGAGATCCCCTGCCTATGATGCGCTTTTTTTGCGTGAATTTGAAAAAGGCATGAGGCAGTCGAAGAAGTTCTTCGCCATGAAGGATCACTCAAATGAGAAGGCTCTGGGGCGTTTCGACCGATCTTTTCAACAGCATATGGCCAGGGGAGTGGATTCAATTAAAGAGCAGATAAAACGTTGGAAAGCCCACTGTCGTTACAACACGACTGAACCTCACCCTATGCATTTAGAAATCCCCAGCAAGCGTGTCTTCAATACTTACTACTCGGGTCAGAAGGGCAGCTTTTCTGGTTCTGGCGCTGAGCCTGACTTGGGTCCTGTTGCTGGAAGGGATTATGAGCCTTTTATGCCAGAAGGGGATGAGGAAGTTACCTGGCCTTCAGACAAGGAGATCGAAGATGAGGAAGATAGCGAGGGCCCTCCTGCAGCTAGTTGAATTTTTGTGTCTTTCATACTGAAGGATTGTAAATCTTTATATCTTCAGTTTCTCTTTTTGTATCTTCATTCTTAATTATTTAATTGTAAATGACTTTATTTATTAAAAGTTATAAACTTTTTCTTTGTTCAGCTGCCTTTGCTGACTTTTCAGCTTACTCAGTATTTCACCAAGTTTTTAGCATATTTTTGTGTATTCAGCTGCTATTCGCTGAATTTTTGCTCAGTGTTTCACTTTGTAGCATTTTTGTTGTATTCAACTGCCATTGCTGGATTTTGGCGTACTCAGTGTTTCACTAAGTTTTTAGCATATTTTGTTGTATTCAGCTGCCATTGCTGGATTTTGGCGTACTCAGTGTTTGTCAGGACGTATCCGACCATACACCAAGTTTTTAACATGTTTTGTTGTATTCAGCTGCCATTGCTGGATTTTGGCGTACTCAGTGTTTGTCAGGACGTATCCGACCATACACCAAGTTTTTAACATGCTTTTATTTATTCAGCTGCCATTGCTGAGTTCTGGCGTACTTGGTGCTTATTCAGGGCGTATTCACCCACACCAAGTTTTTCTCTGGAAATCTTATTCTCCTTGTAGTGGCGATCCCCAATTTCTGTAACTTGGGCTATGGCGACGTAGTCGCTTTTGGCTTGCTTTAGTTTCGTTGGGTCGCTACTTATTCTCATTGCTGCGAGTATGAAACTCGTCTTTACGCAATGGTATTGATATAAGACGGCGAATGTCCTTTGTAACTGGCGAGTCAAGTCACGAATTCTCAGTAATAAATTACTCTTTATTTGGATAGTTCCTGCAACTTTTGTCAAAACAGTAACATAGAAAAAATGCTAAAACGGAAACTGCCTATGAATAAAAAACTTTGAACTAAATCTTTAGAAATAATGAAAAAGTCAAGGGTAATATATCTTCAGGTACTGCGCATTGCATGGCCGAGGTAGTTCGCCAAAACCTTCTCGAGTGATGCGATATGCCCCGTGGCCAGCTATGCCTGTGATTTGATAAGGCCCTTCCCATTTGTCTGCGAGTGATCCTGCAGCCTTGTCTCTAGTTCCTGGGTTCACCCTTTTCAGCACCAAGTCGCCGAGTGCGAACCTCCTTTCACGCACATGTGAATTGTAATACCTGGCTACCCTCTGTTGGTATACAGTGTTTCTTATCTGTGCGCGTTCTCTTCTCTCTTCTAACTCATCCAGACCGCATTTTAACATATCAACATTGAGTTCTGGTTGAAAGAGTTGTACTCTTGGTGAAGAGAAGGACGTCTCTACGGGGATGACTGCTTCAGCTCCGTAAGCCATGGAATATGGGGTCTCACCTGTTGAACCTCTTTCTGTGGTCCGATATGCCCAAAGTACCTGTGGTAATTTCTCTGCCCAGCTTCCCTTTTTTGCTGCCAATTTGGCTTTCAGGTTGTGTTTTATGATCTTGTTCACTGCTTCAGTTTGGCCGTTTGTCTGCGGGTGCGCTGGGGAGGCGTAGTAGTTGTTGATACCATACTTGTCACATAACTCCCTGAATTTGTTTCCGTCGAATTGGGTCCCATTGTCAGTGATGATGGTGTTGGGTATCCCGAATCTGTACAGGATATTTTTCTTCACAAAGCTTATAGTATTGGCTTCTGTTATATGTACCAATGGTTCGGCTTCTACCCACTTTGTAAAATAATCTACAGCTACTATAGCGTGCTTCGCTCCTCCAGTTGCTGTTGGCATTAGACCGATCAAGTCAATTCCCCACATGGCGAACGGCCAAGGCGAGGTAATACTCTGCAAGAGTTCAGGTGGTTGGTGAATGTTATTGGCAATCTTTTGACACGCCTCACATCTCGCTGCCACTCTTTTGGCATCGGCGAATAGTGTTGGCCAGTAAAAACCCTGCCTTAATGTTTTGTGGGCTAGGCTGACACCCCCAGTGTGATTCCCACAATTCCCACTATATATGCTTCTCAGGATACCTTCTGCTTCTTCAGGCCCGACACACCTCTGCAGTGCTCTTGAGTACCCCCTTTTGTACAGTTCTCCATTGAGTATTGAATATCTCGTAGCTCTATACTTCAATCGTTTTGCTTCTAATGGATCACTTGGGAGTACATCATTGACAAGGTACTCTTTGATGGGTGTGATCCAACTGTCCCTCTCGCCAAAGATTGCCCTAACTTCCTTTGTTTTTACTATACTTGGCTGCAATAGGCGGATCATAGAGATAGTATTGGGCCAGATGTTGATTGTGGCGGATGCTAGCTTGGCTAAGGCATCAGCCTACTCGTTTTCTTCTCTGAGGACATGAATAATTCTGTATTCTTTAAATCTTTCCAGTAGCTCTCTCGCTAATTCTAGGTAGGTGATCATGCTTTCATCTCTTGCCTGGTATTCATCTAGTACCTGATTGACAACAACTTGAGAGTCGTTGAAGATTTCTACCTCATCTGCTCCTAGGACTGTGCAAACTTTTAAACCTGCTATGAGTGCCTCATACTTAGCTTGATTGTTAGTAGCTTTGAAGTCAAAACGCAAGGCACATTCGACTGAATCTCCTTCCGGGGTTAACACTACTACCCCTGCCCCGCTGCCGTGCGTGTTTGACGACCCGTCAACACGGAGTTGCCATTTGAATACTCTCTTATTTTGCTCCACCATCATTCTTGCCACTTCTACACTTGGCTCGGTGAACTCTGCTACAAAGTCTGCCACTGTTGGGGCTTTAATTGCCGTCCTTGGCAGATACTCTACATCGAATTCACTTAACTAGATCGCCCACTTCGTTAATCGACCGGATACTTCTAGTTTCTGCAGAATTAGTTTCAGTAGGCAATTGGTGTATACTCCGATTTTATGAGCCTGGAAATATGGCCTTAACTTCCTTGCTGCTGTGATTAGAACGAGTGCCATTTTTTCAGCCGGTGAGTACCTAGTTTCGGCTGGTAACAATGCCTTGCTGGTGTAGTATATTGGTTTCTGGATTCTCTCTTCCTGTTTTACCAGCACAGAACTTATGGCTGCTTCAGAAACGGACAAATACATATACAGCGTCTCTCCTGTTTCTGGTTTTGACAGTAGCGGTGCCTTCCCAAGGTAATCTTTCAGGGCTTGGAAAGCTCTTTCACAATCTTCGTTCCACTCGACTCCCTTTCCTTTCTTTAGAGCTTTGAAAAATGGTAGGCATCGGTCTGTCGATTTAGCTATGAACCTGCTCAGCGATGCCAGGCACCCTGTGAGCCTTTGGACGTCCTTCAAAGTTCTTGGCGAAACCATTTCTGCTAATGCTTGGATTTTCTCCGGTTTTACTTCGATTCCTCTTTGATGTACTTGATACCCGAGAAATCTTCCTGATGGTACGCCGAACACACATTTTGCGGGGTTCAACTTCATTCTGTACTTTACCAACACATCAAATGTTTCCCTCAAGTCATCTATATGTATATCTGCTGTGATACTTTTTATTAGCATATCATCAACGTAAACCTCCATATTTCTTCCTATTTGTCTGGCGAACATCTTGTTGACTAAACGCTGGTAAGTTGCTCCAGCATTTTTCAGGCCGAACGGCATGACTGTGTAACAGTATAACCCTTGGTCTGTGGTGAATGCCGTCTTTTCCTCATCAGGCGCATGCATTTTTATCTGGTTATAGCCCGAGTAAACATCCATGAAGCTCAATGTCTCATGTCCTGCCGTTGCATCGACCAACTGGTCAATTCTTGGTAGCGGGAAGCTGTCCTTGGGGCAGGCCTTGTTTAGGTCGGTGAAATCGACGCACATCCTCCATTAATTATTCTTCTTCTTTACTAGAACTATATTCGCCACCCATTCTGGGTACTTAACTTCCCTGATGGACCCTGCGGCGAGCAACTTGGATACCTCCTCTTTTATCGTCGCACTTCTCTCTGGGTTGAAGCTTCTCCTTTTTTGTACCATTGGTTTACATTTTTCGTTCACAGCCAGGTTGTGTGAAATAACACTTCTATCAATTCCCGGCATGTCCTCATGGCTCCAAGTGAATATCCCCTTGTACTCTTTCAGCAGGCTTGTCACATCTCTCTTGACTCGTTCAGCCAACCTGGCTCCAATCCTGACTGTTTTATTCGATTCTGCTTCATCCAGAATAATGGACTCAGTTGGCTCTTCCTTCTCTCTGCTTGCTTTGTCCCTTGGGTCCAATTCGAATGCTTCCGGATTTTCTTCTCGTACCTCCTTATTCACTTCGAATATGTTTAAGGTCTCCATTCCCGCCTTATCTTTAAAGATTGAAAAGTTAGCGCGGTAAGCCATCTCTTGTGACCCTTTCAGTTCCCCGACTCCAAATTCTGTGGGGAATTTTACCTTCAAGGCATGGGTTGAAGTGACAGCTCGGGCTTTGTTAAGAAAATGTCTGCCAAGCAAAGCATTATATGACCAATTATGGATGTCGACTACAATGAAATCCAATAGGATTGTTCGCCTGCATGGCCCCGTACCGAACCTCACCGGCAGTTTCACAGTTCCCAAAGATCTTACTTCTGCACCCCCGAAACCTTTCAGCGGTACATGGAAAGGTTCTAGATCCTTCCTGTCCAGTCGCAGCTCATCGTATACTCTAGCACTTAGAATATCTACTGAACTTCCGTTATCAATCATTACCCGAAGGACATCCCTGTGTGCAATTTGAACTCCCACTACAATTGCATCGTTAGGCTTTGTATCGATTTCATCGAAGTCTTCCGCCGTAAATGTTATGAGGTCATGTCTTTCCCTTCCTTTCTTGGGGTTCCTCTGCACAGAATTAATCTTCATATTTCTGCTGTCATGCATTACTTCTCGGACTTCTGACATCCTTTCTCGATTGCTTCTCCCAGTATGGGGCCCGCCAAAGATGGTGTTTATAGCGGCGTTAGGGCTGTTCCTCCTTAGACTCCTCCTTTCCTGCCCGATCCCTTGGTGGTTATCTTGGCGACCACCTTGCTTATCGCTTTTCAACGTAAAATCTTTCAGGTGCCCGTCCTGATCAAGCTCTCAATATGATCACGTAACTGGAAACACTTTGAAGTTTCATGCCTATGATCTTTATGAAATCGGCAGTACTTGGTTGTATCTCTCCTAGCGTTAGCTGATTGTTGCCGAGGGTATTTGGCGAGTCCTTTGTCTTCTACCACAGAAAGTATTTCCTCCTGGTCGCCAGTTAAGGGGGTGTAATAGTTGTACCTTCCTTGAAACCTGCTGGATCGAGCGTTTCCTTTGCTTTCCCTTTGATGTCCCTTTTGGCCTCTTTCGTCTCCCTGGCGATCACGCGACTATGTCTTCTTGTTGTCCTTATGTTCCGACTTTGAGTCAGGCTTATAGCCATGTACGTAGCTACCCCCTTGTGCTACTTCTTCCTCTTCTGCCAATGCATAATCACCGGCTATTTCCATCATCTCCTCGTAAGTTTTTGGCCTATCCCTTCGCAGATCAAAGGATAGTCGCCCACTTTGCAACCCATTGGTGAAAGCGGCTATAACAGCTACGTCACTGGCATCCTCAATTTGGGCAACCTCTTTCCCGAATCTTGCTAGATACTTCTTGATCGACTCATTGCGCTCCTGCTTTAGATTCGATAGATGGGCGAGTGACTTCCTTCTCTGCACGCTCCCCATGAATTGTCTTATGAACGCTTTGCTGAGTTTTGAGAAACTGCTTATACTTCCGGGTGGAAGTCTTCCAAACCATCTAGAGGCGAGGTCGCCGAATGTCTGTGGGAAGGTGAGACATAGCAGTCCGTCATTGGATGAATACTAGGCCATAATATTACGGAATCGGTGAACATGCTCCTTCGAATCCCTGTTTTCTTTATACTGTTCAATGGTCGGCATTCTGAACCTATCTGGAAACTGGGTGCGAGCAATGTGATCCACGAATGGACTCTCTGATTCGTCATCTGAAGATACGTTGCGACCATACCTCCGTGCCATTGCTGAAACCTTCCTTGACAACTCTTGTAAGATAACATCTCGATGGCCAGTTGGTTCTCCTGCTGGGTCGAGTCTGCTCTTGATTGTCATTCTCCCATAGTCATCTTTATCATTCGGATTCCTGACAATCTGATCATCCGCGCTTTCAGATCTTCTTCGTCGTACCCTTTTGGATGGTAATTCTCTTCTTTGTCGGGGACTTCTTTCTTCAGATGAGATAGAGCGGTGTCTCCGCCGTCTCCTTTGATGCGTGTCATTAGAATTTGTCCCATGTATCCGCCCGTGATCTTGTATCTCCAGGGATTCGTCGTTCATCACAGCTTTTCCCTTTCTATATCTTCTTTCCTCGAAACCTTCAGGGTTGTCCTGGGGAGTTTCTTCGAGGGTCTGCCTCACTCGAGTGTCGGGGGTGGCAATGTGGACTTCTGACCATAATCTCCCAGGTGGATGGATTCCAGGTGTGGTTAATTTGTAAGGAGAGGAGATTCCCGGGCCTATGGGAAGTGAGAGTCCTATTTTGTTAGCCTCACTGATCAGATTCATCAACGCAGTTTGAAAGTGCTGCAGAGTTTCTAGGTTGGTTGCCCTAGCTCCTGGCGTTGCCGCAGATTGTTCTCCGATCGTTCCCGCTCCATCGCCTGTTGGCACAGTTATTTCAACAATCTGATCTCCGCTGGAGTTGCCATCCTTGTCGCTGTTCATGTTTTTAAGTCACAAGGGTTCTTCGAAGTTCTTGTTCAAATTGCCTCTCCTTCTAGCGCCAATTGTTTACGGTGATTTTTGGATTATCACAGAGTCAATAACTAAATCAAAACAAACGTCAAACAAGAAAGAAAATTAAAACATGCAAAAGACAGATTTACGTGGAAAACCCTTGAATGGGAAAAAACCACGGCGTCCCGGAGAACAGGAAAATATCACTGAATTACTTGGCTTTGTTACACACTCAGATCTCTCGAATTCTTGTTTTTTTTCTCTTTTGGTTTTTCGAACCCCCTCCTCGTGGGATAGGTGGTTCTATTTATACATGATATTTAGGGTTTCCCCTTGATTTTAGGCGTGTTTGTAGTAGGACTTCCTCTTGGACTTGTATTGGGAATCCCATGTTGTTACGGATTAGGATAGGCTTTCCTGCCTCTTTATTCTAAGACTCCTTGGTGTAGAGAGCTTTCCGTGAGTGGGGGTTTTACCATTGTGCTTCTGCTGAGTCGGTTCATGCTCAATAGGCTGATGCAGCGAACACCACCGCTTCTGGGTTTTATCCTTTGGCGACTACATTTCTGACTTTGGCAAGTATATATTTGATTCTGGCGACTACACCCTTGACCTATTAACTGATCCATGTTTTCCCCTTTGACTTGGTCAACGAGTGACGTGGCATCCCTTCTTTCGGCAATTATTAACTTTTATGATGACGTGTCCGTTTGGCAAATTTGTACACACAACAGATTTATTCATATGTTGTGTTTTGTGTTTAATGAATATGGATTCATGGATTGTGTTTGTGTTCGTTGAATCCGTGTTTTGTTTTGGGTTTAATGAATCTCTTTTTTTATTTTTGACCTCTTTTCTTACTCTTTTTTGTTTTTGGTGACGAATCTGGGCTTGTTAAATCTGTTCTTTTATTATTATTATTTTGTTTTTTGGTGATGGATATATGTAATGTACATATTTGCCACTACCATCCTAACAGAACATTTAACATAGTTAGAACTAAGGGGATGTTTTTGAATAAATGAATCTTTATTGACCCATCCAATATATAGTTGAAAAATGAGGTTAGGTTGTTAATATTAACCCAATGCCCAACCCATGATTGGCGAGACTCAGTACTCATCACAGCCCATTGAACAGTCTTTTTCACATACACAAACGCCCATCATTCCTTGATGTGACACCCTACTTACAAGAATATTTCTTCACAGAACCTGTTTCTTTATACGAACTTTCAAGTTTGATTGTTTGAATATGTGTGCATGGATTTTGATCTTGTGGTCCTCCTGTAAGAACTAAAGTACACAGTGATGATCATACAATTTAATGAATTTATGTTAGATTATATAGTTAAACAAACTTAGTTTCAAAACCGTATCATCTGACCACATTGACGGTGTTGATTCTGAAGTCTGAACACAATTAAAAATCTGGACTGTGTAAATTTGTATCAAATGCAAGTTGGTGGCATGCTTTCAAGCCAGAAGGTGCCAGCGCGTGCATTGAATGGTGCAGTTTAATTCGTTGCAGCATTTTTTTCAGGTTATAGACCTCCATACAGATATAGGTTATAGACCTACATATAACCTATCTTTTAATTAATTCATATATCTATTGACACAAAATATGTCGATTTTGATGCAGTTATTTGATTTGATTTTTCAACTTTCATGCTACAGTTTACGGAGATCCAAACACTATCTTTGGAGACCTAAAAGAAAGAGTTTAAAACTAAATCTTTCAATCCATTAGATTCACTTTAATTAATTACCAGCTGCTATACATCGATCTTAATTATGACATATTGTGATCTTTTTTTTTTTTTTTAATTTAAATATTACAATAATTTGAGGTTGGGGAGGGGAGAGATTCGAACCCATAATCTCGTAATGTAAGTGTGAGGGACATACCACTTAGCCAGCCTCATCTTTATAGAGAATTTGAAGTAATATTGCTTATTCATTAATCATTATTGAATTTGTATATTTGTTTAAGTTTTGTATTTTAAAAATGATTACAGTATATCCATTTAAAATATATATATATATATATATAGTCTTCCTATTATCAGTTCGAACTGACAAAAGTTATATCAGTTCCTTGTATGTGGGTCACTAGATTTAAATACTTTGACAGACAAGTGCATATAGTCAAGTCAAAGTATTTAAATCCAGTAACCCACATGCAAGGAACTGATATAACTTTTGTCAGTTCGAACTGATAATATAATTTATGTATATATATATATATATATATACAATTTTTCTATTGTTAGTTCGTCCTAATTTATTTTATATCAGGACGAAGAATGTAGACCATTAGATTTATATACTTTGACTCAAAGTGTATACACTTGCAAAACTTCTCCATAATCTATGGTCCACATTCTTCGTCCTGATATATTTTATATCAGGACGAATTAACAGTAGAAAGACTATATATATATTGGTTTTCTCATAAGGATCCCTTATTTTAATTTCGGTAAGGACATTGATGAAATCACATCGATTTCTATGAATTTTGATCTGAATTTTTTTGTGGATAATAAGTTCAATAAAATCTACCTATCAATAAAATTTAATAATTTTTCAAGTACTACAACTATTTATCCCGATTTTGTTAAATATGAAGGCATCAGAAAATGGATAAAATCTAGAAAAATTCTCAAATTTTATTTATAAGTAGAATTCATTGAACATATCATCCACACACAAAATTCAGATCAAAATTCATAAAAGTTGATGTAATTTCATTAAGGTCCTTACAGAAATTAAAATAAGGGATCTCTTATGAGAGAACCACTATATACTGTATATATATATATATATATATATATAATTCTCAATTTTTTTCTTTATTTTTTCAATATTAAATTTACTGTCACCTCTTAGAGCATATCCAATGCAAAAGTGGCTTACATACTAATAATTGTTGATATATCAACAATGTCAATAGATTTGCTTCCTATGTGGCATAAAATAAGAATTGAACAACTCAAAATGTGGTGTCCAACTTCCTTTTAAAACACTTTTTTTAATGACTTGTCCAATTTTGCTTTTGCTTTTTTATTTTTTATTTTATTTCCTTACCAAAAATATATGAAAATTAATATCAATTTTAAATGTTTGCCGAATCAACTGAAAAAATAGATGTACAATAGACTGTCTGAAAGTAAACGGTCGTATTGACAATGTCTAATTTTTTTTTTACCACATTAGCTTGAGGTTGAATATGTACAACTTCATTGGAGATACATTTATTTACAGACCATCTATTTATCATATCAGGAAAACATTCTCCCAAAATGAGGTTACTCCCTATTTTAGAAATGGGGATGGATCCTCTATCCCCATTCTCCTCAAAACAATTTTATTTATTTATTTATTTATTTATTTTAAAGTTTAGATAGGTCCCCCAATACTTTTCTCATTTCCCACATATTCCCCATTTGAACCTATTGAATGGTAACGATTTAATTATTCAAGCTTTATGAGATTGTTTTTTAAAAAATATATTATGTTATTGTCTTACCATATGACTTTTTAAAATTGTAAGTCAAATGAGTAAGATATGAGATTGGAGATGGGGAAAAATGGGAGATGGGGTGAAAATACCTCCCCAGCTCCCCAAACTCCCTCATCCCCAACATACTGATGATGTTGGGAAAAGTGACACAGAAGTGCATATCTAATATTTACCACATCATAAATAATGCCTACTAACAGAAAAATAAAATGATAGAATCTAATCACATAACACAAGATTTTATGTTGAAAACGTATAGTAGGAAAAAACTATGCCGTCAAGACGACAAGAGAAAAATATCAGTATGTAGAAAATTGTTACAATTACATAATTCCAACATTCCTTCTCTAACCATAAACCCAAATTACAACTAAGCCTTACTGAGCCCAAGCACATAACCGAACTTACATCCTAGCCCTTAGCTCACAGCTCTCTCTAGGTCCCTGCTGAATGCACCCCTAGATATTCCATTGATCTTCTCCTGGGTCTCCCCTCAGATATCCCTTGGGTCTCACTACAAAAAAAAAGGTCTTTTCCGATGGCTAAATGCCATCAAAAAAGACCATTTCCTATCGGAAATACGCTTTTCCGATAGGAAAAAGCCGTCGGAGGCCGTCAGAAATACACTTGTCAGAAATAACAATTCAGTGACGAGCCGTCACATATACTATCAATTTCGACGGCCATGGCCGTCGGAAAAGATGAAAATACCGTCTGTAATAGTAATTCAAAATGGTCAAAATTACTTATATTTTTGATGGCTTTACTGCTATTTCCGACAGCTTATTGCCGTAAAAAATAATCGAATTATAAAAAAAAAATGGCGCATCTCGACTTGATAGGCGCCACCCCACCCACCAGGCACCACGTCACACATCAACTTTAACTCCATGAAATTCATGTGGTTCGGACCCTTGACTTGGATGACAGTAAGGGATTACCCTTACCATTTTGCTATAACTTTATATCTGATATGTTTTGCATACTATTTATATATAAGCTATTGATATGTTTGTATAATATCTAATTAATTTTTTTTTCTTTTTGGTATACTATTTGAATATAACTATTGAGATATTGTTTTTAAAAATAATATTTTATTAAAATTATTAGAGTTTGTTTAAAAAACATCTGATATAGTAGTGTCACTAAATATAATTAAAAATAATTAAATGTTCTTGTGATTACTAATAATTTTGCTATATTTTATATTTAGTTAATTTAATAAGATGTGTTCATAAAGTAATTCAAATTAAATTTTAGCATTTCCGATGATACTTTTTATGTTGTTAGAAAAGTGGGTAATATTGATAGCTTGTTTGACTATTTTTGGACGGCCCAAAAGCCATCGGAAATGCGGTACTGTTTATTTTATTTTATTTTATTTCTGACAGCACAAAAAGTCCCACAAGTCATTGGCATACCTTAGCAACTTGACACAACCCGAATCAATCTTGCAGATGTCATGTACGAGAGCGTCGTAATGTTCCTTGACATCCCTACGTGACTTTCCCGGCAGATGACTGGCGATATTTTGCAATTGGGCAATTTCTCAAGATAAAAATGCTTATAATAAGAGGGAGTTCCTAAAGAATGACGTCAATATCTCACAAATCCCTTCATCATAATCTTGACAAATGTTTTGTGTATTTCTGTGCATCAAAGTGTTCACTCCTGATTTTTGCACATATATGTCATTGTCCGGATAGCAATTTAGGGAAAATCAGGTGTATTAAATGCTTACTACGAAATAGAGTTTATATAATTATTTTATCTAACTTTTTATTTTTCAAGAAAAAATAAATCATGAAATTTTTATTTATACAAATTATTTGAAGAAACTTTATATAAAAATAAGTTTTTGACACTACAATAAAAAATTGGTCATTTCTGACAGCTAAATGCCGTCGGAAAAGACCACTTACTATCGGAAATGTGGACTATTTCCGATGGCAATTAGGGCGTCGAAAATGTTGGATTACTTTTTCCTCATTTCCAACAGAACAAAGACTATTTCCAACGGTTATTGGGCCATCGAAAATGTGGTATTACATTTTTACACATTTCCGACGGCACTTTTTGTGCCGTCGGAAATGGGAACAACATTGGCGGCACAAAGACTATTTCCGATGGTCATTTGGCCAACGAAAATGTCGTATCAGATTTTTACTCATTTCCGACAGCATTGATATGGCCGTCGGAAAAGGTACTATTACCAACGGCAATTAGCGTCGTCGGAAATAGTTCGTTATTGATAGGTTTTTTTTTGTAGTGTCTCCTACCCCTGGATATCCCTTGGGGTCTCCCTCGGATCTCCCAGAGGTTTCACTCATCGGATTCACTCACTCTTTGATGTTCTTAGGTGTCTCTATGATTTCTCCAAGTGTTCTCCAACCAAGGAATAAGTCATCCTATTTATAGGATCAATATTCTTAGTCCCTAAGGAATTAGATCAGAAACCCATAAGAAGTAGGAAATCTCCTAACAAATCTTTACTAAATAAGAAATCCCGAAACAAAACCTTCTCAATAAGAAAATCAACTTCCTTACATTTTTCCATGCCTTTCGGAAGTCTCACATGCCAAACCGCACCTCGAAAAGTACCCCACGTGCCCTCACACGCTTCAACACTCTCGACGGCGTGTCTGAGACTAGATACCGGTGCCGTTTTCAACGTTGGCTTCATCTCAGACTTTTCTTTCCAATGCCTCCTGAATCGCAATCATCTGAATCTGTTTGAACTACTTTCTCATCATCAATTGAAGTTGTTTGGTTTACATAGAAATATAAACCAAGTCCTAACAGATAAAGATGTGGACGAGGGAAAGGGTTAGGGAATGGGAATAAGGACAAGAGAATAAATATATATCATCATTTTCCCGATTGTCATCTCTATCGCCTCCTCTAAATTCACGCATGAATCCTAACACTTAACAAGTTAAAACACTACAGTTTAAATTCTTAATTATAAGTTTAAGGTTTTGATCAATTGGGAATCACTAACGTGATAAAAAAATCTATTTTTGTCAAGTCATAGCATAGGTTGGAGTCCTCCATTTACATCTAATAAATCTGTTATCTATATTTGAGTTTTTTGTTGTATGTTATGGATCTTGTCGTTAGTGTGGTTTTTAAAATAAAGTATTTAAATAGATTAAAAACATTATTTAAAATACTAAAAATACATATATAAAAATGGGTAATATATGGGCAGTAACCGAGAAGCATGCGAGCATCAGAAGTACTGGTAGTATAATGCTGCAATATTAATCATGTCTTGCAAGAAGTACAAATGTACAAATAATCCCCACAACAAAGAGAGAGAGGTCATGTCAATGACAGCTGAGTATCGCTGGGGATGGCATGGGAAGTGTCCCTGCTAGACAGGATCTAGACAGTGAGAGAGATGAGATGGACAACAGTTTCTGGTGAGAATGAGAGAGGTGGGCATGGTGTAATGATTTCGATGGAAATGGAGAGAGATAATCGATAACCATTCAAATAATTATATAACATGTTTTTTCCCAACTCTATATTCCATTTAATGCAATTAATTTTATTATTTAAATATGTCTCACATTTAATTTTCTCTAATCTTCCCGAGAGGTAATATATAACTGTCTAAGAGTATCTCCAACCCAATACACTAAATATTACATCAACTTATCATAAAAAGAGTATCTTTCTTACACCAATTTTTTTTTCCACTCTAATGTATTCACACCAAATTTTACAACAAAAGAGCATCTTTAAATTCCATAATACCAATCAATTTCTATTAATTAATTTATACAATATTCAATAATTTTATTGATATAAAATATATATCAAAGTGGATATCATTTTAAAGATCTCAACGAGATCTTTCCAACCATATATTTTTTAGGAATACACATTGTTATAATTAAGCATAAAATGGTTAAATTAGTAATTTCAGTAAAAATTAAATGTTGATATGAGAGTTTAACAGAAATAATAAATAAATAAATAAAATAAATAAAAACATGATCGAACTACGGTACGCACCAGGTTTGGTGAGTACTGTACATTCATCAAATTCATTTGGTGTAATTAGTGTGTTGGTTGGAGGAGATTATTTGGTGTGCTTTGTGGAGATAGTGTGTTGGTTAGAGATACTCTATCTACTCTATTAATCGTTTCCTTGTGCGAGAAAATGCTTATTAGCAATAGAGATATTAAATTTTTAGTTTTTGATTAAAATCTAACCCATTTAAAGAGTGGTTCTATTGGCACACCCCCTGTCGGTCTATTTATACCCCATTTTTTTTTTAATTATGTAGTATTCTTTTCTTTTTTTTCTTTATAAAAATAACTTAAAGAGATGTAAAATTTAAGGAAAAAAATCATTTACAAAGAAATCTATTAAAACCCTACATTCCTTCTAAAAAAAAAAAAAAAAAAAAAAAACCACATTCTTGTAATCCGTTTCTTAAAAATAAAAAATAAAAAATAAGAAATTCTTGACTCTTACACCATAAAATTTGCTTTTCACACACATACAAAATATTATGGAAAAGTCTGACTAAGATATCAAACATCTAGAAGAATTATTTGAGAATAACATAAAGTGTCAGCAAGAATTATCTGACAATAATATCAAGCATCTGCAAGAATTGTCTGAAAATGATATTAAATATTTAGAAACAATTTCTTCTCTAGAAGTAAGTTTGAAGTTTACTTTTTATTTAGAATGATATCAAGTTGTAGTTGTGTTGAAACAATCTTGTTATTTCTTTTTTCTTTTTTCTTTTCTACCATGAAATAAAAAGAAGAAAAAAAAATCAAAAAAATAAAAAAGAAATAAGAAGAAAAACTAAATTGTTCAATGGAGGTGAGAGAGAGATACATAGATTAGAGATGGCGTGTATTAAGGGTAGTTTTGGAAATAAATCAAAAAAATTAATAAAAACATTTAATTTTATTTAATTAAATCAAAATTTTAAAAAGTTGGGCATAAATAGATCGGTAGGGGATATGTCAATAGCACCACTCCCATTTTAATTACTCAGTATACTCATCTTGTCGATTTGTCATAGACCCATAAGAAACCTTATAAAATTAATATACCTCCAAATTAACTTATACTTGATATATTTTTTGACATAAATTTATACTTGATATTTGATAGTATAGGACAATAATCTTTTCCAAATTATTCTTAATTAGGCAATTTTTGTTTTTTTGACAATATTTATTAATCCGAGACCAGATATTTTTTTAAAAGTTTTTGTTATTGATAAGATTCGAGCCGCTGACCTAGAAGTCATTTGCTCATGCCCTAAGCTCGTCCATCTACCAGCTGAGCTACGTCCTGTTGGCCAATTTAACTAATTTGTCCTAATTTATTTTTATTAAAAATATCAATATCTTTTTTGTTGTTGACATGTCGAAATAATTCACATTGACAAGTCTATTTTATTGAAGACTAAGGGTGTGTTTGGAATGATATTTCAAGTAGAGCTTGATGTTTTACAAATAAATAAAGCTTTTATTATATAGATATAACAAAAACGAGTGCATTTTTGCTCACCCACACTAACTAGAGTGAACCATTACCACCCACTCCAGGTGTTGACACGTGTCATAAACTTAAGGTTTGGGACACATGTCAACACCCACTCCAAGTTTGGGACACATGTCAACACCTGGAGTGGGTGGTAATGGTTCACCCTAGTTATTGTGGGTGAGCAAAACTACACTCAACAAAAACCTATAATTTGTTTCCTATATATTCAATTAAAAAATAAAATAGTTGATTGTTTGACAATATATATTTAAAAGAGACTTTTATTGTGATAAATTATAAAAAATGGACACAGATTAAGTATTTGAAATGAAAGAATGTAGGATGTAATAACTCAAATTCATATAGGATAGTTAAGATAAATTATTTTATTTTATCTCAAAAGGAGATTATTGACAAAACCAGTAAACATAAAAATATATATATTTTAAAATTTTCTTGTTGCGTTTAGACAAATAATTTAAAAAAAGATGAAAAAGTTTTAGCGAGTAGAGAAACCATACAAACACACCCTAATTAGTAATTGCATCCTTCAAATCCCATTAAGAAACACAATTCTATTATATTATTTTGTAGTCATTAGACATCTAACAACCTCAAATTTTATGTTATATTTCCAAAAAAAAAAAAAAAAAAAAAACCCTTAAATTTTATGTTTATCTTTCTCGTTGCATTCAGGAGACAAGGTTTCTTTATAGTTTGAAAGATATTACCATATTATAATATATATATTATTTTCCTTAGTTTTAATTATTATTCTCATTGATGATTAATGTCTGTGATAAATCTGTCAAAAAAAAAAAATGTCTATGATAATATTTACTTAATTAAAAACAAAAATAAAATTAATTGAAGTGAGACTGTTATGTATTAGTATTGATAAAAGGATGATTGAAACAATGAGAGTATTTAAGGTTTTAATTGTAATTAACAAATTGTTTACTGGTTAAGCTGGAAAGAAAAATGGTATAGAACACCTTTTTAAAGCAATTAAAAAGCCAAGAAAATGAACTTATTAAAACCAAACACAGAAACATGTAAATTGATAAAGCAGAAAAAGTAACAATTTCTTCAAATTTAAAAAAAAAAAAAAAAAAGTAAGTAATTAAATTTAAGTGGTATGATGGCCACCTATAAACAGAGACAAAAAGAAATGATGGAGCTTGCCACCCCCACACTCTCTCGCCAACTTAGGGCCCCATTTTTCATAAACCCAGAAAATAATAATAATAATAAATAAATAATATACAATTAATTATTTCGCTATTAAAAAAAAAAAAAAAAAAAAAAAAAAAAAAAAAAAACTCTGTACATGATGCAAGATATTATTCTCATAGTACGTACAATTCGTGACATCATCTCTACGTTATCTCCACGCCAGCAACACTCATAAATTCTTTTATCAAAATAAATTTTAATTCCTTGTAAAAATACACGACATTTTATTCAACAATATTAATTCAAAGGTAATATGATATATACATATTTTAGTTCGATATTATTCTAGTATTAAATAAGAAGCTAAAATATTTTAATTTACAAGTCCTTCCTAAAATGATGGACAATATGCTGAAATTTCAATGTTTTTTTTATATATAATTTTGAAATTATCAAAGATTTTTGTTTAAACAAAAAAAAAAAAAAAAAAACCCTTTTAGCGGAATAAATATTTTATAAATTAAATTAAATTAAATTAATTGAAGATAATCTTTTTAGCTGGATATAAATTTTAAAATAATTTTTTTTTTAAAAAAGAAAAATTATTTTTACAATTTTAAATTAAATATTTTTACTATTTTTAAAGGTTAGTTTATCAAAAAGAAAATAATTTAATAAGTCATAAATACTATTGTTTCTTACTATTTTAAATTTTATATTTTAAAACCATCAAACAAAATTTTTAACATAGAAATGTAGAAAATTTTTAAAAAGTTAAATTTATTTTCTTAATTTTGCTTTAATAATAGTAAAACAAAACAAAATTTAAAAATACAGATAATTTAATATTTAAAAATAGTTTTTATTTTTTTATTTTTACATTTTAAAATTATTTTTTATTTTATAATATTCCATTGAATGGATTATATTCAATTAATTTAATTTAATTGGTTTTTTTTTATATATATATAAAAAAGATTATCTTCATTTTTAAATTTAAATAACTAAGAGTAATTTGATCTTTTCGTTGGTTTAATTTTAAAGAAGGTTTTATTAATAAATGCGTACTTTGTATTTATGATAAATTTTAAAGGAGGGCATTCTATTTAACTCTTTTCTTTAATTTATTTAAAATACCTTTTTCAATTATGGTAATCTCAAATATATATATGATTGGCATTTATGGGAAAAATATATTGATTGGTTTATATAAAAAAAACCCAAATCTAATCTCTTTATATAGGTTCTATTTACAATTTTTTTTTTACTAAAATTTGTGATTTCAACATTCATTCATCGATTTTCTTGTAATCCAAGGGTGGTCGTCTACTTTGAATTCATTTACTCTTTCTTCACCCTGGTATCGTAAAAAAGTAAGTAGTTAAACGTTAAAATCACACATTGAAGTAAAATTTTTAAGTTAATATAGTTTGAACAAAATATAATTATAACAAACTAATATTGTGATTTTAATATATGTTTGTAAATATCGTTCAATAAAAATATATTAGTTAGTCTTTTGATGACTTTAATATAAGAGCTGTCAAAAAATAAATAAATAAATAAAGAAGTAAAGGGTTTTTTTTTTTTTTTGGGTGACGATATCTATTAATTCAGAATCAGGTGTTTTTTTTAAAAAACTTTCGTCATTGATAGGATTCAAACCGTTGATCTGCAAGTCATTTGACCAAGCTCCAAACTCGTCCATTTACTAGCTGAGCTACGCCCTATTGGCAAATAAAGAAGTAAAGGTTATTGACATATTGTTAATATTCAAATAAATTGACATGTTTTGTAAACTTTTTACGCGATAAATCTTGTAATTGTTGTCTACATGACTACATCCATTTCACCTACTAAAGGGTATGCTTAGAAGAGACAACCCTATCATTACATCTTTGATTTATTGTCGCATTTTGTTTTTTATTATTATCATTATACAACTTATAGAATTTTATCCTGTAATTTCGAAAATATATTACTTAAATTTTTGCTGTTAATTAAAACTTTGCAAGCATGAGATGAACATGTAAAAGGAGCTACAGGTAAATTTTATACACTTACAAAGATATAATTAATCATTTAATTATACTTGAAATTAATATATTTAAATAGTCTTTTTACTGTCAATTTATTATGATATAAAATATATTAGGACGAAGAATGTGAACCATAGATTATGAAGAAGTTTTGATAAGTTCATACACTTTGAGTCGATGTATGTAAATCTAATGGTCACATTCTTCGTTCTGATATATTTTATATCAGGACGAACTGACAATAGAAAATTTATCTATTTAAATATGAATTATTTTTATTTTCTCTTGAAAATTAATATGATGTTATATATAGAAAGCAGGGTAATGTCATGGAGAAATAACAATTGATTGAAAGATTATGTTATTGTTATACTTTAATTCACTCATACTTCTTTATTATGGCTTAGATATATATATATATATAGTCTTTTTATTATCAGTTCGAACTGACAAAAGTTATATCAGTTCCTTGTATGTGAGCCACTGGATTTAAATACTTTGACTGACAAGTGCATACAGCCAAATCAAAGTATTTAAATCCAGTGGTCCACATGCAAGGAAATGATATAACTTTTGTCAGTTTGAACTGATAATAGAATTTCTGTATATATATATATAGGTTTATAAACAAATTTATTTTTAAGCTGGGTAAAAATAAGTTTTATAAAAGTCTTAGAACAATAATTTGACCCTTTTGTTTTCTTATTTTCTTCTCCAAAAGTATTGATTGATCACTAGCTAATTAAAACTTATCTATACTTTTTACTATTAGTAAGTTCAAGACAAATGATTAGTATATTTTTGATTGAATAATGAAACTACAATGACGTGCATATAAGAAGATGTTGATTCAATACAATAATTGCTAAAAAAAAAAATGTTCACAGGATTAAGGAAGAAAGGAAATAATCATAAGCAAGATGCAAAATAATTTCAGATAAAAAAAAAATCATAATTATTATATTCTTTTGTATGCTAAATAACTATATCATGATAAGTTCCTATAAGTATTAAAATTAGAACCCTAATCTATTTTTAACATATAAAAACTTATGTATGATTTTAACCATCATAAGGTACCCTTGATCTCCCTCACACATTATTTTCTACTAAATGAAGTCAATCATTATAATTTTACCATTTCACAAAGTACAACATTAACATATATATATATATATATGTTTATTGAAATATAGATTAGCTTATCTTAAGGCTTGAATTATGTAATCAAAAATGATAATTAAAAGAGGTATATGGTCCACAAAGGATATCATTATTATGAATTTTTTTTTTTTTTAAAGGAGAAGGTTCAAGAGATTATTATGTTTAATTGAAGAGATGATAACAATATTATTATGGGTTGGTTTGGAATTTGAGAAATGGTGGGTAGATGTGGGGTTAAATAAAGGGTGTATAAATAAATAGTGAATTCGCAAAGGGGGATTAGAAAGGTGAGAAGCTTTTTTTCTGCAAAAAGTCAAATAGGGCCTCTATAAATCAATCATGATGATATCTTCACCGCCGATGCTGAGTAGAGATTTACACCCAAGATTCATCATCATTGCCCTTGATATTTCTTTCTTTTAGGTGTCCAAAAGAAACCCTAGAAAAACAAATAATTAATCATAAAAAAAAAAAAGAAAAAAAAAAAGAAAAAGAAAAGAAACCTAGAAAGTGATAAGAGTTATAATATTCATCATCCTCTTTTGAGTTTTACTCTTTTTTGAGACATATACGTCGTGAAAATGAAATGATAAATTTTCACTTAAAACATTATTTGTGATTTCTGCTCTATAATTGTGTACTCATCGGGGTGCTCCCTTTTATCCCTTGGAGCCATATATTTTTATTGTGACAGTAGAGTGCATAGAATTTCTCTGTAATCTGGCTAACAAAACACCAAGTACCACTACTGCTCAACCATTTGTCGTGTATAGTTGACCTTGAGAGAACAGCAAAATTCCACTATCCCACGAGACATGAAAATTTTCTGTGCTTTTTCAGGTAAAATAGTAACATGTCTACAGGTACTATATATCTCTCCAAACCACAAATTTCAGTTGAATGTGAAATTCTTTGCAGTTATAAATTCTGCCCTTTTTATTTTCCTTTGACTTTTTTTGTTGTTTATGCCATACAAAAAACTTTGAAGGCTCTCTCATATCATATTTATATATATATAATAGGAAAAAAAAAAAAAAGAGAGGAAGCCAAAAGGGAAAGTTGTTGGGCATTAATTTATAGGTATTTGGTTATTTTCATATGTTGTAAACCTAGAAGTCTGAGAGAGACTCTCTCTGCAGATTCTTTTAATCTAGACTAGTCTTAACACTTTATGGTCATCCTGAGATCATTCTTCACATAGTTTTCTCCTATTTAAGGAGCCAAGCTTTTGTGTTTCTAATCTTCTACACCCTTTCAAGAGAGAGAGAGAGACAGAGAGAAAGTGATGCTAAACCAAGGCATGTTTGAGGAGCAAGAGATGGCTTCTCAAATGGGTTTTGTTCCTTTCCCTCAAAATTTGAGCTTTCTGCCTCCATTAGGTTGTCACCAATCTCTCAAAGCCTTCAGCATACCTCCTTCACTTGTAGCTGATCATCATCTTCCTTCTACAACTAACCTCATTCATGAAACCCTACTTTCATCTGCTAACTTAAAGCAAAGAGAAGATCAAGATCACATCGCTTCTGATTTTGGAGGAGCCCAACTCCTTTCCTTGCAAAGATCAAGTGCAAATCTCTGGTAAAAAGATTACACTTTACAAAAGACTAATCATGCAAAGATTACATCTTTTTTTATTTTATTTTATTTTTTCTTCTTCCTCTTTTGCTTCTATTCCTTTGTTATAAAACAAACAAGTTTTATCTATATATTTAAAAATTATTTACTTACATCAAAACCAAGTTTGAGAGTTGTGCATAGACAATTATGCAAAATCCTTTGACGAAATCTTGTTCCAAGTACCAAGATGAAAAGTTCATGCAGAATATTATAATTATATGCTTTTGTCACCCTCTCTCTCTCTTGTTGAGTAAGGTTAATTTGATATGATTTTAGGGCATGGGGAGAGGTGAATGAGTGCTTGAGCAACAATAAGAGAATAGTGAACGATCATCATCTGGGGGTTGCAACAATGAAAATGAAGAAGATGAAAGCAAGAAGAAAGGTAAGGGAGCCTAGGTTTTGTTTCAAAACCATGAGCGAAGTGGATGTCTTAGATGATGGTTATAAATGGAGGAAGTACGGCCAAAAAGTAGTCAAGAACACCCAGCATCCCAGGTAATTCTTTATTTATTAATTCAAATTCTAATTTAAATTTTTAATAGTGTCTCTTTTATGAGTTAAATCTTTTTGAAAAAGTTAATATCATATTGGATTTTAGCCTTAGATGTTGTACCCCATACAAATGCTTTGTATGTCCTCTATCTCTTTCATTATTATTGCTGTTATCATTACTATTAGCCTTTTCAGGCTTGGTGCTGGAGATGTTAATGGGTAGAAATATACATTTGTGAACATTAATAATCATTATCTACACTAAATATAATCCAAGGCAAAAGCCAAAAAGAACTAATTATTAGCTTTAGAAAGATGAAATCAGAATATAATTTTTTAAAATTTGCAACGATTGATCAATTATAATTTACTGTACTGACAAGGAAACCAGAAAATCTCTATCTCTATCCATGGGGGAAATAAAGGTTTAAACAAAAACACACTCACCTTGGAAAACATAATTCTGGACTAATTATAAGTTCACGTGGGATTATTCCAAGAAAGCTAAAGAAAGAATTATAACTAAAACTGGAGATCTTATGGGTAGAATTATAAGATGTTTTCATAAGAAGCTTCAATAGTCAAAAGATCATAATGCTAATTATTTAATGTCATGCGTAGACTGTAGATGTCTACAACAAAAAATGTATTTGTATATATATATATATATATGTATGTATATGTGTGCCAGATGACGTGTGTACGTGTGTATGTGTACATTCGTCGGCGATCGGGTGTCTATATGTATTTCTAGCTTCCTGCTTTCATGCTACCATAGTAGAATATAGGATGAGAAATTTGACTTAGAGAAGAAATCCAATAGATTAAGTTTTTAAATTCCAAGGTGATCGAAGAGATGAAAAATCATCATTTCAATGCATAAAGCAATAATTCAATTGGTTAGATATCCTGTAGTGAAGTAAAGAGATTCATTTTAATTGTGTTTGTGCATGGGTGGAGTGGGGTATAAATTAATATATATATATATATTTTAAAGAAAAATTATGATTTTGAACATGCTTCTTTGTTAGTTCTTGTTTAGATGATATATTTCCAGGCCTTATTTACTGTGTTTAAGGCATTGCTATTCCAATTCTTGTTCGATTTGTCAATTGTCACGATATCGATCAGCAGAAAAATAATCCGTCTTTTGGTCACAAAGTCAAGGAAAAATTCTATAGCTATAATTTCAGCTTTGGACGATTATACATCCTTCATAATAATATCATATGGCATCATTTTTCTTTTCGAGTGAACCAAACGGACCCATCAGTGAAGGTCCTAATGTGTCTAATTTCCATCATTTGTTTTGTAATCATTATTGTTTTCTTGACATTACTATTGGTTTTCATAGACCTGTATGCAAAGTTAGCCAATTAAAAAAGCAAGCGGTTTCTCATTTTACCGATGAAATTCCTCTCTAGTATCATCAGTACACAGAATCTTTTCTAGTTTTTCTCTGTTGATCGATGTGGCCACCTTTTGACTTTTTATGACTGTTTGTTGGGGGTACAAGGTGTTAATTAATTACTATAACACTAATCTTCTGGATAGCAAATTTATGAAGAATTTCGAATGTTTACTGAAATAAGATAATGTTTAGTCACTCTATATATGGACATAATTTAATCAGTGAAAAGAAAGATTAAAAAAAAAAACCTGCATCAGTTTTTATAGTAAGAAAAATTGCCCGATGGCCTGCATGCATTTTAAACCAACAAAAGATTGTTTCACATACAAATTACAAGCACATTTTTGTTGGTTTTGATCTTACTCTAGCACTCATGACATTATTTCCAATCAAACATTTTTCATGCAGCTAGACCTCATATATGCCATTATCTGTTTTTTTCTTTTAAATATTACAATAGTTTGGAGTTACTTTTGGTGGGGTGTGAAGGGTATACCATTGTGCCAACCTCATCTCGTCCATTATATTCATATTTGTGAATGTTCAAGTAACATATACATGCATTGAATGGGTGCATGCAGGAGCTATTACCGTTGTACACAGGATAACTGTAGAGTAAAGAAGCGAGTGGAGAGATTAGCTGAGGATCCAAGAATGGTGATAACAACCTACGAAGGAAGACATGGACATTCACCGTCACAGGATGATCAGGAAGATTCACAAGCCCAGTCCCAGCTTAATAATTTCTTTTGGTAGCTAGTATTAGTATGTTTTATACTCTCCATTATATATATATATATATGGATGTGAACCATCTGATCTGTTGTGATCTTTCTATAACTAAGAAGATGATAAGAGTACTTGGGGACTAGAAATAACAGAGAGGTTTGTGTGGACATGGCCGTGTTTCTTAGGCTCCTGCAAGCTCTTCAATGCAGTCTGTATCAGATCAGTACCGTTGCATTTTGTAAAATGCGGACCTTGGACCTTCAAATCTCAACTGGCAAATGTATCTAACATGCAGTTGAGATCGAATCTTATGTAGTCTTTTTGTGGTGTTATGCACGGAAAAAGTTCGGTCTACATTTTATAAAATGCAGACGGTACTGATCTTGATATCAACTACTTGTATGCATGTCTTATGTAGTACTAATTAATGAATAATATCTAGCAGTTTTGTTCTATATGGTATCTCTGGGGTTTCTGCTTTTGTTTTCTTGTAATTAAGTTTACCGAGTTGAGTTATATCATTTCGTTAAACATCCTTACTTAAATCTTTTTACTCTTATTACTATGACTATAAGTTGCTCACAGCTGCACCACGAGATTGCCGGGTTTGAGTTCTTTTCTTTTTAAAACAAAAATCCTGGATTTTTGTAATATTGTATTACTTAAAAAAGAAAAATGAAAAAATAAATATAAGATATTGTGTATATTGGAACAATTATTTGTTGTTAAATTTTTTTTTTAGTGATAAGAATTATGTTGATGAAACTAAAATCGTATATAACTTTCCAACCGTTGAATACTTAAAAAAAAAAAAAAAAAAAAAAAAAAAAAATTCCAACCGGTGAATTTATGTATTCAGCGGCGGAACATATGGCCCTGTCTTCAATTTATTTGTTTTTCAAATCCAATTAAAAAAAATTATAAAATAATAAAATTGTTACTAAATTTTAAATACTTAAAAGCTAAAAAGAAATACTTAGGGGTGGACGTTTAATGGATCGGTTCATTTTTCAATAAAACCGATAAAAAACCAATAAATTTCGGTTTTTGAAAATATGAACCGATCTAATAAAATTTACAAATATCAACCGATAAAAAAACCAACCGAATTGGACTGGTTCGGTTCGGTCCGGTTTTTTCGGGTTTGGTTCTACTGGACCAAATTCATGAGTTTTAATTATTACACATATTTTCATATTTTAATCATGTTGGACCTTCGACCAAATTAAATTATGGGTTTAAATGAATTGAAAATAATAGAGTGACGATATTTACACCCTTGCAAAATGGTGTACACTCTAAGTTTATATATTTTCAAAATTCCAACTTTACCCTTAAATTAAATTATTAATATTTCAATTAAAAAAATATAATAAATTCTTATAACTATTAGCTTTTTCGAAATTTTAAATTTTAACTAAGTAAAATTAAAAATAATAAAGAAAAACAAAAACCCAAATCAAAAACCGAAAAAACTTAGTATCATTCTTTAAATAAAAGATGGATCCTCTTCCATCCAAGAATAGCCGTAGTACTCCTCCAAAATTTGTATTTTACATATAAAATAAATAAATAGATAAAAAAAAAAAAAAAAAAAACAAAGGACCTAGGAAAAAAGAAAAAGAAACACAGGAAATAATTAAAGATAATAAATGCTAAAAGCAGTGGGAAAATTAAGAAAGAAGGAGAAAAATGAAAATGAAGAAGATATCTGTATTTTTTTTTTATGTTCATGTGTATTTCATTTTTCCTTTTTATTGTTATTATTTTTAACTAAAATTTCCTTTATATTTTGTTTTATGTAAAATAAAGAAAAAATGAGTCATTTAATGACAACTCTTGGATTGATCTAACAGTTGGCATTAAAAGGTGTTGATTTTGTAATATTTTAAAAAATTAAAAGAAAGGGCATGCTTGGTAATGTATGGGGTGTACTTACGATATTTTATCTTTTACAAATTTTTAATGGTGTACAAACAAATAGAGGTGCACATACAGTTTTTCAGGGGTGTAAATATTGCAACTCAAAATAGTATTTAGCAAAATAAACAAAGAAAAAAAAAATATTGTGACACACTTTCATAGTTTTATAGTTTCATGGACCGTTGAACATTAAACTAGGGGTTTTTTTTTTTTTTTTTTAAAAATATATATGTTGGATCTTGGTTCGGTTTTCTGGTTTAGGATAGCGAACCAAAAAAAAAACCGATCCAATTGGTTTTCAAAAAAATGAACTGAACTGAACCGGCCAACATAAGAAAAAAAAAACCGGTTGGATCGATTCAATTCACCGGTTCGGTTCGGTTTATTGGTTTTTTGCCCACCTTTAGAAATACTAATTGAAAAGAGAAAGAATGAGAGTAAACCGATTCTATTAGTTTATTTCTCTTTATCTTTTAAATGCTTACACAATAAACCTATATATAGACATAGGGAGAATTGAATCTATAATGAAATAGGAAATAAGATCAAGAGAGGTAATTGCCCTACATTGAAATAGGAAATGAGATCAAGAGAATTAATTGCATATTATTCTCTAGGTGGTGAAAGTCAATTATTTCACAACACTCCCCCTTGGATGTATGCCACCTAGATAATAATTTCTCAAATTCTTCTAAAAAATATTGGATGTGCTTAAATATTGTCTCATTAAAAACCTTGCCAAGAAAACCCAGTGGGACAAAACCTGATCAAGGGAAAAAGAGTGTAGTGCACAAATGTCTAAAGTGAAGAATATTCTCCTCCTGAAAAATGCTTTGTTCTCAATCTTGTAGTTTGCTAAGTTGATGCATTCTAATGCCATATATCAATTTCTCTAATGTTGTTGTCGATAAGATCTTAGTAAATCAATCTGCAAAATTATTTGTAGACCGTATCTATTTGACATTGATTTGTCGACTTTCTTGGAGTTCATGAGTGTAGAAGAACTTTGGTGATATGTTCTTGGTTCTATCTCCCTTGATGTACCCTCCTCGGACTTGTGTAATACAAGTAGCATTATCTTCATATATTGAGATAAAGAACTCCTACATTGTGCTAAATATAATACAACACCAATAAGATACGGTATTTCTAGAATAAATATCATTTAATCATGATATTTAGATCAAAATGGATCTTTCTTAGGATCTAAAGATTAGAAAACCTTAGGGATTTTCAAAGAATGAGACTCGTCCATATTAAGGTCAAAACAAGTAATCCATTTATATTATGCTTGATTTTCAGGCCGAAACAATATTTTATTTTCCCCAAACTTTCATCTCAAATTCTCATTCCAAATATTCAGTAGTTTTAGAACTCTTCAGCAGTTCCAATTAGATTCATGTCATCGACATATATTGCTTCAATTATAAATTCAGATTCGAATGGCTTTATGAATACACATGAGACAAATAGAAACTTTAATTTATATGCCCATTTTATGATGTTTTGATCACTAAGACAATCATATCACATTCTTCCGAAATGTTTCAAACCATATAAAAAGCATCGTAACTTTATTGAACATAAGTTTTGAGAATTTGAATTATCCGGCATTTTGAATCCTTCAAGGATTATTTGGATCACAGAAATGCAATAAAATATTTGCATATGTTCAATATTGGGTTTCTACAATAAACCCTTCGTTTTGAGGTATAAGTTATATCTCGTTATCTTAATTTTCGTACGAATAATCGTTTTAACAAAAATGTTTGATGTCTTCAAGCGTCTACACTTTATGTCCATGAATATATCTCTATCTTTTGGATAATAGTATATTATGTTGACATTCATCCACAATTTGTGGTTCAAGGTCCTCATCATTTTATAATACACAGAGCAACAATATAGAAGATCTCAATTTTTAGTTTTCAGTACACATGCCTTTTCAGAAGCTACTGTAAACTTTCACAGAGGGGAATTGTAATATGTATATACTTTCAGTGTATACGCCTTTGCATGGGCAATTGAGATCCCTTTAATTTATGACTCTCATATGGGAAGATTAAATTTCATTACTTTGTACCTCTACAAAAAGGTTTTTGTCTCTTCATAGATATTAATTAACTCTTCAGGAGTCATGATGAGGATTACATATAGCTCAAGTATTATTCTTAATTAACTTGATCATTTCGTTTCATGGAATAATAACTTTTAAATAAAAGTCTCATTTCACACTTCTAGTGTGCCACGAATAATTTATTTGTTGCCATTTGCATAAACTGTTCTTCAGGAACAATCACCCAGGTTAATATATTAGCAATTAATAAATTCATTCGAATATGTAATTTGCGAGTGAATGATCTTTTGAGCTTCAAACAAGGATCAAGATATGATAAAGATAATGCATGCTAACTGCAATTTCACGTCGTTGATTTTTCTAATTGTGTCTTTCTCCCCCTAACGACGTAAATTTATTTGTTTGTTGGCCTTATTTTGTTATCCTTCATGGATTTATTTGCATTATCAAAATGTCATTTTCAAACATATTTATACCGTCATACCATTCTTCAGTGATATATTGTACTATCATATTGCCCTTTAGGGACTTTCACTAAAGAATCTGCATATTCTATATGATAGACTCAGTTGTAAGAATGGAATTGCATGTTTCTAGCCTGAGACATTATAAATTAATTTAACATTTATTTATGATGTATAATTTTATAATTAAATATATTCTTTCGGAACTATTTTGTTTTTCACTTTGTAACATGCAATTAGCTCTCTCGGAGCATTTAAAAAATCAACATGATATTTATGTATGCTTCAGGTACACCACTGTTTTCATCACCAATAGTAAACATTTTCTTACTTTGTTTTGGTGTGATTCCATTTCTGGTGGCTAGATTTTCTTATTATGATCACCGATATCATAATAATTTTAATTGACCAAAATTTCCACCTTGACTATTATAAGACTTAACATTCGCTGCAGGGAATGGTATCAATCTATCTAGTCAAACAAGATAAATGAATTTTTGTGAAGACACAAAAGACATGGTATCCACACTTAATCATTTTCAACTGCAAAAGGCATAGCAAATTTAAAGACGTTAATGTAAACCCTGAATATATGATAATTAACTAAAAGGATATTTATAATGTATAAAAGAACATATATATTGTTTGTTTTCTATATATAAAACAAAGCATTTTTCGGATTACATATCGTTCACCGAGAATTCGAATTTTACAACTGAAGCATAATCATCTACTAGTTGTATCATTAGTCGTAAGGTGATCATGAATTTGGAAATAGTCCACAAATGCAAATCCCCACAATATGTATTTCTTTGAATTTTTTTATTGTGTTTCTATCACATGTACACAACACACATATTCACTATGTGTTTTTGTTGGCATCAAACATACTATCATTGACACAACCAAAGGCAAAGTTCTTCGTATGTTGTCAAACAAATCATGCATGCACATACATGTTTTTTCAGAAGTATACACAGTTTGCATCCATATGCTATAAGTGCATCTCATGAGTGTTTTCTAATGAAAAACTACTCGATCATGAAGTTGTGATTTTAAATTAAAATCAGCCTATAATAGGCGCTATATGCCAACACATTAGAACTCAAAACTTCAGGTTTTGATATAATTAAGATTCAAATCTCTATTAATTAGATTCAGAACTTCAGGTTCTGATTATATTGAAAGATTATATTTAATTCTAAACTTCAGGTTCATATTTAAATTGAAATTCAAGTCTTCGGGTTCTGATTAATTAAATTGGAATATATAACTTCGGGTTCTGATCTAATAAATTGGAATCAATAACTTCAGGTCCTAATGAATTAAATTGGAATACAGTACTTCAGGTTCTGATTCAATTAATTTTCAAAACATCAATAAGTGTGCTTATAGAACTTCGAGTTCTAATTAAAATTGGGATCCATATGTATCTAGAACTTAAGGTTCTGATTAATACCAAACATATAATGGTAATAATAATAATAATTTCTTCAAGAAACTAATTATTGAAATATGGAAAGATGACGAAATACAAAACTTGATAATCGTCGAGCAATAAAAATTGGAAAATCACAAACAAAACTTACTAGATCTATACAACCCCACTCATATATAGATTATATAAACAAGTAAAATTGAAATTAACCACAATGCAATTTCAACACAGTGATTAATTCATATTCAAATCCTTACAAAACATGGATTCGCTTTTTTCTTTTCATTTCTTTTCTTGATCTCTTTATATTTATTCATATATTTTCAAGATCCAATTTAGAACTTCAAGTTCTAAATAATTTTCTCGAAGCTAAATTTTTTTGGTTCTAAATAAATTTCTAAAATCTAGAACTTCTAGTTCTAATTTTTCGAATCAAGAATTTCTGGATATGATTTTCGGATCAAGAACTTCTGGTTTTGATTTTATTTTCTGAAAGTATACAAACATAGTTAAATTGCTTAAAGCATACCTAGGGGGGGGGGGGGGGGGGGGGCCCTAAGGTAGCTTTACATACAATATATAAATCAAACATTCATACATAGACAAGATAAGCATGTAATCATTTAAGCATTGTCTATATTTATCAATGAGTTGCATGAGGAATAATAACATAAAATCTCAACAATAAATAATACTTGTATTTCAATATTGTTCAATGTATTACAAGTATAAACAAATATAACTATACACAAATGTAACAATATACAACATAATTATATTTACAATTATGATCAAAATGAATTAGCTTATAAATCACACTTTACAAAATCTTGTTCCAATATACATCACAAGTGAATAATATTCAACAAGATTAAAACATACACTAAAACAAATAAGAAAGAGAGAGATAGAAAGAATTGACACATGAGATTTTTTAACGTGGTAAAACCTCTAAGGAGGAAACATCCACGGGTTGAATTACAACCATTGGGTACTATATATATTAGATGATAGATTATAAATTCCTCAAAAGTGATCAACCTTGATCTACTTCCTATTGGAGTCTATGTCTACCTAATCCCTATTGGAAGATACAAAATCCCTCAATGATGCGAAGCCACCATATATTGGAGTCTATACCAAACCATCATCGTTGGAAGATTAGAAATTCCTCAAGAGCCAATGCACATCCCATGCAATACTCTCTATTGGAGTTTATGTCTAACCAAATGCCCAAGCCTACCAATAATGTAACCAACTCCCTATCCAAGGCACTCATACCTCTAGAGAGCCTCCCATGCATAGCTATCTGAACCTTCCCGATCCTAGCCATGACTTCTTGCTTGGTTATCCAGACCTCTTGTTCTAATTAAGACTTCCTTGCTTGACTATCCGGACATCTTGTCCTAGTCAAGACTTCATGCCTTTTACAAGAACTTCATAGTGTGATCATGTGAATGCAAATGATGCAAACAAGCAATTCAACATAGAACATGTGATCAATACATTCCATGGAACAACTAGACCTAAACATGTGAGAACACAAGTTATAATAGTCTAGATGCAAAACATGAATTAAACCTAGAGCATGTGAAAACACCTAACACAAATAGTTCCTAGTTTCATTCACACAAATAACACTTGAATAAATCATATATATGAAGTACAAATTCAAGATGTTGCAAACATACAAAAAAAATGCTAGAATCACAAAATGTATTCAATGAATATTCTAGCCAAAGATTTAGAGCAAGGATATAATGATAAATCAATTAAATCCTAGATAGCTCTAAAAACACATACAAATGAATTAATCCTAGATTTTATCAATCAAAGGATCAAAACACATTTCAAGGATTATTAATCATAAATTGATTCAATCAAGTCACAAATAATCCTAGATATCAAACTAATCACAATACAACTCTCAATCATGTGAAAAATCTAGAATCCAAGAAACTAGTTCACATATTTCTCTAATTAGACTTTTGATTAGGTTTGATTATGAAGCTATCTTTCTCAATAGCATTCACCATACATACACATACATATAGAAGAAGAAACTCCAAGCAAATTGAAGGTTATAAAAGAAGAAATCACAAAGATATGACCAATACCTCAAGATCACGAGCTGGTTCATATTTCTAGGTAGAACCACCACAAAGATCGATCAAACAGCTACAAGACCACTTGGAAAAGGTAGAGGACTTGATTAGGAAAAATCTCCAACTTGAATCACTCAATTCCGACTTCGTATGAGAACGTTATGGTGTTTGGAAGATGAGAAAAAGTTGAGAGAAAATTCTGCACTTAGGATTTCTAATTTTTTCTTCTTGAAATGAAATGGGAGGGAATGGAGGATTTTAAAAGAGATGAAAGAGAGGGAGAAGAGAGCCAATAGGAGGCTGCCACCTTAGCAACCCCGTGAAGGGTGTGTGAGGCTCACGGGGGCAGAGGGCTTGCCTGGCCGTGAGGCTTACAGCCACCTCACGCGCCCTCCAAGCTTGGTTGTTGGCCAAGCTTGCTCCTCTCGCGTTCTTTGACCATATCCGGGCCTCCAAACTCCGATTTTGAATCCGTCTTTGGATTATGAATCATGACTCCCTTACGCACAACAAAGACTATGAAACTTTGACAAAAGGTTGAGAATTCACCTCGGAAAATGACGACGAAGACAACTCAACGAATGAGAACGAAAAGTAGCGTAGCTACATCGTTTGGACTCGAAACCTAATGAATGAGTAACCAAAATGATTGGGACTCAATAAGAAATAAAATGAGATCATGTTCAAGTATAAATACAATAAAACACAAACAAATAAACACAAGTTCACACAAGTATGCCATTTCCTAGACATAGTCTTAAAACATGCAATTCTAAAATGTATGACAATATGAGTTCAATGCATGAGCATACTAAAACATGTGAATGTGTTATATAAATGGTGTACAACAATGCATGGACACTCATGAATGAATTGTGTGTGTGTGCTTATGCCTTGTCAGAGAAATGAGGTCTAGTATACCTTTATTGTGTAATGTAGCACATTCCTCTTTGAAGACACCTTCTTGCATGAATTGTGGCCAAGACTTTTTTTGATGCTTTGAATCATCATTTCTAAGACCACTAAGCAATAAAAGAAAAACATCATTTTGGAACGGAATTAATGCCAAGACAAACCAAAAACCTAACAATCTCCCCCTTTGGCAAATTCCATGTAAAAACCCTTATACTTATACTAAAACAATTACAAAGAAAATATGGTCACAATGAGTACAATGAGTTACACATTACTAGACACAATTTTCAACAACAAGTCTTGAACTTCATCTTGGTCTTCTTTTGATATCACCTAAAATAAACTTGAAAGCACACGAATATTCAAGCTAGAGACAACATATATGGCAATATTCAATCTTAGGCAAGAAAATAAAACATTTAAGTTCAAATGGATCATGTATGCCCCCCCTTAATACATGCTATTTAACAAAATATTCTAGCCAAGATCAACAAATACCAAAAACATATTACATGCCATTAAGTTCAAACTTGATACCAAAATACACCAAAAATAAAAACCAAAAAATGAAAAATGAGACTAAGCAAGCTAGATATATATCCATATTTCTCCCCCTTTTTGACATGATATGAAGCCAAAAGGAAAGAGTAAGAAAATATACCTCAAAATACTTTCTAACCACTTGTACTACCAAGGAAAGTTGTGCGATGTGATGATCTCGCATAATGCTTTGTAGTAATTACTTTTCCTTCCAATTCTTTGATCTTCTCATCTTGTAGCACTACCTTAGCATTAAGCTCTTCAATATTCCTTTGTGACGCCTCAATCATACTTCGTGACTCTTCAACCTCATTCTTCAATTGTATAGCCCAACTAGGAAGAAAATGTGTACTTGATACATGGCTTGAATCATGAGATTCACCAAAGAGCCTAAATGTATCACTAGACTTTCCCTTTTCCTTTCATGACATGGTTGCCATACGTTTTTCACTAAGGTTCTCTAAGGGAGGAAGTAGCACATCATCATCTTGACTCTTCAATCCTTTAGCTAAACACAAATGAGAAATAAACCCCGGAAATGTCAATTTCTTGTCCAAACGAGTTGCACAAGCCGTAATCTCAATATATTCTATAAGCACTTCACCAAGATTTATAGGTTTGTCAGTCACTAAGGCATATACAATCTTGATCTTCTCTCTATTAAGTTCGGTAGCATTAGAAGACCCAACAAGATTGGCACAAACAAAGAGATGCCAAAAGGCACTCACTTTAGTCAACTCCCCTTGCCTAATAAGAGCATGTTTTCCCCACTCAAAATTAGCATTGTCACAAAGAGTTTTACCCATCAAATCAAGGTTTTCCAAGACATTAACATCAAGGAAATCAGACTCAATATCATCGAGCAACCCTAGAAACTCATTCAATTTCCAAGAGTTGACTTTAAAGACAACACCTCTCATATTCATAATGGCATCTTCAACATTAGTACTTTCTTTAAACACATGATAGAATTCTCTAACCATGGTTTCATCAGCTATTCCTAGGATGTTAATCCAAGTACTCCAATTTCTCTCAATGATGACCTTATGCACATATGAATCAATACAAGAATTCAAATCAATACCTTTCTCTTGCAAAAATCTTTTTGCACTCATAAGCTCTCAAAGGCCTAAACTTGTTGGCTTTGATTGTCTTGGAAGAGGAAGTAAGATTAGAATTGTCAACGGGCTTTGCAGGATTGCTAACTCCAACTTTCTTAGCTTTTCCCATGACCGTGTATCACAAAAACACTAAAAACACAAGTGAGCGGAAAAAACAAAGCAAGTTAGTAACTAATAAACATATACAAAGGCAAAAACATCATTTTTGAACAAATCAATATGTAAATCAAGAATTATCATAGCATCTTAATGATTTCTCAAAAATAAGAATAATGCCAACAAACAACTATCTTGAAGAGCATTTGAACATATCATAAAAGAGAACACAAATTTAGCATATTATGCTCCCTCTTGATAAATGCCCCATCTAAGATCTAGATAGACAATTGTTCACAAAAATTGCCACACATTCACATCACAAGCAATTTTAATAGATTTTCAAATACCCTCCACATATCAAAGAGAGTTACACCAAGATTTTCAATCACTCTTATATGTCTTAAAAAATTGCTAAAGTATCAAAATACTAAATAAGCAAAAATGAGTGTGTGAAGATTTTGCTTCAGGTATATGAAAATAAGTAGTTCGATAATCAAGTATGCAAACATTTTCAACATCTATTTATCTTAAGCCTTTCCATAAAAAAGTCAAACTGGTTATCATCCGAAATTTTGCTTATAAAGAGAATAGATTTCAACATGTGAGCGTGTGTGTGCATGTGGCTCGTGGCTCGTCATCCCATTTCTATTTGACAACCCGAGCTAATTTGATTATTCAACTATACTCCATAAGCCTTTTTGTTTTGTTTTTAGGCTTGAATAAAAGTTTTTATTTTTATTTTTTATTAATGATTCATTTCAACACTACTTAGATTTTTCTAACATAAACATATATGCCTCATAGCGGCTTTCAATCATCACAATGGCGTAGCCCTTCCCTATATTGGGCGGTTGCACAACCAAGGTTTGTAGTCCTTTCCATGAGGGTGCTCGTTGAGTTCTATGTTGTCGAAGCAAATAGATACCAACCATAGGTCATTTTTAAATGTACTAGTTCTTAGGACTTCAGCAAGTTGTATCCAAAACTTACATCAATCAAACTCAACATATTTAACAAGACATACAAGAGAAGCAAAGTGCATTTTTGAAACCAAATTTTAAGGCTTAAAATCACATGATCGAAAAGCAAGTAAAGAGACTTACTTAAGATCTCTACTTCTCAAGAGAGTAGCTTTCAAAGAATATGAAGCTCATATTATTCAAAATATGCCACTTAACAATCATACAAACAATAACACACATCATGAATAAGATCACTGTGAACAATTATCACCAAAAGATCTTAAACTAGCAAATGTCAAAGATGACCATATAAACATTATATTAGTTCTCAAATATGACATGCTTCATGAAATGGTACACACAATGAGTTGAGAGATGAAAATTTAAATAAGCAAACAATGTGATATAAGAGATACCTTCGCAAGCTATTTTCATCAAATGCAAGGCCTTCACCCTTTTTATGAGTCCTCTTGGCTTATAAGTCCTCATGACTACAAGTTATAGGTGTGTCGATTCTAAGAGACTAAAGACTATACATTTCAACTCAAAAAATAAAATAAATGACTTTCTCTAAAAGTCTTAACATGATTGTCACCATATAGATTTCATAAAAACAACTTCTCAAAAAGTTAATAAATAGATTTCGACTATCATAACAAAAATGTGAGATAGCTAAGTTCATGTCACGTCACGTCACGTCATAGAGATACAAAGCAAACAAGCTAAGTTTCTTAACAACATAACACTAATCTTAAAGCTAACATACATGTGCAACTTACACTATTGGTAAGAGCACTCACCCTTGACAAATTTTATCTTGGGTGAACCTACACAAACATTATCAAGATTCTTTTTGACAACAATGTTGAATCTAGAATAAAGTTCTTCAACCACTTGATTCACAAGAATATCATTGATACTCATCTTTTCAACATTGCTAGCAACACATGCTTTGTCAATTTTAGCAAGATTTGCATTCTTCACATTCCTGACATTCTTAACATGCTTTGTGACATTATCATGCTTTCCATATTCAAAAGCTTTAGCATGCTTAAAACGTAGTTTAATCTCTCTATCCCTAGATGCATTTCCTATGTTGCAATATTCAATGAATTTAAAGCACTTGGGTTTGATATGACCTACGGTATTGCAAAAATAACATATGGGAACAAAAGAAGAGATTTTACCTTCCGGAGTTGGAGAACCACAAATGGGAGATTCAAGGGGTACCTTGTTCTTCAACTTGTTCTTGGTCTTGGAACGTCTCTTCTTAGGAGCTTTCTTGTCAACAATGACCTCGCTTGTAGGAAGTGATGCTTCTATGAGTTTCTCCTCAACTACCAAGTCGCTTGAGCCTCCTAGAGTCAAACTAGAGATGATCCTATCCCTTTCAAGAACAAACCCTTCAACTTCTCTAAGTTTCTTGGCAAGAACGTTCTTTTCATCCAAGAGCCGCTGAGTTGTTAAAATAAACTCATCCACTTGTAGCTTGATCAAATCATCCTTCTCTTTAACCTCTCTTAAGGCTATCTTCAAATTCTCTTCAAGACTGTTACCTTAGCCAAAAGATCATCATAGGTTGAATTTTCACTTAAGCACATTTGATGATTCAAATCAACTTCCTTGTCCAACGAATCAAGACATACATCCTCTAGAGTAGAGTGAGAGGCCGTGAATGCAACAAAGTTGCTCACAAACTCTTCTTCACTAGAAGACTCATCACTTGAGCTCTCCTCATCATTAGAATCATCATAACTCTTTGCAAAATTTTTCATTGTGTTGCTTGAGTAAGTGATCAAGTCTAATTTGATCATCCTTTGGGGAACAAAAATTTCTTCTTCCTTGCATTTGTAACTAATACTCTTTTCAAGCTCATCAACAAAATTGTTAGTAGACAAATGCAATGACAAATAAGAAGAACCTTTTCCACAAATAAAGGAGGCCAACCATGACTTAAAAGCCTAAGCAATTCACACGTAAGTATACCTGGATTTCGTTGAGTGCCATCCGACGAACCGTTATGATACCAATTGAAAGTATACAAACGTAGTTAAATTGCTTAAAGCATACCTAGAGGGGGGGGGGGGGTGAAAAGGTTTTTACGCCTTTTTCAATCTCTTGAAACAAACTCATGTTTGTCCCCTAAGGTAGCTTTACATACAACATATAAATCAAACATTCATATATAGACAAGATAAGTATGTAATCATTTAAGCATTGTCTATATATATCAATGAGTTGCATGTGGAATAATAACATAAAATCTCAGCAACAAAGAATACTTGTATTTCAATATTGTTCAATGTATTACAAGTATAAACAAATATAACTATACACAAAGGTAACAATATACAAAAGAATTATATTTACAATTATGATCAAAATGAATTAGCTTATAAATCACACTTTACAAAATCTTGTTCCAATATACATCACAAGTGAATAATATTCAACAAGATTAAAACATACACTAAAACAAATAAGAAAGAGAGAGATAGAAAGAATTGACACATGAGATTTTTGAACGTGGTAAAACCTCTAAGGAGGAAACATCCACGGGTTGAATTACAACCATTGGGTACTATATATATTAGATGATAGATTAGAAATTCCTCAAAAGTGACCAACCTTGATCTACTTCCTATTGGAGTCTATGTCTACCCAATCCCTATTGGAAGATACAAAATCCCTCAATGATGCAAAGCCACCATATATTGGAGTCTATACCAAACCATCATCGTTGGAAGATTAGAAATTCCTCAAGAGCCAATGCACATCCCATGCAATACTCTCTATTGGAGTTTATGTCTAACCAAATGCCCAAGCCTACCAATAATGTAACCAACTCCCTATCCAATGCACTTATACCTCTAGAGAGCCTCCCATGCATAGCTATCTGAACCTTCCCGATCCTAGCCATGACTTCTTGCTTGGTTATCCAGACCTCTTGTTCTAATTAAGACTTCCTTGCTTGACTATCCGGACATCTTGTCCTAGTCAAGACTTCATGCCTTTTACAAGGACTTCATAGTGTGATCATGTGAATGCAAATGATGCAAACAAGCAATTCAACATAGAACATGTGATCAATACATTCCATGGAACAACTAGACCTAAACATGTGAGAACACAAGTTATAATAGTCTAGATGTAAAACATGAATTAAACCTAGAGCATGTGAAAACACCTAACACAAATAGCTCCTAGTTTCATTCACACAAATAACACTTGAATAAATCATATACATGAAGTACAAATTCAAGATGTTACAAACATACACAAAAATGCTAGAATAAGAAAATGTATTCAATGAATATTCTAGCCAAAGATTTAGAGCATGGATATAATGACAAATCAATTAAATCCTAGATAGCTCTAAAAACACATACAAATGAATAAATCATAGATTTTATCAATCAAAGGATCAAAACATATTTCAAGGATTATTAATCATAAATTGATTCAATCAAGTCACAAATAATCCTAGATATCAAACTAATCACAATACAACTCTCAATCATGTGAACAACCTAGAATCCAAGAAACTAGTTCAGATATGTCTCTAATTAGACTTTTGATTAGGTTTGATTATGAAGCTATCTTTCTCAATAGCATTCACCATATATACACATACAGATAGAAGAAGAAACCCAAAGCAAATTGAAGGTTATAAAAGAAGAAATCACAAAGATATGACCAATACCTCAAGATCACAAGCTGGCTCGTATTTCTGGGTAGAACCACCACAAAAGTCGATCAAACAGCTACAAGACCACTTGGAAAAGGTAGAGGACTCGATTATAAACAATCTTCAACTTGAATCACTCAATTCCGACTTCGTATGAGAATGTTATAGTGTTTGGAAGATGATAAAAAGTTGAGAGAAAATTCTACACTTAGGATTTCTAATTTTTTCTTCTTGAAATGAAATGGGAGGGAATGGAGGATTTTAAAAGAGATGAAAGAGAGGGAGAAGAGAGCCAATAGGAGGCTGCTAGCTCAGCAACCCCGTGAGGGGCGCGTGAGGCTCACTGGGGCAGAGGACTTGCCTGGCCGTAAGGCTCACGGCCACCTCACACGCCCTCCAAGCTAGCCAAGCTTGCTCCTCTCGCGCTCTGCTCGCGTTCTTCGACCGTATCCTGGCCTCTGAAATCCGATTTTGAATCCGTCTTTGAATTACGAATCATGACTCCCTTATGCACAACAAAGACTATGAAACTTTGACAAAAGGTTGAGAATTCATCTCGAAAAACGACGACGAAGACAACTCAACGAATGAGAACGAAAAGTAGTGTAACTACATCATTTGGACTCAAAACCTAATGAATGAGTAACCGAAATGACCGAGACTCAATAAGGAATCAAATGAGATCATGTTCAAGTCCAAATAAAATAAAACACAAACAAATAAACACAAGTTCATAGAAGTATGCCATTTCCTAAACATAGTCTTAATACATGCAATTCTAAAATGTATGACATTATGAGTTCAATGCATGAGCTCAATGCATGAGCATACTAAAACATGTGAATGTGTTATATAAATGGTGTACAACAATGCAGGGACACTCATGAATGAATTGTGTGTGTGTGCCTATGTCTTGTAAGAGAAATGAGGTCTAATATACCTTTATTGTGTAATGTAGCACATTCCTCTTTGAAGACACCTTCTTGCATGAATTGTGTCCAAGACTTTCTTTGTTGCTTTGAATCATTATTTCTAAGACCACTAAGTAATACAAGAAAAACATCGTTTTGGAATGGAATTAATGCCAAGACAAACCAAAAACCTAACATTTTCGAATCAATAACTCATGGTTCTAATTTTCCTAATCAAGAACTTCTGGTTCTTTTTTTTTTCTTGTTTTTTTTAATCAAGAACTTCTAGTTCTTATTTTTGAATTAAGAACTTCTGGTTTTGGTTTTTGAATACAATCTTCTTGTTGCGAACCTTTAATATTAATAATAAGAAAGGAAGAAGAAGAGATCAAATAATAAAAGAAAAGCATTCGTATTGATAACGTGTTATAAATTAAAGCTTAAAAGCACATAAAGTAATACTAATCGAACAGAGATAGAATGAGAGCAAACCAATTCTATTAGTTTATTTCTCTATATCTTTTAAATGCTTACACAATTAGCCTATATATAGGCATAGGGAGAAATTGAATCTATAATGAAATAGGAAATAAGATAAAGAGAGGTAATTGCCCTATATTGAAATAGGAAATGAGATCATGAGAATTAATTGCGTATTATTTTCTAGATGGTGAAAGTCAATTATTTAACAACATGAGAGAATTTGTGAATTTTTTGTATATTGATCTATGAAGAATTACATGAGTATAAATACAATAGTTACAAACGTTGAAATAATAAAAAGGCTAATTGGCACTGATGCCCTATAAACTCTTCCAAAATATGCACTATGCTTCCTATTTTTTTTTTCGCCACTACACCCCCTGAACTCTCATTTTTTGGAAAATACCGACTGTAGATGCCCCCTCACAGGGGGTAAAAAATTCCAAGTGTTTCCCAAAAAAATGAGAGTTCAGGGGGTTTAGTAGAGAAGAAAAAAAAAAGGTATAGGGGCATAGTGAATATTTTGGAACAGTTTAGGGGCATTACTGCCAATTATCATAATACAAATAATAATTACAATTGATTTCCTAATCACAATAGTAAACTGTCCTGATTTGATTTGGGCAATTAAACAGGTAAATGAAGATATAAAGAATGGGAATAAATCCCGAGACATCATAATGGGATCTTTCCTTTAATACTCTCCCTCAAGTTGGAGTGTGGATGCCAAGAACGTTCAACTTGCGAAGAAGTGTGTGAAATAATACTTAATGCCTTGGTAAATCACTACTACAAAAATGCTTAAAGACATCACTAGAAATCACTAAAAGAAATCGGTTTTTGGTAACCGATTTTAAAAAAGCTTTTAGAAATCAGTTTTTATAAAAACCGATGTCTTAAAAATTACAATTTCAAAAGACATCGGTTTTTAAAAAAACCGATATTAAAAAAAAAAAAACGTTTAGACATCGGTTTTAATAAAAACCGATGTCTTAAATTTTGCGTTGAAAAGACAACGGTTTTTATAAAAACCGATATTAAAAGCAAGCGTTTAGACATCGGTTTTTATAAAAACCGATGTAGATTCAAAAGCAAAATTCTGCAATGCAAATCTGACCTATGTCCACATTCAAGGGCACATCTCTAAAAATACTCAACGTTATTTGCTCAACTTTTGACACAAGAAAGTAGACATGCAAACAAACACTTTTAAATCAGAAAATATTCCAAAAATCGATTTGGAAAAGTGAGAAAATGAGCGATGCAAACAGCTCACTCGCGGATTCACGAATCGCTTCTGACCTTTGACTGAATAATTGATCATAACTTTCAAAATACCACCCGGAATTTTACGTTCTTTGTACCGTTGGATTCGTATCGAAAAATTGAAGAACCCAACATGGATAAAAAAATTTATTTCCTTGCCAAAAGATACAGTTTTAAGGAAAGAGTTTTCACAAAAATATCTCCAATCGCTTCAATTCTGACCTTTGACTGAAAAATTGATCATAACTTTCAAAATACCAACCGGAATTTTACGTTCTTTATACCGTTGGATTCATATCGAAAAATTAAAGAACCCAACATGGACAAAAAAATTTATTTCCTTGCCAAAAGATACAGTTTTAAGGAAAGAATTTTTACAAAAATATCTCCAATCGCTTCAATTCTGACCTTTGACTGAAACATTGATCATAACTTTCAAAATACCAACCGGAATTTTACGTTCTTTATACTGTTGGATTCGTATCAAAAAATTGAAGAATCTACCATAGAAAAAAAAAATTTATTTCCTTGCCAAAAGATACAGTTTTAAGGAAAAGGTTTACACAAAAATATCTCCAATCGCTTGACCTTTGAGTACTCATGAATAATTGATCATAACTTTCAAAATACCGCCCGGAATTTTACGTTCTTTATACCGTTGGATTCGTATTGAAAAGTTGAAGAACTGAAAATGGACAAAAAAATTTATTTCCTTGCCAAAAGATACAGTTTTAAGGAAAGAGTTTACACAAAAATATCTCCAATCGCTTCAATTCTGACCTTTGACTGAAAAATTGATCATAACTTTCAAAATACCAACCGGAATTTTACGTTCTTTATACTGTTGGATTTGTATCGAAATATTGAAGAATCTACCATGGAAAAAAAAAATTATTTCCTTGCCAAAAGATACAGTTTTAAGGAAAACGTTTACACAAAAGTATCTCCAATCGCTTGACCTTTGAGTACTCATGAATAATTGATCATAACTTTCAAAATACTGCCCGGAATTTAACGTTCTTTAAACCGTTGGATTCGTATCAAAAAATTGAAGAATCCAACATGGACAAAAAAATTTATTTCCTTGCCAAAAGATACAGTTTTAAGGAAAGAGTTTGCACAAAAATATCTCCAATTCTGACATTTGACTGAAAAATTGATCATAACTTTCAAAATACCACCCAGAATTTTACGTTCTTTATACCGTTGGATTCGTATTGAAAAATCGAAGAATCCATCATGGAAAAAAAAAATTATTTCTTAAGGAAACGTTTTACACAAAAATATCTCCAATCGATCGACCTTTGAGTACTCATGAATAATTGATCATAACTTTCAAAATACCACCCGGAATTTTACGTTCTTTATACCGTTGGATTCGTATCAAAAAATCAAAGAATCTACCATGGACAAAAGAAATTATTTTGTTGCCAAAAGATACAGTTTTAAGAAAAAAGTTTGCACAAAAATATCTTCAATTGTTTCTGACCTTTGACTGAATAATTGATCATAACTTTCAAAATACCGCCCATAATTTTACGTTCTTTATACCGTTAGATTCGTATCGAAAAATCAAAAAATCTAGCATGGATGAAAAAAATTATTTCGTTGCCAAAAGATACAGTTTTAGGGAAAAAGTTTGCATAAAAATATCTCTAGCAGAACACAAAACCACACAATAAAAAATGAAATGAAAAATAAACCCACCAATAAAATTTATTTAATATATGTATGTTTGTAGTAGAAATTAGAATTTTGATTAGTTGAGTAAATTTAAATTTATCAAACAAGTTTTTTTTTTTTTTTTTTTTTTTTTTCTAACAATTCATATAGGTTATATATATTGTGCAATTATTAACACATTCAATCTTGTAGTCAGGCGGTAAAGGTTTACCACTTTGACTTTGAGGTTGCGAGTTCGATTCCTCATAATGACAATTAATTGTCATTATTATCATAGGTGGGGTGTGCCGGCGGTGGCCGGTGGTGGTGGCTGGTCGGTGGCCGGCGACAGTGGGATTTGTTTTTGTAATTCATCAATTTTACATCATGTTTTTTAAATCGGTTTGAACTAAAACCGATGTCTTTTCTCCTAGGTTTTTAAATCGGTTTTACAGGTTTTTTAAATCGGTTTTAGTTAAAACCGATTTCTTTTCTACTAGGTTTTTAAATCGGTTTTAAGTAAAACCGATTTCTTTTCTCTTGTTTTACATCGGTTAAAAACCGATGTCTTTTGCCCTTTTTTTCTAAATCACTCAAAAAGAGATCGGTTTTAAAAAATTCAAAAACCGATTTCTTCCATATAAAAAAACCGATTTCTTTTGCATTTTTTGTAGTAGTGAATATATCTACAACTTGATTCTCACTAGACATGTAGGCCGTTTTGATTTCTCCTCAGTCAATGCGCTCCTGGACAATATGATAGTCAATCTCAATGTGCTTCTTTCTTTCATGAAAAACAAGATTAGCAACAATGTGCATGGCTATTTGATTGTCACAGTACAAATTCAATGGTTATGGATGGTCGATGTGTAAATCCCGCAATAAATATCTCAACCAAGTTAATTCACAAGTGATGGATGACATAGACTTGTACTCTGTTTTAGCTGAAGATTTGGACACCGTAGTCTGTTTCTTGCTTTTCAAGGAAATTATAGCTTTTCTAAGAAAAACACAATAGCCCGTTACCAATCGTCGTGTTGTAATGTCTTCGGCTCAATTTGCGTCACAAAACCCAACTAAATTCAAATCGCCTTTAGATGGAAAAAATAACCATTGACCTGGTGAACCCCTTCAAGTACCGAAGCAAGCAGTAAACTGCATCAAGATGAGGTTGTCTAGGCTCCTGTATAAACTGTCTAAGTGTGTTAATCAAAAAAGAGATTTACAGTCTTATGATAGTTAAGTATATCAACTTTCCCACTAGTCGTCGATAATGAGTCGGATCTTTGAGTAATTCACCACTGGTAGAAGCGAGCTTCAAAGATTGTTCCACGGGGAATTTACAGGCTTCGAACCAAGCAATCCTGCCTCTTGAAGAATGTCGAGAGTATACTTGCATTGACTGATATAAATACCCATTTAAGATCGAGCTATTTTAACCCCAAGAAAATATTTCAATGCCCCTAAATCCTTCAACTTGAAGCAAGAACCAAGAAAAGTCTTCACATCATTGATAGCCTTAGGATCATTCCCTGTTATAATCATATCATCAAGGTATGAGAGGATAGCAGTAAAAAAGTCTCCACACACATTTGTAAAGAGAGAATAGTCAGCCCGAGATTGTTGGAAGCCAAACCTGTTGATGGTAGTAAGAAACTTGTGGAATCATGACTGTGAGGCTTGTTTCAATCCATATAAGGATTTGTGGAGTCAACACACAAATGGATCCCTTTGTTAACAAAAGCCTGGAGGAGGATGCATATATACTTCTTCGATAAGATCCCCATGTAAGAAGGCATTTTGGACATTCATTTGATGGAGGCCCCAACCATGAACGGAGGCAATGGTAAGAAGACATCGAAAAGTGGTGAGCTTGGCAACGGGAGATTTTTTTTTTTTTTTTTTTTTTTTGTAGTTAATACCCTCTCATTGAGTAAACCCTTTGGCAACTAGATGAGCCTTGTATCATTCAACGGTCCCATTTGAGTTATACATGATCTTGAATACCCATTTGCACTCAATGGGACGGTCACCCGAGGAGAGAGGAACCGGAGACCAAGTCTTGTTTGCGTCAAGTGCTGTAATTTCAGTTTTCATTGCCTCAATCGATTTGGGTCCGTACAAGCTTGTTGATATGTTTCTGGTTCGACCAAGTGAGAAACATTAAAGGCAAAAGTGCGATGAACATGAGAAAGATTAGAAAATGACACGTACCTCAACAAAGGGTGATGCGTGCTTGATTTAACCAGAGGAGACGAGTCTGAAACAGGCAGAATATGATGGATTTGATAATCTCAGAGGTGTGTTGGTGTGCGGCTTGATCGAGTGGATCGTCGAAGGGCTATTTTTCCCTCTATCGTGGGTTTGGTCGATCAATGAGGACTGTCTGGTCACCAGTGGGTTCCATTTTGAAAGAAATCATCGTCACTGATGGTTTGATTGATCAATTAATAAGGTCCAATTGACCAGTTTGATCCTTTCGAATGAAATTGGCCTCTAGTGAGATACGAACAACTATGAGGGTGTCTCTGGTCGATCAGTGGGTTTGGGACTAGCTGTTTGACACACATTTTGTGGTGTTTGTGGGTTGTTTTATAGTGAACTTGGTTCATTTGGTGTGGGGTAAGGTATGGGTGTGTCATTGTTGATGTCTATGGGTATTGGAAGTGTGGGAAGGTCATTTGGATCGAAATGTGGTGCGGTGGTATATGGGAATGTGTTTTTATGGAAGATGACGTCTCGAAAGGTGATGAGTTTCCTATTATCTAAATCATAAACAAGATACCCCTTTTACCCAATGGATACCCAAGGAAGACACAACGACGTTCACGACTATCAAACTTATGAGTGGGTTGTAGGTTTATGGCAAAACATAAGCAACCATAAACTCATAGGTGGGAGTATGAGGGTGACCTTTTGTGTAATTGCTCAAATGGTGTTTTGTTGGATAAGAGTGGTATGGGTAAGCGATTAATGAGGTAGCTGTTGGGGAAAATGCCCTAAGAACAAATGTTGTTAATCTTTTGCTGAATTAATAATTAGATTGACAATCTATTATATATTTGTGTGCATTTAATGTTATTGATATTGTATTAATAACATAAAATTCCATGATTATTAAATGTACTATTAAACATAGTGTTTAAGTCGTTATATACATGAGGATTATGTTTAATATAATAATTGAAATTCCCTTAAGCAATATTGTATTATATACCTAGAGGGGGGGTGAATAGGTATAGGCCCAAATTCTTCCAACTTCAAAATATGCGAATTACAAGAATGAAATGTACACTTGAAATGATATAACAATTGTATAGTATGAGTCAATACATATGAAAATCAATATACAAGAGACACAATCAATACATGATATGGAAGATAATGAAAAGTAAAGCGAAACTTGACACAATAGTTTTTACGTGGTAAAACCTCAAAGAGGAAACATCCACGGGTTGATACCACAACCACCGGCAAAGCAATTCACTATGAAAGAAATAGATACACATTCAATGCAATCGACTCCTAGTCTATCCACAAGACCTAGTGAATCACTTCCCTACTCTCTATCCAAGATGAGTCCTTCACCTCTAGGAAGCAACTTCCTATCCAAGGCTCTCAAGCCTCTAGGAAGATTTCCTTACTTAGCTATCTATATCACAAAGATCCTAGTCAAGCTTCCCTAGCTCAACCATCCGGAGTATCACACTCCTAGCTAAGACTTTTGTTTAGTTATCCGGATCCTCTTGATCCTAACTAAGACTTCTTGCTTGGCTATCCGGAATCTTTTCCTAGCCAAGTCTTCTTGCTCAAGATAAAGCTTCACTCACTTTAATCAAGAGACTTCAACCTTTTCACAAGGCAATGATCTAGGTGATGCAAATGATGCAAATCACAACCAAATAAAGCAAGATGATCAATCAAGCTCTATGAATATGCTTAGAGATATTCTAGGATATGCTTTCAACAAACAATCACAAATGTACCTAGAAATCAATGCATGTGAATCAATAAGAACAAGTCAAGAATATTCAATATGTCACTTAAGAATTCTTCGTTCTTAGATAATGAAATTAAACCTAGAAATTATCAAGAGACACATCATACAAGATATTTCTAGAATCAATTTCAAGTTTAATCAAGTTTAGCAAAATATGTTCAAATAAGATCACAAAGCTAAAACTCAATCAATCAATCAATCATAAAAACCTAGAATGAACATCATTCTTAACACATTTCATCTATCAAATAAGAAGATTAAAAGAGATGATCAAAAATGAAAGTAAGAAGAAGATGTTTCACATACAAGTATGAACCTCGGACTGAAATCTGCTCACAGCAAAGAATCACGAAGTCACTTGGCTCTGAAAATGCTTGGGCCGAGGTTTGTAGCTCTCATCAATACCAACATTTTTGGCTTTTGAATCAAGTGATTCGGAGTTAAAATGAGAAAGTTATGATTGAAACAAGATACCAAAAATTCATGAAGAAATTCTGCACATCAGTTTTTTCAATTTTCTTCAAGTTGTGTTTGGAGTGAAGGAAAATCATTTTTAAAAGAGAGAGAGAGGGAAAGGAAGCACCCAATTGAAGTGTTCCACGTCACCTGGCCCGTGTGGGGCGTGTTTGGCACACTTGGGCAGAGGACGCATCTGGCCGTGTGGCACACGGCCTCCACACGTAGCCCTCCAAACTTGGCCGTTGGCCTAGCTTGCTCCTCTCGCGCTCCGCTTGCGTTCCACTCGCGTTCTTCGGCCGTATCCGGGCCTCCGAACTCCGATTTTGAATCTGTCTTTAGATTACAAATCGTGACTCCCTCACGCACAATGATGACTACAAAACTTTGACAAAAGGTTGAGAATTCATCTCGAAAAACTATGACGAAGACAACTCAACGAATGAGAATGCAAAGTAGCGTAGCTAAGCTACATCGTTTGGACTCGAAACTTAATGAATGAGTAACCGAAATGACCGGGAATCAATAAGGAATCAAATGAGATCATGTGCAAGTCCAAATACAATAAAACACAAACATATAAACACAAGATCACACAAGTATGCCATTTCCTAGACATAGTCTTAAAACATACAACTCTACATTGTATGACAATATGAGTTCAATGCGTGAGCATACTTCAATGGTGTGTGAATGTGTTATACCAAAAGTTGCACAACGATGCAGGGACACACATGAATGAATTGTGTGTGTGTGCGCTTATGCCTTGCAAGAGGAAGAAGAATCTTGATACCTTAGCATCTAAGTACGCGATTTTCCTCTTGAAGACGATATTTGTATGAGACGTTGCTTTTCTTCTTTGAAGCTTCTTTCCACCAAGAAAAACCTAAGCAACTGATCATTACAAATAAAGAGTGTTTTGCAATGGAATCAAGCCTTTAAAGATCTAGGTTCTTACAATAATCTTAATTGCCTGTAATTGATAATTAAAGTTGGGATCTTTAATTAATTAAAATTACTAATACGGCTCATTCCCATTAAGAATAAAACAGTTTTATCCTAATTGTTGATGTGGTGACACTAGAATGAAGGTACTTTGTATAATAAGATTATACAAGACGTGGACACGATAAATTGGAATCTTTAATAATCTCCGTCTTAAAATAAGGTATTCCCCTTTATCATTCAGATGGTCATATATGGAATGATCTTACTCCTGAGTATTTGACAGACTCTTACTTATAGAGTTGTGTCTTTTGACTTACTCGGTGTGGTTTGCTCTAATTGCCAAACCTAAAAACCTTGTATCTTGGAGACATGATGATATACTTAGCTGAGAATGATAATATACAAGATGGAATCCATTCCTTCTTAATTGAAGCAGACAAACAATTCTCTTGAGTAAATGATTCGGGTCTTGAACAATAGAGCGCTCAATTTATGATAAGATCATAAATAATTATTCATTAGAGAATCATGGGCACTCAAGGATAAAGACGTAATTGAGAGGTCAAGAGATTTGAACCTAGCTCATATTACGAACTGTTTATGGAGGATTGATCTATATGTAATGATTATATCAATGGACTGTTCGATTCCTATTCGAGTAATTAATTCTATAATGACAAGAGTGCAGTTCTAGATTTTTAGTGGAATAAATTTAGAATTAATAAATCAAATATTTAATTAAAGAGTTTAATTAAATATTAAAGATTTATTGGAGCTTGAAATTGTAGGTTTATGTGTCCCCATACCATTTCTATAACACTGTATTGAATATTGTGAGAGTGTCTCTCAATGTTTTTCCAGTTGTCTTAAGTGTTGAGTATGCAACAAGTATAGAAATTCGAGAGTCGAAATTTTCTATCCAATACCGAGATGCCCACTCGTCGGTTCTTTTGTGTTGGAGATTCGATGTGGAAGAACTTGGTTCGAGGGAATCACGAAGATTCTACAATGGAAGAAATCGGTTCAAGGAAATCACGAAAATTCTGCAAGGGTAACTATTTCCTTCCTTATTATTTATAGTTAACTATTAGAATCAATATAATCGCAACGATCCGGCTAATACATTTTTGTTTTTATGAAAAAAATTTAAAAATTGGGCCCGTCGCCCTTCTGTTGCGTGGATACCGATTCCAGTTCCCGGAACCAACAATTGGTATCAGAGCCACATTGTAATTTATAGTGATTTTAATATTAAAATTGATTCCGGTAGTTGGCACTTTGCATAAAATGTGATTTAATGGTTATTTTTTATTCATGTGATGAATGGTAAATAAAAATGAGTTTTGGTTGTTAATTATATGGTTCATTTGGATTTTATGTTTTATCGCTTCTTCAATTTTAGATAAAAATTTGTAAACCCAATGGGGTATAGGACTTTTTGTAAATTGTAAGATTGAAGAAGATGGCGTTATCAACATATCGATGAGACTGGATCACATCCTGGAGGAAAATTACAACAAGACCAATTTTGTAATTTGATTAATTTTTGGGTTGTAATTTAAATATCCAAAGGAAATTGGCCAAAATTCATTTGGTTTTTATTTTGCTTTTTCATATTATTTTTATGCGATAATTATATAATATGTTCATGCATATAACATGTCATCTTAGTTAGTAAGTGCCTACTAGAATCGTCATATATAACATGACATGCATACATATTCTATTCTAAAACTGTTTTAGATTAGAAAATGTTTTATAATTTGTTATAATTGCTATTATTACATAATATTGGATATTTTGTAATTGAAAAGCATCAAGTCAAAATATTGAGTAGGAGAGGGTAATATAACGATATTACCCATGGTCTCCACCATTAGTACAACACAGTGAGATTTAAATGGCGCCTCGAGACGCTTTGATTTCGTCCCCCTACGGATGGTGTCCATTTAAGTCAATAACAAGGTTGTCTTTCATGCGATAAGATTTTTAGATGTATTTCAAAATTGACCTACCCTACAGCGGCAATTTTTGAGTTAAGTCGAAAAAATCTAAAATGGTGGGTTACACTCAAAAGATGTAATTAAACTTGTTAATTACAATCTTGATCAAATCCAACCGTGGTTATTAAAAGTTGAAAATATGAGATATTTTGTTTTAACTTTTATCATTGATATTATTACATAATATTAGATATTTTGTAATTAAAATATGCAATTCAAAATATTGAGTGGGAGAGGGCAATATTACCCATAGTCTCTACCATTAGTACAACACCGTGAGATTTAAATGGTGCCTCGAAACTCTTTGATTTCATCCTCCCTACGGAGGGTGTCCATTTGAGTCAATAGCAAGGTTGTCTTCCATGCGATAGGATTTTTAGATGTATTTCAAAATTGCCTCCGTTTTCAAAATTGACCTACCCTATGGAGGCAATTTTTGAGTTAAGTCTGAAAAATCTGAAATGGTAGGTTACACTCAAAAGATGTAATTAAGCTTGTTAATTACAATCTTGATCAAAGTAAAAGGTGGTTAATGAAAGTTGAAAATATGAGATATTTTGATTGTTAGAGAAAGTCTCAATTCAATCGTCAAATGCGTGACCTATCCTACGATGACACGTTATTTATGAAGATTGAATTATCGTGGTAAATGAGTAAATAATTTTTCTGTATTGTTTTTTACATGCACCATGCATCATATTTACATTACCGAAGTTTATATTTGTGATATATATTGTGCACACATATTAAATATGAATGATTGTTATTTAATTTCAACAAACCAAACATGTCCAATCCAATAATCAAGATACTCGCTACTGAAACTTTGACTGGTGAAAATTTTGTCAAATGGAAAAGTAATATGAACATCGTGCTTGTGTATGAAAACTTAAAGTTTGTCCTGACGAAGGAATGTCCTCCACACCCTCATGCCAAGTCATCAGCAAATGTTGCTGAGGCATATGATCATTGGCAAAATGCCAACAACAAAGCCCGCTGCTACCTGTTAGCAGGCATGTTTGACCTGCTTAGATGTAAGCATGAAACGGTTGAAACCACAAAAGGGATTATGGACTCTCTGCAGGCAATGTTTGGGCGCCCTTCTGAACAGTCTCGTCATAAGGCTGTAAAGGCGCTTATGAACACTAGAATGAAAAAGGGTACTTTAGTCCATGAGCATACGCTCAAAATGATTGAACACATTAATGAGGCAGAAATACATGGCGCCAATATCGACGAAGCCACACAGGTGGGGATGATTTTAGAAACATTATCCCCTTAACTTCCTTCAATTTAAAAGCAACTATTTCATGAATAAATTGAAGTACAACATGACTAAGTTGCTTAACGAGCTTCAAACCTTCGAATCCATTTAGAATGAAAAAGAAGGTGAGGCAAATGTTGCCGAAGCAATAACTTCCTCTTTTGGAAAGTCCATAAAAAGGAAGAATAAGAATAAAGGAAGTGGCAAGTTGAAAAATAAAAAGGGCAATTTCAAGGCTAAGAAAAACAACAACAACAACAACAAAGCAAACAGCTCTGACAAAAAGGCCAAAGGAAAGTGTTTCCATAGATGGTCACTGGAAGAGGTACTGTAAAAAGTACCTCAAAGAGCTCAAGATCAAAAAGAAAGGTAAATCAGATTTACTTGTTCTAGAAGCTTGTTTAATTGAAAATGATGTCTTTCTGGACAGTTGATTCAGGTGCGACTAACCATGTTTGTTGTTATATACAGATGTTTGATTCTGCAACAGAACCAGCCGATAGGGACTACACGATGAGAGTGGATAATAGGGCTATGGTGTCGGCTAAAGCAGTGGAAGAAGTGAGACTTCTCTTTAATAATAAATTTTTTGTTTTGAACAATGTTTATTGAAAGTACTCACAGTGTGTAAACTATTAATCTAGAGGGGGGGGGGGGGGGGGGGGGGGGGGGTTGTGTGTGTGAATAGATTTTAACTAATTTTACCAAATTTTCGTTTAATGACAAGATTACGAAAATACCCCTAATAGTCAATAAAATATAGCAAGTGTAATATTGTGCGGAAAATAAAACAACACTTGATATTTACGTGGAAACCCTCACGGGAAAAACCACGGGCTAGTAAGTAAGCCACACTCGAACCTCGAATCCACTAAATGTGTAAAACGATTACAACCTAATCCCGGAAGTAATCACACACCTACCTAATCCCGGTATAAGCGAACCTAGTCCGATTGCTTGCGAATTAAGCAACCTAATCCCGGTTACAACACAAGACTTAATTCTCTAAAAAGAGATTAACACCCTAAGTGAATATATGACTATTCAAATGCAACATAGAGCAAGGGAAACCGTATATGCTTATCTAAGATGATGAATTTGCAATTAAAAACAATCCTAGATATTAAAGCTAAATGACATGTCAATTAGCTTAGATAATCATAGATTATAGAAACCTAGATATCTATCACAAAGCAACACTCAATCAAATCAACACAACAATCTCTATCTTGAATATTAGAATATAATCTAAGAACAATCAAGTAATAAAAGAGATGCCATAATAAATAGAACACAAATTATATATGATAATAGTGAAAAACTTACCAAAGCAAGTGTGATGATGAAAGACCCATGCAAGCAAGCATCCTAAATATGCTAAAGAATGCTAGATGAACTTTGATGCAAATGGATTTTTGGTTTGAGTGTTTAATGAGCAAACTTGGTTGCTTTCTCTCTTAAAATTCTCTCTTTTAGAAGTAGGGTTCTTGATGATTAAAGAGTCACATTCAGAACAAGAGAAAGTGATATATTTATAGGCATGAAAAACAGAGCATGTGAAAAGACAAGTTTGCCTCTGAAATGCACCGATCGGCGGTTTCATTCGGTGGCCAGGCCGTCGATTCTAACCGCCGAATTGAACCCGAGAAGAACAGGGGAACAACGGCGGTTTCATTCGGCGGTTTCGTGACCACCGATCTAACCGCCGAATCAAACCGAGAGTTAAAATCAATCAGGTATGAATGGCGGTTTCATTCGGCAGTTTCGTGACTGCCGATTCAACCGCCGAATTAGACCGAGAGATAAAATCAATCAGGTCTTGAACGGCGGTTTCGAACGGCGATCGTGACCACCGATCTTAACCGTAGAATTACTCCAGACACTTCTGGAAGCAAACGACGGTTTCATTCGGCGGCCAGGCCACCGATCATAACCGTCGATCACCAACATAGATGAAAACCAAGGAGAAGCCAAGGGCATTCTCCGTAGGCGGTCTTCGCGTAAAACCAAGCACATTCTAGTGCATGCGCGGACGTTTCCGAATACTATCGGGAAACGAATTACAAGTCACAAATTCACAGAACAAACAATAACATATATGTGCAAGTGTGAAATGTGGCATGTGAAGAGAAAGCACACATATGCAATGTATGTTAAGTGTGTGTGTGCAACTAATCTCTTCAAAGAAAAATAAGCACTAGAGATATACCTTTGGAGTGCTTATCAAGACGAGGTCTTCAAAGGGCTTGAGCAATAACAACAACACCTAAGCTACCCTTACAAAGGACCCCAACATGTGATTTGTCCATGAAATGAGCAAATCAACAAATGGGAACCTTACATTTATTATATTCCCGGTTTTAGAAGAAACTTGATTTTTGTTTCAAGATTGTTGATCGAGCCGTTACATACATAAGAATACACCCCATATTTTTGATGCTTATGTTCGATTTTCGATTAAATTCATGTATTTTATGGCTCGATTTTGATTGTACATATACTTTTGGGATTCAGGGCTGGTCGATGAAGAAACTCAGTGATTTTGGACTTATGGCTATAAAAGGAAAGCTTTTGAGGGCAAAATGGTCATTCTACAAGAGAAGTAGCTTTCGGCAGTTCAATTCGGCGGTCTGACTGTAGTTTGAAACTGCTGTTTGTCTCCAAAGGTGTCAGGTGCAATTTGGCGGCCATAATGCAACCGCAGATCCAAACCGCCGATCTATTCTAGCAACCCACAACTTCATTCGGCGGCTACCATTCGGTGGCCTGGCCGTCGTTTGAAACCGTCGATTCAGCGCCATGTCAGCATATTAGGATTTTAACCCTACCTTTTGTGATCCCCATACAAATACCCTTTTTTTCCCATTCTCTAATCTAACCCCTACCATTCTTGAAACCCTAACCCCTCTCTAACCTCCCATTAACCCAAATCTCTACCATAATCACTCCCACCAAAATCCATCCACATTTTGAAGAATTAATTGAAGAGAGAAGAGGAGATTCACCAAGATCAATGGAATCTAAAGTGCATTAAAGATCAAGAGGACTCTTGAAGGCTTTCATGGGTTTTCTCTACATCCTTTCTCTCTTTTATTTTATTTCTACTATGTCTAACTAAACCCTCATATTGAGGAATTGATGAGAAAACTTATATGATAATCCCATGTATTTGAGCTAGTCATTTATTTTATAAATCCTCTCTCGGTATATTCTATTTTCATTGCTTTGAAGTTGCCATTTTACTTTACTAGTTAATATTGAGGTTCAATTTAGTTTGTTGTAAAGTGGTTCACATATGAAGGTTGAGGTTTAGAGTTTGAAGGGTTTTTAAACTCATTCTCTAACCTTTAGCATCCATGAATTTGAATATCTATGCTTTGAATGTTTTACATGGTATAAGACCTTGAAATTGTTCTTGAGAATCTTGTTTGGGTAAATACTTATAGTGAGGTTCACTTGGGTAGGAGCTTGAATTTATTCCTACTAAGACTCATAGTAGGGTTTACTTGAGTCAAGGTGGAAATTGTATGTTAATGAGTTAAATCAATTTAAGAACAAACCTTGAGTTGGATCAAAGTGCTTAATTGAACTAGTTCATTATATTAGGAAATCTTTTAGTTGTCAACTCAATTCCCCAATATCCATTCCTATACTTTCACACATATAACTTTAATTACTTGCTCTTTAATTGTTGCTTTAATTTAGTTTAGTCTTCAACAATCTTCAAAACCAAAAATGAATTTTACTTTTCCACACATAGTTTAGATTAGTGTAAATATCTTAGTTATAGCCAAATATCTTCCCTTTCCCTGAGGAATGATCACGCTTGCCATTATACATTTCACTCCGATTTGTGTATTCTAAGTGTGGAATTTTGGTACTTGTAAAAGATCGATCAACTGTATGAACAATTATTTAAGGTTTCTTTTAATAATAAAGTTGTTATTATTTCTACAAAGGGTATAAATATTTGTTCTGGAATTTTAGATATTGGTCTCTATTTTTTAAGACCAAGCTCTAATACAATGCTTAATACTGAAATGTTCAAAGTCGAATAACCAAAGTCTAAAAAGCAAAAGATTTCTCTGTAAGGATTCCCATTATTGATTGGCTTATTTCGTGGTCAAACCACATGTTGGGGTTTGGTTGTAAGGGTAGTCTAGGTGTTTGTTGAAGATCAAGACCCTTTCCAAGACCTCAAGAGGACAAGCACCAAAGGTATATATCTAGTGCTTACATTGGCTTGAAGAGATATAGTTGCACACACACACACAACATGCATAACTCTTATTCTTGTATGGTGTGTTTATATTTTGTGTGCATTGTGCTTTATTGATTTATTCAATATCTCTTCTTGCATGTTGAATTGATTGCATCTTGTTATATGATAATGCCATGACATGTTAGGCATTAGGATGCATTCAATACCCACACTTGCACTTCATGTATGTTAACTTTTAGTGTGGAGTAATTCGTTTCCCTAAGGATGTTCGGAAACGTCCGCGCGTGCACGGTAATGTGCTTTGTTTTGCGCGATGATCGCCGGTGGAGATGCCTTTGGCTTCTCCTTGGTTTCACCATTTTTGGTGAATCGGCGGTTACGTTCGGCGGCCTGGCCGCCGTTAGAAACCGCCGAATGAGACCTGATTGAAATATATCTCTCGGGTCCAAAACGGCGGTTGGGATCGGCGGTTTCCAAACCGCCGAATGAAGTCACCGAAGTTCCCCTGTTCCACACGGGAGCCATTCGGCGGTTCATTTCGGCGGCCTGGCCGCCGAATGAAACCGCCGATCGGTGCGTTTCAAGGGCAAAATTGTATTTTCACCTGCCCTATTTTTGGTCTCTATAAATACATCCTTATCTCTGGTTCAGAATACAAGTCTTTGATTATAAGAACCCTAGAGAGATATTTAGAGAGACTTGAGAGAGAAAGCTTAAAGATCATATCTTTATCTCTCTAAACCCATTCCCACATGCATAAATCTTCATCTAAGCATCATCTAGGATCATCTAGCATATGCTAATGCATGGGACTTCTTCAACACACATGGTATGATTTGTTGAACACTTTTATCTTACATAATTAGTGTTTCTACTTATCAATTTTATCTCATATTTTACTTATATGTGTTTAGATTAATTTCTACATATAAGATTGAGATTATGTGTTGATTGGGTTTTTATTTGTTAGCTAGGCTTTAATGTTCATATGCCATCTAGCTAATTGATCTCATTTATTGATTGAGATTATTGTTCATAGCTTATTTGATTAGGTCATTATTGCCTAAAAGCTATGCCATGAACATTCTTGTGTGATGTATTGATAACTAGGTTGATAGATTATTTTTTAATCAACTAGTTAATCCTTTGAATGTTTGTGGGTTTTATATGATAGCTTTGTATCTAGGATTGGTGATCCTTTACTTAGCTAAAGTTATATGCCATGTCATATAGCTATATGTGATATCTAGGATTGATTATATTGTCATCTTATAATCCTAGGTAAGCATTTAGAGTACCCTAGCTCTTATTGCATTAATTGAATATTCATACATATTCACATAGGGTTGTGCATCTCTTTTGAGAGATTGAAGTCTTGGGGCTAAGTGTGCTTAGGCCTCAAGCAAATTGGACTAGAGCCGCTATAAAAGGCCCGCGTGGTAGATTAGAGGGTGCTCACGCCAAGAGTAGTGTATCAGGGGATATCACTAGGGATTGAACCAAGAGTGGCGATTGGTAGTGTCCATAGCCTGAGGTTATCTAGGGTGAGAGTCCGAGAATCACTTGAGGGTGTAACCGTCTTTTCATATAGTGGATTTCGAGGTCCGAGTGTGGCGCACTTAACAGCCCGTGGTTTTTCCCAGTGGTTGGGTTTTCCACGTATACATCAAGTGTCATTTACTATTTCCGCATCTTATTACACTTGTATGTTTTGTTGACTTGCTAGGGGTATTTTCGTAAAATTGACATGCATGCGAAAATTGGGTAATAATTAGATAAAATCTATTCACCCCCCCTCTAGCTTTATATTGATAAACACACCTCGAGTATTTTGAGAACTTTCATTCTCCTTGATGATAACACATATATGTGGCATCTTAAACAGAGTCATATAAACCTAAATAGGATTGAAAGATTGGTAAATGAAGGTCCTTTATGAGAGCTAAAAGTTGGCATTCTTTCAGTCTGTGAATCTTGTATGGATGGTAAAATGACCAAACGATCTTTTTCGGGAAAAGGTCAAAGAACCAAAGAACCTCTTGAATTGATACATTCTGACGTGTGCGGTCCGATTAATGTACAAGCAAGAGAAGGATATGAATATTTCATCACTTTCATTGACGATTATTCTAGGTATGGTTATATTTATTTAATGCAAAGGAAATCTGAAACTTTTGGAAAGTTTAAAGAATTCCAGCTGAGGTTGAAAAGCAATTAAATAAATCAATTTAAACTCTTCAATTTGATCGAGGAGGTGAATACATTGATAATGAATTCTTGGATCATTTAATCGAACATGAGATTTTGTCCCAACTGACTGCACCTGGGACACCATAACAAAATTGTGTCGCAGAAAGGAGAAATATAACGTTGCTTGATATGGTGAGATCCATGTTGAGTCACTCATCATTACCCATGTCGTTCTAGGGATATGCACTACAGACTTTGTAAGGTCTCATTTGTTGATTGGCTCATTTCGTGGACAAACCATAATTAGGGTTCATTGTAAGGGTAGCTTAGATATTAGGTTCAAGTTCAATGCCCTTTGAAGACCTCATCATTGATAAGCACCAAAAGTAAATTTCTAAGTGCTTAGTTTTCTTTGAAGAGATTTAGATTGCACACACACACTTACCATACTTGCATTTGTGTGCATACTCTTCACATGTCACATTTCACACTTGCACTTTGTTTTTGTATTTTGTGTGTGCTTATGTGCCTTGTAATTAGTTTCCCGATATTGCTCGAAAATGTCCGGAAACGTCCGCGCATGCACTAGTATGTGCTTGGTTTTACGCGAAGTCCGCCTATGGAGAATGCCCTTGGCTTCTCCTTTGGTTTTACCACTTTTGGTGAAACGGCGGTTATGATCGGTGGCCTGGCCGCCGAATGAAACCGCCGTTTGTGTCCAGAGGTTTCTAGAGTAATTCTGAGGTTATGATCGGCGGCCATGATCGCCGTTCGAAACCGCCGATCATACCTAATTGATTTAATTTCTCGAGTTTGATTCTGCGATTGGTTCAGCGGTTTTGAAACCACCGAATGAAACCGCTGATGATGCCCTATTCTTCTCGGGCTTAATTCGACGGTTGTAATCGGCGGCCTGGCTACCAATTGAAACCGCCGATCGGTGCTTTTCAGGGACAAACTTGTCTTTTCACCTGCTCTATTTTTCATGCCTATAAATACATCACTTTCTCTTATTCTGAAGGTGACTCTTTAATCATCAGGAACCCTACTTTTAAAAGAGAGATTTTTGTGAGAAAAAACAATCAAGTTTGCTCATTTAAACACTCAAACCAAAATTCATATGTGAAAATATATACTCGCGTGTGCCTAAACAACCTAGAGAGGGGTGAATGGGTTGTTAATCGATTGTTACCAATATTTCGATTAGTCAAAATTAATCACTATTAACCCAATTCAACAAACAATAAAAATCAAGTAAAAGTGCGGAAATTAAAGAACACTTGATTTTTACGTGGAAACCCTCAACAGGGAAAAACCACGGGCTGTTATGTGCGCCACAAATGAACCTCGAATCCACTAATTGCAATAGTGTTTACAACCTAGGTTGACCTCAACCTCTCACGGTCTATAACCCACCACTACTACCCGCAGGCCTTTAAAAGTCAACCTAGTCCAATTTACTTGAGCACTACACACCGGTAGTCACAAGACTTAACTCTCAATGAAGAGATCAATAACCTATGTGAATATATGACAATATCCAAAATGCAAATAATGCTAGGCTACACTAAATGCTTAACTAGATGTTATAATGCAAATCAACACTCTAGTTATCAACAATGCCTACATGCACATACATGAGGACTCAATTAGATGCTGTAAGGTTCCCATTTGTTGATTGGCTTATTTTGTGGACAAACCACATATTGGGGTTCTTTGTAAGGGTAGCCTAGGTATCGAGTTTATTGTTCGAAGCCCTTTGAAGACCTCGTATTGATAAGCACCGAAGGTATATTTCTTTGTGCTTACTTGTCTTGAAGAGATAGTTGCACACACTCACAACTCATGCATATGTTTAATACTTGTATGTTGTGTGTCTTATTTTTGTGCATTAATGTTCATTAACATCTCTTCTTGCATGTTAGTTTGATTGCATCTTGCATATCCAATTGCATTGTCATGCTTAGACTTAGGATTGCATTTTTGCATTGGGCGCTCCCAAAAGCGCTCTACAGAAGCGCTGTACGAACAGCACCCATTGAGCACTGTTCAGACCTGATCGATTTAATTCGGTCGCTGTTGGGTCGCTGTACAAAGCGCTCTTCGTACAGCGCCACTCTGTTTTCCCGTGAGAACAGAGTAGGGGCGCTGTACAAGCGCTGTACAAGAGGCGCTCTACGTACAGCGCCCAAGGCAATATTGAGGCAAACTTATCAAAACGACCACACTTTGTTTTGGCGTCCTATATATATGCCTCTTTGACTTTAGGTCAATTACAAGAGTTCATATTCAGATTCCATACTTAGGATATTTTTCAAAGAGAAGAAAAATTCCAAAGAACTCAATTTTAGTTTACTCAAACACTTTTCCATGATCATCAATCATCATCTAGCATCATCCTTGATCATCTAGATGACATCTTGCATGGATTCTTCATCATACTTTGCTTGGTCAGCTTTTCACTAATATCTTATGTAAGGATTCCCATTTTGTTGATTGGCTTATTTCGTGGTCAAACCACATGTTGGGGTTTTGAATGTAAGGGTAGTCTAAGTGTTTAATGATTGAAGATCAAAGGCCCTTCCATGACCTCAAGATACAAGCGCGCCAAAGGTATAATCTCTTGTGCTTGTTTTTCTTTGAAGAGATTTAGTAGCACACACACACTTAGCATTCTTGCTATGATTGCATATTTGCTTATTTTTATGTGCATCTCTTCACTTGTCACTTTACACACTAGCACTTTGGTTGATATATCTTGTTGTGTGTATATGTGCCTTATAATTCGTTTCCCGACATTGTTTGGAAACGTCCGCGCTTGCACTAATGAGTGCTTGGTTTCGCACAAAGACCGCCTATGGAGAATGCCCTTGGCTTCTCCTTGGTTTTCACCATTGTTGGTGATCGGCGGCCTGGCCGCCGAATGAAACCGCCGTTTCAGTCCAGATTGGTCTGAAGCAATTATGCGGTCAAGACCGCCGTTTCAAACCGCCGTTCATACCTGATCGATTTTAATCCCTCGGGTTTGATTCGGCGGTTGGATCGGCGGTCGCGAAACCGCCGAATGAAACCGCCGTTAATGCTCTGTTCTTCACGAGCTCAATTCGGCGGTCGTCATCGGCGGCCTGGCCGCCGATTGAAACCGCCGAACGGTGCGTTTCAGGGGCAAAATTGTCTTTTCACATGCCCAATTCTTGATGTCTATAAATATCTTATTTTCTCAATCTCTGATCAAGCTTCTTGAGTTATTAGAACCCTAAACATTCAAGAGAGATTTTTGAGAAAAAATCAAATCAAGAACTCAACTTTAAACACTCAAATCAAATCCCTTTTGCATCAAATTTCATATTTGATCTTCTATGCCTTCATAGAATTGATCCATGCATGGTTTTGAATCATCACATCTTATTTGGTATGTTCTTCACTAATTTCATATTACTTTAGTGTTTTTCACATTAATACATCTCTTTAATTACTTGTATGCTTTTGATTATATGCTAGATACAAGTTAGAGATTATTTGTGATGAAAATGATTGAGTGTTGATTGTGATAGCTAATTAGGTTTTTGCTTAATCTTGATTAGCTAAGCTATTTGACATGTCATTTAGCAATTGATATATAGGGTTGATTAAATTGATTATATCATCATCCTAGATAAGCATCTAAGGTTACCTAGCCTTGTTTGTTATTTGAATATTCATATATATATATTCACATAGGTTGTTTCTCTTCATTGAGAAGTAAGTCTTGAGGCTAAGAGTGCTTAGGCCTCAAGCAAATTGGAATAGGGTTGCTAATAAAGGCCCGCTGGGTAGAAGTGAGGGGTTACAGACCGGAGTGTTAGACGAGGTCTACATAGGTTGTAAACTTGATTTCAATTAGTGATTTCGAGTTCCGAGTGTGGCGCACTATACAGCCCGTGGTTTTTCCCAGTGGTTGGGTTTCCACGTATACATCAAGTGTTATTTAAATTCCGCACTATATTACACTTGTATGTATTTTTGACTAGTAGGGGCATTTTCGTAAAATTGACTTGCATGCGAAAATTGGGTAATAATAGTTAAAATCTATTCACCCCCCCTCTAGCTTTATATAGAACACGCCTCGAGTATTCTTTTCAATTGGTATCAGAGCGGGTTCCTAGATATACTTAGGTGATCCTAGCTCATTTTAGGTGTGTTGTGCATTTGTGTGATTTTTGCTCATTCATACATTTTGCATACATTTCATTCATTCATTTGATACAATGAGTGGATTCGGTGGCAACCATGAGGGTGCTTCAAGGACACGGCCTCCTCTCCTCACCGGTGTGAATTATGCCTCATGGAAAGGCAAGATGGAGGCATATGTGTGCCAAATCCATGATAGGGCATGGATGGCAATTGAAGATGGGTATGCACCTCCTATGATGACTCCCACGAGTGGTGGAGAAGAAGTACTCAAGCCAAAGGCCCAGTGGTCACCTGAAGAGTTTGAGACTTCAAAATGGAATAGGAAGGCATGGCATGCTCTTCTATGTGCAGTGGATGAAAATCAGTACAAACTGATTCAGAACACTAGGATAGCCAAGGAGGCATGGGATATCCTACAGGTTGCACATGAGGGAACCGATGTCGTTAAGGATTCCAAGCTACAAGTCCTTCAAACGCAATTTGAGTTGCTTAAAATGGAGGAGGACGAGTGCTTCAATGACTTTGAAGTCAAGTTGATGGATATTGTGAATCAAAGCCATCAACTAGGTGATCCTTATTCGGATAGGAGAGTTAAGCAGAAAGTAATGAGGTCTCTCCCCGCTAGGTTCGAATCAAAAGTGACGGCTTTAGAGGAAAATAGCACATACAAGGATATGAAGCCGAGCGAGGTGATTGGAAGACTCCTCGCCTATGAATCTAGGAAGGCTCCTAGTATTTCACCTCCTAAAAAGCAAAAAGGAATTGCTTTGAAAGCTTCCAAGGTTGAGAAGGAGGAAAAAGGTGACTCGGACCAAGACATGGCATTGCTACTTAGAAGATTCAAGAAGTTTGTCAAGTTCGAGAATAAGGGCATTGGATCCAAAGGCCAAGACTTGAAGAAAAAAGCTCCCTTCAAGAGTTTTGAGCCTAGGCAAGAGCATAGTGAGAAGAAAGGGGTCCAATGCTATGAGTGTGGTGGTATAGGTCACATCTCACCGGATTGTGGGAACTTAAAGAACAAGATGGCAAAAGTGATGACCGCCACATGGAGTGAAAGTGATGACTCCGGAGAGGGAGATAAGTCATCAAGTGATGATGAGCTTACCATCAACTACACGGCATTTGGGGCCACTTGTGTAGAAGATAAAGTTGTTGGTAAGAATGACTTGACTAGTGATCCCATAGAAGAAATTGATGAAGAAGTAGCTCTAGAGGTGATAGGCAAAGTTACTCATTGGGATATGTCTTTCATTGACTCAAGAGACCAAGGTAAAGGTCTAAATGAGGGAAATGACTCCATTAGTGAGAATGAGAGTGGAGGAGATAACTTAAGTGAAGATGACTCCTCATCTAACTCTACAAATGGAGGTGTAGAGAAAATGAATGTAAATGACTTTATAGTCAAGTGTGAAAGTTCATTGGAGAAGAAAAATATAAAGTTGAAGATTTTAGAGGATGAAAATCTAGAACTTTCAACACACAATGACCACTTAAGTAAACATGTGGAGGCATCCAAGAAGATTGAAGACAAGCTAAGGGATGAGCTAGCTATGTCTAAGAGGAATGAAGAAGGGTTGAAGAGAGAGCTTGTTGAAGCCATAGAGTCATTGTCTAGGATGACTACAAGCACCAAGAAACTTGACCGCATTCTTGGTAGTGGAAAGAACCCTTGTGACAAGAGAGGTATTGGGTATGAAGTAAGCAAGGAGATCACTACTCCAACCAAGACCATATTTGTCAAGAGTTTGGGCAAGATAGAAGCCTCACCGGTGCACACTCCTAGGAAGAAAATTGATCTAGGACAATGTTCAAGAAGTGCACAAGTGAAGGTAGCTCCAAAGAGACAACCTCAAGCTCAAAAAGTTCCTCAATCTAACTTCCCTCAAGCTCATATTCATCAAGGGAAGAGGCCAATCATGCAAAATGAAACAAGGAAGCAAGCTAGACCGGTTCAACAACAAAGAAGGTTTGAACCCGCTCAACCACAAAGTCATGAGATGGCTCCTATGCATGCACAAGGACATGGTATGAATTCTAAATTTATCCCTACATGTCACTTTTGTGGTATTAATGGTCACATTAGACCAAATTGCTTTCATTTCATTAAATTATGTAGAATCAAAAGCATGATTGAAAAGAGAATGACAAGAGCTAGAATGCATGCTAATAGGAAGGAAAATATTCATGTTCATGATCCTATTATTTCTAGTACTCTTGAACCATTGTCCACTAGGAAGAAAAATGTTATATCTATGTGGATAAGGAAAAATGAACCCGCTTGCTACGAGACTAACAAGTCTCAAATAGGTTCAACTAAGTCCAATGGACTTGGGAGGTCCATAGGACCTCATGACCTTCATTGATGAAGGATGATACTAACCCCATATGGGGAACTCAAGCAAAGAGAGCTATTTTTGCATTCTTGTCACTTGCAAAAAATTTGAAAAATCTTATGCTTCTTGGTTGATTGCTTGAGTAAGCTTGGTTGCACATATGTATATATGTTTTCAATTCAATAAGTGTGAACCTTGCTTGTTTACAATCCATGTCATATTTATGTTCAAACATGCATTTTGGACTAGGAGATGTATGTAGGAAGTATGATTTGAATGACCTATGATTATCTCCATGACATGATGATTCTTTTATAACTTGCTAATGTCTTATGAAAAGCATGAAATTCATGTACATGCTCAAATGAAAAAGCATGAATTGATAATTGCGTTCTTAAATGCAAAAACTTGTGTGAAAAAAAGCTTATGAGACTCAAATGAAAAAGGATCTAGTATCCATTCAAGGATTTTGCAATCCAAATGTCTCTCTTTCTTTATTGGTTGAACATGTCTACTATCATACGGGTTTCATTCCCGGAAAAATCAAATAGGGTGCAAAGTTGCTCATGACATGTTTAGCTTATAAAGTTGGATATAGTTGTTCTTAATTTGAAATCAATGAAATTTCTATATCCTTGCTTCTCTCATGACAATGGTGAAATTGGTTTGAATTCCTATTAGAAACCTTTGTCATTTGCTTTGCCAAATACCATGGTATTTTGGACTTGAATGATATATGTCTTGTATGCAAAGCATTTTGTTTCACACATTTTATCTAATAAATCTCCTCGTTTCTCTTCGATTAATTGAGATTGCATAAAGTGACTTATATTGATTATGCATATACTAGAATGCTACTATCTCTCTTTGCCTTAAGTGACCCGGTTGGGGACTACTCCTTTGCCTATATCATGACAAAAAGGGGGAGTAGAATGTGGTAAGGGGAGGTGCAAATTGTTGTAGCAATTGGTGCACATTGGGGAGAATATATATTGAGGGGGAGTAACCCTTTGAGGGGGAGCATTGCATACATAAAACAACATGATGTTGTGCTTAATTTTTTTTAAATATGCAAATGCTTGTTTTAATCTCACTTGATTCATCTCACCTTTTCTTGTTTTGGAAAGTTTAGAAACCTTGTTTCAGGGAATGATTGTTCTACAAGAGATTGAAGGCTTCAAGTTTTTTTTATATATCTCTTTGTATTGTAGAAAATCTTCATTGACCCATAGGTTTATTTTTGTTGTGAGGAATCAATGTGAGTGGTGGTTTTGTCACGAAATAGCCAAATGGGGAGATTGTAAGGATTCCCGTTATGTTGATTGGCTTATTTCGTGGTCAAACCACATGTTGGGGTTTTGAATGTAAGGGTAGTCTAAGTGTTTAATGATTGAAGATCAAAGGCCCTTCCATGACCTCAAGATACAAGCACGCCAAAGGTATAATCTCTTGTGCTTGTTTTTCTTTGAAGAGATTTAGTAGCACACACACACTTAGCATTCTTGCTATGATTGCATACTTGCTTATTTTTATGTGCATCTCTTCACATGTCACTTTACACACTAGCACTTTGGTTGATATATCTTGTTGTGTGTATATGTGCCTTATAATTCGTTTCCCGACATTGTTTGGAAACGTCCGTGCTTGCACTAATGAGTGCTAGGTTTCGCGCGAAGACCGCCTATGGAGAATGCCCTTGGCTTCTCCTTGGTTTTCACCATTGTTGGTGATCGACGGTTATGATCGGCGGCCTGGCCGCCGAATGAAACAGCCGTTTCAGTCCAGATTGGTCTGAAGCAATTATGCGGTCAAGATCGACGGTCACGACCGCCATTTCAAACCTCCGTTCATACCTGATCGATTTTAATCCCTCGGGTTTGATTCGGCGGTTGGATCGGCGGTCGCGAAACTGCCGAATGAAACCGCCGTTAATGCTCTGTTCTTCACGAGCTCAATTCGGCGGTCGTCATCGGCGGCCTGGCCGCCGATTGAAACCGCCGAACGGTGCGTTTCAGGGGCAAAATTGTCTTTTCACATGCCCAATTCTTGATGTCTATAAATATCTTATTTTCTCAATCTCTGATCAAGCTTCTTGAGTCATTAGAACCCTAAACATTCAAGAGAGATTTTTGAGAAAAAATCAAATCAAGAACTCAACTTTAAACACTCAAATCAAATCCCTTTTGCATCAAATTTCATATTTGATCTTCTATGCCTTCATAGAATTGATCCATGCATGGTTTTGAATCATCACATCTTATTTGGTATGTTCTTCACTAATTTCATATTACTTTAGTGTTTTTCATATTAATACATCTCTTTAATTACTTGTATGCTTTTGATTATATGCGAGATACAAGTTAGAGATTATTTGTGATGAAAATGATTGAGTGTTGATTGTGATAGCTAATTAGGTTTTTGCTTAATCTTGATTAGCTAAGCTATTTGACATGTCATTTAGCAATTGATATATAGGGTTGATTAAATTGATTATATCATCATCCTAGATAAGCATCTAAGGTTACCTAGCCTTGTTTGTTATTTGAATATTCATATATATATATTCACATAGGTTGTTTCTCTTCATTAAGAAGTAAGTCTTGAGGCTAAGAGTGCTTAGGCCTCAAGCAAATTGGAATAGGGTTGCTAATAAAGGCCCGCTGGGTAGAAGTGAGGGGTTATAGACCGGAGTGTTAGACGAGGTCTACATAGGTTGTAAACTTCATTTCAATTAGTGATTTCGAGTTCCGAGTGTGGCGCATTATACAGCCCGTGGTTTTTCCCAGTGGTTGGGTTTCCACGTATACATCAAGTGTTATTTAAATTCCGCACTATATTACACTTGTATGTATTTTTGACTAGTAGGGGCATTTTCGTAAAATTGACTTGCATGCGAAAATTGGGTAATAATAGTTAAAATCTATTCACCCCCCCTCTAGCTTTATATAGAACACGCCTCGAGTATTCTTTTCATCTTACATATTTTGTGTTTCTCTTAACAAGCAATCTCAATTAATTACTTGTATGTTATTTTATATACTTTGAATACAAGTTTGAGATTAGTATGATGTATGTTTGAGAAGTTGTATTGTGATAGCTAATTAGGTTTTGTGCTTAATCTTGATTAGCTAAACTATTTGATTTGACATGTCATTTAGTTTTGATATCTAGGATTGCTCTAATTGCATATTAATCATCTTAGATAAGCATATAGGGTTTCCCTTGCTCTATGTTGCATTTTGAATATTCATATATTCACTTAGGGTTGTTATTCTCTTCATAGAGAAAGTAAGTCTTGTGTGTAGCATCTGGGATTAGGTTGCTTAGATCGCAAGCAAATTGGACTAGGTTCACTCATACCGGGATTAGGTAGGTGTGTGATTACTTCCGGGATTAGGTTGTAATCGTTTTACACATTTAGTGGATTCGAGGTTCGAGTGTGGCTTACTTACTAGCCCGTGGTTTTTCCCGTGAGGGTTTCCACGTAAAAATCAAGTCTTATTTAATTTCCGCATTTTATACTTGATTTATTGCTTTATCTATTTATGGGTAAATTCGTAATTTTGACTAACATGAAAAATTGAGTAAAAAGCTTAAAATCTATTCACCCCCCTCTAGATAGTTTTATACACACCGTGCTATAATTTGTTTCAGATGCAAAGAGACTCTAGCAACCTAATTGTCAACAAACAAAGCCAATTCAACACATGTTGTCAATAATCATGGCAAGAACTAAAAACATGCAATTAACTAATACAATCAAGGAATTGTCAATCAAAAAAACCAATCAACATAAGTTGTCAATGAACATTGTAAGGACAATAAATGCAATTAACAAATGCAATCAATAAGTCCTACAATCAATGTCTAAATGAAAATCATGTAGACTTAGCTAGAAGGCAAAATTGTCCTAATTGCTAGCTATCAACAAACAACTCATTTCAACCAAAATCAAACACTCAATCATGTTATAAACAACATTAAGTAACAAGTCATGCATTTAATCAACAACTAAATGCTAATCCTAGGCAAACATGTCATAAATATGAAACAAAGAGATGTAGAACATGTAGAGATTACCTAGTCAAAGAAATCAACAAAACTCATGCTTGGATGATGCTAGGAAGATGCTAGATGCTCATGGGAAGTGGTTTGGTTGAGTAAAGATGAGTTCTTGGGAGCTTCTCTCTCCAGGGTTTGAGTAAAGATGGGATCTTGGAAGTCTCTCTCTCTTGAAAAATATTTCTCTCTCTAAAGTGAATTTTTACTCTCCAAAATATGCGTGTGTGTTTAAGTAAAGAAGAAAATAAATATATATATATGTATCAGGTTTTGCAAAGAAAAAAAGGAGGAGCATGTTTTTATATATATATATAATATATATTTGAGTTAACACACCAAAACGCACAGCATTTGGATCATAAAAGAGAAAACAATCCAATGATGAATAATCCAGTGAGCTGAGCTCACGTGAGAGAAAGTCAAGAATGAATTGACAAGTCAACTCCATTCCTGCATCATGCACACACAACACAAACAAGCTCACATGCAACATAAAGCACTCAATAATATAACCTTGAAAAATCAAAAACAAAATGAATCAGGTGAGGCCTGTGTGTGTGCCGTGTGTGCAACGCGGGTAGAGAGGAAGCTTTGGCGTGGGTTGCACGGGGGTTCACACGCCAACCCCTCTTGGTGTGGCTTTCATGCCACACCAAGCCGACTTCCGTTCTGAGTGATTTTCAGTCCAGTTGACCTCAGAACTCGGAATTCAATTCCGTCTTTGGAATATAGATCCGGACTCAATCACAAATATGAAAAATTATATAACTTTCCAATTTAAGCTCAGAATTGAATTCCGGTTTCCAATAAAAACTCGGAATGTCCCAAATGTCTCAGAAATCATCCGAAACACATAGATAAGTCTCCGAATCACTCGGAACTAATCAAGGGACAAATCCACACATAGTTGGACTCGTAAATATACGAAAAATCTCAAAAATATATTTCTATAAAATACAATGAGATTTTACCGACCATACCAAACACACACAAATACTAAAATGCATGGGTTGTATGTGTGTGCATTCTAAATCTCTTCAATTGAGAGTTAAGTCAAGTAATCTACCTTCCTTGAAGCTCTTGATTCCACAATGAGGTCCTTTGGCACTTGATGAGGATTTCTTCAATCCTAAGCTACCCTTACAAATTGAACCATATTGTGATTTTGTCAACAAAATACGCCAATCAAAAGTGAGGCATTTACAATCTCCCCCTTTGGCTATTTCGTGACAAAATCAACACTCACATAGCATCCTCACAAAAACAAAAAATGGTTGGTCAACAAAATTTTTCTATATTACAATAAAGCTCCTAGTCTAAGTTTTGAACATCTTCAAGTCAATTCCAAGCTTGTAGAAAAATCCAACCTACACACAATCAACAAGAAAGGTACCTTTCAAGAGCAAGTGTGTGAGAGGTGCTTATAACAAGAGTAATTGCAATTGCCAAAGTAAATCAATACAATAAAAAAAAATGTAATCATGCAATGCTATGCAACTCCCCCTAAATGGTTACTCTCTCTCAAACTTCTCCCCAAAGCATACATAATGCTCCCCCTTTTTGTCATGAGATGGGCAAAGGAGCTCCCCCTATCGGGTTGCTTTAGCAAAGAGAGCTATTATCACAAAATGCATTTGCATAATCATATAAACGAACTTTATGCAACTCAAGTAATTGAGAGAGATTCAAGGAGTTTTATTTAAAAAAAAAAAAGTGTGACAAAGATGCTTTGCATGCAAGACAGGGTTGCATTCAAGTTCAAAATCAATGGTATTTGGCAAAGTAAACATCAAAAGGGTTTCCAAGAGAATTCAAACCAATTTGTACCCTTTTGTCATGAATAAGCAATATATAGTTTTTCAAAAGATATTTTCGAGCTAAGAGCAATTATATCAATCCTTAAAGGTAAACTAAGACATGGATTCAAGGATCCTATTTGATTTTTCTGGATTAAACATCCGTATGATAGTAGCCTTGTTTACACCTTTAAGAAGAGAGAGAGACTAATTTGGATATAAAATCCTTATTGATTAAGTGGATACGAGATCCTTATTGATTTTAGTCTTCTCATTTGCTTTTCACACATATTTTGCATATAAGCAATCAAAAACATTTCATGCATATCATTTTAAGCATGTCATAAAATTCTCATGTCATGGAGATAAATTATGGGTCATTCATATGTACTTTCCCAAATAATTCTCCTAGTCCAAAAATGCATGTTTGAGCATAAATATGACATGGATTGCAAGTAAAGCAATTGTGCACACTTATTATGAAAAAGAAACATATAAGCATATACGTGCAACCAACAATCTCAAGCAATTATCAAAAGAGCATAAATTTAATCAACTTTTTGCACATGGCAAATCATGCAAGTTTGCTCTCTTTGCTTGAGCTCCCCTCATAGGGTCAATTCCAACCAAGTCAAGGGGAGGCATGTGCCCCTATAGACTTACCAAGTCCATTAGACCTAGTTTCATCTACGGGTATCACATTGGCACAGTGGCAAGCGGGTTCATTCTTTTTAACCCACCTAGGTTCCACTTTATCATTTCTAGTGGTCATAGACATGTTTCTAAGTTCCCTAGGTTTATGCAAACTTGCCCTCATTTTCAACCGTGTTTCTTTCATGCTCTCTAACCTACACCTCTTAATGTATTGAAAGCAATTTGGCTTTAAGTGACCAATCATACCACAAAAATGACAAGTAGGTACAAAGTAAGAATTTATACCATTGCATTATGATCTCATCGAGGCATTGCCATGTTGATGAGATTGTCTTTGATGGTGCATCGGTTTGCTTCTCTTTGGCACTTGAGCCGATTGGTGGCACCTTTGTGGTGTAGCTTGTTAAGGTGGTTGAGCCGGTTGAATGTGCCTCCTTGGTTGTGCAAAGCTTGGGTATAGAGCTCTTGAATGTTGAGATTGAGCTTTACCCTTTGTTGCCATCTTCATTTGGCCATTCTTAGATGACTCTACAAGATTAATCTTCCTCTTAGGGTGTTGAGAAGGTGAAGCTAAGTTTTTTCCTTGAGCTTAAGGTTGCTTGATCTTAACCTTCTTCAAAACTTCTACATACCTCATCTCTTTATCCTTGAAAATCTTCAACGGAGCACTCTTAGAAGATTCACCCACTTCAAGAGTCTTCTTGTGGTAAGAAGATTGAAGAGGTAACTTAGGAACAATTTCCTTTACAAAAGTTGTCTTGTTGGATGATGGTGTGACTTCTTTATCAACAAAACCTAGGCCTCTCTTGTCACTAGGCATCTTCCCACAACCTAGCATCATGTTGAGCTTCTCTATACCTAAAGTGAATTTGGCAAGTGACATCCTTGCTTCTTCAAGCTCTTTCTTCAACTTGTCCTCATTTTCTTTGACAAGTTTTACTTCCTCATCCAAGAGAATCACCTTTTCTCTTAGTTGAAGATTATCTTCCTTCAACACAAAAATCTCCTTTTTTTTTCTTCTTCAAGGAGTCATGAAATAATGTCATAAAATCCTAATAACTTATTCTTTCCTTGTTGTCAAAACTCTCCAAGTCGGAGTTGTCGTCATCACATGAGTATGAGCAACACTCATCACATTGCCTCTAACTAATTGAGTCAACTTCCTCATCAAGACCTTTGCCTTGGCCATTTGATGTCATACAAGCAACTTCCCTTTGCGTAGCTACATCAATCGCACTTCTAGCAACCTTTTCATCTACTCCTTCTTCAAGGTCACAAGTAGAGGCATTTTTGCCTTCTTCTCCAACATCCACATGAGAGGCTCCAAAGGCTGTGTAGTAATTTGCAAGCTTTTCATCACTTGAAGAATCTTCTACACTCTCACTATCACTTGATGAGGTGGCCATCTCCTTTCCATTTCTCTTGTTCTTCAAGTTAACACAAACCTTGGAGATATGACCATATCCTCCACATTCAAAGCATTGAATGCCTTTTCTTGAAGACTTCTCTTGGCTTGGCTCAACTTTCTTGGAGTCATTCTTTTGTAGCCTTAAGAACTTCTTGAATCTCGTCACCATTTGAGCCACGTCTTCATCCGAGTCATCATCCTCCTTTTCAACTTTGGAGGTCTTTAAGGCTATTCCCTTTTGCTTCTTGGGAGATGAGAAAGTAGGAGCCTTTCTTGACTCATAGGCAAGAAGCCTTCCAATTACTTCACTCGGCTTCATCTTCTTGAAGTCAACATTTTCTTCAAGTGCCGTCACCTTGGATTCAATCTAGGAGGTAGTGACCTCATGATCTTTTGCTTGATCATCTATCCAAGTATGGGTCACCTAGTTGATGGCTTTGATTGACGATGTCCATCAACTTCACTTGGAAGTCATTTAAGCACTCATGCTCCTCTATCCTAATAGTCTTGAATAAGGTTTGGAGCACTTAGAGCTTATAGTCTTTCACCACTTCAGTTCCCTCATGTGCCGTTTCCAAGATTTTCCAAGCTTCATGTGCATTTTTGGTGATTTGGATGAGTTTATATTGACTCTCATCCATTGCACTAAGCAAGGCATGCATGGCCTTGTTGTTCCACTTTGAAGCTTCAAACTCTTCGGTACTCCATTGAGCCTTGGGCTTGGGCACAATGCTTCCATCTTCAGCGGTCACAGTTAGAGGTGTGACTAGGAAGTTGGAACCTCGATCTGAAGTATGCATATTTGTAGGATATCCAAAAGGAATGAGAGGAGGTTTGTTTTATAGTCCTTAAGATAATAAAGTATTTGTATCGATAAATGCAACTTTTCTTGAAATTAACTATATGACAGACTTCAAACCTCGTAGTAAAGTTATACTTGAGGAGTTACTTTCTGATGAGGTTAGACCAACATCAACAACTGTTGTCGAACAACAAAATGAGAAGACCACAACTCAAAATCAAAATGATTTACCACCTCGTCATAGTGGGAGGGTTGTGAGACAACCTACTCGCTATGGACAAATCGGGAAAGCACAAGTTGTGATTTTTGTTCTTGGTAAAGATGATCCATTGACATATCGATGTGTAATGGAAGATTCTGACAAACAAAATTGGCAACAAGCAATGAATCTCGAGATTGAGTCAATGTACTCCAACTCGGTCTGAAAACTTGTAGACTTACTCAAGGGGGTTAAACCTATTGGTTGTAAATGGATCTATAAGAGAAAGAGGGGAGTGGATGGGATAGTGGAAACTTTCAAAGCTAGGTTAGTGGCAAAGGGTTTTACCCAAAAAAAGGGAGTTGACTATGAAGAGACTCTCTCGCCAGTAGCTATGCTCAAATCCATCCGTATATTCTTGTCCATTGTCGCATATTATGACTATAAGATATGGCAAATGGACGTCAAGACGGCTTTTCTGAATGGACATCTTGACAAGAGCATCTATATGGTGCAACCAGAGGGATTCATAGATAAAGGCCAAGAGCAAAAAGTTTGCCAGTTGCAAAGGTCCATCTATGGACTTAAGCAAGCTTCTCGATCTTGGAATATTAGATTTGATGAAGCGGTTAAATCATATGGATTTGAACAAAATGTTGACGAGCCTTGTGTCTACAAGTACATCTGAAACTAATAATGCACGGTTTGTATAAAACTATCTAGAAGGGGGATGGGTGAATAGATTTTAATCCAATTATTACCAATTTTTGCAATTAGTCAATTTTACGAAAATAACCTCAATCTAGTCAAAGTAATAAATCAAGTGTAAAGTGCGGAATTTAAATAACACTTGATTTTTACGTGGAAACCTTCAACAAGGAAAAACCACGGGTTGTTATGTGTGCCACACACGAATCTCGAATCCACTAATTGCAATGGTGTTTACAACCTAAGTTGACCTCAACCTCTCATGGTATATAACCCATCACTACTACCCGCAGGCCTTTAAAAGTGAACCTAGTTCAATTTGCTTGCGGCCGAAGCAACCTTAGCCGCTAGTCTTACTTCTCAATGAAGAGATTAAACAACCTAAGTGAACATGCAAAGATATTCAAATATGCACTTAGTGCTAGGTTACACTAAACACTTATCTAAGATTATAAGATGACAATTAAATTAATATTAGATATCAATTGCTATATGTCATGGCATAAAGCATAGCTAACATAGATTAAGCAATCCTAAGTTTAGCTATCAAAATACAACACTTAATCAAAACAACACACCCATCTTTTTCTTGTATATAAGAATATAATCTAAGATCATACAAGTAATTAAAGAGATGTCTTGTTAAGTAAAAACACTAAGATTAGATGAAATTAATGAAAAACTTACCAAAGCATGTGTGTTGAGTAAGACCCATGCAAACAAGCATCCTAGATATGCTAGAAGATGCTAGATGAAGTTGGATGCATATGAAAATGGCTTTGAGTGTTTAAAAGTGAGTTTTTGATTGATTTTCTCTCAAGTATCTCTTTTTTTCTCTTTAGGGTTCTTGGAGTCAAGGAATTGGGTTCAGAGAATGAGATAATGATGTATTTATAGACATTAAGAATAGGGCATGTGAAAAGACAAGTTTGCCCCTGAAATGCACCATCGGCGGTTTCATTCGGTGGTTTCGAAATTGCCAATCCAACCATTGAATTGAATCCCGAGAGAACAAGGGATCATTGGCGGTTTCAATCGATGGTTTCATAACCGGCGATCACAACCGTAGAAATAGACCCGAGAGATAAAATCAATCAGGTCTAAACGACGGTTTCGAACGGCGGTCATGGCCACCAATCATAACCGTAGAAAAGCACCAAAACCTTATGGACTTAAACAACAGTTTCATTCGGCGGCCACGACCACCGATAAAACCGTCGTTTCACCAATTTTGGTGAAACCAAAGGAGAAGCCAAGAGTATTATCCTAAGGCGATCCTCGCGCTAAACCAAGCACACCATTGTGCATGCACGGACATTTCCGAACATTATTCAGGAAATGAATTACTAGACACACTAACACACAACAAAATACAACAATAAAGTGCAAGTGTGAAATGTGACATGTGAAGAGAATGCACACAAGAGCAAGACATACATATGCAACCATAAGTAGTGTGTGTGTGCAACTAAATCTCTTCAACGAAAACTAAGCACTAGAGATTATACATTTGGAGTGCTTATCACCTTGAGGTCTTAGAGGGCCTTTGAGCTTGATCATCAATCACCTAAGCTACCCTTACAATTCAAACCCCAATTGTGGTTTGTCACCGAAATAAGCCAATCAAATTTTGAGGAACTTATAACATCAAAGAAAAGAAGGTGGTCTTCTTAGTTCTTTACGTTGATGACATTCTTCTCATTGGGAATGATGTAGAATCTTTATCAAGTGTAAAGAAATGGCTAGCTAACCAATTCCAAATGAAGGATTTAGGAGAGGCAAGCTATGTTATTGGGATCCAACTTATACGAGATCGTAAGAATAAGCTGTTAGCGTTGTCTCAAGCATCGTATTTTGATAAAATGTTAATCAAGTTTGTGATGCAAAACTCATAAAAAGGTAATCTGCCTTCTCGTCATGGAGTTACTCTTTCTAAAGAGCAGTGTCCTAAAACACATCAAGAGGAAGAGAATATGAGACACATTCCCTATGCTTCTGTAGTAGGTAGTCTTATGTATGCTATGTTATGTACTAGACTTGACATATGCTATGCAGTGGGAGTGGTCAGCCAGTATCAATCTAACCCAGGATTAGATCATTGGGTAGCAGTTAAACACATTCTCAAGTATCTTAGGAGAACGAGAAACTATATGCTTGTATATTCTGGTAAGGATTTGATTCCTATTGGCTACACTGATTCTGATTTTCAATCAGACAGACAATCGAAAGTTGACGTCTGGGTCATTGTTTACCATTGGTGGTGGAGCCATAGTTTGGAGAAGCATCAAACAATCATACATTGCTGATTCCACTATGGAAGCTGAATACGTGGCTACATGTGAAGCAGCTAAAGAAGTAGTCTGGCTCCGAAAGGTTTTATCTAATTTGGAAGTTGTTCCAGATATGGAAAAACACATGACACTTTATTGTGATAACAGTGAAGTTGTGGCTAATTCGAAAGAACCTAGAAGCCACAAAAGAGGAAAGCATATAGAGCGAAAGTATCACCTTATAAGAGAGATTGTCCATCGTGGCGATGTGTCTGTTCTGAAGATTAGATTTGAAGACAACCTCACAGATCCCTTTACAAAGACTCTTCCTACAAAGAGTTATGAAGGCCATCTAGAATGACTAGGGTTAAAGGACATGTCTCATCTGCTTTAGGGCAAGTGGAAGATTGTTGGGGAAAGTGCCCTAAGAACAAATGTTGTTAATCTTTTACTGAATTAATAATTAGATTGACATTCTATTATATATTTGTGTGCATTTAATGTTATTAATATTGTATTAATAACATAAAATTTCATGATTATTAAATGTAATATTAAACATAGTGTATAAGTCGTTATATACATGAGGATTATGTTTAAAATAAAAATCTTAATTGTATGTAATTGATAATTAAAGATGGGATGTTTAATTAATTAAAATTACTAGTATGGTTCATTCTCATTAAAAATGGAACAGTTTTATCCAAACTGTTGATGTGGTGATATTAGAATGAAAGTACTTTATATAATAAGATTATATAAGACGTGGACACAATAAATTGGAATATTTAATAATCTTAGTCTTGAAATAAAGTATTCCCTTTTATCAATCAGATGGCCATATATGGAACGATCTTAATCCTGAGTATTTGACAGACTCCTCCTTATAGAGTTGTGTCTTTTGACTTACTCGGTGTGGTCTGCTCTAATTGCCAAACCTAAAAACCTTGTATCTTGGAGACATGATGATATACTTAGCTGGGAATGATAATATACAAGATGGAATCCATTCCTTCTTAATTGAAGTAGACAAACAGTTCTCTTGAGTAAATGATTCGGGTCTTGAACAATAGAGCGCTCAATATATTATAAGATCATAAATAATTGTTCATTAGAGAATCACGGGCACTCAAGGATAAAGATGTAATTGAGTGGTCAACGGATTTGAACCTAACACATATTACGAACTGTTTATGGATGATTAATCTATATGTAATGATTATATCAATGGGCTGTTCAATTCCTATTCGAGTAATTAATTCTATAATGACAAGAGTGCAGTTCCAGTTTTTTAGTGGAATAAATCTGGAATTAATAAATCTAATATTTAATTAAAAAAGAGTTTAATTAAATATTACAGATTTATTGGAGCTTGAAATTATAAGTCCATGTGTTCCCATACCATCTCTATAACAATATATTGAACATTAAGGTATAATGAGGCTTAGTGATTAATTTGGAATTAATCATCTATACATAAAGAAATTTATGTATTGTTTTATTAATTAAATAATGTTTGATTATTTAATTATATATGTATATATTAAATAATCTTTTAATTATTTTAATATATATATTTATTAGTTTTTTTTAGAGTGGTTGAACGGTGGGTTTTATTATTGTTTCAAAAAAAAAAAAAAAAAAAAATAGGGTTGCCGGTGGTGCAAGTTGCACCACCCAAAAGCTTTCTTTTAATTTTTGTTTTGTTTGACTATTTATTCGAAAAGCAAGTCAATTAGACTTTGATGGGTTATCACCCTATTGATTCACATGTCCCTCGTGTCTCTCTCTCTAGTCTAAGATGCATATCACATCAACACCAAGAAGTCTTCTTGCTTTGACAATATGCGAAGCTTTTGTTTATTTTTTTCCACACAACATTAAAAGCAAGGTTGAATATGAGCTCCTACTCTATGCTTCTTCATGTCACCCACCCTTGTATCATTATTGATGATTATTCTCACAAAACCCTAGCTCTCTCTCTCTCTCTCTCTCTCTCTTGTGAGTTTAAGAAGCATACAAAGAGAATGATTTTTTTTTTTATGCATTGAGTTTTCCCTTTTGGCTTCATAAAAACAAGACAAGAATAGTTCTCGATTTGAAAAAAAAAAAAAAGGTTCCTAACGAAAGAGAGTGATAATAAAGAGGAAAAATTATTTTTGAGATCTAAGCCTCAAAAGAATATTGTGAGAGTGTCTCTCAATATTTTTCCAGTTGTCTCAAGTGTTGATTACGCAACAAGTATAGAAATTCGAGAGTCAAATTTTTCTATTCAATATCGAGACGCCCACTCGTCGGTTCTTTGGTGTTGGAGATTCGGTGTGGAAGAACTTGGTTCGAGAGAATCACGAAGATTCTACAGTGGAAGAAATCGGTTCAAGGGAATCACGAAAATTCTACAAGGGTAACTATTTCCTTCCTTATTATTTATAGTTAAATATTAGAATCAATATAATCACAATGATCCGGCTAAAATGTTTTTTTTTTTTTTTATGAAAAAATTTTAAAAACCAGGCATGCCGCCCTTCCGCTGCGCGGATACCGATTCCGGTTCTCGGAACCAACAATAGCAAGCTATTTGGACATGTTCCCCCCAAAAATTTAAGGGTAAGTTGCCTGAAAACGTAATGCTCGTGCTATATTTAAGAGATGGCAATGCTTAAGCTCCACAACCCCATTTTATTGGGGCGTGTAAGTGCAAGATCTTTAGAAATTAGTGCCATTGTCATTGAAAAAGGTTTGTAATGAAAGAAAATCCCCCCATTATCGAACCTAAAAGTTTTAATCTTATGGTTGTATTGCGTTCTAACCCAAACGAAAAAGTTCTTAATGATTTATTGAGTTTCAGATTTGAAACGCATAAGATAAATCAAAGTGTATCGAGAATAATCATCCACAATAGTTAAAAAATATCGAACCCCATAATAAGAATAGATTTTTTGTGGTCCCCAAATATCGCAATGTATTAAATCAAAAGGTTCAAGACTTGAAATACTACTATTGGAAAATGGTAAACGAGATTGTTTTGCAAGAGGACAAACATCACAAAATGTATGAGAATCAAAAGAAATATCTGGAATAGTTTTAGATAATAACTGAAGTGGAGTGGTGGAAGGATGCTCGAGACGTCTATGCCAAAGGTTGGATGTGCGGTGGATGGTGTTGGATTAGGGTGGAATCCGGTTCGCTGTGAAATAGTAGAGACCATTACTCTACCGCCCTAGTCAAATCATTCTCCTTGTAGTTAAATCCTGCATCACACAAACATTAGGGTAAAAGGTCACTTTGCAACATAAGGCTCATGTAAGTTTACTAATAGAGAGCAAATTCACTTTGAAGTTCAGGATATATAGCACATTGTCAACAGTCATATCATTGCATAATTTCAAGGATCCAATGGATTTAATTTCAGCATGTCCTTTGTTTGGCAACTGTACAGAGGTATATTTAGTGGCAAATTTATTTGTAATGGGTGGATTTTTAGACACATTATCGGTGGCGCCACAATCTATTATCCACGCACTATTTGCATAGATAGATGAGAAATTATTACCTGAGGTATTGATAAGAGATTCAGTGTTACTGGTCTCCTTGCGAAGAAGGGCCACGATTTGGTCATACTTCTTCGCAGTGAATTGTTTAGTCTCTTCCATCTTTTCATTCGAAGTGTCTAGAGAGTTTGTGGATTTCTTTCATCTTGGTTTGACATCTGAAACAAATTATAGCACGGTGTGTATAAAGCTATCTAGAGGGGGGGGGGGGGGGGGGGGGTGAATAGATTTTACGCTTTTTACCCAATTTTTCGTGTTAGTCAAAATTACGAAAATGCCCTCAAGATAATATAACCAAGCAATTGTAATATGGTGCGGAAATTAAAACAACACTTGGTTTTTACGTGGAAACCCTCACGGGAAAAACCACGGGCTATGTAAGTAAGCCACACTCGAACCTCGAATCCACTAAATGTGCAAACGATTACAACCTAATCCCGGAAGTAATCACACACCTACCTAATCCCGGTATGAGTGAACCTAGTCTAATTTGCTTGCGATCTAAGCAACCTAATCCCGGTTGCTACACACAAGACTTACTTTCTCTAGAAGAGAATACAACCCTAAGTGAATATATGTAAATATCCAAAATGCAACATAGAGCAAGGGAAACCCTATATGCTTATCTAAGATGATTAATATGCAATTAAGAACAATCCTAGATATCAAAACTAAATGACATGTCAATTAGTTTAGCTAATCAATATTAAGCACAAAACCTAATATGCTAGCACAATACAACTTCTCAAACATACATCATACTCATCTCAATATTGTATCCAAAGCATACAAAATAATCAACAAGTAATTAATTGAGATTGCTAGATAAGAGAAACACAAAACATGTAAGATATTAGTGAAAAACTTACCAAGCAAAGTATGATGAAGATTCCATGCAAGATGACATCTAGATGATCCAAGATGATGCTAGATGATGAATGATGATCATGAAAAAGTGTTTGAGAGATTAAAAATGAGTTCTTTGTGTATTTTTCTTCTCTTGAAAAATATCCTAAGTATAGAATATGAATATGAACTCTCTTGGCTGACCTAAAGTCAAAGTGTTATATATATAGGGGCCATAAGTGAAGTGTGGTCGTTTTGAAAAACGCACCAAAAATTGCTCTGTGCGCTGGTGGCCTTGCGCTGGACGACAGGCGCATGACCAGCGCACACGCACATTTTTGCATTGGGGCTGGACGACATGCGCTCACACAGGCGCCATACCAGCGGAGCCACACTGGGCGATCAGCGCTGGTGACCTTGCGCTGGTGTAGACCAGCGCACGACCGGCGACAGAGAACTGGACGATCTGCGCTGGTGGGCTGCGCTGGTGTGGACCAGCGCACGACCAGCGGCACGCCACTGGGCGTTTTGCACCGGTGAGCGGCGCTGGACGTCAGGCGCAGGTGGACCAGCGCACAGCCCACAACTTTGAACCCCACAAGCAATCATGCAAGGGGAACAAAGGTAAATAAGATGCATCCTAAAAGCCTAAATGCTATGATGTTATAAACACAAGATGCAATCATTATACCAAGCAAGAAGAGATGTAAATAGGCATTGATGCACAACAAAAAGAAACACAACATACAAAGATTAAGCAAATGCATGAGTTGTGAGTGTGTGCAACTATCTCTTCAAGACAAGTAAGCACTTAGAGTATTACCTTTGGTGCTTGTCAATCATGAGGTCTTCAAAGGGCCTAAGCAATAACAACAACATCTAAACTACCCTTACAAAGAATCCCCACATATGGTTTGATCACGAAATAAGCCAATTAAAAACAACGGGAATCCTTACAATCTCCCCCTTTGGCTATTTCGTGACAAAACCATCACTCACATTGATTCCTCACAAAAAAAATAGAAACTACGGGACTACAATGATATTCTATATTACAAAGAGATAAGAGAATGCAACTTGAAGTCTTCAATCCTCTTGTAGAATAATCAATCCCTGAAAAGAGTTTCTAACATTTCTAATACAAGAAAAGTGTGAGATTAATCATGTGAGAACAATACCAAGCATCTGCATTTCATTTGCATTTTTAGAATTTAGGCACAACATTACCAAATGTATGCAATGTATGATAAATGCAATGCTCCCCCTCAACGGGTTACTCCCCCTCAATGTATGTTCTCCCCAAAGTGCACAATAGCTTATATATTTTGCACCTCCCCTTACCATATCCTACTCCCCCTTTTTGTCATGATATAGGCAAAGGAGTAGTCCCCAACCGGGTCACTCATAGCAACGAGAGATAGAAGCATGCGCGATTTGCATATACATATAAGTCACTTTATGCACTTCAATTAATTTGAGAGAAACAAGGAGATTTATTTTGAGAAAATGTGTGAATCCAACATGCTTTGCATACAAGACATATAGCATTCAAGTCCAAAATACAATGGTATTTGGCAAAGCAAATGACAAAGGTTTCTAATAAGAATTCAAACCAATTTCACCAATGTCATGGGAAAAGCAAGGATATAGAGATTATTGATTTCAATTTAAGAGCAACTATATCCAACTTTATAAGCGAAACATGGCATGAGCGACTTTGCACCCTATTTGATTTTTCCGGATAAAATTATCCGTATGATAGTAACCATGTTCAACTAATAAAGAAAGAGAGACATTTGGAATGTAAATTCCTTTGAATGGATACAAGATCCTTTATTCATTTTGAGTCTCATAAGTTTTCACACAAGTTTTGCATTTTTAAGAATATGCAATCATCATTTCATGCTTTTCATGTGAGCATGTTATATGAATTTCATGCTTTTTCATTTGTCATTAGCATGTTACTAAAGAATCATCATGTCATGGAGATAATCATAGGTCATTCAAATCATACTTCCAATGTAAATCTCCTAGTCCAAAAATGCATGTTTGAACATAAATATGACATGGATTGTAGACAAGCAAGGTGCACACTTATGGAATTTTAAAACATATATACATATGTACAACCAAGCTTACTCAAGCAATTAAAAGAAGAGGCATAAGATATTTCAAATTTTTTGCAAGATACAAGAATGCAAAATAGCTCTCTTTGCTTGAGTTCCCCATATGGGGTCAATCATAGAACATCACTCCACAAGACATACCCCAATAGATCTACTAAGAGTTTTAAATCGAGTAGCATCTAAGGGTTTAGTAAATAGGTCCGCAAGTTGATCATTAGTACCTACATGTTCAAGTACTATGCATTTATTTTCAACAAGCTCTCTAATGAAGTGATGGCGGATGTCAATATGCTTAGTTCTAGAATGTTGCACCGGATTCTTGGAAATATTAATGGCACTCATGTTATCACAAAAGAGAGTGAGAGTACCTTGGTTGAATCCGTAATCCACTAGCATTTGCTTCATCCACATAAGTTGAGTGCATCCACTCCCCGCGGCTATGTACTCGGCTTCCGCCGTGGACAAGGAAATCGAGTTTTGCTTCTTGCAAAACCAAGACACCAAGTTGTTGCCTAGAAAGAAGCAACCGCCCGATGTGCTCTTCCTATCATCACAATTTCCTGCCCAATCCGCATCACTATATCCTACAAGACTAGGATTAGTGTCAAATGAGTACCAAATCCCATAGTTGGAAGTCCCATTCACAAAGCGAATGACTCTCTTAACCGAAGAGAGATAGGACTCCTTGGGATCGGATTGGTACCTAGCACAAACTCCTACACTAAATGATATATCGGGCCTACTTGCGGTCAAATAGAGCAAGCTCCCTATCATGCCACGATATAAGGTTTGGTCCACACTTTTACCGCTAGCATCCTTGCTTAGCTTCAAAGTGGTGCTCATAGGAGTGTCACAATGTTTGGCTTTTTCAAGACCAAACTTCTTCACAAGGTTTTTGGCATATTTGGCTTGGGTTATGAAGATCCCATTATCAAGTTGCCTAATTTGCAAACCTAGGAAGTAATTAAGCTCACCAACAAGACTCATCTCAAATTCATGAGACATAACATCAACAAATTGTTGGACCTTGGTGTTGTTGGTGGAGCCAAACACTATGTCATCGACATATATTTGAGCTATGAAAAGCTCATCATTGTATCTCTTGATGAATAGTGTCTTGTCAACACTACCTCTTGTGTAGTTATTGTCAACAAGAAATTGAGTGAGGCGCTCATACCAAGCCCTCGGTGCTTGTTTCAACCCATATAGTGCCTTCTTGAGGCGATAGACATGGTTGGGGTGGTGTGCATCCACAAACCCCTTGGGTTGTTCAACAAACACTTCCTCTTGCAAGAAGCCATTGAGGAAGGCACTCTTGACGTCCATTTGGTGCAATTTGAACTTGTGCACACAAGAGATGGACAAGAGAAGCCTAATGGACTCTAAACGGGCAACGGGAGCAAATGTCTCCTCAAAGTCGATACCCTCAATTTGAGAGTACCCTTGTGCTACAAGTCTAGCCTTGTTCCGCACTATGTTGCCATCCTCATCGGATTTGTTCCTAAATATCCATTTAGTGCCTATGACATTAGTGGTCTTAGGCCTAGGAACTAGAGTCCAAACCTCATTCCTTTCGAATTGGTTTAGCTCTTCTTGCATGGCAAGAACCCAAAATTCATCATGTAAGGCTTCTTCAACCTTTTTGGGTTCAATTTGAGAGGTGTAGCAAGTATAGCTAATAAGATTAGCAAGTTGACGTCTAGTCCTAACACCCTCATTTACCTCTCCAATGATATCTTTTTTATCATGGAGTTTCCTAACCCATGGAGCGGGTTCTTTAGAGTCCAAGAGAGGAACTCTAGTAATGGGTTGTGTGACTTCATTAGATGTCCCAACATTGGGAGTCACCACAACCCTCTCCAAAGGAGAGTCATCCTCTAGAACATCCTCCTCCTCATGGTCATTAGACTTGAGCCTAGTATCATCAATGACCACATTTGATGATTCCATGACGGTTCGAGTCTTCAAGTTGAAAACTCTATAGGCTTTACTATTCAAGGCGTAGCCAATAAAGATACCCTCATCACTCTTAGCATCAAACTTGCCAAGTTGATCACGGTCATTTAAAATGTAGCATTTGCTTCCAAATGTGTGGAAGTAGCTAACATTTGGCTTCCTACCCTTCCATAGCTCATAGGAGGTGTTTCTAGAACCGGGCCTTAGGAACACACGATTTCCTATATAGCAAGCCGTATTGATAGCTTCGGCCCATAGGTTCCTAGGGACATTGTTGCTAAGCAACATCACTCGGGCCATCTCTTGGAGGACCCTATTCTTCCTCTCAACAACTCCATTTTGTTGAGGTGTCCTAGGAGCCGAAAACTCATGGGAGATGCCTAAGCTATCACAAAAGCTTTCAAAAGAGGCATTCTCAAACTCTCTCCCATGGTCACTTCTAATCCGTTTAATGCTTCTAATGTTAGATTTCATTTCATTTTGTAATTTAGTACAAAGCATTTTAAACTTATCAAAAGTTTCGGATTTTTCTCTAAGAAAGTATGTCCATGTAAATCTAGAGAAATCATCAACACATACAAAAATGTATCTCTTTCGACCCAAACTTTCGGTTTGCATGGGACCCATGAGGTCCATGTGGAGAAGCTCAAGAGGCTCCTTGGTGGTGAGATACTTACCCTTTTTGTGCATGCTTTTAGTTTGCTTTCCTTGTTGGCAAGGTCCACAAACACCATTGGCTTTCTTCCCAAGCTTAGGGAGGCCACGCACACACTCGAACTTTCCAAGGGTCCGTAGATCCCTAAAGTTCATGTGGCCAAGTCTTTCATGCCACAACTCAATTTGCTCATCCATGGACACATTGTTTGAGACTATTCTAGCTTCAAGACAATAGCAATTGTCGCTAGATCTCATACCTTTCAATAAGGTTTGTCCATCGGGCTTTAGGATCGAGCAATCATCTTTACAAAACAAGACGGAATATCCTTCATCACTTAGATGTGAAATGCTTATTAAATTGGCTTTCAAGCCATCAACAAATAAAGCATCGGATAAGGAGGGTAATCCGGGAACGGAAATGGTTCCTTTCCCTACTACTTTCTTTTTGGATCCATCACCAAAAGTGACAAATCCACATTCCTCCATAACAAGAGTCTCGAAGAAACTCTTGTTTCCCGTCATGTGCCTAGAGCACCCACTATCTAGATACCAAAAATTAGAAGAATTTGCCTTCAAGGCTATTTGAGCAACATGGCAAACAATGTCATTCTTTCTAATCCACCTAGAAACAATCTTAGCTTTCTTAGTGGTCTTTGGTATATGGGCTCTAGATGTCCTAGGATCATGCATAATAATATTATCATTCCTAGGAACATGCATCATGGCTCTTTTCTTTTTCTTCTCAATCATGCTTTGTTTTCTGCACATTTTAATATATTGAAAGCAATTTGGTCTAATATGACCATCACAACCACAAAAGTGACAAATAGGGATGAAATAAGAAATCATACCTTGCCTTTGTCTTTGTGGATGAAAGGGTTCAATCCTTCTTCGTTGTTGAACCGGTCTTGGTTGCTTCCTAGCTTGAGGTTGCATGATAGGTCTCTTTCCTTTGAGAGCCATTTGAGGAGGAATGTTGGCTTGAGAGACCCTAGGGGGTTGAGCTTGAGGTTTCCTTCTTGGACCCATCTTCACTTGTGCATTAGAGCATTGTCCTACTTCTAATTTCTTTCTAGGAGCTTGCACAAATGAAGTTTCTTCTTTCTTCAAGCTCTTGACAAACACGGTCTTGTTAGAGGTAGAGATCTTCTTGTCATCTTCATACCCAAGACCCCTCTTGTCACATGGACTCTTTCCAACACCAAGCATATGGTCAAGCTTCTTGGTGCTAGAATCAATCCTAGTCATAGAATTTCTAACTTCTTCAAGCTCACTCTTTAGACTTTCTTCATTCCTCCTAGATAGAGCTAACTCCTCTCTTAGCTTATCTTCTATCTTCTTGAATTTTTCCACTTGTTCACCTAAGTGGTCATTATGAGATGCAAGCTCAAGATTTTCTTCTCTCAACATCTTGATCTTTCTTGTGCTTTTGATTGCTAAATCATTAAACTCGGCATGGCATTTAGCAAGCACCTTTTTCTCCACAAAACTACTTATGGAGTTAGACGAGGAATCATTTTCTTCTTCACTTGAGTCATTTTCCTCTTGACTCATTTCCTCTTTCTCACTAGCACTTTTGCTCTTATGTGAGGAGGCAAAAGCTAGGAGGTTAGCCATGAGCTCTTCTTCACTTGAAGACTCATCTTCCTCATTGGAGTCATCACTACTCCCACTCCAAGTGGCGGCCATCACTTTGCTCTTCTTCTTATCATTGTGATTAGCACATTCGGGGGCAAAGTGACCAATCCCACCACATTCAAAGCATCGGACCCCTTTCCTTTCGGTCCTCTCTTGTCTAGGCTCAAACTTCTTGAAGGAACTCTTTTTCTTCAAATCTTGTCCTCTTGACCCAAATCCCTTCTTCTTCTTGAACCCCATAACCTTGTTGAACCTTTTCACAAATAAGGCAAGGTCTTCATCCGATTCATGCTTTGCCTCCTTTGCATCCTTAGATGCTTTCAAAGCTATTCCTTTAGACTTCTTAGGAGGAGTAGTGGTGCTAGGAGCCTTCCTAGACTCATATGCAAGGAGACGCCCAATCACCTCACTTGGCTTCATATCCATGTAGCCACTATTTTCTTCTATGGCCGTCACCTTGGATTCAAACCTATCGGGGAGAGATCTCATAATTTTTTGCTTGACTCTCCTATCCGAATACGGGTCTCCGAGTTGATGGCTTTGATTTACAATGTCCATCAATTTGATTTCGAAGTCATTGAAGCATTCATCCTCTCCCATCCTTAGTAGCTCAAACTGAGTTTGGAGGACTTGAAGCTTGGACTCCTTCACCACCTCGGTTCCCTCATGTGCAACTAGAAGGATGTCCCATGCCACTTTGGCAATCTGAGTATTCTGAATAAGCTTGTACTGATTCTCATCCATAGCACACATAATGGCATGCATAGCCTTCCTATTCCACTTAGAAGCCTCAAACTCTTGCGCGTTCCATTGCGCCTTAGGCTTCAAAACATCTTGTCCTCCACCCTCGGGAGTCATCATAGGGAGATCATATCCGTCTTCCACCGCCATCCAAGCACGGTCATGAATTTGGCATATATAGGATTCCATCTTCCCTTTCCATTGGGAATAGTTCAATCCGGTAAGAAGTGGAGGCCTTGTGCTAGAAGCTCCTTCGTGGCCACCACCATTTCCACCGTTTCCACTCATAGTGTTTATGAATGAATGAAATGAATGCAAATGTATGAATGATCAAAAATCACACAAAATGCAAAACACACCAAAATAAGCAAGGATCACCTATGTATGTCTAGGAACCCGCTCTGATACCAATTGAAACAAATTATAGCACGGTGTGTATAAAGCTATCTAAAGGGGGGGGTGAATAGATTTTACGCTTTTTACCCAATTTTTCGTGTTAGTCAAAATTACGAAAATGCCCTCAAGATAATATAACCAAGCAATTGTAATATGGTGCGGAAATTAAAACAACACTTGGTTTTTACGTGGAAACCCTCACGGGAAAAACCACGGGCTATGTAAGTAAGCCACACTCGAACCTCGAATCCACTAAATGTGCAAACGATTACAACCTAATCCCGGAAGTAATCACACACCTACCTAATCCCGGTATGAGTGAACCTAGTCCAATTTGCTTGCGATCTAAGCAACCTAATCCCGGTTGCTACACACAAGACTTACTTTCTCTAGAAGAGAATACAACCCTAAGTGAATATATGTAAATATCCAAAATGCAACATAGAGCAAGGGAAACCCTATATGCTTATCTAAGATGATTAATATGCAATTAAGAACAATCCTAGATATCAAAACTAAATGACATGTCAATTAGTTTAGCTAATCAATATTAAGCACAAAACCTAATATGCTAGCACAATACAACTTCTCAAACATACATCATACTCATCTCAATATTGTATCCAAAGCATACAAAATAATCAACAAGTAATTAATTGAGATTGCTAGATAAGAGAAACACAAAACATGTAAGATATTAGTGAAAAACTTACCAAGCAAAGTATGATGAAGATTCCATGCAAGATGACATCTAGATGATCCAAGATGATGCTAGATGATGAATGATGATCATGAAAAAGTGTTTGAGAGATTAAAAATGAGTTCTTTGTGTATTTTTCTTCTCTTGAAAAATATCCTAAGTATAGAATATGAATATGAACTCTCTTGGCTGACCTAAAGTCAAAGTGTTATATATATAGGGGCCATAAGTGAAGTGTGGTCGTTTTGAAAAACGCACCAAAAATTGCTCTGTGCGCTGGTGGCCTTGCGCTGGACGACAGGCGCATGACCAGCGCACACGCACATTTTTGCATTGGGGCTGGACGACATGCGCTCACACAGGCGCCATACCAGCGGAGCCACACTGGGCGATCAGCGCTGGTGACCTTGCGCTGGTGTAGACCAGCGCACGACCGGCGACAGAGAACTGGACGATCTGCGCTGGTGGGCTGCGCTGGTGTGGACCAGCGCACGACCAGCGGCACGCCACTGGGCGTTTTGCACCGGTGAGCGGCGCTGGACGTCAGGCGCAGGTGGACCAGCGCACAGCCCACAACTTTGAACCCCACAAGCAATCATGCAAGGGGAACAAAGGTAAACTAAGATGCATCCTAAAAGCCTAAATGCTATGATGTTATAAACACAAGATGCAATCATTATACCAAGCAAGAAGAGATGTAAATAGGCATTGATGCACAACAAAAAGAAACACAACATACAAAGATTAAGCAAATGCATGAGTTGTGAGTGTGTGCAACTATCTCTTCAAGACAAGTAAGCACTTAGAGTATTACCTTTGGTGCTTGTCAATCATGAGGTCTTCAAAGGGCCTAAGCAATAACAACAACATCTAAACTACCCTTACAAAGAATCCCCACATATGGTTTGATCACGAAATAAGCCAATTAAAAACAACGGGAATCCTTACAACATCTTTGCCATGTAACTTGTGTCCAGGGGGATATCCATGAACAAAATAGCAGCGGTCGATTTTATGGCCATTCATGTCGCAATGGGAGAAGTGGAGGTCTTTTCGGCTTCCTCTTGTCGACCGATTAAAGTTACTTCCAATCGACCGGTTTTGTGGTTTTGGCTTGGACCAGTGGGCGGCATGGTGTCTAGTGATGTTTCGCTTGATGGCTACTCCAGCTTGTAAAGTTACTTCCGATCGACCGGTTTTGTGGTTTTGGCTTGGACTAGTGGGCGGCATGGTGTCTAGTGATGTTTCGCTTGACGGCTACTCCAGCTTGTCTCTCGTGTTGCAGGACGAGGGCATGGGCCTTTCGGGTGTCGGGAAGAGGATTTATCATGAGTATGGATCTGTGAACTGTGGAAAAGGAATCATTCAACCCTATAAGGAATTGCGTAACCATTTCCTTCTCTTCTCTTTCAGCAAGGCCCTTGAGAGCTCCACAGCTTCAGATGATTGGGTCATGGTAGAAGGCCAATTTGTCCCAAAGCGCCTTCATCTTTGTGTAGTAAATTGAGATGGATTGGTGTCCCTATTGATGCTTTACAATCTCTTGTCGGATTTGGTAGATTCGGGAGTCATTCCCTTATGAGAATCTATCGTGTAAATTGTTCCAGACATCAATCACAGATTCTGCATAGATAACACTACTAGCAATATCATAATGAACATAATTTAGGATCCCGGAAAGTACCATATGATTATAGCGTTCCCACATAGGAAACTTGGCATTGGTTTCTACTGGTGCCTTGATTGTTCCATTGATAAAGCTGAGTTTGTTCTTGGCGATTAGAGCTATTCGAATTGTGCGACTCCATTGACCATAATTGTTTCCTTTGAGTAGTTTGGAGACAAGAACCAAACCGGGATGATCGAAATGGTGCAAAACGAGTGGGTCCGATTGGTTGGTTGCTATCTCCATTTTTATGACTCCATCTCCAATAATTGTAGCCGAAATTATTTTTCAAAACCTAAAGCTCTGATACCATATAAAATTTGGTATTTGGGAGAAAAGAGAAGAAGAGAATTTGTGAATTTTCTGTATATTGATCTATGAAGAATTACATGAATATAAATACAATAGTTACAAACGTGGAAAGAATAAAAATAATAATTACAATTGATTTCCTAATCACAATCGTAAACTGTCCTGATTTGATTTGGGCAATTACTATGTAATAAACAAGTCAATGAAGAAATAAAGAATGTGAATAAATTCTAGGATATCATAACGGGATCTTTCCTTTAATATAACAAGCATATTATTTACAATTACATATTAGTGATTTAGGACTTCATATATGTCCCCCTTTAATTTGAGCTTAAGAGCATCTCCAAAAGATCCTTTAATCAAGCCTTTTGGCTTAATTAAGGGAGGAGCTGCATTTTTACAGCTCCAAGGAATCTCTTAATGACTCTCATAATTAGAATCAAGTGGAGCTCACTCCCTTAATTAAGGGGTGGCTTTACCCTCCCTTAATTAAGTGGGCTTCATATATAAAAAAGAAATATAGTTCATAAGTATATAAAGCAATAATAAAAAAAATAAATTGGCTCCACATAAAACAATAATAAAAATTATAAAGGAGTCATTTAAGGGAGTATCATTGGAACACAACCCCCCTTAATGGCCCATTACAACAATATCCACTCTTAAATAAGACCATTGAAGATGCTTTAAGATCCTTATTTATACATTGTGAGATTTTGACATTTATATATATATATATATATATATATATATATATATATATATATACAGTCTTTCTATTATCAGTTCGAACTAACAAAAGATATATTAGTTCCTTGTATGTGGGCCATTGGATTTAAAAGATGCTTTGACAAGTGCATACAGTCAAGCCAAAGTATTTAAATCTAATGGCCCACATGCAAGGAACTGATATATCTTTTGTCAGTTCGAACTGATAATAGAAAATCTGTATATATATATATTGTTGACGGTGAAATTTGGATTACCGCGTGACCAACAATTAAATCAAAACAAATGTTTAAATAAGAAAGAAAATCGGCACATGCAAGAGACAGATTTACGTGGAAAAACCCTTGAATGGGAAAAAACCACGGTGTCCTAGAGGATAGGAAAATATCACTATAATTTGCTTGTTTCGGTTACACCCTCAAATCTCTCGAGTTCTTACTTTTCTCTCTTTTGGTTTTTGAACCCCTTCCTCGTGGGATAGATGGTTCTATTTATACATGATAATTAGGGTTTCCCCTTGATTTTAGTCGTGTTGGTGGTAGGATTTCCTTTTTGATTCATACTAGGATTCCCATGTTGTAAGAGATACGAATATGCTTTCTCTTTTTCCCCTTTTATGATTCCTCGTTGTCATGGGTCTTCTAGAAGTTAGGGTTTATTTCTGTGTTTCTGCCGAGTCGATTTATGCTTAGTGAAATGATGCAGCAAGTACCTTCATTTCTGGGTATCACCCTCTGACGACCACGTTTTTATCCCTGGCGAGTACGTGTCTTGATCTAGCAGGTATGCCTCTGACTTTTGACTTGTTGACACGCTGTCTGGTCCACGCTTCTCCTTTGACTTGGTCACCGAGTGACGTGGCAACCTTTTCCATAGTATTTATTGACTCCTTTGATGACGTGGCTGCTTGGCGAAATTATACATACAACAATACCTCCATAAATACTTCGAGCTAAGTGAATGATTTGGCCTTCCAATTCATTTGCCTCCGCGAGCAGTATTCATATCCATGCTTTTAAGATTTCGGCGTGTTTCGTAAATAATTCCCCCCTTTTTCATTTTCACCACATGTTGAATTTATTAGTTGATTCTTCCGGTGCAAGTCTTTATTCTTGGCCACACAATCTCTAGCGCTTCCACTCACTTGACAGGTGAAGATACGTTTTGACTGCTTGGTGATCCTCGAGGTGCCACATGTCCATTATTCGGTGGTGACTGTTGCGGCCAGTTACTGTGACCATCGCTCAAAATATCTTTTTCTATGATTTCCTTTTTGAATTTCAAAACTCCCTCTTTTAATGCCCGATCGTTTCTTCTTCCTCATTTCAATCTTTTCGTTTATATTTCCTTTGTTGCAGGTTTGAACCTTCGTTTTCATCTGCCTTATTTTCCCATCTCTTTGAGTATTTGCTACAGCTTTTCTCCTGCGTCTTCCATTATCAGACGGTTCACCAAACTCGACCATTCTTGTTTCTCAGCGTCCCCAACTCTCCTGCATATTTCCGTGAATCTAGTGTTTTCTGGTGAGTTCCCATGGATCTTTCCTTGCGTTCTTCTCTTTTTAATCAAATGATGCAAGCTTTAGAGCTTGGTGATAAATGCACTGCAGACCGAATTGAATCCTTGATTTGTAACTTTCATTTGGATTCCCCATCTCTGATTTCTGTTTATATTCCTTCCTCTGAGGAAAATTTTGCTCCTAACATCCCTTCTCCTTCGTCTTTTGATAGTTGCCCTCCAATGATGACGAGGTCTTCCAAACCAGGTGGCAGTAGGCGACGAGCTTCTAGGGCTCCTCGAGGATCTCTGCTAGATGCTCAGACTACTGTGGATTCAGATGTTGAAAATCACCAGAAGAGTAGATTACACTTCACAACTGACGGCCCATGTTCTTTTGATTGTGAAGTAAATATGGTTGGTGAGGAGGAACTTCGCAAATACAAGAGTCGTTTTGACATCCCAGATGCTTTGATTTTGACTTTGTCGGGTGATCGAGCGGCATGGAACCGTCCTGAGAATACGGTCGCCATTTATGGCGCGATGCTTAGTTGTGGGGTAACTCTTCCTCTTCAGCCATTCATTGCCAAATTCCTTACGGAGGCCCAGATTGTGCCTGCCCAGCTCACCTCAAACAGTTACAGGATTATGATGTGCCTGTGTTTAATGTGGAAATTGAAGGGCTATGGGCCCCCTACGCCCCGCGAGATCCACCATTTTTATACTTTAAGACAAGCGGGCCATAGTGGAACGTACTTCCTTCTCTCCTCAGCAGTGGAAAATTGGATCCCTGAGGGTGTGGCGAACCCCGGACAGGTGGAAATCTCTAGCGATGAGAAAAAGAAGGGCTTTATTTGGGGTTTTCCTACTTCAAATAAAAGGTGGAAGAATAGTTGGTTCTTCGCTGGTGGCAAGTGGGGCAAGGATGTGCCCGCCAGTGTGAGCCACAGTTTTTTGGCGAAGAAGGTTCCCAGGCACTTCACTTCTCTTGAGGCTTGGTTGAAAACAAACCCTGTCCTCATTGATATTGAGATTACTCATCTCGCCGCGGCAACTGTCCTTCTGTTGGATGAGAGAGGTAGATCATTCCTCTTGGACGAGGAGAAAATGATCGCACAAGGAATTTTCACACGCCTCCCTGCTAGGCTTCCTCGCCGTAAGTTTTATCAGTCTTCTTTTTGATATTACTGTTTTGTTTATTATGTTAGTGACGCTTGGTTATTTTTCGCAGTGTGTGACTTTGATACAGTTTGCGATTTGCAAGCCCGGGCAGTAAAGAATTTTGAGGCGGCCAGTAAAAGACATGCTGCTGGTTTGGCTAAAGAAGGAATTGCTAGCCCGGATGGTGATGATCCCTCAGATGGCGAGGAAGTAGGTGATGTTGCTGGGGGAGGTGTTGAGTTGGGGCAGTCCCCTGTGCATCCAGAAACTGCTGCGAGTACGCCTACTACGACTACTCCTACTGCGACTACCCCCAGCCGTAAGGGAAAAGAGAAGGTTGGAGCTTCAGGGGCAGTTAGTGACATTCCTATTTTTGATGCGGATGTCCCTGAAACTCCCCTTGATCTCGCAAATGACCTGACTCTCAGAACTGGTAGAGGCAAACGCCCGGCTGAGGGTACCCCTGATCATACTGCTCGACCTCTAAAGCGGGCGTTTAGAGTTGTACAATATGTTGTTTCCTCGGATGAGGAGGGTGCTGCTGAGGCTCCTGCTGGTGGGGTGAGTACGGTGGTGTCTCCACCTCCTGAGGGAGTTAACAAGTTGAACACTCCTACCCCTTCCCCGACCGGTGTAGCTCCTACTCCGGCGGCTGCGGATGAGCCGAATGTGTCTTCTGCTAGTCAATCTGGGCCATCTGGTCAGCCAAGGCTAGCTAGTAGACCGGAGTCGTCAAAGCAACCTGAGGCTTCTGCATCTGGTTCGAGCGTTGCTCGTGAAGTTCCTCCCGTTGGTTCAACCGAAGCTGGTGAGGGAGTCGAGTCTGTTTCCCTTTCGAACTTCATGGCTACGGAGATTTGCTCATACATAATGAACAACGACGTTTATGTTGGTGAAGGTTGGGAGCATGTGAAGAGCAGGTTCTGTAACAAAAAAATGGAATTTTTCTTTAACTGCCACTCTCTGGTGAGTCTCTCGCAGTGTTCGTGTGTTTTCTGACTTGTCTGTTTTTCTTTTCAGATAATGTCCGAGTTAGCTGACAACTACAGGCGAGGGAATTTTCTTTCTAGGGATGTGAAACGCCTGCGAGAGCGAGCTTTCATTTTGGCAGCTAAAAAGCTTTCTGCTGAGGAACTCCATGCCCAACAACTTACTTAGTTGAGGGAATCCGCTGATGGTTACCTTTCTGCTCAGCTGGCTGCCGAAGAAAAACTGTTTGCTGCTGTGGAGGAGATTCACTTGCTGAAGGAGCAGTTGTATGCGAGTCAAGACTCACTCGCAGCACGCTTAGAGGCTGAGCGACTAGCTGAGGAGGCTAGAGAAAAAGCTGAGTGTGAGGTATTGGACCTGCGCAACCAATTGTCTTCGCGTGATGTCATCTTCAACGACTTGAAGGCTGTTTTAGAGGTTGAAGCAGTTGATCGTTTTAAGAGATCCCCTGCCTATGATGCATTTTTGTTGCGTGAATTTGAGTGAGGCATGAGGCAGTCGAAGAAGTTCTTCGCCATGAAGGATCATTCGAATGAAAAAGCTCTAGGGCGTTTCAACAAATCCTTTAAGTTGCATATGGATAGTGCAGTGGGTTCAATAAAGGAACAGAGAAAACGGTGGAAAGCCCATTGTCGCTATACGAGGACTAAGCCTCACCCGATGCACTTAGAAGTTCCCAACAAACGCGCCTTTAATACTTACTATTCTGGTCAGAAAGGCAGCTTTTCTGGTTTTGGTGCTAAACCCGATTTAGGTCCTGTTGCTGGTAGGGATTATGAGCCTTTCATGCTGGATGAGGATGAAGAAATAACCTGGCCTTCTGAAGATGAAATTGAAGATGAGGAAGACAGCGAGGGTCCTCCTGCAGTTAGTTGAATTTATGCATTACTTTAGTTGTAAATAACTCTCCTTCCTGTAGTTTCAATTGTAAATAACCTATACAAAATTTATAACTCCTTTGACTTTATTTTTGGTTCAGTTGTCTTTGATGAGTTCTCAGCTTTGTTCTTTTTATCAGCTGCCATTGCTGAGTTTTAGATTACCTAGTGTTTGTCAAGACGTATCCGACTATACACCAAGTTTTTAGCATATTATTATTGTTTATTCAGCTGCCATTGCTGAGTTTTGACATACTCAGTGTTTGACAGGACGTATCCGACCATACACCAAGTTTTTAGCATACTATTGGGACGTCTCCATCTTTTGCTTTTTGCTTTTTGCTTTAGTTGTTTTTGTTTTCAGCTAGCTTTCTCAATTCCCAGCGTTTGAGATTCCTCATGTACGCTTTCGATTGGGTGTTTCTCGTGTCTTTCTTGGGATCTTGTTTTTCCCGCGGCGGCGACCACCGATTTTTATGATAGCTTTAGGCATAGTTGCCTTTGGCCCCACTTAATTGCGTGGGTCATCTTGCTCATTTTCGTTGCTGCGAGTATAAAACTCGTCTTTACGCAACGGTGAGTAACTTATGGTGTATGATGTTGATTGTGGCGGATGCCAATTTTGCCAAGGCGTCAGCCTGTTCATTTTTTTCTCTAGGAATCTGGGTAATCCTGTACTCTTTAAACCTCCCCAGTAGCTCATTTGCTAATTTTAGGTAAGCGATCATGTTTTCATTTCTTGCCTGATATTAATCTAATACTTGATTAACAATGACTTGGGAGTTGCTGAAAATTTCCACCTCATCGGCTCCTAGGACTGTGCAAACTCTTAGTCGTGCTATGAGCGCTTTATACTCGGTTGGTTGTTGGTAGCTTTGAAGTCAAAACGCAAGGCACATTCTACTGAATCTCCTTCCGGGGTTGATACCACTACCCCTGCCCCGCTGCCATGCGTGTTTGACGACCCGTCAACACGGAGTTGCCACCTGAATGTTTTCTTAGTTTGTTCCACCATCATCCTTGCTACTTCCATATTTGGTTCGGTGAACTCTGCCACAAAATCCGCCACTGCTTGGCCCTTGATCGCTGTCATTGGGAGATATTCTACATCAAATTCACTTAATTCGATCGTCCACTTGGTTAGTCTACCGGATACCTCTGGTTTCTACAAAATCAGTTTTAGTGGGCAATTGGTATATACTCCGATTTTATGAGTCTGAAAATACGGCCTTAACTTCCTCGCCGCTGTTATTAGGGCGAGTGCCATCTTCTCGGTTGGCGAGTATCTTGTCTCAGCTGGTAACAGTGCTTTGCTTGTGTAATATATAGGTTTCTGAACCCCCTCTTCCTGTTTCACTAGTACATAACTGGTGGCTGCTTCGGAGACAGATAGATACATGCAAAGTGTTTCTCTGGCTACTGGTTTTGACAGTAGTGGTGCTCGCCCAAGGTGCTCGCCCAAGGTACTCTTTCAAGGCTTGAAAAGCCTTCTCACAATTTTCGTTCTACTCAACCCCTTTGACTTTCTTAAGAGCTTTAAAGAATGGTAGGCATCGGTCCGTTGATTTTGCTATGAACCTGTTTAATGATGCTAAGCAACCTGTGAGTTTCTGGACATCCTTTAGGGTCTTTGGGGAAACCATTTTAGCTAATGCATCGATCTTGTCAGGGTTCACCTCTATCCCTCTCTGATGCACTTGATATCCCAGGAACCTTTCAGACGGTATGCCAAATACACACTTCGCAGGGTTCAGCTTCATTCCGTACCTAGTTAGCACTTCGAATGTTTCTCTCAGGTCATCTACATGCCTGTCAGCCGTGACGCTCTTTGTTAGCATGTCGTCAACATATACTTCCATATTCTTCTCTATTTGTCTGGCGAACATCTTGTTGACTAGACGCTGGTAAGTTGCTCCAGCGTTTTTTAGGCCGAATGGCATGACTGTATAGCAGTATAACCCTTGATCTGTGATGAATGCTGTTTTCTCTTCGTATGGCTTGTGCATCTTGATTTGGTTATATCCCGAGTACGCATCTATGAAGCTCAACGTCTCGTGTCCTGCCGTTGCATCGACTAGCTGGTCGATTCTTGGTAGTGGGAAGCTATCATTGGGGCAAGCCTTGTTTAGATCGGTGAAGTCTGCACACATCCTCCACTGATTGTTCTTCTTTTTTACAAGGACCACGTTCGCCACCCATTCCGGATACTTAACCTCTCTGATTGATCCTGCGGCGAGTAATTTAGAAATTTCTTCTTTTATTGCTGCGCTCCTCTCCGGGTTAAAGCTCCTCCTTTTCTGCACCACCGGTTTGCTTTTTTCGTCCACGGCCAGGTTGTGCGAGATCACGCTTCTACTAATCCTTGGCATGTCTTCATGGCTCCATGCAAAGATCTCCTTGTACTCTATCAGCAAGTTCGATACATCTCTCTTGACTTGTTCGGCCAATCTTGCACCAATCTTGACTGTTTTATCAGGTTCCGTCTCGTCCAGAACAATAGACTCAGTGGGTTCTTCTATTTCCCTGCTCGCTTTATCCCTTGGATCCAATTCGAAAGCTCCTGGATTTTCTTCTTGCATTTCCTTATTTACCTCAAATACGCTCAAGGTCTCCACTCTTGTCTTGTTTTTTAAAATTGAAAGGTTAGCGCGGCGGGCCATCTCCTGTGATCCTTTTAATTCCCCAACCCCAAACTCTGTAGGAAATTTTTACTTTTAGTGCATGGGTTGAAGTGACTGCTCGGGCTTTGTTCAGGAATGGTCGGCCGAGTAAAGCATTATACGGCCAGTTGTGAATGTCGACCACAACGAAATCTAGTAGGATTGTTCACCGGCACGGTGTTGTCCCGAACCTCACCGGTAACTTCACGGTCCCCAACGATCTTACTTCTGCATCCCCAAAACCTTTCAATGGTACATGGAAAGGCTCTAGATCTTTCCTGTCCAGTCGCAGCTCATCGTATACTCTAACGCTTAAAATGTCGGCCGAACTTCCATTGTCTATCATTACTCGGAGTACATCCCTGTGTGCTATTTGAACTCCCACTACAATTGCATCGTTGGGCTTAGCGTCAATCCCATCTGAGTCTTCCGTAGTAAATGTTATGGGGTCATGTCCTTCTCTTCCCTTCTTTGGGTTTCTTTGCACAGAGTTTATCTCCATATTTCTGCCCTCATACATTACTTCTCTGACTTCTGACATTCTCTCTCGATTGCTTCTACCTGTATGTGGTCCCCAAAAAATGGTGTTTATTGTAGCATCGGGGCTGCTTCTCCTTGGGCTTTTTCTGTCCTGCCCACTTCCTTGGCGGCTATCTTGACGACCACCATGCTTGTCTCCTTTCAGTGTAAAATCTTTCAGGTGCCCCTCTCTGATTAGACTCTCAATATGGTCTCGCAGCTAAAAACATTTCAAAGTGTCATGCCCATGATCTTTGTGAAATCGGCAGTATTTGGTTGTATCCCTTCTTGCATTATTTGACTGTTGCCAAGGGTACTTGGCAAGTCCTTTGTCTTCTACCACGGAAAGTATTTCCTCCTAATCGCTAGTTAGAGGAGTGTAATGGTTGTACCTTCCTCGAAACCTACTGGCTTGGGCGTTTCCCTTGCTTTCCCTTGGATGCCCCTTTTGGCCCTTCTCGTTTTTCTGGCGGTCGCGCTACTGTGCCTTCTTGTCATCCTTGTGCTCTGATTTTGAGTCAGGCTTGTGGCCATGTATATAGCTACCCCCCTGTGCTACTTCTTCTTCTTCTTCTTCTTCTGCCAGTGCATAATCGCTAGCTATTTCCATCATCTCCTCATAAGTTTTTGGCCTATCTCTTCGCAGGTGAAATGATAGTCGCCCACTTTGCAACCCATTGGTGAAAGTGGCGATGACAGCTACATCACTGGTGTCTTCAATTTGAGCGACCTCCTTTCCGAATCTTGCTAGATACTTCTTGATCGACTCATTGCGTTCCTGTTTCAGGTTTGATAGATGGGCGAGTGATTTTCTTCTCTGCACACTTCCCATGAACTGTCTTATAAATGCCTTGCTGAGGTTTGAGAAACTGCTAATACTCCCGGGCGGAAGTCGCCCAAACCACTTGGAGACGAGATCGCCGAATGTTTATAGGAATGTGAGGCATAGTAGTCCGTCATTGGATGAATACTGGGCAATAATATTACGGAATCGGTGAACATGCTCCTTCGGATCTCTGCTTTCCTTATACTGCTCGATGGTTGGCATTCTGAATCTGTCTGGAAATTGGGTACGAGCAATATTTTCAACGAATGGGCTGTTTGACTCATCATCTGAAGATACGTTGCGACCATATCTTCGTGCCATCGCTGAAACCTTCTTTGATAGTTCTTGTAGGGTGACATCGCGCTGACCAGTTGGCTATCTTGCTGGATCGAGTCTGCTCTTGATTGTCATTCTACCATAATCGCCTCTATCACCCGGGCTCCTACCAGTTCTTCGATCTTCTATGCTCTCAGATCTTCTCCGTCGTGCTCTTTTTGATCGCAATTCCCTTCGTGGCTGAGGACTCTTGTCTTCGGACGAGATAGAACGGTGTCTCCGCCGACTCTTTTGATATGTGTCACTGGAATTTACCCCATGTATTCACACCAGGTCTCGCCCCTCCATAGATTCTTCATTCAACACACCTTTTCCCTTCCTTTGTTTTCTTCCTTCGAAATTCTCAGGGTGGTTCTAGGGAGTCTCTTTTGTGGATTGTCTTACTTGAGCATCAGGGGTTGCAATGTGAACTTCAGACCGCAGTCTCTCAGGTGGCTGGATTCCAGGAGTGGTTAACTCGTAGGGAGAAGAGACTCCCAGGCCTATGGGAAGCGAAAGCCCTATTTTGCTAGCCTCGCTGATTAAGTTTACCAACGCAATTTGGAAGTGCTGCAGAATTCCTGGGTCGGCTGCCCTAATTCCTGGCGTTGCTGCCGATTGTTCCTCGATAGTTACCGCCCCATCCCCTATCGGCGTGGCTGGTTCAGCAATTTGATCTCCGCTGGAGTTACCATCCTTATAGCTATCGTTGTTCATATCTTTCGGTTCGCAAGGGTTTCTCGAAGTTTCTGTTCAAAAAACCCCCTCCTTTTAGCACCAATTGTTGACGGTGAAATTTGGATTACCACGTGACCAACAATTAAATCAAAACAAACGTTTAAATAAGAAAGAAAATCGGCATATGCAAGAGACATATTTACGTGGAAAAACCCTTGAATGGGAAAAAACCACGGTGTCTCAGAAGACAGGAAAATATCACTATAATTTGCTTGTTTCGGTTACACTCTCAAATCTCTCGAGTTCTTACTTTTCTCTCTTTTGGTTTTTGAACCCCTTCCTCGTAGGATATATGGTTCTATTTATACATGATAATTAGGGTTTCCCCTTGATTTTAGTTGTGTTAGTGGTAGGATTTCCTTTTTGATTCGTACTAGGATTCCCATGTCGTAACAGATACGGATATGCTTTCTCTCTTTCCCCTTTTATGATTCCTCGTTGTCATGGGTCTTCTAGAAGTTAGGGTTTATTTCTATGTTTCTGCCGAGTTGATTTATGCTTAGTGAAATGATGCAGCGAGTACCTTCATTTCTGGGTATCACCCTTTGGCGACCACGTTTTTGTCCCTGGCGAGTACGTGTCTTGATCTGGCGGGTATGCCTCTGACTTTTGACTTGTTGACACGCTGTCTGGTCTACGCTTCTCCTTTGACTTAGTCACCGAGTGACGTGGCAACCTTTTCCATAGTATTTATTGACTCCTTTGATGACGTGGCTGCTTGGCGAAATTATACATACAACATATATATATAAATAAAAATAAAAGACCCGCCCTAATTCTTATCATTGCCTCTAGAAATCCCATGAAAATCTAAGGGTATATTTGGTAATGCTTTCATTTTTTGTTTTATCAATTTTCATTTTAAAAAAGGAAATTGATTTTCATTCAAATAAAAATTAATTTTCATATTTTTAAAAACTGAAAAAGCGTTCAGTACCTAAACAGTATTCTAAATATATATAGTTAAATTAATGAAAATTGATTTTATTAGTTAAAAATACAATATATATATATATATATATTCTTATATTTTGAATTAATAAAATTAATTTATATTAAGTTCAAATTAATTGATGTCTTCTTAAGTATTTTTTAAACAATTATGATGAAAAATATATTTTATTAGTCTTAATAATAATATATTTATTATTAATTATAAATAATAAATACAATCAATTTAATAGGTTTTATAATAGTGAAAAAATTAAAATGTTGTTTCCGGTTTTTATTCAATAAAAGTGAAAAATTTGTTTTCGAAGGTCGATGAAAGTGTTTTCACAGTTTTTTGTTCTTAAAAAAACAGAAAACGCATTCCTTTTTTTAACTTAATTTTGAATCTTAAACGCATTCCTTTTTTTAACTTAATTTTGAATCTTCTAAACATATTTTAGAAAATATTTATCGAAATCTAAAGGTGGCTTGGCTTTTATACATTAACCGAACCATATCACCCGCTAATTTATTATCTAAAAAGGATTTATATATTTATAAATTCTTATATAACTAATCAGTAGACCTGGTAAAATTTCACACGACCTATTAACACAATCCAAACCCATTTAAAAACAACGGTTGATGAGTCAAGTTTATCGGATCAAATTGTTAATGGGTCAACTCATTAAAAGCCATAATATAATGGATCGGTTTTTGATTTACCTTTGAAAAACAATTAATTCGTTATAACCAATTAATATAAGGATTTATATATATATATATATATATATATATATATATATATATATATATATATATATATATATATATATATATATATCAGAAATTCTATTATCAGTTCGAACTGACAAAAGTTATATCAGTTCCTTACATGTGGGCCACTGGATTTAAATACTTTGACTTGGCTGTATGCACTTGTCAGTCAAAGTATTTAAATCCAGTGACCCACATACAAGGAACTGATATAACTTTTGTCAGTTCGAACTGATAATAGAAAGAATGATATATATATATATATATATATATATATATATATATATATATATAGATTTTCTATTATCAATTTATCCTGACAATAAATATATCAGGACGAACTGACAATAGAAAGACTATATATATATATATATATATATATATATATATATATATATATATATATATATAGGGGTAAGATCCATGACCCCATTTTTTTACACAATTTTTGACACAACTTTTTGGCCATTGGATCTTGCTTCTTTTAATGGATAGGATTTATTATATTTTTCTTTCCTTATTTATTACAGACAATGTCTCTCACCTAATTAATTTTTTATCTCTCCAGAATACTATTATTTTATTAAATTCTCTCACCTTAATTAAATTTATGTCTTTAATTTATTTTTCTTTTCTTTCCTTTTTTCCTTAACGTGTTTTTTTTTATTACTTTACCTTAAATAATAATATTATCAGACTTTCACTCTCCAATCTTTAAAATCTTTCATTTTCCTATCTTTATTTTCTTTCTCTTTTATTGGATTACCTTCAACCGATTTTTATCATATTCAAAAATGTTAAAAATTTTGGAATTGGAAGACTTATCAACAGATGCTCATGGTTTATCTAAGATTTTTTTTTTATTCTTCGAATTTTTATATTTATTTAATTTTTTATATTTTTTTATCTTGTATCTTCTTGTTTTCTGGTTAATAATGATAAAATAATAATAATAATAATAAATAAATTGAAAGAACAAAAATTTTGGTTTTTTAGGAATTGTTTATATAAGGCTGTTACAATGTTGTTAAAATTTTTGTTGTAAGATTTGACATGTTAGATTTCTTTTTAATTTTTTGCTTTGGAAAAAAAGTGATTTAGTTTATTTTTCTTCTTTTTGAATAGATGTGATGATATCTATTTTTGTAAATAGATTTTATGATAGTTAAATATATATATAGTAATCATACCAAAGTAATTTCTAAGAATTGTTTTTCATCTGTTTGGATAAATTATTAACAATAAAAAAAAATCCAAATCCAAATAAGTAGTAAATTTTATTTTTTTTCATTTAAATTATTGTATTATTGTATTACCATAATTTATTTTATATGTTAAATTTTATTTGACACAACTCAAGAAAATATTGGTGAAACAAGTAGTGCAAAAAAGAATGTACGAGACTTAAAATCACCAGATGTAGGGATGTTTTTTGAAACAATGGATGAAGCTAGAAATTACAACTATGTTAAAAATTCATGGTAATTTTAAAATTTTAAAATTACCTAGAATTATGCACATAGATTTACTTATTGCACAAAGATTTTATTTTACAAATATCAGTATAAATGAAGTCATGTATGATGTTTCTGTTCAACTTTGCAAATATATTAACAAGACCAATACAATTGTATAACTTTGCAAAAGTACAGCTCATAAGCTAATGAAATAAGAAATGATTAAAGAGGAAAAGAAAAAACAAAAAAAGAAAGAAAATAAAAGAGTAAAGTGATTACATGTATAAAATTTTTTATTTTAGGTGAAGTAAATTAAGAAATAAGAATAATAAAAAAATAAATAAAAATAAAAATAAAGGGTTTTTAAAGACTGAAAAGTGACAGTGATATATTCTGGTTTTAGGTTAAGTAAAAAGAAAAAGAAAAAGAAAAAGAAAACGTGTAAAGGAAAAAAAGAAAAGAAAAATAAATAAAATTAATTAAGGTGAGAGAATTTAATAAAATAATAATATTCTAGAGAGATAAAGAATTAATTAGGCGAGAGACAATGTCTGTAATAAATAGTGAAAGAAAAAGAGAATAAATCCTATCCATTAAAAGAAGCAATATCCAATGGCCAAGAAGTTGTGTAAAAAAATTGGGCCATGGATCCTGCCCCATATATGTATATATATATATTTTTTTTTTCTATTGTCAGTTCGAATCCTTACATGTAGGCCATTGGATTTAAATGCTTTGACTTGACTGCATACACTTGTCAAAACATCTTTTAAATCCAATGACCCACATTCAAGGAATTGATATATTTTATATCAGTTCGAACTGACAATAAAAAAACTATATATATATGTGTGTGTGTGTGTTTATATATATATATATATGTGTGTGTGTGTGTGTTTATGAAATTTATTAAAAAAAATCTTTGTATTTACTGACTCAATAGTAAATAAATTTATTAAAGTTGTTGAATTTATATATAAAAAAAATATCTCTATAATTACATTTAGGATATATTTTAATAATTAATTAAAAAAATGAGGAAATAACACTTTTTAACCAAAAAAGTAATGGTGTTTCTATTTTTACCTGTAATTAGTGTTTTCATTATTTTTACTAAACTTTCCACTGAAGAGACAAATTTACCTATGCACCAGATTAAACATACTAGGAATTAAATTGGTGGTGTGTTTAATTGATAAAAAATTGGTGGTGTGTTTAATTGAAAAAAGAACTGGTGTGTTTAGTTTAAGAAAACATGTGGTGTGTTTAATTGAGAAATCATTAAGGGTATTTTTGTCTCATCAGTGGAAAGTTTGATAAAAACAATCAAAACACTAATGTTGGGTAAAAATAAAAAAATCCACTAATTATATGGTTAGTTTCAATTTTAACCCTTAAAAAATTAAATTAAAAACTCTAAAACTATAAATTGATTATATCATTATATTCTAACCATAACTCTAAAAGTAGTCATATTCTAACACAAGCAATTTGACATTGGTAAGTGTAAGTGAGGATTGAGATTCTCAATTGCAACATAATGAAGATTTATAGAAGCCATGTTAGATTTCATTTTAAAGATGTTTATTTTTGTGTTTCTTAAAATAATATATTTTCGATAGAATGTTGGAACCTATGGTGGACTTGATTGCATCAATCAGTGCTATTTATTTATAACTTTTTAATAAATTTGAAATATAACATTTTGTAATGGGTCGGATAGGGTTACCCATTAAAAAAGAAAAAGTGTATGTACACCCCAATTTCAAATATTTTTAAAAATCCAATATTATCCTTGAGTAAAATTACTTAAATGACTAAATAGTTTGTAAGTATACACCAATAATTATTAATTGGTTTTATATCAATCCTTTGTAAAAAAAAAAGAAAAAGGAAGTTTCCTATTAATTGTTTGATATGATAATAAAAACACTTTCTATTTTATCAAACCCTAACTTCTATTTTAACTACTAATTTCAAGTTATTTTATGGAATACAAATTGATTGAGTTGACAAACAATTTAATGCTATACTTGAGTGAAACAAAAATCAATACCAACTATAAACTTTCTTATGAACAATTGTTTTTAAAAAAAAAAAAAAAAAAAAAAAAAAAACTTTCTTAGGAATAAAGGAATTGAGATACATTGTTGTGTGCTGAAAGCCTCTTTTTACATAAAGAATTTAAAAAAAAAAAAGTTTTAATGCAATGAAAAGAAATTTTTTTCATACAATTTTTTAGTGACATCAAATGTTTTTGTAGGAATTAGAAATTATTTTTTTAAAGAGAAATTATTTATTTGAATAAAAAGATATAAAATAATAAAATTTTAAATAAATCTAATAGATAACAAAATAGTGGGGTGTGCTAACAAAAATATAATACAATAAAATTAAAAAAATGGTATTTTTGGCATTAAGTGGGGTTTATTTACGAACCATAAATTTTTAAAATATTTTAGGGGTGTACATAAAGTTTTTGAGGGGTGCCAATATCACCACTCTTTAACAAATGGTTTCGGGTTTTAATGTTTTATATTTAAAACCATTAAGCTAATGGGTCGTGTTTGAATGGAACAATTTTAATACGACCTAAATACGAAACGACACGAATTTGTAATAATACGACCCATTGCCAGATAATGAATATTGTTTGAAATTGTTGTTTGTAGGCCCAAATATTTGAAGGTTTAGCCATACAAAAAATAAAATTACGGAAGCCCAAAATACCCTGTAATATAATTTCAAAACATAGATGGTGATGAAAATAATACTTACAAATGATTGTATATTTGTATACAACTCAAAAGTTCCCCGTGATGCTCCGTGAATCTTAGCCGCATCCCCTTGCACTTAAATCCCAAAGCCCTCCTGATTCTTGAATTTTCTACTGAAAACGTTTCGTGGCAACTTTTCCTTTAATCGATGGATTTTAAAGCATGGCAAATTGGCAATGGTGAAAAATAAAAACCCTTTACAACTATTAACTTTCTTTTCTATCTTTTCTATCTTTTCTTTTTCAAGAGAAGAAAACAAAAAGTCCAGCAAAAGCCAGAAGGGAGAGAGGAACACCACCTATTGCTTTTCACGTTGAGTTGTCTTTTGCCTAGGGTTTACAATTCTTTTTCTTACGTTAATCTAATATCATAAGCATATATAGTGTCCAATTAGGTTTCCATAACCTAATTCACTATTTGTTTTTTTTTTTACAGTTAATTCACTATTTGTTAATTAAAGATAAATCATTAGTACATAATTATTTAATTTTCAAGTTTAGAAGGCGATCTTAGAACAATATTTATTTGGCTTCCTTGATTATAAATTACATGTCATAAATCACTTTCCTGATTTACCGCAATTCATATTTTATTAATCATAATTTTCCAAATGTAAATATTATTTCAAAGTATGATTATACTTGATATCTTTGACTAGTTATACGTCGTGTAACAAAATCAGTGGAAATTAATACTACCAACCTTATATGATTACATTCAATTACAACAGTACGAGTATAATGATATCAGAAAATAACTATTGAATAACTAACATTCGATGACTATATCATAAATAGTTGCATAATGTTATTTTCTGCAATATTGCAACCATTGTAACATGGTAGTGACAAGAAAGATAAATCATAGATCCAATTCATTATACTACCAATTTTTTGTGATTTGTGACTAAAGATATAGTCAAGGAAAATCTTGTATGGTGTATGGTGACTATGTTCAATTTAATCACGAATTGGTGATTCAATTTTTGGCATCTACATTTCCCTCCAAATGCATATTTTTCGAGACTAGTATGTACGTATTTTTAGCAATTATAATTTTATTGAAAATACGAGGAATTAACATCTATATGTTTAGTCGCATAAGCCGTTTTGTGTCTAATATATTATTATATTTAGTCCACAAATAATAATAATATATTTTGTTTATTATTTGTGATTATAATGTTAGTTGGGGAATGAGTTATTCCATGGCTAATAAATTTAATCGACAAAGCGAAAATAAATAATTTGGAACCATTTTTTCTCTCTAAACGTATGATATTTTTTAGGACCAATATGTAGAATTAGCATCTATAATTTTAGTTTTAGAATTAGTACTTTGGTATCTAATTTATTAAGTTGCCAAATAAAGAATTAGGAGTTGAAACATGAGTTAAATAAATTTTAATCTAAAACGGATAAAATGGAAGAAAAAAAAATAGATGTGAAGAAAGAAAAGCCAAAAATACTCAACTAAACTAAATAGTATTAATGATATTTAATGTTATCATACACTTTTTATTATACTAGGTTTGGAGGCACATGCAAGGCATGTGCTTCTCAATATATGTTTGTCAAATTGAGTTCTGTATGTATAAACACATGTAAAGTGATAAATTTTGAATTTTTTTTTACTCTTTATTATATATATACATACACTTGGAAAAAAATATTAATCCAGTCTAAAGTTCAGAAACTGCATAATCATATCTGAATTAAAAATAACAATTGTAGACGAGAAATAAATTGATTAATTAAACTAAAATATGTAAAACTTAGTTATATCTTAGTAATTTATCAGATAATAAAACAAAATATAAAAACCTAAAAAGCTAACCAAAGTAAAGTCATCAAGCTATTAGTTAAGACTTAAGAGACCATGTTGTCGATGACGATCTGGATCCTATCTCTTCCATTGTCAACCTATAGTTTCTCAAAAATCTCTCCAGTAGGGACTCTTCAAGGTTGAATCACAATTATTATTATTATTATTCTGGGTTGTTAAAAGCAGAGAAACCTGCAGCCACAAGCATTACAGAATACAATGCAAAAAATCACTGATGATAAGATTTGGGAAAGCTATAAAACTTTTGACAGAGCCTGTATATAATAATACAATTGATTTAACTTTTTTTAAAGACAATAATCAAAAGCATATTGTTCCAAGAAAGTTGAAGCTAACCAATTAATATTTTCAGAAGAATTGTTTTCTGTTACTATCACCGATTACTATCATAATTGATTGAATACCTAAAACTACCACCACTTAGTCTATGACTTCAATTTGATTTCACTTCAAAGCATTCAATTCCCAACTATGCTATAACCAGAGAAGCTTCTTTTCCAACCAAATAATTGACATCCAACAGTAGTAGGGAACAAATTCAAAACCCCAACTCTGACGTTCTCTATGGAAAATGTTATGATTCAAATTCAATAAGGTAATGAGCATCAAAACAGTATTTGCACACCTACCAAAGTAGAAAAGGTTGGCGAAGAAAGAAACATCCTCACAACTCACAAGTACAAAATTGAAATATTGGATTTAGATTCAAATGAAATCACTATAGAATTTGAAAAGTAATACAAGGTCATTCCACAAATCAAACAATAAACAACAAAAGAGCTCCATCATCTCCTATAAGTATGTAATTTCAAACTAAAACCAAATAATGAAGATCAACAAGAATCATCACCAACAAACACAAGTACTACACAAGACTAATACTTTAATTTCAGAAATTGAAAACTCCTTGCTACATCATAAAAGGGATAAAATCATCATACACAATTCAAACAATCATACCCTGACACGATATCATTAACACACTGAGATCACCAGACACATAACCTAAATTCCATAAAAATCATCACTTATCAATCCAAAATAAAATTAAGAGCAAAAGACCAATGACAATTTCAGAAGCAATACACACATTTTGATACACATTATTTTCTAATTTAACTGTTACATAGGCAGCAGGGCCCAAGCATGTAAATTTGTAATAAAAAAAATTGTTCAATGAGTTAGAATATACCTGACGGTCAAACTCAGCGCACTCCATCGCTAGTACATCACTGTGGAGCTTTAGGTCGATGGGCCTCGTGTTCTCTTTAACCAGAGGTTTAATTAGACACTTAAATTACAGAACAATCTACCTCATCAACATGTAACTAAAAACATAGAAACCTATCTTCTCATATAAATTGAACAATCTCAGCATTGTTATCGTAACACCAAAGCAATTAAATCATATCCAAAGCATTAATTCATTGTTCTTTCGAAAAGCTAAAGTAGCTTTAACTAAAATTACTAAACATCTCACCTCTGGTTCATGTTGTCCATGGAAGGCCTTGAGCAATAGGAATCTGTTGTTTCTCCTCCACATGCATCATTTCTTGTACCTTTTTTACAAACTCTTCCTCCTTGACTCTTCCCCTTTGCTACAATTACCAAATAATCACAATTAGCCACTGCAATTTCTGAGGTTCGCTTTTTCGGTGCAATTCAATGACAATTTTTCACTAAATTAAGTTGATTTAAATGTAAAGAGACCCAACACAACAGCAAACAAAGGCATACCCACAACATCCTCTGAAGGGACTTCAACTTCATTCAACATCGTGACGATCTTCTTCACTTCCTCAGCTGTCCCATTCTGCCACCAAATTAAAAAATAAATAAATAAATAAAAAATAAAAAATCTCAAATAAGTCATTAACTAACTCACAAACAACTTGATTCAATTCAAGTCCCAAATTAATATAATCATTACATTGAAACAACATAAATTCACTAAATCTAAGTTTTTTTCCTACTATAAAGTTGCACTTGTTCCTCTTCCTTGATGCATCTCTTTATTCCAATGGAAAATTTGATTTCTTTTTGTAATTGCTGCAACAAAAAAAATGAATCAAAATAAACGAAGACAAAGTAAAAATTTAAACAATTAATGAAATCTGTTCTATATTCATACCTATTCAATTACAGTACTGTTTAGAAGTAACAAAACCAAAACAATAAACTTAGATGCCAGCGAAAAAAATGAAGCACGTAAACTGAAGGACAGCTTAAAATTCGACACCAAAAAATGATCGAGACAACAGCTTTCGAGTCACCAAGATCACTTTCAAGTTTCAACCATCACCAACTCCATCAACTATAAAAACAACCAAACATTTCATATTTCATGCAACCAAATGACCAGTTGGCAATTATGCATCAAGTCCACCGATCTTCAGGATTATCAATAAATTAATTTACGATTTATATCCACAAGCTTAATATTCCTATATCAGCTTGCAAACAACTCTAAATGAAGTGGCAGTTCGCATTTAGTAATTAGTAGCATCAAATTTGACTTCTTGACTTTCGTTTTACGATACCCAGATGCTAGAAAATGACGATAAACAATAAATTTGAATAATAATAAAAAAAATTGCATCGAAAATTTAAAATTAGCTATGAGACCCAGAAACTGAAACGCGAACAAAAAAAGAAAAATAAAAGCAACCCAGACGCAGAAAAACAGTAATTAAACGAATGAAGTAGTGTAATTTTGAGAATTATACCTGAAAAGTGGGATCTGAAGAAGAATCAACAAGAAATAAACGCGAGCTGCTATCGACGTAATATTGCTCGTCCATCCTTTTGATGACGGCGACGACGATGGAGTTGCCATTACAAAGAGAAATTTAACGAGAAAAATCGCACTCCACTTGAGAGGATCTGGTGCTTCAAGACGAGGCCTACTATGAAGCTAATCAAAAAACACAGTTAAAATTTGTAACAAACAAAAAGAGATTGAAATTTCAAGAGTTCAGAGCAGAAAGGTTTTTGAACGGAGCAAGAAGCGCGCATGATTCATGAAAAACAACAAACCCTAACTGATTTGGGATTGAATCTCAGTTGAGAAATCTAGAAAATTAGAATAAAAATTACAGAAGAAAAAACACGAATTACCTGTAGTGAGAGATCCTGAGCAAACGATCCCCTTGTTTTGGTCTGGAGGTGGGAATGGCTCTGATATCTATCTCTGTAGCCATCGTGATCTCTCCACCGTTTCTTTAGTCCACTCACCGCTTGGACTGTCAAAGGAACTTAATTTTTTTTTTTATAATGGAAAGAGAGAGATTGATAAAAAATAGATGGTAAATTACAAGTAGAATTTTAAATCAGTCCCTAACTATATAATGTGAAAGACCCTTCTACCCTTGTTTATACTTTTTGTTAAAAAAAAATTATGTCATTTCAATATTTTTTTAAGGATATAAATGTCATTTTACTGTGTTAATAATTATAAATAAAATAAAATAATGAAATACCATATACACGGCTAATACACCCTTTATTGTCTGTAGATTCTCTGTAGATATATCGAATATTCTAAGTAATTTTAAATAACTTTTGGGATATTAGTGGAATAGAAAATTACAACAAATTAGGTAAGCTATTTGAGGGTTAAAAATACCGCTCCAACTGACTCTTTTTATATGAGTCTATAGATATTGTTGGTACACCTAAGATGGGTCCAAGCCCAAGTCAGTGGACATCCAACATTGACTCAACCCAAGCCCACACACACTTTTTGAATACGATAAACATGCATTTCACTATGAGAAGAACTCTAAGAGTGTGCAAAAAGTGCAAGTGTGAATACAGCGTATGAAATACGTGAAAGCTTTTGGAGCTCTGTGTGTGTGCAGAGATATACATAGAGAGAAGTTGATATTTATTCCGTGATCAGAGTTTAAGTTCCAATTTGCTGACTTAATCCAAACCAGTGAACCGGTGAAACATCTCGTAAAACGATCCGAAGTAGGGTACATACTAATTACTTTATTCTCATTATATATATTAAAAAGGGATATTATTATTTTCCCCCCCTAAGGTATACCCTATTGTTAAGACGAGGACAGGGTTTGGGCTTATTGGCCGTTCTTCCCCCTAAAATCAAACTTATGTTAACTGTCTCCCTTCTGGCACACTTTTCATCCAATCAATGTATTTTATGCCCCTTTGACCGTTAAAACCGAAGTAAATGACCATTTTATCCTTCAGTTAACTCTATATAATTATCATTTAACCCTCAAAATATTAATTAAATAAAAAATATATTTTTAAAAACAGAAAAATAAAATAAAAAAACAATAAAAAAGATGGATCTCCACCATCCATCTCTGTGATGGACGGTGAAGATTTTTTTATTTAATTTTATAAAACGAAATTAAAATAATTTAAAAAGTAATTAAAAAAAACAAAAACAAAAACAAAAAAACAAAAAAACAAAAAGAAATTGTGTTCTTGGTGGAAGTCCAGATTAGATCTCCACCATCCATCTCATGAGATGGACGGTGGAGGTCCAATCTGGACTTCCACCAAGAACACCAACCCAGCAAACCCAACCGAGCCATCACAAAACTCAAACACCAAACCTCAAAATCCAACCAAAATCAAACCATATGCCAAAATCAATTTAAACCATTATCATCGATTCTTCATCATCATCATCATCACAAAACTCCAAACCCATAAACCAGTAACCGCAACTGGGTGTTTATACTTGACACCCATCTTATCCAACTTTGCTCTAATAAGCGTATTAGTCTCAAATTCCTCATACCCCAGTTCAAGATTCTCATGAATCTTCCTCCTAACGCCAACCATCCAATCAAAAACCTGACTTTTCTTGGCAAAATCAAGCAGCTTTTTTAGAATATCTGAGAACCCATTTGAGTCCACAAGACCTGGATAGATCAAATGAAGAACAAAAACAAGACATACCCACCTTAAACACCCCATTGTTTTGCTAAAAAAAGAATCAAAATCTAATCTTGATATAAAAGTTTGCTTCTTTTTTGGAGATCGCCGTCTAATGGAAGAGAAAGACGAAAAAGAGAAGTCGTCGGTGGCCGAGAGAAGTTGAACTGTTGAAGAAGACGATCTGCGTGACCCGAAATCAGCCGAAGCGCACCTCACTTTGTTCGTCGATCGATCGATCGATGGATCAGATGATTGGAGTATCGCTGGGCAAAAGCGATTCTTTGTTTGTCATCGCCGTTGAACCGCAAACCCCAATCCGCTGGGTTTGGTGGTGGCTAGGTTGAAGAAGAAGAATAAACCAGAATCCGCTGGGTTTGGTGATGAAAGGCGGCTAGGGTTTGGTGATGAAGTTTGATGATAATCTGATTTTTTGTTTTAGTTTTTGTTTTATCAATCTGAGAGAGAGAGAGAGAGAGAGAGAGAGAGAGTTTGTTTGTTTTTTTTAAAAAAATTTTAAATTTTTTTAAATTTTAATTAATTATTATTATTATTATTATTATTATTATTATTAAATTTAAATAAAAAAGATGGATCTCCACCGTTCATCTTTGAGATGGACGGTGGAGATCCATCTTTGTTTTAATTGTTTTTTATTTTAATTGTAAATTGAATTTCAGATGGTCAATGACTACAATACCCTTCCCATTTAATGGTCAATGGTCAAAATGGATGGAAAAGGTGTCAGAAGGGGGTCAGTTAACATAAGTTTGATTTTAGGGGGAAAAAAGGCCAATAAGCCCAAACCCTATCCTCGTCTTAACAATAGGGTAAACCTCAGGGGGGAAAATAATAATATCCCTATTGAAAATCTTTATTGGTATCAGAGCTTTAAAAGATGTTTTCTGGTTTGAAAATTGATTTTATTTTTCAATTTTCTCTGTGTTCCATGAACAAAAAATTTTTTAAGAATTTTTTTTTTTCCTTAAAAATTCTGTTCATTTTAATGTATGTGGAATGAATGGTAGATTAATACCTTTTATGGCTTTTATAATGAATTATGTATGTGTTTTATAGTTATTCAATTTTTTATATGTAAAACATGTTGAATTCATTTTATTTCATAATAAATACATGTTAGTATATATTTTTTTTTAAAAGCCATTTGTATTGAAATGTATGTGGATCTATTTTTGGTTTGGTTTTTATAAATGGAATTATGTAGAATTATGTTTTACTGTTCTTGTTAATAATATGTAGAACATGTTCTTATTGTTTGAATTCATTTTATTTCACTATAAAATCACTTGCTTGTGTTTATAGTACCATAAGTAAAAGTAGTATTTGTATTAATTGCCATGAAACTTCAATTTTGTTTGACGAACTCTAAGAAATAGAACCCTAAAACCGAAACTTTAAGTGAGTCGTAGAGAGAGAAACAATTGTTATTTGTCGTAAAATTAGTACCATAAGAAAATAGAGATCCCAAGGTTTCTAGCGACACTAGAATCAAGTAATTTGGTTTAGTAATGAGTGAGAACGAAGCAATTGAAAATGGGTCGGAAATCAAATTTTTTCCAATTTTTTTTTCTTGAGGTTGAAGACGATGAACAGCGCCATGCACCATTAAAGCGACGAGTACACTTCACCTCAGACCCAAATACCATAACTAAGGGAATTAATGGAATCTTCATAAAATTTAGAGTCGGATGGTGGTGGTCTAGTGATCAGAAAAATCTGGGAAGGCGGCGTGTGGGATGCACGTGCCACCTGTGCACATGGGTGTAGCACTATAGCATGCAGCAGTCATATGTCATTAGTTTTTGACACATGGCTCTTTCTGATGATGTCACATGGCCTACTATGATGTTGACACATGGCAAGCTCATTCATCACCGGAAACCGTTGCCAATTTTTAGCAATTGGAGCGGTTTCCAATGTCGGACCGCCATCTGAGTAGTTACCGATGATCGGTACGGTTACCAATGCTAGTCCTATTGACCATACCGATTTTCGATGCCAATTCTGTCGATTGAACCGATTTTCGGTGCCAGTTCAAGAGACCAAACCGGTTTTTGATGCCGATTCAGGCGACTAGACTGGTTTCTAGCACCGTTTTTCGGTGGTCGGACGGTTTTCCAACGAAAAAAAAATTATTCCATTAATTTTTCACTCCGATGGGAGCTGAATATATGACCTAGAAAATTAATGTTCTCAAAATTACTAACAAATTATTTAAAATGATGAATGATGTTTTTGATTTCATTTCTCTATAGATAAAACTAGTAGGTTAGCCAAACCTCAAAAACTAATAAGTTAAACGGAACTCAAATAATTACTACAAAGCCAATTTCATTATTTGATAAAAATAATAATTTTGAAGTAAAATGAAGCATTTATTGATTTTTTTTATTTTTTTTAATTAAGTTTATAGGATGCCGTCTCTAAAATAAAAATAAAAATTATTATAAAATAAAAGATAAAAATTAGGAAAAATATCATTTTCGTCCCTATGGTTTACCCTATTATCTGTTTTAGTCCCCTTCGTTCCAGTATTGACTCGTTTAGTCCTTCTATGACGGTTTTCGTTAAAATCAGGTCTTTTGACATTACCAGAGGGTAAAATAACGGTTTTGCCCTTCTAATAAATATTTAAACGATTTATAATAAATTTTAAAATGGATCTCCACCTAATTAAAAAAAAAACTTAAAAAAAAAAGATTGAGATGGACGGTTAATAATAATAATAATAATAATAATAATAATAATAATAACTTACAGAACCAAAAAAAATTTAAATTGATTGAGTGGAGATCTAGAATGGATGTCCACCTAATAAAATAAATTAACTTAAAAAAAAAAATTAAAAGTGCTCCAACCACCAAAAAAAAAAAAACAAAAAAAATTCAAACCCAGATCTTTTATATTCCATCATCATCAACAAAAACTCAAACAACACCAAAACCCAAAAACTCATTCAACCCATCAACCCATTAATCTAGAAAAAACTCAAATCCAACCTCAACCAAGAAACAAATTAACTTAAAAAAAAAAAAAAAAAAAAAATCACAACAACAACTAAACCCGGATCTCATTCATCTTCAACATCAAACACTAACAACCTTACAAAAAAAAAAAAAAAAAAAAAAAAAAACCAAACCCTAACAAAAAAAATCATTCAAAAACCCATTAACTCATTCAATCCAGAAAAAACCCAAATCCAACATCAACCCAAAAAAACATCAACAACTACAGTAGTTAGTGAATCCAAAAGTCCTTCACACGCCTACATGCCTCCTCCATACGCCACCAACGGCCACCTCCGGCCACAACACGACTGTCGCTGACCACACCACCAGAACCAAAAACCGTTGCCCGTCAACTTTCCCTTCATCACTAACCTCTAGTTCTGCCTCTATCACTGTAGATCTAGATTACAACAACCAGCAGCTGCCTTCCATTCTAACGCCAAACACCGGCGATCGATGCCTCACCGCCAGCTTCACGACACTTAGAAAATCCTAACACCAACACCTATGAGTGATTCCAGAAGAGAGAGAAGGGTGGTTTGGTTCGAGAGAGAAATCGAGAGAGAGAGAGAGAGAGAGAGAGAGAGAATGGTGCTGGTGGTGTTTCGGCGGGCTAGGGTGTGGTGTTTGGGTGGTGGCAGCGATGGCTACGGTTAGGGTTTGGTGAGTTATGGTGGTTTGAAGAAGAAGAAGAAGAAGATGATGAAGAAGAAGAAGAAGAAGAAGATGATGAAGAAGAAGAAGAAGATGAAGAGAGAGAGAGAGAGAATGGTGATTAGGGTTTTGTTAATATTTTTAATTATTTATTTTATTTTTAAATTGTATTTAATTTTTATTATTTAATTTAATTATATTTATTAATTTGATTAAGTGATTAACGATCCATTTACCAATATACCCTCACTTGTTTAACAGAACCCTAACAGAACTTGATGGTAGGGACAAAAAAACAATTAATAGTGAACATTTAGACTTGCGTGGCCAATACTGGAACGATGGGGACCAAACGGATAATAGGGTAAACCATAGGGATGAAAATGATATTTACCCAACAAATTATAATTTTAAAATAACATCATATGTGGAAATTGCTAAAAATAACCACATGAAAATTTTGTTTTTAACCACAAACGAAAATTTAATTGTTAATAACCACTTTTTTAAAAACATTTCAGTGTATGTCCATAAATTATAAAAGTACCCCTGAACTTAGTTTATTTTTTAAATCTCAAAGCAAACTTGAAATCATGACTAAAAACTTGAAATCTGGAAGCAAACTTGAAATCAGGACTAAAAACTTGAAATGTTGAAACTTGAAATCTTAACCAAAAACATGGAAAACTTGAAATCTTGAAGAAAAACTTGAATTTTTCAAACTTGAAATCTTGTAGAAAAACTTAATTTTTTGAAACTTGAAATCTTGAAGAAAAACTTGAAATGTTGACCTGTTTCCTTTCATCCCCAACTTGGGTTTTTTTCTTTTTCTCTTTTCTCCTCTCTATCCCGTCAATCATCGCTGGTCGTCGTTGCCTATGCGTCAGTCATCGCCAGACGTTGTTGCCGAGCTACCTGGGTTGCGTCGAACCAGCGGCACAATGCTTCGTGAAGCACATCGCCGCTGGTTTGTGAAGCACAGTGCCGCTGGTTCGGCGATGATTGACGCCCATGCGACAACGTCTGGCGATGATTGATGGGATAGAGAGAAGAAAAGAGAGAGAGAGAGAGGATCGAGGGGAGGGAGAGAGAGAGAGAGGGAGATGCGAGGAGAAAGAAAGAGAGAGAGTGTGTTTGAGGATGGTTTTTATATGAGGGCATTCAAGTAATTTCTCAAAAATGTGGTTATTAACAATTAAAATTTCGAATGTGGTTAGAAACAGAAGTATAATGTTTTGGATGGCTAGTTTTGGTTTTCTCTCAATAAAATAGAGTGTTAATAAATTTTAAAATGGAGTAGCTAGAAAAAAAAAAAAGGTGCGAAAAACAAAATTGAATAATAAAAGAAAAGATTTTTTGAAAGTGGAAATTAGATAAAAATAGCTTTTCCCAACATTCACTTTTTGGGAAATGGCCCTTTGGAAAAAAAATTACATATATAGCCACTTTGGGAACCCCATTTACAACATTGCCCTTCAAGACCCATCACCTAGAATTTCCCTAAATACCCTTGTTAAATATTTTATTCAATAAAACTTATGCATGTTTACTAAACTACCCTTCATAATCTAATTTCCCACAAAACTCACAGTTACAACACGATTCAAAATCAGATTAAGAAAAGGAGGAGTCGTTCTTGCTCTGTCTGTGTGCAAATCACAAACCCAAACCCAGAAATAGAGAGAGGGAGTCATTGCTGCTCTGCTCTTTGTGGAAATCCCAAAAAAAGGAAGTCAATCGTTGTTGCTCTGGTCTGTTTGCAAATCGCAAACCCAGAAATACAGTGACGTAGAGAGAGGAAGGAGAAGCAAGGTCGTCATTGTCCTCATCGCCGTCGTCCTCGTCCTCATCCTCGTCCTCGTCCTTGTCGCCGTCTCTGTCGCCGTTGTCATTGAATGAAGCACCCAAACCCTAGATGATACGCAAATAGAGTGAGACAATTTCAAGGTACTAATTTGTTCAAACTACTTTATTTTGTTAAAGTTTTTGTTTTTTTATTGGAGTTTGTTCTTGTTTGTGTTTTGGGATGGTAGATTGTTCTTGTGTTTGTGTTTTTGACATGTTTATATGTGTATTTGAAGGGTGTGTGTTATGTTTGAAGGGCAAGCCTTTATTGATTGATTGATTGATTGATGTGAACAACATTGGAAATCAATGTTGAAACAAATAATAGCACGGTGTGTATAAAGCTATCTAGAGGGGGGGTGAATAGATTTTACGCTTTTTACCCAATTTTTCGTGTTAGTCAAAATTACGAAAATGCCCTCAAGATAATATAACCAAGCAATTGTAATATGGTGCGGAAATTAAAACAACACTTGGTTTTTACGTGGAAACCCTCACGGGAAAAACCACGGGCTATGTAAGTAAGCCACACTCGAACCTCGAATCCACTAAATGTGCAAACGATTACAACCTAATCCCGGAAGTAATCACACACCTACCTAATCCCGGTATGAGTGAACCTAGTCCAATTTGCTTGCGTTCTAAGCAACCTAATCCCGGATGCTACACACAAGACTTACTTTCTCTATGAAGAGAATATACAACCTATGTGAATATATAAAATATCCAAAATGCAATTAAGAGCTAGGTTACTCTATATGCTTATCTAGGATAGTGAATATGCAATTAATTCAATCCTAGATATTAAAAGCTAGATGACATGTCAAATAGCTTAGCTAAACATAGATTAACAAAACCTAGATAGCTATCAAAAATACAACACTCAATCATGTCAACACAACAATCTCTAATTTGTATCTAGAATATATTCAAGAGCATACAAATAATATAAGAGATGTCAATGATAAATAAAACACTAATTATGTATGATAATAGTGAAGAACTTACCAAAGAATATGTGTTGACCAAAACCCATGCAAGCAAGCATCCTAACTAAGCTAGAAAATGCTAGATGATATTTTGATGCATATGAGAATGGTTTTTGAGTGTTAAAAAGGTGTTCTTGATTTGATTTTCTCTCAAATGTCTCTCTTTTAAGTTTAGGGTTCTTAGAGTTAAAGAACATTAAATCTGAAAATGAGAAAGTGTGATATTTATAGACATCAAGAAAAGGGCAAGTGAAAAGACAAGTTTGCCCTTGAAACGCACCGTTCGGCGGTTTCAATCGGCGGCCAGGCCGCCGATAATGACCGCCGAATTGAGCTCGTGAAGAACAGAGCATAAACGGCGGTTCATTCGGCGGTTTCGTGACCGCCGATCCTAACCGCCGAATCAGACCCGAGAGATCGAAATCGATCAGGTATGAACGGCGGTTTCGAACGGCGGTCGTGACCGCCGATCGTGACCGTAGAATTGCTCCTAGAAGCAAACGGCGGTTCCATTCGGCGGCCAGGCCGCCGATCATAACCGCCAATCACCAACAGAGGTGAAAACCAAGGAGAAGCCAAGGGCATTCTCCGTGGGCGGTCTTCGCGCAAAACCAAGCACATTCTAGTGCATGCGCGGACGTTTCCGAACACTATCGGGAAACGAATTACAAGACACATAAATACACAACAAGATATAACAATCAAAGTGCTAGTGTGTAATGTGACATATGAAGAGAATGCACACAAATGTAAGAATGCAAAGTGTGTGTGTGCTTCTAAATCTCTTCAAAGAAAGGTAAGCACATAGAAATTTACCTTCGGTGCTTATCAACACGAGGTCTTCAAAGGGCTTCGAACATTAAGACCGATACTTAGGCTACCCTTACAAAGAACCCCCACATATGGTTTGATCACGAAATAAGCCAATTAAAAACAACGGGAATCCTTACAATCTCCCCCTTTGGCTATTTCGTGACAAAACCATCACTCACAATGATTCCTCACAAAAAAAATAGAAACTACGGGACTATAATGATATTCTACAATACAAAGAGATAAGATAATGCAACTTGAAGTCTTCAATTCTCTTGTAGAATAATCAATCCCTGAAAAGAGTTTCTAACATTTCTAATACAAGAAAAGTGTGAGATTAATCATGTGAGAACAATACCAAGCATTTGCATTTTTAGAATTTAGGCACAACATTACCAAATGTATGCAATGTATGATAAATGCAATGCTCCCCCTCAACGGGTTACTCCCCCTCAATGTATGTTTTCCCCAAAGTGCACAAAAACTTCTATATTTTGCACCTCCCCTTACCATATCCTACTCCCCCTTTTTGTCATGATATAGGCAAAGGAGTAGTCCCCAATTGGGTCACTCATAGCAACGAGAGATAGAAGCATGCAAGATATGCATATACATATAAGTCACTTTATGCACTTCAATTAATTTGAGAGAAACAAGGAGATTTATTTTGAGAAAATGTGTGAATTCAACATGCTTTGCATACAAGACATATAGCATTCAAGTCCAAAATACAATGGTATTTGGCAAAGCAAATGACAAAGGTTTCTAATAAGAATTCAAACCAATTTCACCAATGTCATGGGAAAAGCAAGGATATAGAGATTATTGATTTCAATTTAAGAGCAACTATATCCAACTTTATAAGCGAAACATGGCATGAGCGACTTTGCACCCTACTTGATTTTTCCGGATAAAATTATCCGTATGATAGTAACCATGATCAACTAATAAAGAAAGAGAGACATTTGGAATGTAAGTTCCTTTGAATGGATACAAGATCCTTTATTCATTTTGAGTCTCATAAGTTTTCACACAAGTTTTGCATTTTTAAGAATATGCAATCATCAATTCATGCTTTTCATGTGAGCATGTTATATGAATTTCATGCTTTGTCATTTGTCATTAGCATGTTATTAAAGAATCATCATGTCATGGAGATAATCATAGATCATTCAAATCATACTTCCAATGTAAATCTCCTAGTCCAAAAATGCATGTTTGAACATAAATATGACATGGATTGTAGACAAGCAAGGTTCACACTTATGGAATTTTAAAACATATATACATATGTACAACCAAGCTTACTCAAGCAATATAAAAGAAGAGGCATAAGATATTTCAAATTTTTTGCAAGATACAAGAATGCAAAATAGCTCTCTTTGCTTGAGTTCCCCATATGGGGTCAATCATCAACCTTCAACAATGAAGGTCATGAGGTCCTATAGACCTCCCAAGTCCATTTGGCTTGGATGAACCTATTTGAGACTTGATAGTCTCGTAGCAAGCGGGTTCATTTTTCCTTATCCACATAGGTGTGACATTTTTCTTCCTAGTGGTCAATTGTTCTAGAGATCTAGATGTCATAGGATCATGTAAATGAATTTCTTCCTTCCTATGAGTATGCATTCTAGCTCTAGCTTTCTTTTTCTCAATCATGCTTTTAACTCTACACATTTTAATGTAACGAAAGCACTTTGGTCTAATATGACCATCAACACCACAAAAATGACATGTAGGGACAAAGTTAGGAATCATACCATGTCCTTGTGCATGTATAGGAGCCTTCCCATGTCTTTGTGGTTGTCTTGGTTGTTGGATAGGATTTCTCCTTCTTTGTTGTTGACCAAGACTTGGTTGCTTCCACTGTTGAGTTTGCATGATTGGTCTCTTCCCTTGATGGATTTGAGTTTGAGGGAAGTTAGCATGAGGAACTCTTGTAGGTTGAGCTTGAGGTTGTCTTCTTGGAGCTACCTTCACTTGTGCACTATGAGAGCATTGTCCTAGCTCAATCTTCTTCCTAGGAGTTTGCACCGGTGAATCTTCTTTGTAGCTCAAGCTTTTGACAAACATGGTCTTGTTAGGAGTGGAGGACTCCTTACTATCTTCAAACCCAAGACCTCTCTTATCACACGGACTCTTTCCAACACTTAACATGTGGTCAAGTTTTTCGGTGCTAGAAACTATCCTAGTCCTTGATCCTTTAGCCTCTTCAAGCTCTCTTTTTAATTCTTCTTCATTCCTCTTAGATAAGTCTAACTCCTTTCTTAGCTTATCTTCAATATTCTTGGATCTATCCACTTGTTCACTTAAGTGGTCAACATGAGCTTCAAGGTCTAGATTCTCTTCTCTCAATCTTCGTATCTTTTCCTTGGTCTTCATTGCTAAGCTTTTAAACTCAGTGAGGTGTTTATCTAGAACCTTTTTCTTCACATATCCATGTGAGGAGTTAGATGAAGAGTCGTCTTTATTAGAGTCACTTTCTTCTTGACTCTCATTCTCTTCTTCATTGTAGGAGATCGGAAAGGCAAAATAGTTGTTCTCACAATCATTCAAGCTTGAGGGACTTCCTTCAACAACTTTCACTTTGTTGTCCCGCTTGTGAGAGCAACCTAATGCCAAGAATTTTGCCACAATCTCTTCATCACTATTACTTGAAGTGGCGACCTCCTCTCTTTCATCTTCCAAGTTAGCACATTCCTTGGAGATATGCCCGAATCCTCCACATTCGTAGCATTGAATCTTCTCTCTTGAAGACATCTCATGATATGGCTTGACATTCTTAATAGTGGACTTCTTCTTCTTGAAGTCATTCCCCTTTGAGCCATAATCACTCTTTTGAAGATTCAAGAACTTCTTGAATCCCTTGGCAATGAGTGCCATGTCTTCATATGAGTCATCCTCCTCCTCTTCCATCTTGGATGTCTTCAAGGCAATATCCTTTTTCTTCTTAGGAGGAGATGTGGTAGCCTTTCTTGATTCATAGGCTAGAAGTCTTCCAATGACTTCACTCGGCTTCATTTCCTTGTAAGTGTCATTTTCTTCTAAAGCCGTCACTTTGGGTTCGAACCTCTCGGGAAGTGATCGCATGATCTTTTGCTTGATTCTTCTATCCGAGTAAGGATCACCAAGTTGGTGACTTTGGTTCACAATGTCCATTAGTCTCACTTGGAAGTCATTGAAGTGCTCGTGCTCTTCCATCCTAATGGTCTCAAACCGAGTTTGAAGGACTTGAAGCTTTGAGTCCTTGACAACCTCGGTGCCTTCATGTGCAACTTCTAGGATGTCCCATGCCTCTTTAGCAATCCTAGTAATTTGAATCAGTTTGTACTGATTTTCACTCACTGCACATCGGATGGCATGAATAGCCTTGTTGTTCCACATGGAGTCAATAAATTCTTGAGGACTCCACTGTGCCTTAGGCTTGAGAACTTCTTCTCCTCCATCCGTAGAAGTCATCATAGGTGGAGCATATCCATCTTCAACCGCCATCCATGCCCTATCATGGATTTGGCATATGTATGCTTCCATCTTCCCCTTCCATGAGGAGTAATTATCGCCGGTGAGCAACGGTGGCCTCACGCTCGACGCTCCCTCTTTGCTCATCCCGAAACCACTCATAGTGTTTGGATGAATGCAAATGAGATGAATGCAAAATGTATGAATAAATCAAAAAATCACACAAAATGCAAAACACACCAAAATAAGCAAGGATCACCTATGTATGTCTAGGAACCCGCTCTGATACCAATTGAAACAAATAATAGCACGGTGTGTATAAAGCTATCTAGAGGGGGGGTGAATAGATTTTACGCTTTTTACCCAATTTTTCGTGTTAGTCAAAATTACGAAAATGCCCTCAAGATAATATAACCAAGCAATTGTAATATGGTGCGGAAATTAAAACAACACTTGGTTTTTACGTGGAAACCCTCACGGGAAAAACCACGGGCTATGTAAGTAAGCCACACTCGAACCTCGAATCCACTAAATGTGCAAACGATTACAACCTAATCCCGGAAGTAATCACACACCTACCTAATCCCGGTATGAGTGAACCTAGTCCAATTTGCTTGCGTTCTAAGCAACCTAATCCCGGATGCTACACACAAGACTTACTTTCTCTATGAAGAGAATATACAACCTATGTGAATATATAAAATATCCAAAATGCAATTAAGAGCTAGGTTACTCTATATGCTTATCTAGGATAGTGAATATGCAATTAATTCAATCCTAGATATTAAAAGCTAGATGACATGTCAAATAGCTTAGCTAAACATAGATTAACAAAACCTAGATAGCTATCAAAAATACAACACTCAATCATGTCAACACAACAATCTCTAATTTGTATCTAGAATATATTCAAGAGCATACAAATAATATAAGAGATGTCAATGATAAATAAAACACTAATTATGTATGATAATAGTGAAGAACTTACCAAAGAATATGTGTTGACCAAAACCCATGCAAGCAAGCATCCTAACTAAGCTAGAAAATGCTAGATGATATTTTGATGCATATGAGAATGGTTTTTGAGTGTTAAAAAGGTGTTCTTGATTTGATTTTCTCTTAAATGTCTCTCTTTTAAGTTTAGGGTTCTTAGAGTTAAAGAACATTAAATCTGAAAATGAGAAAGTGTGATATTTATAGACATCAAGAAAAGGGCAAGTGAAAAGACAAGTTTGCCCTTGAAACGCACCGTTCGGCGGTTTCAATCGGCGGCCAGGCCGCCGATAATGACCGCCGAATTGAGCTCGTGAAGAACAGAGCATAAACGGCGGTTCATTCGGCGGTTTCGTGACCGCCGATCCTAACCGCCGAATCAGACCCGAGAGATCGAAATCGATCAGGTATGAACGGCGGTTTCGAACGGCGGTCGTGACCGCCGATCGTGACCGTAGAATTGCTCCTAGAAGCAAACGGCGGTTCCATTCGGCGGCCAGGCCGCCGATCATAACCGCCAATCACCAACAGAGGTGAAAACCAAGGAGAAGCCAAGGGCATTCTCCGTGGGCGGTCTTCGCGCAAAACCAAGCACATTCTAGTGCATGCGCGGACGTTTCCGAACACTATCGGGAAACGAATTACAAGACACATAAATACACAACAAGATATAACAATCAAAGTGCTAGTGTGTAATGTGACATATGAAGAGAATGCACACAAATGTAAGAATGCAAAGTGTGTGTGTGCTTCTAAATCTCTTCAAAGAAAGGTAAGCACATAGAAATTTACCTTCGGTGCTTATCAACACGAGGTCTTCAAAGGGCTTCGAACATTAAGACCGATACTTAGGCTACCCTTACAAAGAACCCCCACATATGGTTTGATCACGAAATAAGCCAATTAAAAACAACGGGAATCCTTACAAATGTTTATTGAGAGGGAAGAAAACGTTTGTAGACGGATGGATGACTTATTTTTCATGTAGAGCCTATGTATATGTTGAGCCTATGAATGATTGTCATAAGCCTAGGGCCGATGTATGGATGATGCATGTATTATTTTGAGCCTAAGACTGATGTTGAATGTGTATTTTTAGCCTATAAGGCTATGAATGATTTTGATAAGCCTATTACTGATGTTGAGCCTGGGAGTGACGATACATGCATAATTTTGAGCGTAGGACATACTTTCATAAGCCTGGGACTGAAAATGACTTAATTTGCACGGAGAGAGCCTAGGTTTAATGGTGAATGTATATGTTGAGTCTATGAGTGATTTTCATAAGCCTAGGGCTAATGGATGGATGATGCATGTATGTATTCTTTTGAGCCTAAGACTGATGTTGAATGTGTATTATTTGAATAATTTTCATAAGCCTAGTACTGATGTTGAGCCTAAGACTGATGAAACATGCATAATTTTAAGCCTAGGACATATTTTCATAAGCTTCGGACCGAAAATGACTTATTTTGCACGGAGAGAGCCGAGGTTTAATGGTGAATGTATATGTTGAGCCTGAAACAAATTATAGCACGGTGTGTATAAAACTATCTAGAGGGGGGGTGAATAGATTTTAAGCTTTTTACCCAATTTTTCGTGTTAGTCAAAATTACGAAATTACCCCTAAATAGATAAAGCAATAAATCAAGTATAAAATGCGGAAATTAAATAACACTTGATTTTTACGTGGAAACCCTCACGGGAAAAACCACGGGCTAGTGAGTAAGCCACACTCGAACCTCGAATCCACTAAATGTGTAAAACGATTACAACCTAATCCCGGAAGTAATCACACACCTACCTAATCCCGGTATGAGTGAACCTAGTCCAATTTACTTGCGATCTGAGCAACCTAATCCCAGAAGCTACACACAAGACTTACTTTCTCAATGAAGAGAATAAACCCTAAGTGAATATATGAATATTCAAATGCAACATAGAGCAAGGGAAACCCTATATGCTTGTCTAAGATGATTAATATGCAATTAGAACAATCCTAGATATTAAAAACTAAATGACATGTTCAATCAAATAGTTTAGCTAATCAAGATTAAGCACAAAACCTAATTAGCTATCACAATACAACTTCTCAAACATACATCATACTAATCTCAAACTTATATTCAAGGTATATAAAATAACATACAAGTAATTAATTGAGATTGCTTGTTAAGAGAAACACAAAATATGTAAGATATTAGTGAAAAGCTTACCAAGCAAAGTATGATGAAGAATCCATGCAAGATGTCATCTAGATGATCAAGATGTCATCTAGATGATCAAAGATGATGCTAGATGATGATTGATGATCATGAAAAAGTGTTTGAGTGATTAAAAATGAGTTATTGGAATTTTTCTTCTCTTTGAAAAATATCCTAAGTATGAAATCTGAATATGAACTCTTCTCTTTGACCTAAAGTCAAAGTGGCATATATATAGGGGGCCAAAACAAGGTGTGGTCGTTTTGATAAGTTGGCCTCATATTTGCCTTGGGCACTGTACATAGAGCGCCTCTTGTACAGAGCTTGTACAGTGCCCCAACTCTGTTCTCACGGGAAAACAGAGTGGCGCTGTACATAGAGCGCTTTGTACAGCGCATGTACAGCGACCCAACAGCGACTGAATTAAATCGATCAGGTCTGAACAGCGCTCAATGGGCGCTGTTCGTACAGCGCTTCTGTAGAGCGCTTTTGGGAGCGCCTAGTGCAAAAATGCAATCCTAAGTCTAAGCATGACAAGGCAATTGGATATGCAAGATGCAATCAAACTAACATGCAAGAAGATATGTTAATGAACATTAATGCACAAAAATAAGACACACAACATACAAGTATTAAACAAATGCATGAGTTGTGAGTGTGTGCAACTATCTCTTCAAGACAAGTAAGCACAAAGAAATATACCTTCGGTGCTTATCAATACAAGGTCTTTAAAGGGCTTCGAACAATAAACCCGATACCTAGGCTACCCTTATAAAGAACCCCAACATGTGGTTTGTCCACAAAATGAGCCAATCAACAAATGGGAACCTTACAGAGCCTATAAGTGATTTTCATAAGCCTATGGCTGATGGATGGATGATGGATGTATGTATTATTTTGAGCTTAAGATTGATGTTGAATGTGTATTATTTGAATGATTTTCATAAGCCTAGTACTGATGTTGAGCATGGGACTGATGATACATGTATAATTTTGAGCCTAAGACATATTTTCATAAGCCTGGGATTGATGTTTTCTTTTTGTTTTCATTGTTTAGGATGCCGAAAAATTCCATTGCAGACTTGTGGCGGTTCCCAGACCATGAGAATTGGGTTCCCGTGAGAGTAAATAGTGGAAGTCAAAAGTTGATGATTACAAAGTTGAAGTCCGTCCTACAGAAATTTGGGTTGGTGGAAAAATTCAAGCAGGGCCCATTCGGCACATATTTGGATTTGAAAGAGCCGTTGACACTTTACGGGCAGCTTATCCATAATATTTTGAAAAGAGAGATCATTCACCCCAAAGGACAAAGAGAAGATGAGATGTGGTTTGGATTGGGGAAGTCAAAAGCCTGTTTTGGCCAAGAAGAATTTTGTGTATGCAGCGGTTTGAATATGGGACAGCTGCTCAAAGGTTTTGCTAATAACAATGAAGTACGAGAGGATTCGATGCTTAGAAGAATTTTTAAAGGAAAAAGGCCGACTGCAGAGCTATTGTATGCCACTTTGAGGAAAATGACGTCTGAACAGAGTGAATATGCGTATAAGATGTTGAATATATATATGGTGAGTCAATTCTTTGGCATGGATGACGGACGGACCACATCCATATCGGGGTGGCTGTTTACATTAGTTGAAAAGGAAGAAGAATTCAAAAATTTTCCATGGGGTTCTTACATATTCAGGTTTACACTATATTTTTTTAAGGGTGTACTTAACAGACGGCTATCCCAACTAAGAGTTGAAGCAAAGAAGGGAGGTAAGAAAGGGAAGCTGCAGAAGAATAAGAATACAGAAGACTTAGAAGAAGAAGACTTAGAAGAAGAAGAAGAAGAAGATAAGAAAAAAAGAGAACAAGAAGAGGAAGAAGAAGTTAGTAGTAGAAGAAGAAGAAGAAGATAAGAAGAAAAAGAACAAGAAGAGGAAGAAGAAGTTAGTAAAAGAAGAAGAAGTGAAATGGAAAGGGAAGCCGTGGGGTAAGGAAGAGAAGAAGGAAAAGAAATCAAAATATTATACATACAATTTGTCCGGGTTCCCTCTAGTACTTCAGGTAAGTTTTAGAAAATTTTTGCATGTTATCAAACTTTTTTTAGTGTTTCTCGTTTCATACTTTGTTGGATTGAAAAATATTGATTAATAGTAATTAGTTTAAATTGTATAGGTATGGGCCATGGAGAGGATAATTCGTTTTGATGATAACGTTGGAAAGCGAATGGGTACGGGGTATCCACGGTTCACTAGATGGGAATTTAGTGCAACGATTTCAGATATTAAATCAAAATTCAATTCATCGGTGTGTACTTAATGACCCTTTGTTTTTAGTTAATTATTTGTATAAATTCGCTAACAATTATTTGTTCCTGATATGCAGATGGCTTTATTTCCTTGGGAAGTTGAAACTTATGAAAATGGTACATATTACTTCAAGTCATTGAACCTGAAATACGTTTGTGAGCCATTAGCTGAAAAGAAGAGGGAGAAATTGGCTCTGGCAATGCATCCAAGTGAAGAGAAAGAAGATCTTGGTTATGATGATGAAGTTGATGATTATCAGACAGGCAATGACAGTGATGGGATAGGCGCTTCTGTTCTGAAGGAGATATGAAGCTCTGTGGGGAGAAATAGAAGCACATTTTGTAATGAATATTCCCTTCCTTCTAAGAAGCATCTGTTCTCCGATGGAAATTCTAAGGTATGATTGCATCTATACTATTTGGTTTTAGACTTTTAGTATGTTATTCTTGTATGCGTTGTATTAATTATTGGAAAATTTAGGTGCCTTCCACAATCCCAGAACTATATACTGCTATGCTTGATAGCGAGAAACGTATCATTGCCTTATGTAGAAATGAATTTGTAAAGATTAGGAAGGAGATGAAGGTTAGATATAATGAAAGTATACAAACGTAGTTAAATTGCTTAAGGCATACCTAAGGGGTGAATAGGTTTTTACGCCTTTTTCAATCCCTTGAATAAACTTTCGTTTGTCCCTCAAGGTTGCCTTACATATAACAAATACACTAAGAAAAGACAACATACATAGATAATATGAATAGGTAATCATATAAGCATGGTCTACATACATCATCAAGTTGTATGAGGTAAACAAACAAATAAGTATAACAACAAAAAATACTTGTATTTCACTATATGTTCAATGAGTTATAAGAGTGATCAAATATCACTATACACAAATACAATATACAAAAGAATCATAGAAATAAAATTGATCAATAAAATGAGTTCACTAATCACACTATACAAAGTCTTGCTTCACAATACATCATAAGTGAATGTTATGAAACAAGATAATAAAAATATACTGAAACAAATTATAGCACGGTGTGTATAAAACTATCTAGAGGGGGGTGAATAGATTTTAAGCTTATTACCCAATTTTTCGTATTAAGTCAAAATTACGAATTTACCCCTAACTAGATAAAGCAACAAATCAAGTATAAAATGCGGAAATTAAATAAGACTTGATTTTTACGTGGAAACCCTCACGGGAAAAACCACGGGCTAGTAAGTAAGCCACACTTGAACCTCGAATCCACTAAATGTGTAAAACGATTACAACCTAATCCCGGAAGTAATCACACACCTACCTAATCCCGGTATGAGTGAACCTAGTCCAATTTGCTTGCGATCTAAGCAACCTAATCCCGGATGCTACACACAAGACTTACTTTCTCTATGAAGAGAATAACAACCCTAAGTGAATATATGAATATCCAAAATGCAACATAGAGCAAGGGAAACCCTATATGCTTATCTAAGATGATTAATATGCAATTAGAGCAATCCTAGATATCAAAACTAAATGACATGTCAATTAAATAGTTTAGCTAATCAAGATTAAGCACAAAACCTAATTAGCTATCACAATACAACTTCTCAAACATACATCATACTAATCTCAAACTTGTATTCAAAGTATATAAAATAACATACAAGTAATTAAATGAGATTGCTTGTTAAGAGAAACACAAAATATGTAAGATATTAGTGAAAAGCTTACCAAGCAAAGTATGATGAAGAATCCATGCAAGATGTCATCTAGATGATCAAGGATGATGCTAGATGATGATTGATGATCATGGAAAAGTGTTTGAGTAAACTAAAATTGAGTTCTTTGGAATTTTTCTTCTCTTTGAAAAATATCCTAAGTATGGAATCTGAATATGAACTCTTGTTATTGACCTAAAGTCAAAGTGGCATATATATAGGAGGCCAAAACAAAGTGTGGTCGTTTTGATAAGTTTGCCTCAATATTGCCTTGGGCGCTGTACGTAGAGCGCCTCTTGTACAGCGCTTGTACAGCGCCCTTACTCTGTTCTCACGGGAAAACAGAGTGGCGCTGTACGTAGAGCACTTTGTACAGCGCTTTGTACAGCGCCTGCACAACGACCCAACAGCGACCGAATTAAATCGATCAGGTCTGAACAGCACTCAATGGGCGCTGTTCGTACAGCGCTTTAGGGAGCGCCCAATGCAAAAATGCAATCCTAAGTCTAAGCATGACAATGCAATTGGATATGCAAGATGCAATCAAACTAACATGCAAGAAGAGATGTTAATGAACATTAATGCACAAAAATAAGACACACAACATACAAGTATTAAACATATGCATGAGTTGTGAGTGTGTGCAACTATCTCTTCAAGACAAGTAAGCACAAAGAAATATACCTTCGGTGCTTATCAACACGAGGTCTTCAAAGGGCTTCGAACAATAAACCCGATACCTAGGCTACCCTTACAAAGAACCCCAATATGTGGTTTGTCCACGAAATGAGCCAATCAACAAATGGGAACCTTACATATACAAAACAAATATAAGAGATAGAGATAGGAATAATTAACACAAGAGATTTTTTAACGTGGTAAAACCTCCAAGGAGGAAACATCCACGGGTTGAACTACAACCATTGGGTACTATATTATTGTGTAAGTGCCTCACTTTTGATTGGCGTATTTCGTTGGCAAAATCACAATGGGGTTCTATATGTAAGGGTAGCTTAGAATGGAAGGAAACCTCATTGTGTGATCAAGAGCTTCAAGGAAGGTAGTTCTCTTGTCTTAACTCTATTTTGAAGAGATTTAGAATGCACACACTCACATGTCATTCATCTACTTGATTTGAATTCCTTGTGTGCATTTCTTGTTTGATTCCTACTTAGCATGCACTCTTCACACTTGCACAAAATTGCATCTTGCTAGGTTTTAGATTGTAAAGCCAAGGGGCTTTCTGCGCCCCTATTCGGTGGTCCATGACCGCAAAATAGGCCGCCGTTTTTTGGCGCCCTTGGTTCGGAGTTAAGGGGCCGTAAAAACCAGGCCCAGAAAGGGACCAGAAAGTCAGGTCTTTTTCGGCGCCCTTGGTTCGGCGGTCAGTGGCCGCCGATTTAGGCCGCTGTTTTATTCGGCGCCCTTGGTTCTGCGTTAAAGGGCCGTAAAACCAGGCCGCCGAAAGGGACTAGAAAGTTAGGTCTCATTTCGCCGCCCTTGTTCGGTGACCAAGGGCGCATAAACAGGGCGCATAATCCATAGTCTCGCGCGTCTGTTGGTATTCGGCGGCCTTATTCTGCGGACACCGGCTACAAAATCAAGGGCGCATATCTGCTTGTTTCTGATCTTCTTTTCAAAACGACATCACTTCATTTGGATCATATATATATGTGTCTTGTGTGCCTTGGCTCATTTTTAGAGAGCAAAAATTACTCATTTGAGAGCTTCTTGAGCGTCTTCCACTTCAAGGCATCAAGACTCCATCTTTAAGGTTCCAAAACACAAACACCTTTCATCTTGCATCTTTCATACATCATCTAGCATGATTCTAAGTTGATTTCATTTAGGGTTTTTAGTTTTGCTCACATGACTTGTATCTAGAACATCATTCTCATATCTATATGTTCTTGCTTTACAAGATAGCTTTTTTATCACTTGAATTGATTCAAGATTGCATCTTTATGACTTAACTTAGTTTCAAGATTGTTTTATTGTGGTTTGTGAGTTGTTTTGTGATAGATAATGCATATAGGATTTTGGTTGCTTATTTAGTGTTGTTATATGCATGTCATCTAGTAATATGATATCTAGGAATGTCTAACATGTTCATCCATGCCTAGATAAGCTTGAATGTCTAACCTTGCATTTTTAGCATCTTGAGTATTTTCACATATTCATCTTAGGTTGTGCTATCTCTTCACTTTAGAGACAAGTCTTGTATTTACCTATTAGGTAGTTTGCAAGCAAGGGACTAGAGTCACTATTAAAGGCCCGAGGGTAGCAAAGACGGATTAGTAATTTTAGGTGTGATGTGGTCAACCTAAATTGTAATCGTATTTGCAAATAGTGGATTTGAGGTTCTCGTGTGGCGCATATAACAGCCCGTGGTTTTTCCCTGTGTGGGTTTCCACGTAAATATTATGTGTCCTTTAATTTATGCACTTGTATGCTTGTTTTTGTACATTGACTAGAATGGGGCTTTTTCATAATTTGGACTAATCTCGAAAATTGGGTAAAAATGTTTAAAATCTATTCACCCCCCCTCTAGATTACTTTAGGACATGTTTATATTTATTTTCAATTGGTATCAGAGCGGGTTCCTTAACATAATTAGGAGATCCCTTGCTCTTGTTAGAGTCTCTTGCATTTGTTTGCATTGTTTTGTGCGCTTAGTTTGTTTGTGTGCATTCATTTCATTCAAACCCAAACAAAATGAGTGGAAATGGAATGGGAGGTGAGGGTGCCTCTAGCACAAGACCCCCCTTGCTCACCGGGGTCAATTACGTCTCATGGAAGGGTAAAATGGAAGCTTATGTGAGTCAAATTCATGACCGGGCATGGATGGCGATTGAAAATGGATACACTCCACCTATGATGACCCCTACGGGAGGTGGAGAGGAAGTCCTCAAGCCGAAGGCACAATGGACTCCACAAGAATTTGAGGCTTCAAAATGGAACAACAAAGCCATGCATGCAATCCTATGTGCCATGGATGACAACCAATACAAGCTCATTCAAACTACAAGGATAGCAAAGGAGGCTTGGGATATATTAGAGACGGCTCATGAAGGAACCGATGTGGTTAAGGATTCCAAGCTCCAAGTTCTCCAAACACAATTTGAGACTATAAGGATGGAAGATGATGAGTGCTTCAATGACTTCCAAGTGAAGCTCATGGATATTGAAAAGAATACGGTGTGTTTTAAATATTTTATCTAGAGGGGGGGTGAATAGATTTTAACTATTATTACCCAATTTTCGCATGCAAGTCAATTTTACGAAAATGCCCCTACTAGTCAAAAATACAAGCAAGTGTAATATAGTGTGTAATTTAAATAACACTTGATGTATACGTGGAAACCCAACCACTGGGAAAAACCACGGGCTGTATAGTGCGCCACACTCAGAACTCGAAATCACTAATTGAAATGAAGTTTACAACCTATGTAGACCTCGTCTAACACTCCGGTCTGTAACCCCTCAGTTCTACCCAGCGGGCCTTTATTAGCAACCCTATTCCAATTTGCTTGAGGCCTAAGCACTCTTAGCCCCAAGACTTACTTCTCAATGAAGAGAAACAACCTAAGTGAATATGTATGAATATTCAAAATGCAAATTAGAGCTAGGTTACTCTATATGCTTATCTAGGATAATGATTTTGCAATTAAAACAATCCTAGATATAAATGGCTAGATGACATGCCAAATAGCTTAGCTAATCAAGATTAATTAAAAACCTAATTAGCTATCACAATCAACACTCAATCATTTTCATCACAAATAATCTCTAACTTGTATCTAGCATATAATCAAAAGCATACAAGTAATTAAAGAGATGTATTAATATGAAAAGGGTAAATTACACTCACACCCTTAAGGTTTGATGCAAAGACACTTAGATGGAAAATTTTAGTTATTCTACACTCACACCCTTATTTGACCATGGTAAGGTCCAAAATGCCCTTGGGTGTTAGTGTAAAAAAACTTTTATTTTTTATTATTATACAAGGGTATTTTCGACAATACATGGGTGTTAATGTAGAATAACTAAACTTTTCCATCTAAGTGTCTTTGCCTCAAACCTTAAGGGTGTGAGTGTAATTTACCCATATGAAAAACACTAAAGTAATATGAAATTAGTGAAGAACATACCAAATAAGATGTGATGATTCAAAACCATGCATGGATCAATTCTATGAAGGCATAGAAGATCAAATATGAAATTTGATGCAAAAGGGATTTGATTTGAGTGTTTAAAGTTGAGTTCTTGATTTGATTTTTTCTCAAAAATCTCTCTTGAAAGTTTAGGGTTCTAAGGTCTCAAAAAACTTTTTCAGAGAATGAGAAAATAAGATATTTATAGACATCAAGAATTGGGCATGTGAAAATACAATTTTGCCCCTGAAACGCACCGTTCGACGGTTTCAATCGGTGGCCAGGCCGCCGATCATGACCGCCGAATTGAGCCCGTGAAGAACAGAGCATCAACGGCGGTTTCATTCGGCGGTTTCGTGACCGTTGATCCAACCGCCGAATTAGACCGAGAGATTAAAATCGATCAGGTATGAACGACGGTTTCGAACGGCGGTCGTGACCGCCGATCGTGATGCCGTTTGACCGTAGATCGTGACCGCATAATTGCTTCAGACCAATCTGGACTGAAACGGCGGTTTCATTCGGCGGCCAGGCCGCTGATCATAACCGCCGATCACCAACAATGGTGAAAACCAAGGAGAAGCCAAGGGCATTCTCTGTGGGCGGTCTTCGCGTAAAACCAAGCACACATACGTGTGAGCGCAGACGTTTCCGAACACTATCGGGAAACGAATTACTAAGCACATATACACACAACAAGATAAAAAACAAAGTGCTAGTGTGTAAAGTGACATGTGAAGAGTATGCACACAAATGCAAGTATGCTAAGTGTGTGTGTGCTTACTAAATCTCTTCAAAGAAAAATCAAGCACAAGAAATTATACCTTTGGCGTGCTTGTCCCATGAGGTCTTGAAAGGGCCTTCGAGCATGAAGTTCAAACACCTAAACTACCCTTACATTATCAACCCCAACAAGTGGTTTGTCCACGAAATAAGCCAATCAATATATGAGAATCCTTACAATCTCCCCCTTTGGCTATTTCGTGACAAAACCACCACTCACATTGATTCCTCACAACATAATAGAAACTACGGGTCTATAATGATTTTCTACTTTTCAAAGAGATATATAAAAATATTCTTGAAGTCTTCAATCTCAAGTAGAACAATCAATCCCTGAAAGCAAAGTTTCTATACTTTCCAATACAAGTAAAATGTGAGATTAATCAAGTGAGAACATAAACAAGCATTTGCATTCTTGAAAATTAAATACAACATTATGCAATGTATGATGAATGCAATGTATGATGAATGCAATGCTCCCCCTCAAAGGGTTACTCCCTCTCAATGTATTGTCTCCCCAACATGCACAATTGCTACCACAATTTGCAACTCCCCTTACCACCATTCTATTCCCCCTTTTTGTCATGATATAAGCAAAGGAGTAGTCCCCAATCGGGTCACTTAGCAAAGAGAGATAGAAGCATATTATATACTTGCATAGTCATATAATCCACTTTATGCAACTCAATCAATTGGAGAGAAACAAGGAGATTTATTTAAAATAAATGTGTGAAACAAAACATGCTTTGCATACAAGACATGTAGCATTCAAGTCCAAAATACAATGGTATTTGGCAAAGCAAATGACAAAGGTTTCTAATAAGAATTCAAACCAATTTCACCAATGTCATGAGAGAAGCAAAGATATAGAGTTTTCATTGATTTTAATGTATGAGCAACTATATCCATCTTTATAAGTCAAACATGTCATGAGCAACTTTGCACCCTCTTTGATTTTTTCGGGAATGAAACCCGTATGATAATAGACATGTTCAACAAATAAAGAAAGAGAGACAATTTGGAATATAAATTCCTTTGAACGGATACAAGATCCTTTATTCATTTAGAGCCTCATAAGCTTTTTCACACAAGTTTTACATTTAAAAATTGCAATCATCAATTCATGCTTTTTCATTTAAGCATGTCATTTGAATTTCATGCTTTTCATATGTCATTAGCATGTTTTAAACAACTCATGCTTTTCAATTTTTAAGCATGTCATTAAGAATCATCATGTCATGGAGATAACTATAGGTCATCCAAATCATACTTCCTATGTAAATCTCCTAGTCCAAAAATGCATGTTTGAACATAAATATGACATGGATTGTAAACAAGCATGGTTCACACTTATTGAATTGAAAACATATATACATATGTGCAACCAAGCTTACTCAAGCAATTAACAAAGAAGCATAAGATTTTTCAAATATTTGCATGCAACAAGTATGCATAAGCTCTCTTTGCTTGAGTTCCCCATATGGGGTCAATATCATCCTTCATCAATGAAGGTCATGAGGTCCTATGGACCTCTCAAGTCCATTTGACTTGGATGAACCTATTTGAGACTTGATAGTCTCGTAGCAAGCGGGTTCATTTTTCCTTATCCACATAGATATGACATTTTTCTTCCTAGTGGACAAAGGTTCAAGAGTACTAGAAATAATAGGATCATGAACATGAATATTTTCCTTCCTATTAGCATGCATTCTAGCTCTTGTCATTCTCTTTTCAATCATGCTTTTGATTCTACATAATTTAATGAAATGAAAGCAATTTGGTCTAATGTGACCATCAATACCACAAAAGTGACATGTAGGGATAAATTTAGAATTCATACCATGTCCTTGTGCATGCATAGGAGCCTTCCCATGACTTTGTGGTTGAGCGGGTTCAAATCTTCTTTGTTGTTGAACCGGTCTCGCTTGCTTCCTTGTTTCATTTTGCATGATTGGCATCTTCCCTTGATGAATATGAGTTTGAGGGAAGTTTGGTTGAGGAACTTTTTGAGCTTGAGGTTGTCTCTTTGGAGCTTCCTTCACATGTGCACTTCTTGAGCATTGTCCTAGATCGATTTTCTTCCTAGGTGTGTGCATCGGTGAGGCTTCATTCTTGCCCAAACTCTTGACAAAGATGGTCTTGGTTGGAGTAGTGATCTCCTTGCTTACTTCATACCTAATACCTCTCTTGTCACAAGGGTTCTTTCCACTACCAAGAATGTGGTCAAGTTTCTTAGTGCTTGTAGTCATTCTAGACAATGACTCTATGGCTTCAACAAGCTCTCTCTTCAACCCTTCTTCATTCCTTTTAGACATAGCTAGCTCATCCCTTAGCTTGTCTTCAATTTTCTTGGATGCCTCCACTTGTTTACTTAAGTGGTCATTATGTGTTGAAAGTTCTAGATTTTTATCCTCTAAAATCTTCAACTTTCTATTTTTCTTCTCCAATGAACTTTCACACTTGACTATAAAGTCATTCACATCCATTTTCTCTACACTTCCATTTGTAGAGTTAGATGAGGAGTCACCTTCACTTAAGTTATCTCCTCCACTCTCATTCTTACTAATGGAGTCATTTCCCTCATTTAGACCTCCACTTTGGTCTCTTGAGTCAATGAGAGCCATATCCTAATGAGTAGCTTCGCCTATTACCTCTAGAGCTACTACTTCATTTTTTTTTCTATGGGATCACTAGTCAAGTCATTCTTACCAACAACTTTATCTTCTACACAAGTGGCCCCAAATGCCGTGTAGTTGATGGTAAGCTCATCATCACTAGATGACTTGTCTCCCTTTCCGGAGTCATCACTTTCACTCCACGTGGTGGCCATCACTTTTGCCATCTTGTTCTTCAAGTTCCCACAATCGGGTGAGATGTGACCTATACCACCACACTCATAGCATTGGACCTCTTTCTTTTCACTCTTCTCTTGCCTAGGCTCAAAACTCTTGAAGGGAGCCTTTTTCTTCAAGTCTTGGCCTTTGGATCCAAAGCCTTTCTTCTCGAACTTGACGAATTTCTTGAATCTTCTTAGCAACAATGCCATGTCTTCGTCCAAGTCACCTTTTTCCTCCTTCACAACCTTGGAAGCATTCAAAGCAATTCCTTTTTGCTTTTTAGGAGGTGAAATGCTAGGAGCCTTCCTAGATTCATAGGCGAGGAGTCTTCCAATAACCTCGCTCGGCTTCATGTCCTTATAGGTGCTATTCTCCTCTAAAGCCGTCACCTTTGATTCAAACCTAGCAGGGAGAGACCTCATAATTTTCTGCTTAACTCTCCTATCCGAATAAGGATCACCGAGTTGATGGCTTTGATTCACAATATCCATAAACTTGACTTCAAAGTCATTGAAGCACTCGTCCTCCTCCATTTTAAGCAACTCAAATTGCGTTTGAAGGACTTGTAGCTTGGAATCCTTAACCACTTCGGTTCCTTCATGTGCAACCTCTAGGTTATCCCATGCCTCCTTGGCTATCACAGTGTTCTGAATCAGTTTGTACTGATTTTCATCCACTGCACATAGAAGAGCATGCCATGCCTTCCTATTCCATTTTGAAGTCTCAAACTCTTCAGGTGACCACTGAGCCTTAGGCTTGAGTACTTCTTCTCCACCACCCGTAGGAGTCATCATAGGAGGTGCATACCCATCTTCAATAGCCATCCATGCCTTATCATGGATTTGGCACACATATGCCTCCATCTTGCCTTTCCATGAGGCATAATTCACACCGGTGAGGAGATGAGGCCGTGTGCTTGAAACACCCTCATGGTTGCCACCGTATCCACTCATTGTATGTAATGAATGAATTCAAATGAATGCAAAATGTATGAATGAGCAAAAATCACACAAATGCAAAACACACCTAAAATGAGCTAGGATCACCTAAGTAAGTCTAGGAACCCGCTTTGATACCAATTGAAAAGAATACGGTGTGTTTTAAATATTTTATCTAGAGGGGGGGTGAATAGATTTTAACTATTATTACCCAATTTTCGCATGCAAGTCAATTTTACGAAAATGCCCCTACTAGTCAAAAATACAAGCAAGTGTAATATAGTGCGTAATTTAAATAACACTTGATGTATACATGGAAACCCAACCACTGGGAAAAACCACGGGCTGTATAGTGCGCCACACTCAGAACTCGAAATCACTAATTGAAATGAAGTTTACAACCTATGTAGACCTCGTCTAACACTCCGGTCTGTAACCCCTCAGTTCTACCCAGCGGGCCTTTATTAGCAACCCTATTCCAATTTGCTTGAGGCCTAAGCACTCTTAGCCCCAAGACTTACTTCTCAATGAAGAGAAACAACCTAAGTGAATATGTATGAATATTCAAAATGCAAATTAGAGCTAGGTTACTCTATATGCTTATCTAGGATAATGATTTTGCAATTAAAACAATCCTAGATATAAATGGCTAGATGACATGTTAAATAGCTTAGCTTATCAAGATTAATTAAAAACCTAATTAGCTATCACAATCAACACTCAATCATTTTCATCACAAATAATCTCTAACTTGTATCTAGCATATAATCAAAAGCATACAAGTAATTAAAGAGATGTATTAATATGAAAAACACTAAAGTAATATGAAATTAGTGAAGAACATACCAAATAAGATGTGATGATTCAAAACCATGCATGGATCAATTCTATGAAGGCATAGAAGATCAAATATGAAATTTGATGCAAAAGGGATTTGATTTGAGTGTTTAAAGTGGAGTTCTTGATTTGATTTTTTCTCAAAAATCTCTCTTGAAAGTTTAGGGTTCTAAGGTCTCAAAAAACTTTTTCAGAGAATGAGAAAATAAGATATTTATAGACATCAAGAATTGGGCATGTGAAAATATAATTTTGCCCCTGAAACGTACCATTCGGCGGTTTCAATCGGCGGCCAGGCCGCCGATCACGACCGCCAAATTGAGCCCGTGAAGAACAGAGCATCAACGGCGGTTTCATTCGGCGGTTTCGTGACCGCCGATCCAACCGCCGAATTAGACCGAGAGATTAAAATCGATCAGGTATGAACGGCGGTTTCGAATGGCGGTCGTGACCGCCGATCGTGACCGCATAATTGCTTCAGACTAATCTGGACTGAAACGACGGTTTCATTCGGCGGCTTCATTCGGCGGCCAGGCCACCGATCATAACCGTCGATCACCAACAATGGTGAAAACCAAGGAGAAGCCAAGGGCATTCTCCGTGGGCGGTCTTCACGCAAAACCAAGCACACATACGTGTGAGCGCGGATATTTCCGAACACTATCGAGAAACGAATTACTAAGCACATATACACACAACAAGATAAAAAACAAAGTGCTAGTGTGTAAAGTGACATGTGAAGAGTATGCACACAAATGCAAGTATGCTAAGTGTGTGTGTGCTTACTAAATCTCTTCAAAGAAAAATCAAGCACAAGAAATTATACCTTTGGCGTGCTTGTCCCTTGAGGTCTTGAAAGGGCCTTCGAGCATGAAGTTCAAACACCTAAACTACCATTACATTATCAACCCCAACAAGTGGTTTGTCCACGAAATAAGCCAATCAATATATGGGAATCCTTACAGATATAGTGAACCAAAGTCACTAACTTGGTGATCCCTACTCGGATAGAAGAATCAAGCAAAAGATCATGAGGTCACTTCCCGAGAGGTTTGAATCCAAAGTGACGGCATTGGAGGAAAACAGTGACTACTCAAGAATGAAGCCAAGTGAGGTGATTGGAAGGCTCTTGGCCTATGAATCTAGGAAAGGTCCTACACCTACACCTCCAAAGAAGCAAAAGAGTCTTGCCTTGAAGAGTGTCAAGGTTGAGAAGGATGAAGAAGACTCGAATGAAGAAATTGCTTTGATGGCAAAGAAGTTGAAGCAATTTATGAGATTTGAGAAGAGAGGGTTTGGCTCCAAGGGAAAGTTTGTAAAGAAAAAGGCTCATTTCAAGAAAGTGGAGCAAGCTCAAGAGAAAGATCATAAGAAGGGTGTCCAATGCTATGAGTGTAGTGGGTTTGGACACATTGCTCCCGAGTGTGCTAATTTGAAAAAGAAGAAAGGAAGAGCCATGGCGGTTACTTGGAGTGATAGTGATGACCTAGAAAATGAAGACAAGTCTTCGGTTCATGAGGAAGACCAAGTTGCCAACTTCATTGCTTTCTCATCCTCTCACAATAGCAATGAAGTCATGAGTGACAAAGAGGAGGAAGAGGACAAGCAAGAGGAAGTGGATGAAAATGACTCAAATGGAGAGAGCAACTCCTCAATGTCTAATTTTGAGTTTGATGAAGAGATGGACTATGATGACTGTTCGGATTATGCTCAATAGCAAGAGTGTAATGTTGTAATTAACAATCTTTTTCATATTAATAAAGTGATTTCTGGTTTAACAAATCGTATAGCATTTATAGTTTAATATTATAATTGTCAAAGTAAATAATCATAAGGTCTAAAGACTATGAGAAAAGAAGAATTGTTCGTACATCTGGATATGTATGTGGTAGACACAATTCTTTAGTTAGTCTTGAATAATGTTCACAACTTAAGTTAAAGGTTGGGCACCTTTATCTTGTTAAAGTTGTAGAATTCTTTTGCTAGCATTTGAGTGGGATCAAATGAGATATGATGAGTCTAAATCATCGGAGTGTCTTCGAGCAAAAGGATCTAGTGCACTGGGTGCATTGAACAGGATCACAATGAAAAGCTTTATCTAGAACCGTCAATAGATAATAGTCTTTTCATTATCAGGACAATCGGAGAGTCTATCTTAATCCTGAGATAAATGATGGACTTATGGTTGCAAGTGATATCATTTGAGTTATCAATGAGTACGATTATATCGCATAGTCTATCCTCGATAGTTTGGTGATATTCATTTGTTAATCGATAGAGGACTTCATTTATAGATATGGACATCGTGGCTCCATTTAATTAAATGAGAGTATAATATCATCATATGGATGTTTTGAGGTAATTGGATATTAAATCTCAACGTTGAGTTTTCGATAGTGTCTATTGAAAACATGGCTTCTGGACAAGTCAAAATATCCAAGTTCAAAACGTGGTCATATGAGTAAATATGGTAACTTGGAGAGTTATAGGCGGTCTATGAACTCTTGGCGATTACTGATATTAATCACGAGGATACACTATCTCCTATATGATTGTCTAGGGTATGAATGAGGAGCATCTTCCTTTTCTATCTTTATTTAAGAGTTCAATTTTAGCTCTTTAGTGGAATGAGTTAAAATTAATGGATTGGACCTAAGTGAATCATTTGTTGATTGTGATTAGGTTATGTCTATTGAAGCTTAAATTTAGATGGCCCGCCAAGATCCCAATCCACACGGACTTGCATGGATCACTTGATATATTCTACCGGACCAATTTAAGGGTCCATCTAGAATTGCATTTAATATATTAAGAATATAATTTGCACATTATTTAAGTAATGGGCTGCTCAATTATATTTATATATTAATGAAAGACATGTGGGCTTGTTTCTTTTAGTAAGAATGGGTCTGGTTCACATGTGGGCTTTTTATTTAAAGTCCAATGGATTAAATGAAATAAGAAAATAATATTTTGGCCCATTTATTCAAGTGGGGCGGCAAGGTTAAGTTATTAACCTAATATATTATTTTGTTTCATTTGTTTTAACTAAATAAGAATTAATTAATTTATTAATTAATTGTTTAATTAATAAACAAATTTTTTCTGATTAGGAAATATGATTCCTAATGTTATACTATTGTTGGTAGTATACTAAAAGTAAAAGACTTATTTGGTAAGAAAAATAAATAATTAATTTTATTTATTCAAATAAGAAGTCTTTTAATTTAGTCATTAAAAAGAATAAAATAACTATGAGTTAGATTAGGGTTAGAAGTCTATTCTTTTATGGAAATTAGGGTGCAACACAAACCTTTAGAGGTGGTGATTTGCGGCAACCCTAGTGTAAAAAGGAGAGAGATTTCGGCAACCCTAAAAGACAAGGAGAGGAAAATTTCGGCCACCTATAGATTCCCACATATAGATTTCGGCCACCCTGGTTGTTCTGGAGACAATTTTTTCTTCTTCTTCTCAATTCATAGAAAGCTTTTATTCTACTAAAACAAAAAGGAGTGTTAGATTATTCTTTGATAGTATACTATTTGCTTAATCATCAATAAGCTTGTGTATACGATATCGATCTAGGTTCACGCGAGTTTCGATCATTAGATTGAGAACTCAAAAGTGACCGGAATAATCTCAGTCATTCTTTTGATTGTTTTTGTGACTAACAAAGAAAAGAAAGTTTGTTTTGTCCATTCACAGGTTTGCAATTCAAAGAAAAAGGGAGACCACGCTCCTAGGTGATCCACGTTCGTGCTAGGATTGAAGATCTTGCGGATTACCATCGACGTAAGTCAATCGGATCACGCGACAAAAGGTATTCTACTTTTTGGTTATTGTATATGCATCTTTAATTAATTAAAGGGTTTAAGGTTCATAAAGGAAAAATTTTAAATGTCACTAAATCTTATTTTTAGTCTCGCTTCCGCTGCGTGTACTACGGTACTTTTTCCCTACAATTGGTATCAGAGCCTAGGTTGAACCCTTTTAATTAATTAACGTATATATACGTGGATCTATTTTTTTTTATTGTGATTATGCATGTTTAGAAAGAGATGGCACTCTAGGTATTCGCATATATAATTACATGTGAATGTATGGATTTATATATGTTTATGTGGATTGTTTTTGCTCGATTTTGGTCCTAGATTTTCAATGTATTTTTGTTATGGAATTGTAACAAGAAGGGTGGTCTATCATCGCCATAATTCCTTCTTGGTAGTTGCTAGGTTTTATTTTATTTTTTTTAATATGTGCAGTAATTTTTTTATTATTACTGCAGCAGTTTTTTTATTAAGTTTTAGTGCAGTATTTTATGTGTAAAAGTACTGCAGTGAATAAAAAAAAAAAAAAAAAATTAGTACTGCAGTATTTATTATTTTATACTGCTGTAATATGTTCAAGTATTGAAGATTCGAAGACACGAAGGAAAACGAAGCAACCAGAACTGAGAACGAGCACCGTGCGCACCCTAGGAGTGGATTGGGCTGCGCATGGCAAGCCCAAGCTTGGTGGGCTGCGCACGGCAGACCTGGGAGTCTTCATGGGCTACGCACAGCAGCCCCTTTGTGGGGTTGTGGGTTGTGCACGCCTATGGGGTTTTGGGCCGAAGGATGAGCGTATGGTTGATGGGCCGCTTGAAGATCTTGTATTCCTAAACAATTGTAATTTACTTGTTTTTCTAGGATGGGCCAAAATTGTTGCTATTTAATTTATGCTTAAATATTACAATATTTGTTATTGTATGATAACATGACATATAGAATAGGAGTGCCACTCATATATCTCTTTTGGTATGAACATGCATTGAATGATTTAGGTATCTAAATTGGCATCTAGATAACTTGGTAAATCATTCTATGGGATTTAATCACACGCCTTAAATAATTGAGTGGGAGAAGGTGTTTTTGTAACACCTATGGCCTCCAAGGTTAGTTGAGCTTTATTATTTATTGGTAATCCCCCCAAGGGGCGTCCATGAATGGCATTTAGCAATATACTTCCTTACAAGGATAGACTAGACAATGGACTCAAACGAGATCTACTCCCCAAGGAGGGATTTTCGTGAGAGAAAATTGAGGGTCGATATCTTGGTAACACACTCAATGTAATTTTATTGATATCCTCCCAAGAGTTCTTGTCAGTAAAATTACAAGGCTAAAATTGAAAACGCTGGTTGTTATGTTAACAATTAGGTGGGACCTAGTCTAACTAGTAAATGGTGCGAACTCCCAAAGGAGGCGTAACATTTATGGGTGTTGGATCACCGTTGAATTTTTATGATTGAGTTATTTATTTAATTCAAGATAAATATTTAAAGTGCATTATCATGATTATTTACTTATATATGTTTTGTTTTATTCAGAAATCATGACCCCATCACTTATGAACATCCTGAAAGATAACACTTTAACTGGAGATAATTATGTCACATGGAAAAGGAAAATTGGGTTGTTGCTGCAAAGTGAAAAACATAAGTTTGTTCTAACTACTCCTAAACCACTTGCTCCTAATAATGAATCAAGCATAATGTATAGAGATGAGTATGAGCAGTGGAAGACTTCAGATGATATGGCAAAATGTTACATTATGGCCACTATCTCCGACGTGTTGCAACAGCAGCATGAAGGAATGGAGTCCGCTGCTGATATTATGATGTCTCTAGAGGAGATGTTTGCTATGAAGTCTAGGACGACTAAGAGAGAGGCAGTGACTGCTTTTATGAATCTTAGGATGAAACCTGGACAGGCTGTGAAAGATCACATGATGAAAGTCATAGCACATCTCAACATTGCTGAACTGCATGGCGCTGAGATAGATGGTGAGACAAAGATTGATATGGTTGTCAATTCATTGTCAGATTCCTTTGATCAGTTCAAATTGGACTACACTTTGAACAAAAAGGAATACACCTTACAAGGCCTGATGCAAGATGTTCAAAGTGCTGAAAAGATCCTTGTGAAAGGCAAAGGTCAAGAGATTCATATGGTTGGTAAAGTTGCTACTGTTAAGGCCCGTCAAAAGGTCAAGAAACAACAGAAGAAAAAGCAACTTGGGCCTATCAAGAAGGACACCAAGAAAGTAACCAAGATCAAAGGGAAATGCTTCCTTTGTGGTGAAAAGGGACATTGGAAGAGAAATTGCCCAAAGTCCCAGAACAAGAAGGAAGAAGGTAATGTGAATTATCTTGAAACATGTTTTTTGGCTGATTCTACAGATTTTTGGATCATAGACTCAGGAGCCACTAATCATGTTTGTTATTCCTTGCAGGGGTTCCAAGAAAGGAGAAAGCTGAGTAAGAATGAAATCAATTTGCGCTTGGGCAACGGAACGTTAGTGTCTGCAAGTGCAGTGGGAAATATTAGAGTTTATTTGGATTCTAGAAGGCATTTAGATTTGATAGACGTTTATTATGTACCTCAATTCAAGAGGAATTTAATTTCAGTTTCTTGTTTAAATAAATTTGGATATTCGGTTACTTTTAATAAAGTTTTTATTATTAGTAAGAATGACAAAATTATTTGCCAAGGTACATTGGAAAACGGTCTATACTTTTTGCATAGAAATATCTCTCACTCGTTAGACACAGAAATAACGGAACCTAATCATAAAAGAGTAAAATTATCAACAGATGAAACCTACCTTTGGCACTTACGCTTAGGTCATATTAACCTTAATAGGATTAAAAGATTGGTATGTGACGGACCTTTGAGTGACTTAAAGGTTGATGATCTACCAACTTGTGAATCTTGTTTGGAAGGTAAAATGACCAAAAGGACGTTCTCTGCCAAAGGTGCAAGAGCCACTGAATGTTTAGGATTGATACACACTGATGTATGTGGACCTATGAGCATTCAAGCTAGAGGTGGATATGAGTACTTCATCACCTTCACAGATGATTACTCGAGATTTGGTTATGTGTATCTCATGCGACATAAGTCGGATGCTTTTGACATGTTCAAAGCATTCAAAGCTGAAGTGGAAAATCAGCTTGAGAAACACATAAAAATCTTGAGATTTGATCGTGGTGGAGAATATCTATCTGGTGAGTTTCAGCAATATCTTATTGATAATGGGATTGTTTCTCAGTTTTCTGCACCAGGTACACCTCAACAGAATGGGGTAGCAGAAAGGAGAAATAGAACTCTTTTGGATATGGTTAGGTCTATGTTGAGTTATTCAACACTTCCTATTTCTTTTTGGGGATATGCTTTACAAACTGCTATATACATTCTAAACGATGTACCATCTAGGTCTGTTCCTAAAACACCGCATGAGTTGTGGACTGGGCGCAAGCTTAGTTTACAACACTTAAGGATATTTGGTTGTCCTGCACATGTGTTAAAAGGAAAGACAGAAAAGATGGAGTCCCGTTCAGAAACATGTATATTTGTAGGGTATCCAAAAGAAACTAAAGGATATTATTTCTATAGTCCTTCAGATCTTAAAGTATTTGTTTCGACAAATGCTAAATTTCTGGAAAAGGACTATATGAATGATTTTGTGCCTAGAAGTAGAATTGTCCTGAATGAGATGTCGGGAGATACAATTCCACGAGAGGTTACACAACCTAACCCAATTGTAAGTTCCGATCCAACACAAGATCAACAACCTACCATTCCTCGTCGTAGTGGGAGGGTTAGAACACAACCCGAAAGATACATCGGTCTGGGAGAATCAGTGGAGAATCTCCCAGACGACGATGATCCCTACACGTACAAGGAAGATATGGAGGATGTTGATAGTCGCCATTGGCAAAAGGCAATGCAATCTGAGATTGAATCTATGTTCAATAACAAAGTCTGGTCTCTTGTAGACTTGCCTAAAGGGATAAAACCCATTGGGTGCAAGTGGGTATACAAGAGGAAAAGAGGTATGGATGGTAAGGTGGAAACCTTTAAAGCTAGATTGGTAGCTAAAGGGTATACACAGAAAGAAGGTATCGATTACGAGGAAACCTTCTCTCCTGTGGCCATGCTTAAATCCATTAGGATACTCTTATCCATTGCAGCATCTTTAGATCTAGAGATTTGGCAAATGGACGTCAAGACAGCTTTCCTTAATGGAAGTCTTGACGAAAGCATCTACATGATGCAACCAGAGGGATTCATTGAAAAGGGCCAAATATAAAAGGTATGCAAGTTGCAGAAATCCATATATGGATTGAAGCAAGCATCCAGATCCTGGAACATAAGGTTTGATCAAGCTGTCAAAGGTTTTGGATTTATTCAGAATCCTGACGAACCTTGTGTATACAAAAGGATTAAGGGCGACAAGTTGGTTTTCCTGATTCTTTATGTTGATGATATACTACTCATTGGAAACGATGTAGGTGTATTGACATCAGTAAAAGAATGGTTAGCAAAACAATTTGATATGAAGGACTTAGGAGAAGCAAGTTTTATTCTAGGTATCCAAGTAATAAGGGATAGAAAGAATAGAACGATTGCATTATCCCAAGCTTCATACATAGACAAGATCTTGTCTAGGTTTTCCATGCAGGATTTCAAGAAAGTTATGTTACCTTTCAGACATGGAATCAAGCTTTCTAAGGAACAAGTTCCTAAGAATGAGCATGAAGAGCAATTCATGAGTAGAGTTCCATATGCCTCGGCAGTTGGAAGTCTCATGTATGCAATGCTCTGTACTAGACCAGATATTTGTTTTGCTGTTGGCATAGTTAGCAGGTTTCAATCGAAACCTGGTCCTGATCACTGGACGGCAGTCAAACATATTTTCAAGTATCTTAAGAGAACGAGAGATAATATGCTTGTATACTCTGGAGGGGATTTGATTCCCGTTGGGTATACAGATTCTGATTTCCAATCAGATTCTGACTCTAGAAAATCCACATCAGGGGCTGTGTTTACTATTGGAGGAGGAGCAGTTATATGGAGGAGTATCAAGCAATCTTGTATTGCTGATTCCACCATGGAAGCTGAGTATGTTGCTGCATGCGAGGCTGCCAAAGAGGCTGTTTGGCTCCTCCAATTCTTGATTGACTTGGAAGTGGTTCCTAGTGCGAATAAGCAGATCACTATCTACTGTGACAACAGTGGAGCAGTGGCTAATTCGAAAGAACCAAGAAGTCACAAGAGAGGTAAACACATTGAAAGAAAGTATCATCTTTTAAGGGAGATTGTTCAAAGATGTGACGTGACGATTACCAAAATCGCGTCAGCAGAAAATCTAGTGGATCCCTTCACAAAGGCTCTACCTCAGAAGAGTTTCGATGGGCATCTAGAGAACATGGGCTTGAGAGATATGACACATTTGCTATAGTGCAAGTGGGAGATTGTTAGGATTATGCTCAATAGCAAGAGTGTAATGTTGTAATTAACAATCTTTTTCATATTAATAAAGTGATTTCTGGTTTAACAAATCGTATAGCATTTATAGTTTAATATTATAATTGTCAAAGTAAATAATCATAAGGTCTAAAGACTATGAGAAAAGAAGAATTGTTCGTACATCTGGATATGTATGTGGTAGACACAATTCTTTAGTTAGTCTTGAATAATGTTCACAACTTAAGTTAAAGGTTGGGCATCTTTATCTTGTTAAAGTTGTAAAATTCTTTTGCTAGCATTTGAGTGGGATCAAATGAGATATGATGAGTCTAAATCATCGGAGTGTCTTCGAGCAAAAGGATCTAGTGCACTGGGTGCATTGAACAGGATCACAATGAAAAGCTTTATCTAGAACCGTCAATAGATAATAGTCTTTTCATTATCAGGACAATCGGAGAGTCTATCTTAATCCTGAGATAAATGATGGACTTATGGTTGCAAGTGATATCATTTGAGTTATCAATGAGTACGATTATATCGCATAGTCTATCCTCGATAGTTTGGTGATATTCATTTGTTAATCGATAGAGGACTTCATTTATAGATATGGACATCGTGGCTCCATTTAATTAAATGAGAGTATAATATCATCATATGGATGTTTTGAGGTAATTGGATATTAAATCTCAACGTTGAGTTTTCGATAGTGTCTATTGAAAATATGGCTTCTGGACAAGTCAAAATATCCAAGTTCAAAACGTGGTCATATGAGTAAATATGGTAACTTGGAGAGTTATAGGCGGTCTATGAACTCTTGGCGATTACTGATATTAATCACGAGGATACACTATCTCCTATATGATTGTCTAGGGTATGAATGAGGAGCATCTTCCTTTTCTATCTTTATTTAAGAGTTCAATTTTAGCTCTTTAGTGGAATGAGTTAAAATTAATGGATCGGACCTAAGTGAATCATTTGTTGATTGTGATTAGGTTATGTCTATTGAAGCTTAAATTTAGATGGCCCGCCAAGATCCCAATCCACACGGACTTGCATGGATCACTTGATATATTCTACCGGACCAATTTAAGGGTCCATCTAGAATTGCATTTAATATATTAAGAATATAATTTGCACATTATTTAAGTAATGGGCTGCTCAATTATATTTATATATTAATGAAAGACATGTGGGCTTGTTTCTTTTAGTAAGAATGGGTCTGGTTCACATGTGGGCTTTTTATTTAAAGTCCAATGGATTAAATGAAATAAGAAAATAATATTTTGGCCCATTTATTCAAGTGGGGCGGCAATGTTAAGTTATTAACCTAATATATTATTTTGTTTCATTTGTTTTAATTAAATAAGAATTAATTAATTAATTTATTAATTGTTTAATTAATAAACAAATTTTTTCTGATTAGGAAATATGATTCCTAATGTTATACTATTGTTGGTAGTATACTAAAAGTAAAAGACTTATTTGGTAAGAAAAATAAATAATTAATTTTATTTATTCAAATAAGAAGTCTTTTAATTTAGTCATTAAAAAGAATAAAATAACTATGAGTTAGATTAGGGTTAGAAGTCTATTCTTTTATGGAAATTAGGGTGCAACACAAACCTTTATAGGTGGTGATTTGCGGCAACCCTAGTGTAAAAAGGAGAGAGATTTCGGCAACCCTAAAAGACAAGGAGAGGAAAAGTTCGGCCACCTATATATTCCCACATATAGATTTCGGCCACCCTGGTTGTTCTGGAGACAATTTTTTCTTCTTCTTCTCAATTCATAGAAAGCTTTTATTCTACTAAAACAAAAAGGAGTGTTAGATTATTCTTTGATAGTATACTATTTGCTTAATCATCAATAAGCTTGTGTATACGATATCGATCTAGGTTCACGCGAGTTTCGATCATTAGATTGAGAACTCAAAAGTGACCGGAATAATCTCAGTCATTCTTTTGATTGTTTTTGTGACTAACAAAGAAAAGAAAGTTTGTTTTGTCCATTCACAGGTTTGCAATTCAAAGAAAAAGGGAGACCACGCTCCTAGGTGATCCACGTTCGTGCTAGGATTGAAGATCTTGCGGATTACCATCGACGTAAGTCAATCGGATCACGCGACAAAAGGTATTCTACTTTTTGGTTATTGTATATGCATCTTTAATTAATTAAAGGGTTTAAGGTTCATAAAGGAAAAATTTTAAATGTCACTAAATCTTATTTTTAGTCTCGCTTCCGCTGCGTGTACTACGGTACTTTTTCCCTACAATGACTTCATGAGATTTTTTGAAAACTCAAGATTGAAGAAGAAAAAGGAGACACAAAAGTTGAAAGGGGAGAAGCTCGAATTGACTTCCAAGGTGACTCATTTGAGTAAGGAAATGAGTAAGGTAAAAGAGATGGAAGAAGGGTTGAAGTTGGAGTTAGTCTTGGCCAAGAAGAATGAGGAAAGCTTGAGGAAAGAGCTTATAGAAGCAAATAAGTTGATTGCTAAGATGACTTCCGGAACCAAGAAGTTTGATAAGATGCTATCTTGTGGGAAAAGTCCAAGTGACAAGAAGGGGTTAGGTTATGTGGAAGAAGTGGAAGCCACTTCCTTGAAGAAGACAACATTTGTCAAGAGCAAAGAGGTCGAAAATGCTCAAACCCCTCAACAATCAACAAAATGGGTTGAAGTTGGTGAATCCTCCAAGCAAGCACAAGCAAGGATTCCAACAAGAGCTCCACCACCACAAGCTAGAGCTCCACAACCAAAACCTCCACAACCAAGACCTCCTCAACAAAGGATCCCACCAGTTCAACATGAGGTCTTCCATGCTCAACCTAGAAGATGTGCCAACTTGGCTCAACCACAAAGGAGAGAGTTGCCTCAACACCCAATAGCAACTCAAAATAGAAGGAGACCACAAATGCTTGCACAAGGCTATGGTATGAATTCCTACTTTACTCCTACTTGCCATTTTTGTGGAATTGAAGGCCATATTAGGCCTAATTGCTTTAAGTATATTAAATTGTGTAGAAGAGAAAGTATGATTGAGAAAAATATGCTTAGAAGAGCCACAATGCATGCACCTAGGAATTTTAGAGCTAATGGACAAATGGCTCCTAGAAATGACCATGTTTCACCTAGGATGAGTAGACATGATGACTATTATTGCTATGTGGCCCAAGTTGCCTTAAAAGCAAATGCCTCTAATACTTGGTACCTTGATAGTGGGTGTTCTAGGCACATGACCGGAAACAAGAGTTTCTTTGAAACTCTTGTGATGGAGGATGGTGGATTTGTCACCTTTGGTGATGGATCTAAGAAAAAAGTCATAGGGAAAGGTAATATATCTATTCCCGGTTTACCCTCCTTGCCCAATGCTCTCTATGTTGACGGCTTGCAAGCCAATCTCATTAGTATATCACACTTAAGTGATGAAGGGCTTTCAGTTATGTTTGGCAAAGTTGATTGCTCTATTCTTAAGGAAAATGGGCAAGTTTTGTTGAAAGGCAAGAGATCAAGTGACAATTGCTATTGTCTTGAGTCTAATCTCATCTCTTGTAACTTGTCTACTAGTGAGCAAATTGAGGTGTGGCACCAAAAACTTGGCCATATGAACTATAGGGACTTGAAAGTCCTTGATAGGTTGAATGTTGTTAGGGGCCTTCCGAAGTTTGGGAAAAAGGTTGAGGGAGTTTGTGGACCTTGTCAACAAGGAAAGCAAACTAAAAGTGTGCACAAGAAAGGCAAATATGTCTCCACCAAAGACCCATTGGAGCTCATCCATATGGACCTTATGGGTCCCATTCAAACCGAAAGTTTAGGTGGTAGAAGGTACATTCTTGTTGTTGTTGATGACTTCTCTAGGTTTACATGGACTTACTTCCTTAGAGAAAAGTCCGAAGCCTTTGAGAAATTTAAAATGCTTTGTGTCAAAATTCAAAATGAGAAAACCTCTCACATTAAAAGCATTAAGAAAATTAGAAGTGATCATGGGAAAGAATTTGAAAATGCTAAGTTTGAAAATTTTTGCAATAGCCTAGGCATTTCCCATGAATTTTCGGCCCCTAGGACTCCTCAACAAAATGGTGTTGTTGAGAGAAAGAATAGAGTCCTCCAAGAGATGGCCCGTGTGATGTTGCTTAGCAACAAAGTCCCTAGAAATCTTTGGGCCGAAGCCATCAATACGGCTTGCTACATAGGGAATAGAGTCTTCCTTAGGCCTGGGACTAAACAAACATCCTATGAGTTATGGAAGGGTAGAAAACCCAATGTGAGCTACTTCCACATCTTTGGGAGTAAGTGCTATATACTAAATGACCGGGATCAACTTGGCAAGTTTGATGCCAAGAGTGATGAGGGTATTTTCATTGGGTATGCACTTAATAGCAAGGCCTATAGAGTTTTTAATCTAAAGACTCAAAGTGTTATGGAATCATCAAATATTGTCTTTGATGATTGTAGGCCCAAACATGATGACCATGAGGATGATGTTTGTGAGGAGGATGTTTGTGAGGTGGATGTCTTTCCTTTGAAGGAAGGTGGTGAGACTTCAAGTGGTGTGAAGTCAAACCAAGATGAAGAGGATGATTTGCCTTTAAATAGAGTTCCTCCTTTGGACTCTAATGAACCCACTCCTTGGGTTAGAAAACTCCATGATAAAGATGATATCATTGGAGAGGTTAGAAAGGGTGTTAGGACTAGGCGTCAAATAGCTAATCAAATTAGCTACACTTGTTATACCTCTCAAATAGAGCCCAAAAAGGTTGATGAAGCCTTGGAAGATGAGTTTTGGGTTCTTGCCATGCAAGAAGAGCTAAACCAATTTGAAAGAAATGAGGTTTGGACTCTTGTTCCTAGACCTAGAAACACTAATGTCATAGGCACCAAATGGGTGTTTAGGAACAAATCCGATGAGGATGGCAACATTGTGTGAAACAAGGTAAGGCTTGTTGCACAAGGGTATTGACTTTAAGGAGACTTTTGCTCCCGTTGCCCGTCTTGAGTCCATAAGGCTTCTCTTATCCATTTCTTGTGTGTACAAGTTCAAGTTACACCAAATGGATGTCAAGAGTGCCTTCCTCAATGGCTTATTGCATGAGGAAGTGTTTGTTGAACAACCTAAGGGGTTTGTGGATCCACACCACCCCTCTCATGTCTATCGCCTCAAGAAGGCTCTATATGGGTTGAAACAAGCACCGAGGGCTTGGTATGAGCGCCTTACTCTTTATCTTGTTGACAATGGCTACTCTAGAGGTAGTGTTGACAAGACTTTGTTCATCAAGTGTACTAAAGATGAGCTATGCATAGCTCAAATTTATGTTGATGACATTGTATTTGGTTCCACCAACCAATCCAAAGTTAGACAATTTGTTGATGTTATGTCTCATGAATTTGAAATGAGCATGGTTGGTGAACTAAATTACTTCCTAGGCTTGCAAATCAAGCAAATGCATGATGGGATCTTCATATCCTAAGCTAAGTATGCAAAGAGCCTAGTGAAAAAGTTTGGACTTGAGAATGCCAAACATTGTGACACACCCATGAGCACCACCTTGAAACTTAGCAAAGATGCAAGTGGAAAGGATGTTGATCAAAGTCTATATCGTGGCATGATAGGTAGCTTGCTTTACTTGACCGCAAGTAAGCCCGATATTTGTTTTAGTGTGGGTGTTTGTGCTAGGTACCAAGCTAATCCCAAAGAGTCTCACGTTGTTGCGGTGAAGAGGATCATTCGGTTTGTGAATGGTACCTCAAATCATGGGATTTGGTACTCCTTTGACACTAATCCAAGTCTTGTCGGATTTAGTGATGCCGATTGGGCGGGAAATTGTGATGATAGGAAGAGTACATCGGGCGGTTGCTTCTTCCTTGGGAACAATTTGCTTTCTTGGTTTTGCAAGAAGCAAAACTCAATTTCCCTATCCACGGCCGAGGCGGAATATATTGCCGCCGGTAGTGCTTGCACTCAATTGATGTGGATGAAACAAATGCTAGCCGATTATGGCTTGGAGCAAGGTACTCTTACTTTATTTTGTGATAACATGAGTGCCATTAACATTTCTAAAAATCCTGTCCAACATTCTAGGACAAAGCACATTGACATAAGACACCATTTTATAAGAGAGCTAGTTGAGAGCAAAACCATTGCATTGGAACATGTGGGAACAAATGATCAACTAGCGGATTTGTTCACAAAGCCTTTAGACACCATTAGATTTGGGAACCTTAGCAAGTCTATTGGGATTAGTGGCTTGGCTTGATTTGGTTTGTCTTGACCCCATATGGGGAGCTCAAGCAAATAGAGCAAAGTTGCATGATCATGCATTGCGCCACATTGATATATTTTATGCCTCTTAGTTAATTGCTTGAGATGATTGGTTGTACATGCTTATATGTATTTTTCTTCAATAAGTGTGATACATTGACTTGCTTGCAATCCATGTCATATTTATGCTCAAACATGCATTTTTGGAATAGGAGATGTACTTTGGAAGTACTTTTGGAATGACCTTTAATTGATCTCCATGACATGATGATTCCTTTTAAATGACATGCTTAAGTTGAAAAGTATGAGATAAAATTGTGAAATGTTTGATTGCAAATGTTGAATGCAAATATGTGTGTAAAAGCAATATTGAGACTTAAATCAATAAGGATCTTCATATCCAAAGTCTCTCTTTCTTTATTTGTAGAACAAGGCTACTATCATACGGGTATCTCACCCGGAAAAATCAAATAGGGTGCAAAGTCGCTCATGTCTTGTTTTGCTCATAAAGTTGGATATAGTTGCTCTTTTTTGAAATGTCAATATTCTATATCCTTGCTTTTTCCATGACAAAGGGTGAAATTGGTTTGAATTCTATTGGAAACCTTTGTTGTTTGCTTTGCCAAATACCATTGTTTTGGTCTTAGATGCAACATGTCTTGCTTGCAAAGCATCCTTGTCACACATTTTCATAAAATAAAACTCCTTGAATCTCTCTTACTTGATTGAGGTGCATAAAATTGCTTATATGATTGCATATGTGTTCGTGCTTCAAGCTCTCCTTGCTAATGCTTACCTATTAGGGGAGGCTCCCTTTGCCTATCTCATGACAAAAAGGGGGAGTAAGTTTTGGGAGAATATTTGAGAAAATTTGTGCTATTAGGCATTGCATTTAGGGGGAGTTGAGAGTGAGTAACCCTTGTTGGGAGATGATTGCATTTAGGGGGAGTTGCATTGCATTGCATGACTACATTTTCTATTGATTGTATTGATTCTCTTTGGAAATCTTGTCACTAGCATCTCTCACACTTGTTCTTGGAAGGAATATTTCTTATTGATTGTGTGTAGGGTGGAATTTTCTACAAGCTTGGTATTAACTTGAAGATATTCAAGACTTAGTCTAGGAGCTTAATTGTAATGTAGAAAATGTTTGTTGACCATTTTTTGTTTTGTGAGGATGCTATGTGAGTGGTGATTTTGTCACGAAATAGCCAAAGGGGGAGATTGTAAGTGCCTCACTTTTGATTGGCGTATTTCGTTGGCAAAATCACAATGGGGTTCTATATGTAAGGGTAGCTTAGAATGGAAGGAAACCTCATTGTGTGATCAAGAGCTTCAAGGAAGGTAGTTCTCTTGTCTTAACTCTATTTTGAAGAGATTTAGAATGCACACACTCACATGTCATTCATCTACTTGATTTGAATTCCTTGTGTGCATTTCTTGTTTGATTCCTACTTAGCATGCACTCTTCACACTTGCACAAAATTGCATCTTGCTAGGTTTTAGGTTGTAAAGCCAAGGGGCTTTCTGCACCCGTATTCGGCGGTCCATGACCGCAAAATAGGCCTCCGTTTTTCGGCACCCTTGGTTCGGCGTTAAGGGGCCGTAAAAACCAGGCCGCAGAAAGGGACCAGAAAGTCAGGTCTTTTTCGGCGCCCTTGGTTCTGCGTTAAGGGGCCGCAAAACCAGGCCGCCGAAAGGGACCAGAAAGTCAGGTCTCATTTCGGCGCCCTTGTTCGGCGACCAAGGGCGCATAAACAGGGCTCATAATCCATAGTCTCGCGCGTCTGTTGGTATTCGGCGCCCTCATTCTGCGGACACCGGCCGCAGAATCAAAGGCGCAGATCTGCTTGTTTATGATCTTCTTTTCAAAACGACATCACTTCATTTGGATTATATATATATGTGTCTTGTGTGCCTTGGCTGGTTTTTAGAGAGCAAAAATTACTCATTTGAGAGCTTCTTGAGCATCTTCCACTTCAAGGCATCAAGACTCCATCTTTAAGGTTCCAAAACACAAACACCCTTCATCTTGCATCTTTCATACATCATCTAGCATGATTCTAGGTTGATTTCATTTAGGGTTTTTAGTTTTGCTCACATGACTTGTATCTAGAACTTCATTCTCATATCTATATGTTCTTGCTTTAAAGATAGCTTTTTTATCACTTGAATTGATTCAAGATTGCATCTTTATGACTTAACTTAGTTTCAAGATTGTTTTATTGTGGTTTGTGAGTTGTTTTGTGATAGATAATGCATATAGGATTTTGGTTGCTTATTTAGTGTTGTTATATGCATGTCATCTAGTAATATGATATCTAGGAATGTCTAACATGTTCATCCATGCCTAGATAAGCTTGAATGTCTAACCTTGCATTTTTAGCATCTTGAGTATTTTCACATATTCATCTTAGGTTGTGCTATCTCTTCACTTTAGAGACAAGTCTTGTATTTACCTATTAGGTAGTTTGCAAGCAAGGCACTAGAGTCACTATTAAAGGCCCGAGGGTAGCAAAGACGGATTAGTAATTTTAGGTGTGATGTGGTCAACCTAAATTGTAATCGTATTTGCAAATAGTGGATTTGAGGTTCTCGTGTGGCACATATAACAGCCCGTGGTTTTTCCCCGTGTGGGTTTCCACATAAATATTATGTGTCCTTTAATTTCCGCACTTGTATGCTTGTTTTTGTATATTGACTAGATTGGGGCTTTTTCGTAATTTGGACTAATATCAAAAATTGGGTAAAAATGTTTAAAATCTATTCACCCCCCCTCTAGATTACTTTAGGACACGTTTATATTTATTTTCATATTGGAAAGTAAACATAGAACATCCACAAAGTGACCAATCTTTAGCTCACCCAACCTAGTGAAGTCTAAGCCTACCCAACCCTATTGGAAAGTGTGAAATCCCTCAATGATGCGAAACCACCATATATTGGACACCACACAAAACCAACATCGATGGTAGATTAGAAATTCCTCAAGAGTGCATACACCTCCCATGTACCTCGCTCTATCGGAGTCTATGTCTAACCATACGCCTAGGCCTACCAATACAATAGCCAACTCCCTATCCAAGGCACTCATGCCTCTAGGGAGCCTCCCATGCATGACTATCCGAGTCCTCTCGACTCTAGCCATGATTTCTTGCTTACCTATCTGAGTCATCCCGACTCTAGGCAAGTCTTCTTGCTTGGCTATCCGAGTCATCCCGACTCTAGGCAAGTCTTCTTGCTTGGCTATCCGAGTCATCCCGACTCTAACCAAGACTTCATGCCTTTTACAAGGACTTCCTAGTGTGATTATACGAATGCAAATGATGTAAACAATCAAATCAACATAGAACATGTGATTAATACATTCTATGGTACAAATAGACCTAAACATGTGATAACAAATTTAATAAAAGTCTAGATGCAAAATACAAGAATAAAACCTAAGCATGTGTAAACATCAAATACATAAGCTCAAAGTTTCATTCACACATACAACACTTGAACAAAGTATATTCATGAAGTACAAGTTCAAGATGCAATCAAAATACAACAAAAATGCTAGATACATGAGATTTAATCAATCAATATTCTAGCCAAAAATATAGAGCAAGGAATTAAGATATAAATCAATTAAAACCTAGATTGCTCTAAAACACATACAAATACTGTAAGGATTCCCATTAAATTGATTGGCTTATTTTGTGGTCAAACCACATGTTGGGGTTTGGTTGTAAGGGTAGTCTAGTTGATTAAGGTTGAAGATCAAAGACCCTTTCCAAGACCTCAAGAGGACAAGCACCAAAGGTATATCTTGTGCTTACTTTGGCTTGAAGAGATATAGTTGCACACACACACAACATGCATAACTCTTATTCTTGAATGTTGTGTTTATATTTTGTGTGCATTATGCTTTATTGTTTATTCAATGTCTCTTCTTGCATTAAATTGATTGCATCTTGTTTTATGAAATGCCATGACATGATAGGCATTAGGATGCATTCAATACCCACACTTGCACTTCATGTATGTTAGCTTTTAGTGTGGTGTAATTCGTTTCCCGAAGGATGTTCAGAAACGTCCGCGCGTGCACGTTGATGTGCTTTGTTTTGCGCGATGATCGCCGGTGGAGATGCCTTTGGCTTCTCCTTGGTTTCACCATTTTTGGTGAAACGGCGGTTATGTTCGGCGGCCTGGCCACCGTTCGAAACCGCCGAATGAGACCTGATTGAAATATATCTCTCGGGTCCAAAACGGCGGTTGGGATCAGTGGTTTGTAAACCGCCGAACGAAGTCGCCGAAGTTCCCCTGTTCCGCTCGGGAGCCATTCGGCGGCCTGGCCGCCGATTGAAACCGCCGATCGGTGCGTTTCAAGGGCAAAATTGTATTTTCACCTGCCCTATTTTTGGTCTCTATAAATACATCCTTATCTCTGGTTCAGAATACAAGTCTTGCATCCCAAGAACCCTAGAGAGATATTTAGAGAGACTTGAGAGAAAAATCCTAAAAGATCACATCTTTAATTCTCTAAACCCATTCCCACATGCACAAATCATCATCTAGGCATCATCTAGGTTCATCTAGCATATGTTAATGCATGGGTCTTCTTCAACACACATGGTATGATTTGTTGAACACTTTTATCTTACATAATTAGTGTTTCTACTTATCAATTTTATCTCATATTTTACTTATATGTGTTTAGATTAATTTCTACATATAAGATTGAGATTATGTGTTGATTGGGTTATTATTTGATAGCTAGGCTTTAATGTTCATATGCCATCTAGCTAATTGATCTCATTTGTTGATTGAGATTATTTTTCATAGCTTATTTGATTAGGTCATTATTGCCTAAAAGCTATGCCATGAACATTCTTGTGTGATGTATTGATAACTAGGTTGATAGATTGTTTTTTAATCAACTAGTTAATCCTTTGAATGTTTGTGGGTTTTATATGATAGCTTTGTATCTAGGATTGGTTATCCTTTACTTAGCTAAAGTTATATGCCATGACATATAGCTATATGTGATATCTAGGATTGATTATATTGTCATCTTATAATCCTAGGTAAGCATTTAGAGTACCCTAGCTCTTAGTGCATTAATTGAATATTCATAAATATTCACATAGGGTTGTGCATCTCTTTTGAGAGATTGAAGTCTTGGTCTAGGGTTGCTATTACAGGCCCGCTGGGTAGTAGTGGTGGGTTACAGACCGGGATTAGGCTGTAAACATCATTACAAGTAGTGACTACGAGGATCAAGCAAATTGGACTAGAGCCACTTTTAAAGGCCCGCGTGGTAGAAGTGGGGGGTTATTGACCGGAGTGTTAGACGAGGTCTACATAGGTTGTAAACTCCATTTCAATTAGTGGATTTCGAGGTCCGAGTGTGGCGCACTTAACAGCCCGTGGTTTTTCCCAGTGGTTGGGTTTTCCACGTAAACATCAAGTGTCATTCATTATTTCCGCATCTTACTACACTTGTATGTATTGTTGACTTAATAGGGGTATTTTCGTAAAATTGACTTGCATGCGAAAATTGGGTAATAATCATTAAAATCTATTCACCCCCCTCTAGATAACATATTTAGAACATACCGTATTCTTTTCATATATAATAATCCTTGATTTCATCAATCAAAGGATCAAAACAAATCTCAAGGTCATTTATCACAAAATTGATTCAATCAAGTCGCGAACAACCTAAGATATCATTCTAATCACAATACAACTCACAAACATGTGAAAAACCTAGAATCATAGAAACTAGTCCACATTTGTCTATAAATTGACTTTCAATTAGAATGATTATGAAGCTACCTTTCTCAATAGCTTTTACCAAACATAAACATACATATAGAAGAAGAAACCCCAAGCAAATTGAAGGTTGAAAAGAAAGAAATCCCAAAGATAAGACCAAAACCATGGATTCAGCAGCTGGTTCGGATTTCAGTGTGGAACCACCAGAAAACTCAATCAATCAGCTACCAAACCACTTGGAAATGATAGAGAACTCAATTACGAACGTTTTCCAATTCGAATCACTCAAATCCGACTCTGGATGAGGGAGATATGATGTTTGGAAGATGAGAAAATTGAGAGGAGAAGACTGATGGGAAACTTTGCAATTTTTCTTCTTAAAAATCAAATGGAGAGAAGGGAGGGAATTTAAAGAAGGAGAGAGAAGGGACAAAATGGGCAAATTAGGTGAGGCCACATCACCCCAGGCCGTGGGGGGCGCGTGGGCCTCACGGGGGCAGAGAGCCCCTCTGGTCCTGGGGCCCATGGCCTCCCTCACAGCGTGGGCCAAGTGGCCTCACGGCCACCCACTTCTCTCGCGCTCCCTTGGTTCTTCAGCCGTATCTTGGGCATCCAAACTCTGATTTTGAATTCGCTTTCAGATTACAAACTGTGACTCTCTTACGCACGACGACGACCACACAACTTTGAAAAATGGTTGAGAAATCATCTCGGAAAACGATGATGAAGTCAACACAACGAATGAGAACGAAAAGTAGCATAGCTACATCGTTTGGACTCGAAACTAAATGAATGAGTAACCGAAATGACCGGAACTCAATAAGACATCAAATAAGAACATGTTCAAGTCCAAGTAAAAAAATACGAAAACATACAAGCACAAATACACACACATATGCTAATTTCTAGACATAGTCCTAGAAAATGCAATAAACAAAGTTTTACCAACATAGTATGAATGCATGAGCATATTTTGTCAAGTGTGTGAAAGTGATACACAAATGATGTTTAATCATGAAGGAACACACGAGAATGCCATGTGTGTGTGTGTGCCTAGCCTTGTAAGAGATATGAGGTCTTATATTACCTTTGATGATCAATGATGCACAAATCTCTTTAAAGCCGGCTTTTTGCATGATTTGTGGTCGAGACATTCTTCGTCTTCTTAAATCTTCAATATAAGAACCACTAAACATTACAAGAGAAACACGTTTTGATATGGAATTTATGCCAACACAAACTATGAACCTAACATATAAAGTTGTTGAAAATTATCTTATTATTTATATATAACATTTTAGTCCTTTATAAATTCCACTAATTTATTGATGTTGATGTTTTCAAGGGTGCTGAGCAAGATGATGAGTCTATTGGTGATAAGGCTATTGGTGATAAGGCTGTTGTTGAGGAGGATGTTGGTGGTAAGGCTGCTGGTGATAAGGCTGCTATTGAGGGGGATGTTGGTGATAAGGCTGCTGTTGAGGAGTATGTTGGTGGTAAGGCTGCTGTTGAGGATTATGTTGGTGGTAAGGCTGCTGGTGATAAGGCTGCTATTGAGGAGGATGTTGAAGAAGTGGGTGATCAAGCCAAATTTAGTATGATTTTGGCCCTCATTCTCATCTCTTTATGCTTGATTCTCGGGCGTGTCCCCGCGTTTAATAGTGTTAAATTGAGTATTCCAAGTTTATTTAGGTCTCAAGAGCTTTTGTGAAGAAGATGTGAAGTTTGGTTCAAATGGCAACATAAGGTTTTATTCCAGGCTAATTCAATCAGGTGTTGTCGCCACTTGATGTTACCACTTGACATATGGCGACACAGAAGGAAGTCAAGCGTCGCCACTTGGGAAGTGGCGACATAGAAATGTCGCCACAAGTGTCGCCATGGCGACAGAAGGTCTTTGAAAGCATCAGGGGTTGTCGCCACTTTGTGTTGCCAGTTGCAATATGGTGAAAAAGATGAAGATTATGGCGACATATGAATCTCAGAAGGCATAACTGCCTGTCGCCACTTCTGTCGCCATGACAAATGGCGACAATAGAAGTGGCGACACCTTGCCACATTGGATTTTCCAGCGGTTATCAGTATATGTCCATGTCCACTATATATATTCCTCTTCTTCCAAACTTGTAAGAGATACCATTCTTGAAGAGCATGAAAATTACAGAGTTTTAGATCTAGTTCTTCTTCCATATTTCATCTTTCAACTTCCTCCATTTTCTAAACTTGAACTATCTTTTCCATCCAAAACCTCAACACAAATGTCTTGATTACTACATGACATGTCCTAACCGGGTCTCTAATTATGCTATATTATGTTCTAAATTACCACGGTTATACTATTGAACGCGCGAGTATTTCACCATTTGCAAATCGTACAAGTCGTTATGCTAGTATAGTGTACAAAGTAAGGGTATCGATCCACAGGGAATTACGTAACTGGTAAATGCTAGAATTAGTGAGCGTTTTAAGGAATTAAACTAATGTGATAACAAAAGATTATAATTGATAAGCTAAGATGTTAGGGAATGTATGAAATCAGTAATGATGCACCACAAATAACCACCTTTATGCAACAAAGATCAAGTCACTCGTGTAGTTCCGTTAATACAATTGGTACACTCAACCATCCACTTAATATCTCATCTGAGGTTCGGATTAATCATCAAGGAATGTAAGTTTTGGAACTAAATTAATAGAATGTGTTCTTAGGATTTTGTATGAACAAATACATTCTAATCTAGGAGTTTTGACTAACCATACTCAATTCAAACATTATGAACTTAGTATTTCATCATTTACAATAACCAACTCCATGCTTCTAAGATTTATGAGACACAAGGCATGATTTCATCAATTAAAGCATACAAACACAAGTCATGCATATAAGAAGGGTGATAACAAGTGATTACATCAATACTTTCATAAATTCCCCAACAAAGTGTTTAGTTACACATGATCATCAAGTATAGCATATTAATGACAAAAAGGAAGAAATACTACCCTCGAAGAATCAAGGCCGACCTCTCCTTCCTCCACAGCAATACAAACCAAATGATCACAATAACTTTCAAGAGATTGATGAGCAAGATACTTACTAAGATTAGTACCTTTTACTACAAAGATTACAAGTGATGAACTACTTGAATCTCTAAGCTATTCTATGATAAATTACCCAAAAACTACTAAGAACTATTCTATACTATTTTTGTCACCCTTTTGTCACGTAGGAGAGAGAAGTATATATATGTTTTTCTTCAAATGAGGCAAGAAATGCCAAATTAGCCTTTGGACGTGCCTTGGGCGGGTTCATTATGCGGGTTCAAACCCGCCTCTCGAACCCGCCACGGCCCTTGGTGAGTTTCTGGGCGCCTTCTTTCCCGCTATCACGAACTCGCCGCGGTTCTAGAAAAGATATAGGCGGCTTAGTTCCCGCCGTAAGAATCCGCCATACAAACTCGCCGTGATTCTGGCTACTTCAGACCTTCGGGAAGGCTAGAATATTCCAGCCTCACGAACCCACCATGATTTCTGGCGACTTCAAGCTCCCTGGCTGGCGGCTTATGTCCAGCCGTGTCTTCTTCTCATGGTTTTGCTCCTTTTTTAACCACTTTGATGCAAAAACCTTCCTGACTGGTCAGATTACCTGAACTTAACAAAAACACACGTTATGCACACAAAAGTGCTCGAATACGAACACAAAAGGTAGGAATAAGGGGCGCAGCTTTGTCTCTTGTTCCTGAGTTCACCCTCTTCAGCACCAAGTCGCCAAGCGTGAACCTCCTTTCACGTACATGTGAGTTATAATATCTGGTTACCCTTTGTTGGTATGCGGTGTTTCTTATTTGTGTGCGCTCTCTTCTTTCTTCTAATTCATCCAGACCGCATCTTAACATATCAATGTTGAGTTCTAGTTGAAAGAGTTGTACCCTTGGTGAAGAGAAAGATGTTTCCACGGGAATGACAGCTTCAACCCCGTAAGCCATGGAATATGGGGTCTCACCTGTTGAACCTCTTTCTGTGGTTCGATATGCCCAGGGTACCTGTGGTAGTTTATCTGCCCAGCTACCTTTTTTCGTTGCTAATTTAGCTTTCAGATTGTGTTTTATGATCTTGTTCACTGCTTCAGTTTGGCCATTCGTCTGTGGATGTGCTGGGGAGGCGTAGTAGTTGTTGATGCCATACTTGTCACACAGCTCCCTGAATTTCTTGCCATTGAATTGGGTCCCATTGTCCATGATGATGGTGTTTGGTATCCCGAATCTGTACAGGATATTTTTCTTTATAAAGCTTATAGCGTTTGCTTTCGTTATATGCACCAATGGTTCGGCTTCTACCCATTTCGTAAAATAATCCACGGCTACTATGGCGTGCTTCGCTCCTCCAGTTGCTGTTGGCATTAGGCCAATCAGGTCAATTCCCTATATGGCGAATGGCCAAGGTGAGGTAATACTCTACAAGAGTTCAGGTGGTTGGCGGATGTTATTGGCAATTTTTTGACACGCCTAACATCTTGTTGCCACTCTTTTAGCGTCGGTGAATAGTGTTAGCCAGTAAAAACCCTGCCTTAATGTTTTATGGGCTAGGCTGGCACCCCCAGCGTGATTCCCGCAATTTCCACTATGTATGCTTCTCAGGATACCTTCTGCTTCTTTAGGCCCGACACATCTCTGCAGCGCCCTTGAGTACCCCATTTTGTACAGTTCTCCATTGAGTACTGAATATCTTGTAGCTCTGTACTTCAATCGTTATCATTGACGAGGTACTCTTTGATTGATGTGATCCAGCTATCTCTTTCGCCAAAGACTGCCCCAACTTCCTTCGGTTTGACTATACTCGGCTGCAGTAGGCGGATCATAGGAATAGTTCTGGGCCAAATGTTGATCGTGGCGGATGCCAATTTGGCCAAGGCGTTAGCCTGTTCGTTTTCTTCTCTGGGGATCTGAACAATTCTGTATTCTTTGAATCTTTCCAGTAGCTCCTTTGTTAATTCTAGGTAGGCGATCATGCTTTCATCTCTCGCCTGGTACTCATCTAGCACCTGATTGACAACAACTTGAGAGTCGCTGAAGATTTCCACTTCATCTGCTCCTAGCATTGTGCAAACTTTTAGTCCTGCTATGAGTGCCTCGTATTCAGCTTGATTGTTAGTAGCTTTGAAGTCAAAACGCAAGGCACATTCGACTGAGTCTCCTTCCGGGGTTGACACCACTACCCCTGCCCTGCTGCCTTGCGTGTTTGACGACCCGTCAACGCGGAGTTGCCATTTGAATATGAAAGTTATTAAAATACTCGAGGCGTGTTCAATATAAAGCTAGAGGGGGGGGGGGTGAATAGATTTTAGCTATTATTACCCAATTTTCGCATGCAAGTCAATTTTACGAAAATGCCCCTACTAGTCAAAAATACATACAAGTGTAATATAGTGCGGAATTTAAATAACACTTGATGTATACGTGGAAACCCAACCACTGGGAAAAACCACGGGCTGTATAGTGCGCCACACTCGGAACTCGAAATCACTAATTGAAATGAAGTTTACAACCTATGTAGACCTCGTCTAACATTCCGGTCTGTAACCCCTCACTTCTACCCAGCGGGCCTTTATTAGCAACCCTATTCCAATTTGCTTGAGGCCTAAGCACTCTTAGCCTCAAGACTTACTTCTCTAAGAAGAGAAACAACCTATGTGAATATATATATGAATATTCAAATAACAAACAAGGCTAGGTAACCTTAGATGCTTATCTAGGATGATGATATAATCAATTTAATCAACCCTAGATATCAATTGCTAAATGACATGTCAAATAGCTTAGCTAATCAAGATTAATTAAAAACCTAATTAGCTATCACAAACAACACTCAATTAATTTTCATCACAAATAATCTCTAACTTGTATCTAGCATATAATCAAAAGCATACAAGTAATTAAAGAGATGTATTAATATGAAAAACACTAAAGTAATATGAAATTAGTGAAGAACATACCAAATAAGATGTGATGATTCAAAACCATGCATGGATCAATTCTATGAAGGCATAGAAGATCAAATATGAAATTTGATGCAAAAGGGAATTGATTTGAGTGTTTAAAGATAGGTTCTTGATTTGATTTTTTCTCAAAAATCTCTCTTGAAAGATTAGGGTTCTAATTGCTCAAGAAACTTATTCAGAGATTGAGAAAACAAGATATTTATAGACATCAAGAATTGGGCATGTGAAAAGACACTTTTGCCCCTGAAACGCACCGTTCGGCGGTTTCAATCGGCGGCCTGGCCGCCGATGACGACCGCCGAATTGAGCTCGTGAAGAACAGAGCATTAACGGCGGTTTCATTCGGCGGTTTCGTGACCGCCGATACAACCGCCGAATCAAACCCGAGAGATTAAAATCGATCAGGTATGAACGGCGGTTTAGAACGGCGGTCGTGACCGCCGATCTGGACCGCAAAATTGCTTCAGACCAATCTGGACTGAAACGGCGGTTTCATTCGGCGGCCAGGCCGCCGATAATAACCGCCGATCACCAACAATGGTGAAAACCAAGGAGAAGCCAAGGGCATTCTCCATAGGCGGTCTTCGCGCGAAACCAAGCACTAATTAGTGCAAGCGCGGACGTTTCCGAACAATGACGGGAAACGAATTATAAGGCACATATACACACAACAAGATATATCAACCAAAGTGCTAGTGTGTAAAGTGACATGTGAAGAGATGCACATAAAAATAAGCAAGTATGCAATCATAGCAAGAATGCTAAGTGAGTGTGTGCTACTAAATCTCTTCAAAGAAAAACAAGCACAAGAGATTATACCTTTGGCGTGCTTGTATCTTGAGGTCATGGAAGGGCCTTTGATCTTCAACACTAAACACTTAGACTACCCTTACATTCAAAACCCCAACATGTGGTTTGACCACGAAATAAGCCAATCAACAAAACGGGAATCCTTACAATCTCCCCCTTTGGCTATTTCGTGACAAAACCACCACTCACATTGATTCCTCACAACAAAAATAAACCTATGGGTCAATGAAGATTTTCTACAATACAAAGAGATATATAAAAATAAAACTTGAAGTCTTCAATCTCTTGTAGAACAATCATTCCCTGAAACAAGGTTTCTAAACTTTCCGAAACAAGTAAAGGTGAGATGAATCAAGTGAGGACATAAACAAGCATTTGCATTTCTAAGAAATTAAACACAACATCATGCAATGTATGATGAATGCAATGCTCCCCCTCAAAGGGTTACTCCTCCTCAATGTATATTCTCCCCAATGTGCACCAATTGCTACAACAATTTGCACCTCCCCTTACCACATTCTACTCCCCCTTTTTGTCATGATATAGACAAAGGAGTAGTCCCCAACCGGGTCACTCAAGGCAAAGAGAGATAGTAGCATTCTAGTATATGCATAATCAATATAAGTCACTTTATGCAATCGCAATTAATCGGAGAGAAACGAGGAGTTTTATTAGATAAAATGTGTGAAACAAAATGCTTTGCATACAAGACATATTGCATTCAAGTCCAAAATACCATGGTATTTGGCAAAGCAAATGACAAAGGTTTCTAATAGGAATTCAAACCAATTTCACCATTGTCATGAAAGAAGCAAGGATATAGAAATTTCATTGATTTCAATTTAAGAACAACTATATCCAACTTTATAAGCTAAACATGTCATGAGCAACTTTGCACCCTATTTGATTTTTCCGGATAAGATATCCGTATGATAGTAGACATGTTCAACCAATAAAGAAAGAGAGACATTTGGATTGTAAAATCCTTGAATGGATACAAGATCCTTTTTCATTTGAGTCTCATTAGCTTTTTCACACAAGTTTTTGCATTTAAGAACGCAATTATCAATTCATGCTTTTTCATTTGAGCATGTACATGAATTTCATGCTTTTCATAAGACATTAGCATGTTATTTAAGAATCATCATGTCATGGAGATAATCATAGGTCATTCAAATCATACTTCCTACATACATCTCCTAGTCCAAAATGCATGTTTGAACATAAATATGACATGGATTGTAAACAAGCAAGGTTCACACTTATTGAATTGAAAACATATATACATATGTGAAACCAAGCTTACTCAAGCAATCAACCAAGAAGCATAAGATTTTTCAAATTTTTTGCAAGTGACAAGAATGCAAAAATAGCTCTCTTTGCTTGAGTTCCCCATATGGGGTTAGTATCATCCTTCATTAATGAAGGGCATGAGGTCCTATGGACCTACCAAGTCCATTGGACTTAGTTGAACCTATTTGAGACTTGTTAGTCTCGTAGCAAGCGGGTTCATTTTTCCTTATCCACATAGATATAACATTTTTCTTCCTAGTGGACAAAGGTTGCATGTCATTCACTAACCTAGGATTATTGACAAAAGATTTCCTAGGCTCATGCAAATGGGCTCTTCTTAGCCTCTTTTTCTTTATCATGCTATCAATCCTACAATGGTTAATGTACTTAAAGCACTTAGGCCTAATATGCCCATAAACACCACAATAATGACAAGTTGGTACAAAGTAAGAATTCATACCATGTTCTTGTGAAGTCATTGGAGACTCATCATGCATTTGATGTCTCCTTTGGTGTTGAGTTGGTTCATGTCTTCTATTTGGTTGAACCGGAATGGGTTGCCTCCTTGGATTAGGTAGCATGTTTTGCCTCTTTTCATAGTGAGTCATTTGTTGAGGAGAGATGACTCGAGAGGCTCTAATCCGTTGAGCTTGGGGTTGTCTCGTTTTCACCACCTTCACTTGTGCATTTTTCGAACATTGTCCTAGTTCTAACTTCTTCCTAGGAGTTTGCACCGGTGACGCTTCTATCTTACCCAAACTCTTCACAAAGATGGTCTTCTTAGGAATAGAGCAATCCTTGCTCACTTCGAATCCAAGACCTCTTTTGTCACAAGGGCTTTTTCCTACACCAAGTATGTTGTCAAGTTTCTTGGTGCTTGTGGTCATTCTAGTCAATGACTCTTTGGCTTCAACAAGCTCTCTCTTCAAACCCTCTTCATTCCTCTTAGACAAAGCTAGCTCATCTTTTAGCTTGTCTTCTTCCACCATGGATCTTATCACTTCATCATTCAAGTGATCAACTTGTGTTGAAAGCCTAAGTAGTTCTTCCTTTAACCTTTGAATCTCTTTTTCATTCTTTAACTTAGAGCTTTCAAAACTTTCAAAGTTGTCCTTAAGATCCATTTTCTCCACTTGCTTCTTTAGGAGGTCATTGTATGTTGTAAGCTCTAGATTTTCTTCCTCTAAAATCCTTAGAAATCTATCTTTCTTCTTCATGGAGCTTTCAACATTGACTATAAAGTTATGCATATCCATATTCTCTACATTTCCATTTGTAGAGTTAGATAAGGAGTCATCTCCACTAGTGTCATCTTCTAGGCTCTCCTCCTCTCTTATGGATCCAATTTCCTCATCAAGACCTTCACCTTGATCTCTTGAGTCAATAAGTGCCATATCCCAATGCGAAGCAACAACTATCTCCTCTAGAGCTACTTCTTCGACTTTCTCTTCTATGGGATCACTAGCAACGGAATTCTTACCAACAACTTCATTTTCTTCACAATTGGCACCCAATGCCTTGAAGTTATTGATAAGCTCATCATCACTTGATGACTTATCTCCTTCTTCGGAGTCATCACTTTCACTCCAAATGGCGGCCATCATTTTTTCTCTCTTGTTCTTCAAATTCCCACAATCTAGTGAGATATGACCTATGCCACCACACTCATAGCATTGGATCCCTTTCCTTTCACTATTCTCTTGCCTATGCTCAACCTTCTTGAAAGGAACCCTTTTCTTCAATTCTTGCCCTTTGGATGCATGACCCTTCTTCTCGAATTTTACAAACTTCTTGAATTTTCTCATTAAAAGTGCCATGTCTTCATCCGAGTCATCCTTGTCCTCCTTCTCAACCTTGGAAGCTCTCAAAGAAATCCCTTTTTGCTTCTTTGAAGGAGTGGAGCTAGGACCCTTCCTAGACTCGTAGGCGAGAAGTCTACCTATTACCTCGCTCGGCTTCATGTCCTTAAAATCACTATTTTCTTCTAAAGCCGTCACCTTAGACTCAAACCTCTCGGGAAGCGATCTCATTATCTTTTGCTTGATCCTTCTATCCGAGTAAGGGTCACCAAGTTGATGACTTTGGTTGACAATGTCCATCAACCTAATCTCGAAGTCGTTGAAGCACTCATTCTCCTCCATCCTAAGTGTCTCAAATTGAGTTTGGAGGACTTGAAGTTTGGAGTCCTTCACTACTTCGGTTCCCTCGTGTGCAACCTCTAAGATGTCCCATGCCTCCTTGGCTATCTTAGTGTTCTGAATCAGTTTGTACTGATTTTCATCCACTGCACATATGAGGGCGTGCCACGCCTTTTGATTCCACTTGGACAACTCAAACTCAGGTTGTGTCCACTGTGCCTTAGGCTTGAGCACTTCTTCTCCTCCACCCGTGGGAGTCATCATAGGAGGCGAATATCCATCTTCAATGGCCATCCATGCCCTATCATGGATTTGACACACATATGCCTCCATCTTCCCTTTCCATTGGGAGTAATTTATGCCGGTGAGGAGGGGTGGCCGTGTGCTTGAAGCACCCTCATGGTTGCCACCGAATCCACTCATTGTATCAAATGAATGAATGAAATGTATGCAAAATGTATGAATGAGCAAAAATCACACAAATGCACAACACACCTAAAATGAGCTAGGATCACCTAAGTATATCTAGGAACCCGCTCTGATACCAATTGAAAGTTATTAAAATACTCGAGGCGTGTTCAATATAAAGCTAGAGGGGGGGGTGAATAGATTTTAGCTATTATTACCCAATTTTCGCATGCAAGTCAATTTTACGAAAATGCCCCTACTAGTCAAAAATACATACAAGTGTAATATAGTGCGGAATTTAAATAACACTTGATGTATACGTGGAAACCCAACCACTGGGAAAAACCACGGGCTGTATAGTGCGCCACACTCGGAACTCGAAATCACTAATTGAAATGAAGTTTACAACCTATGTAGACCTCGTCTAACATTCCGGTCTGTAACCCCTCACTTCTACCCAGCGGGCCTTTATTAGCAACCCTATTCCAATTTGCTTGAGGCCTAAGCACTCTTAGCCTCAAGACTTACTTCTCTAAGAAGAGAAACAACCTATGTGAATATATATATGAATATTCAAATAACAAACAAGGCTAGGTAACCTTAGATGCTTATCTAGGATGATGATATAATCAATTTAATCAACCCTAGATATCAATTGCTAAATGACATGTCAAATAGCTTAGCTAATCAAGATTAATTAAAAACCTAATTAGCTATCACAAACAACACTCAATTAATTTTCATCACAAATAATCTCTAACTTGTGTCTAGCATATAATCAAAAGCATACAAGTAATTAAAGAGATGTATTAATATGAAAAACACTAAAGTAATATGAAATTAGTGAAGAACATACCAAATAAGATGTGATGATTCAAAACCATGCATGGATCAATTCTATGAAGGCATAGAAGATCAAATATGAAATTTGATGCAAAAGGGAATTGATTTGAGTGTTTAAAGATAGGTTCTTGATTTGATTTTTTCTCAAAAATCTCTCTTGAAAGATTAGGGTTCTAATTGCTCAAGAAACTTATTCAGAGATTGAGAAAACAAGATATTTATAGACATCAAGAATTGGGCATGTGAAAAGACACTTTTGCCCCTGAAACGCACCGTTCGGCGGTTTCAATCGGCGGCTTGGCCGCCGATGACGACCGCCGAATTGAGCTCGTGAAGAACAGAGCATTAACGGCGGTTTCATTCGGCGGTTTCGTGACCGCCGATACAACCGCCGAATCAAACCCGAGAGATTAAAATCGATCAGGTATGAACGGCGGTTTAGAACGGCGGTCGTGACCGCCGATCTGGACTGCAAAATTGCTTCAGACCAATCTGGACTGAAACGGCGGTTTCATTCGGCGGCCAGGCCGCCGATAATAACCGCCGATCACCAACAATGGTGAAAACCAAGGAGAAGCCAAGGGCATTCTCCATAGGCGGTCTTCGCGCGAAACCAAGCACTAATTAGTGCAAGCGCGGACGTTTCCGAACAATGACGGGAAACGAATTATAAGGCACATATACACACAACAAGATATATCAACCAAAGTGCTAGTGTGTAAAGTGACATGTGAAGAGATGCACATAAAAATAAGCAAGTATGCAATCATAGCAAGAATGCTAAGTGAGTGTGTGCTACTAAATCTCTTCAAAGAAAAACAAGCACAAGAGATTATACCTTTGGCGTGCTTGTATCTTGAGGTCATGGAAGGGCCTTTGATCTTCAACACTAAACACTTAGACTACCCTTACATTCAAAACCCCAACATGTGGTTTGACCACGAAATAAGCCAATCAATAAAACGGGAATCCTTACAGAATACTTTCTTGTTTTGCTCCACCATCATCCTTGCCACCTCCATGCTTGGCTCGGTGAACTCTGCTACAAAGACTGCCACTGCTTGGGCTTTAATTGCTGTCCTTGGAAGATACTCTACATCGAATTCACTCAACTCGATCGCCCACTTTGTCAATCGACCGGATACTTCTGGTTTTTGCAGAATTAATTTCAGTGGGCAGTTGGTGTATACTCCGATTTTATGAGCCTGGAAATATGGCCTTAACTTCCTTGCTGCTGTTATTAGGGCGGTGCCATTTTTTCGGCCGGTGAGTACCTGGTTTCGGCTGGTAACAGTGCTTTACTGGTGTAGTATATTGGTTTCTGGATCCCCTCCTCTTGTCTTACCAGCACGGAACTTGTGGCTGCTTCAGAGACGGATAAGTACATATACAATGTTTCTCCTGTTTCTGGTTTTGATAGCAGCGGTGCTTGCCCGAGGTAATCCTTCAAGGCTTGGAAAGCTCTTTCACAATCCTTGTTCCATTCGACCCCCTTTCCTTTCTTTAGGGCTTTGAAAAATGGTAGGCATCGGTCCGTTGATTTAGCTATGAACTTGCTCAGCGATGCCAGGCACCCTGTGAGTCTTTGGACGTCCTTCAAAGTTCTTGGTGAGACCATTTTGGCTAGTGCTTGGATCCTCTATTCCTCTTTGTTGCACTTGATATCCTAGAAATCTCCCAGATGGTACGCCGAACACGCATTTCGCCGGATTCAACTTCATTCCATACCTAACCAACACATCGAATGTCTCTCTTAGGTCATCTATATGCTTATCTGCTGTGATGCTTTTTGTCAGCATGTCGTCAACGTAAACCTCCATATTTCTTCCTATCTGTCTGGCGAACATTTTATTGACTAAGCGCTGGTAAGTTGCTCCAGCATTTTTCAAGCCGAATGGCATGACTGTGTAACAGTATAACCCTTGATCTGTGGTGAACGCTGTCTTCTCCTCATCTGGCTTGTGCATTTTTATCTGGTTATATCCTGAGTATGCATCCATGAAACTTAATGTTTCATGTCCAGCTGTTGCATTGACCAGCTGGTCAATTCTTGGTAGCGGGAAGCTATCCTTGGGGCAGGCCTTGTTCAGATCGGTGAAGTCGACGCACATCCTCCATTGGTTGTTCTTCTTTTTCACTAGAACTACATTCGCCACCCATTCCGGGTACTTAACCTCTCTGATTGATCCTGCGGCGAGCAACTTGGACACCTCCTCTTTTATTGCCTCACTTCTCTCTGGGTTAAAGCTTCTCCTCTTCTGTACTACTGGTTTGCATTTTTCGTTCACAGCCAAGTTGTGTGAAATCACACTTCTTTCAATCCCCGGCATGTCTTCATGGCTCCAAGCGAAAATATCCCTGTACTCTTTCAACAAGTTTGTCACATCTCTCTTAACGCGTTCAGTCAGTCTTGCTCCGATCTTGACTGTTTTGTCTGGTTATGCTCTGTTTAAGACAATCGACTCAGTTGGCTCTTCCTTTTCTTTGCTCGTTTTGTCCCTTGGGTCCAATTCAAAAGTTTCCGGGTTATCCTCCTGCACTTCCTCGTTTACCTCGAATATGCTTAATGTCTCCATCCCTGCCTTATCCTTGAAGATTGACAGGTTGGCACGGCGTGCCATTTCCGGTGACCCTTTCAATTCTCCGACTCCGAATTCTGTAGGGAACTTTACTTTCAATGCGTGGGTTGAAGTGACGGCTCGAGCTTTGTTAAGAAACGGTCGACCAAGCAAAGCGTTATATGGCCAATTATGGATGTCGACCACAACAAAGTCCAGTAGGATTGTTCGCCTACATGGTGCTGTACCAAACCTCACCGGTAGCTTCACAGTTCCCAATGATCTTACTTCTGCGCCCCCGAAACCTTTCAACGGCACATGGAAGGGCTCTAGGTCTTTTCTATCCAGCCGCAACTCATCGTATACCCTAGCACTTAGAATATCAGCTGAACTCCCGTTGTCAATCATTACTCGAAGGACATCCATGTGTGCTATTCGAACCCCCAGTACGATTGCGTCATTCGGCTTTGCAACAATTTCGTTTAAGTCTTCTGCTGTAAATATTATAGGGTCATGTCCTTCTCTTCCTTTCTTAGGGTTTCTTTGCACAGAATTGATCTCCATGCTTCTGCTGTCATACATTACTTCTCGGACTTCTAACATCCTTTCTCGATTGCTTCTCCCAGTGTGAGGTCCACCAAAAATAGTGTTTATGGTGGTGTTAGGGCTGTTTCTCCTTGGACTCTTTCTTTCCTGTCCGTTTCCCTGGTGGCTGTCCTGGCGACCACCGTGCTTGTCCCTTTTCAAAGCAAAATCCTTCAGGTGCCCGTCTCTGATCAAGCTCTCAATATGATCACGCAGCTGAAAACATTTTGAAGTCTCATGCCCATGATCTTTGTGAAATCGGCAGTATTTAGTTGTATCTTTCCTGGCATTTGCTGATTGCTGCCGAGGGTATTTGGCGAGTCCTTTGTCTTCTACCACAGAAAGTATTTCCTCCTGATCGCTGGTTAGAGGGGTGTAATGGTTGTACCTTCTTCGAAACCTATTGGCTCAAGTGTTTCCCCTGCTTTCCCTTGGATGCCCCTTTTGGCCTTTCTCATCTCTCTGGCAGTCCCGTGATTGTACCTTTTTGTCATCCTTATGTTCTGATTTTGAGTCAGGTTTGTGTCCGTGTACGTAACTACCCCCTTGCGCTACTTCTTCTTCTTCTTCTTCTGCCAGTGCATAGTCGCCAGCTATTTCCATTATCTCCTAATAAGTTTTCGGTCTATCTCTTCGTAGGTCAAAGGATAATCACCCGCTTTGTAACCCATTGGTGAAAGCGGCAATAACAGCTACATCACTGGCGTCTTCAATTTGAGCAACCTCCTTCCCGAATCTTGCTAGATACTTCTTGATCGACTCATTGCGTTCCTGCTTCAAGTTTGATAGATGAGCAAGCAACTTTCTTCTCTGCACACTCCCCATGAATTGCCTTATAAATGCTTTGCTGAGGTTCGAGAAACCGCTTATACTTCCGGATGGAAGTCTTCCAAACCACCTGGAGGCGAGGTCGCCAAATGTTTACGGGAAGGTGAGACATAGCAGTCCGTCATTGGATGAATACTGGGCCATAATGTTACGGAATCGGCGAACATGCTCCTTCGGATCCCTGTTCTCCTTATACTGCTCAATTGTTGGCATTCTAAATCTGTCTGGAAATTGGGTGCGGGCAATGTTTTCAACGAATGGGCTATCCGACTCATCATCCGAAGATACGTTGCGACCATACCTTCGTGCCATCGCTGAAACCTTCCTTGATAGCTCTTGTAAGGTGACATCTCGCTGGCCAGTTGGTTCCTCTGCTGGATCGAGTCTGCTTTTGACTGTCATTCTCCCATAATTGCCTCTATCATCCGGGATCCTTCTATCTTCTGTGCTTTCGGATCTTCTCCATCGTGCTCTTTTGGATCGTAATTCCCTTCGTGGACGAGGACTTTTATTTTCGGACAAGATAGAACGGTGTCTCCGCCGGTTCCTTTGGTATGTGTCACTAGAATTGATCTCATGTGTTCTTATCTGGTCCCGCTCCTCCCTAGATTCTTCATTCATCACATCTTTTCCCTTCCTTTGTTTCCTACCTTCGAAATCCCCTGGGTGACCCTGGGGAGTCTCTTCAGTGGATTGTCTCGCTTGAGCATCAGGGGTTGCGATGTGAACTTCCGACCGTAGTCTTCCGGGCGGCGGGATTCCCGGAGTAGTTAACTGATAGGGAGACGAAACTCCCAATCCTATAGGAAGCGAAAGCCCTATTTTGCTTGCCTCGTTGATTAAGTTTACCAATGCAGTTTGGAAGTGCTGCAGAACCCCGGGGTCAGCTGCCCCAGTTCTTGGCGTTGCTATTGACTGTTCCCCGATCGTCACCGCCCTATCTCCTGTCGGCGCGGTTGGCTCAACGATTAGATCTCCGCTGGAGTTACCATCTTTGTCAATGTCGTTGTTCATGTTTCTTAATTCGCAAGGGTTCCTCGAAGTTTTTGTTCAAGCGAAGCCCCTTCCTTCTAGCGCCAATTGTTGACGGTGAAATTTAGATTACCACAAAACCAACAATTAAATCAAAAGTATCATCAATTAAGAAAGAAATTCAATGCATGCAAGAGACCAATTTACGTGGAAAACCCTTGAATGGGAAAAAACCACGGCGTCCCGGAGGACAAGAAAATATCATTATAGTTTATTTGTTTCGATTACACACTCAAATCTCTAGAATTATTGCTTTTCTCTCTATTGGTTATTTTTCGACCCCCTCCTCGTGGGATAGGTGGTTCTATTTATACATGATAATCTAGGGTTACTACGTGATCCTGTCCTGTTGGAGGTAGGATTTCCTTTTTGATTTGTACTCGGATTCCCATGTTGTAACAGATACGGATCTGTGTTTTCGGCCCCTTCCTTTTCTGTGGCTCCTTGTTCCCATGGGTCTTCTGGGAGTTAGGGTTTATTTTCACGTTTCAGTTTAGTCGGTTTGTGCCTAGCATACAGATGTGGCGAACATCTCCCCTCCTGGGTTTTACCCTTTGGCGACTATGCTTCTATCTTTGGCGAGTACATATCTAGCTCTGGCGAACACATCTTTGATTTATTTGACTTGATATACTGATCGGTCCACGTTTTCTTCTTTGACTTGGTTAATGAGTGACGTGGCAACCTGTTCCTCGGCATTTATTGACTCCTTTGATGACGTGGCTGCTTGGCGAAATTATATATACAACAACATCTATCAATTAGGAAGATTAAAAAAGATGATCAAAAGATGAAGTGAGAAGAAGAAGTTTCACATACAAAAGTTGAGTCACGGACTGAAATCAGCTCACTGCGAAACATCACGAACTCAAATGACTCTGAAAATGCTTGCGGTTTGTAGCTCTCTTCAAGACCAACATTTTTGGCTTTTGGATCACTCGATTTCGAGTTCGTATGAGAGAGTTATGATCAAAACAAGAAACTAAAAATCATGAAGAATTCTGCACGAAATTTCTTTTCAAATTTTCTTCAAGTTCTTCAAGTTGTGTTTGGAGGGAAGGAAAATTAAATTTAAAAGAGAGAGAGAGAGAGGGAAAGGAAGCACCCAATTGAAGAGTGCCACGTCACTACCATGTGTGGACCGCGTGTGGCACATGTGGGCAGAGAGGTGAGCTGGACATGTGGCACACGTGGACTCCAAGCTTGGCCTTTGGCCACACTTGCTTCTCTCGCGCTCCACTCACGTTCTTCAGCCGTATTCGGGCATCCGATTTGAATCTATTTTTGGATTACAAACTGTGACTCCCTCATGCACAATGATGACTATAAAAATTTCACCGAAGGTTGAGAATTCATCTCAGAAAATTATGATGAAGACAACTCAACAAATGAGAACGCAAAGTAGCGTAGCTACATCGTTTGGACTCGAAACCTAATGAATGAGTAACTAAAATGACCTAGACTCATTATGGAATCATATGAGATCATGTTCAAGTCCAAAATACAAGAAACATAAACAAATAAACACAATGTCACACAAGCATGCTATATCCAATAGATAGTCATAAAACATGCAATTCTACAATGTTTGTCTATTTGAGACGAATGCATGTGCATACTTAAATGAGTGTTAATATGTATACCAAATGTTTGCACAATGATGTAGGGACACACATATATGAATTGTGTATTTGTGCACTTAAGCCTTGCAAAAGGAAGAAGGATCTTGATACCTTAGCATCCAAGAACGAGCTTTTCCTCTTGAAGACGATATTTGCATGAGATGTTACTTTTCTTCTTTGAAGCTTTTTTTCACCAAAAACAACCTAAGCAACTAATCAGTACAAATAAAAAGAGTTTTGCAATAGAATCAAGCCAACAAAGATCTAGGATTTTACAGATGTGGTTTGGATATTGACCCCATAAGGGGAACTCAAGCAAAGAGAGCAATTGCATACTTGTCGCTTGCAAAAATTTTAAAAATCTTATGCTTCTTTATTAATTGCTTGAGTATCTTGGTTGCACATATGTTTATATGATATTTTCTTCAATAAGTGTGAACCTTGCTTTGATTGCAATCCATGTCATATTTATGTTCAAACATGCATTTTTTGGACTATGAGATATTCATAGTATGTACTTTTTGAATGACCTACAATGATCTCTATGACATGATGATTCTTTAAATAACATGCTCAAAATGAAAAAGCATGAAACTCTTATGACTTGCTTAAAAATGAAAAGCATGAATTGATGATTGCAATTCTTAAATGCAAAATTATGTATGAAAAGCTTATGAGACTCAAAATGAATAAAAGATCTTGTATCCGTTCAAAGGATGCTAAAATCCAAATGTCTCTCTTTCTTTATTAGTTAAATATAGCTACTATCATACGGGTTTCATACCCGGAAAAATCGAATAAGGTGCAAAGTCGCTCATGCCATGTTTCGCTTATAAAGTTGGATATAGTTGCTCTTTAAAATGAAATGATTAAACAACTCTATATCCTTGCTTTGATTCATGACAAATGGTGAAATTGGTTTGAATTCTAGAGGAAACCTTTATCATTTGCTTTGCCAAATACCATTAACTTTTGGATTTGAATACAACATGTCTTGCATGCAAAGCATCTTAATCACACATTTTTCATAAAATAAATCTCCTTGTTTCTCTCAAATTAATTGAGTAGAATAAAGTGGCTTATATGATTATGCAAATGTCTAGTATGCTACTATCTCTCTTTGCTAAATTGACCCGGTTGGGGATACTCATTTGCTTACATCATGACAAAAAGGGGGAGTAGTATGTAGAGGGAATTGTAGTATCAAATTTGCTTATTGGGGAGTTTACTAATTGAGGGGGAGTAACACGTTGAGGGGGAGCATTGCATTACACATTCATTGCATGATGTTGTGCTTAAATTCTTTAAATGCAAATGCTTGTTTTATTTTTCTCTTGATCATCTCACAATTTGCTTGTATTGGAAAGTATAAAAACTTTGTTTTGAAGGGTTGGTTGTTCTACAAGATATTGAAAACTTGAAGATTTATCTTTTTAATATCTCTTTGTAATGTAGAAAATTTATGTTGCACGTTAGTTTCTATTTTGTTGTGAGGATCAATGTGAGTGCTGGTTTTGTCACGAAATAGCCAAATAGGGAGATTGTAAGTTCCTCAAAGTTTGATTGGCTTATTTCGGTGACAAACCACAATTGGGGTTTGTATTGTAAGGGTAGCTTAGGTGCATGATGATCAAGCTCTAAGGCCTTCTCAAGTCCTCAAGATGATAAGCACTCCAAAAGTAAATTTCTAGTGCTTAGTTTTTCATTGAAGAGATTTAGTTGCACACACATACTACAATTGTTTGCATATGTATGCTTTACTTTTGTGTGCATTCTCTTCACATGTCACATTTCACACTTGCACTTTGTTGTTATATTTGGTTGTGTGTTAGTGTGTCTAGTAATTCGTTTCCCGAATATTGTTCGGAAACATCCATGTATGCACAATGGTGTGCTTGGTTAGCGTGATGATCGCCTTCGGAGAATCCCCTTGGCTTCTCCTTTGGTTTCACCAAAAGTGGTGAAACGACGGTTTGATCGGCGTGTTAGGATTATGCTCAATAGCAAAGAGTGTAATAGTGTTTTTGACAATCTATTCATATTAATAATGTGATTTCTGGTTTAACAAATCTTATAGCATTTATAGTTTGAATATTATAATTGTCAAAAGTAAATAATCATAAGGTCAAAAGACTATGAGAAAAGAAGAATTGTTCGTACATCTGGATATGTATGTGGTAGACACAATTCTTTAGTTAGTATTGAATAATGTTCACAACTTAAGTTAAAGGTTGGGCACCTTTATCTTGTTAAAGTTGTAGATTCTTTTACTGGCATTTGAGTGGGATCAAATGTGTTATGATGAGTCTAAAATCATCAAAGTGGCTTTGAGTAAAAGATCTAGTGCACTAGGTGCATTGAACTGGATCACAATGAAATACTTTATCTAGAACCGTCAGTAGATAAAAGTCTTTTCATTATCAGGACAATCGGAGAGTCTATCTTAATCCTGAGATAAATGATGGACTTATGGTTGCAAGTGTTATCATTTGAGTTATCAATGAGTACGATTATATAGCATAGTCTATCCTCGATAGTTTGGTGGTATTCATTTGTTAATCGATAGAGGACTTCATTTATAGATATGGACATCGTGGCTCCATTTATTAAATGAGAGTAGAATATCATCATATGGATGTTTTGAGGTATTGGATATTGAATCTTAACGTTAAGTTTTCGATAGAGTCTATTGAAACATGGCTTCTGGATAAGTCAAAATATCCAAGTTCAAAATGTGGTCATATGAGTAAATATGGTAACTTGGAGAGCTATAGGCGGTCTATGAGCTCTTGGCGATTACTGATATTCTTCACGAGGATACACCATCTCCTATAAGATTGTCTAGGATATGAATGAGAATCATTTACTTATTTCATCTTTATTTAAGAGTGCAATTTTAGTTCTTTAGTGGAATGAACTGAAATTAATAGATTGAACCTAAGTAAATCATTTGTTGATTGTGATTGGGTTATGTCTATTGGAGCTTAAATTTAGATAGGCCCGCCAAGATCCCCAATCCACACGGACTTGCATGGATCACTTGATATATTCTACCGGACCAATTTATGGGTCCATCTAGAATTGTATTTAATATATTAAGAATATAATTTGCACATTATTTATTTAATGGGCTGATCAATTATATTAATATATTAATGGAAGGCATGTGGGCTTGTTTCTTTTAGTAAGAATGGGCCTAGTTCACATGTGGACCTTTTATTAAGGTCCAATGGATTTAATAAAATAGAAAAACAATATATAGATATATTAATATATATGGCAAATGGCCGAGATATATATAATATTATATTGTTTTATTTTTATTAATTGATTAAATGGAAATTAATTGATTGATTGATTAATTATTTAATTAAAAATTAAAACCTTTTTCTGCTAGGAAATATGTTTCTTAGTAGTATACTATTGTGGTAGTGTAATTAAAATAAAAGACTTTATTTGGTAAGTAGATAAATAAGAGATTTATTTATCTAGTCAAATAAGGAAGTCTTTTATATAGTCACAAATACACTAAAGAGTTGGATTAGGGTTTAGAATTCTAAGGAAATCTACCTAGGGTTAGGATTTAAGTCAAAAGACAAATCCTACATGGTAAAGGATTTCGGCCACAATATATCAGATATATATATTGATATTAATATGTGGCGTGCAGCAAAGATATAAAAAGAATTAATATGTGGCGTGCAGCAAAGAGATAAAGAATATATATATATATATATATGGCAAGTGTTTCGCAGATGACTATATATATAAATATATATTATTTCGGGCACTAGAAGATATATAGTTGTAGCAGGAATTCGTCCTACACACACACACATATATATATATATATATATTATATTGGAAAAAGAACCCTAAGGTCTTATGCTTAAGAGTTTTTTTTTTCTTTTGCTAGAGAAAAATAGAATCCAACTCTTAGATTAGTGTGAGAATTCGGCCAAGAGGAAAAGAGAGAAAAGTTTGTTCTTATTTCGATAGTGCACTAGTAACTTTTATATCAAAAGGTTTTGTGCACAATTTCGAATAAGGTTCACGCGAGTTTCGATCTAACGATTGTGAATTCAAAAGTGACCGGAACATTCTTTGTAGCCTCTTGGAATTTGTTGTGACTAACGAAAAAGAAAAAGTTTTGTTAATCCATCCTCAGGTACACAATTCAAAGAGAAGGGAGACCACGCTCCTAGGTGATTCACGTTCGTGATTGGATTGGAAGATCTTGCGGATTACCATCGACGCAATGTCAATCGGATCACGCGACAAAGGTATGATATCTTTAGTATTATATGTTAATTAATTAGAGGGTTAAGGTTCAAATTATGGAAAAAATTTAAACTATACTAAACTCCTTTTTTTAGTCTCGCTTCCGCTGCGTTGACCGTATTTTTCCCTACACGGCGGCCATGACCGCCGAATTAAACCGCCATTTATGTACAGAAGGTTCTGGAGCATTTCTACTGTTATGATCGGTGGCCACGACCGTCATTCGAAACCGCCGTTTAGACCTGGTCGATTTAATCTCTCTGGTCTATTTCTGCGGTTGTGATCGGCGGTTATGAAACCGCCGTTGATCCCCTGTTCTCTCGGGAATCAATTCGGCTGTTGGATTGGCAGTTTCGAAACCACCGAATGAAACCGCCGATCGTGCGTTTCAGGGGCAAACTTGTCTTTCATATGCCTTGTTCTTGATGTCTATAAATACATCACTTTCTCATCTCTCTGAACCTAACTCTTTCAATACAAGAACCCTAAATTCTATAGAGAGATTTGTGAGAGAAAAGGCAATCAAGATTGCTCATTTAAACACTCAAAACACATTTTTAATATGCATTAAACTTCATCTAGCATCTTCTAGCATATCTAGTATGCTTGCTTGCATGGGTCTTACTCAAAACACTTGCTTTGGTAAGTTCTTCACTAATTTCATCTAATCTTAGTGTTTTACTTAAAAAGGCATCTCTTTAATTACTTGTATGTTCTTAGATTATATTCTTATATACAAGATAGAGATAGTTGTGTTGTTTTGATTGAGTGTTGTTTTTGTGATATCTAAACTCTAATCTATGTTAGCTAAGCTTTATGCCATGTCATTTAGCTATTGATATCTATGATTGATTTAATTGTCATCTTATAATCCTAGAAAAGTATTTAGTGTAACCTAGCACTAAGTATATATTTGGATATCTTTGCATATTCACTTAGGTTGTTTAATCTCTGTAGTGAGAACTAAGTCTTGTGACTAAGGTTGCTTAGGGCGCAAGCAAATTGGACTAGGTCCACTTTTATAGGCCTGTAGGTAGTGGTGATGGGTTATTGATCGGACCAAAATTGGTATGATTTTAGCCCTTATTTCCTTCTCCTTTCGCTTGATTCTTGGGCATTATCCCGTGATTTAATTGTATAAATTAAGTTTTTTCAGGTATTTACAGAGTTCAAGGGCATTGAAGTAATATTGGAGAAATAGGGGCAAAAGTATAATTATTGAAGGACAATTGAAGTTATCGTAGATATGGAAGAGATCAAGAGCCTAATTGCAATTTGCCACGCAAGGCAAGCGAGAGCGCCACGTTACCAACAACAAAATGGTGCATTTTGATGGGCTTCATTAGCGCACCTACATCAGATGCTTAGCGCGCCCACCAGCTACCCAAAATAGTGGCCCAAGTCACTCTTGTGCAGCTACTAAACATACCCCACGCCCTTGCTAAGCGCCCCCCAAAAAGTGACAAAACAGCCCAAACCCCCTCACTAGTGATACGGTGCGTTTTGAGGGGTGTGGGCCTCTAAACACACCCCAATTTTCTTCTAATTACACCCCGATAAGATACAAAACATCAAAGACTGATTGCACCCCTACTCCCTTGCTAAATGCACCTCATATATCCTATTCATCTTCTTATCCCTTCAGCGTGTAGCAGCCATTAATGTCTAAAAACCCTAACCTTCTTCACGTCACCGATTCCGGTAACTAACGACTTACAATCGGTCGATTTTTGGCCCAAAACGACGGCATGGTCAACGGCAGCCCATTCGTTCCAACTCCGGCGCCTCAAAACGATGGGATCCAAGCTTTCCAATCAAGCCTCCTCACGCCCTTTGTCGCCCTCACGTCCAAACCGCAACAAAATTGTCGCCATGGAAATAGGGAGTGGTTTTTGGCTCTAGTTGGGTTGCCCCAGAGTCGCCCTAGTGTCGCCATTTACGCCAAACCGCGACATCCCTCTCTGTGCAATTCTAATTGGTGGGTAAAATTACAATATGCACCCCTCTTATGGACTAAATGGTAATTTGCCATGCAAGATGGGTGTTTTGGTAATTGACCACCCAGACCTAATTTGAAAATCTTGTAATTACATCACTATCTTTCCTTTTTAAACAACTCGTGGCCATTCTTGACAACTGTAAGGATTCCCGTTGTTTTTGATTGGCTTATTTCGTGATCAAACCATATGTGGGGATTCTTTGTAAGGGTAGGTTAGATGTTGTTGTTTTTGCTTAGGCCCTTTGAAGACCTCATTATTGACAAGCACCAAAGGTAATACTCTAAGTGCTTACTTGTCTTGAAGAGATAGTTGCACACACTCACAACTCATGCATATGTTTAATCTTTGTATGTTGTGTTTCTTTTTGTTGTGCATCAATGCCTATTTACATCTCTTCTTGCTTGGTATAATGATTGCATCTTGTGTTTATAACATCATAGCATTTAGGCTTTTAGGATGCATCTTAGTTTACCTTTGTTCCCCTTGCATGATTGCTTGTGGGGTTCAAAGTTGTGGGCTGTGCGCTGGTCCACCTGCGCCTGACGTCCAGCGCCGCTCTCCGACGTAAAACGCCCAGTGGCGTGCCGCTGGTCGTGCGCTGGTCCACACCAGCGCAGCCCACCAGCGCAGATCGTCCAGTTCTCTGTCGCCGGTCGTGCGCTGGTCTACACCAGCGCAAGGTCACCAGCGCTGATCGCCCAGTGTGGCTCGGCTGGTATGGCGCCTGTGTGAGCGCATGTCGTCCAGCGCCAATGCAAAAATGTGGGTGTGCGCTGGTCTTGCGCCTGTCATCCAGCGCAAGTCCACCAGCGCACAGAGCAATTTTTGGTGCGTTTTTCAAAACGACCACACTTCACTTATGGCCCCTATATATATAACACTTTGACTTTAGGTCAGCTAAGAGAGTTCATATTCATATTCTATACTTAGGATATTTTTCAAGAGAAGAAAAATACACAAAGAACTCATTTTTAATCACTCAAACACTTTTTCATGATCATCAATCATCATCTAGCATCATCTTGGATCATCTAGATGTCATCTTGCATGGAATCTTCATCATACTTTGCTTGGTAAGTTTTTCACTAATATCTTACATGTTTTGTGTTTCTCTTATCTAGCAATCTCAATTAATTACTTGTTGATTATTTTGTATGCTTTGGATACAATATTGAGATGAGTATGATGTATGTTTGAGAAGTTGTATTGTGCTAGCATATTAGGTTTTGTGCTTAATATTGATTAGCTAAACTAATTGACATGTCATTTAGTTTTGATATCTAGGATTATTCTTAATTGCATATTAATCATCTTAGATAAGCATATAGGGTTTCCCTTGCTCTATGTTGCATTTTGGATATTTACATATATTCACTTAGGGTTGTATTCTCTTCATAGAGAAAGTAAGTCTTGTGTGTAGCATCCGGGATTAGGTTGCTTAGAACGCAAGCAAATTGGACTAGGTTCACTCATACCGGGATTAGGTAGGTGTGTGATTACTTCCGGGATTAGGTTGTAATCGTTTGCACATTTAGTGGATTCGAGGTTCGAGTGTGGCTTACTTACATAGCCCGTGGTTTTTCCCGTGAGGGTTTCCACGTAAAAACCAAGTGTTGTTTTAATTTCCGCACCATATTACAATTGCTTGGTTATATTATCTTGAGGGCATTTTCGTAATTTTGACTAACACGAAAAATTGGGTAAAAAGCGTAAAATCTATTCACCCCCCCTCTAGATAGCTTTATACACACCGTGCTATTATTTGTTTCAATTGGTATCAGAGCGGGTTCCTAGACATACATAGGTGATCCTTGCTTATTTTGGTGTGTTTTGCATTTTGTGTGATTTTTGATTATTCATACATTTGCATTCATTTCATTCATTCATAAATACTATGAGTGGAAACGGTGGAAATGGTGGTGGCCACGAAGGAGCTTCTAGCACAAGGCCTCCACTTCTTACCGGATTGAACTATTCCCAATGGAAAGGGAAGATGGAATCCTACATATGCCAAATTCATGACCGTGCATGGATGGCGGTGGAAGACGGATATGATCTCCCTATGATGACTCCCGAGGGTGGAGGACAAGATGTTTTGAAGCCTAAGGCGCAATGGAACGCGCAAGAGTTTGAGGCTTCTAAGTGGAATAGGAAGGCTATGCATGCCATTATGTGTGCTATGGATGAGAATCAGTACAAGCTTATTCAGAATACTCAGATTGCCAAAGTGGCATGGGACATCCTTCTAGTTGCACATGAGGGAACCGAGGTGGTGAAGGAGTCCAAGCTTCAAGTCCTCCAAACTCAGTTTGAGCTTCTAAGGATGGGAGATGATGAATGCTTCAATGACTTCGAAATCAAATTGATGGACATTGTAAATCAAAGCCATCAACTCGGAGACCCGTATTCGGATAGGAGAGTCAAGCAAAAAATTATGAGATCTCTACCCGATAGGTTTGAATCCAAGGTGACGGCCATAGAAGAAAATAGTGGCTACATGGATATGAAGCCAAGTGAGGTGATTGGGCGTCTCCTTGCATATGAGTCTAGGAAGGCTCCTAGCACCACTACTCCTCCTAAGAAGTCTAAAGGAATAGCTTTGAAAGCATCTAAGGATGCAAAGGAGGCAAAGCATGAATCGGATGAAGACCTTGCCTTATTTGTGAAAAGGTTCAACAAGGTTATGGGGTTCAAGAAGAAGAAGGGATTTGGGTCAAGAGGACAAGATTTGAAGAAAAAGAGTTCCTTCAAGAAGTTTGAGCCTAGACAAGAGAGGACCGAAAGGAAAGGGGTCCGATGCTTTGAATGTGGTGGGATTGGTCACTTTGCCCCCGAATGTGCTAATCACAATGATAAGAAGAAGAGCAAAGTGATGGCCGCCACTTGGAGTGGGAGTAGTGATGACTCCAATGAGGAAGATGAGTCTTCAAGTGAAGAAGAGCTCATGGCTAACCTCCTAGCTTTTGCCTCCTCACATAAAAGCAAAAGTGGTAGTGAGAAAGAGGAAATGAGTCAAGAGGAAAATGACTCAAGTGAAATAGAAAGTGACTCCTCTTCTAGTTCCAAAAAGAAATTTGTGGAGCAAAAGGTGCTTGCTAAATACCATGCCGAGTTCAATGATTTAGCACTTAAAAGCACAAGAAAGATTGAGAGGTTGAGAGAAGAAAACCTTGAACTTTCGGCTCACAATGACCACTTAAGTGAACAAGTGGAAAGATTGAAGAGGAGAGAGGATAAGTTAATTGAGGAGTTAGACTTATCCAAAAGAAGTGAAGAAGGCTTGAAGAGGGAACTTGTAGAAGTTAAAGGGTCCTTGGCTAGGATAGATTCTAGCACCAAGAAGCTTGATCATTTACTTGGTGTTGGAAAGAGTCCAAGTGACAAGAGAGGTCTTGGGTATGATGATGGCAAGAAAATCTCAACCTCTAACAAGACCGTGTTTGTCAAGAGCTTGAAGAACGAAGAAACTTCATTTGTGCAACCTCCTAGGAAGAAGTTAGAAGTAGGACAATGTTCTAATGCTCAAGTGAAAATGGGACCAAGAAGGAAATCTCAAGCTCAACCCCCTAGGGTCCCTCAAGCCAACACTCCTCCAAAATTGGCTCACAAAGGAAAGAGACCAATCATGCAACCTCAAGCTTGGAAGCAACCTAGACCGGTTCAACAACGAAGATGGATTGAACCCACTTATCCACAAAGACATGGACAAGCTCCCATACGTGCACAAAGGCAAGGTATGATTTCTTATTTCATCCCTATTTGTCACTTTTGTGGTTGTGATGGTCATATTAGACCAAATTGCTTTCAATATATTAAAATGTGTAGAAAACAAAGCATGATTGCCATGATGCATGTTCCTAGGAATGATAATATTATTATGCATGATCCTAGGACATCTAGAGCCCGTATACCAAAGACCACTAAGAAAGCTAAGATTGTTTCTAGGTGGATTAGAAAGAATGACATTGTTTGCCATGTTGCTCAAATAGCCTTGAAGGCAAATTCTTCTAATTTTTGGTATCTAGATAGTGGGTGCTCTAGGCACATGACGGGAAACAAGAGTTTCTTCGAGACTCTTGTTATGGAGGAAGGTGGATATGTCACTTTTGGTGATGGATCCAAAAAGAAAGTAGTAGGGAAAGGAACCATTTCCGTTCCCGGATTACCCTCCTTATCCGATGCTTTATTTGTTGATGGCTTGAAAGCCAATTTAATAAGCATTTCACATCTAAGTGATGAAGGATATTCCGTCTTGTTTTGTAAAGATGATTGCTCGATCCTAAAGCCCGATGGACAAACCTTATTGAAAGGTATGAGATCTAGCGACAATTGCTATTGTCTTGAAGCTAGAATAGTCTCAAACAATGTGTCCATGGATGAGCAAATTGAGTTGTGGCATGAAAGACTTGGCCACATGAACTTTAGGGATCTACGGACCCTTGGAAAGTTCGAGTGTGTGCGTGGCCTCCCTAAGCTTGGGAAGAAAGCCAATGGTGTTTGTGGACCTTGCCAACAAGGAAAGCAAACTAAAAGCATGCACAAAAAGGGTAAGTATCTCACCACCAAGGAGCCTCTTGAGCTTCTCCACATGGACCTCATGGGTCCCATGCAAACCGAAAGTTTGGGTGGAAAGAGATACATTTTTGTATGTGTTGATGATTTCTCTAGGTTCACATGGACATATTTTCTTAGAGAAAAATCTGAAACTTTTGATAAGTTTAAAATGCTTTGTAATAAACTTCAAAATGAAATTAACTCTAATATTAAAAGCATAAAACGGATTAGAAGTGACCATGGGAGGGAATTTGAGAATGCTACCTTTGAAACCTTTTGTAACGGTTTAGGTATCTCCCATGAGTTTTCGGCTCCTAGGACACCTCAACAAAATGGAGTTGTTGAGAGGAAAAATAGGGTCCTTCAAGAGATGGCCCGTGTGATGTTGCTTAGTAACAATGTCCCTAGGAACCTATGGGCCGAAGCCGTCAATACGGCTTGCTATATAGGGAATCGTGTTTTCCTAAGGCCCGGTACTAGAAATACCTCCTATGAGTTATGGAAAGGCAAGAGGCCAAATGTTAGCTACTTCCACACTTTTGGAAGCAAATGCTACATTTTGAATGACCGTGATCAACTTGGCAAATTCGATGCTAAGAGTGATGAGGGTATCTTTATTGGCTATGCCTTGAATAGTAGAGCCTATAGAGTTTTCAATTTAAAGACTCTAAGTGTTATGGAATCATCCAATGTCGTATTTGATGATACTAGGCTCAAGTCTAATGATCATGAGGAGGAGGTTATTTTTAGTGATGGTTCTCCTTTGGAGAAGGTTGTGGTGCCTCCTAATGTTGGGACATCTAATGTCAACAATGATGACACACAACCTATTGCTAGAGTTCCTCTCTTGGACTCTAAAGAACCCGCTCCATGGGTTAGGAAACTCCATGATAAAGAAGATATCATTGGAGAGGTAAATGAGGGTGTTAGGACTAGACGTCAACTTGCTAATCTTATTAGCTATACTTGCTACACCTCTCAAATTGAACCCAAAAAGGTTAAAGAAGCCTTACATGATGAATTTTGGGTTCTTGCCATGCAAGAAGAGCTAAACCAATTCGAAAGGAATGAGGTTTGGACTCTAGTTCCTAGGCCTAAGACCACTAATGTCATAGGCACTAAATGGATATTTAGGAACAAATCCGATGAGGATGGCAACATAGTGCGGAACAAGGCTAGACTTGTAGCACAAGGGTACTCTCAAATTGAGGGTATCGACTTTGAGGAGACATTTGCTCCCGTTGCCCGTTTAGAGTCTATTAGGCTTCTCTTGTCCATTTCTTGTGTGCACAAGTTCAAATTGCACCAAATGGATGTCAAGAGTGCCTTCCTCAATGGCTTCTTGCAAGAGGAAGTGTTTGTTGAACAACCCAAGGGGTTTGTGGATGCTCACCACCCCAACCATGTCTATCGCCTCAAGAAGGCACTATATGGGTTGAAACAAGCACCGAGGGCTTGGTATGAGCGCCTCACTCAATTTCTTGTTGACAATAACTACACAAGAGGTAGTGTTGACAAGACACTATTCATCAAGAGAGACAATGATGAGCTTTTCATAGCTCAAATATATGTCGATGACATAGTGTTTGGCTCCACCAACAACACCAAGGTCCAACAATTTGTTGATGTTATGTCTCATGAATTTGAGATGAGTCTTGTTGGTGAGCTTAATTACTTCCTAGGTTTGCAAATTAGGCAACTTGATAATGGGATCTTCATAACCCAAGCCAAATATGCCAAAAACCTTGTGAAGAAGTTTGGTCTTGAAAAAGCCAAACATTGTGACACTCCTATGAGCACCACTTTGAAGCTAAGCAAGGATGCTAGCGGTAAAAGTGTGGACCAAACCTTATATCGTGGCATGATAGGGAGCTTGCTCTATTTGACCGCAAGTAGGCCCGATATATCATTTAGTGTAGGAGTTTGTGCTAGGTACCAATCCGATCCCAAGGAGTCCCATCTCTCTTCGGTTAAGAGAGTCATTCGCTTTGTAATGGGACTTCCAACTATGGGATTTGGTACTCATTTGACACTAATCCTAGTCTTGTAGGATATAGTGATGCGGATTGGGCAGGAAATTGTGATGATAGGAAGAGCACATCGGGCGGTTGCTTCTTTCTAGGCAACAACTTGGTGTCGTGGTTTTGCAAGAAGCAAAACTCGATTTCCTTGTCCACGGCGGAAGCCGAGTACATAGCCGCGGGGAGTGGATGCACTCAACTTATGTGGATGAAGCAAATGCTAGTGGATTACGGATTCAACCAAGGTACTCTCACTCTCTTTTGTGATAACATGAGTGCCATTAATATTTCCAAGAATCCGGTGCAACATTCTAGAACTAAGCATATTGACATCCGCCATCACTTCATTAGAGAGCTTGTTGAAAATAAATGCATAGTACTTGAACATGTAGGTACTAATGATCAACTTGCGGACCTATTTACTAAACCCTTAGATGCTACTCGATTTAAAACTCTTAGTAGATCTATTGGGGTATGTCTTGTGGAGTGATGTTCTATGATTGACCCTATATGGGGAACTCAAGCAAAGAGAGCTATTTTGCATTCTTGTATCTTGCAAAAAATTTGAAATATCTTATGCCTCTTCTTTTAATTGCTTGAGTAAGCTTGGTTGTACATATGTATATATGTTTTAAAATTCCATAAGTGTGAACCTTGCTTGTCTACAATCCATGTCATATTTATGTTCAAACATGCATTTTTGGACTAGGAGATTTACATTGGAAGTATGATTTGAATGACCTATGATTATCTCCATGACATGATGATTCTTTAATAACATGCTAATGACAAATGAGAAAGCATGAAATTCATATAACATGCTCACATGAAAAGCATGAATTGATGATTGCATATTCTTAAAAATGCAAAACTTGTGTGAAAACTTATGAGACTCAAAATGAATAAAGGATCTTGTATCCATTCAAAGGAATTTACATTCCAAATGTCTCTCTTTCTTTATTAGTTGAACATGGTTACTATCATACGGATAATTTTATCCGAAAAAATCAAATAGGGTGCAAAGTCGCTCATGCCATGTTTCGCTTATAAAGTTGGATATAGTTGCTCTTAAATTGAAATCAATAATCTCTATATCCTTGCTTTTCCCATGACATTGGTGAAATTGGTTTGAATTCTTATTAGAAACCTTTGTCATTTGCTTTGCCAAATACCATTGTATTTTGGACTTGAATGCTATATGTCTTGTATGCAAAGCATGTTGGATTCACACATTTTCTCAAAATAAATCTCCTTGTTTCTCTCAAATTGATTGAAGTGCATAAAGTGACTTATATGTATATGCAAGTCTTGCATGCTTCTATCTCTCGTTGCTATGAGTGACCCGGTTGGGGCCTACTCCTTTGCCTATATCATGACAAAAAGGGGGAGTAGGATATGGTAAGGGGAGGTGCAAAATATAGAGGCTTTTGTGCACTTTGGGGAAAACATACATTGAGGGGGAGTAACCCGTTGAGGGGGAGCATTGCATTTATCATACATTGCATACATTTGGTAATGTTGTGCCTAAATTCTAAAAATGCAAATGCTTGGTATTGTTCTCACATGATTAATCTCACACTTTTCTTGTATTAGAAATGTTAGAAACTCTTTTCAGGGATTGATTATTCTACAAGAGGATTGAAGACTTCAAGTTGCATTCTCTTATCTCTTTGTAATGTAGAATATCATTATAGTCCCGTAGTTTCTATTTTTTTGTGAGGTATCATTGTGAGTGATGGTTTTGTCACGAAATAGCCAAAGGGGGAGATTGTAAGGATTCCCGTTGTTTTTAATTGGCTTATTTCGTGATCAAACCATATGTGGGGATTCTTTGTAAGGGTAGGTTAGATGTTGTTGTTTTTGCTTAGGCCCTTTGAAGACCTCATTATTGACAAGCACCAAAGGTAATACTCTAAGTGCTTACTTGTCTTGAAGAGATAGTTGCACACACTCACAACTCATGCATATGTTTAATCTTTGTATGTTGTGTTTCTTTTTGTTGTGCATCAATGCCTATTTACATCTCTTCTTGCTTGGTATAATGATTGCATCTTGTGTTTATAACATCATAGCATTTAGGCTTTTAGGATGCATCTTAGTTTACCTTTGTTCCCCTTGCATGATTGCTTGTGGGGTTCAAAGTTGTGGGCTGTGCGCTGGTCCACCTGCGCCTGACGTCCAGCGCCGCTCTCCGGCGTAAAACGCCCAGTGGCGTGCCGCTGGTCGTGCGCTGGTCCACACCAGCGCAGCCCACCAGCGCAGATCGTCCAGTTCTCTGTCGCCGGTCGTGCGCTGGTCTACACCAGCGCAAGGTCACCAGCGCTGATCGCCCAGTGTGGCTCGGCTGGTATGGCGCCTGTGTGAGCGCATGTCGTCCAGCGCCAATGCAAAAATGTGGGTGTGCGCTGGTCTTGCGCCTGTCATCCAGCGCAAGTCCACCAGCGCACAGAGCAATTTTTGGTGCGTTTTTCAAAACGACCACACTTCACTTATGGCCCCTATATATATAACACTTTGACTTTAGGTCAGCTAAGAGAGTTCATATTCATATTCTATACTTAGGATATTTTTCAAGAGAAGAAAAATACACAAAGAACTCATTTTTAATCACTCAAACACTTTTTCATGATCATCAATCATCATCTAGCATCATCTTGGATCATCTAGATGTCATCTTGCATGGAATCTTCATCATACTTTGCTTGGTAAGTTTTTCACTAATATCTTACATGTTTTGTGTTTCTCTTATCTAGCAATCTCAATTAATTACTTGTTGATTATTTTGTATGCTTTGGATACAATATTGAGATGAGTATGATGTATGTTTGAGAAGTTGTATTGTGCTAGCATATTAGGTTTTGTGCTTAATATTGATTAGCTAAACTAATTGACATGTCATTTAGTTTTGATATCTAGGATTATTCTTAATTGCATATTAATCATCTTAGATAAGCATATAGGGTTTCCCTTGCTCTATGTTGCATTTTGGATATTTACATATATTCACTTAGGGTTGTATTCTCTTCATAGAGAAAGTAAGTCTTGTGTGTAGCATCCGGGATTAGGTTGCTTAGAACGCAAGCAAATTGGACTAGGTTCACTCATACCGGGATTAGGTAGGTGTGTGATTACTTCCGGGATTAGGTTGTAATCGTTTGCACATTTAGTGGATTCGAGGTTCGAGTGTGGCTTACTTACATAGCCCGTGGTTTTTCCCGTGAGGGTTTCCACGTAAAAACCAAGTGTTGTTTTAATTTCCGCACCATATTACAATTGCTTGGTTATATTATCTTGAGGGCATTTTCGTAATTTTGACTAACACGAAAAATTGGGTAAAAAGCGTAAAATCTATTCACCCCCCCTCTAGATAGCTTTATACACACCGTGCTATTATTTGTTTCAACAACCAAGAAACCTCATTTCTACCATTCATAATCCCTCCACTTCTCTCCTACCTAAGCTAAATATCTAGATTACCTTCCCCAAATCATTCCTTTCTTCCCATCTTATCCACAAATCTCCTTAGTCACTTCCCATTTGACTCCACCTATCTAGACACATCCTCATCATCCATTCTTTGCACAAGGAGAATCAAAGGCAAGGAAACGATCAAGCTTACAAAAGGAGACCCAAGGGTGATTTCCTAATCTTTTACTTGCCTTCCCTTTGATTGTAATATGTGTAATTAAACCCCTTTTCTAGGGTTTTTGATGTGAGAACATGTGGATTGGGTTTTGCTTAAGCTAATATATATTTAATCTCTATTTGTGTTCTATTTATTTTATAACTAGATTCTATGCATTATATAATTGACATGTATATCCACTAGTTGATTATACTCTTGCTTAGGATAATTTATTATATAATCTTGATTGGATTGACAACCTTGATGGATTGAGAACATATTGAGTGGGATAGATCGTCGGAGGGTATATCAACCGCGATTATCTAAACCGTTAATTGTAACAAACCGATCTTGCCGTGACCCCCTCTCCTTAATCGGTTAGGGATTGCGGTAGAAAGTTGTTTAGGGTTCATAGTAATGGTCTAAACACATCCTAGAAATCAATTGGTTAACATTTTTGAGATTGACTCACTAAGGTAACTTGAGAAGCACATCCCATAATCCACTTGTAATCCCATTAATTCCCTAGCAATTCCCTTAATTGTTTATCCCATATATCTCTTATCTAGATTTCTATCTTATTTTATTAGTTTTATTAGGATTATTTTACATGTATGTTTGATGGCTTGACAAACCATTCAACCATCCATTGCTTATGTTTTATTTTATCGCATATAGGAATTATTAATTTATTCAACTATTACTCTAATTTCCTGTGGAACGAATCCTACTTGCCACTTTACTAATTTTATATCTAAGTGGTGAAATCGGTTTTCAACATGAACATATTTAAAAACAATCATTTTGTTGAGTACCAACGACGGCTCATCAAAAATTGGCGCCGCTGCCGAGGAATTAAAGCGATTGTTGAGTCAATTAACTTTTCTTTGTAGGTTTTTATTAATTTTTAGTCTTTTAGTTGTTTTTAGTCTTTTAGTTCTTTTTTACTTCTTTGGTAGTGTTTGTTTCTTTTGTTTCAGGATTCTATGGATTTCTTCACGGAATATCAGGGGCCGAGCTACGAGACTCATGGGAATAGCTTCAATATGGATTGGTGGATGAACCAAGATTCCTTCTCATCATGCCAATCAAATGCCATTGATGATGAGAGGAAAAATTTCTTGGAGGATCACTTTCGGGAGAGTGAGAGATTCCAAGCTTCTCAACGAGAGACCATAAAGTTATTCCAATCCGTACAACAAGCATATGAGAAGAAGATGACCAACCATGTGGTTTTTAGTCGGCCGGATCAATCATTAGAATCGGGCTATCCCAAGCAAGGGAGGACAAGGAGCCATGTACACGCTCTTGTACAAGTATATGAGAAGGGTGCGGAAGTTGAGGAAGAACTGCCAAAGACCCAAGACCGATGCACAAAATTTGAGGAAACGTTGTCTTTGCTTCAAGAGAAGATAGTGGAAACCTCCCAATGAAAGGAAGAATTGGAAAGAAAAATACAACTCATAATGAAGGAGTTTGAAAAAATGGAGGCCTTGGGAAAAGTAAAGGTTGAAGAGCTTGAAATGGAAAATAAGAAGCTCACTCTTAAAGTAAACTTGCTCAAAGAAGAGAATGATACCTTTCGAATTAGGGTAGGAGAAGTCTCCAACAAGAACAAGGAGTTGGAAATACAAGTTAGGAGACTTGAAGTTGAGAGGAATTCCGCATCAAGGGAATTCAAAGACCTTGCAAAGCTATTTTAAGAATTTGAAGAAGAATGTGCAAGGAAGACTAGAAAGTTGCTTATGGAAAAGGAGCGAAAAGAAAAAGCTTTGGAAAAAATGAAGGAAGCACTTGGTAGGAAGGATGAAGCCCTGATGGTAGCCAAGGTCAAGGAATGTGACTACATAGTCAATCTAGACAAGGTGGGGAAGGAGGTGAAAGCACTACAAATGAGACAACACCATGGACCTCATAGTCACTTACCAAGAGGGAGTTTTCTAAACCATCCTCCTATTTGCTATTTTTGCTTGCAAAAAGGGCACTTAAAAGCTCATTGTTTTAATTTCCATAAGCATGAAAAATTGAAAAAGTATAGGAATAGGAAAAAGCCACCCAGAGTTAATAAATTTTGGGTAAGAAAAGACTTGGTTAACCAAGTTAGACCCAAAAGAAAGGAAAAGGGGAAATCAACTCAAATTGTTTGGGTTGTGAAAAAGAATCAATTTCTAAACTTAGTAAAACCTCCTTTAGTTGATGACACCCCTAGCACAAGTACATAATATTGAAAAATTCTTTTTGTGCATTTTACTTTTTATTGCTTTATTTGTTTAGTTTGTTTCTTTTGAATAAATGGTGTTCCAGACTCTTGTTGGCAATTGCATGTATTGAATATATTTTTATTTGCCGGAACTTTTTAATGTGCTTAGTGCTTGTGTAGATTTTCTATTGCTTCTTGAGGAAGTGTGTTGTATTGTGTTGCTTGTGTGTTAAGCAAGGTTCTTTATCTCTTGGGATGAAACAAAGACAACTTGCAAGTCTTGGAGGGACGAGCAAGCCAAGAGTGCTCATAAAAAAGGCGAGGGCCTTATCCTAAGGAAGCAACATTTTTGGAGTTCGAAGTGCATGGGCACCATGCCACGTCTTGCCTAGACGTTAAATCGTGCGCTTGGTGGGAGGCAACCCACCTAGGTATATTTTCTTTCCTTAGTTTTAATTTGTTTTATTTTGTAAGTGCATACACTTTGATAGGCTTATTTCATGACAAACCACATTGGGATTGGTATGTAATGGGTAGCTTAGGTCATTGTGGTTGACAAGCTTCCGGACTTCCCAAGGTGACTTCAAGATCAAGAGCTTCAAAGGTATACCACTTGACCTTGATTTTTGAAGAGATTAGGTGCGCACACACACTTGCATGCATCTTTATATATTGTGCTTTTGTTACCATGCATGTGTGTTTCATTGTTTAGTGCATCTATGTTTTTTTAGCACACACACACCTTCATTGCATTTATATGATTGCATTTGTGTGATTCTTATTTGTGTGCTTATTTGGTTTATCATCACACTTATGCATTTTCGTATTGCATATCTTTTGTGTGTCACATGCTTGGTGATCTTTCATGTTGATTATCCATTTCCATGCATGTTTTGTTGATTGCATCTAGCTTATTGATATGCCATGACATGTTTAGGCATTAGGATGCAAAGCCATGAATTCTATTCATGCATGTTTTAATTGATTGCATCATGTTCAATGGCAATACCATGACATGTTAGGCATTAGGATGCATTCACTACCCACACGTGCACTTCATGGTTGTTAGTCTTTAGTGTGGTGAAATTCGTTTCCGTTTGTGTGATCGGAAACGTCCGCGCTTGCACGATGGTGTGCATGTCTTAGCGCGATGGATGACTACTTGAGAAGGTCTCATTCTTCTCTTGGATAAGTGTTAGATTTGGTTTGGTTATTTGGAGTAAGTGTCTAGTTTCAAAAGATTGGATTTCAATGTTTTAAATGTTTTACAAAACTGACCTTTGTATGGTTTTATGACCATAACTTTTTATAAAAAAATTAAAATTGAGTTTTGTAAAATTCTGGACAAACTAGACACCCATACCTTTCCAACGGTATATTATTCGTAATATTTCATGACCGTTTGGATTGGTTTTGGAATCTCCAAATTGACCACTAAAACAGGGCATCACAGCTGTTATCCGAATCTGACCTTTGGTCATTCAAATGACCATAAATTTTTCTACATTTATCCAAATCATGTTTTGTTAATTGGAGTAGAAAGTAGACTTCCATACCTTTCCAACGATATATTATTCGAAAGGTTTCGATGTCGTTTGGTCATATTTTGGGGCGCTCAAAACTTGAGCTGATGCACTGTCTGTGCTTTACCGCGGCCTAGACCGCCCCCTAGGCATGTGCCTGCCAGCGGTCCTCCGCAGCGAGCCAGATCAGTGTCTTCACGCTTGATGTACCGCTGCCCAGGCATGTTGCCTCTTGAGCGGTACGCGCAGCGGTTGCCCGTGAAGAAGCTGAATCGTTTTCTTCAAAACGACACCACTTCATCTAGGGTTCCTATATAAGTTTCATCTTCTTCCTAGCTCATTTCAGTGAGCTCAAAAACTGATCTAAGTGAGAGAAACTCATATCCTAGTGAGAGAAAGCTCCAAGAACACTTCTTTACTCAACCAAACACATTCCCATCAGCATCTAGCATCATCCAAGCATGGGTCTTGTTGTTTTCCTTGACTAGGTAATCTCTACATGTTCTTTTCTAACATGTTTGCCTAGATTTAGCATTTATTTTGTGATTAAATGCTTGACTCCTTAATTAATGTTGTTTATCACATGTTTGAGTCTTAGTTTATTGGTTGAGATGTGTTGATTGTGATAGCTAGCATTTAGGACCATTTTGCCCTCTAGCTAAGTCTATATGATTTTCATTTAGACATTGATGAGTATGACTTATTGATTGCATTTGTTAATTGCATTTATTGTCCTTGTCATGTTTGTTGACAACTATTGTTGATTGGCATTTTGATTGACTATTCATTGATTGTATTTGTTGATTGCATATTCATAGTCATTGCCATGTTTATTGACAGCTTGAGTTGATTTGGCTTTCTTTGTTGACAATTAGGTTGCTAGAATCTCTTTGCATCTAATTGAGTTTACATGTATAGACATGTTGACTTTGTTGATAACTAGGATGTGATTTGCATTATAACATCTAGTTAAGCATATAGTGTTTAGTCTAGCACTCATTGCATTTGTGCATCATTGTGATACACTTAGACTTTTTTATTCTCTTCTTGAGTCAAAGTCTTGTGACTTCTTGGTGAAGTTTCACAAGCAAGGAAAGTCTTGTGGCTACCCGTGTGTAGTGCTCAAGCAATTGGTCGAGTGCCACTGTAAAAGGCCCGTTGGGTAGATTAGGGGTTGCTCACGCCAAGAGTAGTGTATCAGGGGATATCATTAGGGATTGAACCAAGAGTGGCGAGTGGTAGTGTCCATAGCCTGAGGTTATCTAGGGTGAGAGTCCGAGAATAACTTAAGGGTGTAGATTCCTTTTCATATAGTGGATTTCGTTGACCGTGTGTGGCGCACATATTAGCCCGTGGTTTTTCCCCGTGTGGGTTTCCACGTAAAAATCAAGTGTTCTTTAATTTCCGCATTTTATACTTGATTTTATTATATGTGTGTTTTGGGTTAATTGTGATTAATTTTAACTAATCGAAAAGTTGGTAATAATCGATTAACAACCCATTCACCCCCCCTCTAGGTTGTTTAGACACGCACGCGAGCTTATATTTGTATTTTCATTTTTCTTGCTTTTTAGTTTCTTGTTTAGAATAAGGTTGTGAGTTGTTTGTGATAGTGGATTTAGGACTTGAATGATCACATATTTTGTCCACATGGATTGTGATGATAACTCTTGATGAACTTGTTAGGATTATGCTCAATAGCAAGAGTGTAATGTTGTAATTAACAATCTTTTTCATATTAATAAAGTGATTTCTGGTTTAACAAATCGTATAGCATTTATAGCTTAATATTATAATTGTCAAAGTAAATAATCATAAGGTCTAAAGACTATGAGAAAAGAAGAATTGTTCGTACATCTGGATATGTATGTGGTAGACACAATTCTTTAGTTAGTCTTGAATAATGTTCACAACTTAAGTTAAAGGTTGGGCACCTTTATATTGTTAAAGTTGTAGAATTCTGTTGCTAGCATTTGAGTGGGATCAAATGAGATATGATGAGTCTAAAATCATCGGAGTGTCTTCGAGCAAAAGGATCTAGTGCACTGGGTGCATTGAACTGGATCACAATGAAAAGCTTTATCTAGAACCGTCAATAGATAATATTCTTTTCATCATCAGGACAATCGGAGAGTCTATCTTAATCCTAAGATAAATGATGGACTTATGGTTGCAAATGATATCATTTGAGTTATCAATGAGTACGATTATAACGCATAGTCTATCCTCGATAGTTTGGTGATATTCATTTGTTAATCGATAGAGAACTTTATTTATAGATATGGACATCGTGGCTCCATTTATTAAATGAGAGTATAATATCATCATATGGATGTTTTGAGGTAATTGGATATTAAATCTCAACGTTGAGTTTTCGATAGTGTCTATTGAAAACATGGCTTCTGGACAAGTCAAAATATCCAAGTTCAAAACGTGGTCATATGAGTAAATATGGTAACTTGGAGAGTTATAAGCGGTCTATGAACTCTTGGCGATTACTGATATTAATCACGAGGATACACTATCTCCAACATGATTGTCTAGGGTATGAATGAGGAACATCTTCCTTTTCTATCTTTATTTAAGAGTTCAATTTTAGCTCTTTAGTGGAATGAGTTAAAATTAATGGATCGGACCTAAGTGAATCATTTGTTGATTGTGATTAGGTTATGTCTATTGAAGCTTAAATTTAGATGGCCCGCCAAGATTCCCAATTCACACGGACTTGCATGGATCACTTGATATATTCTACCGGACCAATTTAAGGGTCCATCTAGAATTGCATTTAATATATTAAGAATATAATTTGCACATTATTTAAGTAATGGGCTGCTCAATTATATTAATATATTAATAAAAGACATGTGGGCTTGTTTCTTTTAGTAAGAATGGTTCTGGTTCACATGTGGGCTTTTTATTTAAAGTCCAATGGATTAAATGAAATAAGAAAATAATATTAGGCCCAATTTTATTCAAGTGGGGCGGCAAGGTTAATATTTTAACCTAAGATATTATTTTGTTTTCATTGTTTTAATTAAATAAGAATTAATTAATTTATTAATTAATTGTTTAATTAAGAAACAAATCTTTTCTGATTAGGAAATATGATTCCTAGTCTTATACTATTGTTGGTAGTATACTAAAAGTAAAAGACTTATTTGGTAAGAAAATAAATAATTAATTTTATTTATTTAATCAAATAAGAAGTCTTTTATTTTAGTCAATAAAAAGAATAAAATTGAAAGTAATTAAATACTCGAGGTGTGTTTATCAATATAAAGCTAGAGGGGGGGTGAATAGATTTTAACAAATATTACCCAATTTTCGCATGCAAGTCAATTTTACGAAAATGCCCCTACTAGTCAAAAATACATACAAGTGTAATATAGTGCGGAATTTAAATAACACTTGATGTATACGTGGAAACCCAACCACTGGGAAAAACCACGGGCTGTATAGTGCGCCACACTCGGAACTCGAAATCACTAATTGAAATGAAGTTTACAACCTATGTAGACCTCGTCTAACACTCCGGTCTGTAACCCCTCACTTCTACCCAGCGGGCCTTTATTAGCAACCCTATTCCAATTTGCTTGAGGCCTAAGCACTCTTAGCCTCAAGACTTACTTCTCTATGAAGAGAAACAACCTATGTGAATATAAATGAATATTCAAATAACAAACAAGGCTAGGTAACCTTAGATGCTTATCTAGGATGATGATATAATCAATTTAATCAACCCTAGATATCAATTGCTAAATGACATGTCAAATAGCTTAGCTAATCAAGATTAATTAAAAACCTAATTAGCTATCACAATACAACACTCAATCAATTCATCACAATTAATTCTCTAATCTTGTATTTATCATATGATCAAAACATACAAGTAAATTAAAGAGAATAGCTTGATAATAAAAATACTCAAATAAGATGAACTTAATCAAAATCTTACCAAGCAAGTTGTGATGATGCAAACCCAATCATTGATGCTTTCTATCTAGACATAGAAGATGCAATATGAAATTTGATGCACAAGGGATTTGATTTGAGTGATTAAAAATGAGTTCTTTGTGTATTTTTCTTCTCTTGAAAAATATCCTAAGTATAGAATATGAATATGAACTCTCTTGGCTGACCTAAAGTCAAAGTGTTATATATATAGGAGCCATAAGTGAAGTGTGGTCGTTTTGAAAAACGCACCAGAAATTGCTCTGTGCGCTGGTGGCCTTGCGCTGGACGACAGGCGCACGACCAGCGCAAAGGCAAATATTGCACAGGCGCTTGACGACCAGCGCTAAGACAGGCGCACGACCAGCATAGCCATACTGGGCGATCAGCGCTGGTGGCCTTGCGCTGGTGTAGACCAGCGCACGACCGGCGACAGACCACTGGGTGATCTGCGCTGGTCCGGCGCTTGACGACCAGCGCACAGCCCACTCCTTTGAACCCCACAAGAAAACATGCAAGGGGTAAAAAGGTAAAAGTAAGATGCATCCTAAAAGCCTAAAATGCTATGACATTATAAACATAAGATGCATCAAAATAACAAGCAAGAAGAGATGAGAATAAGCATTGATGCACAACAAAAAGAAACACAACATACAAAGATAAAACATATGCATGAGTTGTGAGTGTGTGCAACTATCTCTTCAAGACAAGTAAGCACAAAGAAAACTACCTTCGGTGCTCATCAACACGAGGTCTTCAAAGGGCTTCGAACAATTAAACCAATACCTAAGCTACCCTTACAAAGTACCCCAACATGTGGTTTGTCCACGAAATAAGCCAATCAACAAAACGGGAATCCTTACAATCTCCCCCTTTGGCTATTTCGTGACAAAACCACCACTCACATTGATTCCTCACATTATAATAGAAACTACGGGTCTACTAAGATTTTCTACTTTACAAAGAGATATATAAAAATAAACTTGACGTCTTCAATCTCAAGTAGAATAATCAATCCCTGAAAGCAAGGTTTCTATACTTTCCAATTCAAGTAAAAGTGAGATGAATCAAGTGAGGACATAAACAAGCAATTGCATTTCTAAGAAATTAAACACAACATCATGCAATGTATGATGAATGCAATGCTCCCCCTCAAAGGGTTACTCCCCCTCAATGTATTGTCTCCCCAACATGCATAATTGAATCAAGTGAGGACATAAACAAGCAATTGCATTTCTAAGAAATTAAACACAACATCATGCAATGTATGATGAATGCAATGCTCCCCCTCAAAGGGTTACTCCCCCTCAATGTATTGTCTCCCCAACATGCATAATTGCAACCCCCCTTACCACCATTCTACTCCCCCTTTTTGTCATGATATAGGCAAAGGAGTAGTCCCCAACCGGGTCACTTAGCAAAGAGAGATGATAGCATTCAAGTCATTTGCATAATCACAAAATGCACTTTATGCAACTCTATCAAAAGGAGAGAAACAAGGAGATTTATTTTGAAATAAATGTGTGAAACAAAACATGCTTTGCATACAAGACATGTAGCATTCAAGTCCAAAATACAATGGTATTTGGCAAAGCAAATGACAAAGGTTTCTAAAAAGAATTCAAACCAATTTCACCAATGTCATGAGAGAAGCAAAGATATAGAGTTTTCATTGATTTTAATGTATGAGCAACTATATCCAACTTTATAAATCAAACATGTCATGAGCAACTTTGCACCCTTTTTGATTTTTCCGGGAATGAAACCCGTATGATAGTAGACATGTTCAACACATAAAGAAAGAGAGACAATTTGGAATATAAATTCCTTTGAACGGATACAAGATCCTTTATTCATTTTGAGTCTCATAAGCTTTTTCACACAAGTTTTGCATTTATAAATTGCAATCATCAATTCATGCTTTTTCATTTGAGCATGTCATTTGAATTTCATGCTTTTCATATGTCATAAGCATGTTATAAACAACTCATGCTTTTCAATTTTTAAGCATGTGATTAAGAATCATCATGTCATGGAGATAACTCTAGGTCATCCAAATCATACTTCCTATGTAAATCTCCTAGTCCAAAAATGCATGTTTGAACATAAATATGACATGGATTGTAAACAAGCATGGTTCACACTTATTGAATTGAAAACATATATACAAATGTGCAACCAAGCTTACTCAAGCAATTAACAAAGAAGCATAAGATTTTTCAAATATTTGCATGCAACAAGTATGCATAAGCTCTCTTTGCTTGAGTTCCCCATATGGGGTTAGTATCATCCTTCATTAATGAAGGGCATGAGGTCCTATGGACCTACCAAGTCCATTGGACTTAGTTGAACCTATTTGAGACTTGTTAGTCTCGTAGCAAGCGGGTTCATTTTTCCTTATCCACATAGATATAACATTTTTCTTCCTAGTGGACAATGGTTGCATGTCATTCACTAACCTAGGATTATTGACAAAAGATTTCCTAGGCTCATGCAAATGGGCTCTTCTTAGCCTCTTTTTCTTTATCATGCTATCAATCCTACAATGCTTAATGTACTTAAAGCACTTAGGCCTAATATGCCCATAAACACCACAATAATGACAAGTTGGTACAAAGTAAGAATTCATACCATGTTCTTGTGAAGTCATTGGAGACTCATCATGCATTTGATGTCTCATTTGGTGTTGAGTCGGTTCATGTCTTCTATTTGGTTGAACCGGAATGGGTTGCCTCCTTGGATTAGGTAGCATGTTTTGCCTCTTTTCATAGTGAGTCATTTATTGAGGAGAGATGACTCGAGAGGCTCTAATCCGTTGAGCTTGGGGTTGTCTTGCTTTCACCACCTTCACTTGTGCATTTTTCGAACATTGTCCTAGTTCTAACTTCTTCCTAGGAGTTTGCACCGGTGACGCTTCTATCTTACCCAAACTCTTCACAAAGACGGTCTTCTTAGGAATAGAGCAATCCTTGCTCACTTCGAATCCAAGACCTCTTTTGTCACAAGGGCTTTTTCCTACACCAAGTATGTTGTCAAGTTTCTTGGTGCTTGTGGTCATTCTAGTCAATGACTCTTTGGCTTCAACAAGCTCTCTCTTCAAACCCTCTTCATTCCTCTTAGACAAAGCTAGCTCATCTTTTAGCTTGTCTTCTTCCACCATGGATCTTATCACTTCATCATTCAAGTGATCAACTTGTGTTGAAAGCCTAAGTAGTTCTTCCTTTAACCTTTGAATCTCTTTTTCATTCTTTAACTTAGAGCTTTCAAAACTTTCAAAGTTGTCCTTAAGATCCATTTTCTCCACTTGCTTCTTTAGGAGGTCATTGTATGTTGTAAGCTCTAGATTTTCTTCCTCTAAAATCCTTAGAAATCTATCTTTCTTCTTCATGGAGCTTTCAACATTGACTATAAAGTCATGCATATCCATATTCTCTACATTTCCATTTGTAGAGTTAGATAAGGAGTAATCTCCACTAGTGTCATCTTCTAGGCTCTCCTCCTCTCTTATGGATCCAATTTCCTCATCAAGACCTTCACCTTGATCTCTTGAGTCAATAAGTGCCATATCCCAATGTGAAGCAACAACTATCTCCTCTAGAGCTACTTCTTCGACTTTCTCTTCTATGGGATCACTAGCAACGGAATTCTTACCAACAACTTCATTTTCTTCACAATTGGCACCCAATGCCTTGAAGTTATTGATAAGCTCATCATCACTTGATGACTTATCTCCTTCTTCGGAGTCATCACTTTCACTCCAAATGGCGGCCATCATTTTTTCTCTCTTGTTCTTCAAATTCCCACAATCTAGTGAGATATGACCTATGCCACCACACTCATAGCATTGGATCCCTTTCCTTTCACTATTCTCTTGCCTATGCTCAACCTTCTTGAAAGGAACCCTTTTCTTCAATTCTTGCCCTTTGGATGCATGACCCTTCTTCTCGAATTTTACAAACTTCTTGAATTTTCTCATTAAAAGTGCCATGTTTTCATCCGAGTCATCCTTGTCCTCCTTCTCAACCTTGGAAGCTCTCAAAGTAATCCCTTTTTGCTTCTTTGAAGGAGTGGAGCTAGGACCCTTCCTAGACTCGTAGGCGAGAAGTCTACCTATTACCTCGCTCGGCTTCATGTCCTTAAAATCACTATTTTCTTCTAAAGCCGTCACCTTAGACTCAAACCTCTCGGGAAGCGATCTCATTATCTTTTGCTTGATCCTTCTATCCGAGTAAGGGTCACCAAGTTGATGACTTTGGTTGACAATGTCCATCAACCTAATCTCGAAGTCGTTGAAGCACTCATTCTCCTCCATCCTAAGTGTCTCAAATTGAGTTTGGAGGACTTGAAGTTTGGAGTCCTTCACTACTTCGGTTCCCTCGTGTGCAACCTCTAAGATGTCCCATGCCTCCTTGGCTATCTTAGTGTTCTGAATCAGTTTGTACTGATTTTCATCCACTGCACATATGAGGGCGTGCCACGCCTTTTGATTCCACTTGGACAACTCAAACTCAGGTTGTGTCCACTGTGCCTTAGGCTTGAGCACTTCTTCTCCTCCACCCGTGGGAGTCATCATAGGAGGCGAATATCCATCTTCAATGGCCATCCATGCCCTATCATGGATTTGACACACATATGCCTCCATCTTCCCTTTCCATTGGGAGTAATTTATGCCGGTGAGGAGGGGTGGCCGTGTGCTTGAAGCACCCTCATGGTTGCCACCGAATCCACTCATTGTATCAAATGAATGAATGAAATGTATGCAAAATGTATGAATGAGCAAAAATCACACAAATGCACAACACACCTAAAATGAGCTAGGATCACCTAAGTATATCTAGGAACCCGCTCTGATACCAATTGAAAGTAATTAAATACTCGAGGTGTGTTTATCAATATAAAGCTAGAGGGGGGGTGAATAGATTTTAACAAATATTACCCAATTTTCGCATGCAAGTCAATTTTACGAAAATGCCCCTACTAGTCAAAAATACATACAAGTGTAATATAGTGCGGAATTTAAATAACACTTGATGTATACGTGGAAACCCAACCACTGGGAAAAACCACGGGCTGTATAGTGCGCCACACTCGGAACTCGAAATCACTAATTGAAATGAAGTTTACAACCTATGTAGACCTCGTCTAACACTCCGGTCTGTAACCCCTCACTTCTACCCAGCGGGCCTTTATTAGCAACCCTATTCCAATTTGCTTGAGGCCTAAGCACTCTTAGCCTCAAGACTTACTTCTCTATGAAGAGAAACAACCTATGTGAATATAAATGAATATTCAAATAACAAACAAGGCTAGGTAACCTTAGATGCTTATCTAGGATGATGATATAATCAATTTAATCAACCCTAGATATCAATTGCTAAATGACATGTCAAATAGCTTAGCTAATCAAGATTAATTAAAAACCTAATTAGCTATCACAATACAACACTCAATCAATTCATCACAATTAATTCTCTAATCTTGTATTTATCATATGATCAAAACATACAAGTAAATTAAAGAGAATAGCTTGATAATAAAAATACTCAAATAAGATGAACTTAATCAAAATCTTACCAAGCAAGTTGTGATGATGCAAACCCAATCATTGATGCTTTCTATCTAGACATAGAAGATGCAATATGAAATTTGATGCACAAGGGATTTGATTTGAGTGATTAAAAATGAGTTCTTTGTGTATTTTTCTTCTCTTGAAAAATATCCTAAGTATAGAATATGAATATGAACTCTCTTGGCTGACCTAAAGTCAAAGTGTTATATATATAGGAGCCATAAGTGAAGTGTGGTCGTTTTGAAAAACGCACCAGAAATTGCTCTGTGCGCTGGTGGCCTTGCGCTGGACGACAGGCGCACGACCAGCGCAAAGGCAAATATTGCACAGGCGCTTGACGACCAGCGCTAAGACAGGCGCACGACCAGCGTAGCCATACTGGGCGATCAGCGCTGGTGGCCTTGCGCTGGTGTAGACCAGCGCACGATCGGCGACAGACCACTGGGTGATCTGCGCTGGTCCGGCGCTTGACGACCAGCGCACAGCCCACTCCTTTGAACCCCACAAGAAAACATGCAAGGGGTAAAAAGGTAAAAGTAAGATGCATCCTAAAAGCCTAAAATGCTATGACATTATAAACACAAGATGCATCAAAATAACAAGCAAGAAGAGATGAGAATAAGCATTGATGCACAACAAAAAGAAACACAACATACAAAGATAAAACATATGCATGAGTTATGAGTGTGTGCAACTATCTCTTCAAGACAAGTAAGCACAAAGAAAATTACCTTCGGTGCTCATCAACACGAGGTCTTCAAAGGGCTTCGAACAATTAAACCAATACCTAAGCTACCCTTACAAAGTACCCCAACATGTGGTTTGTCCACGAAATAAGCCAATCAACAAAACGGGAATCCTTACAAAAATATATATGGGTTGGATTAGGGTTTGAAGTCTATTCTTTTATGGAAATTAGGGTGCAACACAAACTCCTTTTAGGAGTGTGATTTGCGGCAACCCTAGTAGAAAAAGAGAGCAAGATTTCAGCAACCCTAATAGGAAAAGAGAAGAAAATTTAGGCCACCTATATATTCATATGTATAGAATTCGGCCACCCTAGGCTTTGTGCTTGAGAGACAATTTTTCTTCTTCTTCTTAATTCATAGAGAGCATTAATTTTATTCTACTAAAAACATAAAAGAGTGAATAAATTATTCTTTGATGGTACACTATTTGCTTGTTCATCAATAAGCTTGTGTGTACAACATCGATTCAGGTTCACGCGAGTTTCGATCATTAGATTGAGAACTCAAAAGTGACCGGAATAATTTTAGTCTTCTTTTGATTGTTTTTGTGACTAACAAAGAAAAGAAAAGGTTATTTGTCCATTCACAGGTTTGCAATTCAAAGAAAAGGGAGACCACGCTCCTAGGTGATCCACGTTAGTGCTAGGATTGAAGATCTTGCGGATTACCATCGACGTAAGTCAATCGGATCACGCGACAAAAGGTATTATTCTTTTGTTAGATAATATATGTGTTTAATTGATTAAAGGGTTTAAGGTTCATAAAAAGGAAAAATTTTAAAAGTTACTAAATCTATTTTTAGTCTCGCTTCCGCTGCGTGTACTACGGTATTTTTCCCTACAATTGGTATCAGAGCCTAGTGAAACAAATTAACGGTGTGTATAAAACTATCTAGAGGGGGGGTGAATAGATTTTAACAATTATTACCCAATTTTCGCATGCAAGTCAATTTTACGAAAATGCCCCTACTAGTCAAAAATCCATACAAGTGTAATAAGATGCAGAAATAATAAATGACACTTGATGTTTACGTGGAAAACTCAACCACTGGGAAAAACCACGGGCTCTATAGTGCGCCACACTCGGAACTCGAAATCACTAATTGAAATGAAGTTTACAACCTATGTAGACCTCGTCTAACACTCCGGTCTGTAACCCCTCACTTCTACCCAGCGGGCCTTTATTAGCAACCCTATTCCAATTTGCTTGATCCTCGAAGTCACTACTTGTAATGATGTTTACAACCAATCCCGGTCTGTAACCCACCACTACTACCCAGCGGGCCTGTAATAGCAACCCTAGACCAAGACTTCAATCTCTCAAAAGAGATGCACAACCCTATGTGAATATGTATGAATATTCAATTAATGCAATAAGAGCTAGGGTACTCTAAATGCTTGTCTAGGATGATGATATATTCAATTTAAATCAACCCTAGATATCAATTGCTAAATGACATGTCAAATAGCATAGATAATCATAGATTATAAAAACCTAGATATCTATCAAAAACACCACTCAATCAATTCATCACAAATAATCTCTTTTCTTGTATTTAGCATATGATCTAAAACATATAAGTAATTTAAAAGATATGGCTTGGAATTTAAAATACTACAATAAGATGAAATTAATCAAAATCTTACCAAGCAAGTTGTGATGATGCAAACCCATACATGGATGCACTCTATATATACATAGGAGATGCAATATGAAATTTGATGCAAAAGGGGTTTGATTTGAGTGGTTAAAGTTGAGTTCTTGATTTGATTTTCTCTCAAAATCTATCTTTGAAGATTAGGGTTCTTAAGAGTCAAAGAACATGATCAGATAATGAGAAAGTGTGATATTTATAGACATCAAGAACAGGGCAAGTGAAAAGACAATTTTGCCCCTGAAATCGCACGATCGGCGGTTTCATTCGGCTGCTAGGCCGCCGAATTGAACCGCCGTATGGCTCCTGAGTGGAACAGGGGAACTTCGGCGACTTCATTCGGCGGTTTCGAAACCGCCGATCCCAACCGCCGTTTTGGACCCGAGAGATATATTTCAATCAGGTCTCATTCGGCGGTTTCGAACGGCGGCCAGGCCGCCGAACTTAACCGCCGTTTCACCAAAAATGGTGAAACCAAGGAGAAGCCAAAGGCAACTCCACCGGCGATCATCGCGCAAAACAAAGCACATCAATGTGCACACGCGGACGTTTCCAAACAACCTTCGGGAAACAAATTACTCCACACTAAGAACTAACATACATGAAGTGCAAGTGTGGGTATTGAATGCATCCTAATGCCTATCATGTCATGGCATTTCATATAACAAGATGCAATCAATTTAATGCAAGAAGAGACATTGAATAAACAATAAAGCACAATGCACACAAAATATAAACACAACATTCAAGAATAAGAGTTATGCATGTTGTGTGTGTGTGCAACTATATCTCTTCAAGCCAAAGTAAGCACAAGATATACCTTTGGTGCTTGTCCTCTTGAGGTCTTGGAAAGGGTCTTTGATCTTCAACCTTAATGACCTAGACTACCCTTACAACCAAACCCCAACATGTGGTTTGACCACGAAATAAGCCAATCAACAAAAGGGAATCCTTACAATCTCCCCCTTTGGCTATTTCGTGACAAAACCACCACTCACATTGATTCCTCACAACATAATAGAAACTACGGGTCTACTTATGATTTTCTACTTTACAAAGAGATAAGATAAATAGTCTTGAAGTCTTCAATCTCAAGTAGAACAATTAATCCCTGAAAGCACAGTTTCTATACTTTCCAATACAAGAAAAGGTGAGATGAATCAAGTGAGATAAAACAAGCATTTGCATTTAAGAATTTAAGTACAATATCATGCAATGTATGAATGTGCAAATGCTCCCCCTCAAAGGGTTACTCCCCCTCAATAAGTATACTCCCCAACATGCACAATTGATACTACAATTTGCAACTCCCCTTACCACAACTTACTCCCCCTTTTTGTCATGATATAGACAAAGGAGTAGTCCCCAACCGGGTCACTCAAGGCAAAGAGAGATAGTAGCATTCTAGTATATGCATAATCAATATAAGTCACTTTATGCAATCTCAATTTATTGGAGAGAAACAAGGAGATTTATTTAAAGAAAATGTGTGAATAAAAAAAATGCTTTGCATACAAGACATGTAGCATTCAAGTCCAAAATACAATGGTATTTGGCAAAGCAAATGACAAAGGTTTTCAATATGAATTCAAACCAATTTCACCAATGTCAAGAGAGAAGCAAGGATATAGGTTTTCATTGATTTCAATTTAAGAACAACTATATCCAACTTTATAAGCCAAACATGTCATGAGCGACTTTGCACCCTATTTGATTTTTCCGGATAAATATCCGTATGATAGTAGACATGTTCAACCAATAAAGAAAGAGAGACATTTGGATTGTAAAATCCTTGAATGGATACAAGATCCTTTTTCATTTGAGTCTCATAAGCTTTTTCACACATTTTTTGCAGTTAAGAAATGCAATCATCATAACATGCTTTTTAGGATTAGCATTTAGCATGTTATTTTAGCAATCATCATGTCATGGAGATCATTATAGGTCATTCAAATTAAATCCTATGTAAATATCTCCTAGTCCAAAAATGCATGTTTGAACATAAATGTGACATGGATTGCAATACAAGCATTGATCACACTTATTGAATAGAAAATATGTATACATAGTGTAACCAAGCTTACTCAAGCAACAAAAAGAGAAGCAAAAGATATTTCAAATTTTTTGCAAGTGACAAGATGCAAAAATAGCTCTCTTTGCTTAAGTTCCCCATATGGGGTCAAATTTCCATACCACTTCAAAGAAGGGTATGAGATCCTATGGACCTACCAAGTCCTTTGGACTTGGTTGAACCTATTTGAGACTTGTTAGTCTCGTAGCAAGCGGGTTCATCATTTTTAATCCACCTAGGTGACACTAAGTCAATCCTAGTGGACAAAGGTTCTAGAGTACAAGATGAAAAAGGATCATGCACATGATTTTCTTCCTTTTTATGAAGCATCTTAGCTCTAGCCTTTTTCTTGTCAAACATGCTTTTAGCTCTACACATTTCAATGTAATCCAAGCAACTTGGTCTAATATGACCAACAATACCACAAAAATGACAAGTGGGAATAAAGTTAGGAATCATACCATTCCCTTTAGCATGGATAGGTGCTTTCCCTTGTCGTTGTGGTTGTCTCGGTTGTTGGATCGGATTTCTCCTCTTTTGTTGAAAACCAAGACGAGGTTGCTTGCTTGTCTGAGCTTGCATGGTTGAACTCTTCCCATTGTGTTTTTGAGTTTGAGGGAAGATAGTGTGAGGAGCCCTTTGGGTGTGAGCTTGAGCTTGACCTTTTGGTGCCTGATCAGACTATTTTATACCTATTTGAGGTCCCCCATTTCCGATCGTTTGTCTCGTTTTCGAGCGTATTTTTGTATATAATGTTTTGTTTGAGCTATGTGTAGGTACATATTCCCTACAATAGGTGTTTGAGCATAAATGAACGTTAGGGAAGCAAAATGAGCCAAAAAATGGATTAAATGGAGTATATGTTGAGTGTCGTGCCTCTCCGTCGACACAGACAACGACGTGATCTAAGCCTAGCCGTACCCACGGTTGATCCGTCGTCGAGATAGAATGCGACAACGAGATTGCGGCAGAACCCCCTCGGCATTCCAGCAGCTTACGGATGAAGTGTAGAAAATCCAAATTCGGCGGTCAACATCTGCGGCCAGGCCGCAGAATTTAAACCGCCGATCAACATCAGTGAGTCCAGAAGCAAATTCGGCGGCCACAATTCAACCGCCGATCGCCCAGCGAGAGGCCGATTTTGGGCAAAAAGAGAGGGGCAAACTCGTCAATTCATCCCCATTTCAGCCCTAAAACTCCCACACCCTTTTTGCCTCATTCTTTCAGAACACACACCCCATACCACTTCCTCTTCTTCTTCATCTTCATCTTCTTCACCTAATAAGAGAGAGAGAAGCTTTCAAGAGCATCCATGGAGGTTTTTCCTCCATGGATGCTCCCCATCTCACCTTCTACACATCCTCCACCACATTTAGGAGTAGATTGCAAGGAGAAAGGAGGGTCTTTGGACCAATTTCGAGCCAAGCATGGATCAAAGGAGATTAGCACATTTTGGAGGGGCTCTCCACTTGGGTTTTCTCTTTTATCTCATTCTCTTTGTATTTCTTGTTTTCTTGAATGTGTAATCCCCACTTGGGAATATTTGTAAACTTATATTTGTGCTCAATATATATAATGGTTGTTTTTATATCCAATTTGTGTTTTGATTCATTCTTGATTGTTGTTGAATATATCTCTTATCTTGAAATGCATGTTTATTGATGATTGGAAATTGATATGTGTTCATGGATGGGATTAGGAGTAGATTAACTTAATTGTAGGAGTAGTTGTAATCAAATATCCCATTTGTGTGTGTATGTATGTTGATGGAAGGTCGAAATTGCATGTCATGAATTGGTTTGAGTGAATTAGAGTTAGGATTGTGCTTTTGGAGGGGCTCTCCGGGCATAGTTTTGGCTAATTAGCTAGGAAGAGTGGGTGAACCTATAAATTGTCATATTAGAAGGGTTTGGTTCATTGTTCTTGTAAACAATTGGACTTTAGCTATTTCTCACTCTAGGGGCTCTAGGTGAGTCATGGTTAGAGTTACAATTATTGGTCTTTGGCTATTTCTCATGCTAGGGGCTCTAGGTGAGTTATGGTCGGAGATACAATCACTCTTTCCACATTCATTAGACTTTCACGTTGCCATTTTACATTACGAATCTATTATTAGGGCTTAATGTAGTTTTGTTTGTAGAATCGGTTCACATATGTTGGTTGCGGTTTCGTGTTTGAGAGGTTCTCGGCACACTCTTCAACCGTTAGCTCTATGAGTGGGTATAAATCGGATTGAGGCAAGAACGAACCCTTAACTAAAATTGGATGTCCTTAATGTCTAACAACCAACTATTTGTGCACTTATGTATGGTGAACTTGTTGAACCTTGTGTGGCCATTTTCATGCATCTCTCCTATCCACCATTTTATTTATCACTTTAAACATCATTCTCACCCTTCCATATTCTCTTTGTTTTTATTTATTTTCATTTTCATTTTCTATACACACACACCGCATTGTACATACATTTCACACACATCATTCTTACCTTTCCACATTCTATTTACATGCTTACAATAAACTCTAGAACTTGATACGGTTGACGAATCACACCTCCTTGCGGAACGATACCCTCGCTTACCGCTTTACTAGTCTTTTGCTAGTTTAGAGCACATTGCGTAGGAAACCCCTTTTTAAATGAAATAATCTTTTGATCCTCGCATTCTTACAACGACGGAAAAAGCGAGTATCAAAAATGGCGCCGCTGCCGGGGAGGCGTATTCGTTGATTGTTTCTTGTTTTAGTTTAGGTTCTGTAAATGTTTAGATTTAATTGCTTGCGGATTATGTTTAGATATGTTGAAAATAAACACTTGTTTTTTCTATTTTTCTTTATAGCATATGCGTTTAATGTTGTTTGAGTTGTGTTTGTGCAAGGAAAGGAAATTTCAGGTCGGATGGACCACACAACTCAAAAGAACCATACGGTGTGCTTATCATACCGCAACAACTCCCAAGTGAAACGGCAACGCCACAATGGCCTAGTTGGTTGTAGCCACAAGAGGTATCCTCTGAATTTTGAGTTTACATGGAGCACTTGTGGATTAGTTGTTGATTTAGGCGGAAACTAGCCATGAGCTTAATGTTAAAATGCTATGCTTGTAGTGTTTGTAACTTTTATTTTGTTTAGATCTAAGAGTGGATTTGAATTGTGCTTAGATCTTAGGATTTGTTGTGTTTTGTTGTTAGTTTTTTTATTTTCGTTCTTATCACCGAATCATGCTAAACATTGTCCATATTTTATGATTTGAACAACATTGAGGACAATGTTGAGTTTAGGTTTGGGGGTGTGGACACCTTCGTTGTTTATTTTTATTTTTGTTACGTTTAGAAAATTTTCAAATCTCTGCACAAAACGATCAATTTTAAATTTTTATGGAAATGAGTCCATTTTGTTGAGTTGTTTTTCTTCGTGTGCCGGTAGAGACACATGTATGCTTTTAGCTCCGTGCGTCGCTTAAATTTGCTTGTACAGTGCCAATCTTTTGATGTTGAGGTGGATGAGACTTCTATGTTTGTTTAGCCTAGGAAAATAGTGGAGACTACCCGTGAGCTACATTGTGCCTAAATTGCGAAAATTTGAGGGTATATTATGTTTCTACTCTTTAAACACTCTTCGATTTTTTTTTGGTTTTGTTAATTGTGATCTCACTGTACATCAGCTTTGCATTGATTGCCATAGAACATTCATGTGGACTGCTTGTTGAAACTTGTATTCCCTTAGTAGATGGACTTTTAGAAATGATTTTGAGCTTGAGTGTGTGCATAAACTACTAAAATAGCCTAAACACTCCCATACCCCTATATTCATTGCAAATTGAAGCCAAACACATATCCATTCCCTAGTTATTGATCATGTTGAGGTGTATAGCTTAGGAGAAGCTGGCTCTAAATTTTGTAAAAGCGTGTACTTACGCGAATATATGTAAATTGTGCTAGGAAAAGGCTTGCAAAAAGAAAAAAAAAAAAAAAAAAGAAAAGAAAAGAAAAAGAAAAAGAAAATTGAATAAGTGTTGAAATATAAAACACTTAAGCCTTCTAGTTCTTCAATGGTAAAGTTACTCACTAATAAGGGTACAATTGTAGCACAAAGCCTAGACGTTTGTATTGTAAATATGTAATAGAGCTAATTTTGTTATAAAGTGTAATGTGTAAACACACCTTAGCATGGTTAATAACTTTATCCTTCCCGCTCCCACCATCTTTTCCATCCCAAACACTACCACAAATCACCTTGGCCCCAATAAAAGTGAGGGAAAGCCCATTTGATCTCTTAGGAAGTCTATCTTGGGAATGTGAGTCAATGCATGTCTTTCCACGTTCGTGGCATTTCAATTCCTTCCATGAGATCCATTTTCAGAAAATGTGCGTCATTGGAAAATACTCATATGTGATTATATTTGATTCCATATACCTAAACTCCAAATCACATATGTTTGCTAGAGAGTGCGCCTAAGTTCTGAGTGAAAATATGACTGAAATCCGGTGAGGATTAGAGTCGAGGCGAATTTTATCTTGGGCATACGGGCGTAGTTGTTTTGTAAACCGAAAACATCCTAAGTATTGGCATACTTGCATTGTGTGATGCATTGTTATTAATTGGTATATTTGAGATTCTAGCATGCATGTGTAGTCTTTGCTTGGTATGTGCGGATTTGCCTCTCAACTTTTATTGCAGAGTATACGTTTGTGGGTGTCGTAGCTGTAAGCCCTCAGGAGACTATAACTCCTCCTCTAGGGATCGCCTAGTGGTTTAAAGGCTTGTGGCACATGCTAAGTGCCACCGTGTTTCCTACGGAAGTGGACTAGCTTAATTTTTAGTTTTTTATTTATAAGTTTTTTTTTATTTGTTATTTGTTATTTGTATTTTTGTTCTCTTTGTTTTGCTCGAGGACGAGCAAATGATAGGTTTGGGGGTATTTGATCGGACTATTTTATACCTATTTGAGGTCCCCCATTTCCGATCGTTTGTCTCGTTTTCGAGCGTATTTTTGTATATAATGTTTTGTTTGAGCTATGTGTAGGTACATATTCCCTACAATAGGTGTTTGAGCATAAATGAACGTTAGGGAAGCAAAATGAGCCAAAAAATGGATTAAATGGAGTATATGTTGAGTGTCGTGCCTCTCCGTCGACACAGACAACGACGTGATCTAAGCCTAGCCGTACCCACGGTTGATCCGTCGTCGAGATAGAATGCGACAACGAGATTGCGGCAGAACCCCCTCGGTATTCCAGCAGCTTACGGATGAAGTGTAGAAAATCCAAATTCGGCGGTCAACATCTGCGGCCAGGCCGCAGAATTTAAACCGCCGATCAACATCAGTGAGTCCAGAAGCAAATTCGGCGGCCACAATTCAACCGCCGATCACCCAGCGAGAGGCCGATTTTGGGCGAAATGAGAGGGGCAAACTCGTCAATTCATCCCCATTTCAGCCCTAAAACTCCCACACCCTTTTTGCCTCATTCTTTCAGAACACACACCCCATACCACTTCCTCTTCTTCTTCATCTTCATCTTCTTCACCTAATAAGAGAGAGAGAAGCTTTCAAGAGCATCCATGGAGGTTTTTCCTCCATGGATGCTCCCCATCTCACCTTCTACACATCCTCCACCACATTTAGGAGTAGATTGCAAGGAGAAAGGAGGGTCTTTGGACCAATTTCGAGCCAAGCATGGATCAAAGGAGATTAGCACATTTTGGAGGGGCTCTCCACTTGGGTTTTCTCTTTTATCTCATTCTCTTTGTATTTCTTGTTTTCTTGAATGTGTAATCCCCACTTGGGAATATTTGTAAACTTATATTTGTGCTCAATATATATAATGGTTGTTTTTATATCCAATTTGTGTTTTGATTCATTCTTGATTGTTGTTGAATATATCTCTTATCTTGAAATGCATGTTTATTGATGATTGGAAATTGATATGTGTTCATGGATGGGATTAGGAGTAGATTAACTTAATTGTAGGAGTAGTTGTAATCAAATATCCCATTTGTGTATGTATGTTGATGGAAGGTCGAAATTGCATGTCATGAATTGGTTTGAGTGAATTAGAGTTAGGATTGTGCTTTTGGAGGGGCTCTCCGGGTATAGTTTTGGCTAATTAGCTAGGAAGAGTGGGTGAACCTATAAATTGTCATATTAGAAGGGTTTGGTTCATTGTTCTTGTAAACAATTGGACTTTAGCTATTTCTCACTCTAGGGGCTCTAGGTGAGTCATGGTTAGAGTTACAATTATTGGTCTTTGGCTATTTCTCATGCTAGGGGCTCTAGGTGAGTTATGGTCGGAGATACAATCACTCTTTCCACATTCATTAGACTTTCACGTTGCCATTTTACATTACGAATCTATTATTAGGGCTCAATGTAGTTTTGTTTGTAGAATCGGTTCACATATGTTGGTTGCGGTTTCGTGTTTGAGAGGTTCTCGGCACACTCTTCAACCGTTAGCTCTATGAGTGGGTATAAATCGGATTGAGGCAAGAACGAACCCTTAACTAAAATTGGATGTCCTTAATGTCTAACAACCAACTATTTGTGCACTTATGTATGGTGAACTTGTTGAACCTTGTGTGGCCATTTTCATGCATCTCTCCTATCCACCATTTTATTTATCACTTTAAACATCATTCTCACCCTTCCATATTCTCTTTGTTTTTATTTATTTTCATTTTCATTTTCTATACACACACACCGCATTGTACATACATTTCACACACATCATTCTTACCTTTCCACATTCTATTTACATGCTTACAATAAACTCTAGAACTTGATACGGTTGACGAATCACACCTCCTTGCGGAACGATACCCTCGCTTACCGCTTTACTAGTCTTTTGCTAGTTTAGAGCACATTGCGTAGGAAACCCCTTTTTAAATGAAATAATCTTTTGATCCTCGCATTCTTACAACGACGGAAAAAGCGACAAGTGGGAATAAAGTTAGGAATCATACCATTCCCTTTAGCATGGATAGGTGCTTTCCCTTGTCGTTGTGGTTGTCTCGGTTGTTGGATCAGATTTCTCCTCTTTTGTTGAAAACCAAGACGAGGTTGCTTGCTTGTCTGAGCTTGCATGGTTGAACTCTTCCCATTGTGTTTTTGAGTTTGAGGGAAGATAGTGTGAGGAGCCCTTTGGGTGTGAGCTTGAGCTTGACCTTTTGGTGCCTCAAACACTTGGGCACTTCTTGAACACTCTCCTAGGTCACTTTTCTTCCTAGGTTGTTGAGGAGGAAGGGACATCTTGAAGTCCATGTCCATGGCACAGGATGTCTTGCTTGTGGAGGAGGCATCCGTGTCATCAATGTAGCCAAGACCTCTCTTGTCACTTGGCTTTCTTCCAACTCCCAACATGTGGTCAAGCATCTTGGTGCTTGAAGTCATCTTAGCCATTAAGACCTTAACTTCTTCAAGCTCTCTTTTTAGCTCTTCTTCTCTCCTCTTAGATAAGGCTAAGTCTTCTTTTAACTTATCTTCATCCGCCATGGATCTCACCACTTCTTCACACAAGTGGTCTACTAGTATTGAAAGCTCTAGATTCTCTTCTTTTAATCTTCTAATTTCTTCCTTGTTCCTCATCATCGAGCTCTCAACTTTGACTTTGTAGTCATTAAGATCCATACACTCCACACTTCCATTTGTTGAGTTAGATGACAAACATTCAACACTTGTGTCATCTCCTCTAATCTCCATTTCACCAATGAAGTCATCTCCTTCATTAAGATCATCAAATTTTTCTCTTGATGAGGAATGAGCCAAATCCCTATGAGTAGCTACACCAACTACTTCTATACCTAGTTCTTCTTGGGGATCACAAGGAAAAGCAACTTTGCCATCTTCTTCAACTTCTACACTCTTGGCTCCAAATTCCGTGTAGATGATGGCAAGTTCTTCATCACTTGAAGGATTTTCGTCATCTTCATATTTATCCCATAAGGTGGCCTTCGCCTTCCCTTTTCTTCTATCCTTCAAGTTTCCACACTCCGGGGAGAGATGCCCGAATCCTCCACATTCGTAGCACTGAATCCCCTCTCTTGAAGACACTCCTTGGTTTGGCTTGTTAATGAGTCCCATGTCTTCAATTGAGATACCCTCCTTCTTGTCATGCTTCGAAGTCTCCAAAGCAATTGTCTTCTTCTTCTTAGGAGGTGCGGTGGTCAACTTCTTCTTAGGAGGTGAGGTGGTTAATTTCACAAATCTCCTAAAACTCTCTAGTAAGAGAGGCATCTCCTCAACGGAGTCAATTTCTCCTCTCACAAATTCACTCATAGTGTTTGCGTTGAATGAATGCAAATGAGAAGAATGCAAAATGTATGAAGAAATCAAACAAACATACAAAATGCAAAAACACACCAACAATGAGCAAAGAATCACCTAAGTATATCTAGGAACCCGCTCTGATACCAATTGAAACAAATTAACGGTGTGTATAAAACTATCTAGAGGGGGGGGTGAATAGATTTTAACAATTATTACCCAATTTTCGCATGCAAGTCAATTTTACGAAAATGCCCCTACTAGTCAAAAATCCATACAAGTGTAATAAGATGCGGAAATAATAAATGACACTTGATGTTTACGTGGAAAACCCAACCACTGGGAAAAACCACGGGCTGTATAGTGCGCCACACTCGGAACTCGAAATCACTAATTGAAATGAAGTTTACAACCTATGTAGACCTCGTCTAACACTCCGGTCTGTAACCCATCGGGCCTTTATTATCAACCCTATTCCAATTTGCTTGATCCTCGAAGTCACTACTTGTAATGATGTTTATAGCCAATCCCGGTCTGTAACCCACCACTACTACCCAGCGGGCCTGTAATAGCAACCCTAGACCAAGACTTCAATCTCTCAAAAGAGATGCACAACCCTATGTGAATATGTATGAATATTCAATTAATGCAATAAGAGCTAGGGTACTCTAAATGCTTATCTAGGATGATGATATATTCAATTTAAATCAACCCTAGATATCAATTGATAAATGACATGTCAAATAGCATAGATAATCATAGATTATAAAAACCTAGATATCTATCAAAAACACCACTCAATCAATTCATCACAAATAATCTCTTTTCTTGTATTTAGCATATGATCTAAAACATACAAGTAATTTAAAAGAGATGGCTTGGAATTTAAAATACTACAATAAGATGAAATTAATCAAAATCTTACCAAGCAAGTTGTGATGATGCAAACCCATACATGGATGCACTCTATATAGACATAGGAGATGCAATATGAAATTTGATGCAAAAGGGGTTTGATTTGAGTGGTTAAAGTTGAGTTCTTGATTTGATTTTCTCTTAAAATCTATCTTTGAAGATTAGGGTTCTTAAGAGTCAAAGAACATGATCAGATAATGAGAAAGTGTGATATTTATAGACATCAAGAACAGGGCAAGTGAAAAGACAATTTTGCCCCTGAAATCGCACGATCGGCGGTTTCATTCGGCGGCCAGGCCGCCGAATTGAACCGCCGAATGGCTCCCGAGTGAAACAGGGGAACTTCGGCGACTTCGTTCGGCGGTTTCGAAACCGCCGATCCCAACCGCCGTTTTGGACCCGAGAGATATATTTCAATCAGGTCTCATTCGGCGGTTTCGAACGGCGGCCAGGCCACCGAACGTAACCGCCGTTTCACCAAAAATGGTGAAACCAAGGAGAAGCCAAAGGCAACTCCACCGGCGATCATCGCGCAAAACAAAGCACATCAATGTGCACGCGCGGACGTTTCCGAACAACCTTCGGGAAACGAATTACTCCACACTAAGAACTAACATACATGAAGTGCAAGTGTGGGTATTGAATGCATCCTAATGCCTATCATGTCATGGCATTTCATATAACAAGATGCAATCAATTTAATGCAAGAAGAGACATTGAATAAACAATAAAGCACAATGCACACAAAATATAAACACAACATTCAAGAATAAGAGTTATGCATGTTGTGTGTGTGTGCAACTATATCTCTTCAAGCCAAAGTAAGCACAAGATATACCTTTGGTGCTTGTCCTCTTGAGGTCTTGGAAAGGGTCTTTGATCTTCAACCTTAATGACCTAGACTACCCTTACAACCAAACCCCAACATGTGGTTTGACCACGAAATAAGCCAATCAACAAAACGGAATCCTTACACCTAGGTTGAACCCTTTTAATTAATTAACGTATATATACGTGGATCTATTTCTTTTTATTGTGATTATGCATGTTTAGAAAGAGATGGCACTCTAGGTATTCGCATATATAATTACATGTGGATGTATGGATTTATATATGTTTATGTGGATTGTTATTGCTCGATTTTGGTCCTAGATTTTCAATGTATTTTTGTTATGGAATTGTAACAAGAAGAGTGGTCTATTATCACCATAATTCCTTCTTGGTAGTTGATAAGTTTTTTTTTTTTTTTTTTAAAAAGGTGCAGTTTTTTTTAAAGATTACTGCTGCAGTTTTTTTTATTTAATTTTAGTGCAGTTTTTATGTGTAAAAGTACTGCAGTGAATAAAAAAAAAAAAAATTTAATACTGCAGTATTTATTATTTTATACTGCTGTAATGTATTTGGGTGTTGAAGATTCGAAGACACGAAGAAAAACGAAGCAACTGGAACCGAGAACGAGCACCGTGCGCACCCTAGGAGTTGATTGGGCTGCGCATGGCAAGCCCATTACAAGGTGGGCTGCGCACGGCAGCCTTGTGTGGCCTTATGGGCTGCGCATGGCAGGCCCTTTGTGGGGTTGTGGGCTGTGCACGCCCATGGGAGAAGGCCGAAGGATGAGCGTATGGTTGATGGGCCACTTGAAGATCTTGTATTCCTAAACAATTGTAATTTACTTGTTTTTCTAGGATGGGCCAAAATTGTTGCTATTTAATTTATGCTTAAATATTACAATAATTGTTATTGTATGATAACATGACATATAGAATAGGAGTGCCACTCATATATCTCTTTTGGTATGAACATGCATTGAATGATTTAGGTATCTAAATTGGCATCTAGATAACTTGGTAAATCATTCTATGGGATTTAATCACACGCCTTAAATAATTGAGTGGGAGAAGGTGTTTTTGTAACACCTATGGCCTCCAAGGTTAGTTGAGCTTTATTATTTATTGGTAATCCCCCCAAGGGGCGTCCATGAATGGAATTTAGCAACATACTTCCTTACAAGGATAGACTAGACAATGGACTCAAACGAGATCTACTCCCCAAGGAGGGATTTTCGTGAGAGAAAATTGAGGGTTGATATCTTGGTAACACACTCAATGTAATTTTATTGATATCCTCCCAAGAGTTCTTGTCAGTAAAATTACAAGGCTAAAATTGAAAACGCTGGTTGTTATGTTAACAATTAGGTGGGATCTAGTCTAACTAGTAAATGGTGCGAACTCCCAAAGGAGGCGTAACATTTATGGGTGTTGGATCACCGTTGAATTTTTATGATTGAGTTATTTATTTAATTCAAGATAAATATTTAAAAGTGCTTTATCATGATTATTTACTTATATATGTTTTGTTTTATTCAGAAATCATGACCCCATCACTTATGAACATCCTGAAAGATAACACTTTAACTGGAGATAATTATGTCACATGGAAAAGGAAAATTGGGTTGTTGCTGCAAAGTGAAAAACATAAGTTTGTTCTAACTACTCCTAAACCACCTGCTCCTAATAATGAATCTAGCATAATGTATAGAGATGAGTATGAGAAGTGGAAGACTTTAGATGATATGGCAAAATGTTACATTATGGCCACTATCTCCGACGTGTTGCAACAGCAGCATGAAGGAATGGAGTCCACTGCTGATATAATGATGTCTCTAGAGGAGATGTTTGCTATGAAGTTTAGGACGACTAAGAGAGAGGCAGTGACTGCTTTTATGAATCTTAGGATGAAACCTGGACAGGCTGTGAAGGATCACATGATGAAAGTCATAGCACATCTCAACATTGCTGAACTGCATGGCATTGAGATAGATGGTGAGACAAAGATTGATATGGTTGTCAATTCATTGTCAGATTCCTTTGATCAGTTCAAATTGGACTACACTTTGAACAAAAAGGAATACACCTTACAAGGCCTGATGCAAGATGTTCAAAGTGCTGAAAAGATCCTTGTGAAAGGCAAAGGTCAAGAGATTCATATGGTTGGTAAAGTTGCTACTGTTAAGGCCCGTCAAAAGGTCAAGAAACAACAGAAGAAAAAGCAACTTGGGCCTATCAAGAAGGAGACAAAGAAAGTAACCAAGATCAAAGGGAAATGCTTCCTTTGTGGTGAAAAGGGACATTGGAAGAGAAATTGCCCAAAGTCCCAGAATAAGAAGGAAGAAGGTAATGTAAATTATCTTGAAACATGTTTTTTGGCTGATTCTACAGATTCTTGGATCATAGACTCAGGAGCCACTAATCATGTTTGTTATTCCTTGCAGGGGTTCCAAGAAAGGAGAAAGCTGAGTAAGAATGAAATCAATTTGCGCTTGGGCAATGGAACGTTAGTGTCTGCAAGTGCAGTGGGAGATATTAGAGTTTATTTGGATTCTAGAAGGCATTTAGATTTGATAGATGTTTATTATGTACCTCAATTCAAGAGGAATTTAATTTCAGTTTCTTGTTTGAATAAATTTGGATATTCGGTTACTTTTAATAAAGTTTTTATTATTAGTAAGAATGACAAAATTATTTGCCAAGGTACATTGGAAAACGGTCTATACTTTTTGCATAGAAATATCTCTCACTCGTTAGACACAGAATTAACGGAACCTAATCATAAAAGAGTAAAATTATCAACAGATGAAACCTACCTTTGGCATTTACGCTTAGGTCATATTAACCTTAATAGGATTAAAAGATTGGTATGTGACGGACCTTTGAGTGACTTAAAGGTTGATGATCTACCAACTTGTGAATCTTGTTTGGAAGGTAAAATGACCAAAAGGACGTTCTCTGCCAAAGGTGCAAGAGCCACTGAATGTTTAGGATTGATACACACTGATGTATGTGGACCTATGAGCATTCAAGCTAGAGGTGGATATGAGTACTTCATCACCTTCACGGATGATTACTCGAGATTTGGTTATGTGTATCTCATGAGACATAAGTCGGATGCTTTTGACATGTTCAAAGCATTCAAAGCTGAAGTGGAAAATCAGCTTGAGAAACACATAAAAATCTTGAGATCTGATCGTGGTGGAGAATATCTATCTGGTGAGTTTCAGCAATATTTTATTGATAATGGGATAGTTTCTCAGTTTTCTGCACCAGGTACACCTCAACAGAATGGGGTAGCAGAAAGGAGAAATAGAACTCTTTTGGATATGGTTAGGTCTATGTTGAGTTATTTAACACTTCCTATTTCTTTTTGGGGATATGCTTTACAAACTGCTATATACATTCTAAACGATGTACCATCTAAGTCTGTTCCTAAAACACCGCATGAGTTGTGGACTGGGCGCAAGCCTAGTTTACAACACTTAAGGATATTTGATTGTCCTGCGCATGTGTTAAAAGGAAAGACAGAAAAGATGGAGTCCCGTTCGGAAACATGTATATTTGTAGGGTATCCAAAAGAAACTAAAGGATATTATTTCTATAGTCCTTCAGATCTTAAAGTATTTGTTTCGACAAATGCTAAATTTCTGGAAAAGGACTATATGAATGATTTTGTGCCTAGAAGTAGAATTGTCCTGAATGAGATGTCAGGAGATACAATTCCACGAGAGGTTACACAACCTAACCCAATTGTAAGTTCTGATCCAACACAAGATCAACAACCTACCATTCCTCGTCGTAGTGGGAGGGTTAGAACACAACCGGAAAGATACATCGGTCTGGGAGAATCAGTGGAGAATCTCCCGGACGACGATGATCCCTATACGTACAAGGAAGCTATGGAGGATGTTGATAGTCGCCATTGGCAAAAGGCAATGCAATCTGAGATTGAATCTATGTTCGATAACAAAGTCTGGTCTCTTATAGACTTGCCTAAGGGGATAAAACCCATTGGGTGCAAGTGGGTATACAAGAGGAAAAGAGGTATGGATGGAAAGGTGGAAACCTTTAAAGCTAGATTGGTAGCTAAAGGGTATACACAGAAAGAAGGTATCGGTTACGAGAAAACCTTCTCTCCTGTGGCCATGCTTAAATCCATTAGGATACTCTTATCCATTGCAGCATCTTTAGATCCAGAGATTTGGCAAATGGACGTCAAGACAGCTTTCCTTAATGGAAGTCTTGACGAAAGCATCTACATGATACTGTTAGGATTATGCTCAATAGCAAAGAGTGTAATAGTGTTTTTGACAATCTATTCATATTAATAATGTGATTTCTGGTTTAACAAATCTTATAGCATTTATAGTTTGAATATTATAATTGTCAAAAGTAAATAATCATAAGGTCAAAAGACTATGAGAAAAGAAGAATTGTTCGTACATCTGGATATGTATGTGGTAGACACAATTCTTTAGTTAGTCTTGAATAATGTTCACAACTTAAGTTAAAGGTTGGGCACCTTTATCTTGTTAAAGTTGTAGATTCTTTTACTGGCATTTGAGTGGGATCAAATGTGTTATGATGAGTCTAAAATCATCAAAGTGGTTTTGAGTAAAAGATCTAGTGCACTAGGTGCATTGAACTGGATCACAATGAAATACTTTATCTAGAACCGTCAGTAGATAAAAGTCTTTTCATTATCAGGACAATCGGAGAGTCTATCTTAATCCTGAGATAAATGATGGACTTATGGTTGCAAGTGTTATCATTTAAGTTATCAATGAGTACGATTATATAGCATAGTCTATCCTCGATAGTTTGGTGGTATTCATTTGTTAATCGATAGAGGACTTCATTTATAGATATGGACATCGTGGCTCTATTTATTAAATGAGAGTAGAATATCATCATATGGATGTTTTGAGGTATTGGATATTAAATCTTAACGTTAAGTTTTCGATAGAGTCTATTGAAACATGGCTTCTGGACAAGTCAAAATATCCAAGTTCAAAATGTGGTCATATGAGTAAATATAGTAACTTGGAGAGCTATAGGTGGTCTATGAGCTCTTGGCGATTACTGATATTCTTCACGAGGATACACTATCTCCTATAAGATTGTCTAGGGTATGAATGAGAATCATTTACTTATTCCATCTTTATTTAAGAGTGCAATTTTAGTTCTTTAGTGGAATGAACTAAAATTAATAGATTGAACCTAAGTGAATCATTTGTTGATTGTGATTGGGTTATGTCTATTGGAGCTTAAATTTAGATAGGCCCGCCAAGATCCCCAATCCACGCGGACTTGCATGGATCACTTGATATATTCTACCGGACCAATTTATGGGTCCATCTAGAATTGTATTTAATATATTAAGAATATAATTTACACATTATTTATTTAATGGGCTGATCAGTTATATTAATATATTAATGAAAGACATGTGGGCTTGTTTCTTTTAGTAAGAATGGGACTGGTTCACATGTGGGCCTTTTATTAAGGTCCAATGGATTTACTAAAATAGAAAACAATATATAGATATATTAATATATATGGCCGAGATATATATATATGATATTATATTGTTTTAATTTTATTATTTGATTAAATGGAAATTAATTAATTGATTAATTAATTATTTAATTAAAAATCAAAATCTTTTTCTGACTAGGAAATATGTTTCTTAGTAGTATACTATTGTGGTAGTGTAATAAATATAAAAGACTTTATTTGGTAAGTAGATAAATAAATGATTTATTTATCTAGTCAAATTAGGAAGTCTTTGATATAGTCACAAATACACTAAAGAGTTGGATTAGGGTTTGTATATAATATATATGCATGTGAAATATATAGATAATATATGCATGAATGCATGCGGAAATATATTTATACATATATGCATGAGTAATGGAAATAAATATATGCATGAATGCATGGGGAAATATATATATACATATATGCATGCGGAATTCATGCGGAAATATATATATATATACATATAGGCATGCAGAATATGTAGGCTATATGTTTGAGATATATATATAAAGTAGGATTCAAGCATATATAAAGAGATAAATATATACATATTTTTTGGCAATGGACTTGCGGCCACTAAATATATATATATATATATATTATTTGTATATTTTAAGGAACCCTAAGGTCTTTGGCTTGAGAGTTTTTTCTTTTTGCTAGAGAAAAATAGAATCCAACTCTTAGACTAGTGTGATTTTCGGCCAAGAGGAATAGAGAGAAAACTTTGTTCTTATTTTGATAGTGCACTAGTAACTTTTATATCAAAAGGTTATGTGCACAATTTCGAATAAGGTTCACGCGAGTTTCGATCTAACGATTGTGAATTCAAAAGTGACCGGAATATTCTTTGTAGCCTCTTGGAATTTGTTGTGACTAACGAAAAAGAAAAAGTTTTGTTAATCTATCCTCAGGTACACAATTCAAAGAGAAGGGAGACCACGCTCCTAGGTGATTCACGTTCGTGATTGGATTGGAAGATCTTGCGGATTACCATCGACGCAATGTCAATCGGATCACGCGACAAAGGTATGATATCTTTAGTATTATATGTTAATTAATTAGAGGGTTAAGGTTCAAATTATGGAAAAATTTTAAACTATACTAAACTCGTTTTTAGTCTCGCTTCCGCTGCGTTGACCGTATTTTTCCCTACAGATGCAACCAGAGGGATTCATTGAAAAGGGCCAAATGGAAAAGGTATGCAAGTTGCAGAAATCCATATATGGATTGAAGCAAGCATCCAGATCCTGGAACATAAGGTTTGATCAAGCTGTCAAAGGTTTTGGATTTATTCAGAATCCTGACGAACCTTGTGTATACAAAAGGATTAAGGGCGACAAGTTGGTTTTCCTGATTCTTTATGTTGATGATATACTACTCATTGGAAACGATGTAGGTATATTGACATCAGTAAAAGAATGGTTAGCAAAACAATTTGATATGAAGGACTTAGGAGAAGCAAATTTTATTCTAGGTATCCAAGTAATAAGGGATAGAAAGAATAAAACGATTGCATTATCCCAAGCTTCATACATAGACAAGATCTTGTCTAGGTTTTCCATGCAGGATTCCAAGAAAGGTATGTTACCTTTCAGACATGGAATCAAGCTTTCTGAGGAACAAGTTCCTAAGAATGAGCATGAAGAGCAATTCATGAGTAGAGTTCCATATGCCTCGGCAGTTGGAAGTCTCATGTATGCAATGCTCTGTACTAGACCAGATATTTGTTTTGCTGTTGGCATAGTTAGCAGGTTTCAATCGAAACCTGGTCCTGATCACTGGACGGCAGTCAAGCATATTTTCAAGTATCTCAAGAGAACGAGAGATAATATGCTTGTATAATCTGGAGGGGATTTTATTCCCGTTGGGTATACAGATTCTGATTTCCAATCAGATTTTGACTCCAGAAAATCCACATCAGGGGCTGTGTTTACTATTGGAGGATGAGCAGTTATATGGAGGAGTATCAAGCAATCTTGTATTGTTGATTCCACCATGGAAGCTGAGTATGTTGCTGCATGCGAGGCTGCCAAAGAGGCTATTTGGCTCCGCCAATTCTTGATTGACTTAGAAGTGGTTCCTAGTGCGAATAAGCAGATCACTATCTACTGTGACAACAGTGGAGCAGTGGCTAATTCGAAAGAACCAAGAAGTCACAAGAGAGGTAAACACATTGAAAGAAAGTATCATCTTTTAAGGGAGATTGTTCAAAGAGGTGACGTGACGATTACCAAAATCGCGTCAGCGGAAAATCTAGCGGATCCCTTCACAAAGGCTCTACCTCAGAAGAGTTTCGATGGGCATCTAGAGAACATGGGCTTGAGAGATATGACACATTTGCTATAGTGCAAGTGGGAGATTGTTAGGATTATGCTCAATAGCAAGAGTGTAATGTTGTAATTAACAATCTTTTTCATATTAATAAAGTGATTTCTGGTTTAACAAATCGTATAGCATTTATAGTTTAATATTATAATTGTCAAAGTAAATAATCATAAGGTCTAAAGACTATGAGAAAAGAAGAATTGTTCGTACATCTGGATATGTATGTGGTAGACACAATTCTTTAGTTAGTCTTGAATAATATTCACAACTTAAGTTAAAGGTTGGGCACCTTTATCTTGTTAAAGTTGTAGAATTCTTTTGCTAGCATTTGCGTGGGATCAAATGAGATATGATGAGTCTAAAATCATCGGAGTGTCTTCGAGCAAAAGGATCTAGTGCACTGGGTGCATTGAACTGGATCACAATGAAAAGCTTTATCTAGAACCGTCAATAGATAATAGTCTTTTCATTATCAGGACAATCGGAGAGTCTATCTTAATCCTGAGATAAATGATGGACTTATGGTTGCAAATGATATCATTTGAGTTATCAATGAGTACGATTATAACGCATAGTCTATCCTCGATAGTTTGGTGATATTCATTTGTTAATCGATAGAGGACTTCATTTATAGATATGGACATCGTGGCTCCATTTATTAAATGAGAGTATAATATCATCATATGGATGTTTTGAGGTAATTGGATATTAAATCTCAACGTTGAGTTTTCGATAGTGTCTATTGAAAACATGGCTTCTGGACAAGTCAAAATATCCAAGTTCAAAACGTGGTCATATGAGTAAATATGGTAACTTGGAGAGTTATAGGCGGTCTATGAACTCTTGGCGATTACTGATATTAATCACGAGGATACACTATCTTCAACATGATTGTCTAGGGTATGAATGAGGAACATCTTCCTTTTCTATCTTTATTTAAGAGTTCAATTTTAGCTCTTTAGTGGAATGAGTTAAAATTAATGGATCGGACCTAAGTGAATCATTTGTTGATTGTGATTAGGTTATGTCTATTGAAGCTTAAATTTAGATGGCCCGCCAAGATTCCCAATCCACACGGACTTGCATGGATCACTTGATATATTCTACCGGACCAATTTAAGGGTCCATCTAGAATTGCATTTAATATATTAAGAATATAATTTGCACATTATTTAAGTAATGGGCTGCTCAATTATATTAATATATTAATAAAAGACATGTGGGCTTGTTTCTTTTAGTAAGAATGGTTCTGGTTCACATGTGGGCTTTTTATTTAAAGTCCAATGGATTAAATGAAATAAGAAAATAATATTAGGCCCAATTTTATTCAAGTGGGGCGGCAAGGTTAATATTTTAACCTAAGATATTATTTTGTTTTCATTGTTTTAATTAAATAAGAATTAATTAATTTATTAATTAATTATTTAATTAAGAAACAAATCTTTTCTGATTAGGAAATATGATTCCTAGTCTTATACTATTGTTGGTAGTATACTAAAAGTAAAAGACTTATTTGGTAAGAAAATAAATAATTAATTTTATTTATTTAATCAAATAAGAAGTCTTTTATTTTAGTCAATAAAAAGAATAAAATATCAATGGGTTGGATTAGGGTTTGAAGTCTATTCTTTTATGGAAATTAGGGTGCAACACAAACTCCTTTTAGGAGTGTGATTTGCGGCAACCCTAGTAGAAAAAGAGAGCAAGATTTCGGCAACCCTAATATGAAAAGAGAAGAAAATTTAGGCCACCTATATATTCATATGTATAGAATTCGGCCACCCTAGACTTTGTGCTTGAGAGACAATTTTTCTTCTTCTTCTTAATTCATAGAGAGCATTAATTTTATTCTACTAAAAACATAAAAGAGTGAATAAATTATTCTTTGATGGTACACTATTTGCTTGTTCATCAATAAGCTTGTGTGTACAACATCGATTTAGGTTCACGCGAGTTTCGATCATTAGATTGAGAACTCAAAAGTGACCGGAATAATTTTAGTCTTCTTTTGATTGTTTTTGTGACTAACAAAGAAAAGAAAAGTTTATTTGTCCATTCACAGGTTTGCAATTCAAAGAAAAGGGAGACCACGCTCCTAGGTGATCCACGTTCGTGCTAGGATTGAAGATCTTGCGGATTACCATCGACGTAAGTCAATCGGATCACGCGACAAAAGGTATTATTCTTTTGTTAGATAATATATGTGTTTAATTGATTAAAGGGTTTAAGGTTCATAAAAAGGAAAAATTTTAAAAGTTACTAAATCTATTTTTAGTCTCGCTTCCGCTGCGTGTACTACGGAATTTTTCCCTACAGAACTTACATTGCTATATCTCTTGAGTTGATTATGAGCATATAGGATAAAATTGAACACTTGATTCTATTCGTTAGGATAAAATTTAAAAATGGGCATTGATATGTTTTGACTTATTGATTGATGATGTGTGTTGCGCCGTGTTTATCGGTTTATATGACCTAAAGACATTGAGGACAATGTCTAATTTAGGTTTAGGGGTGTGTGCGCAACATCATCTCTTGTTTGCAAATGTGTGCAAATATTTTGAGCCTATTTTTTCATAAAATTTCAAAAATCTTGTGATAATGCCATGCTTGAGCATATTTTGCATGTAGAGATTTTGCCACTGTGTGTGCGAGTAAGGAATTGTGCATCTTTGCCTTGCTTAGTTTTGATTAATTTCATGCCATTTAGGGTTGCATTGAGCAAAGCGCGCTAGTTCTTTTCTCTTGATGTCAGAGTGAATATTCAATTGTGCTTGAAGGTTAGGAATTAATAGTGGAGACTTCCCGTGAGATTCACAAACACGGCCTAAAAAGCTTATTTTGAGGGAATGTTTTCACTCTTTAAACACTCATTCAAACACACATGTTATGCATATTTAAAATGTCTCATTCGCACTTAAATGTTGTTTGCCATAGAACATATGGACTGCTTGTGGATTCCTTAATTGACTTTGTGGACAAACTTTTAGAGATGATATTAGGCAATGCATGTGAAAAACCACCAAATTGGCCTAAATACTTCCAATCCCTCTATGTGTGTGCTCCATTGCCTATTTGAAGCCAAACACAATTAAGCTTTTCATTCATGAACCACATCAACATAAACCATATAGCCTATACACTAGACTTACCTTGTACGAAATGGTTTGCTAAGGCTTAGGGGTTGAATGTAAGCTTTGAGGAGTATGAAAATGTAAGGCGTGTACCTAGGCAAATATGTATGTGCAAACACATTAAAAAGATGAAATGCAATACTTGAAAAGAAAAGAAAAGCAAGAAAAGAAAAGCAATGCAAAAGAAAGAAAAGAAAAGATGAATGAGGCACTAAGTGCCTAGATCAATTATGTGGAATTAAATGAGCTACTCAATGAAAATTAAGAGTAGAAAATTGCACAAAGTAAATTGTAAGCCTGGACGCCAAAGTGTGGAATATGCAAGTTGTAATCAGCAAAAATGTGCTTAATATAGAATGTATGCCTTAGTGTGACCTTTGAGTGATTTGTTATCAATTCTTCTCATTTATTGACTCACCATTAACCTTAGGTCCCATTACAACCAAATGAAAGACCTATTTGATCTTTAGGGATGTCCACTTTGGAAATTTTGGTTGATGCATGTTCTTTCTGGTTCATGGTTTTCAATTCCATTCATGAGACAAAATTTCAGAAATTGTGTTTTTAAATGACCATGTGCAATTATATTAGATATCTTGAACATAAACTCATATTGCATATGAATTATGAGTGAAGCCAAGGAATCTGTGCGAAAATGAGAGAATCCGGTGAGGATTAGATGTCGAGGCGAATTATATTCTTTTCCTAATGACACTCTAGTGTTGAAACTTTAGCATCTTAAATGTAGGATTGCGTTGCGTGCATTGTGTACTTAGAGTGGCATGACTTTACTCTTCATTTAGCATATCTTACATGTATATTTTTCCTAATAAGCACAATGTTGGTTAAATCTCTTCACTTTTGGTTTTACAAGTCGAATTCTGACTTTTGAGTCTTTTTTAAAGAGTTGATACTTAAATGTTGATTGAATGATATTTAGACACATGTCCATGAGTGCTTATGTTTGTTTTGCTCAAGAACGAGCAAAAGATAGGTTTGGAGGTATTTGATCGAACCAAAAATTGGTATGATTTTAGCCCTTATATCCTTCTCCTTTCGCTTGATTCATGGGCATTATCTCGTGATTTAATTGTATAAATTAAGTGTTTTCAGGTATTTACAGAGTTCAGGGGCATTGAAGCAATATTGGAGAAATAGGGGCAAAAGTGTAATTAGTGAAGGAAGATTGAAGTTATCGTAGATATAGAAGAGATTAGGGGCCTAATTGCAATTTGCCACGCTAGGTAGGCGAGCGCGCCACGTCACCAACAACAAAACGACGGGTTATGATGGGCTTCATTAGTGCACCCACATCAGATGCTTAGCGCGCTCACCAGCTGCCCAAAAAAATGGCCCAAGTCACTCATGTGCAGCTGCTAAACGTACCCCACGCCCTAGCTAAGCGCTCCCCAAAAAGTGACAAAATAGCCCAAACCCCCTCATTAGTGAAACGGTGCGTTTTAAGGGGTGTGGGCCTCCAAACGCACTCCAGTTTTCTTCTAATTACACCCCGATAAGAGACAAAACATCAAAGGCTGATTGCACCCCACTCCCTTGCTAAATGCACCTCATATCTCCTATTCATCTTCTTCTCCCTTCAGCGTGTAGTAGCCATTAATGCCTAAAAACCCTAACCTTCTTCACGTCGCCGATTCCGGCAACTAACAACTGACCGTCGGTCGATTTTCAGCCCAAAACAACGGCATGGTCAAAGACAGCCCATTAATTCCAATTCCGGCGCCCCAAAACGACGGGATCCAAGCTTTCCAATCAAGCCTCCTCACACCCTTTGTTGCCCTCACGTCCAAATCGTAACAAAATTGTCGCCATGGCAACAGGGAGTGGTTTTTGGCTCTAGTTGGGTCGCCCCAGAGTCGCTCTAGTGTCGCCATTTATGCCAAACCGCAACATCCCTCTATGTGCAATTCTAATTGGTGGGAAAAATTACAATATGTACCCCTCTTATGGACTAAATGGTAATTTGCCATGCAAGATAGGTGTTTTGGTAATGGACCACGCAGACCTAATTTGAAAATCCTATAAATACATCACTATCTTTCCTTTTTAAACAACTCTTGGCCATTCTTGACAACCAAGAAACTGTAGGGAAAAATACCGTAGTACACGCAGCGGAAGCGAGACTAAAAATAAGATTTAGTAACTTTTAAAATTTTTCCTTTATGAACCTTAAACCCTTTAATTAATTAAACATGCATATACAATAACCAAAAAGTAGAATACCTTTTGTCGCGTGATCCGATTGACTTACGTCGATGGTAATCCGCAAGATCTTCAATCCTAGCACGAACGTGGATCACCTAGGAGCGTGGTCTCCCTTTTTCTTTGAATTGCAAACCTGTGAATGGACAAAACAAACTTTCTTTTCTTTGTTAGTCACAAAAACAATCAAAAGAATGACTGAGATTATTCCGGTCACTTTTGAGTTCTCAATCTAATGATCGAAACTCGCGTGAACCTAGATCGATATCGTATACACAAGCTTATTGATGATTAAGCAAACAGTATACTATCAAAGAATAATCTAACACTCCTATTTGTTTTAGTAGAATAAAAGCTTTCTATGAATTGAGAAGAAGAAGAAAAATTGTCTCCAGAACAACCTTGGGTGGCCGAAATCTATATATGGGAATATATAGGTGGCCGAAATTTTCCTCTCCTTGTCTTTTAGGGTTGCCGAAATCTCTCTCCTTTTTACACTAGGGTTGCCGCAAATCACCACCTCTAAAGGTTTGTGTTGCACCCTAATTTCCATAAAAGAATAGACTTCTAACCCTAATCTAACTCATAGTTATTTTATTCTTTTTAATGACTAAATTAAAAGACTTCTTATTTGAATAAATAAAATTAATTATTTATTTTCTTACCAAATAAGTCTTTTACTTTTAGTATACTACCAACAATAGTATAACATTAGGAATCATATTTCCTAATCAGAAAAAATTTGTTTATTAATTAAACAATTAATTAATTAATTAATTAATTCTTATTTAATTAAAACAAATGAAACAAAATAATATATTAGGTTAAAACTTAACCTTGCCGCCACACTTGAATAAATGGGCCAAAATATTATTTTCTTATTTCATTTAATCCATTGGACTTTAAATAAAAAGTCCACATGTGAACCAGACCCATTCTTACTAAAAGAAACAAGCCCACATGTCTTTCATTAATATATAAATATAATTGAGCAGCCCATTACTTAAATAATGTGCAAATTATATTCTTAATATATTAAATGCAATTCTAGATGGACCCTTAAATTGGTCCGGTAGAATATATCAAGTGATCCATGCAAGTCCGTGTGGATTGGGATCTTGGCGGGCCATCTAAATTTAAGCTTCAATAGACATAACCTAATCACAATCAACAAATGATTCACTTAGGTCCGATCCATTAATTTTAACTCATTCCACTAAAGAGCTAAAATTGAACTCTTAAATAAAGATAGAAAAGGAAGATGCTCCTCATTCATACCCTAGACAATCATATAGGAGATAGTGTATCCTCGTGATTAATATCAGTAATCACCAAGAGTTCATAGACCGCCTATAACTCTCCAAGTTACCATATTTACTCATATGACCACGTTTTGAACTTGGATATTTTGACTTGTCCAGAAGCCATGTTTTCAATAGACACTATCGAAAACTCAACGTTGAGATTTAATATCCAATTACCTCAAAACATCCATATGATGATATTATACTCTCATTTAATTAAATGGAGCCACGATGTCCATATCTATAAATGAAGTCCTCTATCGATTAACAAATGAATATCACCAAACTATCGAGGATAGACTATGCGATATAATCGTACTCATTGATAACTCAAATGATATCACTTGCAACCATAAGTCCATCATTTATCTCAGGATTAAGATTGACTCTCCGATTGTCCTGATAATGAAAAGACTATTATCTATTGACGGTTCTAGATAAAGCTTTTCATTGTGATCCTGTTCAATGCACCCAGTGCACTAGATCCTTTTGCTCGAAGACACTCCGATGATTTAGACTCATCATATCTCATTTGATCCCACTCAAATGCTAGCAAAAGAATTCTACAACTTTAACAAGATAAAGGTGCCCAACCTTTAACTTAAGTTGTGAACATTATTCAAGACTAACTAAAGAATTGTGTCTACCACATACATATCCAGATGTACGAACAATTCTTCTTTTCTCATAGTCTTTAGACCTTATGATTATTTACTTTGACAATTATAATATTAAACTATAAATGCTATACGATTTGTTAAACCAGAAATCACTTTATTAATATGAAAAGGATTGTTAATTACAACATTACACTCTTGCTATTGAGCATAATCCTAACAATCTCCCACTTGCACTATAGCAAATGTGTCATATCTCTCAAGCCCATGTTCTCTAGATGCCCATCGAAACTCTTCTGAGGTAGAGCCTTTGTGAAGGGATCCGCTAGATTTTCTGCTGACGCGATTTTGGTAATCGTCACGTCACCTCTTTGAACAATCTCCCTTAAAAGATGATACTTTCTTTCAATGTGTTTACCTCTCTTGTGACTTCTTGGTTCTTTCGAATTAGCCACTGCTCCACTGTTGTCATAGTAGATAGTGATCTGCTTATTCGCACTAGGAACCACTTCCAAGTCAATCAAGAATTGGTGGAGCCAAACAGCCTCTTTGGCAGCCTCGCATGCAGCAACATACTCAGCTTCCATGGTGGAATCAGCAATACAAGATTGCTTGATACTCCTCCATATAACTGCTCCTCTTCCAATAGTAAACACAGCCCCTGATGTGGATTTTCTGGAGTCAGAATCTGATTGGAAATCAGAATCTGTATACCCAACGGGAATCAAATCCCCTCCAGAGTATACAAGCATATTATCTCTCGTTCTCTTAAGATACTTGAAAATATGCTTGACTGCCGTCCAGTGATCAGGACCAGGTTTCGATTGAAACCTGCTAACTATGCCAACAGCAAAACAAATATCTGGTCTAGTACAGAGCATTGCATACATGAGACTTCCAACTGCCGAGGCATATGGAACTCTACTCATGAATTGCTCTTCATGCTCATTCTTAGGAACTTGTTCCTTAGAAAGCTTGATTCCATGTCTGAAAGGTAACATACCTTTCTTGGAATCCTGCATGGAAAACCTAGACAAGATCTTGTCTATGTATGAAGCTTGGGATAATGCAATCGTTCTATTCTTTCTATCCCTTATTACTTGGATAACTAGAATAAAACTTGCTTCTCCTAAGTCCTTCATATCAAATTGTTTTGCTAACCATTCTTTTACTGATGTCAATACACCTACATCGTTTCCAATGAGTAGTATATCATCAACATAAAGAATCAGGAAAACCAACTTGTCGCCCTTAATCCTTTTGTATACACAAGGTTCGTCAGGATTCTGAATAAATCCAAAACCTTTGACAGCTTGATCAAACCTTATGTTCCAGGATCTGGATGCTTGCTTCAATCCATATATGGATTTCTGCAACTTGCATACCTTTTCCATTTGGCCCTTTTCAATTAATCCCTCTGGTTGCATCATGTAGATGCTTTCGTCAAGACTTCCATTAAGGAAAGCTGTCTTGACGTCCATTTGCCAAATCTCTAGATCTAAAGATGTTGCAATGGATAAGAGTATCCTAATGGATTTAAGCATGGCCACAGGAGAGAAGGTTTCCTCGTAATCGATACCTTCTTTCTGTGTATACCCTTTAGCTACCAATCTAGCTTTAAAGGTTTCCACCTTACCATCCATACCTCTTTTCCTCTTGTATACCCACTTGCACCCAATGGGTTTTATCCCTTTAGGCAAGTCTACAAGGGACCAGACTTTGTTATCGAACATAGATTCAATCTCAGATTGCATTGCCTTTTGCCAATGGCGACTATCAACATCCTCCATAGCTTCCTTGTATGTGTAGGGATCATCGTCGTCCAGTAGATTCTCCACTGATTCTCCCAGACCGATGTATCTTTCAGGTTGTGTTCTAACCCTCCCACTACGACGAGGAATGGTAGGTTGTTGATCTTGTGTTGGATCGGAACTTACAATTGGGTTAGGTTGTGTAACCTCTCGTGGAATTGTATCTCCTGACATCTCATTCAGGACAATTCTACTTCTAGGCACAAAATCATTCATATAGTCCTTTTCCAGAAATTTAGCATTTGTCGAAACAAATACTTTAAGATCTGAAGGACTATAGAAATAATATCCTTTAGTTTCTTTTGGATACCCTACAAATATACATGTTTCTGAACGGGACTCCATCTTTTCTGTCTTTCCTTTTAACACATGCGCAGGACAACCAAATATCCTTAAGTGTTGTAAACTAGGCTTGCGCCCAGTCCACAACTCATGCGGTGTTTTAGGAACAGACCTAGATGGTACATCGTTTAGAATGTATATAGCAGTTTGTAAAGCATATCCCCAAAAAGAAATAGGAAGTGTTGAATAACTCAACATAGACCTAACCATATCCAAAAGAGTTCTATTTCTCCTTTCTGCTACCCTATTCTGTTAAGGTGTACCTGGTGCAGAAAACTGAGAAACAATCCCATTATCAATAAGATATTGCTGAAACTCACCAGATAGATATTCTCCACCACGATCAGATCTCAAGATTTTTATGTGTTTCTCAAGCTGATTTTCCACTTCAGCTTTGAATGCTTTGAACATGTTAAAAGCATCCGACTTATGTCGCATGAGATACACATAACCAAATCTCGAGTAATCATCTGTGAAGGTGATGAAGTACTCATATCCACCTCTAGCTTGAATGCTCATAGGTCCACATACATCAGTGTGTATCAATCCTAAACATTCAGTGGCTCTTGCACCTTTGGCAGAGAACGTCCTTTTGGTCATTTTACCTTCCAAACAAGATTCACAAGTTGGTAGATCATCAACCTTTAAGTCACTCAAAGGTCCGTCACATACCAATCTTTTAATCCTATTAAGGTTAATATGACCTAAGCGTAAGTGCCAAAGGTAGGTTTCATCTGTTGATAATTTTACTCTTTTATGATTAGGTTCCGTTATTTCTGTGTCTAACGAGTGAGAGATATTTCTATGCAAAAAGTATAGACCGTTTTCCAATGTACCTTGGCAAATAATTTTGTCATTCTTACTAATAATAAAAACTTTATTAAAAGTAACCGAATATCCAAATTTATTTAAACAAGAAACTGAAATTAAATTCCTCTTGAATTGAGGTACATAATAAACGTCTATCAAATCTAAATGCCTTCTAGAATCCAAATAAACTCTAATATCTCCCACTGCACTTGCAGACACTAACGTTCCGTTGCCCAAGCGCAAATTGATTTCATTCTTACTCAGCTTTCTCCTTTCTTGGAACCCCTGCAAGGAATAACAAACATGATTAGTGGCTCCTGAGTCTATGATCCAAGAATCTATAGAATCAGCCAAAAAACATGTTTCAAGATAATTCACATTACCTTCTTCCTTCTTATTCTGGGACTTTGGGCAATTTCTCTTCCAATGTCCCTTTTCACCACAAAGGAAGCATTTCCCTTTGATCTTGGTTACTTTCTTGGTGTCCTTCTTGATAGGCCCAAGTTGCTTTTTCTTCTGTTGTTTCTTGACCTTTTGACGGGCCTTAACAGTAGCAACTTTACCAATCATATGAATCTCTTGACCTTTGCCTTTCACAAGGATCTTTTCAGCACTTTGAACATCTTGCATCAGGCCTTGTAAGGTGTATTCCTTTTTGTTCAAAGTGTAGTCCAATTTGAACTGATCAAAGGAATCTAACAATGAATTGACAACCATATCAATCTTTGTCTCACCATCTATCTCAGCGCCATGCAGTTCAGCAATGTTGAGATGTGCTATGACTTTCATCATGTGATCTTTCACAGCCTGTCCAGGTTTCATCCTAAGATTCATAAAAGCAGTCACTGCCTCTCTCTTAGTCGTCCTAGACTTCATAGCAAACATCTCCTCTAGAGACATCATAATATCAGCAGCGGACTCCATTCCTTCATGCTGCTGTTGCAACACGTCGGAGATAGTGGCCATAATGTAACATTTTGCCATATCATCTGAAGTCTTCCACTGCTCATACTCATCTCTATACATTATGCTTGATTCATTATTAGGAGCAGGTGGTTTAGGAGTAGTTAGAACAAACTTATGTTTTTCACTTTGCAGCAACAACCCAATTTTCCTTTTCCATGTGACATAATTATCTCCAGTTAAAGTGTTATCTTTCAGGATGTTCATAAGTGATGGGGTCATGATTTCTGAATAAAACAAAACATATATAAGTAAATAATCATGATAAAGCACTTTTAAATATTTATCTTGAATTAAATAAATAACTCAATCATAAAATTCAACGGTGATCCAACACCCATAAATGTTACGCCTCATTTGGGAGTTCGCACCATTTACTAGTTAGACTAGGTCCCACCTAATTGTTAACATAACAACCAGCGTTTTCAATTTTAGCCTTGCAATTTTACTGACAAGAACTCTTGGGAGGATATCAATAAAATTACATTGAGTGTGTTACCAAGATATCGACCCTCAGTTTTCTCTCACGAATATCCCTCCTTGGGGAGTAGATCTCGTTTGAGTCCATTGTCTAGTCTATCCTTGTAAGGAAGTATGTTGCTAAATTCCATTCATGGACGCCCCTTGGGGGGATTACCATAAATAATAAAGCTCAACCAACCTTGGAGGCCATAGGTGTTACAAAACACCTTCTCCCACTCAATTATTTAAGGCGTGTGATTAAATCCCATAGAATGATTTACCAAGTTATCTAGATGCCAATTTAGATACCTAAATCATTCAATGCATGTTCATACCAAAAGAGATATATGAGTGGCACTCCTATTCTATATGTCATGTTATCATACAATAACAAATATTGTAATATTTAAAGCATAAATTAAATAGCAACAATTTTGGCCCATCCGAGAAAAACAAGTAAATTACAATTTGTTTTAGGAACACAAGATCTTCAGGTGGCCCATCAACCATAAGCTCATCCTTCGGCCTTCTCCTATGGGCGGCACACACCACAACCCCACAAAGGGGCTGCCATGCGCAGCCCATAAGTCCTCCAAGGCTGCCGTGCGCAGCCCACCTTGAGATGGGCTTGCCATGCGCAGCCCAATCCACTCTTAGGGTGCGCACGGTGCTCGTTCTCGGTTCCGGTTGCTTCGTTTTTCTTCGTGTCTTCGAATCTTCAAGACCTAAATATATTACGGCAGTATTTAAACAAATAAAATACTGCAGTATTTTTTTTTTTTTTTTAATCACTGCAGTACCTTTTACATACAAAAACTGCACATAATAAAAAAAAATAAAACTGCAGCAGTATAAAAAAATACTGCACTAAAAAAAATAATAAAACCTAGCAATCTACCAAGAAGGAATTATGGCGATGATAGACCACCCTTCTTGTTACAACTCCGAAACAAAAATTACATTGAAAATCTAGGACCAAAATCGAGCAATAACAATCCACATAAACATATATAAATCCATACATCCACATGTAATTATATATTCGAATACCTAGAGTGCCATCTCTTTCTAAACATGCATAATCACAATAAAAAGAAATAGATCCACGTATATATACGTTAATTAATTAAAAAGGGTTTAACCAGGCTCTGATACCAATTGTAGGGAAAAATACCGTAGTACACGCAGCGGAAGCGAGACTAAAAATAAGATTTAGTAACTTTTAAAATTTTTCCTTTATGAACCTTAAACCCTTTAATTAATTAAACATGCATATACAATAACCAAAAAGTAGAATACCTTTTGTCGCGTGATCCGATTGACTTACGTCGATGGTAATCCGCAAGATCTTCAATCCTAGCACGAACGTGGATCACCTAGGAGCGTGGTCTCCCTTTTTCTTTGAATTGCAAACCTGTGAATGGACAAAACAAACTTTCTTTTCTTTGTTAGTCACAAAAACAATCAAAAGAATGACTGAGATTATTCCGGTCACTTTTGAGTTCTCAATCTAATGATCGAAACTCGCGTGAACCTAGATCGATATCGTATACACAAGCTTATTGATGATTAAGCAAATAGTATACTATCAAAGAATAATCTAACACTCCTATTTGTTTTAGTAGAATAAAAGCTTTCTATGAATTGAGAAGAAGAAGAAAAATTGTCTCCAGAACAACCTTGGGTGGCCGAAATCTATATGTGGGAATATATAGGTGGCCGAAATTTTCCTCTCCTTGTCTTTTAGGGTTGCCGAAATCTCTCTCCTTTTTACACTAGGGTTGCCGCAAATCACCACCTCTAAAGGTTTGTGTTGCACCCTAATTTCCATAAAAGAATAGACTTCTAACCCTAATCTAACTCATAGTTATTTTATTCTTTTTAATGACTAAATTAAAAGACTTCTTATTTGAATAAATAAAATTAATTATTTATTTTCTTACCAAATAAGTCTTTTACTTTTAGTATACTACCAACAATAGTATAACATTAGGAATCATATTTCCTAATCAGAAAAAATTTGTTTATTAATTAAACAATTAATTAATTAATTAATTAATTCTTATTTAATTAAAACAAATGAAACAAAATAATATATTAGGTTAAAACTTAACCTTGCCGCCCCACTTGAATAAATGGGCCAAAATATTATTTTCCTATTTCATTTAATCCATTGGACTTTAAATAAAAAGCCCACATGTGAACCAGACCCATTCTTACTAAAAGAAACAAGCCCACATGTCTTTCATTAATATATAAATATAATTGAGCAGCCCATTACTTAAATAATGTGCAAATTATATTCTTAATATATTAAATGCAATTCTAGATGGACCCTTAAATTGGTCCGGTAGAATATATCAAGTGATCCATGCAAGTCCGTGTGGATTGGGATCTTGGCGGGCCATCTAAATTTAAGCTTCAATAGACATAACCTAATCACAATCAACAAATGATTCACTTAGGTCCGATCCATTAATTTTAACTCATTCCACTAAAGAGCTAAAATTGAACTCTTAAATAAAGATAGAAAAGGAAGATGCTCCTCATTCATACCCTAGACAATCATATAGGAGATAGTGTATCCTCGTGATTAATATCAGTAATCACCAAGAGTTCATAGACCGCCTATAACTCTCCAAGTTACCATATTTACTCATATGACCACGTTTTGAACTTGGATATTTTGACTTGTCCAGAAGCCATGTTTTCAATAGACACTATCGAAAACTCAACGTTGAGATTTAATATCCAATTACCTCAAAACATCCATATGATGATATTATACTCTCATTTAATTAAATGGAGCCACGATGTCCATATCTATAAATGAAGTCCTCTATCGATTAACAAATGAATATCACCAAACTATCGAGGATAGACTATGCGATATAATCGTACTCATTGATAACTCAAATGATATCACTTGCAACCATAAGTCCATCATTTATCTCAGGATTAAGATAGACTCTCCGATTGTCCTGATAATGAAAAGACTATTATCTATTGACGGTTCTAGATAAAGCTTTTCATTGTGATCCTGTTCAATGCACCCAGTGCACTAGATCCTTTTGCTCGAAGACACTCCGATGATTTAGACTCATCATATCTCATTTGATCCCACTCAAATGCTAGCAAAAGAATTCTACAACTTTAACAAGATAAAGGTGCCCAACCTTTAACTTAAGTTGTGAACATTATTCAAGACTAACTAAAGAATTGTGTCTACCACATACATATCCAGATGTACGAACAATTCTTCTTTTCTCATAGTCTTTAGACCTTATGATTATTTACTTTGACAATTATAATATTAAACTATAAATGCTATACGATTTGTTAAACCAGAAATCACTTTATTAATATGAAAAGGATTGTTAATTACAACATTACACTCTTGCTATTGAGCATAATCCTAACAGAAACCTCATTTCTACCATTCCTAATCCCTCCACTTCTCTCCTACCTAAGCTAAATATCTAGATTACCTTCCCCAAATCATTCCTTTCTTCCCATCTTATCCACAAATCTCCTTAGTCACTTCCCATTTGACTCCACCTTTCTAGACACATCCTCATCATCCACTCTTTGCACAAGGAGCATCAAAGGCAAGGAAAGGATCAAGCTTACAAAAGGAGACCCAAGGGTGATTTCCTAATCTTTTACTTGCCTTCCATTTGATTGTAATATGTGTAATTAAACCCCTTTTCTAGGGCTTTTGATGTGAGAACATGTGGATTGGGTTTTGCTTAAGCTAATATATATTTAATCTCTATTTGTGTTCTATTCATTTTATAACTAGATTCTATGCATTATATAATTGACATGTATATCCACTAGTTGATTGTACTCTTGCTTAGGATAATTTATTATATAATCTTGATTGGATTGACAACCTTGATGGATTGCAAACATAGTGAGTGGGATAGATCGTCGGAGGGTATATCAACCGCGATTATCTAAACCGTTAATTGTAACAAACCGATCCCGCCATGACCCCCTCTCCTTAATCGGTTAGGCATTATGGTGGGAAGTTGTTTAGGGTTTATAGTAATGGTCTAAACACATCATAGAAATCAATTGGTTAACATTTGTGAGATTGGCTGACTAAGGTAGCTTGAGAAGCACTTCTCATAATCCACTTGTAATCTCATTAATTCCCTAGCAATTCCCTTAATTGTTTATCCTATATATCTCTTATCTAGATTTATATCTTATTTTATTAGTTTTATTAGGATTATTTTACATGTATGTTTGATGGCTTGACAAACCATTCAACCATCCATTGCTTATGTTTTATTTTATCGCATATAGGAATTGCTAATTTATTCAACTATTACACTAATTCCCTGTGGAACGAATCCTACTTGCCACTTTACTAATTTTACATCTAAGTGGTGAAATCGGTTTTCAACACGAACACATTTAAAAACAATCATTTTGTTGAGTACCAACGACGGCTCATCAGTTATGGACCGAGATTATGTTGTAAACACCATTGCAATTAGTGGATTCGAGATTCGTGTATGGCGCACATAACAGCCCGTGGTTTTTCCCAGTTTGGGTTTCCACACAAAAATCAAGTGTTATTTAGTTTTACATTTTACACTTGATTTATTACTGTAAGGATTCCCGTTGTTTTTAATTGGCTTATTTCGTGATCAAACCATATGTGGGGGTTCTTTGTAAGGGTAGCCTAAGTATCGGTCTTAATGTTCGAAGCCCTTTGAAGACCTCGTGTTGATAAGCACCGAAGGTAAATTTCTATGTGCTTACCTTTCTTTGAAGAGATTTAGAAGCACACACACACTTTGCATTCTTACATTTGTGTGCATTCTCTTCATATGTCACATTACACACTAGCACTTTGATTGTTATATCTTGTTGTGTATTTATGTGTCTTGTAATTCGTTTCCCGATAGTGTTCGGAAACGTCCGCGCATGCACTAGAATGTGCTTGGTTTTGCGCGAAGACCGCCCACGGAGAATGCCCTTGGCTTCTCCTTGGTTTTCACCTCTGTTGGTGATTGGCGGTTATGATCGGTGGCCTGGCCGCCGAATGGAACCGCCGTTTGCTTCTAGGAGCAATTCTACGGTCACGATCGGCGGTCACGACCGCCGTTCGAAACCGCCGTTCATACCTGATCGATTTCGATCTCTCGGGTCTGATTCGGCGGTTAGGATCGGCGGTCACGAAACCGCCGAATGAACCGCCGTTTATGCTCTGTTCTTCACGAGCTCAATTCGGCGGTCATTATCGGCGGCCTGGCCGCCGATTGAAACCGCCGAACGGTGCGTTTCAAGGGCAAACTTGTCTTTTCACTTGCCCTTTTCTTGATGTCTATAAATATCACACTTTCTCATTTTCAGATTTAATGTTCTTTAACTCTAAGAACCCTAAACTTAAAAGAGAGACATTTGAGAGAAAATCAAATCAAGAACACCTTTTTAACACTCAAAAACCATTCTCATATGCATCAAAATATCATCTAGCATTTTCTAGCTTAGTTAGGATGCTTGCTTGCATGGGTTTTGGTCAACACATATTCTTTGGTAAGTTCTTCACTATTATCATACATAATTAGTGTTTTATTTATCATTGACATCTCTTATATTATTTGTATGCTCTTGAATATATTCTAGATACAAATTAGAGATTGTTGTGTTGACATGATTGAGTGTTGTATTTTTGATAGCTATCTAGGTTTTGTTAATCTATGTTTAGCTAAGCTATTTGACATGTCATCTAGCTTTTAATATCTAGGATTGAATTAATTGCATATTCACTATCCTAGATAAGCATATAGAGTAACCTAGCTCTTAATTGCATTTTGGATATTTTATATATTCACATAGGTTGTATATTCTCTTCATAGAGAAAGTAAGTCTTGTGTGTAGCATCCGGGATTAGGTTGCTTAGAACGCAAGCAAATTGGACTAGGTTCACTCATACCGGGATTAGGTAGGTGTGTGATTACTTCCGGGATTAGGTTGTAATCGTTTGCACATTTAGTGGATTCGAGGTTCGAGTGTGGCTTACTTACATAGCCCGTGGTTTTTCCCGTGAGGGTTTCCACGTAAAAACCAAGTGTTGTTTTAATTTCCGCACCATATTACAATTGCTTGGTTATATTATCTTGAGGGCATTTTCGTAATTTTGACTAACACGAAAAATTGGGTAAAAAGCGTAAAATCTATTCACCCCCCCTCTAGATAGCTTTATACACACCGTGCTATTATTTGTTTCAATTACTTTAACTAGATTAGGGGATTTTCGTAACATTGACTAATCACGAAAATTGGTAATATTAGTTTAAAATTTATTCACTCCCCCCCTCTAGATAGTTTTATACACACCGTACATTATTAGTTTCACTACCCTTACAATTCAAACCCCAATTGTGGTTTGTCACCGAAATAAGCCAATTAAACTTTGAGGAACTTACATAATATACTTTCTCGCCAATAGCCATGCTCAAATTCATCCGTATACTCTTGTCCATTGCTGCATATTATGACTATGAGATATGGCAAATGGACATCAAGATGGCTTTTCTGAACGGCCATCTTGACGAGAGCATCTATATGATGCAACCAGAGGGGTTCATAGATAAAGGCCAAAAGCAAAAAGTTTGCTAGTTGCAAAAGTCCATCTATGGACTTAAGCAAGCTTCTCGATCTTGGAATATTAGATTTGGTGAAGCAGTTAAATCATATGGATTTGATCAAAATGTTGATAAGCTTTGTGTCTACAAGTACATCAAAGAAAAGAAGGTGGTTTTCTTAGTTCTTTACGTTGATGACATTCTTCTCATTGGGAATGATGTAGAATCTTTATCAAGTGTAAAGAAATGGCTAGCTAACCAATTCCAAATGAAGGATTTGGGAGAGGCAAGCTATGTTCTTGGGATCCAACTTATACGAGATCGTAAGAACAAGCTGTTAGGGTTGTCTCAAGCATCGTATTTTGATAAAATGTTAATCAAGTTTGCGATGCAAAACTCCAAGAAAGGTAATCTGTCTTCTCGTCATGGAGTTACTCTTTCTAAAGAGCAGTGTCCTAAAACACCTCAAGAGGAAGAGAATATAAGGCACATTCCCTATGCCTCTGCAGTAGGCGGTCTTATGTATACTATTTTAAGGAATAGACATGACATATGCTATGCAGTGGGAGTGGTCAACCGATATCAGTCTAAGCCAGGATTAGATCATTGGGTAGCAGTTAAACACATTCTTAAGTATCTTAGGAAAACGAGAAACTATATTCTTGTATATTCTAGTAGGGATTTGATTCCTATTGGCTACACTGATTCTGATTTTCTATCAGATAAAGATAGTCAAAAGTTGACTTTGTTAGGATTATGCTCAATAGTAAGAGTGTAATATTGTATTTGACAATCTTTTCATATTAATAAATTGATTTATGTTTTAAACAAATCTTATAGCATTTACAGATTGAATATTATAATTGTCAAAAGTAAATAATCATAAGGTCAAAAGACTATGAGAAAAGAAGAATTGTTCGTACATCTGGATATGTATGAGGTAGACACAATTCTTTAGTTAGTCTTGAATAATGTTCACAACTTAAGTTAAAGGTTGGGCACCTTTATCTTGTTAAAGTTGTAGAATTCTTTTGCTAGCATTTGAGTGGGATCAAATGTGTTATGATGAGTCTAAAATCATCGGAGGGTCTTCAAGTAAAAGAATCTAGTGCACTGGGTGCACTGAATAGGATCACAATGAAATACTTTATCTAGAACTATCAGTAGATAAAAGTCTTTTCATTATCAGGACAATCAGAGAGTCTATCTTAATCCTAAGAAAAATGATGGACTTATGGTTACAAGTGTTATCATTTGAGGTATCAATGAGTACGATTATATAGCATAGTCTATCCTCGATAGTTTGGTGATATTCATTTGCTAATCGATAGAGGATTTCATTTATAGATATGGACATCGTGGCTCCATTTATTAAATGTGAGTAGAATATCATCATATGGATGTTTTGAGGTATTGGATATTAAATCTTAACGTTGAGTTTTCAATAGTGACTATTGAAAGATGAGTTTTGGATAAGTCATAATACATATCGAAGTTCAAAACGTGGTCATATGAGGAAATATGGTAACTTGGAGAGCTATAGGCGGTCTATGAGCTCTTAGCGATTACTGACATTCTTCACGAGGATTCACTATCTCCTATAAGATTGTCTAAGGTATGAATGAGAATCATTTACTTATTCTATCTTCATTTAAGAGTGCAATTTTAGTTCTTTAATGGAATGAACTAAAATTAATAGAATGAACCTAAGTGAATCATTTGTTAATTGTGATTGGGTTATGTCTATTGAAGCTTAAATTTAGATAACCCGCTAAGATCCCCAATCCACATGGACTTGCATGGATCACTTGATATATTCTACCGTATTAATTTATGGATCTATCTAGAATTGTATTAAGGCATGTGGACTTGTTTCTTTTAGTAAGATTAGGCCTAGTTCACATGTGGGCCTTTTTAATTAAGGTCCAATGGATTAAATGAAATGAGAAAATAATATATGGCCCACGTATGTATATATGGGCGGCAAGGCTTAAATAAAAGTCTAATATATTATTTTATTTCATTATTTGATTAAATGGAAATTAATTAATTGATTGATTAATTATTTAATTATAAATCAAAATCTTTTTCTGACTAGGAAATATGTTTCTTAGTAGTATACTATTGTGGCAGTATAAAGAGAATAAAAGACTTTATTTGATAAGAAGATAAATATAAGGATTTTATTTATCTAGTCAAATAAGGAAGTCTTTTATTTGGTCATAATAGGATTAAACGCTATAGAGTTGGATTAGGGTTTGGATTCTAAGCTGGATAGGAATTTTGGTGAAGCAGAAATCCTCTTGATGAGAGGATTTCGGCCAACACACAAATCCTTTGTGTGTGTGGATTTCGGCCACCACCTAAATTCCCATCAAGGGAATTCAGCCAACCCTAGTATTATTAGGGCAAGGTTTTCGGCCATTATATAAAACATAGTGTAGAATTCGGCCACCCTCTAATGCAAGGCTTGAGAGTTATTTTCTTTTGCTTGAGAAAAATAAAATCAAACTCTAGACAATAGTGTGAAAATTCGGCCAAGAGGAAAAGTGAGAAGAGATCGTTCTTATTTCGATAGTGCACTATTAGTTTTTACATAAAAAGGCTTTGTGCACAATTTCAAATAAGGTTCACGCGAGTTTCGATCTAAGGATTGTGAATTCAAAAGTGACCAGAATGTTCTTTGTAATCTCTTGGAACTTATTGTGACTAAAAAAAAAAGAAAAAGCTTTTGTTATCCATCCTCAGGTACACAATTTAAAGAGAAGGGAGACCACGCTCCTAAGTGATTTACGTTCGTGATTGGATTGGAAGATCTTGCGGATTACCATCGACGCAACGTTAATCGGATCACGCGACAAAAGGTACGATACTTTTAATCATATATGTTAATTAATTAAAGGGTTAAGGTTCAACTTATGGAAAATTTTTAAAACATACTAAAACCTCTTTTAGTCTCGCTTCCGCTGTGTGCACGTGTTTTTCCCTACAGACATCTGGGTAAGTGGTGGAGCCATAGTGTAAGTTCCTTAATTTTGATTGGCTTATTTCATGACAAACCACATTTTGGGGGTTTAAAATGTAAGGGCAGTTTAGGGCTTCCTTGCTCGTGAACAAGCTTTTGGAGTTCAAGCCCTCAAGCACAAGAGCTTATTGAAGGTATAATCACTTATGCTTAACCCTATTGAAGAGATTAGTTGCACACACACACACTTTCATATTGCATTTTTTATGATTGCATTTGTGTTTATCTTAATTGTGTGTTTATATGCTTTGTCATCACACTTATGCATCTTCATATATTACATATTTGTTGTGTGTCACATGCTTGGTGAATACTCATGATTCCATATATTTCCATGCATGTTATTTTCACTCTTCACACTTGCACATTTTTTTATGCTTGAAGTGTTGCACAACATAGTGCGCTGGTCCCCTTACCCGCGTAATACTCGCGCAGTGCGCTACTCCTCATGCGCAAAACCAGTGCTGATGTCTAGCGCAACTTGTCCACAGGTTTGCCACTGGTCGTGCACCCCTCACTTGCACAGCTCGTCCAGCACACTTGCAAGGCAAAGGGAGTGTGCTGATCTGGTGCGCTACTCGACCAGCGCACCACTAGCGCACTTGACGGGAACTGTGTAGTTTTTATCAAAACGGCACCACTTCATCTAAGGCTCCTATATAAGTACCATCTTCTTCCTAGCTCATTTTGGTGAGCTCAAAATCAGATATTAGAGAGAGAAACTCAAACCCTAGAGAGAGAAGCTCCCAAGAACTCACATTTACTCAACCAAATCACTTCCCATGAGCATCTAGCATCTTCCTAGCATCATCCAAGCATGGGCTTTCTTGTTTTCTTTGACTATGTTACTTCTACATGTCCTAGAACTTCTAATTTCATTCTTATGACATGTATGCCTAGGTTTAGCATTTATTTGTTAATTAAATGCATGTCTCCTTGCTTAATGTTATTCTTAGCATGTTTGAGACTTTGATTTTTGGTTGAGATGAGTTGTTTGTTGATACCTAGCATTTAGGACCATTTTGCCCTCTAGCTAAGTCTATATGATTTTCATTTAAACATTGATGTGTAGTACTTCTTAATTGCATTTGTTAATTGCATATTTATTGTCCTTGCCATGTTCATTGACATCTTGTGTTGATTGGCTTTTGATTGACAATTCCTTGATTGCATTAGTTAATTGCATGTTTTTAGTTCTTGCAATGATTATTGACAACATGTGTTGAATTGGCTTTGCTTGTTGACAATTAGGTTGCTAGAGTCTATTTGCATCTAATTGAGTTCTCATATATGTGCATGTAGGCATTATTGATAACTAGAGTGTTGATTTGCATTATAACATCTAGTTAAGCATTTAGTGTAGCCTAGCATTATTTGCATTTTGGATATTGTCATATATTCACATAGGTTATTGATCTCTTCATTGAGAGTTAAGTCTTGTGACTACCGGTGTGTAGTGCTCAAGCAAATTGGACTAGGTTCACTTTTAAAGGCCTGCGGGTAGTAGTCGTAGGTTATAGACCGTGAGAGCTTGAGGTCAACCTAGGTTGTAAACACCATTGCAATTAGTGGATTCGAGGTTCGTGTGTGGCGCACATAACAGCCCGTGGTTTTTCCATGTTGAGGGTTTCCATATAAAAATCAAGTGTTCTTTAATTTCTGCACTTTTACTTGATTTTTATTGTTTGTTGAATTGGGTTAATAGTGATTAATTTTGACTAATTGAAAAATTGGTAATAATCGATTAACAACCCATTCACCCATTCTCTAGGTTGTTTAAACACACGCGAGTATATATTTTCAATAGTTTTACTTTCTCTTCTAATCAATAAGGATTTTACATCCAAATTAGTCTTCTCTCTTCTTAAAGGTGTAAACAAGGCTACTATCATACGGATGTTTCATCCGGAAAAATCAAATAGGATTATAAATATCCATGTCTTGATTTGCCTTTAAGGATTGATATAGTTGCTCTTAACTCAAAAATATCTTTTAAAAAACTATATCTTGCTTGTTTATAACAAAAGGGTACAAATTGGTTTGAATTCTCTTGGAAACCCTTTTGATGTTTGCTTTGCCAAATACCATTGATTTTGGACTTGAATACAACATGTCTTGCATGCAAAGCATCTTTGTCACACATTTAAAAAAAAATAAAAACTCCTTGAATCTCTCTCAATTACTTGAGTTGCATAAAGTTCACTTATATGATTATGCAAATGCCTTTTGTGCTAGTAGCTCTCTTTGCTAAAGCAACCCGATAGGGGGAGCTCCTTTGCCTATCTCATGACAAAAAGGGGGAGAAGTCTTGAGAGATATAGGAGGAGCATTATGTATGCTTTGGGGAGAAGCCTTGAGATAGAGTAACCTTTTAGGGGGAGCATTGCACATGCAGTTCTTTATATTGCTTTATTGAGTGCAAATGCTTTTTATATTTGATCACCTCGCATGCACTTGATCTTGGAAAGTGCTTTCTTGCTATTGTGTATAGGCATGATGATCTACGAAAAGATTGAAGACCTTGAAGACTTAGTATCTTAGGTTTCTTTTATTGTAACGTAGAATCTACTTTTGTTGACCAATAGCTTTTGTTTTCTTTTGTGAGGATTATTTTATGAGTGGTTGTTTTATCATGAAATAGCCAAATGGGGAGATTGTAAATTCCTTAATTTTGATTGGCTTATTTCATGACAAACCATATTTTGGGGGTTTAAAATGTAAGGGTAGTTTAGAGCTTCCTTGCTCGTGATCAAGCTTTTGGAGTTCAAGCCCTCTAGCACAAGAGCTTATTGAAGGTATAATCACTTATGCTTAACCCTATTGAAGAGATTAGTTGCACACACACACTTTCATATTGCATTTTTTATGATTGCATTTGTGTTTATCTTAATTGTGTGTTTATATGCTTTATCATCACACTTATGCATCTTCATATATTGCATATTTGTTGTGTGTCACATGCTTGGTGAATACTCATGATTCCATCTATTTCCATGCATGTTATTTTCACTCTTCACACTTGCACATTTTTTTATGCTTGAAGTGTTGCACAGCATAGTGCGCTAGTCCCCTTACCCGCGCAATACCCGTGCAGTGCGCTACTCCTCATGCGTAAGACTAGCGTTGATGTCCAGCGCAACTTGTCTAGAGGTTTGCCGCTAGTCGTACGCCCCTCGCTTGCGCAGTGCACTTGCAGGGCAAAGGGAGTGTGCTGGTGTGGTGCGCTACTCGACCAGCACACCACCAGCGCACTTGATGGGAACTGTGTAGTTTTTATCAAAACGGCACCACTTCATCTAGGGCTCCTATATAAGTACCATCTTCTTCCTAGCTCATTTTGGTGAGCTCAAAATAAGATATTAGAGAGAAAAACTCAAACCCTAGAGAGAGAAGCTCCCAAGAACTCACATTTACTCAACTAAATCACTTCCCATGAGCATCTAGCATCTTCCTAGCATCATCCCAGCATGGGCTTTCTTGTTTTCTTTGACTAGGTAACTTCTACATGTCCTATAACTTCTAATTTCATTCGTATGACATGTATGCCTAGGTTTAGCATTTATTTATTAATTAAATGCATGTCTTCTTGCTTAATGTTATTATTAGCATGTTTGAGACTTTGATTTATGGTTGAGATGAGTTGTTTGTTGATACCTAGCATTTAGGACCATTTTGCCCTCTCGCTAAGTCTATATGATTTTCATTTAAACATTGATGTGTAGGACTTCTTAATTTCATTTGTTAATTGCATATTTATTGTCCTTGACATGTTCATTGACATCTTGTGTTGATTGGCTTTTGATTGACAATTCCTTGATTGCATTAGTTAATTGCATGATTTTAGTTCTTGCCATGATTATTGACAACATGTGTTGAATTGACTTTGTTTGTTGACAATTAGGTTGCTAGAGTTTCTTAGCATCTAATTGAGTCCTCATGTATGCGCATGTAGGCATTGTTGATAACTAGAGTGTTGATTTACATTATAACATCTAGTTAAGCGTTTAGTGTAACCTAGCATTATTTGCATTTTGGATATTGTCATATATTCACATAGGTTATTGATCTCTTTATTGAGAGTTAAGTCTTATGACTACCGGTGTGTAGTGCTCAAGCAAATTGGACTAGGTTCACTTTTAAAGGCCTACGGGTAATAATGGTGGGTTATAGACCGTGAGAGGTTGAGGTCAACCTAGGTTGTAAACACCATTGCAATTAGTGGATTCGAGGTTCGTGTGTGGCGTACATAACAGCCCGTGGTTTTTCCTTGTTGAGGGTTTCCACATAAAAATTAAGTGTTCTTTAATTTTCGCACTTTTACTTGATTTTTATTGTTTGTTGAATTGGGTTAATAGTGATTAATTTTGACTAATCGAAAAATTGGTAATAATCGATTAACAACCCATTCACCCCCCCCCCCCTCTCTAGGTTGTTTAGACACACGCGAGTATATATTTTCACATATTTTGGAGAAGCATCAAACAATCCTTTATTGCTGATTCCACTATGGAGGCTGAATACGTGGCTGCTTGTGAAGCAGCTAAAGAAGCAGTCTGGCTCCGAAAGATTTTATCTGATCTAGAAGTTGTTCCAGATATGGAAAAACCCATGACAGTTTATTGTGATAACAGTGGAGCCATAGTTTGGAGAAGCATCAAACAATCCTGCATTGCTGATTCCACTATAGAGGCTGAATACGTGGCTGCCTGTGAAGCAGCTAAAGAAGCAGTCTGGCTCCAAATTTTTTTATCTGATTTGGAAGTTGTTCTAGATATGGAAAAACCCATAACACTTTATTGTGATAATAGTGGAGCCGTGGCTAATTCGAAAGAACCTAGAAGCCACAAAAGAGGAAAGCATATAGAGCGAAAGTATCACCTTATAAGAGAGATTGTCCATCGTGGCGATGTGTATGTTCTGAAGATTAGATCTAAAGACAACCTCGCAAATCCCTTCACAAAGACTCTTCCTGCAAAGAGTTTTGATGGCCATCTAGAAGGACTAGGGTTAAAGGACATGTTTCATCTGCTTTAGGGTAAGTGGGAGATTGTTGGGGAAAGTTCTCTAAGAAAAAATGTTGTTAATCTTTTGCTGAATTAATAATTAGATTGACATTCTATTATATATTTTTGTGCATTTAATGTTATTAATGTTGTATTAATAGCATAAAATTCCATAATTATTAAATGTAATATTAAACATAGTGTATAAGTCATTATATACATGAGGATTATGTTTAATATAATAATCTTAATTGTCTATAATTGATAATTAAAGTTGGGATCTTTAATTAATTAAAATTACTAGTACGGTTCATTCCCATTAAGAATGGAACAGTTTTATCCGAACTGTTGATGTGGTGACAATAGAATGAAGGTACTTTGTATAATAAGATTATACAATACGTGGACACGATAAATTGGAATGTTTAATAATCTCCATTTTGAAATAAAGTATTCCCTTTTATCAATCAGATAGTCGTATATGGAACGATCTTAATCCCAAGTATTTAAAGGACTCCTACTTATAGAGTTATGTCTTTTGACTTACTCGGTATGATTTGCTCTAATTGCCAAACCTAAAAACCTTGTATCTTTGAGACATTGTGATATACTTAGCTGGGAATGATAATATACAAGAAGGAATCCATTCCTTCTTAATTGAAGCAGACAAAAAGTTCTCTTGAGTAAATGATTCGGGTCTTGAACAATAGAGCGCTCAATATATGATGAGATCATAAATAATTGTTCATTAAAGAATCACAGGCACTCAAGGATAAAGACGTAATTGAGAGGTCAACAAATTTGAACCTAGCTCATATTACGAACTGTCTATGGAGGATTGATCTATATGTAATAATTATATCAATGGATGGTTCGATTCCTATTAGAGTAATTAATTCTATAATGACAAGGGTGCAGTTCCAGTTTTTTAGTGGAATAAATTTGGAATTAATAAATCTAATATTTAATTAAAGAGTTTAATTAAATATTAAAGATTTATTGGAGCTTGAAATTATAGATCCATGTGTCCCCATACCATCTCTATAACACTATATTGAACATTAAGGTATACTGAAGCTTAGTGATTAATTTGGAATTAATCATCTATACATAAAGAAGTTTATGTATTGTTTTATTAATTAAATAATGTTTGATTATTTAATTATATATATTAAATAATATTTTGATGATTTAATCATATATATAATATAATAAGTTGATTATTTTATTATGTATATTATAATTTGATTATTTTAATATATATATATTTATATATTATATTATTTTTTAGAGTGGTTGAACGGTGGGATTTGTTATTGTTTTTAATAGTAAAAAAATGGGGGTGGGCGCAAGAAATCCTCTTGATTTTCAACATATGCAGATTTATTTGTTTGTTTTTCTTCATTTCATTAAAAGCAATGTGGAATATTAGCTCCTACTTGATGCTTCTTTATGCCACCGACCCTAGTATTATTATTGAACATAATCATCACCACCCTCTCTCTCTCTCTCTCTCTCTCTCTCTCTCTCTCTCTCTCTCTCTCTCTCTCGTTTAAGAAGCATACAAAAAACAAATTATGGGTTGAGTTTTCCCTTTTGGCTTCATAAAAACAAGACAAGAAGAGTTCTTGATTTGAAAAAAAAAAAAAAAAAACACAAGTTCTTAACGAGAGATAGAGATAATAAAGAGAAAAATTATTTTTGAGATCTAAGCCTCAAAAGAATATTGTGAGAGTGTCTCTCAATATTTTTCTAGTTGTCTCAAGTGTTGAGTACACAACAAGTATAGAAATTCGAGAGTCAAATTTTTCTATTCAATACCAAGACGCCCACTCATCAGTTCTTTGGTGTGGAAGAACTTGGTTCGAGGGAATCACGAAGATTCTACAGTGGAAGAAATCGGTTCGAGGGAATCACGAAAATTCTACAAGGGTAACTATTTCCTTCCTTATTATTTATAGTTAAATATTAGAATCAATATAATCACAACGATTCGGCTAACACGCTTTTGTTTTTATGAAATTTTTTAAAAATCGGGCCCTCCGTCCTTCCACTATGCGGATATTGATTCTGGTTCCCGGAACCAACAGATTCACCCCATTTACTTCAATGCATTTAAGGTAGACGACAAACGGATTCCTACAACCATCTACCTTGACGAACGTTCTTGCCCATGCCATCAATGAGATTTAGATGAGTTGCTATGTTCTCATGCAATGGCGGTTGCTAGGTATGCTTCCCAGTCTTTTAACTCTGTACATTTATCTATTGTGGTTTATTTTACAGACTTTAATTTCTGTTTGTTGGTGTGTTATGGCCTAGGTTCAAAGGTATGTCAATCAACGCACTGGCTTCTGACCTATACACAACAGGATTTCTTAAACATGCTTATGAAATGGGTGTCAACCCTGCTCCGGATCCTGAATTTTGGGACATTCCTGATGCAATCCGGAATCATATTGTATTGCCATGGAAGAAAAAGAATCTGCTAGGAAGACCAAAGAAGTTGAGGATACCATCTGTTGGGATGAAAAGAAAGTTACATTCATGTTCAAAGTGTGGATAAAAAGGACACAATAAAACAACTTGCCCGAAATCATCATCTAGCATATGTAAACCAGCCAAAAAAGTTCGATCATGTAGCATTTGTAAGAAAGAAGGACACAACAGACTGAAGTGCCCAGACAAGCCACCTGAACCTACCTTGATTAACACGGACGAAGAGAATGCCGCTGGAGAACCTTTGTTGAACTCTACTGAATAGTGTTGTATGGTTTGTTTGCACATTTATGGTGTTGTATGGTTTGGTGGGGAAAAGGTTTAGGGAATTTGTAAACCTGTTTTTTTGAAGGTTTATGGTGTATGTATATTAGTTTGTGTTAAGCACTGCTGAACCAACCTTAACAGGTTTATGTATCATTTGTGTTCATTGGAAATGTTATTTTGTATGTCTTTTTATGAAGGTTTATGGTGTATGTATATTAGTTTGCGTTAAACAATGCTGAACCAACCTTAACATGTTTATGTATCATTTGTGTTCATTGGAAATGTTATTTTGTATATCTTTTTGTGATGGTTTATGGTGTATCTATATTTGTTTGTGTTGATTGCTGCTACACCAAAACGGGGTTTAGGTGTAAGGTGTTGGTTGTGTTGGTTGGTTGAACCAAAACAGACGTTGATATTGATTTTTTTGTTATTGGCTGCTGTTATTGATTTTGAAAACAGAAGATGAGCTAAGCCCGGTAGGAATGTTGTAAGCCTAGGAACCATACCTAGGCCTAAAATAATTGTTCCTATGCCTGTAAATATTTCCAAGGCATATGGGTGTTTGCTCGCCACGTCATCAGTATTGACACGTGTTAAGAAGGAACTAAGCCTTGGATGTTATAGGCCTAGGAATCTGTACTTTAAGCCTAGGACTGACTCCTAAGCAAAAAGTGGTTTTAATTTTGAATTAAATATATTTAAAAAAAAAATTTCCGATTGCACAGGATGTTTTTAAGAAGCGGTGTGCACCCATTGAACTCGATTTCAGAACTGTAAAGCTAATACGGGAGATCGAGTCAAGCAACGACAACAACTTACAAGTTTGTGAAAGAACTCTTAGGCATTTAGGGGTTCATAATTGAAAGGGTTGTTTGCTATCTCCAGTGTAATGGGTAGCGACATACTTGTTCGATCGTTCGATGATCTCGAAACTTCACGTACAGATTTCCATTGATATGACTTTATCGCTGGACGATGCTGATCATTGAGATTATTGTAGGGCCTTCATAATTTCTTCTATGAAGGAAAAATAATTGTTCCTAGGCCTGTAAAATATTTCCTAGGCTCAGGGATGTTTGCTCGCCATGTCATCAGTTTTTGACACGTGTTAAGAATGAACTAAGCCCAGGATGTTACATGCCTAGGAATCTGTACTTTAAGCCTAGGACTAACTCCTAGGCCAAAGGTGGTTTTAATTTCGAATTAAATATATATTTTTTTATAAAAAATTCCGATTGCATGGGATGTTTTTAAGAAGAGGTGTGCACCCAACAGACTCGATTTCGGAACTGTAAAGCTATTACGGGAGATCGATTCAAGCAACGACAACAACTTACAAGTTTGTGAACGAACTCTTAGGCATTTAAGGATTCATAATTGAAAGGGTTGTTTGATATCTCTAGTGTAATGGGTAGCGATGTACTTGTTCGACCGTTCGATGATCTCGAAACTTCACGTACAGATTTCCATTGATACCCCTTCATTGCTGGATGGTGCTGATCGTTGAGATTATTTTTGGGCCCCCATAATTTCATCTACGAAGGAAAACTGAAAGGCCTGGGAACCATACCTAAGCCTAAAATAATTGTTTCTAGGCATGTAAAATATTTCCTAGGCTTTGGGATGTTTGCTCGCGACCGTTCATTTTTGACATATGTCACGAAGGATTCCATATATTTGCTCACCACGTCATCAATTGGTAGTGGATTACAGATGGATCCCACTAAATCTTCTTCTTCTCATTACAGTTTGGATCCCACTGATTCTCCATCTTGTTCCTTAGTTAAACACTCAAACCCATCTTCTTCTTCTTCTTCTTCTTTTACACTTGTTCCCAAACCGAGAAGCTAAAAACTCTTGAAAGCAAACTTATTTGCTTTTCCCATACCCTAACTCTTCCTCATGCCCACTGAGAGGTTTTTTGCTTGAGAGGGTTTTGTCACATTCTCAGATCTAAAATATAGACTTATAGTGTAGATTATTCGTTGATTGAGATGGTTTTGCCACTTTTTTGATTTATATACAAGTTCTCAGATCTAACATCCTCTTCTCTCATAATCTGAAAATACCTTTTTTTTTTTTTTTCGATTTACAGATATCTGTAAAGTGTGAGAACACTAATGGGGAAGAATTATGTTTATGTTGTTTTCAAAGAAATGAAAACCAGTGTGTTTAGTTCTTGGCCTGAATGTCATGAACATGTAGATAGTTTTCCAGGAGCATCTTACCAGAAGTTTAACTCAACCGATGAAGCATATAAAGCGATAAGTAGCCGTTCTGTACAATCAAGCCATTATTGGCCTGAATCTTCTATGAATGTTAAAGAGAAGGTATCTGAGAAGAGTCAAAGCACTAGTGTCATGTTGTTTTTATTTCTATTCGTGTTGATTTCAGAAGTTATAGTAGGCAAGATTATTTGAAAGATCTGTTGTTTATGTTTAATATGAAACTAGTTATATTTTATTCTGCTGTTAAACACTCATGGTTGTATGTGGATATTTTTTTGTTCTGGTCGTTTTTAAGAGTAATGAAGGAATATAATGACAGCATGTGAAATGTGTACAACATGTGAAAACAAAACCAATTACTTTCATTATGAAGTTAGACGGTACAACATGTGAAAAAAAACATAATATTGAAAAGTGTTTTTCTGTAGAAGGTAGATTCGGTGTGTTTTTGTTCAGGTTGATGGTGGAATATTGAAGTCCATCAACTTTTTCTACATTTGTTCAACAAGTTGGTAGAGTCCATTGAGTTCGTTGTCCCTTACTTCGATCTGAACATTTAAATTGATAATTTCAGCTTCTAGATTCTGAAATTTCCCCATCAAAACAGTATAATCAACAGTTAGCCGTTTTGCATTTTCACCTTGATGACGATCTCCTCAGCGATTGCAATCCGTTCATGCATACATTCAAAAATGGCATTTAACCTGTTACTACTCCTACTGTTTCCTTATATTTCCACTTGTACAAATGAAGTGAGGAAAATAACAACTGAGGAAGATTGAAGACTTTTGTGAGGAAAATAGTAACAAATATAGGGTTTTTATAGTGGAACTAGATGACCCATAATAGTGAAAACTGAAAAGTCACCTTCACATTAATGAAGAATGAACCATTGTAACCTTTACATTTGAAATGAACCATTGTACCTTAAATGAATATTTATTTTCAATGTAAACTGAATGGTGGGTACACTAACCACTATAACGTCAGTTAAAGAGACATAACATTGCACATCTTTTTATGAAAATGAGAAGCCACCAAGCCTAGGAGAATTGTTCTTTCTAGGCCTCCCAAGCCTAGGAGAATTGTTCCCAGGCCTACGAGAATTGTTTTTCCTAGGCTTAGAAGAATTGTTCTTCCCAGGCATAGAATAATTGTTCCAAGGCTTAGGAGATTTATTTCCAGGCCTAGGAGAATTGTTCCCAGGCCTAAGAGAATTGTTCTTCCCAAGCCTAACAGAATTGTTGTACCCGGGCCTAGGATGTTCCCAGGCATAGGAGAATTGTTCCTAGGCCCAACAGGAGATTTATTCCCAAGCCTAGGAGAATTGTTCCCAGGCCTAAGAGAATTGTTCTTCCCAAGCCTAACAGAATTGTTGTCCCGGGGCCTAGGATGTTCCCACGCATAGGAGAATTGTTCCTAGGCCCAACAGAGTTGTTCCTAGGCCTAAGAGAGTTGTTCCCAGGCCTAAGAGAAATTGTCACATGTTTTTTTTATTTTCACAAGGAATTTCATAATTTAGAGAATTTTATTTAACTAATTTAATAGTTCGTACAGAGTTAATTGATTCCCAAGCTGTACACATTCTCGGCTTTTGACATTCCTAGGCACAAAATACATCATAAACATTCCCAAAACAAAACTGCACAAAACATTCTTAGCCTAAATATTGATTCCCAAGCCGTACACATTCCCAGGCACAAACTATTGATACCTAAAACAGAATTTTTTACTCTAACAGCAGCAAATTATATTTCTACAGGGAATTACGGAGTTGACCGTTGGTGTAAATGTCAATTGCAATGGCCTTACAAATGTTTTTGATATCCTTTTGTCCAAAAACTGATTTCCATGGAGTTGGTACTTCAGCAAGAATCAACTCAGCATACTTTATTAAAAAGACACCACATCTATATCTGTAAAATGGTAGGATATGTCAAACATAAGTGTTAACTCTTGAAATCGGGGTAGATCTCAATCGGAGAGATATCAAGTAGTTCAATACCTATAGATTCTCAATAAAGCAAGTTAAAAACGATAATAATGGTGAATCAAAATAACGTAATAGTAGGATCACATATAACTCTTTCTTATTGATAATCAACATGTAATGAAAGTATAATGGAGATTTTATATGGCTATGGTGATAGGGTTAAAACTCAGGTGGCGATGGCGATGGAGCTCTCGTGCATGTCGATAAGTGGAAAAAACGTAAAGTAGGGTTTAGCACTCAAAATTGCAGTCCCTCTTTTATATGATAGCATGTTGTATATATAGTCCCAATGCTTGCTAAGCACTCCTCTAAATTCGGTCTAGTGACCTAGAGATTTTCGGGACGATCCATGATGATTGGCGAAAGGCGAAAGGATCATATGATTGATTCTTGGAATCAAGCGATCCCTTATTTGGCGGAATTTGATAGAGTTGACTTGTCTTTCAAATATTACTCATGAGTGGAGGGAAAGAATCAACTTCCTTGTTATTAAAACGATGTCGTCACACTGTCTTTCTTTGTAGCTTCATCTTGGCATGCCTACTCTTACTTCGATACTTGGTAGTCTGTTAATCTGATACTTGCTGCTTGGTTGGCCGGCTCTAAGTAGGATCGGGGTGTATGGGCGTCCTTCCTCTTACTAGGTCATGGTACAAGGGTATCGGGGTATCGGGATACCGTAGCGGGGTACTAGGATTCTGTAGTAATAGAGTCCTTAGGAATTTGGCTTCTGTGTTTCCTAGTACCATGGAGTCTAGGAGCTCTTGATTTCGATCCGGATTGATATAAGGCCTACCCGGATACTTTGTGGCGGGGTACCGGGATTCTCTTCTATGATGCCATTCTATCTTAATTATTTCTTCAATACTGATGGAAAATTCTTCTTTGGACCCCTTCCATTTTTGGCGGTTAATAGAAGTCCCCCCTGACTTGAACGCCAGTACCTTGTTAGGGGATAGAGTCAGGATATTATGACACATGAAGGATTTTCCTTATCTTATCCAGCTGGTTTCCATTGTCTTAGAGGAAATCCTCATTCAGCACGCATATCCTTCTTCAGCACGCTCTTAATAAATGAGCAGTCCATATGTCAAGCCTTGAATGGTCCGCTGTTTGAATGGGCCGTTTTTGGCACGATTTTCTCGAAACCGCCTCTTGCACGTCTCTAGTAATTAATTACTATTTCCTTACCTATTCCGATAACCGCCTACCTTTTTCTATAAATGGCCCATCCTTCTTCCTTCTTCTCATTCTGTTACCAATACTGGTATCCTACCTAGATCCAGTCAGGCTATAGTTACCCCTCCCCCGTCTCTAGTGAGGCAACAACAGAGTTCTCCTCTTGCTGTTCTTCCTAGTCCTCCTACGACGCGCTCCCTTTTAAGTGAGATGGCTGCGAGGGCTACTAGGAATCTTAGTTCATTCAAGGGAGACTCAAAAACAGCCAACAATTACTCCTCCTGTGAGACCTACCATGGCTAAGCAGGCTCAAAAGTAAATGGCTTCTCCTCCCTTACCTCCTACCGGATCTACCTAGTGCCAACCAAGAGTTGATAAGGAGAAGGATGCTGGCATTGTGGCTATTCCTTCTGCCCCTTCAAGTTCTCAATTGCAGGATAAAAACCTAGAGGAGGTGGTAGCCAAATTCTTGAAGGTGTGCCCTGGTGGTAGTATGCAAGCTGAATCCTCCATGCCGTGGGATATCATGGCCTCAAAGAAAGCTTCCCTTCTTGCCGAGGTATAGTTCTCTTTATTTTCTTTTCTTCATGGTAGGATTCTTAGAAAGAGACTCATTATTTTTCTTTCTTTGTAGGTGTTTAAGTTTAATATGGCAATGGAAAAACAGGTGAATGTTTTCCAGGAAGCTGCCATTTCAGCCAAGGCAGAGTTAGATGATGCTAAGTAGGAGCTAGCCTGGTCTGAGACGAGCATCACTTTTTTTAGCAAGGCTCTAACCGAGGCTTTGAATAGGAGGGATGCTGCCTTGGTGGAATAAGAACGGTTGGCGTGGGCTCTAGATATAGAAACCCTTAGGTCAAATCGTTGATGTGCTGAAAGGGAAGGCTTGAGAGAGGACAAAACCTTGCTCCGGGATGAGACCGACTCCTGCGGTGTATAGTGAAGAGTTTGGAGGCCAGATTAGACAATGGCTTTGCTGAGGGATATTTCTATGCCACCTACCAGGTTGCTAAAGCCCTCCCTCCTCCTTATGATTTGAAGGCTGCTTTCGGGCGGGATCGGAAGCAGATTGAAGATCAGGCTACCAAACTCTCCTTAATTGCTTTAAGACAGGCTGGTCCTTCTATTTCTCCTGCTTCCCAAAGTCCTTCTTTACCTTAGGAGCCCAATCTACCTACCTCTTGCCAAGTAGAGCCAACTGTTGAGGTGCTCCCTGGTTATCCCGTCGATTAAGATGATCAGGTGAAGGACGCAGCGGGTCTCACTGAACCTATAAAGGAATCCGTGAAGGAAATAGAGGCCTTTGCTGAATCCGGGGTAGCAGCAAATGGAAAGGAGCAAGTTAATGCAGTAGTCAAGGTGGCTGAGGAGATGAATGCAGCTGGCCCAGAGAAAGAGGCAGGGGAGAAGCAGCAGGATGCATGATCTCATTTTCTTTGGATATATTTTTCCTTTATATTCATACCATTTTGTAGCCTAGAAATGGGGGTTGGGTACCCTGATTGATCAAATGAAAAGTCTCCATATTTTTGCAACCATATTGTCTTGCTTATGATATACCCCAGTAGAATCTAATACCAGCATGTTTGTTTATAACCCAAATAAAACTTACTTGGGATGCTGTTCATCTGGCCATAGAGGAACCTAAACATAGACTATCTATGAAGATAATTTTGGACGATAGTCCCCTTGTAGGATTTGAAAGTTCTCAAAGTGTGTTCTATATATAAAGCTAGAGGGGGGGTGAATAGATTTTATCTAATTATTACCCAATTTTCGCATGCATGTCAATTTTACGAAAATACCCCTAGCAAGTCAACAATACATACAAGTGTAATAAGATGCGGAAATAATAAATGACACTTGATGTTTACGTGGAAACCCTCAACAGGGAAAAACCACGGGCTGGTAAGTGCGCCACACTCGAACCTCGAAATCCACTATATGAAAAGACGGTTACACCCTCAAGTGATTCTCGGACCCTCACCCTAGATAACCTCAGGCTATGGACACTACCAATCGCCACTCTTGGTTCAATCCCTAGTGATATCCCCTGATACACTACTCTTGGCGTGAGCACCCTCTAATCTACCACGCGGGCCTTTTATAGCGGCTCTAGTCCAATTTGCTTGATCCAAGAAGTCACTACTTGTAATTATGTTTACAGCCTAATCCCGGTCTGTAACCCATCACTACTACCCAGCGGGCCTGTAATAGCAACCCTAGACCAAGACTTCAATCTCTCAAAAGAGATGCACAACCCTATGTGAATATGTATGAATATTCAATTAATGCAATAAGAGCTAGGGTACTCTAAATGCTTACCTAGAATTATAAGATGACAATATAATCAATCCTAGATATCACATATAGCTATATGACATGGCATATAACTTTAGCTAAGTAAAGAATAACCAATCCTAGATACAAAGCTATCATATAAAACCCACAAACATTCAAAGGATTAACTAGTTGATTAAAAAACAATCTATCAACCTAGTTATCAATATATCACACAAGAATGTTCATGGCATAGCTTTTAGGCAATAATGACCTAATCAAATAAGCTATGAAAAATAATCTCAATCAACAAATAAGATCAATTAGCTAGATGGCATATGAACATTAAAGCCTAGCTAACAAATAATAACCCAATCAACACATAATCTCAATCTTATATGTAGAAATTAATCTAAACACATATAAGTAAAATATGAGATAAAATTGATAAGTAGAAACACTAATTATGTAAGATAAAAGTGTTCAACAAATCATACCATGTGTGTTGAAGAAGACCCATGCATTGGCATATGCTAGATGAACCTAGATGATGCCTAGATGATGATTTGTGCATGTGGGAATGGGTTTAGAGAATTAAAGATGTGATCTTTAAGCTTTTTCTCTCAAGTCTCTCTAAATATCTCTCTAGGGTTCTTGGGATGCAAGACTTGTATTCTGAACCAGAGATAAGGATGTATTTATAGAGACCAAAAACAGGGCAGGTGAAAAATACAATTTTGCCCTTGAAACGCACCGATCGGCGGTTTCATTCGGCGGCCAGGCCGCCGAATTGAACCGCCGAATGGCTCCCGAGTGGAACAGGGGAACTTCGGCGACTTCGTTCGGCGGTTTAGAAACCGCCGATCCCAACCGCCGTTTTGGACCCGAGAGATATATTTCAATCAGGTCTCATTCGGCGGTTTCGAACCGCGGCCAGGCCGCCGAACGTAACCGCCGTTTCACCAAAAATGGTGAAACCAAGGAGAAGCCAAAGGCATCTCCACCGGCGATCATCGCGTAAAACAAAGCACATCAACGTGCACGCGCGGACGTTTCCGAACATCCTTAGGGAAACGAATTACACCACACTAAAAGCTAACATACATGAAGTGAAAGTGTGGGTATTGAATGCATCCTAATGCCTATCATGTCATGGCATTTCAAAAAACAAGATGCAATCAATTTAATGCAAGAAGAGACATTGAATAAACAATAAAGCACAATGCAGACAAAATATAAACACAACATTCAAGAATAAGAGTTATGCATGTTGTGTGTGTGTGCAACTATATCTCTTCAAGCCAAAGTAAGCACAAGATATACCTTTGGTGCTTGTCCTCTTGAGGTCTTGGAAAGGGTCTTTGATCTTCAACCTTAATGACCTAGACTACCCTTACAACCAAACCCCAACATGTGGTTTGACCACGAAATAAGCCAATCAACAAAAGGGAATCCTTACAGGATTCAATGGGAATTTTGAAAGAAATTTTGATCAAGTAATTTTGACTAAGTATAGTGCAATCTTGGTTAGAGCAAGGTGATCCCAGTAGGAGACCAAGGTTGCTTAGAAACTCCAATCAGGACACTGCAAGTCCAAATACTTGATAATCCCTACATAAGGAATCCCGATGCTGAACCAACCTTGATTGACTATCTAGCTCACTTCTGTCATGGAAATTTTCTATATGTATGCATGGCGGGGTAAGGTATCAGGTATCTTGACAAGGTATCCTGATCCTTTGGCTATCTATCTTAGTAGGCAACTAAGGCCACTTTAGCACTAGGTTTTCTTACGTAGATATGGCGATGTAAGGTATCAGGTATCCTGATCCTTTGGCGATCTATCTTGGTAGGCAACTAAGGCCACTTTAGCACTAGGTTTCCTCGTGTAGATATGGCGAAGTAAGGTATCAGGTATCCTGACAAGGTATCCTGATCTTTTGGCGATCTGTCCTGGTAGGCAACTAAGGCTACTTTAGCACCAGGTTTCCTAAAGAGGGGTATTCCCCGTCCGAGGCTTCATGAGGTCGGTATAGGCCGTCCTGGTCTTGAGGATGCGGTGGGCAGCTAGGGCCGTGAATCCGGATCCTTAGTCTGGTAGGCGACTACGCCACTTAGGCATTTATGCACCAGATCCTTCTGTTAACCGCCAAAAATGGCAGGGTCTCAGGAAGTATTTTCCATCAACATTGGATGATAAATCAAGATAGAAAAGTCATCTGAGAAGAGCATGCCAATACCCCGCCACTCTACCAATGGGCCGGGTACAACCTCCTACCAGTCCATATCAAGATCAAGGATTCCTAGACTCAAAAGGTACCAGGAAACATAGAAGAAAAGGTTCCAGAGACTCCACTGCTGCAGGATCCTAGTACTTCTCTACCATCTGGAATCCCAATACCCCGGTACCCCAGTATCCCGATACACTCATACAAAGTTAGATGAACGGGAAGAAGACAAGATACCCGAGTATCCTGATCCCATCTAAAGCTAGCTAACTAAGCAATAAGTGTCAGGCTAGCGGATTACCAAGTATTAAGACAGCATCAGGTACGACGAAGATCAAGCTACATATAAAGGACAAGCATAACGACAACATTTTAAAAACAAGGAAGTGGATTCTTTCCCGCCACTTAAAGAGTTATATTCGAAATACAAGTCAACTTCATCAGAAGTCTACCAAATAAGGAATCTCTAGATTCCTAGAAGGAAAGAGACGATCTTCTCGCCAATCACCACTGAGTGCTCCGAAAAACTCTAGGTCACAAGACCGAATTTAGAGGAGTGTTAGGCATGAAACAAAGACCTATATATACATCGTATTATCACAGAGAGGTGGGATCGCAACTTGGGCACCTAACCCTTCCACAGATTTTTTCCACTTATCTACATGCACGAGAATTCCATTGCCATAAGCCAATTGAGTGTTTTTATCCCATGACCATAGTTACCAGAAAACTCCATTGTACTCATGTCATGATTTCATTATCAATAACAAATATATTACATATGATCCTTTTATTACATTAATTCTTGCCCACCATTATCGTTGCTTTTTTACAGGTTTTATTAGGAAGCTAAGGGTATTGAACTACTTGATATTCCTCCGACTGAAATCAACCTCTATTCCAGTCCCTTGAATTGTTAATTGGAAAAATCACCCTAGTGATAGTTTTTAGTTAACACCTTCCTAGAGGAGGGTATACCCCGACCAAGACAGCAGGAATTCCATGTGGCCTTTCCTAGTTTTGAGGCGATCAGTAATGGTGAAATTTGCAAGGCGAAATCAGGAGAATCATGTAGGAGAACAAAACTGACTTTTATTGAATTTCACAAGAAGCGATACAAAGCAAATTCGGGGTACATATTTAGAAATATACCAACCAAGATAAATCTTTCTTTAAACTCTAAGGGTAGAACCTTTTGAGGTAAACGACATTCCAGGTGTGGTCTACCGAGTAACCATCCATATCTTCCAGCTTGTAGGGCCCCCTTCGAACCACCATCTTTATCAGGTAGGGACCTTCACAGTAGGGAGCTAGTACCCTGTCAGACTTCTTTCGGGTATTCTAGGTTACCTTTCTGAGGACCAAGTCCCTTTCTTTAAAGCTTCGAGTCTTCACTTTTCTATTGAACCATCGGGCTATCTTTCTTTGGTAGGCTGCTACCCGTTTTGCAGCCTAATCCTGCTTTTCCTCGAGGAGGTCTAGACTGGCCCTCAACTTCGTTTCACTGTCTTCTGATTCAAAGTGTTGGACCCTGAAAGATGTTAGTCTATGCTCGATAGGCGAGACTGTTTCTGTCCCGAAAGCCAGTGAGTAAAGAGTTTCCCCAGTAACAGTCCTCTTGGTGGTTCGATACGCCTATAGCACATTTGGGAGTTCTTCAACCCATTTCCCTTTCTTCTCTTGAAGCTTCTTCTTTAGGAGCTTCTTGATGGTTTTCCACCAACCCATTAGTCTGAGGGTGGCCTACCGAAGCAAAACGAAGTTTGATACCCCGCTCTTCACAAAAAAACCTAAAGTTGGCATTGTCAAACTGTTTACCCAGATCAGTTATTATGGCCATCAGGGTATCGAATCGATACACAATGTTTTCCTTGACAAAGCTCGTGGTGTTTGCTTCAATTATCTAGACAAGGGACTTCGCTTCCACCCACTGGGTAAAGTAGTCTATGGCCACTACAGCATGCTTGGCTAGACCTGGAGCAGTAGGAAGTGGCCTGATCAGTTCCAACCCCTAGATAGCAAATGGGTAAGGCATGCTGATTGGAGCGAGTCCTTTCGGAGGCAGGTGATGAAGGTTTGCTGTCTTATGACAAGGTTCACAGGATTGCGCAAATTGCTTGGCATCCTGATGCTGAATAGGCTAGAAGTAGCCCATTCTAAGAACTTAGTAAGCCAAGGTTTCACCTGATAAATGGTTGCCGCAGTCTCCTACGTGTACTTCGTTTAATGCCCACTGAGCGTCATTCGGATGTAGACATCTTAGTAATGGAAGGTGAAAGTATACAAACGTAGTTAAATAGCTTAAAGCATACCTAGATATGGGGGTGAATAGGTTTTTATGCCTTTTTTTAATCCCTTGAACAAACTTACGTTTGTCCTTCAAGGTAGCCTTACATACAACACATAAACCAAGAAATCATACATAGACAATATAAACATGTGATCATTTAAGTATAGTCTATGTATATCAATTAGTTGTATGAGGTATAAGGACATATAAACTCAACAACAAAGAATACTTGTATTTCAATATTTGTTCAATGTATTACAAGTATAATCAAATATCACTATACACAAAAATTACAATCTACAAAAGAATTATATTTACAAATATGATCAAATGAATTTGTTCACAAATCACACTTTACAAAAACTTGTTTCAATACACATCACAAGTGAAAAATCTGCAACAAGATAGCAACATACACATATACAAATATAAGAGACAGAGATAGGAAGAATTAACACAAGAGATTTTTTAACGTGGTAAGACCTCCAAAGAGGAAACATCCACGGGTTAAACTACAACCATTGGGTACTATATATATTGGATGGTAAATTAGAAATTCCTCAAAAGTGACCAACCTTGACCAACTTTCTATTGGAGTCTATGTCTACCCAACCCTATTGGAAAGTACAAAATCCCTCAATGATGCAGAACCACCATATATTGGAGATCATACCAAACCAACATCGATGGAAGATTAGAAATTCCTCAAGAGTGCATACACATCCCATGTACCCCGCTCTTTTGGAATCTATGTCTATCCATACGCCTAGGCCTACCAATATTGTAGCCAACTCCCTATCCAAGACACTCATGCCTCTATAGAGCCTCCCATGCATGACTATCCGGACCTTCCCGATCCTAGCCATGACTTCTTGCTTGGTTATCCGGACCTCTTGTTCTAACCAAGACTTCCTTGCTTGACTATCCGGACAACTTGTCCTAGTCAAGACTTCATGCCTTTTACAAGGACTTACTAGTGTGATCACATGAATGCAAATGATGCAAACAATCAATTCATCATAGAACATGTGATCAATACATTCCATGGAACAACTAGACCTAAACATGTGAGAACACAAGTAATAAAAGTCTAGATGCAAAATTTGAATAAACACCTAGAGCATGTGAAAACACCTAACACATAAACCTCATAGTTTCATTCACACATATAACACTTGAATAAATCATAATCATGAAGCACATATTCAAGATGTTACAAACATACACAACAAAATGCTAGAATCATAAAATGTATTCAATGAATATTCTAGCCAAAGATTTAGAGCAAGGATTAAATGATAAATCAATTAATTCCTAGATAGCTCTAAAAACACATACAAATACAATAATCCTAGATTTCATAAATCAAAGGATCAAAATACATTTCAAGGTTATTCATCATAAAATTGATTCAATCAAGTCACAAACAACCTTAGATATCAATCTAATCGCAATACAACTCTCAATTATGTGAAAAACCTAGAATCAAAGAAACTAGTTCACATATGTCTCTAATTAGACTTTTCATTAGGGTTGATTATTAAGCTATCTTTCTCAATAGCATTCACCATACATACAAGTACATATAAAAGAAGAAACCCCAAGGTAATTGAAAGTTATAAAAGAAGAAATCTCAAAGATATAAACACTACCTCAATCTCACGAGCCGGTTCGGTTTTCTGGGTAGAACCACTCCAAAAATCTATCAAACAGCTGCAAGACCACTTGGAAGAGGTAGAGGACTCGATTATGAACAATCTTCAAATTGAATCAACCAATTCCGACATCGTATGAGAAAGTTATAGTGTTTGGAAGGTGAGAAAAATTGGAGAGAAAATTCTGGTGAGATTTCAAACTTTTTCGTCTCTTACCATTCCCTACATCACAATACCTTTGTCACTCACCATTAGACACCCACCTATCTAGACACATCCTCTTCTACCACTCTTTGCACTAGGAGCACTCTTGGAAAGGAAGGAGCAAGCATTAAAGAAGGAGGCCTAAGGGTGATTTCCTTACCTATTACTTGCTTTCTATTTGATTGTAACCATGTGTAACTAAACCCCTAATCTATGGGATATATTTGAGGAACATTTGGTTGTGGGTATTTGCTTAAGCTTTGTAATGAATCTCTATATGTGTTCTATTTATTTATTCATCAGATTCTATTCACTATGTGATTGACTTGTATATCCACTTGTTAATTACAATCTTGTTTAGAATAACATGTTATGCAATCATCCTTGGATTGACACCCTTGTGTGATTAAGAACCCAATAAATAGGATAGATTAATAGAGGGTATATCAACTACATTAATCTAAACCTAGATTTGTAACCAACCAATCCCACCATGACCCCATTTCCTTAATCGGTTAGGCATTGTGGTGGGAAGATGTTTAGGATTCATAGTAATGACCTAAACACATCCTAGAAAACAAATGGTTAACATGTAAAGATTGGTCCATTAAAGTGGCTTAAAAAGCACTACCCATACCAACTTGCTAATCTATCAATTCCCTAACATCTATATTAATTGTTTACATCTATTTCTCTTATCAAGATTGTTGAGCATTCTATTTGTCCTATCACCTTTTGTATGTTTATTTTACTTGCATTTTGGTGGTTTATTGATCAAGCCAAAATTGGTATGATTTTGGCCCTTATTCTCATCTCTTTATGCTTGATTCTCGGGTGTTTCCCCATATTTAATGTCATAAATCAAGTGTTTTAGGTTTATTTAGGCCTCAAGGGCATTTGTGAAGAACAAGGGGAATTTGGTGCAAAAAGGAGTACAAGGTGGGGAAGCAGGGCATTATCGCCCTTTGATGAAGCTAGTGTCGCCATGGTGACAAGGAGGTACATTTCAAAGCATAGTGTCGCCACAGTGTCGCCATAAGGTCGCCATGGCGACAGAAGGATGTGCAATTCAGAGCAAGTTGTCACCACAATGTCGCCATGAGGTCGCCATGGCGACATAAGAATTAGTTTAAGAAGAAAATCAATCAGGTGTATTGTCGCCATGAGATGTGGCCATGGCGATATTAAAGGATAAATGGCAACAACGTTGGAATTCCAACGTTGGACATTGTCACCATGGCGACACGCGACAACGTATGAATTCCAGCGTAAGAATTCCAGTGTTGGCATTTAAGAGGGGTATTCTTGTCATTTGATGCCCATTTCGTACCTTAGCTTTCCTAGCCTATAAATTCACCAACTTTTACAGATCATCTATCCTATTCTCTCCTACCTATCTCTTCTTCAACCTAGGATCACCATATTTCCCCTCTCAAATTCCTCCATTTTCTATACTTGAACTCACATTTTCCATCCAAACCTCAACACCAAATCTTGACTACTTCACCCAACCATTCCTCTCTTCCCATTCTCTACATCTCAATACCTTTGTCATTACCCATTAGCCATCCACCTATCTAGACACATCCTCTTCTACTACTCTTTGCACTAGGAGCACTCTTGGAAATGAAAGAGCAAGCACTAAAGAATGAGACCTAAGGGTGATTTCCTTACCTATTACTTGCTTTCTATTTGATTGTAACTATGTGTAACTAAACCCCTAATCTAGGAGATAGATTTAAGGAACATTTGGTTGTGGGTATTTGCTTAAGCTTTGTAATGAATCTCTATATGTGTTCTATTTATTTATTCATTAGATTCTATTCACTATGTGATTGACTTGTATATCCACTTGTTAATTACAATCTTGTTGAGAATAACATGTTATGCAATCATCCTTGGATTGACACCCTTGTGTGATTAAGAACCCAATAAACAGGATAGATTAGTGGAGGGTATATCAACCACACTAATCTAAACCTAGATTTGTAACCAACCAATCCTACCATGACTCCCTTTCCTTAATCGGTTAGGCATTGTGGTGGGAAGATGTTTAGGATTCATAGTTGTTAACTGAAAATTATCACTGGGGTGATTTTTCCAACTAACAATTGAAAGGGGGCCAAGATCATGGTAGATCTTGGTCGAAGGGGTATCAAGTAGTTCGATACCTTCAAATTCCTTGAGGTTCAATAAGCATGATGTATAGATAGTAGTAAGGAAAAAGTTTCATGCAAATAATAGAACGTACACATAACTCCTTTTATTGACAACAAATATATGAAGGGGTTACAATGAAGATCTATTTTAGCTATGAATATGAGGAAAAATAAGTTCAAAGTGGGCGATGGCGATGAAGCTCTCGTGTGAGTCGAAAAGTGGCAAAGTGTTTGGTAGGGTTTTTCCCTCCTTTCTCTGTGATCATAAGGTGAGTATATATAGGTCTGTTTCTTGTCATGCACTCCTAGAACTTTGGTCTAAGGTTTTAGTGATTTATGGATCCATCCTTGGAGATCAACGAGTTCATCGGGGAATTGATCCATAAAATCAAGTGATTCTTTTTTTGTCGGATTGGATGGGAGATGACTCATATTTCAAGTAGGATTCTGTATGGCGGGAATGCATGTAACATTCTGTCTTAAACAGTGGCATTTAATGTTTGTCTTTTTACTTGGCTTGCAATTCGGGATATCTGCTTCCTGCTTTAGGCGGGGTTGGAGCACCGGGGTTTTTATGTTAATATGCGACCATTTATTCACTAGGTGGCTACCACTAGTTTTTATTTATTTATTTATTTATTTATTTTTTTTTTTTATGGATTGGGATACTCAAGTATCTCGCCTTCTTCTCGCTATTCTTAAATTGTGCTTGACATCATCGGGGTACTGGGGTACCGGGGTATCGGGATATCGAGATACCGGGATACTTAGAGGTAGACAGGTGCTAGGATATCGTGATAGTAGTGTCTCTAGGACCTTGTCTTCGAGGTTTCCTGGTACTTTTTGGGTTCTGGAAGCCTTGAACCTGATTGAGGTGGGTAGGAGTCCGTATTCTGGCCATTCTTGTAAACAAGCGGGGTATTAGGATACATCTCCCATGGTACCTTTTTACCGCGTCTTCACTTCAAGGGTTGATGGAAAATTCTTCTTTGGTCCCTGCCATTTTGGCGGTTAACAATAGTAATGACCTAAACACATCCTAGAAAACAAATGGTTAACATGTAAAGATTGGTCCATTAAAGTGGCTTAAAAAGCACTACCCATACCCACTTGCTAATCTATCAATTCCCTAGCATCTATATTGAAAGTTCTCACGGTGTGTAAACTATTAATCTAGAGGGGAGGTGAATAGATTTTAACTAATTTTACCCAATTTTCGTTTAAAGACAAGATTATGAAAATACTCCTAATAGTCAATAAAATATAGCAAGTGTAATATTGTGCGGAAATTAAAACAACACTTGATATTTACGTGGAAACCCTCACGGGAAAAACCACGGGCTGTTAAGTGAGCCACAGCCGAACCTCGAATCCACTAAATGTGATGAAATTACAACCTAATCCCGGAAGTAATCACACACCTACCTAATCCCGGTATAAGTGAACCTAGTTCGATTGCTTGCGAATTAAGCAACCTAATCCCGGTCACAACACAAGACTTAATTCTCTAAAAATAGATTAACACCTTAAGTGAATATATGAATATCCAAATGCAACATAGAGCAAGGGAAACCCTATATGCTTATCTAAGATAATGAATTTGCAATTAAAAACAATCCAAGATATTAAAGCTAAATGACATGTTAATTAGCTTAGATAATCATAGATTATAGAAACCTAGATATCTATCACAAAACAACACTCAATCAAATCAACACAACAATCTCTATCTTGAATATTAGAATTCAATCTAAGAACAATCAAGTAATAAAAGAGATGCCATAATAAATAAAACACTAATTATATATGATAATAGTGAAAAACTTACCAAAGCAAGTGTGATGATAAAAGACCCATGCAAGCAAGCATCCTAGATATGCTAGAGAATGCTAGATGAACTTTGATGCAAATGGATTTTGGTTTGAGTGTTTAAATGAGCAAACTTGGTTGCTTTCTCTCTTAAAAATCTCTCTTTTAAAAGTAGGGTTCTTGATGATTAAAGAGTCACATTCAGAACAAGAGAAAGTGATGTATTTATAGGCATGAAAAACAGAGCATATGAAAAGACAAGTTTGCCCCTGAAACGCACCGATCGGCGGTTTCATTCGGCGGCTTCATTCAGCGGCCAGGCTGCCGATTCTAACCGCCGTATTGGACCCGAGAAGAACAGGGGAACAACGGCGGTTTTGTGACCGCTAATCTAACCGCCGAATCAAACCGAGAGATTAAATCAATCAGGTATGAACGATGGTTTCATTCGGCAGTTTCAAAACCGCTGATTCAACCGCTGAATCAAACCGAGAGATAAAATCAATTAGATCTTGAACGGCGGTTTTGAATGGCGGTCGTGACCGCCGATTGTAACCATAGAATTGCTCCAGACACTTCTGGAAGCAAACTGCGGTTTCATTCGGTGGCCAGGCCACCGATCATAACTGCCAATCACCAACATAGGTGAAAACCAAGGAGAAGCCAAGGGCATTCTCTGTAGGCGGTCTTTGTGCAAAACCAAACACATTCTAGTGCATGCGCGGACGTTTCTGAATACTATCAGGAAACGAATTACAAGACTACAAGACACAAATACACACAACAAAATATAACATATAAGTGCAAGTGTGAAATGTGACATGTGAAGAGAATGTACACATATGCAATGTATGTTAAGTGTGTGTGTGCAACTAATCTCTTCAAAGAAAAGTAAGCACATAGAAATTTTCCTTCGGTACTTATCAAGACGAGGTCTTTAAAGGGCTTGAGCAATAACAACAACAACACCTAAGCTACCCTTACAAAGAGCCCCAGCATGTGGTTTGTCCACAAAATGAGCCAATCAACAAATGGGAACCTTACATATATTAATTATTTACATCCATTACTCTTATCAAGTTGTTGAGCATTCTATTTGTCCTATCACCGTGTTTTTAGTTAGGTTTATTTTATATGTATGTTTGATGGTTTGACAAGCCATACACTCATCCATTTATCTATGATTTATTTTACCGCATTTAGATTAGCTAATTTATTCAACTAATTACTCTAATTCCCTATGGAACGAATCCTACTCACCACTTTACTATTTTTATACCCTAAGTGGATTTTCTAGTGGTTAAACAAGGTTTTCAAAACAAACACATAAAACGTATTTTGTTGAGTACCAAAACGACCTCATCTTTTATCAAACTGTAAGGTTCATGATTTGTATTGGCTTGATTCCATTGCAAAATGCTCTATATTTATAATAGTTGTTGTTTAGGATGTTCTTGGAAGAAAAGAAGCTTCAAAGTTGAAGAGCAACATCTAGTGCAAATATCGTCTTCAAGAGGTGAAAGCGTCAAAGGTATACTTAGACTTCTATCCTCTTGCAAGGCGTTAGCGCACACACACACACACACAAATCATATATGTGTGTCCCTGCATCATTGTGCAAATATTTGGTATAACACATTCACACACATTTAAGTATGCACATGCATTGGTCTCTTATAGACAAACATTGTAGAATTGCATGTTTTATAACTATCGCATAGATATGGCATACTTGTGTGACATTGTGTTTATATGTTTGTGTTTCTTGTATTTTGGACTTGAAAATGTTCTGATTTGATTCCTTATTGAGTCCCGGTCATTTTGGTTACTCATTCATAAGGTTTCGAGTCCAAACGATATAGCTACGCTACTTTGCATTCTCATTCGTTAAGTTGACTTCGTCATCATTTTTTGAGATGATCTCTCAACCATTTTCCAAAGTTTTATATTTTTTGTTGTGCGTGAGGGAGTCACAATTCGTAATCTAAAAACGGATTCGAAATCGGAGTTTGGTTGCCCGAATACGGCTGAAGAACGTGAGAGGAGTGCGCGAGAGGTTAGCATGGCCAAAGGCCATGCATTGGCCACCACGTGTGGAGGCCGTGGGACCCATGGCCAGAGCACCCCTCTGGTCGTGTGTGGCCCACACGCCCCACACGGGGATTGTGACATGGCCGCCTCCGATTGGGTCGCTTTTGTTGTTAGGATTATGCTCAATAGAAAGAGTGTAATATTGTAATTGACAATCTTTTCATATTAATAAAGTGATTTATGGTTTAACAAATCTTATAGTATTTAAAGTTTAATGTTATAATTGTAAAAGTAAATAATCATAAGGTCTAAAGACTATGAGAAAAGAAGAATTGTTCGTACATCTGGACACAATTCTTTAGTTAGTCTTGAATAATGTTCACAACTTAAGTTAAAGGTTGTGCACCTTTATCTTGTTAAAGTTGTAGAATTCTTTTGCTAGCATTTGAGTGGGATCAAATGAGTTATGATGAGTCTGAAATCATCAGAGGGTCTTCGAGTAAAAGAATCTAGTGCACTGGGTGCATTGAACTGGATCACAATGAAATACTTTATCTAGAACCGTCAATAGATAATAGTCTTTTCATTATCAGGACAATCGGAGAGTCTATCTTAATCCTAAGATAAATGATGGACTTATGGTTGCAAGTGGTATCATTTGAGTTATCAATGAGTATGATTATATAGCATAGTCTATCCTCGATAGTTTGGTGATATTCATTTGTTAATCGATAGAGGACTTCATTTATAGATATGGACATCGTGGCTCCATTTATTAAATGAGAGTAGAATATCATCATATGGATGTTTTGAGGTATTGGATATTGAATCTTAACGTTAAGTTTTCGATAGAGTCTATTGAAACATGGCTTCTGGACAAGTCAAAATATCCAAGTTCAAAATGTGGTCATATGAGTAAATATGGTAACTTGGAGAGCTATAGGCGGTCTATGAGCTCTTGGCGATTACTGATATTCTTCACGAGGATACACCATCTCCAATAAGATTGTCTAGGGTATAAATGAGAAATATTTACTTATTCTATCTTTATTTAAGAGTTCAATTTTAACTCGGAATGAGTTAAAATTAATGGATCGAACCTAAGTGAATCATTTGTTGATTGTGATTAGGTTATATCTATTGAAGCTTAAATTTAGATAGCCCGCCAAGATCCTCAATCCACACGGACTTGCATGGATCACTTGATATATTCTACCGAACCAATTTATGGGTCCATCTAGAATTGTATTTAATATATTAAGAATATAATTTGCACATTATTTATTTAATGGGCTGATCAATTATATTAATATATTAATGAAAGACATGTGGGCTTGTTTCTTTTAATAAGAATGGGTCTGGTTCACATGTGAGTTTTTTAATTAAAGTCTAATGGATTAAATAAAATAAGAAAATAATATTACGCCCATATATATATGATGTGGGCGGCAAGACTAGTTTTATAGTCTAAAATATTATTTTATTTTATTAATTTATTAAATGGAAATTAATTAATTTATTAGTTAATCATTTAATTGAGAATCAAAATCTTTTTCTGATAAGGAAATATGTTTCCTAGAGTTATACTATTTGTAGTAGTATACTAAAGATAAAAGACTTATTTGGTAAGAAAATAAATAATAAGGTTTATTTATTTAATCAAATAAGGAAGTCTTTTAATAAGTCATAATAAGATTAAACACTTATGAGTTGTATTAGGGTTAGGATTCTAAGGTTGATAGTAATTAGGGTAAAGCACAAATTCTCTATAGGAGAGATTTCGGCCAACCCTAAATTACTACACAAGTTGAATTCGGCAACCCTAAAAGGAAAAGAAGTAAAAATTCGGCCACCCTATATATTACATAGGATAGATTTCGGCCAACATGATCTTCTTCTTCTAGCTTGAGTGAATTATTTTTTTCACTTAAAAAAATAATTCATACTCTAGACAAGTGTTAAAATTCGGCCAAGAGAGAAATAAAGAAAGAGAGTTCTAATTTCGATAGTGCACTTGTAAGCTTGAATATCAAAAGGCTTTGTGCACAACTTCGAATTAGGTTCACACGAGTTTCAATCTTAACGGTTGTTAAATTCAAAAGTGACCGGAACATACTTTCTAGTTTTCTTGGATTTTATTGTGACTAACGATCAGAAGGAAGAGTTTTGTTAATCCATCCTCAGGTACGCAATTCAAAGAAATGGAGACCACGCTCCTAGGTGATTCACGTTCGTGATAGGATTGGAAGATCTTGCGGATTACCATCGACGCAAAGTCAATCGGATCACGCGACAAAAGGTATTCTACTTTTTAGTATATATATATATGTTTAATTGATTAGAGGGTTAAGGTTCAAATTATGGAAAAATTTTAAACTGTACTAAACTCGATTTTAGTCTCGCTTCCGCTACATGCACGTATGTTTTTTCCTACATTTGTTCCCTCCTTGAATCATTCAAATATGATTTTCCTTCCCTCAAAACATAACTTGAAGAAAATTTTGAAAATAAAATTCTGCAGAAATCTTCATGATTTTAGTGTTCTTATTTTGATTATAACTTTTTCATACGAACTCGAAATCAAGTGATCCAAAAGTCAAAAATGTTGGTCTCGATGAGAGATACAAACCCCAAGCATTTCTAGAGGCAGTTGACTTCGTCATTTTTCTCAGTGGTCTGATTTTCAGTACGTGGTTCAACTTTGTATGTGTTACTTGTTCTTCTTTCAATTTCTTTTGATCATCTCTTTTATTCTTTCTATTTGATTGATGAAATGTGTTGAGAAGAATGCTAGTACATATGCTAGGGTTTTATGATTGAGTGTTTGTTTGAGTTTTAGCCATTTGATTTCAATTGAACATATATTGCTAAACTTGACTTATCTTAAAATTGATTCTAGAAATATCATATATGTTGTGCCTAATGACATTTTCTAGGTTTAATTTCATCATCTAAGAACTAAGATTTTTTGTGTGATATATTGAATATTCATATCTTGTTCTTATTGATTCACATGCTTTTATTTCTAGATAGATTTGTGATTGTGTGTTGAAAGCATAATTCTAGTTTATCACTAAGCATGTACATTTAGCTTGATTGATCATCTAGTTTTATTTGATTGTTGTTAACCGCCAAAAGTGGCAGGGATCAAAGAAGAATTTTTCATCATCTCTTGAAGTTATGATGGGGTAAAAAGGTTTCAAGGGAGATGTATCCTGATACCCCGCCTGTTTACAAGAATGGCCAGAATATAGACTCTTACCCACCTCGATCAGGTTCAAGGCTTCCAGAACCCAGAAAGTACTAGAAAACCCCAAAGACAAGGTCCCAGAGACACTACTACCACGAGATCCTAGTACCTGTCTACCTCCAAGTATCCCGGTATCTCGATATTCCGGTACCCCGATACCCCGGTACCCCGATGCTGTCAAGCACAATTTAAGAAGAGCGAGAAGAAGGCGAGATACTTGAGTATCCCGATCCACCCAAAAACTAGCGGTAGGCACCCAGTGAATAAACGGTCGCATATTAACATAAATACCCCGGTGCCCAAACCCCGCCTAAAGCAGGAAGCAGATATCCCGAACAGCAAGCCAAGTAGAAAGACAAGCATTAAACGCCACCATTCAAGACAAAATGTTACATGCATTCCCGCCATACAGAATCCTACTTGAAATAAGAGTCAACTCCCATCCAATCCGACAAAAAAGGAATCACTTGATTTTGGGGATCAATTCCCCGACGAACTCGTTGATCGCCAAGGAAGGATCCATAAATCACTAAAACCCTAGACCGAAGTTCTAGGAGTGCATGACAAGAAACGAACCTATATATACTCACCTCATGATCACAGAAAAGGGGGATGGAAAACCCTACTTCATACTTTGCCACTTATCGACAAATACGAGAGCTCCATCGCCATTGCCCGTCAAGTTTAGCCTACCTTCGTCCATATATCGATAGTTTTGTTAAAGACTGATTGTAATCTTACTATGTGTTTATTCTGAATAAAATAAGTTGGGTATTCGTTCTACCATATGTTTGACTCCTTTTTTCTTACTACTATCATACACCATTCTTAGTGAATTTTTAGGAAGCCAAAGGTATCGAACTACCTAATACCTCTCCGACCAAAATCTACCCCGATCCTGGTCCCCTTTAAATTGTTAATTGGAAATATCACCCCAGTGAAAATTTTCGGTTAACAATTGTGTTTGCATCATTTGCATCACTTAGATCATTGCCTTGTATAAGGTTGAAGTTCTAGCAAAGTGAGTGAAGCTTTGTGGATAGAGCAAAGAAGTCTTAATTAGAGTCGGGAGGACTCGGATAGTCAAGCAAGGAGACTTATCTAGGGTCGGGAGGATCCGAATAGACAAGCAAGAAATCTTCCTAGAGACGTGAGCATCTTGGATAGGAAGTTGCTTCCTAGAGGTGTAGGACACATCTTGGATAGGAAGTAGGCTTGGTAGTTCACTAGCCATTTGGGTAGACTAGGAGGTGATAGCTTGAGTGGATATCATGTGTTGATAGCTTGAGTGTGTAAGTCCTTTTCATATAGTGGATTGCTTTGCCGGTGGTTGTGGTATCAACCCGTGGATGTTTCCTCTTTGAGGTTTTACCACGTAAAAATCATTGTGTCAATTTTCGCTTTACTTTTCTTTATCTTCCATATCTTACATTGATTGCATATCTTGTATATTGATTTACTCTTGCATTAGTTAAATCAATTCATTTGTCAAATCTAAGCAAGTGTGCATATTCTTTGTTATATTCCGTATTATTTTTAATATTGGAAGAGATTTGGGCCTATACCTATTCACCCCCCCTCTAGGTATATTTTACACTATTACTTAAGGGAATTTCACAAACCACACACTATCCACCTACTATGATTTGCTTAATTGCATTTAGGAATAGTTAATTTATTCAACCATTTACTCTAATTCCCTATGGAACGAATCCTACATACCACTTAACTAATTTTATATCTTTAGTGGTTTTTCTAGTGGTTAAACAATGTTTTCAAAACGAACACATAAAATGTATTTCGTTGAGTAACAAATCGACCTCATCAAAATTGGCGCCGCTACCGGGGAATTAGTAGCGAATGTTGAATCAATTAACTTTTCTTTGTAGTGGTTAGTTGAGTTTTGATAATTTTTAGTCTCTTAGTTGTTTTTAGTCTTTTTAGTTTCTTTTTACTTTTTTGGTAGTTTTTGTTTCTTTTTGTTTCAGGATTCTATGGATTTCTTCACGGGATATCAAGGGCCGAGCTACGAGACTCATGGGAATAGCTTCAATATGGATTGGTGGATGAACCAAGATTCCTTCTCATCATACCAATCAAACGCCATTGATGATGAGAGGAAAATTTTCATGGAGAATCATCTTCGTGAGAGTGAGAGATTCCAAGCTTCTCAACGAGAGACCGTGGAGTTATTCCAATCTGCACAGCAAGCACATGAGAAGAGGATGACCAACCATGTGTTACCTAGCTAGCCGGACCTATCACTAGAATCAGTCAATCCCAAGCAAGGGAGGTCAAGGAACCGTGTACATGCTCTTGTACAAGTATTTGAGAATGGTGCGAAAACCGAGGAAGGACCACCGAAGACCCAAGAGCAAAACAAGAATCTAGAGGAGAAGTTGTCTTTACTTCAAGAAGAATTAGTGGAAACCTCCCAAGGGAAGGAAGAAATGAGAGAAGAGTTTGAAAGGAAAATACAACTCTTGAAGAAGAAGTTAGAAGGCAAAGAAGCCTTGGAAATGACAAAGGAGAATAAGCTTCAAAAGTTGAACAAGAAACTCATACTTGAAGTGAAGACGCTCAGAGCCGAAAATGGTACTCTCAAGAAGCATAATGGAAAAGTCTCCGACAAGAACAAAGAATTTAAAGAACAAATTGAGAGACTTGAAGCCGAAAAGAGTACAACATTGAAGGAGTTAGAGAACTTAGCGAGGCTATCAAAGGAATTTGAAGATGATATAGCTAGCAAGTAAAAAAAAATGCAAGTGGAAGTTGTACAAAAAGCAAATGCCCTTGAGGAAGTGAAAGAAACACTTAGCAAAAAGGAGGAGGCCCTCAAGATAGCAAAGGTGAAAGAGTGTGACTACATAACTCAACTAGACAAGGTTGAAAAGGAGGTCAAGTCGTTACAAGGGAAGCAAAGCAAACGGCCTCAAAGTCACTCATTAAGAGGTAGTTCTTCTAACTCAAATCCCATTTGCTATTTGTGTTCAAAAACATGGCATGTGAGAGCCGGAAAGTACCATTTTAATGGACATACGAAAATGAGAGGTTCTAGGAATAGGAAAAGTCCACCTATAATTAATAAGATTTGGGTAAGGAAAGACCAAATGCACTTAACGAAAATCAAAGACAAGGACAAGATGAGGAAGTCATCTAAACTTGTTTGGGTGGTAAAAAAGAGCGAATTTGTAAACTTGGTAAAGCCACCCTTAGTCGATCCTAACCCCACCACAAATGCATAATGTTGAAAATCTTACTGCATTTTTATTTATTTATTTGTTATTTTTTTAATTAATTATTTATTTATTTTTATTTATGCTTTATGTTGTTTAAAAATTGCACAATCTATTTTCGTTCTTTAATCTAGTGTTTTTCTCTATGCTTGAAATTGTATAAGGTAATTGAAAGGAGAGAAAACATTAGGTTTGGGGGTAAAATCCATTGTGGGATTAGTTTAGTTTGTTAAGCTTATTTCTTTTGAATAATTGGTGTTTCAAGCTCTTGTTGTCAATTGCATATATTGAATAGACTTTTATTTGCCAAGAACTTTCTAATATGCTTTGTGAGTGTGTAGATTTTCTATTGCTTCTTAAGGAAGCAAGAATTTTGTGCTTGTGCATTAAAGCAAGGCTTCTTTATCTCTTAGGATAAAACAAAGACAACTTGCGAGTCTTAGAGGGACGAGCAAGCCAAGAGTGCTCATAAAAAGGACAAGAGCCTTATCCTTATAAGAAAAGCAACAATTTGGAGTTTGAAGAGCCGGAGCACCATGCAACGTCTTGCCTAGATGTTAAATTGAGCGCTTGGTGGGAGGCAACCCACTTAGGTACATTTCTTTTATAGTTTAAAATTTTGCTTTTAATTAGTCGCATTATTTTTTAATTCTTTTATCTTTATTTCATTCTTGCTTAGAATAAGGGTGTGAGATGATTTTTGATAGTGGATTTAGGATGAATGTGCTTAATTGATGATTTTTGGATGATAGGATTATTGAGGAATATGCCATTCATGATTGAGCACCTTTATGGATGATTTTGTGCATATTAGGTTGAGAGGGCATTTTACCGAATTTTTGGAAATACATTGATTATTTGTGGACATATATGCATCTTTGCTTTGGATTCATTGGGTTGCGCCATTTGACCAATTTTGCCTCCCATGAACATTGAGGACAATGTCCAATTTAGGTTTAGGGGTACATTTGCGCAACACCACTTTGCTTACTTTGCTTGGTTTTAAAATTTGAGCCGAATTTTTCAAATTTTTGCGATAATGCCATATTTGAGCATACTTTGCTTGTTGAGATTGTGCTTTACATGAGTAGTGAGGAATTGTGCATCTTTGCCATTGTTTGGTTTAGATTAACGTCATGCCATTTAGGTTGTCATTGAACAAAGTGCGTTAATCTTTTTCTCATAATGTTAGGGTGAATTATCATGTTTGCTTGAAGGCTAGGAATTAACAGTGGAGATTCCCGTGAGGATCACAAACACGGCCTTAAAAAGCGTATTTTGAGTTGTCAAATATTCACTCTTTAAACACTCACTCTCAAACACTCATTCAAGCATGTATAGGTCTCATTTGCACTTAAATATTGCATGTCATAGAATATTGGACTGCTTGTGGATGCTTTGATTTGCTTGTGCACAAACCTTTATAAATGACTTTAGGCAATGCATGTGAAAAACCGTAAATTGGCCTAAATACTTCCATACCTCTAAATGTGTGTGCTCATAAGCCCTTTTGAAGCCAAACACATCTCAAGCTTTTCATTTTTGAACCACATCTAAATGAACCATATAGCCTACATAATTGACTTACCTTGACCAAATGATTTTGCTAAGGCTTAGGATATGGTTGTAAGCTCTTTTAAGAAAGAATATTGATGCATGTACCTAGGCATGTAAATTTGTGTAAAAGAGTATTGAAATGCAAAAGTGGATAAAAAGAAAAGCAAAAGAAAAAGAAAAACAAAAACAAACAAAAAAGCAAAGAAAAAGAAAAGAAAAGGATTGAAATAAAAGATGTATGCAAAAGAAAAGAAAAGAAAAGAAAGGGCAAAGCCAAGAAAAGAATCAAAGGAGAACTATGAATTAGGCACAATTGGCCTAGATAGAGGGTTAAGAATTGAATAGGCTACTCACGAAAGTTTGAGTAGAGAATATGCAATTTAAGCGACATTGTAAGCAATGGACGCCAAAGGTGTGAACAAATGTGTGAAAGCAATTGGGATTCATTATTAGAATGTATGCCTTAAGTGTAATCATTGGGTTCCTTGTTATCTATTGCCCCATTATTTGACTCACCATTCACCTTAAGCCCCATTACAACCAAAGAAAGACCTTCATGATCTTTAGGGTTGTCCATATTGTGAATCTTGGTTGACGCATGTTCTTTCTAATTCATGACTTGCAATTCCATTCATGAGACCTCATTTTCAAAAATTGTGCTTTAAATAACATCATATGCAATTAATTTGATATCCATAATCACATAAATTCATATTGCATATGTATTTTGAGCGAAACCTAGGAATCAATGAGAAGAAAAGAGAGAATTCGGTGAGGATTAGATATCAAGGCGAATTACATTCTAAACCAAATAGCACATTTGCTTTGAAGCTTCGACATTTTGAATGTAAGGTCGCATTACGTACAATCATATCTAAAGTGGCATGCTCTTAATCTTTTACTTCACATTTTCTTACATGTATAAATCCTCACTAATGCATCATTGTGTTAATCTCTTCATTTTGGTTTCGCATGTTAATCATTGGATAGTAGATCCTTGCTAGAGTAAGTTAGAACTTTATTGAAAACCTTTGAAATGTCTTGATGCTTGTCTTTAGGGGTTGATTTGTGAATGTTTTGCTCGAGGACTAGCAAAAGATAGGTTTGAGGGTATTTGATCAGGCCAAAATTGGTATGATTTTGGCCCTCATTCCCGTCTTTTTATGCTTGATTCTCTGGCAGTTCCCCGTATTTAATGTCGTAAATCAAGTGTTTCAGGTTTATTTAGGCTTCAAGGGCATTTGTGAAAAAGAAGAGGAATTTGGTGCAAAAAAGAGCACAAGGTGGTGAAACATGGCATTATCTTCCTTTGATGAAGCTAGTGCCGCCATGGTGATAGGGAGGTTTATTTCAAAGCAAAGCGTCCCCACAACGTCGCCACGAGGTCGCCATGGCGATAGAAGAATGTGCAATTTAGAGCAAATTGTCACCATGAGGTTGCCACGAGGTCGCCATGGCGACAGAAGAATTAATTCAAGAAGAAAATCAATCAGGTGAATTATCGCCATGAGATGTTGCCATGGCGACATTAAAGGATAAATGGCAACAACGTAGGAATTCCAACGTTGGCATTCCAACGTTGGACATTTTCACAATAGCGACACAATGGCAACAGAGAGGGAAACAATCAAGTATGGCGTTGCCATGAGATGTCACCATGGCGACATAGAAGGACAAAGGGCGACAACGTAGGAATTCCAGTGTGGGCATTCAAGAGGGGTATTCTTGTCATTTTATGCCCATTTCGTACCCCTAGCTTTCCTAGCCTATAAATTCACCAACTTTTACAAATCATCCATCCTTGTATCATCTCTTCAACCTAGGATCACCATGACTCCCCTCTCAAATTCCTCAATTTTCTATACTTGAACTCTCTTTTCCATCTAACACTCAACACCAAATCTTGATTACTTCCCTAAATCATTCATCTCTTACCATTCTCTGCATCCTAATACCTTTGTCACTCACCATTAGACCCCCACCTATCTAGACACATCCTCTTCTACCACTTTTTGCACTATGAGCACTCTTGGAAAGAAAGGAGCAAGCATTAAAGAAGAAAGCCTAAGGGTGATTTCCTTACCTATTACTTCCTTTCTATTTAATTGGTTATAGGTATTTGCTTAAGCTTTGTAATGAATCTCTATATGTGTTCTATTTATTTATTCATTAGATTCTATTCACTATATGATTGACTTGTATATCCACTTGTTAATTACAATCTTGTTTAGAATAACATGTTATGCAATCATCCTTGGATTGACACCCTTGTGTGAATAAGAACCCAATAAATAGGATAAATTAGTGGAGGGTATATCAACCACACTAATCTAAACCTGGATTTGTAACAAACCAATCCCACCATGACCCCCTTTCCTTAATCGGTTAGGCATTGTGGTTGGAAGATATTTAGGGTTTATAGTAATGACCTAAACACATCCTAGAAAACTAATGGTTAACATGTAGAGATTGGTCCATTAAAGTGGCTTAAAAAGCACTACCTATACCCACTTGTTAATCTATCAATTCCCTAGCATCTATATTAATTGTTTACATCCATTTCTCTTATCAAGATTGTTGAGCATTCTATTTGTCCTATCACCTTTTATATTTTTATTTTACTTGCATTTTGGTGGTTTATCAAACCACACACTATCCACCTACTATGATTTGCTTATTTGCATTTAGGAATAGTTAATTTATTCAACCAATTACTCTAATTCCCTATGGAACGAATCTTACTTACCACTTAACTAATTTTATATCTTAAGTGGTTTTTCTAGTGGTTAAACAAGATTGTAAGGTTCCCATTTGTTGATTGGCTCATTTCGTGGACAAACCACATGTTGGGGTTCTTTGTAAGGGTAGCTTAAGTGTTGGTGTTATTGGTCAAAGCCCTTTGAAGACCTCGTGTTGATAAGCACCGAAGGTAAATTTCTATGTGCTTACTTGTCTTGAAGAGATAGTTGCACACACTCACAACTCATGCATATGTTTAATCCTTGTATGTTGTGTGTCTTATTTTTGTGCATTAGTTCATTAACATCTCTTCTTGCTTGTTATTTTGATTGCATCTTGTATGTCCAATTGCATGTTCATGCATAGTCTTAGGATTACAATTTTGCATTGGACGCTGTTGAAAGCGCTCTACAGAGGCGCTGTTCGAACAGTGCCCATCATGACCTGATTGAAAATGCATTTTTAAATGCATCAGGTCTGATGCATTTTTAGGTGGCGCTGTACGAGCGCTGTACAGAAGTGTTGTTCGTACAGCGCCCCTCTCAGAATCGAGAGACCAAATTCTTGGCACTGTACAGGCGCTGTACACCGAGCACTCTACGTACAGCGCCCAAGGCAATATCAGGCCAACTTATTCAAAACGACCACACTTTGATTTGGCCTCCTATATATATGCCACTTTGACTTTAGGTCAATTAAGAGAGTTCATATTCAGATTTTATACTTAGGATATTTTTCAAAGACAAGAAAAATTCCAAGAACTCATTTTTAATTACTCAAACACCTTTTCATGATCATCAATCATTATCTAGCATCATCTTTGATCATCTAGATGTCTTTTTGCATGGATTCTTCATCACACTTTGCTTGGTAAGCTTTTCACTAATATCTTACATATTTTGTGTTTTTCTTAACAAGCAATCTCAATTTATTACTTGTATGATCTTTATATATATTTTGGATACAAGATTGAGATTAGTGTGTTGTATGTTTGAGAAGTTGTATTGTGATAGCTAATTAGGTTTCGTGCTTAATCTTGATTAGCTAAACTATTTGACATGTCATTTAGTTTTAATATCTAGGATTGTTCTAATTGCATATTCATCATCTTAGATAAGCATATAGGGTTTCCCTTGCTTTATGTTGCATTTGGATATTCATATATTCACTTAGGGTGTTATTCTCTTCATTGAGAAAGTAAGTCTTGTGTTGCTATCGGCATTAGGTAGCTTAAATCACAAGCAATTGGACTAGGTCCACTTATACCGAAATTAGGTAGTTATGATGATTATTGATCGGGATTAGATCATTAAACCGGGATTAGGTTGTAATCATTTCAATTAGTGGATTCAAGGTTCTTGTGTGGCGCACATAACAGCCCGTGGTTTTTCCCGTGAGGGTTTCCACGTAAATATCAAGTGTTATTTACATTCCGCACCTTATTACACTTGTTATATTATTTTGACTAGTTAGAGGCATTTTTGTAAAATTGACATACATGCGAAAATTGGGTAATAACGATTAAAATCTATTCACCCCCCCCCCCTCCCCCCTCCAGATTAGTTTTATACACACCGTGCAATATTTGTTTCAAAGGTTTTCAAAACGAACACATAAAACGTATTTTGTTGAGTAACAAAGGACCTCATCAATGAGCATACTAAAACATGTGAAAGTGTTATATAAATTGTGCACAACAATGCAGGGACACTCATGAATGATTTGTGTGTGTGTGCCTATGCCTTGTAAGAGGAATGAGGTCAATTATACCTTTGATGAGTAATGAAGCTAATTCCCATTAACAAGCCACCACCTTGCATGAACCGTAGCCAAGTCTTTCCTTGAAGCTTTGTATCATCATGATAATGACCACTAATCAATACAAGATAAACATCGTTTTGATATGGAATATATGCCAAGACAAACCAAAAACCTAACATAAGGGATTTTCCTTTTCGGTAGAGGTATCCTTCTACCAGGCAGTACCTGGTGGAGGTCCTTTTGAGCTTATGTGCTTGATTCAAATCTTCTATAAGTGTGTCTTTTTGGAGGTAATCAGCTATAGGATCCATTCAGCAAGGAAGTCGGTTAACCGGGCTCACTTCTAATCCCGTAGCTATGCTGGGTCGGGGTAGAAGTTGGAGTGGTATCCCTCTAGGTAATGCTTGTCCTCCAGTTGCAGCTATCTTGGCCAAGACATCTGCTCGGTGATTCTTCTCTCGAGGAATCGGTTCCATCTTCATACCCTTAAATCTAGTTGCTGCTTCTTGGACTTTTTTGAGGTATGCTACCATGTTATCACCCTTCGCCTGGTACACACCGGATACTTGGATGATTACAAGCTACGAATCACTTCTAACAAAGAGGAAATCTGCCCCCAATTCTTCAACAACTTTCATCCCTGCTAACAAGGCTTTATACTTCGCCTCATTATTGGTGGCTCTAAACTCAAACCTGAAACAGTGGCTGCATTCGATCCCGATTCCATAGCCTGATTTATTTAACGCTCCATCCGTATATAATATCAAGGCCTTACGATCAGTTGGCCATTCCGGGGATTCTGGATCCAGGCTCGGGATTACAGTGGTACCTGGATTGGAGGTCGTGCTGAATTTTGCTACAAAGTCGGCCAAGGCCTGAGCCTTGATTGTTGTTCTCGCCTTGTATTTTATATCAAACTGGGTGAGCTCTAGGGTCCATAGGTCCAGCCTGCTTGAAACGTCTGGCCTCTAGAGGAACTGTCTTAATGGTTAGTCTGTCACTACTGTAACTGTGTGAGCTTGAAAATAAGGCCGGAGCTTTCTAGCTGTAGTGACAAGTGCATAGGTGAGCTTCTCCAGGAGGGTATAATTTTTCTCAAACTTGATCAGAGCACGGGTCACATAGTAGATGGGTCTCTGGGCTCCTTCACTACATTCCTTCACCAAGGCAGTAAAGCTGTAGTTTTTCTCCTAAAAGTGGTTTCACTAGCAAAGGCGGGCTAGCTAAGTATTTCTTCAAAGACTGGAAAGCTTGCTCACTTTCTTGATCCCACTTCATCTTCTTACCCTGCTTAATGATTTTGAAGAAAAGTAAGCACTTATCTTTAGATCGGGATATGAATCGGTTCAATGCTGCTATCCTGCCAGTCAATCCATGTGCCTGCTGGAAGGTAGTGGGGGATTCAAGATCCATGTTGACCTTGATTTTCTCGGGGTTGGCCTCAATTCCTCTCTCATGTACCATGAATCCTAGAAACTTTCCTACTGCTACCTCGAAAGCACACTTAGCCGAACTCAATCTCATCTAGTTCTCCCTTATTAATTGGAAGGTCTGGTGCAAATCCTCTGGGTGTTGGTCGGTTATTTGAGACTTGGTGATCATGCAGTCTATATATACTTCCGTAGACCTTCCAATCTGTTGTTTGAATAGCTTGTTCACCGAACGCTGGTAGGTGGCTCCAGTGTTTTTGAGACCGAATGACATCACCTTGTAGCAATAGAGGCCTTGCCTAGTGATGAAGCTGGTCTTGTCTTGATCGGCAGGGTGCATCATGATCTGGTTGTACCCTGAGAAAGCATCCATGAAACTTAGGAGTTTGTTACCTACAGTGGAATCAATTAGTTGATCTATTTTAGGCAGAGGGAAGTTATCCTTCGGGCAAGCCCGGTTCAGGTCGATGTAGTCCACACACATACGCCACTTCCCATTAGCTTTAGTTACCATGACCACATTGGTGATCCATTCAGGGTAGCGGGATTCTCTGACGAATCTGGCTTTCAGAAGCTTATCTACCTCTTCCTGTACCGCGGCATTCTGTTCGGCGTTGAAATGCCTCCGCTTATGTTTGACTAGCTTGAAGGTTGCATCTACTGCCAACCTGTGAGGGGCAAAGTTGAGAGGGATACCTGGCATTTCATCATGACTCCAGGCAAAAATGTCATTGTATTCCTCAAGGAGCTTTACCAGGCTCTTTCTGACCTCACAATCCAGCGCGCCTCCTATCTTTACTACTTTGGTTGGGTCGCCCTTTCTAATAGGTATCTCTTCTAGCTGCTCTGCGGGGTGACCACCAGTCCACCCTCGCTCTTCCTCTTCTGTCTCTTCTATAATCATGTCTGGCACCTCTCCTTCTTCCTAGACGTAGTGATCTAGCTCTGGTACCTCTCGGCTTGGTTCACTGGTTACATGTGCACACTGCTTGGCTAGTGCAGTAGGATTGATGGATACTACAGAACAGGTGTGGGCTGCTTGTTGGTCCCCCCGGACTTCTCCTACCTTGGTTCCTACCAGGAATTTTAGGACGTTGTGATAAATGGACAACACTCCCCTAATTCCTGACAAGAAAGGCCTTCCCAGGATCGCATTGTAGGCGAACAGGGTATCAACCACAATAAATTCTGTCATTATGTTCTACTAAAAGGGATGAAATTCCCTTAAGCAATATAGTGTAAAATATACCTAGAGGGGGGGGGGGGTGATGAGGATCAAGAAGCATCACCAAAGGGTCCATTGCATGTTCCAGTTGGGCCAATTAAAAGAGCCAAAAGGATCAAAGAAGCATTTAATGGGGGCTGATTCTGAGTTGCTGAAGTCCAAGTTTGGCCCACATGAAGACCAAATCCAGGTTGAACTTCGTGGGCCTCTACAGAGAGCATCTGAAGTTGGATTGTCTATTATAATATGTTTTCAGAAAGCCTAAGACGAGCCCTACAGATGTTATGAAGACTTCATCCTCTATAACAGATCACAACAAGCCCAAATTTGGCCATCTAGTTTGTTGCGTGAAGACTTGAGCTGAGGAGTCCGAATTTCAGCATATTTCCTAATAAAGAGCTGATTATGGTGTGAGATACAAGCTAGGATTGGAGGATTCCGAATTTTAGCATATTTCCTTTTTTTAATTATTTCCCAAATAAATAGCTGATTTGTTTCCCAAACAAAGTCAACTAGTTGCTAGTTTTTATTCTTTTAGTTTCCTGATTGTAAGGCATTAATTGCCAAATATTTATTTCCTTTTTAGGTTTTAGGGTTTTAGTTTATAAGGGACTCATTGATGTATTATTGGAGATCATACTTTAAATAAAATATTATTTGAGAGAACTTTTTCTCTTGGTTCTTCATTAAACTATGAACTTATCAAGGTTCTACCTTGTGGCTTTCAAACCTTGACTTATCACTCACCTTCTTTCTTGTTCTTGAGTGTGGCGTCTACAACCTTCTTGATACCATTGGTTCTTATCTCCATATAGATAATGGGTCGCGGTCCTTTATTTTCTTTGTTTTTATAAACTTGAATTAGAAAACGATCCTTCGTTACCATATATTGGTTCCAGGTCTCACTGCTCTTGGTGAGGTTCATATCAGTTGGTATCAGAGCTTAGGCTTCTAAATCAAGTTTTATCTATCCTTTTTTTTTCTTTCACAACAAATTTGTATTTTGGCTTTCTAGGGCAAGTTTCCCAAATTATTGTTGTTGGGTTTCAAGGCAAGTCCTTTGAGATTCGCATCATTATTGTTGCTAGGTTTCAAGGCAAGTCCTTTGGGGTTCGCATCACTTGGTATTTGTCCCAAGTTCTAAAATCAGATTTAATTATCCTTGTTCTTAAAAAAAAAAAAAAGTTGATCAGATCCGTTACCAAAAAAAAAAGAAAAAAAAAAGTTTGATCAGATTCCGATTAAAAAAAAAAAAAAAGTTGATCAGATCTGTTGTAAAAAAAAAATAAAAAATGAAGAAGAGAGAAAATATGTCTTCCAAGGGTGATTCATCAAACAAAGAAGAAAGAGGGGAACCATCCTTTGTGCTGTAGGCTATCAACAACATTACGATGAAGATTCGAGGACGAATCCTTTTGAAGAGAGGGGGAATGATGAGGATCAAGAAGCATCACCAAAGGGTCCATTGCATGTTCCAGTTGGGCCAATTAAAAGGGCCAAGAGGATCAAAGAAGCATTTAATAGGGGCTGATTATGAGTTGCTGAAGTCCAAGTTTGGCCCACATGAAGACCAAATCCGGGTTGAACTTCGTGGGCATCTACAGAGAGCATCCGAAGTTGGATTGTCTATCATAATATGTTTTCAGAAAGCCCAAGACGAGCCCTACAGATGTTATGAAGACTTCATCCTCTATAACAGATCACAACAGGCCCAAATTCGGCCATCTAGTTTGTTGCGTGAAGACTTGAGTTGAGGAGTCCGAATTTCAGCATATTTCCTAATAAAGAGCTGATTATGGTGTGAGATACAAGCTAGGGTTGGAGGATTCTGAATTTTAGCATATTTCCTTTTTTTAATTATTTCCCAAATAAATAGCTGATTTGTTTCCCAAACAAAGTCAACTAGTTGCTAGTTTTTATTCTTTTAGTTTTCTGATTGTAAGGCATTAATTGCCAAATATTTATTTCCTTTTTAGTTTTAGGGTTTTAGTTTATAAGGGACTCATTGATGTATTATTGGAGATCAGACTTTGAATAAAATATTATTTGAGAGAACTTTTTCTCTTGGTTCTTCATTGAAGTATGAACTTATCAAGGTTCTACCTTGTGGCGTTCAAACCTTGACGTATCACTCACCTTCTTTCTTGTTCTTGAGTGTGACGTTTACAACCTTCTTGATACCGTTGGTTCTTATCTCCATATAGATAATGGGTCGCGGTCCTTTATTTTCTTTGTTTTTATAAACTTGAATTAGAAAACGATCCTTCGTTACCATATATTGGTTTCGGGTCTCATTGCTCTTGGTGAGGTTCATATCAGGGAGTGAATAGGTATAGGCCCAAATTCTTCCAATATTTAAAAATATGCGGAATACAAGAATGAAATGTACACTTGATATGATTTAATCAATGATATAGTATGATTCAATACATGTGAAAATCAATATACAAGAGATACAGTCAATACATGATATGGAAGATAATGAAAAGTAAAGCGAAAAAGACACAAGTGTTTTTACGTGGTAAAACCTCAAAGAGGAAACATCCACGGGTTGATACCACAACCACTAGCAAAGCAATCCACTATATGAAAAAGGACTTACACACTCAAGCTACCAACTCATGATATCCGCTCAAGCTATCACCTTCTAATCTACCCTCGGGCTAGTGAACTACCAAGCCTACTTCCTATTCGAGATGTGTCCTACACCTCTAGAAAGCAACTTCCTATCCAAGACGCTCACGTCTCTAGGAATATTTCTTGCTTGTCTATCCGGATCCTCCCGACCCTAGACAAGTCTCCTTGCTTGACTATCTGAGTCCTCTCGACTCTAATCAAGACTCCTTTGCTCTATCCACAAAGTTTCACTCACTTTGCTAGAGACTTCAACCTTATGCAAGGCAATGATCTAAGTGATGCAAATGATGCAAATCACAATCAAATAAAGTATGATGATCAATCAAACTCTATGAACATGCTTAGAGATATTCTAGGATATGCTTTCAACACACAATCACAAGAAGAACCTAGAAATCAATGCATGTAATATCAATAAGAACAAGTCAAGAATATTCAATATATCACACTATAAAAACCTTGTTCTTAGAACATGAAATTAAACCTAGAACATGTCATGAGGCACATCACATATAGCCTTTCTAGAATCAATTTCAAGAATAGTCAAGTTTAGCAAACTATGTTCAAATGGAAATCACAATGCTAAAAACTCAACAAACAATCAATCATATAACCCTAGCATATGTTCTAGCATTCTTCTCAACACATTTCATCAATCAAATAGAAAGAATAAAAGAGATGATCAAAAGAAATTGAAAGAAGAATAAGTAACACATACAAGTTGAACCACGTACTGAAATCTGGACACTGGGAAAAATCACGAGGTCAACTTGAAAGTCCTAGAGGCGTGTTCAATATTAATCTAGAGGGGGGGGGGGGGGGGGTGAATAGATTTTAGCTATTGTTACCCAATTTTCGCATACAAGTCAATATTACGAAAATGTCCCTACTAGTTAAATATACAAGCAAGTGTAATATAGTGCGGAATTTAAATAACACTTGATGTATACGTGGAAACCCAACCACTGGGAAAAACCACGGGCTGTTTAGTGCGCCACACTCGGAACTCGAAATCACTAATTGAAATGAAGTTTACAACCTATGTAGACCTCGTCTAACACTCCGGTCTGTAACCCCTCACTTCTACCCAGCGGGCCTTTATTAGCAACCCTATTCCAATTTGCTTGAGGCCTAAGCAACCTTAGCCTCAAGACCTAATTCTCTAAGAAGAGATTATGCAACCTATGTGAATATGTATGAATATTCAATTAACAAACAAGGCTAGGGAACCTTAGATGCTTATCTAGGATGATGAGATAATCAATTTAAATCAACCCTAGATATCAATTGCTAAATGACATGTCAAATAGCTTAGCTAATCAAGATTAATTAAAAACCTAATTAGCTATCACAAACAACACTCAATCAATTCATCACAATTAATTCTCTAATCTTGTATTTATCATATGATCAAAACATACAAGTAAATTAAAGAGAATAGCTTGATAATAAAAATACTCAAATAAGATGAACTTAATCAAAATCTTACCAAGCAAGTTGTGATGATGCAAACCCAATCATGGATGTTTTCTATCTAAACATAGAAGATGCAATATGAAATTTGATGCACAAGGGATTTGATTTGAGTGGTTAAAGGTGAGTTCTTTTGTATCTTTCTTTTCTTGAAAAATATTCTAAGTATGAAATCTGATAATCAACTCACTTGATTGACCTAAAGTCAAAGTGGCATATATATAGGATGTTAAAACAAAGTGTGGTCGTTTTGAATAAGTTACACCTATTTTTGCCTTGGGCGCTGTACGTAGAGCGCCTCTTGTACAGCGCCTGTACAGCGCCCCTACTCTGTTCTCATGGGAAAATAGAGGGGCGCTGTACGAACAGCGCTTTGTACAGCGCTCGTACAGCGCCTTCCAAAATTGCATCAGACCTGATGCATTTAAAAATGCATTTTCGACCAGGTCAGGATGGGCGCTGTACGAACAGCGCTTCCAACAGCGCTTTGTACAGCGCCTGACACTATGTATGAAATCTTAAAAACATGCATGGCATGGCATTGGTCATACAAGATGCAATCATGTAAAGCATGCAAGAAGAGATGTTAATGAGCATTAATGAGCACAAAATAACAACACATACACAACATACAAGAGAATGAATTATGCATGAGATGTGAATGTGTGTGTGCATCTAATCTCTTCAAAGCAAATTAAGCACATATAAGTTTACCTTTGGTGCTTATCAACCTTGAGGACATGAGAGGGTCTTGAGCTTGAATATCTATCACTAAAGCTACCCTTACATACAATCCCTAACATGTGGTTTGTCCATGAAATAAGCCAATCAACAAATCAGGAATCCTTACACAACTGACTCCGAAAATGTTTGGGGTTTGTAGCTCTTGTCGAGACCAACATTTTTGGCTATTGAATCACTCGATTTTGAGTTCGTATGAAAAAGTTATGATTGAAATAAGAAAATGAAAATCATGAAGAATTCTGCTGAAAATCTTTTTGAAAATGTTCTTAAAGTGCTTAGTTTAGAGGGAATGAGAGGCATTTAAAAGGAGGAGAAAGAGAGGATTTTTGGCCAACCAAAAGAGGCCACCTCAGCCAAGGCCCATGTGGGGTGCGTGGGCCACACGGGACTAGAGAGGTCCTCTGGCCGTGGGTCCCACGGCTCCCACATGGCTTGGCCAAGCTTGGCCATTTGGCCTCGCTTGCTCTCCCGCGCACCTCTTGTGTTCTTTGGCCGTATTCGGTCGTCCGAATTCCGAATTCGAATCTATTTTTGGATTATGAACCGAGACTCCCTCATGCATGACTACGACTATAAAAATTTGAAAAATGGTTGAGAAATCATCTCGGAAAATGACGATGAAGTCAACTCAACAAATGAGAATGCAAAGTAGTGTAGCTAAATCATTTGGACTCAAAACCTTATGAATGAGTAACCTAAATGACCGGAACTCAATAAGGAATCAAATAAGAGCATGTTCAAGTCCAAAATACAAAACACACAAACAAACAAACACAATTCACACAAGCATGCCATATCAAAGAGACAGTCACAAAGCATGCAATTCTACAATGTTTGTCTATAAGAGACCAATGCATGTGCATACTAAGAAGTGTGTGAATGTGTTATACCAAATGTTTGAACTACGATGTAGGGACACATGTGTATGAATTGTCTGTGTGTGCTCTTATGCTTTGCAAGAGAAAGAAGCATATCGATACCTTAGCATCCAAATAAGCACATTTCCTCTTGAAGACGAACTTTGCATGCGATGTTGCTTTCCTTCTTTGGAGCTTGATCTAATCATGAAGCACCTAAGCAACTAAGCAATACAAATAAAGAGAGTTTTGCAATGGAATCAAGCCAACACAAATCTAGGATCTTACAAGGGAGCCTCTCCAATTATTACCCGTAGGATATGCGTTCCAACTGGCATCACAGAATCTCCTGTAAAACCATACATGGGTGTGGTGCAGCTGTTGTAGCAAGGGTTCTTCAAGTTGAGCTTTTCCAGCGCTCCTTTGAACAGAATGTCAACACTACTCCCGGTATCTATCAGGATACGGTGAACTCGGCAATTAGCTATCTGTACCATGATCACTATTGGATCATCAGGTGGTTGAACTATATTGTATGTGTCCTCCTCTGTGAAAATGATTTAGGCAGAGCGAGGATAGTCTTGGGATCCTCTGGAGACCCGTAGTACATCATGACCAGTAGTAAGCCTCGGGATCTTTCTATCATGGTTCTTCCTTAAGTTGTTAGAAGTCCCTGCTAGTGTTGGGCCTCCACTGATAGTGTGAATGACTTGGATTTGTTGCATCAAGTCTTTTCCACCATCTTTTCTTCTCTCTTATGCATCCCGCATCTCCCCTTGCACCTCTTTTCCCACACTGATGCTATCTCGTACCTGCTACAAAAATTCAATCAAGAGTCCTCCCCTTACCAATCCTTTGATCTGGTTATGGAGGCTGTAGCATTCAGATGTGTTGTGTCCCACATCCCCATGGAAGTCACAGTACTTGTAGCGATTCCTTTGATCAGTTGGGATTTTTATAGGACTAGGCTTCCTAAGCAGATCTTTGTCACGGATGGCGAGGTATATGGTCTCTCGGGATGCATTGAGAGGGGTGTAATAGTTATACCAGTCCTCTTCGCTTGCTACCCGTGCTACCTCTCTTAGTGGAGGTGTGGTTCTATGAGGGATCCTTCTCACCGAATATCTATCCCGATGCTGGGGAGGAGGAGGTGGTAGCTGGTAGGTAGACCGGTTTAGAGGATGATTCTGAAACTTCTTTGCAGGTGCAGGTGATCGGACCAAATATGGTACGATTTTGTACCCTTATTCCCTACTCTTTACGCTTAATTCTCGGGCATTTCCCCGTATTTAATGTTGCAAAATCAAGTGTTTCAGGTTTATGAGGCCTCAAAGGAAATTGTGAAAAAGAAGAAGAACTTAGTATGAAAGAAGAGCATAAAGACATGAAGCAGGGCATTCTCGCCACTTGCTAAAGAAAGGTCGCCAGTTGGTCGCCCTAGGGTCGTCATGGCGACAGAATGGTTTGTAAAATCACCATTTGGTCACCCCAGGGTCACCATGGCGACATACCATATTTCTCCAAGAAAGTGCATCAGGTGTGGTCGCCATTTGCATGTCGCTAGGGCGACATTCAGTGACAAATGGCGACCTCCTCCCAAATTTCTCAGTATCGCCATTTGCAAAGGGCAAAAAAGATGATACTCATGGCGACAATGGGATCTCAGAATGTGTAACAGTATGTCGCCATGAGGTCGCCATGGCGACACAAATAGCGACATTCCCGCCACATTAGCTTTCCTAGAGATTTTCAGCGCAAAAATCAAGCCAGTATAAATATCCCTCTTCTCTGAGTTTAAACTAGAGAAAAATATACAGAGTTTTAGAGAGAACACTTTTTACTTAGCATTTTAGACCTAGATTTTCTTCCATGACTCCCACTTCCAAATTCCTCCATTTCTAACCTTGAACTACCTTTTCCATCAAACACTCAACACCAAATCTATCCTACCTCACCAAAATCATTTCTCTCTCACCATATTTTCTTCACCTTATTACCTTAGTCACACACCATTTGTCACTCATAACACTAGTACACAAGGAGCATCTAAGGAGGGAAAGGATTGAGCATTAAAGAAGGTGACCTACGGGTGATTTCCTCATTATTTACTCTCTTTTCCTATTTGTAACTATGTGTAGCTAAAACCCCCAATCTAGGGGGTTGGTGTTAGAAACTTTTGGACTTAGGGTTGCTTGACTATATTTTAATTGAATCTCTATGTATTTTCTATTTATTATATCTTTAGATTCTTGTTACTATATGATTGATTTGTATATCAACCTATTAATTATAATCTTGCTAGAATAATCTATTTTATAATCACTTTGGAATGACAACCTTATTTGATTAAAGAATTCAATAAATATGATGGATTATTGTAGGAAATACCAACCACAATAATACAAACCTTGTTGTGAGGTTAATCCATTTGAGATTGGTTCTTTATGATAGTTTAAAAAGCACCCTTAATCCATTTTCAACTTCACTAATCCTCTAGCGTATCTCTTAATTGAATTCACCCACTTCTCTTATTTTAGATTGTTGAGATTCTATTTTCCCTATCACTTTTATTACTTTTACTTTATGCATGTTTTGTGGTATTTTAAACCACCCACTATCCACTTATTATGATTTATATTATCGCAATCTTAGATTAGTCAATCAACCTAACCATTACTTCATTTCCCTGTGGAACGAATCCAACTTACCATTATTACGTTTCATATCCTAAAAGGGATTCCCAAGTGGTAAAACATTATTTTCCTACAAGATCACACATATATTTATATTGTTTTGATGTGCACAAACGACCTCATCAGTAGGCTTCGGAGATTTTTTCTTCGGTCGCTCGGCTGATCGGGCTTCATCGTGCTCGACCTTGACCCGGAGCTGTTCATCTATGTCCATCTATTCCACTGTCCTGTCATAGGCCTCTTGGTAAGTCTTAGGTGGATGTTTGGCAAATGATTGGAACAATCTGCCAGCCCACAAGTTCCTTCTAAAATTAGCCAAGGTCTCCTTCTCAGTAAGCACTCCCATCTGGATCACTTCTTTATAGAACTTCTCTACATAGGATCTCAGCGTCTCACCCCGCTCATGGATCACGTACTGGAGTAGGACGGGGCATTGGGACGAGGCTTGATCCCCTGAAACTGAGAACAAAAATCTGTAGTAAGCTTTGTAAAAGAATCCACACTACTTGGGGGTAACTTTCTGAACCAAGTCTTGGCATAGTCTGTCAAAGTGGAAGGAAACATTTTGCACATCGTTAACTGGGTAGCATTCTAGACCTCCATCTAGTGGACAAAATTCTCCATGTGGCTCACGGGGTCTTCTGATCCAGAGTATTTCTCGGCGGGCATCTTGAATTTGGGGGGTAATTCTGATTCTCTGATTCTCCTGGAGAAGGGTGCATTCATCTCCCCCAAAGGATTCTTCCAGGTACCCCAGTGCTTCCCCTTCCTTAGCTCCTAGAGTTCCTTTGCCATTTTGGACAATTGATCTTCAAGACGTTTGGACCCATTGTGCCTAGATCGGGCTACTGAGCCATCATTATCTGAAGTTTCGGATACCACGGTTGCCTCCTTGTATTCCTCTTTTTGGGGCCGAGTACCCCGTGGGTTTCTCCTAGGCCTGGTACTGCCACCTGTATCAGGTTGTGAAGCCCTATTCTTCGCTGCCGGTTTTGTCATTGGATGGTTCCTTCAAGGAGGAATGTCAAACACTGACTTCACCTATCGAGGTCTGAAATCTCTATAATGATTTGGAATTGGCAGTGGCGGTCTGAGTCTGTCAAAGACTGGTACCTGGGTACTCAATCCGGCTTCAGTCAGGAGCTTGGGTGCTTTGAAAGGTATTCCTTGGGCGATCATCCGAAGGTGGATGCTCTCCATATAGGCAGCCGCGTGCTACTCCATAGTATCCCGATTTACCTCTTGGACCGAGGGGGTCTTAAGGCGCGGAGCCCGCATTAAGTGGAGGAATCGGTGCCGGGATCTGGCTTCTCATTCCCCTCATCTTCCCTTGGTTTCTCTGAGTGGAAGTGAGGGAATGGGGTCCCGATGGGTCAGGCTGCCCCTGAGAGAATCGGAGCCTCATCTTTTGTGTCTTCTAGGTAGAGCTAGGTAGTTTTGTAACGAGAAGGGAGTAGTTCCCACAGACGGCACCAAAAGTGTTAACTGAAAATTATCACTAGGGGTGATTTTCCAATTAACAACTCTAATGACTGAAACCGGGGTAGATCTCAGTCGAAGAGATATCAAGTAGTTCGATACCTATAGATTCTCAATAAAGCATGTTAAAAATGATGATAATGGTGACAAGCACTTCAATGGTAAATTTCTAAATGCTTACTTGCTTTGAAGAGATGTAGTTGCACACACTCATAACTCTTGCATAATGTTTAATTCTTGTATGTTGTGTGTCTCTTATGTGTGCATTAATCTTCATTAATCTCTCTTCTTGCATGTTTACATGATTGCATTTTGTATGACAATTACCATGTCATGTTTAGACTTAGGATTGCATACTTTGCAAATGGCGCTGTTCAAAGCGCACTACAGAAGCGCTGTACGAATAACGCCCATCTGAGACCAGATGGAAATGGGTTTGGCACTGTACAGACCTGATCGATTTTAATCGGTCACTGTTGGATCGTTGTACAGTCGCTGTACATAGCGTTGTACGTACAGCGACTCTCTGTTTTCCCAAGAGATCAGAGTTGTGGCGTTGTACAAAAGCGCTGTTCGAACAGCGCCAATGAAGATTGTTCTTCATTTTCCTAGGTAGGCGCTATACAAGTCGCTCTACGTACAGCGACCTGTATAGCGCCTAAGGCAAAAACAGGGGAACTTATCAAAACGATGCCACTTCATTTTGACACCCTATATATATGCCTCTTTCATCTTAGGTCATTTTTTAGAGAGTTCAAAATCACATTTTTACTTAGCATATTTTTCCAAGAGAAAAATTTCACTAAAGAACTCACCTTTGTTTACTCAAAAACCATTCCATGATCATCAATCATCATCTAGCATCATCCTTGATCATCTAGATATCATTTTGCATGGATTTTTCAACACACTTTGCTTGGTAAGTTTTTCACTTATATCTTACATATTTTGTGTCTTTCTTTGCAAGCAATCTCATTTATCACTTGTATGTCATTCATATATATCTTAGATACAAGTTTGAGATTAGTGTTTTGAATGTTTGAGAGTTGTATTGTTATAGCTATCTAGGTTTTCATAATCTATGTTTAGCTAAGCTTTTTGACATGTCATTTAGCTCTTGATATCTAGGATTGTATTTCTTGTTATATCATCATCCTAGATAAGCATATAGGGTTACCTAGCTCTTGTTGCATATTTGAGTATTTCATATATTCACTTAGGTTGTATCATCTCTTCATTGAGAAGTAAGTCTTGTGTGATGACCGGGATTAGGTCGTACACCGAGATTAAGTGTTCACATAAGCAATTGGACTAGGTTCACTCATACCGGGAGTAGGTAGTGTTAGTGAGTTACATACCGAGATTAGGTTGTAATCTTCATTATCATTAGTGGATTCGAGATTCGAGATTCGAGATTCGAGTGTGGTGCACTTACCAACTCGTGGTTTTTCCCTGTTGAGGGTTTCCACGAATACATTAAGTGTTATTTATATTTCCGCACCATATTGTACTTGTTGTTTTGAATTGACTAGTTTGGGGTATTTTCGTGAAAATTCACTAATCGCGAAAATTGGGTAATAATTGGATAAAATCTATTCACCCCCCCCCCCCCTCTCTAGACTTATATTGAAAACACAGTATAATTTGTTTCACCTCTTATGAGCACTCCTCTAAATTCGGTCCAGTGACCTAGAGATTTTCAGGACGTTCCATGACTGTTGTATGTATATTTTCATCAGCATGACACGTCAGCAAAGATAGCGGTTAATACGGAAGTACAGTAATTCCACGTCATCCAAAGTCAATTGATCGCGCTCCAAATGTTCACATTTAGTGCTCCTTTTTCCTATCTTTTTGTGCTTGTTTCTCGGGTAAAACTGGGTATTTAATGGTTAAAATAAGTGTTTTAGGTGATTAGGGAAGTTCAGGGGCATAATTGTCATTTTGGACAATTCAGGGGCAAAAGTGTAATATTCGGGAATATATTGAAGATTCTATGAATAGTGAAGAGTAGAGGGGTCCATATTGTAATTTGCCATACAAAGTCAGCGTCAGCGCCACGTCACCTGTATCAGACGACGTCGTTTTGCCTATGCTGCGTCACGCTGACGTCAGGATGACTTCATCTCATCCCCTACCTTCAGCCGACCCGCGACCAATCCCGACCCGACCTGACCCGACCTGGTTCGACCCAACTCGGACCTGATCGCAACCCGGATGTTTTTTGGCCATTTTCTGATGGTTTTTCCAGTCGATTTCAGCCCAGATCGGAAGCCCACGTCCCGGCGGTCCCATTGCACCCATTTTGAGCCTCTCATGCACGTGATTTACCTCACCTCCAAGTCCACCAACTTCCATGGAAATGCAAGTCTTCAAGCTTGATTCCAGAGGGTTCTTGCACGCCTAAACTCATCCAAGCTCGCCAAGATTCAGCGGTTTCATGCCGCGGGAACATTCTCGCAGTCCAGAAGGTCAGAACTCATGGCCAACCTTCGTAAATGACCCGGCGACTTCCGACGGCGGGAATAAGCTCGCGAGACAGGGGAGACAAGCCCGCTGGAGCAACCGACTTGGAGATATTTCGTCCAAAACCATGCCTAAACACTTCCTACTATATATATTCATCTTTTCCAACCTTAAACACAATCCCTAATGTCCAATTAAATACCCAAATAGCCTAAATTAGCTTAGAATTACCTTAGTTTAGCTTACATCCCACCACCTCAACACTACATGGTTCATGTGGATTTCTAGCTTGGAAGAAGAAGGCTTGGTGCTCTATTGAAGAACAAGAAGCTTTCCTACTTGTGGTTTCTTCTTACTTTTACTTCTCTTCCATTTATTTGTATTCATGAACATGTATGTGTAATATACTTTAAATGTTAAGGAATGGATTTTATATGAATAATCTTGTATTTAATTGATCTTATCTTTACCATATCCATCTTGAGTTATCATATGTTGAATTGAATTAGATTGAATGTATACATGTTGTTAATTGATCGCTAGTAACATGTAAACTTTGTTTTACAACATTGATTAACTCTAGTGGTAAGAATTTGGTTAGTATTTGCATGTCCATGCATATTAACTAGTTCATGTTCTAGGATTGTAAACCTCTCTATTATTGTCATTCTATACCCATAGTTGATGATAATTGAGTGGTAGGATTATATTGCATATTTCATAGAACAATAGGTGCTTAATTGAGATCAATTAATATATTCCTCATCATTTGCATCTTTGCTCTTGCATAACCCTTGCAAGAATTAGTTAGTTAGATTAGTTAATGATAATTTAGTTAGTTGTAGTGATTTAGTGTAACTTAATTGTATTGCTTTAGTGTTAATTTACTTATTTGCTTTAGTTGCCATCTAATTAGTTTAGGTTAATTATAATTGTCATTGTAGTGTAGAGATTGCGTTTCCTTGATCGTAGGATTCGCATCGCTTTTAATTCTCCGCATTAGTGTAATCGCATTAGTTTAGTTTCTAGCTTACTTACCGCCATCTCCATTTACATTTTCATGCACGTGTAATGATTGTAAATATTGCAATTAGCTTAATTATAATATAAGACGTAGAACCGATTTACGTGTACCAACCATCCTTCCTCGTGGGAACGATACCCTTACTCGTAACCACTATACGTGGCCAATGATTCGTATACTTGTGAAAAGGGTAGAAATACACTCGCACGCACGTACCATCATTTACCGATAGTTATAGAACTATCGTGTGTCCCGCGTGCGCCGATCAAGTTATTGGCGCCATTAGGGATATTTTATTAGAACAGTTACGTGCGCATCATCAACCAGTCAATGAAAGGAACGCTGACCGAGGACACGTCACCAGGTCTGGACACATCATCAAGAAAGCTAAATATGGAAGTTAGAAGCAAATGCGCCAAGTAAAGTCGTCTAGTTAAAGAAATATTAATGAGCGAAGATCCTGCTCGCCGAAGATCTTTACTCAGCGAGATCTACTCGGCCAAAACAGGAACTACTCAGCCAAAACAAGAACTACAATCCTATCAAGACACATTGTTGTATATATAATTTCGCCAAGCAGCCACGTCATCAAAGGAGTCAATAAATGCTGAGGAACAGGTTGCCACGTCACTCATCGACCAGGTCAAAGAAGAAAACGTGGACCAGTTAGTATGTCAACATTAAGTCAATAAGTCAAAGGTGTGGTCGCCAGAGCTAGATATGTACTCGCCAAGGATAGAAACATGGTCGCCGAAGGGTAATACCTAGGAGGGGAGATGTTCACCGCATCAGCGTACTGGGCACAAACCGACTCGGCAGAAACACGAAAATAAACCCTAACTCCCAGAAGACCCATGACAACGAGGAGTCGTAGAAAAGGAAAGGGCCGAAAACACATATCCGTATCTGTTACAACATGGGAATCCTGGTACGAATCAAAAAGGAAATCCTACCTCTAACACGACAAAAATCACGTGGTAACCCTAATTATCATGTATAAATAGAACCACCTATCCCACGAGGAGGGGGTTCGAAAACCTAAAGAGAGAAAAGCAAGAACTCGAGAGATTTGAGTATGTAACCAAAACAAGCGAATTTTAGTGATATTTTCCTGTTCTCCGGGACGCCGTGGTTTTTTCCCATTCAAGGGTTTTTCCATGTAAATCTGTCTTTTGCATGTGCTGATTTACTTTCTTGTTTAACGTTTGTTTTGATTTAATTGTTGGTCACGTGGTAATCCAAATTTCACCGTCAACAATTGGCGCTAGAAGGAGGGGGATTTTTGAACAGAAACTTCGAGGAACCCTTGCAAACCGAGAGGTATGAACAACGATAGCTACAAGGGTGGTAACTCCAGCGGAGATCAAATTATTGAACCAGCCGCACCGATAGGAGATGGGGCGATAACTATCGGGGAACAATCGGCAGCAACGCCAGGAATTAGGGCAGCCGATCCAGGAATTCTGCAGCACTTCCAAACTGCATTGGTAAACTTAATCAGCGAAGCTAGCAAAATAGGGCTTTCGCTTCCCATGGGCCTGGGAGTCTCTTCTCCCTACGAGTTAACCACTCCTAGGATCCAGCCACCTGGGAGAATACGGTCAGAAGTTCACATTGCAACCCCCGATGCTCAAGCAAGACAATCCACAGAAGAGACTCCCCAGGACCACCTTGAGAATTTCGAAGGGAGAAAACAAAGGAAGGGAAAAGGTGTGTTGAATGAAGAATCTACGGAGGGGCGAGACCAGGTGCGAGTACATGGGGTAAATTCCAGTGACACATACCAAAAGAGCCAGTGGAGACACCGTTCTATCTCGTCCGAAGACAAAAGTCCCCCGCCACGAAGGGAATTACGATCAAAAAGAGCACAACGGAGGAGATCTGAGAGCACAAAAGATCGAAGAACTGGTAGGAGCCCGGGTGATAGAGGCAATTATGGTAGAATGACAATCAAAAGCAGACTCGATCCAGCAGGAGAGCCAACTGGTCAACGCGATGTCACCCTACAAGAACTATCAAAGAAGGTTTCAGCGATGGCACGAAGATATGGTCGCAACGTATCTTCGGATGATGAGTCAGACAGCCCATTCGTTGAAAGTATTACTCGCACCCAATTTCCAGACAGATTCAGAATGCCAACCATCGAGCAGTATAAGGAGAGTAGAGATCCGAAGGAGCATGTTCGCCGATTTCGCAATATTATGGCCCAATATTCATCCAATGACAAGCTACTGTGCCTTACCTTCCCGTAAACATTCGGCGATCTCGCCTCCAGGTGGTTTGGGTGACTTTCGCCCGGAAGTATTAGCAGTTTCTCAAACCTTAGCAAGGCGTTTATAAGACAGTTCATAGGGAGTGTGCAGAGAAGAAAGTCACTCGCCCATCTATCAAACCTGAAGCAGGAACGCAATGAGTCGATCAAGAAGTATCTAGCAAGATTCGGAAAGGAGGTCGCTCAAATTGAAGATGCCAGTGATGTAGCTGTCATCGCCGCTTTCACCAATAGGTTGCAAAGTGGGCGACTATCCTTTGACTTGCAAAGAGATAGGCCAAAAACTTATGAAAAGATGATGGAAATAGCTGGCGATTATGCACTGGCAGAAGAAGAAGAAGTGGCGCAGGTGGGTAGCTATGTTCATGGCCACAAACCTGACTCAAAATCAGAGAAAAAGGATGACAAGAAGGCACAGTCGTGCGATCGCCAAAAAGACGAGAAGGGCCAAAAGGGGCATCCAAGGGAAAGCAGGGGAAACGCCCGAGCCAGTAGGTTTTGGGGAAGGTACAACCATTACACTCCTCTAACTGGCGATCAGGAGGAAATACTTTCCGTGGTAGAAGAAAAAGCACTTACCAAGTACCCTCGACAACAATCAAATAATGCAAGAAGGGATACGACCAAATACTGCCGATTTCACAAAGATCATGGGCATGACACTTCGAAATGTTTTCAGCTGCGAGACCATATTGAGAGTCTAATCAGAGAGGGCCACCTGAAAGATTTTACACTGAAAGGAGACAAGCATAATGGTCGTCAAGATAGCCGCCAGGGAAGTGGGCAGGAAAGAAAAAGCCCAAGGAGAAGCAGCCCCGGTGCTACAATAAACACTATTTTTGGGGGACCACATATAGGCAGAAGCAATCGGGAGAGAATGTCAGAAGTCAGAGAAGTTATGTACGAGGGTAGAAATATGGAGATAAATTCTGTACAGAGAAACCCAAAGAAGGGAAGAGAAGGACATGACCCCATAATATTTACGATGAAAGATTCAGATGGGATTAATGCCAAGCCCAACGATGCAATTGTGGTGGGAGTTCAAATAGCACACATGGATGTACTTCGAGTAATGATAGACAACGGAAGTTCAGCCGACATTTTGAGTGCCAGAGTATACGATGAGCTGTGACTGGACCAAAAAGATCTGGAGCCTTTCCATGGACCATTGAAAGGTTTTGGGGGTGCAGAAGTAAGATCGTTGGGGACCGTGAAGCTACCGGTGAGGTTCGGGACAGCACCGTGCCGGTGAACAATCCTACTGGATTTCGTTGTGGTCGACATTCACAACTGGCCGTATAATGCTTTACTCGGCCGACCATTCCTGAACAAAGCCCGTGCAGTCACTTCAACCCACGCACTGAAAGTAAATTTTCCTACAGAGTTTGGAGTTGGGGAATTAAAAGGATCACAGGAGATGGCCCGCCGCGCTAACCTTTCAATTTTCAAAAACACGACAAGAGTGGAAACCTTGAGTGTATTTGAAATAAATAAGGAAATGCAAGAAGAAAATCCCGAAGCTTTTGAATTGGATCCAAGGGATAAGGCGAGCAGCGAAAAAGAAGAACCTACTGAGTCTATTGTTCTGGACGAGACGGAACCTGGTAAAACAGTCAAAATTGGTGCAAGATTGGCCGAACAAGTCAAGAGAGATGTATCGAACTTACTGATAGAGTACAAGGAAATCTTTGCTTGGAGCCATGAAGACATGCCAGGGATTAATAGAAGCGTGATCTCGCACAACCTGGCCGTGAACGAAAAAAACAAACCGGTAATGCAGTAAAGGTGGAGCTTTAACCCGGAGAGGAGCACAGCAATAAAAGAAGAAATTTCTAAATTACTCGCCGCATGATCAATCAGAGAAGTTAAGTATCCAGAATGGGTGGCGAACTTGGTCCTTGTAAAAAAGAAGAACAATCAGTGGAGGATGTGTGTAGACTTCACCGATCTAAACAAGGCTTGCCCAAAGGATAGCTTCCCACTACCAAGAATCGACCAGCTAGTCGACGCAACGGCAGGACACGAGACGCTGAGCTTCATGGATGCGTACTCAGGATATAACCAAATCAAGATGCATAAGCCAGACGAAGAGAAAACAGCATTCACCACAGATCAAGGGTTATACTGCTATACAGTCATGCCATTCGGCCTGAAGAACGCTGGAGCAACTTACCAGCGTCTAGTCAACAAGATGTTCGCCAGACAAATAGGGAAGAATATGGAAGTATATGTTGACGACATGCTAACAAAGAGCGTCACGGCTGACAAGCATGTAGATGACCTGAGAGAAACATTCGATATGCTAACTAGATACGGAATGAAGCTGAACCCTGCGAAATGTGTATTTGGCGTACCGTCTAGAAGGTTCCTAGGATACCAAGTGCATCATAGGGGGATAGAGGTGAACCCTGACAAGATACAGGCATTAGCAAAAATGGTTTCCCTAAAGACCCTGAAGGATGTCCAGAAACTCACAGGTTGCTTAGCATCATTAAACAGGTTCATAGCAAAATCAACGGACCGATGCCTACCATTCTTTAAAGCTCTCAAGAAAGGCAAAGGAGTTGAGTGGAACGAAGATTGTGAGCCTTGAAAGAGTACCTCGGGTGAGCACCGCTACTGTCAAAACCAGTAGCCGGAGAAACACTTTACATGTACCTATCTGTCTCCGAAGCAGCCACTAGTTCTGTACTGGTGAAACAGGAAGAGGGGGTTCAGAAACCTGTATATTACACAAGCAAAGCACTGTTACCAGTTGAGACAAGATACTCGCCAGCCGAAAAGATGGCACTCGCCCTAATTACAGCGGCGAGGAAGTTAAGACCGTATTTCCAGGCTCATAAAATTGGAGTATATACCAATTGCCCACTGAAACTGATTTTGCAGAAGCCAGAGGTATCCGGTAGACTAACCAAGTGGACGATCGAATTAAGTGAATTTGATATAGAATATCTCCCAAGGACAGCGATCAAGGGCCGAGCAGTGGCAGATTTTGTGGCAAAGTTCACCGAACCAAATATGGAAGTAGCAAGGATGATGGTGGAGCAAACTAAGAAAACATTCAGGTGGCAACTCCGTGTTGACGGGTCGTCAAACACGCATGGCAACGGGGCAGGGGTAGTGGTATCAACCCCGGAAAGAGATTCAGTAGAATGTGCCTTGCATTTTGACTTCAAAGCTACCAACAACCAAGCCGAGTATGAAGCGCTCATAGCAGGACTAAGAGTTTGCACAGTCCTAGGAGCCGATGAGGTGGAAATTTTCAGCGACTCCCAAGTCATTGTTAATCAAGTGTTAGATGAATACCAAGCGAGAGATGAAAACATGATCGCCTACCTAAAATTAGCAAATGAGCTACTGGGGAGCTTTAAAGAGTACAAGATTACCCAGATTCCCAGAGAAGAAAACGAACAGGCTGACGCCTTGGCAAAACTGGCGTCTGCCACAATCAACATCTGGCCCAGGACTATTCCCATGATTCACCTACTACACCCAAGCATAGTCAAACAAATGGAAGTTGGGGCAGTCTTCAACGAAGCAAATAGCTGGATAACACCAATCAAAGAATACCTTGTCAATGATGTACTCACAAGCGATCCATTGGAGGCAAAGCGACTGAAGTACAGAGCTACAAGATATTTAATACTCAATGGAGAACTATACAAAAGGGGGTACTCAAAGGCACTGCAGAGATGTGTCGGGCCTGAAGAAGCAGAAGGGATCCTGAGAAGCATACATAGTGGAAATTGTGGGAATCATGCTGGAGGTGTCAGCCTAGCCCACAAAACATTACGACAGGGTTTTTACTGGCCAACACTGTTCGCCGATGCTAAAAGGGTAGCAGCAGCAAGGTGTGAAGCATGTCAGAAAATTGCAAACAACATTCGCCAGCCATCTGAACTCTTGCAAAGTATCACCTCGCCTTGGCCATTCGCCATGTGGGGAATTGACTTGATCGGTCCAATGCCAACAGCACCCGGAGGAGCAAAACATGTTATCGTGGCTGTGGATTATTTTACAAAATGGGTAGAGGCTGAGTCATTACTGCACATAACGGAGGAAAACACTACAAGCTTTGTGAAGAAAAATATCCTGTACAGATTCGGGATACCAAACACCATCATCACCGACAATGGAACCCAATTCGATGGCAAGAAATTTAGGGAGCTATGTGACAAGTATAGAATCAACAACTACTACGCAACTCCAGCACATCCACAGACAAATGGTCAAACTGAAGCAGTAAACAAGATCATAAAGCACAACCTAAAGGCCAAACTAGCGGCGAAGAAGGGTAACTGGGCAGAGAAGCTACCACAGGTACTATAGGGATATCGAATTACAGAAAGAAGCTCAACGGGTGAAACCCCATACTTCATGGCTTTCGGAGCTGAAGGTGTCATTCCCGTGGAAACATCCTTCTCTTCACCAAGGGTACAACTATTCCAGCCAGAACTAAACGTTGATATGCTAAAATATGGCCTGGACGAGCTAGAAGAAAGGAGAGAACGTGCACAAATAAGAAACGCAGCATATCAACAAAGGGCGGCCAGGTATTACAACTCGCATGTGCTTGAAAGAAAATTTGTACTCGGCGACTTAGTTCTGAAAAGAGTGAATCCGGGAACCAGAGACAAAGCTGCAGGATCACTCGCAGACAAATGGGAAGGGCCTTATAAAATTACAGGCATAGCTGGTCACGGGGCATATCGCATTACTCGAGAGGGTTTTGGCGAATTACCTCGGCCATGCAATGCGCAATACCTGAAGATATACTACCCTTAATTATTTCATTTGCTTCTAGAATTTATTTCAATGTTTTTTTTCTTTCTAGGTAGTTTTAGTTTTAGCATTCTTTCTCTGTTTTTATTTTAACAAAAGTTGCAGGAAGTATTCAATAAAGAGTAATTTATTACTAAGAACCCGTGACTTAGCTCGCCACAAAAGTAACCAGGTACAAAGAATATTCACCGTCATATACCATAAGTCACTCACCGTTGCGTAAAGACGGGTTTTATACTCGCAGCAACAGAAACGAGTGAGATGACGCACGAAATTAAGGCGAGCCAAAAGGCAACTATGCCTAAAGCTATCATGAAAATCGGTGGTCACCGCCGCGGGAAAAACGAGATCCTAAGAAAGACACGAGAAACACCCAATCAAAAGCATACATGTGGAATCTCAAACGCTGGGGATTGAAAAAGCTAGTTGAAAACAAAAACTACTAAAGCATAAAGCAAAAGCAAAAAGCAAAAGAGGGAGACGTCCCAATAGTATGCTAAAAACTTGGTGTATAGTCGGACACGTCTTGACAAAACACTAAGTACGCTAGAACTCAGCAATGGCAGCTGAATAAACAACAATAAAAATATGCTAAAAACTTGGTGTATAGTCGGACACGTCTTGACAAAACATTAAGTACGCTAGAACTCAGCAATGGCAGCTGAATAAACAGCAATAAAAATATGCTAAAAACTTGGTGTATAGTCGGACACGTCTTGACAAAACACTAAGTACGCTAGAACTCAGCAATGGCAGCTGAATAAACAACAATAATGTGCTAAAGAAAAAAGGAAACTTGGTGTCAAACACTGAGTGTGCCAAAAATTCAACAAAGGCTGCTGAACCAAAAATGAGGTCAAAAGAGTTATAAATTTGTAAGTTATTTACAACTGAAGCTACAACGAGAGTTATTTACAACTAAAAGTAATACATAAGTTCAACTGGCTGCCGGAGGACCCTCGCTGTCTTCCTCATCTTCAATCTCATCTTCAGAAGGCCAAGTAATTTCTTCATCCCCCTCTGGCATGAAAGGCCCATAATCCCTACCAGCAACAGGGCCTAAATCGGGTTCAGCACCAAAACCAGAAAAGCTACCCTTCTGACCAGAATAGTAGGTATTAAAAGCGCGTTTGCTGGGAACTTCTAAGTGCATTGGATGAGGCTCAGTCCTCGTATAGCGACAATGGGCTTTCCACCGTTTTCTCTGTTCCTTTATCGAACCCACTGCGCTGTCCATATGTAACTTAAAGGATTTGTCAAAACACCTTAGAGCCTTTTCATTCGAATGATCCTTCATGGCGAAGAACTTCTTCGACTACCTCATGCCTCGTTTGAATTCACGCAACAAAAGCGCATCATAGGCAGGGGACCTCTTAAAAAGATCAACTGCTTCAACCTCTAAAACAGCCTTCAAATCGTTGAAGATGACATCACGCGAAGACAATTGATTGCGCAGGTCCAACACCTCACACTCAGCTTTTTCTCTAGCCTCATCAGCTAATCGCTCAGCCTCAAAGCGTGCTGCGAGTGAGTCTTGACTCGCAGACAGCTGCTCCTTCAGCAAGCGAATCTCCTCCGCAGCAGTAGACAGTTTTTCTTCGGCAGCCAGCTGAGCAGAAAGGTAACCATCGGCGGATTCCCTTAACTGAGTAATTTGCTGAGCATGAAGTTCCTCAGCAGAAAGCTTCTCAGCTGCCAAAGTGGAAGCTCGCTCTCGCAGGCGTTTCACATCCCTAGAAAGGAAATTCCCTCGCCTGTAGTTGTCAGCCAACTCAAACATTATCTGAAAAGAAAAACAGACAAGTCAGGAAACACACAAACCAGAGTACAACATGAATACTGCAAGAGACTCACCAAAGAGTGGCAGTTGAAGAAAAATTCCATTTTTCTATTACAAGACCTACTCTTCACAAGCTCCCAACCTTCACCGACATAAACGCCGTTGTTCATTAGGTATGAGCAAATCTCCATAACTGTGAAGTCTGAAAGGGAAACAGACTCAACTCCCTCACCAGCTTCAGTTGGATCCACGGGAGGAACTTCATGAGCAGTGCCCGAACCCGATGTAGAAGCCCCGGGTTGCTTTGATGGCTCCGATTTATCAGCTGGCCCTGGCTGACCAGATGGCCCAGGTTGACTAGCAGAAGACACATTCGGCCCACCCACAGCCGCTGGAGGAGAAGCTACACCGGTCGGGGAGGAGGCGGGAGCATTCAACTTGTTAACTCCATCAGAAGGTGGAGACACCACCGCACTCATCCCACAAGCAGGAGCCTCAGGAACAGTTGTTTGAGTAGATGGAGTCTCGGTGAGTACAGGTCCATCAGCACCCTCCTCGTCCGAAGAAACAACATACTGCACAACTCTTGACGCCCGCTTTAGAGGTCGAGTAGTATGATCAGGGGTGCCCTCAGCCGAGCATTTGCCTTTACCAGTCCTAGGGGTCAAGTCACTCGCAGGATCAAGGGGAGTTTCAGGGACATCCGCATCAAAAATAGGAATGTCACTAACTGACCCTGAAACTCCAACTTTCTATTTTCCCTTACGGCTGGGGGTAGCTGCAGTAGGAGTAGTCGCAGCAGCAGTAGTCACAGCAGGCATACTCGCAGCAGTTTCTAGATGCACAGGGGGCTGCCCCGACTCAACACCTGCCCCAGCAACATTACCTACTTCCTCGCCATCTGAGGGATCATCAACATCCGGGCTAGCAATTCCTTCCTTAGCCAAACCAGCAGCATGTCTTTTGCTAGCCGCCTCACAGTTCTTTACTGCCCGGGCTTGCAAATCGCAAACTGTGTCAAAGTTTATCACTGCGAAAAATAACCAAACGTCACTAACAGAATAAACGAAACAGTAATATCAAAAAGAAGGCTGATAAAACTTACGGCGAGGGAGCCTAGCAGGTAGGCGTGTAAAAATTCGTTAAGCGATCATTTTCTCCTCATCCAAGAGAAATGATCTGCCTCTTTCATCCAACGGAAGAACAGCTGCCGCGGCAAGATGAGCAATCTCAGCATCAAGAAGGACAGGGTTTGTTTTCGACCAAGCTTCAGGAGAAGTGAAATGCCTGGGAACCTTCTTCGCCAAAAAACTGTGGCTCACACTAGCAGGCATATCCCTGCCCCACTTGCCACCAGCGAAAAACCAGCTATTCTTCCACCTTTTATTTGAAGTAGGAAAACCCCAAATAAAATCCTTCTTTTTCTCATCGCTAGAGATTTCCACCTGTCCGGGGTTCGCCACACCCTCAGGGATCCAATTTTCCATTGCTGAAGAGAGAAGGAAGTACGTTCCACTGTGGCCCGCTTGTCTTAAAGTATAAAAATTACGGATCTCACGGAGCGTATAGGGCCCATAGCCCGTCAATTTCCATATGAAACACAGGCACATCAAGATCCTGTAACTGTTTGGGGCGAGTTGGGCAAGCGCAATCTGGGCCTCCGTGAGGAATCTGGCGATGAAGGGATGAAGAGGAAGAGTTACTCCACAGCTAAGCATCGCACCATAGATGGCGATCGCATTCTCAGGAGGGTTCCACGCCGCTCGATCACCTGGCAAAGTCAAAATCACAGCATCTAGTATGTCAAAACGACTTTTGTACTTGCAAAGTTCCTCCTCGCCAACCACATTTACTTCACAATCAAAAGAACATGGGCAGTCGGCTGTGAAGTGTAATCTATTCTTCTAGTGATCTTCAACATCTGAATCCACAGTAGTCTGAGCATCCAGCAGAGATCCTCGAGGAGCCCTAGAAGCTCGTCGCCTACTGCCACCTGATTTGGAAGACCTCATCATCATCGAAGAGCAACTATCAAAAGAAGAAGGAGAAGGGATGTTAGGAGCAAAATTTTCCTCAGAGGAAGGAATATAAACAGAAATCGGAGATGGGGAATCCGGATGAAAGTTACGAATCAAGGATTCAATTCGGTCTGCAGTACATTTATCACCAAGCTCTAAAGCTTACATCATTTGATTAAAAAGAGAAGAACGCAAAGAAGGATCCATGAGAACTCACCAGAAAACCCTAGGGTCACAGATGTAGGCAGGAGAATTGGGGACGCTGAGAAACAAGAACGGTCGAGTTTGATGAACCGTCTGATAATGGAAAACGCAGGAGAAAAGCTGTAGCAAATACTCGAAGAAAAGGGAAAATAGGGCAGATGAAAACGAAGTTTCAAGCCTGTTTTTTGCTCTAAGAAAACGAAGGAAATATAAACGAAAAGATTGAAATGAAGAAGAAGAAACGATCGGGCATTAAAAAAGGGAGTTTTGAAATTCAAAAAGAAAAAATCAGATAAAAATATATTTGGTTAAAGTGAGCGACGGTCACAATAACTGGCCGCAATAGTCACCACCAAATAACGGACATGTGGCACCTCGGGGATCACCAATCAGTCAAAATGTATCTTCACTTGTCAAATAAGTGGAAGCGCCAGAGATTGTGTTGCCAAGAATGAAGGCTTGCATCGGAAGAATCAACTAACAAGTTCAACACGTGGTGAAAATGAAAAAGGGGGGAATTATTTACGAAACACGCCAAAACTTTAAAAGCATGGATATAAATACTGCCCGCGGAGGCAAACGAATTGGAAACCCAAATCATTCGCTCAGCTCGAAATATTTATGGGGGTATTGTTGTATATATAATTTCGCCAAGTAGCCATGTCATCAAAGGAGTCAATAAATGCTGAGGAACAGGTTGCCACGTCACTCATCGACCAGGTCAAAGAAGAAAACGTGGACCAGTCAGTATGTCAACGTCAAGTCAATAAGTCAAAGGTGTGGTCGCTAGAGCTAGATATGTACTCGCCAAGGATAGAAACATGGTCGCCGAAGGGTAATACCCAGGAGGGGAGATGTTCGCCGCATCAGCATACTGGGCACAAACCGACTCAGTAGAAACACGAAAATAAACCCTAACTCCCAGAAGACCCATGACAACGAGGAGTCATAGAAAGGGAAAGGGCCGAAAACACATATCCGTATCTGTTACAACATGGGAATCCAGGTACTAATCAAAAAGGAAATCCTACCTCCAACACGACAAAAATCACGTGGTAACCCTAATTATCATGTATAAATAGAACCACCTATCCCACGAGGAGGGGGTTCGAAAACCTAAAGAGAGAAAAGCAAGAACTCGAGAGATTTGAGTATGTAACCAAAACAAGCGAATTTTAGTGATATTTTCCTGTCCTCCGGGACGCCGTGGTTTTTTCCCATTCAAGGGTTTTTCCACGTAAATCTGTCTCTTGCATGTGCTGATTTTCTTTCTTGTTTAACGTTTATTTTGATTTAATTGTTGGTCACGTGGTAATCCAAATTTCACCGTCAACACACATCTTATCAAGCGAAGATCCATTTAGATACGAAATCTAAGAATCACACTCCAAGTAAGGAAATATCCATATTTCCTCTCTAGTGTCAGAAGTCTAATCAGGAAAGAACTCAAAGCTTCTAGAAGGATAAACACCAAACGGGAAAAAGAGTCATAATCAGTCTACTCTACCAGAATCCTACAAAGACTCTAATTAATGAGTCCACCACTTATATGATAGGAACTAAGGCAACCCTAGATCGAACCGTATAAATACAACCATGTATTCATTATAAGAAAAAACATCATGAGCAATTTACACTTACATGAGAAAAGAGATACGAAACATAAGCAATTATCTGAGAGAAAGTGAGTATAGAGTGTGTAATTATTCTATTCATAGTGGATCTCTTCTCGCCGTCACCGGCACCGTGGATGTTTCCCAGCCTTGGGCTTTTACCACATAAAACAAGTGTTATGTTTGATTTATTCTTTATTTCCTGCTTTTCTTCATTACTATTCTCAAATACAAACGAATCGTATCACATCCACGTGGGGAAAGAGGCTTTGATTATTCAACCCTAGATTGTTTAAAGCTTTGATCTGCCTACGTGTTATTATTTGGCGGTTGACTTTTCAACGATCCAAAAATCACCGTCAACAATTGGTGCTAAAAGGAAAGGGCGAGAACTCAACTTCGAGGAACCCTCATGAACAGACCACATAAGGAATTCCAATGTGGATCCAACACTTGAAGCACCCAACAAACGACTATTGGAAGTGTTAAGGAGTGGATTAACTACAGAACCCGTAGCAGGAGTCGCGTCCATGACCAAATCCAGAGAAAGAATATTTCGAAAGCAATACTCAGAGCTTCAAAGTATGAAAAATCCGACCAAGGAATTGCTTTCCCATTCCGACAGCTTACAAAAGAAAAGAGAAGAGAGTTGTCCAGAATCGCGGAATTGCTGACCAATGCACACTAAAGTGGGCATATCTCCCTCTACAGAAGTCGGATTTGCAAACTATAAAAACCGCTGGAAACTAGACATCCAAGGCTTTCCAAGCATATATGGTTCGTAACCTAGTTCAATCCGAGTAATATTTGGTGGCTCCCGCAATATTGAAGAAACCAGATCACGTATAGATTTCTGATCTGACCATCAAACACTAAAATGGGCATATCTCCCTCTACAGAGGTCAAAATCCCAAGCCGTAAAAACCATCGGAAACTAGACATCTGGACCTTTCCAGAAATATAAGGTTCGCAATCTGGTTTGAAAGTCCTAGAGGCGTGTTCAATATAAAACTAGAGGGGGGGTGAATAGATTTTAGCTATTATTACCCAATTTTCGCATACAAGTCAATATTATGAAAATGCCCCTACTAGTTAAATATACAAGCAAGTGTAATATAGTGCGGAATTAAAATAACACTTGATGTATACGTGGAAACCCAACCACTGGGAAAAACCACGGGCTGATTAGTGCGCCACACTCGGACCTCGAAATCCACTAATCGAAATGGAGTTTACAATCTATGTAGACCTCGTCTAACACTCCGGTCAATAACCCCCCACTTCTACCACTCGGGCCTTTAAAAGTGGCTCTAGTCCAATTGCTTGAGGCCTAAGCAACCTTAGCCTCAAGACTTAATTCTCTAAGAAGAGATTATGCAACCTATGTGAATATGTATTAATATTCAAATAACAAACAAGGCTAGGTAACCTTAGATGCTTATCTAGGATGATGAGATAATCAATTTAAATCAACCCTAGATATCAATTGCTAAATGACATGTCAAATAGCTTAGCTAATCAAGATTAATTAAAAACCTAATTAGCTATCACAATACAACACTCAATCAATTCATCACAATTAATTCTCTTTTCTTGTATTTAGCATATGATCTAAAACATACAAGTAAATTAAAAGAGATGGCTTGGTAGTAAAAATATTACAATAAAATGAACTTAATCAAAATCTTACCAAGCAAGTTGTGATGATGCAAATCCATACATAAATGCACTCTATATAGACATAGAAGATGCAATATGAAATTTGATGCACAAAGGATTTGATTTGAGTGGTTAAAGATGAGTTCTTTGTATTTTTCTTTTCTTGAAAAATATTCTAAGTATGAAATCAGATTATGAACTCTCTTAGCTGACCTAAAGTCAAAGTCTTATATATATAGGAGCCATAAGTGAAGTGTGGTCGTTTTGAAAAACGCACCAGAATTTGCTCTGTGCGCTGGTGGACTTGCGCTGGACAACAGGCGCACGACCAGCGCAAAGGCAAAATTTGCACAGGCGCTTGACGACCAGCGCTCACACATGCGCCAGACCAGCAGAGCCATACTGGGCGATCAGCGCTGGTGGCCTTGCGCTGGTGTAGACCAGCGCACGACCAGCGGCACGCCACTGGGCGTTTTGCGCCGGTGACCGGCGCTGGACGACAGGCGCAAGTGGACCAGCGCACAGCCCACAACTTTGAACCCCACAAGCAATCATGCAAGGGGAACAAAGGTAAACTAAGATGCATCCTAAAAGCCTAAATGCTATGATGTTATAAACACAAGATGCAATCATAAAAACAAGCAAGAAGAGATGTAAATAGGCATTGATGCACAACAAAAAGAAACACAACATACAAAGATTAAACATATGCATGAGTTGTGAGTGTGTGCAACTATCTCTTCAAGACAAGTAAGCACTTAGAGTATTACCTTTGGTGCTTGTCAATAATGAGGTCTTCAAAGGGCCTAAGCAATAACAATAACATCTAAACTACCCTTACAAAGAATCCCCACATATGGTTTGATCACGAAATAAGCCAATCAATTGATGGGAATCCTTACAATCTCCCCATTTGGCTATTTTGTGACAAAACCACCACTCACATTGATTCCTCACAACATAATAGAAACTACGGGTCTACTATGATTTTCTACTTTACAAAGAGATAAGATAAATAGTCTTGAAGTCTTCAATCTCAAGTAGAACAATCAATCCCTGAAAGCACAGTTTCTAAACTTTCCAATACAAGAAAAGGTGAGATGAATCAAGTGAGATAAAACAAGCATTTGCATTTAAGAATTTAAGTACAACATCATGCAATGTATGAATGTGCAAATGCTCCCCCTCAAAGGGTTACTCCCCCTCAATTAGTATTCTCCCCAACATGCACAATTGCTACTACAATTTGCAACTCCCCTTACCACAACCTACTCCCCCTTTTTGTCATGATATAGACAAAGGAGTAGTCCCCAACCGGGTTACTCACGGCAAAGAGAGATAGTAGCATTCTAGTATATGCATAATCAATATAAGTCACTTTATGCAATCTCAATTTATTGGAGAGAAACGAGGAGATTTATTAGATAAAATGTGTGAAACAAAATGCTTTGCATACAAGACATATTGCATTCAAGTCCAAAATACCATGGTATTTGGCAAAGCAAATGACAAAGGTTTCTAATAGGAATTCAAACCAATTTCACCATTGTCATGAGAGAAGCAAGGATATAGAAATTTCATTGATTTCAATTTAAGAACAACTATATCCAACTTTATAAGCTAAACATGTCATGAGCAACTTTGCACCCTATTTGATTTTTCCGGGAATGAAACCCGTATGATAGTAGACATGTTCAACCAATAAAGAAAGAGAGACATTTGGATTGTAAAATCCTTGAATGGATACTAGATCCTTTTTCATTTGAGTCTCATTAGCTTTTTCACACAAGATTTTGCATTTAAGAACGCAATTATCAATTCATGCTTTTTCATTTGAGCATGTACATGAATTTCATGCTTTTCATAAGACATTAGCATGTTATTTATGAATCATCATGTCATGGAGATAATCATAGGTCATTCAAATCATACTTCCTACATACATCTCCTAGTCCAAAATGCATGTTTGAACATAAATATGACATGGATTGTAAACAAGCAAGGTTCACACTTATTGAATTGAAAACATATATACATATGTGCAACCAAGCTTACTCAAGCAATCAACCAAGAAGCATAAGATTTTTCAAATTTTTTGCAAGTGACAAGAATGCAAAAATAGCTCTCTTTGCTTGAGTTCCCCATATGGGGTTAGTATCATCCTTCATTAATGAAGGGCATGAGGTCCTATGGACCTACCAAGTCCATTGGACTTAGTTGAACCTATTTGAGACTTGTTAGTCTCGTAGCAAGCGGGTTCATTTTTCCTTATCCACATAGATATAACATTTTTCTTCTTAGTGGTCAAAGGTTGCATGTCATTCACTAACCTAGGATTATTGACAAAGATTTCCTAGGCTCATGCAAATGGGCTCTTCTTAGCCTCTTTTTCTTTATCATGCTATCAATCCTACAATGCTTAATGTACTTAAAGCACTTAGGCCTAATATGCCCATAAACACCACAATAATGACAAGTTGGTACAAAGTAAGAATTCATACCATGTTCTTGTGAAGTCATTGGAGACTCATCATGCATTTGATGTCTCCTTTGGTGTTGAGTCGGTTCATGTCTTCTATTTGGTTGAACCGGAATGGGTTGCCTCCTTGGATGAGGTAGCATGTTTTGCCTCTTTTCATAGTGAGTCATTTGTTGAGGAGAGATGACTCGAGAGGCTCTAATCCGTTAAGCTTGGGGTTGTCTTGCTTTCACCACCTTCACTTGTGCATTTTTCGAACATTGTCCTAGTTCTAATTTCTTCCTAGGAGTTTGCACCGGTGACGCTTCTATCTTACCCAAACTCTTCACAAAGACGGTCTTCTTAGGAATAGAGCAATCCTTGCTCACTTCGAATCCAAGACCTCTTTTGTCACAAGGGCTTTTTCCTACACCAAGTATGTTGTCAAGTTTCTTGGTGCTTGTGGTCATTCTAGTCAATGACTCTTTGGCTTCAACAAGCTCTCTCTTCAAACCCTCTTCATTCCTCTTTGACAAAGCTAGCTCATCTTTTAGCTTGTCTTCTTCCACCATGGATCTTACCACTTCATCATTCAAGTGGTCCACTTGTGTTGAAAGCCTAAGTAATTCTTCCTTTAACCTTTGAATCTCTTTTTCATTCTTTAACTTAGAGCTTTCAAAACTTTCAAAGTTGTCCTTAAGATCCATTTTCTCCACTTGCTTCTTTAGGAGGTCATTGTATGTTGTAAGCTCTAGATTTTCTTCCTCTAAAATCCTTAGAAATCTATCTTTCTTCTTCATGGAGCTTTCAACATTGACTATAAAGTTATGCATATCCATATTCTCTACTTTTCCATTTGTAGAGTTAGATAAGGAGTCATCTCCACTAGTGTCATCTTCTAGGCTCTCCTCCTCTCTTATGGATCCAATTTCCTCATCAAGACCTTCACCTTGATCTCTTGAGTCAATAAGTGCCATATCCCAATGTGAAGCAACAACTATCTCCTCTAGAGCTACTTCTTCGACTTTCTCTTCTATGGGATCACTAGCAACGGAATTCTTACCAACAACTTCATTTTCTTCACAATTGGCACCCAATGCCTTGAAGTTATTGATAAGCTCATCATCACTTGATGACTTATCTCCTTCTTCGGAGTCATCACTTTCACTCCAAATGGCGGCCATCATTTTTTCTCTCTTGTTCTTCAAATTCCCACAATCTAGTGAGATATGACCTATGCCACCACACTCATAGCATTGGATCCCTTTCCTTTCACTATTCTCTTGCCTATGCTCAACCTTCTTGAAAGGAACCCTTTTCTTCAATTCTTGCCCTTTGGATGCATGACCCTTCTTCTCGAATTTTACAAACTTCTTGAATTTTCTCATTAAAAGTGCCATGTCTTCATCCGAGTCATCCTTGTCCTCCTTCTCAACCTTGGAAGCTCTCAAAGCAATCCCTTTTTGCTTCTTTGAAGGAGTGGAGCTAGGACCCTTCCTAGACTCGTAGGTGAGAAGTCTACCTATAACCTCGCTCGGCTTCATGTCCTTAAAATCACTGTTTTCTTCTAAAGCCGTCACCTTGGACTCAAATCTCTCGGGAAGCGATCTCATTATCTTTTGCTTGATCCTTCTATCCGAGTAGGGGTCACCAAGTTAATGACTTTGGTTGACAATGTCCATCAACCTAATCTCGAAGTAGTTGAAGCACTCATTCTCCTCCATCCTAAGTGTCTCAAATTGAGTTTGGAGGACTTGAAGTTTGGAGTCCTTCACTACTTCGGTTCCCTCATGTGCAACCTCTAAGATGTCCCATGCCTCCTTGGCTATCTTAGTGTTCTGAATCAGTTTGTACTGATTTTCGTCCACTGACATATAAGGGCGTGCCACGCCTTTTGATTCCACTTGGACAACTCAAACTCGGGTTGTGTCCACTGTGCCTTAGGCTTGAGCACTTCTTCTCCTCCACCCGTGGGAGTCATCATAGGAGGCGAATATCCATCTTCAATGGCCAACCATGCCCTATCATGGATTTGACACACATATGCCTCCATCTTCCCTTTCCATTGGGAGTAATTTATGCCGGTGAGGAGGGGTGGCCTTACGCTCGAAGCACCCTCATTTGGACCACCGATTCCACTCATAGTGTATAATGAATGGATGAAATGAATGCAAAATGTATGAATGATCAAAAAATCACACAAATGCAAAACACACCAAAAATGAGCTAGGATCACCTATGTATGTCTAGGAACCCGCTCTGATACCAATTGAAAGTCCTAGAGGCGTGTTCAATATAAAGCTAGAGGGGGGTGAATATATTTTAGCTATTATTACCCAATTTTCGCATACAAGTCAATATTACGAAAATGCCCCTACTAGTTAAATATACAAGCAAGTGTAATATAGTGCGGAATTAAAATAACACTTGATGTATACATGGAAACCCAACCACTGGGAAAAACCACGGGCTGATTAGTGCGCCACACTCGGACCTCGAAATCCACTAATCGAAATGGAGTTTACAACCTATGTAGACCTCGTCTAACACTCCGGTCAATAACCCCCCACTTCTACCACTCGGGCCTTTAAAAGTGGCTCTAGTCCAATTGCTTGAGGCCTAAGCAACCTTAGCCTCAAGACTTAATTCTCTAAGAAGAGATTATGCAACCTATGTGAATATGTATTAATATTCAAATAACAAACAAGGCTAGGTAACCTTAGATGCTTATCTAGGATGATGAGATAATCAATTTAAATCAACCCTAGATATCAATTGCTAAATGACATGTCAAATAGCTTAGCTAATCAAGATTAATTAAAAACCTAATTAGCTATCACAATACAACACTCAATCAATTCATCACAATTAATTCTCTTTTCTTGTATTTAGCATATGATCTAAAACATACAAGTAAATTAAAAGAGATGGCTTGGTAGTAAAAATATTACAATAAAATGAACTTAATCAAAATCTTACCAAGCAAGTTGTGATGATGCAAATCCATACATAGATGCACTCTATATAGACATAGAAGATGCAATATGAAATTTGATGCACAAAGGATTTGATTTGAGTGGTTAAAGATGAGTTCTTTGTATTTTTCTTTTCTTGAAAAATATTCTAAGTATGAAATCAGATTATGAACTCTCTTAGCTGACCTAAAGTCAAAGTCTTATATATATAGGAGCCATAAGTGAAGTGTGGTCGTTTTGAAAAACGCACCAGAATTTGCTCTGTGCGCTGGTGGACTTGCGCTGGACGACAGGCGCATGACCAGCGCAAAGGCAAAATTTGCACAGGCGCTTGACGACCAGCGCTCACACATGCGCCAGACCAGCGAAGCCATACTGGGCGATCAGCGCTGGTGGCCTTGCGCTGGTGTAGACCAGCGCACGACCAGCGGCACGCCACTGGGCATTTTGCGCCGGTGAGCGGCGCTGGACGACAGGCGCAAGTGGACCAGCGCACAACCCACAACTTTGAACCCCACAAGCAATCATGCAAGGGGAACAAAGGTAAACTAAGATGCATCCTAAAAGCCTAAATGCTATGATGTTATAAACACAAGATGCAATCATAAAAACAAGCAAGAAGAGATGTAAATAGGCATTGATGCACAACAAAAAGAAACACAACATACAAAGATTAAACATATGCATGAGTTGTGAGTGTGTGCAACTATCTCTTCAAGACAAGTAAGCACTTAGAGTATTACCTTTGGTGCTTGTCAATAATGAGGTCTTCAAAGGGCCTAAGCAATAACAATAACATCTAAACTACCCTTAAAAAGAATCCCCACATATGGTTTGATCACGAAATAAGCCAATCAATTGATGGGAATCCTTACATGGTTCAACCTGTGGAATATTTTATGGTCCCCAAAACATTGAAGGATGCGGTTCGCGGAGGATTTTCCAAACTCGACCACCAGATGCTAAAACAAAGAAAACCCTCTCTACAGAGCATGGAATCACGAACTGCGAATTTTGTTGTAAAATAGATGTATAGATCTTTCTAAGGGTATGTGGTTCTCAATAGAATTCATCCAAAGGAATATTTGACCACTTCCAAAACGTTGCGGTTCAGCATAAAGTTTACCTTGACGTGTTAGAAACCGAGCTCATCTTGGTATAAAACACCCAATATATGGCGATTCTCAACTGAACCTACTCGGCTACTCATCAATTCACCTACAAAGGATCCAATAGTAAAACGAATAGACTCCAGGTTCGGTCAGTGGCCAAGGTTAGTCAATCTACACATCGGTCTAATTTTATGATTTTATTTACAAAGAATATATGCATAGTTACATATAAATAAAAGTGAAAACCGACCAAATAATGATCATTCGAGATTTAATTGGGACTTCGATCTTGATAAAATCATTCATATTTGGGGGTATGTTTTCACTTAATTGTTATTACTATTGATATCGTCTTGCATTGATAACCGTATAGAATGTCAGGATGCTTAAATCTTATACTATGAATACACCTAATTTGTTGAAATTAGAAGTTGCATACAGTGCTTTTCTATTAAAATATTTGCATGGGTTGCCTTGACTTGGGAGTGCATTGCCAAATAGATTTAGTCAGCAGCAAGTATGTCACATGATTATTATTCTAGATTAATAAGAGTGAAACATACTGATTGATGTTTAATATTTATAACATTTTGATTAATCAAACAATAATTCGATTGAATTTAACCGAGACTTTGATCTTGATGAAAAGCACTTTCGAAAGCGTTTAAAAGCAGTACTGAAAACGTTCAAATATAGAGTTGATTCAGAGACGCATGTAACATGTACGTGCCACAATATTTTGTTACTTTACAGTCCAAATATGCCATTGTTATTGATGTTTAAATATTCATGATAGTGGTTGGACTCAACAATATTAGGTTCAACCAATTTGTTCTTTAAATCAAATGAGCATGAGTGTTGAAGAATGTGACTAGAAGTATTTGGTATGCTGGTGACATTGAATTTATGTAATCTCGATATATTAAATTATATCTACCTCTTCATATTGTTATACTTTCACATACAAATATACAACACGTGTAACTTTTGTGTAATTCTCTTTATGTTATATTGCGTTCACATGTTATCTATGCATGTCTCTCTTGTACACAATACATAATACACGTGCATAAGTCTAAATACATATAATGCATGCTTAATTAGTATGTCTGACAACTTTTATGGCTCTTATACGCAAGTTGTCTATCATAGATTTATAGGTGTCAAATTTTGACACTAATCATTAATAGTACCATGTATGAGTTGATCACTTCCAATTATTTGGTCTCATTAAATGCATGATTATTATTACTTGTGCAAACTTTACTCGCATACTTGGTATAGAAAACAAGTTGAAAATGCTAGCTCAGGAATCTAGTCTTGCCTCGGCGCACGGGAATCGAATTTCATCTCGACGCGCTTAAAGGTTTCAAAAAAATAAAGAAAGAAACCATACAGCCTTGGTGACCCGATCAAAGATGGAAGGGTAGCATTGGCCTCACATTGCTAACAACTGCCTTCATCAATCCAGTGAAGAGTTTATCAAGTTTGACTCAGATAATGTTGCTTTCCGAAAGCTTCTTGATCCGACATGGATCTAAACAAAGGTGATAACCAACTCCCTACAACTCTCTACGGAGATACTCACCCGAATGATTACGACACCAGCAAATGCAACATCTGAAGCACCCCAGTGAACAGCTACTGAAAGCGCTAGGGGGTGGATCATCAACAGTACCTGCAATAGAAGGCCCGGTTGCGACCAAATTCGAAAGGAGAATATCTCCAAAGCTTCAAAGTGTCAAAATTCGTCCGAGGAATTGCTTTCCCTTTCCGACAACTTACAAAAAAAAAAAAAAAAAGAGTTGCCGTGAATCGCGGAATTTCTGACCAATGGACACTAAAGTGAGCATATCTCCCTCCACGGAACTCGGATTTGCAAACCGTAAAAACCACTGGAAACTAGACCTCAAAACCTTTCCAAGCATATATGGTTCGCAACCCAGTTCGGTTCGTACAATTTTTGGTGGCCCCCGCAACACTGAAGTAAGCAATTCGCGGAAGATTTTCTGATATGACCATCGAGCACTAAAACATGCATATCTTACTCTACAAGCATCGAAACCATGAGCCGTAAAAACCGTTGGAAACTAGACATCCAGACCTTTCCAAAAATATATGGTCCACAATCTAGTTCGACCTATGAAAGTTTTATGGCTCCCGAAATATTGAAGAAAATCACTTGCGAAGAACTTTCTGATCCGACCACCGGTCGCTAAAACAGAGGTAACTCTCTCCAGAAAACACGGAATCACGAACCGTGAATTTTGCTGCAAACTAGATGCACGGAGCCTTCCGAGGACATGTGGTCTGTGACACAATTCAGCTCGAGGTATATTTGACGACCTCCAAAACGTTGTAGTTCAGCAAAAAAGGAAAGAAAGGACCCAAAGTCAATTCTCAGCTAAAGATCATTCGACTCTTCGTTACCGACTTATCCAACAACAAAGGATCCAAGAATAAAAAAACTACACACCAGGTTTGGTAAGTGACCAAGGTAAGCCAATTTACACATTATTTAATTTTATGATTTTGTCGTTTTATTGTGTGAACAGAGAATATACATAGTCGTATATGGTAAAAATAAAAGAAAATTGTCCAAAAACTCAGTGGAATTTAACCAAGGCTTTGGTCTTGGTAAAAAACGCTTCCGAGAGCGTTTAAATGTAGTACCGGAATTGTTTGGGCAAGGAGGTACGCTCTCACTTTCACTTATAATAATGTGAATTAGCTAATAGGTTATTAGAAACGACATATTCTATAAATATATATTCTCATTAAATATGTGTACAAATCACTTTGATTTGGAGATGCACTATTACCTTTACCAAAGCAAATTCAAGCGGCAACATGTATGTCACAATCTTTATTATTGATGATTAAAATATATTATGTCAACCGTTATTTAAAAATCCATATTGGATTGACTGAATACAGTTTAGTTCAACCAAATTCGGTCTTTTGAGCATAAGTTTTGCCAAATTTAACACTTGAAATATTTGATATGCATAATACATTGGTGAGATCGAAGATGAGTCTATGATACTTGAAACATATAATTTCTTTAATCTAGATATAATGAACTATGTCTACTTCTTCATATTGTTATACTGTCATATACAAATCCGCAGCATGCACGAACTTGTTGTATTTCTCTTTAAAGAGGGGGTGGATGCGGTGTTAAAAGCGCTCCAACAAGCCTAAACCTACTTGCAACAACTGCTGGAGGGCTATGGGGGTAGAAGATGTAACCGTAAGGAAAATTCACAGTTGTGAAAGTGGTTTTTATGAAAGTCCCTTTTCCGCCCCGGCAACTAAAAAAAAAAAAAAAAGACAAAGTATCTGAAAGCAATACAACTAAACTTCAGGTTCGGTAAGTGACCAAGTGTTTTTGAAAGCGCTTAATGACATTATCAAAATCGGTCAGGCTTGGAGAAAGAAAAGATGATAACCTTAGCACAAGAATCGAGCTTCGTATCAATGCGTGCAAAACGAGTTTCATCTCGGTGCATGTAGAAATTCAAACGAAGGCAAAACATTATCAACAATAACAACATAAACGCCGGCAAATGGGTACCCACAAACATATCAAGCTCTAGACTAGTCATAGCGGCCTGAGCTAGAAAAACGCAAAAAAGACCAATTGGTGCTCACCACCATTGGCAAGCGTGACCCTTCGAAGTGCAGGATAAGCACTCAAAAAGACAGTGGTCGAAAGAAACATTGGGGGTTGGAAAAACTAGCACTTAAAAACTATATAAGCAAAAGAGGGAGACGTCCCATAAAGTATGCTTAAACACTTGATGTATGGTTAGATACGTCTCGACAAACACTGAGTAAGCCGAAAACTCAGCAATGGCAGCTGAACAAAAAAAAGGCCATGTGCTTAAGCCGAAAACTCAGCAATGGCAGCTGAACAACAAAAAAGGCCCTGCGCCTAAGCCAAAAACTCAGCAATGGCAGCTGAACAAAGAAGGCTTTGAGCCTTAAAAACTTGGTGTATGGTAAAATACGTCTTGACAAACACTGAGTAAGCCGAAAACTCAACAATGGCAGCTGAACAAAAAAACAAAAAAAAATAAAAAAAAAAGGCCCTTCACCTAAGCCAAAAACTCAGCAATGGCAGCTGAACAAAAAAAGGCCCTGCGCCTAAACCAAAAACTCAGCAATGGTAGCTGAACAAAAAAAAAAAAAAAAAAAAAAAAAAAAAGGCCCTGCGCCTAAACCGAAAACTCAGCAATGGTAGCTAAGCGAAAAGAAAAGGGGGTAAATACATTTTTGCTTAAATTGTATTTATGTCAAGTTTAAAATGTACAGGTACAAAGTTCCAATGGCAGCTGAACAAAAAAAGGCCCTGCGCCTAAACCAAAAACTCAGCAATGACAGCTGAACAAAAAAAGGCCCTGCGCCTAAACCAAAAACTCAGCAATGGTAGCTGAGCAAAAAGAAAAGGGGGTAAATGCCTTTTTGCTTAAATTGTATTTATGTCAAGTTTAAAATGTGCAAGTACAACGTTCCAATGAGCAAGTGCACACAAAAGCAGCTGGGAAGTTTTCAAATACAAGATCCGGGCTACCTAAGCCAAACACCTTGAGGTCAGCTCGGCTCACTAAAAATCAAGTAAAAACCCTGAAAGTGGGTGGAAACTTAGATACGATCAAGACCCCCCGTGGTACAAAATAAGTGCTTAGGCTGCCTTGAGCCGGAAAGCCCAAATTCTTGTCTGTCAGCCGAGCGAGCCTCTGGAGCGGCTCGCAAGAAGTGCAAAAGATAATCGGCTAGAAAAAAGACTGGTCTATAAGAAAGATCGGCCAAAAGGAAGAATATGACATACAAAAAAAGATCAGCCAATAAAAAAAAAAAAAAGGTTCAAAGGAGCAAGAAAGAACTAGGCCAAGCGCTTGGAATGTCCAATCTAAAAAAAAAAAAAAAAATCGTTTTAACAAGACCGAGTGAAGTATCAAAAAGCCGGGACCTCATCGGAATGAAGAGACTTAAAAGCATCTGAGCATCAAATCTTATGTGTCAACCTATTCAGCTCACTGTGGCAGTTCAACTCACCGTAACTAGAATAACTCAGCTCGCCATGACTATTCAACTCAGCGGGTCCATTCAGCTCATTAGCTCTTCAACTCTTCAATAAAAAAAAATAAAAATGCCAAGTTCATCCCGATGCATGATGAAATCAAATAATAATAATAATAAAAGATCTCAAAAATCAAGGCTCGTGAAGCAAGGCAGTTCATCAAACACGATCAGAGCCAAATGCAAGTAAGTAAGAAGTTAAAATTATTTTTATACAAACAAAGTGTTTTCTTTTTGCAAAAATATCAGCCGAAAGGCCCTAACAAAATAAATGCAAAAAAAGGGATAACTAAACTACACGATTGGCAGCCCTCTCGGGTTGACCAGCTATTTATCATGCTGCTTTACTCGCCATGATGACATCATCCACTCCATAGCCAACCACGTTGGTAAAGATGATAACGACAAATAAACGGCAAATACACACTGAAAGTAATCGACACTTCACTAGAGCAGCAACATCGATCACAATTGTCTCACAATCAGTGACTTCACCATTTAAGGAGATTATTTACACGGCGATGAAAGCATTGAACAATGGAATACTTCTCGGTCAGAAGAATGATGGTGAACAAAGCACTCGCACAAACAGAAAGTAATAGAAGTACTAAAAAAAATGATGCGAAGAACAACAGAAGAAGCGGTCATGCAAAGAAGCATTAAATGCTGAAGTTGGCACTCAAAAGGGAACACGAGGGTTAAAGATAGAAAGGAGGGAAAGAATTTCCCTAAAAACCAGAAGCCAAGTATGATTATAAATACTACTCGCCAAAACGAAGGAATGAAAAGATCAAGTCGCTCGTTCGGCTCGAAGTATTTATGGGGGTATTGTTGTATGTATATTTTCATCAGCATGACACGTCAGCAAAGATAGCGGTTAATACGGAAGTACAGTAATTCCACGTCATCCATGTTAGGATTATGCTCGATAGCAAGAGTGTAATATTGTAATTGATAATCTTTTTCATATTAATAAAGTGATTTCTGGTTTAACAAATCTTATAGCATTTATAGTTTAATATTATAATTGTCAAAAGTAAATAATCATAAGGTCTAAAAACTATGAGAAAACAAGAATTGTTCGTACATCTGGATATGTATGAAGAAGACACAATTCTTTAGTTAGTCTTGAATAATGTTCACAACTTAAGTTAAAGGTTGGGCACCTTTACCTTGTTAAAGTTGTAGAATTCTTTTGCTAGCATTTGAGTGGGATCAAATGAGATATGATGAGTCTAAAATCATCGGAGGGTCTTCGAGTAAAAGAATCTAGTGTACTGGGTGCATTGAACTGGATCACAATGAAAAGCTTTATCTAGAACCGTCAATAGATAATAGTCTTTTCATTATCAGGACAATCGGAGAGTCTATCTTAATCCTGAGATAAATGATGGACTTATGGTTGCAAGTGGTATCATTTGAGTTATCAATGAGTACGATTATATAGCATAGTCTATCCTCGATAGTTTGGTGATATTCATTTGTTAATCGATAGAGGACTTCATATATAGATATGGACATCGTGGCTCCATTTATTAAATGAGAGTATAATATCATCATATAGATGTTTTGAGGTAATTGGATATTAAATCTCAACATTGAGTTTTTAATAGTGACTATTGAAAACATGGCTTCTAGACAAGTCAAAATATCCAAGTTCAAAACGTGGTCATATGAGTAAATATAGTAACTTGGAGAGTTATAGGCGGTCTATGAACTCTTGGCGATTACTGATATTAATCACGAGGATACACTATCTCCAATATGATTATCTAGGGTATGAATGAGGAACATCTTCTTATTCTATCTTTATTTAAGAGTTCAATTTTAGCTCTTTAGTGGAATGAGTTAAAATTAATGGATCGGACCTAAGTTAATCATTTGTTGATTGTGATTAGGTTATGTCTATTGAAGCTTAAATTTAGATAGCCCGCCAAGATCCTCAATCCACACAGACTTGTATGGATCAGTTGATATATTCTACCGGACCAATTTATGGGTCCATCTAGAATTGCATTTAATATATTAAGAATACAATTTGCACATTATTTATTTAATGGGCTGATCAATTATATTAATATATTAATGAAAGGCATGTGGGCTTGTTTCTTTTAGTAAGAATGGGTCTAGTTCACATGTGGGCTTTTTAATTAAAGTCTAATGGATAAAATAAAATGAGAAAATAATATTAAGCCCATATATATATGATGTGGGCGGCAAGGCTAATTTATTAGTCAAATATATTATTTTATTTTATTGTTTGATTAAATGAGTATTAATTAATTAATTAATTAATTATTTAATTAAGAAACAAAATCTTTTTCTGATCAAGAAATATGTTTCCTAGAGTTATACTATTGGTAGTAGTACACTAAAAGTAAAAGACTTATTTGGTAAGAAAATAAATAATAAGGTTTATTTATTTAATCAAATAAGAAAGTCTTTTATTAAGTCAATAAAGAATAAAACACTTATGAGTTGAATTAGAGTTAGGATTCTAAAGTTGATAGTAATTAGGGTAAAGCACAAATCCTCTTTAGTAGAGAATTCGGCCAACCCTAGTTAAATCACAAGGAGAATTCGGCCAACCCTAGGAGAAAAAGAAGAAGAATTCGGCCACCCTATATGATACACCTTATAGAATTCGGCCACCCCTCTCCCTTGCTTGATTGATTCACTTGTTCAATTTCTTCTTCTTCTCATACTCATAGAAAAGGTTTTATTTTTCGGCCAAGACACAAGAGAGAAAAGATTATTCTATTTCGATAGTACACTGATTGCTTATAGATCAATAGGCTTTTGTGTACAACTTCGAATAAGGTTCACGCGAGTTTCGATCATTAGATTGAGAACTCAAAAGTGACCGGAATAATCTTTGTAGTCTTTTGGATGTTTTGTGACTAACGATAAGAAAAAAGAAATTTTGTTTATCCATCCTCAAGTACGCAATTCAAAGAAAAGGGAGACCACGCTCCTAGGTGATTCACGTTCGTGCTAGGATTGAAGATCTTGCGGATTACCATCGACGCAAATCAATCGGATCACGCGACAAAAGGTATTATACTTTTATTAGTTTATATATATGTTTAATTAATTTAAAGGGTTAAGGTTCATCAAAGGAAAATTTTTTAAATATACTAAACTTTTTTTTAATCTCGCTTCCGCTGCGTTGACCTTATTTTTCCCTACAATCCAAAGTCAACTAGTCAATGAAAGGAACGCTGACCGAGGACATGTCATCAAGAAAGCTAAATATGGAAGTTAGAAGCGAATGCACCAAGTAAAGTCATCTAGTTAAGGAAATATTAATGAGCGAAGATCCTACTCACCGAAGATCTTTACTCAGCGAGATCTAATCGACCAAAATAGGAACTACTCGGCCAAAACAAGAAATACAATCCTATCAAGACACATCTTATCAAGCAAAGATCCACTTAGATACGAAATCTAAGAATCACACTCCAAGTAAGGAAATATCCCTATTTCCTCTCTAGTGTCAGAAGTCTAATCAGGAAAGAACTCAAAGCTTCCAGAAGGATAAACACCAAATGGGAAAAAGAGTCCTAATCAGTCTACTCTACCAGAATCCTACAAAGACTCTAATTAATGAGTCCACCACTTATATGATAGGAACTAGGGCAACCCTAGATCGAACCATATAAATTCAACCATGTATTCATTATAAGAAAAAACATCATGAGCAATTTACACTTACATGAGAAAAGAGATACGAAACATAAGCAATTATCTGAGAGAAAGCGAGTATAGAGTGTGTAATTATTCTATTCATAGTGGATCTCTTCTCGCCGTCACCGGCACCGTGGATGTTTCCCCGCCTTGGGCTTTTACCACGTAAAACAAGTGTTATGTTTGATTTATTCTTTATTTCCTGCTTTTCTACATTACTATTCTCAAATACAAACGAATCGTATCACATCCACGTGGGGAAAGAGGCTTTGATTATTCAACCCTAGATTGTTTAAATCTTCGATCTGCCTACGTGTTATTGTTTGGCGGTTGACTTTTCAACGATCCAAAAATCACCGTCAATAATGACGATTGACGAAAGGATCGTAGGATTGATTCTTAGAATCAAGCGATCCCTTATTTGGTGGAATTTGATAGAGTTGACTTGTCTTCCAAATAGAACTCTTGAGTGGCGGGAAAGAATCAACTTCCTTGCTATTAAAACGCTGTCATCACACTATCTTTCTTTATAGCTTAATCTTGGCAGACATCAAGAACAGGGCCTGTGAAAAGACAAGTTTGCCCCTGAAACGTGCGATCGGCGGTTTCAAAACCGTCGAATTGAACCTAGGGAGAACAGGAGATCATACGTGGTTTCAATCGACAGTTTCATAACCATCGATCACAACCACAGAAATAGACCCGAGAGATTAAATCGATTAGGTCTAAACGGCGATTTCAAACGGCGGTCATGGCCACCGATCATAACCATAAAAATGCTCCAAAACCTTCTGGACTCAAACAGCGGTTTCATTCGGCTGCTATAACCGCTGTTTCACCACTTTTGGTGAAACCAAAGGAGAAGCCAAGAGCATTCTCCTAAGGCGATCCTTGCGCTAACCAAGCACACCATTGTGCATGCGCGGACGTTTCCGAACTATGTTCGGGAAACGAATTACTAGACACACTAACACACAACAAAATACAACAACAAAGTGCAAGTGTGAAAGGTGACATGTGAAGAGGATGCACACAAAAGTAAAGCATACATATGCAAACATTACAAATGTGTGTGTGCAACTAAATCTCTTCAGTGAAAACTAAGCACTAGATATATACCTTCAGAGTGCTTATCATCTTGAGGTCTTGAAAGAGCCTTACGAACCCTAAACAACTTCCCACCAAAATGTCTAACCGATTAAAGAAAGGGGGTCAAGGTGGGATCGGTTGGTGACAATCAAAGGTCTACGCAATTGGGGTGATATTGTTAGGGTTTTTACCCTAAAACTTGTAATTTGTAAATATCATTTGAACATAAATAAAAGAAGTAGTATATTCATTCATTTTGTGTCATACTTTATATATATAACATGTGCACTTAACATCCAAGATTGCCGGATGTAATTTCGAACTGAGTATATGAGTGTCATATACAGATAGATTCAGTTGAAAACGAGCAATCTAAAGAGTCCGTAGACAGCAAATAAAGCTGAGTACTTTATTTGTGGTTAACCTACAACTGCGGTCTATTTCGTAGTGTACGATGATCCTATCCTGGATCATTCATATGGAGATATGAGAATGGAGGCACCTTGTATGATATGATCATATAGGACTGGGCCATGATCTATATGAATCTCTCACCAAGATCCGTTACATGATGAGATTCATATATATCAACTAATGATGGCTATATGTGGGTGATCTTAATCCTGAGTGTCTTATCGACTCCTTCAGGTTAGATCATGGTCTTTGATATATCATGGGTGAGGTCAGAGTTGCATTCCCAATCAATATGCTCCATATGTTGGGATCGCGATTTGGCTTGTGGCTGGGAAGGTTTGTACACAATAGTGGAATCCACTCCTTCTTGCGAGAAGTAGATGGTAGTTCCCTTAAGGGTTGATTCGAGGCTTGAACAATATGAGCGCTCTCCTAATTTCGTAAGGAATGTAGGATTTATTGTTCATTAAAGAATCAATGGTACTTAATGGAAAGATATAATTAGAGGGGTATAACGGACATTATGACCCAACTCTAATTATGAACTATTTGTGGAGGATCATACCATATGTAATAGCTATATCGATGGACACCAAGAGTTATTGGTTTGTGTAAAAACGTCTATAGTTGAGAGAGTACAGCTTCGGGTTTTTAGTGGAATAACACCGAAGTTAATAATCATGAAATATTAATTAAAGAGTTTAATTAATTATTTCTAAGGATTATTGGAGCTCAAAATACTATGGGTCCATTAGGTCCCCTTGCTAGCCCGATCGATTTAGGTAACAAAGGTCACGGTTAATTAATTGGATTGTCCGATTAATTGTGTTACGAAAGTGACACATATATATTTGGGAATTAATTGAATAATGAGATTATTTAATTAATAAATATTAATGATTAAATTAATTAAATAATTAGATTATTTAATTATGCGATTAATCATTAAATGGAGGGTGTTAGTTGATATTTGGAATTAGGTGAAGATAAAACAATAGGATTATTTATTTTTACTAAATCAATTATCTAAGTATTTGAATTTAAGTTTAAATTTAAAATACTTATTATCCCTTTTAATATATTAGATATATTTGAAAAGGATAATTAAAAAAAGGTTTTTAGTTGAAAATATATATAAGATATATTTTTTGTAACTAAAAGGATACCTGATCAACACACAGCATATTCACGTGAGAAGTAGAAAAAGAGAACAGGGGGTGCGGTCAACAAGAGGCAAAATAAAAATAAAAAAGGTTTCTTCTTGGGTGGCCAAACCTAACGTAAACAAACAAACAAGAGTTGTTTTTTTGTGTGTGTTCTTCTTCAACCTCCATACAGGTTCCTGAATACCGTGACGCGCCCATATACCGTTGCCAGTTACGGGAGATAGCGAGGAAGATCAAGTGGTTCAAATCAGGAGCAGATCGTATTAAAGTGATGGAGCCTCCAACGTAGGTATGAAGAAAATTGTTTCTTATCTTCTCTTTTATATATTTCGATTTCGATTTCTTGTTTTTACTATTCTGGAAAATAGATCCTAGGGTTTACTAATCGCAGTATTTCTTTATGAAATATATATTTTTTAAAAGTTCCTTCCGCTGCGCGATTGGTAAACCGGGGTCCCAACAATTGGCATCAGAGCCAATTTTTCAAAACAGGAGAATCGATTTCGATGCTCCTGATATGTATGAATGTGTAGGCACTATTTTAATTGACTGTATGTTGTTTTTAATTAAATGGTTTAATTTTAAAACATAGTTTATTGTTAATTGTATGGTGTCGTGGATTTAGGGTTCTTTTTAAAAAGGTTGTAATATTTTTGTAATATTAATCCCGGGATGTAATTTTAATATTTTATTTTATTTTTCTGCTGTATTTTCTTTGTTGTATTTTTTTTTTTTTTTTTTTATGTATTTTTATTATAAAATATGTAAGAAGAAATCCGACGAAGAAGACGAATGGTGAAAGAGCGAAATCGGAAACATGCGTGATAGCACTGTTCACTGGATACTGTTCATGCGGTACTGTTCACTCGGTACTGGTGCGGGTAGCCTACGTGCACGAATGACGGCTATGCGTGAAAGCGTTATGGGCTGAAAATTCACAACGTTAGGGTTTCCGAATTTGCTAAAAGATTTTGGGCTTTAGGTTTGATTCATGAGATGGGTCACAATAATAAAATATATTTTTTTTTATCAAGTTGGACTTGGTTAAAAGCCCAAAATAAATAAGAACCCTAAAGACTTGAAGAATCTTGGAGATTACTTGAAGACCAAGGAATGCCTTAGGTATATTTTGTAATTAGATTCTTATTATTGTAGGTTAAATAATCCACGATACTCGGTCAACTCATGTATGCTTTTAATTATGTGATGATTAAGCATTGCCATGCATACAAATGTCATTTAGACTAGTTGTGCCTACACATAAATATATGTTGATATATCATACATGCATGTTAGCCTATTTTTATTATGTGTTTTAGTTTTAATGTGATTAAAATGGGCAATACACATAAATGGCTACATATTAATGAGATTAGTTTTAATAGTTAAAACTTGGTAAATTCTCATTAATTATTAATTTATCTAATTTTTAAGAGTTAAATTAGTTAGATTAATAGGGCCTTTTTAATAATATTAGATTAATTCGATTAAATCCCTTTATTAATGGGCCTAATAATGTGTTTAGTTTTAATAGTTAAAGCTTGGTAAATGCACATTTAATAATCCTAGTCTTAGTAAATAGTTTACATAGATTAGATTTTTCACTAATGAACTAGATTTTTAAGAGTTAAAAATCGAATTGGTTTATTAGTTATTGGAATAGGATTCTAATAATTTGTGATTACTGCACTTGACACTTAGATTGAAATTAGCCGTTTAATCTAGTTTAATCTAGGTGCATTAATATTAATAGAAAACCCTTATTATAAAATAGTGAGTAGGAGAGGGATATATGACATTATATCCTGCGGTCTCCATCATTAGTTCAACATCGTGAGATTCGAGTGGGGCCTTGTGACGGTTTTGTTTTCGTCCTCTCTAAGGAGGGTTTCCATAAGAATCAATGCCAAGGTTGACTTCCTAACGGATAGGATTTCTAAGGGGATTTCAGGATTGACCGACCCTAAGGCGGCAATTCTCGAGTTAAGCTCTAGAGATCTTAAATGATGGTTACGCTCACAAGGTTTTAATTAAATTGGTTAATTATAAACCTGACTGAAATAAAACGATGGTTGAATATTAGAGGAATAAGAGTTATTCTGGTATAACATTTGATTGAGAATGTCTCTATCCAACATGCAAGAATTTGACCGACCCTAAGGCGGCACTTGCTTGTGGTATGTTGGATTGTCATGGCGTAGTAACACTTTTTAGGGTTGTTCTTGTTCATTAAACATTTTCATGCCTCATATTTAATTTTATGCCGAACATTCGCACATGTTTTGAATGTATGACTGAATGAATTCTTAATTTATGTTTTTTCAGCCATGTCAACTGCACTATTACAAATCATAGCCAATGAAAAATTAACTGGTGATAACTACATTAAATGGAAACACAATATCAATGCAATTTTGGTCACCAAGGACCTTAAGTTTGTGCTTACGGAGGAATGTCCTCCAGCGCCTACTGCCCATGTCGTACAAAGAGTTCGTAAGGCATACGAGAAATGGGTCTCATCTGATGAGAAGGCCCGAACATATCTGTTAGCTAGTATGACAGACGTACTTGTCACAAAGCACGAAGCAATGACTTCCGCATTCGAAATAATGGAGTCATTGCAGGCTATGTTCGGGCAACCCTCTGAGCAAAAGTGGCACGAAGCTGTTCGTTCCGCTACACTCGCTCGTATGAAGAAGGGTACATCAGTTTGGGAACATGTCCTGAACATGATGTCCTACTTCAACACGGCATAAATCAATGGCATGGCCATTGATGAACCCAGTCAGGTGAGCATCATACTGACGACTCTTCCGAAGAGTTTTGATCAGTTCAAGAGCAACTATGGGATGAACAAGCTTAGGTTCAGTCTCACACAGTTGCTCAATGAGCTCACTACCTTTGAGTCCTTGACTAAGGACAGCAAAGGCAAGACCGATGAGGCAAATGTTGCCGAACCATCTTCCTCCAATAATAAGAAGAGGAAAAGGTCTGTTGGGAAGGCGAAAGGTAAGCCCAAACCCAAGAAAGCCCATATCAAAAAGAAAGGTGCCTCCATTGACAAGAGCAAGGGAAAATGTTTCCATTGTGACAAGGTCGGGCACTAGAAGAGGAACTGTCCTCAGTATCTAGAGGAAGTAGCCAAGAAGAAGAAAACGAAAGGTAAATATGATTTACTTGTTCTTAAGTCGTGTTTAGTGGAAGATGATTCTTCACCTTGGATAGTTGATTCAGGGGCCACTAACCATGTTTGTTCTTTTTTGCACTGGACTGATTCTTAAACACAGCTTGAGGAGAGAGCCTTCTCTATGTGTGTGGGGTCAAGGGATGTCGTGTCGGCACGAGCAATGGGCGTAATTAGATTGCGTTTTTGTAATAATAATTTTGTTGTATGCATATATTCGCCAACCTGACACGTCATCAAAAAGAGTCAATAAAGATTGCCAGAAGGAAATGTGACAAGTCAATGTCAAAGTACCTCGAAACCAAAAAGGTCAAAAACATGCCCGCCAAATCTAGATATATGGTCGCTGAAGAAACGAAACCCAGAAATAAATGTACTCGCTGCACCAGCATACTGGGCCTGAACCGACTCGGCAGAAACACGGAAATAAACCCTACACTTTAGAAAACCCATAACAGCAAGGAATCAAGGGGGAAAAGGAGAAGACCTATCTGTATCCGCAGCAACGTGGGATTCCCAGTACAAATCTGAAAGGAAATCCTACTATGAGCAGGACTAAAATCAAGGGAAAACCCTAAATATCATGTATAAATAGAACCACCTATCCCACGAGAAAGGGGTTCAGAAAATTGAGAGAGAAGAGAGCAATTGTAAGAGAGATCTAAGCGTGTAACAAGGCAACGAAAACCTAGTATTATTTTTCTGCCCTCAGGGGCGCCGTGGTTTTTTCCCATTCAAGGGTTTTCCACGTAAAATCTGTCTTTTGCATGCGTTCTTAATTTTCTTGTTTTATATTAAATTGATATAATTGTTGAGTGCGTGGCAATCCAAATTTCACCGTCAACAATTGGCGCTAGAAGGAGGGGATCTTTGAACAAAAACTTCGAAGGACCCTTGCGAATCAAACAACATGAACAATGACAGCGACAGAGATGGTAACTCCAGCGGAGATCTAGTTGTTGAACCAACCACGCAGACGGGAGACAGGGCAGCGACAATCGGGGAACAATCAGCTGTAACACCAGGAACTAGGGCAGCTGATCCCGGGATTCTGCAGCACTTCCAAGCTGCATTGGTAAACTTAATCAGCGAAGCCAGCAAAATAGGACTTTCGCTCCCCATAGGGTTGGGGGTTTCATCTCCTTATGAGTTAACCACTCCTGGAATCCATCCACCCGGAAGGCTACGGTCAGAAGTTCACATTGCAATTCCCGACACTCAAGCAAGACAATCCACTGAGGAGACTCCCCAGGACCACACTGAGGACTTCGAGGGGAGAAAACAAAGAAAGGGAAAAGGTGTGATGAATGAAGAATCCAGGGAGGAACGAGACCAGGTGCGAACACATGGGGTCAATTCCAGCGATACGTACCAATGGAACCGGCGGAGAAACCGTTCCATCTCATCTGAAGATAAGAGTCCTCGTCCACGAAGGGAATTATGATCCAAAATAGCAAAGCGAAGAAGATCCGAGAGCACTGAAGATCGAAGAAGCCCGGACGAGAGAGGCAATCATGGTAGAATGACAATCAAAAGTAGACTCGATCCAGCAGGAGAACCAACTGGTCAGCGAGATGTCACTCTGCAAAAGCTATCAAGAAAAGTTTCAGCAATGGCGCGAAGGTATGGTCGCAATATATCTTCGGATGATGAGTCAGATAGCCCATTCATCAAAACCATTGCTCGCACCCAATTTCCAGACAGATTTAGAATGCCAACTATCGAGCAGTACAAGGAGAATAGGGATCCGAAGGAGCACGTTCACCGATTCCGTAACATTATGGCCCAGTACTCATCCAACGATGGGTTGTTATGCCTCACCTTCCCGTAAACATTCGGCGACCTTGCATCTAGATGGTTTGGAAGACTTCCTCCCGGAAGTGTAAGCAGCTTCTCAAATCTCAGCAAAGCGTTCATAAGGCAATTTATGGGGAGTGTCCAGAGAAGAAAGTCACTCGCTCATCTGTCCAATTTGAAACAGGAACATAACGAGTCAATCAAGAAGTATCTAGCGAGATTTGGGAAGGAGGTTGCTCAAATTGAAGACGCCAGTGATGTAGCTGTAATCGCCGCATTCACCAATGGGTTACAAAGTGGGCGATTATCCTTTGACCTACGAAGGGAGAGACCAAAAACTTATGAGGAGATGATGGAAATAGCTGGCGACTACGCACTGGCAGAAGAAGAAGAAGTAGCGCAAGGGGTAGCTATGTGCATGGACACAAGCCTGGCTCAAAACCGGACCATAAGGATGACAAAAAGACGCAGTCACGTGATCGCCAAAGAGATGAGAAGGGCCAAAAGGGACATTCGAGAGAAAGCAAAGGAAATCCTCGAGCCAGTAGGTTTCGAGGAAGGTACAACCATTACACCCCTTTGACCGGCGATCAAGAGGAGATACTTTCTGTGGTGGAAGACAAAGGGCTCGCTAAATACCCTCGGCAGCAATCAACAAATGCTAGGAGAGATACAACAAAGTACTGCCGATTCCACAAAGACCATGGGCATGAAACCTCAAAGTGTTTTCAGCTGCGCGATCACATTGAAAGTTTGATCAGAGATGGGCACCTGAAGGACTTTGCTCTGAAGGGAGACAAATATAGTGGTCGCCAGGATAGCCGCAAAGGAAACGTGCAGGAAAGAAAGAGTCCAAGGAGAAACAGCTCTAGCGCCGCCATAAACACCATCTTTGGCGGACCTCATACTGGGAGAAGCAATCGAGAAAGGATGTCGGAAGTCCGGGAAGTAATGTATGAAAGCAGAAGCATGGAGGTCAATTCTGTGCAAAGAAACCCCAAGAAGGGAAGAGAGGGACATGATCCTATAGTATTTACAGCAGAAGACTCAGATGGAATTGATGCAAAACCTAACGATGCAATCGTCGTAGGGGTTCAAATAGCTCATAGGGATGTCCTTCGGGTGATGATTGACAACGAAAGTTCAGCTGATATTTTAAGTGCCAGAGTATACGATAAGTTGCAACTGGATAGGAAAGATCTTGAGCCTTTCCATGTACCGTTGAAAGGTTTCGGTGGTGCAGAAGTAAGATCGTTAGGGACTGTGAAACTGCCAGTAAGGTTTGGTACAGCACCATGCCGGTGAACAATCCTGCTGAACTTTGTTGTAGTCGATATCCATAATTGGCCGTATAATGCTTTACTTGGCCGACCATTCCTTAACAAAGCACGAGCTGTAACTTCAACCCATGCGCTGAAAATAAAGTTCCCTACAGAATTTGGTGTCGGAGAATTGAGAGGGTCACAGGAGATGGCTCGTCGCGCCAACCTATCAATCTTCAAAAATAAAACAGGGGTGGAAACCATGAACATATTCGAGATAGACAGTGAAGTACAGGAAGAATATCCGGAAAATTTCGAACTAGACCCAAGGGACAAAACGAGCAGAGAAAAAGAAGAACCAACTGAGTCAGTTGTTCTAGATGAAGCGGAGCCAGATAAAACAGTAAAGATCGAGGTAAGACTGACTGAACGAATCAAGAAAGATGTGACAAGTTTATTGAAAGAATATAAAGAGATTTTCGCTTGGTGCCACGAAGACATGCCAGGGATTGACAGAAGCGTAATTTCACACAATTTGGCTATGAATGAAACCTGCAAACCAGTCGTGCAGAAAAGGAGAAGTTTTAACCCAGAAAGAAGTGCAGCCATAAAAGAAGAGGTATCAAAGCTACTCGCCGCAAGGTCAATTAGAGAAGTTAAGTACCCAGAATGGGTGGCGAATGTGGTCCTGGTGAAAAAGAAGAACAATCAATGGAGGATGTGCGTTGACTTCACCGATCTGAACAAAGCCTGCCCCAAGGATAGCTTCCCGCTACCAAGGATTGACCAGTTAGTCGATGCAACTGCCGGACATGAGACATTGAGCTTCATGGATGCATATTCAGGATACAACCAGATAAAGATGCACAAGCCAGACGAGGAGAAGACAACATTCACCACAGACCAGGGGTTGTATTGTTACACAGTCATGCCATTCGGCCTGAAGAACGCTGGAGCAACTTACCAGCGCTTAGTCAACAAAATGTTCGCCAGTCAAATAGGGAGAAATAAGGAGGTTTACGTTGACGATATGCTGACAAAAAGCATCACAGCAGATAGACATGCAGATGACCTGAGGGAAACATTCGATGTGCTGGTCAAGTATGGATTGAAGTTGAACCCAGCAAAATGTGTATTCGGCGTACCATCTGGGAGGTTCCTCGGGTATCAAGTACACCAAAGAGGAATAGAAGTGAACCCTGAAAAAATCCAAGCATTAGCAAGAATGGTCTCGCCGAGAACTTTGAAGGACGTCCAAAAACTTACAGGCTGCCTAGCGTCACTGAACAGGTTCATAGCCAAGTCAACAGACCGATGCCTACCATTTTTCAAAGCTCTAAAGAAAGGAAAGGGAGTCGAATGGAATGAGGATTGTGAAAAAGCTTTCCAGGCCTTGAAAGACTACCTTGGACAGGCACCGCTGCTATCAAAACCAGAAACAGGAGAAACATTATACATATACTTGTCCATCTCTGAAGCAGCCACAAGTTCTGTGCTAGTAAAACAGGAAGATGGGATCCAGAAACCAGTATACTACACCAGCAAAGCACTGTTACCAGCCGAAACAAGGTATTCGCCGGCTGAAAAAATGGCACTCGCTCTAATAACAGCAGCAAGGAAGCTAAGGCCATATTTCCAGGCTCATAAAATCGGAGTGTACACCAACTGCCCACTGAAATTAATCCTGCAAAAACCAGAAGTATCCGGGCGATTAACAAAGTGGGCGATCGAATTAAATGAATTCGATGTAGAGTATCTCCCAAGAACAGCAATTAAAGCCCAGGCAGTAGCAGACTTTGCAGCAGAATTCACCGAGCCAAGTATAGAGGTGGCGAGAATGATGGTGGAGCAAAATAAGAAAACATTCAAATGGCAACTTCGTGTTGATGGCTCATCAAACACGCACGGTAGCGGGGCAGGGGTAGTGGTGTCAACCCCAGAAGGAGATTCAGTCGAATGTGCCTTGTGTTTTGACTTCAAAGCTACTAACAATCAAGCTGAATATGAGGCACTCATAGCAGGATTAAAAGTTTGCACAATCCTAGGAGCAGATGAGGTAGAAATATTCAGCGACTCTCAAGTCGTGGTCAATCAGGTGTTAGACGAGTACTAGGCGAGAGATGAAAGCATGATCACCTACCTGGAATTAGCAAAGGAACTTTTAGAAAGATTTAAAGAATACAGGATTGTTCACATCCCCCGAGAAGAAAATGAAAAGGCTGATGCCTTAGCCAAGTTGGCATCTGCCACAATCAACACCTGGCCCAAAAATATCTCTATGATCCACCTATCGCAGCCGAGTATAGTTAAAACAAAGGAAGTTGGGGCAGTCTTTGGCGAAAGGGACAGCTGGATCACACCAATCAAAGAATATCTCGTTAATGATGTACTTCCAAGTGACCCATTAGAAGCGAAGCGGCTGAAGTACAAAGCTACAAGATACTCAGTACTCAATGGAGAACTGTACAAAAGGGGGTACTCGAGGGCGCTGCAGAGATGTGTCGGACCTGAAGAAGCAGAAGGTATCCTGAGAAGCATACACAGCGGAAATTGTGGGAACCACGCAGGGGGTGCTAGCCTAGCCCATAAAACATTAAGGCAGGGTTTTTACTGGCCAACACTGTTCGCCGACTCCAAAAGGGTGGCAGCGAGATGTGAGGCGTGTCAGAAGATTGCCAATAACATCCGACAGCCACCTGAACTCTTGCAAAGTATTACCTCGCCTTGGCCATTCGCCCTGTGGGGAATTGACTTGATTGGCCCAATGCCAATAGCAACTGGAGGAGCGAAGCATGCCATAGTAGCAGTGGATTATTTTACAAAATGGGTAGAGGCTGAGCCGTTGGTACACATAACAGAAGCAAACACCATAAGCTTTGTGAAGAAAAACATCATGTACAGATTCGGGATACCAAATACCATCATCACAGACAATGGGACCCAATTCGATGGCAAGAAATTCAGGGAGCTATGTGATAAGTGTGGCATCAACAACTACTACGCCTCTCCAGCACATCCACAGACAAATGGCCAGACTGAGGCAGTGAACAAAATCATAAAACATAACTTAAAGGCTAAATTGGCAGCAAAAAAGGGTAGCTGGGGAGATGAATTACCACAGGTACTTTAGGCATACCGAACCACGGAAAGGAGTTCGACAGGCGAGACCCCATATTCCATGGCGTACGGAGCTGAGGCTGTCATCCCCGTGGAAACATCTTTTTCTTCACCTAGGGTACAACTTTTTCAGCCAGAAATCAACATTGATATGCTAAAGTGCGGCCTAGATGAGTTAGAAGAAAGAAGAGAGCGCGCGCAAATAAGGAATGCTGCGTACCAACAGAGGGTAGCTAGATATTACAACTCACATGTGCGTGAAAAAAGGTTCTCGCTGGGCGACTTAGTGCTGAAAAGGGTGAACCCAGGAACAAGAGACAAAGTTGCAGGGTCACTCGCGGACAAATGGGAAGGGCCTTATCAGATTACAGGCATAGCTGGCCACGGGGCATATCGCATCACTCGAGAAGGTTTTGGCGAACTACCCCGTCCATGCAATGCGCAGTACTTGAAGACATATTACCCTTAACTTGGGGGTCAAGTTAAGGATTTTTTATAAGTCTTTTATTTTTTACTTAGAATAGTTTTCGTTTTAGCATTTTCTTTATGACAGTATTAACAAAGTTGCAGGAAGTATTCAACAAAGAGTAATTTATTACTGAGAAATTATCGATTTCACTCGCCAAATACAAAAGGGCATTCGCCATCACACATTGCTATCATCACATAAAGATGAGTTTTATGCTCGCTGCAGCAAGAGCTAGTGAAGAATGAAATCAAAAAGTTATAGAAATTGGCAATCGCCATCACGAGAAAACAGAATCCCTATGAACGAGTGAGCCAACTAAAAACAACAAGGGGAGACGTCCCAATAAGAAGCCAAAACTCAGCAATGGCAGCTGAACAAACAAAAAGTATATTAAAAACTCGGTGCATGGTCGGATAAATCCTGACAAACACTGAGTACGCCAAAATACAGCAATGGCAGCTGAATAAAAAATATAAGATATGCTAAAAAACTTGGTGCATGGTCGGATACGTCCTGACAAGCACTGAGTATGCCAAAAATACAGCAAAGACAGCTGAATAGAGATATAAAATATGCTGAAAAAACTTGGCGAAAAACTAAAGCAAAGGCAGCTGAACAAAAAATAAAAGAATTTTATAACTTCTGTCATTTACAGTTGGAGGAATAAGAGAAATAAAAACCTATAGTCCTAGACAGTAAAGAAATACCTAAAGCTCAACTAGCTGCAGGAGGACCCTCGCTGTCTTCCTCATCCTCCATTTCTTCTTCTGAAGGCCAGGTGACTTCCTCATCCCCTTCTGGCATAAATGGTTCATAGTTCCTTCCGGCAACAGGACCCAAGTCAGGTTCAGCGCCAGAACCAGAAAAACTGCCTTTCTGACCCGAGTAGTAAGTATTGAAGGCACGCTTACTGGGGATCTCCAAATGCATGGGATGAGGTTCAGTCCTATTATAACGGCAGTGGGCTTTCCATCGTTTTATCTGCTCTTTAATCGAGTCCACACTGGTGGCCATGTGCTGCTGGAGACACCTGTCGAAGCGCTTCAAAGCTTTTTCGTTCGAATGATCCTTCATGGCGAAGAACTTTTTCGCCTGCCTCATGCCTTTCTCAAACTCACGCAATAAAAGCGCATCATAGGCAAGGGATCTCTTGAAACGGTCAGCCGCTTCAACCTCCAACACAGCCTTGAGGTCATTCAAAATAATTTCATGTGAGGCTAACTGGTTGCACAAGTCCAAAGCCTCACGCTCAGCTTTTTCCTTCGCCTCCTCAACTAGTCTCTCAGTCTCGAAACGTGCTGCGAGTGATTCTTGATTAGCAGAGAGTTGCTCTCGTAGCAAACGGATTTCCTCCTCAGCAGCACCTAGTTTCTCTTCAGCAGCCGGTTGAGCCGAAAGGTGCCCATCTGCCGATTCTCTTAGCTGTGCAAGCTGCTGAACGTGGTTTTCCTCAGCCGAAAGCTTCTCAACTTCCAAAAGAGAGGCTTGTTCTCACAGGCGCTTCAAATCCCTCGACAAATAATTTCCTCGCCTGTAGTTATCAGCCAACTCAAACAACATCTGAAAAGAAGAGAAAAACAGAAGTCAGGAAACGCGTAAAACAAAAATACATAAGTACAGCGAGAGGCTCACCAGAGAATGGCAGTTGAAAAAGAACTCCATTTTCCTGTTGCAGGATCCCTTCTTCATCTGCTCCCAACTCTCACCAACATAAATATTGTTGTTCATTATATAAGAACAAATCTCAGCAGCCGTGAAATCCGAGAGGGAGACAGACTCAACTCCCTCACTAGCTTCAGTTGGATCAGTGGGAGGATCTCCGTGAGCAACACCAGAACTGGATGCAGAAGCCCCATCCTGTCTGGACGACCCCGGTCTATCAGTTGGCCCTTGTCAACCAGATGACCCAGGCTGACCAACAAAAGAAGTGTCCGGCTCATTCACGGCCACCGGAAGAGGAGTCGCACCAGTTGGGGAAATGGTAGGAGCGCCAAAATTGTTTACCCCCTCCGGAAGGAGAGACTCAACTAAGACTGGTTCCTCGACAGAAGCCCCAGGGGCAGCAGTTTCAGTGGGAGTCTCAGCAATCACAAGCTCTTCAGCGACCTCCTCATCTGAAGAAACAACATATTGCACGACCCTTGACGCCCGCTTTGAGGGCCGTGCAGCATGTTCAGGTGTACTCCCTGCTGGGCGTTTTCCTCTGCAAGTTCTAGGGGCAAGATCACTCGTTGGATCGAGAGGAACCTCAGGGACATCAGCGTCAAAAGTAGGAATATCACTGACTCCCCCTGAAGCACCAACCTTTTCTTTACCCTTAAGACTGGGGGTAGCTGTAGCAGGAGTAGTCGCAGGAGTAGTCGCAGCAGTCGCCACAGTAGTCGCAGCGGCAGGTGCAGTGGGAGTATTCGCAGCAGCTTCTACGCGCATTAATGGCCGCCCCGACTCGACGCCTCCCACTAAAATCTCCTCGGCATCCTCGGCGTCGGAGGGATCATCACCATCCGGGCTGGCAATCCCTTCCTTGGCCAAACCAGCAGCATGCCTTTTGCTGGCGGCCTCGGAATTCTTCACCGCCCTGGCTTGCAAGTCGCAAACGGTGTCAAAATCGCACACTGCAAGAAAAATAAACAAAGTGTCAACTAACAGAATAAAATGAAACAGTAAAACAAAGAAGGAATGGACAAAGACTTACAGCGAGGAAGCCTTGCATGTAGGCGTGTAAAAATCCCCTCGGAAATCATTTTTTCCTCATCCAAGAGGAAGGACCTATCCCTTTCTCTCAAAGGGAGGACAGCTGCTGCGGCGAGGTGAGAAATCTCTCTATCTAGTAAAACAGGGGCCGCCTTCAACCAAGCTTCAGGCGATGTAAAGTGCCTGGGAACCTTCTTCGCCGAGAAATTATGGCGACGACTGGCAGGCACATCGCGACCCCACTCACCACCAACGAAAAACCAACTGTTCTTCCACCTCTTGTTCGAAGTGGGAAAGCCCCAGATGAACCCATTTTTCTTCTCATCGCCGGAGATTTCTACTTGGCCGGGGTTCGCTACACCCTCAGGGATCCAGCTCTCCACGGGCGAAGAGATAAGGAAATACGTACCACCATGGCCCGCCTGCCTTAGCGTATAAAAATGGTGGATTTCACGAGGAGTAGGGGGCCCGTAACCCTTCAACTTCCACATGAGGCACAGTCACATCAATATTCTATAGCTATTTGGAGCGAGCTGTGCCGGCGCAATTTGAGCCTCCGCAAGAAATCTGGCGATGAAAGGCTGAAGAGGGAGAGTTACCCCACAGCTAAGCATGGCCTCGTAAATAGCGACTGCATTTTCGGGAGGATTCCACACAGCCCGGTCGCCAGGTAACATAAGATTCACTGAGTCTGGCAGGTCAAAACGACTCTTGTATTTGCGAAGCTCAACCTCGCCGACCACATTTACCTCCGTATCAAAAGAACACGAACGGTTTGGCGAGAAGCGTAGCCTATCCCTCTTATGGTCTTCAACATCAGAGTCAACAATCGTCTGCGCATCCAGCAGAGATTCACGTGGAACCCTAGAAGCGCGTCGTCTACTGCTTGTTGGTCTAGAAGATTTCGGCATTGTTGGAGAACCGCTGTTAGAAGATGAAGGAGAGATGTTAGGGATAAAAACATCTTCAGAAGACGAAACATAAACAGAAATTGGGATCGGAGAATCCAGACGAAAATTACTAATCAGAGATTCGATTTTGTCCGCAGTACTTTTATCACCAAGCTCCATGGCTTGCATCATCTGATTAAAAAGAGAAGAGCGTAAAGAAGGGTCCATAAGAACTCACCAGAAAACCCTAGATTCGCGAAAGATTCGTAGAGAGGCAGGAATAATCGATTCCTGTGAACCGTCTGATAATAGAAAGCACAGGGAAAGGACTATAGCAAGTACTCGAAGGAATAAGGTAGATAAAAACGAAGAATCAAACTGTTCTTTTCTGCTCTGAGAAAACCAATGGAGAAATAAATGGAAAGAATGAAATGGAGAAAAGGAAACGATCGGGCCTTAAAAAGAGGGAGTTTCAAAATTCAAAAAAGAAAATCAAGTAAAAAGATATGCAATTAATGAGAATGACAGCCACAGTGACCAGCCGCAATAGTCACCATCAGAAAACAGACATGTGGCATCTCGGGGAAAGCCAAGCGATCAAAATGTCTCTTCGTCTGTCAGGTAAGTGGAAGGGTCAGCAATTATGTGGACCAAGTTGAAAGCTTACACCGGAAGAATCAATTAATCAATACAGCGCGTGACAAAAAGAAAAGAGGGGGTTATTACAAAATGCGTCGAAATCTTGTAAGTATAAATATAAATACTACTCGCAGAGACAAACGAAGCGAGAAGAACAAATCATTCGCCCAGCTCGGAGTATTTATGGTGGTATTGTTGTCTGTATAAATTCGCCAACCTGACACGTCATCAAAAAGAGTCAATAAAGATTGCCACGTCACTCATTGACCGGGTCAATGAAGGAAATGTGACAAGTCAATGTCAAAGTACCTCGAAACCAAAAAGGTCAAAAACATGCTCGCCAAATCTAGATATATGGTCGCCGAAGAAACGAAACCCAGAAATAAATGTACTCGCTGCACCAGCATACTGGGCTTGAACCGACTCGGCAAAAACACGGAAATAAACCCTACACTTTAGAAAACCCATAACAGCAAGTAATCAAGGGGGGAAAAGGAGAAGACCTATCTGTATCCGCAGCAACGTGGGATTCCCAGTACAAATCTGAAAGGAAATCCTACTATGAGCAGGACTAAAATCAAGGGAAAACCCTAAATATCATGTATAAATAGAACCACCTATCCCACGAGAAAGGGGTTCAGAAAATTGAGAGAGAAGAGAGCAATTGTAAGAGAGATCTAAGCGTGTAACAAAGCAACGAAAACCTAGTATTATTTTTCTGCCCTCAGGGGCGCCGTGGTTTTTTCCCATTCAAGGGTTTTCCACGTAAAATCTGTATTTTGCATGCGTTCTTAATTTTCTTGTTTTATATTAAATTGATATAATTGTTGAGTGCGTGGCAATCCAAATTTCACCGTCAACAAATTTTATATTGTTGGACAATGTATTTTTCATTCCTGGATTTACACGGAATTTAATTTCCATTTCTAAGTTGTTAGAACAATTATATTCTGTTTCTTTTGACAATAAATCAGTTATTATTGCAAAGAATGGTCTGAATATTTGTTCAGGAATTAATGAAAACAATTTGTATGTGTTAAGACTGTTACTACATACAACACTGCTCAACACCGAAATGTTTAAGGTTGAAAAACCAAAAAGGAAACAACATAAGATTTCTCCAAAAAACGAAACGTATCTTTGGTTTCTAAGGCTTGGTCATATTAACCTTGACCAAATAAACAGACTAGTTAAAAGCGGATCTTTAAGTGAGTTAAAGGTTGGCACCTTACCTGTCTACGAATCTAGTTTAGAAGGTAAAATGACCAAGAGACCTTTTACTAGAAAAGGGTTTAGAGCTAAAGAACCACTTGAGCTTATACATTCAGACGTCTGTGGACCAATGAATGTTAAAGCAAGGGGTGGTTATGAGTATTATGTCACCTTTATAGATGACTACTTGAGATACGGATATGTCTTCCTAATGCAACAGAAGTCAGAAACTTTTGAAAAGTTCAAAGAATTCCAAGCTGAAGTTGAGAACCAGTTAGGAAAGACTATCAAGTCTCTAAGATCGGATCGTGGAGGTGAGTACCTTGACCAAGAGTTTGAAGACTTTATGGTTGAGAATGGGATAATATCCCAACTCACAGCTCCTAGTACACCGCAACAGAATGGTGTCGCGGAGAGGAGAAATAGAACCCTAATGGAAATGGTGAGATCTATGATTAGTTTCTCATCATTACCAAATTCCTTTTGGGGATATGCGTTACAAATAGCGGCATACATTTTGAATGTAGTGCCATCCAAATCTGTTCCTAAGACTCCCATAAAGTTGTGGAATGGTCGTAAAGTTAGTTTGCGACATTTCCGCGTATGGGGGTGTCCAGCACACGTTCTGAAGAACAAAACTGGAAAGTTAGATCCCAAGTCTATGGTCTGCTTGTTTGTAAGATACTCCAAGGAGACTAGATATGGATACTTCTATAGTTCTGAAGATAACAAAGTATTTGTATCGACAAATGCAACGTTTCTTGAGGATAACTATATTAGTGACCATAAACCTCGTTCTAAAATTGTATTGAATGAGTTGGAGCCTGGTGGTACTAGTACTCAGTCAACAAGAGTTGTTGACCCATTAACATCTGAGAGTCAGATGATTCCTATTCAGGATACACTATCACCTAGGCGTAGTGAGAAGGTTGTGAGATAGCCTGAACGCTATTTGGGTGTAAGTGAGGGACAAGATGTTGTCTCTGCTGATAGTATGGATGATCCATTGACATTTAAAAATGCAATGGAAGATCCTGTTAAAGAGGAATGGCTTCAAGCCATGAATCTCGAGATAGAGTCCATGTACTCTAACTCAGTCTAGGAACTTGTAGACTTACCGGATGGGGTGAAACCCATAGGGTGTAAATGGATCTACAAGAGAAAGAGAGGAGTATACGGGAAGGTAGAGACCTTCAAAGCAAGGCAAGGCTAGTGGCCAAGGGTTATACCCAGAAATAGGGGGTCGATTATAAAGAGACCTTCTTGCCAGTAGCCATGTTTAAGTCTATTCGGATTCTCTTATTGATGATGTCATTTTGACGCTCAACAAAATGATGTTTTATGTTCTTTTGAAAACCGTATTTTAACCACTTAAAAATCCTTTAAGATAATATTTCTTAGCAAGTGGTAAGCAAAGTTCGTTCCATAGAGAGATGGATGATGTATTGGATCAATTGACTAATCTAAAGCAATAAAATAAATCATTGAAAATGGATAGTTGTTTGGGTTTTACAACTCATGAAATTGCAATTAAAATAAACATACAAAAATGATATGAAAAATAGAAGACTCAACAATCTTGATAAGAGAAGTGATAAAAACAATTAATAGAAGCTAGGGAATAGATTGAGTTACTCATGAATCTAGGTAATGCTTTCAAAACTCAATAATGACCAATCTCATAAATGCTAACCATTTGTTTTCTAAAGTGTGTTGAGGTCATTACTATAAACACTCAATATCTTCTCATCTCAATGCCTAGCCGATTAAGGAAAAGGTGTCAAGGTGAGATTAGTTAGGTACAAATCAAGGTTTGGATCAATGGGGTTGATAAACCCACCACTAATCCATCCTATTCACTAAGTTCTTCAACCAATCAAGAGAGTCAATCCAAGATTGGTTTCACAACAAATTATCCCACACAATATTATGATCTACTAGTGATATACAACGCAAATCACAATAAGCATAGAATCTAAATATAAAGTGAAAAAGAAACAAATAGAGATTCAATTACAAATAGTTTAGCAAATACCCATAACCACAAGTTCCTCAAATCTATCCCCTAAATTAGGGGTTTAGCTACACATAGTTACAATCAAAAAAATAGGAAGTAATAGTTAAGGAAATCACCCTTAAGCCTCCTTCTTTAGAGCTTGTTCCTTCCTTTCCCTTGATGTTCCTAGTGTAAAAAGTGGTAGAAGATGAAATGTCTAGATAGGTGGGTGTCTAATGGTAAGTGACAAAGGTATGGAAATGGAGAGAATGGAAAGAGAGGAATGATTGGGTGGAGGAATCAAGACATTTTGGTTGAGGTTTTGGATGGTAGAGATAGTTCAAGATTAGAGAATGGAGGAGGTTGAAAAGTGAGAAATGGATGAGAAACTAGGGTTAGATTTAGTAGAAATTTCATGCTCTCTAAGTATGGTGTGTGTCTCAAGTTTGGAAGAAGAAGGATATATATAGTGGCCATGGACATGTACTGATAACCACTGGAAAATCTGATGTGGCAAGGTGTCGCCACTTCATTGTAGCCACTTGTCATGGCGACACAAGTGGCAACAGATGGTTATGCTTTCTAAGATTCATATGTCGTTACATTCTTCATCTTTTTCGCCACATTGCAATTGGCGACACAAGTGGCGACAACTCTGATGCTTTAAAAATCCTTCTGTCGCCATGGCGACACTTGTGGCGACATTCCTATATCGCCACTTCCCAAGTGGCGACGATAAGTGGCGACGCTTGCTTTCCTTCTGTGTCGCCATATGTAAAGTGGCGACATCAAAGTGGCGACATCAAATTGGCGATGACACCTGATTGAATTGGCCTGAAATAAATCCTTTTGTTGCCATGGCGACACAAGTGGCGACGCTTTATGGCGACAATGCCCTGTTTTGCCTACTTGTGCACTATTTGAATCAAACTTCACATTTTCTTCACAAAAGCACTTGAGACCAAAATAAACCTGAAATGCTTAATTTAACACTATTAAATACGGGGACACGCCCGAGAATCAAGCATAAAGAGACGGGAATGAGGTACAAAATCATACCAAATTTGGCTTGATCACTTATCCATTGCTGCCTATTTTGATTACGAAATTTGGCAAATGGACGTCAAGACTGCATTCTCGAACGGCAATCTTGAAGAGAGCATCTACATGATGCAACCAGAGGGATTTGTGTCTCCAGATCAAGAGAAAAAAGTTTGCAAGTAGCAAAGATCCATTTATGGACTTAAACAAGCATCTAGATCTTGGAACATAAGGTTTGAAGATGTGATCAAAACCTATGGCTTCGAGCAAAACGTTGATGAGCCTTGTGTCAACAAGCGCATCATTGACAAGAAGGTAGTTTTCTTAGTTCTTTACGTAGATGATATCCTACTCATTGGAAATGATGTAGGGTTATTATCTGAAGTAAAGTGCTAGCTGGCTAGCCAATTCCAAATGAAAGATTTGGGAGAGGCGACTTTTGTTCTAAGGATCCAACTTATAAGGGATCGTAAGAACAAACTCATAGCACTGTCTCAGGCATCGTATATCGATAAGATTCTTATGCGATTTTCGATGCAGAACTCCAAGAAAGGTAATTTACCTTCCAGACATGGAGTTCACTTGTCTAAGGAACAGTGTCCTAAGACACCTCAAGAAGTTAAGGATATGAAATGTGTTCCCTATGCGTCAACAGTAGGTAGTCTCATGTATGCTATGTTATGCACGAGACCAGAAATCTGCTTCGCAGTAGGAGTAGCCAGCAGATACCAGTCCAACCTAGGATTGGATCATTGGGTTGCTGTCAAGACTATTCTTAAGTATCTTCGAAGAATGAGAAACTATATGCCAGTGTATTCTGGACAAGATTTGATCCCGTTAGGATATACGGATTCTGATTTTCAATCAGACAGGGATTCTAAGAAATCCACGTCTGGATCAGTATTCACCCTTGGTGGTGGAGCCATTATGTGGAGGAGTATTAAGCAATCTTGTATTGCTGATTCCACCATAGAAGCCGAATATGTAGCCGCTTGTGAAGCTGCTAAAGAGGCTGTTTGGCTCCACAAGTTCTTGAGCGATCTGGAAGTTGTTCCAGATATGGATAAGCCAATCACACTTTATTGTGAAAACAATGGTGTTGTGGCTAATTCCAAAGAACCAAGAAGCCACAAGAGAGGTAAGCATATAGAGAGAAAGTATCATTTCATTAGAGAGATAGTGCAGAGAGGAGATGTGATCGTCACCAAGATAGCCTTACAAGACAATCATGTTGATCCATTTACGAAGACCTTACCGGCTAAAGTGTTTGAAGGTCACCTAGAAGGTCTAGGGTTACGAGACATGACTCACATGCTTTAGTGCAAGTGGGAGATTGTTGGGGTTTTTGCCCTAAAGCTTGTAATTTGTAAATATGATTTGAACATAAATAAAAGAAGTAGTATATTCATTCATTTTGTGTCATACTTTATATATAGAACATGTGCACTTAACATCCAAGATTGTCAGATGTAATTTCGAACTGAGTATATGAGTGTCATATACAGATGGATTCAGTTTGAAACGAGCAATCTAAAGAGTCCGTAGATAGCAAATAAAGCTGGGTACTTTATTTGTGGTTAATCTACAGCTACGGTCTATTTCATAGTGTACGATGATCCTATCTTGGATCATTCATATGGAGATATGAGAATGGAGGCACCTTATATGATGTGATCATATAGGACTGGGCCATGATCTATATGAATCTCTCACCAAGATCCGTTACATGATGAGATTCATATATATCAACTAATGATGGCTATATGTGGGTGATCTTAATCCTGAGTGTCTTATCGACTCCTTCAGGTTAGATCGTGGTCTTTGATATATCATGGGTGAGGTCAGAGTTGCATTCCCGATCAATATGCTCCATATGTTGGGATCGCGATTTGGCTTGTGGCTGGGAAGGTTTGTACACAATAGTGGAATCCACTCCTTCTTGTGAGAAGTAGATGGTAGTTCCCTTAATGGTTGATTCGAGGCTTGAACAATATGAGCGCTCTCCTAATTTCGTAAGGAATGTAGGATTTATTGTTCATTAGAGAATCAATGGTACTTCATGGAAAGATATAATTAGAGGGGTAAAATGGACATTATGACCCAGCTCTAATTATGAACTATTTGTGGAGGATCATACTATATGTAATAGCTATATCGATGGACACCAAGAGTTATTGGTTTGTGTAAAAACGTCTACAGTTGAGAGAGTGCAGCTTCGGGTTTTTAGTGGAATAACACCGAAGTTAATAATCATGAAATATTAATTAAATAGTTTAATTAATTATTTCTAAGGATTATTGGAGCTCAAAATACTGTGGGTCCATTAGGTCCCCTTGCTAGCCCAATCGATTTAGGTAACAAGGGTCACGGTTAATTAATTGGATTGTTCGATTAATTGTGTTACGAAAGTGACACGTATATATTTGGGAATTAATTGAATAATGAGATTATTTAATTAATAAATATTAATGATTAAATTAATTAAATAATTAGATTATTTAATTATGCGATTAATCATTAAATGGAGGGTGTTAGTTGATAGTTGGAATTAGGTGAAGATAAAATAATAGGATTATTTTATTTTTACTAAATCAATTATCTAAGTATTTGAATTTAAGTTTAAATTTAAAATACTTATTATCCCTTTTAATATATTAGATATATTTGAAAAGGATAATTAAAAAAAGGTTTTTAGTTGAAAATATATATAAGATATATTTTTTGTAACTAAAAGGATACCTGATCAACACACAACATATTCACGTGAGAAGTAGAAAAAGAGAACAGGGGGTGCGGTCAACAAGAAGCAAAATAAAAATAAAAAAGGTTTCTTCTTGGGTGGCCAAATCTAACATAAACAAGCAAACAAGAGTTGTTTTTTTGTGTGTGTTCTTCTTCAACCTCTATACAGGTTCCTGAATACTGTGACGCGCCCATACGCCGTTGCCAGTTCCGGGAGATAGCGTGGAAGATCAAGTGGTTCAAATCAGGAGCAGATCGTATTAAAGTAAGGAGCCTCCTACGTAGGTATGAAGAAAATTGTTTCTTCTCTTCTCTTTTATATATTTCGCTTTCGTTTTCGATTTCTTGTTTTTACTATTCTGAAAAATAGATCTTAGGGTTTACTAATCGCAGTATTTCTTTATGAAATATTTTTTTTTTAAAAGTTCCTTCCCTGTGCGGTTGGTAAACCGGGGTCCCAACAGATATCCCCACCAACAACCTAACCTATTCACTATGTGTTACAATCAATCAAGTGTATCAATAACTCAATCAATTTTATCACAAGTAAATCCTACAACATATTGTAATCAATAAGTGTGTCAATACTCAATCAATCACATAAGTGCAAGATCTAATTAAAAAGTGAATAGAACTATAATTATACAAACATAATAATCAAAGCTTAAATAAACACTCAATTTCAAAAAGTCTCTCAAATCATCCCTCTAAAATGGGGGTTTAATTACACATAATCACAAACAAAGAAAGGAAGTAAAATGTAGAGAAATCACCTTTGGGTCTCTCTTGTAGGCTTGATCCTCTCTTAAGCTTCCTTGCTTGAATCTTGTGCAAAGATTGGGTGTTGAGGATATGTCTAAATAGGTGGAGTCAAATGGAAAGTGACGAAGGAAATGGGTGGAGAAGATGGGAAGAGAGGAGTGATTTAGGTGGAGTAATCTAATTGTTTATTGGAGAGGAGAATGGTGGGATTATGAATGGTTGAAGAAAAAGAGGTTTCTTGATTGTCAAGAGTTGTCTAAAAGGGGAAAATAGTGATATATTTATAGGGTTTTCAAATTAGGCCACGGATGGTCAATTACCAAAATACCCCTAGACTTGTCAAATTGCCATTTTGGCCCCTCAAGAGGGCCTTTCTGTAATTTTCCCAACCAATCACAATTGAACACAACTGAGTTCGTAGTTTGAGTTGCAGACGACTCATAAGGCGACAGTGGGGTGACACTATCAGGTGTAGAAACAACTCTCTGTCGCTGTGGCGACATCAAAATGCAAACCGCGACATTGATTTTCGTGGTGTAGTCGCGGTTTGGGAAGTGACGACATAGGGGAGCGACGGCCATGGATTTGTGGCTTGGATTCTGGCGGCTTTGGGGAGCCGAGAAGTTGACGACCAGGTTCCCGCTGATCTTGACATTCTTTTGGGCCGGAATTTGATCGGGCTTAAGTAAAAGGGGCAACTTCAGGCAGCGGCGTGCTTAGGGTTTAGGGGCTTCCATGGTAGTCTGCACGCGAGGAAGAAGAAGACTAGATGAAGAAGATAGGGTGCAATCAGCAAGGGCAGTGGTGCATTCAGCCTTAAGTTATTTGTCTCTACTAGGGTGCAATTAGAAGAAGGCTAGGGTGCGCTTGGACTCATGTCTTTTGACCTTCTTTGTGCCGCGCTTAGGAATGGCCTAGGGTGCGCTTAGAGGCCAAAGCCCACCTCTCAAAACGCATAGCATCACTAAGTGACGTGGCACACTGTTGCTGATTTGCCTAGTGAATTACGAACAACACCCTGCAATCTTACTGAAATTCCCTTAAGTAATAGTGTAAAATATACCTAGAGGGAGGGTGAATAGGTATAGGCCCAAATCTCTTCCAATATTAAAAATAATGCGGAATATAACAAAGAATACGCACACTTGCTAAGATTTGACAAATGAATTGATTTAACTAATGCAAGAATAAATCAATATACAAGATATGCAATCAATGTAAGATATGGAAGATAAAGAAAAGTAAAGCGAAAATTAACACAATGATTTTTACGTGATAAAACCTCAAAGAGGAAACATCCACGGGTTGATACCACAACCACTGGCAAAGCAATCCACTATATGAAAAGGACTTACACACTCAAGCTATCAACACATGATATCTGCTCAAGCTATCACCTCCTAGTCTACCCACATGGCTAGTGAACAACCAAGCCTACTTCCTATACAAGATGTGTCCTACACCTCTAGGAAGCAACTTCCTATCCAAGACGCTCATGTCTATAGGAAGATTTCTTGCTTGTCTATCTGGATCCTCCCGGCCCTAGACAAGACTCCTTGCTTGACTATCTGAGTCCTCCCGACTCTAATCAAGACTTCTTTGCTCTATCCACAAAGCTTCACTCACTTTGCTAGAGACTTCAACCTTATACAAGGCAATGATCTAAGTGATGCAAATGATACAAACACAATCAAATAACTCTAGATGATCAATCAAGCTAAATGTACATGCTTAGTGATAAACTAGAATTATGCTTTCAACACACAATCACAAATCTATCTAGAAATCAAAGCATGTGAATCAATAAGAACAAGATATGAATACTCAATATATCACACAAAAATCTTAGTTCTTAGATGATGAAATTGAATCTAGAAAATGTCATTAGGCACAACATATATGATATTTCTAGAATCAATTTCAAGATAGGTCAAGTTTAGCAATATATGTTCAATTGAAATCAAATGGCTAAAACTCAAACAAAACACTCAATCATAAAAACCCTAGCATATGTACTAGCATTCCTTTCAACATATTTCATCAATCAAATAGAAAGAATAAAAGAGATGATCAAAAGAAATTGAAAGAAGAACAAGTAATACATACAAAGTTGAACCACGTACTGAAATCAGACCACTGGGAAAAATGACGAAGTCAACTGCCTTTGAAAATGTTGGGGTTTGTAGCTCTCGTCAAGACCAACATTTGTGGCTTTTGGATCACTCAATTTCGAGTTTGTATGAAAAAGTTATGATCAAAATAAGAACACTAAAATCATGAAGATTTCTACAGAATTTTCTCTTGAAAATTTTCTTCAAGTTGTGTTTGGAGGGAAAGAAAATCATATTTAAATGATTCAAGGAGGGAACAAAAACGACCCAATCAGAGGCGACCACATCACCCATCCCCGTGTGGGGCGCATGGGCCACACGGTACCAGAGGGGTGTTCTAGCCGTGGGTCCCACGGCCTCCACACGTGGTGGCCAATGCATGGCATATGGCCATGTAAACCTCTCGCGCGCTCCTCTCACGTTCTTTAGCCGTATTCTGGCATCCGAACTCTAATTTTGAATCCATTTTTAGATTACGAATCATGACTCCCTTACGCACAACAAAGACTACAAAACTTTGACAAATGGTTGAGAAATCATCTCGGAAAACAATGATGAAGTCAACTCAACGAATGAGAATGCAAAGTAGCGTAGCTACATCGTTTGGACTTGAAACCTTATGAATGAGTAACCGAAACAACCGGGCTCAATAAGGAATCAAATAAGAACATGTTCAAGTCCAAAAAACAAGAAACACAAACATATAAACACAATGTCACACAAGTATGTCATATCTATGCGATAGTCATAAAACATGCAATTCTACAATGTTTGTCTATAAGAAACCAATGTATGTGCATACTTAAAAGTGTGTGAATGTGTTATACCAAATGTTTGAACTACGATGAAGGGACATGAAACAAATTATAGCATGGTGTGTATAAAACTATCTAGAGGGGGGGTGAATAGATTTTAAGCTTTTTACCCAATTTTTCGTGTTAGTCAAAATTACGAAATTACCCCTAAATAGATAAAGCAAAAAATCAAGTATAAAATGCGGAAATTAAATAACACTTGATTTTTACGTGGAAACCCTCACGGGAAAAACCACGGGCTAGTAAGTAAGCCACACTCGAACCTCGAATCCACTAAATGTGTAAAACGATTACAACCTAATCCCGGAAGTAATCACACACCTACCTAATCCCGGTGTGAGTGAACCTAGTCCAATTTGCTTGCGATCTAAGCAACCTAATCCCGGAAGCTACACACAAGACTTACTTTCTCAATGAAGAGAATAAAACCCTAAGTGAATATATGAATATTCAAATGCAACATAGAGCAAGGGAAACCCTATATGCTTATCTAAGATGATTAATATGCAATTAGAACAATCCTAGATATTAAAAACTAAATGACATGTTCAATCAAATAGTTTAGCTAATCAAGATTAAGCACAAAACCTAATTAGCTATCACAATACAACTTCTCAAACATACATCACACTAATCTCAATCTTGTATCAAAAGATATATGAAAATCATACAAGTAATAAATTGAGATTGCTTGTTAAGAAATACACAAAATATGTAAGATATTAGTGAAAAGCTTACCAAGCAAAGTATGATGAAGAATCCATGCAAAGAGACATCTAGATGATCAAGGATGATGCTAGATGATGATTGATGATCATGAACAAGTGTTTGAGTAAACTAAAAATGAGTTCTTTGGAATTTTTCTTCTCTTTGAAAAATATCCTAAGTATGAAATCTGAATATGAACTCTTTTCTTTGACCTAAAGTCAAAGTGGCATATATATAGGGGGCCAAAACAAGGTGTGGTCGTTTTGATAAGTTGGTCTCATATTTGCCTTAGGCGCTGTACGTAGAGCGCCTCTTGTACAGCGCTTGTACAGCGCCCCAACTCTGTTCTCACGGGAAAACAGAGTGGCGCCGTACGTAGAGCGCTTTGTACAGCGACCCAACAGCGACTGAATTAAATCGATCAAGTCTGAACAGTGCTCAATGGGCGCTGTTCGTACAGCGCTTCTGTAGAGCGCTTTTGGGAGCGCCCAATGCAAAAATGCAATCCTAAGTCTAAGCATGACAAGGCAATTGGATATGCAAGATGCAATCAAACTAACATGCAAGAAGAGATGTTAATGAACATTAATGCACAAAAATAAGACACACAACATACAAGTATTAAACAAATGCATGAGTTGTAAGTGTGTGCAACTATCTCTTCAAGACAAGTAAGCACAAAGAAATATACCTTCGGTGCTTATCAATACGAGGTCTTCAAAGGGCTTCGAACAATAAACCCGATACCTAGGCTACCCTTACAAAGAACCCCAACATGTGGTTTGTCCACGAAATGAGCCAATCAACAAATGGGAACCTTACAGGACACACATGTTAATTGTGTTTGTGTGCTCTAACACCTTGCAAAAGGATAGAAGTCTAAGTATACCTTTGACGCTTTCACCTCTTGAAGACGATATTTGCATTAGACGTTGCTCTTCAACTTTGAAGCTTCTTTTCTTCTAAGAACATCCTAGGCAACAACTATTACAAATATATAGCGTTTTGCAATGGAATCAAGCCAATACAAATCATGAACCTTACAACCTCCCCATTTGGCTATTCCATGGCAAAACCTCATCATCACCATACAATGTTTCACTCCAATAAACTCAAGTTGATAGCATACTCTCATCCTCACATTACAAAGAGATTTCTAGACTAAAAAGTCTTCAAGTCTTCATGAGTATTCAAGAATTCCTCTTTGGTCTTCAAAGTACCTATGAGAGAAAATAGCAAACCAAACAAGAGATCTTCTCTAAAGAAGAATGGTGAGTTATTTATACCAAAAAACAAATATAGAAGACATCCCTTATCTCATACAAAAATGCATTATCTCAAGTGAATAACATGTTTTCATATTAAAGCATTCCCTTAGTCTCCCTAAGATTTAAATCTCCCAAAGGACCGACCTTCCTTAACATTATCAAGACAAGAATTCTCCCCCTTAAGACAAAGTCTCCATAAAAGCATAAAGAGGAACATGACTCACATAATTGGAACATTTTTCCACACAAGGTGTGAGGTATACATTTTTCTCCCCTATATCAAACATGGATTCCTCCATATCCAACATGGTGAGGTATACAATTTCTCCCCCTTTTTGTCAAGGAATAGACAAAGGACACAAGAGATAAAGAACGAGATATTAAGCAAACAAATCGTATAGAAAGCGAAGTTGAATAAACTAAAGCTCCCCCTTAACATATGCTCCGTATATTGTCACCAAGTAGATTTGTTCACAAGGGATTCACACATTCACATAATCAAGTAATAAGAGAAAATATTTCATCACTTTTCAAAGTCCAAGAGATAATCATAGATTTTCATTAATCTCTAAAAAAATATTCTCACATTGCTAATGAATCAAGCACATAAGCAAAATGTGTGTGTGTGAATGCTTCTCACATATATAGTAGGAGTAATTGTGATATCAACATGCAAACAATTTCCACACCTATCCATCTAAAGCATTTCCAAAAATAGGTCAAACTGATATTCATCCGGGTTTTTGCTTTAAAAGATTAGATATCAACATGTGAGCGTGTGTGTGCATGTGGCTCGTTTACTCGTTTCTATTTGACAACCCGAGCTTTTCACAATTCTCAACTATACACCAATAAGCCTTTTATTTTTCATTTCTTTTAGGCTTAGAATCAAAGATTTTTTTTTTTTAATGATTCTTTTCAACACTTCTTTGATTTTTCTAACAAAAACATATACACCTCATGGCGGCTTCACTCATCATAATGGCGTAGCCCTTTCCTACATTGGGCGGCTACACAACCAAGGTGTGTAACCCTTTCCATGAGGGTACTCATTGAATACTATGTAGTGCTAAAACAAAATGGATACATACCAAAGATCATCTATCATGTACTAAGCAATAGGCTTCTAGATGCATCCATAATCTACACATATTCAACCACATATACTGAAAAACTAAAACATATAAGAGAAGCATTAGTGTACTTTTAAAAAAAAAAATCAAGCTCAAGTGCATGATCTAGAAACAATAAAAGATGCTTGTTTAAGATCACTACTTATCAAGTGAGTAACTCTTAAAGATAATGATATTCAAATAAAGTTTTGCTCATAAAGCCACTCACAATCACACAACGACATCAATCAACACAAATCATGCCAATGGACATTCTAAGAGTTTTAAACCTCTCTTTGTCCAAGGGCTTGGTGAACAAGTCCGCAAGTTGATTTTTAGTAGGCATATGCTTTAGAGTAACAATAGAATGTTCAACTAGATCTCTAATGAAATGATGCATAATGTCTATGTGCTTAGTGCGGGAGTGTTGAACCAGATTTTTAGAGATGTTAATGGCACTTAAGTTATCACAATAAAGTGTCATTTTTCCTTGTTCTATCTCATAATCCTTAAAGATTTGTTTCATCCAAAGTAATTGTGTGCATGCACTTCCGACCGCAATGTACTCGGCTTCGGAAGAAGAAAGGGAAACCAAATTTTGTTTCTTACTTGACCAAGAAACCAAGTTATTACCAACATAAAAGCAACCGCCCGATGTGCTTTTACGATCATCTATGTTTTCCGCCCAATCCGTATCACAATAGCCTACAAGGATATCATTAGTATCAAAAGAATAGAATAAACCAAGACTATGAGTTCCTTTGATGTACCTAATGATCCTCTTGACGGCTTTTAAGTGAGATTCTTTAGGATTGGCTTGGAATCTAGCACACAAGCCTACACTAAAGCAAATGTCAGGTCTACTAACCGTTAGGTAAAGTAGACTACCTATCATGCTTCTATAAAGGCTTTGGTCAACACTTTTTCCTTTTTCATCTTTGTCAAGTTTTAAAGTGGTGCTCATAGGAGTTTCAAAATCTTTTCCATTTTCTAGGCCAAATCTCTTAACAAGATTTTTAGCATATTTAGATTGGTTCAACATTATGCCCATGCTAGTTTGCTTTACTTGCATTCCTATAAAATAATTCAACTCACCCACCATGCTCATTTCAAATTCACTTGACATAACACTTACAAATTCATCAACCTTGGTTTTATTAGTAGACCCAAAAACAATGTCATCAACATATATTTGTGCAATAAAAATATCATTATCATGATGTTTGATAAACAATGTTCTATCAATGTCACCTCTCATATAATGGTTGTCAATAAGATATTGAGTCAACCTATCATACCAAGCTCTTGGAGCTTGCTTAAGGCCATAGAGAGCCTTTTTCAATTTAAACACATGATTAGGAGAGTATGGGTCTACAAAACCCTTAGGTTGTTCAACATACACTTTTTCCTTAAGGTATCCATTTAGGAAAGCACTTTTGACATCCATTTGAAACAATTTAAACTTTTGAATGCATGCAATGTACAACAAAAGTCTAATGAACTCGAGATGAGCAACTGGGGCAAACGTCCCATCAAAGTCTACACCCTCCACTTGAGTGTAATCTTAAGCCACTAGTCTAGCTTTATTCCTCACAATCTTGCCACTTTCATCGGTCTTATTCCTATAAACCCATTTAGTGCCAATTACATTTATATCCTTAGCTAGGAACCAAGGACCACACTTCATTCCTCTCAAGTTGATTAAGTTCATCTTGCATAGCCCCAACCCAATATTCATCAACAATTGCTTCATTAATATTTTTGGGTTCAATTTGAGAAGTGTAGCAAGCATAAGAAATTTGGTTAGCAATTTGATTTCTAGTTCTAACCCCTACATTTAAATCACCTATGATGTCTTCTTGATAGTGTAAGTTTCTAAGTCTAGGATGAGAAAGTTCAACAACTTGGTCATTTTGTTGATTATCATTTAAAACATTTTCCAACCCTTGACTTTCAACTTCAACACGACTATCATTTTCATCATCTTGACTAGAAACACTACTAGCCACATCAATAGGTGTTTTAGTGTCATTCAACATGTTTTCTTTAGGTTCATTGACACCATTATCATCACACAAATTAAGCATGTTAAGATCATCTATCTTCACATTGATAGACTCCATGATAGTCTTAGTAGTCAAGTTAAAGACTCTATATGCACGACTATTAATAGCATACCCAAGAAAGAGACCAACATCACTTTTAGCATCAAACTTTCCTAAGTGATCTCTATCATTCAAAATATAACACTTACTCCCAAAAGTGTTGAAGTAACTTACATTGGGTTTCTTACCCTTCCATAGCTCATAGAACGTTTGTTTTGTGCCAGGCCTCCTAAAAACACGATTAGACACATAACAAGCGGTATTGACCGCCTCGGCCCATAGGTTTCTAGGGACTTTCTTGCTATTGAGCATGACCCTAGCCATCTCTTGCAAGACACGATTTTTCCTCTTAACAATACCATTTTGTTGAGGAGTTCTAGGTGCGAAGAACTCTTGAGAAATCCCTAAACCATCACAAAACTCACTAAATTTAGCATTTTCAAATTCCGTCCCATGATCACTCCTAATGCGACATATTTTCTTGATATCAAGACCTTTTTCATTTTGAACTTGATTACAAAATTTTTTAAAGTAATCAAAAGCCTCAGTCTTATTTCTAAGAAAATAAACCCAAGTAAACCTACAGTAGTCATCAACGCATACAAAAATGTATTTTTTGCCATTGATGCTCTCGGTTTGAATTGGCCCCATTAGGTCCATGTGCACAAGTTCTAAAGGTCTCTTGGTAGCTATGTAAGAATTCTTCTTATGAGACACTTTGGTTTGCTTACCTAATTGGCAAGGTTCACAAACCACCTCAAGCTTTTTACCAAGATTAGTAAAACCTCTAACAATGCTATGTTTTTCAAGCCTTTTCAAGTCTTTAAAATTCATGTGACCCAAATGTTGATGCCACAAATCAAGCTTGTTGCACTCATGTGCCATGTTGCAAGTTAGAGGATCTATCTCAAGACAATAGCAATTGTCTATAGACATTTTGACTCTTAGGACAACATTGCTCTTTTTATCAATTATAGTGCACACATCTTTGTTAAAGCTAACTTCTTTAAAAATTTCACACAAGTGAGTAATACTTATCAAGTTAGCTTGTAACCCATCAACATACAAAGTATTGCGAAGTTTAGGCAATCTGGGGATACAAATTGTTCCCTTGCCAAGAACTTGCTTTTTGGTACCATCACCAAAAGTAACCCAACCTCCATCCATTAAAACAAGATTCTTAAAGAACTCTTTGTTCCCGGTCATGTTCCTAGAGCAACCGCTATCTAGGTACCAAGAATATGAGGAGTTGGCCCTTAAAGCATATTGTGCAACATGACATTTAGATGTGTCTTTTCTAATCCACATATTACTCAACATGCCTCTCACTCGTACTTCTAACATGATTGACTCAATGTTAGGTTTTTTAACATGCACCTTGACCTTATTGGTCACATTTTCAAAAATATCAAGCAAAGCATTATCAACTTTCTTATGCATAGTATGGTGAGGCACAACACAAGATTTAACAAGCAAGTCATCAACAACATCCTCCACAACATGCTTTTCCAAGGTCTTCCTAGGTCTATTTCTATATCCATACATGGATGATTGCCTAGGTCCATTCAAAGACATATCATGAAAAGCATTATCAAGTTTGCATTTCCGAATATACTCAAAGCATCTAGGTCGAATATGTCCTACCATATTACAATGATGACAAATAGGAATAAATTTGAGAAATTTACCATTTGCATTTGCTTCCAACTCTTTTGTATTTCTCATAATTTTTCCTCTTTGATGTGCAACCCTTGATGCTCTACCTCTTGCATTTGAGGTTGTTGCTCCTTGATGTTTTTGTTGTTGAGTTTTTCCATTGAACATCCTTGTTGATGAAGAGGCACCTCCGGTAGCTTTCATAGATTTACCTTGAGAGAGTGTACCTACATTTGTTTCAATGCTTGCTTTGACAAAAGTAGATTTGTTAGTAGAAGGAGTTTCCTTCTCATTTATATACCCAAGCCTCTTTTATAACTAGGATGCTTTCCACTTTTAATGAGGGTTTCAATCTTGTTAGAACTAGATGACATCTTGTTAATCATCTTATTAGCCTCATCAACTTTCTCACTAAGCACCCTATTTTTAATGTCATATTTTTCTACGATGTCATCACTAAATATAACATCTTTTCTTGATTTATTAAGCCATTGTTCATACTTTTTCTCTTGATTTAAGTGCTCACTAATTTTGGCTTTAAGCATGTTTTCTAGCATTTTAGCACTAGCAAGAGAACTATCTCTTTGCTCAATTTCTTGCTTCAAGATGATATGTCTATCATTGCTATCTTTTAGATTCAATTCTAGACTTAGGATCTTGTCTTTAAGATCATTGAAATCTTTTGAGCCAAGTCCATGATTCTCTAGCTTCTTGTTGAGGGACATATTGACTTTAGATAAACGTTCATTTTCAAGAATAAGATTATTGATCTTTTTCTCATCCAAGTCAATATGTTCAACAAAAGAAGCCACATAGGAACACACTTTCTTAATCATGATTATCACAAATAAAACACAAACACTATAAAGAAAGGATCAATCTAAGTGCGTATAAACACCAGCTCTGATACCAAATGAAATTCCCTTAAGTAATAGTGTAAAATATACCTAGAAGGGGGGGTGAATAGGTATAGGCCCAAATCTCTTCCAATATTAAAAATAATGTGGAATATAACAAAGAATATGCACACTTGCTTAGATTTGACAAATGAATTGATTTAACTAATGCAAAAGTAAATCAATATACAAGATATGCAATCAATGTAAGATATGGAAGATAAAGAAAAGTAAAGCGAAAATTGACATAATGATTTTTACGTGGTAAAACCTCAAAGAGGAAACATCCACGGGTTGATACCACAACCACCGGCAAAGCAATCCATTATATGAAAAGGACTTACACACTCAAACTATCAACACATGATATCAGCTCAAGCTATCACCTCCTAGTCTACCCACATGGCTAGTGAACAACCAAGCCTACTTCCTATCCAAGATGTGTCCTACACCTCTAGGAAGCAACTTCCTATCCAAGATGCTCACGTCTATAGGAAGATTTCTTGCTTGTCTATCTGGATCCTCCCGACCCTAGACAAGACTCCTTGCTTGACTATCTGAGTCCTCCCGACTCTAATCAAGACTTCTTTGCTCTATCCACAAAGCTTCACTCACTTTGCCAGAGACTTCAACCTTATACAAGGCAATGATCTAAGAGATGCAAATGATGCAAACACAATCAAATAAAGCTAGATGATCAATCAAGCTAAATTTACATACTTAGTGATAAACTAGAATTATGCTTTCAACACACAATCACAAATCTATCTAGAAATCAAAGCATGTGAATCAATAAGAACAAGATATGAATATTCAATATATCACACAAAAATCTTAGTTCTTAGATGATGAAATTAAATCTAGAAAATGTCATTAGGCACAACATATATGATATTTCTAGAATCAATTTCAAGATAGGTCAAGTTTAGCAATATATGTTCAATTGAAATCAAATGGCTAAAACTCAAACAAAACACTCAATCATTAAAATCCTAGCATATGTACTAGCATTCTTCTCAACATATTTCATCAATCAAATAGAAAGAATAAAAGAGATGATCAAAAGAAATTGAAAGAAGAACAAGTAATACATACAAAGTTGAACCACGTACTGAAATCAGACCACTGGGAAAAATGACGAAGTCAAATGCCTCTGAAAATGCTTGGGATTTTTAGCTCTCGTCAAGACCAACATTTTTGGCTTTTGGATCACTCGATTTCAAGTTCGTATGAAAAAGTTATGACTGAAATAAGAACATTAAAATCATGAAGATTTCTGCAGAATTTTCTCTTGGAAACTTTCTTCAAGTTCTGTTTGGAGGGAAAGAAAATCATATTTAAATGATTCAAGGAGGGAACAAAAATGACCCAATCGGAGGCGACCACATCACCCATCCCTATGTGGGGCACGTGGGCCACACAGGACCAGAGGGGTGTTCTGGCCGTGGGTACCACGGCCTCCACACGTGGTGGCCAATGAATGGCTTTTGGCCATGCAAACCTCTCGTACGCTCCTCTCACGTTCTTCAGCCGTATTCGGGCATCCGAACTCCGATTTCAAATCTAATTGAAAGTAATTAAATACTCGAGGCGTGTTCTATATAAAGCTAGAGGGGGGGTGAATAGATTTTAACTATTATTACCCAATTTTCGCATGCAAGTCAATTTTACGAAAATGCCCCTACTAGTCAAAAATACATACAAGTGTAATATAGTGCGGAATTTAAATAACACTTGATGTATACGTGGAAACCCAACCACTGGGAAAAACCACGGGCTGTATAGTGCGCCACACTCGGAACTCGAAATCACTAATTGAAATGAAGTTTACAACCTATGTGGACCTCGTCTAACACTCCGGTCTGTAACCCCTCACTTCTACCCAGCGGGCCTTTATTAGCAACTCTATTCCAATTTGCTTGAGGCCTAACCACTCTTAGCCTCAAGACTTACTTCTCAATGAAGAGAAACAACCTATGTGAATATATATATGAATATTCAAATAACAAACAAGGCTAGGTAACCTTAGATGCTTATCTAGGATGATGATATAATCAATTTAATCAACCCTAGATATCAATTGCTAAATGACATGTCAAATAGCTTAGCTAATCAAGATTAATTAAAACCCTAATTAGCTATCACAATCAACACTCAATCATTTTCATCACAAATAATCTCTAACTTGTATCTAGCATATAATCAAAAGCATACAAGTAATTAAAGAGATGTATTAATATGAAAAACACTAAAGTAATATGAAATTAGTGAAGAACATACCAAATAAGATGTGATGATTCAAAACCATGCATGGATCAAATCTATGAAGGCATAGAAGATCAAATATGAAATTTGATGCAAAAGGGATTTGATTTGAGTGTTTAAAGATGGGTTCTTGATTTGATTTTTTCTCAAAAATCTCTCTTGAATGTTTAGGGTTCTAATTGCTCAAGAAACTTATTCAGAGATTGAGAAAATAAGATATTTATAGACATCAAGAATTGGGCATGTGAAAAGACACTTTTGCCCCTGAAACGCACCGTTCGGCGGTTTCAATCGGCGGCCAGGCCACCGATTACGACCGCCGAATTGAGCTCGTGAAGAACAGAGCATTAACGGCGGTTTCATTCGGCGGTTTCGCAACCGCCGATACAACCGCCGAATCAAACCCGAGGGATTAAAATCGATCAGGTATGAACGGCGGTTTCGAACGGCAGTCGTGACCGCCGATCTTGACCTCATAATTGCTTCAGACCAATCTGGACTGAAACGGTGGTTTCATTCGGCGGCCAGGCCGCCGATCATAACCGCAGATCACCAACAATGGTGAAAACCAAGGAGAAGCCAAGGGCATTCTCCATAGGCGGTCTTCACGCGAAACCAAGCACTCATTAGTGCAAGCGCGGACGTTTCCGAACAATGTCGGGAAACGAATTATAAGGCACATATACACACAACAAGATATATCAACCAAAGTGCTAGTGTGTAAAGTGACATGTGAAGAGATGCACATAAAAATAAGCAAGTATGCAATCATAGCAAGAATGCTAAGTGTGTGTGTGCTACTAAATCTCTTCAAAGAAAAACAAGCACAAGAGATTATACCTTTGGCGTGCTTATATCTTGAGGTCATGGAAGGGCCTTTGATCTTCAACACTAATCACTTAGACTACCCTTACATTCAAAACCCCAACATGTGGTTTGACCACGAAATAAGCCAATCAACAAAACGGGAATCCTTACAATCTCCCCCTTTGGCTATTTCGTGACAAAACCACCACTCACATTGATTCCTCACAACAAAAATAAACCTATGGGTCAATGAAGATTTTCTACAATACAAAGAGATATATAAAAATAAAACTTGAAGTCTTCAATCTCTTATAGAACAATCATTCCCTGAAACAAGGTTTCTAAACTTTCCAAAACAAGTAAAAGTGAGATGAATCAAGTGAGGACATAAACAAGCATTTGCATTTCTAAGAAATTAAACACAACATCATGCAATGTATGATGAATGCAATGCTCCCCCTCAAAGGGTTACTCCCCCTCAATGTATATTCTCCCCAATGTGCACCAATTGCTATAACAATTTGCACCTTCCCTTACCACATTCTACTCCCCCTTTTTGTCATGATATAGACAAAGGAGTAGTCCCCAATCGGGTCACTCAAGGCAAAGAGAGATAATAGCATTCTAGTATATGCATAATCAATATAAGTCACTTTATGCAATCTCAATTAATCGGAGAGAAACGAGGAGATTTATTAGATAAAATGTGTGAAACAAAATGCTTTGCATACAAGACATATAGCATTCAAGTCCAAAATACCATGGTATTTGGCAAAGCAAATGACAAAGGTTTCTAATAGGAATTCAAACCAATTTCACCATTGTCATGAGAGAAGCAAGGATATAGAAATTTCATTGATTTCAATTTAAGAACAACTATATCCAACTTTATAAGCTAAACATGTCATGAGCAACTTTGCACCCTATTTGATTTTTCCGGGAATGAAACCCGTATGATAGTAGACATGTTCAACCAATAAAGAAAGAGAGACATTTGGATTGTAAAATCCTTGAATGGATACAAGATCCTTTTTCATTTGAGTCTCATAAGCTTTTTCACACAAGTTTTTGCATTTAAGAACGCAATTATTAATTCATGCTTTTTCATTTGAGCATGTACATGAATTTCATGCTTTTCATAAGACATTAGCATGTTATTAAAGAATCATCATGTCATGGAGATAATCATAGGTCATTCAAGTCATACTTCCTACATACATCTCCTAGTCCAAAATGCATGTTTGAACATAAATATGACATGGATTGTATACAAGCAAGGTTCACACTTATTGAATTGAAAACATATATACATATGTGCAACCAAGCTTACTCAAGCAATCAACCAAGAAGCATAAGATTTTTCAAATTTTTTGCAAGTGACAAGAATGCAAAAATAGCTCTTTTTGCTTGAGTTCCCCATATGGGGTTAGTATCATCCTTCATTAATGAAGGGCATGAGGTCCTATGGACCTACCAAGTCCATTTGACTTAGTTGAACCTATTTGAGACTTGTTAGTCTCGTAGCAAGCGGGTTCATTTTTCCTTATCCACATAGATATGACATTTTTCTTCTTAGTGGTCAAAGGTTGCATGTCATTCATTAACCTAGGATTATTGACAAAAGATTTCCTAGGCTCATGCAAATGGGCTCTTCTTAGCCTCTTTTTCTTTATCATGCTAGTAATCCTACAATGCTTAATGTACTTAAAGCACTTAGGCCTAATATGCCCATAAACACCACAATAATGACAAGTTGGTACAAAGTAAGAATTCATACCATGTTCTTGTGAAGTCATTGGAGACTCATCATGCATTTGATGTCTCTTTTGGTGTTGAGTCAGTTCATGTCTTCTATTTGGTTGAACCGGAATGGGTTGCCTCCTTGGATTAGGTAGCATGTTTTGCCTCTTTTCATAGTGAGTCATTTGTTGAGGAGAGTTGACTCGAGAGGCTCTAATCCGTTGAGCTTGGGGTTGTCTTGCTTTCACCACCTTCACTTGTGCATTTGTCGAACATTGTCCTAGTTCTAACTTCTTCCTAGGATTTTGCACCGGTGACGCTCCTATCTTACCCAAACTCTTCACAAAGACGGTCTTCTTAGGAATAGAACAATCCTTGCTCACTTCGAATCCAAGACCTCTTTTGTCACAAGGGCTTTTTCCTACACCAAGTATGTTGTCAAGTTTCTTGGTGCTTGTGGTCATTCTAGTCAATGACTCTTTGGCTTCAACAAGCTCTCTCTTCAAACCCTCTTCATTCCTCTTAGACAAAGCTAGCTCATCTTTTAGCTTGTCTTCTTCCACCATGGATCTTACCACTTCATCATTCAAGTGGTCCACTTGTGTTGAAAGCCTAAGTAATTCTTCCTTTAACCTTTGAATCTCTTTTTCATTCTTTAACTTAGAGCTTTCAAAACTTTCAAAGTTGTCCTTAAGATCCATTTACTCCACTTGCTTCTTTAGGAGTTCATTGTATGTTGTAAGCTCTAGATTTTCTTCCTCTAAAATCCTTAGAAATCTATCTTTCTTCTTCATGGAGCTTTCAACATTGACTATAAAGTTATGCATATCCATATTCTCTACATTTCCATTTGTAGAGTTAGATAAGGAGTCATCTCCACTAGTGTCATCTTCTAGACTCTCCTCCTCTCCTATGGATCCAATATCCTCATCAAGACCTTCACCTTGATCTCTTGAGTCAATAAGTGCCATATCCCAATGTGAAGCAACAACTATCTCCTCTAGAGCTACTTCTTCGACTTTCTCTTCTATGGGATTACTAGCAACGGAATTCTTACCAACAACTTCATTTTCTTCACAAGTGGCACCCAATGCCTTGAAGTTATTGATAAGCTCATCATCACTTGATGACTTATCTCCCTCTTCGGAGTCATCACTTTCACTCCAAATGGCGGCCATCATTTTTTCTCTCTTGTTCTTCAAATTCCCACAATCTAGTGAGATATGACCTATGCCACCACACTCATAGCATTGGATCCCTTTCCTTTCGCTATTCTCTTGCCTATGCTCAACCTTCTTGAAAGGAACCCTTTTCTTCAATTCTTGCCCTTTGGATGCATGACCCTTCTTCTCGAATTTTACAAACTTCTTGAATTTTCTCATTAAAAGTGCCATGTCTTCATCCGAGTCATCCTTGTCCTCCTTCTCAACCTTGGAAGCTCTCAAAGCAATCCCTTTTTGCTTCTTTGAAGGAGTGGAGCTAGGACCCTTCCTAGACTCGTAGGCGAGAAGTCTACCTATTACCTCGCTCGGCTTCATGTCCTTAAAATCACTGTTTTCTTCTAAAGCCGTCACCTTAGACTCAAACCTCTCGGGAAGCGATCTCATTATCTTTTGCTTGATCCTTCTATCCGAGTAAGGGTCACCAAGTTGATGACTTTGGTTGACAATGTCCATCAACCTAATCACGAAGTCGTTGAAGCACTCATTCTCCTCCATCCTAAGTGTCTCAAATTGAGTTTGGAGGACTTGAAGTTTGGAGTCCTTCACTACTTCGGTTCCCTCGTGTGCAACCTCTAAGATGTCTCATGCCTCCTTGGCTATCTTAGAGTTCTGAATCAGTTTGTAATGATTTTCATCCACTGCACATATGAGGGCGTGCCACGCCTTTTGATTCCACTTGGACAACTAAAACTCAGGTTGTATCCACTGTGCCTTAGGCTTGAGCACTTCTTCTCCTCCACCCGTGGGAGTCATCATAGGAGGCGAATATCCATCTTCAATGGCCATCCATGCCCTATCATGGATTTGACACACATATGCCTCCATCTTCCCTTTCCATTGGGAGTAATTTATGCCGGTGAGGAGGGGTGGCCTTACGCTCGAAGCACCCTCATTAGAACCACCGATTCCACTCATAGTGTATAATGAATGGATGAAATGAATGCAAAATGTATGAATGATCAAAGAATCACACAAATGCAAAACACACCAAAAATGAGCTAGGATCACCTATGTATGTCTAGGAACCCGCTCTGATACCAATTGAAAGTAATTAAATACTCGAGGCGTGTTCTATATAAAGCTAGAGGGGGGTGAATAGATTTTAACTATTATTACCCAATTTTCGCATGCAAGTCAATTTTACGAAAATGCCCCTACTAGTCAAAAATACATACAAGTGTAATATAGTGCGGAATTTAAATAACACTTGATGTATACGTGGAAACCCAACCACTGGGAAAAACCACGGGCTGTATAGTGCGCCACACTCGGAACTCGAAATCACTAATTGAAATGAAGTTTACAACCTATGTAGACCTCGCCTAACACTCCGGTCTGTAACCCCTCACTTCTACCCAGCGGGCCTTTATTAGCAACCCTATTCCAATTTGCTTGAGGCCTAAGCACTCTTAGCCTCAAGACTTACTTCTCAATGAAGAGAAACAACCTATGTGAATATATATATATGAATATTCAAATAACAAACAAGGCTAGGTAACCTTAGATGCTTATCTAGGATGATGATATAATCAATTTAATCAACCCTAGATATCAATTGCTAAATGACATGTCAAATAGCTTAGCTAATCAAGATTAATTAAAACCCTAATTAGCTATCACAATCAACACTCAATCATTTTCATCACAAATAATCTCTAACTTATATCTAGCATATAATCAAAAGCATACAAGTAATTAAAGAGATGTATTAATATGAAAAACACTAAAGTAATATGAAATTAGTGAAGAACATACCAAATAAGATGTGATGATTCAAAACCATGCATGGATCAAATCTATGAAGGCATAGAAGATCAAATATGAAATTTGATGCAAAAGGGATTTGATTTGAGTGTTTAAAGATGGGTTCTTGATTTGATTTTTTCTCAAAAATCTCTCTTGAATGTTTAGGGTTCTAATTGCTCAAGAAACTTATTCAGAGATTGAGAAAATAAGATATTTATAGACATCAAGAATTGGGCATGTGAAAAGACACTTTTGCCCCTGAAACGCACCGTTCGGCGGTTTCAATCGGCGGCCAGGCCACCGATTACGACCGCCGAATTGAGCTCGTGAAGAACAGAGCATTAACGACGGTTTCATTCGGCGGTTTCGCAACCGCCGAATCAAACCCGAGGGATTAAAATCGATCAGGTATGAACGGCGGTTTCGAACGGCGGTCGTGACCGCCGATCTTGACCGCATAATTGTTTCAGACCAATCTGGACTGAAACGGCGGTTTCATTCGGCGGCCAGGCCGCCGATCATAACTGCCGATCACCAACAATGGTGAAAACCAAGGAGAAGCCAAGGGCATTCTCCATAGGCGGTCTTCACGCGAAACCAAGCACTCATTAGTGCAAGCGCGGACGTTTCCGAACAATGTCGGGAAACGAATTATAAGGCACATATACACACAACAAGATATATCAACCAAAGTGCTAGTGTGTAAAGTGACATGTGAAGAGATGCACATAAAAATAAGCAAGTATGCAATCATAGCAAGAATGCTAAGTGTATGTGTGCTACTAAATCTCTTCAAAGAAAAACAAGCACAAGAGATTATACCTTTGGCGTGCTTATATCTTGAGGTCATGGAAGGGCCTTTGATCTTCAACACTAATCACTTAGACTACCCTTACATTCAAAACCCCAACATGTGGTTTGACCACGAAATAAGCCAATCAACAAAACGGGAATTGAAACAAATTATAGCACAGTATGTATAAAGCTATCTAGAGGGGGGGTGAATAGATTTTACGCTTTTTACCCAATTTTTCGTGTTAGTCAAAATTACGAAAATGCCCTCAAGATAATATAACCAAGCAATTGTAATATGGTGCGGAAATTAAAACAACACTTGGTTTTTACGTGGAAACCCTCACGGGAAAAACCACGGGCTATGTAAGTAAGCCACACTCGAACCTCGAATCCACTAAATGTGCAAACGATTACAACCTAATCCCGGAAGTAATCACACACCTACCTAATCCCGGTATGAGTGAACCTAGTCCAATTTGCTTGCGATCTAAGCAACCTAATCCCGGTTGCTACACACAAGACTTACTTTCTCTAGAAAAGAATACAACCCTAAGTGAATATATGTAAATATCCAAAATGCAACATAGAGCAAGGGAAACCCTATATGCTTATCTAAGATGATTAATATGCAATTAAGAACAATCCTAGATATCAAAACTAAATGACATGTCAATTAGTTTAGCTAATCAATATTAAGCACAAAACCTAATATGCTAGCACAATACAACTTCTCAAACATACATCATACTCATCTTAATATTGTATCCAAAGCATACAAAATAATCAACAAGTAATTAATTGAGATTGCTAGATAAGAGAAACACAAAACATGTAAGATATTAGTGAAAAACTTACCAAGCAAAGTATGATGAAGATTCCATGCAAGATGACATCTAGATGATCCAAGATGATGCTAGATGATGATTGATGATCATGAAAAAGTGTTTGAGTGATTAAAAATGAGTTCTTTGTGTATTTTTCTTCTCTTGAAAAATATCCTAAGTATAGAATATGAATATGAACTCTCTTGGCTGACCTAAAGTCAAAGTGTTATATATATAGGGGCCATAAGTGAAGTGTGGTCGTTTTGAAAAACGCACCAAAAATTGCTCTGTGCGCTGGTGGCCTTGCGCTGGACGACAGGCGCAAGACCAGCGCACACGCACATTTTTGCATTGGCGCTGGACGACATGCGCTCACACAGGCGCCATACCAGCGGAGCCACACTGGGCGATCAGCGCTAGTGACCTTGCACTGGTGTAGACCAGCGCACGACCGGCGACAGAGAACTGGACGATCTGCGCTGGTGTGGACCAGAGCACGACCAGCGGCACGCCACTGGGCGTTTTGCGCCGGTGAGCGGCGCTGGACGTCAGGCGCAGGTGGACCAGCGCACAGCCCACAACTTTGAACCCCACAAGCAATCATGCAAGGGGAACAAAGGTAAACTAAGATGCATCCTAAAAGCCTAAATGCTATGATGTTATAAACACAAGATGCAATCATTATACCAAGCAAGAAGAGATGTAAATAGGCATTGATGCACAACAAAAAGAAACACAACATACAAAGATTAAACATATGCATGAGTTGTGAGTGTGTGCAACTATCTCTTCAAGACAAGTAAGCACTTAGAGTATTACCTTTGGTGCTTGTCAATTATGAGGTCTTCAAAGGGCCTAAGCAATAACAACAACATCTAAACTACCCTTACAAAGAATCCCCACATATGGTTTGATCACGAAATAAGCCAATTAAAAACAACGGGAATCCTTACAATCTCCCCCTTTGGCTATTTCGTGACAAAACCATCACTCACATTGATTCCTCACAAAAAAAATAGAAACTACGGGACTACAATGATATTCTATATTACAAAGAGATAAGAGAATGCAACTTGAAGACTTCAATCCTCTTGTAGAATAATCAATCCCTGAAAAGAGTTTCTAACATTTCTAATACAAGACAAGTGTGAGATTAATCATGTGAGAACAATACCAAGCATTTGCATTTTTAGAATTTAGGCACAACATTACCAAATGTATGCAATGTATGATAAATGCAATGCTCCCCCTCAACGGGTTACTCCCCCTCAATGTATGTTCTCCCCAAAGTGCACAATAGCTTCTATATTTTACACCTCCCCTTACCATATCCTACTCCCCCTTTTTGTCATGATATAGGCAAAGGAGTAGTCCCCAACCGGGTCACTCATAGCAACGAGAGATAGAAGCATGCACGATTTGCATAAACATATAAGTCACTTTATGCACTTCAATTAATTTGAGAGAAACAAGGAGATTTATTTTGAGAAAATGTGTGAATCCAACATGCTTTGCATACAAGACATATAGCATTCAAGTCCAAAATACAATGGTATTTGGCAAAGCAAATGACAAAGGTTTCTAATAAGAATTCAAACCAATTTCACCAATGTCATGGGAAAAGCAAGGATATAGAGATTATTGATTTCAATTTAAGAGCAACTATATCCAACTTTATAAGTGAAACATGGCATGAGCGACTTTGCACCCTATTTGATTTTTCCGGATAAAATTATCCGTATGATAGTAACCATGTTCAACTAATAAAGAAAGAGAGACATTTGGAATGTAAATTCCTTTGAATGGATACAAGATCCTTTATTCATTTTGAGTCTCATAAGTTTTCACACAAGTTTTGCATTTTTAAGAATATGCAATCATCAATTCATGCTTTTCATGTGAGCATGTTATATGAATTTCATGCTTTTTCATTTGTCATTAGCATGTTATTAAAGAATCATCATGTCATGGAGATAATCATAGGTCATTCAAATCATACTTCCAATGTAAATCTCCTAGTCCAAAAATGCATGTTTGAACATAAATATGACATGGATTGTAGACAAGCAAGGTTCACACTTATGGAATTTTAAAACATATATACATATGTACAACCAAGCTTACTCAAGCAATTAAAAGAAGAGGCATAAGATATTTCAAATTTTTTGCAAGATACAAGAATGCAAAATAGCTCTCTTTGCTTGAGTTCCCCATATGGGGTCAATCATAGAACATCACTCCACAAGACATACCCCAATAGATCTACTAAGAGTTTTAAATCGAGTAGCATCTAAGGGTTTAGTAAATAGGTCCGCAAGTTGATCATTAGTACCTACATGTTCAAGTACTATGCATTTATTTTCAACAAGCTCTCTAATGAAGTGATGGCGGATGTCAATATGCTTAGTTCTAGAATGTTGCACCGGATTCTTGGAAATATTAATGGCACTCATGTTATCACAAAAGAGAGTGAGAGTACCTTGGTTGAATCCGTAATCTACTAGCATTTGCTTCATCCATATAAGTTGAGTGCATCCACTCCTCGCGGCTATGTACTCGGCTTCCGCCGTGGACAAGGAAATCAAGTTTTGCTTCTTGCAAAACCAAGACACCAAGTTGTTGCCTAGAAAGAAGCAACCGCCCGATGTGCTTTTCCTATCATCACAATTTCCTACCCAATCCGCATCACTATATCCTACAAGACTAGGATTAGTGTCAAATGAGTACCAAATCCCATAGTTGGAAGTCCCATTCACAAAGCGAATGACTCTCTTAACCGAAGAGAGATGGGACTCCTTGGGATCGGATTGGTACCTAGCACAAACTCCTACACTAAATGATATATCGGGCCTACTTGCGGTCAAATAGAGCAAGCTCCCTATCATGCCACGATATAAGGTTTGGTCCACACTTTTACCGCTAGCATCCTTGCTTAGCTTCAAAGTGGTGCTCATAGGAGTGTCACAATGTTTGGCTTTTTCAAGACCAAACTTCTTCACAAGGTTTTTGGCATATTTGGCTTGGGTTATGAAGATCCCATTATCAAGTTGCCTAATTTGCAAACCTAGGAAGTAATTAAGCTCACCAACAAGACTCATCTCAAATTCATGAGACATAACATCAACAAATTGTTGGACCTTGGTGTTGTTGGTGGAGCCAAACACTATGTCATCGACATATATTTGAGCTATGAAAAGCTCATCATTGTCTCTCTTGATGAATAGTGTCTTGTCAACACTACCTCTTGTGTAGTTATTGTCAACAAGAAATTGAGTGAGGCGCTCATACCAAGCCCTCGGTGCTTGTTTCAACCCATATAGTGCCTTCTTGAGGCGATAGACATGGTTGGGGTGGTGTGCATCCACAAACCCCTTGGGTTGTTCAACAAACACTTCCTCTTGCAAGAAGCCATTGAGGAAGGCACTATTGACGTCCATTTGGTGCAATTTGAACTTGTGCACACAAGAGATGGACAAGAGAAGCCTAATGGACTCTAAGCGGGCAACGGGAGCAAATGTCTCCTCAAAGTCGATACCCTCAATTTGAGAGTACCCTTGTGCTACAAGTCTACCCTTGTTCCGCACTATGTTGCCATCCTCATCGGATTTGTTCCTAAATATCCATTTAGTGCCTATGACATTAGTGGTCTTAGGCCTAGGAACTAGAGTCCAAACCTCATTCCTTTCGAATTGGTTTAGCTCTTCTTGCATGGCAAGAACCCAAAATTCATCATGTAAGGCTTCTTCAACCTTTTTGGGTTCAATTTGAGAGGTGTAGCAAGTATAGCTAATAAGATTAGCAAGTTGCTAGTCCTAACACCCTCATTTACCTCTCCAATGATATCTTCTTTATCATGGAGTTTCCTAACCCATGGAGCGGGTTCTTTAGAGTCAAAGAGAGGAACTCTAGTAATGGGTTGTGTGACTTCATTAGATGTCCCAACATTGGGAGTCACTACAACCCTCTCCAAAGGAGAGTCATCCTCTAGAACATCCTCCTCCTCATGGTTATTAGACTTGAGCCTAGTATCATCAATGACCACATTTGATGATTCCATGACGGTTCGAGTCTTCAAGTTGAAAACTCTATAGGCTTTACTATTCAAGGCGTAGCCAATAAAGATACCCTCATCACTCTTAGCATCAAACTTGCCAAGTTGATCACGGTCATTTAAAATGTAGCATTTGCTTCCAAATGTATGGAAGTAGCTAACATTTGGCTTCCTACCCTTCCATAGCTCATAGGAGGTGTTTCTAGAACCGGGCCTTAGGAACACACGATTTCCTATATAGCAAGCCGTATTGATGGCTTCGGCCCATAGGTTCCTAGGGACATTGTTGCTAAGCAACATCACTCGGGCCATCTCTTGGAGGACCCTATTCTTCCTCTCAACAACTCCATTTTGTTGAGGTGTCCTAGGAGCCGAAAACTCATGGGAGATACCTAAACCATTACAAAAGGTTTCAAAGGTAGCATTCTCAAATTCCCTCCCATGGTCACTTCTAATCCGTTTTATGCTTTTAATATTAGAGTTCATTTCATTTTGAAGTTTATTACAAAGCATTTTAAACTTATCAAAAGTTTCGGATTTTTCTCTAAGAAAATATGTCCATGTGAACCTAGAGAAATCATCAACACATACAAAAATGTATCTCTTTCCACCCAAACTTTCGGTTTGCATGGGACCCATGAGGTCCATGTGGAGAAGCTCAAGAAGCTCCTTGGTGGTGAGATACTTACCCTTTTTGTGCATGCTTTTAGTTTCCTTTCCTTGTTGGCAAGGTCCACAAACACCATTGGCTTTCTTCCCAAGCTTAGGGAGGCCGCGCACACACTCGAACTTTCCAAGGGTCCGTAGATCCCTAAAGTTCATGTGGCCAAGTCTTTCATGCCACAACTCAATTTGCTCATCCATGGACACATTGTTTGAGACTATTCTAGCTTCAAGACAATAGCAATTGTCGCTAGATCTCATACCTTTCAATAAGGTTTGTCCATCGGGCTTTAGGATCGAGCAATCATCTTTACAAAACAAGACGGAATATCCTTCATCACTTAGATGTGAAATGCTTATTAAATTGGCTTTCAAGCCATCAACAAATAAAGCATCGGATAAGGAGGGTAATCCGGGAACGGAAATGGTTCCTTTCCCTACTACTTTCTTTTTGGATCCATCACCAAAAGTGACATATCCACCTTCCTCCATAACAAGAGTCTCGAAGAAACTCTTGTTTCCCATCATGTGCCTAGAGCACCCACTATCTAGATACCAAAAATTAGAAGAATTTGCCTTCAAGGCTATTTGAGCAACATGGCAAACAATGTCATTCTTTCTAATCCACCTAGAAACAATCTTAGCTTTCTTAGTGGTCTTTGGTATATGGGCTCTAGATGTCCTAGGATCATGCATAATAATATTATCATTCCTAGGAACATGCATCATGGCTCTTTTCTTTTTCTTCTCAATCATGCTTTGTTTTCTACACATTTTAATATATTGAAAGCAATTTGGTCTAATATGACCATCACAACCACAAAAGTGACAAATAGGGATGAAATAAGAAATCATACCTTGCCTTTGTGCACGTATGGGAGCTTGTCCATGTCTTTGTGGATAAGTGGGTTCAATCCATCTTCGTTGTTGAACCGGTCTAGGTTGCTTCCAAGCTTGAGGTTGCATGATTGGTCTCTTTCCTTTGTGAGCCAATTTTGGAGGAGTGTTGGCTTGAGGGACCCTAGGGGGTTGAGCTTGAGATTTCCTTCTTGGTCCCATTTTCACTTGAGCATTAGAACATTGTCCTACTTCTAACTTTTTCCTAGGAGGTTGCACAAATGAAGTTTCTTCGTTCTTCAAGCTCTTGACAAACACGGTCTTGTTAGAGGTTGAGATTTTCTTGCCATCATCATACCCAAGACCTCTCTTGTCACTTGGACTCTTTCCAACACCAAGTAAATGATCAAGCTTCTTGGTGCTAGAATCTATCCTAGCCAAGGACCCTTTAACTTCTACAAGTTCCCTCTTCAAGCCTTCTTCACTTCTCTTGGATAAGTCTAACTCCTCAATTAACTTATCCTCTCTCCTCTTCAATCTTTCCACTTGTTCACTTAAGTGGTCATTGTGAGCCGAAAGTTCAAGGTTTTCTTCTCTCAACCTCTCAATCTTTCTTGTGCTTTTAAGTGCTAAATCATTGAACTCGGCATGGTATTTAGCAAGCACCTTTTGCTCCACAAATTTCTTTTTGGAACTAGAAGAGGAGTCACTTTCTATTTCACTTGAGTCATTTTCCTCTTGACTCATTTCCTCTTTCTCACTACCACTTTTGCTCTTATGTGAGGAGGCAAAAGCTAGGAGGTTAGCCATGAGCTCTTCTTCACTTGAAGACTCATCTTCCTCATTGGAGTCATCACTACTCCCACTCCAAGTGGCGGCCATCACTTTGCTCTTCTTCTTTTCATTGTGATTAGCACATTCGGGGGCAAAGTGACCAATCCCACCACATTCAAAGCATCGGACACCTTTCCTTTCGGTCCTCTCTTGTCTAGGCTCAAACTTCTTGAAGGAACTCTTTTTCTTCAAATCTTGTCCTCTTGACCCAAATCCCTTCTTCTTCTTGAACCTCATAACCTTGTTGAACCTTTTCACAAATAAGGCAAGGTCTTCATCCGATTCATGCTTTGCCTCCTTTGCATCCTTAGATGCTTTCAAAGCTATTCCTTTAGACTTCTTAGGAGGAGTAGTGGTGCTAGGAGCCTTCCTAGACTCATATGCAAGGAGACGCCCAATCACCTCACTTGGCTTCATATCCATGTAGCCACTATTTTCTTCTATGGCTCACCTTGGATTCAAACCTATCGGGGAGAGATCTCATAATTTTTTGCTTGACTCTCCTATCCGAATACGGGTCTCCGAGTTGATGGCTTTGATTTACAATGTCCATCAATTTGATTTCGAAGTCATTGAAGCATTCATCCTCTCCCATCCTTAGAAGCTCAAACTGAGTTTGGAGGACTTGAAGCTTGGACTCCTTCACCACCTCGGTTCCCTCATGTGCAACTAGAAGGATGTCTCATGCCACTTTGGCAATCTGAGTATTCTGAATAAGCTTGTACTGATTCTCATCCATAGCACACATAATGGCATGCATAGCCTTCCTATTCCACTTAGAAGCCTCAAACTCTTGCGCGTTCCATTGCGCCTTAGGCTTCAAAACATCTTGTCCTCCACCCTCGGGAGTCATCATAGGGAGATCATATCCGTCTTCCACCGCCATCCATGCACGGTCATGAATTTGGCATATGTAGGAATCCATCTTCCCTTTCCATTGGGAATAGTTCAATCCGGTAAGAAGTGGAGGCCTTGTGCTAGAAGCTCCTTCGTGGCCACCACCATTTCCACCGTTTCCACTCATAGTGTTTATGAATGAATGAAATGAATGCAAATGTATGAATGATCAAAAATCACACAAAATGCAAAACACACCAAAATAAGCAAGGATCACCTATGTATGTCTAGGAACCCGCTCTGATACCAATTGAAACAAATTATAGCACAGTGTGTATAAAGCTATCTAGAGGGGGGTGAATAGATTTTACGCTTTTTACCCAATTTTTCGTGTTAGTCAAAATTACGAAAATGCCCTCAAGATAATATAACCAAGCAATTGTAATATGGTGCGGAAATTAAAACAACACTTGGTTTTTACGTGGAAACCCTCACGGGAAAAACCACGGGCTATGTAAGTAAGCCACACTCGAACCTCGAATCCACTAAATGTGCAAACGATTACAACCTAATCCCAGAAGTAATCACACACCTACCTAATCCCGGTATGAGTGAACCTAGTCCAATTTGCTTGCGATCTAAGCAACCTAATCCCGGTTGCTACACACAAGACTTACTTTCTCTAGAAAAGAATACAACCCTAAGTGAATATATGTAAATATCCAAAATGCAACATAGAGCAAGGGAAACCCTATATGCTTATCTAAGATGATTAATATGCAATTAAGAACAATCCTAGATATCAAAACTAAATGACATGTCAATTAGTTTAGCTAATCAATATTAAGCACAAAACCTAATATGCTAGCACAATACAACTTCTCAAACATACATCATACTCATCTTAATATTGTATCCAAAGCATACAAAATAATCAACAAGTAATTAATTGAGATTGCTAGATAAGAGAAACACAAAACATGTAAGATATTAGTGAAAAACTTACCAAGCAAAGTATGATGAAGATTCCATGCAAGATGACATCTAGATGATCCAAGATGATGCTAGAAGATGATTGATGATCATGAAAAAGTGTTTGAGTGATTAAAAATGAGTTCTTTGTGTATTTTTCTTCTCTTGAAAAATATCCTAAGTATAGAATATGAATATGAACTCTCTTGGCTGACCTAAAGTCAAAGTGTTATATATATAGGGGCCATAAGTGAAGTGTGGTCGTTTTGAAAAACGCACCAAAAATTGCTCTGTGCGCTGGTGGCCTTGCGCTGGACGACAGGCGCAAGACCAGCGCACACGCACATTTTTGCATTAGCCCTGGACGACATGCGCTCACACAGGCGCCATACCAGCGGAGCCACACTGGGCGATCAGCGCTGGTGACCTTGCACTGGTGTAGACCAGCGCACGACCGGCGACAGAGAACTGGACGATCTGCGCTGGTGGTCTGCGCTGGTGTGGACCAGCGCACGACCAGCGGCACGCCACTGGGCGTTTTGCGCCGGTGAGCGGCGCTGGACGTCAGGCGCAGGTGGACCAGCACACAGCCCACAACTTTGAACCCCACAAGCAATCATGCAAGGGGAACAAAGGTAAACTAAGATGCATCCTAAAAGCCTAAATGCTATGATGTTATAAACACAAGATGCAATCATTATACCAAGCAAGAAGAGATGTAAATAGGCATTGATGCACAACAAAAAAAAACACAACATACAAAGATTAAACATATGCATGAGTTGTGAGTGTGTGCAACTATCTCTTCAAGACAAGTAAGCACTTAAAGTATTACCTTTGGTGCTTGTCAATTATGAGGTCTTCAAAGGGCCTAAGCAATAACAACAACATCTAAACTACCCTTACAAAGAATCCCCACATATGGTTTGATCACGAAATAAGCCAATTAAAAACAACGGGAATCCTTACAGGAATCCTTACACTATTTTTGGATTACAAATCGTGACTCCCTCATGCACAACGACGACTATAAACTTTGACAAATGGTTGAGAAATCATCTCGGAAAACAATGATGAAGTCAACTCAATGAATGAGAATGCAAAGTAGCGTAGCTACATCGTTTGGACTCGAAACCTTATGAATGAGTAACCGAAACGACCGGGACTCAATAAGAAATCAAATAAGAACATGTTCAAGTCCAAAAAAACAAGAAACACAAACATATAAACACAATGTCACACAAGTATGCCATATCTACGCGATAGTCATAAAACATGCAATTCTACAATGTTTGTCTATAAGAAACCAATGTATGTGCATACTTAAAAGTGTGTGAATGTGTTATACCAAAAGTTTGAACTACGATGCAAGGACACACATGTATAAATTGTGTGTGTGTGTGCTCTAACGCCTTGCAAGACGATAGAAGTCTAAGTATACCTTTGACACTTTCACCTCTTGAAGACGATATTTGCATTAGACGTTGCTCTTCAACTTTGAAGCTTCTTTTCTTCTAAGAACATCCTAGGCAACAACTATTACAAATATAGAGCATTTTGCAATGGAATCAAGCCAATACAAATCATGAACCTTACACTTACAAAATTGTAATATCTTCAATTTTTCCTCAATAATTGCAGTTTTACCCCTACTTAACCAATATTACTCCTATGCCCTTGAACTTTGTAAACACCTAAAAATGCTTAATTCACATCATTAAATTACGGGATATTGCCCGAGAATCAAGCAAAAAGAGAAGGAAATGACAGCCAAAATCATATCAAATTTGGTTCGATCTGTATATCAATGGTTTATGCTTGACTAAATATTTAATCTTATGTATGACTTAGGGAAAAAATCTATCCTTGACGAACAAGAGATGATTGAGATCAACCATTCTGTTAACAGATTCATAGAGGATAAAATGATTAGGCTGGTAGTAGACGTGGATGAATTTCCATCCCCGGCTGTGTGCTTTATTGTCCAAAACATGTCCAGTAGTGTGGTAGCGCTTGATGGGGCCAACCCTGATGTTGAAAAATTTCAAATAATTTTCAGTATACCAGACTTCTTTCACAAACAACACAAAACCTTTAAAGTCATTAAAAAAATAATAATAAACCAAAAAAAGGGGGAAGAGTTTATGGGAGAAGGAGATGTAAGATCTAAGCTAAGAACTTGTATACAAATCAAAAAAGCGGCAAAACCCTCTCAGTCAAGGAACAATGTAGACTACAAGTCTATAATTTAGATCTAAGAACCTGTATACAAAGCAAAACAGTGGCAAGGAGATGTATAAATGATGAAGATTGTTTACTTGCAGATGTGGACATGAGGAAGAGTTTATGGGAGAAGCAAATAAGTTTGCTTTCAACTAGTATACAAAGTTAATACGGGAGATCTGAGAACTTGTACAATTCTATTAGGCCTAGGTATGGTTCCTAATTCCTTGAGTATTTCTTCCGTACATGAGTTTGGACGGGCCCCACAATAATCTCAATGATTGGGACAATCCAACGATGAAGGGATATCAATGGAAATCTATACATTAAGTTTCGAGATCATCAAATGGTCCCACATGTATGTAGCTACCCATTACACTAAAGATAGCAACCAAACCTTTAAATTATGAACCACTAAATGCCTAAGAGTTCTTTCACAAACTTGTAAGTTGTTGGTGTTGCTTGACTCGATCTCTCGTATTAGCATTACAGTTCCAAAAAAGAGTCCAATGGGTGCACACCGCTTTTTAAAAACATCCTGTGCACTCAAAAAAAAAAATATTAGAAAAAAAAAATTAATTCGAAATTAAATCCACTAAGGACCTGGGCGTTATTCCAAGGCTTAATGTACTGATTCCCAAGCCTACAACATCCCAGGCTTAGTTCATATTATGTTCACAATTTCAAAATGATGATGTGGCAAGTGTAACTCCTAAGCCCAGGAACAATTCTCTTAGGCTTGAGTACAATTCTATTAGGCCCGGGTATGGTTCCTAATTCCTTGAATATTTCTTCTATACATGAAATTGGATGGGGCTCGTAATAATATCAACGATCGGGACCGTCCAGCAATGAAGGAGTATCAATGTAAATATATACGTTAAGTTTCGACATCATCGAATGGTCCCACATGTATGTAGCTACCCGTTACACTAAAGATAGCAACCAAACCTTTAAATTATGAACCACTAAATGCCTAAGAGTTCTTTCACAAACTTGTAAGTTGTTGGCGTTGCTTGACTCGATCTCCCGTATTAGCTTTACGGTTCTGAATAAGAGTCTGATGGGTGCACACCGCTTTTAAAAAACATTTTGTGCACTCGGAAAAAAAAATTTAAAAATATATTTAATTCGAAATTAAATCCACCAAGGGCCTAGGCTTTATTCCAAGGCTTAATGTACTGATTCCCAGGCCTACAACATCCTGGGCGTAGTTCATCTTTTGTTCATAATTTCAAAATGATGACATGTATAATCACTATAGCTGGATCCCACATTTTCATAGCTGGATCCCATCCAAAATTTCCTTTATAAATGAACCCCTTTAACTTTTTTCTTCTCTTTTTCTTTTCTTTTTCTTCTGAAATAGAAAAACCACTTTATAAGTCTTCTTCACTTGTCTTCTGTCTTCCTCACTTCCAAATCCAAATCCGTAGGTAAGCAGTCTTCTCCATTAATCAGGAAGAATTCTTCAGTTTATGTTGTTTTCCAAGGAAGAAAAACATGAATGTTGAATTAAGATGAAGCATATGTTGAATTCAGTTAAAGCATATGTTGAATTCAGATGAAGAAAAACAAGAATTCAGATGATGCATATGAAGCTATTAGTGGTTATGTACAACCTCGCGATACACATGTTGAATCATCTTAGGCATGGGAATTATATATATAAGCCTAGGAATTAATTTGTTCACCTTAAAGGATCACTGTTGAGTGTTAACGACTTGTTTGTGTGGATGACTTTTACATAAATAAACTTGACCCCATGTGCAGGTACAACAGTGTTTAACTTAATAAGCCTGAGAATTATTCCCATAAGCCCTGGGTTTGACCATCTGTGTACCTACAACAGTGATGAACCTAATAAGCCTAAGAATTATAATTTTCGGCCCTGGAAATATTCCCATAAGCTTGGGTGTAACCCTTTGTGCCTAGGAATTATTTTTGACCATTCCATGACAACAGTTGTATTACTACCATCAATTTAACATTGTTTGACCTCATAAGCCTGGGAATTGTATTACTACTGAGGCTCAAAATCAATAACACCAGCTAGTAACAGCACATACAAATATAAGGCAGTCAAACAACAAATATACACCTGTTTTGAAAATCAATATACATAAACTTGTTTTGGTTGAACCAACCAACACAATAAACCTATCACCTGTTGTGGTTCAGCAGTGTTCAACACAAACAAATATACATACATCATAATCCCAAACAACAAATATACATACACCATAAACTATCACAAAAACACATACAAATTAACATTTCCAATGAACACAAATTATACATGCACTTGTTTTGGTTCAACCAACCAACACAACCAACACAATAAACCTTTCATCTGTTGCGGTTTAGCAGTGTTCAACACAAATAAATATACATACACCATAAACCCTCACAAAGACACATACAAATTCCCTAAGCCTATTTCCCACCAAACCATACAACACCATAAATGTGCAAACAAACCATACAACACTATTCACCAGCGTTCAACAAAGGTTCTCCGATGGCATTCTCTTCATCCGTGTCAATCAAGGTAGGTTCAGGTGGCTTGTCTGGGCACTTCAGTCTGTTGTTTCCTTCTTTCTTACAAATGCTACATGTTCAAGCTTTTTTTGCTGGTTTGCATGTGCCAAATGATGGTTTTGGGCAAGTTTTTTTTTATTGTGTCCTTTTTGTCCACACTTCGAACATGATTGTAACTTTCTTTTCTCCCCGACAGATGGTATCCTCAACTTTTTTGGTCTTCCTAGTAGCTTATTTTTCTTCCATGGCAATACAATACGATTCCGAATTGCATCAAGAATGTCCCAAAATTTTGGATCCAGAATAGGGTTGACACCATTTCATAAGCATGTTTAAGAAATCCTATTGTGTAAAGGTCAGAAGCTAGTGCGTTGATTGACACACCTTTGAACCTAGGACATAACACACCAACAAACATAAATTAAAGTTAGTAAAATCAACCACAACAAATAAATCTACAGAGTTAAAAGACCGGGAAGCATACCTAGCAATCGCCATTGCATGAGAACACGACAACTCATCTAAATCCCATTGACTGCATGAGCAAGAACGTTCGTCAAGGTCGACGGTTGTTTCCTTCCATTTGTCATCAACCTTAAATGTATTGAAGTGAATGGGGTGAATCTCACACCGATGCGCTGTTTTTGTCCTATCTTTGATGTGTTGGTCTGCAAATGTTGTCAAGTAAGTAGACATTTCATGCGCATTTGTTCGACGATTATAGAACCACCTTTGCAACAAATCTCTAATAAATTCCGCCATTGCTGTGATAGGCAATTTTCGGACCGTAAGTAGATAAGAATTCATTGACTCAACAATGTTGGTGGTCATCAAAAAGTACCTCTTTTTAAGGCTATGTACATGTGAAAACTTCTCTATCCTAACACCCAAGAGCTCATCGTAAACCTTACGGTAGGTTTCAACTCAGCCATTACATGGTCAAACTCCTCGATACGGTACGCATACATATCACGATAGTAAAACCAAATCACATCATCCCTCTGGTTGTAAAATCTTTTAAGATTTTATGCCAAGTGGTATGCATAAATCCCACGTGCTGCATTTGAGAATATGGCTTCCATTGTATTAAATATACCATTGTGCTAATCCGAAACTAACATCACATGGTCGGGATATTGAATCAATTTATGGAGTTTCTTCAAAAACCAAGTCCATGACTCTGTGAATTCAGAGTTTGCAAACCCAAATGTCAAAGTGTATATCATCTCGTTTCCGTCTTTGCACACCGTAACTAACAAAACCACCATTGGTCCTAGCCTTCAAGTGGGTAGCATTGATTCAGATAACCGGCCTAATAACAGAATTGAACCCCTCTATAGAGGCCCCAATTGCCATGAATTCATATTTAAACCGGTTTTTCGAGTCGGTCTTAATCTTAGTCACAGTCTCGGGGTTCGATTGTTCCAAAACATAAAAATAAGCAGGCAACCTCTGAAAGGATTCCCACGGATTGCCAAATACCTAATTCAAAGCATGCTCCTTCAAACTATATCCTTTGTTGTACAAGAGGTGTATGTCATGTTGCTCCCTCATCTCAAAAACTATATCTTTAGGACGGATGCTGCATCCAGGATCGCCAAATTTACTTGCAAACAAATCCCCTATCACACAGGCACTTACACGTTTAAATTCAATGTTGTAGTTATCATTTCTGTCACATGTGTGCTCATTAACGAACGACTTCATATGCCAGTAAGTCCCCCTATTCGACTTTTATGCCCGAAGAACCCATCCACAACTTCTCTGTATACATTCTACAGTGACTCTTGTATTAGAAGATTGTGAAACCCTGTACTCAAACCTATCTACAAATGCATACAATCGTACAGCTCGCTTCAACGTTGGTTTGTCCTTGAACATCTGTCATTTGTATAATGAACCTTGGTCGGCTGATTTTTCAAATACATCCACTGATCGAACATCTTTAATTGAGTAAAGCTTTGGCCATAATACTATCCACCGTGTGTTCATGGAAGGTGAAGAACTGTTGGGTGTTCCATTCACCCCTTGTTCTTCTATTCCATCTTCTATTGCCGCTTGTGTAGGGAACAAATACGGTCACGCAGCGGAAGCGAGACTAAAAACGGTTTAGTATATTTTAAAATTTTTCCATAAGTTGAACCTTAACCCTTTAATTAATTAACATATAATAAAAGATATCGTACCTTTGTCGCGTGATCCGATTGACATTGCGTCGATGGTAATCCGCAAGATCTTCCAATCTAATCACGAACGTGAATCACCTAGGAGCGAGGTCTCCCTTCTCTTTGACTTGTGTACCTGAGGATGGATTAACAAAACTTTTTCTTTTTCGTTAGTCACAACAAGTTCCAAGAGACAACAAAGAATGTTCCGGTCACTTTTGAATTCACAATCTTTAGATCGAAACTCGCATGAACCTTATTCGAAATTGTGCACAAAACCTTTTGATGTAAAAGTAACTAGTGCACTATCGAAATAAGAACAAACTTTTCTCTCTATTCCTCTTGGCCGAAAATCACACTAGTCTAAGAGTTGGATTCTATTTTTCTCTAGTAAAAGAAAAAACTCTCAAGTCCAAGACATTAGGGTTCGCCGAATTCCACTTGCCTCATATTTATATAGTACACCGAATTCTTGCCTAATAAAAAATATTATGCACCGAATTCTTGCCTATTAAAATATACAAGTACTTAAGTGCACCGAATTCTGATTGCCATATAAATATATATATATATATATATATATATATATAATATTGGCGACCAATTCTATATGCCATATAAATAATATATATCTCAAACATATAGACTACCCATTCTGCATGCCACCTATGATATATATATATATATATATATATATGTTGCCGAAAATTGCTTTCCACTTATAATATATATTAGTGGCCGAAATCTTCTACCCAAATAGGATTTATGTCTTTTGACCTAAATCCTAACCCTAGGTAGATTTCTTTATAATTCCAAACCCTAATCCAACTCTTTAGTGTTTTTATGACTATATTAAAGATTTCCTAATTTGACTAGATAAATAAATCCCTTATTTATCTACTTACCAAATAAAGTCTTTTATATTTATTATACTTCCACAATAGTATACTACTAAGAAACATATTTCCTAGTCAGAAAAAGATTTTGATATTTAATTAAATAATTAATTAATCAATTAATTAATTTCTATTTAATCAAATAATAAAAATAAAACAATATAATATCATATATATATCTCGGCCATGTGCCATATATATTAATATATCTATATATTGTTTTTCTATTTTATTAAATCCATTGGACCTTAATAAAAAACCCACATGTGAACTAGGCTCATTCTTACTAAAAGAAACAAGTCCACATGCCTTAATACAATTCTAGATTGACCCATAAATTGGTCCGGTAGAATATATCAAGTGATCCATGCAAGTCCGTGTGGATTGGGGATCTTGGCGGGCTATCTAAATTTAAGCTTCAATAGACATAACCTAATCACAATCAACAAATGATTCACTTAGGTCCGACCTATTAATTTTAACTCATTCCACTAAAGAGCTAAAATTGAACTCTTAAATAAAGATAGAATAAGTAAATATTTCTCATTCGTACCCTAGACAATCTATTGGAGATGGTGTATCCTGGTGAAGAATATCAGTAATCGCCAAGAACTCATAGACCGCCTATAGCTCTCCAAGTTACCATATTTACTCATATGACCACATTTTGAACTTGGATATTTTGACTTGTCCAGAAGCCATGTTTCAATAGACTCTATCGAAAACTTAACGTTAAGATTCAATATCCAATACCTCAAAACATCCATATGATGATATTTTACTCTCATTTAATAAATGGAGCCACGATGTCCATATCTATAAATGAAGTCCTCAATCGATTAACAAATGAATACCACAAAACTATCGAGGATAGACTATGCTATATAATCGTACTCATTGATAGCTCAAATGATAACACTTGCAACCATAAATCCATCATTTATCTCAGGATTAAGATAGACTCTCCGATTGTCCTGATAATGAAAAAACTTTTATCTACTGACGGTTCTAGATAAAGTATTTCATTGTGATCCTATTCAATGCACCCAGTGCACTAGATTTTTTTACTCGAAGACCCTTCGATGATTTCAGACTCATCATAACTCATTTGATCCCACTCAAATGCTAGCAAAAGAATTCTACAACTTTAACAAGATAAAGGTGCCCAACCTTTAACTTAAGTTGTGAACATTATTCAAGACTAACTAAAGAATTGTGTCTACCTCATACATATCCAGATGTACGAACAATTCTTCTTTTCTCATAGTCTTTTGACCTTATGATTATTTACTTTTGACAATTATAATATTCAATCTATAAATGCTATAAGATTTGTTTAAATCAGAAATCATTTTATTAATATGAAAAGATTGTCAAAAATAATATTACACTCTTGCTATTGAGCATAATCCTAACAGCTTGCCCATCAACATCATCACCACTCTCATCTTCTATATCGCTAGTTTTAGAACTATTAGATCTTTCAGAAGTATTGATGCTTTCAGAACTATCATTGTCATCCACAACTGCATGCTTGGTGGTTGATGCTGGCGTCGCCTAGTCATCCCTTGCTGATGTAAATCTGAGTGAAGGCTGGGATGCAAGTGAATTATTACTGCCACTAACTGATTTATAGTTTAAAGTACCCGCTGGAGACTATGGATTATTGGTCAGTTTAACAGGAAAGACCGTACATGTTGATTGGATTGTTGTATTGGTTGGATTTGTTGGAGCTTGAAATTCACGTTTGTTGACAAATTCAACATCAACTGCGGCCCAACCTTTTTCCTTATGAATCATCACAAACTCTACATCGTCGTCACTCATAATAGACAATGTAACTGTATCATCCTCCGTTTTCACATGCAAAGTTATCTTCAACTTAATTTGGTCTCTACTAACCCCTGTCCGCTGGTATATCGTTTCCACCAATTTATCATAGGCTCCGTTGTCTTTTTTTTGTTAAACGTAATGCAAACGAAATAGGACCGGTCAACCAGTTACCCTTCCAATGCTCACCGCATTGCACTAACAGCCCAGACATGGTTTGCTTAGACCCTAAAAAAATTATTAAAATCAGTCACTAACAGTATTATGCTAGGGCTCAAAACATTTATCCTAGGCTCACGACTTATTTCCAAGGCTAAAACAATTTTATACCAGGGCTCAAAACATTTATCTCGGGCTCATGACTTATTTCCAGGGCTCAAACAATTTTATAACAGGGCTCAAGAAGTTCTTACATGGGCTCAAAACATGGGTTCCATATAACAACTATAGTATCAAACAAATAATACGTATTTCCAGGGCTTTAACACGTTCAAACTCTAAATATGAACAATGTATAAATAGGCACCCCATGAACTGGGCTATTACATTTCAAAATAAATGATTAAGCAGAAACTAATTCATCTAAGAAAATTCATTTCCGATGAACACAAACTATAGTTCCATAACCACAAATTTATGTCAATGTAAGTATGCACCAAACAATAGTACAACATAGACTAAAAATGAATCCGCAAGTAGGCAACATGTAACATAAAGTGCATGTAAAATAATCACAAATCAATGAGCCACACTAGTTTTCTACTGTGCCAGCCACTTTGTTTCAGCTACATAACAAAGTAAGGCATTTCGATGTCACACCCACTTTTTCATGACAACCAAGCATCTCATTGTTACTTTTTTTACTGCTTCAAATTATAAGTTTCAAAAATATCTCATCTGGTTACTAAGAGGTTCAAACTCACCCAGAAGGCCAAAAATCCTATGTAACTTAAGCCAATCAATCTTTGATTGGATTTCACTCTCTAACATGCATTTCATCAAACACCTTAACTACACCCAACAATACTACATACACAAACCCCAATTCATGGTCAACAAATCAACAACCCTCAATCCTTCATTCTATCCAAAACATTTCAAACTTAAACAACAATAAAAGACCGAGAGACCTTGACAGTGTCATTTGGGGACTTACATTGATTGTGAGAAACCTTGTAAGCTGATTGAAGGAGGTGGTAGGCGGCAAGATTTCGGTCGGGGGCAAGATTCCAACGGTGGAGAAGATGAAGAACACAAAGGAGAGAACGAAGAATGAACAACAGTGGACACGATAGAGAGGACGATGGGATTTGAAATGGGAAGAATGAGTTTCCGATTTGTTGGATTTGTTGCAGGAGAACAATGGAGAAGATTAAGTTAGGTCTGAATATTTTGATTTTCTTCAGTCAATTAAAGGAGAAGAAGAGAAGGGTAGTTTCGTCCTTACACATTTTACGAGGGTAATTTTGACATTTTACTGGGTTTAATTGTAGAGGGCATTATTGTCATCCAAAGGCTATTTCCTAGAAACTAAACATTGAGAAAGGCTATATTGGCAAATAGCCCAAAAAATGATAATATCAGTTTACATTTTCTCTCAAAATTATGTTTCGGCCACAAATATGCAAATTTGAAGAATGAAAGCAAATGAGAATTTGCAGGTTTGTTTCAATTCTGTTAACAAATGTAAAATAAATGATGAAATTGGTTAGGCAAAGATGCTTAAGAAGAAGATCAGAAGAAGAGGAAGTCGATCCTAAGAAGAAACCAATCAGAAGAGAATGCTTTTTTTTTCTTTCTTTTTTTTAAGTTGAAAAATACGAAAACATATTTGAGATGTTTTCCATGTTTTTTAAATTTTAACACTGGTTTTGTATTCCGTATTTTCTTTATTTTTTAAAAACAATAGAGAAATTAAAAACTACCAAACGTGAAATCAAAATTGTTTTCAAAAATCAATCGATAGATGATAGAGATATGAATTAATTAATTCTCATAATATGCACAGATTATTTTCATTAGCCTTAATAATATGCCTCTCACATCTTATACCATAAGGTTATGGGTTCAAATCGTGTCCCCCCAAACCCTGAATTATTATAATATTTCGAAAGAAAAAGAAAAAAAAAAAAAAAAAACCCTCTATTTGTTAGATGGGAGTGTGTTGAGTGTGCTAAAATTTGAAAAATAAATCGGTTATATTACCTTTTTTCTTTCCAACACCTCTCATTCCAAGAAAAAATAATTTTGTGTAGTTGATGTTTTCTACAAAAACAAACACACAAATATGTCGGAGGTAAGCACAAAAGAAAATAAATCTGAAAAAAAGAGAGAAATGATCTTCAAAAACCTTTTTTTTTCTTTTGTCTTCATAGAGAGAATATAGAGGTAGGAGGGAGCTAGAGGCAAAATCGCGTTGTTGGAGGGTTTGTTTCGTATTATAGATGAGAAAAATGTTTGATAAAGAAAGAAAATAGTGAAAGAGAAGAGAGAATATGAGATTAGAAGAATGGGATATATATAGAGAGAGAAATGATTTCATCTTGGTTAGGTTGGTTTTAAATCCAACGGTCAAGAAGATTGTTTGAAAGAAAAAAGCATAAATAAAAACAAACTCTATCACTGATTTTTCCACTGCAATCTTGAAAGAAAAGAGTAGAGACTTGTGACTCTTTTTCTGAGTATGAATCATGTGAATACTTTTAGAGCTCGTTTGACACACACCATATTGGATTGTATTTAACTGTATTATCTATCTTTAATATAAAGTTGTGTTTGGTGACATCATACTATATTGTATTAACTTATACAATATTTGATATATGAATTGTATTATATTATAAAAATATTTTTTTTTTAAAAGTTAGTTAATAATTTATTTTAAATATCTTTACTATGAATAAATAAATATTTATTTTCATTGATACAAAAATTTAAATAAATAATATTTTTATAAATAAAATAAATGTTTCCAATATAATTTTGAAATTATATAAAATTTAATAGCATAACATATCTTTTCATCAAAATTTCATATTTGTTGAGAAGAAAGATAAAAGAAAAGTTAATGATTTTTTCCAATACAATACAACCTAATACAGTACCATCAAATATTATGTATTAGTTAATACGGTGTTTGTTGTATTAGGCAATTAAAACGTATTAAAATAATACAATACAACTAAACACAAAACAGTTTATTATATTATTTTATTACATTTTAATTCTCTAATACAATACATAACAACAAATGCCTAAAAAAGCTTTTAGATAAAAACAAATATACCGAGGATAAAAAATTGAGTTAAAACTCGTATAAGTTTTCTCTCTCCATTGCAACAAGTTAGTTTAATGCTTTGGAAAGATTGGACTACTTCAAAATGTTTTCATTAATCGCACAAAATCACTTAGTTGGTTCTATTTAATCAGAAACCATGTGAATACTTTAAAGTTAAACAAAACAAAAAGCTGCTTTACTCGTTGATAATGTTGTACATCAAACTCCATGTTTATTATGCTTTACGGTTTACTTAGGGGAAAATGCTTTACTAGTAAAAGTCAAAAGACAACTATGAATTGTTTTTGTAAATTAAAACAATAAGGTCACACAAATTTCATGATATTATTCTATATCTTGTATAGGTCTGTACTATTAGTAGTTTTTTTTAAAGCCAAGAACAGAGTAAATTAATGGTTTTATATATGGGTTTGGCTATATGAGGCAAGAGACTTGAAGACTTAATAGCATCAGACCCCCCTGAATTATACGTGAATTTATAAATTGCCCCCTAAATGATTTTTTTCGGCGATAAACCCCTCGAATTGTTAGAAATTTGCAAAAATGGACGAAACCCTTATTCTGTCTGATTTTACTCACACGCGTGCCTCACGTGCAGTCGTACAAAGGGCACTTTTGCCTTTACAAATAAATAAATTAGGGCATTTTTATTCTCCCCAAATTTCCCAAATTTCTTTTAATCTCTCAACTGAATTTCTTCTTCTTCACCAACTATATCGTTTTTCTTTTGATAAATCAGAAGTCAACAAATTAGGTTGATTGTGTTGTGGAGTTTTAGGGTTACCAAATTTTGGTATCTCAATTAGGGTGGTCTGGTGTGTCCGCGTTCTCGATTTGGTGGTCTGGTGTTGCTGCATTCGTGACTTCATTGATACTAAGGTAGAAATGGTTGGAGAAAGGAGAAACCCAGATGAAGTGCCGAAATAAGTAAGCTTTATTTGGGTTTTCATTATTAGTTTTGGTTATGTTGTTGTGGGTTGAGTTTTTGAGTATTTATTTGAATTATGTGAGGAATCTTCAACTGCTTGTGGTCACGATGACAATTGTATGTGGGATTCTTTGACTGGCTGTGGCCCCGTGAATTGTATGAGGAATCTTTTGACAGTTTGTTGGGTGAAATAACTTTGTTAATTAAATTTTGGCCCCTTTTGATTCTTTGACTGGTGGTAGGTCCCGATGACAGTATTTATTTTTGTTGTTTTTGTCTTGTTCTGCTCATGTTGTTTACAGTATTTCAATTTGTTAAATTGACCCCTTTTACACTTTGGTTATAGGTATTGATGACCTAGACATATTCTTCAGCTTCAAGGTGCATCATGGTGGACAGTTTGATATGTCAATGGATAATTATAATGGGGGAAGTATTAATTATTTTGATTATATTAGTTTAGATGAATTGTCTATGTTGGATCTTGATGATATTGCTATTAAGCTGAAGTATAAGCTCCCTGTGGGGTATTGGATTCAGTTGCCAGGGTATGGAAAACCCTATCAGATAGTGCGTGATCAGGAATTGTTGTGGTTTCGGGATAAAATTCCTGAGAATAGGGACATAGATCTCTCTACCTTGAGTGTATACAACCATTGCAAGCTTTCAGAGGAGATGAATTGATGCAATCTCAGCAACCAGAGTCTCATGATTTATTGTACAGTGATGATGTAGACAATAGGGCAGTAGCAAATAATGAAGATAATGGGGCACCAGAAGCAGCAGATACTGAAGATGGGCCTGCTGGTTTTGGTGATGGGCCTACCAGTTTTGGTAATGGGCTTGTTAATGAAGAGGGTGATGAAGAATTGACTAAAGAGGATGCTGAGAGAGCTAAGAGTCAGAGAAAAAACAAGGGTAAATACATAACAGAAGAGGAAGAAGAGGCAGAAAAGGAAGAAGAGGAAGAAGAGGTAGAATAAGAGGAAGAAGAGGCAGAAGCTAATAAGGTTGATGAACTAGTAGAGTCTTATTATGATCAAGAAGCAGAAGATATAGCTGCTGAAACTTGTGTAGATCCTACAAATGATTGGGAATATTTACAACTTTCAAACCTACCTTATGGCTCTTGATCTGATAAGGATGATGGATCAGAGGATTTGGGGAGCTTGGATGGATCTAATGGTGAGGAAGATGCTGAAGGACCAGTGATGAAGTTTATCAAGAGAAGGTACCATGAGTTAAATCCAACACATGACTTGCAAGATCCAGTTTTTAGACTTGGAATGGAGTTTTCCAGTGCTGATGTGTTTAGAAAGGCCATCAGGGCACATTCTATGAAACATAGAAGGGTTGTAAAGTTTAAGAAAAATGATCCTAACAGGATTAGGGTAGTTTACAAGGACGAGGGATGTAAGTGGTTTGTATTTGCATCTTGGTTAAGTGATCATAAGACTTTCAAGATTAAGTCTTTATTAGATGATCACACATGTGTTATGTCCTTTAAGAATAAGTTTGTTAGTTCTAAATTTATTGCTAAGAAGTATGCAGGTCAGTGGAGGGAAAACCCAGACTGGAATTTTGCTAGAATGGCTGAGCAATTGAGGGTGACACTAATGTGGATGCATCAAAATGGCAGTACTATCGTGCTAGAAGTGTTGCAAGAGAGATTATCCAGGGTAGTGTGAAGGAGCAATACTCAAAGCTTTGGGAGTATGGTGCAGAGATTCAAAGGATGAATCCAAATAGTTTGGTTATAATGAAGTGTTATATGGCAGTTGGTGGTGCAAAACCAAGGTTTCAGAGGTTATACATGTGCCTTGGTGCTTTGAAGCAAGGATGGAAAGAAGGATGTAGGCCTATTTTAGGTTTGGATGGTTGTTTCATCAAAAGACATCACACCGGGCAGCTTTTGACAGCCATTAGGGTTGATCCAAACAACCAGATGTACCCAGTGGCTTATGCATTGGTAGAGTCTGAGTGTAGAGAAACATGGTTATGGTTTCTAGAGCTACTGGGTGTAGATTTGGAAATCAACTCTCATGGCATCGTGTGGATTACCGACAAACAAAAGGGATTAATAGATGCAATTAGGGAATTGTTTCCACATTCTGAGCACCGGTATTGTGTTAAACATTTTTACAACAATTTCAAAGCTTCACATATGGGATTGATGCTGAAACAACTTGTGTAGGGTGCTGCAAAGTCTACAACAAAATAAAGGTAATAATACTAAACTCTTTTATCTTATGGTTTGCTTATTATTATTTTTTTGTGTTTAAGTGGTTCATATTTTGTGTTTCACTTGTCAAGTTTACACAGTACATGGAGAGGTTGAGGATTAAGAGTGAAGCTGCCTACCAATGGTTAGCTGACAAAGATCCATTGCACTGGTCAATAGCCTTCTTCAAAGACACTACTCTCTATGACATGTTATGCAATAACATGTGTGAAGCCTTCAACTCAGTAATACTACAAGCTCGTGGCAAGCCTGTGATCACGCTTATGGAGATGATAAGGGTTTATTTGATGAAAAGGTTAGTGACAAAAAGAGCTGAAGTACAAAAATGGCATTATCAAATAGGTCCCAAAGTTATGAAGTTTGTTGAGAAGATTAAGATGGAGAGTAGCATCTGCAACCCTACATACTGTGGGAGCTACGTATTTTAAGTGAAGGAAACTGGAGGTGAGCAGTTTGTGGTTAACATTGAACAGAAGTCATGTGCTTGCAATAAGTGGCAGCTCATTGGGATCCCATGCATTCATGGAATGGCTGCCATTTTGAGTTCTAACAGCGATCCACTTGATTTCATAGACATCAAGTACAAGAAGGAAAGATTTCTCAATGCTTATACCCCAGTGATTTATGGCATAAATGGCCCAAGCATGTGGCCAAAAACCAATGACATACCTGTTGAATGCCCAGACTTCAAAAAACAGAGGGGCAGGCCAAAGAAAGCCAGAAATCTCCAATCCGATGAGGTTATCATAGGATGGAAAAGAAAGCTGAGGAAGAATTACATAGTGGTTAAGTGCAGCAAATATGGGCAGGGAGGGCACAACAGGTCAACTTGTGAGAAAATGGGTGGAACAAATGTAGTAGGGAATGCAAATGGTGGAGGGACTCAACCTGTGCAACCAAGACAAGGTTCAAGTATGCAACCAAGACAAGCTTCAAGTCATAATCAACATGTGCAGCCAAGATAAGCTTCAAGTCAGAATGAACCTGTGCAAACTCAACCTGTGCAACCAAGACAAACTTCAACTCATACTCAACATGCTTAGCTTAATTAACTGATTTTTGGAGATATTGACTGTGTTAGGGATGTTTTAATGTGTTTGGGATGTTTTATTATTGGTGCATGTTTGGGATGTTTTATTGGTGCCGTTATTTTGTGTGAATGTATTTAGGATGCTTATTTCATTGGCCTGTATTTTTTGTGTTAAGGGTTGTTATATACCATAAACAACGCTATTAACAGGTTTAGTAGCTTTTGTTATGTTGTGAACACTTATCCTATGCTTAACTTTGCAATGTTGGATATGCTACTCTACTTTTGTAATGTTGTCAACACATTCAATGTTATCAAGATATTTGCTTTAACAATTGTTATGTTATGGACACAGGGTTGGAAGATTGTGTTATCAACATTGTGAAATTGTATTATTGTTGTTAGTGAACTAGTAGACTCTGTATTGTTACACAGATTAGCTTTTGCAGATATAACAATTGAATGTGCAAAATAACTGATATTACTGTACAACAACTAACATAATTGCTTACAAAAGCTTCATTGATGAACATTAAAGTACAACTAAACTTTACACCTATTGCTAGGAACCAAACTTGTAACATATCTTCCAGACAACTTTTATGCCAAACTCGTTACATATTTTCCAGACAATTTTTGCCTAAAACACAAAAAATCGCTATTGCTAGAACCAAAACAATAAACCAATTTCTTCTTTTGTTGCCAGGGTTTATTCTCACTCCTGCTGCAGTAGAACTAACTTCTTTATCTTCCAATGTTGTTTGGGTTGTATCAATACCGTGAAAACCATTGTTTTCCCCCAATTGCATCTCAAGCTCATGTATTCTTCTAAGCAATCCAGGAATAATCTTTTTCGACTGTGCACACATCGGGGGGTCATACCATCTGAAGAATCCACAATTTAAATCTTTCTAACAACAACAACAAAATATATATAAATATATATATAATCAACTCTTCAATTGTTTCAAATATTAAGGAAGATGAGCAATGAAAATTTGAGCTATTAAACACCCACAAACTCGATAATTTTAGCAACCCCAAAAACGTCTTCCTGGGTTTGATTCTGTCCATGATGTGAAACGCATTTCTTTTCTTCCACAAAAACACTTTGAGTCAAAATCCACAAAATCCAAGCCTTCATTCGTATTTATGTTTGCCCTAGGAAAAATGGAGATGATGGAGATGGGGTTTTCAAAGATGAAGAAGAAGAAGAACTTTTCTTACATGAAGAAGAAGTTTCGAAGATGAAGAAGAATTTCAAAGTTTTCGTACATGAAGAAGAAGTTTCGAAAAAGAAGAAGAGATGAACAAGAAGATATACTCATTTCAGACAATTTAACTGTAAAGACAAAAGTGCCCTTTGTACAACTGCACGTGAGGCACGCGTGTGAGAAAAATCAGACGGAATAAGGGTTCCGTCCCTATTCCATCCATTTTTGCAAATTTCTAACAATTCGAGGGGTTTACCGTCGAAAAAAATCATTTATGGGGCAATTTGCAAATTCGCATATAATTCAGGGGGGTCTGGTGCTATTAAGTCAGACTTGAATGGTGTTGACTGTGTGAAGAAAACCCACAACACCATTTACTCCATAAAAAAGGGGAGACTTTTTGTTTTGAAAATCTTTTGATTGAAGATTTCATATGATAATCTTCTCTCGTTGAACAAGTAAATCAGGATTGAACACACAAGTCACATGTCACTGTTAGGAATTTGAACCGATAAACGTGGAAGCAACATGTCTAATATTCGTCCATAAATCATAGCAATTAACGTCTATAGCAGAAAAATAAAATGAGAGAAAATAAATAATCACATAACACCAGATATACGTGGAAAACCCTAGATCATGAGAAGAAACCACGAGCTGTTAGGACGAAAGAGAAAATTTCACTATATGATAAATTGTTACAACCATATACTCCAGGATTCTCTCACATACCTCAACCCCAAATCACAGAGCCTTAGAACCACCCCCCCCCCCCCCCCCCCCCCCCCCCCCCCCCCCCCCCAATATGCCCTACGTCACCCTTAAATATTACCTACAGATCTCCAACTTGATTCACTGATATTCCCCGGATCCCTACCCAGATATTCCTCGGGATCTCCCATAGATCTCACCACTCTCTAATGTTACATATATTCTTTTGCTCCACACAAAATAACCTAGTTACAAGGTTCTATTTATATTAGTTACAGAGAGTTTAAACCTACAAGGAAATCCATCTCCTATACGTACAAGACTTTCTTGTGTCATATAAATACTATTTCCTTTTATGCACAAGTCTTCTTGTAAAGAGAAATCTTTTTCCTTCAAGCACAAGAATTTTCCAAAAAGAAATAATTTCTTTTTTTGTACAAATCTCCACCAAACCGCTGCAGGTACCGGTGTCTGCAGCATAACGTTTCCCACAGCGTGAATCTCTAGCATTGGACCGATATCCTTACCATTGTGCAATGCACAATGCAAGGCACATCGGTTTATTCATTGATGGAAACCACTCCCAAAACCGTTGTACAAGGCAGAACGCTAGAGACAGCGCTAGGCACAACGCACCGCTTCAGTCTTTGTTTCTTCTATTCTTTTTGGTCTTCAAATCTCCATCAAACACCAGCTCCAACTTCCAAACATTCTTCATGTCTCTAGGAAGTTTCACATCAGTTGAGTCTTATTTGGTTCATATTTGGTTAACTTGAGAATACGAGCCAAAACCTAACAGTCATAACAAAGAACTAGGAAGTGTTCAAAATTTCAATAAGTTGGTCAAGAAGATTAGTTGTGTTCAAAGATTTTTGTATGGGTGGTCGAAGATTTTCAAAACGGCTTTGAATCTTGTGATCATATATATATATATATGGTCATTCTTCGCTGCAACAATGCACAATACAACATGTTAACCGCCAAAAATGGCAGGGGTTTAAAGAAGAATTTTCCATCAACATTGGAGAATAATCGAGATAGAAAGGCATCGTAGAAGAGCATCCCAGTACCCCGCCATTAAAGTGACCGGGTACGCCTTCTACCAATCCAGATCAAAATCAAGGGCTCCTAAACTCCCAGGTACTAGGAAACACATAAGCCAAGTTCCTAAGGACTCCATTACCACAGAATCCTAGTACCCCGCTACCACACCAACCCGATACCCCGATATTCTTTCACTATGATCTAGTAGGAGGAAGGATGTCTATATACCCCGATCCCTCCTAGAGCCGGCCAACCAAGCATTAAGTATCATATTAATAGACTACCAAGTATCAAGGTAAGATCAGGAACGCCAAGGTCAAGCTACAAAGAAGGACAATGAGACGTCGACGTTTTAATAACAAGGAAATTGACTCATTCCCGCCACTCAAGAGTTCTATTTAAAAGCAAAGTCAACTCTATCAAAATTCCGCCAAATAAGGGATCGCTTGATTCCTAGAATCAATCCGACGATCTTCTTGCCAATTACCATGGAACGTCCCGAAAATCTCTAGTTCACTAAACCGAATTTAGAGGAGTGCTCAGCAAGCATTGGGACGTATATATACAACATGTTACCATACAGAAAAAAAGGGACCGCGACTTGAATCCAAAACCCTAGAGTATTCTTTTCCACTTATCGACATGCACAAGAGCTCCATCGCCATCTCCATCGCCAACTGAGTTTTAACTTTTCTACCATAACCACTAAAAATCTCCATTGTACTTTCATTATGTGTTTATGATCAATAAAAATGTGTTATATGTGATCTTATTGTCATACTGTGTTTTTTTTATCCATCATCATCATTGCATTTAATTTGCTTTACTAAGAACCCATAGGTATCGAACTACTTGATATCTCTCTGACTATGATATACCCCAATTTCAGTCATAAGAATTGTTAATTGGAAATTCACCCCAGTGACAATTTTCGGTTAACACAACAGTATATGATTACATATAATTGCATGTGATCACAAATATATATAATGTTATCGCATATGAATTGCACGTGATCACACAATTAAATTATTGTGATCACATGTTAGAACCTGCAATCACATATTAGTTGATGTGGTTGTACCAAAGAAGACATGATCACAATCAAAATTTTCTATGTTGCATCATGTAACATTGCACCCAAGAGCAGCCCATATATATAAGGGTTTTTACAATTTGGTCCAAATCTAATTGGGAAAAGTCACTTTTTTACTTGTTAATTCAAAATACAACAAATTGGTCCTAATATAATTCAAAATACATCAAATTGGTCCTAAGGTTAGTCAAACTAACGGTCAACTAACGTTTAGGAGGGTAGAAAAGTCATTACGTCTGTTTCTGAAAAGAAATACGAGGCATGTTCTATATAAAGCTAGAGGGGGGGTGAATAGATTTTATCTAATTATTACCCAATTTTCGCATGCAAGTCAATTTTACGAAAATGCCCCTACTAGTCAAAAATACATACAAGTGTAATAAGATGCGGAAATAGTAAATGACACTTGATGTATACGTGGAAACCCTCAACAGGGAAAAACCACGGGCTGGTAAGTGCGCCACACTCGAACCTCGAAATCCACTATATGAAAAGACGGTTACACCCTCAAGTGATTCTCGGACCCTCACCCTAGATAACCTCAGGCTATGGACACTACCAATCGCCACTCTTGGTTCAATCCCTAGTGATATCCCCTGATACACTACTCTTGGCGTGAGCACCCTCTAATCTACCACGCGAGCCTTTTATAGCGGCTCTAGTCCAATTTGCTTGAGGCCTAAGCACACTTAGCCCCAAGACTTCAATCTCTCAAAAGAGATGCACAACCCTATGTGAATATGTATGAATATTCAATTAATGCAATAAGAGCTAGGGTACTCTAAATGCTTACCTAGGATTATAAGATGACAATATAATCAATCCTAGATATCACATATAGCTATATGACATGGCATATAACTTTAGCTAAGTAAAGGATAACCAATCCTAGATACAAAGCTATCATATAAAACCCACAAACATTCAAAGGATTAACTAGTTGATTAAAAAATAATTTATCAACCTAGTTATCAATACATCACACAAGAATGTTCATGACATAGCTTTTAGGCAATAATGACCTAATCAAATAAGCTATGAAAAATAATCTCAATCAACAAATGAGATCAATTAGCTAGATGGCATATGAACATTAAAGCCTAGCTAACAAATAATAACCCAATCAACACATAATCTCAATCTTATATGTAGAAATTAATCTAAACACATATAAGTAAAATATGAGATAAAATTGATAAGTAGAAACACTAATTATATAAGATAAAAGTGTTCAACAAATCATACCATGTGTGTTGAAGAAGACCCATGCATTGGCATATGCTAGATGAACCTAGATGATGCCTAGATGATGATTTGTGCATGTGGGAATGGGTTTAGAGAATTAAAGATGTGATCTTTAAGCTTTTTCTCTCAAGTCTCTCTAAATATCTCTCTAGGGTTCTTGGGATGCAAGACTTGTATTCTGAACCAGAGATAAGGATGTATTTATAGAGACCAAAAACAGGGCAGGTGAAAATACAATTTTGCCCTTGAAACGCACCGATCGGCGGTTTCAATCGGCGGCCAGGCCGCCGAATTGAACCGCCGAATGGCTCCCGAGTGGAACAGGGGAACTTCGGCGACTTCGTTCGACGGTTTGGAAACCGCCGATCCCAACCGCCGTTTTGGACCCGAGAGATATATTTCAATCAGGTCTCATTCGGTGGTTTCGAACGGCAGCCAGGCCGCCGAACGTAACCGCCGTTTCACCAAAAATGGTGAAACCAAGGAGAAGCCAAAGGCATCTCCACCGGCGATCATCGCGCAAAACGAAGCACATCAACGTGCACGCGCGGATGTTTCCGAACATCCTTTGGGAAACGAATTACACCACACTAAAAGCTAACAACATGAAGTGCAAGTGTGGGTATTGAATGCATCCTAATGCCTATCATGTCATGGCATTTCATATAAAAAGATGCAATCAATCTAATGCAAGAAGAGACATTGAATAAACAATAAAGCACAATGCACACAAAATATAAACACAACATTCAAGAATAAGAGTTATGCATGTTGTGTGTATGTGCAACTATATCTCTTCAAGCCAAAGTAAGCACAAGATATACCTTTGGTGCTTGTCCTCTTGAGGTCTTGGAAAGGGTCTTTGATCTTCAACCTTAATGACCTAGACTACCCTTACAACCAAACCCCAACATGTGGTTTGACCACGAAATAAGCCAATCAACAAAAGGGAATCCTTACAACGAAATAAGCCAATCAACAAAAGGGAATCCTTACAATTACCCAATTTTCGCATGCAAGTCAATTTTACGAAAATGCCCCTACTAGTCAAAAATACATACAAGTGTAATATAGTGCGAAATTTAAATAACACTTGATGTATACGTGGAAACCCAACCACTGGGAAAAACCACGGGCTGTATAGTGCGCCACACTCGGAACTCGAAATCACTAATTGAAATGAAGTTTACAACCTATGTAGACCTCGTCTAACACTCCGGTCTGTAACCCCTCACTTCTACCCAGCGGGCCTTTATTAGCAACCCTATTCCAATTTGCTTGAGGCCTAAGCACTCTTAGCCTCAAGACTTACTTCTCAATGAAGAGAAACAACCTATGTGAATATATAGGAATATTCAAATAACAAACAAGGCTAGGTAACCTTAGATGCTTATCTAGGATGATGATATAATCAATTTAATCAACCCTAGATATCAATTGCTAAATGACATATCAAATAGCTTAGCTAATCAAGATTAAGCAAAAACCTAATTAGCTATCACAATCAACACTCAATCATTTTCATCACAAATAATCTCTAACTTGTATCTAGCATATAATCAAAAGCATACAAGTAATTAAATAGATGTATTAATATGAAAAACACTAAAGTAATATGAAATTAGTGAAGAACATACCAAATAAGATGTGATGATTCAAAACCATGCATGGATCAATTCTATGAAGGCATAGAAGATCAAATATGAAATTTGATGCAAAAGGGATTTGATTTGAGCGTTTAAAGTTGAGTTCTTGATTTGATTTTTTCTCAAAAATCTCTCTTGAATGTTTAGGGTTCTAATAACTCAAGAAACTTGATCAGAGATTGAGAAAATAAGATATTTATAGACATCAAGAATTGGGCATGTGAAAAGACAATTTTGCCCCTGAAACGCACCGTTCGACGGTTTCAATCGGCGGCCAGGCCGCCGATGACGACCGCCGAATTGAGCTCGTGAAGAACAGAGCATTAACGGCGGTTTCATTCGGCGGTTTCGCGACCGCCGATCCAACCGCCGAATCAAACCCGAGGGATTAAAATCGATCAGGTATGAACGGCGGTTTCGAACGGCGGTCGTGACCGCCGATCTTGACCGCATAATTGCTTCAGACCAAACTAGACTGAAACGGCGGTTTCATTCGGCGGCCAGGCCGCCGATCATAACCGCCAATCACTAACAATGGTGAAAACCAAGGAGAAGCCAAGGGCATTCTCCATAGGCGATCTTCGCGCGAAACCAAGCACTCATTAGTGCAAGCGCGGACGTTTCCGAACAATGTCGGGAAACGAATTATAAGGCACATATACACACAACAAGATATATCAACCAAAGTGCTAGTGTGTAAAGTGACATGTGAAGAGATGCACATAAAAATAAGCAAATATGCAATCATAGCAAGAATGCTAAGTGTGTGTGTGCTACTAATTCTCTTCAAAGAAAACCAAGCACAAGAGATTATACCTTTGGCGTGCTTGTATCTTGAGGTCATGGAAGGGCCTTTGATCTTCAACACTAATCACTTAGACTACCCTTACATTCAAAACCCAACATGTGGTTTGACCACGAAATAAGCCAATCAACAAAACGGGAATCCTTACAGTTTCCAATTGAAAAATAGAAATAAAATAATAAAAAAATTAAATTCAAACTTTGATCTTTGGTGGAGATCCAATCTGATCTCCATCAAAGAACAAAGAACAAAATAATAATAAAATTAAATAAAAAATTAAATTCAAACTTTGAACTTTGTTCCAGATTTCTTGAACAAAAAAAATACAAAAAAAAAATTCCAGATTTTTTGAACCAAAAAAAATAGAAAAAAAAATTCCAGATCTCTAAAAATATAAAAACAATTTCTAGATTTTTTGAACAAAAAAATACAAAAAAATTTCCAGATCTCTAAAAATACAAAAAAAAAAAAATCCAGATTTCTTGAACAAAATTTTTTTTTATTTGATTGAATCAATCAAAATCAAACCTAAACCAGACCTTGCTTTCATTTCATAATCCAGACCCAACTCAATTCGAATTCAATCAAAATCAAACCTAAAAAACCCAGCAACCGAATTCAATCAAATCTAAACCATCTACCATCCACCATCCACCATCCACCATCGTCATCATCGATTTTCAGCAGTAGAGACCCACCGTTGAAGGAAAGAAACTCCGATCGCTCCACCTCCTAGCCTCGTCGCTCCACCTCAGTGTCATCGCTACACGCCGTCGTCGCTCCACCTTTAGGCCTCGTCACCGTCATCGCTGCAATCTCTGGTCGCTGGTAAGGAAGATTGCCAACTTGGATGGGTATCCAGTCGGGGAGGTCGTCGGCGAAGATGGTGAGAGAGTTGATCAGATCCACTGATGGTGGAGATCCAACCCAGATGGGTCTCCACCTCTTGTTTCAATTTTGTTTGGTTTTTCTTTAATTTTTATTCTTCATTTTTAAAATTTATTTTAAGTTTTTTTAATTTGATTTCTTAAAAAAAAAATTCTAATCAGTTTGATTTTTTTAGTAAAAATAAGTTATAAAAAAAATATAATTCTGTTCTGTTTTTATTTTTTATTTTTTATTTTTTTATATATGGTTTTTTTTTATAATTTTTTTTTTCTATTTTTTTATTGGAAATAGGAGTAAAAAAGACTTTTAACTGATTTTATGATGGTTGACCGTTAGTTTGACTAACGGTAGGACTGAAATGAGCTATTTTGAATTATATTATGACCAATTTGTTGTATTTTGAATTAATAAGTAAAAAAGTGATTTTTCCCAATTAGATTGGGATCAAATTGTAAAAACCCCATATATATATATATATATATATATATATATATATATATATATATATATATATATATATATACATAACTAATCACCTCAATGTGCACTGATGAATATATATTAGTGCATTACATGTGGACCATTAGATTCACATGCTTTGACTTGGTCTGTATGCACTTGTCTATGCTTCTCCATAATCTATGGTCCAAATGTAACACACTAATGTATTTTATATTAGTGCGCACCGAAGAAAAAGGGATTATATATATTTTTTAAGACAGAATTCACATATGTGGAGTGATTTGTTTTGTTTTCCGGTGAAAGGTGAATTTGGTCATAATAATAATAATAATAAAATTATACAAGGTTTATTATTATTATTATTATTATTATTATTTTAAATGTTATAATAATTCGAGACTTGTGCTTTGATTGTACGAAAAGAAATATAAAAATAAAAGGATTAATTGCACAAACTTCCTCTGAGATTAGGCAAAATTACACGCATAGTTAACTTTTCCTTTTATTGCACAAACTTCTCCTGAAAATCATTAACTAACGGTTTGACTAACATCTAACTTAACAGTTTAGGAGTAAAATCGACCTTTTGAAGATAAAAATATATATATATTAAGAGAGCTTCTTTTGACAATCCATTTTTTTCTTTTTACACTTCTTTTCTAAGAACACTCCATTCTCAAAATTTAAATTTTAAAAAATTCTAAAGATATTTCATTTTGTTACAAGATTATCCTTTGTATCTTTTTTGAATTAAATTATTAAAAGAAGATATTATCTCTCCTAAATAATTAGATTAATTATTACATATTAAATACTCTCTCCTAAATTTTTAATTACCATATTAAACTCTATCTCCTCCAATAAATATCTCTAATTTTCTATCTTCATTATTTCTCAAGCAAGACTAACAGTTAAGGAAAAAAAGTTAAGGAAAAAAAAAAAAAAAAAACTTACTAATAAGCTTGATTTGTATGAACAATATGTATGTGTATATATATAAACTCTTTTTTTTCTAATAAAAATATCGAAATATGAAAATGTTTTTTGTTACTCTTGTAGGTATGTGATTGCCTAGAGAATTTTAATTCTTTCATTAGTCTTAGAAATTATAAGTTTAATCAAATCTAGTTGAAACAATTCAAGCTTTCATATATATATATATATATATATTACTTTTAGTAAAAAACTAAAATATTCATAAGTTTTTTTTTTTTTTTAACTATTAATCAGAGATTGATAGAGAAAGTATGGAAATATATATATATATATATATATATATATATATTTAAATGGAGAGAGATTAAACAAGAGAGAGTGTTTAATATGGTAATAACAGATTTAGGGAAGAGAGTTTAATACGTAATATTTAATCTACTGATTTACGAGAGAGAATTTTTTATTTTATTTTATAATTTAATTAGTTTGGAGTGTCTTTAAACATTTTTATCTTGTTTAGTAATTTTAGTTTAGGTTAAAATTGTCGTTAATAAAAAAATTCAATTTGGAGTGTGAATAGATAATTTGTGGATTGTAAGGAGAAGATCTCAATATTAAAACGAAAATTAATCTTGAAATAACCTCATGTATATTTTAAACTACTTACCACACTTAAAAATACAAATAAACCTAAAACTTTTAATAAATAAATTTGAGAAAATTTAAAAAAGAAAAAGAAAATAAAAAATTCATGGAAATCGGGATCTCCAATAAGAGATCATGGATAAGAGGTCACTGATTTTCCATTAAGGCAATCTTCCTTAATGGAGATTAGATCTCCTTAAGTAGAGATCAGGTGTCCATTTAAGGGAGATCTTTATTGGAGACCAAGAATCCATTAATGAAGACTTTAATGGGTTGAGATTTTGAGCCCAGATTTCACTTTACAATATATTAAAATATAAAAAAAAGGTAAGAAATAAATTTTGTGTTTCTTTTTCTGGGAACCAAACACAAAGAGGAAAAAAAAAATGGAAAGTAAAGTGTAGAGAAAGACTTGCCAAAACATTGTTGGTCAAAGTGTCCATTTCTAGTTAGATACTCATAGAGAGAAAAGGTCTCCATTAAATGAGATCGCGAGTCTTCATGATCTCTATTAATGGAGACTTGCATCTCCTGTTTTTTTTTTTTTTTTTCTTTAATTATTTTAAAAGATTTTAGGATTGATTTTGGGATTCTGAAGATGGGTGCTTACTCTAGGATTAAATTGAGAAAGAAGAAGATGGTGATGATGACTTGATTTTGATGGGTGTTTGTTGAGATTGAATTAGGAAGATGCTTGTTCTTGATAATGGTTATTTTTTTTTTCTTTTTTCTTTTTTTTTTTTCATTTTTAAAAAATGATTTTTAGTACTTGATTTTAAAGGATGGTGATGGTGGAGTAGAAGATGGTGATGATAGAGAAAACGATATTAGCGAATGATGAGGATTTTGGAATTTGATGGGTGGTTTCTGGGTTGAAATGGAAGAGGTATTTAAAAAAAAAAACAAATTATTTCTTTTTAATGTTAAATTAAAAATTGAGGGCTATTTTTAACTTTTTATGCTATAACGTTAGTCAACCGTTACGTCTAACGGCGGTCAACATTTTCTAGAGGATGTTTGTACAATAAAAGAAAAGGTTGAATATACGTATAATTTTGCCTAAACTTAGTGGATATTTATGCAATTAACCCAAAATAAAAATAAAATCTTAGGATCGAGCCTTTTTGACTATGAAGAAAACTCATTATCTAAGTACAGGAAGAAGAATTTAAGAGCCAGTTTGGTATTGCTGTAACTTTTATAATAGTCACCGTTACTTATGCTGAAGGAATAATCAGCTATGAAATTAATCAGCAGATGTTTGGTTAATTGTATTTTTAAAATTACTGTATAGCTCAAACGCAGAACAAATATGTTTGGTAATTTTATTACAAAAGTGCTGAGATTAGTTACAATAACTAAAATATACATGAGTTTAAGACCCTGTTTCATTTTTTTTATTTTCATTAATTCTATATATTAAATCAATATTTAAGTAGAATATTTAAATATAAAAATATTTTTAAATGATTTTATAAATCAAATCAATATTTAAATAAAATATTTAATTTTGAGATAAAATAAGGTATATAAATGATTTTAACTTGATTTTATAAGGATAATAATAATATTTTAAAAGATTCATTGAATGCTTAAATATATTATTTCATAATCACTTTCAAAATGTAACCTCCCACATACTTCTCAAAATCACTTATAAGTTCTTAATTTTTTTATTGGCTTATTTCATTGACAAACTACAATTGAGATTTAATTATGTAAGGGTAGATTATGGCTTCATTGTTCGTGATCAAACTTAAATGGAATTCAAACCCTCAAGTTCAAGAGCTCATTGAAGGTACATCACTTGTGCTTAACCATTTTGAAGAAATTAGTTGCACACACACACTTCTCATGCATGCCTTAGTCTTTTTGCATTTGTGTTCATTGCTTGCATGTGTGCATTCTCCTTACACTTCACACATGCACATTTTTATTTATGAGCCTTGTTTGAGTTAGTGTGTTGGTCCCCTTACCCGCGCATCACCAACGCACAGAACTGGATGTGCACTGCTCGACTAGTGCATCACTCGCGCAAGTTAAGAAGAGGTTCAGCGCTGGCCCTGCGCTGGTTGTCAAGCGCCACACCCGTGCAAGATGAGTAGAGCTTCTACGTTGGTCGACCAGCAAACATCGCGTAAACTGGGCACATTTTTCCAAAACGTCATAGTTTTATTTAGGGCTGATATATATGCATCTCTTTCTCCCTATTTCGTTTTTGTGAGCTAAAAATACATCTTTTGAAAGCCAAAGGGTGTCTTCTAAGAAAAGCTACCAAGATTTGATTTTTCTCAACCAAAACCCAAATACACATCATCCATTCATGTTTGAAACATCATCTGTTGGGGTTTTTGCCCTAAAGCTTGTATTTTGTAAATGTGAATTGAACATAAATAAAAGAAGTAGTTTATTTATTCAAATTGTCTCATACATTTATTTATATCATGTGTACTTAACATCTAAGATTTCCAGATGTAATCTCTAATTGAGTATATGAGCGTCATATACAGAGATATTCAGTTTGAGATGAGCAATCTAAACAGTCCGTAGATAGCAAATAGAGTTAGGTACTTTATTTGTGGTTAATCTACAGTTGCGGTCCATTCCGTAATGTACGATGGTCTTAACCTAGACTATTCATATGGTGATATGAGAATGGAGGCACCTTATATGATGTGATCATATAGGACTGGGCCATGATCTATATGAATCTCTCACCAAGATCCGTTACAAGATGAGATTCATATATATCAACAAATGATGGCTATATATGGGTGATCTTAATCCTGAGTGTCTTATCGACTCCTTCAGGTTAGATCGTGGTTTTTGATATGCCATGGGTGAGATCGGAGTTGCATTCCTGGTCAATAACTTCGTATGTTGGAATCACGGTTTGGCTTGTGGTTGGGAAGGTTTATACAAAATAGAGGAATCCACTCCTTCTTGCGAGAAGTAGATAGTAGTTCCCTTAAGGGTTGATTCGGGGCTTGAACAATATGAGCGCTCTCCTAATTCCGTAAGGAATGTAGGATTTATTGTTCATTAGAGAATCAATGGTACTTAATGGAAAGATGTAATTAGAGGGGTATAACGGATATTATGACCCAACTCTAATTATGAACTACTTGTGGAGGATTATACCATATGTAATAGCTATATCGATGGACACCAAGAGTTATTGGTTTGTGTAAAAACGTCTACAGTTGAGAGAGTGCAGCTTCGGGTTTTTAGTGGAATAACACCGAAGTTAATAATCATGAAATATTAATTAAAGAGTTTAATTAATTGTTTCTAAAGATTATTGGAGCTCAAAATACTGTGGGTCCATTAGGCCCCCTTACTAGCCCGATTGATTAAGGTAACAAGGGTCACGGTTAATTAATTGGATTGTCCAATTAATTGTGTTACAAAAGTGACACGTGTCTATTCGGGAATTAATTGAATAATGTGATTATTTAATATTACTGATTATGTTAATTAAATAATTAGATTATTTAATTGTGTAATTAATCATTAGATGGAGGGTGTTGATTGATATTTAATTTTGAATGAAGAAAAGATAATTTGATTATTTTATTTTCATTAAATTAAATATTTAAATTTGAATTTAAAAGAGTTTTGAATTCAAATCAAATCAAATAAATTAATATATTTAAAGATATTAGATATCTTAAAAGATTTGATTTATTAGTTTATTTGAAAATATATATATGATATATGTTTCTTTTAAAAGATATACTGATATAGGATCAGTGCATTTTTTATTTTGAAAACAACACACTCACGCAAAAAAAAAAAAAATAGGAAACACAAGAGAGGGTGGGCGGCATCCAAAAGAAAAATAATATTTTTGTTTTTGTTTTTGTTTTTGTTTTTGTTCTTCACAAACAAAGGGTGGCCGAATTCTTCTGACAACAAAACAAAGGTTGTTTTGTGTTTCTTTTTTTTTCAGGTTCCTGAGTACCGTGACGCGCCCACACGCCGTTAATAATCCCGGGAGGGGGTTACTACAATTGGTATCAGAGCCATTTTTTGTACAGTATAATCGAATTCGATTGCTCCTGATTGCATGTATGAATGTGTAGGCACTTTCTAATAAATGTATGATGTTTATAATTTTTTTTTATTAATTTCAACATGGTTGATCGTAATTTTTTATGGTACATGGGTTTTAGGGTTTTTTGGATTTTAAATGTAATATTAATTCTGGGTTGTATAATTTTTTTTATATGCTGTTATTTTATTTTTATTGATGTAAATCGTTGGAGAAGACGATCCGGAAAAAAAAAAAAAAAAAAACAGCAGCCGCACGAACAATCGATGTGAAAAGGCCATGCGTACACATGCATAAGTGACGAGCAAATGTTGCGCAACATGCATCATGCGATTGTTGCATTTGTACAGCTGTCATATGTGCAAGTGTTGCACAATTGTAATACTGCACGCAATTGTGTAGTTTGTGCAGCAAATACATGCAATCAATTGGTAATACAATTGTAATTGTGTCAAGCACTCAACGTTGCAGATGTCATGCACTCAATGTGCACAGATGTGTGCAAGTGTTGCACAGATATATCAGGTGCATGTATGTTGTTATGCGTATGCAAGCAAAAGGCAAATGTTGCTGTGTGTAAATTGCAAATGCGCATAATTTAGTTGCTGCGCAAAGTTAATTTGATTAACATGCAATGCCTGCTGCTGCGCAAAGTTGTTGCGCGTTTGTGCGACCACGTTTTGGGCCCGGAAGATTCAAAAGACAAAGACTTGAAGAATATTGGAATTACTTGAGGACCAAGGAATGCCTTGGATAACTTTTGTAATTAGATTATTATTTTTTAAGTTAGATAAATCCATTGTACTCGGTCAACTCATGTATGCTTTTATTATGAGATGATTAAAGCATTGCCATGCATATACATATCATTTAGATTAGGTGTGCCTACACATATATATATATGTTGATATGTCATACATGCATTATAGCCATCAATATTATGTGTTTATTTTTTTTATTTGATTAAAATGGGTAATTCACATAATTGGCTATAGATTAATGGGATTAGTTTTTAAGAGTAAAAACTTGGTAATTCTCATTTATTACTAATCTTTTTATTAAAAAGTTTAATTACTTAGATTAGTAGGGTCCTTAATATATATTAGGATTAATTCGATTAAGCTCCTAATAATAATTGGACCTAATAATGTGTTTACATAGATTAGAATTATCACTAATGAACTAGATTTTTAAGAGTTAAAAATCGAATTAGTTTATTAGTTATTGGAATAGGATTCTAATAATTTGTGATTAATGCACTTGACGCTTAGATTGAAATTAGCCGTTTAATCTAGTTTTATCACGGTGCATTAATATTAATAGAAAACCCTAATTATAAAATAGTGAGTGGGAGAGGGATATATGACATTATATCCCGCAGTCTCCATCGTTAGTTCAACACCGTGAGATTCGAGTGGGGCCTCGTGACGGCTTTGTTTTCGTCCTCCCTAAGGAGGGTTTCCATAAGAATCAATACCAAGGTTGACTTCCTAATAAATAGGATTTCTGAGGGGATTTCGGGATTGACTAACCCTAAGGCGGCAATTCTCGAGTTAAGCTCTAGAGATCTGAAATGATGGGTTACGCTCACAAGGTTTTGATTAAATTGGTTAATTAAAAACCTGACTAAATAAACGATGGTTGAATGATATTTAAATAAGAGTTATTCTAGTATATCATTTGATTGAGAAGGTCTCGATCCAACATGCAAGAACTTGACCGACCCTAAGGCGGCACTTGCTTGTGGTATGTTGGATTGTCGTGGCGTAGTAACACTTTTTTAGGGTTGTTCTTGTTCATTAAACATTTTCATGCATCATGTTTAATTTTATGCCAAACATACGCACATGTTTTGAATGTATGAATGAATGAATTCTTAATTTATTTTATATCAGCCATGTCATCTGCACTATTACAAATCATAGCCAATGACAAATTAACTAGTGATAACTACACTAAATGGAAACATAACATAAATGCAATCTTGGTCACCAAGGACCTAAAGTTTGTGCTTACAGAGGAATGTCCTCCAACGCCTACTGCCAATGCCGCACGAACTGTTCGTGAGGCATATGAGAAATGGGTCTCATCAGATGAGAAAGCCTGAACATATCTGTTAGCAAGTATGACAGACGTGCTTGTCACTAAGCACGAAGCAATGGGTACTGCATTTGAAATAATGGAGTCATTGCAAGCCATGTTCGGGCAGCCCTCTGTGCAAAAGTGGCATGAAGCTGTTCGTTTCGCAATGCTTGCTCGGATGAAAGAGGGCACATCTGTTCGGGAACATGTCCTGAACATGATGTCATATTTCAACACGGTAGAGATCAATGGCGGGGCCATTGATGAACCCAGTCAAGCGAGCATCATACTAACGACTCTTCTAAAGAGTTTCGATCAATTTAAGAGTAACTATGGGATGAACAAGCTGAGGTTCAATCTCACTCAATTGCTAAATGAGCTCACTACTTTTGAGTCCTTGAGTAAGGATAACAAAAGTAAGACCGGTGAGGCAAATGTTGCCGAACCATCTTCCTCTGGTAATAAGAAGAGGAAGAGGTCTGCTGGGAAGGCTAAGGGTAAGCCCAAACCCAAGAAAGCCCAATGCAAGAAGAAAAAGGCAAAAAGTAAATATGATTTACTTGTTCTTGAAACGTGTACAGTGGAAGACGATGCTTCACCCTGGATAGTTGATTTGGAGACCACTAACCATGTTTGTTCTTCTATGCAATGGACTGATTCTTGGACATAGCTTGAGGAGGGAGCCTTCTCTATGCATGTTGGGTCAGGGGATATCGTGTCAGCCCGAGCAGTGGGTGTAGTTAGACTACATTTTGGAAGTTGTTTCATTATTTTGAATAATGTATTTTTAATTCCTGGATTTACTCGAAATTTGATTTCAGTTTCAAAATTGTTGGAACAATTATATTCTGTTTCTTTTAATAATAAGTCTGTTATTATTACAAAGAATGGTTTGTGTAAGGATTCCCGTTTTGTTGATTGGCTTATTTCGTGGTCAAACCACATGTTGGGGTTTTGAATGTAAGGGTAGTCTAAGTGTTTAGTGTTGAAGATCAAAGGCCCTTCCATGACCTCAAGATACAAGCACGCCAAAGGTATAATCTCTTGTGCTTGTTTTTCTTTGAAGAGATTTAGTAGCACACACTCACTTAGCATTCTTGCTATGATTGCATACTTGCTTATTTTTATGTGCATCTCTTCACATGTCACTTTACACACTAGCACATTGGTTGATATATCTTGTTGTGTGTATATGTGCCTTATAATTCGTTTCCCGACATTGTTCGGAAACGTCCGCGCTTGCACTAATGAGTGCTTGGTTTCGCGCGAAGACCGCCTATGGAGAATGCCCTTGGCTTCTCCTTGGTTTTCACCATTGTTGGTGATCGGCGGTTATTATCGGCGGCCTGGCCGCCGAATGAAACCGCCGTTTCAGTCCAGATTGGTCTGAAGCAATTATGCGGTCAAGATCGGCGGTCACGACCGCCGTTCGAAACCGCCGTTCATACCTGATCGATTTTAATCTCTCGGGTTTGTTTCGGCGGTTGGATCGGCGGTCACGTAACCGCCGAATGAAACCGCCGTTAATGCTCTGTTCTTCACGAGCTCAATTCGGCGGTTGTAATCGGCGGTCTGGCCGCCGATTGAAACCGCCGAACGGTGCGTTTCAGGGGCAAAATTGTCTTTTCACTTGCCCTGTTCTTGATGTCTATAAATATCACACTTTCTCATTATCTGAATTAGTTCTTTGACTCTTAAGAACCCTAATCTTCAAAGATAGATTTTGAGAGAAAATCAAATCAAGAACTCATCTTTAACCACTCAAATCAAACCCCTTTTGCATCAAATTTCATATTGCATCTCCTATGTCTATATAGAGTGCATCCATGTATGGGTTTGCATCATCACAACTTGCTTGGTAAGATTTTGATTAATTTCATCTTATTGTAGTATTTTAAATACCAAGCCATCTCTTTTAAATTACTTGTATGTTTTTGATCATATGTTAAATACAAGAAAAGAGATTATTTGTGATGAATTAATTGAGTGTTGTTTTTGATAGATATCTAGGTTTTTATAATCTATGATCATCTATGCTATTTGACATGTCATTTAGCAATTGATATCTAGGGTTGATTTAAATTGAATATATCATCATCCTAGATAAGCATTTAGAGTACCCTAGCTCTTATTGCATTAATTGAATATTCATACATATTCACATAGGGTTGTTTCTCTTCATAGAGAAGTAAGTCTTGAGGCTAAGAGTGCTTAGGCCTCAAGCAAATTGGAATAGGGTTGCTAATAAAGGCCCGCTGGGTAGAAGTGAGGGGTTACAGACCGGAATGTTAGACGAGGTCTACATAGGTTGTAAACTTCATTTCAATTAGTGATTTCGAGTTCCGAGTGTGGCGCACTATACAGCCCGTGGTTTTTTCCCAGTGGTTGGGTTTCCACGTATACATCAAGTGTTATTTAAATTCCGCACTATATTACACTTGTATGTATTTTTGACTAGTAGGGGTATTTTCGTAAAATTGACTTGCATGCGAAAATTGGGTAATAATAGTTAAAATCTATTCACCCCCCCCCCCCCCCCCCCCCCCCCCTCTAGCTTTATATTGATAAACACGCCTCGAGTATTTTAAGAACTTTCAGTTTGAATATATGTTCAGGATTAAACGAACACAACTTGTATGTTTTAAGGCCGTTAATACATACTACACTCCTCAACGCTGAATTATTTAAGGTTGAAAAACCTAAAACAAAACGATAAAAGATTTCTCCAGAAAACGAAACGTATCTATGACATCTAAGACTTGGCCATATCAACCTTGACCGGATAGATAGACCAGTGAAAAGCGGACCTTTAAGTGAGTTAAAGGTTAGCACCTTACCTGTCTGCGAATCCTGTTTAGAAGGTAAAATGACCAAGAGACCTTTTACTGGAAAAGGGCTTAGAGCTAAAGAACCACTTGAGCTTATACATTCAGACGTCTATGGACCGATGAATGTTAAAGCAAAGGATGGTTATAAGTATTATGTCACCTTTATATATGACTACTCGAGATACGGATATGTCTACCTAATGCAACGGAAGTCGAAAACTTTTGAAAAGTTCAAAGAATTCTGAGCTAAAGTTGAGAACCAGTTAGGAAAGACTATCAAGTCTCTATGATCGGATTGTGGAGGTGAGTACCTTGACCAAGAGTTTGAAGACTTTATGGTCGAGTATGGGATAATGTCCCAACTCACAGCTCCTGGTACACCATAACAGAATGGTGCCGCGGAGAGGAGAAATAAGACCCTAATGAAAATGGTGAGATCTATGATTAGTTTCTCATCATTACCAAATTACTTTTGGGGATATGCGTTACAAACTGTGGCTTATATTTTGAATGTAGTCCTATCCAAATATGTTCCTAAGACTCCCTTAGAGTTGTGGAATGATCGTAAAGCTAGTTTGTGACATTTCCACATATGGGGGTGTCCAGCACATGTGCTGAAGAACAGAAGTGGAAAGCTGGACCCCAAGTTTGTGGTCTGCTTGTTTGTAAGATATTCCAAGGAGACCAAAGGTGGATACTTCTATAGTCCTGAAGAGAACAAAGTATTTGTATCGACAAATACAACATTTCTTGAGGATAACTATATTAGTGATCATAAATCTCGTAGCATGATTGTATTAAATGAAATGGAGCCTGGTACGACTAGAGTTTAGTCAACAAGAGTTGTTGATCCATTGACATCTGATAGTCAGATAATTCCTAGTTAGGATACACTACTACTTAGACGTAGTGGGAGGGATATGAGATAACCTGAACGCTATTTGGGTATAGGTGAGGGACGAGATGTCGTCTCTACTAATAGTGTGGATGATCCATTGACATTTAAGAATGCAATGGAAGATCCCGACAAAGAGGAATGGCTTAAAGCCATGAATCTCGAGAGGAGTCTATGTACTCTAACTAAGTCTAGGAACTTGTAGAGTTACCGGATGGGATAAAACCCATAGGGTGTAAGTGGATCTACAAGAGAAAGAGAGGAGTAGAAGGGAAGGTAGAGACCTTCAAGGCAAGGCTAGTGGCCAAAGGTTATACCCAGAAAGAAAGGGTCGATTATGAAGAGACATTCTCGCCAGTAGCCATGTTTAAGTCTATTCGGATTCTCTTATCCATTGCTGCCTATTTTGATTACAAAATTTGGCAAATGGACGTCAAGACTGCATTCTTGAATGGCAATCTTGATGAGAGCATCTACATGATGCAACCAGAGGGATTTGTGTCTCCAGATTAAGAGCAAAAAGTTTGCAAGTTGCAAAGATCCATTTATGGACTTAAGCAAGAATCTAGATCTTGGAACATAAGGTTTGATGATGTGATCAAAACCTGTGGCTTTGAGCAAAACGTTGATGAGCCTTGTGTCTACAAGCGCATCATTGACAAAAATGTAGTTTTCTTAGTACTTTACGTAGATGATATCCTACTCATTGGGAATGATGTAAGGGTATTATCGGAAGTAAAGGGATGGCTGGCTAGCCAATTCCAAATGAAATATTTGGGAGAGGCAAGTTATGTTCTAGGGATCCAACTTATAAGGGATCATAAGAATAAACTCATAGCATTGTCTTAGGCATCGTATATCGACAAAATTCTTATGTGATTTACGATACAGAACTCCAAGAAAGGTTATTTACCTTCCATGCATGGAGTTCACTTGTCTAAGGAACAGTGTCCTAAGACACCTCAAGCAGTTGAGGATATGAGACGTGTTCCCTATGCGATAGCAGTAAGTAGTCTCATGTATGCTATGTTATGCACAAGACTGGACATCTGCTACGCAGTGGGACTAGCCAGCAGATACCAGTCCAACCCAGGATTAGATCATTGGGTTGCTGTCAAGACTATTCTCAAGTATCTTCAGAGAATGAGAAACTATATGTTAGTGTATTCATGACAGGATTTGATCCCGTTAGGATGTACGGATTGCTAATTCATTTACGAAGACCTTACCGGCTAAAGTGTTTATGGGTCACCTAGAGGGTCTAGGTTTACAAGACATGTCTCACATGCTTTAGTGCAAGTGGGAGATTGTTGGGGTTTTTGCCTTAAAGCTTGTATTTTGTAAATGTGAATTGAACATAAATAAAAGAAGTAGTTTATTTATTCAAATTGTCTCATACATTTATTTATATCATGTGTACTTAACATCCAAGATTGCCGGATGTAATCTCTAACTAAGTATATAAACGTCATATACAGAGGTATTCAGTTTGAGATGAGCTATCTAAACAGTCCGTAGATAGCAAATAGAGTTAGGTACTTTATTTGTGGTTAATCTACAGTTGCGGTCCATTCCGTAATGTACGATGGTCTTAACCTAGACTATTCATACGGTGATATGAGAATGGAGGCACCTTATATGATGTGATCATATAGGACTGGGCCATGATCTATATGAATCTCTCACCAAGATCCGTTACAATATGAGATTCATATATATCAACAAATGATGGCTATATATGGGTGATCTTAATCCTGAGTGTCTTATCGACTCCTTCAGGTTAGATCGTGGTTTTTGATATGCCATGGGTGAGATCGGAGTTGCATTCCTGGTCAATAACTTCGTATGTTGGAATCACGATTTGGCTTGTGGCTGGGAAGGTTTATACAAAATAGAGGAATCCACTCCTTCTTGCGAGAAGTAGATAGTAGTTCCCTTAAGGGTTGATTCGGGGCTTGAACAATATGAGCGCTCTCCTAATTCCGTAAGGAATGTAGGATTTATTGTTCATTAGAGAATCAATGGTACTTAATGGAAAGATGTAATTAGAGGGGTATAACGGACATTATGACCCAGCTCTAATTATTAACTACTTGTGGAGGATTATACCATATGTAATAGCTATATCGATGGACACCAAGAGTTATTGGTTTGTGTAAAAACGTCTACAGTTGAGAGAGTGCAGCTTCGGGTTTTTAGTGGAATAACACTGAAGTTAATAATCATGAAATATTAATTAAAGAGTTTAATTAATTGTTTCTAAGGATTATTGGAGCTCAAAATACTGTGGGTCTATTAGGTCCCCTTGCTAGCCCGATTGATTAAGGTAACAAGGGTCACAGTTAATTAATTGGATTGTCCAATTAATTGTGTTACAAAAGTGACACGTGTCTATTCGGGAATTAATTGAATAATGTGATTATTTAATATTAATGATTATGTTAATTAAATAATTAGATTATTTAATTGTGTAATTAATCATTAGATGGAGGGTGTTGATTGATATTTAATTTTGAATGAAGAAAAGATAATTTGATTATTTTATTTTCATTAAATTAAATATTTAAATTTGAATTTAAAAGAGTTTTGAATTCAAATCAAATCAAATAAATTAATATCTTTAAAGATATTAGATATCTTAAAAGATTTGATTTATTAGTTTATTTGAAAATATATATATATGATATATGTTTCTTTTAAAAGATATACTGATATAGGATCAGTGCATTTTTTATTTTGAAAACAACACACTCACGCAAAAAAAAAAAAAAAAAAAAGGAAACACAAGAGAGGGTGGGCGGCATCCAAAAGAAAAATAATAATTTTGTTTTTGTTCTTCACAAACAAAGGGTGGCCGAATTCTTCTGACAACAAAACAAAGGTTGTTTTGTGTTTCTTTCTTTTTCAAGTTCCTGAGTACCGTGACGCGCCCACACGCCATTACTAATCCCGGGAGATAGCGAGAAAGATCAAGTGGTTCAAATCAGGAGCAGATCGTATTAAAGTGAATGAGCCTCCTACGTTGGTATGAAATTGATTCATCTCCTTCTTATTGTTTTTTATTATTACTGTACAAATGGGTTATATTATGATTGCATTTAAAAATTTTAAAACCCTTCCGCTGCGCAATCTGTAACCCTAGGTTCCTACATCATCTAGGATCATATAGCTTCATCTAGGATGTGTTCTTGCATGGGCCTTCTTCACCCATGGTATTTCAAGAAACACGATCTAACTCAAAGGAGTCAGTAAGACACTCAAGATTTAGATCACCCATATACAGCCATCATTTGTCGATATATATGAATCTTTTCAACTAACAGATCTTAGTAATAGATTCATATAAATCGTGGCTCAATCCTATATGATCACATCATATAAGGTACCTCCATTCTACACCATATGAGTAGTCTAGGATAAGACCACTGTACATGTACGGAATGGACCGCAACTATAGATTAACCACAAATAAAGTACCTAGCTTTATTTGCTTTCTACGGACTCTTTAAATTGCATGTCTCAAAATGAATTCCTATATATATGACACTCATATACTCTTTTTGAGATTACATCTAGCAATATTGGATGTTAGCACATATAATATAAACGTATGAGTTATGTTAATTAAATGAAATAATTACTTTTTTTATTAATGAATTTATAACATTTACAAATTACAAGTTTTAAGGCATAAATCCCAACACATGTAGCCATGTAGTCTTCATTTCTCACACCACCAAAGAAGTAAAACAATCGCAGCGGCGGCGATTAAGATGTTTCATCTGAGACAACTGATCTGTCGAGTTGCTCGTAATAGGCCTCAAACCTCTTTTTTCAAAGGTGAACTCTGTCACGCCCCAAAATCCGGGTACGTGATTAGGAAAATAAATAAATAAGTTAAAATTAGAAAGGTCATAGAATAACAATGTAAATTTAGCATTCTCATCATTTGTAAATCATTATCTCAATAAATTAGGTTTTTACGAAAATGTCAATAGAGCTCTCTGCTAAGGGAGCAATCCAAACATTTGCCAGCTAAGAATACTAACATCAATTCCACATAATAACTTTATTTATAAATAAATAAAAGTTTAATTACTCTTGAATTCCGAACGTCACTGACAATTTCAAATTGCTCATCTACAAGTCCGTTCTCTTCATCATCACTAATGCGTTCCCATACGTGGATGGACAATGCCTTTCATATATTGTAAGGATTCCCGTTGTTTTTAATTGGCTTATTTCGTGATCAAACCATATGTGGAGATTCTTTGTAAGGGTAGTTTAGATGTTGTTGTTGTTGTTATTGCTTAGGCCCTTTGAAGACCTCATTATTGACAAGCACCAAAGGTAATACTCTAAGTGCTTACTTGTCTTGAAGAGATAGTTGCACACACTCACAACTCATGCATATGTTTAATCTTTGTATGTTGTGTTTCTTTTTGTTATGCATCAATGCCTATTTACATCTCTTCTTGCTTGTTATTATGATTGCATCTTGTGTTTATAACATCATAGCATTTAGGCTTTTAGGATGCATCTTAGTTTACCTTTGTTCCCCTTGCATGATTGCTTGTGGGGTTCAAAGTTGTGGGCTGTGCGCTGGTTCTCCTGCGCCTGTCGTCCAGCGCCGCTCACCGGCGCAAAACGCCCAGTGGCGTGCCATTGGTCGTGCGCTGGTCCACACCAGCGCAGTCCACCAGCGCAGATCGTCCAGTTCTCTGTCGCCGGTCGTGCGCTGGTCTACACCAGCGCTGATCGCCCAGTATGGCTCCGCTGGTCTGGCGCCTATGTGAGCGCATGTCGTCCAGCGCCATAGCAAAAATATGCGTGTGCGCTGGTCCTGCGCCTGTCGTCCAGCGCAGGTCCACCAGCGCACAGAGCAATTTTCTGGCGCGTTTTCAAAACGACCTCACTTCACTTATGGCCTCTATATATATGCTAACTTGATTTTAGGTCATTAACAAGAGTTCTTATTCATGCTTCATACTTAGGATATTTTTCAAGAGAAGAAAAATACACAAAGAACTCATTTTTAATCACTCAAACACTTTTTCATGATCATCAATCATCATCTAGCATCATCTTAGATCATCTAGATGTCATCTTGTATGGAATCTTCATCATACTTTGCTTGGTAAGCTTTTCACTAATATCTTACATGTTTTGTGTTTCTCTTATCTAGCAATCTCAATTAATTACTTGTTTGTTATTTTGTATGCTTTGGATACAATATTGAGATGAGTATGATGTATGTTTGAGAAGTTGTATTGTGCTAGCATATTAGGTTTTGTGCTTAATATTGATTAGCTAAACTAATTGACATGTCATTTACTTTTGATATCTATGATTGTTCTTAATTGCATATTAATCATCTTAGATAAGCATATAAGGTTTCCCTTGCTCTATGTTGCATTTTGGATATTCACATATATTCACTTAGGGTTGTATTCTCTTCTAGAGAAAGTAAGTCTTGTGTGTAGCAACCGGGATTAGGTTGCTTAGATCGCAAGCAAATAGGACTAGGTTCACTCATACCGGGATTAGGTAGGTGTGTGATTACTTCCGGGATTAGGTTGTAATCGTTTGCACATTTAGTGGATTCGAGGTTCGAGTGTGGCTTACTTACATAGCCCGTGGTTTTTCCCGTGAGGGTTTCCACGTAAAAACCAAGTGTTGTTTTAATTTCCGCACCATATTACACTTGCTTGTTTATATTATCTTGAGGGCATTTTCGTAATTTTGACTAACACGAAAAATTGGGTAAAAAGCGTAAAATCTATTCACCCCCCCTCTAGATAGCTTTATACACATCGTGCTATTATAAGTTTCAATTGGTATCAGAGCGGGTTCCTAGATATACATAGGTGATCCTTGCTCATTTTGGTGTGTTTTGCATCTTGTGTGATTTTTTGATTTATTCATACATTTTGCATTCATCTCATTTGCATTCATCCAAACACTATGAGTGGTTTCAGGATGAGCAAAGAGGGAGCGTCGAGCGTGAGGCCACTGTTGCTCACCGGCGATAATTACTCCTCATGGAAGGGGAAGATGGAAGCATACATATGCCAAATCCATGATAGGGCATGGATGGCAGTTGAAGATGGATATGCTCCACCTATGATGACTTCTACGGATGGAGGAGAAGAAGTTCTCAAGCCTAAGGCACAGTGGAGTCCTCAAGAATTTATTGACTCCATGTGGAACAACAAGGCTATTCATGCCATCCGATGTGCAGTGAGTGAAAATCAGTACAAACTGATTCAAATTACTATGATTGCTAAAGAGGCATGGGACATCCTAGAAGTTGCACATGAAGGCACCGAGGTTGTCAAGGACTCAAAGCTTCAAGTCCTTCAAACTCGGTTTGAGACCATTAGGATGGAAGAGCACGAGCACTTCAATGACTTCCAAGTGAGACTAATGGACATTGTGAACCAAAGTCACCAACTTGGTGATCCTTACTCGGATAGAAGAATCAAGCAAAAGATCATGCGATCACTTCCCGAGAGGTTCGAACCCAAAGTGACGGCTTTAGAAGAAAATGACACTTACAAGGAAATGAAGCCGAGTGAAGTCATTGGAAGACTTCTAGCCTATGAATCAAGAAAGGCTACCACATCTCCTCCTAAGAAGAAAAAGAATATTGCCTTGAAGACATCCAAGATGGAAGAGGAGGAGGATGACTCATATGAAGACATGGCACTCATTGCCAAGGGATTCAAGAAGTTCTTGAATCTTCAAAAGAGTGATTATGGCTCAAAGGGGAATGACTTCAAGAAGAAGAAGTCCACTATTAAGAATGTCAAGCCATATCATGAGATGTCTTCAAGAGAGAAGATTCAATGCTACGAATGTGGAGGATTCGGGCATATCTCCAAGGAATGTGCTAACTTGGAAGATGAAAGAGAGGAGACCGCCACTTCAAGTGAAAGTGATGAAGAGATTATGGCAAAATTCTTGGCATTAGGTTGCTCTCACAAGCGGGACAACAAAGTGAAAGTTGTTAAAGGAAGTCCCTCAAGCTTGAATGATTGTGAGAACAACTATTTTGCCTTTCCGATCTCCTACAATGAAGAAGAGAATGGGAGTCAAGAAGAAAGTGACTCTAATAAAGATGACTCTTCATCTAACTCCTCACATGGATATGTGAAGAAAAAGGTTCTAGATGAATACCTCACTGAGTTTAAAAGCTTAGCAATGAAGACCAAGGAAAAGATACGAAGATTGAGAGAAGAGAATCTAGACCTTAAGGCTCATGTTGACCACTTAAGTGAACAAGTGGATAAATCCAAGAATATTGAAGATAAGCTAAGAAAGGAGTTAGACTTATCCAAGAGGAATGAAGAAGAATTAAAAAGAGAGCTTGAAGAGGCTAAAGGATCAAGGACTAGGATAGTTTCTAGCACCGAAAAACTTGACCACATGTTAAGTGTTGGAAAGAGTCCGTGTGATAAGAGAGGTCTTGGGTTTGAAGATAGTAAGGAGTCCTCCACTCCTAACAAGACCATGTTTGTCAAAAGCTTGAGCTACAAAGAAGATTCACCGGTGCAAACTCCTAGGAAGAAGATTGAGCTAGGACAATGCTCTCATAGTGCACAAGTAAAGGTAGTTCCAAGAAGACAACCTTAAGCTCAACCTACAAGAGTTCCTCATGCTAACTTCCCTCAAACTCAAATCCATCAAGGGAAGAGACCAATCATGCAAACTCAACCGTGGAAGCAACCAAGTCTTGGTCAACAACAAAGAAGGAGAAATCCTATCCAACAACCAAGACAACCACAAAGACATGGGAAGGCTCCTATGCATGCACAAGGACATGGTACGATTCCTAACTTTGTCCCTACATGTCATTTTTGTGGTGTTGATGGTCATATTAGACCAAAGTGCTTTCGTTACATTAAAATTTGTAGAGTTAAAAGCATGATTGAGAAAAAGAAAGCTAGAGCTAGAATGCATGCTCATAGGAAGGAAGAAATTCATTTACATGATCCTATGACATCTAGATCTCTAGAACAATTGACCACTAGGAAGAAAAATGTCACACCTATATGGATAAGGAAAAATGAACCCGCTTGCTACGAGACTATCAAGTCTCAAATAGGTTCATCCAAGTCAAATGGACTTGGGAGGTCTATAGGACCTCATGACCTTCATTGTTGAAGGTTGATGATTGACCACATATGGGGAACTCAAGCAAAGAGATCTATTTTGCATATTTGTTGTTTGCAAAAATTTGAAAAATCTTATGCCTCTTTCTTAATTGCTTGAGTAAGCTTGGTTGCATATATGTATATATGTTTTCTATCTAATAAGTGTGATCAATGCTTGTTTACAATCCATGTCATATTTATGTTCAAACATGCATTTTTGGACTAGGAGATGTATATAGGAAGTATGATGTGAATGACCTATAGTTATCTCCATGACATGATGATTCTTTTATAACATGCTTATGTCAAATGAAAAAGCATGAAATTCATACAACATGCTCTCATGAAAAGCATGAATTGATGATTGCATATTCTTAAAATGCAAAACTTGTGTGAAAGCTTATGAGACTCAAAATGAATAAAGGATCTTGTATCCATTCAAAGGAATTTACATTCCAAATGTCTCTCTTTCTTTATTAGTTGAACATGGTTACTATCATACGGATATCTTATCCGGAAAAATCAAATAGGGTGCAAAGTCGCTCATGCCATGTTTCGCTTATAAAGTTGGATATAGTTGCTCTTAAATTGAAATCAATAATCTCTATATCCTTGCTTTTCCCATGACATTGGTGAAATTGGTTTGAATTCTTATTAGAAACATTTGTCATTTGCTTTGCCAAATACCATTGTATTTTGGACTTGAATGCTATATGTCTTGTATGCAAAGCATGTTGGATTCACACATTTTCTCAAAATAAATCTCCTTGTTTCTCTCAAATTAATTGAAGTGCATAAAGTGACTTATATGTATATGCAAATCTTGCATGCTTCTATCTCTCGTTGCTATGAGTGACCTGGTTGGGGACTACTCCTTTGCCTATATCATGACAAAAAGGGGGAGTAGGATATGGTAAGGGGAGGTGCAAAATATAGAAGCTATTGTGCACTCTGGGGAGAACATACATTGAGGGGGAGTAACCCATTGAGGGGGAGCATTGCATTTATCATACATTGCATACATTTGGTAATGTTGTGCCTAAATTCTAAAAATGCAAATGCTTGGTATTATTCTCACATGATTAATCTCACATTTTTCTTGTATTGGAAATGTTAGAAACTCTTTTCAGGGATTGATTATTCTACAAGAGGATTGAAGACTTCAAGTTGCATTCTCTTATCTCTTTGTAATGTAGAATATCATTGTAGTCCCGTAGTTTCTATTTTTTTTGTGAGGAATCAATGTGAGTGATGGTTTTATCACGAAATAGCCAAAGGGGGAGATTGTAAGGATTCCCGTTGTTTTTAATTGGCTTATTTCGTGATCAAACCATATGTGGGGATTCTTTGTAAGGGTAGTTTAGATGTTGTTGTTATTGCTTAGGCCCTTTGAAGACCTCATTATTGACAAGCACCAAAGGTAATACTCTAAGTGCTTACTTGTCTTGAAGAGATAGTTGCACACACTCACAACTCATGCATATGTTTAATCTTTGTATGTTGTGTTTCTTTTTGTTGTGCATCAATGCCTATTTACATCTCTTCTTGCTTGTTATTATGATTGCATCTTGTGTTTATAACATCATAGCATTTAGGCTTTTAGGATGCATCTTAGTTTACCTTTGTTCCCCTTGCATGATTGCTTGTGGGGTTCAAAGTTGTGGGCTGTGCGCTGGTTCTCCTGCGCCTGTCGTCCAGCGCCGCTCACCGGCGTAAAACGCCCAGTGGCGTGCCGTTGGTCATGCGCTGGTCCACACCAGCGCAGTCCACCAGCGCAGATCGTCCAGTTCTCTGTCGCCGGTCGTGCGCTGGTCTACACCAGCGCAAGGCCACCAGCGCTGATCGCCCAGTATGGCTCCGCTGGTCTGGCGCATGTCGTCCAGCGCCATAGCAAAAATGTGCGTGTGCGCTGGTCCTACGCCTGCCGTCCAGCGCAGGTCCACCAGCGCACAGAGCAATTTTCTGGCGCGTTTTCAAAACGACCTCACTTCACTTATGGCCTCTATATATATATGCTAACTTGATTTTAGGTCATTAACAAGAGTTCTTATTCATGCTTCATACTTAGGATATTTTTCAAGAGAAGAAAAATATACAAAGAACTCATTTTTAATCACTCAAACACTTTTTCATGATCATCAATCATCATCTAGCATCATCTTAGATCATCTAGATGTCATCTTGCATGGAATCTTCATCATACTTTGCTTGGTAAGCTTTTCACTAATATCTTACATGTTTTGTGTTTCTCTTATCTAGCAATCTCAATTAATTACTTGTTTGTTATTTTGTATGCTTTGGATACAATATTGAGATAAGTATGATGTATGTTTGAGAAGTTGTATTGTGCTAGCATATTAGGTTTTGTGCTTAATATTGATTAGCTAAACTAATTGACATGTCATTTAGTTTTGATATCTAGGATTGTTCTTAATTGCATATTAATCATCTTAGATAAGCATATAGGGTTTTCCTTGCTCTATGTTGCATTTTGGATATTCATATATATTCACTTAGGGTTGTATTCTCTTCTAGAGAAAGTAAGTCTTGTGTGTAGCAACCGGGATTAGGTTGCTTAGATCGCAAGCAAATAGGACTAGGTTCACTCATACCGGGATTAGGTAAGTGTGTGATTACTTCCGGGATTAGGTTGTAATCGTTTGCACATTTAGTGGATTCGAGGTTCGAGTGTGGCTTACTTACATAGCCCGTGATTTTTCCCGTGAGGGTTTCCACATAAAAACCAAGTGTTGTTTTAATTTCCGCACCATATTACACTTGCTTGTTTATATTATCTTGAGGGCATTTTCGTAATTTTAACTAACACAAAAAATTGGGTAAAAAGCGTAAAATCTATTCACCCCCCCCCCCCCCCCCCCCCCCCCCCCTCCCCCCCTCTAGATAGCTTTATACACACCATGCTATTATAAGTTTCAGGGTTCACGAAAATCAAATATAACCGCCAAACATTAACCCGCATACCGCCGGGTGTAATGTTCGCGAACTGCCAAACATCTAATCTGCAAACCGCCGGATGCAAATGTTCATGAACCGCCAAACATCTGATCTGCAAACCGTCGAATACAAATGTTCGCGAAAACACTAGGCACAAAGCCCACAATACCGCCAAGCTTAAGGCTCGCGAAACCGTCAAACCCATGACAATTCCATCCATCTCTATGTTTTCACAACGTATGTCAAACGTCAATCCTTAAGCTATAAATGGACACAAACATCGCCCTCTTCCGTTACTCAACATTTCCCAAACAAGGGTGCTTAAACTGTATCATTCATTCCAGTTACAAACCCAATTCGCAATTCATAAATTCTCCATGACTTTAAACCACAATATACTAAATATTCATTTCACAATTTAGGTGTATCAATGTCACGTATATGCATAACAAGTAGCGTACTTATTTAACAAATTCTATTTGGGCTTGAGTTTGAGATTCACATCCCAAACGCCTACGTACCCCATACTCAATAGGGATCAAAGCCCTTGTAGTTCATTTTCAATAAATCAATTGTATGCACCAGCATCAATATCATATAATTTAACATAATCGTATTCAATATATTTCTCAAACCATGTTTAATAGATTTATCTCTACAAATCTATTCTCAGAATAATAGCATATTCACAAACATAACACATACAATGCATGGACGAGAGTTATATAATCTCAATCGCATATAAACACAATTCACTAAATCAATATATTATAATCCAAGAACATTCATCGATATTTCTATATAATATCATATTCATAGTTCATACTCAAATGATTCATATATGAACATGTGAAACACATCACAATTTCCTTACTTTACCTGATACTATACTCTTATAATATCAGTAACACGCTCATTTTTTTTTCAACAATATAATCATTCAACCAACTATAAACAAAATCAATAAACACATTATAGTACCAACAATGACAGTCAATCATGTCATCCTACACTAAGTACCAGTCGTGCTTGAATACAAGTTAACCCAAACTTGATCCTATTTTATTCAATACGCTTGCCAATAAATATTTTGGTAAGATCCGACTAGTGAGTCCAAGAACCAATTGTAATAAAATTGTATACCAAATTACTTGGGTACTGATCCAACGACAAATGTAAAATATACAGATGTATTTAATATATATATATATATATATATATATATATATATAGTTTTTCTATTATCAGTTCGAACTGACAATAAATATATCAGGACGAAGAATGTAGACCACAGATTATGGAGAAGTTTTGACAAGTGCATACACTTTGAGTCAAAGTATGTAAATCTAGTGGTCTACATTCTTCGTCCTGATATATTTATTGTCAGTTCGAACTGATAATAGAAAATCTGTATATATATATACCTATCCCTCTTATAAAACCTTTTTATTTTATTAGGATTAGAAGACACGGATATCTGGAAATCTATATGAAAATCTGTAAATTTGACAGAAAGTCCGACAATTAAGAAATTGTCTAAAAATCTAGAAATCTGGGAATCTATCTAGAAATCTAAAAATCTAACTGGAAATCTTACTGAACATTCGTGAACTATTTTTCTTTCTAAATCTTAATTCTATAACTAATATATTTCTGGATTCTGGAAATCTACACATTTCTTAAAACATCTCAAATCATCTGAAAATTTGTTTTCTAAATAAATGAATGAAATCATTTATTTCTATTAATCTTTAAATAATTTAATCTAACAGTTAATTCTAAAATAAATAACTTTTAATAAAATATCCACTCATATATCTCATGTGCTCACATCTGTTCTGGGTGTGTGTCTCTCTCCTGAGATTTCCGTTCAACGATCTGACCGGTCAGATCGTAGAACCACGAGTGATGAAGGTCCTGTCCAAAAATCAACTCAATCGGACGGCAGATCAAAAATCAACTCAATCGGACGGCAGATCAAAGAAATCTGCGCAGCACCTCCCCTGTTTTCTGTCCAGCCCTCTTCGGAACCGCAAATCTCACAACAGGGAACTCCGTTCGACAATTCTACCGTCCAGAATTTAGTCCCATGTGTTGTGAACACGCCGGTAAAGCTTGAGCTCGATCGGACCACGACTTGACCTCTGATCAGCCCTCTGAAGATTTCTGGACAGTAGCCTCAAAACTCACCATTTCTGCTCTCTTTTCACTATTGCTCTCTCTTCTTCTCTCTTTTCACCATTGCTCTCTCTTATCTTCTTCTCTATTCTGCTCTTCTATTCTCTTCTCCCTCACGCACCACCAGCTCTCTTCTTCTTTTCTTCTTTCTCTTCTTCTTTTTCACGCAGACCAGCTCTCTCTCCCTTCTCTTCTTCTTTCTTCTTCTTTTCTTCTCTTCCATTTTTTGATCTTGGTTGACCGACCCCCCTCTCTCTCTCTCTTTCTCCGTTCTTCTTCTTTCCTCTCTTCTCTCCTTCACGAGCAGCAGCTCTTCTCTTCTTTTTCTTCTTCTTGCTTCCACCGCCTCTCTCCTCTCCTCCCTCCCACTTCTTTATTTTTTATTTTTTATTTATTTATTATATTAGTAAACCACCAAATGCTTGACACCTCATATGGGCCACACTGGCACACTCCAAACTTACCACTACATTTGAAAATTACATTTTTAACCCTTATGATATTTCTTATCCCTTTTTAACTCATCAATTGCATAGAAAAATTGCAATCTCCCCATTGAATCACACCAAATTCAGTTTTGGGCTTGGGTCAACTTATAATTTAATTGGGCTAGGGCCTTAACATTTAAAATAAAATGAGCATAAATACTAATTGATCTTGGTCCAGTTCAAATCATTACTTCACTTGTCATAATCAAACATTGACAACACTATCATTTGGGCCTCAAGTTCTTTAGAAACTAAATTGAGTCTAAATTCAAAATAAGTGGGGCCAACTATTTAAAAATGGGTTAACCCATTTTTCAGGATATTACAAACTCTCTCCTCCTCTTTTCCTTTATATGTTTTTTTTAGGGATGACAAAATAACATGCGGGTACGGTGTCCCGCGAGGACTCGCACTTATAGGGTGGGGATGAGTTTCAATTTAGTGGGAATGGGATGGGGATGAGCATAGATAGTAAAACCTGCAATGGGTATGGGGCAGAGATGGGTTTTATAATCCCCACCCCGCTTAAAATATAATGTTTATTTTTTTATTCTGTAGTTTTTTTTTCTTTTAATGTTCTGTTTAAAAATCATTGAATTTATTTGTTTAGTTGTGAGATTTATTTTTATTTTTAATGTTTATGAGATGGTTTTCAATATTTTTTGTTGGAATTACTTTATATATTATATCATATTCATTAGGTTATATATTTATTATTTTAATTAATAATTTTGATAAATGGGTTAAATAGGTCAAATGGGGTAAATGGGTGAGGATAGGTAAAGCATACCCCGCATCTCTCCGTCATACTCCATATATTGTGGGGTTTTATATGGGATAAGGTTTCAAAAAATAAATGGGGCGGAGTGCGGGGAGAGTCACCCCGCCCAGAGCTTGCCCTGAGATTTTCGGGGCCCGAAGCGAACTATAGAAAATGAGTTTTTGGGGCCCTGAGATTTCAAGTTGAGATTTTGTATCTGAAATATAAATTTTCGTAGCAAGATTTAAGAGAGTTTTGAAGAACCCTAATTTGATTTTTGATTTTTGATTTTTTTTATTTTTGTTTGGTGTCTGCTTCTGGTTGTCTAATAAATGATAAGAGTAGTGTTGTACTGTTGTTTTCCCATTTTAGATATATAAAAGACAATTAATGCTAGGATTATGATTCAACCCACATTTGACTTGGTGTAAGAACTTGAGAATGATAATTGAGTTTTATAATTTGTGAGTCTCTTAAAAAAAAAAAAAAATGTTCAGTGGGTCTATTTTAAACTTATTTATGGGTTTGTTAATTTAAAATCATACATGAGTTATAACTGAAATCAATTTATTTATTTTTTTTAACAATTTGGAGGCCCTAAAAGTAGGGGCGGATCTAGAGGGGAGCCCGACAGGGGCCATGGTCCCCCCAAGAAATTTCAAAAAAAAAATTCAATTAATAAAAATTTTCAGAATAAGAACTTTTGAGTAGAGATTAGAGATGAGAGGTTAGACTATTAGAGACGGGTGAAAGAAATAGAGAGAGAACTTGTGAGTTGTGAGAGAGAGGAGAAAGATAATATTGGGAAGTGTGTCTCTGACTTATATTTTTTAAATAAAACTTGACCTTATTTTTTTTATTTTTTTATTTTAAATTAAACTTGACTTTGTTTTGGCCATTGGATTATAACTCATTATTGGAAAGAATAATGTTTGGGTACTGATCGCTTAGTATCCAAAATACCGACCCCACCAATGGGAGCGTAGCGCGTGGCCCAATTTGTGAGATAAATGTAAAAAGTAAAAGAAAAAAAGGTCACATGCTACACTCTCATTGATGGGGTCGGTATTTTGGGTACTGACCGATCAGTATCCAAGCATTATTTATTGGAAATACACTTAAAATGCAAGATCCCTTATTAGTTTTTATTTAAATTTATTTAAAATTATTTTAAATTAATTTGATTTGAGATGAATATTATACAATTAAATTACAAATATTTAAATATATTAATAATACAGTGGTATTTTAATATGTTATGATGAATATATTTGTTTTATGTCTCTTGTCATTTAAATTATTGAATATTTATTGTCGGTCTTTTTTAATGTTTTAAAAAAGCTATTAAAATTTATATTTTATTAGTTGGAAATTATTAAAAAAAAAAAAATCATTCTCAACTATGTAAAGATTAGACATTGGTTTTGTAAAAAGAAGAAACTAAATCATTATGTAATTGAAATGAAAATCGAACTGAAAATCGAACTGAAAATTTAATAGATTTAGTTATAAATGATTTTTGAGATATAAAACAACGACCAATTACAATTTGTCTTGCGTAACATTGAATATTAGTTTTTGTCTTGATCCCCCCAAAGTTAAAATTCTGGCTTCGCCCCTGCCTAAAAGATCGGGGTCCCTAGGTGGCTACCTCACTGGATCCCCCTAAGGCCAAGCCTGACCCCGCCCCGAACCCGCCCATTTACCATCCCTAGTTTTTTTTTTTTTTTTTTTTTTTTTTTTTCTTTGGATATTGAGTTTCTCTTTTCTTTTTGAGTGTTTTTCGTGAATATAAGATGTGGGTTCTTTGTAAAACTGAAAAATTTTAGGCCTTTGCGCTTTAACTTTGTTGATTGAAAAAAAAAAAAAAAAAAAAAATTGAGCTATTGGTGTGTTCTTCAATGTTTACTGATGTGTCTAGGTTTTGGTTACTTTACTGTAAACTGATGCTTGATATTTTGCAGTTTCTTCAATTACCTTGTTTTTCTTAAATGGAGAGTCAAATTAGACAACTTTGCTTTGATTTTCCAATTAATATGTATTTATCTTCTTCTGAATTTCTGGTAGCATCAAAGGTTATCATTAGGCAAAAAATGATTGTAGAATCAGATTTTGGGTATTTGTTCCTGATTGAATTTTCTTTTCTGGTTTGTTCTCCCAAAACCAGAGATTATTTGTATTTATTTATTTACTACAATAAAGAAAGTAAATGGTCAGGGGTAAAATCCACCTAAATTTTTTTTTTCCATTTTTTGATTTTCTTTTATTTTATTTTGACAAAATTTCACATAAGTCTCAACTTTTTAACGATTTGTCACATTTATAAATGTCTTTCCATATTCATCACTTTAGTTCTTATTTTTTTCAAAACTTTTCACTTTAATCTATTTGACCAAATATTTGAAACTCAACTATTTTAAAACATGAGAAAGTACACTTTTGCCCTTATTACTATTTAATTTAGCTAAAATGATTATCTTTAACTTTAAATTAAAATGAAAAATAATAAAATTCTCAATAATAAAATCTTAAATAAATAGGTTACAAAAAAAATCTTAAATAAATAATAATAAAAAAATCCATTCCATTTTTTATTATTTTGTATTTTTTTTTCATAATGGATTTTTATTTAGCTAAAATGATTATCTTAGCTTTAAATTAAAATGAACGACAATAAAATTCTCAATAATAAAATCTTAAATAAATAGAAACAAAAAAAATTATGAAAAATAATCATTTTAACTAAATAAATATCCATAATGAAAAAAAAATACAAAATAAGAAAAAATTAATGGATTTTTTAATTAGTATTTATTTAAGATTTTTTTTTTGTAATGTATTTATTTAAGATTTTATTATTGAGAATTTTATTGTTTTTCATTTTAATTTAAAGACAAGATAATCATTTTAACTAAATTAAATGGTAATAAGGGCAAAATTATACTTTTACGGGTTTTAAAATAAATAACTTTCAAATATTTAGTTAAATGGACTAAAGTGATGAGTTTTGAAAAAATAGAGACTAAAGTAATGAATGTGGAAAGACATTTATAAATGTGACAAATCGTTAAGAAAGTTGCACTTATGTGAAATTTTGTATTTTATTTTTAAAAGAAAATGAATGGCCAGAGGTAAAATAATCATTCTCCATTTTCTAGGTTGACCGTTAAAAATAGATTAGAGGGACCAAATTGATGAGTATTTGAAAACATACACGCAAGTGAAAAATGGAAAGACGGTTAAAATAGTTATAAAGTACACAAACATTGGAACCAAAACAATAAAACCCCTTATTTGTATTGAAACGTGTTGATGTGTCAGCGCATCAGTGGCTGGGTGCACCAATCAGCTGGTGCACCCGGTGCGCTGAAGCTTTTCTCCTAGTTGTAAGTTGTAATCTCAATCAGATTGTAACATATGTTGATTGGTTGACGATAAGATTGGTGGGACCCAGCTGAATATTCTCTCCTGACAACTCGTGCAAGCTAGAAAATTCAATAAATGACAGCTTGAAAGTAATAAACAAATTCATTATTTTTGTTTTTTTTTTCTAATCTTGTATTTATCAACATGACATTAATTTTTTAAAAAAAATTGTAAATCTAATTCAAAGTATTAATAGAAATAATTTTTCTAAGTAATATATTTAACAAAATATTATGAAATAAAATAATTGGTTTTTAAATAACTTAAATCTTGTCCTTTCTCATTTTACCAACCTAACAAAGTGTTTATATATATATATATGGATTTTCTATTATCAGTTCGAACTGACAATAAATATATCAGGACGAAGAATGTGGACCACTAGATTTACATACTTTGACTCAAAGTGTATGCACTTGTCAAAACTTCTCTATAATCTGTGGTCCACATTCTTCGTCCTGATATATTTATTGTCAGTTCGAACTGATAATAGAAAGACTGTATATATATATGATTGAATGATAAAATATAATATAAATTAAGATAGGTCCAAAATTAGGATAATCAGAGAGACAAAAAAATAAATAAACAATAAACAACATCTATACATAATACATATCATGAAAACTAGGGGTTTGTATTTTCGGTTTGGTTTGGGCTGAAATTCAATGTCAAACCGAACCAATATGGAACGATTTGGCTATATTTCAACCCAAATCAAACCAATGTGGTTTTCTAAACCGATTCAAACCAAACCAAAAAAGGTCGGGTTGGTTGGATAGGTTTATCGGTTTAGATTTGAATTCAAAGATCATTTTTTGGGTATTATATTATAAAATAAATATTTAAATAAAAAATCATAATAGCAAATAGCAGAAATTCTATAATCAGTTCGAACTGACAAAAATTATATCAGTTCCTTGTATGTGAGTCATCGGATTTAAATACTTTGACTTGGCTGCATGCACTTGTCAAAACATATTTTAAATCCAATGGCTCATATGCAAGAAACTGATATACATTTTGTCAGTTCGAACTGATAATAGAAAGACTGTAGCAAATAGTAATTATATATAAAGGAAGTATAGAAAAGTCAAAAGAGTAATTACTGTATGTATATAAATAAATGCATATTTGATGGTATCTATGTTTTTTTGGACTGAGATCCCCTGCTCATCTCATTTGTGCTTATCTTTTTAACATCCAGTGACATGTGGCATCCAAACAAATGAATGGTTAGGATTAATTTATCTTAATTTTTTTTCTCTCTTCCCTAACAAACGACATCGTATCTCTCAAAACGAAAAAAAAAAAAAAATTCTTCTTGTTTGACTCATAATACAGATTAAACGATTTTTTTTTTAAAAAAAAAATAACATATCATTAATCTTCATTTCTTCACAAACTCATATCATTAATCTTCATTTTTCACAAACACAAATTGAATTACAATACACAAACCAGAAAATAAAATCTTTCCAAACATAAAAAGTTAGCAAATCTATTCAAAAAAACAAATAAATCTTTAAAAAAAAATAATAATAACACCACCAGACACCACTCTACCACACTCATCAGTCGTCATCATCATCTTCCACCAACACCAACACCTAAACCACCACATCTTCTCTTCGCATCACGTTCAATTTCCTTCAGCCGCCGCCGCGTCTTCTCTTTCTTTTCACATCTAGTTCATCACTCTCTCTCTCTCCGTGAATCCATCTCCATCAATCTCCTCCATTTCTGATCTCCAGTCCATCTTCTCGCTGCCTTCTTTCTCTCCTATTTCATGTGATTTCATGTTTGGGTTTTGTGGTGGTTGACTGGTGCAATTTCGGGTTTGGTGGTGGTGCGATTTGTCGATTTCGTGTTTGGATTTTGATGGTGGTTTGACTAGTGCAATTTCGTTTTTGGGTGGTGGTTCGATTTCTCCATTGATGAAGATCTGAAGATCCATCAATATTCTTTTTTATTTTATTTTTTTGTTTTTTCAATTTTTTTTATTGGATTTCGTTTATGGGTTTGTGAAATGGGTTTTTGTTTTGTTGGTTGCTGATAAAATGAAGGAAAGAGAAGGGAAATCCTTGGTTATTTTAATTTTTTTTTGGTTTCTGGGTGTTGATGAATCTGGGATTGTAAAGATGGATGATCTCTTTAGTTTATTTATTTATTTATTTTCTGGAATTTATTTATTTTTTGGAATTTGATGGAGCTTGATCTGAAACAAATAAGAAAAAGAATTTTTGTTTTATTTTGAGAGATACGATGTTGTTTGTTAGGGGAGAGAGAAAAAAAATTAAGACAAATTAATCCTAACTATTCATTTGTTTGAATGCCACATGTCATTGGATGTTAAAAAGATGAGTACAAATGAGATGAGCAGGGGATCCCAGTCCGTTTTTGAAACCCTATATCAATCGATCAGATAAATTGCGTCAAAACAAATAAATGAACTATAAAAAGCATAAAGTAAACGGTAAAATTTTAAGAACCTAGAATAAATAGGAAACGTAGGTGAATTTTTATAAGAAGTAATTACTAGGAACCTACCTGAGGTTTGCCAATTGACACTAAAAAACAACTTTATCAACAATTGACACTCACCTCCCCTACCATTAGAGTTTAATCAAATTTGACCACTAACTTTGATATTTCAAAGGGTATTATTGTCTTTTAACATTTATTTTTATTTTAATAAAATCATAAATTAAAAAATAAAAAAAGACAATTAAAAATGAAGATGAATCTCAACCATCAATCCAATAAATGAATGGTGGAGATTCATTCTCTTAAAAAAAATAAAAAATTTTTAAAATGACATTTTAATTAAAAACAAAAAGTATGGCATTGAAAAAATATATAGGGAAAAAATATATGATTTTGAAAGAAGAAATAAAATAAAGAAGTAATTACTATGAACCTACCTGAGGTTTGACAATTGACACTCAAAAACAACTTTATCAACTATTGACACTCATCTCCCCTATCGTTAGTGTTGACCGTTATATTTAACTGTTGACTTTAAAAAAAAACTAAAATGATGAAATTACCCTTGACACCTGTAATTAAAAAAAAAAACTAATTTAAGGAAAAAAAAAAAAAAGAGGTGGAGATCCAATAGATATCCACCTCCATTTTTTTTTTTAAAAAAAATTTAATAAATCTGCTCCTAAGCTTCGAGTCTCCATCTTCAAGAAATCCAAGTCTTCGCCTTCGTCGTCGTCAATGGAAGCAACAACAACTACACTGAAAACAAAGAAAGCAGAGAAAACAGAGATTTGGGCAAGAGCAACAACATCACGGCCGGGTTTAGAGTTCGTGTCTAGACATCTGGGCAAGAGCAAATCGTCCTCGTCGGCAGTGGCATCGGCTGTCTGGTCACAGGCGCGTAGAGACAACTAGTTGCTGCTGCAACACGACGAGATCCAAAGCGCCATTCTCAATTGCAAATAATCTTTCAAATCTTTCAAAATATCTCCATTGAATTTTTTTTATTGAATTGAAAGATTGGGTTCTTGAATCAGATTCTTTTTTGCTATCACAATCTAAAAGCAGATTCTTCACAGGAAACTTTTAGCAATTTATCATGTAAAGATACGATTTTTATTTTAGAAGTAATTACTAGGAACCTACCTGAGGTTTGCCAATTGACACTCAAAAACAACTTTATCAACAATTGACACTCACCTCCCCTACCATTAGAGTTTAATCAAATGAAGTAATTACTAGGAACCTACCTGAGGTTTGCCAATTGACACTAAAAAACAACTTTATCAACAATTGACACTCACCTCCCCTACCATTAGAGTTTAATCAAATTTGACCACTAACTTTGATATTTCAAAGGGTATTATTGTCTTTTAACATTTATTTTTATTTTAATAAAATCATAAATTAAAAAATAAAAAAAGACAATTAAAAATGAAGATGAATCTCAACCATCAATCCAATAAATGAATGGTGGAGATTCATTCTCTTAAAAAAAATAAAAATATTTTAAAATGACATTTTAATTAAAAACAAAAAGTATGGCATTGAAAAAATATATAGGGAAAAAATATATGATTTTGAAAGAAGAAATAAAATAAAAATCGTATCTTTACATGATAAATTGCTAAAAGTTTCCTGTGAAGAATCTGCTTTTAGATTGTGATAGCAAAAAAGAATCTGATTCAAGAACCCAACCTTTCAATTCAATAAAAAAAATTCAATGGAGATATTTTGAAAGATTTGAAAGATTATTTGCAATTGAGAATGGCGCTTTGGATCTCGTCGTGTTGCAGCAGCAACTAGTTGTCTCTACGCGCCTGTGACCAGACAGCCGATGCCGCTGCCGACGAGGACGATTTGCTCTTGCCCAGATGTCTAGACACGAACTCTAAACCCGGCCGTGATGTTGTTGCTCTTGCCCAGATCTCTGTTTTCTCTGCTTTCTTTGTTTTCAGTGTAGTTGTTGTTGCTTCCATTGACGACGACGAAGGCGAAGACTTGGATTTCTTGAAGATGGAGACTCGAAGCTTAGGAGCAGATTTATTAAAATTTTTTTTTTAAAAAAAGTGGAGGTGGATCTCCACCTCTTTTTTTTTTTCCCCTTAAATTAGTTTTTTTTTTTAATTACAGGTGTCAAGGGTAATTTCGTCATTTTAGTTTTTTTAAAAAGTCAACAGTTAAATATAACGGTCAACACTAACGATAGGGGAGGTGAGTGTCAATAGTTGATAAAGTTGTTTTTGAGTGTCAATTGTCAAACCTCAGGTAGGTTCATAGTAATTACTTCTTTTTATAATTTTAGTTTTACTTTCTAAAATATGTGGTTCGGTTTGAGTTGGTTAATTATTTCATACAACCCCTAATCGAACCACCTTTAATCGGTTTGTCTTTTGGATAAACCGAACCACCCATTTTAATATTTATAATCAAACCAACCCAAACTTTATGGGTTGGATTAGTCAGTTTTCTTCGGTTAGACGGTTTTTTGCACACCCCTAATGAAAACATTGTTATAAGGACATAAGGCTAAATATATGATTAGAAACCGCTACAAACCCTGATACTGTAATACAATATTAACTAATTATTCTTTTAAAATTATTACAATTTAATAATCGAAGAAGGGAAATATGATTTGTCTCATTCATATAATTAATTTTAACATATATTTGCGGGGACGGGCTACTATTTCCATATTGGCGAAGAGTACTCATTGAGATAATCGATCACGTGTTTACATATTGTAAAATAATATTTATAATAAAAAAGCACATCACCCATCGGTAAAGATAGTAGTGTACCTCCTTTCCACATTGACGATGAGTGATTCGAGTTCTACCATACGCATTTTATAAGTATATATTGAGTTTTCTCCCATTTATGAGAGTGGAATTCGGATTGTACATATATTGTCTAATCCTGATAAGTCTCGTTAGTCCTATTATTGTAATAGTTGTAATTATTTGAAAAACTATAATTATAATCAAAGATTCTTCTATGCAATATTCCAGAAATAATTCCTTATAAAAATCTGATTTTGCATTGTTACTAAATCAATTATCAATTATTGATTACCATAAATTGGTTTTTATATTAATACAAAATTTATCATAGAACAAATTACAAAATTGAAATTGATACAATGAGAATTTGTTGTTTTTTTTATTCTTCTAAATTTTCGCAAAGGGAATTCGAATTTAACACATAAATCAAGCAAAACTTGGATTTGGAATCTTTTCTACATTGTTTCAGGAGTGGTGCTATTTGCACAACCATACTAATCTATTCATGCCTCAATTTTTAAATTATTTTTTTTCTTTTATCAAAATTAATAAAAGAGACATACGATTTAAGAAAAAAAAAATTTATATAAAGTAAATCTAATAAAACCCCACATCCCTTTTCCAAAAAAAATAAAACATTCTTTTAATCTTTTTCTTGATTTTTTTTTTCATAACTCTTAAACTTTAAAAATACTTGTACGGATCTTATTTAAACAATAAATCAAACACTTGAGGTGCATTAGACTAATGAGATATTGATTATTATTTAATCTCATTACTATTTTAGAATCTGAAAATGAAATGATGATAACCAAAACAAATACTTGCTCTTTGCTTCTTGTTTCGTTTTGTTTGTGAACTGTTTCGATTTTTTCTGTGTGTTTTGTCTTGGGTTGCTCTGTTCTTTGCTCTTTTCATTGGGTTGTTTGCTTGTTCTTTGTCTTATGACTTGTTCTTTGTCTTATGACTTCCTAGTCTTTTCTATAAAGCTTGATATTAAAAAAAAAAAACACTAAAAAAGAAATAAGAAGAAGAAAAAAAAAATCCGTTCATGGAAGGTGAGAGAAAGACGAGACCAGAGATAAAGAAATATGAGATAGATGGAAATATTAGAGATATGGTTTATTAAGTTTGAAAAATAAGTAATAAGGTAGTTTTGAAAATAAATAAAATAAATTAATAAAAACATCTAACTTTATTTAATTAAATTAAAATTTAAATAAATGAGGTATAAATAGAGGATAATGTTAGACATCCAACACTTTTGTCCAACTCTTGTGTCCAACACTTGATGTGTCAATTGATGAGTGGATACACATTAATAATGATTTATCCATGTATCCACTCACCAATTGACACATCAAGTGTTGGACACAAATGTTGGACAAAAGTGTTAGATGTCTACCATTGTCCATAAATAGATTAGTAGGGCGTTTCAGTGACATGTTGACACGTCAGTATATAACTGAACAATTCCCAATAACAGGCGCCAAAATTAAAGAAATTAATTGATAAAATTTAATTAAATTAATAAAACACCATTAAATCCCAATTCTCTCATTCACTTGCTCAGACACTTGGCTTTCAAAGTTGGTGGAAAGATTAAAATTCCAATTTTTTTTTTTATTTCTCAGAAAGATCAAAATTTGAATCGAAAAACGAAAACCCAGTTGCGCTTTTCGATCTTCAATGGCGTTTCTGCAAAGACAAGTCTTGAAGAGAACCGTCGAGGGAGCGAAGAGAGCCCATAAGCTGATCTATATGAGTTCTTTCTCTACGGTTTCCAGCGCCTCCTCCGTTGTCGATGCTCCGCCGCAGCTCCCGCCTTTCGGTTACGAGCCCAGGCCGTACGCGGGGCCGTCCGCCGATGAGGTTCTTGAGAAGCGGAAGAAGTTCTTGGGTCCATCCCTCTTCTACTACTATCAAAAGCCAGTAAGTTTCTTTTTTTTTTGTCAAACATAATAACAAAATGATTCCTTATGTATTTTTTAGTTGTTTTGTTTACAATTTGTCAGTTGATTGATTGAATTTCTCCTATATATTGCATGATTTTGTAGATAAAGATTGAAATGGACAATTAATTTGGGTAAATATTAAATTTTGTGTTAAATTGCACCATGAAAAAAGTTATTTTTTTTCTGCAAAGAATTCGCTGAAAATAATATCTTTATCAGGGATGTCAAGCACCAGTGAAGCTTCCAATTGAACCAGTTGAATTGCTTTTTCAAGTTTTAATTTTAATTTTTATATTTTTACATATATATTTGGTATGCAGCTCAATATTGTGGAAGGGAAGATGCAATATTTGTTCGACGAGAGTGGGAGGCGGTATTTGGATGCATTTGCTGGGATAGTTACTGTGTCATGTGGGCATTGCCATCCTGAAATTTTGGATGCTATTACAGAGCAAAGCAAGCTGCTCCAGCACGCGACTACAATATACTTGCATCATGCGATAGGGGATTTCGCTGAGGCATTGGCAACGAAAATGCCCGGAAACCTAAAAGTTAGTTCTATTGTGTTTAGTTTGTTATTGATTTCATTTATAGTTTGTTGCTTTGTTTCATATTAAAGACAATATAATTCTAACAATTGGAGGGTCCCTTTTAGTTGGATTAGTCAAATTCTGTTTAATAGCGATTAATTCAATAATTTTGTTGGTGATGGGAGCATGATGAATTTCTCTATCTGTCTCTAACTGTGACACTGCGTATTTTTGTACAATTATGGCTTTAGCTACTGAATCAAGTCTTCTGATGGATAATATGAATATTTTGCTTTTACATGGAAGTCGCGACCAAGAATGTTATTTGACCATATAAATTCATTGAACTGGAAATGCAGGTTGTGTATTTTGTCAATTCTGGGACTGAAGCGAATGAACTAGCAATGCTAATGGCCAGGCTGTACAGTGGTAATCTTGGCATGATTGCTTTGAGGAATGCGTATCATGGTGGAAGTTCTAATACAATTGGACTCACAGCTCTAAACACATGGAAGTACTCCATTCCACAGGTGTGTCTAGCTACCATATGTTCTGCGAATACATATTTAGTGTGGTGTTTTGATCGGAAGACATACTCCGATGTTCTGATTTTTTGAGTCGTATGTTTCTTAGCTATTACTTTACTTGGATGCAAATTCCAAGTTACCTTGCTAAAACTGCTTTTGGCATGCTTATTTGTTCAGTCTTCTTTTCTAACATATACCCACTAGCAACTTATCCGAAAATTTTAAATTAGCTTTTTTTTTTTTTTTTTAGAGTTCTTAACACCTGATACTTCGAAAGCTAAAATTGCTGTGTTAATTCATGTGAGAATAAGTTGCTTTGTACCACATACAGTTATTTTATTCCCTTAATTTTTATTATTTTGTTTAATTTGAAAAGAACAGCGTTTCAGAGTGTGTTATATTTTTCATTGTAAACTTCAATACAGTCGGTTACCTATCCTTCATTATTGTTATTCTAGAGTTAAGTGTGGATTTTTTCCCCAGAGGTGGATATAGGACCAGTATTAAGAGTTGACCCAAAATATATTTCATGAAGCAAATAGTCTTTCTTCACAAATTTCTATGGTTTCTCCTCTCAATGTCAGAAAACTATGGGAGATGAATGAATATCAGAACCACGAGATCCTGAATTTATTAACTTCTTTAGGAAACTTGTTCAATTTCCGATTTATTTATGCATGATTCCTGAAACCACACAGAGCAAGTGTAAGATGCTGACCTTCTTTAAGCCCTGAGAGACAGGATGTCTTTGGCTCTTTGCCTCAGTTTCTAAGACAGGAATGCATTTACATGTAAATAATATGTTTAATATTGTTAATTTGGCATGTTGCAGGGTGAAATCCATCATGTTGTAAATCCAGATCCATACCGTGGAACCTTTGGTTCAGATTCCACCTGTTATGCCAAAGATTTACAAGATCACATTGATTTTGGAACTTCTGGAAAAGTTGCTGGGTTTATAGCTGAAACCATTCAGGTTGCTGTTGGATTCTTGTCTCTAAGTAGAACAAAATTTGGTCTTTTTGGCAAACCTAACATTTTATTTTCTTTTTCTAATTTGTCACTGACTGTAGGGAGTTGGAGGAGCAGTTGAATTAGCCCCTGGATACTTAAAACAAGTTTATGACATTGTACGTAAGGCAGGGGGCGTCTGTATAGCAGATGAAGTGCAAACTGGATTTGGTCGCACAGGAAGCCACTACTGGGGTTTCGAGACGCAAGGAGTTATTCCCGACATAGTTACCATGGCAAAGGTATAGATAATAGTCCTTGTAGTTTTGTTCCTCTAGTTGTAGAAAAAGTTTGTAAATAAATGATTAACCTCGTGACGGTTTATTACAAAGATTTTCCTTCTAGTTAGTTTCTTACAGTATTCTTGTGCAATCGTACTTTTATATTTGAGATTTCACTAAGAGCATATTTCAGGGTATTGGCAATGGTTTGCCGTTAGGAGCTGTAGTGACAACACCAGAGATAGCAAATGTGATGTCTCAGAAGATTCAGTTCAACACTTTTGGTGGAAACCCAGTATGTTCTGCTGGTGGACATGCGGTTCTCAGGGTTCTTGATAAAGAGAAACGCCAAGCACATAGTGCTGCTGTTGGTTCCCACTTGCTCAAGCGCTTGAGAGCTCTACAAGAAAGACATGACAGTAATTTCTTTGAAACTAATCATTTTAAGAGTTTTTTTTTTCCCTCCCTTTGGTGTGATAAATGAAGAAGTTTTGTACTGCTGAAAACAAAATTTGCTTATTGTGAACAGCTTCATGTAGATCTTGCAGAAATTTTCTTCGGCGGCCTTTTGGCTGGCCTCTATTGATTTGCTTATAAATTTGTTACAGTCATTGGAGATGTGAGAGGTAGGGGTCTAATGGTGGGAGTAGAACTAGTAACTGACAGGAAGGAGAAGACGCCCGCCAAGGCAGAAACCGCCATCTTGTTTGAGAAGCTTAGAGGTATTGATAACCCTCTCTCTCTCTCACACTCTTCAAGCTTGAAAGTGTTAAAGAAAGGCTCTTCAAGTTCTCATTTTTCGATAACATTTACTCTTGCTAACAATACACTCTCCATCGAGTTTACATACTGATACTAACAACCATTGACTGTTTTGTGACTTGAAGAGCTCGGTGTCCTTGTTGGGAAAGGGGGACTACATGGAAATGTTTTCAGAATCAAGCCACCAATGTGCTTTACCAAAGATGATGCTGGTACTTCCTTTATAGCCCTCTCATCGAAACAGTTTTACCAATTATCATTCAAATATTTGATATTAAATTCTTTGTGGGCATATAAAATAACGATTAATGACACTGTTTTGTTCCATACATGCAGATTTTCTTGTTGATGCTTTGGACTATGCTCTGACAAAGTTATGAGGATCAGTATCCAAGGAGCTCTAGGAAATTTGTGTAACCTTTTCAAATCCTTTGAACATCAAACTCTGCAAAGAACTTATTCTCAATAAAATCAAGCAAATATTTCATCGAATTTTGCTTGTTTTCAACATCATGATGAATTGCATATTTATCTTATGTTATTCGTTCTCTATCTACTGTGGATTTTTATGAAACGGAACTAGAATCAATGATGGAAAACAAAATGAGGATTCATAGCATCACACATACACAAAGATGATCAGGTGCACGTTTTTCAGGAATCCCAATCTGTCAAAACGTGCCGGAATCTTGCACTTGATATTTTTGTGCATGCAAATGATTTTTACATACGTGCAAGTGGTACAAATTATTATTGCCCAAGATTTAAGATTCCAAATAATATATATAGATAAATTTAATGTTAAACTTAATATCTGTTCAAATATAAAAAAAAAAATAGTTCAACAAAATGAGGTTAGTTCAGTGGTAATAAGTCTCTCACATCTACATTCAAGAAACTATGGGTTCGAGGTATGTCCCCTCCCCTAATCTAAAAGGATCAGGATTCTCTCCTCACCTCACCTCATCCTCATCTTTTCAAAGTATGTGATTGGTTGTTAATAAAGTGTCAATCACATCTTAACCATTCATTTATTACAATGCTTATGTGACATAAGATTAAGTGAGGTGGGGATGAGGTGGGATGAGGATCCTTGTCCAATCTAAAAATACTATAATAGTTCAAAAATTAAAAAACTAAAAAACATTCACCAAAAATATTTAACCTTGTGTTGAGAACTCGAAGAAAAGAAAGAAAAATGCAAAAAGAAAAAAAAAAAAATTCCATTCAAGCCATCTTAACAATGTAAGTCCCACCATTTTATGATTGGCTTATTTCTGTGACAAACCACAATGTGATCTTTTGTATTTGGAAAGCTTCCCAGCATCTTGAGTGCTTCAAGGTCAAGGGCCTTAAAGGTATATCACTTGACTTGTACTCTTGAAGAGATTAGTACACACACACGCACAACGTATTCATTTGTATTTTTATTGTCATTTAAGTGTGCATTACACCATTTTCACACTTGCACATATTGCATATATGTTAGTGTGTTAGATTGTATGAGAAGACCTCTTCTTCTCATTGTTGCGGTCTTGGAGTCGTCGTGGTGAACCGCGAAAACCATTCCAAAGGATTTCACGTTCTAAGTGTCGTCTTGGACCATTGTGAAAAATGGGCACGACAATCCTTCCAGAGTATTTCGCGGTCCAAGTGTTGTCTTGGACCACTGCGAAAAAATGGCAGCGAAAAACCTTTCAGAGGTTTTCGTTGCCTTAGTGCCGTCTTGGAGAGCCACAACAAATTGGCGTGAAGTTTTCTATAGTGAATTTCATGATCATGCTTTCGTCATGAAGCACCACGAAATAGGACTGTGATTTTCGGGCGACGGTTGAGTTGCCTTTGTCGTGGTTGTGTTTCGTCATGGTCAACCACGAAGTTTGACCACGAAAAACAGTTCTTCTACAAAACGATGTAGTTTTAAGAGAACCCTATAAATAGGCCAAGACACTTTCTTGTTTATTAAGAACTCTGATTTTTTCATAGGTTTTGAGCATTGTTGAGTTCTTAGAGAGAGGAAGGTTCAAACAACCATTTATCTCTATCCCCATTCATGTGCATTTAGGACATCATCAAGTATGGGTCTTCATTGCATCTTCACTTAGTAGGTGAGAGCAAAATTTTGTATCTTTTATTTTTCTTCTTTTTTTAATTACCAAGACATCATCTTTATTGCTTTATCATTAAGGCTTTGGTGATTGTAGGGGTTAGCTAATATCTAGGATTGTTGGTGATACTCGCTTTTTCCGTCGTTAAGAAATCGCAAGGATCAAAAGATTAATTCATTTAAAAAGGGGTTTCCTACGCAATGTGCTCTAAACTAGCAAAAGACTAGTAAAGCGGTAAGCGAGGGTATCGTTCCGCAGGGAGGTGTGATTCGTCAACCATATCAAGTTCTAGAGTTTATTGTAAGCATGTAAATAGAATGTGGAAAGGTAAGAATGATGTGTGTTAAATGTATGTACAATGCAATGTGTGTGTATAGAAAATGAAAATGAAAATAAATAAAAACAAAGAGAATATGGAAGGGTGAGAATGATGTTTAAAGTGATAAATAAAATGGTGGATAGGAGAGATGCATGAAAATGGCCACACAAGGTTCAACAAGTTCACCATACATAAGTGCACAAATAGTTGGTTGTTAGACATTAAGGACATCCAATTTTAGTTAAGGGTTCGTTCTTGCCTCAATCCGATTTATACCCACTCATAGAGCTAACGGTTGAAGAGTGTGTCGAGAGCCCCTCGTACACGAAACCGCAACCAACATTTGTGAACCGATTCTACAAACAAAACTACATTGAGCCCCAATGATTGCTTCGTAATGTAAAATGGCAACGTGAAAGTCTAATGAGTGTGGAAAGAGTGATTGTATCTCCGACCATAACTCACCTAGAGCCCCTAGCATGAGAAATAGCCAAAGACCAATAATTGTAACTCTAACCATGACTCACCTAGAGCCCCTAGAGTGAGAAATAGCTAAAGTCCAATTGTTTACAAGAACAATGAACCAAACCCTTCTAATATGACAATTTATAGGTTCACCCACTCTTCCTAGCTAATTAGCCAAAACTATGCCCGGAGGGCCCCTCCAAAAGCACAATCCTAACTCTAATTCACTCAAACCAATTCATGACATGCAATTTCGACCTTCCAAAGACATACATACACAAATGGGATATTTGATTACAACTACTCCTACAATTAAGTTAATCTACTCCTAATCCCATCCATGAACACATATCAATTTCCAATCATCAACAAACATGCATTCCAAGATAAGAGATATATTCAACAACAATCAAGAATGAATCAAAACACAAATTGGATATAAAAACAACCATTATATATATTGAGCACAAATATAAGTTTACAAATATTCCCAAGTGGGGATTACACATTTAAGAAAACAAGAAATACAAAGAGATGAGTTAAAAGAGACAACCCTTGAAGAAAACCTCCTCCAAGTCCTCCATGAAACCCTAGCTCGAAATTGGTCCAAAGACCCTCCTTTCTCCTTGCAATCTACTCCTAAATGGGTGGATGATGGGTAGAAGATGAAGTGGGGAGCATCCATGGAGGAAAAACCTCCATGGATGCTCTAGAAAGCTTCTCTCTCTCTTATTAGGTGAAGAAGATGAAGATGAAGAAGAAGAGGAAGTGGTGGGAAGTGTGTATTCTGAAAGAATGAGGCAAAAAGGGTGTTTATATAGTGTTGGGAGTTTTAGGGCTGAAATGGGGATGAATTGACGAGTTTGCCCCTCTCATTTCGCCCAAAATCGGCCTCTCGCTGGGCGATCGGCGGTTGAATCGGCGGCCTGGCCGCAGATTCTAAACCGCAGAATGGAAAAGTGACATTCTGGAATTGATCGGCGGTTGAATCGTGGCCGCCGATTTGCTTCTGGACTCACTGATGTTGATCGGCGGTTTAAATTCTGCGGCCTGGCCGCAGATGTTGACCGCTGAATTTGGATTTTCTACACTTCATCCGTAAGCTACTGGAATGTCGAGGGGGTTCTGCCGCAGTCTCGTTGTCGCATTCTATCTCGACGACGGATCAACCGTGGGTACGGCTAGGCTTAGATCACGTCGTTGTCTGTGTCGACGGAGAGGCACGACACTCAACATATACTCCATTTGATCCGTTTTTGGCTCATTTTGCTTCCCTAACGTTCCTTTATGCTCAAACACCTATTGTAGGGAATATGTACCTACACATAGCTCAAACAAAACATTATATACAAAAATACGCTCGAAAACGAGACAAACGATCGGAAATGGGGGACCTCAAATAGGTATAAAATAGTCCGATCAGTTGGGTTTGCATATTCACTCCTAGTTAAGCATTTAGTGTTAGCATTTATTTGCATTGAGCATTCATTGATTGTTCACTTAGATATTGATTATTTTCATTGAGTCCAAGTCTTGTGGCTACATGTGGTAGTTGAAGAAACAAGAGAAGTCTTGCAACCAAAGGAGTTAGTTGGCAAACAAGTGTCAAGACCCACTATTAAAGGTCTGCAGGTAAAATAGGTTGAGTTATGATCCTTAAGAGGAGTGACGAGATGTCAATGTTAGGTTGATAAATGTTGATAATTGAGACCCCTAATTCCTATGTTTTGTGTTATATTCTTGAGTATAATTGAATATTTTAATGTGTTTGTTGAGATTGTGTAGAAGATAGCTCTTGCGTTGAGTTTGAAGGTAAAATGGTGAATTTTAGTGAAGTTTGGAGAAATGCCTCTACAGTACGTCCAACTTGTGAAGACCATATCTCCCTCCTCAAATCAAACCAGGTTGAGATCTACATCTTTTCGGAAAGCCTCGGAAGTCTAGTTTTTGAAAAACTTTACGGTTCATCAATCTGAGTTTTCTAGAAGAAGTTATGGCCAATTTAGTAATTGAATTAACTGCAACCTTAACCACGGTTTGTGCATAACTGCTTATGTAGCTAATGCGCTCGGATGTGTTTCTCTAAAATATGACGGGCTCAAACCGGTTCTATAAATACTACTATGAATTACTCTACCTTGGTTATACTAATGGGGTGTGCGGGTGTTTTCACCCCTCGCAAGTGCACGAGTCGTACAAATCGTATAGTGTGCACAAGTCCGGGTATCGTTCCCATAGAGAACTAGGTCAATTAAGTAATTAGAAAGTTAATTAATTGATTACGGCTAGTCTATTGCAATACTAAACGTGATAAAAGATTAATGAGAGGGAGATGCTAGGGGAGATATGATTGTAATGATAATAAACCACTAAGTTACCACTCTTATGCAAATTAGGCAAAATCACTAAGGCTAATTCCACATATGATTAGAATGAACACACAACACTCACTCTAGATACTCTTCAAGTCCTAAAGCAATACCAAGTTAGTGTTTGATCATGGAATATCATTTAAGAGTATGTTTCACAAGTTTTACCAATTAATAACACACTCTATTCAATGACATATGAGACAACAATAGCAATCACAAGTTATGAAGCAATATTGTTATCTTTTCTTAGCACAACTTACCAATACATGTGATCCTAAAGTCTATGAACAACATGCAATAATTTAGCCCTTTTAACATTGATAAGTGATAAGTGATTATCCATAAAGAGAATGAATGACTAGGTGGCTCACATCATTATCTCATAAATCCCCTAACAAAGGTGGTTAGTTATACATGATAACTACACAAAGCATGAATGAAAGAAAAGCAAGAAAGGTAAGAGATACAACCCTTGAATTCATGTGGGATTCCAAGAAGGCAGCTCTCCTTCACAGTGATTACAACTAAGAAGAGTGTAAACTATTTTATTATAAAATTACTTGCTAAGAGAAATTACTTAATGCTTAAGTAAGTCAAGAACTAGTTTTTGCTCAAGAGAGTCTTTCTCCTTTTTTTTTCTTCTTCCCCTCTCGAACTCCCTTTCTTTGAATCAGAAAAGGGACTATTTATGACTTCCCTTCAAATTGGGAGAGGGGAATTGTCGTAAATGCCCCTAACGTGCTGCCCGCGGCTTTATTCCACGGGTTTAATCTCGCGGTTGGAACCCATGGGATCTTCTTTCAGAGGATCCGCGGCTTTGGATCTACTTTCCCATGGCCTTGTTACAGCCAGTCTTAACCTGTGGGCATAAACTGACTTCCTCCGCGGCTTTGCTCCTTTTGGCTGGCGGCTTCTTTCCAACCGTCCTTCCCACGGCTTTGTTCAGTGGGTTAATTCCCACGGCCTCCTTCTGATGTTGACTTTACTTTTATTTTGACCTATTTTTCTCCACTTTCGCGCAATCACTTCCTTGGGTGAGTATCTTACTTGTACTTACCCAAACATATGTTATAAACACACAAGTGCTCGAAAAATGACTACAAAAGATAGGAAAATGAGCGCTAAATGTGAACATTTACAGTGCGATCAAACCCCCAAACCTATCTTTTGCTCGTCCTTGAGCAGAACAAAGCAAGGAAATGAAATTACTACATAAACCAAGCAAAACAACTAATCCACTTTGGTAGGGAACACGATGGCACTTAGCACGTGCCTTATGCCTTTTAAACCTCTAGGTGCCCCTAGTAGGAGGAGTGAAGTCTCCTGAGGGTTTACCAGATACGATACCTACAACCGCAACTCCGCAATTCGATGGTGATAATGCAACAATGTAAATACAACAAAAACTTCATACAAGCTAAGCATCCGAAATCAAGACTAATAAAATTCCATTCTTATCAAAACAACACGCAATGCTAGTATGCCAAAATCAGGATATCTTCAGTACATGAATCAATAACTAATCGCCTAGGGTTGAATTTGCCTTGACCTCTAAATCTCGCGGTTTCACTCTTTCTTCTCTCAGAATCTTAGGTTATCTCTTATCAATACATGCGTTCTGGAAGTTATGTGATCAAATTCAAATTCAACGCATGTGAATATAACAAAACTGCACTTTATAGTGAATGATCTCATGAATGAATGAATGAACCATGAACGTGGAGAGAACATGTTTTGACTCGTATTCCCAAGCTAGATTCCTAAAAGATTAGCTAGGGCTTTCCCTCTGTTTTTAATGAGGCCATGGGTGATTTTTGATGGATGAAATGAATTTAATGGAATTCTAAAATGTTGATCACTTTATCAATAATATTCTACTAGCTCATTACTCAATGTCTACAAGCGTCTAGGCTAAGATAATCATTTTGATGATTGTGCTTAATTGGTACTCAATTTGAGTATTTGATCAATTATGTACTATGGCCTTAAGTGTTTTATTTCCACACTTTTACAATTTAGCCACTAAATTGCACATTATCTATCATCGCCTGAGTACATGCTATTTACAAAAAATTGAGCTATCTATTTGCATTTATAACATATGCAAAACCTATGATCAACACTAAAGGTTCCATGTGGATGATGTGTATGGATATATGTGGTGATGAAATGAAATGGTTTGTGTTTGGCCTCAAATTGGCAATTGGAGCACACATTCATAAGGATAGTGTTTGGATAATGGAGTTAAGCGCACACATGCCAAGTGTAAGGATTCCCATTAATTGATTGGCTTATTTCGTGGTCAAACCACATGTTGGGGTTTGGTTGTAAGGGTAGTCTAGGTGATTGTTGAAGATCAAGACCCTTTCCAAGACCTCAAGAGGACAAGCACCAAAGGCATATATCTAGTGCTTACATTGGCTTGAAGAGTTATAGTTGCACACACACACACACAACATGCATAACTCTTATTCTTGTATGGTGTGTTTATATTTTGTGTGCATTGTGCTTTATTGATTTATTCAATATCTCTTCTTGCATGTTGAATTGATTGCATCTTGTTATATGATAATGCCATGACATGTTAGGCATTAGGATGCATTCAATACCCACACTTGCACTTCATGCATGATTAAGCTTTTATGTGTGGTGTAATTCGTTTCCCGAAGATTGTTAGGAAACGTCCGCGCGTGCATGTTGATGTGCTTTGTTTTGCGCGATGATCGCCGGTGGAGATGCCTTTGGCTTCTCCTTGGTTTCACCATTTTTGGTGAAACGGCGGTTCAGTTCGGCGGCCTGGCCGCCGTTAGAAACCGTCGAATCAGACCTGATTGAAATTCCTCTCGGGTCCAAAACGGCGGTTATGATCGGCGGTTACGAAACCGCCGAACGAAGTCGCCGAAGTTCCCCTGTTCTTCTCGGGAGCAATTCGGCGGTTCAATTCGGCGGCCAGGCCGCCGAATGAAACCGCCGATCGTGCGATTTCAGGGGCAAAATTGTCTTTTCACTTGCCCTGTTCTTGATGTCTATAAATATCACACTTTCTCATTATCTGAATCAGTTCTTTGACTCTTAAGAACCCTAATCTTCAAAGATAGATTTTGAGAGAAAATCAAATCAAGAACTCAACTTTAACCACTCAAATCAAACCCCTTTTGCATCAAATTTCATATTGCATCTCCTATGTCTATATAGAGTGCATCCATGTATGGGTTTGCATCATCACAACTTGCTTGGTAAGATTTTGATTAATTTCATCTTATTGTAGTATTTTAAATACCAAGCCATCTCTTTTAAATTACTTGTATGTTTTAGATCATATGTTAAATACAAGAAAAGAGATTATTTGTGATGAATTAATTGAGTGTTGTTTTTGATAGATATCTAGGTTTTTATAATCTATGATTATCTATGCTATTTGACATGTCATTTAGCAATTGATATCTAGGGTTGATTTAAATTGAATATATTATCATCCTAGATAAGCATTTAGAGTACCCTAGCTCTTATTGCATTAATTGAATATTCATACATATTCACATAGGGTTGTTTCTCTTCATAGAGAAGTAAGTCTTGAGGCTAAGAGTGCTTAGGCCTCAAGCAAATTGGAATAGGGTTGCTAATAAAGGCCCGCTGGGTAGAAGTGAGGGGTTACAGACCGGAGTGTTAGACGAGGTCTACATAGGTTGTAAACTTCATTTCAATTAGTGATTTCGAGTTCCGAGTGTGGCGCACTATACAGCCCGTGGTTTTTCCCAGTGGTTGGGTTTCCACGTATACATCAAGTGTTATTTAAATTCCGCACTATATTACACTTGTATGTATTTTTGACTAGTAGGGGCATTTTCGTAAAATTGACTTGCATGCGAAAATTGGGTAATAATAGTTAAAATCTATTCACCCCCCCTCTAGCTTTATATTGATAAACACACCTCGAGTATTTAATTACTTTCACCAAGAATCATATCTCTCAGGCCTTCTAACAAGGGAATACAAGTCGCACAAGCAGTCCACAATATTTTCGTGTTCAATGGCAATCAATACTAAATGCTTTGTGAATGAGATCTCAATGCAATCCTAGTTTTGAAAAGTGCTTTTTAAGAATAGAATGAATTATACCCTCTCACATGATCGTTTAAGGCTCAATTATCTCACCTGGGTGGTCTCTACAATTCTCCTAGGAACAACAAGTTTAAGGTTCATTTTAGAGATTGGCACTGTACAAGCATATTTATAGTGGTATAACAACTTGGATGGCATACAAACTAGTCACAATTTAGATTCAAAGCAAGTATGACATGTTTTCATTGGTATACACAAGTAAACAACTCTCAACATACAATTTGACAAAATTTGTCAGAGATTTGAAAATTTTTCCTAAAACACATATATCACATATTTACTATATACTATACATATATAACTTAAAATAATGATACAAAAATTGCATACACACCCCCAAACCTAAACCAAACATTGTCCTCAATGTTTTCGCGGACAAGGCTAGCTAGAGCTAGAGATAGGTACAACTAAGATCTAAGCACCATATAATCACACTCTAGATCTAATTAAAAACAAAATATAACACAAGCATGCATTATAAGAAGGGTCGAATGTACCATTCCTGCGGCTTTGATACCGCGGGTCATTTTTCTTCGAACGGTTTTTGATGTCCCGAGTTTGTGGTTTTGTTCCTGCTATTTTTCCATTTCAACCTAATGCCTACATAGCATAAACACTACAACCGAATCACATGCAACTGCTTGATACGAAACATATATACATACTAGATACTTACAAATTACTAACTACTTAACTAATGATTACAAAGAATATTTACCTGGGTAGGGTGCCTCCCACCAAGCGCTAGAGTTTCCGTCTAGGCCAGACGCATGAGAGCTCTATGGCTCTATAAGTGCTACCTGTTCCAGTATCCTCACTTCGTCCATTCCTTGCAAATACGGCTTCACCCTGTGTCCATTCACCTTGAATGTATCCCCATTCTTCTCATTCAGTAACTCGACAGCTCCATATGGGAACACTTGAAGTATTCTATACGGTCCATACCATCTTGATCTGAGCTTCCCAGGAAATAATCTTAACCTAGAATTGAACAAGAGAACAAGCATGCCTGGATGTAAATCCTTTACGATTATGTTCTTATCATGCATTCTCTTGGTCTTTTCTCTGTAAATCTTGGCATTCTCATATGCCTTGTCTCTAAGCTCCTGGAGCTCGTTCAGTTGGAGTTTCTGCTCTTCCCCTGCCGCGTCCATATCACAATTCAGCTTCTGGAGTGCCCAGTAAGCATTGTGCTCTAATTCCACAGGTTCCAAAAATCAAATGGTATGGTGTCATCCCAATTGGAGTCTTGAAAGCAATTCTGTAGGCCCACAAGGCGTCGTTTAGCTTGAACGACCAATCCTTTCTACTTATGTTCACTATTTTCTCGAGAATCTACTTAATGTGTTTGTTATTGACTTCTACTTGACCGGAGGTTTGAGGATGGTAGGGGGTTGCAACCTTATGATTCACACTATATTTCTTCAAAAGTGTGGCGAAAATCTTGCTACAAAAATGACTACCCCCGTCACTGATGATAGCACGTGGATTCCCAAATCGCGAGAAAATCGTACCTCTTACAAACTCCACAACTACCTTGCTATCATTGGTCTTCGTGGCTATTGCTTCAATCCATTTCGAAACGTAGTCCACGGCTACCAGGATGTAGCTGTATCCGTATGATTGTGGGAATGGTCCCATGAAGTCGATTCCCCAAATATCAAAAATCTCTACTACCATTTGACCGGACTGTGGCATCTCGTTCCTTTTTCCTATGTTCCCTGTTCTCTGACATCGGTCGCATCGTAAGCAGAAGTGATAGGCATCTTTGAACAACGATGTCTAATAGAAGCCCGAATGAAGAACCTTCATTGCCATCTTTCTGGAACTATAGTGGCCTCCGCATTGAAGTTCATGGCAGAACTTCAGGATATCTAACTGTTCACTCTCTAGTATGCATCTCCGAATAATCTGATCTGCCCCATGTTTGAACAAGTATGGGTCGTTCCAAAAGTATTGTCTTGCATTAAGCGAACCTCTTCTTCCCCTAACTTGTCATACCTACTGGGATAATCCGATTTGTGATGTAGTTGACTATGTCCGCATACCATGGCTCTGTGTCGCTCAATTTTAAAAGCTGCTCATCTGGAAAACTGTCTCTCAATGGAAGGGTATCCTCCTCCGCATATGACGCTAGCATCAATCTACTCAAGTGGTCTGCTACCACATTCTCGCTCCCTTTCTTGTCTCTGATCTCCAAATCAAATTCCTGTAGCAGAAGGATCCATCGAATAAGTCTAGGCTTGGCATTCTTCTTCTGGAGGAGATATCGGAGTGCTGAGTGATCGGTGAATACAATGACTTTTGCTCCAATCAGATATGATTTGAACTTCTCTAGTGCAAAAATCACTGCCAACAACTCCTTTTCTATTGTGGAGTATGAAATTTCTCTTAAGTAGTAGTGTAAAATATACCTAGAGGGGGGGTGAATATGTATAGGCTCAAATTCTTCCAATATTAAAAATGATGTGGAATATGACAAAGAAAATGCACACTTGAAAAGATTCAACATGTAAATTGATTTAACTAAAGCAAGAGTAAATCAATATACAAGATATGCAAATTAATGTAAGATATGGAAGATAAAGAAAAGTAAAGTGAAAATTGACACATGTATTTTTACGTGGTAAAACCTCAAAGAGGAAACATCCACGGGTTGATACCATAACCACCGGCAAAGCAAACCACTATATGAAAAGGATTTACACACTCAAGCTATCAACACAAGATATCCGCTCAAGCTATCACCACCTAATCTACCCTCAGGCAAGTGAACTACCAAGCCTACTTCCTATCCGAGATGTGTCCTACACCTCTAGAAAACAACTTCCTATCCAAGACGCTCACGTCTCTAGGAAGATTTCTTGCTTGTCTATTTGGATCCTCCCAACCCTAGACAAGTCTCCTTGCTTGACTATCCGAGTCCTCCCGACTATAGTCAAGACTTCTTTGCTCTATCCACAAAGCTTCACTCACTTTGCTATAGACTTCAACCTTATGCAAGACAATGATCTAAGTGATGCAAATGATGCAAATCACAACAAATAAAGTATGATGATCAATCAAACTCTATGAACATACTTAGAGATATACTAGGATATTTTTTAAATATATTTTTCTGGAAAAATGATTTATATATATATATATATATTTAGAGATATACTAGGATATGCTTTCAACACATAATCACAAAAGTACCTAGAAATCAATGCATGTAAAATCAATAAGAACAAGTCAAGAATATTCAATATATCACACTATAAAACCTTGTTCTTAGAACATGAAATTAAACCTAGAACATGTCATGAAGCACATCACATATAGCATTTCTAGAATCAATTTCAAACAAAATCAAGTTTAGCAAACTATGTTCAAAAGTGAATCACAATGCTAAAACTCAACAAACAATCAATCATAACACCCTAGCATATGATCTAACATTCTTCTCAACATATTTCATCAATCAAATAGTAAGAATAAAAGAGATGATCAAAGATGAAATGAAAAAGAAGAAATTGAACATACAAAGTTTGACCACGAACTGAAAATCAGTCCACTGAGAAAAATGACGAAGTTAAATGCCTCTAGAAATGCTTGTATTTGTAGCTCTCATCAAGACCAACAATTTTGGTTTTTGGATCAATCAATTTCGAGTTCGTATGAGAAAGTTATGATCGAAATAAGAAAACTAAAATGTGAAGAATTCTGCAGAATTTTTCTTTGAAAGGTTTCTTCAAGTTATGTTTTGAGGAGAAGAAAATCACATTTAAATGATTCAAGGAGGGAACCAAAAATGAGCCAATCGAAGATGGCCACATCACCCATCCATGTGGGGGGCGCGTGGGCCACACGGGACCAGAGACGTCCTCTGGCCGTGGGTCCCATGGCTCCCACACGGCTTGGGCAATGCATGGCCTTTGGCCATGCTTGCTTCTTGCGCGCTCTCTCATGTTCTTCAGCCGTATCTTGGGCATCCGAACTCCGATTTTGAATCTATTTTCAGATTACAAACCATGACTCCCTCACGCACGACTACAACTACAAAAATTTGAAAAATGGTTGAGAAATCATCTCGAAAAATGACGATGAAGTCAACTTAACGAATGAGAATGCAAAGTAGTGTAGCTAAATCATTTGGACTCGAAACCTTATGAATGAGTAACCAAAATGACTGGAACTAAATAAGGAATCAAATAAGAGCATATTCAAGTCCAAAATACAAAACACACAAACAAACAAACACAAATTCACACAAGCATGCCATATCAAAGAGATAGTCACAAAGCTTGCAATTCTACAATGTTTGTCTATAAGAGACCAATGCATGTGCATACTAAGAAGTGTGTGAATGTGTTATACAAAATGTTTGAACTATGATGCAGGGACACACATGTATGAATTGTGTGTGTGTGCGCTAACGCCTTGCAAGAGGATAGAAGTCAAAGTATACCTTTGACGCTTTCGCCTCTTGAAGACGACATTTGCACTAGACGTTGCTCTTCACCTTTTAAGCTTCTTTTCTTCCAAGAACATCCTATGCAACAACCAATACAAATATAGAGCGTTTTGTAATGGAATCAAGCCAATACAAATCATGAACCTTATAGAGTAGTTCATCTGTGCGTCATTCAGGGTCCTCGAGGCATAGTATATGGCATGTGGAATCTTGTCTACCCTCTGTCCTAGTACTGCTCCAACAGCATAGTCGGAAGCATCAAACATCAGTTCGAAGGGCAAATTCCAATCAGGTGGCCTCATGATAGGAGCAGTGGTCAACAACTCCTTAAGTTCTCTGAATGCTGCCATACACTTCTCATCAAAATCGAATTCAATCTCCTTTTGAAGTAATCGATATAAGGGTCTCAAAATCTTTGAGAAGTCCTTGATGAATCTCCTGTAAAATCCTGCATGTCCCAAGAATGCTCTTATTTCTCCAACTGATTTTGGGGACTGCAAACTCTTCATAACGTCGATTTTTGCCTTTTCCACCTGAATGCCTCTACCCAAGATAATGTGCCTTAGCACGATCCCTTCCTTTACCATGAAGTGACTTTTCTCCCAGTTCAATACCAAATGAGCCTGCTTGCATCTCGCCAATACTAAAGTCAAATTCCTCAAACAATCACTAAAGGAATTGTAAGGATTCCCATATCTTGATTGGCTTATTTCGTGGACAAACCACATGTTGGGGTTGATAATGTAAGGGTAGTTTAGGTGTTTGAACTTCATGCTCGAAGGCCCTTTCAAGACCTCAAGGGACAAGCACGCCAAAGGTATAATTTCTTGTGCTTGATTTTTCTTTGAAGAGATTTAGTAAGCACACACACACTTAGCATACTTGCATTTGTGTGCATACTCTTCACATGTCACTTTACACACTAGCACTTTGTTTTATATCTTGTCGTGTGTATATGTGCTTAGTAATTCGTTTCCCGAGAGTGTTCGAAAACGTCCGCGCTCACACGTATGTGTGCTTGGTTTTGCGCGAAGACCGCCCACGGAGAATGCCCTTGGCTTCTCCTTGGTATTCACCATTGTTGGTGATCGGCGGTTATGATCGGCGGCCTGGCTGCCGAATGAAACCGCCGTTTCAGTCCAAAATGGTCTGAAGCATTATGCGGTCACGATCGGCGGTCACGACCGCCGTTCGAAACCGCCGTTTATACCTGATCGATTTTAATCTCTCGGGTTTGATTCGGCGGTCACTAAACTGCTGAATGAAACCGCCGTTGATGCTCTGTTCTTCACGGGCTCAATTCGGCGGTCGTGATCGGTGGCCTGGCCGCCGATTGAAACAGCCGAATGGTGCGTTTCAGGGGCAAAATTGTCTTTTCACATGCCCAATTCTTGATGTCTATAAATATCTTACTTTTTCATTCTCTGATTAAGTTCTTTGAGTTATTAGAACCCTAAACTTCAAAGAGAGATTTTTGAGAAAAAATCAAATCAAGAACTCACCTTTAAACACTCAAATCAAATCCCTTTTGCATCAAATTTCATATTTGATCTTCTATGCCTTCATAGAATTGATCCATGCATGGTTTTGAATCATCACATCTTATTTGGTATGTTCTTCACTAATTTCATATTACTTTAGTGTTTTTCATATTAATACATCTCTTTAATTACTTGTATGCTTTTGATTATATGCTAGATACAAGTTAGAGATTATTTGTGATGAAAATGATTGAGTGTTGATTGTGATAGCTAATTAGGTTTTTAATTAATCTTGATTAGCTAAGCTATTTGACATGTCATCTAGCCATTTATATCTAGGATTGTTTTAATTGCAAAATCATTATCCTAGATAAGCATATAGAGTAACCTAGCTCTAATTTGCATTTTGAATATTCATACATATTCACTTAGGGTGTTTCTCTTCATTGAGAAGTAAGTCTTGGGGCTAAGAGTGCTTAGGCCTCAAGCAAATTAGAATAGGGTTGCTAATAAAGGCCCGCTAGGTAGAAGTGAGGGGTTACAGACCGGAGTGTTAGACGAGGTCTACATAGGTTGTAAACTTAATTTCAATTAGTGATTTCGAGTTCCGAGTGTGGCGCACTATACAGCCCGTGGTTTTTCCCAGTGGTTGGGTTTCCACGTATACATCAAGTGTTATTTAAATTCCGCACTATATTACACTTGCTTGTATTTTTGACTAGTAGGGGCATTTTCGTAATATTGACTTGCATGCGAAAATTGGGTAATAATAGTTAAAATCTATTCACCCCCCTCTAGATAATATTTAGAATACCGAGCGTTTATAGTATTCTTTTCAGGAATCTCCCATCATTGAGAAATCGTCCATGAAGATTTCTATTATGCCCTCCACCATATCTGAAAGTATAGATGTCATGCACCTCCGAAATGTTCCTGGAGCATTACATAGCCCAAATGGCATCCGTCGATAGGCGAATGTACCAAAAGGACATGTGAAGGTGGTCTTCTCCTGATCTTTTGGAGCGATAGCAATCTGGTTGTACCCGGAGTATCCATCCAAAAAGCAGTAATAACTGTGACCTGCCAGATGTTCTAACATCTGATCAATGAATGGTAGTGGGAAATGATCCTTTTTGGTGGCCGTGTTGAGCTTCCTGTAATCGATGTATACTCTCTAACCTGTCTGAACCCTCTGTGGCACCAACTCATTGTCTTCATTTTGCACCACCGTCAACCCGGACTTCTTAGGCACTACATGAATAGGGCTAACCCACTTGCTGTTTGAAATGGGGTAGATAATCCCATTCTCTAATAACTTGAGGACCTCCTTCTTGACTACCTCCTTCATAATTGGATTAAGTCTCCGTTGTCCTTCGATAGTTGGCTTGGAACCGTCCTCAAGAAAGATTTTGTGCATACAAATGGTAGGGCTAATTCCCTTCTGTAGGGAAAAATACCGTAGTACACGCAGCGGAAGCGAGACTAAAAATAGATTTAGTAACTTTTAAAATTTTTCCTTTTTATGAACCTTAAACCCTTTAATCAATTAAACACATATATTATCTAACAAAAGAATAATACCTTTTGTCGCGTGATCCGATTGACTTACGTCGATGGTAATCCGCAAGATCTTCAATCCTAGCACGAACGTGGATCACCTAGGAGTGTGGTCTCCCTTTTCTTTGAATTGCAAACCTGTGAATGGACAAATACACTTTTCTTTTCTTTGTTAGTCACAAAAACAATCAAAAGAAGACTAAAATTATTCCGGTCACTTTTGAGTTCTCAATCTAATGATCGAAACTCGCTTGAACCTAAATCGATGTTGTACACACAAGCTTATTGATGAACAAGCAAATAGTGTACCATCAAAGAATAATTTATTCACTCTTTTATGTTTTTAGTAGAATAAAATTAATGCTCTCTATGAATTAAAAAGAAGAAGAAAAATTGTCTCTCAAGCACAAAGCATAGGGTGGCCGAATTCTATACATATGAATATATAGGTGGCCTAAATTTTCTTCTCTTTTCCTATTAGGGTTGCCGAAATCTTGCTCTCTTTTTCTACTAGGGTTGCCGCAAATCACACTCCTAAAAGGAGTTTGTGTTGCACCCTAATTTCCATAAAAGAATAGACTTCAAACCCTAATCCAACTCATAGATATTTTATTCTTTTTATTGACTAAAATAAAAGACTTCTTATTTGATTAAATAAATAAAATTAATTATTTATTTTCTTACCAAATAAGTCTTTTACTTTTAGTATACTACCAACAATAATATAAGACTAGGAATCATATTTCCTAATCAGAAAAGATTTGTTTCCTAATTAAACAATTAATTAATAAATTAATTAATTCTTATTTAATTAAAACAATGAAAACAAAATAATATCTTAGGTTAAAATATTAACCTTGCCGCCCCACTTGAATAAAATTGGGCCTAATATTATTTCCTTATTTCATTTTGTAAGGATTCCCATTCTTTGATTGGCTTATTTCGTGGACAAACCACGTATTGGGGTTTGTATGTAAAGGTAGTTTAGATGATTGAGAATCATTCTCAAAGGCCCTTTCAAGACCTCAAGGGACGAGCACTCCAAAGGTATACTTCTAGTGCTTAACTTTCTTTGAAGAGATTTAGAAGCACACACACACTTTGCATTCTTACATTTGTGTGCATTCTCTTCATATGTCACATTGCACACTAGCACTTTGATTGTTATATCTTGTTGTGTATTTATGTGTCTTGTAATTCGTTTCTCGATAGTGTTCGGAAACGTCCGCGCATGCACTAGAATGTGCTTGGTTTTGCGCGAAGACCGCCCACGGAGAATGCCCTTGGCTTCTCCTTGGTTTTCATCTCTGTTGGTGATCGGCGGTTATGATCGGCGGCCTGGCCGCCGAATGGAACCGCCGTTTGCTTCTAGGAGCAATTCTATGGTCACGATCGGCGGTCACGACCGCCGTTCGAAACCGCCGTTCATACGTGATCGATTTCGATCTCTCGGGTCTGATTCGGCGGTTGGGATCGGTTGTCACGAAACCACCGAATGAACCGCCGTTTATGCTCTGTTCTTCACGAGTTCAATTCGGCGGTCATGATCGGCGGCCTGGCCGCCGATTGAAACCGCCGAACGGTGCGTTTCAAGGGCAAACTTGTCTTTTCACATGCCCTGTTCTTGATGTCTATAAATATCAGACTTTCTCATTTTCAGATTTAATGTTCTTTAACTCTAAGAACCCTAAACTTCAAAGAGAGACATTTGAGAGAAAATCAAATCAAGAACACCTTTTTTTAACACTCAAAAACCATTCTCATATGCATCAAAATATCATCTAGCATTTTCTAGCTTAGTTAGGATGCTTGCTTGCATGGGTTTTGGTCAACACATATTCTTTGGTAAGTTCTTCACTATTATCATACATAATTAGTGTTTTATTTATCATTGACATCTCTTATATTATTTGTATGCTCTTGAATATATTCTAGATACAAATTAGAGATTGTTGTGTTGACATGATTGAGTGTTGTATTTTTGATAGCTATCTAGGTTTTGTTAATCTATGTTTAGCTAAGCTATTTGACATGTCATCTAGCTTTTAATATCTAGGATTGAATTAATTGCATAATCACTATGTTGATAAGCATATAGAGTAACCTAGCTCTTAATTGCATTTTGGATATTTTATATATTCACATAGGTTGTATTATCTCTTCTTAGAGAATTAAGTCTTGTGTTGCTATCGGGATTAGGTAGCTTAAATCACAAGCAATTGGACTAGGTCCACTTATACCGGGATTAGGTAGTTGAGATGATTATTGATTGGGATTAGATCATTAAACCGGGATTAGGTTGTAATCATTTCAAGTAGTGGATTCGAGGTTCGTGTGTGGCGCACATAACAGCCCGTGGTTTTTTTTCCCGTGAGGGTTTCCACGTAAATATCTTGTGTCATTTATAATTCCGCACTTTTTACACTTGATATTTATATTGACTAGTTAGGGGCATTTTCGTAATATTGACATACATGCGAAAATTGGGTATTAAAGTTTAAAATCTATTCACCCCCCCTCTAGATTGTTTTATACACACCGTGCAATATTTGTTTCACATTTATTCCATTGGACTTTAAATAAAAAGCCCACATGTGAACCAGAACCATTCTTACTAAAAGAAACAAGCCCACATGTCTTTTATTAATATATTAATATAATTGACCAGCCCATTACTTAAATAATGTACAAATTATATTCTTAATATATTAAATGCAATTCTAGATGGACCCTTAAATTGGTCCGGTAGAATATATCAAGTGATCCATGCAAGTCCGTGTGGATTGGAGATCTTGGCGGGCCATCTAAATTTAAGCTTCAATAGACATAACCTAATCACAATCAACAAATGATTCACTTAGGTCCGATCCATTAATTTTAACTCATTCCACTAAAGAGCTAAAATTGAACTCTTAAATAAAGATAGAAAAGGAAGATGTTCCTCATTCATACCCTAGACAATCATGTTGGAGATAGTGTATCCTCGTGATTAATATCAGTAATCGCCAAGAGTTGATAAACCGCCTATAACTCTCCAAGTTACCATATTTACTCATATGACCACGTTTTGAACTTGGATATTTTGACTTGTCCAGAAGCCATGTTTTCAATAGACACTATCGAAAACTCAACGTTGAGATTTAATATCCAATTACCTCAAAACATCCATATGATGATATTATACTCTCATTTAATAAATGGAGCCACGATGTCCATATCTATAAATGAAGTCCTCTATCGATTAACAAATGAATATCACCAAAATATCGAGGATAGACTATGCGTTATAATCGTACTCATTGATAACTCAAATGATATCATTTGCAACCATAAGTCCATCATTTATCTCAGGATTAAGATAGACTTTCCGATTGTCCTGATAATGAAAAGACTATTATCTATTGACGGTTCTAGATAAAGCTTTTCATTGTGATCCAGTTCAATGCACCCAGTGCACTAGATCCTTTTGCTCGAAGACACTCCAATGATTTTAGACTCATTATATCTCATTTGATCCCACTCAAATGCTAGCAAAAGAATTCTACAACTTTAACAAGATAAAGGTGCCTAATCTTTAACTTAAGTTGTGAACATTATTCAAGACTAACTAAAGAATTGTGTCTACCACATACATATCCAGATGTACGAACAATTCTTCTTTTCTCATAGTCTTTAGACCTTATGATTATTTACTTTGACAATTATAATATTAAACTATAAATGCTATACGATTTGTTAAACCAGAAATCACTTTATTAATATGAAAAAGATTGTTAATTACAACATTACACTCTTGCTATTGAGCATAATCCTAACAATCTCCCACTTGCACTATAGCAAATGTGTCATATCTCTCAAGCCCATGTTCTCTAGATGCCCATCGAAACTCTTCTGAGGTAGAGCCTTTGTGAAGGGATCCGCTAGATTTTCTGCTGACGCGATTTTGGTAATCGTCACGTCACCTCTTTGAACAATCTCCCTTAAAAGATGATACTTTCTTTCAATGTGTTTACCTCTCTTGTGACTTCTTGGTTCTTTCGAATTAGCCACTGCTCCACTGTTGTCACAGTAGATAGTGATCTGCTTATTCGCACTAGGAACCACTTCTAAGTCAATCAAGAATTGGCGGAGCCAAATAGCCTCTTTGGCAGCCTCGCATGCAGCAACATACTCAGCTTCCATGGTGGAATCAGCAATACAAGATTGCTTGATACTCCTCCATATAACTGCTCCTCCTCTAATAGTAAACACAGCCCCTGATGTGGATTTTCTGGAGTCAAAATCTGATTGGAAATCAGAATCTGTATACCCAACGGGAATCAAATCCCTTCCAGAGTATACAAGCATATTATCTCTCGTTCTCTTGAGATACTTGAAAATATGCTTGACTGCCGTCCAATGATCAGGACCAGGTTTCGATTGAAACCTGCTAACTATGCCAACAGCAAAACAAATATCTGGTCTAGTACAGAGCATTGCATACATGAGACTTCCAACTGCCGAGGCATATGGAACTCTACTCATGAATTGCTCTTCATGCTCATTCTTAGGAACTTGTTCCTTAGAAAGCTTGATTCCATGTCTGAAAGGTAACATACCTTTCTTGGAATCCTGCATGGAAAACCTAGACAAGATCTTGTCTATGTATGAAGCTTGGGATAATGCAATCGTTTTATTCTTTCTATCCCTTATTACTTGGATACCTAGAATAAAACTTGCTTCTCCTAAGTCCTTCATATCAAATTGTTTTGCTAACCATTCTTTTACTGATGTCAATACACCTACATCGTTTCCAATGAGTAGTATATCATCAACATAAAGAATCAGGAAAACCAACTTGTCGCCCTTAATCCTTTTGTATACACAAGGTTCGTCAGGATTCTGAATAAATCCAAAACCTTTGACAGCTTGATCAAACCTTATGTTCCAGGATCTGGATGCTTGCTTCAATCCATATATGGATTTCTACAACTTGCATACCTTTTCCATTTGGCCCTTTTCAATGAATCCCTCTGGTTGCATCATGTAGATGCTTTCGTCAAGACTTCCATTAAGGAAAGCTGTCTTGACGTCCATTTGCCAAATCTCTAGATCTAAAGATGCTGCAATAGATAAGAGTATCCTAATGGATTTAAGCATGGCCACAGGAGAGAAGGTTTCCTCGTAATCGATACCTTCTTTCTGTGTATACCCTTTAGCTACTAATCTAGCTTTAAAGGTTTCCACCTCTCCATCCATACCTCTTTTCCTCTTGTATACCCACTTGCACCCAATGGGTTTTATCCCCTTAGGCAAGTCTACAAGGGACCAGACTTTGTTATCGAACATAGATTCAATCTCAGATTGCATTGCCTTTTGCCAATGGCGACTATCAACATCCTCCATAGCTTCCTTGTACGTATAGGGATCATCGTCGTCCGGGAGATTCTCCACTGATTCTCCCAGACCGATGTATCTTTCGGGTTGTGTTCTAACCCTCCCACTACGACGAGGAATGGTAGGTTGTCGATCTTGTGTTGGATCGGAACTTACAATTGGGTTAGGTTGTGTAACCTCTCGTGGAATTGTATCTCCTGACATCTCATTCAGGACAATTCTACTTCTAGGTACAAAATCATTCATATAGTCCTTTTCCAGAAATTTAGCATTTGTTGAAACAAATACTTTAAGATCTGAAGGACTATAGAAATAATATCCTTTAATTTCTTTTGGATACCCTACAAATATACACGTTTCTGAACGGGACTCCATCTTATCTGTCTTTCCTTTTAACACATGCGCAGGACAACCAAATATCCTTAAGTGTTGTAAACTAGGCTTGCGCCCAGTCCATAACTCATGCGGTGTTATAGGAACAGATTTAGACGGTACATCGTTTAAAATGTATATAGCAGTTTGTAAAGCATATCCCCAAAAAGAAATAGGAAGTGTTGAATAACTTAACATAGACCTAACCATATCCAAAAGAGTTCTATTTCTCCTTTCTGCCACCCCATTCTGTTGAGGTGTACCTGGTGCAGAAAACTGAGAAACTATCCCATTATCAATAAGATATTGCTGAAACTCACCAGATAGATATTCTCCACCACGATCAGATCTCAAGATTTTTATGTGTTTCTCAAGCTGATTTTCTACTTCAGCTTTGAATGCTTTGAACATGTCAAAAGCATCCGACTTATGTCGCATGAGATACACATAGCCAAATCTCGAGTAATCATCTGTGAAGGTGATGAAGTACTCATATCCACCTCTAGCTTGAATGCTCATAGGTCCACATACATCAGTGTGTATCAATCCTAAACATTCAGTGGCTCTTGCACCTTTGGCAGAGAACGACCTTTTTGTCATTTTACCTTCCAAACAAGATTCACAAGTTGGTAGATCATCAACCTTTAAGTCACTTAAAGGTCCGTCACATACCAATCTTTTAATCCTATTAAGGTTAATATGACCTAGGCGTAAATGCCATAGTTAGGTTTCATATATTAATAATTTTACTCTTTTATAATTAGGTTCCGTTAATTCTGTGTCTAACGAGTGAGAGATATTTATATGCAAAAAGTATAGACCGATTTCCAATATACCTTGGCAAATAATTTTGTCATTCTTACTAATAATAAAAACTTTATTAAAAGTAACCGAATATCCAAATTTATTCAAACAAGAAACTGAAATGAAATTCCTCTTGAATTGAGGTACATAATAAACGTCTATTAAATCTAAATGCCTTCTAGAATCCAAATAAACTCTAATATCTCCCACTGCATTTGCAGACACTAACGTTCCGTTGCCCAAGCGCAAATTGATTTCATTCTTACTCAGCCTTCTCCTTTCTTGGAACCCCTGTAAGGAATAACAAACATGATTAGTGGCTCCAGAGTCTATGATCCAAGAATCATTAGAATCTGCCAGAAAACATGTTTCAAGATAATTAACATTACCTTTTTCCTTCTTATTCTGGGACTTTGGGCAATTTCTTTTCTAATGTCCCTTTTCACCACAAAGGAAGCATTTCCCTTTGATCTTGGTTACTTTCTTGGTCTCTTTCTTGGTAGGCCCAAATTGCTTTTTCTTCTGTTGTTTCTTGACCTTTTGATGGGCCTTAACAGTAGCAACTTTACCAACCATATGAATCTCTTGACCCTTGCCTTTCACAAGGATCTTTTCAGCACTTTGAACATCTTGCATCAGGCCTTGTAAGGTGTATTCCTTTTTGTTCAAAGTGTAGTCCAATTTGAACTGATCAAAGGAATCTGACAATGAATTGACAACCATATCAATTTTTGTCTCACCATCTATCTCAGCGCCATGCATTTCAGCAATGTTGAGATGTGCTATAACTTTCATCATGTGATCTTTCACAGCCTGTCCAGGTTTCATTCTAAGATTCATAAAAGCAGTCACTGCCTCTCTTTTAGTCATCCTGGACTTCATATCAAACATCTCCTCTAGAGACATCATTATATCAGCAGCGGACTCCATTCCTTCATGCTGCTGTTGCAACACGTCGGAGATAGTGGCCATAATATAACATTTGGCCATATCATCTGAAGTCTTCCACTGCTCATACTCATCTCTATACATTATGCTAGAATCATTATTAGGAGCAGGTGGTTTATGAGTAGTTAGAACAAACTTATGTTTTTCACTTTGCAGCAACAACCCAATTTTCCTTTTCCATGTGACATAATTATCTCCAGTTAAAGTATTATCTTTCAGGATGTTCATATGTGATGGGGTCATGATTTCTAAATAAAACAAAACATATATAAGTAAATAATCATGATAAAGCACTTTTAAATATTTATCTTGAATTAAAAAATAACTCAATCATAAAAATTCAACGGTGATCCAACACCCATAAATGTTACGCCTCCTTTGGGAGTTCGCACCATTTACTAGTTAGACTAGGTCCCACCTAATTGTTAACATAACAACCAGCGTTTTCAATTTTAGCCTTGCAATTTTACTGACAAGAACTCTTGGGAGGATATCAATAAAATTACATTGAGTGTGTTACCAAGATATCGACCCTCAATTTTCTCTCACGAAAATCCCTCCTTGGGGAGTAGATCTCGTTTGAGTCCATTGTCTAGTCTATCCTTGTAAGGATGTTTATTGCTAAATTCCATTCATGGACGCCCTTTGGGGGGATTACCAATAAATAATAAAGCTCAACTAACCTTGGAGGCCATAGGTGTTACAAAAACACCTTCTCCCACTCAATTATTTAAGGCAGTGTGATTAAATCCCATAGAATGATTTACCAAGTTATCTAGATGCCAATTAGATACCTAAATCATTCAATGCATGTTCATACCAAAAGAGATATATGAGTGGCACTCCTATTCTATATGTCATGTTATCATACAATAACAAATATTGTAATATTTAAGCATAAATTAAATAGCAACAATTTTGGCCCATCCTAGAAAAACAAGTAAATTACAATTTGTTTTAGGAATACAAGATCTTCAAGTGGCCCATCAACCATACGCTCATCCTTCGGCCTCCACCCATGGGCGTGCACAGCCCATAACCCCACAAAGGGGCTGCCATGCGCAGCCCATAAGGCCACACAAGGCTGCCGTGCGCAGCCCACCATGTAATGGGCTTGCCATGCGCAGCCCAATCCAATCCTAGGGTGCGCACGGTGCTCGTTCTCGGTTCCGGTTGCTTTGTTTTTCTTCGTGTCTTCGAATCTTCATTACCCGAATATATTACAGCAGTATAAATAATAAAATACTGCAGTATTAATTTTTTTTTTTATTCACTGCAGTATTTTTACAAAATAAAAACTGCACATAAAAAAAATAAATAAAAACTGCAGTAAAAAATACTGCACTAAAAAAAAAAAATATATAAAACCTAGCAACTACCAAGAAGGAATTATGGCGATGATAGACCACCCTTCTTGTTACAACTCCGAAACAATAATTACATTGAAAATCTAGGACCAAAATCGAGCAACAACAATCCACATAAAACATATATAAATCCATACATCACATGTAATTATATATGCGAATACCTAGAGTGCCATCTCTTTCTAAACATGCATAATCACAATAAAAAGAAATAGATCTACGTATATATACGTTAATTAATTAAGAGGGTTCAACCTAGGCTCTGATACCAATTGTAGGGAAAAATACCGTAGTACACGCAGCGGAAGCGAGACTAAAAATAGATTTAGTAACTTTTAAAATTTTTCCTTTTTATGAACCTTAAACCCATTAATCAATTAAACACATATATTATCTAACAAAAGAATAATACCTTTTGTCGCGTGATCCGATTGACTTACGTCGATGGTAATCCGCAAGATCTTCAATCCTAGCACGAACGTGGATCACCTAGGAGTGTGGTCTCCCTTTTCTTTGAATTGCAAACCTATGAATGGACAAATAAACTTTTCTTTTCTTTGTTAGTCACAAAAACAATCAAAAGAAGACTAAAATTATTCCGGTCACTTTTGAGTTCTCAATCTAATGATCGAAACTCGCTTGAACCTAAATCGATGTTGTACACACAAGCTTATTGATGAACAAGCAAATAGTGTACCATCAAAGAATAATTTATTCACTCTTTTATGTTTTTAGTAGAATACAATTAATGCTCTCTATGAATTAAGAAGAAGAAGAAAAATTGTCTCTCAAGCACAAAGCATAGGGTGGCCGAATTCTATACATATGAATATATAGGTGGCCTAAATTTTCTTCTCTTTTCCTATTAGGGTTGCCGAAATCTTGCTCTCTTTTTCTACTAGGGTTGCCGCAAATCACACTCCTAAAAGGAGTTTGTGTTGCACCCTAATTTCCATAAAAGAATAGACTTCAAACCCTAATCCAACTCATAGATATTTTATTCTTTTTATTGACTAAAATAAAAGACTTCTTATTTGATTAAATAAATAAAATTAATTATTTATTTTCTTACCAAATAAGTCTTTTACTTTTAGTATACTACCAACAATAGTATAAGACTAGGAATCATATTTCCTAATCAGAAAAGATTTGTTTCTTAATTAAACAATTAATTAATAAATTAATTAATTCTTATTTAATTAAAACAATGAAAACAAAATAATATCTTAGGTTAAAATATTAACCTTGCCGCCCCACTTGAATAAAATTGGGCCTAATATTATTTTCTTATTTCATTTTGTAAGGATTCCCATTCTTTGATTGGCTTATTTCGTGGACAAACCACGTGTTGGGGTTTGTATGTAAGGGTAGTTTAGATGATTGAGAATCATTCTCAAAGGCCCTTTCAAGACCTCAAGGGACGAGCACTCCAAAGGTATACTTCTAGTGCTTAACTTTCTTTGAAGAGATTTAGAAGCACACACACACTTTGCATTCTTACATTTGTGTGCATTCTCTTCATATGTCACATTGCACACTAGCACTTTGATTGTTATATCTTGTTGTGTATTTATGTGTCTTGTAATTCGTTTCTTGATAGTGTTCGGAAACGTCCGCGCATGCACTAGAATGTGCTTGGTTTTACGCGAAGACCGCCCACGGAGAATGCCCTTGGCTTCTCCTTGGTTTTCATCTCTGTTGGTGATCGGCGGTTATGATCGGCGGCCTAGCCGCCGAATGGAACCGCCGTTTGCTTCTAGGAGCAATTCTACGGTCACGATCGGCGGTCACGACCGCCGTTCGAAACCGCCGTTCATACCTGATCGATTTCGATCTCTCGGGTCTGATTCGGCGGTTGGGATCGGCGGTCACGAAACCGCCGAATGAACCGCCATTTTTGCTCTGCTCTTTACGAGCTCAATTCGGCGGTCATGATCGGTGGCCTGGCCGCCGATTGAAACCGCCGAACGGTGCGTTTCAAGGGCAAACTTGTCTTTTCACATGCCCTGTTCTTGATGTCTATAAATATCACACTTTCTCATTTTCAGATTTAATGTTCTTTAACTCTAAGAACCCTAAACTTCAAAGAGAGACATTTGAGAGAAAATCAAATCAAGAACACCTTTTTTTAACACTCAAAAACCATTCTCATATGCATCAAAATATCATCTAGCATTTTCTAGCTTAGTTAGGATGCTTGCTTGCATGAGTTTTGGTCAACACATATTCTTTGGTAAGTTCTTCACTATTATCATACATAATTAGTGTTTTATTTATCATTGACATCTCTTATATTATTTGTATTCTCTTGAATATATTCTAGATGCAAATTAGAGATTGTTGTGTTGACATGATTGAGTGTTGTATTTTTGATAGCTATCTAGGTTTTGTTAATCTATGTTTAGCTAAGCTATTTGACATGTCATCTAGCTTTTAATATCTAGGATTGAATTAATTGCATAATCACTATCCTAGATAAGCATATAGAGTAACCTAGCTCTTAATTGCATTTTGGATATTTTATATATTCACATAGGTTGTATTATCTCTTCTTAGAGAATTAAGTCTTGTGTTGCTATCGGGATTAGGTAGCTTAAATCACAAGCAATTGGACTAGGTCCACTTATACCGGGATTAGGTAGTTGAGATGATTATTGATTGGGATTAGATCATTAAACCGGGATTAGGTTGTAATCATTTCAATTAGTGGATTCGAGGTTCGTGTGTGGCGCACATAACAGCCCGTGGTTTTTTTTCCCGTGAGGGTTTCCACGTAAATATCTTGTGTCATTTATAATTCCGCACTTTTTACACTTGATATTTATATTGACTAGTTAGGGGCATTTTCGTAATATTGACATACATGCGAAAATTGGGTATTAAAGTTTAAAATCTATTCACTCCCCCTCTAGATTGTTTTATACACACCGTGCAATATTTGTTTCACATTTAATCCATTGGACTTTAAATAAAAAGCCCACATGTGAACTAGAACCATTCTTACTAAAAGAAACAAGCCCACATGTCTTTTATTAATATATTAATATAATTGACCAGCCCATTACTTAAATAATGTGCAAATTATATTCTTAATATATTAAATGCAATTCTAGATGGACCCTTAAATTGGTCCGGTAGAATATATCAAGTGATCCATGCAAGTCCGTGTGGATTGGAGATCTTGGCGGGCCATCTAAATTTAAGCTTCAATAGACATAACCTAATCACAATCAACAAATGATTCACTTAGGTCCGATCCATTAATTTTAACTCATTCCACTAAAGAGCTAAAATTGAACTCTTAAATAAAGATAGAAAAGGAAGATGTTCCTCATTCATACCCTAGACAATCATGTTGGAGATAGTGTATCCTCGTGATTAATATCAGTAATCGCCAAGAGTTCATAAACCGCCTATAACTCTCCAAGTTACCATATTTACTCATATGACCACGTTTTGAACATGGATATTTTGACTTGTCCAGAAGCCATGTTTTCAATAGACACTATCGAAAACTCAACGTTGAGATTTAATATCCAATTACCTCAAAACATCCATATGATCATTTAATAAATGGAGCCACGATGTCCATATCTATAAATGAAGTCCTCTATCGATTAACAAATGAATATCACCAAACTATCGAGGATAGACTATGCGTTATAATCGTACTCATTGATAACTCAAATGATATCATTTGCAACCATAAGTCCATCATTTATCTCAGGATTAAGATAGACTCTCCGATTGTCCTGATAATGAAAAGACTATTATCTATTGATGGTTCTAGATAAAGCTTTTCATTGTGATCCAGTTCAATGCACCCAGTGCACTAGATCCTTTTGCTCGAAGACACTCCGATGATTTTAGACTCATTATATCTCATTTGATCCCACTCAAATGCTAGCAAAAGAATTCTACAACTTTAACAAGATAAAGGTGCCCAACCTTTAACTTAAGTTGTGAACATTATTCAAGACTAACTAAAGAATTGTGTCTACCACATACATATCCAGATGTACGAACAATTTTTCTTTTCTCATAGTCTTTAGACCTTATGATTATTTACTTTGACAATTATAATATTAAACTATAAATGCTATCCGATTTGTTAAACCAGAAATCACTTTATTAATATGAAAAAGATTGTTAATTACAACATTACACTCTTGCTATTGAGCATAATCCTAACACCTTCAAGTCATCCAACGATCACCCTATTATCTCTCTGTAGTATCTCAATACATTGATCAATTCTTTCTCTTCTTCCGGTTTCAAGTCTGATGCAATGATCACCGGAAGTGTCTCATTTTTCCCAAGGAATGCATACTTCAAGGTAGATGGTAGTAGCTTGAGTTCTAAAATAGGTGGGGGAGTTGTACTTGGCTGCTCATCCCAAAGAATGTGCTCCCTGGTTTCCTCATCTTTCACTGTGGCGCTAGACCATACTAACATCTCTACCCAGTCAGGCTCTTGACCTTCTTCTATCACATGGTCTTCACAAGCTAGATAGCCAAGGATATTCTTCTCAGAGAATTCGGCCACTAACGCATCCTCAATGGTGTTTTCCATGTCCCTAGAGTGAATAACAATACTGTATAGACTAACATAATACACGTTAGAGATTACTGGAATTGAATAATACTAAGAAACTAAAATATTCTAACTACTTATTAATAATCACACTATTTAATTGAAGTGTGTAGGTGTGTGTGTGTTGTGCATGTGCTTATCAAGACATCAGTTTAAATCATATCTCATTAGCACCATTCATGCCTTAAATCCATAAATTCACCTCATTCAGAGAGTACACCATAATAACTCATCCCATTCATTTCATACCAACTTTTAACCTATAATGCAAGTTTTTCTAGATGTTATCTAGTGAAACCATTATACCATTTCCTAGAATTTTAGCAACATAACATCACTATATAAACTAGAATCAAAGAACATGGAGAAGGAGACAAAACTTGCCGAGTAAGCACAAGAAATGAGTTTTTATGAGTACCTTGAATGAAAATTACCAAGGAAAAGATGTTTGGGAGGAGAGCAAAACCTTGTGAATGTGAAATTCCAAACCCCAAAGTTTACAACTTACCTTAAAAACCCCATTAGGCTTCTCCTGCGGGATTGTGCGCGAGATCATTCCCGATGACTGAACTCGCGGGAACAGGGCACCTTGCTTCACGAAGTCGGCTACACTCCCGCGGTTTTGTCTTCTTCTGGCCCGCGGCTAAAGTTCTATGAAACTCAAAGTCGCGGGATAATCTTTCTGGAATCTTACGGGATCAGGCCTTCTGGTCCATGGGAAATGTCCAGCGAAGCCAAAGTCACGGGATTTGGCCAGGATTTCAGCGGGTTTGATACCATCTGGCTCGCGGCTATATTCTGACGGCAAGAGTAGCTTGGAATAACATCAGTCCTCCGCGGTTTTCATTCTTCTGTCTGGCGGGACATGTCCCGCGGAATGGAGTTTGCGGTAGGCAAAATTGCACTCCTTTTTGGTTTCTTTTGACACCAACCTGCACATCACACTTCACACAAAAATATATACCAACCTAGCTCAATGCTAGGGGAATTACACAATCAAGCAAACAACAATATATACAAATTCTAAGGTTGTGGGTCAAGTGACCCCCAAACCTATTTAATTGTCTCTAATTAATAATGACAAACAAAATAAAGTGTAACATTGTAACTCTGACCCTGTTCTTCGGGTCAACCACCTGCACACACACAATATTCCACTACAAGAAATTTCACTTTTAGCAACATTCAAAAGACAACGTGCGGGTTGCGCACGTTGCCAAAAGTCATTTATCTCAACGTGTAAAAAATGTGTGTTGTTAAAACCACTTACGACAATGTACATGCGAACGTTGCTAATACTTGAGCACATATGGCAACACACAACAGATGCACGTTGTCATTGTTATTTCATTAAATTTGTGCACGTTGCTATAAGTGTGTTTTTAGCAACATACAAACGCGCATGTTGTTAAAAATCTAATATTTGGCAACACACATATCATGAAAGTTGCAATATGATACTCTTTAACAACTAATTATTTGTGTGTTGCGAAAAAGTCAAATATTTCGCAACACGTATGTCATGCGCGTTGCGAAAACGTTTAATATTTCGCAACACCCATAGCATTCACGTTGTTGTAGAAGAATCTTTAGCAACTATTGGTTTGCGCGTTGCGAAAGGTTGATATTTAGCAACACATATCATGCGCGTTGCAAAAAGTCTTATATTTCGCAACACACATACCATGCACGTTGTTGTAAGAAACTTTTTAGCAACTACTGGTTTGTGCGTTGCGAAAAGCTAATATTTAGTAACACACGTGTCATACACATTGCAAAAGATCGACTAATATTTTAGAAACACACAAGTCATGCACATTGCCGTAGATGTCATGTGCGTTGCGAAATGATAATATTTAACAACACACCTGTTATGCGTGTTGCGAAAGACAAATATTTTAGTAACACACAAGCCATGCATGTTGCTGTAAATGTAATACACGTTGTGAAAGGTTAATATTTAGCAACACAAATGTCATACACGTTATCGTAGAAACTCTTTTAGCAATCATTGGATTGCGCATTGCGAAAAATACTAATATTTTGTTACACACATATTATATGCATGTTGTCGTAAGAACATTTTTATCAATTGTTGACTTGTGTGTTTCGGTTTTTTTTTTTAATATTTAGAAACCCAAACATCATAGACGTGTTCATAATTATTAAAAATACACAACAACCACAAGAAAAAGTGGTTTGACCCATCCCCTGCTATTTTGTGATAAGGATTCAAGCCTTACTTTTGACTATCATATCGTAAAATGTGGGGGAGTTAGACCTCTTCTATGTAATGGGAATTTCATTTCGAGTTCTGAGTTTGCAATGTTTGTTATCATTAAGTTTTGATAGACTCTAACCCAATTGTATTTGATTTTTTTTTTTTTTAAAAGATAGTTTAATTAAATGCTACACTAAACGTTTTTTTTTTTTTTTTTTTAATATCTATGTCTCTATCATACAAAATAATTACAAAGATTACTAGAATGAGTTTATATGGCCAATTAATAAAAAATAATATTTTTTTAATAAATTATAATTATATATATAAAAAAAAAGAAGCAGATTGGTAGCATAAATATGATATATATAAATAGTTATGCATTATTTAACAAAGTTAAGCTTCCAGCAAAATGGCAAAGTCACTCATCACTGTCTTCACTGTCTCGGGTTCAACTCCTAACCCAAGCAAATGATTGTGAGATTTAATAAGCATTGGTTCTATATGGTTGGAGGCCTGATAGTGTTAGGGCCTAGTAAAGGGAGCCCAATGGGTGGTATGGGGGATCATTTATATTTATTTATTTATTTATTTTCATGGCAAGGCAACATACAATGTGTGTTGCGATAAATATCTACAACAATGTGCGTCTCTTTCACAACACACTTAGTACGTTGTCGATGTTTTAAGACAACGTACAATGCACGTTGCGTTAAACATTTAACGCAACATCTATATCATGTTGCGTTAAATGTTTACAACAACGAATGTCTTTTTCGTAACGCAATTTGTATGTTGTCGTTGTTCTAAGACAACGCGCATGGCGCGTTGCGAAAAGTCATCAGACTTTTGGCAATAGGTGTATCAACAACGTACGGGCGTGCGTTGCGAAAACCTTTCGCAACGCATTTTGCACGTTGCGAAAGGCCAAATTTCTTGTAGTGTTCATTAAACCGTTCACATATTCAAATATGAACGAGACGTGCTCGTGCTCCCAAATTCTGAATAAGGAATAGGAGGGTGACGTAGCAAACTAAGGGATGTGTGTGCCTTAGGGATCCACATTTCAGAATCTGGTGTGGATTTCACTTGAGGTGGGGGAGACTCCTTGTATGTGTCCTTTCAGACCCATATTTGCCTTGGTCTCCCCAATGGCCTCTTAGACGACACATTCTTAGTTTTACAGAACTTGTGGTACTTCATGCAATTGTGCATTTTATGCCCTTGAGTTCCACAATAATAACAAGTTGGAGTAGAAATTACCTCTATGGTTGTCAACCCTTGCTGTGGTGTTGAGGTAATAGGTGGAGCGCTTCCTTGTTAGGCAAGTTATGTTCAATTCGTCCACCATATCTCGTACCTTTATTTCCTTCATTAGATCGAAAATCCTGTCTTGCATCTTTTGTGTAGATGAGGCATAGGCCTCCTTCAAATCAGACATGAGTTTCATAACCTCCGCAAGATATTCCATTTGTTCCTCCTTCTCTTGTTCCAACTGCTTAATTCTTAACAGTAACCCCTTGTTGTGGTCAATCATCTCTTCCTTCTTCTTTGCCTCAAGATCATTCGAGGTCTTTTCATCTTCTTCCAATATTCTCAGAAACTCATCTATAACATTAGATTCTGGAGAAAATTGATTGGATGGGTTTCCTACCTCATCCTTGGTTTCTTTCATTATCAAGGGTTCAGCTCTAAACATATCAAACTCCACTATGTCATCCATGACGCTCAAGGTGAGTTTCCCTCCGTGAACATCCACAACTACTTTTGAGGTTGCCATAAATGGCCTTCCTAGCAGCACGGGTTGTGAATTTCCATGCTCATCTCTATCCTCTACATCTAAGACTACGAAATCAGTGGGAATGAGCAAACGATCAACTTTGAGGATCACATCCTCAACTACTCCTTTAGGGTTCCTAGATGACTGGTCTGCAAGATGCAAACAAATGGAAGTAGGCTTGAGACCGCTTAAACCTAGCCTCTCATGCATAGAGTATGGCATCATATTGATGCTGGCCCCTAAATCAAGCATAACTTTCTCTTTTGAGGAGCTTCCAACGATAATGCTCAACTCGAAGCTCCCTGGGTCTTGCTTCTTGATAATATATCCATTCCTAGAACTAGTAATGGCATGGGCCTGCTCGTGCATTGGGGCTTTCCCCTTGTCTTGCTGCCTATTTGCCTCCATCACCTATCATAACTGAATAGATAGCTTCTTCAATGACGCTTCTATACCCATCATTCGGTGGTCCATTTTTTGTTGGTAAGATTGTGGAGGATTGTGATTGTTCCACTGGTTTGAACTCCCAACACCCTACTGGCCTTGATACTGACTATAGGGGTTGTTTCCACCCCATGATTAGTTCTGATCATACCTTGGTTGATGATAGGCATTATTACTGTTTCTCTGCCTTCCTTGATTCCACTGGTACATGGCTTGGGCCTCTGCCTCTGAATAAACCTCTATATGTGAGGTGCAAACATCCACTACATGTCTAACCATGCCACATGCTTGGCATACCCTGCTCTGGCCATTCTACTGTCCCTGCTGATTTACCATCATTGCCTTGATGCTGTTATTTAAAGTCTCCATCTGCATTGCTAGCTGTGCAGTTCCACTCCGGCTTCCCTTTGTGCTCCTTTATTGGGAATTCTGCCCTAACATTTCATACTTGTTGAACACAAAGTCTGCGGTGCATTCTCTCATCGCTCCACCACAGGCATTGTCTACGATCGCCTGTGTGAGACCAGTAAGACCATCATAAAAGGATTGCACCTGTGACTGAAGTGTGAAATCGTGGTGTGGGCATTGAGCTAAAAGAAGCTTGAACCTCTCCTATGACTCATGGAATGCTTCTCCCTCTTCTTCTTGGAAATTTGCAATCCTTCCCTTTATTTCTTTGGTTTTCCAGGACTGGAGGAATTTGGAGAAGAATTTATGCTCCACCTCGACCCAAGTAGTGAGAGTCCTTGCTGGCAAGGCTATAAGCCATTTCTTGGCATGGTTCTTCAAGCAGTACGAAAAGCAACGCATCCATAATAAATCCTCTGTCAATCGCCCCAATGGTATCGTGGTGATAACATTGTAATATTCTTTCATAAACTGGAGCGCGTCTTCATTCGGCTTCCTATAATAGGATGGCTAGATATTATAGTGCAAGTTCTTTAGCTCATAGTCCCGCTAAGCGGCATTCAATGCTATGGCTGAAGGATGTGCCCCCACAGTGGGCAAAGAGAATTCCTTCATGCATCGGGAGTCTTCCATTGAAATTACTGATGATTCTACATAAAATATAGGAAAAATAACGGGAATCAAATACGAAAAAGGAAAACATTATGCTAGATTATGACTAAAAAGAAGTGTACTTTCAAAATTAATTAACAGTTCTAACTCTAATTTGAACGCACTACCTCCCTGGCAGCGGCGCCATAAATCTTGACGCACCCAAACCGGTTCTACAAATACTACTGTGAATTACTCTACCTCGGTTATACTAATGGGGTGCGCGGGTGTTTTAACCCCTCGCAAGTGCACAAGTCGTACAAGTCGTATAGTGTGCACAAGTCCGGGTATCGTTCCCACAGAGAGCTAGGTCAATTAAGTAATTAGAAAGTTAATTAATTGATTACGGCTAGTCTATTGCAATACTAAACGTGATAAAAGATTAATGAGAGGGAGATGCTATGGGAGATATGATTGTAATGATAATAAACCACCAAGTTACCACTTTTATTCAAATTAGGCAAAATCACTAAGGCTGATTCCACATATGATTAGAATGAACACACAACACTCACTCTAGATACTCTTCAAGTCCTAAAGCAATACCAAGTTAGTGTTTGATCATGGAATATCATTTAAGAGTATGTTTCACAAGTTTTACCAATTAATAACACAATTTATTCAATGACATATGAGACAACAATAGCAATCACAAGTTATGAAGCAATATTGTTATCTTTTCTTAGCACAACTTACCAATACATGTGATCCTAAAGTCTATGAACAACATGCAATAATTTAGCCCTTTTAACATTGATAAGTGATAAGTGATTATCCATAAAGAGAATGAATGACTAGGTGGCTCACATCATTATCTCATAAATCCCCCAACAAAGTTGGTTAGTTACACATGATAACTACACAAAGCATGAATTAAAGAAAAGAAAGAAAGGTAAGAGATACAACCCTTGAATTCATGTGGGATTCCAAAAAGGCAGCTCTCCTTCACAGTGATTACAACTAAGAAAAGTGTAAACTATTCTATTACAAAATTACTTGCCAAGAGAAATTACTTAATGCTTAAGTAAGTCAAGAACTAGTTTTTGCTCAAGAGAGTCTTTCTCCTTTTTTTTTTCTTCTTCTTCCCCTCTCGAACTCCCTTTCTTTGAATCAGAAAAGGGACTATTTATGACTTCCCTTCAAATTGGGAGAGGGGAAATGTCGTAAATGCCCCCAACGTGTTGCTCGTGGCTTCTTTCCGTGGGTTTAATCTCGCGGTTAAAACCCGCGGGATCTTCTTTTAGTCAATGAGAGTCATATCCCAATGAGTAGCTACACTTATCTCCTCTAGAGCTACTTCTTCATCTTTTTCTTCTATGGGATCACTTGTCAAGGCTTTCTTACCAACAACTTTATCTTCTACACAAGTGGCCCCAAATGCCGTGTAGTCGATGGTAAGCTCATCATCACTTGATGACTTGTCTCCCTTTCCGGAGTCATCACTTTCACTCCAAGTGGTGGCCATCACTTTTGCCATCTTGTTCTTCAAATTCCCACAATCGAGTGAGATGTGTCCTATACCGCCACACTCATAGCATTAGACCCCTTTCTTTTCGCTCTTCTCTTGCCTAGGCTCAAAACTCTTGAAGGGAGCCTTTTTCTTCAAGTCTTGGCCTTTGGATCCAAATCCTTTCTTCTTGAACTTGACAAATTTCTTGAATTTTCTAAGCATCAAAGCCATATCTTTGTCCGAGTCACCTTTTTCCTCCTTCTCAACCTTGGAAGCTTTCAAAGCAATCCCTTTTTGCTTTTTAGGAGGTGAAATACTAGGAGCCTTCCTAGATTCATAGGCGAGGAGTCTTCCAATTACCTCGCTCGGCTTCATGTCTTTATAACCATAATTCTCCTCTAAAGCCGTCACTTTTGCTTCAAACCTAGCGGGGAAAGACCTCATAATTTTTTGCTTGACTCTCATATCTGTATAAGGATCACCGAGTTGATGGCTTTGATTTACAATATCCATCAACTTGACTTTAAAGTCATTGAAGCATTCGTCCTCCTCCATCTTGAGCAACTCAAATTGCGTTTGAAGGACTTGAAGCTTGGAATCATTGACAACATCGGTTCCTTCATGTGCAACCTCTAGGATATCCCATGCCTCATTGGCTATCCTAGTATTTTGAATCAGTTTGTACTGATTTTCATCCACTGCACTTAGAAGAGCCTGCCAAGCCTTCTTATTCCATTTTGAAGTCTCAAACTCTTCAGTGGACCACTGAGTCTTAGGCTTGAGTACTTCTTCTCCACCACCGATGGGAGTCATCTACATACCCATCTTCAATTGCCATCCATGCCCTATCATGGATTTGACACAAGTATGCTTCCATGTTGCCTTTCCATGAGGCATAATTCACACCGGTGAGGAGAAGAGGTCGTGTACTTGACGCACCCTCATGGTTGCCACCGCATCCACTCATTGTATATAATGAATGAATTCAAATGTATGAATGAGCAAAAATCACACAAATGCAAAACACACCAAAAATGAGCTTGGATCTCCTAAGTATATCTAGGAACCCGCTCTGATACCAATTGAAAGGAACGAATAAACGCTCAGTGTGTATGATAAATATATCTAAAGGGGGGTGAACAGATTTTAACTATTATTACCTAATTTTCGCATGCAAGTTGAAAGTAATTAAAATACTCGAGGTGTGTTTATCAATATAAAGCTAGAGGGGGGGTGAATAGATTTTATCTAATTATTACCCAATTTTCGCATGCATGTCAATTTTACGAAAATACCCCTAGCAAGTCAACAAAACATACAAGTGTAATAAGATGCGGAAATAGTAAATGACACTTGATGTATACGTGGAAAACCCAACCACTAGGAAAAACCACGGGCTGTTAAGTGCGCCACACTCGGACCTCGAAATCCACTATATGAAAAGACGGTTACACCCTCAAGTGATTCTCGGACCCTCACCCTAGATAACCTCAGGCTATGGACACTACCAATCGCCACTCTTGGTTCAATCCCTAGTGATATCCCCTGATACACTACTCTTCGCGTGAGCACCCTCTAATCTACCACGCGGGCCTTTTACAGCGGCTCTAGTCCAATTTGCTTGAGGCCTAAGCACACTTAGCCCCAAGACTTCAATCTCTCAAAGGAGATGCACAACCCTATGTGAATATGTATGAATATTCAATTAATGCAATAAGAGCTAGGGTACTCTAAATGCTTACCTAGGATTATAAGATGACAATATAATCAATCCTAGATATCACATATAGCTATATGACATGGCATATAACTTTAGCTAAGTAAAGGATCACCAATCCTAGATACAAAGCTATCATATAAAACCCACAAACATTCAAAGGATTAACTAGTTGATTAAAAAATAATCTATCAACCTAGTTATCAATACATCACACAAGAATGTTCATGGCATAGCTTTTAGGCAATAATGACCTAATCAAATAAGCTATGAACAATAATCTCAATCAATAAATGAGATCAATTAGCTAGATGGCATATGAACATTAAAGCCTAGCTAACAAATAAAAACCCAAACAACACATAATCTCAATCTTATATGTAGAAATTAATCTAAACACATATAAGTAAAATATGAGATAAAATTGATAAGTAGAAACACTAATTATGTAAGATAAAAGTGTTCAACAAATCATACCATGTGTGTTGAAGAAGTCCCATGCATTAGCATATGCTAGATGATCCTAGATGATGCTTAGATGAAGATTTATGCATGTGGGGATGGGTTTAGAGAGATAAAGATATGATCTTTAAGCTTTCTCTCTCAAGTCTCTCTAAATATCTCTCTAGGGTTCTTATGATCAAAGACTTGTATTCTGAACCAGAGATAAGGATGTATTTATAGAGACCAAAAACAGGGCAGGTGAAAATACAATTTTGCCCTTGAAACGCACCGATCGGCGGTTTCATTCGGCGGCCAGGCCGCCGAACTGAACCGCCGAATGGCTCCCGTGTGGAATAGGGGAACTTCGGCGACTTCATTCGGCGGTTTGGAACCGCCGATCCCAACCGCCGTTTTGGACCCGAGAGATATATTTCAATCAGGTCTCATTCGGCGGTTTCTAACGGCGGCCAGGCCGCCGAACGTAACCGCCGATTCACCAAAAATGGTGAAACCAAGGAGAAGCCAAAGGCATCTCCACCGGCGATCATCGCGCAAAACAAAGCACATTACCGTGCACGCGCGGACGTTTCCGAACATCCTTAGGGAAACGAATTACTCCACACTAAACGCTAACATACATGAAGTGCAAGTGTGGGTATTGAATGCATCCTAATGCCTAACATGTCATGGCATTATCATATAACAAGATGCAATCAATTCAACATGCAAGAAGAGATATTGAATAAATCAATAAAGCACAATGCACACAAAATATAAACACACCATACAAGAATAAGAGTTATGCATGTTGTGTGTGTGTGTGCAACTATATCTCTTCAAGCCAATGTAAGCACTAGATATATACCTTTGGTGCTTGTCCTCTTGAGGTCTTGGAAAGGGTCTTGATCTTCAACAAACACCTAGACTACCCTTACAACCAAACCCCAACATGTGGTTTGACCACGAAATAAGCCAATCAATAATGGGAATCCTTACACAAGTCAATTTTACGAAAAGGCCCCTACTAGTCAAAAATACAAGCAAGTGTAATATAGTGCGAAATTTAAATAACACTTGATGTATACGTGGAAACCCAACCACTAGGAAAAACCACGGGCTGTTTAGTGCGCCACACTCGAACCTCGAAATCCACTAATTGAAATGGAGTTTACAACCTATGTAGACCTCGTCTAACACTCCGGTCAATAACCCCCCACTTCTACCACGCGAGCCTTTAAAAGTGGCTCTAGTCCAATTGCTTGAGGCCTAAGCAATCTTAGCTCCAAGACTTAATTCTCAATGAAGAGATTATGCAACCTATGTGAATATGTATGAATATTCAAATAACAACCAAGGCTAAGTAACCTTAGATGCTTATCTAGGATGATGATATAATCAATTAAATCAACCCTAGATATCAATAGCTAAATGACATGTCAAATAGCTTAGCTAATCAAGATTAAGTAAAAAAACCTAATTAGCTATCACAATACAACACTCAATCAATTCATCACAATTAATTCTCTATTCTTGTATTTATAATATGATCAAAAACATACAAGTAAATTAAAAGAGAATAGCTTGATAGTAAAATACTAAAATAAGATAAACTTAGTCAAAATCTTACCAAGCAAGTTGTGATGATGCAAACCCATTCATGGATGAATGCAAGATGAACTTTGATGCACAAAGGTATGTATTTGAGTGTTTAAATGAGCAAACTTGGTTGCTTTTTCTCTCAAAATCTCTCTTTTAAAATATAGGGTTCTTGATGATCAAAGAGTCATGTTCAGAATGAGAGAAAGAGATGTATTTATAGGCATGAAAAACAAAGCATGTGAAAATACAAGTTTGCCCTTGAAACGCACAGATCGGCGGTTTCAATCGGCGGCCAGGCCGCCGATTACGACCGCTGAATTGAGCTCGTGAAGAACAGAGCATCAACGGCGGTTTCATTCGGCGGTTTTGTAACCGCCGAATCAAACCCGAGATATTAAATCGATCAGGTATGAACGGTGGTTTCAAATAGCGGTCGTGACCGCCACAACTGCCGATCGTAACCATAGAATTGCTCCAGACTCTTCTGGATGCAAATGGCGGTTTCATTCGGCGTCCAGGCCATCGATCATAACCGCCGATCACCAACAGAGGTGAAAACCAAGGAGAAGCCAAGGGCATTCTCCGTGGGCGGTCTTCACGTAAAACCAAGCACATTCAAGTGCATGCATGGATGTTTCCGAACAATGTCGGGAAACGAATTACAAGGCACATATACACACAATAGAATATAACAATCAAAGTGCTAGTGTGTAAAGTGACATGTGAAGAGTATGCACACAAATGCAAGTATGCTAAGTGTGTGTGTGCATTCTAAGTCTCTTCAAAGGAAACCAAGCACTAGAGATTATACCTTTGGCGTGCTTGTCCCTTGAGATCTTGAAAGGGCCTTCGAGCTTGAAGTTCAATCATCCAAACTACCCTTACACAATAAACCCCAACATGTGGTTTTTCCACGAAATAAGCCAATCAAATTATGGGAATCCTTACATTTTAGTTTTGAGTATATGTGGTTGAAAGTATGTAGATTATGGATGCATCTAAAAGCCTATTGCTTAGTACATGATAAATGACATATGGTATGTATCCATTTTGCTTCGGCACTACATAGAATTCAACGAGCACCCTCATGGAAAAGGCTACACACCTTGGTTGTGCAGCCGCCCAATGTAGGAAAGGGCTATGCCATTGTGATGAGTGAAAGCCGCCATGAGGTGTATATGTTTATGTTAGAAAAAATCAAAGAAGTGTTGAAAAAAATCATTATAAAAAAAATCTTTGACTCTAAGCCTAAAAGGGAAAAAAAAAAGGCTTAATGGTGTATAGTTGAAAATTGTGAAAAGCTCGGGTTGTCAAATAGAAATGGGAAAACGAGCCACATGCACACACACGCTCATATGTTGATATCTATTCTTTTTAAAAGCAAAAACCCAGATGAATGTCGGTTTGACCTATTTTTGGAAATGCTTTAGATGGATAGGTGTGGATAGAGTTTGCATGTTGATATCACAATTACTCCTTCTATATATGTGAGAAGCATTCACACACACACACATATTTTGCTTATGTGCTTGATTCATTAGCAATGTGAGAATATTTTTGAGAGATTAATGAAAATCTATGATTCTCTCTTGGACTTTGAAAAGTGATTAAATATTTTCTCTTATTGCTTGAATGTGTGAATGTGTGTGTTCCTTGTGAACAAATCTACTTTGTGATAATATGTGGAGCATATGTTAAGGGGGAGCTTTAGTTTATTCAACTTAGCTTTCTATACGATTTGTTTGCTTAATATCCCATTCTTTATCTCTTGTGTCCTTTGTTTATTCCTTGACAAAAAGGGGGAGAAATTGTATACCTCACCATGTTTGATATGGGGGAATCCATGTTTAATATAGGGGAGAAAAATGTATACCTCTCACCATGTGTGGAGAAATGTTCCAAATGTGTGGGAAATTCCTCTTTGTGCTTAATTGAGTCTTTGTCTTAAAGGGGAGAATTCTTGTCTTAAGGGGGAGAAAGAATTCTTGCTTAACAAGGTTAAGGATCTTAGGATGAGCTTTAATGTGAACATTCATTTGCTTGAGATAATGCATTTTTGTTTTGAGATAAGGGAAGTTTCTTATTTGTTTTTGTGATGATATCTCACCATTCTTCTTTGGAAGAAGATCTCTTGTTGGTTTGCTATTTTGCTCATAGGTACTTTGAAGTTCAAAGAAGGGATTCTTGAAGACTCATGAAGATATGAAGACCTTTTAGTCTAGAGACCTCTTTGTAATGTGAGGATGAGAGAATGCTATCAACATTGAGTTTATTGGAGTGAACAATGTATGGTGAGGATGAGGTTTTGCCATGGAATAGCCAAATAGGGAGATTGTAAGATCCTTGATCTTTGTTGGCTTGATTCCATTGCAAAACGTTATTTATTTGTATTGATTAGTTGTTTAGGTTGTTCTTGGTGAAAAGAAGCTTCAACGGAGTAAAGCAACTTCTCATGCAAATATCGCCTTCAAGAGGAAAAGCGTTTACTTGGATGCTAAGGTATCAAGATACTTCTTCCTCTTGCAAGACGTAAGCGTACACACACACAATTCATACATGTGTGTCCCTGCATCGTTGTGCAAACATTTGGTATAACACATTCACACACATTTAAGTATGCACATGCATTGGTCTATTATAGACAAACATTGTAGAATTGCATGTTTTATGACTATCGCGTAGATATGGCATACTTGTGTGACATTGTGTTTATATGTTTATGTTTCTTGTATTCCGTATATTTTTTAATATTGGAAAATTTTGGGCCTATCCCTATTCACGCCACCCCCCCCCCCCCCCCCCCCCCCCCCCCCCCCAGGTATATTTTACACAATATTGCTTAAGGGAATTTCAGTTTCACTCCAAAATGTCAAAAAGATAATTTTAGGTGGATTTTCAAAGTAAGGTCTGCAGTGCTGAAATTTTTGTATTTTAATTATATAAACTAATTTCGAAAATTATTTAGCATACTTAGACTTTTTCAAAAATTATTAAATTTTACACACTGAATAATTTATGTGTCTAGTATCTATATATTAAATTTCATGATTTGAAGATTTGTATATATTTAGTTAAAGAATTTCGAACTATAAAGGGTCATGTCTGGAATGTTTTTGATAGATTTATGTGACCCGAAAATAAAATATTTTAAAATTATTTTTAAATTAGTATTTGATACTCAATTTATTTGAAATCATTACAGTAGATTTTTGTATTTGTCTACAGCCATACTGATGTTTATATGTAGGGATTGAATTATTAAAAATCCGAGAGTGAAGATTGTTCGGTTTTGAATTTATGTTGTTGTAATTTTGAGATACGTTTGGAGGTAAATTTAGTGAGGTTACTTGGAGAGTTTGAGACCCTCGGTTTTTATGGTGATTATGTTATGACGGTAATTCAAATTGTAATTATACAGGTTTGAGTAATTCTTGAGCTTCTAGAAATAGAGTGGATTCGTACGGGTTCAAGGTAAGTAAACTCATCCATAACTTGCTATGTTTGCAAACGTTTATATATTACGTATTTAAAGATGTTCGAAATATTGACTTATGTTTTGAATGGACTAATTAATGTTATAGTTTTCCCAAGTGTTCATTTTGTTAGAAATTGTGATTTATAACTTCGTATGGTAATAACAGTATTTGAAACATTTTGATATATTGTTTCTAAATGTTTAAAAGATACGATAAGTCTATTTAGTTGATATTCTGATTTCGAAATTTATGTTTCTAATATGCGAAGAGAATATTTATTTTCTACTTTGGCTCATTGATTGTAGTATTTGAATTATTTGGGCTGGGTTAATGGGCTACGAGTGACACTACTGGAATTATCTGGGCCGGGTCATGGGGCTACAGGTGACACTATTGGTCTTATTTGGGCCGGGTCACCGAGCTACGAGTGACACTATTGGAATTATTTGGGCCGGGTCACCGGGCTACAGATGACACTATTCAGAATTTGTGACATTATGAAACATGAGCTTTATGTTTTATGCCTTTTAAATTGATTAACGTACACCGTTTATATTGTAAAACTATATGTCCTTATTGTTTAATTCCATAAAAATTACACTGATTTAAATCATGGTTATTAAATGATCTTTTGATTTCATATTATTTATACTATTTAATGAAACGTTTATGATTTAAAAATATGAACGAATGTGATTTTAAGTGTTGCTTCAACCGTTTTATTCATATTAAATATGTAAATTGTATTAAATGTTGTTTTAGGTATTATTAAATATTACATTGTTTCAAAATTCTTTGTTAAGTTTATGAGCAAGGTTTTTGAACATAAAGGTTTTCCAAAGGCTTCCTTATTTTACATGTTATGCATGAATTTACATACAGAGTTGACGGCTCACCCCTCGTCACCACCATTTTACAGATTAAGTTCTTGGATTTAGAATGGACGAGGTTTACATTAGCATATGGGAGATATGTATCGCCGGAGGATTTAATTTCATGTGTGTATGTGTTGTAAGGAATCAATTTTATTTAATATTGTAATTACAGTTAGAATCTGAAAATTTAGTGAAATTGATGGTATCAGCTTTTAATGTTGTATTTTGTGGATAGATTATTGATGATATCAATTGTGGCTATAGTAAATTTAGGTTTTCGTAAGGTTCGAATTACGTAACATCCCGGTCCGTTGGGTCCCAGATTTTGGGTGTTACAGTTCAACCAAGACCTAGTTCTACTTTTCATGCACCAATATCATGTTTTGTAAATTAGAGTAAAAGTTCCTACTCAACATACATCATGAAGATAATTTAAGCAAAAGTGTAAACTCAATGGATATAAAGATAGATAGGTTGAGTCATTACAAAAAGTGTTCACATATTTACAAACAGTGAATCCCCAACAAAAAGGATTTAGCTGCTCATTATAAAATAAATACAAGGAAAGGAAAGAGAAAGAGAAAGAAAGCTCATTGTGTTCTTGATGCTTCCCCTTAGCTTGCTCAACAAAACCTTCCTTGATGTCAAGATAGATCTAATATCACTAAGTAAAAGATTCTAGTTCTAAAAGATGAAAACTAGAAATGTTTAATCTAAAAGTGTTTTTCTAAAAGAGATGATTGTGAAAAGGTGTTTCTAACTCTAGCTAAAAGACACAACACACTTTCTGCAAAAGAAAAATATGTTTATATAGTAGGGGAAAAGTTTAGGAGAGAGCCACTTGCAAGTTGACGTGGATAATTCTCTGCGATCAGAATCTGCGAGTTCGATCTCGAAGTCTGATGTCGAAGATCTCTCTGCTCAAGCATTGCTACTTCTTTCTGCTGATTGTCACTCGTAGAACTATCACATGTGGCACCACTACGGCGTCGATCTGTGAGGTTGATCTCGCAGTACCATGTCGCAAATCTCTCTTGAAGTTGAACTGCTAGGTAGAGTTCGTAGAATGGACTTCGTAGAAAATGTCTGGTTTGAACTGCTACTTCCTTCTGCTAGTTCTAACTCACAGTCTTTGATCGTAGTTCCTTCTAGTGGTGATCTGCAAGCTCCATCTGCGACTTTGATCTCGCAGTGTTAAGTCGCGGATATGTTCTACTGATTCTGATTCGCAGGATGACTTAGCAGCATCTTCTGGCTCTGATCTGCGAGTTGTCTCTACGAGGAATAACACACAGTCTAAACTCGTAGTCCTTTCTGGGACAACATCTACTTCTTGGATCTTCATGCTAAAGTCGCAGTTTCCTCTAGGAAGCATCTGCGACTTGGATCTGCGAGAACTAACTCACAGCTTTGCTCCAAAGTTCAGTTTCAGCCTCTTTTCTCCAAGATTCTTCATCAAGTCCTACTTTTATCCTTTGAACCTAAAAATTCCTGAATATATATATTATAGCGTGCGTGTCTAATAAATACAACCTAGAGGGGGATGAATTGTTTGTTAATCCATTATTACCAAATTTTCCGGATTAGTCAATATTATAAAAATAACCCCAATTCACCAAACAATAAAATCAAGTATAAAATGTGGAAATTAATGAAAACTTGATTTTTACGTGAAAACCCTCAACAGGGAAAAACCATGAGCTATTATGCTAGCCACACACGGTCACCGAAATCCACTATATGAGTAAACGGTTACACCCTCAAGCGATACACGGACCCTCACCCTATATAACCTCAGGCTATGGACACTACCACTCGCCACTCTTGGTTCAATCCCTAGTGATATCCCCTAATCACTACTCTTGGAGTGAGCACCTCATACTCTACCAGCAGGCCTTTTATAGTGGCACTTGACCAATTGCTTGCGCACTAAGCCACCTTAGTCACAAGACTTAGTTCTTACGTAGAGATCAACACCCTATGTGAATATTATGCAATATCCAAAATGCAATTAATGCTAGAGGACACTAAATGCTTATCTAGAGATTAAATGATGACAATAAAATCAATGCAAGATATCATATAGCTATATGTCATAGCATACAGCTTAGCTATGTTAAGGATAACCAATCTTAGATACAATAGCTATCAAAAACATTCTCAATCAAACAATGAGATCAATTTCACTAAATGTTATATAAACATGAAAACCTAGATATCACAAAACAACAACTCATTTAATCAACACATAATCTCAATCTTGTAAGTAGAAATTAATCTAAAAGCATACAAGTTATAAATGAGATAAATTGCGAAGTAAAAACACTAAACTTAATGAAGATAGTGTTCAACTTACCATAACATGTGTGTTGAAGAAGACCTATGCATTAGCACAAACTAGATAATCCTAGATGATGCTTAGATGATGATTTATGCACATGGAAATGAGTTGGGAGAGTTAAAGAAGCAATCTTGATGCTTTCTCTTCCTAGGGAACTCTTAATCTCTTTCTAGGGTTTTGTAGCTTTTTGTTCCTTGAATACAAACGAGAGAAAGAGATGTATTTATAATGCTTAGATGATAGCCCTATAAATTTCATGAATTTCCCTTCAAAAATGAGCCAAATTGGACTCCAAATGAGTAAGATATGGTCAAATTACGAAACAGGGGCGGAATAGTGCACTAGTCAATTGCGCTGGTATAGTCAATCAGTACAACAGCTCGATTTTCGAGCACCCCAAACCATGACTAAACGACATCGAAACCTTTTGTATGATATACCATTGGAAAGGTATGAATATCTACTTTCTACTGCTTTTTATGGAATGATGTTTCGATGTCTATAGAAAGAGTTATGGCAATAGAGTGACCAAAGGTTAGACCTGGAAAATAGCAGAGATGACTTGTTTTAGTGGTCACTTTGGAGATACCAAAACCAATCCAAACGGTCATAAAATATTACGAATAATATACCGTTGGAAAGGTATGGGTGTCCAGTTTGTACAAAAATTTTCAAAATGCATTTTGAAATTTTGTATAAAACTCTATGGTCACAAGACCATGCAAAGGTCAGTTTTGAAAACATTTGAAACATTGAAATCCTATCTTTTGAAACTAGACACTTCACTCCAAACAACCAAACCAAATCTAACACTTATCCAAGAGAAGAATGAGACCTTTTCAAGTGGTCAACCATCACGCTAAGACATGAACACTATCATGCAAGCGCGGATGTTTCCGATCAATCTTCGGGAAACGAATTACACGATAAACTTATAACATAACACAAACCATCAAAGATGTGCAAGTGTGAAGTGTGAAGTGAATGCATCTTAATGCTTAAAAAGACATGGCAATTATCAATCAAGATGCAATCAATTAAAACATGCATGAAGAGAGTTCAATAACATGAATGCACATACATAAAACACACAACATACAAGATAGTATAGATAAGCATGAGTTGTGTGTGTGTGCAACTAAGATCTCTTCAAAGCAAGTAAGCACAAGTATTTTACCTTAGGAGTGCTTATCTGTTAGGATTATGCTCAATAGCAAGAGTGTAAAGTTGTAATTAACAATCTTTTTCATATTAATAAAGTGATTTCTGGTTTAACAAATCTTATAGCATTTATAGTTTAATATTATAATTGTCAAAGTAAATAATCATAAGGTCTAAAGACTATGAGAAAAGAAGAACTGTTCGTACATCTGGATATGTATGTGGTAAACACAATTCTTTAGTTAGTCTTGAATAATGTTCACAACTTAAGTTAAAGGTTGGGCACCTTTATCTTATTAAAGTTGTAGAATTCTTTTGCTAGCATTTGAGTGGGATCAAATGAGATATGATGAGTCTAAAATCATCGGAGTGTCTTCGAGTAAAAGAATCTAGTGCACTAGGTGCATTGAACTGGATCACAATGAAAAGCTTTATCTAGAACCGTCAATAGATAATAGTCTTTTCATTATCAGGACAATCGGAGAGTCTATCTTAATCCTGAGATAAATGATGGACTTATGGTTGCAAGTGATATCATTTGAGTTATCAATGAGTACGATTATATAGCATAGTCTATCCTCGATAGTTTGGTGATATTCATTTGTTAATCGATAGAGGACTTCATTTATAGATATGGACATCCTGGCTCCATTTATTAAATGAGAGTATAATATCATCATATGGATGTTTTGAGGTAATTGGATATTAAATCTCAACGTTGAGTTTTCGATAGTGTCTATTGAAAACATGGCTTCTGGACAAGTCAAAATATCCAAGTTCAAAACGTGGTCATATGAGTAAATATGGTAACTTCGAGAGTTATAGGCGGTCTATGAACTCTTGGCGATTACTGATATTAATCACGAGGATACATTATCTCCAACATGATTGTCTAGACTAGGAATGAGGAACATCTTCTTATTCTATCTTTATTTAAGAGTTCAATTTTAGCTCTTTAGTGGAATGAGTTAAAATTAATGGATCGGACCTAAGTGAATCATTTGTTGATTGTGATTAGGTTATGTCTATTGAAGCTTAAATTTAGATAGCCCGCCAAGATCCCCAATCCACACGGACTTGTATGGATCACTTGATATATTCTACCGGACCAATTTATGGGTCCATTTAGAATTGCATTTAATATATTAAGAATATAATTTGCACATTATTTATTTAATGGGCTGCTCAATTATATTAATATATTAATGAAAGGCATGTGGGCTTGTTTCTTTTAGTAAGAATGGGTCTGGTTCACATGTGGGCTTTTTATTTAAAGTCCAATGGATTAAATGAAATAAGAAAAATAATATATGGCCCATTTATTCAAGTGGGGCGGCAAGGTGTATGTTAACCTAATATATTATTTTGTTTCATTGTTTTAATTAAATAAGAATTTATTAATTTATTAATTAATTGTTTAATTAAGAAACAAATCTTTTCTGATTAGGAAATATGATTCCTTAAGTTATACTATTGGTAGTAGTATACTAAAATTAAAAGACTTGTTTGATAAGAAAATAAATAATTAATTTTATTTATTTAATCAAATAAGAAGTCTTTTTATTTAGTCAAATAAAAGAATAAAAGATCTATGAGTTGGATTAGGGTTTAAAGTCTTAAACTAGATGGAAATTAGGGGGCAACACAAACCCTTTTTGGCTTGTGATTTGCGGCAACCCTAGTCCCTTTTAGAGAAGGATTTTCGGCAATCCTAAAAGAAAAGAGGAAGCAAATTCGGCCACCTATATATTTACACTTATAGAATTCGGCCACACTAAGTTGTTCTTGATACAATTTTCTTCTTCTTCTCAATTCATAGAAAGTATTATTTTTATTCTACTAAAACATAAAAGAGTGAATAGATTATTCTTTGATGGTACACTAATTGCTTGTTCATCAATAAGCTTGTGTGTACAACATCGATTTAGGTTCACGCGAGTTTCGATTATTAGATTGAGAACTCAAAAGTGACCGGAATAATCTTAGTCTTCTTTTGATTGTTTTGTGACTAACAAAAGAAAAAGAAAAGTTTGTTTGTCCATTCTCAGGTTTGCAATTCAAAGAAAAAGGGAGACCACGCTCCTAGGTGATTCACGTTCGTACTAGGATTGAAGATCTTGCGGATTACCATCGACGTAAGTCAATCGGATCACGCAACAAAAGGTATTCTTCTTTTGTTGATTATATGTATGTTTAATTAATTAAAGGGTTAAGGTTCATAAAAAGGAAAAATTTTAAAACATACTAAATTTATTTTTAGTCTCGCTTCCGCTGCGTGTACTACTGTATTTTTCCATACAATTGGTATCAGAGCCTGGTTGAACCCTTTTAATTAATTAACATATATATACGTGGATCTATTTCTTTTTATTGTGATTATGCATGTTTAGAAAGAGATGGCACTCTAAGTATTCGCATATATAATTACATGTGATGTATGGATTTATATATGTTTTATGTGGATTGTTGTTGCTCGATTTTGGTCCTAGATTTTCAATGTAATTTTTGTTTCGGAATTGTAACAAGAAGGGTGGTCTATTATCGCCATAATTCCTTCTTGGTAGTTGCTAGGTTTTTTTTTTTTTTTTTAATAAGTGCAGTATTTTTTTTATTACTACTGCAGTTTTTTTTATTTAATTTTTATGTGCAGTTTTTATTTTGTAAAAGTACTGCAGTGAATAAAAAAAAAAATTTAATACTGCAGTATTTTATTATTTTATACTGCTGTAATGTATTCGGGTATTGAAAATTCGAAGACACGAAGAAAAACGAAGCAACCGAAACCGAGAACGAGCACCATGCGCACCCTAAGAGTGGATTGGGCTGCACATGGCAAGCCCAAATCTTGGTGGGCTGCGCACGGCAGCCTTGTGTGGCCTTATGGGCTGCGCATGGCAGCCCCTTTGTGGGGTTGTGGGCTGTGCACGCCCATGGGAGGAGGCCGAGGGATGAGCGTATGGTTGATGGCCACCTGAAGATCTTGTATTCCTGACGATTGTAATTTACTTGCTTTTCTAGGATGGGCCAAAATTGTTGCTATTTAATTTTTGCTTAAATATTACAATATTTGTTATTGTATGATAACATGACATATAGAATAGGAGTGCCACTCATATATCTCTTTTGGTATGAACATGCATTGAATGATTTAGGTATCTAAATTGGCATCTAGATAACTTGGTAAATCATTCTATGGGATTTAATCACACGCCTTAAATAATTGAGTGGGAGAAGGTGTTTTAGTAACACCTATGGCCTCCAAGGTTAGTTGAGCTTAATTATTTATTGGTAATCCCCCCAAGGGGCATCCATGAATGGAATTTAGCAACATACTTCCTTATAAGGATAGACTAGACAATGGACTCAAACGAGATCTACTCCCCAAGGAGGGATTTTCGTGAGAGAAAATTGAGGGTCGATATCTTGGTAACACACTCAATGTAATTTTATTGATATCCTCCCAAGAGTTCTTGTCAGTAAAATTGCAAGGCTAAACTTGAAAACGCTGGTTGTTATGTTAACAATTAGGTGGGACCTAGTCTAACTAGTAAATGGTGCGAACTCCCAAAGGAGGCGTAACATTTATGGGTGTTGGATCACCGTTGAATTTTTATGATTGAGTTATTTATTTAATTCAAGATAAATATTTAAAGTGCTTTATCATGATTATTTACTTATATAAGTTTTGTTTTTATTCAGAAATCATGACCCCATCACTTATGAACATCCTGAAAAATAACACTTTAACTGGAGATAATTATGTCACATGGAAAAGGAAAATTGGGTTGTTGCTGCAAAGTGAAAAACATAAGTTTGTTCTAACTACTCCTAAACCACCTGCTCCTAATAATGAATCTAGCATAATGTATAGAGATGAGTATGAGCAGTGGAAGACTTCAGATGATATGGCCAAATGTTATATTATGGCCACTATCTCCGACGTGTTGCAACAGCAGCATGAAGGAATGGAGTCCGCTGCTGATATAATGATGTCTCTAGAGGAGATGTTTGCTATGAAGTCTAGGACGACTAAGAGAGAAGCAGTGACTGCTTTTATGAATCTTAGAATGAAACCTAGACAGGCTGTGAAAGATCACATGATGAAAGTCATAGCACATCTCAACATTGCTGAACTGCATGGCGCTGAGATAGATGGTGAGACAAAAATTGATATGGTTGTCAATTCATTGTCAGATTCCTTTGATTAGTTCAAATTGGACTACACTTTGAACAAAAAGGAATACACCTTACAAGGCCTGATACAAGATGTTCAAAGTGCTGAAAAGATCCTTGTGAAAGGCAAGGGTCAAGAGATTCATATGGTTGGTAAAGTTGCTACTGTTAAGGCCCGTCAAAAGGTCAAGAAACAACAGAAGAAAAAGCAATTTGGGCCTACCAAGAAGGAGACCAAGAAAGTAACCGAGATCAAAGGGAAATGCTTCCTTTGTGGTGAAAAGGGACATTGGAAAAGAAATTGCCCAAAGTCCCAGAATAAGAAGGAAGAAGGTAATGTGAATTATCTTGAAACATGTTTTTTGGCAGATTCTATAGATTCTTGGATCATAGACTCTAGAGCCACTAATCATGTTTGTTATTCCTTGCAGGGGTTCCAAGAAAGGAGAAGGCTGAGTAAGAATGAAATCAATTTATGCTTGGGCAACGGAACGTTAGTGTCTGCAAGTGCAGTGGGAGATATTAGAGTTTATTTGGATTCTAGAAGGCATTTAGATTTGATAGACGTTTATTATGTACCTCAATTCAAGAGGAATTTAATTTCAGTTTCTTGTTTGAATAAATTTGGATATTCGGTTACTTTTAATAAAGTTTTTATTATTAGTAAGAATGACAAAATTATTTGCCAAGGTACATTGGAAAACGGTCTATACTTTTTGCATAGAAATATCTCTCACTCGTTAGACACAGAATTAACGGAACCTAATCATAAAAGAGTAAAATTATCAATAGATGAAACCTACCTATGGCATTTACGCCTAGGTCATATTAACCTTAATAGGATTAAAAGATTGGTATGTGACGGACCTTTAAGTGACTTAAAGGTTGATGATCTACCAACTTGTGAATCTTGTTTGGAAGGTAAAATGACCAAAAGGTCGTTCTCTGCCAAAGGTGCAAGAGCCACTGAATGTTTAGGATTGATACACACTGATGTATGTGGACCTATGAGCATTCAAGCTAGAGGTGGATATGAGTACTTCATCACCTTCACAGATGATTACTCGAGATTTGACGATGTGTATCTCATGCGACATAAGTCGGATGCTTTTGACATGTTCAAAACATTCAAAGCTGAAGTAGAAAATCAGCTTGAGAAACACATAAAAATCTTGAGATCTGATCGTGGTGGAGAATATCTATCTGGTGAGTTTCAGCAATATCTTATTGATAATGGGATAGTTTCTCAGTTTTCTGCACCAGGTACACCTCAACAGAATGGGGTAGCAGAAAGGAGAAATAGAACTCTTTTGGATATGGTTAGGTCTATGTTGAGTTATTCAACACTTCCTATTTCTTTTTGGGGATATGCTTTACAAACTGCTATATACATTCTAAACGATGTACCATCTAAGTCTGTTCCTAAAACACCGCATGAGTTGTGGACTGGGCGCAAGCCTAGTTTGCAACACTTAAGGATATTTGGTTGTCCTGCGCATGTGTTAAAAGGAAAGACAGAAAAGTTGGAGTCCCGTTCGGAAACATGTATATTTGTAGGGTATCCAAAAGAAACTAAAGGATATTATTTCTATAGTCCTTTAGATCTTAAAGTATTTGTTTCGACAAATGCTAAATTTCTGGAAAATGACTATATGAATGATTTTGTGCCTAGAAGTAGAATTGTCCTGAATGAGATGTCAGGAGATACAATTCCACGAGAGGTTACACAACCTAACCCAATTGTAAGTTCCGATCCAACACAAGATCAACAACCTACCATTCCTCGTCGTAGTGGGAGGGTTAGAACACAACCCGAAAGATACATCGGTCTGGGAGAATCAGTGGAGAATCTCCCGAACGACGATGATCCCTACACGTATAAGGAAGCTATGGAGGATGTTGATAGTCGCCATTGGCAAAAGGCAATGCAATCTGAGATTGAATCCAGGTTTGATAACAAAGTCTGGTCCCTTGTAGACTTGCCTAAAAGGATAAAACCCATTGGGTGCAAGTGGGTATACAAGAGGAAAAGAGGTATGGATGGAAAGGTGGAAACCTTTAAAGCTAGATTGGTAGCTAAAGGGTATACACAGAAAGAAGGTATCAATTACGAGGAAACCTTCTCTCCTGTGGCCATGCTTAAATCCATTAGGATACTCTTATCCATTGCAGCATCTTTAGATCTAGAGATTTGGCAAATGGACGTCAAGACAGCTTTCCTTAATGGAAGTCTTGACGAAAGCATCTACATGATGCAACCAGAGGGATTCATTGAAAAGGGCCAAATGGAAAAGGTATGCAAGTTGCAGAAATCCATATATGGATTAAAGCAAGCATCCAGATCCTGGAACATAAGGTTCGATCAAGCTGTCAAAGGTTTTGGATTTATTCAGAATCCTGACGAACCTTGTGTATAGAAAAGGATTAAAGGCGACAAGTTGGTTTTCCTGATTCTTTATGTTGATGATATACTACTCATTGGAAACGATGTAGGTGTATTGACATCAGTAAAAGAATGGTTAGCAAAACAATTTGATATGAAGGACTTAGGAGAAGCAAGTTTTATTCTAGGTATCCAAGTAATAAGGGATAGAAAGAATAAAACGATTGCATTATCCCAAGCTTCATACATAGACAAGATCTTGTCTAGGTTTTCCATGTAGGATTCCAAGAAAGGTATGTTACCTTTCAGACATAGAATCAAGCTTTCTAAGGAACAAGTTCCTAAGAATGAGCATGAAGAGCAATTCATGAGTAGAGTTCCATATGCCTCGGCAGTTGGAAGTCTCATGTATGCAATGCTCTGTACTAGACCAGATATTTGTTTTGCTGTTGGCATAGTTAGCAGGTTTCAATCGAAACCTGGTCCTGATCACTGGACGGCAGTCAAGCATATTTTCAAGTATCTCAAGAGAACGAGAGATAATATGCTTGTATACTCTGGAAGGGATTTGATTCCCGTTGGGTATACAGATTCTGATTTCCAATCAGATTCTGACTCCAGAAAATCCACATCAGGGGCTGTGTTTACTATTGGAGGAGGAGCAGTCATATAGAGGAGTATCAAGCAATCTTGTATTGCTGATTCCACCATGGAAGCTGAGTATGTTGCTGCATGCGAGGCTGCCAAAGAGGCTGTTTGGCTCCGCCAATTCTTGATTGACTTGGAAGTGGTTCCTAGTGCGAATAAGCAAATCACTATCTACTGTGACAACAGTGGAGCAGTGGCTAATTCGAAAGAACCAAGAAGTCACAAGAGAGGAAAACACATTGAAAGAAAGTATCATCTTTTAAGAGAGATTGTTCAAAGAGGTGACGTGACGATTACCAAAATCGCGTCAGCAGAAAATCTAGCGGATCCCTTCACAAAGGCTCTACCTCAAAAGAGTTTCGATGGGCATCTAGAGAACATGGGCTTGAAAGATATGACACATTTGCTATAGTGTAAGTGGGAGATTGTTAGGATTATGCTCAATAGCAAGAGTGTAATATTGTAATTAACAATCTTTTTCATATTAATGGTTTAACAAATCTTATAGCATTTATAGTTTAATATTATAATTGTCAAAGTAAATAATCATAAGGTCTAAAGACTATGAGAAAAGAAGAATTGTTCGTACATCTGGATATGTATGTGGTAGACACAATTCTTTAGTTAGTCTTGAATAACGTTCACAACTTAAGTTAAAGGTTGGGCACCTTTATCTTGTTAAAGTTGTAGAATTCTTTTGCTAGCATTTGAGTGGGATCAAATGAGATATGATGAGTCTAAAATCATCGGAGTGTCTTCGAGTAAAAGAATTTAGTGCACTAGGTGCATTGAACTGGATCACAATGAAAAGCTTTATCTAGAACCGTCAATAGATAATAGTCTTTTCATTATCAGGACAATCAGAGAGTCTATCTTAATCCTGAGATAAATGATGGACTTATGGTTGCAAGTGATATCATTTGAGTTATCAATGGGTACGATTATATAGCATAGTCTATCCTCGATAGTTTGGTGATATTCATTTGTTAATCGATAGAGGACTTCATTTATAGATATGGACATCGTGGCTCCATTTATTAAATGAGAGTATAATATCATCATATGGATGTTTTGAGGTAATTGGATATTAAATCTCAACGTTGAGTTTTCGATAGTGTCTATTGAAAACATGGCTTCTGGACAAGTCAAAATATCCATGTTCAAAACGTGGTCATATGAGTAAATATGGTAACTTCGAGAGTTATAGGCGGTCTATGAACTCTTGGCGATTACTGATATTAATCACGAGGATACACTATCTCCAACATGATTGTCTAGGGTAGGAATGAGGAACATATTCTTATTCTATCTTTATTTAAGAGTTCAATTTTAGCTCTTTAGTGGAATGAGTTAAAATTAATGGATCGGACCTAAGTGAATCATTTGTTGATTGTGATTAGGTTATGTCTATTGAAGCTTAAATTTAGATAGCCCGCCAAGTGAAGGGAAAAATCGAGTGCACACAGCGGAAGCGAGACTAAAATAGGAGTTTAGTATAGTTTAAAATTTTTCCATAATTTGAACCTTAACCCTCTAATTAATTAACATATAATACTAAAGATATCATACCTTTGTCGCGTGATCCAATTGACATTGCGTCGATGGTAATCCGCAAGATCTTCCAATCCAATCACGAACGTGAATCACTTAGGAGCGTGGTCTCCCTTCTCTTTGAATTGTGTACCTGAGGATGGATTAACAAAACTTGTTCTTTTTTGTTAGTCACAACAAATTCCAAGAGGCTACAAAGAATGTTCCGGTCACTTTTGAATTCACAATCGTTAGATCGAAACTCGCGTGAACCTTATTCGAAATTGTGCACAAAACCTTTTGATATAAAAGTTACTAGTGCACTATCAAAATAAGAACAAACTTTTCTCTCTATTCCTCTTGGCCGAAAATCACACTAGTCTAAGAGTTGGATTCTATTTTTCTCTAGCAAAAGAAAAAACTCTCAAGTCCAAGACTTTTTTTCTCTTTATCAATCTAATATATATATATGTAGTGGCCGCAAGTCACTTGCCCATATATTATATATTATCGCACCAAAAGAAACTTTAATTATATAATCTATATATAAGCACGAATTCTGCATCCAATTCTATAATCTATATAAGTCAATATATATTTATATATGTAACACTGCATCCAATTATATAATATATAAGTCAATATATATATGCAGCCGCATGCATATATGTAAAAATATTTCCGCATGCATTCATGCATATATAATCTATATATTCCGCATGCATATGTATTATATACAAACCCTAATCCAACTCTTTAGTGTATTTGTGACTATATAAAAGACTTCATTATTTGACTAGATAAATAAATCCCTTATTTATCTACTTACCAAATAAAGTCTTTTATTTTATTTATACTACCACAATAGTATACTACTAAGAAACATATTTCCTAGTCAGAAACAGATTTTGATTTTTAATTAAATAATTAATTAATCAATTAATTAATTTCCATTTAATCAAATAATAAAAATAAAACAATATAATATCATATATATATATCTCGGCCATGTGCCATATATATTAATATATCTATATATTGTTTTTCTATTTTATTAAAACCATTGGACCTTAATAAAAGGCCCACATGTGAACCAGACCCATTCTTACTAAAAGAAACAAGCCCACATGCCTTTCATTAATATATTAATATAACTGATCAGCCCCTTAAATAAATAATGTGCAAATTATATTCTTAATATATTAAATACAATTCTAGATGGACCCATAAATTGGTCCGGTAGAATATATCAAGTGATCCATGCAAGTCCGTGTGGATTGGGGATCTTGGCGGGCCTATCTAAATTTAAGCTCCAATAGACATAACCCAATCACAATCAACAAATGATTCACTTAGGTTCAATCTATTAATTTTAGTTCATTCCACTAAAGAACTAAAATTGCACTCTTAAATAAAGATGGAATAAGTAAATATTTCTCATTCGTACCCTAGACAATCTTATTGGAGATGGTGTATCCTCGTGAAGAATATCAGTAATCGCCAAGAGCTCATAGACCGCCTATAGCTCTCCAAGTTACCATATTTACTCATATGACCACATTTTGAACTTGGATATTTTGACTTGTCCAGAAGCCATGTTTCAATAGACTCTATTGAAAACTTAACGTTAAGATTCAATATCCAATACCTCAAAACATCCATATGATGATATTCTACTCTCATTTAATAAATGGAGCCACGATGTCCATATCTATAAATAAAGTCCTCTATCGATTAACAAATGAATATCACCAAACTATCGAGGATAGACTATGCTATATAATCGTACTCATTGATAACTCAAATGATACCACTTGCAACCATAAGTCCATCATTTATCTCAGGATTAAGATAGACTCTCTGATTGTCCTGATAATGAAAAGACTATTATCTATTGACGGTTCTAGATAAAGTATTTCATTGTGATCCAGTTCAATGCACCCAGTGCACTAGATTCTTTTACTGGAAGACCCTTCGATGATTTCAGACTCATCATAACTCATTTTGATCCCACTCAAATGCTAGCAAAAGAATTCTACAACTTTAACAAGATAAAGGTGCCCAACCTTTAACTTAAGTTGTGAACATTATTCAAGACTAACAAAAGAATTGTGTCTACCTCATACATATCCAGATGTACGAACAATTCTTCTTTTCTCATAATCTTTTGACCTTATGATTATTTACTTTTGACAATTATAATAATTAAACTATAAATGCTATAAGATTTGTTAAACCAGAAATCACATTATTAATATGAATAGATTGTCAAAAACACTATTACACTCTTGCTATTGAGCATAATCCTAACACCAAGATCCTCAATCCACACGAACTTGTATGGATCACTTGATATATTCTACCGGACCAATTTATGGGTCCATTTAGAATTGCATTTACTATATTAAGAATATAATTTGCACATTATTTATTTAATGGGCTGCTCAATTATATTAATATATTAATGAAAGGCATGTGGGCTTGTTTCTTTTAGTAAGAATGGGTCTGGTTCACATGTGGGCATTTTATTTAAAGTCCAATGGATTAAATGAAATAAGAAAAATAATATATGGCCCATTTATTCAAGTGGGGCGGCAAGGTGTATGTTAACCTAATATATTATTTTGTTTCATTGTTTTAATTAAATAAGAATTAATTAATTTATTAATTAATTGTTTAATTAAGAAACAAATCTTTTCTGATTAGGAAATATGATTCCTTAAGTTATACTATTGGTAGTAGTATACTAAAATTAAAAGACTTGTTTGATAAGAAAATAAATAATTAATTTTATTTATTTAATCAAATAAGAAGTCTTTTTATTTAGTCAAATAAAAGAATAAAAGATCTATGAGTTGGATTAGGGTTTAAAGTCTTAAACTAGATGGAAATTAGGGGGCAACACAAACCCTTTTTGGCTTGTGATTTGCGGCAACCCTAGTCCCTTTTAGAGAAGGATTTTCGGCAACCCTAAAAGAAAAGAGGAAGCAAATTCGGCCACCTATATATTTACACTTATAGAATTCGGCCACACTAAGTTGTTCTTGATACAATTTTCTTCTTCTTCTCAATTCATAGAAAGTATTATTTTTATTCTACTAAAACATAAAAGAGTGAATAGATTATTCTTTGATGGTACACTAATTGCTTGTACATCAATAAGCTTGTGTGTACAACATCGATTTAGGTTAACGCGAGTTTCGATCATTAGATTGAGAACTCAAAAGTGACCGGAATAATCTTAGTCTTCTTTTGATTGTTTTGTGACTAACAAAAGAAAAAGAAAAGTTTGTTTGTCCATTCTCAGGTTTGCAATTCAAAGAAAAAGGGAGACCACGCTCCTAGGTGATTCACGTTCGTGCTAGGATTGAAGATCTTGTGGATTACCATCGACGTAAGTCAATCGGATCACGCGACAAAAGGTATTCTTCTTTTGTTGATTATATGTATGTTTAATTAATTAAAGGGTTAAGGTTCATAAAAAGGAAAAATTTTAAAACATACTAAATCTATTTTTAGTCTCGCTTCCGCTGCGTGTACTACGGTATTTTTCCCTACATTATCATCTTGAGGTCTTGAGAGGGCCTTTTGTTGTGCTTGATCACCAACAATGATGCGCCTAAGCTACCCTTACAATACAAGCCTCAATTGTGGTTTGTCCATGAAATAAGCCAATAAAAACTTGAGGAACTTACAATTCCTGAAAGAAACTCAAAAATGCAAGTACAAGACATAAACACTTGAGAAACTAACAAAAAGTGAAGGATTTAGGCATTCAAAACATATATATAATTAGAGTAATCAATAACATTAAAATTTTAAGTCTTGTTTTTGTTGTGATCACATGTAACTTTGTAAGATCCTAGATCTTTGTTGGCTTGATTCCATTACAAAACACTCTTTATTTGTAATGATTAGTTGCTTAGGTTGTTCTTGGTGAAAAGAAGCTTCAAAGAATAAAAGAAACGTCTCATGCAAATATCGTCTTCAAGAGGAAAATTGTGTACTTGGAAGCTGTAAGGATTCCCATATCTTGATTGGCTTATTTCGTGGACAAACCACATGTTGGGGATTCTTTGTAAGGGTAGCTTAGGTATTGGTGTTCAAGTTAAATGCCCTTTGAAGACCTCATCATTGACAAGCACCAAAGGTAAATCTCTAAATGCTCGATTTGCTTTGAAGGGATTTAGTGCACACACACACATTCCATGCATTTCCATACTTTGTGTATTTTGTGTGTCCTTATGTGTGTACATTCATGTTTATATAATATCTCTTCTTGCATATTTTGTTGATTGCATCTAGTAGTTCATATGCCATGACATGATTAGAACTAGGTTGCATTGTGTATGATTGGACGCTGTTCACCCGCCCTACAGGCGCTCTTCAAACAGCGGTGTAAAAAGGGGAAAGAGCAAATTTGCTCTTAACCGCTCTACGTAGAGCGGGTGAACAGCGGTGCCACTGCTGATATTTTTTTACACCTGATGGTCCGCCCTAAAACCGCTCTATGAACAGCGGGTGAAGGGCAGCTCTTCAGACCCGAGAGCAACCACCCTGAAAGTTCTCAAATACTCGAGGCGTGTTCTATATAAAGCTAGAGGGGGGGTGAATAGATTTTAACTATTATTACCCAATTTTCGCATGCAAGTCAATTTTACGAAAATGCCCCTACTAGTCAAAAATACATACAAGTGTAATATAGTGCGGAATTTAAATAACACTTGATGTATACGTGGAAACCCAACCACTGGGAAAAACCACGGGCTGTTTAGTGCGCCACACTCGGACCTCGAAATCCACTAATCGAAATGGAGTTTACAACCTATGTAGACCTCGTCTAACACTCCGGTCAATAACCCCCCACTACTACCACTCGGGCCTTTAAAAGTGGCTCTAGTCCAATTGCTTGAGGCCTAAGCAACCTTAGCCTCAAGACTTGATTCTCTAAGAAGAGATTATGCAACCTATGTGAATATGTATGAATATTCAAATAACAAACAAGGCTAGGTAACCTTAGATGCTTATCTAGGATGATGATATAATCAATTTAATCAACCCTAGATATCAATTGCTAAATGACATGTCAATAGCTTAGCTAATCAAGATTAAGCAAAAACCTAATTAGCTATCACAAAAACAACACTCAATTAATTCATCACAATTAATTCTCTATTCTTGTATTTATCATATGATCAACAACATACAAGTAAATAAATAGAGAATATGCTAGATAGTAAAAATACTAAAATAAGATGAAACTAATCAAAATCTTACCAAGCATATTGTGATGATGCCAATCCAATCATAGATGCTTTCTATGTAGACATAGAGGATGCAATATGAAATTTGATGCAAAAAGGATTTGATTTGAGTGTTTAAAGGTGGGTTCTTGATTTGATTTTTTCTCAAAAATCTCTCTTGAAAGATTAGGGTTCTAATTACTCAAGAAACTTATTCAGAGATTGAGAAAATAAGATATTTATAGACATCAAGAATTGGGCATGTGAAAAGACACTTCTGCCCCTGAAACGCACCGTTCGGCGGTTTCAATCGGCGGCCAGGCCGCCGATGACGACCGCCGAATTGAGCTCGTGAAGAACAGAGCATTAACGGCGGTTTCATTCGGCGGTTTCGTGACCGCCGATCCAACCGCCGAATCAAACCCGAGGGATTAAAATCGATCAGGTATGAACGGCGGTTTCGAACGGCGGTCGTGACCGCCGATCTAGACCGCATAATTGCTTCAGACCAATCTGGACTGAAACGGCGGTTTCATTCGGCGGCCAGGCCGCCGATCATAACCGCCGATCACCAACAATGGTGAAAACCAAGGAGAAGCCAAGGGCATTCTCCATAGGCGGTCTTTGCGCGAAACCAAGCACTAATTAGTGCAAGCGCGGACGTTTCCGAACAATGTCGGGAAACGAATTATAAGGCACATATACACACAACAAGATATATCAACCAAAGTGCTAGTGTGTAAAGTGACATGTGAAGAGATGTATATAAAAATAAGCAAGTATGCAATCATAGCAAGAATGCTAAGTGTGTGTGTGCTACTAAATCTCTTCAAAGAAAAACAAGCACAAGAGATCATACCTTTGGCGTGCTTGTATCTTGAGGTCATGGAAGGGCCTTTGATCTTCAACACTAAACACTTAGACTACCCTTACATTCAAAACCCCAACATGTGGTTTGACCACGAAATAAGCCAATCAACAAAACGGGAATCCTTACACGCCCAAAGGTCGCCTGGAATCCGCCCTACGTAGGGCGGTCACGAAGAACTTGTTCTTCATTTCCCAGGTGAACCGCTGTTCATCCGCCCTACGTAGAGAGGGTGAACAGCGGCCAAGGCATATTTTTGAATAAAATATAAAAAACGGTGTCACTTCATTTTGGCACCTTATATATATGCCTCTTTCATTTTAGGTTGGGTTGCTGAGTTCAAAATATCATATATTTTCCTTAGAATATTTTTCAAGTGAAAAATTCTCAAAAACTCACCTTTAAACACTCAAAGACATTCCCTTGTGCATCAAAGATTATCTTGCATCATCCATGCATGGTTTTGCATCATCACAACTTGCTTGGTAAGATTTTGATTACCTTCATCTTATTTTAGTAATTTTTACTATCAAGCCATCTCTTTAAATTACTTGTATGTTTTAAATCATATGCTAAATACAAGAATAGAGAATTGATTGTGATGAATTGATTGAGTGTTGTATTGTGATAGCTAATTAGGTTTGTGCTTAATCTTGATTAGCTAAGCTATTTGACATGTCATTTCGCTCTTGATATCTAGGATTGATTTAATTGATTATATCATCATCCAAGATAAGCATCTAAGGTTCCCTAGCCTTGTTTGTTATTTGAATATTCATACATATTCACATAGGTTGCATTAACTCTTAATTGAGAATTAAGTCTTGGGGCTAAGATTGCTTAGGCCTCAAGCAATTGGACTAGAGCCACTTTTAAAGGCCCGCGTGGTAGAAGTGGGGGGTTATTGACCGGAGTGTTAGACGAGGTCTACATAGGTTGTAAACTCCATTTCAATTAGTGGATTTCGAGGTTCAAGTGCGACGCACTATACAGCTCGTGGTTTTTCCCAGTGGTTAGGTTTCTACGTATACATCAAGTGTTATTTAATTTCCGCACTATATTACACTTGTTTGTATTTTTGACTAGTTGGGGCATTTTCGTAAAATTGACTTGTATGCGAAAATTAGGTAATAATAGTTAAAATCTATTCACCCCCACCCCCCCGTCTAGATATATTTATCCTACACACCGAGCGTTTATTCGTTCCTTTCAGAAGCTAAGGGATCAAGATTCTTCTTCCTCTTGCAAGGCGTAAGCGCACACACACACAATTCATTCATGTATGTCCCTGCATCGTTGTGCTATATTTGGTATATGACAAAGTGATTTTTTTGTAGTTTAAATTCTCTTGTCAAACAATATTTGTAAACCTAGCAATGCCTATAAGGGTTTTGAAAACACATGTATAGTGGCAAGCAAGGGTCGTCCACAGAGATCGGAATTTAGTTAAAACTAATCGATACTTGAGTGATATTAATGCAATAAAGATAAATGGTTGATGATGTTGAAATGTGAAATAGCATATAATTAATAATAAACTAGAAATGTAACTAAAAATGGAATATGAATGTAATGAAAGATAGATATGATGGAGACTAGGGAGTTAACGGATTAGAAAGCAAACATTTGGGCAAATGTAATAAACTCGTAAATATGCACGTTTTAACGAATGTAGCCAACCTAGGGTGTATAGGTTGGCTATCTATCCCTAACAAGGGGCCAATCTAGGGTGTATAGGAGGCCTCCTAGAAGGAATTGATCCCTCCTAAACAACCAACCTAGGGTGTATAATGTCGGTTGCTCAGTTAGGACCCTAACAATGAAGCTTGTATATCTATCTCGGGCTCAATCGATACTAGTGTAGCCAATCTAGGGTGTATAGAAGAGGCTTCTAAGCCTCTCATGAGAGCTGTTCTAGGATGTATAGAAACGAACACCTATTTTATGTTAGATGAAGAGCGCGGTTATCGAGCCGGGATTACGAGAATCCCATATATTCATGAGAGCAATAAACAACTATATAGGATGTATATCTAGTTGCCTAAAAAGAGAGAATCCAAGGGAAGCTTGCAAAGATAGTGTATCTAAGACAAGTAAATCCAATGAAATCCATTCATACTCTTGAATAAATCAATAGAAGATAGACATATAAAAGAAATAAAGCTTATATACAAAAGCTCAATCATTCACAAACTAATCCATAGACCCCATTAGTGGGGTTTAGCTACTCATTTACAATAATGAAAATAAGAGAAAAGATGAGGAATAACCCTTGAAGATCATTTCCACCTTGATATTCCCTTAGATGTTGAGTAGAAAGCGTATGAAATGAGAAGAAATGGATTCCTTGGTCCAGTTACAATTTTTGGAATTTCTAAGTGTCAAAAACTGCTTACACCGTTATAGACACATTCTATTTATAGTCTCCAAAAACAGGTTACAAATCAGCTTTAAAATGACATTAGGTGTGAGCGAAGTGCGGGTGGAGTGCGGTTCAGGGACCCGCACTTTAACAATTTCCTTTGGTTTTGGACTCCTGGATCTGGGCAAGAGTGCGGGTGAACTATGGTTGGATGACCCGCACTCACCCGGCACTTTATCAATCTTCAGCAATCAGGTCCTCTGGTCTGGGCAGTAGTGCGGGTGAAGTACGGTTGGGACCCGCACTCACCCACACTTTATCAATCTTCAGCAATCAGGTCATCTGATCTGGGCAGTAGTGTAGGTGAAGTGCGGTTGGGACCAGCACTCACCCGCACTTTATCTGTTTTCAGTAATTAGGTCCTCTGGTCAGGGCACGTGTGCGGGTCAAGTGTGGTTGGGACCCGCACTAACCCACACTATTGTAGCCTCTGATGCTTTACTCCTTCTTTTTGCAACTCTTGGTCCTCTTTTCGCCTGAAAGTCCCGTAATACGCTCTAATCACCCGAAATGGGGAAATGCCTGCAAATACAAACATAGAGCCCATAAGCGATGCTAAAACACACAAAAATGACACAAAGGTTACGGATTTGAGGGCCAAAATATACAACATGTTTGGCATGATCAAATACCCCCAAACCAAACATTTGCTCGTCCTCGAGCAAAACAAAGATAAAACAAATAAGACGGACTGACAACTGACTCGACTGAAAAATTCCTAGAAACTTAAACAACAATTTCAAAAAGGGTCGCAAGTCCAACTAGTCATGTGATACAAAAATGTGTGATTGAGAGAAGTAAACATATGCATATTATCTAATGCAACTTAGAGATACCAAAAGGAAGCTCGCACGAACACGAGTCCCACACCTAAAAATACTCATGCATCAGGGACTACTCACTCTCACGTCTCGAGCGTAATTCGCTTCAATTCTAAACTCACGTGATTCACTCTTTTCTTTTCCATTCAGAGCCCTAGGTTCCACACGTACATATATGCAAAGATGATGATGCATAGAATTTAAGCAATGACTATCCTATGAAAAGATCACTATGCCATGAACGTGAAAGATCAAGTGTCAACCGACATTCCCAATTTAGACTCATTATGGATTAAAAAGGTCTTTTCCTTGGTTGTAAAGTGGCCATGGGGTGTAATTAGGTAATATAACAAATTTGGACAATTTGGAGTTCAAAATTACCAATTATGCTAGAATAAGTCCACACACCCCTACAATGTTCTTTATTGTTACATGATAAATCACACGCTAGCGTTTTAGGCATTTGTTTTACCCACAAATATGCTTACAATGTTTGTACTCTTCATTGTGAGTACTTAGCAACAAATAATTTGAGAATCTTTTGATTTTCTCATTTTCTTTTCTTTTTGAGTTGCTCATATTTCTTTTATTTGACAATTAAGGCTCATAAGTACTTGTTGTAGGGGTTTTTCGTCAACATGACACATCAGCAAGGATAGCGGGTAATGCGGAAGTACAGTAATTCCACGTCATCAAAAGTTAACTAATCAACGAAAAGGATGTTAACCGAGGACATGTCACTAGGTTTGGACACATCATCAAGAAAGCTAATATGGAAGATTAGAAGCGTATGCGCTAAGTAAAGTCATCTGGTAGAAGAAGTCTTAATAAGCGAAGATCCTGCTCGCCAAAGATCTCTACTCATCAAGATCTACTTGGCCAAAACAGGAAATATAATCCTATCAAGATACGCCTTATCAAGTGGAGATCCACTCAGATATGAAATCTACGAATCATGCTCCAAGTAAGGAAATATCCCTATTTCCTCTCCAGTACCGAAGAAGTCTAATTAGGAAAGAACTCAAAGCTTCCAGAAGGATGAGCACCAAGCGGGAAAACGAGTCCTAATTGGTCTACTCTACCAAAATCCTACAAAGACTCTAATTAATGAGTCCACCAATTATACAATAGTAACTAGGGCAACCCTAGATCAAACCCTATAAATACATCCATGTATTTATTATATCATTATGATCATCATGAGCAATTTACACTGACATGAGAAAAGAGATACGATACATAAGAGAGAAAGCGAGTATTGAGTGTGTAACCCTTATATTCATAGTGGATCACTTCTTGCCGTCACCGGCACCGTGGATGTTTCCCCACCTTGGGGTTTTACCACGTAAAATATGTGTTATGCTTGCTCATCTATTATTTTCTACTTTCATTACGTTTATCTTGCAGGTTTCATTAACCTAAAATCGTTGGCCGGTTGACTTCCAAAAATCACCATCAACAGTACTAATTTGGGTACTTTTACATTTTAAGCCATTTGCTTAGCGTATTTTCAATATATTTTTCTTTGTACACGCTTTTTGACAATTAGAGCATAACTTATTTCATTACCACCATTACACATCCTAAAATGATTAATAACAAAGGTAGGTATGTGTTTAGGCTATGAGGCATATGGTTGTACGTGGTACCAAATGAAAGAGCAGTGTTTGGCTTCAAATTTGGCTTCGGAGCACACAATATGGATAGGAAAGTGTTTAGGCTCTTATAGGTAATTAAATTCACACACATTGCCTAATATCATGTCCACAATCATCTATCAAGGGAATGAACGCATCCATCAAGCAATTCACTATATGATATGCAATGTCCTATGGCATGTAACGTATATGACGAGATGAGTGTTTAAGAATAATCAATACTACACTCAAAATGCGCTATTTAAGCTTGTGTTTGTGATCTCATGGACATCTCCACTATTAGGACAAGGCGTGAAAGCGCCAAGTCCCCTTAACTTAACACCATAGGATGGGACAAACCCATGAAGGTGCAAGCGAAACCCTAAAGTGGCACCAAGCTACATCACAAGATTACTATGCATACGAAGAACTCGCCAAAAGCACATGCTAAAGGCATCACATCCAAACTAATTAAAGCTCAAAATTTTTGGCCAAGCGACAAAATTTGAAAATTTTGGACACTAAAAAGACTAAAAAGACTCAAGACGACTCAAAAAGGTGACTTCACCCCCAAACCAAAACTCAACAATGTCCCCATTGTTGGAAACCAAAGAGTACAGCCTAGTGGGGGGAAATACCTTACAAGACTACAAATAGGCTCTATTAATCAACGTGAATCAACAACATGTCATTTAAAGCATTTGTTTAACCTAAATCAAGCATATTCTCAAATTGGCGGAACGGGGGAAAACAACCCCCAAACCGGATCTTTTCATAAGATCAAAACATGTACAAGTATAAGATCAATATGCAACAAAAATGTGATCATTCATATCAACAAAATATTCCAAATCCACATTTAACAATATGAAATCAATTAAGTGCAAAATTTGAGAGGTAGAAACTCCCTTAGATGGAAGAGAGGTTTTGTCCTATGCAAGCTATCATGTAATTCCCAACAAGATGAAGAACCTAGCACAAACACAACACCTCTACCAAATGCAAGTTAAATGCAAATCAAAACATAGTCTATAATGTTCATAGAAACTCCAAATAAAAATAAAGCAAAAACAACTAAAACAGTTTAAGAAATAGGACCTCGGTGGGTTGCCTCCCACAAGCGCTCTATTTAAAGTCTAGGCAAGACATGATAAGAGCTCTACGACTCGTCAAGCTCCATAGAACCAAGTCCCTTACTACTATCTTTAAACCCCAAATATGGCTTAAGCCTATGTCCATTCACCTTAAATGTTGCATTGTCTTTCAAACTCTGGATTTCTATTGCTCCATTAGGTGCGACATCAATGACACGGTATGGTCCTAACTATCTTGATTTCAACTTCCCTGGAAATAGCCTCAGACGGGATTTGTAAAGCAACATGAGCATCCCAGGTTGGAGCTCTTTTTTCACCAATTGCTTGTCATGAATGATTTTGGTTTTTTCTTTGTAAATCCTCGAACTCTCATAGGCTTCTAACCTAAATTCTTCCAACTCATTCAACTGATGGCATCTTTCTTCACCCGTCTTGTCATACTCCCAGTTTAACTTCTTGATTGCCCACCAAGCTCTATGTTCTAGTTCTACCGGTAGATGGCAAGCTTTACCAAATACCAACCTAAAAGGGCTCATACCAATGGGAGTTTTGAAAGCCGTCTGGTATGCCCACAAAGCGTCGGATAGCTTCATTGACCAATCCTTTCTAGTAGAGGAGACCGTTTTCTCCAAAATTTGCTTGATGTGTCTATTGCTCACTTCGACCTGTTCGGATGTATGGGGTGGTATGGTGTGGCTACCTTGTGACGGATCTCATACTTCTTCAATAGGTTACCCAATATCTTATTACAGAAATGGCTTCCTCCATCACTGATTATCACCCGTGGAATCCAAAATTGAGCCAAAATGTTTTCCTTTACGAACTTTACCATAACATTACTGTCATTAGTCTTCATGGCGACTGCCTCCACCCATTTCGAGACATAGTCAACTCCTACCAAAATATAGATATTTCCACCTGATGGTGGGAACAGTCCCACGAAGTCAAGTCCCCAGGTATCGAATATTTCTACCACCAAGATTCCCGTTTGTGGCATCTCATTCCGCTTACCGATGTTCCCCGTGCGTTGACATTTGTCGCATGCCAAACAAAATAAGTAAGCATCCTTAAAGAGTGATACCCAAAAGAAACCCGATTGAAGTACTTTGAGTGCAGTTGTACGTCCGCTAAAATGGCCCCCACACTGTAATTCATGACAGAACCGTAATACATCACACTGCTCTGCCTCTGGCACACACCTCATAATAATCTGATCGGCACCATGTTTGAATAGATAAGGCTCGTCCCAGAAGTATTCCATTGATCTTCTGATGAACCTCTTCTTGCCTTGCCAATCTAAACCAAAGGGAAACACTCCATAAGTTAGGTAGTTTGCCAGATCTGCGTACCAAGGCTCATCAACCTGTACTGCCCACAAATGCTCTTCTGGAAAACTCTCTCTTAAAGGAACCTCATCCCCACCTTTTGGATTTTCTTGAACTAACCTACTAAAGTGGTCTGCTACCACATTCTCACAACCCTTCTTGTCCCGGATTTCTAAATCAAACTCCTGTAGCAGTAATACCCACCTGATTAGCCTAGATTTTGCGTCTTTCTTTTGGAGTAGATACCACAATACTGCGTGGTCTGAATACACCACTACCTTAGCACCCACCAAGTATTATCTGAATTTTTCAAGTGCAAAAATGACAAGTAATTCCTTCTCTGATGTGGAATAGTTCAACTGTGCGTCATTTAACGTCCGAGATGAGTAATATATAACGTGTGGGTCCTTGTCCACCTTCTGACCCAAAATCGCACCTACAGCATAGTCAGATGCATCGCACATCACTTCAAAGGGTAAATCCCAAACTGGTGGTGCTATCACTGGTGTTGAGGTCAAAGCCTCCTTCAGGGCTTCAAACGCCACCAAACATGCTGCATCAAACACAAAGTCCTTGTCCTTTTGTAGCAACAAGCATAGAGGTCTGGAGATCTTCGAGAAATCCTTGATGAATCTCCTGTAAAACCTAGCGTGGCCAAGGAAAGACCTAATGTCCTTCACAGTTCGCGATGGTTGCAAACTCTTGATTACCTCGACTTTTGCCTTGTCTACCTCAATCTTTTTACTAGATATGATATGGCCTAGAACAATCCCTTGTTGTACCATAAAATGGCACTTTTCCCAATTTAGAACCAAGTTGTTCTTTATGCACCTTTTTAGTACTAAGGATAAGTTACCAAGACACAAGCTGAAGGAGTTCCCAAAAACTAAGAAGTCATCCATAAAAACCTCTATTATCTCACCTACCATTTTAGAGAACAAAGATAGCATACACCTTTGAAATGTCACTGGGGCGTTACAGAGGCCAAAGGGCATTCTTCGAAAAGCATATGTTCCATATAGGCAGGTGAACGTGGTTTTCTCCTGATCCTCTAGGGCGATCACTATCTGATTATAACCGGAGTAACCATCCAAAAAGCAATAAAACTGGAGCCCTGCCAACCGTTCCAAGACTTGGTCTATGAAAGGCAATGGGAAATGATCTTTCTTGGTGACAGCATTCAATCTACGATAGTCTACGCAAACGCGCCACCCTGTCTGAAGCCTTTGTGCCACCATCTCGTTCTTGTCATTCTTTACCACTGTAACTCCCGACTTCTTTGGTACTACATGGATCAAACTCACCCACCTACTATCTGAGATAGGGTAGATGATCCCGGCATCTAAAAGCTTTAGTATTTCCTTTTTAACAACTTCCTACATGATCGGGTTCAGTCTCCTTTGTGGCTCCCTTGTTGGTTTTGTGTTTTCCTCTAGCAAGATCTTGTGCATGCATATGGTGGGACTGATACCTTTTAAATCATCTATAACCCACCCAATGGAATTCTTATATTCTCTTAAAACCGTAAGCAAATCTTCTTCTTGGCTTTCTTATAAATCGGCGGCAATTATCACTGGATTTCTCTTTTCTTCATCTAGGAATACATACTTTAAGTTGGACGGAAGTGCCTTCAATTCAACTATTTAAGGTATCTCTTCCGATGGCAAAATAAAATCACCGCCTTCTATCGTTTCGAATTCTTCTTCCATTGCAACATTTACTTCCTCCTCAAAGAAATCCATAGTGTTACAGTCATGGGAGCCAATTAGGTATGTTAGAGAGTCAAAGATGTTGAACTCCACCGTTTGGTCTAACACCTTCATGGTCAGCTTCCCTGCATGCATATCTATTACAACCCTAGCAGTTTCCATGAAAGGCCGACCCAAAAGTAACTTCACATCCCTCTCATCTCTACCTTCATCCATGTCAATCACCACAAAGTCGGCATGTATGATTAGCTTCTCAATCTGTATCAATACATCTTCGACAATACCCTTAGGACTCCTTGCCGAAGCATCCACTAAGACAAGGGACACGGTGGTTTTTCTAAGGTCATTAAGACCAAGCTTCTTATAGACAGAAAATGGCATGAGGTTAATGCTTGCTCCCGAATCCAACATCGCTCTTTCATGATTCGATCCACCAATTGTTATGTCTATTATAAAACTCCCTGGGTCTTTCATTTTCTTAGGCAATGTCCTCTGAATCACGGCACTTACGTTCTCATTTAGAAGCTCTTGTTGTTTTGGCCTAAACCTCTCTTCATCCTTGTTCAAGTCTTTGAAAAATTTTCCATAAGCCGACATTTTCTAAATGGCATCCAAGAGTGGTAAATTGATGGTTACTTTGGAAAGGAGGTCATAGATGTCCTGATGTTACTTATCCATTTTAGAGTTCTTCAACCTTCCGGGAAATGGTATATGCAGCACATAGGGGTTTGGTGACTTATGGAGTTGTGGCATTGGTTCTGGACTTGCTACCTCAACATCGCCCTCCTTTTCCAACTCCTTCTCACCCTTTCCTTTCGTTTGTACAACCTCATCCTCTTTTCCAACAGTCTCCTTATTGCTATCTCCCATGGCCTTTCCACTTCGAATGACTGCCCTTACGCTAGCTTGCTCAGGTTGGCTCAAGAATCTCCCCTTCTCTCTTTCTTGAAACAATTCCACCAACTGCCCAATTTGGGATTCGATTCTATGAATGGAGGCATCCATCTCACTTGATTGTCTATCATTTTTCCACATGTATGTTTCCCAACTCTCTACATGTGCTTGCTGCAGCAACTGGGCCTCTTGTGTATCTTGTTGGGCTGATTGCATGAATTCTCCTACCATTTCATCTAGTAATCCCCTATCCAATTGATAGGAATCAATGCATCCTAGGTTGTTGGAACACCCCTCATCCGGAGTCAATGCATCCTAGGTTGTTGGAACACCCCTCATCCGGAGTCTGTAACCCTTGTACAGTTTCCACCTCTCATTATTTAGATGACAAGGTCTCCTCATCCTCTTGCAAATAGTCCCTCAGAAGATCCGTAAGATTTTCTTCAACTGAAAGGTTTCCAACCTCATTGTAGCCCTCTTGGAAATCTCGATTATTCCCCTAATCTTCACTAAATGGGTCAATATCTAGGTCATACCTTGGCCCTAAATTCTGCCAAGAATAGTCCATGAAACCTGAAATACAGTGAAACAAAAACTATCCAATGCTATCACACTATTTCCACAAGCCAATTTCATATCTTAAGTAAAGAACGAATAATACTACAAAACACTAATACTACTCAAATAAAACTAATCAAAGTTAAACATGTTGATCCCCAGCAATGGCACCATTTTGACAAAGTGATTTTTGTGTCGTTTAAATTCTCTTGTCAAATAATATTTGTAAACCTAGCAATGCCTATAAGGGTTTTGAAAACACATGTATAGTGGCAAGCAAGGGTCGTCCACATAGATCGAAATTTAGCTAAAACTAATCGATACTTAAGTGATATTAATGCAATAAAGATAAATGGTTGATGATGTTGAAATGTTAAATAGCATATACTTAATACTAAACTAGAAATGTAACTAAAAATGGAATATGAATGTAATGAAAGATAGATATGATGGAGACTAAGGAGTTAACAGATTAGAAAGCAAACATTTGGGCAAATGTAATAAACTCGTAAATATGCATGTTTTAACGAATGTAGCCAACCTAGGGTGTATAGGTTGGCTATCTATCCCTAACAAGGGGCCAACCTAGGGTGTATAAGAGGCCTCCTACTAGGGATTGATCCCTCCTAAACAACCAACCTAGGGTGTATAGTGTCGGTTACTCGGTTAGGACCCTAACAATGAAGCTTGTATATCTATCTTAGGCTCAACCGATACTAGTGTAGCCAATCTAGGGTGTATAGAAGAGGCTTCTAAGCCTCTCACGAGAGCCGTCCTAGGATGTATAGAAACGGACATCCATTTGAAGTTAGATGAAAAGTGCGATTATCGAGCCGGGATTACGAGAATCCCATCTATTCATGAGAGCAATAAACAACTATATAGGATGTATATCTAGTTGCCTAAAATGATAGAATCCAAGGGAAGCTTGCAAAGAGAGTGTATCTAAGACAAGTAAATCCAATGAAATCCATTCGTACTCTTGAATAAATCAATAGAAGATAGACATATAAAAGAAATAAAGCTTATATACAAAAGCCCAATCATTCACAAACTAATCCATAGACCCCCTTAGTGAGGTTTAGCTACTCATTTACAATAATGAAAATAAGAGAAAAGATGAGGAATAACTCTTGAAGATCATTTCTACCTTGATATTCCCTTATATGTTGAGTAGAAAGCATATGAAATGAGAAGAAATGGATTCCTAGGTCTAGTTACAATTTTCGGAATTTCTAAGTGTCAAAAGTTGCTTACAATGTTATAGACACATTCTATTTATAGTCTCCAAAAATGGTTACAAATCAGCTTTAAAACGACATCAGGTGTGCGCGAAGTGCGGGTGGAGTGCGGTTCAGGGACCCGCACTCACCCGCACTTTAACAATTTCCTTTGGTTTTTGACTCTCGGATCTAGGCAAGAGTGCGGGTGAAGTGTGATTGGATTACCCGCACTCACTCGCACTTTATCAATCTTTGGCAATCAGGTCCTCTGGTCTGGGCAGTAGTGCGGGTGAAATCCGGTTGGGACCCGTACTCACCCGCACTTTATCAATCTTCAGCAATCATGTCCTCTGGTCTAGGTAGTAGTGCAGGTGAAGTGCGGTTGGGACCCGCACTCACCCACACTTTATCTGTTTTCAGCAATCAGGTCCTCTGGTCTCGGCACGAATGCAGGTCAAGTGCGGTTGGGACCCGCACTAACCCACACTGTTGTAGCCTCTGATGCTTTTCTCCCTCGTTTTGCAACTCTTGGTCCTCTTTTAGCCCGAATGTCCCGCAATACGCTCTGATCACCTGAAATGGGGAAATGCCTACAAATACAAACATAAAGCCCATAAGCGACGCTAAAACGCACGAAAATGACATAAAGGTTATGGATTTGAGGGCCGAAATATACAACATATTTGGCATGATCAGTATAACACATTCACACACCATTGAAGTATGCTCATGCATTGAACTCATATTGTCATACATTGTAGAGTTGCATGTTTTAAGACTATATCTAGGAAATGGCATACTTGTGTGATATTGTGTTTTTATGTTTGTGTTTTATTGTATTTGTACTTGAACATGATCTCATTTGATTTCTTATTAAGTCCCGGTCATTTTGGTTACTCATTCATTAGGTTTTGAGTCCAAACGATGTAGATACTCTACTTTGCGTTCTCATTCGTTGAGTTGTCTTCGTCATCGTTTTCCAAGATGAATTCTCAACCTTTTGTCAAATTTTTGTAGTCTTCATTGTGCGTGAGGGATTCACGGTTTGTAATCCAAAAATGGATTCGAATTCGGAGTTTGGAGTTCGGAGTTTGGATGCCCGAATACGGCTTAAGAACGCGAAAGGAGCGCGAGGGAGCTTGCTCGGCCAAAGGCCAAGCAAAGGAGGCCACGTGTGCCACACGGCCAAATTCCTCCTCTACCCATGTGTGCCGCACGCGCCCCACATGTGGCTGGTGATGTGACTCTTTTTGATTGGCCACCGAATGCCTCTCTTCTCCATCTCTTTTCCCTCCATTTATATTCGAAAATTCTGCAGAATTCTTAACAACTTTTGATTTCTTATTTTGATCATATCTCTCTCATTTCAACTCCGAATCAAGTGATTCAAAAGCCACAAATGTTGGTCTTGAAGAGAAGAACAAACCTCAAGCATTTTCAGAGTCAAATGATGTCATGATTTTGTGCAGTAAATCGATTTCAGTTCGTGGATCATCATTTGTATGTGAATCATCTTCTTCTCACTTTCTCTTTTGATCATCTCTTTTATTCTTCCTAATTGATAGATGAAATGTGTTAAGAATGATGTTAATTCATACTCTAGGTTTGTTTGATCAATTAATTGTTGAGTTTTAGCTTTGTGATTTCATTTGAACATATATTAGCTAAACTTGATTGAACTTGAAATTGATTCTAGAAATGGATTGTATGATGTGCTTCATGATATTTTCTAGATTTAATTTCATGATCTAAGAACTAAGATTGTTTGAGTGATATATTGAATATTCTTATCTTGTTCTTATTGATTCACATGTCTTGATTTCTAGATACATTTGTGATTGATTGTTGAAAGCATATTCTAGATTATCATTGAACATGTTCATAGAGCTTGATTGATCATCTTGCTTTATTTGATTGTGATTTGCATCATTTGCATCACTTAGATCATTGCCTTGTGGAAAGGTTGAAGTCTCTTGTTAAAGTGAGTGAAGCTTTAATTTGAGCAAGAAGACTTGGCTAGGAAAGTGTTCCGGATAGCCAAGCAAAAGTCTTAGCTAGGAATGTGATACTCCAGATGGTTGAGCTAGGGAAGCTTGACTAGGATCTTTGTGATCTAGACAGCTAAGCAAGGAAATCTTCCTAGAGGCTTGAGAGCCTTGGATAGGAAGTTGCTTCCTAGAGGTGAAGGACTCATCTTGGATAGGGAGTAGGGAAGTGATTCACTTGGTCTTGTGGATAGACTAGGAGTTGATTGCATTGAGTGTGTATCTCTTTCTTTCATAGTGAATTGCTTTGTCGGTGGTTGTGGTATCAACCCGTGGATGTTTCCTCTTTAAGGTTTTACCACGTAAAAATTATTATGTCTAGTTTCATTTTATATTTCTTTATCTTCCATATTCTTGTATTGATTGCATCTCTTGTATATTGATTTTCATACATGTTGATTAAATCAATTCAATTGTTAAAACTTATCAAGCGTGCTTTTAATTCTTGTATTCCGCATATTTTTTGAATTTGGAAGAAATTGGGTCAATACCTATTCACCCCCCCCCCCCCCCCCCCCCCCCCCCCCCCAGGTATAACCTACACTATTGTTTAAGGGAATTTCAAACTTATATGCGATAACATTAGAAACATGTAATCACATGATCTCACGTACGATCACATGATCCCGGAGATTCGTTAATCTCAAGTATACTTGACCTGATAAGCACTATATATATATATATATAGGGTAGTGTTAATCTGTGTCTTGGATAACAACTACTTTATTTCCATTTATGGAAATAAAAGCACTGTATTTATTGTAACAAAACAATAAATGCACCAGTTGACCTTTGTTTTTATTTCCATAAATGGAAATAAAGTAGTTGTTATCATGTGCCCTAAGGGCATAGGTTAACACTACCTATATATATATATATAGAGAGAGAGAGTTTATCAGGTCAGGTATACCTGAGATTAACTAATCTCCGGGATCATGTGATTGTATGTTTTGTAATGTTTATCACATATAAGTTACATGTGATCACAAAAAAAAAACAAGTGATCACATTAAAATTTGAAGTCTTGTTTTTGTTGTGATCATATGTAACTTATATGCGATAAACATTATAAACATGTAATCACATGGTCTCACGCACGATCACATGATCCCGAAGATTTGTTAATCTTAGGTATACCTGACCTGATAATCACTTTACATATATATATATATGGTCATTCTTCGGTGCAACATTACACGATACAACAGTATGTGATCACATATGATTGTATGTGATCACAAATATGTATAATGTTATCGCATATGAATTACATGTGATTACACAATTAAATTATTGTGATCGCATGTTAGAACATGCAATCACATATTAGTTGATGTGGTTGTACCAAAGAAGACATGATCACAGTCAAAATTTTCTATGTTGCATCATGTAACGTTGCACCCAAGGGCAGCCCACACACACACACATATGTATGTGTGTGTGTGATCACATGAAATCATATATGATCACATACTGTTGTATCATGCAACGTTGCATTATAGAATGGCCCGTATATATATATATATATATATATATATATATAGAGAGAGAGAGAGAGAGAGAGAGAGAGAGAGAGAGAGAGAGAGAGAGAGAGAGAGAGAGAGAGAGAGTGGTTCTCTCATAAGGAAAATTTGTGTGATCTAAATTTGTGAGTGGATGAAATGTTCAATGAAATCTATCTATGAAGAAAAATTTGAGAATTTTTCATGCATTACAACTATTTTTCTTGAATTTTCCTATATTTCGCTCATTTTTCAATGCCTCCATATTTAACAAAATCGGGATAAATAGTTGTAGAGCTTGAAAAATTCTTAAATTTTTTTGATTGGTAGATTTCATTGAACTTATCATCTACAAAAAAATTCAGATCAAAATTCATAGAAATTGACGTGATTTCATCAAAGTCCTTATCGAAATTAAAATAAGGAATCTCTTATAAGAGAACCACTTTATATATATATATATATATATATATATATATATATATATATATACAATCTTTCTATTATCAGTTCGAATTGACAAAAGTTATATTAGTTCCTTGCATGTGAGCCACTGGATTTAAATACTTTGACTGACAAGTGCATACAGCCAAGTCAAAGTATTTAAATCCAGTGGCCCACATGCAAGAAACTGATATAACTTTTGTCAGTTCGAATTGATAATAGAATTTTTGTATATATATATATATATATGTTGCCCTTGGATGCAACGTTAAATTATGCAATATACAAAATTTTGACTGTGATCATGTTTTCTTTGGTACAACTACATCAACTAATATGTGATTGTAAGTTCTAACATACGATCACAATAATTTAATTGTGTAATCACATGCAATTCATATACGATACATTATATATATTTGTGATCACATACAATCAATCATATGCGATCACATACTACATCGTGTAATGTTGCACCGAAGAATGGCCTAATATATATGTGATCACATGCAATCATATGTGATCACATACTGCTGCATCGTGTAATGTTGCACCGAAGAATGGCCCAATATATATCCTTCGATCAGCATATTTTAACAAGACTGATTTTGAAGTCATATATGTAAAAAGCTGGTTAGCAACTCAATTAATTAATTGCTTCTTTTTAAATTTTGTGAATATGAGTAGAGAAACTTTAGGCATGCTTCTATCAGCAACACCGAAAAAAATACACAATAAATCACTCAAACCTTAAAGAGTGTCACCAAAGTGTTACATTTTTGTTAAGACAATAAGAATTCCATCTTCTACAAATCAAAATGAGTAAACTTTAATTATTCTACATTGGTTTTTCAATTAAGAAACACCGGTTTTTCCGGTATTTAGTATTTGTTCATACTCGAAAATAAGAAACTTCACGGAATACACGATTACACATCAAACATACAAAATACAAAGACCATATTGTAAGAATTTACATGACATAATAAGTTCTGTTCCATCTCGATCTAAACTCAAAACATACAACCTAAATAATATCCTTTCAAGATAATATGATGTACAACAGACTTTGAAAATTGATTTTGTTTACGAGTTCTTCTTTGATGCACGGGCTATTCATATTTACAATTTCTCGAGGATGCTGGTGGTGGCTGCTTCAAAAATGTCAGCAGCTTGAATTATGGCAAATTATGCTTATAACATCATCATCATGTGTAAGCAATTGTCTTTTGGTATGATCACCCTCAGATTGTGCTTGTAGATTCTTCCATAGTAAGACTAAGCGGGCTCACGATGACGTGTAGCCCAAAGCGAGCTTAGAGCTCTAAGTCGTTGGAAGTACTCGCCCAAGGCAAGCAAGCCTCGAGCTGCCTGGCGAACTGTTAAAATGCGAGACATCTGCTGCAAGGTCTCCTGGCGAAGATGGTCAGCCTGTTTGAAGAAAAGAGGTTGTATAGTTGGTAAACATGTCAAAGAAGCCAGGCAAAAATAACAGCTCCATAACTTGATCTATTACATGGATAGAAAGCGCTACTTCATTTTCAATACAGATGATTCACTTATGTAACTTACTAAAAAAGCATTCTTATTCTGCTGATAAAGAATAATTGATGGGTAAGAAAACCGATTATCAGAAGACAAATAAAATGTAGGTAGAACGTAATATGATCATCAACTTGAAGAGTACCGGAATAAAACAACTTGATTGAACAGTGGTAAGAAACAGTTCACTACCTGGTTCACAAAGCTGACTAGAGCTTCCAACTTCTCCATCGCAATATCCAATTGTGGGAGGTAACCTCCTTCTCCTAGCTGTCCAGCGGCTACAGTCTCAGAAAGAGTTTGTTGCAGTTTGTCCATGCCTTGTGAAAGAGCATCTTCGGCTTGTTGACAGGATTGTTTTAGGTTACAAACATCCAGTAATTGTTGGTCTGTCAAGGGGTCAAGCTGAGGAACAAGTACCTGTAATCAACATAAATTTTTTTGATAAGTATTATTCGACATTACATGAAAAAACTTGGAACATAACTTTACCAATAATAATGATAAAAATAAGTCCTTTCACTTAAGCATGGAAGTAGAAAAGGTTTTGATACCATGTTATTAACCATCAAAACTAAAAGCTTAAACCGATAGGAAATGGCCCAACAATAGTATTTAAACACCATAACAGGGAAACCTTGTAACGGGAATAACCACACATTCACATTTATTAAGCAAGAACACAGATTTAAATGATCACCTTAGGTCGTTTATGTGTTTAACTGTGATACATATACAAACACGTAATACATATTAAGTAGAGCTATTGTTTCTAAAATCTAGGCAGGAAAATTCAGCCCAAAAGTAACCTTTAGTACAATAAACCTTAAATGAAGCCTTTAAATCCTGAGTTGCTACCACAAGTTCAACTCAATAATAACCCTATGTATTCAAATGAATGCACAATTATTCATTCACTAAATATAACCAAATCATGCATTACCTTAAGAACCTCTGATGGGCGAAATCCTCCTATCCAAAAGAAAAAACGTTCAGATGATGTCTTCCACATGCCAGACATTACATAAAAAACATCAGCTTTTGCAGCAGCTGCTTTCATGCGGAAGAGTTCATAATAGTGGGTCATGCCACCTTCTACAAGTATGCGGAGCTCTATATCGGTTATGTGGGCATTCAGAGCAGCCCTCAGTTCACGAATTTGTCCAGTTTGTTCTTCTACCCAGTGTCCATACTCCATCTCAAATGCAGCAATCCCTGCACAATCTTCAGTTAGGAACAATAAACTACATGCACGAATCAAGGCAATGAAAACACATTCAGGACATCAGATGATAAAAAGCTTCATACTTTATAGCAAATTTCAGGGTCATCTCAGTTTTGCACATTAACCTTCTCTTTGTTAATGGACGGATAGGAATCTTTTGTTATGAACTGGCTCGAGACATTTGATTATAGACTGACGAAAATTCGGATTAAAGAAAAAAATATATTTAACTATTTTTGGCACAGACTGAAAGGAAGAGAAATTCTCTTGCAAGAATCATTAACTTGCTAATATCAGCAAAAGCCAAGAGAATTTCTCCTTTTTTGGTAGACTAATGAACATCAAAAACTTAAGATGCCTCAAATGTATGATAAGGGAACTGTACAAGACTTTGCAGACTATTTCAAAGTACAAACGTGTAACTTTATAATCAAAATTTACAGCAATATTCATATAACCTCAAAATAATCGCAGTAAAATATAAGTTGAGAAAATTTCAAAGCCTAATATTCCGTATGGCCATCCCAATTGATATACCAAACAATCATGTTAAGACTTGCAATTTCAACAAGACATAGCAATGTCTATCAGCATCAATATCAATAGCAACAATGGTAACTGCCAGCGTTTTGAGAAACAAACCTGAGTTTACAGTTCCGGAGAACCCCATATGCATACCGTCCACCCCACCACCTACAAACAGACCCTGCAGCACAGCATCATTCAGTGTTTGGATTAGTCGAATAACTTTAATAGGAAATAAAAAGGAGGGTGGGGGTCTCTAGAGTCAATGTAGCAACAAATTAAACAGACCACAGAAATAGCAAATCTCCTCCATACCTGTTGTCTAGCTCGCTCCAGCTCCTGCTCCAACTGAACTAGCTTTAATCGACTTGTTTCTAGCTGCTGAACATATGCCTACAAAACAAAACAAAACAAAATCAGATTAGTGTATCAAATTCAAAACTGTCTTTGCAAGTAGGCAATATATTTCAATGCAGACCCTGTCATATCATACCTTTTTCCGCAAACGGCTTTTACGAGCAGCCTCGCGGTTTTGTGCAAGACGTCTTTGTATCTGCAGACATTTGTAAACAAAGTCTGAAACCAAAGTACATTTCATGCTAAAGGAAACATTATTCAATATAAACACAAAAGGAAAAGGAAAAAGAATAAGAAAAACATATTCACAATTAGTTATGAGTCTACAGGACAATTAATCAATCATTAGCATGTATGCATCAAGTGGAAGAACCGAAGAAAGTCCATGACCAAATCATGCTACAATATCTTCAAAGTTGCTAAAACTAAAAGTTAATTTGCGGGATACAACAAGAAATTTCCTTAATCAATGATTTAAAGGAAAACAACAAAGGAACAAACAAGAAGCGATGTTACAATCAACAAATACCAGATAATTATTACCTAAATGCATAAAAGAAAAGAAAAATAAACAATTTAGCTAGAAAGTATATGCATAAATGTACCTACATCAACAAGCAAGCATACAAGGCAAATTGCTAGATACAGAGGTACATTCCAATAGAAGGACAATATAATCTAAACTTAGAGAAATTTCCAGCACTGTTAGTTTCAGAGATACAACAGCTATTTTGTTAGCTTTATCAAAATTTAGACTGTTTGGTGAACTTGTGTGTCAATCATGGAGAAATGGTTTATTTTATGAGTCAGAAAAAAAATAAGAAAATGTATAAGCAGTTATCAAGAACTATATGGAAATTAATACACATACCACCTTCATTGTAATTACTAGTAGTAAGCAAATTTTACCTTCAAAAGAACATTATAAGATTTTAATACATGGGCCAGAGTTCAGGAGTGCAATATTTTCAAGGGTAGTCAACCCATAGCTCAATAAAGTTACAGGCAATCATGTTAACATGCAAAAACAGTGAGTTCAAAGAAGAAATAAATATAGTAGAATTTTAAGAAGGGAATTAACAAGAGTTTGTGAGGGTGCAAGATACAGAATGCAAATATAGAAGTATAGAAGAGGTAAGATGGACTCAGAATCCAGGACCGTAAAGAAAGGAACTTAGAAAACCAAAGCTGTACATTTTTTTTCTAAATTTCAACAGAATTCTCTGGACTAACCAGCAGATACTGTCCACACAACAGAAAAAAGTTGGTGTGGAAACTTAAATAAACAAAAATAAAATTAGAGAATAAATACATGATCAGTTACACAATCATACCTTGTCAGTAGGTTTAGTTGCTTCTTGTTCATACTTGTTGGAAGTGTCAAAAGCTCCAAGTGAAGTATCCTCGGACTAAACATATATTCAAATAAAAATAGATTAGAAACCAGAAGAATATGATCTCATCTTTCAGACCAACAAGAATAAATGTAAAAAATATTGCACCTGATCATCTAGTTTTGTATCCACTTCCGCGATTATAGATGTAGATGTATTCGGATTACCATTATTCCTAAAGTTTTCTCCCCACATGCCAATCTGGTGGATGGGCTCATAGATGCCCATTTGTCTTGGGGTGACAAACTGGGTGGAAGGAGAGTTCATGCTTTTCAAACTGATAATGAGGATATACTCTCAGTGAGCTTTTGGTATAAATGCAGAAATACAGTTATTAACATAAAGATAACTTGGAGGAGTAAAATCAATATAAGAGGAATTCAAGAACCTACAAGATTCAAATAATTGCTATCAGGCCTAAATGGGAAACTAAAAGAAACAGGCAACATGATATGCAAAGGTGAACAGTAATATCAAATCGATAGAGCTAGTTCCACTTTTGCAATAGATTGATATTCCAAGAGTTTAGTGTGGCGGATCTAAAGAAGTCTTCAATCAAACAACAGCTTTCTCTTTCTCAAATGAAACAACCATAAAGTCCAAAGGTTTATAACAATGCGAAAAAATGTCAAAAGTTAAGCCAGTGTGTGACAACCCAACTATACTAATCCAGTATCCCAAGACACATTTTTGTTGCACATCAAGATTCGCACGCTATTCCTGACCAAAGAAGAGTTGGACATACAAGTGAAGAAACAAAAAGGATATGACAAATTTAGCCATGAAAACCTCAAAGAGCATCAAAACCTCAATGTCAGTATGATGTATGATGTAAATCAAAAATCACCCAAAATTTAGATTTAGGTAGGAAATAAATAGTATGATTTAAATGGACACGATGCAATCATGTGCAACAAACAATAGATTCCTACAAGCCATAAATCTTTATTTCATCATATTAGATTGTTTAGTCTAGCTATTCTAAACACCTAGTTCATTTTCCCTCTCTTGTGTATTTAGCTAAGTCGTCATCCGTTGATGAAAAATACTTCATGAAATTCTTCCAAGTTACCTGTTATTGCCTATAAATTAACCCAAAAGATGATGCTAGACGTGTAAATACAGCTTTTCACAAAGCTAAATGCCAATTTATGGTGACATTGGCATTCTAAGAATTCTGGGACGGCACTGCATTTATAAACTTTCAAGTAAACAAGGAACAATCATTGACTTCCCAAATTGCTTATGTTTCAACCAAAAAGCACCCAATAAGGTAGAAACAACTGGACCTAGTATGCTTTTCCAGAATGCTCAGTTTGTAGCCTAGAGTAAGAAAAGTTTGGACAACAATCATCTTTTTGTTCCGATTTTTTTAAGTCCAGATCAGGTCTACACAGCAAAGTCATCCCATTATTGGAGCTCACTGTTCACTTGTCTCCTTTTATGTGATAATGGTGGACCTATTTAGACCTCAAATTCGTTATTGCCATCAAGACTAATATGAATATGACATTCTAGTGGAAAATTATGATATCATAACTTTTAACAGATAAAAATAAACTACCATGATTAGAAAATGAACATCATAAATTTTTCCCGTCAAGTAAAAAAAAACCCAAACCAACTAAACTACTCTAACTAACACCCGTTGAGTTGTAGGTGAAGAACATCAAGCCTACGACTGAAAGAAATCGAAGATCATACTTGTGACAGATCATGATACTAAACAGACGCCAATCAAAGAAGCACAAGGACACCAACAAGACTGAAAACGCCAATTCGGCTGAAGCCAGAAAAAGGCATAGACTGTGAAACATCTCTTCAAATTGTAGGCTTCAAAGCAAATTAGGGGAAAAGGAAAAACAAAAATCTAAAAATACCATCACTACAAAGTACTTTTGACTGCTTTTAAATAAAGCAACCATAAAAGAAAAAGAAAAATTGCTTTACTTCAAATGGGAAGTTTGATTTCCAAAAGCCAAAGTAGTAAAGGAATTCAACCTTTCAACACCCAAAAGAACTCTAAAATACAGTTGAAAACATGAGAAAAACTTTCATAAACTACAAACATGTAAACAATTACCTACACACAATGATCCAGAAACAAAAAAAAAAAAAGTACCTTTAAAGTCAAACATCCCCAAAAGCACAATCAAACAAAGAAAACAGAAAGATAAGTACAAACTAAATCTTTTCCAGTGAAATGAAATGAAATTCCCCAAATACTCACAAAATGGAAATCTATTAACTTGTCAATTGAAACCAAACAAACCCACTTAAAACAGAGAAAACAGAGCAGCGAAAACAGAACAAAACTTAGAATACCAAAACATACAACTTCAAAAATCTTTCTTTTCTCGGCAACCAACCAGACACCCAGAAACAAAAGAAAGCTTAAAAGGGTAACAGAAGCTGCAGCACATATGTATATGTATATGTATATGTATATATATATATATACACACACACAGAAAAACCGAACCTTGAATTCAAAGTGGCATGTATGACCAGTGACTTTTCCCGCTAAATTCTTCAGCCTCTGAGAGTACAACCGTCAGAGCAGAAAACGACGTCGTTGAGCCCCAATTGAAAGGCCAAAACAACCAGTAGAAGTAGCTGATTTTGTTGCTGCTCTTCTTCTTCCTGTATCAGAGACAAAGCTCTAAGTCCCATCATTTCTAAGAAGAATCTAAAGAACAACACGACAGCTTAAAAGAGACCCCCAAACAGTTGCTCCATTTTTTAACTTCATGACACAGAATTATTATTATTATTAATAAGATTTGTTTTATATGAATTTTATTTTTGGGTGGGCATAGCATAAATTATTAATAAAATTTTGTGTTTATCGTGTGCTACAGAGAGTCAAAGATTAGATACACTTAAATCCATTTTTTAAAAATAAATAAATATATATTTATATATATATATATATATATATATATATACAGAAATTCTTTGACTTGGCTGTATGCACTTGTCAGTCAAAGTATTTAAATCCAGTGACCCACATACAAGGAACTGATATAACTTTTGTCAGTTCGAACTGATAATAGAAAGACTATATATATATATATATATATATAATATTTAATATTTAATATTGTATAACTAAATGTCCATTTTCGTAACTCTGTGGATCATGTAATTTCGATTCTGAAATAAAACATTTTGGGATAGACATAATCAAGGAAGGACCCTATCAATATTAAACATTTTAAAATTATTATGCCTCGACATTGCGCATGTAAATTATAATGTAAAGTATCCGCATGATTTTTTGTGGCTTCCTCATTTGAAAATTTTAGTTTCGTTATTTGGATGATGAATTACTTGACCCGGATGATTTTACCAACTTAAATATAGGTTTCAACGGATATATCGCAGGTCCAAATTTATGAAAATATGAGCATAAATATAAAAAAAAAAAAAAAAAAATCTCTAGTTCTGATATTGTGACAATATTTTGACCATACTCTCTTGTTAATTTTATATGAATTGGAACAACTTGTTTAGATCATTGAATCAATCGTTTTGACCTAGGTTACGGATATTGTGACGATATTTTGACTATACCCTCTTGTTAATTTTATATGAATTGGAACAACTTGTTTAGATCATTGAATCAATCGTTTTGACCTAGGTTACGGACTGAATATTCCAGATGCCTTAGTATTAATATGTGAACTAAAACTAGTTAGTTAGATTACGAAATCACATGTTTTGGTGTAGGTTACAAACTCAATAATTTTGGATGCCTTAGACCCTCGGTGACCCCCTATGAACTTTAGCAATTTCAAACGAACTGAACAATCCAGATAGTGAGGACTATGGTATAAACGGCACGACCAAATAAAAATCTACTCTTGTCAATTTGTCATCTTTCCACTATATATCGCTAATGTGCGCACCCGATTGGACATTTCATTCTTCTCTTCCCAACTCATTCATCTTAACCTGTGCACCCCTCTCTGCAAGTGAGAATGACTCTGTTTCAAGGAGAGAGCTTTCACTGGCCACGATAGGTTTCTGGGGTTCCAAACGACAGTGAGAGGGCGATGGCGCGTGAGGTTTCTCTGGTCTCCAGGGAGAGTGAATTGCACGTGACACAGAAGAGCGTGGAAGGGGATGGTGTTACAGTGCGTGGAGACACACACTCTGTTGTGTGATTAAGGGTTAATTGCACAAACTTACCTTGTATTTTGCCTTTGTAGCAAAATATTCAACAAATGACCTTAATTACATGAACATCCCTTACCGTTAGTGGTCATCGGTTAGATTTAACAGTTGACTTTAATGATCAAGGGTAAAATAGTCATTTTACATATCAAATAAAACTGAAAATTTAAAACAATCTTAATACTTTTTATAATTACATATCTACCTACAAAAGAATGATGAAAAGAACCCATAATTTTCTATATTCATATTTCAACCCCGAATAAAAAAGAATTCTTTAAAACACTTCATCCCCATCTGAGATATGATGAAGCAGATGGAACGATGGTCCACATCGATGGAGCATCTCTCCATAGAAAAAAAAAAAAAAAAGGGGGCTTTTGTTTTTGGCAAGGGAGGAGACCAATGGTGTGTAGCTCGCTGGTAGATTCAAAGTATGAGAGGGCGGCATCAGGGAGCTCGTCACAGACGGAAGAGGCAAAAATGCAGAGGGATTTGGCCGGAAAAGAAAGGCTTTAGTGGTGGTAGTCCATCTCTGACGAAGCTCCCTTCTCAGTCCCAGGTGGATTGGCGCTCCATCTGTCGGAGTAAGAAAAAGTTACGGCTCCAACACCAGATCTGATGGAGCGGCTCAATGAAAGCCTGACCCTTTCCCTCTCCTTCTCCTCATCCGCCTCTCTCGCCGCCGTTGTCGCCTCCATCACCATCTCCCACTTCGCTCTCTTCTCTCTTTCTTCACAACCACCTCTCCCCGCCGTCTTTTTTTTTTCTTCTTCTTCTTATTCTCTACTCTTCAATGGATGCTTTGGTTTTGTTTGAGTAGGATTGATTTTGGTAGCGTTCGGGTTTAGATAGATGATGGTTGTGGATTTTTGTTTTTGATTAGGCAATGATTGTTTTTTATGGTGGTTATGTTTGATTGGCTTTGATTCGACTGCAGCGTTGGCCAAAGGAGATTGGCATCTGTAGTTGGTGTTATTTCAGTGGGTTAGGGTGGTGGCTAGGGTTTGTGTTTGAGTAATGGTTGATTAAAGTTAGGGTTAGAGTTTGGTTTTGATGGTGGTGAACTGGTGATCGATGTAGATTGAAGATGATGAAAGAGAGAGTGAAAAAATTAGACTTGTTTAATTTAAATATATTTTTAATAATAGATCTTTTTGAAATTACCTATGTACCCCTTTTTGTTATTTTCCTTCAAATTATTTAAAGGGCAAAGGAGTCTTTTAATTTAATTTAAGACTTTTTAAAATAAAATGCAAGGGTATTTAAGTCTTTTTCAAGTCAACCGTTAAATCTAACATTTGACCACTAACAGCAAGGGTTGTTCGTGTAATTAAGGTCATTTGTTGAAATTTTTGCTACAAAGGTAAAACACAGGGTAAGTTTGTGCAATTAACCCTGTGATTAATGATTATGTGTGGGGTCTTCTACTGTTTTAGTTTTTTATTCAAGACCTTGGGTATTTTTGGTATTTCAAATTTTATTTATTTATTATCAATAATAAATTATTAATTACTATTCAAATTTATATTTAGTTTTTTTATTTAATAAAAATATAACAATAAAATAATAATATACCCAAACTGCAAACCCCTTTCTAGTTCCCACACTGATTTGAACCAAATTCAAACTCAATACCACTTAGGTGGCGTTTGGTTGGCTGGAATGGGCAGGAATAGGATGGAATGGAATCCATTCCATATGTTTGGTTGGTTAAAATCCAATGGTGATTCCACCATTTTGGTGGAATGGGCATTCCATCCAAAAACCAATGGAATGCCCATTCCATTCCAATGTAAGAAATTTATTCCATAAAAGCCCTCATATGCACAAACTACATTCCAAAAATACCCTCCTTTCCAAAAATAATATATTATCATTATATATTATATTATTGATATATAATATTAAATATATTATATTATATATATTTATATATTATATATTATATTATTATATATAAAATATATATTATATATTATATGTATTATATATTATATTATTATATATATTAATGAAAGGATTAAAAGGTAAACTGGGCCTAGACTAGACAAGATATCTTTTCTAGCTCAAGTGGTATCAAAGCCTTGACGTCCGATCGAAGTGCCGAGTTCGAGGCCTGGGGAGTGCGAAACTTTCCTGGCTCCCATGACTCACTCTGGGTGGACCCCAGGTGGGGAGAGGGAGATATGAAAGGATTAAAAGGTAAACTGGGCCTAGACTAGACAAGATATCTTTTCTGTAATATATTATATATATAATATATATTTTGAATAATAATAATAAAATATAAAAGTATTTAACATAATAATATATAATTATATATATAATATATACTTTTATATTTTATTATTATTATCCAAAATATATATTATATATTATTATATTATATTATATATATTATATATAATAATATATAATATTCATATTATATAATATATAATAATATTAATATTAGTAATATTATATATTATATATAAAAAATATATATATAAATGATTTGTTATATATTATAAAAAAAAATATATATAAATATAATATTATATATACTTTTATATTTTATTATTATTATCCATAATATATCATGTTATTATGAATGTTTTATAATTAGGGGTATTTTAGTCAAAATACAGTTAATTCCATTCCATTCAGTTGTTAACCAAATAAAATAATACTAATTCAGATGCTAATTCTAAAGTCCCAACCAAACAAAAAAATCAACTTTCCATTCCATTCCATTCCCATTCTTATTCCGATTACCATTCCAATTACCATTCCGCCATTTAACCAAACGCCACCTTATATCAAGGAAAAAAACTTTATCAATTTTTTTTTTTCTTTTTTGATAATTAAGAAATTCTCCAAATCCCTTTAGTGTTTGAAAATGAAGTCCCGCACCCTATATTCTTTAGGAAACATTAAACTATAACTTTTGACTACGTACATAGCTACAAGGGGATTCAAACTCAAACCCTATGAGAGCAAACTACAAACCTCACTTTACCGGCCAATACAACTTATATATAAACAAAACACACGAATCTTCGATCTTTAGAAAGTTTACATTTTTGTAATAAACTAATTTCACTTATTATCTTTAAGTTATTTTTTTTTTTTTTTTTTTTTTTTTTTTTTTTTTTTAAAGATCTCTAAGATAGTTTTATTCATGATAATGATGTATTCCATTTTTGTTTATTTGATAATATATTAACAGCAATATCCTTAAAAAGGTTCATCTAACAAATGAACAAATGAAAAAAAAAAAAAAAAAAGATAGTGAAAATGACGAAAGATAGTTGTTAATTCAAATCATATTCTCTTTCCCAAACCTCAAAGTGAAAATGTTATTAGCAAATTTTAGAACCATTAAAATGTTTTTACAATTCTACTATAATGCAAGAAAAATTAATTGCATTTCTAAAAATATGTTAAAATTGTTAAATTGTAGAAAAACACACCTTTAAAATACAATTTCTGAAGAAAAAAAAAAAAGATGTAATTATTTAGCTTGTACTTCAAGTAATATTTTAAACTGCATGCAAAGGTTAAGAAGCCTATTATTGACCTATTTTAATTTGGATTAATTTAGGCCAAAAGTGGGACAAAGCTTTACTAAAAACAATAGGACTTTGGTGATACCCTTTTAAGTCTATATATGCCAATGCAAATTGCAATTAAAGTTGGTGCGTTTTTAATTTATTTTTTTTCCTTTGTTTTTTTCTCTTCCATTTCAAGTTTCTTGAGATGTCCTTATCTTTTTCTACGTTTAGACAAATAGGATTCATATTCTAACCAAATGATGTGAAACTGGCTTATACCAAACTTTCTGAGATTGGTTTTTTTTTTTTTTTTTTTTTTTTTTTTTTTTTTTTTTTTTTTAATAATTCTTAATTGTGATAATGACCATTATTGACAATACTATCCATATTATTGTATGGAATCTAATCAAGACCTGTTTGAACAAATGTTTGTTTTATTAAAATAAAAATACATTTTTTGTTAATGTTAGACAATTAGAAAGTATATATATATATATGATCAAATAATGTGAAATTGGTTTGAACTTTGATATAGACATGAAAGGGAATTGTTATACAAATTCGAGTCGCTATCATAGATGGAATATGAAAAAGTTTGTTGTCAATATAATTGTAAATGAACTTATTTTTGAGTTATTAAAATGAACTTTTTAATTTTATATATATATTGTTAGGTGTGACTAAAATAGATTAAGAAAATAATTTCTAAAGTTAAAAATTAAAATACTGTTGAATAAAAACACTTTATAGAAAAATTATATTAATGTGTGTACTAACTTTTATATTTCAAGAACTATATATAACTATTTAACCCGATTTTGTTAAATGAAGGTATCGAAAAATAGATAAAATTCTTCACGTAACAACTATACGGTTACAAAGGTATAGTAGCTAAACCCTAATTATAGTATTTAAGACATAAATCAATGAGATTTAATATGTTGACGTATATAAATAATGTCGGGTAATTTCTTGTGATAATATAATATTCTGAAACGAATTAAGCAACTACCTCTTATCCGACCAAATTAATTTAAGAATAATAATAATAATATGGGGGTAATCCAATTGAGAGGCTCCATAATCCACCACAAAAATTAGTTATTAATCTGCCTCTCCAAGTCTCTACAAAGACAAATATATTATTTAACAACTTTGGTTATCTTACCTAACACCAACCTTCTATTTTATTTTATTGTCCTATTTTTTTTCTTCAAAATTGGCTCTTCATATCCCACAGAAGACAAGAGTGAGTGACCTCAACACATATCCAAGTAGCTACTTACACTGTTACACATATATTAATTAATTCATTATGGGAATAACTTATAAACTTAACTTGTATATTTATTTATGCTCCCAATAATTTTTGTTACAAAATTAATTTGTCGTACGATCCATATGGGGAGAATACTTTACAGTTCATGATATCAAAATAGTAAATGACACGTTAAACGTAGGTATCAAATTAATCACGTCTTATATATTGTTGTTAGCATGTACATAACACTTTAATATTTTATGTTGAACAATTAGTGATATGATATATCAAAAGTCGTGAAGTCTCGTGTTCAAGAAATTGTAATAACATATAAGTGAGAAGAAGCATGCCACCAGGTCGGTGGGGCTCATAAGGGCATGACCCCCTTTCACAAAAAAATAAATAAAAGTCTCTTGAAAATAAAATTATAAATTTACTCCTAAATTTTTATCTTTTTTTTTTTTTTTTTTTTAATTTTTAATTTTAACCCTTAAATTATTTATTTTAATGTAACGATCCTCATTTCTAACTCTACGTCTACGTATCAAGTGTCAAATCTTTTCTTAAATGTCAAATTGGGTTACAAAAGATAGATTTGGTTACATGTTAGGCAAGATTATCATATAGAAACCCTAACACAATTTAATATTCTTATATTAATAATGCAATGCAAGTTGGATTGCATATTTAGAGTTAACGACACACTTTTCTTTTCTTAGTTTAATAATAAAAGACAAAAGAGACTGCATGAGTTAATCACTTTTGCTTTTATCCATATCTATAAGTCTCAAAGTTCTAACATTGGAATCTCTTCTTATTTTGTGGAATTAATTAGGTTTTGTAGAAGATATCGAAATTGCTTTTCAACTTTTTTTTTTTTTTTTCCTACTTTATAAAAGAAATATTCCTTTCAACCTTCTATGGCAAGTACTAAGAATCCTATATAAGGTTACATAATGGGCTATGTAACGTAACGCTACATAACTATAATCTTAATAATAATAATAATAATAATAATTAAGGACCGACATGATCACTAGAGAATTATTATTACATACAAACACACTGAGCTAATCAAGTTTGGGATTCTCGCATGTTTTTCTATGCATGATCGACTATGTAAAATTACTAAGCTCATTGTTACAGAGTGACATAGTCACATTTTGTAGGAGTTTGAAAATTAAATGGCACCTTTTTGATGTGGCTTTTTAAGACTATCACTCTTTTAATAAGTTAAGTTTAAATAGCACCTAAAATGAGTTCCTTCCAAAAATGCCCTATACAACCTTCTTCACTATTTTTTTTTTTTTCAAAATCCTCTATCAATTGAGGACCTCCATCAATGGAGGTTTTCAACTCCATTGGAGGTCGAAATCGGCCTCCATTGGAGGTCAAATTACCTCCAATGAAAGTTGAACATTGTTCAACCTCCATTGGAGGTTGATTCAACCTTCAATGGAGGTCAAAATCAACCTCCAATGGAGGTTTCAAGGAAGAAGATGAATTTTTCTTTTTGAAAATTTTCACTTTTGTTCAGAAAGTCTCGGAAATTACCAAAAGTCTCGGATTACCAAAAAGACTCGAAAGACTGACTAATTAATTCTTTATAACATACTCTATTTTTCTTTGACAAATAAGAAAGTAGCCTTTGGAGTTTTTCCAGAACTTTCCGTAAACACCTATGAGATAAATAGGTCTTTTCTGTGCAATTCCAAATGGGAAGTAAGTCTTTGTATCTTAGTAGTGAAACTTAATACTTGAAATTCAACAGACCCGCTCTTATCTTTTTATTTTTTTTCTTGAAAAGTAAATGAGATGAATGAATTTTTTACCATAAAACGAAATCCCCTTTTCCCTTTCTTTTAATATGAAATTTATTGATCAGTATTTTTACCTTGAAAGTTTCAAAAATTACCATAAGTCTCAAAAATTACCAAAAAGTCTCGGAAACTACCTGAAAAATCTCAAAAATTACCTGAAAACTCTCAGAAATTACTTGAAAAGTCTCAAAAATACATGATAAGTCTCAAAAAAATATGAAAAATCTCGGAAATTACCTGTAAAGTCTCAAAAATACATGAAAAGTCTCGGAAAAAATATAAAAAATCCCAGAAATTACTTGAAAAGCCTTAGAAATTACCTGAAAAGTCTTAGAAATAGCTAAAAGTCTTGGAAATTAGTTGAAAAGTCTCGAAAACACCTGAAAAGTCTCTAAAATTTCGAGACTTATTGGATAAAAATAAAATGTTCCAATTTTTTTTTTTTAATCTTCTTCTTCATCGATATCCAATGGAGGTCAATTTCGACCTCAGTGGAGGTCGAACATACTTCTAACGGAGGTCGAACGACTTCGACCTCTAATGGAGGTCTGTTCAACCTCCATTCTATTAGCCATACCTCCAATGGAAGCCAATGAAGAAGTTGGAAAAATAAAATCAAATAATGAAAAACTGAAAAGTAAATAAATAAATATATATATATATGTAAAGTAAGGGTATTTTTAAAAATTCACTTACTTTTATGCTTTTAAAACTTAAGTTATTAAAGTGGTGCCACCCGGAAGTTGTATGTTTCATAATGAACAACTGTATGTTTCATAAGTTGTAGTACCAACTTGCCATGGTGATTGCCAATCACTATTCCTTCCTTTTCTTTTGGGTTTATGGAATCTCAAACCGACAATTGGGATCTCAAATGGAATCTCTTGGCCTACAATTCTTTAGGTCTCATCACACTAATGTTAAATATTCTATTCGGGTCGTGTTGCTATCTATGTCAGAAAATATTACCGTTGGTTAAAATATTCATTAGGTTTCAATCTAATTGTTCTATAATTATTTCCTAAATGTAATTATATAGATCTCGTATAGTAACGGGATTCCACGTGTTCTCGTAAAATAAGTTGTTTAAATTAATGGATTATCTACATGGAAAATGCAATTGAAGAAAAGATAGGATAAGCTTAAAATGATTATAATAGTTAAGTGATGGTGGGAATGATGTGTGAAAAGTTTCAATGATATATGGACTGGTGGGGATGGTGGACTGGTGGCCTGGTACTCTGGTAGTGGCTGTTGGTTGTGACTGTGCTTGCCTTTTCAATGGTTGGTTGATTCCATTAGTGATTTTCCTTTTCATATATATATATAAAATTCTGATTCCTCATATTTTTTTATATGGGATCTTAAAAAAAACAAATATAATAGAGTCTAGTCTCATATGTAATGGTACAACAAATAAATTTGTAATAGACACAGCTTTATGAATCAAAATGGAACCCGTCGCTACTCACTATTTTAAACTTTGAAATCATTTATAATCAAATCCATACTAATTTTCTCTATGATTTCCCTTTCAATATACATGATCAAAGAGTTTGTAAGAAAGTTCTATTCCATCTAGCACGAAGCACCAATAATATTGACAATATAAGTTAACTTAGGTAAAAACAAATGATGAATATGAATAATTTATTTTGATGCAGCAACTAGTGCCAATTGCAAATTGGTGTGCTAAATAATGAATATAATAAGTATATGGACAATCATTTATAATCAAAGCTTGTAGCTCATTCCACTCACCGTTAGGAAAGTTGACCTTTTATATTAGGAGTGTTATTATTATTAGAGATTAGTTACCTTTGTATAGAAGATTTGTTATTATTGTATTCCTAAATTGTAGAGTTGTAGACTTTTAAAAAAAAAAATAAGGTTGTTAGGGATCGGGATCAACCCTACCCCAACATTTTATTAAAGAAAAAAGAAAGAGAACAAAAGAGAAAAGAAAACAAAAGAAGAAAACAGATCAACAGAACCTAAAAGAAGGTTTGCTACAAAAATCATTGAAAATAAAGGAATTGCAAAAATTCGGAGCGGTCCACCACCATGTAGGAGAGACGATACTGGGGCTCTTGGAAGCTAAACTATTTGCAACTTGATTACCTTCTCGATAAATATGAGTGACAACAAAGTCCATTTGAAAGATTAAGCTCAAACACCTATCCCAAGCGAGGCACCAATGCCAAAGGACCTTACGAGACCTAGAACAAAGGATATCCACTACAAAAGTCGAATCGCTCTCCAACCATAACTGACGCCAGCCAAAAGTCCAAGCATAATCAATAGTGGCAGCGGCCAGTTCAGCCTCAAAAGCAAAGCAAACACTAAGAGGAATAGCAAAGCAACCTTTAACGAAACCCCTGCATGTGCGAAAAACCCATGCACAACCAGCAAGGCCAGGACTACCAAAAGCAACCCCGTCCATGTTAACCTTAAGACAACTCGGCGGGGGAGGTGCCAATTAACCTCTAAAATGCAAGAAGCCTTGGAAGGACGACCAGAGACATGAAGCCATTGAAGAGTTTGAAGTTCATCCACTGAATTCTTCATAGTGCCAAATTGAAGGGAGTCTACCTCACGAACGGAACGCCAAATCAAAGAAAGAGCATCGGTAAAGATAGGCTTGCCACCCTCAAACGTAGCTTGATTCCAGAGGAACCACATCACCCAGAAAACTGTGATGATAGAAGCTCGCCAGAGAGCTTTCAATTGAGTGCTAAAGACAACCTTTATCGCCTCCTGCCAAAGGTCCAAACAAGTACCATTCAACTTAAGCTTATGACCAAATGTAGAGGAAACAGCATCCCACAACCCACGAACAAAAGGACAGTCAAGAAACAGATGTCTTAAGTCTTCCTCTGCAGCACAACAAAACTGACAACGCGATGGAGAAATATAACCTCTAGCACACAACGCAATGTCTGTAAGAATCTTACCATGAAACAAGCGCCAAATGAAGACAGAGCGAGAGGGAGGAATTAAAGAGGCCCAAATCTGCTTACCCTAAAAAACAGAACTCATTTCCTTAGAAAGAGAATCATAAGAAGATTTACAAGAAACAACACCATCCAGGGAACAAGTCCAAACTAACGAGTGTGGGCCAGTGTTTACCACCACCACCTTCTCAATCTCAGAAGTAACATCCAGGTGAGAAGAATGAAAAGAAGCAGGAATATCTTAACCCATAGCATCTAAGTAAATATCACCCACAACAGAATCCAGAGGAGGTTGTAACGAAGACCTACCCTCAACCAGATCAATCAACGGATCTCTTAACCAGTTATCCATCCAAAAACGAACCTTAGAGTGACGACCAACCAACCACCTAGACTCAATCATCAAGGGAGTGAAATGTAGTTTTAGACTTGGCCAAACAGAAGAAACAACATACCACGTTCTAGGTATGTGATCTTGGATGAAAAAACGAGCCTGAAGATATACGAAAACGAAGGACTCCTCAGTCAACATCCTCCAAGTGAACTTCAAGCATGACTTTGTTAAGAATGACAAGGTCTTTAACACCAAGACCACCACTATTCTTAGGCCTGCAACAAGAATTGTAGGGGAAAATACGTGCATACAGTGGAAGCGAGACTAAAATAGAGTTTAGTATGTTTTAAAATTTTTCCATAAGTTGAACCTTAACCCTTTAATTAATTAACATATAATAAAAGATATCGTACCTTTGTCGCGTGATCCGATTGACATTGCGTCAATGGTAATCTACAAGATCTTCCAATCCAATCACAAACGTGAATCACCTAGGAGCGTGGTCTCCCTTCTCTTTGAATTGTGTACTTGAGGATGGATAACAAAAGTTTTTTTCTTTTTTGTTAGTCACAAAACCTCCAAAAGATAACAAAGAACGTTCCGGTCATTTTTGAATTCTCAATCTAATGATCGAAACTCGCGTGAACCTTATTCGAAGTTGTGCACAAAGCCTATTGATGTATAAGCTACTAGTGCACTATCGAAATAAAACGATCTCTTCTCTTTTTCTCTCTTGGCTGAATTCTCACACTAATGTCTAGAGTTGGATTCTATTTTTCTCAAGCAAAAGAAAAATATTCTCTCAAGCAAGAACTCTAGGGTTAGCCGAATTCTCTTTGCACAATATATATATATATATATATATATATATAGGTCGCAGAATCCACTTGCCTAATCTAATATATATTATTGCACCGAATCCAACTTTTTAATTATATAGTCTATATATATTCGCACGCCTTTAACATGCATATTTAATATATAATCTACCTTAATTCATTCTTGCAATTATATATTCTATATATGTCTGCACGACTTAGCATATATATAATATGTAATCTGCATGAATTAAACTTGCATATATATATTATATTATATAGGACACGAATTCAATTGCCTATATTATATATATAGTCATGCTCGAATTCTCTTGCCTAAATTAAAGGGTGGCTGAATTCTCTTGATAGGAAACCTAGGGTTGGCCTCATTCCTCACTTTAAGAGGATTTGTGCTTTACCCAAATTCCTATCAACCTTAGAATCCTAACCCTAATCCAACTCTTTAGTGTTTTTGTGACTATAAAAGACTTCCTTATTTGACTAGATAAATAAATCCCTTATTTATCTACTTACCAAATAAAGTCTTTAATATTTATTATACTACCACAATAGTATACTACTAAGAAACATATTTCCTAGTTAGAAAAAAATTTTGATTTTCAATTAAATAATTAATCAATCAATTAATTAATTTCCATTTAATCAAATAATAAAATTAAAACAATATAATATCATATATATATCTTGGCCATGTGCCATATATATTAATATATCTATATATATTGTTTTTCTATTTTATTTAAATCCATTGGACCTTAATAAAAGGCCCACATGTGAACTAGACCCATTCTTATTAAAAGAAACAAGCCCACATGCCTTAATACAATTCTAGATGGACCCATAAATAGTCCGGTAGAATATATCAAGTGATCCATGCAAGTCCATGAGGATTGGGGATCTTAGCGGGCTTATCTAAATTTAAGCTCCCATAAACATAACCCAATCTCAATCAACAAATGATTCACTTAGGTTCAATCTATTAATTTTAGTTCATTCCACTAAAGAACTAAAATTGCACTCTTAAATGAAGATAGAATAAGTAAAAGATTCTCATTCATACCCTAGACAATCTTATAGGAGGTGGTGAATCCTCGTGAAGAATATCAGTAATCGCCAAGAGCTCATAGACCGCCTATAGCTCTCCAAGTTACCATATTTCCTCATATGACCACATTTTGAACTTGGATATATATTATGACTTATCCAGAAGTCATCTTTCAATAGTCACTATTGAAAACTCAACATTAAGATTTAATATCCAAAACCTCAAAACATCCATATGATGATATTCTACTCTCATTTAATAAATGGAGCCACGATGTCCATATCTATAAATGAAGTCCTCTATCGATTAACAAATGAATACTACCAAACTATCGCGGATAGACTATGCTATATAATCGTACTCATTGATAGCTCAAATGATAACACTTGCAACCATAAGTCCATCATTTATCTCAGGATTAAGATAGACTCTCCGATTGTCCTGATAATGAAAAGACTTTTATCTACTGACGGTTCTAGATAAAGTATTTCATTATGATCCAGTTCAATGCACCCAATGCACTAGATTCTTTCACTCGAAGACCCTCCGATGATTTTAGACTCATCATAACACATTTGATCCCACTCAAATGCTAGTAAAAGAATTCTACAACTTTAACAAGATAAAGGTGCCCAACCTTTAACTTAAGTTGTGAACATTATTCAAGACTAACAAAAGAATTGTGTCTACCTCATACATATCCAGATGTACGAACAATTCTTCTTTTCTCATAGTCTTTTGACCTTATGATTATTTACTTTTGACAATTATAATATTTAATCTATAAATGCTATAAGATTTGTTTAAAACAGAAATCACTTTATTAATATGATAAGATTGTCAAAAACAATATTACACTCTTGCTATTGAGCATAATCCTAACAAGAATTCCAAACAACTTGGATAGATTTACGACCATCGATCAAACCTGTCAAAAAAAAAAATTCTAAATAGCAGCATTTAAATCTTTCAAAAGAGTTGAGTAAGGAAATCACTTGTATAAATCTTCTTGTATTGATTCAATAAAATAATTCCATTGGGAAATTAAATTCTACATGGTATCAGAACAAGAACAAGATTCCTAGCTCTTAGTTTTTCTTCTCAAATCACATTTTCCTGTTATTCTTCATCATGGGTGAAAATTTGGATCAAAATAATGTTTCCAATCCCGGCGAAGGATCCCAATCTTTGGGTGGAAATAATGTTTCCAACCTGTTCTTCATTCACAACTCTGGTTACCCATGGTTAGTACTGGTTACAAAACCCCATGTTGGGGATAACTATGCAACTTGGAGGAGAGCGATGATGGTCACTTTAAATGCGAAAAATAAGTTGGGTTTCATCGATGGAACTATTAAACCTCTTTCGTCGAAAACCAACCCTAATGATCATGTAGCATGATCGCGATGCAATGATATGGTTCATTCATGGATTGTCAACACTCTGGCCACTGATATCTCTGACAGTGTCATTTACTACACTATTGCTCATGAAATATATGAGGATCTTCACGAGCTAGACCTGACGCCGGTTTGGTTCGAACTGGCAAACCTAACTGAACGGAACCAAAAAAACCTACACCATAACTGGTTTTTTCGATTTTGATTCAGGAATCGAACTGGAACTGGAACTGGGACCAGGGCGGTTCCGATTTCGGTTCCATTTTTCACGGAACCGTCTGGTTCGAACCAGATTGGAACTGACAGTTCCAACATAATTTTTATTTTTATTTTTATAAATCCTAAAACCTAAATTCCTAAATTCCTAAATCCTAATGACCTAATATCTAATATCTCTCTCTCTCTCTCTCTCTCTCTCTCTCTCTCTCTCTTCGATTCTTCTTCTTCTTCTTCTTCGATCTCTTCTTCTTCTTCTTCTTCGATCTCTTCTTCTTTTTCTTCTAATCTTCTTCTATGATTCACGAAAGTTGATTTGGTGGTGGTTTGAGGTTTATTTGGGGATGGTTGATTTGGGGGTGATTTAGGGTTGATTTCAGATTTGTGAGAGAGAATTGATCTGGGTTAGGGGGTTGGATATATCATAATGTGATTGGGTTTTTTTTTATAAAAAAAAATCCGGTTTAGAACCATGGAATCGGAATCGGAATCGGAATCGGAACCGAAACTGGAACCTCCAAAGGTCGATTTCGGTTCTACGATTCTGGTTCCCCTAAACTTGGAACCGAAACCGTCGGTTTTGAACCAAAACTGGAACCGGCGTAAGGTTTATCGTGAGCACTTCTCTCAAAGCAATGCTCATCGTATCTTTCAGATTCAACGAGAGATTGCTTATCTCACTCAAGGATCAACTTTGGGTTGCCGCCTACTACACCAAATTGAAGAGTCTGTGGGATGAGTTATCCTTATATCTAGATGCATTATCCTATACATGTGGGGCTTAACAAGATCGCCAAAAGTTGATGCAATTTCTCATGGGGCTTAACGAGTCCTATAGCATTATTCGTGGAAAAATTCTCTTGATGAACCTGTTGCCAACAGTTCGTCAAGCATACTCTTCAATTTGCCAAAAGAAGAAGCAGCGTGCCCTTAGAGCTTCCCAGAGTACACTTGACACTGCAACCATGGCAGTTTGAACCAACCGATAGGATTCAAATTGGTCAAATTTTAATCATCAATCTAATAATCGGTCTTTCACATCATCCAACCGATCTAACCATAAGGAAGGACATTGTTCCCATTGTAATGAGGATGATCATATCATTGATACATGCTAAAAGCTTCATGGTTATCCACCAGGCCACCAAAACCACAAGCCAAACCGATCCAAAACTCAAACACACTCACCAACAGCCAACCAAGATGAAGGTCTAAAAGAGAATGAGATGCAATCAGTTCTACCTGGTCTCTCCGATCTTCAACTCCAACAGATTCTTGCCATCATGAACAATAAAGGTGGGAATGAAGAATCCCCCATGCAAATACTGCTGCAGTTAAAGGTTTGTCAAATTTACCTTTTAAGCGTTGGATTATTGATAATGGAGCGATGGATCATATCACCTCTTCTTCTAGACTATTGGTTCATAATAATGGTCATAAATCTATACCGACGGTCCACTTACCTAATGGAGAGACCGCTTCTATTGTTGGCACAGGAACTTTACCCTTGAATTCTACATATCATTTATGTGATGTGGTTTGTGTGTCGACCTTCAAAGTTGATTTAATGTCCATAAGTAGATTAATAAGGAATTTGAATTGTTCAATGACTTTCTTTCTGTATTGGTGTATTTTGTAGGACCTTGCTATGAAGAGGACGATTGGTTTGGGTAAGCAGTGTGGCAGGCTCTACTATTTGGTGACGTTAGCGACTGAGAAACCCCACAACTCACCACATAGACCTTCCTGCAACCTCACAACCTCCTCCGATATCTAGCACCGTTGTCTAGGACATGTCTCCTCATCTATATTAGGTTTCATGGCTAAACACATGTTAAATCTATCTCTTACTTGTAATAATGCTTGCAATGTATGTCCATTGGCAAAGCAAAGTCGGCTTCCATTTGGTGTTAGTTCTATTTCTAGTGTTAAACATTTTGATCTTATTCATTGCGACATTTGGGGTCCTTATAAACATCCATCTCTTTCTGGTGCTCACTACTTTCTTACTATTGTAGATGATTATTCTCGTTTCGCCTGGATTTTCTTGATGTGACATAAACATGAGACTCAACATTTATTAAAATAGGTTTCTGCTTTTGTTTCCACTCAATTCAATTTCAAAAAAAAAAATATATCCATGTTTATACCGGTGGTGAATTTTCCTCTCTTCAAATTTTTTCATGAAGTTATTTATCAACATTCTTGTTTCTACACTCCTAAACAAAATGGGGTTACAGAATGCAAACACTGACACATTTTTGAGACAGCACGAGCTCTAAAATTTCAAGCCAATCTTCCTCCAAATTTTTTGGGGGAGTGTGTCCTTTTCGCCATCCATATCATCAACTATCTTCCCACTTCACTTCTCTCTTTCAAAACACCTTTCGAGCATCTTTTCTCCAAACCTCCTTCGTTTTCTCATTTTCGAGTTTTTGGTTGCCTAGCTTATGCCACTAATACTCATGTCTCCCATAAATTCGCTCCTTGTGCTATCAAAAGTGTCTTCATTGGTTATCATGTTGGTCAAAAAGCCTATAAGCTATATGATCTCTCAAATCATCGAGTTTTCACTAGTCGGGATGTCATTTTTCACGAAAGTCTTTTTCCCTGTGAGTCTAGTTTCGCTGCTAATCCAATTATAGGCCTGTCATCTAGTACAAACATTCTGATCATATATAAACCGTGTGTTTAAACAACCTAGAGGGGAGTGAATGGGTTGTTAATCCGATTAGTTACCAATTTTTCGGATAAGTCAATATTACAAAAATTAACCCAAAACAATCAAATACAATCAACGTAATTAAAGTGCGGAAAGCAATAAATATCACGTTGATTGATTTACGTGAGAAACCTACAACTGGGAAAAACTCACGAGCTATTCTGCTAGCCACACATGGTCCTTAAATCCACTATATGTAATGATGTTTACAACCTAAGTTGACCTATAGTCACACCATTCTCAGTCACTAACTCACCACTATTACCCATAGGCCTTTTATAGTGATTCTAAACCAAAATGCTTGTGCACTACACACCGGTAGTCACAAGAGTTAACTCTCAATGAAGAGATCAATAACCTATGTGAATATATGACAATATCCAAAATGCAAGTAATGCTAGGCTACACTAAATGCTTATCTAAAAATTAAATGATGGCAATAAAATCAATTCTGGATATCAATATGTCTATATGAATGTTCATAAAGACCTAACTAGATGAAAACATGCAAGTCTAAGACCTAGTCATTAAACAAAGCCAAATCAAAACAAGTTGTCATTAAACATGGCAAGGACAATAAATATGCAATTAATTAATGCAATCAATGAGTCATAATCAACAATGTCTAAATTCAAAGCATATAGACTTAGCTAGAGGCCAATATGGTCCTAAATGCTAGCTATCACAATACAAACCCAATCATACAAGGAAACTCATAAAGATATGCAATAAGGAGAGTCCTAGCATTTAATCAACTAATAAATGCAATAAAAACATAATCTTAGAAGGTTTGAACAAATAACAAAGATAGGGTTTTTGTTCAACTTACCAAGTCAACTCAAGGTGAACACCCAAAAGAATGCTTAATGATGCATGAAATTGATGGGATTTGGGTTTGGATGAGCAAAGATGAGTTCTTGGGAGACTCTCTCTCTAGAGGATTCTTTTTCTCTCTTAAATCTGGTTTTTGACTCATGAAAATGAGCAAGGAAGAAGAGAAGATATATATATATATATATATATATATATATATATATATATATATATATGATGCCCTAAGAGAAATGGCGTCGTTTTGGCAATCAGGTTGCAAAAACGCGTCATACAGTTGTGCGTGCCTTGATATAGACAAGGTGTCCCGACCGCGATACACATGGTCAGTAAGCCCTGGGAAGCTTCGTGGTGGGGACCATCGTGGAGGCAAGGTCACCAACCATGGTACCCTTCGCGTGAAACCCATTGGCTTCTACCGTTGTGGGTGCCGCGGTATAGGCAGGTGCATATGGAGCGACCTGCACCGCAGTAAGAGAGAAAATCTCTTTTCCCGAGCTCTCAAACACACCTAAACTATATGAATTTTGCGCAAGTGTGAAGTGAGTAAATAAAATGCATGGGAATAGATAAAATCATGAATAATCACCAAGCATGTGACACACACAAAAGTATACAAGATATGAAAATGCAAGAGTGTGATGATAAAACATAAATGCACACAACTAAGAGAAACACAAAAGCAATCATAGAAACGCAATATGAAAGTGTGTGTGCACAACTAAATCTCTTCAAGATGCAAGTCAAGTGATTTACCTTTCGCTTTTGAAGTCACGGAGATGCTTGGAAGCTTTTCATCAAGGACCTAAGCTACCCAATACAAACTTATCCCCAAATGTGGTTTGTCATGAAATAAGCCAATCAAAATTGAGGAACTTACACATTCCTACACCTAGTCCTTCCCAAAATGAAACATAAAGCCCGATCATCAATCATCAAGCACATGTTGATCAATTACACGAAACACCAGCAGAGATAGAAAGCCCATTGATCATTCGTCCAGTCTCTAGTGATCGATCGCAATAAATGTTAGATGTGGTCGAAGGTCAAGCTGTTTATCGCTAGGAAACCAATTATCAATCTTTATCGTTTGCTCTAGCAAAATCTATCCAACCTGCTCCAACACCTTTACTTCGTCGCTCAGAACGCATTATTACGCCATATGTTCTACTCCGAGATTTTGTCTACAACCAAGTCATGCTACTCATCTTTGATCAATCGTCTTCTTTGTTGTCAGGTTCCATCAAAGGTACACGATATCCTCTCTGCAATTGCTTATCATATCATCGCTATTCGCCTACACATTTTTCTTTTGTTGTTAAAGTTAGTCAGGTTGTTGAGCCCCAATCATATGATGAGGCTGCCTGTCACCCCGAGTGGCAGGCAACGATGAAAGTAGGATTACAGGCCCTCCAAGAAAATAATACATGGATTTTAACTCCGTTACCACTTAGTAAGAAACTGATTGCCTGTCGTTGGGTTTACAAAATCAAGCGTCATTCTGATGGATTAATTTAATGCTACAAAGTGTGGTTAGTGGCGAAGGGTTTCACTCAGATGGCATGGGTTGATTATCACAAGACTTTTTCTCACACTGCTAAATAGTAACTGTTTGCTGCTTGTTGGCTCTTGTTGCTGTCCGCAACTGGCCTCTTCATCAACTCGACGTCAATAATGCTTTTCTTCATAGTGATCTCCAAGAAGAAGTCCTTATGTTCCCTCCTTCCAGTCTTCGGTGACAAGGGAGAACATGGTGTGTCGCCTTTATAAATCCTTATATAGTCTTAAGCAAGCTTCCCATAAGTGGTTTGCAAAGTTTTTAGATGCTATCCAGGCAGCCGGCTATGTTCAATCTAAAGCCGATTATTCATTATTTACGTGACAACAAGGCAAGTCTTTTACCTTACTTTTGATATATGTTGATGACATTTTGATTACTAGTAATGATTCTCAAGCTATTTCGGTACTCAAAGCATTTCTTTCACAATCATTTTCGTATCAAGGATCTTAAAGACTTGAAATATTTTCTTGGTATTAAGGTTTCACGTTCACAAAAGGGCATATACATTTCTCAGCGTAAATATGCATTGGAGATTATTAAAGATGCAGGCTTATTAGGGGTAGCACCTGTGGAATTCCCTATGGAGAAGGGTCTCAAACTTTCTAACAAGGGAGAATTGCTTAAAGATCCTTCTCGTTATAGGAGACTCGTTAGGCGATTGGTTTATCTTACAATTACTAGGCCAGATATAGCCTATTCAATACACATTCTTAGTAGGTTCAAACATGAACCATGAAAGCCTCACATGGAAGCTGCTCTTCGAATTCTTCGTTATCTTAAGAGCACGCCAGGTCAAGGTATTTTATTTTCTTCACATGGTGATCTAACCTTGCATGCATATTGTGATTTAGATTGGGCGGGTTGTCTAATCACTCGAAGATCTACTATAGGCTATTGTATTTTTCTTGGATCTTTGTTGATATCTTGGAGGTCAAAAAGACATAAAATTGTCTCACTTTCGTCGGTAGAAGTCGAATATAGAGCCAGGGTGGGTACATGTTGTGAACTGTCATGGCTCAGATATCTTCTTACAGACTTGCGCATACTTCACCCAAAACCTGCATTGTTATTTTATGATAATAAAGCAGTGTTACATATTGTAGCTAACCCTGTTTTTCATGAAAGAACCGACACGTAGAAATAGACTTTCACTTTATCATAGATAAAATTCAAGATGGATGGGTAGTTACAAGACATGTCGGTTCTTCACACTAGTTGACGAATGTTTTCATGAAAGCTTTGGGAAAAGAAAATTCCATTCCCATAGTTCGCAAGCTGAGAGGTCTTGACATTCACTCTCCAACTTGAGGGGGAGTGTTAGGAAAGTTAATCTTTTGTATTAGGAATGTTATTATTATTACAGATTAGTTACCTTTGTATAGAAGATTTGTTATTATTGTATTCCTAAATTGTAGAGTCCTAGACTTATAGAGTAAGGAAATCACTTGTATAAATCTTCTTGTATTGATTCAATAAAATAATTCCATTTGGAAATTGAATTCTACACTCACCATGCATATTATTTGCACCATCATAGCATTGCCCTCGAACTAATAATTTCAAACTAATTTAAATAAATAAACATTTAAATAACAAATTATCATAATAAATGTAGCAAAATCATATTAATAACCTAAGAAAATAACAAATGTAAAGAAAATAAATCTAAAATATTTATTAATTTGTAATCTCTACCTAAAATAACTTTTTAAGTGGAAAACTGCTTTTTAATGCGGGATCCTAAAAATAGGAATAGAAATAAAATTGTTTAAGTGGAAAACTGAAAATAATAAATATATATAGTAACTTTTTAATGCGAGATCCTGAATGAATTTTTCGTGCGGGATCACTAATTCCCACAAGTGGGATTTGGTGATCCCACACAAAAAATTCGTACGGAATCCTATACTTGATAATTTATATATATATATATATATATTGGACTAATTCATGATGTATAAGAAACCAAATTCTAAAAGGAATATATTTTTTCTTCTATATAAAACAGAAATACATACAATTAGATATAATTGACTTTATAATTTATAACAATAATATTTTTTAATTAAAATGGTAACAGACTAACAGAGTAATAGTCAAAAAAGAAAACAGGAGTAACATGCTGTAAAAAAACAAGACTAACCAGAGGGCCACATACCCTATTAACAAATAAATGTTCATTAAACATTTGTGAATTATTTTTTGGCAGGGGGCCCGAGGGGCCATGGCCCCTACCGGCCCTCATTATCTAACTTCATTATAGATTTGATGCAGCAAAAATATTTTTTTAGAGAGTATGGAGATAGGTTTCTTACTTTAGAAACTCTCATACAAAACTATTTATTGCATCTAATAAATTAAAAGCATCTCCGATGCTATTATGCATTTGAAGAAAATTTATTATCACATAGGATAGATAGATAATGAGATAGAAAAAAAAATCTCCAATACAATTATCTAACTTCATTATGGATTTGATATGACAAAAATATTTTTTAGAGATTATGGAGATAGGTTTCTAACTTTAGAAACTCTCATGGAAATCCTAGTTAGCATTTCTAACTATTCCCACCAATAATTATCGTCAATTTATTTATAAAATAAAAGAGGGTAGAGAATGAGACAAATGTTTTATGTTAATTGGTTATAAAATGGATACATGTTTAATTTTAGATAATTGCTTCTTCTTTTTTCAAAGTGGATTCAAATTTAAGAGAAATTGTGAGGTGTCACTACTTAGAAACGCATAAAATGCATATTAGCATAGAGATGCTCTAACCACTACAAAAAAATAAAAAAAAAGGGCTATTGGGACATTTTTTTTTCATCCCAATAGCCCAAAAATCGTCCCAATAGGTCTATTGGGACGAATTTTATTCGTCCCAAATTCCGTCGTATAAGGTGGGTCGCAATAGCTTCTTTGGGACGAAAATTGAAATTCGTCCCTTAAAACTACCTATAGGGACGATTTTTGTTCGTCCCCTTTGACAAGACGAAATATTTCGTCCCATTAGATAAATTTTCGTCCATTTAGATAACCTATAAGAACGATTTTTGTTTGTCCCCTTTGACAACCTATAGGGACGAAATATTTCGTCTCATTAGATAAATTTTTGTCCCTATAGGTATCCTATAGGGATGAAATTAGAAAAAAAAAAAAAAAAAAAAAAAGGAGAAAATTTTTTGCCCACTCACCCAACACAAATTACAAATAATATGTGTTATCTCTGGGTGTTGAACCCAGCTCGCCCATGCCCACACACCAACCTTATCCACTTTGCTGCTGTTATAATAAAAGCATAATTTTTATATATAACCTCTAATTGTTATTAAATTTTTATTGATTTTTTTTCAATCAAAATTTTATTTTTATTTGATAAACAAATTGATATTAAAAAACATTTATTATAACATTTAATTAAAAAAAAAATTTAATAATATATTGTCAGATCAAATGGTCAATCGTTAATCGTACTTAGAATTAGACATGACCCCAGTTATGGTTCTGGTTCTCGATTTGGAACCAGCTGTTCCGATTTTCAATTGGGAACCAGTGGTTTCGGTTTTCGATTCGAAACCAGCGGTTTCGATTTTCGGTTTTCGATTCGGAATCAACGGTTCCGGTTCCTGTTCCAGTTCCGATGGTTCGGTTTTTTTTTTTTTAATAATAGAAAACCTCTCAAGACTAATAGTTATTGATCCTTATGAAGAATGTATTGGAAAAAATAAAATTCATCTCGATAGAGAACCACTTTGGACGAACAAAATGATCCATATTGCATCATTTTCTAATTTATATGGTAATTTAATTATTAATCTACCTTTAAGGTAAAACTTTAAAAAAAATCAAGAATTTTCAACAAAATTAATTAATTAGTTCTTTGTTTTTTTTTTTTTTTTTGGATTTTTGAATGGATAACATATTTTATATCATAAATTCCAGTATTTTGATTATGTCAAAAAAATTCCAGTCAAAACAAAAATCCGAGTACTTTGAAGAATTTTTATCAACTATGTATTTATTTTATTTAAGCATTTATATCAATAAATAAAAAAGAATGCCACAAGTGAAAGTATAAAATGAGATGAAATAAGAAATGTTATAAGATGAAAAGAAAATAATAGTAATAAGAGAGGAAAGAGAGAACCAAATGACTAGACAAAAACAAATTAAATTTTAGGAAAAGAGAAAAAATATGAGAGAGAGAAACAATTAAGATAATTAATGATCATGAAATTTTGACCATTCAGATAAGTATGATCTAATGGATACATAAGTGTGACAAATTCTGTGTAAAAAAAAATGGTTAAGATGCACTCATAACCATAAATACAATAACTATTATACACATCAAAATAATATATATTTTTTTACCTCTATTTTTTACCTCATTTTCTCTCCTTTCATCTTAAAGTAATATTTTCTTCATCTTCGTCTTCTAATACTTTTTTCACGTTTCTTTCTTCACTCACATTCATCTAAGCCTTTTGAGGATTAATTGAAAACACTACAAAAAAAGGGCTATTGGGACGATATTTTTCATCCCAATAACCCTAAAATCATCCCTATAGACCTATTGGGATGAACAAAATTCATCCCAATAGGATGTCTATTGAGACGAATTTATTCGTCCCAATAGGCTGCCTATTGGGACGAATAAATTCGTCCCAATAGACATCCTATTGGGACGAAAAAAATTCATCCCTAAAGATCATACCACATTGGACAAAATTTGTCCCAATAAACATTCTATTAGGACGAAAATCTATAAGGACGAAATTTTTTCGTCCCAATAAGCAGTCTATTGGGACTTTTTTTTTCGTCCCAATAGATTTTTCATCCCAATAGGTCATTTTTCTTGTAGTGAATCGAGCTAAAATAAACATGATTTTGGCCCCCATTTTCGTCACTCTTTGCTTGATTCTCAGGCATTTTCCCGTGTTTTAAGAATGTTAATCAAGTGTTTCAGGATTATTAGTGCCACAATGTCATTTGTGAAGATGGAGAAGAAATGGATACAAAAGGTACAAAAAAGTGAAAAACAGGGCATCGTCGTAGTTATGTCACTTTCAAGTAAACAGTGACTCAACTCAGAAGAGTGTCATTGTCTAAGTGTCGTCTTATAGACACCGCGACAAAGAGCTTGAAGATATGAAAGGAAGGCCAAGTAAATGTCACTGTTGAAGTGTCGCTGTTAAGGACACCGCGACAGAGAGTTGTGAAACTTGATAAATGAATCGGGTCTTTTGTCGCGGTTGTATTGTTGTTATAAAGACGACCACGACAAAGAAGAGGAAAATTAAGAAACCAATCAGGTCCAGTGTCGCTGCCTAGTGTCTTTGTGTTGTCAAACAGCGACAACTCATGTAGATCTCACATTTAAATGTCGATGTGTGTCGCTATCTCCAAGACCGCGAAAAAGATGAAAAACAATCGCGATAACCAGATCGAAGACCGTATAACCGTCTGTCGCGACCACTTTTGCTATCTCTAAAACCGCGAAACCATGACTATGACACATGACACCTCAGCATTTTTGGCAGTTACAGGACATAATCTTAAGCCATAGAAATAGTTGTCTTTTTCATTTGTGAAGGAGAGCTGAAACCAGATACAAAATTCTGAGATTTGAATAGCATTCTCTTCTCCATTTTTCCCTAACTCAACTTCATCCATCTCTAATCTTGAACTACCTATTCCATCCCAAAACTCAACACCAAATCTAGATTACTTTCACCCAATCATTTCTCTCTTCCCATTCTCTACATCCCTTACCTTTGTCACCACCCATTAGACATCCATCAATCTGGACACCTTCTCATTTACCACTCTTTGCACAAGGAGCAACAAGGCAAGGAAGGATCAAACACTAAAGAAGATGGCTCAAGGGTGATTTCCTATTCTTTTACTATTTTTTTTTCCTTCGTTGTAACTATGTATAACTAAACCCCAATCTAGGGAATTGATGTGTGGAACATTTGGATGTGGGTATTTGTTTAAGCTATATTATATTTGAATCTCTTTTTATGTTCTATATACTTGTTAATTATATCCTATTCATTATGTGATTGACTTTGTATGCCATTAGTTGATTACAATCTTGTTAGGATAATTTGTGATACAATTGATCTTGGATTGACACACTTGATTGATTAGTGCACATAGTGAATATGATAGATTGTTGGAGGGTATGTCAACCCCAATTATCTAAGCCTTGGTTTTGTAATTAACTGATCCCACTTTTATCTCCTCTCTTTTAATCGGTTAGGCATTTTGGTAGGAAATGTTTTGGTTTTGTTTTGACGACCATTTCACACTTAAGACTACAAATGGTTCATAATTGTGAGATTGGTTCATTAAAGTAGCTTGAGAAGCATTGCCCAACATCCATTTGCAACTCCATCAACTCCTTAGTTTCCACTTAATTGATTAAATTCCATTATCTTATTTAGGTTGTTGAGCATTCTATTTTTCCTATCATTTTTGTTACATTTTAGTTTACATGTCATGTATGATGGTTTCTCAAACCATACACTATCCAAACAACTATGATTTACTTTATTGCAATATAGATTAGTTAATTAATCCAACTATTATCTCCTTTTCCCTATGGAACGAATCCCTTGCTTACCGTTTTACTAGTTTTTACATCATAAGTGGATTTATAAGTGGTGAAACTTGGTTTTCAAAGTGAACTATAAATATACATTTTTGTTGAGTACAAACGGCCTTTTCATGCTCTAAGATCTTGCACAAAAATACATACAGAATCTTCTACATGATAATTCTCTAGTGCGGACATTCTTGACAAATTTCAAACATCATACGTTATAAAACAAAATGTTTGTTTTTGTAATGTTGTGAAACTAAGGGCTTGTTCTGCAACCGTTTTTCAGCCCATTTTCGTTTTTGTTTTCCACAAATGATTTTGAATTCGCGTTCGTTAACCATTTTACATTTTTTTTTTCAAAAAACAAAAAACAAAATGAAAAATAAAACCAATGTTAAAAGTGAAAATTTTGAAAAACACCAAATACCTGTTTTTGTTTTGTTTGAGTGGTGCTATTGGCACACCCCATACTGATCTATTTATACCCTACTTTTTAAATTATTTAGCATTATTTTTTTTTCCTTTATCAAAATTACTAAAAGAGATATACAATTTAAGAAAAAATATATTCTATAAAGTAGATCTAATAAAACCCCACATTCCTTAAAAATAAAAATAAAAATGTTCTTTACTTCTTTTAATCCTTTTCTTGTTTTTTTTTTTTTTTCATAACTCTTAAACCCTAAAAAGACTTGTATTGGATCTTATTTAAACAATAAATTAGACACTTGGGGTGCATTAGACAAATGAGATATTGATTATTATTTAATCTCATTACTCTTTTAGAATCAGAAAGTGAAATGATGATAACCAAAACAAATACTTGCTCTTTGCTTCTTGTTTTGTTTTGTTTGTGGGCTGTTTCATTTTTTTCTCTCTGTGTGTTTTGTCTTGGGTTGCTCTATTTTTTGCTCTTTTCTTGGGGCTGTTTGCTTGTTCTTTGTCTTGTGACTTTATGGCCTTTTCTCTAAAGCTTGATGTTAAAAAAAATATATAAATAAAATAAAATAAAATAAAAACTGAAAAAAAAATAGGAAGAAAAAAAAATCATTCATGGGAGGTGAGAGAAAGACGAGACTAGAGATAAAGAGATCTAAGATAGATAGAGATATTAGAGATGTGGTTTTTTAAGTTTGAAAAATAGTAAAAGGGTAGTTTTGGAAATAAATAAAATAAATTAATAAAAACATTTAACTTTATTTAATTAAATCAAAATTTAAACAAGTGGGGTGTAAATAGCACCACTCTTTTGTTTTTGTTTTTGTTTTTCACTTTATTTATTTTTTTATAAAAAAAAACTCAACTTTATTTAACTTTCTTTCTTTTTTTTAATAAAAATTGGACTGATCTAAATGGAAAAAGCATCACAAATGATCATATGCTGAAAAACCCCTAGACAGTATCCATATATATAAAAGATAAAAGAAAAGAAAAAAGTGACAAAAAGCAATAAAGCATAAAGACCCAAGGGGAAAACAACCCCAAACAGAAAGAGGCATGCAGGCCACACCAAAAAAGAAAAAGAAAACATCAAGAAAAACGAAAAGACTCCCAGCCCATGCAGTCATTGCCAACTAAAGAAGAACAGAACGGCGGGGTAGAGAACCACCAAGAATCAGCCTGAAGCTCCAAAGCATGCTTAGAAAGTGTATCTGCAACCTGATTCCCCTCCCTGAAAATATGGGAAACCTGAAAATCCATATGCGAGATCTGGAAGATGCAGCGCTGCCACGCCTGACGAACCCTCCAAGGAACCATTTCAGAACGAGAAGAAAGAAGCTGAACCACATAAGAAGAATAGCTCTCCAGCCAGATACGATGCCACCCATACTTCCAAGCAAAATTAATGGCCAATGAGGCCGCCAGAAGCTCGGCCTCAAATGCGAAAACCTGACCAAGAGGAATAGCAAAACAACCCTTCACAAAGGCTCTACAGTTCCGAAAAATACCACCATAACCACCAACCCCAGGAGAGCCTAAGGCAGCGCCATCTGTATTCACTTTGATCCAACCAGGGGCCGGAGGCGACCAAACCACACTCTTGATCACTGGGGCTTTAGAAGGGCGACCCTGAAGACCAAAACGACGAAGAATCAAAAGGTCGTCCATACAATTACGCATACAACCAATCTCCAGGCGATTAGCCTCTAAAACCGCACGCCAAACCAAAGAAAGGACGGATCTAAAGTCCACTGACTTCCCTTCAAAGATCCATTGATTACGGGCAGTCCACACCCCCCTATATCACTGCATGGATAGCCGCTTTCCATAAAATCCTAACCTGCTTACTAAAGGAAACCGACATGGCCTGCAAGAAGAAGGATTGCCAAGTATTGGTAGAGACACGTCGCTGGAAAGTCGAGAAAAATGCCTCCCAAAGAGCAACTGCCAGGGGACAATGAAGAAAAAGATGATCTGCAGATTCACTACTAACCCCACAAATACTACAACGAGAAGCCAACTGGAACCCATCCCTGCAAAGGTGATCCTCAGTAGGAAGCCTATTTAACATCAGACGCCAGGTCAAAGCAGAACGAGAAGGGGGAATAAAACGGGACCAAACATCTCTCCACCAAACAACCTGAGGAATATCATGGAGAAATTGGGAATAAGCAACCTTGCAAGAAACATGACCATCCCGAGAATTAGCCCAAACAAGAGAATCCACAACAGGAAAAATTGCAATCCGATCAATCCGAAAACACAGATCCGGGAAGCGCATGCGGAAACAACCGTCTAGCACCCATCTACCCTCATGAATAAAATCTGAGACCTTCGCCTGGAATGGATTAGCTAAATAATCTGGAATCCCTAAAAGCTCCAAAATGGGAACCCCCAACCAATTATCCTGCCAAAAGTCCCTCTGAGAGTTCTCTCCAATCAGCCAAATACCTTCCTTAAGAAGGGAACTATAATTCGTCCGAAGAGAAGACCAAATCGAGGAGGTGACATACCCTCCACGAGGCTTCTGCAAATGCCTGAGATACCTCTCCCGAAGAAAAGTGAAAGCAAAACTATCAGAAGTCATAAACTTCCAAGTGAATTTCTGCACCAAAGAGTCATTTAGCAATCCAAGATCTTTCGGACCAAGACCACCCTGAGAGTAAGGCCTACAACAACGATACCAAGCAACCCGAACCAACTTAGTCTCCTCACAGGAACCAATCTACAAAAAGTTTCTCAACTTGCGGTTAATCAGAGATAGTAAAGAAGAAGGCCACTTGTAAATCATGAAAGAGTGCACAAAGGAACCAGTGATGACCGACCTGATCAGAGTAGCACGACCAGCCAGAGAGAGGGACTTGCCCTTCCATTTAGCGAATTTAGACAAGCTCTTATCCGTAATAAGTCGTAACACCGCTTTTCGAGGCTTACCCCGAAATAAAGGGACTCCCAAATAAGAAAACGGAAGCTGCCCAATCTACATACCAACCAGATAGTGCAAACTACCAATCCGAGAGGGGGAGATAGAAGATCCGAAATAAATTGAAGACTTACCCCAGTTAATTAACTGACCTGAAATATCACCATAATCCCCAAAAGCACCCATGATATGCTTCAAATTCTTCTGAGTGCCTCTGCAAAAGATCAAAACATCATCTGCATAGAGCAAATGAGTTGGAGCCAAAAACCCCTAGGGGAAGAAATCGGCAGAATCTGAGAAGAATCCACCAACCTCGTCAATAATCTACTAAGGAAGTCCTCTGCAATACCAAACAAAAGCGGAGAGAGCGGATCTCCCTGACGAACCCCTCTAGAGCAACAGAAATATCCCTTTGAGACCTCATTCAAAAGAACTGAAAGCCTAGAAGAACGAAGAATACCATCAATCCAATCCACAAAAACAGAAGAAAACCCAAAAGCCTGAAGCACTCTGCAAAGGAAAGACCAATCTAGGGTGTCAAAAGCCTTTCGGATATCAATCTTCATGGCCAAGTTACCCCTATAGCACTTCTTTTGCAACACATTCACATAGTCAGAAGCCAAAGCAATACAATCCTCGATATGCCGGTCTCGAATGAATCTGAACTGTTGAGGAGAAATAATCATGGCAGCAACCCGAGCTAAACGATCAGCCAAAATTTTTGAAGAAATTTTAAGTAGAAAGTTACTAAGAACAATCGGTCGAAACTGATCAACCGAAATCGATTCCCTCAACTTCGGAAGAAGAACAATGAAGCTGGAATTGAGACCCGGGAAAATAACTCCAGTGATGAAAAAATCCTGAACAGCAAGGACCACGTCACTACCTACAACATCCCAACATCTTTGATAAAATCTACCAGAAAACCCATCTGGCCCAGGGGCAGAAGCAGCATCCATAGCAAAGACCGCATCTTGAATATCATCAGCAGATGGAATGCTAGTCAAGAAAGCGTTCTCTACGGCAATTACCAAGGAAGGAACCACATCATCTACAATAGATAAATCTCTCCCAACTCAAGAAACATCAGAGCAAAAGAGGTCAGAATAATAACTAATGATATGATCCCTGATGGTAGGCCGATCCTCCGAGAGAACCCCATTAATCGAAAGGGTTGATATAGCTTTACGATATTGCCTACGTTTGATAGAGGCATGAAAGAAAGATGTGTTACGATCCCTATCACGAAGCCACCTAACTCTAGACCGATCTCGAAGAAAGCACTCATGTCTGCGTAACAACATATCTAGCTCAGAATGAACACTCGCCTCGGCCATAAAAAGATCATCTGAAAAACCCTAGTTAGACAAATCCTCCTGAATAGAATGAAGCTCCGCACACTTCCCAGCAATGGCAGAGTTAAGATCCCTAAAAACCTCCCAATTCCAAGACTTGAGAGCCTTCTTCAATCTTCTCAGCTTGTAGATAACAACTTGAGGAGGCCTACCCATAACAGGAGAGCTCCAAATCCTACGAACAATAGCTATAAAATCAGGATGCTTTAACCATATGCTCTGAAACCGAAGCGGCCTTTGACTAGAAACCTCAAAATCTGACAACCGAACCAACAACGGACAGTGATCTGAACATATAGGGGGAAGAGCCACACATGAAATTTCCCACCAACAGGAAATGCAACCATCCGAAACCAAAACTCTATCTAATCGTCCCTCAACTCTAGTGCGGTTACTGCGACCTCGAACCCAAGTGAATCGGGTGCCCTGAGAACGAATGCCAACCAAATCACAATCCTCAATCATTGACTTGAAATCCTCACAAGAACCACGGGCAGGAGAACGAGAACCCAAAGCCTCATGAGCACCCAGAACCGCATTAAAATCCCCAACAACCAACCAGGAAGAAGAAACCAAACTAACCATATCTCGAAGAGACTGCCAAAAAGACCTACGAACCACTGTAGAAGTGCTCGCATAAACAAAAGTGTACCAGTGGACCCGAGAACCGATTGAGAGCGAAACAGTAAGTTGTTGATCATGACAGTGAACCATCTGAGCCTCAGGAAACGAAGCACAAGCGAAAACCCAAATAGTCGGAATCAACCCACCCCTATCATTCATTCCTACCAGACGAAGACCGATAGAAGACCAGAAACCTGAAGAGATAGAGGAAAAATCAACCATAGGCTCCGCAATACAAACCAAATCAGGTCTATGTAAACGACACAACTCTCTGAGAACCCGCCTCGTGGACTCACCCCGGATCCCACAACAATTCCAAAAGAGAACATTAATCATTGGAAATCGTTGGAGGAGCCCGGTATCTAGACTTTAAAGAAGCCAGCCTACGCTCAACCCTCAAACCTCTCTGAGCAACCTCAGCATCGGCTAACTCACTCTCCTCCATCTGGGAAGCCCATGAAGAATCTGTAATGAGACGAAGCTCAGCCTGAGATTCTGATAACGGACCCGAGTTCTGAATCTGCACCCTAGGATCCACAATCGAAGAACAAGAAAAATCGGATCCATCCTGTAAACAACTCTGATCCACAATGACATTCGGAGCTGAAGGCACAATTGCCTCCTCAGATGGCTGATTGCCTGAAACCTCATGAACCCTAACTTGCCGACGAGCCGTCTGACCCGAACAAGAAGATGACCTAGATAAAATGGTAGAGACCATAGGGCGAACCTGATTGACCACCAAAGAACCCTGAACAACAGTCCTCGAATCATGCACCACCCCTACAACCGAACTAACAGAACTAACAGAACTAACAGAACTAATAGAAGGATTAACAACTGAAGAACTAGAAACCAGAACTGAATCAGTGACCCCATCATCAAATCCTCAACCCTTGCTATTCTGCAATGCTGGGGAAATCATTGGAGGAACCGAACTCGAAACCACTTCCAAAATAGCTGAGATAGTAGACGAAGACGGATCCGAAGAGTGAACCAAACCAGCGGACGAAGTGGATCCTGAGATCAAATTAGACCCTACTGAAGTATGGACAACCACTGAATCTTGACCACCTACGTCCTGGTGAATAGCTGAAAAAACATTGGATAACGGGACCTTTTCTTGAGATGTAATAACAGGGCGATAAACTGATTTAAAAGAACGGGTCCGAACAGGCTGAAAACCATCAACCCCAAAAACACTAGAATCCCCAGTCATATCCTGGGTTGATTTTGCAGAACTAGTCAGAGGAACTTAGAAGACTTGTTCTAACGATAAGAACTAGGCAAATGACCTATAGAAGAACAAGTGGAGCAAAAAGCCGGGAGATTCTCATACTCAACACCTATAAAAGAACTATGAAATTCATCCCTCTCCAGCAACACTGAAGTAGGCAGCACTGATGACATATCCACATCAACCAGAACTCTAGCATAATAGTAGCCTTGTCCAACCGCAATGGAACCCCAATCCCTCTAGCCAAGTCAGAAATAATTTTTGGATGCCAGTATTCCCACGATAGATCAAAGAGCCTAACCCAAACCTGAGCATTGGTGGACTTCTGTAGCGATGGGTTAAAATCCGGGACCCAAGGCTGTAGGCGAAGAATACCTGGCTTTAGATGAACTGAACCTAACCCCCAGACATGAGTCTTATCAGTAGGAGACTTCAAAAGAATCTGATAATAGCCTCTCCCCAAAGATATAAGTCGCCAATCATAATTTAGCATCCAATGCTTGCTAAGTCTTACCTTAAGATCCACAAGCTTCCAAGGCCGCTCACCACTAGAAAGCACCACACGACCAATAAGAGCATTCCTGCACAACTCAAGACTAGCCTGATAAGCAATCGGATCCACCCGAATAGAAACATACCCCCCCTTCTTAGAGGGAACTGATGGCACCGGTAAAGTCTCAATAGGAGAAGATTTGAAGAGACCCGCAAAAGACTTACCACCCTGGACCATAGGTGTTGAACTCTGAATGAGACTTGTAACCGAATCAGGAACAATCACCGAAACACCCCCCGCATGCTGAGGAAGAATCGGCCCACCAACCAAAGAACACATTCCACCAGATGCGAGAGGAACAACCCGAGAAGATGAATTCAATCCACTCACCGTACTCAGACCAATTTGACTATGGAAGGTGGAAGACACTGCCACCGTAGATGAAAGAGACAAAGCGGCCTCCATGCACATAGGATCCATAGAGCTCGATAAACTGTAGCGGAAGTACTGTAGCGAAATCACTGTAGCAGGGATCCTGTAGCAAAATCACTGTAAGAACTGTAGCAGACTGTAGCGAAAACACTATAGCAGCGATAGAAACACTGTAGCAGCAAACAAGACCGTAGTAGAAACACTGTAGCAGCAGCGGAACACTGTAGGGGGCACTGTAGCCTTGACGGAAACACTGTAGCATTGACGGACTGTAGCCGTGACGGAAATACTGTAACAACGACGGAATTACTGTAGCAGAGACCACTATTCACTTTTTTTTTTTTTTTTCCCTAGGGATCCCTCATGGCTCTCCCAAAGTCTTTAGGACCTTTTTGTATACATGAATATGAGGAAGATACTTGTTTTCATACCTTTGAAGAACACTCATTCGTTTTCTTTTCGATCCTTCACCACTAAGCCTTCCCAGCTATGTCCTGCGATCTAGTAACTGTGTGTGTGGGTACGTCATGAATTTCGGGAGCAGTTGAATGGAGGATTGAGAGATCCGGAAGACAACCCTTTGTCCTCTTTTGTTGAATTCGGCCAAGCTAGGGAGCTCTAATCTGCAAATAATACATCAATGCGTCCCTTAAATACTAAAATATCTAAACCCTAGAAAGAAAGATAAAGGAAATAAAATATTCGGCAATTAATGCCTTACAATCAAGAAAGAAATTAAAATTAAAACCATTTAACTTTCTTTCTTCTTCTTCCACGATTTCAACATCACTCCTCTTCTTCTTCTTCTTCTTCTTCAATATGCGCCTCCATGGTCGTTCTTCTTCTTCTTCTTCTTCTTCTTCGATCTGCTCCTCCATGGTTGTTCTTCTTCTTCATCTTCTCCTTCTTACCACGAGACTCCAATGAAAGAACATATCTTCTTCTTCTTCTCTGCTCCTCCGACGCCAATCGAATTCAAGAACAAAAACAAAACCATTCACAGTTTTTTCCACAAAGTTGAGATTCTTAGGTTTTGATTTGTGATGGGTTTTGATGTTGTGAGTTTTATTTTGAAATTCTGAATTGAGTTTTTGATTATAGAAAATAATTAAAGTTCTTGGATTTGTTTCGTTGGAGATTGGGGTTGGTTGGAATTACAATACTCACATTCTCTGCATCCGGGGAACCTTCAATATCCAAGATCAGTTTCTGAAGACTCTCATCCTTCAATGTATCACGAATTTCACTAGAAGAAGCTGCAAGAGAGAGAATATGAAAAATATACATCTTGTGTAATACCAATGATGGCCTCAAGATTCAATTTTAGAGATCATGTCCTTGACTAGTATCAAAACCATACCTATAGACTCTAACTGCACTAACTGCAGCACCTCACTTGATTCATCGGCAGCTAAAGACATAGAAAATAGTGAGATTGAAGTTCTGAAAATAGTTGAGATTTGTTTGGTTGGAGATTGGGGTTTCGGAAAATAATTTACTCTATTCTTTTTTTTTTTTTTTTTTTCAATTGAAAGACTTTAATTTTTTTTAAGTAAAAAATTAATATTTATTTCTCAATTATACGATATTTGATAAATTATTGACTCACTTTTTATTCAAATAAAAAAAATATAGGAAAATTACGATTTTTGATATTTTTCGGTAAACCTACTAGACGGGTTTTTTCCGTTTTCATTTTTAGAATCCAGCTTTTATCAAATGCTACCAGTCGTGTTTTCGGATTTTGAAACTGAAACCAAAAACACTGTTTTCATTTTTATTTTTCTTTTTGAAAAACAGTCAACGAAAAACCCTTACTGGATGGCCCCTAAAGCTCCAAAAGTCATGAAATTTTATTTCAGGACATCCGCACCGGGAAGCACTCTCTCCTCTATGTATTTGGTTGTTTCGACAATTTTTATTTTTATTTTGAAAAAAGGGACAAATGTAGAAGAAAGAAAATATCATCCAAACACTTGATTTTGCATTTTTGCTTGCCCTGTTTGTGGTGTTATTCTACAAGTGCAATTTAAAGTGGACTGCCACTAAGAATGGCTATTGTTGTCGTCACAATCTTTTGCTCTTTCAAGTTTCAACCCAGTCATCATCATTTTTCGGATTCTTTTGCTTCCATTTTGATGATTCAAATTCATTCTTTCAAGTAAATTTTATTGATCTCTCATGAAACATATATAACTCAATTATAAGTCCCCCAACTCAAACAACTTTCGAAACTACTTCTTTTGAAATTTCTACAATTTGTTCGAAAAGGAAGTAAATATATCAATACTTTTACCGAAATATGTTTGATATTTTTCATATTCTTGGGGCATCGATATAAAAATTATTCTTGAATATCGTCGATATTTTAAAAGATTTTTTTATATTTCCGATAATTCCACCTGAATTTCTAAAAAAATTAGACTCCTTGTAATTACCGAAACTGATATTAATTTTTTTGAATTTTACAATAAAGCTATTCAAAAAATAATTAAAAAGCTCCATTCTAGTCGAGGTCACTAATGATAAACAACATTAGTTAAATTTTAATGATGATCCTGAAACCAATTTTTTTTTTTTTTCAACCATGAAAATTAAACTCTAGCTTTAGTAAGATTGAAACAAATTTGAAATTATATAATGCAAATATTACATTTTAAATAAATAAACTTATATATTAATTAAGGGCTAGTTTGGTATTGATGTAACTTTTATAATAATCACCGTTAGCTGTGCTGAAGGAATAATCAGCTGTGAAGTTAATCAGCAGATGTTTGGTTAATTATACTTTTAAAACTACTATATAACTCAAAGCAGTTTATATATGTTTGGTAATTTTATTTCAAAAGTACTGAAATTAGTTATAATGACTAAAATATACATGATTTTAGAATCTTGTTTCATTTTTTTTCATTAATTATATTATATAAAATCAATATTTAAGTAGAATATTTATAATGGAAAAAAAAATTCATAAGAACAATAAAAATATTTTTAAAAGATTTTATAAATCAAATCAATATCTAATTAGAATCTTTAAGTTTTAGATGAAATAAAGTATATAAATAATTTTAATTTGATTTCATAAGGATAATAATTGTGGTAGCCAAAAATAGCCCATAGGCCCAATGTGATAAAGCCCGGATCTTGAAATAAAAAGATTTTACCTAGGCCCATCGAGTTGACCGACCCAACATAAATATCAGCAATATGTTCACTTGATCTTCCAAAGACCAAGTCAAACAGTCAGTTTAATAGGTGGATCATTTGTTGAGAAAATCCCTCCAAGAATCTTGCCCATGATCAAGTTACGATCAAAAAACCGTTGCAACTACATCATTCACTATAAATAGAGCAGCTCTCTCGCCAAGAGGCTCTCTAAAAAACTTCTACCAAAAGCTTACAAAAGTGTCTTGAAACTCTACTCCTTTAATATTCTAGTCACCGAAATTTGGCCGGATTCAACATCACGATCATCACTAAATATCGCTCAGCCCAAGCACACCTAAAGCTAAACAATTTAAACCCATCTCCTTCATTTTATTCACATTATTTCTATTCTAATAATATTTGCAGGTTCAACAAGGCATCCGACCTTGGTCCGACAGACGTATATTTGCAGGTTCAAACGAGCAGACGACATCACTCAACTAATGGTTCAACTGAGTTGCCTTGGGCCCGATATAACCCGATCCAATTGACGTACCACGTAGTTTGACCACCTACAGTTTGGCAACCACCATGGGGCCCATTGCAACTATTTTTGAACTCGAATCAAATCACTTCAACTACCAATCAATATGTCTGGAAGTGGATCTGTCCCAACCATCGAAGAATAGATTGTTGCGTTAACTACTCAGATGACAGCGAACGCTGAGAAATTGCATGCGCTTGAAGCAGAGAATGGAGCGATCCGAGCGACGAATGAAGAACTAAGGGCCTTGGTCGATGGAGTAGCACCTGACTCAGCGACGACGTCCAGTCTTAGTTCCAAATGGTGAACAGGTTGTCGATCGAACAGCTCCAAGAGCACCAGGCAATCCCATCGTACCAGACATGAATCCAAGCGACTAGCAGAATCAGCCGACACCTTAAACAAATTGAGTCGAGATTGACCTTAACAATATGCCAGCCCGAAATGAAATGTTGAACGATCAAGATCCAGCAATGGATCAACAGCCAGACAATATCCACATGACGACTGTGTCGCTTCAGTCGACACCCGGATTGGTAAAACCCGGGTCTGATTTGCCTTTATCTGCTAATTTGGAATTTTCTCGCAGGTTGCAGAAATGGAAGCTCTCATTCAAAGAATTCCTGGAGTCCTAGCTCCAATCAAGAAAAGTACAGCCAACAGCTTCGCCGACTCACCATTTGTTGACGCGATAGCTCTCACCGAAATGCCCAGAAAATTCAACTTCCCAAACATGAAGCAGTACGAAGGGACGACAGATCCAGACGACCACATAGCACAGTACAAACAGAGAATGTTCACTGCTGCAATCCCACGTGACCTGAGAGAAGCGTGCATGTGCAAAGCCTTCGGGTCTAGCCTCAGTGGCCCTGCTTTACAATGGTATACTAATTTGCCTAACAATTCAATTGATTCTTTTATGCAGCTAACAGATACGTTCTTGGAGCAATTTGTAAGCAGCCGCAAGCTAGAAAAACAGTCGGACAACCTCTATACGATAACGCAAAGACCTGGCGAAAATTTGAGGACTTATGTCAGACGCTTCAATAGAAAGAAAGTGCAGATCCCACATTGCAATCAAGCAACCGCCATCTACGCCTTCAGGAAAGACCTCAGGTTTGATTCCGACTTATATAAAGAACTCACTAAATATCCATGCAGGACAATGGAAGACGTACTGGCAAAAGCGTGGGCCCAAATCAAATGGGAAGAAGATGAAGCTAATTTCATTGGAAAAACCAATAACAGTTATTATGGAAGTCGACGAAACGATTGAGTAGACAGGAAGTCTAACGACAGAAGGTCAGAACCTTATCCAACGAGCGACAGAAAGAGTACTCAATCACGACACGAGGGTTCCAACGAGAGAAATTCCTATGGGCGTGGCAATTCAAGGTCGAGTCGACCAAAGGTAGAAGCACCAGAGTATAACCTTAGCATCGAACCAGTCGACCTCGTGGCAGTAATGAAGAAAATGGGAAAAACTGTCAAATGGCCACGAAAGATGAATGCACTCCCTGAACATTGAGACCCCGAAGCTTCGATGCGAGTTTCATGGAGATCATGGCCATCGCACGGAAGATTGCATCGCCCTCAAATATGAAGTCCCAGAGCTCTTAAAACAGGGACACCTACGGGAATTCCTAACTGACAAGGGGAAACAAACTTTCGCAAGACACGATGACTAGAGGCAAACCAACCCTATCGACAGTCCTCCAGAACCACCCAAACAAGACAGAGTGATCAACTACATTGCAGGTGGATCTGAGGTCAATGGCGTCAGCTACTCTGCAGCTAAGAGGCACACACGACAAGTGTCGAATGCAAAAATTCAACCAAACTGGGAGCATCCATCCAAAGTCGACGAGACTGTCACCTTCAAGTCGACAGACAAATCAGATTTATTTTCTCCTCACCATGATGCTTTAGTTATTTCTTTATATATTGCTAATTGTTTAACTAAACGCATTTTAATCGACAATGGTAGTTCTTGTAACATTTTGTTTAACAGTGCTCTGAGAGAAATGCAGGTCGACGAATCAAAACTTAGTCGTCGAACGACAATGTTGACTGGGTTCAGCGGAGAACAAAAAAGCACGCTAGGCGAAATCGTGTTACCCGTCTATGCCGAAGGAGTTAACTTGTACATCAACTTCTTGGTGCTCGACTGTCAATCCCCATATAACACCATCCTTGGCAGACCATGGATACACGAACTAAAAGCGATCCTATCGACATACATCAGATGATTAAATTCCCAACCAGGTAGGGAATAAAAGAAATCAAAGGAGAACAAAGAGCAGTAAGAGAATGCTACCAGAACGCCATGAAAAAAAAGAAACAAGAATTATAGCAATTACAGGATGCCAAAGTCAAGCCGACTCCAAGCAAGCCAAATATGGAAGAACTCAACGAGGTATCTATCGACCCTGCTCAGCCAGACCACAGAGTCTTCATTAGATCCAGATTACCAGACGACATCCGTAAACAATTGATCGAAATCTTGAAGGAACAACGTAACAGCTTTGCCTGGTCACACTCAGATATGGTCAGGATCGACCCAGAGGTAATAGTTCACCGACTACAGGTCGACCCAGATCACCAACCAGTAAAACAGAAAAGAAAAAAGTTCACTCCTGAGAGGAACAAAGTGATCAACGACGAGATCCAGAAGCTATTCGACATTGGTTCCGTGAGGGAAGTAAAATACCCCGACTGGTTAGCAAACGTCGTGGTAGTGAAAAAAAAGAACGGGAAGTGGCGAGTTTGCATCGACTTCATAGACCTCAACAAAGCGTGTCCCAAGGATTCATTTCCACTCCCACACATCGACATGTTAGTTGACGCAACTGCAGGGCATGAACTACTGAGCTTTATGGATGCTTATTCTAGCTATAACCAAATCTTGATGCATCCTGACGACCAAGAGAAAACAGCCTTCGTCACCGAGCGAGGTATTTTCTGTTATAAAGTAATGCCTTTTGGTTTGAAAAATGCAGGTGCAACATATCAAAGGCTAGTCAACAAGATGTTCGCTAAAATACTTGGATCAACAATGGAGGTCTACATCGACGACATGCTGGTCAAATCCTTGATCGCTCAACAACATATCGACCATCTGAGGCAGTCGTTCGACATACTCGACCAATACGGTATGAAACTTAACCCTACTAAGTGTTCTTTTGGTGTATCTTCAGGAAAGTTTCTAGGTTATCTGGTCACCCAAAGAGGTGTCGAAGCCAACCCAGATCAAATACGGTTGATCGAAGGCATCGAATCGCCAAGATGTATCAAAGACGTACAGAAACTCACAGGTTGTGTAGTAGCATTGAATAGATTCATCTCAAAGTTGTCCGAATGATGCCATCCATTTTTCAACACCCTCAAAAAGAACAAAGCGTTTGAGTGGAACGACGATTGCGAAAGAGCGTTACAAGACTTGAAAACCTACTTGAAGTCACCACCACTACTGTCGAAGCCAAAGGACAACGAAATGCTACTTATATATCTGGCAGTATCCGACATAGCCGTAAGTGCCGCACTAGTTAGAGAATAAGATAACAGGCAACATCTCGTCTACTACGTAAGCAAAACTTTACTCGACGCTGAGACCAGATACAGTCGATTGGAAAAACTTGCGTTAGCTCTTGTCGTTGCAGCACGTAAACTCAGGCCATACTTCCAATGCCACTCCATCAAGGTATTAACTGCTTACCCTCTCAAAAATATTTTGCATAAACCTGAACTTTCAGGTCAATTGACGAAATGGGCCGTGGAGATTAGCGAGTACAACAACAGTTTCCACCCACGACCGGTACTGAAATCACAGGTACTAGCTGACTTTATTACAGATTTTACCCCTTGTGAAAGTGTGTAGGCCGAACAAGAACTAGTAGCACTCACAGAAAAACCCTCCTCCAAAAAATGGACATTGTCGGTCGACGGATCCAGCAATATCAAAGGAAGTGGACTAGGTCTGGTGCTCAAATCCCCACAGGGGGACATATTGGAACAATCAGTCCATTGCGATTTTCGTGCGACAAACAATGAAGCTGAATATGAAGCCTTGATTGCTGGATTCGACCTTGCAAAAAGCCTAGACATAAAAAACATACAAGTGTTGAGTGATTCCCAACTAGTCGTTCGACAAATGAACGGCTCCTATGAGGCAAGGGATCAAAGAATGTCAGCCTATTTGACTAAAGCCAAGCAACTCCAGTCAACCTTCGACAAATTTACAATCCAACAAATACCCAGTTCTGAGAATACTCGAGCAGACGCATTGGCAAGTCTTGGATCGACAACAACCAATGGCTCAAAGTCAATACCTGTCGTACATCTGATGTCATCAATAATTCAAGAAGCTGAAATACTGGCACCCGTCAACCACGAAAGAAGTTGGATGGAACCCATATTCAATTACCTTCAAGCCGACGTTCTACCAGGTGATAGATCGGAAGCAAGGAAGATCAAAGCAAAAGCCGTAAAATTCTACATCATATATGGTAAGCTTTATAAAAAGTCATTTACAGGACCCTACTTGCGGTGCGTCACCCCTCGAGAGGCGTACGACGTCATGAAAAGTCTTCACTATGAGGAATGCGGAAACCATTCTGGCGCTCGTAGTTTGTCAAACAAAGCAATTACAGCGGGATACTACTGGCCGACAATGCGGTTTGATTCTCAAAATCATGTGAAGTCGTACGACAAGTGTCAACGGTTTGCACTCGTATCACATCTTCCCCTAGGTATGTTAAATTCAATTTCAGCCCCTTGGCATTTTATGAAATGGGGAATGAATATTGTAGGTAAACTTCCTGCAGCACCCGGGGGTGTCATCTACATGCTGGTCTTAACAGACTACTTCACCAAATGGGTCGAAGTCAGAGCATTTCAACAAGTACGTGACATTGAGGTACGCAACTTCGTATGGAAGAATATAATTTGTAGGTTTGGAGTACCATGGGAGATAGTGACCGACAATGGATATGAAAATATACAAACGTAGTTAAATTGCTTAAGGCATACCTAGAGGGGGGGTGAATAGGTTTTTACACCTTTTTTCAATCCCTTGAACAAACTTTCGTTTGTCCCTCAAGGTAGACTTACACACAACAAAATAAACCAAGAAAGACATACATAGACAATATGAGAATATAATCATGTGAACAAGGTCTATGTATATCACCTAGTTGTGTGAGGTATAAGAACAAATAAACACATCAACAAATAATACTTGTATTTCAATAGATGTTCAATGAGTTACAAGAGTGATCAAATATCAATATACAAAAATTACAATATACAAAAGAATCATATATACAAAAAATGATCAAAAGAATGAATCCACAAATCACACTTTACAAATACTTGCTTCACTATACATCACAAGTGAATAATATGAAACAAGATAATAACATACACAAATAAAATATAAAAGATAGAGATAGAAAGAATTAACACAAGAGATTTTTTAACGTGGTAAAACCTCCAAGGAGGAAACATCCACGGGTTGAACTACAACCATTGGGTACTATATATATTGGATGATAAAAATAAAAAATCCACAAAGTGACCAATCTTTAGCTCACCCAACCTAGTGGAGTCTAAGTCTACCCAACCCTATTGGAAAGTATGAAATCCCTCAATGATGTAGAACCACCATATATTGGACAACACACAAAACCAACATCGATGGAAGATTAGAAATTCCTCAAGAGTGCATACACCTCCCGTGTACCCCGCTCTTTTGGAGTCTATGTCTAACCATACGCCTAGGCCTACCAATATAATAGCCAACTCCCTATCCAAGGCACTCATGCCTCTAGGGAGCCTCCCATGCATGACTATCCGAGTCCTCCCGACTCTAGCCATGACTTCCCGAGTCATCCCGACTCTAGGCAAGTCTTTTTGCTTGGCTATCCGAGTCATCCCGACTCTAACCAAGACTTCATGCTTACCTATCCGAGTCATCCCGACTCTAGGCAAGTCTTCTTGCTTGGCTATCCGAGTCATCCCGACTCTAACCAAGACTTCATGCCTTTTACAAGGACTTCCTAGTGTGATCATGTGAATGCAAATGATGCAAACAACCAATTCAACATAGAACATGTGATCAATACATTACATGGTACAAATAGACCTAAACATGTGAAATCACAAGTAATAAAAGTCTAGATGCAAAATACAAGAATAAAACCTAAAGCATGTGTAAACACCAAACACATAAGCTCAAAGTCTCATTCACACATACAACACTTGAACAAAATATATTCATGAAGTACAAGTTCAAGATGCTATCAACATACAATAAAATGCTAGATACATGAGATTAAATCAATCAATATTCTAGCCAAAAATATAGAGCAAGGATTTAAGATGTAAATCAATTAAACCCTAGATTGCTCTAAAACACATACAAATACAATAATCCTAGATTTCATCAATCAAAGGATCAAATCAAATCTCAAGGTCATTTATCACAAAATTAATTCAATCAAGTCACACACAACCTAAGATGTCACACACAACCTAAGATGTCATTCTAATCACAATACAACTCACAAACATGTGAAAAACCTAGAATCATAGAAACTAGTCCACATTTGTCTCTAAATAGACTTTTGATTAGAATGATTATGAAGCTATCTTTCTCAATAGCTTTCATCAAACATAAACATACATATAGAAGAAGAAACCCCAAGCAAATTGAAGGTTAAAAAGAAAGAAACCCCAAAGATAAGACCAATACCTTGGATTCACGAGCTTGTTCGGATTTCTGTGTGGAACCACCAGAAAACTCGATCAAACAGCCACCAAACCACTTGGAAAAGGTAGAGGACTTGATTACGAACATTCTCCAACTAAATCACTCAAATCCGACTTCATATGAAGAAGTTATGGTGTTTGGAAGATGAGAAAATTTGGGAGAAAAATCTGACGGGATTTTTGCAATTTTTCTTCTTGAAAACAAATGGAGGGAATTGAGGGAAATAAAAAGGAGGAGAGAGAAGGCAATTTTTTGCCAATCAAAGAGGGCCACCTCAGCCCAGCCCCGTGGGGTCCGCGTGGGCCACACGGGGGCAGAGAGCCCCTCTGGCCATGGGGCCCATGGCTCCCACACGGCTTGGGCCACACATGGCCTCTTGGCCATTTTTGCCCTCTCGCGTTCCCTCACGTTCTTCAGCCGTATCTTGGGCATCCGAACTCCGATTTTGAATCCGTTTTTAGATTACAAACCATGACTCCCTCACGCACAACGAAGACTACACAACTTTGAAAAATAGTTGAGAAATCATCTCGGAAAACGACGATGAAGTCAACTCAACGAATGAGAACTCAAAGTAGCGTAGCTATATCGTTTGGACTCGAAACTAAATGAATGAGTAACTAAAACGACTGGAACTCAATAAGGAATCATAATAGAGCATATTCAAGTCCAAATACAAAAATATGGAAACATACAAACACAAAGACACACACATATGCTATTTCCTAGACATAGTCCTAGAACATGCAATAAGCAAAGTTTGTCAAGATAGTATAAATGTATGAGCATATATTATCAAGTGTGTGAAAATGATATATAAATGATGTTTAACCTTGAAGGAACACACAAAGATGCCATGTGTGTGTGTGTGCCTAGCCTTGTAAGAGATATGAGGTCTTATATTACCTTTGATGATCAATGATGCACATATCTCTTTAATGCCGGCTACTTGCATGAATTGAGGTCGAGACATTCTTCGTCTTCTTAAATCTTCAATATATGAACCACTAAACATTACAAGAGAAACACGTTTTGATATGGAATTTATGCCAACACAAACTATAAACCTAACAGGATCCCAATTCATTTCGTATGACTTCAAAAATTTCTGCGACAAGTATGGGATAAAGTTGAGCTTCTCAACTCCACGTTATCCTCAAGCCAATGGACAAGCAGAGTCAACCAACAAAACAATTGTCAACATATTAAAGAAAAGACTGGAGGTAGAGAAAGGCGAATGGGCAGAAAAACTCCCAGAAATATTATGGTTGTACAGAACTACTCCACGTCGGTCTACTGGAGAAATTCCTTTCTCACTTGTCTACGGCTCTGAAGCAGTGATCCCAATAGAGACACGACTCGCGACCGCTCGAAGTGAAAACCCAAATGAGGAACAGAATAACTTGGAGCTCAATTTCGAACTTGATCATATAGACGAACGTCGAGATCGTGCCGCTCTTAGAATCCAGTCGTATCAACAGCAAGTCGCATGACACTACAACAAAAAAGTACGTGCTAAAGCCTTCAAAATCAACGATTGGGTCCTACAACGAGTCTTCCAGAACACTAGAGAGGAAGGAGCTGGAAAATTAGGGTCGACATGGGAATGGCCATATCAAATAACAGATGTAGTCGGACGAGGGGTTTACAAATTGTGAGGACTCGACGATCGAGAGCTGCACAACAACTGGAATGCTCTACATCTAAAACAGTACCATTTCTAAACTTTAGCTATATATATTTCGTTATATTATTTGTTTATTTTATCGACATTTCAAAACTAACAAATCGACCAACAAGGAGCAATGATGAAAACTTAGTACAACTAAGTGCAAAACTGAGCTCAAAAACAAAAAAATGTCACATCTTTCTTTACAAGTTGTCGACTTCGATGAAGCAATGTATCCCTATTTCAGATATCTATGAATCGACGACCACTTTGAATCGACATCTACAAACACAACTCTCAATATCCTCATTCGACAAACACATATTAAGAGTGGGGGAATAGCAATGGGGACAAACGTCGAATCGAACGATGAAAATTGTCGACTAATTAACGCATGTACACGATTTTACTGCGATTTTACTATGAAAATGAAGGTCTTGTCGACCAATTAACGCATGTACGCGATTTTCCTATGTAAATGAAGGTCTTGTCGACCAATTAACGCATGTACGCGATTCTACTATGTAAATGAAGGTCTTGTCGACCAATTAACGCATGTACGCGATTCTACTATATAAGTGAAGGTCTTGTCGACCAATTAACGCATGTACGCGATTTAACTATGTAAATAAAGGTCTTGTCGACCAATTGACGCATGTACGCGATTTTACTATGTATATAAATATCTTATCGACTAATAGACGCATGCACGCGATTCTTAATAAGTCATCGACCATGAATGCATACGATCTCCATTTTTTACGATAAAATAATATCATATACAACATGTCGATCGACTTACGTTTGAGAGTGAGTTTACATGCTTATCTCATTCAATTAAAAGCTAGCATTGTGCAAACCCCATTATATGATGGTCGTATTTTTTTCACAATATAAAGTCAAAATGAAAGTTCCATTCAGCATGACATGCTTCAAAATAAAACCAAAATATAGGTCAAGTCGACCAAATCATCCACAATTACATAACCAAATAAAAGTTGAAGATAATGTTAAATGAAAAATGCTGGGCATCAATTCGCCGGAGCATCAGCAACGTCGTTATTTGGGCTTGTGGTATCATGGAGTCGTTAAATGTTAAATGAAAAATGTTGGGCATCAACACACATTTCGCAAGTAAAATCAAAAATCAGAAACTTTCTATTTTATTTCTTATAAATTCATAAAAATAAGTCTAAAGCGAAAAATACATGAAGAAATCTCAACTTCTTACCAACTTGATAGAGTTTCGAGTAAAGATTGCGAAGAAATCCTACGAAAATGAGTAGCATCAACACTTTAGAGAAAAAGCTCAACAAAGAAGTTGAAGAAGTTGTAGAAGTTTAGTCGTGTAAAAATGGTTCAGTGAATGGAACGGTTTATATATAGACCAAAATTTTAACCCTAGTTGCCACGTGTCAACGCCCCTTCAATTGCCGGTTAACCAAGGTAAAACCGCCCGGCTTGAATTTGAAAAATTTTACCTCAAAAATAGAGTTTAATTTAATGCACCTGATGTCAGCCTAGAACATTGAAACGCTTCAATCCCATTGATGTGACTGCCAAGCTTCGCTCGATTTGACTTCCAAACATCATTCCAGGCATAGTCGTCGAGCGACGGATTATCTTCAAAATTCAACTTCATTCGATGATCAGATAATATCCGAAAAATATGGTTCGACTCGACAAAGAGGCGCTCGACAAAAGCAATTGTCGACTCAACGAGAATCACTCTCTAACTCATTTAAGATTCTTTAGAGAGTTGGGGACAAACTATGGTAGCCAAAAATGGCCCATAGGCCCAATGTGATAAAGCCCAGATCTTGAAATAAAAAGATTTTACCCAGGCTCATCGAGTTGACCGACCCAACATAAATATCAGCAATATGTTCACTTGATCTTCCAAATATCAAGTCAAACAGTCAGTTTAACAGGTGGATCATTTGTTGAGACAATCCCTCTAAGAATCTCACCCATGATCCAAACTTGACATGGTTCCGGTTCCGGTTCCGGTTCCGACAGAACCGGCAGTTCTAAACCGGTAATTTTTTTTTTTAACATTACAAAATATTACATTTTATTTATTAAAAAATAAAATGTTAGAAAAGGACATTACAAAGTATTGGGCCATGGCCCATAACCCTTGTCTAAGTAATTATATTTTTCCTTGCATTCTCCTCCGTTTTATATAGGTTAAATCTCTCTCCACTTTTCATATTTTTCCAATGTGGGATGTGACATTTTTTTATCCTTTCTATTCTAATTGTGTTGTTTTTCTTTGTTGTTAATTGTATCATAGATCTACCTCAACCCACACCATTTTCTACTGTAAGTAAATTAACGTACACAAAATTAAGTATTTAAGAAATAAATTCACGTTGAGATAAGAAATGTGGGACACTGGGACAAAAGATATATATAGATATATTAGATAATGAAGAATGATAGAGCATAAAAATAAAAGAAGAAAGGCAGTGATTTGTATAATGAATAATTGAATTTCGTCAAAATTAAAAATTAAAAAAAATGAATAATTGAAATTTGAAACAATGACACTGAATAAGAACAAAAGATATGAGTAGGCAAGCACATGGCTGATGGGCGATGGCTCCCAATTGAAATCCCATAACCTTTTTTTTTTTTTTTTTTTGTTAATGGATTATAGTTAAATATGGTACGAGGTCCAAGATCAAAATGTCTAAAGTTAACTCTCTCACTTCTACTTAAGTTTAGTAAGCTACAACTAGAATAGAAAGGAAAAGAAAATCTTACATCCCACATCGGATAAATGAGGGAAGTGGAGAGAGATCTAACCTATATAAAAGGAAAAGAATGCAAAGGAAAATATACTAATTACTTGGACAAGGGTTATGGACCATTGTTCAATACTCTTCAATATCATTTTTTTTTAAATTTTATTTTTATAAATAAAGTGTAATTTTTTTTTAAAAAGAATTTAAAAAAAAAAAAAAACTTGGAACCGCCGGTTCCGGAACCGGAAAAACGGTTCTGGTTTAGGTTTTTTCGGTTCCGGTTCTGGCTGGTTCCGGCGGTTCGAACCAGAACCTTGCCAGGTCTACCATGATCAAGTCACGATCAAAAAACCGTTGCAGCTACATCATTCACTATAAATAGAGCAGCTCTCTCACCTAGAGGCTCTCTGAAAAACTTCTACCAAAAGCTTACAAAAGCGTCTTGAAACTCTGCTCCTTTAATATTCCAGTCACTGGAATTTGGCCAGATTCAACATCACGATCATCACTAAATATCGCTCAGCCCAAGCACACCTAAGGCTAAACAATTTTAACCCATCTCCTTTGTTTTATTTGCATTATTTCTGTTCTAATAATATTTGCAGGTTCAACAAGGCATTCGACCTTGGTCTGACAGACTTATATTTGTAGGTTTAAACGAGTAGACGACATCGCTCAACTAACGATTCAACTGAGTTGCCTTGGGCCCGATATAACCCGATCCAATTGACGTACCACGTAGTTCGACCACCTACAATAATGATATTTTAAGAGATTCATTAAATGTTAAAATAGATTATTCCATAATTACTTTTAAAAAGTAACCCCATACCTACTTTTCAAAATCACTATCAAAACTTGTCAGATTATCAATTAATCGTTTTTAGAAGTTTTACCAACATTATTTTATGTCAAAATGTTATAGAAGTTTTATCAATTAATTTTAACTTCTTAAAAGCAATACCAAACTGGCCCTAAGTATATATGGGAAAAGCTTGAAGCTTCTGTACCCAATTTTATAGTTAGACATAGGGCCAGTTTGGTATTGCTGTAACTTTTATAATAATCACTATTAGCCGTGCTGAAGAAATAATTAGCTAGAAAGTTAATCAGCAGATGCTTGGTTAATTATATTTTTATAACTACTTTATAACTCAAAAGCAGTATACATATGTTTAGTAATTTTATTGCAAAAGTGCTGAAATTAGTTACAATGACTAGAATATATATGAGTTTAGGATCTTTTTTTTTTTATTAATTATATATATTAAATCAATATTTAAGTAGAATATTTAAATTGGAAAAAAAAATCCATAAGAACAATAAAAATATTTTTAAAAGATTTTATAAATCAAATCAATATTTAAATAGAATATTTAATTTTAAGATGAAATAAGGTATATAAATGATTTTAGGGCAATTACCAAATTGGTCCTGGACTGTTTTCTTTATTCCAAGTTGTTTGCAACTTTTACAAAAGTGACCAAATTGGTCCCTAACTTTTTAAATTGTACCAATTTCATCCCTCAATTAACTTTCTATTAGTCAAACCTAACAGTCAATGGTATTTTAGTCGGGCAATTACCAAATTGGTCATGGACTTTTTTTTTTATTCCAAGTAGTTTGTGACTTTTACAAAAGTGACCAAATTGGTCCCTAACGTTTTTATGGAGTACCATTTGAGTCCCTAACTTTTAAGAAACAACCAAAAACATCCCTTATCATTAACTTCAGTTATTTATACCGTTACTTTGATTATGGTTTACTTTTAAAAGACTAAAGTACCCCTCAAAACTCTAAAGTTAAAAATGTTTAAATAAAAATAAAATAATTATTTAAACAAGAATGTAATGAAAACAAAATAAAATAAATTATCTGCAACTCTCTCATTGATTCGAAAAACAATCCTTTTCAATTTTTCATCGATACAAAACCCAAAATATTATACAGGTTAAAAAATTATACAGGTTTCTATAATTTTTTTTTATCAATATTGAACCCAAAAAATGACTCATTTTCAAGAACTTGAACCAGACAATGATGGAGTCATGGAGATGCCTTCAGTATATAAGCATTAGAGACCCATTTTTGAGAGAATAACCCCATTGACTCCGAGCCAAACCAGAAAACATGTCATCCACGAAGCTGCCCTAGATCTCCCCCAATCTCTGTCTAGTGTTCTCCATCGGAGATATGCGATTTCTAATTCTTGAGGCACTGGCCGATTCTGGATTTGCTAACCTTTGATTTTTTTTAAGGGGTCAGATTGTTGGTAGTAAGTGTTTCCAAGTTCGGTAGTGATTTTCGAATCATTGACAGAGTTGCAGATAATTTATTTTATTTTGTTTTCATTACATTGTTGTTTAAATAATTATTTTATTTTTATTTTAACATTTTTAACTTTAGAGTTTTTAGGGGTATTTTAGTCTTTTAAAAGTAAACCATAGTCAAAGTAACGGTATAAATAACCAAGGTTAATGATAAGGGATGTTTTTGGTTGTTTCTTAAAAGTTAGGGACTCAAATGGTACTCCATAAAAACGTTAGGGACCAATTTGGTCACTTTTGTAAAAGTTGTAAACTACTTGGAATAAAGAAAAAAGTCCAGGACCAATTTGGTAATTGCCCGACTAAAATACCATTGACTGTTAGGTTTGACTAACAGAAAGTTAATTGATGGATGAAATTGGTACAATTTAAAAAGTTAGGGACCAATTTCGTCACTTTTGTAAAAGTCGCAAACAACTTGGAATAAAGAAAAAAGTCTAGGACCAATTTGGTAATTGCCCATGATATTTTAACTTGATTTCTTAAGGATAATAATGATATTTTAAAGCATGCATTAAATGCTGGAATAGATTATTCCATAATCACTTTCAAAAAGTAACCCTTACCCACTTCTCAAAATCACTGACAGAACTTGCCAGATTATCAATTAATCACTTTTGGAAGTTTTACCAAACATTATTTTATGTTAAAATTATAAAATAATTTGATTTTAACTTTTCAAAAGAATACCAAACTGGCCCATAGTGCCACATATTTCTCATTAATAACCACTTAACTGAGAAGCTTATTCTATTATTTAGGGTTCAACAATCGTAAGTAAAATACAAAATTGATACACACACAATTGTTAGGTTTTGGCTCGTATTCTCGAATGAACCGAATGTTAACCAAACGAGACTCAACTGATGTGGAGCTTCCTGGAAACGTGGGATACATTTAGAAGTTGGATTAGGTGTTTGAGGGAAGACTTGAAGACGAAAGTGGAAGAAGAAGAAAACCGTTCTCCCTACCGCTGTGGCTTTGACAACGGTTGTAGGAGCGGTGAAGGCTGAGTTCGCAAATAATTGAAGGACCGATGTGCCTTGCGCTGTGGCTTGCATAATAGTAACGACAACAGTTGACATCTAGTGGTTCCTATTATGGGAAACGTTGTACCGTAGACAACGGTACTCACATCTGTTCGATGGAAATTTGCACGGATCATGAAGTCTTCGATAGAAAAGGAAAAAGGATTTGTCTTTATGCGGAACAGGAAAGCCTTGTGCTTGAAGGAAAATGATTTCTCTTTACAAGAAGACTTGTCATAAATAGGAAATAGTATTTATGTGGAACAAGTAAGCCTTGTATGTGTAGGAGATGGATTTCCTTGTTAGTTCCTAACTCCCTGTAATCAGTATGAATAGAACCTTGTAATTAGGTTATTTATGTGTGGAGTAAAAAGAACACCATGTAACATTAGAGAGAGTGTGGTGAGATCCAGAGGAGACCCTAGGGAATATCCGGGGAGGGATCCAATGGAATATCAGTGGATCAAGTTAGAGATCCAAGGGTGATATTCAGGGGAGACCTAGGGGATATTGTAGGGGTACTCGGTGAGGATCTTGTGAGTGTGGTTTGGGGTTGAGGTGAGAGAGAGAATTATAGAGTATATGGTTGTAACAATTTATCATATAGTTGAACTTTCTCTGTTGTCCTGACGGCCTTTGGTTTTTTACCCGATTTGGGTTTTCCACGTATATCTTGTGTTGTGATTGTTTTATTTTCTCTCATCTATTTTTTCTACGATATTAATGTTATTAATTGCTATGAGTTATGGGTGAGTATTAGGCACGATGTTTCCGCGTTCATCGATTCAAAATCCCCAACAACAGTATGTAGATAGATGTAAGAAACACGTCACATCTCATGACTATTATAATTATTCAATTATATTGAGTTTTTTTTGGCTATTTAATTTTTTTTTTGAAGTATTGTTCTATTATATAAATTTTAGGTTATTTTTGAGGAAAGGAATGACACGAATCCGTAATCTTGTGGTGTAGATGTGAAGGGTTTTACCACCAAACCAACCTCATTTTGGCTATTTAATTCTAAAGAAATAAAATGTGATTTGTACACGCAAACTAGTGGTGGCAAAATGGACCCAGGCTGGCAAGCTAGGCCTGGCCGGCCCGATCCCGTGACATGTCGGGCCTGGCACCACCCGGCCACCAACCATGAAGCCCGCGGCCTGCCAGGCCAGCCCGCAGGCCGACTGTTGGCCAACGGCCACTTTATTTATTTATTTATTTTATTTCTTCTTTGACCCAAACGGTCAAAAATTCAAAAAAAAAAAAAAAAATTGGCCGTTGGCCCAATGGCTATAAGGCCTTTTTTTTTTCTTCATTAATTTTACAATTTTAAACTCCTTTTTTAAAAAAACAAATTCTATAAATACCACAAAAATCTCAAAATCCAAATCAAATTCTCTCTATTCTTAACTTTCTCAATTTCTCTCAATCTCTCATTCTCTAATCTCTCTCTCTCTCCCTTCCTCTCTCCCTCTCTCTAGTCCCTCTACTCTAAGTCTCTAACTCTCTCTATTCTTAACTCTCTACACATGCACTCTAATACTCACATTCTCTACAAATTACAAACTACAAACCAATGTTAGTTTTAATATATATGATTTTATGTTTAGTTTATTAACTATTAAATATTAATAGTTTAGTTTTTAATTATAATATTTATGATTTTATGTTTAGTATATTAAATATTTATGGGATAGGTTTTACTTAATGTTAATATTTATGTTTAGTATTTTTAATATTTATTGCTTAGCTTTTAATTTTATTATTTATGATTTTATGTTTAGTATATTAAATATTAATTGCTTAGTTTTAAATTTTAATATTTATGATTTTATGTTTAGTATATTAAATATTTATAGGATAGTTCATAGTTTTTACTTAATGTTAATGTTTATGTTTAGTATTTTTAATATTAATTGTTTAGTTTTTAATTTTATTATTTATGATTTTATGTTTAGTATATTAAATATTAATTGCTTAGTTTTTAATTATAATATTTATGATTTTATGTTTAGTAGATTAAATATTTATGGGATAGTTTTTACTTAATGTTAATATTTATGATTAGTATTTTTAATATTAAATGCTTAGCTTTTAATTTTAATATTTATGATTTTATGTTTAGTATATTAATTATTGATTGCTTAGTTTTTAATTTTAATATTTATGATTTTATGTTTGTAAGGATTCTCGTTTTGTTGATTGGCTTATTTCGTGGTCAAACCACATGTTGGGGTTTTGAATGTAAGGGTAGTCTAAATGTTTAAGGTTGAAGCTCGAAGGCCCTTTCAGGACCTCAAGGGACAAGCACGCCAAAGGTATAAATTCTTGTGCTTGGTTTTCTTTGAAGAGATTTAGTAGCACACACACACTTATCATTCTTGCTATGATTGCATATTTGCTTATTTTTATGTGCATCTCTTCACATGTCACTTTACACACTAGCACTTTGGTTGATACATCTTGTTGTGTGTATATGTGCCTTATAATTCGTTTCTCGACATTGTTCGGAAACGTCCGCGCTTGCACTAATGAGTGCTTGGTTTCGCGCGAAGACCGCCTATGGAGAATGCCCGTGGCTTCTCCTTGGTTTTCACCATTGTTGGTGATCGGCGGTTATTATCGGTGGCCTGGCCGCCGAATGAAACCGCCGTTTCAGTCCAGATTGGTCTGAAGCAATTATGCGGTCACGATCGGCGGTCACGACCGCCGTTTGAAACCGCCGTTCATACCTGATCGATTTTAATCCCTCGGGTTTGATTCGGCGGTTGGATCGGCTGTCGTGAAACCGCCGAATGAAACCGCCGTTAATGCTCTGTTCTTCACGAGCTCAATTCGGCGGTCGTCATCGGTGGCCTGGCCGCCGATTGAAACCGCCGAACGGTACGTTTCAGGGGCAAAATTATCTTTTCACATGCCCAATTCTTGATGTCTATAAATATCTTATTTTCTCATTCTCTGATCAAGTTTCTTGAGTCATTAGAACCCTAAACATTCAAGAGAGATTTTTGAGAAAAAATCAAATCAAGAACTCAACTTTAAACACTCAAATCAAATCCCTTTTGCATCAAATTTCATATTTGATCTTCTATGCCTTCATAGAATTGATCCATGCATGGTTTTGAATCATCACATCTTATTTGGTATGTTCTTCACTAATTTCATATTACTTTAGTGTTTTTCATATTAATACATCTCTTTAATTACTTGTATGCTTTTGATTATATGCTAGATACAAGTTAGAGATTATTTGTGATGAAAATGATTGAGTGTTGATTGTGATAGCTAATTTGGTTTTTAATCAATCTTGATTAGCTAAGCTATTTGACATGTCATTTAGCAATTGATATCTAGGGTTGATTAAATTGATTATATCATCATCCTAGATAAGCATCTAAGGTTACCTAGCCTTGTTTGTTATTTGAATATTCATATATATTCACATAGGTTGTTTCTCTTCATTGAGAAGTAAGTCTTGAGGCTAAGAGTGCTTAGGCCTCAAGCAAATTGGAATAGGGTTGCTAATAAAGGCCCGCTGGGTAGAAGTGAGGGGTTACAGACCGGAGTGTTAGACGAGGTCTACATAGGTTGTAAACTTCATTTCAATTAGTGATTTCGAGTTCCGAGTGTGGCGCACTATACAGCCCGTGGTTTTTCCCAGTGGTTGGGTTTCCACGTATACATCAAGTGTTATTTAAATTCCGCACTATATTACACTTGTATGTATTTTTTACTAGTAGGGGCATTTTCGTAAAATTGACTTGCATGCGAAAATTGGGTAATAATAGTTAAAATCTATTCACCCCCCTCTAGATAATATATATCATACACACCGTATTCTTTTCAATGTTTAGTAGATTAAATATTTATGGGATAGTTTTTACTTAATGTTTATGTTTAGTATTTTTAATATTACTAGTTTGCAACTCGCACGATGTGCCGGCATTGTAAAATATAAATTGAAAATTATATTTATTGAGTTTTTCCTATAAATCACAATATTATGGTTAAAATAATTCAAAAATACTCGTAAATCAAAAGTAATAGGATTGTAAATTTTGACTATGGCTACATTATTTATAGAATAGTGTGAATGACATATATCACTTAACCAACTTCATCTTATCACATTTCTTCATCTATTAATGTACTTCAAATTAAGAATAATATATTTTAAATTATTTTGTTCATATTCTCTGTGAAAAAAATTAAGAATATGAACAAAATAAATATTTATTTATAATACTAAAAACAAAAATTATAGAATGCCCAACAACTTGTCTCCAATGTAATAAGGCCTATAACCAACACATTCCAAGTAATTTCTCTTATATATCTCATATGTAATCACTTGTGACTTTTTTATTTTTATTTATTTTTATCTAACTTGTTGACCCACAAAACAGATAAACATATTGACAAATAATTTCTTGAGGCTTTTAGGAAAACGGATCCTGGGTCAAAGTTGTGACGCAATCATTATGCCTAGCTAACACATAATTAGCACACACACATAAATACTTATTTTTTAACGGATTCAAGAACATAATATAATTATAGTAAATAATAAGGAATTAATTCTTGAAATACTTTAGATACAACGCTTAATATAATTACTGTGCTTCAAATAATTAAAAAACAATTAAAAAAAATTATGAATAGTAGGGAGGTAGCTGTATGTGAACCTTTGTTCTTCAAAGATCCGACGGCAATGCTCCGAGAACCAAGTAGGTGGCATTAAGATTCATCCTCCTAATTTTCTCTTTGGCATTCTACTCTTGCTTCTTTGAAATTTGTCCTTCACCATTGGGTTGCACAACCCTTTTCACACTTTGTGACCTCTTCAACTTATGGTTTCTCTCCGTTGTCTTGGCTTGCTCAATTAGAACCATTCTTATAACAATTCCAAAAATACATCGGCTCCTCAGTTCATTTGAAGAATCGTTGCAAATCAATTAAGCAAGTATTTTATGCTAAAAAAAATAAATTAAGCAAGCATTTTTTACAGAATCTTTTACAATTCTCTGGTACGAAAATACATTAAAACCAAAATTCTACTTTTGTCTAAAAATCTTTCATACACACATACAAACTCTGTTGATGGTAACTGTCGGCAAGCTTTAGACTAAAGTGTTTGATGATGTGATCCGATAATTTGAATATTTCAGAGTGCTTTGCTTCCAACGTGTGTAATGATGTATTCTGATGACCTAAATACATATTAATATTTTGACTGAATATTGCTTGTGAAATAAGAGTTTTTTGATTGCTATATACAGAACCAATGAATCTATTCATCTAAATAGTCTTGGCAGTGGTGGAAATGAAGAGTCATTGTTTTATTAATGACATTGGATATCTAAGAGTCAAATTCATGTAATATTTCATGTTCATGAATTTGAATTTTTTTTTTTTTAATAAAAACGTTTCAAATATCCTATATTCAAAAACTTCTTGTATTACATTAACTATAATTATTTGATATTAAAGATTGTGAAGTTAATATTATATAGATGCATGTCTTGAATTATTGTCTTTCTTCTCAAGGCATGGATTTCAATTCAATGGTTTGAATAAATTGTCTTATAACTAATTTATAGTAACTAATTAATAGTACTTAGTTATTGATAAAATCATCTTGCTTTATTATTATTATTATTATTATTATTATTATTATTATTATTAAATAGTTATATAGAAATAAAAATAAAAATGAATATATAGAATTTAATACCGAAGCTCCCTCACGGCAACATGTGGCACTGTAAAAGTCTATTATTATTATTATTATTATTATATAGATATGACTTGCTTAGTTTTTAATTTTATTATTTATGATTTTATGTGTAGTATATTAAATATTTATGGGATAGTTTTTACTTAATGTTAATGTTTATGTTTAGTATTTTTAATATTTATTGCTTAGTTTTTAATTTTAATATTTATATCTAATTTTGTAGGAACTAGGAAATGGATCCTACTCAAATTCTTGTTTATTTATCAGACGGATTGAACATGATCAATGATGACTTTATTATTCCGTTACCGGAAGTGAAAGTTGGGGAAGATACTAAAGGACTAACCAGTCCTTCTGCCTCGACATTGGGGACAACGGCATCAAAATCCAGAACCAGAAAGTTAAAATCTATGGTATATAATACTTTTGAATCGATAACCGGTTTGGACGTTCAGGTATTACCTAAGGTTTGTTGTAAATTTTGTAAGAAAATATTGTCCAATACTAAGAAAGGAACATGACATTTGATAAGGCATAGAGATGCATGTATGCTTAAACACGGTCAGGTAGATACTACTAGACAGACACAACTACAACGGAACCCAGATGGGTTCGTTAGCACTTGGAGATATGATGATGCCAATGCTAGGGAATGCATGGCACGTTATATTACACAAATCAATCAACCAATTGGTTTTGGTGACAGTCTTTTTTTTGAAAAATTTATCAAAAATGCATTTAATCCTCAATTTTGAGCTGTGTCTAGAAACACCACCAGAAGCAATTTACTAAAATGTTTTCAATTCGATCAAGTCAAATTGGTTGCTCAATTATAGAGTTTAAGTGTTTCTGTAGCACTAACTTCCGATATTTGGAACACACATTCCAAACAAGACTATTTATGTGTCATGAGACACTATATAGATACTCATTGGAAGATCCAAAAAAGAATTATTGGTTTTCGTCTAATGGATTTCGCTCATACCACTCAAAAATTTTTTGATGTTATTTTTGAAGTTTTAAATAATTTTAGTCTAACTTGACGCATCATTTCCCTCACATTAGATAACGCATCATCAAATAATGCATCCATTAACTTGTTTTTAACCAACAATGTCCCTCAAGCTGGGGGTCATCTCTTCTACCAACGGTGTGAATGTCACATCATAAATTTAATTATGAAATCAAGTTTGAAGGTTATAAGCAGTCATATACATCGCATTAGAGACGCCATTTTCTATATTAGCAACTCTAATCAAAGAGTGAAAAAAATTCAGATTGAAACAAATTATAGCACGGTGTGTATAAAGCTATCTAGAGGGGGGTGAATAGATTTTACGCTTTTTACCCAATTTTTCGTGTTAGTCAAAATTACGAAAATGCCCTCAAGATAATATAACCAAGCAAGTGTAATATGGTGCGGAAATTAAAACAACACTTGGTTTTTACGTGGAAACCCTCACGGGAAAAACCACGGGCTATGTAAGTAAGCCACACTCGAACCTCGAATCCACTAAATGTGCAAACGATTACAACCTAATCCCGGAAGTAATCACACACCTACCTAATCCCGGTATGAGTGAAACTAGTCCTATTTGCTTGCGATCTAAGCAACCTAATCCCGGTTGCTACACACAAGACTTACTTTCTCTAGAAGAGAATACAACCCTAAGTGAATATATGTGAATATCCAAAATGCAACATAGAGCAAGGGAAACCCTATATGCTTATCTAAGATGATTAATATGCAATTAAGAACAATCCTAGATATCAAAACTAAATGACATGTCAATTAGTTTAGCTAATCAATATTAAGCACAAAACCTAATATGCTAGCACAATACAACTTCTCAAACATACATCATACTCTTCTCAATATTGTATCAAAAGCATACAAAATAACAAACAAGTAATTAATTGAGATTGCTAGATAAGAGAAACACAAAACATGTAAGATATTAGTGAAAAACTTACCAAGCAAAGTATGATGAAGATTCCATGCAAGATGACATCTAGAAGATCAAGGATGATGCTAGATGATGATTGATGATCATGAAAAAGTGTTTGAGTAATCAAAAATTGAGTTCTTGGAATTTTTCTTCTCTTTGAAAAATATCCTAAGTATGAATTCTGAATATGAACTCTCTTAATTGACCTAAAGTCAAAGTGGCATATATATAGGGGGCCAAATCAAAGTGTGGTCGTTTAAGTAAGTTTCAAAGAAACGCGCCGATCGGCGGTTTCAATCGGTGGCCAGGCCACCGATTATGACCGCTGAATTGAGCTCGTGAAGAACAGAGCAAAAACGGCGGTTCATTCGGCGGTTTTGTGACCGCCGATCCCAACCGCCGAATCAAAACAGAGAGATTAAAATCAATCAGGTATGAACGGCGGTTTCTAACGACGGTTTCGTGACCGCCGATTCAACCGCCGAATTAGACTGAGAGATAAATCAATCAGGTCTTGAAAAGGCAGTTTCGAATGGCGGTCGTGATCGCCGATCTTAACCGCAAAAATGCTTCAGACCAATCTGGACTGAAACGGCGGTTTCATTCGGCAGCCAGGCCGCCGATCATAACCGCCGATCACCTAGATAGGTGAAAACCAAGGAGAAGCCAAGGGCATTCTCCATAGGCGGTCCTCGCGCTAAACCAAGCACATTCTAGTGCATGCGCGGACGTTTCCGAAAGTTATCGGGAAACGAATTACACAACAACATGACACAATTACACACAACAAAATATAATAAATAAGTGCAAGTGTGAAATGTGACAAATGAAGAGAATGCACACATATGCAATGAATGTTAAGTGTGTGTGTGCAACTAATCTCTTCAAAGAAAAGTAAGCACATAGAAATTTACCTTCGGTGCTTATCAACACGAGGTCTTCAAAGGGCTTCGAATAATAAGACCGATACTTAGGCTACCCTTACAAAGAACCCCAACATGTGGTTGTCCACGAAATGAGCCAATCAACAAATGGGAACCTTACAATCTCCCCCTTTGGCTATTTCGTGACAAAACCACCACTCACATTGATTCCTCACAAAGAAATAGAAACTACGGGACAACTATGATATTCTACAACACAAAGAGATAAGAAAATAAAACTTCAAGTCTTCAATTTTTTGTAGAATAATCACGCCCTGTAAATAAGATTTCTATGTTTTCCAATAAAAGTGAAATGTGAGATTAATCAAGTGATATCAAAAACAAGCATTTGCATTTTTAGAATTTAGGCACAACATTACAAAATATATGCAATGTATGATAAATGCAATGCTCCCCCTCAAAGGGTTACTCCCCCTCAATGTGTTATCTCCCCAATGTGCACAATTGAAACACCAATTTGCATCTCCCCTTACCATATACTACTCCCCCTTTTTGTCATGATATAGGCAAAGGAGTAGTCCCCAACCGGGTCACTCATAGTAACGAGAGATAGTAGCATGCAAGATATGCATAATTAATATAAGTCACTTTATGCATCTCAATTTAATCGGAGAGAAACAAGGAGATTTATTTGAGAGAAAATGTGTGAATCAAACATGCTTTGCATACAAGACATGTAGCATTCAAGTCCAAAATACAATGGTATTTGGCAAAGCAAATGACAAAGGTTTCTAATAGGAATTCAAACCAATTTCACCAATGTCATGAGTAAAGCAAGGATATAGAATACATTGATTTCAATATAAGAGCAACTATATCCAACTTTAGAAGCGAAACATGGCATGAGAAACTTTGCACCCTTTTTGATTTTTCCGGATAAGATATCCGTATGATAGTAGCCATGTTCAACCAATAAAGAAAGAGAGACATTTGGAATATAAATTCCTTTGAACGGATACAAGATCCTTTATTCATTTTGAGTCTCATAAGCTTTCACACAAGTTTTGCATTTTTAAGAATATGCAATCATCAATTCATGCTTTTCATGTGAGCATGTTATATGAATTTCATGCTTTTTCATTTGGCATTAGCATGTTATTAAAGAATCATCATGTCATGGAGATAATCATAGGTCATTCAAATCATACTTCCGATATACATCTCCTAGTCCAAAAATGCATGTTTGAACATAAATATGACATGGATTGTAAACAAGCAAGGTTCACACTTATTGAATTGAAAACATATATACATATGTGCAACCAAGCTTACTCAAGCAATTAAAAGAAGAGGCATAAGATATTTCAAATTTTTTGCAAGTGACAAGAATGCAAACTAGCTCTCTTTGCTTGAGTTCCCCATATGGGGTCAATCATAGAACATCACTCCACAAGACATATCCCAATAGATCTACTAAGAGTTTTAAATCGAGTAGCATCTAAGGGTTTAGTAAATAGGTCCGCAAGTTGATCATTAGTACCTACATGTTCAAGTACTATGCATTTATTTTCAACAAGCTCTCTAATGAAGTGATGGCGGATGTCAATATGCTTAGTTCTAGAATGTTGCACCGGATTCTTGGAAATATTAATGGCACTCATGTTATCACAAAAGAGAGTGAGAGTACCTTGGTTGAATCCGTAATCTACTAGCATTTGCTTCATCCATATAAGTTGAGTGCATCCACTCCCCGCGGCTATATACTCGGCTTCCGCCGTGGACAAGGAAATCGAGTTTTGCTTCTTGCAAAACCAAGACACCAAGTTGTTGCCTAGAAAGAAGCAACCGCCCGATGTGCTCTTCCTATCATCACAATTTCCTGCCCAATCCGCATCACTATATCCTACAAGACTAGGATTAGTGTCAAATGAGTACCAAATCCCATAGTTGGAAGTCCCATTCACAAAGCGAATGACTCTCTTAACCGAAGAGAGATGGGACTCCTTGGGATCAGATTGGTACCTAGCACAAACTCCTACACTAAAAGATATATCGGGCCTACTTGCGGTCAAATAGAGCAAGCTCCCTATCATGCCACGATATAAGGTTTGGTCCGCACTTTTACCGCTAGCATCCTTGCTTAGCTTCAAAGTGGTGCTCATAGGAGTGTCACAATGTTTGGCTTTTTCAAGACCAAACTTCTTCACAAGGTTTTTGGCATATTTGGCTTGGGTTATGAAGATCCCATTATCTAGTTGCCTAATTTGCAAACCTAGGAAGTAATTAAGCTCACCAACAAGACTCATCTCAAATTCATGAGACATAACATCAACAAATTGTTAGACCTTGGTGTTGTTGGTGGAGCCAAACACTATGTCATCGACATATATTTGAGCTATGAAAAGCTCATCATTGTCTCTCTTGATGAATAGTGTCTTGTCAACACTACCTCTTGTGTAGTTATTGTCAACAAGAAATTGAGTGAGACGCTCATACCAAGCCCTCGGTGCTTGTTTCAACCCATATAGTGCCTTCTTGAGGCGATAGACATGGTTGGGGTGGTGAGCATCCACAAACCCCTTGGGTTGTTCAACAAACACTTCCTCTTGCAAGAAGCCATTGAGGAAGGCACTCTTGACATCCATTTGGTGCAATTTGAACTTGTGCACATAAGAAATGGACAAGAGAAGCCTAATAGACTCTAAACGGGCAACGGGAGCAAATGTCTCCTCAAAGTCGATACCCTCAATTTGAGAGTACCCTTGTACTACAAGTCTAGCCTTGTTCCGCACTATGTTGCCATCCTCATCGGATTTGTTCCTAAATATCCATTTAGTGCCTATGACATTAGTGGTCTTAGGCCTAGGAACTAGAGTCCAAACCTCATTCCTTTCGAATTGGTTTAGATCTTCTTGCATGGCAAGAACCCAAAATTCATCATTTAAGGCTTCTTCAACCTTTTTGGGATCAATTTGAGAGGTGTAGCAAGTATAGCTAATAAGATTAGCAAGTTGACGTCTAGTCCTAACACCTTCATTTACCTCTCCAATGATATCTTCTTTATCATGGAGTTTCCTAACCCATGGAGCGGGTTCTTTAGAGTCCAAGAGAGGAACTCTAGCAATAGGTTGTGTGTCATCATTGTTGACATTAGATGTCCCAACATTAGGAGACACCACAACCTTCTCTAAAGGAGAACCATCACTAAAAATAACCTCCTCCTCATGATCATTAGACTTGAGCCTAGTATCATCAAATACGACATTGGATGATTCCATAACACTTAGAGTCTTTAAATTGAAAACTCTATAGGCTCTACTATTCAAGGCATAGCCAATAAAGATACCCTCATCACTCTTAGCATCGAATTTGCCAAGTTGATCACGGTCATTCAAAATGTAGCATTTGCTTCCAAAAGTGTGGAAGTAGCTAACATTTGTCCTCTTGCCTTTCCATAACTCATAGGAGATGTTTCTAGTACCGGGCCTTAGGAAGACTCTATTTCCTATATAGCAAGCCGTATTGACGGCTTTGGCCCATAGGTTCCTAGGGACATTGTTGCTAAGCAACATCACATGGGCCATCTCTTGAAGGACCCTATTTTTCCTCTCAACAACTCCATTTTGTTGAGGTGTCCTAAGAGCCGAAAACTCATGGGAGATACCTAAACCATTACAAAAGGTTTCAAAGGTAGCATTCTCAAATTCCCTCCCATGGTCACTTCTAATCCGTTTTATGCTTTTAATATTAGAGTTCATTTCATTTTGAAGTTTATTACAAAGCATTTTAAACTTATCAAAAGTTTCGGATTTTTCTCTAAGAAAATATGTCCATGTGAACCTAGAGAAATCATCAACACAAACAAAAATGTATCTCTTTCCACCCAAACTTTCGGTTTGCATGGGACCCATGAGGTCCATGTGGAGAAGCTCAAGAGACTCCTTGGTGGTGAGATACTTACCCTTTTTGTGCATGCTTTTAGTTTGCTTTCCTTGTTGGCAAGGTCCACAAACACCATTGGCTTTCTTCCCAAGCTTAGGGAGGCCACGCACACACTCGAACTTTCCAAGGGTCCGTAGATCCCTAAAGTTCATGTGGCCAAGTTTTTCATGCCACAACTCAATTTGCTCATCCATGGACACATGATTAGATACAATACTAGCTTCAAGACAATAACAATTGTCGCTAGATCTCATGCCCTTCAACAAGGTTTGTCCATCGGGTTTTAGGATTGAGCAAAAATCTTTAGAAAACAAGACGGAATATCCTTCATCACTAAGATGTGAAATGCTTATTAAATTGGCTTTCAAGCCATCAACAAATAAAGCATTGGATAAGGAGGGTAATCCGGGAACGGAAATGGTTCATTTCCCTTTAACATTTCTTTTGGATCCATCACCAAAAGTGACATTTCCACCTTCCTCCATAACAAGAGTCTCGAAGAAACTCTTGTTTCCCGTCATGTGCCTAGAGCACCCACTATCCAAGTACCAAAAATTAGAAGAATTTGCCTTCAAGGCTATTTGTGCAACATGGCAAACATTTTCATTCTTTCTAATCCACTTAGCAACAATTTTAGCTTTCCTAGTGGTCTTTGGTACATGTACTCTACTATTTCTAGGATCATGCAAATCAATATTTTCATTCCTAGAAACATGCATCTTGGCTCTATTCTTTCTCTTTTCAATCATGCTTTGTTTTCTACACATTTTAATATATTGAAAGCAATTTGGTCTAATATGACCATCACAACCACAAAAGTGACAAATAGGGATGAAATAAGGAATCATACCTTGCCTTTGTGCACGTATGGGAGCTTGTCCATGTCTTTGTGGATAAGTGGGTTCAATCCATCTTCGTTGTTGAACCGGTCTAGGTTGCTTCCAAGCTTGAGGTTGCATGATTGGTCTCTTTCCTTTGTGAGCCAATTTTGGAGGAGTGTTGGCTTGAGGGACCCTAGAGGGTTGAGCTTGAGATTTCCTTCTTGGCCCCATTTTCACTTGAGCATTAGAACATTGTCCTACTTCTAACTTCTTCCCAGGAGGTTGCACAAATGAAGTTTCTTCGTTCTTCAAGCTCTTGACAAACACGGTCTTGTTAGAGGTTGAGATTTTCTTGCCATCATCATACCCAAGACCTCTCTTGTCACTTGGACTCTTTCCAACACCAAGTAAATGATCAAGCTTCTTGGTGCTAGAATCTATCCTAGTCAAGGACCCTTTAACTTCTACAAGTTCCCTTTTCAAGCCTTCTTCACTTCTCTTGGATAAATCTAACTCCTCAATTAACTTATCCTCTCTCCTCTTCAATCTTTCCACTTGTTCACTTAAGTGGTCATTGTGAGCCGAAAGTTCAAGGTTTTCTTCTCTCAACCTCTCAATCTTTCTTGTGCTTTTAAGTGCTAAATCATTGAACTCGGCATGGTATTTAGCAAGCACCTTTTGCTCCACAAATTTCTTTTTGGAACTAGAAGAGGAGTCACTTTCTACTTCACTTGAGTCATTTTCCTCTTGACTCATTTCCTCTTTCTCACTACCACTTTTGCTCTTATGTGAGGAGGCAAAAGCTAGGAGGTTAGCCATGAGCTCTTCTTCACTTGAAGACTCATCTTCCTCATTGGAGTCATCACTACTCCCACTCCAAGTGGCGGCCATCACTTTGCTCTTCTTCGTTTCATTGTGATTAGCACATTCGGGGGCAAAGTGACCAATCCCACCACATTCAAAGCATCGGACCCCTTTCCTTTCGGTCCTTTCTTGTCTAGGCTCAAACTTCTTGAAGGAACTTTTTTTCTTCAAATCTTGTCCTCTTGACCCAAATCCCTTCTTCTTCTTGAACCCCATAACCTTGTTGAACCTTTTCACAAATAAGGCAAGGTCTTCATCTGATTCATGCTTTGCCTCCTTTGCATCCTTAGATGCTTTCAAAGCTATTCCTTTAGACTTCTTAGGAGGAGTAGTGGTGCTAGGAGCCTTCCTAGACTCATATGCAAGGAGACGCCCAATCACCTCACTTGGCTTCATATCCATGTAGCCACTATTTTCTTCTATGGCCTTCACCTTGGATTCAAACCTATCGGGGAGAGATCTCATAATTTTTTACTTGACTCTCCTATCCGAATACGGGTCTCCGAGTTGATGGCTTTGATTTACAATGTCCATCAATTTGATTTCGAAGTCATTGAAGCATTCATCCTCTCCCATCCTAAGTAGCTCAAACTGAGTTTAGAGGACTTGAAGCTTGGACTCCTTCACCACCTCGGTTCCCTCATGTGCAACTTGAAGGATGTCCCATGCCACTTTGGCAATCTGAGTATTCTGAATAAGCTTGTACTGATTCTCATCCATAGCACACATAATGGCATGCATAGCCTTCCTATTCCACTTTGAAGCCTCAAACTCTTCCGCGTTCCATTGCGCCTTAGGCTTCAATACTTCTTCTCCTCCACCATCGGGAGTCATCTTGGGTAGATCATATCCGTCTTCAACCGCCATCCATGCACGGTCATGAATTTGGCATATGTAGGATTCCATCTTCCCTTTCCATTGGGAATATTTCAATCCGGTAAGAAGTGGAGGCCTTGTGCTTGAGGCACCTTCGTTGCCACCACCATTTCCACCGTTTCCACTCATAGTGTTTATGAATGAATTAAATGAATGCAAATGTATGAATGATCAAAAATCACACAAAATGCAAAACACACCAAAATAAGCAAGGATCACCTATGTATGTCTAGGAACCCGCTCTGATACCAATTGAAACAAATTATAGCACGGTATTTATAATTTGTATAAAACAAATTATAGCACGGTATGTAAAACAAATTAGGTTTTACGCTTTTTACCCAATTTTTCGTGTTAGTCAAAATTACGAAAATGCCCTCAAGATAATATAACCAAGCAATTGTAATATGGTGCGGAAATTAAAACAACACTTGGTTTTTATGTGGAAACCCTCACGGGAAAAACCACGGGCTATGTAAGTAAGCCACACTCGAACCTCGAATCCACTAAATGTGCAAACGATTACAACCTAATCCCGGAAGTAATCACACACCTACCTAATCCCGGTATGAGTGAACCTAGTCCTATTTGCTTGCGATCTAAGCAACCTAATCCCGGTTGCTACACACAAGACTTACTTTCTCTAAAAGAGAATACAACCCTAAGTGAATATATGTGAATATCCAAAATGCAACATTGAGCAAGGGAAACCCTATATGCTTATCTAAGATGATTAATATGCAATTAAGAACAATCCTAGATATCAAAACTAAATGACATGTCAATTAGTTTAGCTAATCAATATTAAGCACAAAACCTAATATGCTAGCACAATACAATTTCTCAAACATACATCATACTCATCTCAATATTGTATCCAAAGCATACAAAATAACAAACAAGTAATTAATTGAGATTGCTAGATAAGAGAAACACAAAACATGTAAGATATTAGTGAAAAGCTTACCAAGCAAAGTATGATGAAGATTCCATGCAAAATGACATCTAGAAGATCGAGGATGATGCTAGATGATGATTGATGATCATGAAAAAGTGTTTGAGTAATCAAAAATTGAGTTCTTGGAATTTTTCTTCTCTTTGAAAAATATCCTAAGTATGAATTCTGAATATGAACTCTCTTAATTGACCTAAAGTCAAAGTGGCATATATATAGGGGGCCAAATCAAAGTGTGGTCGTTTAAGTAAGTTTCAAAGAAACGCGCCGATCGGCGGTTTCAATCGGCGGCCAGGCCGCCGATTATGACCGCCGAATTGAGCTCGTGAAGAACAGAGCAAAAACGGCGGTTCATTCGGCGGTTTCGTGACCGCCGATCCCAACCGCCGAATCAAAACAGAGAGATTAAAATCAATCAGGTATGAACGACGGTTTCTAACAGTGGTTTCGTGACCGTCGATTCAACCGCTGAATTAGACTGAGAGATAAATCAATCAGGTCTTGAAATGGCGGTTTCGAATGGCGGTCGTGACCGCTGATCTTAACCACAGAAATGCTTCAGACCAATCTGGACTGAAACGGCGGTTTCATTCGGCAGCCAGGCCGCCGATCATAACCGCCGATCACCTAGATAGGTGAAAACCAAGGAGAAGCCAAGGGCATTCTCCATAGGCGGTCCTCGCGCTAAACCAAGCACATTCTAGTGCATGCGCGGATGTTTCCGAAAGTTATCGGGAAACGAATTACACAACAACATGACACAATTACACACAACAAAATATAATAAATAAGTGCAAGTGTGAAATGTGACAAATGAAGAGAATGCACACATATGCAATGAATGTTAAGTGTGTGTGTGCAACTAATCTCTTCAAAGAAAAGTAAGCACATAGAAATTTACCTTCGGTGCTTATCAACACGAGGTCTTCAAAGGGCTTCGAACAATAAGACCGATACTTAGGCTACCCTTACAAAGAACCCCAACATGTGGTTGCCCACGAAATGAGCCAATTAACAAATGGGAACCTTACACAGATATTGTCAAACTTTTGACAAACAGCCAATTCCAAATAGATATGTCGGTAAGGTGGAACTCCATTTATTTAATGTTGGAAAGTGATATTGATTATTCAAGTGAAATAAAAGGTTATTATAATATGGAAATAGCCCGAGTGGACAGTCCAACCATATGCGACGAGGATTAGTATGTGATAGAAGTTTTTATTAAATTTTTAAAGATTTTTTACGAATCAACTATACTTCTTTTTGGGGGTCTATTATCTCACATCACATCTTGCATTGCATCGGGTATTATAAATGTTTGAAATTTTACACTCTTATAAAGATGATGTCTTTTTAAAAATTGCAATTGAGGCGATGGTAAAAAAATTAAAAAAATATTGGCCTAACATTCCTAGGACTAAATTAACTAGTTTAAAATCTTTTACTCAGTTTGTTGGTGGTTATTTGGATTTCGATCTGTAAGGTTTATGATTTGTATTGGCTTGATTCCATTGCAAAACGCTCTATATTTGTATTAGTTGTTGCTTAGGATATTCTTGGAAGAAAAGAAGCTTAAAAGGTGAAGAGCAACGTCTAGTGCAAATGTCGTCTTCAAGAGGTAAAAGCGTCAAAGGTATACTTCGACTTCTATCCTCTTGCAAGGCGTTAGCGCACACACACACACAATTCATACATGTGTGTCCTTGCATCATAGTTCAAACATTTGGTATAACACATTCACACACTTCTAAGTATGCACATGCATTGGTCTCTAATAGACAAACATTGTAGAATTGCATGCTTTGTGACTATCTCTTTGATATGACATGCTTGTGTGAATTTGTGTTTGTTTGTTTATGTATTTTGTATTTTGGACTTGAATATGTTCTTATTTGATTCCTTATTGAGTTCCGATCGTTTTGATTACTCATTCATAAGGTTTCGAGTCCAAACGATGTAGCTACGCTACTTTTCGTTCTCATTCGTTGAGTTGACTTCATCGTCATTTTTCGAGATGATTTCTCAACCATTTTTCAAAGTTGTGTAGTCTTCGTCATGCATGAGGGAGTCACGGTTTGTAATCCAAAAACGGATTCAAAATCAGAGTTTGGATGCCCAAGATATAGCTGAAGAACGTGAGGGAGCGCGCGAGAGGAGAGCGTGGTCAAAGGCCACGTGGGCCAAGCCGTGTGGGAGCCGTGGGACCCACGGCCAGAGGACCCCTCTGGTCCCGTGTGGCCCACGTGCCCCCCACGGGGTGGGTGACGTGGCCACCTCTGATTGGCCCGAAAAATTTCTCTCTTTCCTCCATTTAAACACTTCTCCTTCCCTCAAAACATTGAAGAACTTGAAGAACAATTTCAAAGAAATTCTGCAGAATTCTTCAACATTTTAGTTTTAGTATTTTGATCATAACTTTCTCATACGAACTCGAAATTGATTGATCCAAAAGACAAAATTGTTGGTCTTGATGAGAGCTACAAACCCCAAGCATTTCCAGAGGTATCTGACTTCGTCATTTTTCCCAGTGGCCTGATTCTCAGTACGTGGTCAAGGTCGTATGTTCAACTTCTTCTTTTTCATTTCATCTTTGATCATCTCTTTTATTCTTACTATTTAATTGATGAAATATGTTGAGAAGGATGTTAGATCATATGCTAGGGTTGTTTGATCATTTGTTAATTGAGTTTTAGCTTTTTGATTTCTCTTGAAGATATATGTGCTAAACTTGATTCAACTTGAAATTGATTCTAGAAAATGTATATATGATGTGCCTCAAGTTATTTTCTAGGTTTAATTTCATGATCTAAGAACTAGGTTTTTAGTGTGATATATTGAATATTCATACCTTGTTCTTATTGATTTGCATGTCTTGATTTCTAGATACTTTTGTGATTGTTTGTTGAAAGCATATTCTAGATTATCATTGAACATGTACATTTAGCTTGATTGATCATCTAGCTTAATTTGATTGTGTTTGCATCATTTGCATCACTTAGATCATAGCCTTGCATTAGGTTGAAGTCTCTAGCAAAGTGAGTGAAGCTTTGTGGATAGAGCAAAGAAGTCTTGATTAGAGTCGGGAGGACTCGGATAATCAAGCAAGGAGACTTGTCTAGGGTCGGGAGGATCCAGATAGGCAAGCACGAAATCTTCCTAGAGACGTGAGCGTCTTGGATAAGAAGTTGCTTTCTAGAGGTGTAGGACACATCTCTGATAGGAAGTAGGCTTGGTAGTTCACTTGTCCGAGGGTAGATTAGGAGGTGATAGCTTGAGCGGATATCTTGTGTTGATAGCTTGAGTGTGTAAGTCCTTTTCGTATAGTAGATTGCTTTGCCGGTGGTTGTGGTATCAACCCGTGGATGTTTCCTCTTTGAGGTTTTACCACGTAAAAACCCTTGTGTCAATTTTTGCTTTACTTTTCTTTATCTTCCATATCTTACATTGATTGCATATCTTGTAAATTGATTTACTCTTGCATTAGTTAAATCAATTCATTTGTTGAATCTTATCAAGTGAGCATTTTCTTTATTATATTCCACATTATTTTTAATATTGGAAGAAATTGGGCCTATACTTATTCACCCCCCCTCTAGGTATATTCTATACTACTCCTTAAGGGAAATTTCACGATCTTACTCAAAATTTTACTAACCTACAATCTAAGGTGTTTGAAGTTTGCCGTCTTTATGAGTGTAGGTTTAGCGGGAGAAACATGCAACGGAAGGAACAACCGAACACCCGACCGATGAAGAAAAGTATGAGAATCCGAAACATGGAAGACTCTTCATCCGGATCTCAACGTTGCGAACTGAACACTTACTTTGAAACTAGGTTCGACATAACCTATCAAGGGGACTTCCAAGAATTTGATCTCCTGTTATGGTGGAAGAACCATACCGAGAGTTATCCAGTATTGTCCCAACTAGCACGGGACGTACTCGTCATCCCTGTGTCTACTGTTTGTTCAGAACAGACATTCAGCACAAGTGGACGTATAATCGAAGCTTGAAGATCTCGTTTGACCCCTCAGATGGTGGAGGTATTAACATGCCTTCATGATTGGGAGCATGCAGAGATGAGGATGCAACATCAACCGGTGAATGAAGAACTAATTCAAAGTTTTTCCAACATAGACTTCAAAGATGCTTCTGGTTTCGGTAGTAACTGGGTGGATTGACGACTTAATTTTTAATTATACATGTATTTGTAATTTTATAATTCAATTGCACTCTTTTTCTCTTACCAAGTTTACTAAGTTTTTATCCCATTGGGTTTTTTTAGTAAGGTTTTTAACAAAGCAATCACAAATCCTGTAAACTGAAATGTCAATAAATAAATAAAATTCAACTCTTTCTTAATTCTTACATCTTTATCACTATATTTATTCTTTGAATAATTTTAGTAAATAGTAAAATATAATTTAATCTATTTCTTACATTTTATTTCATTACTCATTAGACTAAATATATGAATAATTGTTTTTGGAAAACTTGAATAAATTTTAAACTTAAAAACTAAAATACATAAGTTAAAATAAATATAATAAATAAATTTTAAATTCAAATATTATAAGATGAATAAATTTTAAAGTCAAACAGTTAAATAAAATAGGAAAAAAAATTAAAAAAAAAACAATCAATTCATTCAATTGATGAATAATTTATTTATTTTATCTTTTTATAAATTATATATTAGATATTTACTTATTTAGATTTATTTATTATTTATTATTTATTTATTAAAAAAAAAGGGACATCTTTTAGGCCGGCTAGAAGGCCAGGCCACAACAATTTTTCATAGGTTGGGCCCGCCCCGACCTATTTTCTCTTCAGGACCCTTTGGGCCTGACTTGACCGTGCCTGATCAAGCCTGACCGTTAACAAGTTGGACCGTCCATTTGGCCACCACTAAAAACATCTCCAATGTCTACCACTAAATTTTACTCCAATTTGAAGTTAAATGTGAATCTTTTAGGAATATGTTAACATCAATTTTTTTTTTCCATTCCAATGTTCCACACTAAATTTTATACCAAAAAAGTATCTTTAAAGAATATTCTTCCAATAAATATTTATACAGTACCAATTAATTTCTATTAGTTAATTTATATAATATTCAATAATTTTATTGATATAAGATATATATCAAAGTGGATCTCATTTTAAAGATTTCAACGAGATTTTTCAAATGGTATAATTTTTGAAAATACATATTGTTGGAATTAAATATAGAAAGGTTAAATTAGGGATTTGAAATAAATTAAAACATTGATTTGATATTTAAAAAATAAAAAAAAATAAAAAATAAAAAAAAAACAAAAGGTTGGTGGTTTTGTGTTGCAACAGTGCGCTCTATATATGAAGAGCACTGTAGCGCAGCACAAAAAAAATTATTGGTGAATAGTTATTTTATACCAGAGTTTGGTGTGATATTTGAAGTGAGGTTGGAGATGCTCTAACTTAAACACTTACGTGGAAAAACTTGAAAAAAAATATATTTAATTATGAGTTTAGGACAAGCTGTTTTGGGAATTAATAATTAATGGTGAAAGATTGAGAACACAAATCAAAGCGAAAGTGACATTGTTGATAGCCACTTCTCGAGCAAGAAAAAATTGGGTGTAACCGATGCACAACGATAGGATCTGATGGGGTGCATCGGTTCCACTCCGTAACTAACATGTGCACTCAATTAATTTTTAAAAAAAAAAATATTGGGGGTGTCAGCTATTTAAAGCCTCACTCAAATGTTGCCGTGTAAGAACACGTTTTAAAATTGTGAAAATTACCAAAACTGACCACATATATTATTGAAAATTTGTTTTTAACCACAAACGAAATTTTATTTATTAATAGCCACTTTTTTGAGAAATTACTAGAAAGCCCTCATATAAAAAGGGTCCCCAAACACACACTCTCTCTTTTCTCTTTTCTCTTTCTCTCTCTTCTGGTCTCTCTCTCCCTGAAGTCTCTCTCTCTCTCTCTCCCCGATCTCTCTCGCCGGCCTGCTTTGAGGGTCGCCAAGCACCAGCGACCTTCTGGGCTTCGCGGCAGTGGCCACGTCCGGCAATGGGGGGCGCTGGTTCGTGCGATCGCCAAGCGTGGGCGACGGGCGACAGGCCACGATCGTGCGCTGCTCCTCGCCGTCTGCTGCTGCTTCGCCGGCGACGAAATTGATCCCCCTTCACCGGCGAGGTGATCTGCCGGAAAAGGGAAACAAAAAAAAAACCTAATGTTTGAGGAAGAAGAAGAGGAAGAAGAAGAAAGGGAAATTTTCAATTTAGTCCAGATTTCAAGTTTGGACATTTCAATTTTAGGCATGATTTCAAATTTGGACATTTCAATTTACCCATGATTTCAAGTTTGTTTCGAGATTTAAAAGAAAACTATTTTCAAGGGTACTCTGGTAATTTATGGACATACACTGATTTTTTTTTTTAAAAAGTGGCTATTAACAATTAAAATTTTAAAAGTGGTTAGTAATAAAAGTTTAATGTTTCAAGTGGTTAGTTTTGGTTTTCTCTCTTTAAAATTTCTTCTATTTATTACTTTTTTTCTCTTTCTTCTTCCCTTATTCACAGAAAACAATCTCTTCCCCAAATTTCCTCATTAAACACCGACTACTTTGATACACTATTGAGAGAATGAGAGTTAACAAGCATGAGTACACGTCACTTATCGAGTGTAACCGATACACTATCATCAGATTCTATCATAGTGCATTAGTAGCATCCAAGTTTTTCTCCTGGCCCATGCCTATTTTAATATTATTTATCTCATTCAATTAATTTAATTTAATTACTTAATTTTAATTTTAATTTTAATTTGTGCAATATGTTTCAATCATTGTATACCTCGTGTAGCACTAATTTTATATGTAAAATAAGAATATTATGGTGGACATTTGATTCATAATTTATATCTTATAAGTACAATTATATGATTCAAAAACTTGGGTTTGATTGGATTAGATTTAAAAATATTATTTAAATGCAACTCTTAAAACACTAGTCAAAGTCTTAAAAAATTAAATAAAGTAATTTCTTTTTCCAAACATTCTAAGATTGCATCCAAACTTTGTTTTCCAAAATGTTTAAATTGTATCTTAATTATCACATATTATTTTTTTACCACGAATCAATGTTCTCCATGAACAAAAGACTATAGTCGTTTTTCATCAATCAAAACCCCCTAAATTTTGGTTTGAGCTACATTCAAAATTAAGTTTTTGTTTAATCATATATAAGAAGTCTTATTAGTTGATTAATAAAAATTAATTTTAGATTGCGAACAAAAGATTAATGTTGTCAATTTTGGTGTTAACAAATTTTAAATGAGATAATTTCATTATATAGCCACTTTGGTTTTCCAATTTTTACATATAGCCACTAGTTTTTAAAAAACCAAATATAACCAATATGATCATGGATCATGGATTGTGTGGTGGAAGTTAGTGGGTTCTTTGACAAGTATACCCCTGGAGAGTTGTCAGTGGTTGTTGATGTAAGAGGTCCAAAATGACCCCGTCTCCTTCTTATATCTCAGATGAAGGCAATCCCCAAACCCAATCCCTAAATTACAGTGCGGCTTCCAACTGATTTTATTATATGCATCTTATTAAATTGAAATGCAAGTCGGTTAACCCAAACCCTTACATGTAAAAATAGCACCCAATTACCCGCGATATTTCGTATCTCCGATTCTCCGCCATAATCGTATTTCCAGTTGTCAATTCGTTGTCGTGATTAAAGCGGTCCTAATTTGTTTCAGCCATCCCCAATATCAGAGAAGGTATGTATCTCCTTAGAACTCAAACTATAACTATAAAATATATCCCCTATAATGGGGGGTTTTCAAATATATCTCCTTTGATTGATGATTTATTTCATAATTTTCATATAATAACATATGTTGAAAATGATTGAGAAGGGTCATCCTGTTCTTCGTCGCGGCGGCCTGTGTGTGTTGATGTCAGTCTAAAAAATACATATGATTGATTTCTTTCATATTTAGGATATAACATATGTTTATGTCAGTCTAAATACATATGATTGATTTCAATCATAGTTATATAATATATGTTGAAAAGGATTGAGAAGGTCCCCTTTATCTTCGTCGCGGCGGCCTGTGTGTGTTTGTTTATGTCAGATGTCAGATTACGAGTTTTATTACATTCCATGATGGTACCATTACATTACATTCCATGATGGTACAATTACATTACATTCCATGATGGTACCAGTACACGACATTCCATGACATGAAATGAGATTCCATGATCCTCCCAGATTCCAAGATTACATGACATGGAATGACATTTGTAGATTCTCCATGACATGGAATGACTTTCCTAGATTCTCCATGACATGAAATGAGATTCCATGATCCTCCCAGATTCCATGATCCTACCATTACAACACGACATTACATTCCATGATCCTACCATTACAACACTAAATTACATTCCATGATCCTCCTACCACAACACGATATTACATTCCATGATCCATCATGGAATGTAATTCCATAAAACATTGATGACATTGTCCGTCTGATGACATTGATGACATGTATTTTAATTTTAATTCCATGATGATAGAACTGATTAAATCTGTTGCATACAGCTTCAGGAATATGGTTCTGTTGATAGTGAACTACGATGGACAGTGGGAAGATGGACAGTTCAACCCTAAAGCTATTTTCTTTTTGTCAGTGATAGTGAAAGAGACTTTGAAAACATTGGCAGAGAAGATATGTAGTCAATTTGGCTTAAATTCTGATGAAGTGGACTTCAAGATAAGTACTAGAATTGATGGCTCCATTGTTGAAATGATTTATGACTTAGATTTACAGATCTTCATTTCGCATAACAAAGAGAATCCTAAATGTTATGTGTCGGTGTTTCACAAACAGTTACGAAGCCTGGTTGACCAGTTAACTGTGACTCCTAATCTGAAATCCAAATCTACCTCCATCACCATCGGTTGTACTAGTGATCAGGCATGTACGCCACCACCCATTGTGAAGTGTAAATCTACAGGCAGCCCTGTTGTGAGTTCATCCGGATACAGATCCACAACTGGTAGCAATGAATTTGTTCCGAATGGTTTCCCCATAGATAAATCAAAAACTCCGCCATCAATCAGGAAGTCTATATTTCCCCAAAGCCCACTCGGCGGTACAGTCAGTAAGAAATCTGCTAACCGCAGCAATCACGGTGATTATGCAAAGGACGAGAAAGTTCATTGTCCAACTGTTGTTACTGCTGAGGATGAAGAAGGCGGCATGGGTTGCTCAGCCAATATCAACTCGCCATTGTGTCCTTGCTCTAATGAAATCAGTCCACAAGATTTACCACTACGCTCTACACATGATGACAATCCATTGCACCTTGTTGATCTGGTAAGCCTTTCTGCATCAGGTATAAACAAGAATTTATCAAGTCACGAGCACGAGCTAAAATTGCGTCGACGGTCTGGAAGACAAAGAAAGTCCATTAAGTACAACCAGGAGACTTGTTCAAATTGCTCTGAAAAGGGACACAACAAATCAGGGTGCCGGAAACCAGCGTTTGATGCATCTGGGCCAACCAAGCCTCCACGCACTTGCAGTATATGTCACAGACCTAGACACAATAGACAAACATGTCCCTCTGGCTATTAACCCTAATCCATAAGGTGATATCAAAACCCAGTTTTGAATGCTGCACCAACAAGTTCCTCCGATTTGAGAACCTTTTATCGGCACTCTTAGGTTGATTCATCGACAATGTGTCATTCTACTTTGGTTTTAAGGAAAATGCGTGTAATATGTGATCTATTTAATTTTTCTTTCATTCAGTTGTTTGAGTAGTCCCTGCTTGTAATATCAGCTTACGATAACGGTTCTGAATTGTTTGACGTTAGGTGTAATTGCCCCTTTATTTACAAACCTCAATCGGGTAGGTTCTCCTCCAGTCTGGTCTCTTCTCAAAGAATTTGTAGGCTGCTTATCCCCTTAAAAACATCTCCGAAAAAGTTACCCGATCTACTTATAACGATTTTGCAATCCTAGATGGCTAATATGTGCTTATATTTACAAGGGATATTCACGGATCTCTTCTTGCATAGCAACAACAGGTAGGCACAGCTATTTTAATTTATTATTAGGTCTCAAGTCTCAACAATCTAGTGCAAATCTAAGGGGAACAAAAAAACACACAGATTCCTGATCCGTTAACAAGTACGAAATGAGAACTTCATGTACACAATCTTGTACCCCACATCGGACTACGTTGTTTATGCTGTGAATTTGATAAAAACAGCCTTTTATGAGTTAACAACGCTGTAGTTTTTTTTTTTTTTTTTTTTTTTTTGTCCATCCCCTTTGGCTTGTGGTCGTGTAATTCGTTAGTGCAAAATCCTCCAAGTTTAATCTGTATGCTTCATGTTTGTCTTTTCTTAGCGTGTGTATTAGATCGTGTAATTTATTGTTGTTGATTTTAATCGTGCAAGGAATTTATTCTGCTACCGTGTTTCGTATAAGTTTTTTGTCTTTTGCTCGCGTAAAGAATGTTGTTGCATGTTTGTCTTTTCTTAGCGTGTGTATTAGATCGTGTAATCTGTTGTTGTAGATTTTTATCGTGTAAGGAATTTATTCTGCTACCGTGTTTCGTATAAGTTGTTTGTCTTTTCCTCGCGTAAAGAATTTTGTAGTATTAAGGATTATTTTTACTTTCCATAGACAACATTTGAATCCATTGCGAACCATGCAACTTGGGTGTAGAAAGACTTGTCTAGATATACCCCACCGATGATTTTCTTGTTCGAACAATGCATAAACATTGTCTCCAAATACAGACGATGATATCTTCGATTAGAGGTTCTTATTCTTATTATATATTGATTACTCTATTGGGCTTCGTTTGGTAAAAGACGTTTTCTTTTAGTAAGATGGACTTTTATCCACCTTCAGGACAACAATCTTATCTAATCCAGTCGATTTTCGATATTGCGTTTTTACTTTTATGCAGCAAGAGTTATTTTCGTTATCTTATGCACAGTAGATCTTTTATAGTATATATTTTGACCAATACAGTCGTCGCTCATTTTGCACACTATATTTTCATTTATTTAAATTTTTTGGTTCAGCTACTATATACTGAGTAATGCTATTGGACCCAAAAAACCAACCCAAATTCTAACCCAAATGCCATGTGGCAACATCACACGCAACATGGGCCCACGTCACTCTTTCCAAGATCCCATGTGATGTTGCCACATGGGTTTGGGTTAAAAATTTGGGTTGGTTTTTTGGGTCCAACAGCTTTACTCTTGATACTCGTATACTTGCTGGATTAGTTATTGGGCATTAGATTGAAATTGAAAGGTCAATAAAAATAAAACATTAAAATGCTCAGGATTTTACTTCTCTTTTTCCACTCATCCCTGTCAGCAAGGCAAAAGTAAAATTTATCCCAAACAAGCACAAGAAAAGTAAAGGAAAAAATAAAAGGGAGGGGGGGGGGGGGGGGGGGGGGGGGTGTCCGACTCTATGTCTCTATCTCTTCGCCACTAATTATATAGTCAGTTTCAATTATAACCCTTATTCAATGGTCGAGCCAACCCCACACAACCTTTATGCCTTTCTATGTCGCAAATGCATCGTCGTTAACCTCGGATTCTTGTTTTTGATTTCCCATGATGTACGACTGAACTTACCATTTGCACACGATAGTTGTATCACACTATCACCATTCACAGGACCAAATTATTTTATGAATTGTGAGATATCCAGTTTGGATGTACTTCAGAGTTCAGATTTGTTATAGAGAACATAAATAAATGGGTAATACACTGAAACCTTTGAATCCGTATCATCTGTTGTTAAAGAACGGTGAAGGTGAACCTCATGTAAGAATAAAAACATGATTGACGAATGATGATGTATTTTGTTGTATTGGAAACACAAAGAAAACAAAAGCAGTACAGAGGGAGATGAAACTGCAAGTACTTAGAAAGGTCTGCACATATCTGGGATTAACCTACACAAAATTCACAACTAATAATCTAAAAATGGAAACCACAGCAGTAGAGGTAGCGAATCTACAGGTACCAAGGTTTTAATCGCAAACCAAGCAAATAACCAGCAAATAACCAGCAAAAAACAACAAACAGAAAGACAAATTTCGTAGATTACACAATAACAACGATAATCTAAAAGCTTTAACTGGATTTATAAAAAATTCCTTGAAGTTGATGTCTAATCTTTCAATGAAAAAGGTCGGCGTCGCCGGTTGAAACTGTCGCGGAGAGAAACAGCTTTCCGTGGTTTATCTATTCTCTTCAAGGCCTCTACATCTGTCTCCAGTTGATCGACGCGGACCTTTAAAGAAATCCTTCCTACTATTTTCCTAGAAGCATTTTTTTTCTTTACTTTGTTTAATGCTATGAACTCGTCCAGCAGCAGTTTGATAGCCTCGGAGCTTCTACTTACCTGGGAAACCACTCAATCCCACCTGCCTAATTCGTTCTCATCGTCCGACGACTTGGACTCCATATCTCTGGTATAATGCGAATTAGCGAAAGGTAGATGATTGTGACCCACACACACGTTTTGAAGGAAAACCAGTACTAAGGTGATTACGATTGAATCTAAATCGAGTTAGATGATAGAGAATTGTAATAGAAAATTTGAGTCAAATAAGCTCTAACAGAAGGGTTCATGTAATGCTGCTTACCCCCGTTTTAAAGGTTAATTGTAAGCATTACCCCCTTTCAGAAGCGACAGAATCTTGCATGCACCCGGTGCATTGCACCCAACCAATGGGTGCATGCCATGTGGCAAGGAAACAATCAAATGTGTTCTCCCTGCCACGTGGCATGCACCCATTGGCTAGGGTGCATACAAGATTTTCTCAAAGAAGCATGACATGTGTCCATTGGGAGTAAAATTGTCCACCCAAATACAGTGTTTGGACAAATTTACCCCCTAATGGACACATGTGATGCTTCTTTTTGGACAGTTGATTTCAGTCTGATTACTTAAACGAGCATGAACCCAACCCGATATATTGCATCCTAAATTCCTACTGAATGGGAGCATACCATGTAGCATGGATAACTCATTTGATTGCTTTTCCTTCCCATTTGGCATACACCCATTTGGCCGATGGATTGGTTTTGTTAAATAATGTACTATACATACATATACAGATATATAGAAATGATCAAGCCAATGCGCACCAATGTAAATTTATGGTCCATGATATTGGATGTCAACCACTATTAGCTAACATCCTTTGACTCAAGTGCGTATGCACTTTTCAAAACTAGTTGCTCACATTCAATGTCCTCATGAAGTTATATCAATGTGCACTGACTAGATAAGGACCGATATATAGAAATGTTCAAGCCATTGCGCACTGATGTAAATATACGATCAGGGATATTGAATGTGAGCCACTAGTTTTACATGGTTAGACTCAAGTGTGTATGCACTTGTCAAAACAAGTGGGTCATGTTCAATATCCTCATGAAATTATATCATTGCGCACTAACCAGATCCTGACTTTATAATTTATAGACGTCCAACCATAGCCACACATTCACAGCGGGCCTATAACCTCACATTAACAAATACCCACAACCAATACGAATGTGTGGTTGTGGGCGAATGCCCTTAACTTATAAAGTCAAAACGGCCCTAATTATAGAAGCATTATATATACAGTCTCGTTCCCATGCGGACGTCATGATATAACCTCATGAGGATATTGAATGTGAGCCACTAGTTTTGATAAGTGTATACACACTTGAGTCAAATCATGTAAAACTCGTGGCTTACATTCAATATCCTCGTGAAGTTATTTTAGGACGTCCTCGTTTGAAAAAAGTCTTTATCGCAATATGCTAGGTAACCCAGACCCAGTCTCCATTTGTTTGAGTTTTCAAGCAAATAGGTTTTGTGATGCTGTAGTTGTTTACGATGAGAAGAACAAATACAGTATTAATACGATTAGGGTTTCAATAGAAGACACAATTTGAAATAAGTTATTTATTTATGGGAAATTATTAGTCTCCCCCCTGTAGTTTGCCGTATTCTCCAGTCCCCCCCTGTAGTTTCAAAATTCTCCAATTTCCCCCCCTCCCATGCACAAATACAACCATTCTCACCATATAAAAATTAAAAAATAGGCATGGGAGGGGGAAAATTGGAGAATTTTGAAACTAGAGAGGGGAGACTGGAGAATACAGAAAATTACAGGGGGGAGAATGATAATTTCCCTTTATTTATTTGTGAGCAACTAGGTTTATTTTTATTTTTATTTTTTACAATAAATTGAACTTGAAGTAAAAAATTTGTAATACACGGTATTTTAAGTAAAGTAATTCCAACAGGCAACCGTTGGCAAATCGTGTAGGTTTTTTAAAAACAAAAAATATTTTCGTTTCAGTGTAGGTACTATTTTTAGATTCGTCAAAGTTGTACATATGTATAACCTATATCAAAAATTTAGGTTTGGAGATCGGTTGTCCTCTCATTTTGAATATTTTGTCCTCGTTCAATTACAAAACATCATATCGACTCTGGTTGGGACGCCATTTCCGGATGGTCAAATACAACTTCAACTACTCCCCGATACTTAATTGTCAATTCAATCAGTATTATTAGGTTGGGCCACACCCCCATGACCAATTTTCTTTATCATTACCCATACCCTATTCGTACAGAACTAAATCTGTGACCTGCAAATAGGGTGGGTAGAGTACAGTCACAGGCAATTATAAAGTGGCTTTTTTGGGTGGGTAGGGGTTTGGGTCAATGACCAATATATAGTTGATACGACACTTATAATGGGAGCAAGTGAGACGTCAAAATCCGATGGGTTATCCCACAGATTTACTAAATCGTCCATTGTAATCTACAGCCGTCTCAACGTAACGTATATCAAGGTTTGATTGTACACATCTGGTTCGATGGCAAACGAAATTAACCATAATGTAAAGGGTTGTACAACAGACATTGTAAACCCTCATCTCCAACCCTAAAACCTGATTTGGTGCAACCGTTGGAACTATAATGGTGCAACTTGCACAGTATTTGAGATGTAAACACATGACATTTGGGTTAGAATTTGGGTTGATTTTTTTTGGGTCCAATAGCATTACTCTTTTTTTAAACATCTCAAACCCGTTCGATAATCCAATATTTTATTAAATATGGGCCAAACTGTATATAAGTCAAACTTTAAGGATGAAATAATAAACAAAAGTTAATGCCATTCTTCCGGCAACCGAAGATTGTTGCGCCAGGGTTCCCTTTAGACTGTGTATGAAGCTGGAATTAAGCGCATACTATTTACGCTTGGATGGAAACCAATTGTTGGTCTATGTTATGTTTGAAGAATGTTGTATTTTGCATATGGGTTTGAGAAATCCACCCTGAACAAACCTTCGGACATATTCCCACTTCTACATATGGAGTGAGAATTTTTGGATTTCACCGAGATTTAAACAGCTATAGTCTATAGATAATAATTAACATTATTCTGAAGCAAAATAAAGTTAAGCTACCTTGTTTTATGCGTCTGAATGGGAGCATTTTTATCAACATCGACAGTTCTCGACACCTCCCTCAATTTACAAGTGAAGTTGGGGAATGGTGTTCTTCTATATGTTAAAGTTAACAGGACAATTGGTGTTCAAACTAAGAACGGTGTTGAGTACATCTCAAAATTAATTGTGTCTTAGGGTTGTTCGAATAGTTTGATAACTGTAGTGAAATGTGAAAACGTACAAGTTTTTTTTTCTGAATTTGAACTCCAAGGTTAGTTTCCGATTATAGCTTAGAAAACCCTTCAGAAGGGACATAAGTTGTTAAGATTTTACAACACAAAATCTTCAGATGATTACACACACAAACGAGGTATGTCTGGAAGTTTTTAACATGGGTTATCTAAATCCAATTACAAAAACAACAGGCGTTTTTGAAAACATAAAACAAATGGCAACAGCAAACCTAAGTACCTTACGTCAAACGGTATTTGCAAGTCCTGAAATGGATTCTAGGAACAAAACAAACATCACTTGCAAAAACATGTTTGGTGGCGCTATGGCGTTGACTCGGTGAGTGTGAACGTATTAATGCCTTGAGCCCGAATGGCGATTCTTAAATAACGTACAGCCCTCTTGACACCGAAGACGGTCGACGAGAGACGTCGACTTGGTATTCTTTAACCTGTAAACATCCCTCTCCAGTTCCGCGACGCGAGATTCAACAACTGTTGATCTAGAACGGGACCGTGCTTCGTTTCTTTCCACAACTTTCTTGTATTCAATTGTAACGTACATGAGGTCTTTCAGAGAGTCGAAGCACCTGCTTACGCAGAAAATCAGTCGATCCAATATGGTGGATTCGTTCTCATCATCGGACTCCATCTCTTCAGTCATAAGTAATTTTTTTTTTCGAAGCTCTACAGACCGAAGTTACCTGTTAACGAAATCTGACTCTAAACATATGTTTTTATAGGGGGGCACACTGCGGCACAAGCGTACAGCCCACTCATCTGCGGAAACATATAACACATCCTTGTCCTTTTTCCCTAAGTTTAAATTCTCGTATAATGGTCAAATAGAAATCATCAATTTATTATGTATTTAACAATATCATCGATCAAGTAAACGAAATATATTTATTGGTTGTCCACATGATGTCCATAATTTTAGATGGTATTACATGTCCATAATTGAGTTATTATGTATTTATTGTTTTTCATGTTTTAGTAAAATTATCTCATATTATTTTTTTGAATTATATATATAATATTACATATAATATTATATTAATATATTAATTTATTATATATCTATATATAATATTGCACAAATTTGTCAAATTTTTCAGATTTAAGGTTAAAAAGGTCTTTTTGAGACTTGTCCCACGCATGGGGACTCAAATAAGCTGTCAATTTTTGGTGTCCCAATTTGTGTGTAACCAACCAAATTGGAAAATGTGTGCACATTTATGACACATTTCTGGAAGAAGTTGAAAAAAAATTCATAAATGTGCACACATGTCCCAATTTGGTTGGTTGGTTGGACACAAAATGGGACACCAAAATTTGACAGCTGATTTGAGTCCCACGCATGGGACAAGTTTGGCCTTGTGTCTTAGGTGGGACACAATTTGGTGTTTTTTTTCCCACCTTGTCCCATTCTGTCCCATGCTAAAGTCGTACCAAACGTGGGATAAGAATAATCTGGCCAACGTTTGGTGCGACTGTGTCCCGCGTACCAAACGCACCCTTTCAAAGACCTTTTTACCCTTCAATCTTATTTTAAATCAAAAACTTGTGCAATATTATATAAATTTAATTATAACATATATATGTTATGTAATCTTTATTCTATCAGCATGCCTTTCCAATTGATTACATATGATTTTATGATATTATAGGTATATCAAATAGGCAAAACGTGTCATGGGCCGTATCAACGTAGATAGATGGATGAGCTATTAGTTTCGGAGATTGAATCTCGAGTCAATGTATCGAATCCTACAAATGGGTTGATGTTATTATATAAAACACCTAGTTTATAACGGTGAATACATAGATACCGTCAATAAATATGTGCTGGGAGATTTTGACAAACTCCGAAATTATAGTTTAGCGTTCAGTTTTGGAACCATGAGGGTAATAAGGATTACAGCAACTCAAAAGTTTCACAGCCAAATGATGAGACTTGATACGCAGTTTAAATAACATGTTTTGGAAATATGCACCGACACCAAATGTGAATACATTATGACGAGATCACTTAAGTCGTGTGGTTAACCTCTCACACATGCACCGAAAAGGTTAGGGCTAAACTCCTCTGCTCCCCCAAAAGAACTTGACAGCTTTTTAATAGTGTAAAACAATAAGAAGGTATATTTCAACCACTATTAAAAGTTTGTTGAGTTATATATATTTCTCCAATTTAACAAAATTGGTATACTTAGTTGTAATGCTTTAAAATTTATCAAATTTGAATTATTGGTTTATATTAGAATAAACTTATCATATAAATCGATATGATTTCATGAAGGTGTGTACAGAACTTGACGTGAGGGATCCCTTAGTTGACGGTTAATCTAATACAATTGGAATTATGGATGGCAATTAAACCTGAGCCCATGGGACCCGTCCGAACCCAACCTGCTTGATGAGGGTTTGGGTTGGGATAAGTGTACCCATGGGCAGGTTTGGGTTTGAAAATCGTACCCGTCATGAGTTCCGGTTCAGTTATAGATTTGGAAAAAATTCTATACCCGAACCCGCATACCCGCGAACAATAAAATTTATATAATATTTTATTATTTAAAATATTATAAATTTAAACCCCAATAAAAACTTTTTAATTATGTAGAGAATAAAATGTAAACATTTCAATATATTAAGTGTTTTTATTCTTTAAAATTATAATATTACATATATTTAAATAGGGGAAAATAATATAGAAATAATTTCTTTAAAAAAAAAATTGATGGGTTTGCGGGTTCACGGGTTCATGGGCGGGTTTGGGTGTCCCCCAAACCCGCATGTAACACCCAAACCCGAACCCGTTTATTTTCGCGGGTTCACATGCGGGTTTGGTAGACATAAAATTTCGCGGGTTTGGGTTTCGATTTTGCCAAACCTGCCAGAACCCGCCCTATTGCCATTCCTAATTGGAATGCACTGGATTTGGTCAACGTAGAACCTTCCATAGAAACAAAAATAAAATTCAATAATGTTGTGATTTGTATGGAGAATTATACGGGCATGTAAATACATGTACATAATTCTTGAACATTGTAGATACATATAATAAAATATATGAATTCTATAGTAATTATAACTTTTTAAACCTAATACAATACAACTTCTTAGCTGTAGGGAAAAATACCGTAGTACACGCAGAGGAAGCGAGACTAAAAGTCGATTTAGTATGTTTTAAAATTTTTCCTTTTTATGAACCTTAACCCTTTAATTAATTAACTATACATATCAAGTAACAAAAGTAGAATACCTTTTGTCGCGTGATCCGATTGACTTACGTCGATGGTAATCCGCAAGATCTTCAATCCTAGCACGAACGTGAATCACCTAGGAGCGTGGTCTCCCTTTTCTTTGAATTGCAAACCTGAGAATGGACAAACAAACTTTCTTTTTCTTTTGTTAGTCACAAAACAATCAAAAGAATACAAAGATTATTCCGGTCACTTTTGAGTTCTCAATCTAATGATCGAAACTCGCGTGAACCTAATTCGATGTTGTACACACAAGCTTATTGATGAACAAGCAATTAGTGTACCATCAAAAGAATAATCTCTTCTCTCTTTTATGTCTTGGTAGAATAATCAAACACTTTTCTATGAGTTGAGAAGAAGAAGAAAATTGATTCAGTCAAATCATTCCATAGAGGTGGCCGAACCCTATAGCTAGAATTATGTAAGGTGGCCGAATTTTGCTTCCTCTCTCATTTAGGGTTGCCGAAATCTTGCTATGATTCAATTAGGGTTGCCGCAATTCCTCTATAAAAAAGGATTTGTGTTGCACCCTAATTCACATCAACTTTAGACTTCTAACCCTAATCCAACTCATAAGTATTTTTATTTTTTTATTGACTATAATAAAAAGACTTTTTGTTTGATTAAATAAATAAACTTAATTATTTATTTTCTTACCAAACAAGTCTTTTACTTTTAGTATATATATAGTATAACTCTAGGAAACATATTTCCTAATCAGAAAAAGATTTTGTTTCTTAATTAAATAATTAATTAATAAATTAATTAATTCTCATTTAATCAAACAATAAATAAAATAATATTTTTGACTATATACATAGCCTTGCCGCCCCACATAGAATAAAAGGGCCAAATATTATTTCCTTATTTTGTTTAATCCATTGGACTTTAAATAAAAAGCCAACATGTGAACCAGACCCATTCTTACTAAAAGAAACAAGCCCACATGCCTTTCATTAATATATTAATATAATTGATCAGCCCATTAAACAAATAATGTGCAAATTATATTCTTAATATATTAAATGCAATTCTAGATGGACCCATAAATTGGTCCGTGAAAGTTCTCAAAATACTCGAGGTGTGTTTATCAATATAAAGCTAGAGGGGGGGTGAATAGATTTTATCTAATTATTACCCAATTTTCGCATGCATGTCAATTTTACGAAAATACCCCTAGCAAGTCAACAAAACATACAAGTGTAATAAGATGCGGAAATAGTAAATGACACTTGATGTTTACGTGGAAAACCCAACCACTGGGAAAAACCACGGGCTGTTAAGTGCGCCACACTCGGACCTCGAAATCCACTATATGAAAAGACGGTTACACCCTCAAGTGATTCTCGGACCCTCACCCTAGATAACCTCAGGCTATGGACACTACCAATCGCCACTCTTGGTTCAATCCCCAGTGATATCCCCTGATACACTACTCTTGGCGTGAGCACCCTCTAATCTACCACGCGGGCCTTTTATAGCGGCTCTAGTCCAATTTGCTTGAGGCCTAAGCACACTTAGCCCCAAGACTTCAATCTCTCAAAAGAGATGCACAACCCTATGTGAATATGTATGAATATTCAATTAATGCAATAAGAGCTAGGGTACTCTAAATGCTTACCTAGGATTATAAGATGACAATATAATCAATCCTAGATATCACATATAGCTATATGACATGGCATATAACTTTAGCTAAGTAAAGGATAACCAATCCTAGATACAAAGCTATCATATAAAACCCACAAACATTCAAAGGATTAACTAGTTGATTAAAAAATAATCTATCAACCTAGTTATCAATACATCACACAAGAATGTTCATGGCATAGCTTTTAGGCAATAATGACCTAATCAAATAAGCTATGAACAATAATCTCAATCAATAAATGAGATCAATTAGCTAGATGGCATATGAACATTAAAGCCTAGCTAACAAATAAAAACCCAATCAACACATAATCTCAATCTTATATGTAGAAATTAATCTAAACACATATAAGTAAAATATGAGATAAAATTGATAAGTAGAAACACTAATTATGTAAGATAAAAGTGTTCAACAAATCATACCATGTGTGTTGAAGAAGTCCCATGCATTAGCATATGCTAGATGATCCTAGATGATGCTTAGATGAAGATTTATGCATGTGGGAATGGGTTTAGAGAGATAAAGATATGATCTTTAAGCTTTCTCTCTCAAGTCTCTCTAAATATCTCTCTAGGGTTCTTATGATCAAAGACTTGTATTCTGAACCAGAGATAAGGATGTATTTATAGAGACCAAAAACAGGGCAGGTGAAAATACAATTTTGCCCTTGAAACGCACCGATCGGCGGTTTCATTCGGCGGCCAGGCCGCCGAAATGAACTGCCGAATGGCTCCCGTGTGGAACAGGGGAACTTCGGCGACTTCATTCGGCGGTTTGGAAACCGCCGATCCCAACCGCCGTTTTGGACCCGAGAGATATATTTCAATCAGGTCTCATTCGGCGGTTTATAACGGCGGCCAGGCCGCCGAACGTAACCGCCGATTCACCAAAAATGGTGAAACCAAGGAGAAGCCAAAGGCATCTCCACCGGCGATCATCGCGCAAAACAAAGCACATTACCGTGCACGCGCGGACGTTTCCGAACATCCTTAGGGAAACGAATTACTCCACACTAAAAGTTAACATACATGAAGTGCAAGTGTGGGTATTGAATGCATCCTAATGCCTAACATGTCATGGCATTATCATATAACAAGATGCAATCAATTCAACATGCAAGAAGAGATATTGAATAAATCAATAAAGCACAATGCACACAAAATATAAACACACCATACAAGAATAAGAGTTATGCATGTTGTGTGTGTGTGTGCAACTATATCTCTTCAAGCCAATGTAAGCACTAGATATATACCTTTGGTGCTTGTCCTCTTGAGGTCTTGGAAAGGGTCTTGATCTTCAACAAACACCTAGACTACCCTTACAACCAAACCCCAACATGTGGTTTGACCACGAAATAAGCCAATCAATAATGGGAATCCTTACAGTCCGGTAGAATATATCAAGTGATCCATGCAAGTCCGTGTGGATTGGGGATCTTGGCGGGCTATCTAAATTTAAGCTTCAATAGACATAACTTAATCGCAATCAACAAATGATTCACTTAGGTTCGATCCATTAATTTTAACTCATTCCACTAAAGAGCTAAAATTGAACTCTTAAATAAAGATAGAATAAGAAGATGTTCCTCATTCATACCCTAGACAATCATGTTGGAGATAGTGTATCCTCGTGATTAATATCAGTAATCGCCAAGACTTCATAGACCGCCTATAACTCTCCAAGTTACCATATTTACTCATATGACCATGTTTTGAACTTGGATATTTTGACTTGTCCAGAAGCCATGTTTTCAATAGCCACTATCGAAAACTCAACGTTGAGATTTAATATCTAATTAGCTCAAAACATCTATATGATGATATTATACTCTCATTTAATAAATGGAGCCACGATGTCTATATCTATAAATGAAGTCCTCTATCGATTAACAAATGAATATCACCAAACTATCGAGGATAGACTGTGTTATATAATCATACTAATTGATAACTCAAATGATATCACTTGCAACCATAAGTCCATCATTTATCTCAGGATTAAAATAGACTCTCTGATTGTCCTAATAATGAAAAGACTATTATCTATTGACGGTTCTAGATAAAGCTTTTCATTGTGATCCAGTTCAATGCACCCAGTGCACTAGATTCTTTTACTCGAAGACACTCCGATGATTTTAGACTCATCATATCTCATTTGATCCCACTCAAATGCTAGCAAAAGAATTCTACAACTTTAACAAGATAAAGGTGCCCAACCTTTAACTTAAGTTGTGAACATTATTCAAGACTAACTGAAGAATTGTGTCTTCCTCATACATATCCAGATGTACGAACAATTCTTCTTTTCTCATAGTCTTTAGACCTTATGATTATTTACTTTGACAATTATAATATTAAACTATAAATGCTATAAGATTTGTTAAACCAGAAATCACTTTATTAATATGAAAAAGATTGTTAATTACAATATTACACTCTTGCTATTGAGCATAATCCTAACAATCTCCCACTTGCGCTATAGCAAAAGTGTCATATCTCTTATGCCCATGTTCTCTAGATGCCCATCGAAACTCTTCTGAGGTAGAGCCTTTGTGAAGGGATCCGCTAGATTTTCTGCTGACGCGATTTTGTTAATCGTCACGTCACCTCTTTGAACAATCTCCCTTAAAAGATGATACTTTCTTTCAATGTGTTTTCCTCTCTTGTGACTTCTTGGTTCTTTCGAATTAGCCACTGCTCCACTGTTGTCACAATAGATAGTGATCTGCTTATTCGCACTAGGAACCACTTCCAAGTCAATCAAGAATTGGCGGAGCCAAACAGCTTCTTTGGCAGCCTCGCATGCAGCAACATACTCAGCTTCCATGGTGGAATCAGCAATACAAGATTGCTTGATACTCCTCCATATAACTGCTCCTCCTCCAATAGTAAACACTGCCCATGATGTGGATTTTATGGAGTCAGAATCCGATTGGAAATCAGAATCTGTATACCCAACGGGAAATAAATCCCCTCCAGAGTGTACAAGCATATTATCTCTCGTTCTCTTAAGATACTTGAAAATATGCTTGACTGCCGTCCAGTGATCAGGACCAGGTTTCGATTGAAACCTGCTAACTATGCCAACAGCAAAACAAATATCCGGTCTAGTGCAGAGCATTGCATACATGAGACTTCCAACTGCCGAGGCATATGGAACTCTACTCATGAATTGCTCTTCATGCTCATTTTTAGGAACTTGTTCCTTAGAAAGCTTGATTCCATGTCTGAAAGGTAACATACCTTTCTTGGAATCCTACATGGAAAACCTAGACAAGATCTTGTCTATGTATGAAGCTTGGGATAATGCAATCGTTTTATTCTTTCTATCCCTTATTACTTGGATACCTAGAATAAAACTTGCTTCTCCTAAGTCCTTCATATCAAATTTTTTTGCTAACCATTCTTTTACTGATGTCAATACACCTACATCGTTTCCAATGAGTAGTATATCATCAACATAAAGAATCAGGAAAACCAACTTGTCGCCCTTAATCCTCTTGTATACACAAGGTTCGTCAAGATTATGAATAAATCCAAAACCTTTCACAGCTTGATCTAACCTTATGTTCCAGGATCTGGATGCTTGCTTTAATCCATATATGGATTTCTGCAACTTGCATACCTTTTCCATTTGGCCCTTTTCAATGAATCCTTCTGGTTGCATCGTGTAGATGCTTTCGTCAAGACTTCCATTAAGGAAAGCTGTCTTGACGTCCATTTGCCAAATCTCTAGATCAAAAGATGATGCAACGGACAAGAGTAGTAATGGATTTAAGCATGGCCACAGGAGAGAAGGTTTCCTCATAATCGATATCTTCTTTCTGTGTATACTCTTTAGCTACCAATCTAGCTTTAAAGGTTTCCACCTTTCCATCCATACCTCTTTTCCTCTTGTATACCCACTTGCACCCAATGGGTTTTGTCCCTTTAGGCAAGTCTATAAGGGACCAGACTTTGTTATCGAACATGGATTCAATCTTAGATTGCATTGCCTTTTGCCAATGGCGACTATCAACATCCTCAATTGCTTCCTTATACGTGTAGGGATCATCGTCATCCGGGAGATTCTCCACTGATTCTCCCAGACCGATGTATCTTTTGGGTTGTGTTCTAACCCTCCCACTACGACGAGGAATGGTAGGTTGTTGATCTTGTGTTGGATCGGAACTTACAATTGGGTTAGGTTGTGTAACCTCTCGTGGAATTGTATCTTCTGATATCTCATTCAGGACAATTCTACTTCTAGGCACAAAATCATTCATATAATCCTTTTCCAGAAATTTAGCATTTGTCGAAACAAATACTTTAAGATCTGAAGGACTATAGAAATAATATCCTTTTGTTTCTTTTGGATACCCTACAAATATACATGTTTCCGAACGGGACTCCATCTTTTCTGTCTTTCCTTTTAACACATACGTAGGACAACCAAATATCCTTAAGTGATGTAAACTAGGCTTGCTCCCAGTCCACAACTCATGCGATGTTTGAGGAATAGACTTAGATGGTACATCGTTGTAAGGATTCCCGTTTTGTTGATTGGCTTATTTCGTGGTCAAACCACATGTTGGGGTTTTGAATGTAAGGGTAGTCTAAGTGTTTAGTGTTGAAGATCAAAGGCCCTTCCATGACCTCAAGATTCAAGCACGCCAAAGGTATAATCTCTTGTGCTTGTTTTTCTTTGAAGAGATCTAGTAGCACACACTCACTTAGCATTCTTGCTATGATTGCATACTTGCTTATTTTTATGTGCATCTCTTCACATGTCACTTTACACACTAGCACTTTGGTTGATATATCTTGTTGTGTGTATATGTGCCTTATAATTCGTTTCCCGACATTGTTCGGAAACGTCCGCGCTTGCACTAATGAGTGCTTGGTTTCGCGCGAAGACCGCCTATGGAGAATGCCCTTGGCTTCTCCTTGGTTTTCACCATTGTTGGTGATCGGCGGTTATTATCGGCGGCCTGGCCGCCGAATTAAACCGCCGTTTCAGTCCAGATTGGTCTGAAGCAATTATGCGGTCAAGATCGGCGGTCACGACCGCCGTTCGAAACCGCCGTTCATACCTGATCGATTTTAATCCCTCGGGTTTGATTCGGCGGTTGGATCGGCGGTCACGTAACCGCCGAATGAAACCGCCGTTAATGCTCTGTTCTTCACGAGCTCAATTCAGCGGTCGTCATCGGCGGCCAGGCCGCCGATTGAAACCGCCGAACGGTGCGTTTCAGGGGCAAAAGTGTCTTTTCACATGCCCAATTCTTGATGTCTATAAATATCTTGTTTTCTCAATCTCTGAATAAGTTTCTTGAGCAATTAGAACCCTAATCTTTCAAGAGAGATTTTTGAGAAAAAATCAAATCAAGAACCTATCTTTAAACACTCAAATCAAACCCCTTTTGCATCAAATTTCATATTTGATCTTCTATGCCTTCATAGAATTGATCCATGCATGGTTTTGAATCATCACATCTTATTTGGTATGTTCTTCACTAATTTCATATTACTTTAGTGTTTTTCATATTAATACATCTCTTTAATTACTTGTATGCTTTTGATTATATGCTAGATACAAGTTAGAGATTATTTGTGATGAAAATTAATTGAGTGTTGATTGTGATAGCTAATTAGGTTTTTAATTAATCTTGATTAGCTAAGCTATTTGACATGTCATTTAGCAATTGATATCTAGGGTTGATTAAATTGATTATATCATCATCCTAGATAAGCATCTAAGGTTACCTAGCCTTGTTTGTTATTTGAATATTCATATATATATTCACATAGGTTGTTTCTCTTCATAGAGAAGTAAGTCTTGAGGCTAAGAGTGCTTAGGCCTCAAGCAAATTGGAATAGGGTTGCTAATAAAGGCCCGCTGGGTAGAAGTGAGGGGTTACAGACCGGAATGTTAGACGAGGTCTACATAGGTTGTAAACTTCATTTCAATTAGTGATTTCGAGTTCCGAGTGTGGCGCACTATACAGCCCGTGGTTTTTCCCAGTGGTTGGGTTTCCACGTATACATCAAGTGTTATTTAAATTCCGCACTATATTACACTTGTATGTATTTTTGACTAGTAGGGGCATTTTCGTAAAATTGACTTGCATGCGAAAATTGGGTAATAATAGCTAAAATCTATTCACCCCCCCCTCTAGCTTTATATTGAACACGCCTCGAGTATTTTAATAACTTTCAATTGGTATCAGAGCGGGTTCCTAGATATACTTAGGTGATCCTAGCTCATTTTAGGTGTGTTGTGCATTTGTGTGATTTTTGCTCATTCATACATTTTGCATACATTTCATTCATTCATTTGATACAATGAGTGGATTCGGTGGCAACCATGAGGGTGCTTCAAGCACACGGCCACCCCTCCTCACCGGCATAAATTACTCCCAATGGAAAGGGAAGATGGAGGCATATGTGTGTCAAATCCATGATAGGGCATGGATGGCCATTGAAGATGGATATTCGCCTCCTATGATGACTCCCACGGATGGAGGAGAAGAAGTGCTCAAGCCTAAGGCACAGTGGACACAACCTGAGTTTGAGTTGTCCAAGTGGAATCAAAAGGCGTGGCACGCCCTCATATGTGCAGTGGATGAAAATCAGTACAAATTGATTCAGAACACTAAGATAGCCAAGGAGGCATGGGACATCTTAGAGGTTGCACACGAGGGAACCGAAGTAGTGAAGGACTCCAAACTTCAAGTCCTCCAAACTCAATTTGAGACACTTAGGATGGAGGAGAATGAGTGCTTCAACGACTTCGAGATTAGGTTGATGGACATTGTCAACCAAAGTCATCAACTTGGTGACCCTTACTCGGATAGAAGGATCAAGCAAAAGATAATGAGATCGCTTCCCGAGAGGTTTGAGTCTAAGGTGACGGTTTTAGAAGAAAATAGTGATTTTAAGGACATGAAGCCGAGCGAGGTAATAGGTAGACTTCTCGCCTACGAGTCTAGGAAGGGTCCTAGCTCCACTCCTTCAAAGAAGCAAAAAGGGATTTCTTTGAGAGCTTCCAAGGTTGAGAAGGAGGACAAGGATGACTCGGATGAAGACATGGCACTTTTAATGAGAAAATTCAAGAAGTTTGTAAAATTCGAGAAGAAGGGTCATGCATCCAAAGGGCAAGAATTGAAGAAAAGGGTTCCTTTCAAGAAGGTTGAGCATAGGCAAGAGAATAGTGAAAGGAAAGGGATCCAATGCTATGAGTGTGGTGGCATAGGTCATATCTCACTAGATTGTGGGAATTTGAAGAACAAGAGAGAAAAAATGATGGCCGCCATTTGGAGTGAAAGTGATGACTCCGAAGAAGGAGATAAGTCATCAAGTGATGATGAGCTTATCAATAACTTCAAGGCATTGGGTGCCAATTGTGAAGAAAATGAAGTTGTTGGTAAGAATTCCGTTGCTAGTGATCCCATAGAAGAGAAAGTCGAAGAAGTAGCTCTAGAGGAGATAGTTGTTGCTTCGCATTGGGATATGGCACTTATTGACTCAAGAGATCAAGGTGAAGGTCTTGATGAGGAAATTGGATCCATAAGAGAGGAGGAGAGCCTAGAAGATGACACTAGTGGAGATGACTCCTTATCTAACTCTACAAATGGAAATGTAGAGAATATGGATATGCATAACTTTATAGTCAATGTTGAAAGCTCCATGAAGAAGAAAGATAGATTTCTAAGGATTTTAGAGGAAGAAAATCTAGAGCTTACAACATACAATGACCTCCTAAAGAAGCAAGTGGAGAAAATGGATCTTAAGGACAACTTTGAAAGTTTTGAAAGCTCTAAGTTAAAGAATGAAAAAGAGATTCAAAGGTTAAAGGAAGAACTACTTAGGCTTTCAACACAAGTTGATCACTTGAATGATGAAGTGATAAGATCCATGGTGGAAGAAGACAAGCTAAAAGATGAGCTAGCTTTGTCTAAGAGGAATGAAGAGGGTTTGAAGAGAGAGCTTGTTGAAGCCAAAGAGTCATTGACTAGTGAAACAAATAATAGCACGGTGTGTATAAAGCTATCTAGAGGGGGGCTGAATAGATTTTACGCTTTTTACCCAATTTTTCGTGTTAGTCAAAATTACGAAAATGCCCTCAAGATAATATAACCAAGCAATTGTAATATGGTGCGGAAATTAAAACAACACTTGGTTTTTACGTGGAAACCCTCACGGGAAAAACCACGGGCTATGTAAGTAAGCCACACTCGAACCTCGAATCCACTAAATGTGCAAACGATTACAACCTAATCCCGGAAGTAATCACACACCTACCTAATCCCGGTATGAGTGAACCTAGTCCAATTTGCTTGCGTTCTAAGCAACCTAATCCCGGATGCTACACACAAGACTTACTTTCTCTATGAAGAGAATATACAACCTATGTGAATATATAAAATATCCAAAATGCAATTAAGAGCTAGGTTACTCTATATGCTTATCTAGGATAGTGAATATGCAATTAATTCAATCCTAGATATTAAAAGCTAGATGACATGTCAAATAGCTTAGCTAAACATAGATTAACAAATCCTAGATAGCTATCAAAAATACAACACTCAATCATGTCAACACAACAATCTCTAATTTGTATCTAGAATATATTCAAGAGCATACAAATAATATAAGAGATGTCAATGATAAATAAAACACTAATTATGTATGATAATAGTGAAGAACTTACCAAAGAATATGTGTTGACCAAAACCCATGCAAGCAAGCATCCTAACTAAGCTAGAAAATGCTAGATGATATTTTGATGCATATGAGAATGGTTTTTGAGTGTTAAAAAGGTGTTCTTGATTTGATTTTCTCTCAAATGTCTCTCTTTTAAGTTTAGGGTTCTTAGAGTTAAAGAACATTAAATCTGAAAATGAGAAAGTGTGATATTTATAGACATCAAGAAAAGGGCAAGTGAAAAGACAAGTTTGCCCTTGAAACGCACCGTTCGGCGGTTTCAATCGGCGGCCAGGCCGCCGATAATGACCGCCGAATTGAGCTCGTGAAGAACAGAGCATAAACGGCGGTTCATTCGGCGGTTTCATGACCGCCGATCCTAACCGTCGAATCAGACCCGAGAGATCGAAATCGATCAGGTATGAACGGCGGTTTCGAACGGCGGTCGTGACCGCCGATCGTGACCGTAGAATTGCTCCTAGAAGCAAACGGCGGTTCCATTCGGCGGCCAGGCCGCCGATCATAACCGCCAATCACCAACAGAGGTGAAAACCAAGGAGAAGCCAAGGGCATTCTCCGTGGGCGGTCTTCGCGCAAAACCAAGCACATTCTAGTGCATGCGCGGACGTTTCCGAACACTATCGGGAAACGAATTACAAGACACATAAATACACAACAAGATATAACAATCAAAGAGCTAGTGTGTAATGTGACATATGAAGAGAATGCACACAAATGTAAGAATGCAAAGTGTGTGTGTGCTTCTAAATCTCTTCAAAGAAAGGTAAGCACATAGAAATTTACCTTCGGTGCTTATCAACACGAGGTCTTCAAAGGGCTTCGAACATTAAGACCGATACTTAGGCTACCCTTACAAAGAACCCCCACATATGGTTTGATCACGAAATAAGCCAATTAAAAACAACGGGAATCCTTACAATCTCCCCCTTTGGCTATTTCGTGACAAAACCATCACTCACAATGATTCCTCACAAAAAAAATAGAAACTACGGGACTATAATGATATTCTACAATACAAAGAGATAAGATAATGCAACTTGAAGTCTTCAATTCTCTTGTAGAATAATCAATCCCTGAAAAGAGTTTCTAACATTTCTAATACAAGAAAAGTGTGAGATTAATCATGTGAGAACAATACCAAGCATTTGCATTTTTAGAATTTAGGCACAACATTACCAAATGTATGCAATGTATGATAAATGCAATGCTCCCCCTCAACGGGTTACTCCCCCTCAATGTATGTTTTCCCCAAAGTGCACAAAAGCTTCTATATTTTGCACCTCCCCTTACCATATCCTACTCCCCCTTTTTGTCATGATATAGGCAAAGGAGTAGTCCCCAATTGGGTCACTCATAGCAACGAGAGATAGAAGCATGCAAGATATGCATATACATATAAGTCACTTTATGCACTTCAATTAATTTGAGAGAAACAAGGAGATTTATTTTGAGAAAATGTGTGAATTCAACATGCTTTGCATACAAGACATATAGCATTCAAGTCCAAAATACAATGGTATTTGGCAAAGCAAATGACAAAGGATTCTAATAAGAATTCAAACCAATTTCACCAATGTCATGGGAAAAGCAAGGATATAGAGATTATTGATTTCAATTTAAGAGCAACTATATCCAACTTTATAAGCGAAACATGGCATGAGCGACTTTGCACCCTACTTGATTTTTCCGGATAAAATTATCCGTATGATAGTAACCATGATCAACTAATAAAGAAAGAGAGACATTTGGAATGTAAGTTCCTTTGAATGGATACAAGATCCTTTATTCATTTTGAGTCTCATAAGTTTTCACACAAGTTTTGCATTTTTAAGAATATGCAATCATCAATTCATGCTTTTCATGTGAGCATGTTATATGAATTTCATGCTTTGTCATTTGTCATTAGCATGTTATTAAAGAATCATCATGTCATGGAGATAATCATAGGTCATTCAAATCATACTTCCAATGTAAATCTCCTAGTCCAAAAATGCATGTTTGAACATAAATATGACATGGATTGTAGACAAGCAAGGTTCACACTTATGGAATTTTAAAACATATATACATATGTACAACCAAGCTTACTCAAGCAATTAAAAGAAGAGGCATAAGATATTTCAAATTTTTTTTGCAAGATACAAGAATGCAAAATAGCTCTCTTTGCTTGAGTTCCCCATATGGGGTCAATCATCAACCTTCAACAATGAAGGTCATGAGGTCCTATAGACCTCCCAAGTCCATTTGGCTTGGATGAACCTATTTGAGACTTGATAGTCTCGTAGCAAGCGGGTTCATTTTTCCTTATCCACATAGGTGTGACATTTTTCTTCCTAGTGGTCAATTGTTCTAGAGATCTAGATGTCATAGGATCATGTAAATGAATTTCTTCCTTCCTATGAGTATGCATTCTAGCTCTAGCTTTCTTTTTCTCAATCATGCTTTTAACTCTACACATTTTAATGTAACGAAAGCACTTTGGTCTAATATGACCATCAACACCACAAAAATGACATGTAGGGACAAAGTTCGGAATCATACCATGTCCTTGTGCATGTATAGGAGCCTTCCCATGTCTTTGTGGTTGTCTTGGTTGTTGGATAGGATTTCTCCTTCTTTGTTGTTGACCAAGACTTGGTTGCTTCCACGGTTGAGTTTGCATGATTGGTCTCTTCCCTTGATGGATTTGAGTTTGAGGGAAGTTAGCATGAGGAACTCTTGTAGGTTGAGCTTGAGGTTGTCTTCTTGGAGCTACCTTCACTTGTGCACTATGAGAGCATTGTCCTAGCTCAATCTTCTTCCTAGGAGTTTGCACCGGTGAATCTTCTTTGTAGCTCAAGCTTTTGACAAACATGGTCTTGTTAGGAGTGGAGGACTCCTTACTATCTTCAAACCCAAGACCTCTCTTATCACACGGACTCTTTCCAACACTTAACATGTGGTCAAGTTTTTCGGTGCTAGAAACTATCCTAGTCCTTGATCCTTTAGCCTCTTCAAGCTCTCTTTTTAATTCTTCTTCATTCCTCTTAGATAAGTCTAACTCCTTTCTTAGCTTATCTTCAATATTCTTGGATCTATCCACTTGTTCACTTAAGTGGTCAACATGAGCTTCAAGGTCTAGATTCTCTTCTCTCAATCTTCGTATCTTTTCCTTGGTCTTCATTGCTAAGCTTTTAAACTCAGTGAGGTGTTTATCTAGAACCTTTTTCTTCACATATCCATGTGAGGAGTTAGATGAAGAGTCGTCTTTATTAGAGTCACTTTCTTCTTGACTCTCATTCTCTTCTTCATTGTAGGAGATCGGAAAGGCAAAATAGTTGTTCTCACAATCATTCAAGCTTGAGGGACTTCCTTCAACAACTTTCACTTTGTTGTCCCGCTTGTGAGAGCAACCTAATGCCAAGAATTTTGCCACAATCTCTTCATCACTATTACTTGAAGTGGCGACCTCCTCTCTTTCATCTTCCAAGTTAGCACATTCCTTGGAGATATGCCCGAATCCTCCACATTCGTAGCATTGAATCTTCTCTCTTGAAGACATCTCATGATATGGCTTGACATTCTTAATAGTGGACTTCTTCTTCTTGAAGTCATTCCCCTTTGAGCCATAATCACTCTTTTGAAGATTCAAGAACTTCTTGAATCCTTTGGCAATGAGTGCCATGTCTTCATATGAGTCATCCTCCTCCTCTTCCATCTTGGATGTCTTCAAGGCAATATCCTTTTTCTTCTTAGGAGGAGATGTGGTAGCCTTTCTTGATTCATAGGCTAGAAGTCTTCCAATGACTTCACTCGGCTTCATTTCCTTGTAAGTGTCATTTTCTTCTAAAGCCGTCACTTTGGGTTCGAACCTCTCGGGAAGTGATCGCATGATCTTTTGCTTGATTCTTCTATCCGAGTAAGGATCACCAAGTTGGTGACTTTGGTTCACAATGTCCATTAGTCTCACTTGGAAGTCATTGAAGTGCTCGTGCTCTTCCATCCTAATGGTCTCAAACCGAGTTTGAAGGACTTGAAGCTTTGAGTCCTTGACAACCTCGGTGCCTTCATGTGCAACTTCTAGGATGTCCCATGCCTCTTTAGCAATCCTAGTAATTTGAATCAGTTTGTACTGATTTTCACTCACTGCACATCGGATGGCATGAATAGCCTTGTTGTTCCACATGGAGTCAATAAATTCTTGAGGACTCCACTGTGCCTTAGGCTTGAGAACTTCTTCTCCTCCATCCGTAGAAGTCATCATAGGTGGAGCATATCCATCTTCAACCGCCATCCATGCCCTATCATGGATTTGGCATATGTATGCTTCCATCTTCCCCTTCCATGAGGAGTAATTATCGCCGGTGAGCAACGGTGGCCTCACGCTCGACGCTCCCTCTTTGCTCATCCCGAAACCACTCATAGTGTTTGGATGAATGCAAATGAGATGAATGCAAAATGTATGAATAAATCAAAAAATCACACAAAATGCAAAACACACCAAAATGAGCAAGGATCACCTATGTATGTCTAGGAACCCGCTCTGATACCAATTGAAACAAATAATAGCACGGTGTGTATAAAGCTATCTAGAGGGGGGGTGAATAGATTTTACGCTTTTTACCCAATTTTTCGTGTTAGTCAAAATTACGAAAATGCCCTCAAGATAATATAACCAAGCAATTGTAATATGGTGCGGAAATTAAAACAACACTTGGTTTTTACGTGGAAACCCTCACGGGAAAAACCACGGGCTATGTAAGTAAGCCACACTCGAACCTCGAATCCACTAAATGTGCAAACGATTACAACCTAATCCCGGAAGTAATCACACACCTACCTAATCCCGGTATGAGTGAACCTAGTCCAATTTGCTTGCGTTCTAAGCAACCTAATCCCGGATGCTACACACAAGACTTACTTTCTCTATGAAGAGAATATACAACCTATGTGAATATATAAAATATCCAAAATGCAATTAAGAGCTAGGTTACTCTATATGCTTATCTAGGATAGTGAATATGCAATTAATTCAATCCTAGATATTAAAAGCTAGATGACATGTCAAATAGCTTAGCTAAACATAGATTAACAAATCCTAGATAGCTATCAAAAATACAACACTCAATCATGTCAACACAACAATCTCTAATTTGTATCTAGAATATATTCAAGAGCATACAAATAATATAAGAGATGTCAATGATAAATAAAACACTAATTATGTATGATAATAGTGAAGAACTTACCAAAGAATATGTGTTGACCAAAACCCATGCAAGCAAGCATCCTAACTAAGCTAGAAAATGCTAGATGATATTTTGATGCATATGAGAATGGTTTTTGAGTGTTAAAAAGGTGTTCTTGATTTGATTTTCTCTCAAATGTCTCTCTTTTAAGTTTAGGGTTCTTAGAGTTAAAGAACATTAAATCTGAAAATGAGAAAGTGTGATATTTATAGACATCAAGAAAAGGGCAAGTGAAAAGACAAGTTTGCCCTTGAAACGCACCGTTCGGCGGTTTCAATCGGCGGCCAGGCCGCCGATAATGACCGCCGAATTGAGCTCGTGAAGAACAGAGCATAAACGGCGGTTCATTCGGCGGTTTCATGACCGCCGATCCTAACCGTCGAATCAGACCCGAGAGATCGAAATCGATCAGGTATGAACGGCGGTTTCGAACGGCGGTCGTGACCGCCGATCGTGACCGTAGAATTGCTCCTAGAAGCAAACGGCGGTTCCATTCGGCGGCCAGGCCGCCGATCATAACCGCCAATCACCAACAGAGGTGAAAACCAAGGAGAAGCCAAGGGCATTCTCCGTGGGCGGTCTTCGCGCAAAACCAAGCACATTCTAGTGCATGCGCGGACGTTTCCGAACACTATCGGGAAACGAATTACAAGACACATAAATACACAACAAGATATAACAATCAAAGAGCTAGTGTGTAATGTGACATATGAAGAGAATGCACACAAATGTAAGAATGCAAAGTGTGTGTGTGCTTCTAAATCTCTTCAAAGAAAGGTAAGCACATAGAAATTTACCCCACATATGGTTTGATCACGAAATAAGCCAATTAAAAACAACGGGAATCCTTACAACTAGAATGACCACAAGCACCAAGAAACTTGACAACATACTTGGTGTAGGAAAAAGCCCTTGTGACAAAAGAGGTCTTGGATTCGAAGTGAGCAAGGATTGCTCTATTCCTAAGAAGACCGTCTTTGTGAAGAGTTTGGGTAAGATAGAAGCGTCACCGGTGCAAACTCCTAGGAAGAAGTTAGAACTAGGACAATGTTCAAAAAATGCACAAGTGAAGGTGGTGAAAACGAGACAACCCCAAGCTCAACGGATTAGAGCCTCTCGAGTCATCTCTCCTCAACAAATGACTCACTATGAAAAGAGGCAAAACATGCTACCTAATCCAAGGAGGCAACCCATTCCGGTTCAACCAAATAGAAGACATGAACCGACTCAACACCAAAAGAGACATCAAATGCATGATGAGTCTCCAATGACTTCACAAGAACATGGTATGAATTCTTACTTTGTACCAACTTGTCATTATTGTGGTGTTTATGGGCATATTAGGCCTAAGTGCTTTAAGTACATTAACCATTGTAGGATTGATAGCATGATAAAGAAAAAGAGGCTAAGAAGAGCCCATTTGCATGAGCCTAGGAAATCTTTTGTCAATAATCCTAGGTTAGTGAATGACATGCAACCTTTGTCCACTAGGAAGAAAAATGTTATATCTATGTGGATAAGGAAAAATGAACCCGCTTGCTACGAGACTAACAAGTCTCAAATAGGTTCAACTAAGTCCAATGGACTTGGTAGGTCCATAGGACCTCATGCCCTTCATTAATGAAGGATGATACTAACCCCATATGGGGAACTCAAGCAAAGAGAGCTATTTTTGCATTCTTGTCACTTGCAAAAAAATTTGAAAAATCTTATGCTTCTTGGTTGATTGCTTGAGTAAGCTTGGTTGCACATATGTATATATGTTTTCAATTCAATAAGTGTGAACCTTGCTTGTTTACAATCCATGTCATATTTATGTTCAAACATGCATTTTGGACTAGGAGATGTATGTAGGAAGTATGATTTGAATGACCTATGATTATCTCCATGACATGATGATTCTTAAATAACATGCTAATGTCTTATGAAAAGCATGAAATTCATGTACATGCTCAAATGAAAAAGCATGAATTGATAATTGCGTTCTTAAATGCAAAAACTTGTGTGAAAAAGCTAATGAGACTCAAATGAAAAAGGATCTAGTATCCATTCAAGGATTTTACAATCCAAATGTCTCTCTTTCTTTATTGGTTGAACATGTCTACTATCATACGGGTTTCATTCCCGGAAAAATCAAATAGGGTGCAAAGTTGCTCATGACATGTTTAGCTTATAAAGTTGGATATAGTTGTTCTTAAATTGAAATCAATGAAATTTCTATATCCTTGCTTCTCTCATGACAATGGTGAAATTGGTTTGAATTCCTATTAGAAACCTTTGTCATTTGCTTTGCCAAATACCATGGTATTTTGGACTTGAATGCAATATGTCTTGTATGCAAAGCATTTTGTTTCACACATTTTATCTAATAAATCTCCTCGTTTCTCTCTGATTAATTGAGATTGCATAAAGTGACTTATATTGATTATGCATATACTAGAATGCTACTATCTCTCTTTGCCTTGAGTAACCCGGTTGGGGACTACTCCTTTGTCTATATCATGACAAAAAGGGGGAGTAGAATGTGGTAAGGGGAGGTGCAAATTGTTGTAGCAATTGGTGCACATTGGGGAGAATATACATTGAGGAGGAGTAACCCTTTGAGGGGGAGCATTGCATTCATCATACATTGCATGATGTTGTGTTTAATTTCTTAGAAATGCAAATGCTTGTTTATGTCCTCACTTGATTCATCTCACTTTTACTTGTTTCGGAAAGTTTAGAAACCTTGTTTCAGGGAATGATTGTTCTACAAGAGATTGAAGACTTCAAGTTTTATTTTTATATATCTCTTTGTATTGTAGAAAATCTTCATTGACCCATAGGTTTATTTTTGTTGTGAGGAATCAATGTGAGTGGTGGTTTTGTCACGAAATAGCCAAAGGGGGAGATTGTAAGGATTCCCGTTTTGTTGATTGGCTTATTTCGTGGTCAAACCACATGTTGGGGTTTTGAATGTAAGGGTAGTCTAAGTGTTTAGTGTTGAAGATCAAAGGCCCTTCCATGACCTCAAGATTCAAGCACGCCAAAGGTATAATCTCTTGTGCTTGTTTTTCTTTGAAGAGATCTAGTAGCACACACTCACTTAGCATTCTTGCTATGATTGCATACTTGCTTATTTTTATGTGCATCTCTTCACATGTCACTTTACACACTAGCACTTTGGTTGATATATCTTGTTGTGTGTATATGTGCCTTATAATTCGTTTCCCGACATTGTTCGGAAACGTCCGCGCTTGCACTAATGAGTGCTTGGTTTCGCGCGAAGACCGCCTATGGAGAATGCCCTTGGCTTCTCCTTGGTTTTCACCATTGTTGGTGATCGGCGGTTATTATCGGCGGCCTGGCCGCCGAATTAAACCGCCGTTTCAGTCCAGATTGGTCTGAAGCAATTATGCGGTCAAGATCGGCGGTCACGACCGCCGTTCGAAACCGCCATTCATACCTGATCGATTTTAATCCCTCGGGTTTGATTCGGCGGTTGGATCGGCGGTCACGTAACCGCCGAATGAAACCGCCGTTAATGCTCTGTTCTTCACGAGCTCAATTCAGCGGTCGTCATCGGCGGCCAGGCCGCCGATTGAAACCGCCGAACGGTGCGTTTCAGGGGCAAAAGTGTCTTTTCACATGCCCAATTCTTGATGTCTATAAATATCTTGTTTTCTCAATCTCTGAATAAGTTTCTTGAGCAATTAGAACCCTAATCTTTCAAGAGAGATTTTTGAGAAAAAATCAAATCAAGAACCTATCTTTAAACACTCAAATCAAACCCCTTTTGCATCAAATTTCATATTTGATCTTCTATGCCTTCATAGAATTGATCCATGCATGGTTTTGAATCATCACATCTTATTTGGTATGTTCTTCACTAATTTCATATTACTTTAGTGTTTTTCATATTAATACATCTCTTTAATTACTTGTATGCTTTTGATTATATGCTAGATACAAGTTAGAGATTATTTGTGATGAAAATTAATTGAGTGTTGATTGTGATAGCTAATTAGGTTTTTAATTAATCTTGATTAGCTAAGCTATTTGACATGTCATTTAGCAATTGATATCTAGGGTTGATTAAATTGATTATATCATCATCCTAGATAAGCATCTAAGGTTACCTAGCCTTGTTTGTTATTTGAATATTCATATATATATTCACATAGGTTGTTTCTCTTCATAGAGAAGTAAGTCTTGAGGCTAAGAGTGCTTAGGCCTCAAGCAAATTGGAATAGGGTTGCTAATAAAGGCCCGCTGGGTAGAAGTGAGGGGTTACAGACCGGAATGTTAGACGAGGTCTACATAGGTTGTAAACTTCATTTCAATTAGTGATTTCGAGTTCCGAGTGTGGCGCACTATACAGCCCGTGGTTTTTCCCAGTGGTTGGGTTTCCACGTATACATCAAGTGTTATTTAAATTCCGCACTATATTACACTTGTATGTATTTTTGACTAGTAGGGGCATTTTCGTAAAATTGACTTGCATGCGAAAATTGGGTAATAATAGCTAAAATCTATTCACCCCCCCCCCCCCCCCCCCCCCCTCTAGCTTTATATTGAACACGCCTCGAGTATTTTAATAACTTTCAAGAATGTATATAGTAGTTTGTAAAGCATATCCCCAAAAAGAAATAGGAAGTGTTAAATAACTCAACATAGACCTAACCATATCCAAAAGAGTTCTATTTCTCCTTTCTACCACCCCATTCTGTTGAGGTGTTCCTGGTGCAGAAAACTGAGAAACTATCCCATTATCAATAAGATATTGTTGAAACTCACCAGATATATATTCTCCACCACGATCAGATCTCAAGATTTTTATGTGTTTCTCAAGCTGATTTTCTACTTCAGCTTTGAATGCTTTAAACATGTCAAAAGCATCCGACTTATGTCGCATGAGATACACATAGCCAAATCTCGAGTAATCATCTGTGAAGGTGATGAAGTACTCATATCCACCTCTAGCTTGAATGCTCATAGGTCCACATACATCAGTGTGTATCAATCCTAAACATTCAGTGGCTCTTGCGCCTTTGGCCGAGAACGACCTTTTGGTCATTTTACCTTCCAAACAAGATTCACAAGTTGGTAGATCATCAACCTTTAAGTCACTTAAAGGTCCGTCACATACCAATCTTTTAATCCTATTAAGGTTAATATGACCTAGGCGTAAATGCCATAGGTAGGTTTCATCTATTGATAATTTTACTCTTTTATGATCAGGTTCCATTAATTCTGTGTCTAACGAGTGAGAGATATTTCTATGCAAGAAGTATAGACCATTTTCCAATGTACCTTGGCAAATAATTTTGTCATTCTTACTAATAATAAAAACTTTATTAAAAGTAACCGAATATCCAAATTTATTTAAACAAGAAACTGAAATTAAATTCCTCTTGAATTGAGGTACATAATAAACGTCTATCAAATCTAAATGCCTTCTAGAATCTAGATTAACTCTAATATCTCCCACTGCACTTGCAGACACTAACGTTCTGTTGCCCAAACGCAAGTTGATTTCATTCTTATTCAGCTTTCTCCTTTCTTGGAACCCCTGTAAGGAATAACAAACATGATTTGTGGCTCCAGAGTCTATGATCCAAGAATCTGTAGAATCTGCCAGAAAACATGTTTCAATATAATTAATATTACCTTGTTCCTTCTTATTCTGGGACTTTGGGCAATTTCTTTTCCAATGTCCCTTTTCACCACAAAAGGAGCACTTCCTTTTGATCTTTGTTACTTTCATGGTCTCCTTCTTAGTAGGCCCAAGTTGCTTTTTCTTCTGTTGTTCCTTGACCTTTTGACGGGCCTTAACAGTAGCAACTTTACCAACCATATGAATCTGAGATTCATAAGTAGGAGCAGGTGGTTTAGGAGCAGACATAACAAACTTATGTTTTTCAGCTTGCAGCAACAACCCAATTTTCCTTTTCCATGTGACATAATTATTTCCAGTTAAAGTGTTATCTTTCAGGATGTTCATAAGTGATGAGGTCATGATTTCTGAATAAAACAAAACATATATAAGTAAATAATCATGATAAAGCACTTTTAAATATTTATCTTGAATTAAATAAATAACTCAATCACAAAAATTCAACGGTGATCCAACACCCATAAACGGTACGCCTCCTTTGGGAGTTCGCAACATTTACTAGTTAGACTAGGTCCCACCTAATTGTTAACATAATAACCAGCGTTTTCAATTTTAGCCTTGCAATTTTACTGACAAGAACTCTTGGGAGGATATCAATAAAATTACATTGAGTGTGTTACCAAAATATCAACCCTCAATTTTCTCTCACGAAAATCCCTCCTTGGGGAGTAGATCTCGTTTGAGTCAATTGTCTAGTCTATCCTTGTAAGGAAGTATATTGCTAAATTCCATTCATGGACGCCCCTTGAGGGGATTACCAATAAATAATAAAGCTCAACTAACCTTGGAGGCCATAGGTGTTACAAAACACCTTCTCCCACTCAATAATTTAACGCGTGTGATTAAATCCCATAGAATGATTTACAAAGTTATCTAGATGCCAATTTAGATACCTAAATCATTCAATGCATGTTCATACCAAAAGAGATATATGCATGGCACTCCTATTCTATATGTCATGTTATCATACAATAACAAATATTGTAATATTTATGCAAAAAATAAATAGCTTCAATTTTGGTCCATCCTAGAAAAGCAAGTAAATTACAATTGTTTAGGAATACAAGATCTTCAAGTGGCCATCAACCATACGCTCATCCCTCGTCTTCCTCCCATGGGCGAACACACCCCACAACCCCACAAAGGGGCTGCTATGCGCAGCCCATTAGGCCACATAGGGCTGCCGTGCGCAGCCCACCAAGATTTGGACTTGCCATGCGCAGCCCAATCTACTCCTAGGGTGCGCACGGTGCTCGTTCTTGGTTCCGGTTGCTTCCTTTTTCTTCAAGTCTTCGAGTCTTCGATGTTTGAACGTATTACAACTTTATTTAAACAATAAAATACTGCAGTTTTTTTTTTTTTTTTTTTTTAATCAATGCAATACTTTTTTACAAAAAAACTGCACTTAAAATTTAATACAATAAAAAAAAACTGCACATTAAATTTAATACAAATAAAAAAATAGCAACTACCAAGAAGGAATTATGGCGATGATAGACCACCCTTCTTGTTACAATTCCATAACAAAAATTACATTGAAAATCTAGGACCGAAATTGAGCAATAACAATCCACATAAAAAACATATATAAAACCATACATCCACATGTAATTATATATGCGAATACCTAGAGTGTCATCTCTTTCTAAACATGCATAATCACAATAAAAAGAAATCGATTCACGTATATATACGTTAATTAATTAAAAGGGTACAACCTAGGCTCTGATACCAATTGTAGGGAAAAATACCGTAGTACACGCAGCGGAAGCGAGACTAAAAGTCGATTTAGTTTGTTTTAAATTTTTTCCTTTTTATGAACCTTAACCCTTTAATTAATTAACTATACATATCAAGTAACAAAAGTAGAATACCTTTTGTCGCATGATCCGATTGACTTACGTCGATGGTAATCCGCAAGATCTTCAATCCTAGCACGAACGTGAATCACCTAGGAGCGTGGTCTCCCTTTTCTTTGAATTGCAAACCTGAGAATGGACAAACAAAATTTCTTTTTCTTTTGTTAGTCACAAAACAATCAAAAGAATACAAAGATTATTCCGGTCACTTTTGAGTTCTCAATCTAATGATCGAAACTCGCGTGAACCTAATTCGATGTTGTACACACAAGCTTATTGATGAACAAGCAATTAATGTACCATCAAAAGAATAATCTCTTCTCTCTTTTATGTCTTGGTAGAATAATCAAACACTTTTCTATGAGTTGAGAAGAAGAAGAAAATTGATTCAGTCAAATCATTCCATAGAGGTGGCCGAACCCTATAGCTAGAATTATATAGGGTGGCCGAATTTTGCTTCCTCTCTCATTTAGGGTTGCCGAAATCTTCCTATGATTCAATTAGGGTTGCCACAATTCCTCTACAAAAAAGGATTTGTGTTGCACCCTAATTCACATCAACTTTAGACTTCTACCCCTAATCCAACTCATAAGTATTTTTATTCTTTTATTGACTATAATAAAAAGATTTCTTATTTGATTAAATAAATAAACTTAATTATTTATTTTCTTACCAAACAAGTCTTTTACTTTTATTATACATATAGTATAACTCTAGGAAACATATTTCATAATCAGAAAAAGATTTTGTTTCTTAATTAAATAATTAATTAATAAATTAATTAATTCTCATTTAATCAAACAATAAAATAAAATAATATTTTTGACTATATACATAGCCTTGCCGCCCCACATAGAATAAAAGGGCCAAATATTATTTCCTTATTTTATTTAATCCATTGGACTTTAAATAAAAAGCCCACATGTGAACCAGACCCATTCTTACTAAAAGAAACAAGCCCACATGCCTTTCATTAATATATTAATATAATTGATCAGCCCATTAAACAAATAATGTGCAAATTATATTCTTAATATATTAAATGCACTTCTAGATGGACCCATAAATTGGTCCGGTAGAATATATCAAGTGATTCATGCAAGTCCGTGTGGATTGGGGATCTTGGCGGGCTATCTAAATTTAAGCTTCAATAGACATAACCTAATCACAATCAACAAATGATTCACTTAGGTCCGATCCATTAATTTTAACTCATTCCATTACAGAGCTAAAATTGAACTTTTAAATAAAGATAGAATAAGAAGATGTTCCTTATTCATACCCTAGACAATCATGTTAGAGATAGTGTATCCTCGTGATTAATATCAGTAATCGGCAAGAGTTCATAGACCGCCTATAACTCTCCAAGTTACCATATTTACTCATATGACCACGTTTTGAACTTGGATATTTTGACTTGTCCAGAAGCCATGTTTTCAATAGCCACTATCGAAAACTCAACGTTGAGATTTAATTTCCAATTACCTCAAAACATCCATATGATGATATTATACTCTCATTTAATAAATGGAGCCACGATGTCCATATCTATAAATGAAGTCCTCTATCGATTAACAAATGAATATCACCAAACTATCGAGGATAGACTATGCTATATAATCGTACTCATTGATAACTCAAATGATATTACTTGCAACCATAAGTGCATCATTTATCTCAGGATTAAGATAGACTCTCCGATTGTCCTGATAATGAAAAGACTATTATCTATTGACGGTTCTAGATAAAGCTTTTCATTGTGATCCAGTTCAATGCACCCAGTGCACTAGATTCTTTTACTCGAAGACACTCCGATGATTTTAGACTCATCATATCTCATTTGATCCCACTCAAATGCTAGCAAAAGAATTCTACAACCTGAACAAGATAAAGGTGCCCAACCTTTAACTTAAGTTGTGAACATTATTCAAGACTAACTGAAGAATTGTGTCTTCCTCATACATATCCAGATGTACGAACAATTCTTCTTTTCTCATAGTCTTTAGACCTTATGATTATTTACTTTGACAATTATAATATTAAACTATAAATGCTATAAGATTTGTTAAACCAGAAATCACTTTATTAATATGAAAAAGATTGTTAATTACAATATTACACTCTTGCTATTGAGCATAATCCTAACATTAGCTACCCACGAATTATTGTTACTTAATTTTGTTTGAATTTATATTAAATAATTTATTATTATTTTAAACTTATATTATTTGTAATAGTTTTAGTTTGCCATACCAAACATATCACATCAATAAACCATTAAATTTCAAATTTCCAACTATGTATTAAAATAGTCCTTTTATTAATATGATTCATTTTATTTTGTCCTTACTATTTTTCTTTTTTATATGTTTAATTTATTTAGATTCATTAAATCAATAATTTACTTTAATTAGAATAATAACAAATTCAATATCATGTCTAGTAATATTTATTAATCAATTATTCTGTATTAAATTAAAATAAAATAAAGATATATGAAAGCTTGAATTGTTTCGACTATATTCGATTAAACTCAGATTTTCTACGACTAATTAAAGAATTAAGGTTCTCTAGGCGACTAGGCGATTCACTTACCTACAAGTAACAAAATCGATTTTCATATTTTGAATTTTCGACAATATTTTATTTTAAAAACAAGGTACTTGTGTTTTCTGTTTTTTTATTCATTTATTTAAAAATATTTATTTATTTATATACATACACATGGGGTTTTTGTGTTGCTTCAGAAAGAATGGAGATAGATAAATGCACATATTTATTGGAGGATATAGAGGTTAATATGGTAATTAAAAATTTAGGAGAGTATTTCATATGTAATAATTTATCTAATTATTTAGGAGAGATAATTTATTTACTTAATAATTTAATTCAAATAAGATAAAAAATAAATTATTGTAACAACATTAACCGTCTTTAGAATTTTTCTAAATTTTAATTATGGGAATGGAGATTTCATAGAAAAAAATGTGTTAGAATAAAAAATTGGATTGTCAAAAAAGCTCTCCTGATTAAAATAGAACTAATTGTCAAAATTTTCCTCGTCTAAATTATTTATTTTTTATGTTATTTTATTTTATTTTTTATAATACAACAACTGCCGAGACCGGCGAGAATGGCCTCTACAAACGCAGCTCGGACTACAGCTCCCACAACAGGGAGACGGAAGCTCTCAGAATCTGGAGAGAACTATAATTTTGAACTTCATTTTTGCGTGTGAAAAAACCCATCCAATACCCGTACATAAATAACATATATTAAGTTCATGTTTCCGGGTCAATTCTGCAGTGCCTACGTGGCCAATGTATTTTGTCGATATTGGCTTGCAATTTGAAATTGTTGCCTACATAATAAACCCATCTTCTTAATATTATTATTTATTTTTAAATATTACATTAGGACTGTTGGGATTTGCTGAGATCAAACAATACATGTGCGACCCAGATATCTACTCCCATAATAGTAGATAACTACTTCCCAAAACCCGGGCAGAAAAACTCCCCACACCTGCTTCTAAAATGTGCATGGTGGATCATATACACTAAACCACATATGTGGAAGAGGTGCACTACCAGCATTGCTAAGAGGTGATGTGCACTCCTGATCTTTATTCGTGATGGTATCTTTTGAACCATTTAATCTACTGATGTTTATATTTCCCTATAAAGATGTGTGGTATACTGGTATGCTATGGCGGACCTAGGAATTTTACACTCTTAGGGTATTTGAATAAATTAAAATCGCAATTATATGATAGACGTTTGAAAATTTAACATCATAGTAAAATAGTTTTTTTTTTAATTTTTAATTTTTGTATTTTTTTATTTTTATAGATAAAATTAAATAAATAGAACACTTACTCAAATGAATTAAATAATCTTACATTCAAAAGAAAATAAAAACAAGAAAAAATATTTAAAATTAAATAATAACAAGAAACAATATTTACAAAAAAAATAATAACAAGAAAAACAACATAAATAATGAAAAAAATTAAAAGAATAAATTACAATCTAAATTTATAATAAGATATTTTGTTTTGCATTATAATGAATTCAATTTAAATTTATACAAAAATTATTTATTAATAACTATTACTAGACATGTTTTCAAATTTTTTATTCTTCAAACTATTGGTAAATTATTGATTTATTGATTCTAAATAAATTACAACTATAAAATAAAGAAAAATACTAAGGATAAAAAAAAAATATGAATCATAGTAATAGATTGACCATTTGAATTCAATAAAGTAAAATATGATATTTTAAGGTTTATTGATTGGGCATTTGGGCATGTTAGTTATGTCAAATTAAAACTATTGGAAATAGTAAAAATCGAAAATAATAATATATAATTTAATATAAAATAAAATTGAATTAAATAAACACACAGTAATGGTAGTTAAGAAATTGACAACGACGGAATAGAGAAAATGAATCGGAAAAGATGATAAAATAAATAAGACATAAAAAATTGGAAGATAAACTTGAATTAAAAAAGGCACATAAAAAATATTAGAACAAAAAATTGAATTAACAAAAGTATCCTTGAGATGAGACTCGAACAAGCACCTAAGTCTAAAATTAAGATCCACCACCCGCCATACCACCAACAACTTATTGTTAACGATTTTTAATTAAAATGTATATATACAATGTAAACAGAATCAATTTTTTTTTTAAATATTGAGGTAGGGCATGGGCCCCACCTGGTCTCCACGTGGGTCCGCCCCTGGTATGTACGTCCTTTGGGATTGGATCGTGTAATCTTTTAGTTTAATTCTCATCGTGTCATCATCCAGAGTATTCCTATCATGTAATGATGTTGCTCCTAGCAGAAACCTATCAACCAATCAGTTCAGTTGAAATCAGTTGATGACGGAAAATCAATTCGGTTCCCTATTCACACTGACCGAAGAACTGATCCTGACATTTGTACTCGATGGATGTGCCGACTGTTAGGATTATGCTCAATAGCAAGAGTGTAATAGTGTTTTTGACAATCTATTCATATTAATAATGTGATTTCTGGTTTAACAAATCTTATAGCATTTATAGTTTAATTATTATAATTGTCAAAAGTAAATAATCATAAGGTCAAAAGACTGTGAAAAAAGAAGAATTGTTCGTACATCTGGATATGTATGAGGTAGACACAATTCTTTAGTTAGTTTTGAATAATGTTCACAACTTAAGGTAAAGGTTGGGCACCTTTATCTTATTAAAGTTGTAGAATTCTTTTACTAGCATTTGAGTGGGATCAAATGTGTTATGATGAGTCTAAAATCATCGGAGGGTCTTCGAGTAAAAGAATCCAGTGCACTGGGTGCATTGAACTGGATCACAATGAAATACTTTATCTAGAACCGTCAATAGATAATAGTCTTTTCATTATCAGGACAATCAGAGAGTCTATCTTAATCCTGAGATAAATGATGGACTTATGGTTGCAAGTGGTATCATTTGAGTTATCAATGAGTACGATTATATAGCATAGTCTATCCTCGATAGTTTGGTGGTATTTATTTGTTAATCGATAGAGGACTTCATTTATAGATATGGACATCGTGGCTCCATTTATTAAATGAGAGTAGAATATCATCATATGGATGTTTTGAGGTATTGGATATTAAATCTTAACGTTAAGTTTTCAATAGTGTCTATTGAAACATGGCTTCTGGACAAGTCAAAATATCCAAGTTCAAAATGTGGTCATATGAGGAAATATGGTAACTTGAAGAGCTATAGGCGGTCTATGAGCCCTTGGCGATTACTGATATTCTTCACGAGGATACACCATCTCTTATAAGATTGTTTAGGGTATGAATGAGAATCATTTACTTATTCCATCTTTATTTAAGAGTGCAATTTTAGTTCTTTAGTGGAATGAACTAAAATTAATAGATTGAACCTAAGTGAATCATTTGTTGATTGTGATTGGGTTATGTCTATTGGAGCTTAAATTTAGATAGGCCCGCCAAGATCCCCAATCCACATGGACTTGCATAGATCACTTGATATATTCTACCGGACCAATTTATGGGTCCATCTAGAATTGTATTTAATATATTAAGAATATAATTTGCACATTATTTATTTAATGGGCTGATCAATTATATTAATATATTAATGAAAGGCATGTGGGCTTGTTTCTTTTAATAAGAATGGGTCTGGTTCACATGTGGGCCTTTTATTAAGGTCCAATGGATTTAATAAAATAGAAAGACAATATATAGATATATTAATATATATGGCACATGGCCGAGATATATATATGATATTATATTGTTTTATTTTTATTATTTGATTAAATGGAAATTAATTAATTGATTAATTAATTATTTAATTAAAAATCAAAATCTTTTTCTGACAAGGAAATATGTTTCTTAGTAGTATACTATCACTACTACAAAAATGCTTAAAGACATCACTAGAAATCACTAAAAGAAATCGGTTTTTGGTAACCGATTTTAAAAAAGCTTTTAGAAATAAGTTTTTATAAAAACCGATGTCTTAAAAATTACAATTTCAAAAGACATCAGTTTTTAGAAAACCGATATTAAAAAAAAAACGTTTAGACATCGGTTTTTATAAAAACCGATGTAACCGATGTCTAAAATTTTGCGTTGAAAAGACAACGGTTTTTATAAAAACCGATATTAAAAGCAAGCGTTTAGACATCGGTTTTTATAAAAACCGATGTAGATTCAAAAGCAAAATTCTGCAATGCAAATCTGACCTATGTCCACATTCAAGGGCACATCTCTAAAAATACTCAACGTTATTTGCTCAACTTTTGACACAAGAAAGTAGACATGCAAACAAACACTTTTAAATCAGAAAATATTCCAAAAATCGATTTGGAAAAGTGAGAAAATGAGCGATGAAAACAGCTCACTCGCGGATTCACGAATCGCTTCTGACCTTTGACTGAATAATTGATCATAACTTTCAAAATACCACCCAGAATTTTACGTTCTTTATACCGTTGGATTTGTATCGAAAAATTGAAGAACCCAACATGGACAAAAAAATTTATTTCCTTGCCAAAAGATACAGTTTTAAGGAAAGATTTTTCACAAAAATATCTCCAATCGCTTCAATTCTGACCTTTGACTGAAAAATTGATCATAACTTTCAAAATACCAACCGGAATTTTATGTTCTTTATACCGTTGGATTTGTATCGAAAAATTGAAGAACCCAACATGGACAAAAAAATTTATTTCCTTGCCAAAAGATACAGTTTTAAGGAAAGCATTTTTACAAAAATATCTCCAATCGCTTCAATTCTGACCTTTGACTGAAAAATTGATCATAACTTTCAAAATACCAACCGGAATTTTACGTTCTTTGTACCGTTGGATTCGTATCAAAAAATTGAAGAATCTACCATGGAAAAAAAAATTATTTTCCTGCCAAAAGATACAGTTTTAAGGAAAAGGTTTACACAAAAATATCTCCAATCGCTTGACCTTTGAGTACTCATGAATAATTGATCATAACTTTCAAAATACCACCCGAAAGTTTACGTTCTTTATACCGTTGGATTCGTATCGAAAAGTTGAAGAACTGAAAATGGACAAAAAAAATTATTTCCTTGCCAAAAGATATAGTTTTAAGGAAAGAGTTTACACAAAAATATCTCCAATCGCTTCAATTCTGACCTTTGACTGAAAAATTGATCATAACTTTCAAAATGCAAACCAGAATTTTACGTTCTTTATACCGTTGGATTGGTATCAAAAAATTGAAGAATCTACCATGGAAAAAAAAATTTATTTCCTTGCCAAAAGATACAGTTTTAAGGAAAAAGTTTACACAAAAGTATCTCCAATCGCTTGACCTTTGAGTACTCCTGAATAATTGATCATAACTTTCAAAATACTGCCCGGAATTTAACGTTCTTTAAACCATTGGATTCGTATCAAAAAATTGAAGAATCCAACATGGACAAAAAAATTTATTTCCTTGCCAAAAGATACAGTTTTAAGGAAAGAGTTTGCACAAAAATATCTCCAATTCTGACCTTTGACTGAAAAATTGATCATAACTTTCAAAATACCACCCGGAATTTTACGTTCTTTATACCGTTGGATTCATATCGAAAAATCGCAGAATCCATCATGGAAAAAAAAAATATTTCTTAAGGAAAAATTTTACACAAAAATATCTCCAATCGATCGACCTTTGAGTACTCATGAATAATTGATCATAACTTTCAAAATACCACCCGGAATTTTACGTTCTTTATACCGTTGGATTCGTATCAAAAAATCAAAGAATCTACCATGGACAAAAAAAATTATTTTGTTGCCAAAAGATACAGTTTTAAGAAAAAAGTTTGCACAAAAATATCTTCAATTGCTTCTGACCTTTGACTGAATAATTGATCATAACTTTCAAAATACCGCCCATAATTTTACGTTCTTTATACCGTTGGATTCGTATCGGAAAATCAAAAAATCTAGCATGGATGAAAAAAATTATTTCGTTGCCAAAAGATACAGTTTTAGGGAAAACGTTTGCATAAAAATATCTCTAGCAGAACACAAAACCACACAATAAAAAATGAAATGAAAAATAAACCCACCAATAAAATTTATTTAATATATGTATGTTTGTAGTAGAAATTAGAATTTTGATTAGTTGAGTAAATTTAAATTTATCAAACAAGTTTTTTTTTTTTTTTCTAACAATTCATATAGGTTATATATATATATTGTGCAATTGTTAACACATTCAATCTTGTAATCAGGCGGTAAAGGCTTACCACTTTGACTTTGAGGTTGCGAGTTCGATTCCTCATAATGACAATTAATTGTCATTATTATCATAGGTGGGGTTGGCCGGCGGCGGTGGCTGGCTGGCCGGCGACGGTGGGATTTTTTTTTGTAATTCATCAATTTTACATCAGGTTTTTTAAATCGGTTTTAACTAAAACCGATGTCTTTTCTCCTAGGTTTTTAAATCGGTTTTAAGTAAAACCGATTTCTTTTCTACTAGGTTTTTAAATCGGTTTTAAGTAAAACCGATTTCTTTTCTCTTGTTTTACATCGGTTAAAAACCGATGTCTTTTGCGCTTTTTTTTCTAAATCACTCAAAAAGAGATCGGTTTTAAAAATTTCAAAAACCGATTTCTTCCATATAAAAAAACCGATTTCTTTTGCATTTTTTGTAGTAGTGTATTATGGTAGTATAAATAAAATAAAAGACTTTATTTGGTAAGTAGATAAATAAAGGATTTATTTATCTAGTCAAATTAGGAAGTCTTTGATATAGTCACAAATACACTAAAGAGTTGGATTAGGGTTTGTATATAATATATATGCATGTGAAATATATAGATAATATATGCATGAATGCATGCGGAAATATATTTATACATATATGCATGAGGAATGGAAATAAATATATGCATGAATGCATGGGGAAATATATATATACATATATGCATGCGGAATTCATGCGGAAATATATATATATACATATAGGCATGCAGAATATGTAGGCTATATGTTTGAGATATATATATAAAGTAGGATTCAAGCATATATAAAGAGATATATATATATATACATATTTTTTGAATGGGACTTGCGGCCACTATATATATATATATATATTATTTGTATATTTTAAGGAACCCTAAGGTCTTATGCTTAAGAGTTTTTTTTCTTTTGCTAGAGAAAAATAGAATCCAACTCTTAGATTAGTGTGAGAATTCGGCCAAGAGGAAAAGAGAGAAAAGTTTGTTCTTATTTCGATAGTGCACTAGTAACTTTTATATCAAAAGGTTTTGTGCACAATTTCGAATAAGGTTCACGCGAGTTTCGATCTAACGATTGTGAATTCAAAAGTGACCGGAACATTCTTTGTAGCCTCTTGGAATTTGTTGTGACTAACGAAAAAGAAAAAGTTTTGTTAATCCATCCTCAGGTACACAATTCAAAGAGAAGGGAGACCACGCTCCTAGGTGATTCACGTTCGTGATTGGATTGGAAGATCTTGCGGATTACCATCGACGCAATGTCAATCGGATCACGTGACAAAGGTATGATATCTTTAGTATTATATGTTAATTAATTAGAGGGTTAAGGTTCAAATTATGGAAAAAATTTAAACTATACTAAACTACTTTTAGTCTCGCTTCCGCTGCGTGTACTACGGTATTTTTCCCTACACCGACCCAGTCCATTGCATTTTCATTATTACTGTCTATTGGGTGATCACATCAAGGAACTGTTCTCACTGTTTTACAGTGGGTGCATTCAGTTTAATTAAACATTTTTGGATTAGGATAATATTTAGTAACTTATTTAAGTTTTAATATAACAGGGGGAATTATAGCCTACAAAGTTATCGAAAATGGTCTTACTTTAAATTCTTCGTGTTTATCAAGTATTTTTAATATTTAATATAGAGCATCTCCAATGCTATTACGCATTTGGAGAAAATGGAGTGCCACATAGGATATATATTAAAAAAGTTAGAAAAACTCTTCGAAGCTGTTATTTAAGTTCAATATGGAGATGATGTGGCAAAAAAAAAAAAGTTATATGGAGTTGGGTTTCTAATTCTAGAAACTCTTCTAGAAATGCTGACTAGGATTTCTAACTATTTCCACCTATAAGGTTAAAGCTTTCAACTCTTTCCATCAACAAGATTAAATCTCGTTTAATTGTAAAATTAAAGAGGAGAGAGAGTGTAATAATTGTTTTATTATGATTGGACATAAAATGGATGCATATTTGAATTTAGATAATTGCTTTGGAGATGTGAATATGCATTTCTTTAAAAAAAATTCAAAAGTGGGCCCATAATAAATAAAAATGCTGATGTGGCACTATTTAGAAACTCAAAAATGCATTTTTTCATTGGAGATGCTCTTACTATTACACTTTCATGTGGAGTACAATGGGTATTTATTTTATTTTATTTTGAAATATACAACAATTGCTGGGACCGGCAAGATTAGGCTGTACTAGAGCGGCCCGGACTGCAGCTCCCATAAGCGCTGGCCGGCGAGAGAGCACCCACAATCGGTGGGACAACACCCACACTTGTAATTAATGGCCAAGGGGGACAAATAATATATATATATATATATACACATGTACACACCGGGTGTTAAACCGTGGTGGTGGAGGCTCCCAAGGGAGGGTCCAACCACATTGGAAGGGGCGCGACTGATCTTCAAAAAAATTATCCAAAATAAATTTAAGGGCCGCGACTGTCTAGTAATCAACACCTTCGAATGGTAATGCCTTCATTGCTATTATAAATATCAAAACCAACGATGGAAAGCAAGTGTATCAAAACTAACGACCATACTATGGCGACCGTAGGTGAAGTGGACAGCAATGGGGAGAATGATAAAATTTACCCAATTCTCGCTGCCATGTCGACACACATCCCGAAAGTCGAAGCACTCAGAGATGCCATCAGAAAAATGAAAGTAGTCGGAGATGTTGTCACAGAATGTACAAGCAATGGTTCGGCGGGGAGACACCGAGTTTACGGCGATTGTCCGATGGACATTGCTTGGTTACGTTTACAATTATTCGAAGTCACTGAAGAGACACACCGGCTTTTAGCAGATCACGATATACAGTTCGGTTCTCCTCCAGGACCGTCATCCCTTCCGGCAAACTGATCAAACAAGTCCTACATCTTGTTTCAATGATCCGTGCACATATTCATTTTTTTAGCTTTCATCAGGATGCTTGGTTTTAATGTCTTGAAGTTAACGAAGGGTATTTTCATCCACTAAATCTTAACTCCGTTTCAGGTGTTAACTATATCTTAGGGTAGCCAATCAGTCGCCGGACACATGAGGATTGTACTTACCTTTTTTTCAATTATATTAATATATGATTAGTTCATGAAATGATAAGATTCTTAACAAAATGGGTTGGTTTTAAGCCTTCTTACCCGTATCCATCATTTCATCTTTCTAGACGATGTTGTGTTTTGCATTATATATTCATTTTAAGAAAAAACCCAAAATAAAACGGAAAAAAAAAAAATTAATCCACTTGCACCGTCTTAATCAAATAAAACAAGACTTATAATAACATAAGGGTACCCTTAATCAATGATCTTAAATAATTAAATAAGAAATATTTAGAGCATCTTCAAAAGATTATATTTTCACTCTTCAAATGTCTATTTGCTTACCTATATGTCAATTTGAATCAAATAAAACAAGACTTATAATAACATAAGGGTACCCTTAATCAATGATCTTAAATAATTAAAAATAAGAAATATTTAGAGCTTCTTCAAAAGATTATATTTTCACTCTTCAAATGTCTATTTGCTTACCTATGTGTCAATTTGAAGAGTGAAAGAAAAGGAGCCACTCCAAAAGACTCTTCAATTAGAAATAGAGTTATAGTATTTTAATGAAAGCACTCAAATTCCTCCCCCAACAAATGTAATCACCCTCCAATTTTTTCAAGTTAGAAATAATAATATGTTATTATTAAGTATTCAATATTAGTCTCATTTTAAAGATCTAGATGAGACCCTTCTAATGGTATAATTTTTATGATGATAAAATTTATAAATGTAAACTTTGACAGTTGATTTGAGTCCTTTTTATAATTAACACCTTTTAACTTTTGTTTTCAATATTGGGGTTTCACCCTTGAAATAGTGTCTTCCCCTCTTCCCAGTTCCCAATCACCCTTGAAATATTATCTTCCTCACTCTCAGTCTCACACCCTCACACCCTCCTTATATAGCTCCACCTGTGTTTATTGTAAATCCGCCCTTGAATCTCCTGTTTCCGTTCTTCACACCCAACAATTTTGTTTGCCTCTAGTCAACATGCTTCCTTTCTCACGTAGTGTAAAGTGTTTGCTTCCATGCTACATCTCTTCCCAATCACCCTCCACCCGTGTTTTACTTTTGGTTCCGGTTTAGATTGTTTGTTTTACCTCTGAATATTGAGTTAGGTTTCTTCGATTGGCAAGGTAATAGAGCATAAATTGTCGTTGGAAGATACTGCGGTTCCTATTTCTTGGAAAGGAAGAAGACCTCCGGGGAGGCCACGGTATAAAACTATGGCCAAAAAATGCGTATTCATAGCGAACCCCTTTCTTGTTCAAGTGCCGAACAGAGACATCCATCACTATGATGTTCGGTGGATGAGACATTGATATTTCTGATGAAAGCACTAGGTGACGACGGGGTCAATTGCGTGGAGAAGGTTTGGAGCATCCAAAGCATTCCATTGATGCTAGTGTATCTGCCGAATTTTTGGTAGATATGTTGGAGTATGAAATGAGTTCACTATGAGCCACTAGTAATGACAATAATGTATTGATCATGTAAGGGTTATGTTCAGAAAGCTATTATATATTAATTTTCGATGAAGTTTTCGAATTGAATATACATGGTTGCACATTACAAAGAACTGCCATTGCATGTTATACCATTCAAATTATTCATTTTAATTTTTCATTCATACAATATATCCCAACATTATCCCATACTTAAAAGTTGGTGTTCAGTCATTTGAATCCCCACTGTGAGTAAATGAAATGAATACTTACATCTGTATATTTGTTATTGGGTTACCGTAAATGTCGCAAATGAATTTTCATCACATTCAAACGATTGTCATTATCACTTTCATTAAGATGTTCTTTTACGCAATTTACCCAACTCAATATGTAACACATGCAGTGTAATAAATCATTGCAACATTTGCACAACGCATAACACGATATCGGTGTACAAAATAGTAAACCTTATTTATATTGTAACCAACCCTCTCCGGGTGACATAGAGACATAGACATTACATACTACGATTAGTTTCGAACCAGATGTGTTGAATCCGGTTTCATGTTCGAGGGTGGATCGAGTAATATACTAATGCTTTGTTTTAACCTTTCTATGTTCGTGTCTTCTGGAAAGGGGTTAATGTGACAAACCTAATTTGTTGCTAACATAATTGATTTTGGTTGCTTTGCAGAGCATAATGACGTTTGATGTGATGGCCTAGAGAGATTTTGACAACCCAAAAACCAATGGCCATGCTTTTCTGGCGCAATGGCGGTCTACAAATAGTCAAATACACTCATTACCTCTTCGTGTAGGCATGTAGCCTTGCAAAACAGGAATGGACGGTTGAATACTTGAATCTGTGTTAATCAATTTAAATTGCGTTATCAAATCCTTATACTCCCAACGCAATCATATCATATCATATATATTATATCAATAATGTTAGAGGACCCAAAACAATGACCCAAATTTTGGACCCAAACTTATGTGGCAACATCATATGGGATCTTTGGGAAGAGTGACGTGGACCGATGTTGTGTGTGATGTTGCCACATAGGTTTGGGTCTAAAATTTTGGTCACTTTTTTGGGTCCTTTAGCATTATTGATATTATATTATAGAGGAAATATATATGGCGGTCTATAATGATAGAGTTTCACAGCTCCACTTAATAATGAATTTACAATTTCAAAAAAAGCCTTAATTATATCAATGCATGCACTTAATTAATAACTAATGAACTTACAATTTCAATAAACTTGAGAACTTGAAAAGCCTCGATTTATAAATTATAAATTCTAACCCAACTTTGAAGTTCAAATACATTCACAACACTAAACCCACGGTTGTGCACATATTCATTTTCCGGAATGGATAGGAATTTCCAAGGCGAAGCAGCGGTCAGCCGAGATCGAATATACTCCTTTCTTGACGCGAGTTTACAAGTATTCAGTGAATTGGAGGAAGTGCGAACTCACTTTTTTGGGCATTTAAACACAGACGTGGTTTTGTTATGGACAAAATTCATCCAGGTAATTGATGACACACAGAGACTGATCGCGGACTTTGAGAGGGAGATGGGTCATCCTTTATCACCGTCTCATCCTCCCCATTAGGTCATTAAAAGTACTGTAAACGAACACATGTAGGCTGTTTGTCTTTACCTTATCAAATTTTACGTATGGACATTTTGACTAGTGGGTTCAGCTACTGTATATTGCAAGTTGGGATGCGATGTTTTTAAGTTTGGAATATGTAAACAAAAATCTTCACCTTGTGTTTTCTATGTTTTTATCTTTGAATTTGGTGGAGTGGTTTGCAAATGAAATGTCGTAGATAAATTTCTGCATCCCTAGTGAAGTTCTTGTATAAGTTTCCCCATCACATGGGGAAGACGAACCAAATCATGCGACGCACGCGTTTCAAGTGTCTTCACACATCCATTTACCACCAAAATGAGTTAAAACTTTATTATTTTAACCAGAAATTCAAGCCAATTACCCATTTTGTGTTCAGGTTACTTGCAACACAAAATCCGTTGTTTCACACTATTATTAGTTTACCGATTACAAATTGTGTCTAATGTCTTTTCAACTCTTTATCTTTTCAACTCTTATCGTGATAGAATAAACGTTCAACCTATGGGACAAAAGGGTTAGAGCATCTCCAATGGTATCCTCACAAGTGAGAGAGTAATGAACATTTGCCCAGAAAAACATTCCAACCGAGTCAATAATCAAATTGCTTGTTCACTTGGTATCGGCCAATCATTAGTACATACCCACAGTACATGTCATCGTCAAGCGTAATCCTTTACAGCGTAATGGATTAATCGTGTTTGCGTAATAACTAAGAACGTTGGTGGTCGATCGAATGTAATTTTACCGCCTATTAATATTTCTATATATACCTTCAAAATACATATATACGAAGATTATGTATTAGTATTGGTTAGTAATAAGATTATTATATTAGTTTTACAATCAACGATAGAATCTTCTGGTTTTGTAAATTATTGTTAAACGATAGAATCTTCTGGTTTTGTTAATTATTGTTAACAATGAAATACTAATTTTTGTACATCAGTTTTTTTAAATTCAAATTGAGCTGTGAATACAAAGGGGTATAAATAAATTAGGGGTGCCCTAGCTTTTTTTATGGGTGCAAATATCTACACTGTTTTTTAAATATATCACAATCACCTCAATAAAACAGCAAACCACAAAACGACCCGGTTTTACCAATTTGGACACGCGGAGATCGCAAATGGGTTTTGGATTAGATGAGAATTTTTTCCCGTCTATTTGAAAATCACCATACTACCTCATGTCAAAAAAAATTAGAGTTTCACAGCGCCACATGTCGCCGTGAGGGAGTTTTTGTATTAAATTATATATTTATATTTAACTTTAAAATATTTAATCAATCAATTAAAATGATTTTGATTTTAGATGAATCATATAATAATTGTTATTCTTCCTATGAAGCTTTTAGTTATCCAATGCCATTATAATTGTTATTAACTCTTGGAAGCTCTTAGGTATCCAATGCCTTTAAGAATAAACTCTTAGGTAATATCATTAAGAATAAACTCTTAGGTAATACCATTAATAAACAAGGCTCTTCGTTTCCACCACTACCAATAATTGATTCATTGGTTATAAGTTGTAACCACCGACTCAAATTCTGTTAATGTTGGATACATCATGGTAATTAATAATTAAAAGAAATCTTTTTTATTTATATAAATTCTCATGCCTCAGAACGTTTGGCAATTAATTCATTAATTTGGTTTTTAATATGTTATTGCTCCCATTTTAAAAAATTATTAGTAATTGTCGCATTCAATTCATCCTTATTGTCCATTAATAATTCTTGATTCATTATCTGTAAATACTCTTCCATTCAATTTATTATTAATTTTTTGAGATAATTATTCCTTATCTCTACGGACTTTTCACTTCCTCTATAATGATAACAGCAAATTTATCCTATTTAATAATTTTCTAAGATCAACTTAATGTGAGGAATGTACCGGATTCAATGGTTGTACAATTTGAAACATCTAAATTATTAAGATTATTAGGTAATACTTACTGAATCTAAAAACAACCATCGAGTACACTTGGCACAAAAATTGATAGGTGAATGGTCTCTATAAATTATCCAAATTTGAGCTAAATAATAATCTAAATAGCTGAATTATATTATGAAATGAGATATTAAGAGATAATTTAATAAAAAAGCTCCAATTGAAAAAAATAAAACAAAGCCTGTGCATCACATATGTTGACATACTACTATACTAGTTACATATAATAATAACATCATTTTTTTCAAATAGAATATTCAAATCAAAAATAATTCTTGGCCATTGATCTGATGCCAAAGGAATTTCAGTAATTGTGATGGCAAATGAATTTCAAAAGTAATTGTGATAATTATATTAGTTGTACATGAATGTACCAAGTCAGTTACATGAATATAACTGACTTAGTTTATTCGTGTATACGTATAGTCTGTTATATTCGTGTATACGTACTTACTCCACAACTTCTACCGTGTAAGCATCCAGAAAATGTATTTGTGAATCCGGCACTTGGAAGAACATCTATAACACTCAAACTCCAGAGTGCATTTTTGCTCACCCACACTAACTAGGGTGAACCATTACCACCCACTACAGGTGTTGACACGTGTCCCAAACTCAACCCAAAGTCTAAAGTTAACCCAAAGTTTGGGACATGTTTCAAACACCTGGAGTGGGTGGTAATGGTTCACCCTAGTTAGTGTGTTCTAAGTTTGACCGCTATTGCAGTGGGTGTTAACTGTGTTATGATAAAGTTGTGTCTGGGTATAAGAGGGGTTCTGTGCAGCGCAATGCATGATGCTGCCACGTCAGCACATTTTCTGACGTGGCAGGATGAGGGTGGGGGAGGCACTGTGCATCCGATGCAACCAGGTTTTATACAATTGACCAACTTTGATTAGTCGACCTTACACATCACATCAATACTTTGCATTTAATGGATGCCATAGTTACATTTAATAATAAAATCAATATTTTTTATATATTTATTTAATCTAAAGGAATTCTTGGCCATTGATCTGGCGTCAAGGCCAATTTTATAGCAAATCCAAACGGTCAATTGGATTTTGTTAATAGTTTTTATATCTAAATTTGAATTTATCAAAACTTGAACGATATTTATTTTTCAATTGCAATTAAACCATAATTATTTGAACATTGCAATTAAACCTAAAAGGTTAATTGCAATTTATTTGTGAAAGAGCAAACCTCGGGGGGGTTGGTTGCAATTTGGTCATAAATCCGGTAAACAGTCTTATTTTCTTCGTGTATATTAACTTACTCGAAGAACTTACACCGTGTAAGCATCAAAAGGAGGAACTGTTCCGATTCTTCTGGAAGTACTTCTTTAATCGACGGCGCAACCATTCATGTCGACAGTATGGCGTTCTCTGTTTTGATCCTAATTTTGTTTCTTATCATAAGTTTGCTTATTTCAATTTCATTATTACAACTGGGTATGTATTAATTGGTAATGGGTTTCAGTCTAGGTATGTCATTTCGAACATGCAAGGAATAATCTATACCCAATTTGTGTTTTGTCGTTGGGTTTCAGTCTGTAGTTGTTACTACAAGGAAGATGATTGAAACGAAATCCAAATTACTCACAGGGACGACGGTTCGGATTATTCTATGAATGTTTATGCAGTGTTCGACTTAAAAACTGTATCTGGACTCAATGTTTATCCAGTGTTCGAACTTCGAACAAGCGATTTCATTGGAGATGGGTGGAGTTTCATTTTATCCTAACTCTAGATTTTATGTTTTTTGTCTTTACCGCTATAAAATATAAAGATTTCTAGGATGGGTTTTGTTCTGTTTAATTCTTACTGTGGATATATGTTCATGCTGCCTCAATGCTTAGTTAGATTACTCTTGCAATTTTATATATTTTTTTACAGATGGCTGAGGAGGAAAATTTGGATCATTTGTTGGTACACCTGAGGGCCACTTGGAATTATAACATCACCATCAACACACACTGTTTTCACAAATTGATTTTCGATATAGACAAGATTCTTGACCGTGCTGGTGAAAGGGCAGAATTTGAGTTAGGATGCTTTGGCCACTACTTGGATTTCCCTAAAGGGGGTTATTTTCAGGCACAGTTCATTCACAGCTTGCTGCTGAGATAGATATTCATTCCTGGAGGTAGTGAGGACGAGTTATGGTTTGCCTTAGGAAAAACTAAGGCGAGATTTGGGAAGAGGGAGTTCTGTCTGTGCACGGGCCTGAAATTTGGTCGTCTATCCGACATACCTTCAAGAGAGTATGAGGTTGTCCCAGGTGGTATTCACGCAAGGTACTTTCAGGGAAGGAAAAAAGTTGTGATCGCAGATTTGAAAGCTCCATTCATGGTGGAGGATTTCGACTGTCCTCACGATGCACTTAAGTTGGCATTGCTTCTTTTTGCCAACAGGGTCTTCTTCGGTCAGGACGACCGGAACCAGGTGGCGTACTGGATGTTCTCTCTAGTGGAGGATGTTCAAGCATTTAACAACTTCGCCCGGGGTCACTACGTTTTCAAGGTGACCCTCCACTACATCCGTCAAGGTTTTAAGGTACCGGCAGACCCTCTCGGGCCGACTACGAGATATAACCTATACAGATTCATTTGGGGATTACAGGTTATTTTTTAAATCCTTAATCCCTTTTGACCTTAATTTGACATTGACATATGTTTGTAATTAAGATTATTCGTTTTTCCATGATAGATAATGCTAATTACACCCTCTAAAACCGTTTCCCGGGTTTGATACGGTACAGTTTTGGGCTGCGGAGGCTATACCTGTGATGCACAACAAATGCGGTAAGCTAATAGGGGATCCCAACGGAGCGCCACGGTTTAGGAAGTACTATTTCAAACAGAGGGGATCGGACATGGTCAACGCCTGGACCGAAGCTGAGACAAGCAGGAAGGTAATTTACAAATATCTCATTTGTGCTATAATTTAATATTATTTATGTTCTTTAGATATTGGACAATTATATTAGTTCCATAATCCTTCAGCTTACTGGGCTTCCGGAGCTTGTACCCACCGAACATGAGTTGCAGAAACATTACTGAAGGGATATTGATGTGGACCTGTCTGAGGGACCCCAGTGGAAGCCGAGTGGGAGTAACGAGGATGAGGAACCCACCAAGAGGAAGCGCAGGCCGAGGGAGAAAACTAACAGCGGGCGGAGAGTACGTGCCCGTGTTGATACAACGGACCGTACAGATACGGTTCTTCCGGATATACAACGATCCAACGATGGATAGGGATTTTTCCCTCTACCGGCTGACCACCCGATTCATTCACTTGACCAAGGTGCAGCAGGCCCGGTTGATGATGCCAGGCAAGAAGACTTCTATCAGAGGGAAGGATCAAACGGCCGTGGGCGACATTCGGTTGGTCACACAACCGATGAGGTAACCTGGCCTAGTATTATTGGATCAATGGTTTATTTCGAAATGTTGTTGATTGCCCAATTTATGGCTGGATCTATTGTTTGTTTCACACCGTGGTAAACATTTTGGTGTTTTACGTATAGCATTTTACATAAACAGTTGGAGGTACCTCGACAGTTTGTGGGACCCGAAGTTCTTGAAAGAGTTCTGAATGCGGTGAATGCCATACCGGAATGCGTATGCAGTATCGTCCATGAGGAAATGGGGGCGGACCGTGTACGCAATATAGTCAATGAGGGTTTGAGGCGGAAGATCGAAGGGCTACAACGGATGCTCGGGTTTCAAGTACGTATATATCCATACATGTCACATGTGTATCAAGTGTTGAAACAAATAATAGCACGGTGTGTATAAAGCTATCTAGAGGGGGGGTGAATAGATTTTACGCTTTTTACCCAATTTTTCGTGTTAGTTAAAATTACGAAAATGCCCTCAAGATAATATAACCAAGCAATTGTAATATGGTGCGGAAATTAAAACAACACTTGGTTTTTACGTGGAAACCCTCACGGGAAAAACCACGGGCTATGTAAGTAAGCCACACTCGAACCTCGAATCCACTAAATGTGCAAACGATTACAACCTAATCCCGGAAGTAATCACACACCTACCTAATCCCGGTATGAGTGAACCTAGTCCAATTTGCTTGCGTTCTAAGCAACCTAATCCCGGATGCTACACACAAGACTTACTTTCTCTATGAAGAGAATATACAACCTATGTGAATATATAAAATATCCAAAATGCAATTAAGAGCTAGGTTACTCTATATGCTTATCTAGGATAGTGAATATGCAATTAATTCAATCCTAGATATTAAAAGCTAGATGACATGTCAAATAGCTTAGCTAAACATAGATTAACAAAACCTAGATAGCTATCAAAAATACAACACTCAATCATGTCAACACAACAATCTCTAATTTGTATCTAGAATATATTCAAGAGCATACAAATAATATAAGAGATGTCAATGATAAATAAAACACTAATTATGTATGATAATAGTGAAGAACTTACCAAAGAATATGTGTTGACCAAAACCCATGCAAGCAAGCATCCTAACTAAGCTAGAAAATGCTAGATGATATTTTGATGCATATGAGAATGGTTTTTGAGTGTTAAAAAGGTGTTCTTGATTTGATTTTCTCTCAAATGTCTCTCTTTTAAGTTTAGGGTTCTTAGAGTTAAAGAACATTAAATCTGAAAATGAGAAAGTGTGATATTTATAGACATCAAGAAAAGGGCAAGTGAAAAGACAAGTTTGCCCTTGAAACGCACCGTTCGGCGGTTTCAATCGGCGGCCAGGCCGCCGATAATGACCGCCGAATTGAGCTCGTGAAGAACAGAGCATAAACGGCGGTTCATTCGGCGGTTTCGTGACCGCCGATCCTAACCGCCGAATCAGACCCGAGAGATCGAAATCGATCAGGTATGAACGGCGGTTTCGAACGGCGGTCGTGACCGCCGATCGTGACCGTAGAATTGCTCCTAGAAGCAAACGGCGGTTCCATTCGGCGGCCAGGCCGCCGATCATAACCGCCAATCACCAACAGAGGTGAAAACCAAGGAGAAGCCAAGGGCATTCTCCGTAGGCGGTCTTCGCGCAAAACCAAGCACATTCTAGTGCATGCGCGGACGTTTCCGAACACTATCGGGAAACGAATTACAAGACACATAAATACACAACAAGATATAACAATCAAAGTGCTAGTGTGTAATGTGACATATGAAGAGAATGCACACAAATGTAAGAATGCAAAGTGTGTGTGTGCTTCTAAATCTCTTCAAAGAAAGGTAAGCACATAGAAATTTACCTTCGGTGCTTATCAACACGAGGTCTTCAAAGGGCTTCGAACATTAAGACCGATACTTAGGCTACCCTTACAAAGAACCCCCACATATGGTTTGATCACGAAATAAGCCAATTAAAAACAACGGGAATCCTTACAATCTCCCCCTTTGGCTATTTCGTGACAAAACCATCACTCACAATGATTCCTCACAAAAAAATAGAAACTACGGGACTATAATGATATTCTACAATACAAAGAGATAAGATAATGCAACTTGAAGTCTTCAATTCTCTTGTAGAATAATCAATCCCTGAAAAGAGTTTCTAACATTTCTAATACAAGAAAAGTGTGAGATTAATCATGTGAGAACAATACCAAGCATTTGCATTTTTAGAATTTAGGCACAACATTACCAAATGTATGCAATGTATGATAAATGCAATGCTCCCCCTCAACGGGTTACTCCCCCTCAATGTATGTTTTCCCCAAAGTGCACAAAAGCTTCTATATTTTGCACCTCCCCTTACCATATCCTACTCCCCCTTTTTGTCATGATATAGGCAAAGGAGTAGTCCCCAATTGGGTCACTCATAGCAACGAGAGATAGAAGCATGCAAGATATGCATATACATATAAGTCACTTTATGCACTTCAATTAATTTGAGAGAAACAAGGAGATTTATTTTGAGAAAATGTGTGAATTCAACATGCTTTGCATACAAGACATATAGCATTCAAGTCCAAAATACAATGGTATTTGGCAAAGCAAATGACAAAGGTTTCTAATAAGAATTCAAACCAATTTCACCAATGTCATGGGAAAAGCAAGGATATAGAGATTATTGATTTCAATTTAAGAGCAACTATATCCAACTTTATAAGCGAAACATGGCATGAGCGACTTTGCACCCTACTTGATTTTTCCGGATAAAATTATCCGTATGATAGTAACCATGATCAACTAATAAAGAAAGAGAGACATTTGGAATGTAAGTTCCTTTGAATGGATACAAGATCCTTTATTCATTTTGAGTCTCATAAGTTTTCACACAAGTTTTGCATTTTTAAGAATATGCAATCATCAATTCATGCTTTTCATGTGAGCATGTTATATGAATTTCATGCTTTGTCATTTGTCATTAGCATGTTATTAAAGAATCATCATGTCATGGAGATAATCATAGGTCATTCAAATCATACTTCCAATGTAAATCTCCTAGTCCAAAAATGCATGTTTGAACATAAATATGACATGGATTGTAGACAAGCAAGGTTCACACTTATGGAATTTTAAAACATATATACATATGTACAACCAAGCTTACTCAAGCAATATAAAAGAAGAGGCATAAGATATTTCAAATTTTTTGCAAGATACAAGAATGCAAAATAGCTCTCTTTGCTTGAGTTCCCCATATGGGGTCAATCATCAACCTTCAACAATGAAGGTCATGAGGTCCTATAGACCTCCCAAGTCCATTTGGCTTGGATGAACCTATTTGAGACTTGATAGTCTCGTAGCAAGCGGGTTCATTTTTCCTTATCCACATAGGTGTGACATTTTTCTTCCTAGTGGTCAATTGTTCTAGAGATCTAGATGTCATAGGATCATGTAAATGAATTTCTTCCTTCCTATGAGTATGCATTCTAGCTCTAGCTTTCTTTTTCTCAATCATGCTTTTAACTCTACACATTTTAATGTAACGAAAGCACTTTGGTCTAATATGACCATCAACACCACAAAAATGACATGTAGGGACAAAGTTAGGAATCATACCATGTCCTTGTGCATGTATAGGAGCCTTCCCATGTCTTTGTGGTTGTCTTGGTTGTTGGATAGGATTTCTCCTTCTTTGTTGTTGACCAAGACTTGGTTGCTTCCACGGTTGAGTTTGCATGATTGGTCTCTTCCCTTGATGGATTTGAGTTTGAGGGAAGTTAGCATGAGGAACTCTTGTAGGTTGAGCTTGAGGTTGTCTTCTTGGAGCTACCTTCACTTGTGCACTATGAGAGCATTGTCCTAGCTCAATCTTCTTCCTAGGAGTTTGCACCGGTGAATCTTCTTTGTAGCTCAAGCTTTTGACAAACATGGTCTTGTTAGGAGTGGAGGACTCCTTACTATCTTCAAACCCAAGACCTCTCTTATCACACGGACTCTTTCCAACACTTAACATGTGGTCAAGTTTTTCGGTGCTAGAAACTATCCTAGTCCTTGATCCTTTAGCCTCTTCAAGCTCTCTTTTTAATTCTTCTTCATTCCTCTTAGATAAGTCTAACTCCTTTCTTAGCTTATCTTCAATATTCTTGGATCTATCCACTTGTTCACTTAAGTGGTCAACATGAGCTTCAAGGTCTAGATTCTCTTCTCTCAATCTTCGTATCTTTTCCTTGGTCTTCATTGCTAAGCTTTTAAACTCAGTGAGGTGTTTATCTAGAACCTTTTTCTTCACATATCCATGTGAGGAGTTAGATGAAGAGTCGTCTTTATTAGAGTCACTTTCTTCTTGACTCTCATTCTCTTCTTTATTGTAGGAGATCGGAAAGGCAAAATAGTTGTTCTCACAATCATTCAAGCTTGAGGGACTTCCTTCAACAACTTTCACTTTGTTGTCCCGCTTGTGAGAGCAACCTAATGCCAAGAATTTTGCCACAATCTCTTCATCACTATTACTTGAAGTGGCGACCTCCTCTCTTTCATCTTCCAAGTTAGCACATTCCTTGGAGATATGCCCGAATCCTCCACATTCGTAGCATTGAATCTTCTCTCTTGAAGACATCTCATGATATGGCTTGACATTCTTAATAGTGGACTTCTTCTTCTTGAAGTCATTCCCCTTTGAGCCATAATCACTCTTTTGAAGATTCAAGAACTTCTTGAATCCTTTGGCAATGAGTGCCATGTCTTCATATAAGTCATCCTCCTCCTCTTCCATCTTGGATGTCTTCAAGGCAATATCCTTTTTCTTCTTAGGAGGAGATGTGGTAGCCTTTCTTGATTCATAGGCTAGAAGTCTTCCAATGACTTCACTCGGCTTCATTTCCTTGTAAGTGTCATTTTCTTCTAAAGCCGTCACTTTGGGTTCGAACCTCTCGGGAAGTGATCGCATGATCTTTTGCTTGATTCTTCTATCCGAGTAAGGATCACCAAGTTGGTGACTTTGGTTCACAATGTCCATTAGTCTCACTTGGAAGTCATTGAAGTGCTCGTGCTCTTCCATCCTAATGGTCTCAAACCGAGTTTGAAGGACTTGAAGCTTTGAGTCCTTGACAACCTCGGTGCCTTCATGTGCAACTTCTAGGATGTCCCATGCCTCTTTAGCAATCCTAGTAATTTGAATCATTTTGTACTGATTTTCACTCACTGCACATCGGATGGCATGAATAGCCTTGTTGTTCCACATGGAGTCAATAAATTCTTGAGGACTCCACTGTGCCTTAGGCTTGAGAACTTCTTCTCCTCCATCCGTAGAAGTCATCATAGGTGGAGCATATCCATCTTCAACCGCCATCCATGCCCTATCATGGATTTGGCATATGTATGCTTCCATCTTCCCCTTCCATGAGGAGTAATTATCGCCGGTGAGCAACGGTGGCCTCACGCTCGACGCTCCCTCTTTGCTCATCCCGAAACCACTCATAGTGTTTGGATGAATGCAAATGAGATGAATGCAAAATGTATGAATAAATCAAAAAATCACACAAAATGCAAAACACACCAAAATGAGCAAGGATCACCTATGTATGTCTAGGAACCCGCTCTGATACCAATTGAAACAAATAATAGCACGGTGTGTATAAAGCTATCTAGAGGGGGGGTGAATAGATTTTACGCTTTTTACCCAATTTTTCGTGTTAGTTAAAATTACGAAAATGCCCTCAAGATAATATAACCAAGCAATTGTAATATGGTGCGGAAATTAAAACAACACTTGGTTTTTACGTGGAAACCCTCACGGGAAAAACCACGGGCTATGTAAGTAAGCCACACTCGAACCTCGAATCCACTAAATGTGCAAACGATTACAACCTAATCCTGGAAGTAATCACACACCTACCTAATCCCGGTATGAGTGAACCTAGTCCAATTTGCTTGCGTTCTAAGCAACCTAATCCCGGATGCTACACACAAGACTTACTTTCTCTATGAAGAGAATATACAACCTATGTGAATATATAAAATATCCAAAATGCAATTAAGAGCTAGGTTACTCTATATGCTTATCTAGGATAGTGAATATGCAATTAATTCAATCCTAGATATTAAAAGCTAGATGACATGTCAAATAGCTTAGCTAAACATAGATTAACAAAACCTAGATAGCTATCAAAAATACAACACTCAATCATGTCAACACAACAATCTCTAATTTGTATCTAGAATATATTCAAGAGCATACAAATAATATAAGAGATGTCAATGATAAATAAAACACTAATTATGTATGATAATAGTGAAGAACTTACCAAAGAATATGTGTTGACCAAAACCCATGCAAGCAAGCATCCTAACTAAGCTAGAAAATGCTAGATGATATTTTGATGCATATGAGAATGGTTTTTGAGTGTTAAAAAGGTGTTCTTGATTTGATTTTCTCTCAAATGTCTCTCTTTTAAGTTTAGGGTTCTTAGAGTTAAAGAACATTAAATCTGAAAATGAGAAAGTGTGATATTTATAGACATCAAGAAAAGGGCAAGTGAAAAGACAAGTTTGCCCTTGAAACGCACCGTTCGGCGGTTTCAATCGGCGGCCAGGCCGCCGATAATGACCGCCGAATTGAGCTCGTGAAGAACAGAGCATAAACGGCGGTTCATTCGGCGGTTTCGTGACCGCCGATCCTAACCGCCGAATCAGACCCGAGAGATCGAAATCGATCAGGTATGAACGGCGGTTTCGAACGGCGGTCGTGACCGCCGATCGTGACCGTAGAATTGCTCCTAGAAGCAAACGGCGGTTCCATTCGGCGGCCAGGCCGCCGATCATAACCGCCAATCACCAACAGAGGTGAAAACCAAGGAGAAGCCAAGGGCATTCTCCGTGGGCGGTCTTCGCGCAAAACCAAGCACATTCTAGTGCATGCGCGGACGTTTCCGAACACTATCGGGAAACGAATTACAAGACACATAAATACACAACAAGATATAACAATCAAAGTGCTAGTGTGTAATGTGACATATGAAGAGAATGCACACAAATGTAAGAATGCAAAGTGTGTGTGTGCTTCTAAATCTCTTCAAAGAAAGGTAAGCACATAGAAATTTACCTTCGGTGCTTATCAACACGAGGTCTTCAAAGGGCTTCGAACATTAAGACCGATACTTAGGCTACCCTTACAAAGAACCCCCACATATGGTTTGATCACGAAATAAGCCAATTAAAAACAACGGGAATCCTTACAAGTGTTCTTTATTTTATTTAAATAATGATCATTATATATTCGGAAACGTAACACTGTGACATTGTCATCCCCAAGGGAAATGTAGGGGACGGTAATTCAGGAGATCAGCCGCAGCGTGTGGGGAGTGAGGAGTGGGGAGCGTGTAGGGAGCACGCGGAAGAAGGCTTGGGTGGCGATCAGGCTACCTACAATGACGGAGCTGGTTATGAAGAGGGCGACGATGATGAAAGGCAAGACGACCAAGATTGGCAGGATGATAGTGGATGCGTTTATGACAGGGTCAATGATGATCAACTACATTATGAAAAACATGTCTGTGTTGATGACATATCGGACCTTGATGAATCAAACCTTCCCTTAGTGTTGTGCACGGATTTATCGTCCCTGGAACGCGCATCTAGAGGTGGCAGCAACCCCTTCGTTGGCTTTGCGATCACAGTTTGGGGTTGACAAGTTATTTTCTCAGATGCCGTTATACTTGTGGCCCCGAGAAGCAGGTATATTGTCTCTGTTTGGTATACTAGGTCTAGTACATACAGGAGTACCTAGAGCAGAGGACCCGGATGTAACTCAATGGTCGCTGGCTTCAGCAAGTCCTTTTAGCAACCGAGAAACATGTCTGCTATTGGTTGCACCACAAAATAAAGATTCTTGTCCAGTTTCTGATGAAGGGAAGACAGATACCGGTTGCCAGGAGGAGGAGACACCAAAAAAAGATGAATCCTTGCTTCCGTTAGTGTTGTCGCAAGATCCTTCGGCGCACGATCGTCCTTGTCCAGTGGAAGGAAGACATTCAGGCCCAGATTATCCATCTGAGGATCAATCATGTCCGATGTTGCTGGCAGCACAGAATACAGAGTCATGTCCAGTTTTCGATGAAGGGAAATTGCAAATAAATGGCGAGGATGAGGACATACCGAAAGAAGATGAGTCCTTGCTTCTGTTAGTGTTGTCGTAAGATCCTTTGGCGCACGATCGTCCTTATCCAGTGGAAGGAAGACATTCAGGCCCAGATTATCCATCTGAGGATCAATCATGTCCGATGTTGCTGGCAGCACAAAATACAGAGTCATGTCCAGTTTCCGATGAAGGGAAATTGCAAATAAATGGCGAGGATGAGGACATACCGAAAGTAGATGAGTCCTTGCTTGCGTTAGTGTTGTGGCAAGATCCTTCGTCCCAATATCTGCCTCGTCCAGTAGCGGTCAGACAATCTGGTCATGATGATTCGTCTGAGGATCAAACATGTGCGACGTTGCTGGCATCCTAAAATACACAGTCGTCTCTAGTTTCGGATGAAGGGGGCAGTGAAAAAAAAAGGGCGAGGATGAGGACATACCTGACGCGTCCAAGGTATCATCTACTGCGGTAAAGAGTCTGCCTTCACATCCAGTGTCACCATCACATTCACATTCACATCCATCTGTGGTGATTAGGTCGGACTCAGATGTTGAAATTCCTACTGGTTCACCTCCACGTCCATGTCCACGTAACAGAGTAAAACATACCTATAGCAAAACACCATGTCGGTTAAGGAGAATGTCACAGATAGTATCTCCGACCCTTCGAGTTGATGAAACAAGTTCAGAATGAATGTCTGGGCCATCTCTATGTTCTTCGGGAGAGCAATCGACTTGTGCATCGACAAATCAACGAAAGCGGAGACTATCTAAGATAATCTCCGAACCACTTCCGAAAGAAATATAGTAAGATGATTACTAACTATGCATTTTAGATTACATCGCCTGTATACAATCAATTAACAGTAATATCATTCTTTTAATGTATTGGGTGCAGCCGTAACGTTGGACTAGAGGTGATGCAGACACAAGATTTTTTCATATCATTAGAGGACAATGATAGCCTTCTGTTGGACACACACGTTGATGCCTACCTAAATTTGTTAAACAATATGAGAGGGAGTAAGACCAGCCCTTACAAGTTCAAGGATAGAATGGGCATCGTTGATTGCAACTTTTTTGTAAGTACAGCGTTAACTTTGAGGATATGTTTATATGGGGAATTGTGCACTGTGTTAATCAATGCAAATGTGATGTGCAGGACGAACTGGCAATGGTGTGGGCAGGTTGGCAGCCGAATTTACACAAACGTTTAGTACGATCTTTCAGCGTCAAAGAATTCGTCATTCGTCCGGAATGGAAACAATATTGTGACGGCCGTCGACCAGACTGGGGTAGTCCATGGGATTCCTATGACAAGGTTAGTAACATTCTAGTGCGCAGACATGGGTTCCAGCTTGATTTGGTTATAAATATTTGAGTGTAGAATTTTTCGTTTACAGGTGGTGGTCCCCTGTAAGGTTAAAGAGGGCCACAGGGTTGTTTGCGTCATTGATCTTTTGTTATGGCAGATCCAGGTATATGATCCCAAGGCACACTGGGTACCCCAAGGCGGTACATCGATCTGCCAGCAGATTCTACCACTCCGACGTCTGTTCCCGGTTATTTGCTTGCAGGCAGGTTTTTTTAACAGAACGGGGAGGTGAACATATGATATCACTCCTATGAAGGCTCGTCGAATGAATGAAAAACAAGTTCCAAAACAATTAAGTCCGAAAAGTAATGGAGTCTTTGTCTTGTTGATGATACGTTCCCTTCTCAGAGGTTTGAAAAGCATGAAGACCGTTGAAACGGATATACAGAGCCATAGGCAGGATATCACCTATGAAATTTTTACAAACAGCTTACCTGAGGAATGTTAATTAACACAATGTTTAATGTTTATGTCATTAACCTAGTTATGAAATATGCCGGTGTTTGCCATATTTGAATGCTGATTAATTTCCTTGTATATTTCACATGTAAAACTCGTGCATATTATATTATACTATAGATGTAAGGGTATGAGCTTTTTATTTATTTATTTATTTATTTTTAAATACCTGCCTCCAACTATGAAGTTTAAATATATAAAAAGCTGAACTTCGGTCCTATTACAAGCAGACAATGAAATTACTGTAAACCTCATACGAGTAGATGGAAAATATTCACGATAAAATGGATTTTGTTCTTCTTACCTCGCTGGCAACCACTTCATTAATGAGACTTCCATGTGTCAGTACTTGTTATACGATAAGTACAAAAAATCAGGTAAAATATATATTTTAAAATAAAATACATGCCTCAAAACATAAAGGTTAAGAGTAATGCTAGATGACCCAAAAAAGTGACCCAAATTTTGGACCCAAACCTATGTGGCAACATCACATGGGATCTTTGGGAAAAGTGACGTGGGCCCGTGTTGTGTGTGATGTTGCCACATAGATTTGGGTCCTCTAGCATTACTCGAAAAGGTTAAAATTATAAAAAAACTCAACTTCATTATTATTATAAGCAGACAATTTACAAATCTTCCTTCAAATTAATACACGGTTATATGGATATTAAACGTGTAGTTCATACACGATTTTCATTTGGCTTTATGGTCCTTCACTTCAACGTTTCCCGGTGTCGGGGATTTGGGCTGACCTTTAGAGGCGAATGTCACCATTTGGGTTCCGGTGGCCCCCCTAACCATTAAAAACAAAAGTTCTATTATAATTATAAGGGATTATAATTAAAATGTGAACCCATTAAAAAAAGAAATGTACATACAAAGTGATATACATATACAAAGGTAACCGATGATCATATTATGTTGTCCCTCTATTATTAGTTAATAATATAAATAAGGCAAAATTCCCTCATTTGACCCAAAATTTACCGTGTAATCATTGACCAGTTGCATGTTGAACCATTAGTAATGCAATTACATGTTGGAAAGTAATCATCCTTACACGATACATTAACCATCATTTATGTTTTATGTATTTTTTGTTTTCAGATTGCAAAATGCAAAGTAATTAAGTGCCACGTTGGAATTGCTGTTAGGGTATACTTGTCCTAGAAATATTTCTCTTGGATAAAAAAAGAAAACTTATTGAGATTTAACAGTTTTGCAAAGCCCCATAATTTCTGAGCTACTTATGAATTTTGCTCAAATTACAATTAACTGGTAATTTTTGCTTCCATAATTCTATTGGCCACGAAAATATGAAACAAAAACGATCCATTTTATCTTTCAAAAAAAAAAAAAAGACATTCTAATCTAGCCTATCGTGCTGTAACACAAAAGTTAACAACAAGGCGCTGGTAGTTTCAAGCCAAGATCCATTTTTTTTAATTTGATTTCTATTATTTCATACTTTATTACCTACAGGTAACTGTATTGTATATATATTAATTTTTTTCAAAGATTTCATACATTCAACGTACATTATTTAATTCAACCGAGTAAGTGTTGTATTTATTTTATTTTATGTAAGACAAACTATTTTGCTACGAATCTATGATCTTAATTAATTTGGAAGCATTTTTCTAAGATGATGAATATTGGGATTTTATTTTGTTCAAGTGCCGCACCAGATTACAATTCCCCTGATCCGCTTGAAATGACCTTCAACTTCATTTATTTATTTAGATGGAAAATCCTCCTTCAATTTAATACACGATTATATGGATATAAAACTAGGATGTCACATCTTACACGATCAGGGAGAAATCGACCTTGGACTGAACATACGATTACACGAATAGATGGAAAGCAAACATTACATTAATACACGATTGTATGGCAGATTCCGCTCATCTGCTTTTAACAATACATTGGGAAAATTTTATGAGTCGTTGTCGGTGTCGGTGTCGGTGTCGGTGTCAGTGTAAGCCGAAGCCTCAGAGGTTAGGTCAGTGGATGGCCTTTCTTGGCACGTCTGTCTGTTGTGTCCCTCTTTGTGGCATACACTGCAACCGCGAGGACGCTTGATTTTGTTAGCAGCATCAGACGATGTTTTCTTGCAGCTCCTCCTATTGTGTCCCTTTAGGCCGCACTTAGAACACTTCTTTTGCTTAGCCTTCTAGACGCATGAACGGTACCTTGACTTTTTCAGTCTTCCTGGCAGAAAACGCACCTTCCAAGGATGAACAACTAGATTTCGTACATGATCGGGTACAACCCAGTTCTGTGCATATGGAACCGGGTTGATTTCTCCCCGATATGCCTCTCGCATCCAATCAGATCTGTAGTACTCGGAGCATATTTCAGGAACCGAAATTGATGCGTATCTGGTAAAAAAATTAATTATTGGATGTCAGACCCCTAAATATGGATATGGTAATTAATGACGAACTGACGACAGTATACTTTGATTACATACCTGGCACAAGCAAGGGCATGTCGACAAGGTAATTTTTGAAGATCCCACTCGCGACAGTCACATGTCTTTGCTTGAATATCGACAATGGAATTAATTTGATTTTCGGTGACGTTGTACTTGTGGTATGAGATAGGACGAAGGATGCATTTATAAGAAGGTTCAACCCCTTTAAGTATGTGATTGTCGGCTGCTGGAGTCAGATCAGACCTAATACGATCTGTAATAGTACGACGTTTGTGGAACCACCTCTGTATCATATCCCGAATCTGCTCTGCAATGGCTGTGATAGGCAGCTTCCGGAGATCTAGAAGAGCTGAGTTCATAGACTCGGCTAATTGGGTAAACATCATCTGGTACCTATTGTAAGGTTCCCATTTGTTGATTGGCTCATTTCATGGACAAACCACATATTGAGGTTCTTTGTAAGGGTAGCCTAGGTATCGGGTTTATTGTTCGAAGCCCTTTGAAGACCTCGTGTTGATAAGCACCGAAGGTATATTTCTTTGTGCTTACTTGTCTTGAAGAGATAGTTGCACACACTCACAACTCATGCATATGTTTAATACTTGTATGTTGTGTGTCTTATTTTTGTGCATTAATGTTCATTAACATCTCTTCTTGCATGTTAGTTTGATTGCATCTTGCATATCCAATTGCATTGTCATGCTTAGACTTAGGATTGCATTTTTGCATTAGGCACTCCCTAAAGCGCTCTACAGAAGCGCTGTACGAACAACGCCCATTGAGCGCTGTTCAGACCTGATCGATTTAATTCGGTCACTGTTGGGTCGCTGTACAGGCGCTGTACAAAGCGCTCTACGTACAGCGCCACTCTGTTTTCCCGTGAGAACAGAGTAGGGGCGCTGTACAAGCGCTGTACAAGAGGCGCTCTACGTACAGCGCCCAAGGCAATATTGAGGCAAACTTATCAAAACGACTACACTTTGTTTTGGCCTCCTATATATATGCCACTTTGACTTTAGGTCAATTACAAGAGTTCATATTCAGATTCCATACTTAGGATATTTTTCAAAGAGAAGAAAAATTCCAAAGAACTCAATTTTAGTTTACTCAAACACTTTTCCATGATCATCAATCATCATCTAGCATCATCCTTGATCATCTAGATGACATCTTGCATGGATTCTTTATCATACTTTGCTTGGTAAGCTTTTCACTAATATCTTACATATTTTGTGTTTCTCTTAACAAGCAATCTCATTTAATTACTTGTATGTTATTTTATATACTTTGAATACAAGTTTGAGATTAGTATGATGTATGTTTGAGAAGTTGTATTGTGATAGATAATTAGGTTTTGTGCTTAATCTTGATTAGCTAAACTATTTGATTGACATGTCATTTAGTTTTGATATCTAGGATTGCTCTAATTGCATATTAATCATCTTAGATAAGCATATAGGGTTTCCCTTGCTCTATGTTGCATTTTGGATATTCATATATTTACTTAGGGTTGTTATTCTCTTCATAGAGAAAGTAAGTCTTGTGTGTAACATCCGGGATTAGGTTGCTTAGATCGCAAGCAAATTGGACTAGGTTCACTCATACCGAGATTAGGTAGGTGTGTGATTACTTCAGGATTAGGTTGTAATCGTTTTACACATTTAGTGGATTCGAGGTTCGAGTGTGGCTTACTTACTAGCCCGTGGTTTTTCCCGTGAGGGTTTCCACGTAAAAATCAAGTCTTATTTAATTTCCGCATTTTATACTTGATTTGTTGCTTTATCTAGTTAGGGGTAAATTCGTAATTTTGACTTAATACGAAAAATTGGGTAATAAGCTTAAAATCTATTCACCCCCCTCTAGATAGTTTTATACACACCGTGCTATAATTTGTTTCACCTATTTTTGGGGCAGTAAGCATTTGTGCACTTATCTACCCCAATTTTCATGACGTCGTTGTAGTACCTCTGGTTGCAAGCAGCCATCTGTTGAAGGTCGATATCACACTCATCGCGACGGTGTTTGTAACATGCATTGTAAAAGAATTCTCTTGCAAGACTTTGATTCTTGGATGACCGTCTAAATTTCTATGCAATGTGGAAGACACAGAATGCGTGCTGTGCATCTGGGAAAACCTTTTTCATCGCTGATATAATGCCTCTGTAACGATCTGAAACGATGACCAGATCCTGAGGAGAACCAATCCCCTTCTTCAATTTAGAAATGAACCATGTCCAGGATCCCTTACATTCTAAGGCTGCGAAACCAAATGTCAATGGGTATATTTTTGAGTCTCCGTCTTTGGCCGAGGCTATAAGTAGCACCCCTTTGACAGATCCCGTCAAGTGGGTTGCATCGATGGAAACGACGGGCCTGATAACACGGATAAACCCTTGTAGACAAACACCGATTGCCATGAAGCCATACTTAAACCGGTCTTTCGAGTCTATCTTGATGTTTGTTAGGGTACCGGGATTGGCTTGCTTTAGCATGTAAAAGTACGCCGACAACGTTTGAAAAGACTTCAACGGATCCCCGTACTGTATTTTTAGAGCATGGAGTTTGGCCCGGTTAGCTTTGTTATACAAAAGGTGCACCCCGTGCTGAGACCCCATTTCCGTTATGATATCTTTAGCTCAGATTTTACATCCCGGAACTGTGAATTTTGGGGCATACAGTTCCCCAACGACATAGGCACTGACTTGGTTAAAGTGAAGACCATAGTTTTGGACTTTGCATGTGTGTGTTGTAAGGATTCCCTTTTGTTGATTGGCTTATTTTGTGGTCAAACCACATGTTGGGGTTTGGTTGTAAGGGTAGTCTAGGTCATTAAGGTTGAAGATCAAAGACCCTTTCCAAGACCTCAAGAGGACAAGCACCAAAGGTATATCTTGTGCTTACTTTGGCTTGAAGAGATATAGTTGCACACACACACAACATGCATAACTCTTATTCTTGAATGTTGTGTTTATATTTTGTGTGCATTGTGCTTTATTGTTTATTTAATGTCTCTTCTTGCATTAAATTGATTGCATCTTGTTTTATGAAATGCCATGACATGATAAGCATTAGGATGCATTCAATACCCACACTTGCACTTCATGTATGTTAGCTTTTAGTGTGGTGTAATTCGTTTCCCGAAGGATGTTCGGAAACGTCCGCGCGTGCACGTTGATGTGCTTTGTTTTGCACGATGATCACCGGTGGAGATGCCTTTGGCTTCTCCTTGGTTTCACCATTTTTGGTGAAACGGCGGTTACGTTCGGCGGCCTGGCCACCGTTCGAAGCCGCTGAATGAGACCTGATTGAAATATATCTCTCGGGTCCAAAACGGCGGTTGGGATCGGCGATTTAGAAACCGCTGAACGAAGTCGCCGAAGTTCCCCTGTTCCACTCGGGAGCCATTCGGCGGTTCAATTCAGTGGCCTGGCCGCCGAATGAAACCGCCGATCATGCGATTTCAGGGGCAAAATTGTCTTTTCACTTGCCCTGTTCTTGATGTCTATAAATATCACACTTTCTCATTATCTGATCAAGTTCTTTAACTCTTAAGAACCCTAATCTTCAAAGATAGATTTTGAGAGAAAATCAAATTAAGAACTCAACTTTATCCACTCAAATCAAACCCCTTTTGCATCAAATTTCATATTGCATCTCCTATGTCTATATAGAGTGCATCCATGTATGGGTTTGCATCATCACAACTTGCTTGGTAAGATTTTGATTAATTTCATCTTATTGTAGTATTTTAAATACCAAGCCATCTCTTTTAAATTACTTGTATATTTTAGATCATATGCTAAATACAAGAAAAGAGATTATTTGTGATGAATTGATTGAGTGTTGTTTTTGATAGATATCTAGGTTTTTATAATCTATGATTATCTATGCTATTTGACATGTCATTTAGCAATTGATATCTAGGGTTGATTTAAATTGAATATATCATCATCCTAGATAAGCATTTAGAGTACCCTAGCTCTTATTGCATTAATTGAATATTCATACATATTCATATAGGGTTGTGCATCTCTTTTGAGAGATTGAAGTCTTGGTCTAGGGTTGCTATTACAGGCCTGCTGGGTAGTAGTGGTGGGTTACAGACCGGGATTAGGCTGTAAACATCATTACAAGTAGTGACTTCGAGGATCAAGCAAATTGGAATAGGGTTGCTAATAAAGGCCCGCTGGGTAGAAGTGAGGGGTTACAGACTGGAGTGTTAGACGAGGTCTACATAGGTTGTAAACTTTATTTCAATTAGTGATTTCGAGTTCCGAGTGTGGCGCACTATACAGCCCGTGGGTTTTCCCAGTGGTTGGGTTTTCCACGTAAACATCAAGTGTCATTTATTATTTCCGCATCTTATTACACTTGTATGTATTGTTGACTTGCTAGGGGTATTTTCGTAAAATTGACATGCATGCGAAAATTGGGTAATAATTAGATAAAATCTATTCACCCCCCCCCCCTCTAGCTTTATATTATAGAACACACCTTGAGTATTTAATATTCTTTTCATGTGTATCTTGATATACATTGACGTACCAGTGAGTTGCATGGCGCTTCTTCACCGCACGTACCAACCATTGACAATTGAGGTCGGTACATGATGCCTCATACCGCGTTGTGGTCGACCGCGTAACCCTGTACCAGAAATGGTTTTCCATTGCGTACACACCCAACACCTTCTTCATTTCATCCTTGTGTTTGAATATCTTGCCTTTATGAATGGATGTATGGTCCGATTGGGATTGGGATTTGAATGCGCTGCATTCTTTTACATTTTCAAAACAGACATGGTCAAACCCTTGCACTTTATGCCTAGACAGATTATGATCAGGAGGGGTGTGAACGTAAGTGGTGTTATCCTGGTCAGCAAGTGGTACATTTTTTGTAATACATGATACAGAAATGTTATTCGTGTTAGGATCGGGCATGGGATGGACCTCTCTATATGCAACATGTATCTGATGATGCTGTAAAGGCTGTCGATGTGTTTCCTGTTCATTACTAGGAATCGATGATGCCCTGCAATGTGTTCCATAACCTATGGCATCATCTTCAGCAGTGTGTACATTCGTACAATCGACATCATGGATTGTAGAATGCTTTGACTCGGACTGAACATCCTTTGCATTATTTTTAGATCAACCTCCGCAAGACTCCAAAGGATGTACGCTATCATTAACACCCATTTGGTTGGTTCCGTTTGAAAATGTGTTGGAACCTTTGACCGGTGGCATATTGTCAAAAAACAACCGCTTGATTGATATATGCGACAAGGACTCATCACCGGGTGTTTGGTTCGGAATAAAATTTGTGCTGGGAGAATCGGATATACATGTTACCGGTGAACAACCGCTTGGGGTAACTGTATATTTTGCCTTCTTCTTTAACTGTGGCGTTACCGACTGATTCACCGTTGACAATGGCGTGCTAATGTAAATAGGTCGACCGTTGGGTTGATTTTGATCAACCGGAGGTTTTACAGTTGAATCTTTATTCTGGCTGAGTACCTCTGCGATATGTCCCGATACAGGATTGTGAAACACCGAAACATAACATTTAGGATTCTTTTTATTATGCGAAATGAAGATTCGAAAATCAGCGTCAAAACTCATTTCAACAACGGTGCCTGAAAGTAAGGTACTGAACTTCATATCGACTGCATCGCAGTTCAACCCAAACCGATCGCATATCTTATCCGACAACGTTTTCAGTGTATCCTTCGGTGTTACAGCCAACAAGAAAATAGTTTTTGGGTTGAAATCAACATCTTCCCAGACTCCATCATAGTTCACTATCAACATAACCATTTCAGAAACAATCCAAACGGTCAAGTATGCACATCGGAAAATCTTTAACCGGATACGGTGGTTGTGGTATTGTATGAAATGGCGGTAAAAATATTAGGAATGACGGTGAAATCAAGTCTTAGCAAATAATAACAAGGAGTAGAGTATCAAATGTTTGGGTGTTTTCCAATGTCTGAACACACATTGAGTTCTAATAAATTGAAATACGCTTTTTTTAATCTCGTTCTGTATTACGTACGCCTAAGTCTTACCTTTCGGCTTTACCTAAATATAACAAAAACCACAACATATCAACACGATGTAAATAATTTCAAGCATAAAATATCACCTAAGCATAATAATATAATATTATGCTGAATATGTTTTTTAAAATATTCAGCTAAATTTGTAGAATGAACAGACATAAATATTCTTCTGTTACAAAAACTATTCAATGTAAAATGTGTTCGAATTTTAACATTGAATAAGATATGAATTATTCTTCTGTAATTAAAATTAGGGTGGTGTGTGTTTTTATTATTTTTTATTAACCTGTGGATTTTTTTGTAACGGGGGGTACGGTGGGCTTGAGCCCCCCACCTATCCCCACACAGGTGGCCCCATGGTCATATCATGCACTGGTTTTTAATTATAATTCATTCACCTTCCCCATGGTGGTTAGATGTTTCTTCACTATTAACAATCTTAAGTATAATTTGGAATCTGACCGGCCATGTCCAGCATTCGTCAATATTGGTACGCAAATAGCGGTAATGGTTCAATGTCAATGCAGGATATCGTTGCTCGTTGGATAGAGATTAATGCATGCAACCGGTGCATTACACCCATCCAATGGGTACATGCCATGTGGCAAGATATACTCTTTCCGGTCAGGTGGCATGCAAACATTGGTTAGAGTGCAGTGCACCCCGTGCATGCAAGGTTTTCTCCTCGCATGAACTCCCTTACAGAAATCTTAAAATGGATAGTACAATCTGATTTCGTAACCCCATATTTAATTGTCAAATCTAGGACCGGAGAAAACATTAAAAGGACTGGCACGTGGTGAGAACATGAGACAATCCAATGACATTGCAACAATTAAAATTATATAATTATTTTTATGTTCCCTATATAAACGGTGCAATCTCATTGGATGGTTTCACGGTCTCTTAATGTCGCAGTCCCATGCCAGATTTCGTCTCACGATGGACCCCATTGGTGTAAAAGTGTGCACATTAAAGTCTTTTTAATTTATTCAATATTGTACAAGCAATGATGGTCATGCAATATGGGAGTGGATGGGTTTCCCATCAATGACGGACTTCCCGTCAATGTCGACGTCCGTAAGGCTTATGACGATTTCATCGGGTTATTTGCTGACGTACTCTACTTTGTTGAACAGTTAGGTGAGGGAAATACGCTTTTGTGGTTCAAAGCCATTTCCAACCCTAATCCTTAATTTTGTGGAAGTTTTGAAGTAAATTAGTGGGACTAATAGCATACACTAATCTCATTTTCCAAATCCAACCCATTAAAACCTATGTTACCCTTAACCGAATATTCCCTACAATATTATCTGTGTTCCTATTTATCAAATGTCTCAGAACAATTAAAATTTGACCCCATAATATACATAATATTGCAACATGTTAATAAATGTTTGAAATTGATCAAGCTGCTCATTAACAAACACCCCAAGCCCCGTTAGTGTAATCAATTAAGTGATTTTCTATAAATAACAATTTCTAAATGTTATGTAGTATACACATAATTCTAGTTGAATAAAAAGGTTTTGATATATATATATATATATATATATATATATATATATATATATATATATATATATATATATATATATGGGATATATAATAACGAAAAAAAAAAGTAAAAAAGAAGCTTTCATTTTTAAAACCATACGATTGGAATACAATTAATTGGTTACGGGGTATATCTCGTAATTCGAAAAACCATAAAATAAGGGATACAATAAAACAATACGATGACAAATATTCATACAATATAATGGTTGAACTCTGATTCAGTTAAACTTGAGGGTTTTCCCATATTGTGAATTGTTTGCTTACTTTAGCACTGTTGCGCTAGTCACGGGGGATTGCATTGCACTGTTCATATGCAGCCAATTCGCCGAATTGGAGGACCGCTGGTTGGAGAGGTTTTGTTGCTCAAATTGGATGATTTGCTCAAAGTTGCAGCTGGGTTGGAGACGCTGGGTTTTATGCACTCTTAATTAGAAGTTAGAGCATGAGATTCACCGTGATATCAACAATTAAAAGAAAAACAGACTTTTCTTAGCAGTTGATCACTAGCAAAAACACAACGGACCATTAACACACTACGCTAACTGGTACAAAGACCCTTAATTACCCATAATAACAACACAACATGAAAGTCAAGGATCAACTCATAAAAACCTAATCCATATAATACATATAAGTTGAACTACTTGTGCTCTACATGATCCACTGTATGGACACACCCCTCTTGCTGGACCACATTTTGCCTGTCCATGTAGGTGGACCACAAATACAACCTAATGGCTGTTATTAAAAAGGCTCCGCAGACAGTTCCGACGAACAGTACGGCAAGCCATAGCCCCTTGGTATCAGTAGGCTTGGGAGATGTTACTTGGGAGGTATTCGTGTCAGTGGCAAATTTATTAGGATCCAGTGGCTGTGAATGCATCCAATGTGGCAAAAACATGGACTTAAAGGTCCACGAATAGATAGAACACGTCTGCGTAGTGTTGCCATTTGAAGAGGTTGTAAGGATTCCCATATATTGATTGGCTTATTTCGTGGACAAACCACATGTTGGGGTACTTTGTAAGGGTAGCTTAGGTATTGGTTTTATTGTTCGAAGCCCTTTGAAGACCTCGTGTTGATAAGCACCGAAGGTAATTTTCTTTGTGCTTACTTGTCTTGAAGAGATAGTTGCACACACTCACAACTCATGCATATGTCTTATCTTTGTATGTTGTGTTTATTTTTGTTGTGCTTTAATGCCTATTCTCATCTCTTCTTGCATGTTATTTTGATTGCATCTTGTGATTATATGTCATATCATGTTAGGCCTTTAGGATGCATTTAGGTTTACCTTTGTTACCCCTTGCATGGTTTCTTGTGGGGTTCAAAGGAGTGGGCTGTGCGCTGGTCGTCAAGCGTCAGACCAGCGCAGATCGCCCAGTGGTCTGTCACTGGTCATGCGCTGGTCCAGTCCAGCGTAGCTCACCAGTGCAAAACGCCTAGTGGTTTGCCGCTGGTCGTGCGCCTGTCTGAGCGCTGGTCGTCAAGCGCCTGTGCAATTTTTGCCTTTGCGCTGGTCATGCACCTGTCGTCCAGCGCAAGGCCACCAGCGCACAGAGCAATTTTTGGTACGTTTTTCAAAACGACCACACTTCACTTATGGCCCATATATATATGCCACTTTGACTTTAGGTCAGAAAAGAGATTTCATATTCATATTCTATACTTAGGATATTTTTCAAGAGCAGAAAAATACACAAAGAACTCATTTTTAATTACTCAAACACTTTTTCATGATCATCAATCATCATCTAGCATCATCTTTGATCAACTAGATGTCATCTTGCATGGATTCTTCATCATACTTTGCTTGGTAAGCTTTTCACTAATATCTTACATATTTTGTGTTTCTCTTAACTAGCAATCTTAATTAATTACTTGTATGTTATTTTATACTTTGAATACAAGTTTGAGATTAGTATGATGTATGTTTGAGAAGTTGTATTGTGATAGCTAATTAGGTTTTGTGCTTAATCTTGATTAGCTAAGCTATTTGACATGTCATCTAGGCATTTATATCTAGGATTGTTTTAATTGCAAAATCATTATCCTAGATAAGCATATAGAGTAACCTAGCTCTAATTTGCATTTTGAATATTCGTAGATATTCACTTAGGTTGTTTCTCTTCATTGAGAAGTAAGTCTTGGGGCTAAGAGTGCTTAGGCCTCAAGCAAATTGGAATAGGGTTGCTAATAAAGGCCCGCTGGGTAGAAGTGAGGGGTTACAGACTGGAGTGTTAGACGAGGTCTACATAGGTTGTAAACTTCATTTCAATTAGTGATTTCGAGTTCCGAGTGTGGCGCACTATACAGCCCGTGGTTTTTCCCAGTGGTTGGGTTTCCACGTATACATCAAGTGTTATTTAAATTCCGCACTATATTACACTTGCTTGTATTTTTGACTAGTAGGGGCATTTTCGTAATATTGACTTGCATGCGAAAATTGGGTAATAATAGTTGAAATCTATTCACCCCCCCTCTAGATAATATTTAGAACACACCGAGTATTCTTTTCAGAGGTCAATCCCACAAACACGTCGGTGTCAGGCCATATTTTCGACAAGTCAATTGAGTAAGAGAGGAGAGGATTCACAGGTTTTATATTACCAGAAAGACACAACCTAACCTCTAAACTCTTTGCACTAGCATCATAATCGATCCATGAATCCAATTTCTTACCACTGCTAAGGAACATATTCTGAGATGAAATATTGCATAATTTAACAGATAATAGACTGTCAACGTCAATGCCGACGTGATTTCCATTCAAATCACCATACTCGATATCGAAAGAGGTGTCAAATTCAACAACCACCACCCTAAACTTGGTTTTGTGCAAACCCATCTTAGAGAGACTAAATGAGCTCTTACCCACATCGGTAAAACGATAACCCTTCGGAACCATAAAAAAAGCCAAACCATCACCACTCTGGTTGGACATTGAAAAAGAGAAAATCGTAGAGAAAGAAGGAAAAGTCGGAGGATTACCTTCCACGAGCTTAATGGATTTTTTATACATCAGTCGCCCAGCACTTGATCGATCCGAGGTTGTGAGCTGAATAGAAGACCCACCATTGACAGCCATTACAGCTCCATAGAAACAAATTTCGGACCAGCACCTTGGAAATCCATCAAAGCTGTTGAGGACAACAGGACAACTTGGCTCAGCTGAAAGGACTTTCAAGCTGTAAATTGTAAGGATTCCCTTTTGTTGATTGGCTTATTTCGTGGTCAAACCACATGTTGGGGTTTGGTTGTAAGGGTAGTCTAGGTCATTAAGGTTGAAGATCAAAGACCCTTTCCAAGACCTCAAGAGGACAAGCACCAAAGGTATATCTTGTGCTTACTTTGGCTTGAAGAGATATAGTTGCACACACACACAACATGCATATCTCCTATTCTTGAATGTTGTGTTTATATTTTGTGTGCATTGTGCTTTATTGTTTATTCAATGTCTCTTCTTGCATTAAATTGATTGCATCTTGTTATATGAAATGCCATGACATGATAGGCATTAGGATGCATTAAATACCCACACTTGCACTTCATGTATGTTAGCTTTTAGTGTGGTGTAATTCGTTTCCCGAAGGATGTTCGGAAACGTCCGCGCGTGCACGTTGATGTGCTTTGTTTTGCGCGATGATCGCCGGTGGAGATGCCTTTGGCTTCTCCTTGGTTTCACCATTTTTGGTGAAACGGCGGTTACGTTCGGCGGCCTGGCCGCCGTTAGAAACCGCCGAATGAGACCTGATTGAAATATTTATCTCGGGTCCAAAACGGCGGTTGGGATCGGCGGTTTCCAAACCGCTGAACGAAGTCGCCGAAGTTCCCCTGTTCCACTCGGGAGCCATTCGGCGGTTCAATTCGGCGGCCAGGCCGCCGATTGAAACCGCCGATTGGTGCGTTTCAAGGGCAAAATTGTATTTTCACCTGCCCTGTTTTTGGTCTCTATAAATACATCCTTATCTCTGGTTTAGAACACAAGTCTTGCATCCCAAGAACCCTAGAGAGATATTTAGAGAGACTTGAGAGAAAAAGCTTAAAGATCACATCTTTAATTCTCTAAACCCATTCCCACATGCACAAATCATCATCTAGGCATCATCTAGGTTCATCTAGCATATGCTTATGCATGGGTCTTCTTCAACACACATGGTATGATTTGTTGAACACTTTTATCTTACATAATTAGTGTTTCTACTTATCAATTTTATCTCATATTTTACTTATATGTGTTTAGATTAGTTTCTACATATAAGATTGAGATTATGTGTTGATTGGGTTATTATTTGTTAGCTAGGCTTTAATGTTCATATGCCATCTAGCTAATTGATCTCATTTGTTGATTGAGATTATTTTTCATAGCTTATTTGATTAGGTCATTATTGCCTAAAAGCTATGCCATGAACATTCTTGTGTGATGTATTGATAACTAGGTTGATAGATTGTTTTTTAATCAACTAGTTAATCCTTTGAATGTTTGTGGGTTTTATATGATAGCTTTGTATCTAGGATTGGTTATCCTTTACTTAGCTAAAGTTATATGCCATGTCATATAGCTATATGTGATATCTAGGATTGATTATATTGTCATCTTATAATCCTAGGTAAGCATTTAGAGTACCCTAGCTCTTATTGCATTAATTGAATATTCATACATATTCACATAGGGTTGTGCATCTCTTTTGAGAGATTGAAGTCTTGGTCTAGGGTTGCTATTACAGGCCCGTTGGGTAGTAGTGGTGGGTTACAGACCGGGATTAGGCTGTAAACATCATTACAAGTAGTGACTTCGAGGATCAAGCAAATTGGACTAGAGCCGCTATAAAAGGCCCACGTGGTAGATTAGAGGGTGCTCACGCCAAGAGTAGTGTATCAGGGGATATCACTAGGGATTGAACCAAGAGTGGCGATTGGTAGTGTCCATAGCCTGAGGTTATCTAGGGTGAGGGTCCGAGAATCACTTGAGGGTGTAACCGTCTTTTCATATAGTGGATTTCGAGGTTCGAGTGTGGCACACTTACCAGCCCGTGGTTTTTCCCTGTTAAGGGTTTCCACGTAAACATCAAGTGTCATTTATTATTTCCGCATCTTATTACACTTGTATGTATTGTTGACTTGCTAGGGGTATTTTCGTAAAATTGACATGCATGCGAAAATTGGGTAATAATTAGATAAAATCTATTCACCCCCCCTCTAGCTTTAAATATTGATAAACACACCGAGCATTAATTAAGAACTTTCACAAATGAACAGAATAACGATTGTAAGGTAATTTGTCATGGAAAATTTGGCCATATCTGGAATGGGTTTTTGACTGTTTTAGTGTATCTGGAGTTTGTCTCACCTTTTAAATAAAGGATTCAAATCGGCTAAGTGGTTGTCCAGATAAGCCCTACATCCCCAACCATGCTCCCTAAATTTTTATATTTTAGCTCAAATGTTATTTTAGCTAGCAACTATTCATGAGATCACTCCAACCATGCTCCCTAAATTTTTGCTAAACTTTTGTTTTAAATTGTATTTAATAACCAAGCTCTCATTATATAATTTTTTTAATAACAAAATCAATTTAAAAATATTAAAAACATAAGAGAGAGAAGATAGGGAGCTCCCTACATTTGGAGAGCCATCAATAGGCTCTCTAAAATAGGGAGCCATTTAGGGAGCCCCTTGGAGTGCAAAAAAGCTAAATTGGCTCCCTATTGTAGCTAAGGAGGCCATTTAGGGAGCCCATTGGAGATACTCATGACGTTAGCCGTCAAAATCAACATTCACAGTTAAACACATCGAGAAATACAACAGAAAACCGTCAACTGCCTATCGCAATTATGTAGGCGTATGGGCGTTGGCGTAGAAAAGAAATCTAAAAAGGCTTTTTTTTTTATTGGAATACAACAACAACAGGATTACAGATCCAGAACATGATTACATGATTACAACAACCGGGACCTATACCACTATGGCAAGGGACCATGTGTAAATCTAAAAAGGCTTGATAGTTGATAAAAAGGTTCATAAAAATCGGAAGGGGATTTTTCAGGTTTCACGAAGTTCCAGTTGCATTTTTTGGACTCAAATCGGTTGTCAAATTTTGGTGTTCCAATTTGTATCCAACCAAACAATTTGGGACATGTGTGCACATTTAATTATTATTTTTCAAGTGCTTCTATATATATGCACACATGTCCCAATTTGGTTGGTTGGACACAAATTGGGACACCAAAATTTGACAGCTTATTTGAATCCGCATTTTTAATATGTGTCGGTCACCCCCCATTTTCGATTTATGTGTATAATACTATTTATAAAACAATGTCACAATTCAAAACCCTGAGACGTGGCCATGTTTGGAGCCCTGTATCGGAGTGTACAACGATTATGAATGTTGTAGTAATTAAAAAAGGGGGGAGTATACTTGTTAAGAGGCAAATACCCACACCATGTTCAGAAATAATGCAAGTTCCACTTATTTTCTGTAAATTGCTACAACTGCTTTATGTGAAATATTCATGTCCATTTGCATCAAAGTCATAACAAATAGACATATTGACACACCAAAGCATAACATATTAACTAGCGTCAACATCTTTATGCCACTTACACTAGTTTCCAAATTCTGCATTCGTCCATTTAAATATGTTTCCAGGTTGTGCATGTTTGCATGTAGCATTTCCACTTCTTCGTCAGTAGATGTAGTATGTCGACCGTTAGATGTAGAATCTCTACCACCTTCAGCGGTGCTTAGGAAACGTCCCTGTAAATTTGCACAATCGGGATCCCACCAACTAAAAAATTTGCATTGTCGTTGCGCACAAATAAAATACAGCTTACCTGGATTATCTTTTGATTCAGATATTTTCATAGCAGCCTTCTTCCCACATCTGCATGATTTGTTCCTGAACATTCCCAAGCCACCATTAATGTTGCTTGCTGAGCCTGAACTTCCTTCCATGGTTGTTGAATGTAAGAGAATTGTGTGTGATTGTTTAATGGGAAACAAATAGGGAACCCATACAATGTACGATTAAGGAGAGTAGCAGAATATAAGTTGTGTAAGAACGTGAACATCCAATTTACAGACACCAGGTTTATATTGCCATAAATATAGCCGTTGGAGACCAACGGTTGTATTCAAGGGTTCAAATTGTAGTTGCAACAATGCCAACACGTGTTCAATTTAGAAAAGTGTCTTCAAAAAATGAAAAGGACAGTGTACTTAGCTAATGACCAGTCAGTACCCAATGGAGTGACCCCTCCACTTGGGTGTTGCCACGTGTCCTTTTTGTTGAAGATTGCTAGCCATGTGGTAATACAACATTCGGGGGTCAGTGCCTTTGGTACTGACTGGTTAGAACCCAATTATTTTCCATATAAATAACTTTCATCATTGATATTGGAATTTGCTCCAATACACGATTTGTACAGGGCAGAGTAAGCAATACACGAATAAAAGGCGGATCTCACGTGAAAACGTCCCATCTAGTCATTAAGTACCACCCATCCTCTAAAATCATGTTTCCAAGACAATTTTAGAAGATTTTGGAGGATTAGTTGCTCCCACCCACCCTCTAAATTGTTGTTTCGAAGAAAAAAATAGGAGAATCTCCAATCCATTCTCTGAATTTAGAGAACCATTTCCCATCCTCTAAACCACTTTTTAAATTTTTTTATTCCGATTATATCCTTTTAAGTTTTGCATTAAATTCAATTAATGTGTAATAAAATTTAATTTATACATTTTATTAACCTAAAAAATATACCATTAAAAATGTCTCATCTAGATCTTTAAAATGAGTCCAATATTGAATATTAATTAATAATTTTTTATTTACCATACTTTATCATTTGGGCAATCTCTTATTACAAATTGATAATTATAAGTTAGTAATAAAATAAAAACCGAAACATAGTATTAAAATGATAAATATTAATATTAAAAATTACAATAACATAAAAACATTAAAATAAAGAATAATGAAAATATAAGTTATTTTAAGATACAAAGAAATAGGGATAGAGATAGAGATAAGGATAGAGAGTGTGGTGGGCGTGCAATATTTTTAGAGATGGAGTTATGGGAGGAATATTCCCTTATAGTTCTCTAATTTAGAGATAGAGATAGAGAATAGGTGGGAGGTGTAACCGCCGATACATGGATAGTCAAATCAATCACGATAATTTTTAGAGTAATGCTAGAGGACCCAAAAAAGTAACCCAAATTTTGGACCCAAACCTATGTGGCAACATCACATGGGATCTTTGGGAAGAGTGACGTGGACCCATGTTGTGTGTGATGTTGCCACATAGGTTTGGGTCCAAAATTTGGGTCACTTTTTTGGGTCCTCTAGCATTATTGTAATTTTTTTGCTAATCAATTTTTTATTTTCCAAATTATTATACTTGCTAGGCTCGTTTGGCGCACCGTATTGGACCGTATTGTATTGGACTGTATTATAATTAATTAATTCAAACCATTGTTTGGTAATGCACTTGCCTCTCCCAATTAGGTTATTTCTATATGACTTTATTGTTTTATATTATATTATAAAAAAATATTAATTTAAAACAAATATTTTATAATTAATTTAAAATATCCTGACCATGAATAAATCAATAAATAATGATATTAATTGGTGATACAAGTATGATGATAAATGGAATATAAATGGAGTATGAGACTTGATACAAGTATGCCATGTTTTATTTGGATCCTGTAATATGTTATACATTGTTATGACTTATGTACTTATGTGACATGTTTTAGTTGTATACCGAATATGTTTTCATATATTATTATTATATTTAAAATATAAATATATATTATTTTAATGGCCGTATCCGTATCCTAGTTTATGAAGATTTACCGTATCCCCGTATCGTGCCATATCCGTATCCCGTACCCGTATCCGTATCCGTATCCGTATCCGTATCCGTATCTGTGCTATGTAGATATGTTTTTGAAGAGTTATGCTACTCCACCCAAAAATCCCACCCACATTCCAACCCAAAAGTGAGGTGGCATCATCACACACTGTTGGAGTAGAATTATGAGGTTTTTTAAAGGCTGAAGTAAGACATTTTTTTGATCCTAAAACTGTTGGACCTAAAAAACCAACCCAAATTTTTAACCCAAACCTAAAGTACTTTCTGTGACCAGTTAGAAAAGCACAAGGGTATTGTTGTAAAAAAGTATAAAAACATGTCTGGTCTATATCAAACGTTTAAATTTTAATTTAGGGATTCGATACGGCTGTGACCCTCAACAAGTTATAAATGTTCACTGATCGGTGGGTTAAGTATACATTCACGAAGTCGTAAAGACTCAATTGAAAGACATGGAGGATAATGTCGGTTTGGATGTCGAAGTCGAAGGAGAAAGCAGTAGCACCACAACTAACGGATTTTGGTCGATTCAGACGTCTCCTCGCTTTTCTGATCTGGCAAAGGTGGAGTCCATGTATCATGCGAGAGAGAACACGATGAAGAATGAGATCGCCCGGTTGAAGAACGAGCGGAAGGATCTGGTGAGGGAGGTCGCAAGATGGAAGAAGATGTACAGCCAGGTGGATGGTCGGGTTTCGGTGTTGGAGGCATTGGCCGTTGAATTAAAAACAGGACAGCCTGTCGTCGGGGTTCCGACGGCATGCAACGGCCAAATCTCCGGTGATACATCATGAATCTTGTGAGATTAATGTCTAAACTGTTCTATATGTTATCATGTTCGAGTTTTGTTTTACTTGGGGTAGATTGAGGTAACATGTAAGTTTCCTGGTTTGATATGTCATCAAGTTGAAGATTGTTTTTATTGTTTTTATGAATGATGCAGATTTTGCAACAGCCAATGCAGGGTTAAAGTTGAATGTTGGTTTGAACTCTTAAGTTTTCTGATATGAATTGTTTGGAATGAAACTATCTTTCTGGTATATTGTTAGTTATGATTAATTAGACAGGTTCAATAGTTGAATGATGTGTTGACTTTCCATTTTTTATAAAAAGTAATGAGAATTATTTAGGAATACTGTCACGGAGGTATTACGTTATTATGACAAATTTCTTCATGAATTATTTTGCATTAAAATACTTGAAGCCAATATTTACTTATCACTGTAAGTGGGTAGAATGAGGAAGTAAACAATGCTATTTCACACTATTTTTCACTTGAACTTTATTCTTGATAGAGATACAGATTCACCTATCTAAATTTTAGCACATTTTTCAAAGATTTTTTTTAATGGCACAACGAAAAATCAATTTTAAATATCATAAAACTATTGGTATCTTTTATTTGTTTGAGGAAATTTGTTTGTCCACGTGCAAAGCATGGGTACTGACTAGTTATAACTATGCAGACAACCGTTTCAATTTTTAATAAATGTAACCTTTTACAAAAAATTGGAATGTGTTGTTTTTATTTTTTTTTAGAGGAATACCAATTTAATAAATACGTAAGATTATTAATTTCATTATATTTTAAAGACGAATACCAACACCTCTTAATAGCAATCTTTTCGATTCTCACACCACTCTAGTAACACAAAAATATTGTTTAAGTAAAGCATAATTAAAATGAATATAAATAACTAATTACTAGGTTTATTATTTCCCCCCTGTAATTCGTTCCTCGAAGTGTCTCATCCGGAGACAGTCTAAAATTTGAATTATTTTAACACTTGGCAGTTTATCATCTTAACCTGATTTTCGACAATTGGAATTTTTTACGTGCCACGTGTTTTTTATTTAATTTTTTCCAAAAAAATACAAAAAACAATGTAACAATCAATTAGCATTAATAAAGCTCTTCTTCTCCCAAAGTATCATTTGAAAAAGGGTCGTTTTAATTAAGCCACCTGGGATAAAAAAGTAAACATGTAGCAAAAACCGAGAGCTTTTTATTAAATGAAGAGGTGTACACGTGTCAAGCAATGACTGGGAAAGGTAAATGGGGAAGGCAAATGGGAAATGTAGATAGCATTCCCCTTTAATTAGAGTGAGTGGTTAGAGAAGTAAATGTGTGTTTTGTGAAACAAAAATGTCTGGTTCATTAATTAGTTATTTTTGAATTCATTGTATTAAAACAATTTTTTGTGTTACGAAGAGATGAATAGAGTGGTGTGAGAATCGAAAAGACTGATGTGAAGATTTTTTGAGTGCATTTTTACTCACCCACACTAACTAGGGTGAACCATTACCACCCACTTCAGGTGTTGACATGTGTCCTTAACTCAATCCAAAGTCCTAAGTTAACCCAAATTTAACCCAAGTATGGGACACTTGTCAACGCCTGGAGCGGGTGGTAATGGTTCACCCTAGTTAGTGTGGGTGAGCAAAAATGTACTCAGATTTTTTGGTATTCTTCTGCTGAAACTAATTTAATATATAATAAAATTAATAATAATTTTATATTCATTTGGTATTCCTCGGGAAAAAACAATACAACACATTACAGATAGTGTAAAAGGTTGCATTTATTAAAAATGAAACGGTTGCCTGCAGAGTTATAATTTTGATTCCACATGGTGACCGTTCTATGTTCAATGGCACCGCCCGGCCACCCCTATATATAAGGGTGGACACCTGAAATATTTATTCTCATCAATTTACATTTTCAAATACCATATACCTTACAATATCTGTCTTTCATAAACAAACTCTATCACACACTGGTGCATTTTTTTTCTTGAACATCTCTCCCCAATATCCCTTGAAATTGTCTCTTCCCACCCTATTTAGATTGTTTGTGTTACCTTTGAATATTGAGTTAGGTTTCTTCGATTAGGTTTCTTCGATTAGACAGGTAATGGAGCAGAAATTGTCGTTTGAAGAGACTGCGGTTCCTATGTATTCGAAAGGAAGAAGACCTCCGGGGCGGACAGGCTATGAAATAATAGGCAAAAAGTGCGTATTCAAGGCGAACCTCTTTCTTGTTCAAGTGGCGAACAGAGACATCCATCATTATGATGTTCGGTGGATGAGACATTGATATATCTGATGAAACTCCTAGGTGACGACGTGGTGAATTACGTAAGAATTAGAAACGACAGAAGGTTTGAACATACGATTTGTAGAGGCAAGAATTGGTTCCATCCAGAAGGCTTTGGGTCCCTTCTGTTAGCATCTCAAGTCGGTTCACGTTACAACCAAAATGAGACCATCTTGCATGTTTTTTATTTTATTTTTAAATCACATAATCCACTTCTACCTAGAAACTGCAATTATAACAAACAATGCATGGAGAATACTCTCCTTAACATGGGTTACATTGCTTACAATTCCCAAAGGTTAGCACAACAAAAATAATTCCTTTGGAAAGTGCCTTTCATTAGTTTTGTTAGACACAGTAATTCAAACTTTCGTTCAAGAAGCACAAATCCTGACTCCAATGACGAATTGTTGATACTACCTCGTGTGTTAAATTCGTCATTGGAGTCAAGATTTATGCTTCTTGAATGAAAGTATGAATTACTGTGTCTAACAAAACTAATGAAAAGCACTTTCCAGAGGAATTATTATTGTTGTGCTAACTTTTGGGATTTGTAAACAATGTAACCCATGTTAAGGAGAGTATTCTCCATGCATTGTTTGTTATAATTGCAGTTTCTAGGTAGAAGTGGATTATGTGATTAAAAAAAAAAAAAAAGATACATGCAAGACGGTCTCATTTTGGTTGTAACGTGCATCGAATTTGGTTTTTGGTTGTTCAGTAATATTGAAGATTACACATGTTTCGGCAATGGTCAATTTTTATTAATAAAGTTGTGGCCATCATGAGGCATTACTTTTGTGTATTGTTTATTTTACTGTGCACATATTGTGTATTTCACGCAATTACAAGTATCCCTTTATTTTATTGCGCTATTTAAAGCAGTACAATTATCGCCGATGTCATCAATCATCATTACCTCTATCCTATTTTCGCAGGTCCAAATCTGCAAATTCTTCGAAGTGTACTCCTCCGAAATCAAACAATCCCATTTCATTGAGGGATATTAATATTTTGCTCCCTCTAATTTTCCATAATCTGACTTTGCCCCCTCTAGTTACAGAAATGGCCGGTCTTCCCCCTTAGGTCTAAAATATTCAAACTTTTGGCCCTTCCCTCATTTTTTCATCCAAATTCCAAAATCACATTCACCGTTACAATTGAAAATGAAAAGACAACTTTACCAACTTTACCCATATTCTTTTTCACCCCTGAATGCATTTAATATTTAGTTAGAATTGTTTCAATTTAATTTTCCCTACTAAATTTGTTAAATTTTTATTATTTAAAATTAAAATGTCAACAAATACGGTTGCATTTATTGTTTATCTAAATTTGACATATATTGTTGTGCTATATTTGGCATATGCTATAAACTGTGCCAAATTTGGCACAGTTTATAGCATATCCCAAATTTGACACAGTTTATAGCATATGCCAAATTTTATCATCGCATTGGAGCATGCTTTTGGATTGCATTGGAGATGCTCTTAGATTCTCTTACGAAATTTACCTAACTAAATATTTAACAGATGGTGTAGACATGTACCGTCAACATGTTCACACCCCACAACAAATAACACGATATGGGTGTACAAAAGAGTAAAGTAGTAACTAATCTTCTCCGGGTGACATAGACATTAGATATCAAGTATTAGGATTAGGTTCGAACCAGATCTGTTGAATACGGTTTTATGTTCGACATCAGTCATTTTGTTTCGTTCAATCTCAATGGGCGATCGAGTAATATCCTAATGCTTTGTTTTAATCTTTCTATGTTCGTGCCTTAATCAGATAGGGGTTAACGTACCGAATCTAATTTGATGCTGACAAAATTGATTTTGCCTGCTTGTAATGACGTTTGATGTGATGGGCCAGTGGGATATTCACAGCCCAAAAACTAATGGACACACTATTGTGAGGATACGCAATGGCGAAATGCCGGTCCACAAATGTACTCATTACCTATTCGTGTAGAATGGTAAAACAAGAATTGACGGTTGAATCTTGAATATGTGTTACGCAATATAAATTGCGTCAGCAAATCTTTATATTCCCAACGCAATATTTTGTAATAATTTATCTGGTGCACTACTACAGTTCATCCACCCCCAAACTGTTCATATGGTAATAGGTCCGATAACGCGATGGGACTATAATAACGGCCATGAGGCCATCAAGTTTTGCAGTATTGGACATATTCATTTTAATATTATTAAAAAAAGAAAATGAATTATTAACTTAATTATGATGATATACGTTAATTACATAATACCATTACGAGGATGATTTCAAAACAGTAACTTTCCTTTCTTCTAAACGAATGGATTATAATTTGACCAGATCTTTTGGGCACCAGTTCTACGCAAGGTGTTTCTGAATAAAGATACTTAATGTATATTCATTAGCTAAAGTCTACATTGCATATTTGCGTCATTCGGGAGTTCGAGTAATATTACGAACAGTAATTTGTATTTTTTTTATTGGAATATTGGATTGACTGTAATTTAAAAATTCCAATACGAATTTAAAGTTCAAGATTCAAATACATTCATCTTTAACGGCAACGGTGTGGGCCGGCTAATGACCAGTCAGTAACCAAGGGACTGACCCCTGCAATGGGGTGTTGCCACGTGGCTTTTTAAAATTGCAAGCTACGTGGTAATACCCTATTCAGGGTCAGTGCCTTTGGTACTGACTGGTCAGTACCCAAGTAAGTGGTGACCTTTTCATTATCAATAAAAGTTCGTCATTCATCCTTTGATGCTATTTATTGAAACCATTACATTGAATTTCAATAGTACAACGGAAACTGCAATCAACTGCAATCACTTTTATCAATGCATCAACTCAATTTTGGAGAAATGTTGTTAACAGAAATAAAAAATTAAACTACAATCAGAAAAAAAAAATTTAACTCTCTCTCTCTCTCTCCCCGTCGGACTATCTTCTGCCATCTTCTTCTTCTTCTTCTTCTTGGGTTCTATATAAATCTGACCCTTTCAGGGGTTGTTAGGAGATTATCGTGTTATAATCTTTCATCTATCGTGTAAGGAGTTGTAACCAATGTTTTATATTAGAACTAAGGGTAAATTTATAAGGGTAAATAGGTAAATTTAAAAATAAATAGATTTTTTTACAAGAGTGGTGCTGTTGGCACACCTATTCTATAAAGCTTGATATTCAACGAAGATTTTATAATCACTGAATCATTTGTTTATATCTGTTCGTTTGTTTTGTTTCGAAATATATTTTTGCTCGGTTAATAACATGTGGGAACATGTTCTGTTCTTGTCGTGTTTTAGGGTAACCAGCAGTTTAACTCTATGTTGTAATGTTATTAATGTTTTTTTTTTTCCTGAAGATTATAACAAAAAGTTCAATAAATTATTACATGTTGTTCTGTGTTGTTTTGTGACGGTGTTAACAAATTCCTGGGTTTTTTTTGGGGGTGACAGGACAGAAATATCTGGCCAACTATCGAAGAATTCATCGACACTAGTCGACTTGACCTTGATTGTTCTGTCCAATTATAAGGAAATGTGTAGAGGAGGCAGTGGCGGTGACGGCGTCTAGTTGATAATTGGAGAGATCAGCCTTCTCCATGGAAACACGGAGGAGATGACTAAATGGCTGGTAAAATAATTATTACTAGGTGTGTTGGTTGAGTTGGTTGAGCAACAAACACTCACTCAACCATGGAATCATATTTTCCATTTACTGATGAATCAGAGTGAGAGTTGAGAGCACAAACAGCCTTTAAAAACGGTTCATCATCTTTTCCAAGTGAAAGAATGACGTCTAATTCATACTCCCATTTTTTATCGACTTGCTGCGGTTCATCTTCCCAACATTGCCATCTTCTTAATTATATGCCCTTATAATTACTAGGTTTATATACTGAAATGTATAGCTTTTGGGTGACTTTTTATGTCATGGAAGCACTGAGAAGATGATTTTATGTCCTTGTTCGTATGTATGTTATATGTGTTTGGATTTGATAATTCCACATTTCCACCGACCACCATTGATGTAGCTGCTTGATGTGGTGGAAGTTCCTTCCATGTTAAAAATAAATTTTTCTATGTAAAAAAACAAAACAATAACATTAAGAATGAAATGTAAAGACAATATTAGGCTCACGAACACTAATATCGCAAACGAAGAACCCGATGATTGGTGACCGTCCCGGTCGTGGAAAACGACATTTTCTATCGGACAAATAATTAAAAAGGTCATAAAAATAAAAGTAAATTTAATAAAAAACACAACCATCACATCCCAGGATTCCAAATAAGTTCAGGGCCTTATAACTTTATTTCACGGGTATAAAAATGTATTCTCGGCTTATGATATTAAACAACTTTTACACAACGGAAAGTGTAATTCTAACCTCTTCACATTTTTTGATACACATTTTATAATCAACTGTCGTTTTTTACAATGGTTTTCGAGTGTGTAAGGTTCGCATTTGTTAATTGGCTCATTTCGTGGACAAACCACATGTTGGGGTACTTTGTAAGGGTAGCTTAGGTATTGGTTTCATTGTTCGAAGCCCTTTGAAGACCTCGTATTGATAAGCACCGAAGGTAAATTTCTATGTGCTTTCTTTTCTTTAAAGAGATTAGTTGCACACACTCACTTAACATACATTGAATATGTGTGCATTCTCTTTACTTGTCACATTTCACACTTGCACTTATGTGTTATATTTTGTTGTGTGTATTTGTGTCTTGTTGTCTCTTAATTCGTTTCCCGATAGTTTTCGGAAACGTCCGCGCATGCACTAGAATGTGCTTGGTTTAGCGCGAGGACCGCCTACGGAGAATGCCCTTGGCTTCTCCTTGGTTTTCACCTTTGTTGGTGATCGGCGGTTATGATCGGCGGCCTGGCTGCCGAATGAAACCACCGTTCAAGACCTGATTGATTTTATCTCTCGGCCTAATTCGGCGGTTGAAACGGCGGTCACGCATGAAACCGACGTTTTCACACCTGATTGATTTTTTATCTCAGGTTTGATTCGGCGGTTGAATCGGCGGTCACGAAACCGCCGAATGAAACCGCCGTTGGTCCCTTGTTCCTCTCGGGCCAATTCGGCGGTTATGAACGGCGGCTTGGCCGCCGATTGAAACCGCCGATCGGTGCGTTTCAGGGGTAAACTTGTCTTTTCACATGCTCTGTTTTTCATGCCTATAAATACATCACTTTGTCTTGTTCTGAATGTGACTCTTTGATCATCAAGAACCCTACTTTCAAAAGAGAGAATTTTAAGAGAGAAAGCAATCAAGTTTGCTCATTAAACACTCAAACAAAAATCCATTTGCATCAAAGTTCATCTAGCATTCGCTAGCATATCTAGGATGCTTGCTTGCATGGGTCTTTGATCATCACACTTGCTTTGGTATGTTTTTCACTATTATCATACATAATTAGTGTTTAATTTATTATGGCATCTATTTTATTACTTGATTGTTCTTAGATTATAATCTAATATTCAAGATAGAGATTGTTGTGTTGATTTGATTGAGTGTTGTTTTTATGATAGATATCTAGGTTTCTCTAATCTATGATTATCTATGCTAATTGACATGTCATTTAGCTTTAATATCTAGGATTGTGTTTAATTGCATATTCATCATCTTAGATAAGCATATAGGGTTTCCCTTGCTCTATATTGCATTTGAATATTCATATATTCACTTAGGGTGTTAATCTCTTTTTAGAGAATTAAGTCTTGTGTTGTGACCGAGATTAGGTTGCTTAATTCGCAAGCAATCGGACTAGGTTCACTCATACCGGGATTAGGTAGGTGTGTGATTACTTCCGGGATTAGGTTGTAATCGTTTACACATTTAGTGGATTCGAGGTTCGAGTGTGGCTTACTTACTAGCCCGTGGTTTTTCCCGTGAGGGTTTCCACGTAAAAATCAAGTGTTATTTAATTTCCGCATTTTATACTTGATTTATTGCTTTATCTATTTAGGGGTAATTTCGTAATTTGGACTAATACGAAAAATTGGGTAAAAAGCTTAAAATCTATTCATCCCCCCTTTAGATAGTTTTATACACACCGTGCTATAATTTGTTTCAATTGGTATCAGAGCGGGTTCCTAGACATACATAGGTGATCCTTGCTTATTTTGGTGTGTTTTGCATTTTGTGTGATTTTTGATCATTCATACATTTGCATTCATTTCATTCATTCATAAACACTATGAGTGGAAACGGTGGAAATGGTGGTGGCAACGAAGGTGCCTCAAGCACAAGGCCACCACTTCTTACCGGATTGAACTATTCCCAATGGAAAGGGAAGATGGAATCCTACATATGCCAAATTCATGACCGTGCATGGATGGCAGTGGAAGACGGATATGATCTACCCAAGATGACTCCCGATGGTGGAGGAGAAGAAGTATTGAAGCCTAAGGCGCAATGGAACGCGCAAGAGTTTGAGGTTTCAAAGTGGAATAGGAAGGCGATGCATGCCATCTTGTGTGCTATGGATGAAAATCAATATAAATTGATTCAAAATACTAGGATAGCTAAGGAGGCTTGGGACATCCTAGAGATTGCACATGAGGGAACCGAAGTGGTGAAGGACTCTAAGCTTCAAGTCCTCCAAACTCAATTCGAGATGCTTAAGATGGAGGAAAATGAGTGCTTCAACGACTTCGAGATCAAGTTGATGGATATAGTTAATCAAAGCCATCAACTTGGTGATCCATATTCGGATAGGAGAATCAAGCAAAAGATTATGAGATCTCTACCCAATAGGTTTGAATCGAAGGTGACGGCTTTAGAAGAAAATAGTGGTTATAAGGATATGAAGCCGAGTGAGGTGATTGGGAGACTTCTAGCTTATGAGTCTAGGAAAGGGCCTATCTCCACACCCACTAAAAAGCAAAAAGGAATTGCTTTAAAAACCTCCAAGGATGAAAAGGAGGCAAAGAAGGTTGACTCGGATGAAGACCTTGCCTTGTTTGTAAAAAGGTTCAACAAAGTTATGAAGTTTAGAAGAGAGGGCTTTGGATCAAAAGGTCAAGATTTGAAGAAAAAAGGCTCTTTCAAGAAGTTTGAACCTAGGCAAGAAAGGATCGAAAGGAAAGGGGTCCGATGTTTCGAGTGTGGTGGCATAGGTCACTTTGCCCCCAAATGTGCAAATCACAATGAGAGGAAAAAGGGAAAAGTGATGGCCGTCACTTGGAGTGGAAGTAGTGATGACTCCATTGAGGGAGATGAGTCTTCAAGTGATGAAGAGCTCATGGCTAATCTCCTAGCTTTTGCCTCCTCCCATAAAAGCAAAAGTGCTAGTGAGAGAGAGGAAATGAGTCAAGAGGAAAATGACTCAAATGAAGAAGAAAGTGATTCCTCGTCTAACTCCATAAGTAGTTTTGTGGAGAAAAAGGTGCTTGCTAAATGCCATGCCGAGTTTAATGATTTAGCAATCAAGAGCACAAGAAAGATCAAGTTGTTGAGAGAAGAAAATCTTGAGCTTGCATCTCACAATGACCACTTAGGTGAACAAGTGGAAAAATTCAAGAAGATGGAAGATAAGCTAAGAGAGGAGTTAGTCTTATCTAGGAGGAATGAAGAAAGTCTAAAGAGGGAGCTTGAAGAAGTTAGAAATTCTATGACTAGGATGGATTCTAGCACCAAGAAGCTTGACCATATGCTTGGTGTTGGAAAGAGTCCATGTGACAAGAGGGGTCTTGGGTATGAAGATGACAAGAAGATCTCAACCTCTAACAAGACCGTGTTTGTCAAGGGTTTGAAGCACGAAGAAACTTCATTTGTGTAAATTCCTAGGAAGAAGTTAGAAGTAGGACAATGTTCAAATGCACAAGTGAAGATGGGGCCAAGAAGGCAAACTCAAGCTCAACCCCCTAGGGTCCCTCAAGCCAACATTCCTCCACGATTGGCTCACAAAGGAAAAAGACCTATCATGCAACCTCAAGCTAGGAAGCAAGCTAGAGCGGTTCAACAACGAAGAAGGATTGAACCCTTTCATCCACAAAGACAATGACAAGGTATGATTCCTTATTTTACTCCTATATGTCACTTTTGTGGATTTGATGGTCATATTAGACCACATTGCTTTCGATACATAAAAATGTGCAAAACTAGAAGCATGATAGAGAAGAAAAAGAAAAGAGCCATGATGCATGTTCCTAGGAATGATAATATTATTATGCATGATCCTAGGACATCTAGAGCCCATGTACCAAAGACCACTAAGAAAGCTAAGATTGTTTCTAGGTGGATTAGAAAGAATGAAAATGTTTGCCATGTTGCTCAAATAGCCTTGAAGGCAAATTCTTCTAATTTTTGGTATTTAGATAGTGGGTGCTCTAGGCACATGACGGGAAACAAGAGTTTCTTCGAGACTCTTATTATGGAGGAAGGCGGATATATCACTTTTGGTGATGGATCCAAAAAGAAAGTTGTAGGGAAAGGAACCATTTCCGTTCCCGGATTACCCTCCTTATCCGATGCTTTATTTGTTGATGGCTTGAAAGCCAATTTAATAAGCATTTCACATCTAAGTGATGAAGGATATTCCGTCTTGTTTTGCAAAGATGATTGCTCGATCCTAAAGCCCGATGGACAAACCTTATTGAAAGGTATGAGATCTAGCGACAATTGCTATTGTCTTGAAGCTAGAATAGTCTCAAACAATGTGTCCATGGATGAGCAAATAGAGTTGTGGCATGAAAGACTTGGCCACATGAACTTTAGGGATTTAAGAACCCTTGGAAAGTTCGAGTGTGTGCGTGGCCTCCCTAAGCTTGGGAAGAAAGCCAATGGTATTTGTGGACCTTGCCAACAAGGAAAACAAACTAAAAGCATTCACAAAAAGGGCAAGTATCTCTCCACCAAGGAGCCCCTAGAGCTTCTCCACATGGATCTCATGGGTCCTATGCAAACCGAGAGTTTAGGTGGAAAGAGATACATTTTTGTTTGTGTTGATGATTTCTTTAGATTTACATGGACATATTTTCTTAGAGAAAAATCCGAAACTTTTGATAAGTTTAAAATGCTTTGTACTAAAATACAAAATGAAATGAATTCTAACATTAAAAGCATTAAACGGATTAGAAGTGACCATGGGAGGGAATTTGAGAATGCCTTATTTGAAAGCTATTGTAATAGCTTAGGCATCTCCCATGAGTTCTCGGTTCCTAGGATACCTCAACAAAATGGAGTTGTTGAGAGGAAGAATAGGGTCCTTCAAGAGATGGCCCGTGTGATGTTGCTTAGCAACAATGTCCCTAGGAACCTATGGGCCGAAGCCGTCAATACGGCTTGCTATATAGGGAATCGTGTTTTCCTAAGGCCCGGTACTAGAAATACCTCCTATGAGTTATGGAAAGGCAAGAGGCCAAATGTTAGCTACTTCCACACTTTTGGAAGCAAATGCTACATTTTGAATGACCGTGATCAATTTGGCAAATTCGATGCTAAGAGTGATGAGGGTATTTTTATTGGCTATGCCTTGAATAGTAGAGCCTATAGAGTTTTCAATTTAAAAACTCTAAGTGTTATGGAATCATCCAATGTCGTATTTGATGATACTAGGCTCAAGTCAAATGATCATGAGGATGAGGTTATTTTTAGTGATGTTTCTCCTTTGGAGAGGGTTGTTGTGACTCCCAATGTTGGGACATCTAATGAAAATGATGAAGTCACACAACCCACTACTAGAGTCCCTCTCTTGGACTCTAATGAACCCGTTCCATGGGTTAGAAGACTCCATAACAAAGAGGATGTTATTGGAGATGTAAATGAGGGTGTTAGGACTAGACGTCAACTTGCTAATCTTATTAGCTACACATGCTACACCTCTCAAATTGAACCCAAAAAGGTTGAAGAAGCCTTAAATGATGAATTTTGGGTTCTTGCCATGCAAGAAGAGCTAAACCAATTCGAAAGATATGAGGTTTAGACTCTAGTTCCTAGGCCTAAGACCACTAATGTCATAGGCACTAAATGGATATTTAGGAACAAATCCGATGAGGATGGCAACATAGTGCAGAACAAGGCTATACTTGTAGCACAAGGGTACTCTCAAATTGAGGGTATCGACTTTGAGGAGACATTTGCTCCCGTTGCCCGTTTAGAGTCCATTAGGCTTCTCTTGTCCATTTCTTGTGTGCACAAGTTCAAATTGCACCAAATGGATGTCAAGAGTGCCTTCCTCAATGGCTTCTTGCAAGAGGAAGTGTTTGTTGAACAACCCAAGGGGTTTGTGGATGCACACCACCCCAACCATGTCTATCACCTCAAGAAGGCACTATATGGGTTGAAACAAGCACCGAGGGCTTGGTATGAGCGCCTCACTCAATTTCTTGTTGACAATGACTACACAAGAGGTAGTGTTGACAAGATCTTGTTCATCAAGAGAAACAAGGATGAGTTATTTATAGCTCAAATCTATGTTGATGACATTGTATTTGGCTCCACCAACAACACCAAGGTCCAACAATTTGTTGATGTCATGTCTCATGAATTTGAGATGAGTCTTGTTGGTGAGCTTAGTTACTTCCTAGGTTTGCAAATTAGGCAATTAGATGATGGGATTTTCATAACCCAAGCCAAATATGCCAAAAACCTAGTGAAGAAGTTTGGTTTAGAGAATGCCAAACATTGTGATACATCCATGAGTACCACTTTGAAGCTAAGCAAGGATGCTAGTGGTAAAAGTGTGGAACAAACTCTATATCGGGGCATGATAGGTAGCTTGCTTTTTTTGACCCTAAGTAGGCCCGATATTTCTTTTAGTGTGGGTGTGTGTGCTAGGTACCAAGCAGATCCCAAGGAGTCCCATCTCTCTTCCGTAAAGAGAATCATTCGCTATGTGAATGGGACTTCCAACTATGGGATTTGGTACTCTTTTGACACTAATGCTAGTCTTGTAGGCTTTAGTGATGCGGATTGGGCAGGAAATTGTGATGATAGAAAGAGCACATCGGGCGGTTGCTTCTTTCTAGGCAACAACTTGGTGTCTTGGTTTTACAAGAAGCAAAACTCGATTTCCTTGTCCACGGCCGAGGCCGAATATATAGCCGCGGGGAGTGGATGCACACAACTCCTATGGATGAAGCAAATGCTAGTAGACTACGGATTCAACCAAGGTACTCTCACTCTCTTTTGTGATAACATGAGTGCTATTAATATTTCTAAGAATCCGGTACAACATTCTAGAACTAAGCATATTGACATCCGCCATCACTTCATTAGAGAGCTTGTTGAAAATAAATGCATAGTACTTGAACATGTAGGTACTAATGATCAACTTGCGGACTTATTTACTAAACCCTTAGATGCTACTCGATTAAAAACTCTTAGTAGATCTATTGGGATATGTCTTGTGGAGTGATGTTCTATGATTGACCCCATATGGGGAACTCAAGCAAAGAGAGCTATTTTGCATTCTTGTTTCTTGCAAAAAATTCTAAATAACTTATGCATCTTCTTTTAATTGTTTGAGTAAGCTTAGTTGCACATATGTATATATGTTTTCAATTCTATAAGTGTGAACCTTGCTTGTTTACAATCCATGTCATATTTATGTTCAAACATGCATTTTTGGACTAGGAGATGTATGTAGGAAGTATGATTTGAATGACCTATGATTATCTCCATGACATGATGATTCTTAAATAACATGCTAATGTCAAATGAAAAAGCATGAAATTCATATAACATGCTCACATGAAAAGCATGAATTGATGATTGCATACTCTTAAAATGCAAAACCTTGTGTGAAAGCTTATGAGACTCAAAATGAATAAAGTATCTTGTATTCGTTCAAAGGAATTTACATTCCAAATGTCTCTCTTTCTTTATTGGTTGAACATGGCTACTATCATACGGATATCTTATCCGGAAAAATCAAAAAGGGTGCAAAGTCGCTCATGCCATGTTTCGCTTATAAAGTTGGATATAGTTGTTCTTAAATTGAAATCAATATATTCTATATCCTTGCTTTGCTCATGACATTGGTGAAATTGGTTTGAATTCTTATTAGAAACCTTTGTCATTTGCTTTGCCAAATACCATTGTATTTTGGACTTGAATGCTACATGTCTTGTATGCAAAGCATGTTTGATTCACACATTTTCTTTCAAATAAATCTCCTTGTTTCTCTTCAATTAATTGAGGTGCATAAAATGACTTATATATATATGCAAATATCTTGCATGCTTCTATCTCTCGTTGCTATGAGCGACCCGGTTGGGGACTACTCCTTTGTAGGGAAAAAATACCGTAGTACACGCAGCGGAAGCGAGACTAAAAATAGATTTAGTAACTTTTAAAATTTTTCCTTTTTATGAACCTTAAACCCTTTAATCAATTAAACACATATATTATCTAACAAAAGAATAATACCTTTTGTCGCGTGATCCGATTGACTTACGTCGATGGTAATCCGCAAGATCTTCAATCCTAGCACGAACGTGGATCACCTAGGAGCGTGGTCTCCCTTTTCTTTGAATTGCAAACCTGTGAATGGACAAATAAACTTTTCTTTTCTTTGTTAGTCACAAAAACAATCAAAAGAAGACTAAAATTATTCCGGTCACTTTTGAGTTCTCAATCTAATGATCGAAACTCGCGTGAACCTAAATCGATGTTGTACTGAACAAGCAAATAGTGTACCATCAAAGAATAATTTATTCACTCTTTTATGTTTTTTTAGTAGAATAAAATTAATGCTCTCTATGAATTAAGAAGAAGAAGAAAAATTGTCTCTCAAGCACAAAGCATAGGGTGGCCGAATTCTATACATATGAATATATAGGTGGCCTAAATTTTCTTCTCTTTTCCTATTAGGGTTGCCGAAATCTTGCTCTCTTTTTCTACTAGGGTTGCCGCAAATCACACTCCTAAAAGGAGTTTGTGTTGCACCCTAATTTCCATAAAAGAATAGACTTCAAAACCTAATCCAACCCATAGATATTTTATTCTTTTTATTGACTAAAATAAAAGACTTCTTATTTGATTAAATAAATAAAATTAATTATTTATTTTCTTACCAAATAAGTCTTTTACTTTTAGTATACTACCAACAATAGTATAAGACTAGGAATCATATTTCCTAATCAGAAAAGATTTGTTTCTTAATTAAACAATTAATTAATATTTATTAATTAATTAATAAATTAATTAATTCTTATTTAATTAAAACAATGAAAACAAAATAATATCTTAGGTTAAAATATTAACCTTGCCGCCCCACTTGAATAAAATTGGGCCTAATATTATTTTCTTATTTCATTTAATCCATTGGACTTTAAATAAAAAACCCACATGTGAACCAGAACCATTCTTACTAAAAGAAACAAGCCCACATGTCTTTTATTAATATATTAATATAATTGAGCAGCCCATTACTTAAATAATGTGCAAATTATATTCTTAATATATTAAATGCAATTCTAGATGGACCCTTAAATTGGTCCGGTGGAATATATCAAGTGATCCATGCAAGTCCGTGTGGATTGGAGATCTTGGCGGGCCATCTAAATTTAAGCTTCAATAGACATAACCTAATCACAATCAACAAACGATTCACTTAGGTCCGATCCATTAATTTTAACTCATTCCACTAAAGAGCTAAAATTGAACTCTTAAATAAAGATAGAAAAGGAAGATGTTCCTCATTCATACCCTAGACAATCATGTTGGAGATAGTGTATTCTCGTGATTAATATTAGTAATCGCCAAGAGTTCATAGACCGCCTATAACTCTCCAAGTTACCATATTTGAAACAAATTATAGCACGGTGTGTATAAAGCTATCTAGAGGGGGGGTGAATAGATTTTACGCTTTTTACCCAATTTTTCGTGTTAGTCAAAATTATGAAAATGCCCTCAAGATAATATAAACAAGCAAGTGTAATATGGTGTGGAAATTAAAACAACACTTGGTTTTTACGTGGAAACCCTCACGGGAAAAACCACGGGCTATGTAAGTAAGCCACACTCGAACCTCGAATCCACTAAATGTGCAAACGATTACAACCTAATCCCGGAAGTAATCACACACCTACCTAATCCCGGTATGAGTGAACCTAGTCCAATTTGCTTGCGATCTAAGCAACCTAATCCCGGTTGCTACACACAAGACTTACTTTCTCTAGAAGAGAATACAACCCTAAGTGAATATATGTGAATATCCAAAACGTAACATAGAGCAAGGGAAACCCTATATGCTTATCTAAGATGATTAATATGCAGTTAAGAACAATCCTAGATATCAAAACTAAATGACATGTCAATTAGTTTAGCTAATCAATATTAAGCACAAAACCTAATATGCTAGCACAATACAAATTCTCAAACATACATCATACTCTTCTCAATATTGTATCCAAAGCATACAAAATAACAAACAAGTAATTAATTGAGATTGCTAGACAAGAGAAACACAAAACATGTAAGATATTAGTGAAAAGCTTACCAAGCAAAGTATGATGAAGATTCCATGCAAGATGACATCTAGAAGATCAAGGATGATGCTAGATGATGATTGATGATCATGAAAAAGTGTTTGAGTAATCAAGAATTGAGTTCTTGGAATTTTTCTTCTCTTTGAAAAATATCCTAAGTATGAATTCTGAATATGAACTCTCTTAATTGACCTAAAGTCAAAGTGGCATATATATAGGGGGCCAAATCAAAGTGTGGTCGTTTAAGTAAGTTTCAAAGAAACGCGCCGATCAGCGGTTTCAATCGGCGGCCAGGCCGCCGATTATGACCGCCGAATTGAGCTCGTGAAGAACAGAGCAAAAACGGCGGTTCATTCGGCGGTTTCGTGACCGCCGATTCCAACCGCCGAATCAAAACAGAGAGATCAAAATCAATCAGGTATGAACGGCGGTTTCGAACGGCGGTCTCGTGACCGTCGATTCAACCGCCGAATTAGACTGAGAGAAAAATCAATCAGGTCTTGAAACGGCGGTTTCGAACGGCGGTCTTGACCGCTGATCTTAACCGCAGAAATGCTTCAGACCAATCTGGACTGAAACGGCGGTTTCATTCGGCGGCCAGGCCACCGATAATAACCGCCGATCACCTAGATAGGTGAAAACCAAGGAGAAGCCAATGGCATTCTCCATAGGCGGTCCTCGCGCTAAACCAAGCACATTCTAGTGCATGCGCGGACGTTTCCGAAAGTTATCGGGAAACGAATTACACAACAACATGACACAATTACACACAACAAAATATAAGAAATAAGTGCAAGTGTGAAATGTGACAAATGAAGAGAATGCACACATATGCAATGAATGTTAAGTGTGTGTGTGCAACTAATCTCTTCAAAGAAAAGTAAGCACATAGAAATTTACCTTCGGTGCTTATCAACACGAGGTTTTCAAAGGGCTTCGAACAATAAGACCGATGCTTAGGCTACCCTTACAAAGAACCCCAACATGTGGTTGTCCACGAAATGAGCCAATCAACAAATGGGAACCTTACAATCTCCCCCTTTGGCTATTTCGTGACAAAACCACCACTCACATTGATTCCTCACAAAGAAATAGAAACTACGGGACAACTATGATATTCTACAACACAAAGAGATAAGAAAATAAAACTTCAAGTCTTCAATCTCTTGTAGAATAATCAAGCCCTGTAAATAAGATTTTTGTGTTTTCCAATACAAGTGAAATGTGAGATTAATCAAGTGATATCAAAAACAAGCATTTGCATTTTTAGAATTTAGGCACAACATTACAAAAATATGCAATGTATGATAAATGCAATGCTCCCCCTCAAAGGGTTACTCCTCCTCAATGTGTTATCTCCCTAATGTGCACAATTGCAACACCAATTTGCATCTCCCCTTACCACATACTACTCCCCCTTTTTGTCATGATATAGGCAAAGGAGTAGTCCCCAACTGGGTCATTCATAGTAACGAGAGATAGTAGCATGCAAGATATGCATAATTAATATAAGTCACTTTATGCATCTCAATTTAATCGGAGAGAAACAAGGAGATTTATTTGAGAGAGAATGTGTGAATCAAACATGCTTTGCATACAAGACATGTAGCATTCAAGTCCAAAATACAATGGTATTTGGCAAAGCAAATGACAAAGGTTTCCAATAGGAATTCAAACCAATTTCACCAATGTCATGAGTAAAGCAAGGATATAGAATACATTGATTTTAATATAAGAGCAACTATATCCAACTTTATAAGCGAAACATGGCATGAGCAACTTTGCACCCTTTTTGATTTTTCCGGATAAATATCCGTATGATAGTAGCCATGTTCAACCAATAAAGAAAGAGAGACATTTGGAATATAAATTCCTTTGAACGGATACAAGATCCTTTATTCATTTTGAGTCTCATAAGCTTTCACACAAGTTTTGCATTTTTAAGAATATGCAATCATCAATTCATGCTTTTCATGTGAGCATGTTATATGAATTTCATGCTTTTTCATTTGACATTAGCATGTTATTAAAGAATCATCATGTCATGGAGATAATCATAGGTCATTCAAATCATACTTCCTATATACATCTCCTAGTCCAAAAATGCATGTTTGAACATAAATATGACATGGATTGTAAACAAGCAAGGTTCACACTTATTGAATTGAAAACATATATACATATGTGCAACCAAGCTTACTCAAGCAATTAAAAGAAGAGGCATAAGATATTTCAAATTTTTTGCAAGTGACAAGAATGCAAACTAGCTCTCTTTGCTTGAGTTCCCCATATGGGGTCAATTATAGAACATCACTCCACAAGACATATCCCAATAGATCTACTAAGAGTTTTAAATCGAGTAGCATCTAAGGGTTTAGTAAATAGGTCCGTAAGTTGATCATTAGTACCTACATGTTCAAGTACTATGCATTTATTTTCAACAAGCTCTCTAATGAAGTGATGACGGATGTCAATATGCTTAGTTCTAGAATGTTGCACCGGATTCTTGGAAATATTAATGGCACTCATGTTATCACAAAAGAGAGTGAGAGTACCTTGGTTGAATCCGTAATCTACTAGCATTTGCTTCATCCATATAAGTTGAGTGCATCCACTCCCCGCGGCTATGTACTCGGCTTCCGCCGTGGACAAGGAAATCGAGTTTTGCTTCTTGCAAAACCAAGACACCAAGTTGTTGCCTAGAAAGAAGCAACCGCCCGATGTGCTCTTCCTATCATCACAATTTCCTGCCCAATCCGCATCACTATATCCTACAAGACTAGGATTAGTGTCAAATGAGTACCAAATCCCATAGTTGGAAGTCTCATTCACAAAGCGAATGACTCTCTTAACCAAAGAGAGATGGGACTCATTGGGATCGGATTGGTACCTAGCACAAACTCCTACACTAAAAGATATATCGGGCCTACTTGCGGTCAAATAGAGCAAGCTCCCTATCATGCCACGATATAAGGTTTGGTCCACACTTTTACCGCTAGCATCCTTGCTTAGCTTCAAAGTGGTGCTCATAGGAGTGTCACAATGTTTGGCTTTTTCAAGACCAAACTTCTTCACAAGGTTTTTGGCATATTTGGCTTGGGTTATGAAGATCCCATTATCTAGTTGCCTAATTTGCAAACCTAGGAAGTAATTAAGCTCACCAACAAGATTCATCTCAAATTCATGAGACATAACATCAACAAATTGTTGGACCTTGGTGTTGTTGGTGGAGCCAAACACTATGTCATCGACATATATTTGAGCTATGAAAAGCTCATCATTGTCTCTCTTGATGAATAGTGTCTTGTCAACACTACCTCTTGTGTAGTTATTGTCAACAAGAAATTGAGTGAGGCACTCATACCAAGCCCTCGGTGCTTGTTTTAACCCATATAGTGCCTTTTTGAGGCGATAGACATGGTTGAGGTGGTGAGCATCCACAAACCCCTTGAGTTGTTCAACAAACACTTCCTCTTGCAAGAAGCCATTGAGGAAGGCACTCTTGACATCCATTTGGTGCAATTTGAACTTGTGCACACAAGAAATGGACAAGAGAAGCCTAATAGACTCTAAACGGGCAACGAGAGCAAACGTCTCCTCAAAATCGATACCCTCAATTTGAGAGTACCCTTGTGCTACAAGTCTAGCCTTGTTCCGCACTATGTTGCCATCCTCATCGGATTTGTTCCTAAATATCCATTTAGTGCCTATGACATTAGTGGTCTTAGGCCTAGGAACTAGAGTCCAAACCTCATTCCTTTCGAATTGGTTTAGCTCTTCTTGCATGGCAAGAACCCAAAATTCATCATTTAAGGCTTCTTCAACCTTTTTGGGTTCAATTTGAGAGGTGTAGCAAGTATAGCTAATAAGATTAGCAAGTTGACGTCTAGTCCTAACACCCTCATTTACCTCTCCAATGATATCTTCTTTATCATGGAGTTTCCTAACCAATGGAGCGGGTTCTTTAGAGTCCAAGAGAGGAACTCTAGCAATAGGTTGTGTGTCATCATTGTTGACATTAGATGTCCCAACATTAGGAGACACCACAACCTTCTCCAAAGGAGAACCATCACTAAAAATAACCTCCTCCTCATGATCATTAGACTTGAGCCTAGTATCATCAAATACGACATTAGATGATTCCATTGTTAGGATTATGCTCAATAGCAAGAGTGTAATGTTGTAATTAACAATCTTTTTCATATTAATAAAGTGATTTCTGGTTTAACAAATCGTATAGCATTTATAGTTTAATATTATAATTGTCAAAATAAATAATCATAAGGTCTAAAGACTATGAGAAAAGAAGAATTGTTCGTACATCTGGATATGTATGTGGTAGACACAATTCTTTAGTTAGTCTTGAATAATGTTCACAACTTAAGTTAAAGGTTGGGCACCTTTATCTTGTTAAAGTTGTAGAATTCTTTTGCTAGCATTTGAGTGGGATCAAATGAGATATGATGAGTCTAAATCATCGGAGTGTCTTCGAGCAAAAGGATCTAGTGCACTGGGTGCATTGAACAGGATCACAATGAAAAGCTTTATCTAGAACCGTCAATAGATAATAGTCTTTTCATTATCAGGACAATTGGAGAGTCTATCTTAATCCTGAGATAAATGATGGACTTATGGTTGCAAGTGATATCATTTGAGTTATCAATGAGTACGATTATATCGCATAGTCTATCCTCGATAGTTTGGTGATATTCATTTGTTAATCGATAGAGGACTTCATTTATAGATATGGACATCGTGGCTCCATTTAATTAAATGAGAGTATAATATCATCATATGGATGTTTTGAGGTAATTGGATATTAAATCTCAACGTTGAGTTTTCGATAGTGTCTATTGAAAACATGGCTTCTGGACAAGTCAAAATATCCAAGTTCAAAACGTGGTCATATGAGTAAATATGGTAACTTGGAGAGTTATAGGCGGTCTATGAACTCTTGGCGATTACTGATATTAATCACGAGGATACACTATCTCCTATATGATTGTCTAGGGTATGAATGAGGAGCATCTTCCTTTTCTATCTTTATTTAAGAGTTCAATTTTAGCTCTTTAGTGGAATGAGTTAAAATTAATGGATCGGACCTAAGTGAATCGTTTGTTGATTGTGATTAGGTTATGTCTATTGAAGCTTAAATTTAGATGGCCCGCCAAGATCCCAATCCACACGGACTTGCATGGATCACTTGATATATTCTACCGGACCAATTTAAGGGTCCATCTAGAATTGCATTTAATATATTAAGAATATAATTTGCACATTATTTAAGTAATGGGCTGCTCAATTATATTTATATATTAATGAAAGACATGTGGGCTTGTTTCTTTTGGTAAGAATGGGTCTGGTTCACATGTGGGCTTTTTATTTAAAGTCCAATGGATTAAATGAAATAAAAAAATAATATTTTGGCCCATTTATTCAAGTGGGGTGGCAAGGTTAAGTTTTAACCTAATATATTATTTTGTTTCATTTGTTTTAATTAAATAAGAATTAATTAATTTATTAATTAATTGTTTAATTAAGAAACAAATCTTTTCTGATTAGGAAATATGATTCCTAGTGTTATACTATTGTTGGTAGTATACTAAAAGTAAAAGACTTATTTGGTAAGAAAATAAATAATTAATTTTATTTATTTAATCAAATAAGAAGTCTTTTATATTTAGTCAAATAAAGGAATAAAAGATTTATGAATTCAATTAGGGTTTAAAGTCTTAAACTAAATAGGAAATAGGGTGCAATACAAACTCTTTTGGGCTTGAGAATTGCGGCAACCCTAGTCCCTTTTAGGTTGTGATTTTCGGCCACCCTAAGTGAAAGAAGAGAAGAAAATTTGGCCACCTATATAAGTGCTCTTATAGATTTCGGCCACCACAAGTTGTTCAGGAGACAATTTTTCTTCTTCTTCTCAATTCATAGAAAGCTTTTATTCTACTAAAACAAATAGGAGTGTTAGATTATTCTTTGATAGTATACTATTTGCTTAATCATCAATGAGCTTGTGTATACGATATCGATCTAGGTTCACGCGAGTTTCGATCATTAGATTGAGAACTCAAAAGTGACCGGAATAATCTCAGTCATTCTTTTGATTGTTTTTGTGACTAACAAAGAAAAGAAAGTTTGTTTTGTCCATTCACAGGTTTGCAATTCAAAGAAAAAGGGAGACCACGCTCCTAGGTGATCCACGTTCGTGCTAGGATTGAAGATCTTGCGGATTACCATCGACGTAAGTCAATCGGATCACGCGACAAAAGGTATTCTACTTTTTGGTTATTGTATATGCATGTTTAATTAATTAAAGGGTTTAAGGTTTATAAAGGAAAAATTTTAAAAGTCACTAAATCTTATTTTTAGTCTCGCTTCCGCTGCGTGTACTACGGTATTTTTCCCTACATCCATAACACTTAGAGTCTTTAAATTGAAAACTCTATAGGCTCTACTATTCAAGGCATAGCCAATAAAGATACCCTCATCACTCTTAGCATCGAATTTGCCAAGTTGATCACGGTCATTCAAAATGTAGCATTTGCTTCCAAAAGTGTGGAAGTAGCTAACATTTGGCCTCTTGCCTTTCCATAACTCATAGGAGGTGTTTCTAGTACTAGGCCTTAGGAAGACTCTATTTCCTATATAGCAAGCCGTATTGACGGCTTCAGCCCATAGGTTCCTAGGGACATTGTTGCTAATCAACATCACACGGGCCATCTCTTGAAGGACCCTATTTTTCCTCTCAACAACTCCATTTTGTTGAGGTGTCCTAGGAGCCGAAAACTCATGGGAGATACCTAAACCATTACAAAAGGTTTCAAAGGTAGCATTCTCAAATTCCCTCCCATGGTCACTTCTAATCCGTTTTATGCTTTTAATATTAGAGTTCATTTCATTTTGAAGTTTATTACAAAGCATTTTAAACTTATCAAAAGTTTCGGATTTTTCTCTAAGAAAATATGTCCATGTGAACCTAGAGAAATCATCAACACAAACAAAAATGTATCTCTTTCCACCCAAACTTTCGGTTTGCATGGGACCCATGAGGTCCATGTGGAGAAGCTCAAGAGGCTCCTTGGTGGTGAGATACTTACCCTTTTTGTGCATGCTTTTAGTTTGCTTTCCTTGTTGGCAAGGTCCACAAACACCATTGGCTTTCTTCCCAAGCTTAGGGAGGCCACGCACACACTCGAACTTTCCAAGGGTCCGTAGATCCCTAAAGTTCATGTGGCCAAGTCTTTCATGCCACAACTCAATTTGCTCATCCATGGACACATGATTAGATACAATACTAGCTTCAAGACAATAACAATTGTCGCTAGATCTCATGCCCTTGAACAAGGTTTGTCCATCGGGTTTTAGGATTGAGCAAAAATCTTTAGAAAACAAGACGGAATATCTGTAAGGATTCCCGTTGTTTTTAATTGGCTTATTTCGTGATCAAACCATATGTGGGGGTTCTTTGTAAGGGTAGCCTAAGTATCGGTCTTAATGTTCGAAGCCCTTTGAAGACCTCGTGTTGATAAGCACCGAAGGTAAATTTCTATGTGCTTACCTTTCTTTGAAGAGATTTAGAAGCACACACACACTTTGCATTCTTACATTTGTGTGCATTCTCTTCATATGTCACATTACACACTAGCACTTTGATTGTTATATCTTGTTGTGTATTTATGTGTCTTGTAATTCGTTTCCCGATAGTGTTCGGAAACGTCCGCGCATGCACTAGAATGTGCTTGGTTTTGCGTGAAGACCGCCCACGGAGAATGCCCTTGGCTTCTCCTTGGTTTTCACCTCTGTTGGTGATTGGCGGTTATGATCGGCGGCCTGGCCGCCGAATGGAACCGCCGTTTGCTTCTAGGAGCAATTCTACGGTCACGATCGGCGGTCACGACCGCCGTTCGAAACCGCCGTTCATACCTGATCGATTTCGATCTCTCGGGTCTGATTCGGCGGTTAGGATCGGCGGTCACGAAACCGCCGAATGAACCGCCGTTTATGCTCTGTTCTTCACGAGCTCAATTCGGCGGTCATTATCGGCGGCCTGGCCGCCGATTGAAACCGCCGAACGGTGCGTTTCAAGGGCAAACTTGTCTTTTCACTTGCCCTTTTCTTGATGTCTATAAATATCACACTTTCTCATTTTCAGATTTAATGTTCTTTAACTCTAAGAACCCTAAACTTAAAAGAGAGACATTTGAGAGAAAATCAAATCAAGAACACCTTTTTAACACTCAAAAACCATTCTCATATGCATCAAAATATCATCTAGCATTTTCTAGCTTAGTTAGGATGCTTGCTTGCATGGGTTTTGGTCAACACATATTCTTTGGTAAGTTCTTCACTATTATCATACATAATTAGTGTTTTATTTATCATTGACATCTCTTATATTATTTGTATGCTCTTGAATATATTCTAGATACAAATTAGAGATTGTTGTGTTGACATGATTGAGTGTTGTATTTTTGATAGCTATCTAGGTTTTGTTAATCTATGTTTAGCTAAGCTATTTGACATGTCATCTAGCTTTTAATATCTAGGATTGAATTAATTGCATATTCACTATCCTAGATAAGCATATAGAGTAACCTAGCTCTTAATTGCATTTGGATATTTTATATATTCACATAGGTTGTATATTCTCTTCATAGAGAAAGTAAGTCTTGTGTGTAGCATCCGGGATTAGGTGCTTAGAACGCAAGCAAATTGGACTAGGTTCACTCATACCGGGATTAGGTAGGTGTGTGATTACTTCCGGGATTAGGTTGTAATCGTTTGCACATTTAGTGGATTCGAGGTTCGAGTGTGGCTTACTTACATAGCCCGTGGTTTTTCCCGTGAGGGTTTCCACGTAAAAACCAAGTGTTGTTTTAATTTCCGCACCATATTACAATTGCTTGGTTATATTATCTTGAGGGCATTTTCGTAATTTTGACTAACACGAAAAATTGGGTAAAAAGCGTAAAATCTATTCACCCCCCCTCTAGATAGCTTTATACACACCGTGCTATTATTTGTTTCAATTGGTATCAGAGCGGGTTCCTAGACATACATAGGTGATCCTTGCTCATTTTGGTGTGTTTTGCATTTTGTGTGATTTTTGATTTATTCATACATTTTGCATTCATCTCATTTGCATTCATCCAAACACTATGAGTGGTTTCGGGATGAGCAAAGAGGGAGCGTCGAGCGTGAGGCCACCGTTGCTCACCGGCGATAATTACTCCTCATGGAAGGGGAAGATGGAAGCATACATATGCCAAATCCATGATAGGGCATGGATGGCGGTTGAAGATGGATATGCTCCACCTATGATGACTTCTACGGATGGAGGAGAAGAAGTTCTCAAGCCTAAGGCACAGTGGAGTCCTCAAGAATTTATTGACTCCATGTGGAACAACAAGGCTATTCATGCCATCCGATGTGCAGTGAGTGAAAATCAGTACAAACTGATTCAAATTACTAGGATTGCTAAAGAGGCATGGGACATCCTAGAAGTTGCACATGAAGGCACCGAGGTTGTCAAGGACTCAAAGCTTCAAGTCCTTCAAACTCGGTTTGAGACCATTAGGATGGAAGAGCACGAGCACTTCAATGACTTCCAAGTGAGACTAATGGACATTGTGAACCAAAGTCACCAACTTGGTGATCCTTACTCGGATAGAAGAATCAAGCAAAAGATCATGCGATCACTTCCCGAGAGGTTCGAACCCAAAGTGACGGCTTTAGAAGAAAATGACACTTACAAGGAAATGAAGCCGAGTGGAGTCATTGGAAGACTTCTAGCCTATGAATCAAGAAAGGCTACCACATCTCCTCCTAAGAAGAAAAAGGATATTGCCTTGAAGACATCCAAGATGGAAGAGGAGGAGGATGACTCATATGAAGACATGGCACTCATTGCCAAAGGATTCAAGAAGTTCTTGAATCTTCAAAAGAGTGATTATGGCTCAAAGGGGAATGACTTCAAGAAGAAGAAGTCCACTATTAAGAATGTCAAGCCATATCATGAGATGTCTTCAAGAGAGAAGATTCAATGCTACGAATGTGGAGGATTCGGGCATATCTCCAAGGAATGTGCTAACTTGGAAGATGAAAGAGAGGAGGTCGCCACTTCAAGTAATAGTGATGAAGAGATTGTGGCAAAATTCTTGGCATTAGGTTGCTCTCACAAGCGGGACAACAAAGTGAAAGTTGTTGAAGGAAGTCCCTCAAGCTTGAATGATTGTGAGAACAACTATTTTGCCTTTCCGATCTCCTACAATGAAGAAGAGAATGAGAGTCAAGAAGAAAGTGACTCTAATAAAGACGACTCTTCATCTAACTCCTCACATGGATATGTGAAGAAAAAGGTTCTAGATAAACACCTCACTGAGTTTAAAAGCTTAGCAATGAAGACCAAGGAAAAGATACGAAGATTGAGAGAAGAGAATCTAGACCTTGAAGCTCATGTTGACCACTTAAGTGAACAAGTGGATAGATCCAAGAATATTGAAGATAAGCTAAGAAAGGAGTTAGACTTATCTAAGAGGAATGAAGAAGAATTAAAAAGAGAGCTTGAAGAGGCTAAAGGATCAAGGACTAGGATAGTTTCTAGCACCGAAAAACTTGACCACATGTTAAGTGTTGGAAAGAGTCCGTGTGATAAGAGAGGTCTTGGGTTTGAAGATAGTAAGGAGTCCTCCACTCCTAACAAGACCATGTTTGTCAAAAGCTTGAGCTACAAAGAAGATTCACCGGTGCAAACTCCTAGGAAGAAGATTGAGCTAGGACAATGCTCTCATAGTGCACAAGTGAAGGTAGCTCCAAGAAGACAACCTCAAGCTCAACCTACAAGAGTTCCTCATGCTAACTTCCCTCAAACTCAAATCCATCAAGGGAAGAGACCAATCATGCAAACTCAACCGTGGAAGCAACCAAGTCTTGGTCAACAACAAAGAAGGAGAAATCCTATCCAACAACCAAGACAACCACAAAGACATGGGAAGGCTCCTATACATGCACAAGGACATGGTATGATTCCTAACTTTGTCCCTACATGTCATTTTTGTGGTGTTGATGGTCATATTAGACCAAAGTGCTTTCGTTACATTAAAATGTGTAGAGTTAAAAGCATGATTGAGAAAAAGAAAGCTAGAGCTAGAATGCATACTCATAGGAAGGAAGAAATTCATTTACATGATCCTATGACATCTAGATCTCTAGAACAATTGACCACTAGGAAGAAAAATGTCACACCTATGTGGATAAGGAAAAATGAACCGCTTGCTACGAGACTATCAAGTCTCAAATAGGTTCATCCAAGCCAAATGGACTTGGGAGGTCTATAGGACCTCATGACCTTCATTGTTGAAGGTTGATGATTGACCCCATATGGGGAACTCAAGCAAAGAGAGCTATTTTGCATTCTTGTATCTTGCAAAAAATTTGAAATATCTTATGCCTCTTCTTTTATATTGCTTGAGTAAGCTTGGTTGTACATATGTATATATGTTTTAAAATTCCATAAGTGTGAACCTTGCTTGTCTACAATCCATGTCATATTTATGTTCAAACATGCATTTTTGGACTAGGAGATTTACATTGGAAGTATGATTTGAATGACCTATGATTATCTCCATGACATGATGATTCTTTAATAACATGCTAATGACAAATGACAAAGCATGAAATTCATATAACATGCTCACATGAAAAGCATGAATTGATGATTGCATATTCTTAAAAATGCAAAACTTGTGTGAAAACTTATGAGACTCAAAATGAATAAAGGATCTTGTATCCATTCAAAGGAACTTACATTCCAAATGTCTCTCTTTCTTTATTAGTTGATCATGGTTACTATCATACGGATAATTTTATCCGGAAAAATCAAGTAGGGTGCAAAGTCGCTCATGCCATGTTTCGCTTATAAAGTTGGATATAGTTGCTCTTAAATTGAAATCAATAATCTCTATATCCTTGCTTTTCCCATGACATTGGTGAAATTGGTTTGAATTCTTATTAGAAACTTTGTCATTTGCTTTGCCAAATACCATTGTATTTTGGACTTGAATGCTATATGTCTTGTATGCAAAGCATGTTGAATTCACACATTTTCTCAAAATAAATCTCCTTGTTTCTCTCAAATTAATTGAAGTGCATAAAGTGACTTATATGTATATGCATATCTTGCATGCTTCTATCTCTCGTTGCTATGAGTGACCCAATTGGGGACTACTCCTTTGCCTATATCATGACAAAAAGGGGGAGTAGGATATGGTAAGGGGAGGTGCAAAATATAGAAGCTTTTTGTGCACTTTGGGGAAAACATACATTGAGGGGGAGTAACCCGTTGAGGGGGAGCATTGCATTTATCATACATTGCATACATTTGGTAATGTTGTGCCTAAATTCTAAAAATGCAAATGCTTGGTATTGTTCTCACATGATTAATCTCACACTTTTCTTGTATTAGAAATGTTAGAAACTCTTTCAGGGATTGATTATTCTACAAGAGAATTGAAGACTTCAAGTTGCATTATCTTATCTCTTTGTATTGTAGAATATCATTATAGTCCCGTAGTTTCTATTTTTTTGTGAGGAATCATTGTGAGTGATGGTTTTGTCACGAAATAGCCAAAGGGGGAGATTGTAAGGATTCCCGTTGTTTTTAATTGGCTTATTTCGTGATCAAACCATATGTGGGGGTTCTTTGTAAGGGTAGCCTAAGTATCGGTCTTAATGTTCGAAGCCCTTTGAAGACCTCGTGTTGATAAGCACCGAAGGTAAATTTCTATGTGCTTACCTTTCTTTGAAGAGATTTAGAAGCACACACACACTTTGCATTCTTACATTTGTGTGCATTCTCTTCATATGTCACATTACACACTAGCACTTTGATTGTTATATCTTGTTGTGTATTTATGTGTCTTGTAATTCGTTTCCCGATAGTGTTCGGAAACGTCCGCGCATGCACTAGAATGTGCTTGGTTTTGCGCGAAGACCGCCCACGGAGAATGCCCTTGGCTTCTCCTTGGTTTTCACCTCTGTTGGTGATTGGCGGTTATGATCGGCGGCCTGGCCGCCGAATGGAACCGCCGTTTGCTTCTAGGAGCAATTCTACGGTCACGATCGGCGGTCACGACCGCCGTTCGAAACCGCCGTTCATACCTGATCGATTTCGATCTCTCGGGTCTGATTCGGCGGTTAGGATCGGCGGTCACGAAACCGCCGAATGAACCGCCGTTTATGCTCTGTTCTTCACGAGCTCAATTCGGCGGTCATTATCGGCGGCCTGGCCGCCGATTGAAACCGCCGAACGGTGCGTTTCAAGGGCAAACTTGTCTTTTCACTTGCCCTTTCTTGATGTCTATAAATATCACACTTTCTCATTTTCAGATTTAATGTTCTTTAACTCTAAGAACCCTAAACTTAAAAGAGAGACATTTGAGAGAAAATCAAATCAAGAACACCTTTTTAACACTCAAAAAACCATTCTCATATGCATCAAAATATCATCTAGCATTTTCTAGCTTAGTTAGGATGCTTGCTTGCATGGGTTTGGTCAACACATATTCTTTGGTAAGTTCTTCACTATTATCATACATAATTAGTGTTTTATTTATCATTGACATCTCTTATATTATTTGTATGCTCTTGAATATATTCTAGATACAAATTAGAGATTGTTGTGTTGACATGATTGAGTGTTGTATTTTTGATAGCTATCTAGGTTTTGTTAATCTATGTTTAGCTAAGCTATTTGACATGTCATCTAGCTTTAATATCTAGGATTGAATTAATTGCATATTCACTATCCTAGATAAGCATATAGAGTAACCTAGCTCTTAATTGCATTTTGGATATTTTATATATTCACATAGGTTGTATATTCTCTTCATAGAGAAAGTAAGTCTTGTGTGTAGCATCCGGGATTAGGTTGCTTAGAACGCAAGCAAATTGGACTAGGTTCACTCATACCGGGATTAGGTAGGTGTGTGATTACTTCCGGGATTAGGTTGTAATCGTTTGCACATTTAGTGGATTCGAGGTTCGAGTGTGGCTTACTTACATAGCCCGTGGTTTTTCCCGTGAGGGTTTCCACGTAAAAACCAAGTGTTGTTTTAATTTCCGCACCATATTACAATTGCTTGGTTATATTATCTTGAGGGCATTTTCGTAATTTTGACTAACACGAAAAATTGGGTAAAAAGCGTAAAATCTATTCACCCCCCCTCTAGATAGCTTTATACACACCGTGCTATTATTTGTTTCAATATCCTTCATCACTAAGATGTGAAATGCTTATTAAATTGGCTTTCAAGCCATCAACAAATAAGCATTGGATAAGGAGGGTAATCCGGGAACGGAAATGGTTCCTTTCCCTTTAACATTTCTTTGGATCCATCACCAAAAGTGACATTTCCACCTTCCCATCAAAAGAGTCTCAAAGAAACTCTTGTTTCCCGTCATGTGCCTTAGAGCACCCACTATCCAAGTACCAAAAATTAGAAGAATTAGCCTTCAAGGCTATTTGAGCAACATGGCAAACATTTTCATTCTTTCTAATCCACTTAGCAACAATTTTAGCTTTCCTAGTGGTCTTTGGTACATGTGCTCTACTATTTCTAGGATCATGCAAATCAATATTTCATTCCTAGAAACATGCATCTTGGCTCTATTCTTCTCTTTTCAATCATGCTTTGTTTTCTACACATTTTAATATATTGAAAGCAATTTGGTCTAATATGACCATCACAACCACAAAAGTGACAAGTAGGGATGAAATAAGGAATCATACCTTGCCTTTGTGCACGAATGGGAGCTTGTCCATGTCTTTGTGGATAAGTGGGTTCAATCCATCTTCGTTGTTGAACCGGTCTAGGTTGCTCCAAGCTTGAGGTTGTATGATTGGTCTCTTCCTTTGTGAGCCAATTTTGGAGGAGTGTGGCTTGAGGGACCCTAGGGGGTTGAGCTTGAGATTTCCTTCTTGGCCCCATTTTCACTTGAGCATTAGACATTGTCCTACTTCTAACTTCTTCCTAGGAGGTTGCACAAATGAAGTTTCTTCGTTCTTCAAGCTCTTGACAAACACGGTCTTGTTAAAGGTTGAGATTTCTTGCCATCATCATACCCAAGACCTCTTGTCACTTGGACTCTTTCCAACACCAAGTAAATGATCAAGCTTCTTGGTGCTAGAATCCATCCTAGCCAAGGACCCTTTAACTTCTACAAGTTCCCTCTTCAAGCCTTCTCACTTCTCTTGGATAAGTCAACTCCTTAATTAACTTATCCTCTCTCCTCTTCAATCTTTCCACTTGTTCACTTAAGTGGTCATTGTGAGCCGAAAGTTCAAGGTTTTCTTCTCTCAACCTCTCAATCTTTCTTGTGCTTTTAAGTGCTAAATCATTGAACTCGGCATGGTATTTAGCAAGCACCTTTTGCTCCACAAATTTCTTTTTGGAACTAGAAGAGGAGTCACTTTCTACTTCACTTGAGTCATTTTCCTCTTGACTCATTTCCTCTTTCTCACTACCACTTTTGCTCTTATGTGAGGAGGCAAAAGCTAGGAGGTTAGCCATGAGCTCTTCTTCACTTGAAGACTCATCTTCCTCATTGGAGTCATCACTACTCCCACTCCAAGTGGCGGCCATCACTTTGCTCTTCTTCTTTTCATTGTGATTAGCACATTCGGGGGCAAAGTGACCAATCCCACCACATTCAAAGCATCGGACCCCTTTCCTTTCGGTCCTCTCTTGTCTAGGCTCAACTTCTTGAAGGAACTCTTTTTCTTCAAATCTTGTCCTTGACCCAAATCCCTTCTTCTTCTTGAACCCCATAACCTTGTTGAACCTTTTCACAAAAAGGCAAGGTCTTCATCTGATTCATGCTTTGCCTCCTTTGCATCCTTAGATGCTTTCAAAGCTATTCCTTTAGACTTCTTAGGAATAGTAATGGTGCTAGGAGCCTTCCTAGACTCATATGCAAGGAGACGCCCAATCACCTCACTTGGCTTCATATCCATGTAGCCACTATTTCTTCTATGGCCGTCACCTTGGATCAAACTTATCGGGGAGAGATCTCATAATTTTTTGCTTGACTCTCCTATCCGAATACGGGTCTCCGAGTTGATGGCTTTGATTTACAATGTCCATCAATTTGATTTCGAAGTCATTGAAGCATTCATCCTCTCCCATCCTTAGTAGCTAAAACTGAGTTTGGAGGACTTGAAGCTTGGACTCCTTCACCACCTCAGTTCCTCATGTGCAACTAGAAGGATGTCCCATGCCACTTGGCAATCTGAGTATTCTGAATAAGCTTGTACTGATTCTCATCCATAGCACACATAATGGCATGCATAGCCTTCCTATTCCACTTAGAAGCCTCAAACTCTTGGCACGTTCCATTGTGCCTTAGGCTTCAACAACTCTTGTCTCCACCCTCGGGAGTCATCATAGGGAGATATATCCGTCTTCCACCGTCATCCATGCACGGTCATGAATTTGGCATATGTAGGATTCAATCTTCCTTTCCATTGGGAATAGTTCAATCGGTAAGAAGTGGAGGCCGGTGCTAGAAGCTCCTTCGTGGCCACCACCATTTCCACGTTTCCACTCATAGTGTTTATGAATGAATGAAATGAATGCAAATGTATGAATGATCAAAAAATCACACAAAATGCAAAACACACCAAAATAAGCAAGGATCACCTATGTATGTCTAGGAACACGCTCTGATACCAATTGAAACAAAATTATAGCACGGTGTGTATAAAGCTATCTAGAGGGGGGGGGGTGAATAGAACTTTT